>OZ037758.1:12012248-14549748 GCA_964035475.1 Salix caprea | reverse complement strand
CTTTCGGCCAAAAGCCCTAAAAGGCCCTAACGCAAGAAAGCCTAGGGCTTACAGAGCGTCCTTAAAAACAAGGAGAGAAAAAGGCTTGAGGCCTTACAAGAAAAAACAAACAAGGTAAAAAGCCCATGCCGAAAATAAGGCCAATCACTGGCAGGCCGAAAAAACAGAACCCATTTAGGGCCTTCTGAAAGAGCTCCCGAAGACTTCACACATGGGCCCAAGAGCCCAAGCGCTGATTCCCAAGAGGCCTTCTGAGCTGCACCCGAAGACAAAACATAAGGATCCACGGTCCAAAAAGCTGATCCACAGGGGCCTTTTGAGAGAACCTCCAGGCGACAAGCACACGGGCCCCGGGGCCTGAACGGCTGCTCCCCGACAAAAAGCCTTCTGACTCTGGACCCAGACATCTTCCCCTTCCAGACCGTTGTGATCTTTGCAGCCCAAACAGCCAAACAGTCCCATGCAAACAAACCATGAAAAACACACAAACGCAGCTTCTCAAATGCACCAAAGACGACGCACTTCTTGAGGAAAGGATTCCTTATTCTTCATGCTCCCAAGATGCATGCGCAGGAGCTGCCAAATGTCTTCTTCGAGGGCACTATGGTTCTTGTAGCAGGCGTTGAAGACTCGGTTGTTTCTTTCATACCAGAGGTGATAAATCGTGGCTGAAAGAATGAGCTTTGGAATGATATGCGTTATATTCTTCCTCTTGTTGTACTCTAAGGCTGTCCAACTCGCAAGCATAGGCCAAGCCAATTGGGGCCACACAATATTAGTCTTAGTGGCGATAGAGAGCCAAATGGCTGAGGAGTACTTACAGTTGAAGAACAAGTGAGAGTGGGATTCAAGCTCTTCATCGCAGAGAGAGCATGTGTTGCTCCTTGCATTTTGCATATGTAACCTGTCTGTGGTGCTTAGCCTTCCCTGGATGGCCAACCACAAGATGAAAGAGTGTCTGGGGATGCTCCCTGGATGCCAAGTCAGCCTGTGGGTTATAAGAGTGGGGTTTTTGGGTCTGAGAAGCTCCCATGCAGAGGCTATGGAATATTTTCCTGTCGGGTGACCTTCCCAAACAATGACATCTTCCTTGTTTTGGTTTGGGAGGTAGTTTATCCTCTCCCAAACCGAATTTAAATCTGGCGGGCCAAGAGGGAATTGCCATTGGTTTCCTTGAATGATGGACGAAACTTTGGCATTCCAATCAAACCCCATATTGCTCAAAGTCCTGTGAGGGATATTGTCAACAGGCCTTCAACCGTCTGGCAACCAAAAGTCATACCACAAGCTGGTACTCCTCCCATCACCCACTTTGCTTCGAAATAACCCCCTGCTCCAATCCCTAGCCTGAAGTATTTTTCGCCAAGCCCAGGATGGGTTCGAAGGAATTTGGATCTGCCAAATGGAACGCCCCTTGAGTAAATAAGAGTAAACCCATTGCACCCACAAAGAGCTTTTGGCCGTGAGGAGCTGCCACAATAGCTTTCCCACCGCAGCTTGGTTCCACTCCTTTAAGCCCTTTATGCCTAATCCACCCTCACTGATTGGGAAGCAAAGGGCTTTCCATGCAACCTTTGCACCAGACGAGACCATGGATGGGCCTTTCCAAAGGAAGGCTGCAAGCTTGCTCTCAATGAGCTTTATAGTGGCCTGAGGTAAGATAAACTTTGTGGACCAAAACACTTGAATGGCAAAGAGGACTGACTTTATCAGTTGCAATCTCCCCGCGTAGGAAAGGGTGGCAGATGTCCACAGCCTTATCCTACCTATAATTCGTTGAATGAGAGTATTGCAGTCTGTATGAGTGAGTCTCGAAGTGATCAAAGGAACACCAAGGTAAGTCATTGGGAGAGTGGACAGCCTGAATCCCAATTGAAGCATCAGCTCCTCTTTGACCGCATCTGCCACTCCCGAGATGAACAAATGGCTCTTGGCTTGGTTCATTTTCAGCCCTGACTTTCTTTCAAACTCAGCTAGGCCTTGTTGGAGAAGGTTGACCGAAGGAACATTGGCCTTGCAGAAGAGCATTAAGTCATCTGCAAACCCAATGTGCGTGATGGCATTCTTCTTGCACCGCCAATGGAAGTCAAATGAGGGCTGGCTGGTTACTTTCTTTAGGATGCCACTCAGGCCCTCCATCGCCAACACAAAGAGGTACGGGGAAAGGGGGTCCCCCTGTCTCAGGCCACGCCCACCCTTAAAAAACCCCACAGGCTTGCCATTGAAAATGATAGAGAAGTGAGGCGTTGAAATACATGTGCTAATCCAGTCAAGGACCTTTTGCGGGGTTCCAATTGCCCTTAGAGCAGCTTTGACGAAGTCCCATCGCACTGTGTCAAATGCTTTTCTTAGGTCAACCTTGAGGGCACACCGCGGGGCTCCATGATTGATATGATAGTTGTGCATGATCTCTTGGGTGAGAAGAATAGCTTCTGATATTTGTCTACCTGGAAGGAAGGCCGATTGCGAGGTGCCAATGACCGTGTCCAGAGCTAGCTTCAACCTGTTAGCTATGATCTTCGATGTGCATTTATATGTGACATTACAACACGATATGGGTCTAAAATCATTCATGCTATCCGGATTTTCAACCTTGGGAATCAATGCAATATTGGTTGCATTAACTGAACGAGGCAGACAATTGGAGTTGAAAAAATACCTAATAGCTTGCGTAAAATCCTGACCCGTGATGCTCCAGCTTGCCTTATAAAAAAGGCTAGAAAACCCATCAGGGCCCGGGCACTTGCCATCTGGAATGGAAAAGACTGCTGCTTTGATCTCCTCGTCTGTAACATCAGCCGTCAAAGAGGGGATAGAAGACTCTGGGATCTTGGATGGATAGAGGTCCTGGATGTCACTTTCCAAACCCACAGCCTCTATTTCATTTGGGGCCAGCATGCATTTGTAATAATGAATGGCGTGACTCTCCATCTCTCTGGGATCAGTAATTGCATTCCCATCTTCATCCACTAGCCTTCGAATTCTATTTCTTGACTGACGATGCAACAAAGACTTGTGGAAGAAACTAGTATTTCTATCTCCCAGCTGCAACCATTGTATCCTTGAACGCTGCTTATAAAATGATTCCTCCTCCTTGCACAGATTAGCAAACGCCTCAGCACAGCTTCTCTCAAGAGAGATTTGGACTTGATTGGAAGGGTCTCGGTCTAGCACTACTTGGGCTGCCTCCCACTGAGATTTAGCTTTGACCACCCTTGCTGAAATGTGGCTCGTGTTGTTCATGTGATAGGCCTTAAGAGCTGACTTTAGGATTTGAGTTTTGGCCGTGAGGCGATACATGGGGTTCCCTGTGATTTGACGATTCCAGATGCTTCCAACAACCTCAAGGAAGTCAGCTCTCTCCGTCCAAAGATTTAAGAATTTAAAGGCCTTGTGATGGTGCATATCTGAAGGGCTATTTTGAAGGGAGAGGACCATTGCACTATGATCCGATATATGCCTTGGCTGAAAACAAGCTTGCACCTAGGGCCAAACAGAAAGGAAACTAGAGTTCCCAAACACCCAATCTAATTTCTTTTGGATGCAGCCCTCCCCATCTTGACCATTGTGCCAAGATAACTTGATCCCTTGATAGGGGATTTGGGCCAATTCTCCTTGATTGATGCACTGAGGGAAATCATCCATGTGGCGAGGCCAAGAAAGGCTTCCCCCAACCCTGTCCCTTGGATGCATTATGGCATTGAAATCCCCGAGAAGGACCCACGGAGAGCTAGACTGAATCCTACTTTGAGAGCAAATGTAATCCCAAAGTGGTTGCCTCTCCGTGGGAGTGTTGTAGCCATAAATGATAGTGGCAGTAAGAGAAGCTTGAGTTGAATGCTGAGTGATCTCACAGGTAATCCATTGAGGGTTTTGATGCACAAGGCGTACCTGGATGCTAGCAGGGTTCCAGCCCACAATGATACGGCAAAGACAATCTCCATCTCCATTAGCTAAGAACCTCCATCCCTGCGTCCCCAGCTTATTCTCAAGCTCATCAATTCGGCCAAAAGTAAACCTGGTCTCAATGAGACCAAAAAACTCCAACTTGTTATTGTTGATCCAGTGTTGAATCGCAGATTGTTTTCTGAGGCTATTTAGACCCCATATATTCCAGCAGCCTATATTAAACATAAAATTTAAAAAAGGTGCAAGTAACGCAACTCAATAGCTGCACTTTTCCTTCCCCTTTTTTCCTCCCTTCTTTTTGCGAACTGCTTTTGGGGAAGGAGGTGGGGAACTATCATGCTGAGCAACAACCTCAGTCTCTGCTGCTTGACTGCAAGCTGTGGATTGAGCTACCACCTCCTTAGAGCTGGAGGTGCAAGTATCCAAACTATCACTGTGAAGAGTGGCACTTTTGTTTTCCAAGCAAATTTCCCTTTGAGAGGTTCCATCAGGAGTGTCAATGGGATGGGTCTCCTTTGACTTTGGCTTTGTGTTTGTTCGGACAGTGTCCTCAGTGGGGGTGTGAGGTGGTCTTTGTAGAATGTGGGTGATGGCTTGGGTGTGGGTCGTGTCTTGTGTGTGGGTGGTGGAACTAGGTTTGTTTGAGGGTTTTGGTGGTTTGGTTGTCTTATCTTTACCGATGGGAGGTTCATGCGGAACTGGCTGAGAGGGGTTGATGGTCAACTGTGGTGGTGGCGGTTGTGGGTTTTGGTGGTTTGGTTGGGGTGCAGTCTGTTGAGTAGGTTTCGGTTTAGGGGTTATTGTGTGTAGTTTAGGGTTTGTGGGATTTGTAGTACCTGTGGCCGTCACGGCTTCTTCAGTTTGAGCTACCATGGAAGCCGAAGGGGCTTGTGGCTGCGCTGCCTCATAGTTATGGCCATAAAGCTTGCAGGTAGGGCAGCGAGCAGGTTTCCATTCGTACTCCACACTCACCTGAATGGGATCTTCCATTGTTGGGGATTCCAGCTCGAAACTGTGGACATAAGGATGTGCAGCTTCAACTTCCACGCAGATCCTTGCATAATCCAACCTAGAGCATTTGAAGGTATGCTCATCACAAGACAAAGGCTTGCCCACCATGCTAGCGGCAAGACTAAGACCCTCTTTTGTCCAGAGAGGGAAAGGAAGGCCTCGAAGCCTTATCCACACAGGGATGGAAGAGATCTTGCTTTTATCAAAGTATATACGAGGATGCCATTGCTGAAGCAAGATGCTTTTACCACCAAAGATCCATGGGCCACGTTCCAGGATTTCAAGCAACTGGCTTTCTTCTCTAAATCGAAAAAGAATAAACCCGTTGGCAGTGGACAAGACTTGTTCTAGCCCTTGGGTCTTCCAAACCCTAGTGGCTATGGATTTTACAGCATGAAAAGGGAGCCTAGCACCTGGGAAAAACCCCACTAGGCAACGAACCCAGGGATTCGCATTGTCTTCAAAAAGATGCTTTGGGACCTGCAAGCGGCTGCCATGAGTCTGCTTTGGTATCCTATTCAAAGTGTACCTCATACTGGCATCTGTAACTTTGACCTTGTCTGCCCATGATGCTGCGGCTTTGGGAGGAGCAGTTTTTTCCATTTCAGGTAAGGGTGGGTTTGTGGGACGAAAAGTGAGGGTGCAAAAGAGAACAAGATGGGTAAGGCTGGTCGATGTGACTGCACTGGACAGGGTTGAGTGGCGGCGGCGGGATGTGGGACAAAGTAGGTTAGGTTGAACGGTGAAATTCAAAAGTGTAAAATAATCTCAGGGGGCAAAAGTGACGGCTGAAATGGACGAGAGAAGGTGACGGCTGAAAGGGTTGAACGTAAAAATTGTGGAAGGTGGTCGACGGCGAGACTTGGTGCAGGAGCAGCTTGAGAGAAAACGGGAGCCTCTCTCTCTAAACCTCTCTCTAGAATTCACATAATGAACCCCTCCCTCCTAAACCCGAAACCCGAAACCCGAAACCCGAAACCCTAAACCCTAAACCCTAAACTTTTTTTTTTTTTTGAAACTAGTTCAATGCATTAAAAAAGACGAAAATTTACAAAGAGAGAGGCCTAAAAGGCCAACCGAACGCCCTGGCAAGGGACAGCCCCCAAGCTAGGCTCGAAAGAAAGAAAAAGGCCTAAAGCCTACAGAGGGACCCCGCAGGGCTACAAAGTCCAGCAAAAGGACTAAAAGCAAACGCCTGGCGAGGGACAAGCCCCAACCAGCCCAATCCGAAGCCGAGGAGGCCTGCAGCCAACAAGAAAAAAACCAGCTCAAAACAAAGCAAATAGGCCTGCGGCCAACCAAAAAGAAACCCAACCAAGCTACAAAGCCCAGCGCATGGGCTCAAACTGAGGCCCGCCCCGCAACAAGAAGAACCCAGCTGACCACGAACGGGCCCTGACCCAAAACAGGCCCACCAAAAAGCGAACAGCAGCCATGGATCCATTTAGCCCACCAAGCCTTAACCAAGAAGCAGCCCAGAGAGAGCCCACCTAAGGCTGGCCCACCCCACAAAGAAGACAGGCAGCCCAAAAAAAACCCCTGGGCTAGGCCGAACGGCTCAGCACCTATCCTCCCCCCACCGAAACCGAAACCACTTCGCTTAGGGAACGTTCCAGCGCCGACGAAGGGATTCTGGCAGCACATCACTGTCACGTAAATTGCCCAGCTTATCCCTTATCAAATTGGTGACCTCGTCAATCATCTTCTTCGGAGTGCCAAAGTGCTGGTTGTGGAAACGCCTATTTCGCTCTTGCCAAATGCAGTAGATCGTGGCTCCCAATAACAGCCCCAACATTTTAGCTTGAACGCTGGTATTGAACTCAGTAGATGCCCACTCCCAAGCCTCTATCCAAGAAGTCATTGGCCAATGAACCTGGGCTTTCAACATTAGTTCTTGCCACACCATCTTTGTATAGTTGCAGTGAAAAAAGAGATGATTGTGATTCTCTTCTTGGGAACGACAAAGGAGACAAGGAAGCTGAGGCAATGACTGATTGTGCATCCTGTCCATTGTCCTCAAACGGCACCTTGATGCCAACCAAAGGACAAAAGCATGGTGAGGAATGTGCCATTTATGCCAAATGAGCCTGCCTCCACCCACTTGGGGACCCGCCGTTCTGAAATTATCCCACGCAGAACAAATAGTGCAATCTCCACTAGCACTAAGCTCCCAGCAGTGCTGATCTTCATTCAAACTATTGGGCTGGAAGGCAATTAAATCCCATATCTCTTGTAACTGGTTGTTACCCATTGGAAAATTCCAATTGTTTCCCTCTATTATGGCCGAAACTCTAGCCTGCCAAGGAAATCCAGTCGAGGTGAGAGTTCTCATTGGAAATAAATCACACAGCCTCAACCCGCCAGGCAACCAGTAATCTAACCATAGATAAGTATTTTGGCCATTTCCAATTATGTTGGTAATTTTCCCACGCACTAGGTCTCTTGTTTGAAGGATTTTGCGCCAACCCCAGGTTGGGTTAGAAGGCATCGGCACCTTCCATATGGAACCCCCCTTCAACAAATAGGATTTAACCCAGGAGACATAGATGGACTCCTTATTGGTTAAAATATTCCAAATTTGCTTAATGATAGCAGCATTGTTCCAGTCCTGTATCCTCTTGATACCCAAACCTCCTTCACTGAACGGGCAACAAATATCTTTCCAAACCACTTTTGCATCCCCTCTAGATAGGGTGACCCCACCCCAAAGAAAATTTCTCAGGATTTTTTCTATTTGCTTTGTTACGAGAACTGGCAGCATGAATTTTGAGGCCCAATAAACCTGGATGGAAAAGAGGACTGCTTTGATAAGCTGTAACCTGCCAGCGTAGGAAAGCACAGAAGATGTCCACAACTTAACCCTGGCCGTTATTCGCTTTATTAAAGGCAAACAGTGGATTTTACTGAGACGGGAAGTGATCAAGGGCACCCCTAAGTAAGTCACTGGTAATTGCCGCCTTTGGATCCAAAGCCTAGCAACAATAGCATCTGATTCTTGGGGGGCAATGCCTGCAGTAAATAAATGACTCTTGGCATAATTAATGGACAACCCCGAAAGATGCGTAAAATCATCCATGGCATCTTTGACCAGCTCAACCGACCGAACATCTCCATAACAAAAAAGCATTAAATCATCCGCAAAGCTGAGATGAGTTATCTTATTCTTGCTACAACGCCAGTGATAGCGATGCTGACTAGAATTGGTTGCCCTTCGCAGAATGCCTGATAACCCTTCCATCGCCAAAATAAACAGATATGGAGATAACGGGTCCCCTTGCCGTAACTCCCGAGTCGATTTGAAATACCCAAACAGACCACCATTCATCCCGATAGAATAAAAAGGCGAAGTAATGCACGATTTAATCCAAGCCACCATTACATCCAGGATCTTAATAGCCTCAAGAGCAGCAACAATAAAATCCCAATTGACCATGTCAAAAGCTTTCCGCAGGTCAACCTTGATCGCACATCTCGCAGGCCCTCTATCAAGGTGATAATTATGAAGCAGCTCCTGAGACAATTGAATCGCATCATTAATGTTTCAGCCAGTAATAAAAGCAGTTTGCTCCTCGCCAATAACCTTGGCTAAGCATCCTTGTAATCTATTAACCAGCACTTTAGAGATGCATTTATAGATTACATTACAACATGATATCGGTCTGTAGTCATCAAGGCAATTTGGACTCTCTGTTTTTGGAATCAAAGCTATCCGCGTGGAATTGACACAACGAGGCAAATGATTGTGAGCAAAAAAATCCTTTACTGCTGCCACAAAATCTGCTCCTACAGTATTCCAAGCTTTCTTGAAAAACAGACTGGTATACCCGTCCGGCCCTGGAGACTTATCGTCCGGGATGGAGAAAAGGGCGTCCTTAATCTCCTTATCCGAAATAGGGATAGTCAAGGAATCCTGCTCTTCCACCGAAATGGACTTGTGATAATACTCTTCCAGATTCATTTCCTGAGCTGGCCTAGTACTCCGAAGGATATACTTGTAGTACTGAATAGCAAGCTCACCCATTTCTTCTTTGCCAGTGAACACCACGTCATTCCCATCTTGAAGCCTATTGATGGCATTCCTTGAATTCCTGTGCATGAGGGACCTATGGAAAAATTTCGTGTTTTGGTCACCCAATGATAGCCATTGCACCCGAGATCTCTGCTTGTAGAATGCCTCTTCTTCTCGGCATAAAGCCCAATACAGACTAGCCCGCTCCCTCTCAATCTCGCCATTCCTGATGCTTGAGGGGTCTCGGTCCAACTGATGCTGAGCCTCGGTCCAGGCAGATTTGGCCTTGTAAACCCGAAAGGAGATATGGCTAGTGCACATGCGGTGCTTTGTCTTCAAGAGCTGCTTAAGCTTACCCAACTTTGATGTCAATTGAAACATTGGGTTGCCCAGAATGGGCTGCCCCCAAACCCCTTGGACAATATCATGGAAGTCCCTGTGCTCAGCCCATTGGTTCATAAATTTGAAAGAGGACTTCTCACGGGGCTTCGATCCATGCAAGGCCATGATCATGGCACTGTGATCAGAATGATGCCGAGGAAGTAATTGAACTCTAGCATTAGGCCATGCAGTCAAAAGAGGCAAATTCCCAAAGACCCAATCCAGTTTCCTCATAATAGTGTTAGCCCCGGTTTGCCCATTATGCCAACTCAACCGAATGCCATTGTAAGGAACTTGATGAAGAGAAGATTGAGCAATACAATTAGGAAAATCCTCATGATGCCGCTGCCAATCACTGGCACCCCCACTCCTGTCATTAGGACGCATAACCGCATTGAAATCCCCCATAATAGCCCACGGGATAAATTTATTCTCCTCACTAGTTCGATGAATATAATCCCACAAAACAGTTCTCTCCCCATAAGTGTTGAACCCATAAACAAAAGTCACACACATACCTGAGAATGAGTGATGATTCAAGAGCTCACAAGTTAACCATTGAGCCGAAGCCTCAATAAGCCTGAGCTGAAATTGACTAGCATTCCACCCCACAATAATTCGACCATTATGATGGTTCTCAATATTAGTCCAAGCATCCCAACCGAGAGGAAGGATTTTTGGCAGCACTGCTTCCATATTAGAAGCTTTAATCCTGGTTTCTAATAACCCAAAAATATCTAATTTATTATGAGTGATCCATGTCTGAACAGCGTGGTGTTTGTGAGTGTTATTGGCTCCCCAAATATTCCAGGTTCCGATAACAACCATTATTAAAATTGATTGAAAAAAGACTGACCTAATGGAGACGGCTTGTCTCCCTCTTCTTCTTCCCTTTGCGCCTCTTGGCCTTTGGAGATGGTGTGTTAGAACCATTGTGGCTTGTCGTAGCCTTATCACCCATGCTACTGCCTGCTTCATCTTCCTCAGCTATGCTAGCAACAGTACAGCTCAAAGAATCCATCTTGCTTTCCACGCATTGAGGCAGCTTTCCAGGGTCCCTTGTATACACCATCACCCCCTTCAAAGGTAGCTCTGTAGTCGTGGTGTTCAAAATCCCCCCATTACTGCCAACTGGTTCAGTCTCTCCATCATCTTTGCTACTGTTTTGCTTGTACCTCGAGACACTCAACTGGCTGCTAGGAAGACAACCATTACCTTTTTGTTGCACCATCTGCCCATTCTTGGACTTCTCAGTTTGGGACCCATGCGAAGAGACTTCATTACTGTCTCCTTTCTCCCCAATGGTTGAATCTACAGCCTTCGAATCAATAAGGGCTATATCTGCTACCACAATATTTTCCATTTGCACTTCACATGGCGCGTGAATCTCTTCTGCATTCTTCATCGTTCCCACTTCTTCCACAGTGGTCACTTGCGGCTTGCAAGAATGCCCAAAAACTTTGCATGTGGCACACCTAGCCGGTTTCCACTCATAGTCCACTTCTACTGTAACTGGGTCATCGGTGGTAGAGCTTGCAACCTTGAAGCTATACACTGGTGGCAGGGATGCTTTCAGCTCTATGCACACCCTAGCATAATCCAATCTATTGCACTTAAGAGTGGCCTCATCACACGCCAAAGGTGTCCCCACCATACTCGCTGCCAAGCTTAAACCGTGCTTATTCCACAAAGGGAAGGGCAGCCCTTTCAACCTAGCCCATACTGGTAAGGTAGTAATTTTATTTTTATCGAACTGGAAGCATGGGTGCCATTTCTGGAGAAGAATAGTCTTCCCCCCAAATAACCAAGGACCTTTGGCTAGCACTTCTTCAATGGCCTCTTCTATTGGAAACCGAAAAACAATGAAGCCATTATCCAACACTGTAATTTTTTCCAGACCATATTTCTTCCATGCCCTATTCGCTATAGATTGTATGGCGTAGTAAGGCATCTTGTAGCTGATGAAAAAACCTATCATGCTGCGCCGCCATGTGTCGACATTGGCCATCAACATGTCTTTTGGAATTTGCAAAATACTTCCCGTTGGTTGCCGTTCCAAACGCTCAAGCTGGCACCTTGTGGTGTTGTCTGAGACACGTACCTTCTCGGCCTAAGAGCTATTCTTAGGTTGTTGGGGGTTGTGATCTGTTGCATTTGTTGAAAAGTTGAGTGACGGCGGCAAGGCTATCCTCTTTTGTCCAATGGCTAAAGCAGAAGATTGAATAAAAGAGAGATGTGCACTGGTTGTCTCGGTAACTGGCTAAAACAAACAAAAACAAAACGAAAGAGAAGGCTGTGGGACAATGACGAGTGGCAGTGGGACAGCGGTAACTGGTGAAGACAAAAACAAGCAAACAAAAACAAAACAAAAAACGAAAGAGTAGGCTGTGGGATAGTGACGAGTGGCAGTGGGACAGTGACGAGTGGCAGTGGGGTTGAGAACGAATGGTGGCCGGAGATGAAAATGAAGAAAAGGAAGGTTTTTTTGGTTGTCGGCGGCAAGGTTCTTTGGTGAAGGTGGCAGAGCATCTCTCTCTAAAATCTCTCTAGAAATTCACATAATGAACCCCCCCTAAACCCTAAACCCTAACCCCTAACCCCTAAACCATAAACCCTAAACCCTAAAACCAAAAAACCCTAAACCCTAAACCCTAAACCCTAAACCCTAAAACCCAAAACCCCTAAACCCTAAACCATAAACCATAAACCCTAAACCCAAAACCCTAAACCCTAAAAACCCAAAACCCTAAACCCTAAACCCTAAATTTTTTTTGGAACATTCCAAATATATATTAGAAAAGAGAAAATTACAAAAAACAGCAATTTAACTACCTGCCCAGCCGTGGAAACATGCTTCCACTAGACGGGCCACTCTCTTGCAAAGGCTACTGTCCAGGCTGAAGGCTTAGGACGCAAACTAAAACAAGGGCCAAAAGGCTTACAAACAGGCTCTAGGCCTGTTCCCTCAAAAGAAGAAAAAAGGCTTACAATCAGGCTCTCGCCCTGGTCCCCAAAGAAGAAAAAAGCCCCCCCGCTTCAGCCAGAAAAGAAGCCCCTGAATGGGACTCAAAGATCCAGCTTCTAACGCCCCCAGGCTAGGCCCATCAACGCTGAAGCCCTTAAAGATTAAAACAGGCCCCTCTTTTCCCGAGGCTTTGCAAAGACCAACTGGAAAAGAAACCCAAGCCCCCACTCTCCTGGCTTTGCAGAAGACACCAAAGAAGAAAATCCTGAAGGCCCCCAAACCCACCAAATCAAATATCCCACTTCGTCTTAACCGAGTCCGGGATGGTTGCCATGCAAGATAAATGGGCTCTGATGAGCTGATAGATTTCGTTAACAATGTAATGGCTACTTTGCATCTGCATGCTGAAGACCATTTGATTCCTCTCCTGCCAAATAAAGTAAACTGAAGCTGCCATGATAAGCCTTGCTATCATGCTCATCGTGTTCTTCTTGTGGTGGATGTTGGAAGCTGCCCATTGAACAAGATGGTTCCATGGCAACGTGGGCCAATGCAGACCAGCTTTCTCATTAATGCTATCCCATACTCTCTTAGAGTAAATACACCTGAAAAAGAGATGGCCATGATCTTCATCATTGTCACGGCAAAGCACACAAGTTTTGTCATTCATCCCTAACGAGACTGGGATCCTGTCCATAGTGGTCATCCTTTGCTGAGTTGTCAACCAGAGAATAAAGGCATGACGAGGGATGTGACCCTTCTGCCAAAGGATTAGATGGGTGTCACTTGGAGGATGGTGGTTTCTCATGGCTTCCCATGCTGAAGCGATCGAGAACAGCCCGCGAGGGTTAGGAGTCCAAATCACTTGATCCTCCACAGCAGTATTGGTGGGATAACTCGGAATGTTGTCCCAAATTTCTTGCATAGATGCACTGCCATTTGTGATATTCCATCTGCCTTCCCCCATAATATCTGAGACCTTCGCATCCCATCTGTGTCCTGAAGAATAGAGCTGGCGAATAGTCAAGATATCAACAGGCCTTTTCCCTTCTCTTAGCCAATAATCATACCAAAGGGACGTTGCTCGACCATTGCTAATTTTCACCGTGAAGTGGGCCCTGCATTGCTCTCTAACTTGGAGAATCTTTCTCCATGTCTAGGAGGGATTAGAATGCAGCCTCACTTTCTAGAAGGATTGCCCCTTTAAGAGATATCTCTTTGCCCACTGAACCCATAACGAGGTAGGGTTGGAATGAATGCACCAAATCTGCTTCATAATTGCAGCCTTGTTCCATCCCCGAAGAGACTTAATTCCGAGCCCCCCTTCTTCCATTGTCCTGCACACCATGCTCCACGCGACCTTCGATCCCCCTTTTGCTAGCGATGGCCCTTTCCATAGAAAAGCTTTAAGGATGCTTTCTATTTTGTTAATGGCAGCGCAAGGGAGAATGAATTTTGTTGACCAATACACTTGCATAGCAAAGAGGACAGCTTTGATGAGCTGGAGTCTGCCAACAAAAGAGAGGGTGGCTGAAGTCCACAGCCTGATCCTATTAGTTATTCGCTCAATTAGAAGGTTGCAATCAGCTATTGTAAGCCTTGTGGAAATTAAAGGGACCCCCAGGTAGTTGACTGGAAGAGAAGGGGTTTCGAAACCCAATATGCCTTTAATCATCTGTTGTGTGCCGTCATCAATGCCCGCTGTGTAAATTGAGCTTTTCATGCTATTTACCTCAAGGCCAGAGACAATTGAAAACTTGTCAAGAGCTTCCTTTATAACAGCCACTGAGTTTGTAGATGCATGGCTAAATATCATGAGGTCGTCTGCAAAGCTAACGTGAGTGATCTTGTCCTCTTTACATCGTTAGTGATATTTGAATCTTGGATCAGTTGTGGCTTCCTTTAGAATTCCATTTAGCCCTTCCATGGCTAAGACGAAGAGCTAAGGGGAGAGGGGGTCCCCTTGCCAAAGCCCTCTAGAAGTTGGAAAGAACCCATTCATCTTACCATCAATGCTGACCGAGAAGTGTGGCGTGGTAATGCATGTCGTGATCCATTTAATCAGTTGTGCGGGAAGCCCAATGTTTTGCATGGCCTGGGTTATGTAATCCCAACTGATTGTATCAAACGCTTTCCTCAAGTCTACTTTGAGAGCACATCTCGCTTACCCTTTATCTTGATGATAGTTGTGAAGCAACTCCTGTGTGAGGAGAATAGCATCCGAAATATTCCTTCCCTTCAGGAAAGCTGTTTGGTTGGTACCCACTATCTCTGTGAGAGCTTCTTTAAGTCTGCTTACAAGCAACTTAGAAATAGTTTTGTATATCACAGTGCAACATGAAATTGGGTGAAAATCATTCATTTCCATAAGATTCTCCACCTTTGGAACACAAACTATTCTTGTTGCATTGAAGCATCTAGGCAGGCAATTGTGGGATAGAAAATACTTGATGGTTGTCGTGAAGTCCTCTCCTATTATGCTCCAGCACTTCTTAAAAAAACAGCTGGTAAAACCATCTGGGCCTGGGGACTTGTTGTCTGGAATGGAAAATAATGCTTCCTTAATCTCTTCATCAGCAAATTGCTTTGCTGCTTGATCAGAGGCATCATCTAAAATCCTTTGAGGAAACAGGTTCTGTCGTTGATTGTGATGCCTATTAGCAGTGGACATGAGGAGGCCTTTGTAATAAGATTCAGCTATTCGAGCAATGCTTTTAGGGTCAGCTGTTACATTTCCCCTCTCATCCTTCAGCTCTTGAATCCTGATACGGGTCTGCCTATGCACCAGGGACTTGTGAAAAAAAGCAGTATTTCGGTCACCCAATTCCAGCCACTGTATGCGTGATTTCTGCTTGAAGAAGGCCTCCTCATCCTTGCTAAGCCGATTATAAATACCAGGCCATCTCCTCTCTTTGTCCTGTTTGTCCATAGAGCTTGGGTTATGGTCCAATTGAATTTGGGCCTCATCCCAATTTCATTTGGCTTCCCCCACTCTCTTAGATATCTGACTAGTGTTATGATTATGCATCTTTTTAAAGACTTCCTTCACTCGATATAAGTTAACCGAGAGCCTCATCATAGGGTTGCCTTGAAGAATCTGATGCCAATTGTCCCTAATAAGGTCCATGAAGTTGTCCTGATCAACCCAGAGATTGAGAAACTTAAACTGCCCCCCTCTCTTCCTGTCCTCGCCTGCAAGAGTGAAAGTCATTGCACTATGGTCAGAGTGCTCTCTAGTAGCAAAGTGGGCGTGTGCATGCTGCCACTTTTCCATCAGGTGAGGATTCACAAAAACCCAGTCCAGCTTCCTTAGGATCATGCTCTCCCCTTGTTGACCATTGTGCCACGTGAGTCTAACCCCGGTATACGATGGTTGAAGAAGACCTGCTTGGTTGATACTCGATCTGAACTCCTCTTGATGCCCATGCCATCTTCTATCCCCTCCATATCTGTCTTCTGGGCGTAATGTTGCATTAAAATCTCCCATTACAATCCACGGGGCATTTGCCTTCCCCGGGCTAATATTCCTGAGATAATGCCACAGATTTCTTCTTTGACTGGGAGTATTGTAGCCATACATGAAAGTCACTGAGAATTGGTCCTTCGTAATCTTGTTTGTTACCTCACATGTGAGCCATTGCTCCTCACTTCTTATACAATCCACTAGAAGCTTGCTAGGATTCCAGCGAACCAGAATTCTACAAGGGTTGACAGCCTGGATATTAGAACTGTAATCCCACTCCTGGTTGTCCATATTCCGTTGCATTGTCTCCAAATTACTCGCCAAAAGCTTTGGCTCTAGAATCCCAAAAAGATCCAGCTTATTCTTACGCACCCATTGGTGCACTGCCAATTGTTTTCGTTGCCTATTGAGCCCACGAATGTTCCAGCTACCTATAGTTATCATTAACATTATTAAAAGGTTCTCAGACATACCTAGAGGGCCTGGCCCCCTCTTTTTTTCTTCCCTCCCTTCTTCTTTACTGTTGTGGGCTGCGGGGGATGCTCATCTCTGTGAATCGAAGTTTAGCTTTGCTTCTGCTTGAAGACGATGTCTCAGCATGGTCTTCCTTAGTGTGACGAGATGTTCTGCTCTGAAGAAAATCCATCTTGTTTTGTAGACAAACAGTGGTATTTTCATCCACCATCTCGTCTCCCCTGGTTCCTTCAAGGTCTTGGTTCATGACTTCTTTTTGTTTAACCTCTGCACGAGCTTTGGCTGTCTTGGTGTTTGTCTGTTTGTGGGTGGTTTGTTTTATTTGGCATTGTTGAGATACTGAGGTGGCAGAGGTTGTGTTGTCGGGTTGGTGGGGCGTGTCAGTCTGCCCCAGTGTTGTCAAATCCATTCCATTCCGGCCGGAATGGCCGGAACGTGCCGTTCCGTTCATAAAACCGGGACAAAACGGCGTCATTTTTATCCCGGTTTTAATTCCGGTCCGTTCCGGAAATTCCGGCCAAATTCTGGCTGGAACGCCTCGGTTCTGTTCCGGACGTGCCGTTCCGGGTTCAAAATCAAAATGACGCCGAAAGAGAAAAAGAAAGAGAAAGCTCCCTTACATTCGAGGCTAATCTTCTTCCATTGCTTTCTCGCTCATAAAACTGAATTTCACTATAATAATTATCATCTTCACTTACTGGGACAGCAAGTTCACTCGTGAGAAAGGAATCAGAGAAGCTGCTGGAGTTAATATCATCATTAACAGGGTCTTGAGAGGAAACAGAAAGAGAGTCCTTCTCTTCCTCCTCTTCTTGCACATAACCATCTTTGAATTCACCATTAGAGAAGTCCAAGAAACAATCAAAAGAGAAATCACCCGGGAAGGGTGGGGCAGTAACAAGCAAAGAGAAGCCAAGGGAAAGTGGGGGGACGGCGCAAGCAAAGAGAAAGTGGGGAGGGGGTAGGGTTAGGTTTATATAATTTATACTAATAATAATAAATGGGGGCAGTAGGGTTTGTGGGTTTTTATAATAATAATAATAATAATAATAATAAAGAAGGGTTTATAGTTGTAACTTCACGTTACAACTAACTGTAAGCTTCTTTTTTATATATATATTATAAAAAAAATGTTGCGTCAACTTTGATTTTATAAAAAATAAAAATTATATTTTGTTTTTTTGTTTTTTAATTTTTTATATATATATATATATATCAACAGTACGACACCGGAACGGCACGCCGGAATGCTCCAAAACCGGAACGTTCTGTTCCAATCGAAAAAACAGAACGGCGACCGGAACGGTATTGACAACTATGGTCTGCCCTTCATGCTGAACCGGGTCAGGGAGCAGGTTTGGCTTTGTCGTTTTTTGCTGAGGTGGCATTTGGGTTTTGTTTTTTTGGTTTGTCGGGATTAGGGTTTTTTGGTTGGCGACGCTGGTGTGAGGTGTAGGGTTTTGGCTCTTCTCTTTGTCCGATGGGTTGTTGTAGGGTAGGGTTCTTTGGTTGTCGGTGGTGGTGGTTGTGGCCGTGGGTGGTTGCTCCTTCTCCTTTTCCTTCAACTTCTCCTGCGAGTGACATGAGTGGCCAAAGGTTTTGCACTCCTTGCACCGAGTTGGCCTCCATTCATATTCTACTCGAACTTTGCATGGAGCTGTTGACAGTGGGGATTCTATTTCAAAAGTATGGACATATTCATCTTCAGCAGCTACCTCAACACATAGTCTTGCATAGTCAAGCCGAGTTCCATGGTAAGTCTGTTCATCACAAGAGAGTGGTTTGCCAACCATGCTCGCTGCTTTGCTCAGACCTTCTGTGGACCATAAGGGGAAGGGAAGCTCGTACAACCTTACCCAGACAGGCATGGTGATGTTGTTCTTATGAAACTGGAAATTGGGATGCCATTGTTGAAGCGCAATATGTTTGCCCCCGAACATCCACGGTCCCTTTGCTAGAATGCCCTGTAGATCTTCTTCCGTCCTAAAACAAAATATTAGAAATCCACTATCCATTGTCATTACCTGTTCTAGCCCTTGAGCAGACTAGGCCCTTCTAGCAATGGATTTGGCAGCGTGGAACGGCATCTTGTACCCCGGGAAGTATCCCACTATGCTACGGTGCCATTGTTCCGTGGTTTCTAGCAAAGCCCCATCGTTGATGACCAGACGGCTACCAGTTGGTTGACGATCCATTTGCTTGAGCTTGAATCTTGTAGTAGCATCTGAGACCCTAACCTTGTCGGCCCATGATTGAGCTTGAGCTGGCCTTGTTGTCATTTCCAGTCCATTGTTGAATTTGTTCATCCCGTCGTCTAGATGGGCAAGACTGAACGACCTTATGTGGAGTTGTTTCTGGGTTGGTTGGGAATGGGTTGGGTTTGGATTTGTGAGGTTGGATAGGCTTTGGAATGAGATGTAGTGGTTGAACAGTGGTGGATTAAGGTTTTTTGTGCAGATCGGGGAAGGTTTTTTGATCGTCGGCGTGGTTTCAATTTGGCAGTGAGGACAGAAGTGGTGATCGGCGCTGGTTTGAAATTTGGAATTGCAGAGCCTATCTCTCTAACATCTCTCTAAAAAGTCACATAATGAATCCCCCTCCTGAACCCTAAACCCTAAACAAATAAAACCTAAAATAAACTAAACCTAAACCTAAACCTAAATAAAAAACCCTAAACCTAAACTAAACCTAAACCTAAATAAATAAACTAAAACCTAAACTAAATAAACTAAACTAAACTAAACTAAAAATAAATAAACTAAACCTAAACTAAAAAATAAATAAATAAACTAAACTAAAAAACTAAATAAAATAAAATAAACTAAACAATAAATTAAAAAATAAACTAAACTAAACCTAAACCTAAATAAATAAACTAAAACTAATAAACTAAACTAAACTAAACATAAATAAATAAACTAAATAAACTAAACCTAAATAAAATAAAATATAAACTAAAAACCTAAACTAAATAAACTAAACTAAATAAATAAACTAAACCTAAATAAATAAACTAAATAAAATAAACTAAATAAACTAAACTAAACTAAATCTAAACTAAACTAAATAAACTAAACCTAAAATAAACTAAACTAAACTAAAAATAAACTAAACCTAAACTAAACTAAATAAACTAAACTAAACCTAAAATAAACCTAAACTAAATAAATAAACCTAAATAAAACTAAACCTAAATAAATAAACTAAACTAAATAAAAAAACTAAAAATAAAAATAAACCTAAAAGAAATAAACTAAATAAACCTAAATAAATAAATAAACTAAACCTAAATAAATAAACTAAACCTAAACTAAAAATAAATAAACTAAAATTAAATAAAATAAATAAAATAAACCTAAATAAACTAAATAAAACTAAACTAAACTAAAAAACCTAAATAAACTAAAATAAACTAAACTAAAAACTAAACATAAATTCCATGGATGGTGATTCCCAACCTATCGGCTTGTGCGGTCTTAATACGAATGATACCATCCCTTCAAATTGTAATTCTATAGAGTCTACAAAAAGTCTTAACTCAGATGGTAGGTATCTCGAGTTTGAGAGTCATCCCAGAATCTTGACTCGTCGAAATTCTGAAGGGGATGTGCAATCCCATTTTAGTAAAAAGGATTTAGGTAAGAAAAATTTAAATGCTGAGTTTAATGAAACTGCAATTGCTATAGTGATTGATGCTATTCCTCTTAATGATGGTTTTAATGATTAATAGTCTCAATTGGAATATAAGGGGGATAGCTGGTAAGACAGGTCTTTGCCGTCTAAAAAATCTTATTAAAATGCATCGTCCTAAAGTTATTGTCATTATTGAACCAATGGTTGAATTGGATAGAATTGCTTTCTTTACTCGCACATTAGGATTTGCTAACTCTATGTCTAATTGTGCTAATAAAATTTGGGTTTTTTGGGTAGAGGACTTAACTGTTAACTTATTCAAAGATCACAACCAGTGTCTTACCGTTTCTGTCAATACGCCTTGGTTGTCTCAGTCTTTCTTTATCTCGTTTGTCTATGCTAAGAACTTAAGGTCGGAAAGGAAAATTTTATTGGATGAGTTGTGTGAGATTGCGTCCATCCTTGATGGGCCGTGGGTTGTTGGTGGTGATTTTAATGCGGTTCTCAATGTTAAGGAGAGTAAGGGTGGGGACAATCCTAATCAGGGATCGATGGAGGAATTTTGTAGTTGCCTTTTAGATTGTGGGCTGTTGGATGCAGGTTATGAGGGAAACGATTTTACTTGGACTAATGGTAAGGTTCTGCGTCGGCTGGAAAGGATAGTTTTTAATCTGGAGTGGAGTGACTTGTTCTCTCTCACCCGGGTTAAGCATCTTAATAGGGTAGGGTCTGATCATTGCCCTTTATTGCTCTAATGCTCTCAAGCCGTGCAAACTTTCACTAGCTCCTTTAGGTTCATATGTGGACCCATCATCATGATTTTTTAAATGTTGTTAAAAATAATTGGGAACAACCTAGTGGGAGCTCGGGGTGTTTGAATTTTTGGCTTAAACAGCAGAGATTGAAAAGTTGTCTAAAATGGTGGAATAAGTATAAATTTGGTAATATCTTTGATAAAATTAAAATTGTCGAAGATAATGTTACTGAGAAAGAAATTATTTTCCAAAATGATCCGAGTTTGAATAATAGGGAGGCTCTTCATAAAGAGATGGCTATTTTGAATAAAACTCTATTTTTGGAAGAAAAATTTTGGCAACAAAAATCAGGTTGTAAGTGGCTTTTAGAGGGTGATAAGAACACTCGCTACTACCAGCTTTTACTAAAAAAAAAGAGGGTTAAAAATTTCATCTGGACCATTCAAAATGACGATGGCTCTGTCCTAAATGATGTTGTGGAGATTAAGCAATCTGCTATGGATTATTTTTCTGCCCTTCTTTCTAAAGATAACGCCATTAATGTTGATACTAATGACATTGATTGGAGTTTTATCCCTAATATTATTACTGACGATGATAATAATTTTCTTACTAATATCCCTGATAGAAATGAGATTCGTACGGTAGTATTTGAGTGTGATGCTAATAGCGCTGCTGGTCCTGATGGTTTTTCGGGTCTCTTTTACCAACATTGTTGGGATATTATCGGGGAGGATTTGGTGGAGGCTGTGGTTGATTTTTTTAATGGAGGTGTTATCCCTAAAGGTGCATCCTCAACTACTATTGTTCTGATACCCAAAGTTCCGCATCCTAAAACTTGGAGTGAATTTAGACCCATTAGCCTGTGCACTATGTTCAATAAAATTATTACTAAAATTATGACTGATAGGCTTTACCGTATCTTGCCTAAAATAATCCTTCCTTTCCAAAGTGGCTTTATTCCACGCAGGCGCATTGAGGACAATATCTTATTGGCTCACGAGGATGATAGGATAAAGACGAGAGAATAGCTGGATACTAGGCTAATACTGGATGAAGGCTTGTCGGCGGCTGGCAAGACGAAGGGAACTGGGTTTCAGATTTGGGAGCCTCTCTCTTTAACCTTCTCTCTAGAAAATACATAATGAGCCCCCCTAAACCCTAAACCCCAAACCAAAACCTTCCCTAAACCATTGGCTCAACCTTACGCCCAGGCCCTCTTAAGGAAAACCCCAGAGATATAGCCACCCCCCTGTCATGCCCTGGGCGCCCACTTAGGATAAGCCTCAACCAGTTAAGCCTTTACTTCTAAAAAACGTTTGCGTCTTGCCTACTCGAGCCCCAGGACCCTTTAGTGAATGTTCCACCGTCATTTTAAGGATTCCGACAACTCCTCCCCATTCGCCAAGTTTGAAAGTCTGTCCCTAATACTGTGAAGGGTGTTTTCCTTTGCTTGATGAGCTGAGCTAAAGTGTCCTTTATACAACCTCCTATTTCGCTCACACCAAAGGTGGTAAACAGTAGCTGCTATCGCCATTCCTGCAATGTTCAGATTTGGATGCCTCATGGTAATGAGATTTTCCATTGCCCAATCCCAAGCTTGGGGCCACTAAGAGTGAGGCCAGTTTATAAGAGCCCTTTGCAAGACCTCGTCCCATATCTCCTTTGAGTAGGGGCACTCGAAAAAAAATGGTTGTGGCTCTCCTCCTAAGTCATGCAGAGCATGCAGGCGCGAGGCTGGGTGTTGTTATACAGCTTGTCCATGGTCTGTAACCTCCCTTTTGAAGCTACCATAGTATAAAGGAGTGTTTTGGTATATACCATTTGTGCCACAAAAGGGTGCCACTATTTCCCTGAGGATTACGAGTCCTGATCTTTTCCCAAGCTGACTTAATGGTGCACTACCCCGATGTAGTGTGCAAGTTGGTCCTCCTGGTGACTTCTAGGCTGAAACGATATACCCCTCCAAATATCATGCAGACTCTAATGTCCAATTGGAAAAGCCCACTAATTCTCCGTTGTAATGTCGGACACTTTTGCATTCCATGCAAACCCCGTGGACATTAGCAAGCGCATAGGAAACAAGTCACACGGCCTATTACCTCCTGGCAACCAATAGTCCAGCCATAGATAGGTGTCCTTCTCGTTTCCAACCATAGAGGTTTGACAAGGAACAGGAAAAAACAATGAACATGGATAATAAATGGTTCAAGGTAATTGTAATGATTCATTATGTTTAGAAAGGACACAGATCAGTACCCAAGCCAGCAAAAATATTGGTAGAGCTGTGACCAGTGCCAAAACAATCATATTCACTCTCTGATCGCTTTGTAAAACCATCCAGTCCATTGGTCTGTCTTATTGTATGCATTTTGTCTCTTCTCCCAATCAGGATCTTGTGAGGGTAAGCTTGCAAACCAATAGTGATACAGTGATATTTAGATCAGTCATCACAAAAAAGCATGTTGTCTTAGACAAATCTCTGTTTTAATCAGCTGTAACAAGAAAGAATAAACTAATTAAACTAAACAAGAATTAGAGCAAAAAAAACCTGATGGCCAACATCCCAAAGTATCTTGTCTTGAGGGCTATTGAAAACATAGTGAAGAGCCACAGTGAGCTCCACAACACCAAGGCTAGAGCCTAAGTGACCCCCAGTTTTCGAAACATTGAAGATAACATCGGACCGCAGCTCCTCTGCTAGTTGTTTTAGCTCCTATGTTGGTATGATGATCACCAGTAAGTAAAGTGCATGTACAAATACTCTATGATGGTAAAAAAATTCCATGAATACAAAGTGGACATATTATTTTAGTTATTGACCTTGATAGATAGATTTTTCATATGAATTAGATAGTTTACGGTGTCCAAGAGAGGAGTCGGTGGTCTTTGTCAAGGAAACTCTCTGCTCTCTGATAGTGATGCACAAACCCTATTTGGCCTTTTCTTGACATGTACCTAAACAGCATAAAAACACTCATTTCTTTCAATAGTCTTCTTCTCGTATGAACACTAAACTAAGAATTGGAAAGAAATAAAAAAAATTGCAAAGAAACTTGGTGGGCTCTTTCTCAATGTTAAGATTGAAACTTTGCAAAAACTTTCTATAAAAAAAGTTAAAAGAAAAAAATTGAATTCTGACATCATGAATAAGAGCTAGCTAGTCATCTTTTATCATCGATACTATTCCAAACATGTAAACAGTGACTCAAACCTGATTAATCTTTTTAAAAGATTGACAAAGCAGATTTGTTCTCAATAAGAGATGAGAAGATAAAAAGCTATACTTTTGAAGGTGGTCTAAACTAATGACACTATTGACATGAGCAGGCAAAGAAAATGAAGAGAGAGACATAGGAGATGCAAGAAAAACAAAGAAGAGTGCTTAAATACAAAGAACCAAGAAACAGAAATGATGTAGATGAAGAAGAACTCCCCACTAATGAATGCTCGGTGGCAGTAGCAAAACAGTTAAATAATGGAGGGAGGAGGGTGTGTGGTTGTCTGTTAACAACGAAAGTTAGAAGAGAGAGGGAGGGAGAGACGGGGTGGGCTGTAAGTGAAGAGGTGGTAATTTTGGGTGATGTATATATATATAGTCTTTACCAGTTACCAGCAGCACTACACTGTCACGATCGAGCCAACTCCATGGAGCCACATAATTGGAAATCACGAAAGGATAGAATGCATGGACATTGATGGAAAAAAATAAAAATTAGAGACATTGATTCTTTCAAAATGCATCGAATCTTAATATTTCTTACCTATTGCAACAATATTTATTCCTACGGTCCGGGTTAGATACGAGAGATTATCTTACTTAATCTCCATCTCGATTGATATGGTTCGGGTGTGTGTGTGTGTGTGTGTGTGTGTGTGTGTACTGACAAATAGATAAATAAAAATTAAATAATTTTATGGTGATAATGTTATTGGTTTTATGGATTTTAATTTATAATAAACTCTGTTATTTTTTATTTCTATCTTCTTCTTTTTTGAAAATTAAAATTGCATCATACAGGGTTGTTTTATTAGTTTTAGACAATATAAAACAACTTAAAGGTTGTTTGAAATTAATTTTATATTGTAATTGAATTGTATGAATTCAATTGATAAATAAATTTCTTCATAATTCATTTTGTTTTTATATTACTCTCATAATCTTCATTTTATTTTTTCAAATATCTCTAAAAGAAAATGGATAGTTGGTTATTTTGAGAAAACCAGTTATAACATTAATTCTTTCTTTAAAATTGTAAATGAGATGAATTGTTTTCTAGTTTATTTTATGCTATTTTTAGAGATTAAATTCTATAACTATTGATACTCAAAATAATTCTAAATATAAAATTTCTAAATTTAATTCAATTTAGAAGTCCAAACAAGTTGTTAATAATTCGAATTTTATAATCCATACATCTTTAATGTTATAATATCTCCACTTAGGATTAATCTCTTCTAGTTGTATTTATTTTTTTTCTTTAAAGTAGATGTACAGAGTAACTTTTAAGTTGGTTATTCTTTTTAAGTACTATAAAATTTATCTTATTTGGTAAAATATAAATATAATACAAGCAACACTACTTTTATCATTATGATATCACAAAATAAAAATTCTATTAATGTATGCACTTTAAAGCATCCTTTCATCCTATAAAAAGAGCTTGGCCAAAGGAGATAGATCAAGGAGTACAAATTGAATCACCAATAAGATAGTGCGTGGTATGTTGGACTGTAATGTATGGATAGGACAATTGTTTATGTAGTTATTTGGTGCATCTTTAGACAATACAAAAATTAGTTTTTATGTTAAAATTTGGTAGGACAAACTTGTCTAATTTTTATACAAAGATTAACCTGGTTGGTTTAAATTAATATAAAAACATAAATAGTTATTATTAATTAAATGTTTGTTTAATAGCATTTCATATTTATATTTAATTAATTAAATTATTTTAATTTAAAAAATATATCCTTTTTAAAAAGTTAAATTTAACAAAAAAAAAATAACAAATGAAAAGATCTAAGATAACTAGATTTTTAAAATCATTGAGGAATCCAATAAAATAATAAAAACAATTATAACATCCAATTAAATAAACATTGAAGTGTGAAACTAAAAAAATATATTCTAAGAAAAAGTGAACTCTGGTAAAACTTCTTAATTTGGGTTAATTCTCTAAACTTTCAACAATAAAATCCTAGAAACTGACTCAATCTACAATCTTAATTCTAAATCAATTTAATTTTAAAAAATAGAATTGAAACAAGATTCAACTGCTCTCTTAAACCTAGTATTTGACCACCAAGTTTTGTCGTGTGCACCATTTGAATAACATGAAAATCATCTCGTGTTGACACTTGCAATACAATCATCAATTATTTTTCATAATATTTTATATCTATAAAATTAAAATAATCATTTTTATCAACTTGATAATAAAAAAAAATGAACAAAAATATCAATATTCTCTTAGAAATAAGTCGAAGAAAATTAAGCTTTAATTTAAATCATTTTAATATACTTAAAAGAATTGAAAATACTAAAAAAATTGTAAAAAAAATGATTTATTATCAATCATCAACATAGTAGTGAAGAATAAATCTTCGTGAAAAAAGCCATATTATCCATAATAACTAGTTATTTGGTTTGGTTTGAAAAGTGTAAAATGATATTTTTACCATGAATTGCTACATTAGTTTTTCCACATATCTTAGATTTTCTTATAATTATCATTTCTATTAAACTTTGCTGGTGTATTTGACCAGAGGCTTGATTGACCTTGACCAGGTTTAAGATAATAATTAAAAAAAAAACAAAAAAACATGCAGAAGATGGCAAATGCAACGGAAAATAATAGGAAAACACAAGGTAACAAATAATAATAAAATAATCATTGACGTGATCAAACCCGGGTAATTTGACAGGTCGTCGAACAACTCAGTTAAAACCTGGTTTGTCTTTTTTCAAAACCCTTTTGGACATTATGCTAAATTACATAAGTGCCCTCCGTGATTAGTGTGTATTCCCCAAACTGGCCTAACCAGTCCTGTCAGCTATAATCATCAGTCAGCATTGCTCCTTCTCCTTGATTTGTTCTCCCTCTCGCGCTCTCTCTCTCTGTCCACTCTCTCAGTAGCAACCAAGTGGTATAAAGGAAACTGAAATGCAAGTTTCTTGTCAAACCCTTGATGTTCTGTTTATTTCCTGAGAAAATGTGGGAGTTTATTGAAATTTGTTGCTTTTGTAGATTATTGTTGAAGATGGCGACGAGTGCGGTGGACGCGACTGGAAATCCGATCCCGACATCAGCGGTGCTAACGGCTGCATCGAAGCATATAGGGACAAGATGCTTTTCAGAAAATGTGGAGTTTCTCAAGTGCAAGAAGAAGGATCCAAACCCGGAGAAATGCCTCGATAAAGGCCAGCAAGTCACTCGCTGTGTCCTTGGATTGTAAGTGCAAATCTTTCAAATCTTCTATATTATTTCCCTTCTGATACTGTTGCTGATAACTGTTAATTCGTTGTTAATTGTGTTGATTAATAATGTTTTGATTGTGATTTAACTACATGTATTAAGGGGTTTGGGGATTTTGTTTGTAATATGAAGGTGGGTGAAATAATGGGCTTTGCTTATTTTATCTTGTGTCTATTAAGATGTTGAAATGTTTTGGATTTGAGCTAAAAAACAAGGTTGGATTCTCTGTTTTTTGCATTCGAGTAGCAATGTTTACTCTTATGAACTATTAATTATTGGGAATTGAGGGACTGGCATCATCTCTCTGAACGTTCCAATTGGTGGTTCGAGTTGAGGGATGAATTTAAGTTACCTTGTGAGATGATTGATTTTGCTAGATATGAAGTTTTCAGGGTTGCTTTTATGATTTATGCATCAGACTAGAATGATTGGTTTGTGTAACATTTATTATTTCTGAATTCTTTGTGGAGCTTAGATCGAATTATGTTGAATGTGTGTTTTTATCTGTCACTGCAAGTTTGGCAAAAGCAGCTGATTGATTCATATTGTTTGCTTTTTGTGCATTGAGTGGCTGCTACTAAATGCATGATATTGCCACTGCCCTACTTTGAGAAACAGAAAGGTTAGTGTTTGGGAAAATGCAGTTTAATTCATTTTTGCTCATGAAAGAGCTTTGAAATTATAAATTACCTGTCCACCTTAAGAATGTAGATAGTAAATAATCTGAACCTTATTAATGTTGATTAGATTTCTGGGTCATAATCCAAGCAAGTAGTCATAAGGGTATAAAGCTTTGATTCAAAAAACAAAAAAAACAAGAGAATAAAGTCCATGCTTTAAATGGTTTCAAGCAGCAGATATCTAATTGCCTTTAACAATCCTTTAATGAAAGTGGCGATTGGCGGTTGAAATTTTTTTTTCCATCCTTCAACTCCTAATTTGTGTCTGTAGTTTATAATTTGAATGTTAATTTCTCACATTCTGTTGTCTTAACAATCTATACAGTGAAGATTTTAAATATTCATACAGATTGATCATAATGTAGAAAGAAAAGAGTTGCAGGCATTGGCATTTGCACACTTATATACATAGTATGCATGAACAAAATTAGACAACTTCCGCTTGCTGAATAAATTACCATACTAGAATGTCTCATTGACCATTATAATCGATCCATTTGTAGCCTAGTACATAGTCTGAAGGTTATTTTCTTCCTGCTTGTGATACAGTGAACAAGAAGTGCCACAAACTTGATTTTCAGTTTTTATTTTTTTGATAGTTTGTATGTCTTATTTATTATATTCCAGGGGTAAGGTTGCCTGATTTATTATAGAATGATAATTAATGAGCTGTTTGCAAAATATTTATAAAGGACTATCAAATGAAGGTTGGTAGCACTTTCAATAACTTGTTGTATCAAACAAAAACCCATGAGCACATGCTCGCTGTTCACAGTTCAGTGCCAAATTTTGAGATGTTTGCCTCTGCAGGTTGAAAGATCTTCACCAGAAGTGCACAAAAGAGATGGATGCTTACGTTGGTTGCATGTATTATTATACAAATGAATTTGATTTGTGTCGCAAAGAGCAAGAAGCATTTGAGAAAGCTTGCCCTTTGGAATGATCGGCAAATGGCAGTAATCAAGCTCACAATAATTTAGGTCACAAAACAGTTTTTAGATGAGCAAATATTTCTGTTGCGTACATCTCTCTTTTTGTGAACTGCCTCCTTTTTTATACGCACTGATTCTGCTTTCAGATTGCTTTCAAAAGGAGGTACAGTATGTTCTCACCTCCTTGACATGTTTTTTTATTACTATATTTGCTTTTGAGGCGATTGAACAGTCTCCATTTTGGTTTCTGATAATCTGCAGTGTGCATGAAAAAATTGGTGTTTGATGAACATTTTTTTTAATGGAGACACCAAATGTGAATGAAGGGGATAGGATTTTTCAAATCTCGTGCTGCGTATTGTTGCTAGGTTTGCTGGCCTCTATTCAAAAGGGGGTCCGGCTTGATTCAAGGCCTGATACGGTAAAGGGAGCTGGGTCAATTTGTAGATCATCAGTCTAACTCTAATTAATTTCAAAGGCATGTCATTTTAGTGTTTAGGTATTATTTTGAATAAAATACTCCCACCGGATCTATAAGGTGTCGACCTGTTGAGTCATTTAGAATCAGCGTTCAAATCTGTTAAAAAACATATCGACCTGAGCTAGTCAACGGATCACCGCGACTTTCCAGTCCAGAACTGAAACATAAATTTCGCAGAAAATCCTGGTAAAACAAACGTGTTGCCTGGTAGATTAGGCTAAGAAAACAGTAATTTATAACTCCGAAGCTCTGTTTTTACCAGGGAATAAAAGAGCACGATTGGGCATCAGATGCACCCGCCCCCCATATGATAGAAGACTATGGAAATTACAAAACACCAATTTTATGGAATACTAGTATAGGATAGATCTAAATTCACTTCACATGAACATAAGTGGCCAAATAGGCAGGGCCATCAGTCAAAGCCTTGCTAAACCAAAAACAAGATATATGCGTTATAGTCAGATACACATTCTTCATCTAGCTTTGCTAATGCCCATTAGAGTGAGAATGCGTACTAGTCAGATACACACTCTTCATTTCCAACAGGAACCTCATGATCAGCACAAAATATTGACGCCCATGAGAATGCGTACTAGTCACAGAGATAATAAGATGACGTTTAACCCAAAAGAAATCCACAGATCATTAGCCAAATACATCTAGCTTATAGTTACTCCCCACAAGTATGATCTCCATGGAATCTAGTCCAACATAGAACGTCAACATGCATAAGTACAGCCATTAGCGAGAACTGCACAGAAAAAAATTATGATACTGTCAGTGCTCCAGTATTTCCAAGTAATACAAGCAGACTTTACATCTAGAAATCTAAAATAATCAAAGCAGAAATCTTAATAAGTCATTTTAAGCACTTGAAATTGACTTCATTCTCATCATAACAAAGACCATTTTTTGGTAAAAAGAAGTCATTTTATGCAAAGTAGAAAGGAGAATTTGCAAGCAGGTGCATGTTCTGTTCTCGTCACAATAAAGACAACAAAGAAACAAAACTGGTACAACACTAGGCGGCACACTTTAAAGTTTCCGGCTTTTCCCCAGCCCTCTCTGATCCATTCATTTCTGAAAGCATGGGATCCAGAGCCCCTTTACCCACACTAGAATCTCCATCCTAAAGTTCTTTAGAAGCAGCAGCATGGCTGAGTGATGTCTCTGTTATGTTCACTAAGGACACCCCAAAACATCACCAACAAAAAGGCTAATATCCCAAATCAAAACTAAGAGTAGCTATTTGCCCTGCAAATTTCCAGTCTATTTTATTCCACATGGCCCAAATCAAAGCAAACATACTGTTTCTACGTTCTAAAAAGGGAAAACTGCCTCTATCACTGCATTATGCTTTGGACTTCGACACTCAGGTGGCTCATTAGATCAAGCGATGTGCCTCAAGTCAGAGGCAAAAACCCCAATACTTTTAGAAAAGTACATTGGGGAAATCCTATTAAAGCCTAGTAGGACCTGAGAGGCTGAGACATAATCACCTCACACTAAGAGCAATTCTAAGAGCTGCAGAATAGATATCAGATGACTTTATTTGATCAAAAAAAGAAAACAGGATGCAGAAAGTACTTACCCATAGGATCACGAACGAGACCTTAATGGACTATTATTGTAGGCCCTTGGAGTCCTTGATCTGCCAGATGCATGATCCCTCTCCTCAGGGCTTTGGCCATTCTCCCTCGGACTCAGTGACTGGTGGTCTGCCCGATAGTCTCTCCCATCTCGTGGAGAATGAGAGCGTGAAATAGATCTTGATCTCCGCTGGGAGCGATAATCATCCTTCACACCACGATCCCTGTCTCAATGAAAATAGAGATATATAAAAGGACTTCCAGGAAGAAATTACTAAATAAATTGTGAACCTAGAAATAAGCACAGAAATCTGAAGCATGTCCACTCCAGCACACAATAGACCTGTCTGAATTTGTAGTCTCCATAAATAAAGCAATTTCCACATGCTCATCCATTTAAATAAAAGATGGGACTTGTTTCTAGAGAAATGAATTTCTGCGTACAGCTTCGTTGAAAATCTAATTGATCAAAATATGACAGTTACCTGCACCTTTTCAGGGTTTCTGAACAAAATTATGATACTTCATCCAAACAATTGACAGTTGGGCTCCCTATTGATCAGCATCCGATAACTTCATAGCTTTCTTTGCCCCAACATTCTAAAATCTCATTTATCTTTTTCTTGGGCATTGCATCATTTCTCTACCAGTAAAACTTTGAAAAGCTTTCCTTCTTTGAAGATGATTTCTTTCTTTGGCCAAATATAAGCTTTATATATGCAAAACAAGATATCAAACTTAACAAATTTCCTTACTAAAAAGTTGCTCTGAAGTTTTATATGAAAAAAAAAAAACAATACCCTGTGATTCTAGACATCTCCTACACCAAGTATAACTATATTCGAATTCAACTGTAGTAAACATCACCAACCAAAAAGTCAAAGAATGGGAAAGCCAAATGCAGTTTGTAGAGAATAGCTGGTGAAGGTGACATTATGGACAAAACTTATTGATAGGCTTTCATTGAAAGGTAAGCATGTTGTCCATCACTTTATGAATTCTTTTTGGCATTAATCTTTAATTTACCATCTCCTTTTCACTTTAACATCTGCAGAAACAAGGCCACCAGCAGATAACATTCAAATTTATTGAACACGTGCAATGTCAAGTGTCAGACACAAAGATTCTCTCTGCATCAATGCTAAAATAACTATAAATGGGGCATTAATAAAAGAAAGGAAAACATCTTGACCTTTGTTCTATCATTAACTGAGCCTTTGTATATCACTATCTTAACCACAAAGGAAAAGAAAGGCAACCATTAGCAAAAGAAAAGGTTACCCTATAAGAAATTGAATAACAATAACCCAAGGTGTGACTTCAACAGTAAATAGGATTTGAATACTGCTAGAAGTTCTAGAGTATTAGATTTCCATTGGAAAATAGTTCTAAGATACCAAGAATAGAAGGAAGGAGAAATAAAGAAAACAAATAAAAACCTCCCTGGGATAAAAACAAATGAACAAGTAATGCATTGCTGTAATCTCATTGACAGCAATAACCACGTTATTTGTTAGGTGAGTGGGAGTTCATCCCATGTAAACTCACCAGTTGCATGGGTTATGTGATGTTAAGTTCAGCTGGTACTATTTGTAGCATAATGTTATAAGCCCAGACTATTCAAGGGAAACTTTAATGCTCCATTTACTTCATGGTAAATGGAAAGAAATACAGCAATCCTCTATGATTTCAGGTAGCTATTCCTAAGGCTGCAACTCTAATATCTCCTAAAAAGTAAATGAAAAGTGTAGAATTGAAAAGAAATCAGCAGCTTAATCTGAAAATACCGCTGATATGAAAATGCTTATGGTTCTAAGATACAGTTCACTATAATTCATCTAAAACAAATCTAAATGTATGTAAACAACGATTGCAAAACAAGAACAGGTAAGGATAGGAAATTCATAACAAGAACTTGTAAGAGCATCACAAAGAATGCAAAACAGAGTCTTGACAAGTAACATCAAACCTTGAATCATGCCTAGGCGGCGACGGTGAGCGTGAGTATGCTGCCAAAAACAATTCAACAGGTCATCACAATTTTTCAAGGATAAATTCATTAATTTCCAAAACAGCTCATTGTCATGACAAGCTTTTATATAAAACCACAAAAATCTGAAGATCTTGTTAAAGAAATTCAGATAAATTAACAAGGGAAAGTAAGAACTAACAATGATAGTGGTGTCTTGGGGACCTTGGTGATGTTCTCCCTTTGGAGCTTCCTCCATGTCGATCACTAGAAACAAGAATTCAAAAGAACCAAAAAGCTAATGAAGTAAAAGTTGTGTTCTGTTGTACAGGAGAAAAAAATGATGCAATAAGAACTGAATACAGATGAAGCACTGGGGTCAAGAAAGTTATTCCATACCTTACATGAGTGCTCCTACGCATTTCTTGAGGTGTTTTCCTGTTCTCTTCAGCAAAAACAATTCTTATCTCACGTCCACCAATAGTTTTGTGGTTCATCCGTTGCTTTGCTTCAGCTGCATCTTCAGCATGGCGATACTTCACAAATCCAAACCCTCTTGGTTCCCTGAAAATCCAGATCACATAAACACAAAAATCATAAAAAGTTAACCGATAAAACCAAAATATTCAATATTAAGAAATAAAGCATTTTTATAATAGAAACAAGCGATCAATCATACCCAGTGTAGTAATTCTTGGGCAGATAAATATCTTTCAAGGGACCGAATTTCTCAAATGACCCCCTAAGATCTTCAGACCTGCAGAACAGCACGTGACCATTAAGTTTTTCAATTCAATAGATAAATAAATAGGAATTAGATTCAAAATCCAACAATTCGCTATTTAAATTAAATAACAGCATAAGACTCTCTCTCCCCTCTAAATTAACATTTGAAAGGGTAATGATACGAGTAAAATCGCCTGATTAAAAATCACTACAGTAATTTTACAAGACTTGATTAAATAAATTTCGAGATTCCATCATTAATTAATAAGCTTTAATAATAGCAGAAAAAACTCTGCTCTAGCCAAATTCAATAACAAAATTAAACTGATAGAGGAAGAGAGAGCGAAGGACCGGGCATGGAGGGGTAGATTGCGAATGAGCAAGCCAGAGGGAGCGGGAGAGCGACGGTCACGGTGAGAACGGCTGTCACGGAGGCGATCTTCGTCGTCGTGTCGCTTTCGGCCACGTGGAGGGGTTCGGCTACGGCGGCGAGGACTGTAGCTTCTGCTCCGGCTTCTGTTCCTTGGCATTGTCGATTAAATTGGTGAGGTTGTTGTTACTGGAAGAAAGAGGAGGGGGGGTTTTAAGTATGAAAGGCAAAACCCTAAAACTAACCCTAGAGAATGGGTGGGCTTGCGAGGGGTTTCGAAAGTTTCGAGGGGATAAGGGAGGCGAGTAGTGTTTTTTTTTTGTTTTTTGACGTGAGTAGTTAGTTACGCTTATTTGTTTAATTTTTAATCTGAGACAACGGGCAAGGCCGGGGATATAAAAAAACGTGTTTTGAAAAAAATAGGGTTTCGACTGTATATATTTTAGTTTATTTTTTAAATAAATACTTTAATTCAAAAACGTAAGATATTGAATCAAAATTATTTTTTTTATTTAAAAAAATAGTAGAAATGGTGACATTTTTATGATTAGTTGCTTTCGTTATTAAAATTTAAATGTTATATCAACGAATTATATTCACCCAAAACTTAAATTATTATGTAACGGTAAAAGGTTTTATATTGCATTTTAATATTGTCATTATAATATTATGTTAAAAAGTTATATGAACCAAAAAATTTATATATTGATCGAACTATATTCACCGTGTTAAATTTAAGAGTTTGGATGCATCAAACATATATAAACTTTTATACTGGCTAGTTCATTCTCCAAAATTATCCTTTTCTCAAATTTTAGGTTATTTAAAATTATATTTTTCTCTTATAAATAATTGTAAGAGTTAAAATGAAAAAAATGAAAAAAGACCATAAATTTATTTGGAAACTATAGAATAAAGAGAAATTTAAATGCATAGAATAATCAAATTGGATCTCAAACAAAATTGAGAAACTGATTTGCATTTCTAAAAGACTTGAAAGTGGAGGATAATGCAAATTCAAGGTTAATTTAAAAGAATATAAAATGAATTCAGGTAAAAATAAAGTTTCAGAACTTAATTAGACTTTTAATACATCAATTAGGTTTAATAATGGACCTCGTTACATATCTAATTAAGTTTAATAAATAATTTGGGCTAAAATTTTTAATGAGTTAAATTAGTTTTATAAAAGACATAATTTTGTGAAAGCCTAACATGAGTTTAATTAAGGGTCAATTTGAATAAATTCAATACATGTGACCTCTTTGTAAGAGATGTGCATATATAGGGATCAAAATAGATTAAAAATAGGTCAAATTGTAGAAAATAGAAGTTTTAGGGTTGGTCAAGGATAAAATTAAAAATATCCAACACCAAGAACCAAATTGAAAAGCACACTAAAATCAAAAAGTCTTTTTGAAACTTTACAGGGGCAAAATTGAATTGATTCATAAAAGCATACTTAATTCAAGGTTTATTCACAGTTCTCTCATTACCTTGAATAATTTATTTTCCAGCTACAAAATTCAACAAGGATAGAACAGGATTCAACCAATACAAAGTATTCATTCAAGTTTATATATATATATATATATATATATATATATATATTATTAATGATTAAATTAACATGTTTAACATGTTTACTTCCATGATTATGTTTGTCATGGTTACATAAACATCGCGACCCTGCATAAATATTTTTTGTTAGAATTTATCATATTCTTTCAGCAATTTTCCTCTAATCATTCATCACTGGTATAATTTCTCATACATATCAACATTAATCTATCACATAAACACCAATTAATGAAATACATAATTCTTCGCAGCACTCCTTCATGTATAATTTATCAATACATCCTTAGAAATGCCTAAGATCCATAAGCTTAGTGCGTGTTTGGCATTGTGGTGCGATCCACGATTGCCAGATTGCACCACAATGTGCTGTTTGGATAACAAAAAAAAGCAGTTTTATTGTGTGGGACCCACACCAAATTCTGTCCAAAACGCCTATTCATGGAAAGATGAAAATTGATGCTTTTTTATCTACGATTCGTGCTTATTGAAACGACGATACAAATCCATTTTACATGCAAAACTATGAGAGTGCAAAACTGTGAGAATTTTACATGCAAAACTGTGAGAATGTGCAGCTGCCCTTGACAAATCCATGTGTCGATAATTTTACATGCTCTCTCTCTCTCTCTCTCTCTGCCCAAAACAGAACAGCCATGGAAGCCAAGAGCTTCCAACGCTGACTCCGGCCACCACAGGCCACCATTTACGATGAAACCACCACAGGAAGAACCACCTCGGTCTCCTCTACCCGTAGGTATCCTCTGTTGAAGCTCTCGTCGTGGTCGGTGAACAGTACCGCAACCTTCCAACGCTGCCTCCGGCCACCACAGGCCACCATTTCAAACGCCACCACCACAGGAAGAACCACCTCGGCCTCCTCTACCCGTAGGTATCCTCTGTTGAAGCTCTCGTCGTGGTCGGTCGGAAGCCACTGTGCACGTGAAAATAATTCACGTGCACAGGTGCGCTGCACTGTCACGCGAAGAAGACGCACAGTGCAGCGCACCGTTTTACTTCTTTTCTTTGTTATTGAAGCTGGACTTGGGCTGGGCTGCACTCGGTCCAACCCAAGTCCAGCAAAGTTGGGCTTATGCCCAATTTGGTTGGGCTGCCCTTGGCCCAGCCATTTTTTTAAATATATATTTTAAAAAAAATAAAAAAATGTGTAGATACAGATCAGTCCTAATGGAAGGGAAATATCTGTTCGTGATGAAATTGCAAGTAGTTTGATGGGAGAATAAAAAATAATATTTGTTTTTTCATGAATTATTAATTACATTATATTATTATAATTATTAAATTTACAATATTTTAAAAAATTATATACATATAAATATATACCCTTTTAAGTAATTTCACAAGTTAAAAGCAATATGAAAAGCTTGGTAACCAAACACCCAAAACTGCTTTTTTTTCAACCTCCAACTCAATCACAGTTTTAACCAAACACTTCACTGCTTATTTTGAACCACAGTAAAAGCGCTTTTTTTGAAACTGCTTTTTTTCAACCTCAATCGTAAAAGCAAAAGCAATGCCAAACACACCCTGCCCACAAGAAGAATAAAGATGAAGGATCCTCGAATAAATTTATCTTTTCTTTTTTCCTATTTCTTCAAGAACCCATCAGCCCTCTTAGCAAAATCCCAATAATTTGTTTCTCTAATACCTTACTATATAGTATTTGATGCTTAATTAGATGAGATATAGGAGGGAAAATGCAAGAAATCTCCTTAATTTTCTTTCTTTTCTCACCCTCTAAATAACCAACAAGTAATGATTTCCCAAGGAAGCCATTCATGTATTTATACCATGAAGCTTTCTTACTTGCATAATGGTCTAGAGTTCTTTTAATGGACCTTTACTGTTTCGTTACCTTTATTGATTTAATTTGATAACCCTTTGCTTGATATCATTCAATTCAATCCCTCTAATTTGATTTAATTATTTTACTTTCTCATACAATAATAGTTGTCTTCACTATTCTTTTATTGAACTTTTAATCCTAGAAAATCTCAACCAGGTGCTCATATAGGTCTCGTGTTGGAACAATTGTGAAAAATAGGCAATTTATTGCATGGAGCGGGCCACATATATAAGTGGAACAACTTGCAATATCCATGGCTTAATTTTTACTGCGTGGAAAGATGATCCGATAATTTATCAAATTTATATTAAAAAATAATATAAATTATATTTTGAAATTTATTTAATAATTTAAATTTTTAAGTGAGATGGTTTATTAATATGGTACCAGAGTCTTGTTGACCCGGCAGTTATGAATTCGAATCTCACCACCCTCATTTTATTTGATAAAAATTAAGTACAAGCTAGTGTGAGTCTGTGTGCAAATTTTAAATTTAATAAAAAATTACTTGAAAATTGTGTTAAAAAATAATTTAAATTATATTCTAAAACTTCATTTAATAACTTGAAATTTTAAATTAAATATTTACTTGATAATTTAAATATTACTAAAAAAAATAGTTGACACAAGCATCGAATGCATGAGTGCAAAAACAAGGTTTGTGTGATGTCACCTGTCGTCTAAAGTCTAAACACCAAGTTATAGGGTGGTGTCGGGAAGTGCTTGGTGTCCTCATCATGTATGGATGCACGTGTGTGGCCAACAGACAAATTTATCCCTGATATCATTTTCTTTGTTTTTTCTTTTCTTTTCTCTTCTCCCTTAAATTCTCGTGCTAAATCGTCCAATTTTTCAGACCGACCCTTTAACTTGTTTTTTCTTTGAATACAGACCATGTTGGTTTGATTACTATGTTTTTATTTTAAATAATTTATAGAATTGAAATGCTTTGCAATTTTATTATTCTTACAATTTTTTCATCTATCAAACTCATTCCGCATTATTTTAATTTTTGTTTTATCATTTTCTTAGTTTACTTTATTTTTCAATTTAATCCCTAATTATTTTAATTTATATTAATATCATACTTGTTCCTTTTTACTGTTATTTATATGTTTTGGATGGTTGGGGTTTTTGTTTCATGATTTTTTTGGTTTGTTTTTTATGGGTAACTCGATCTTATTAGCCTGGACACATGTTTCAAATATTAGCTTGATTTGATATTTGCTCTATTTTTATGTTATTTTTTTATCATTCCATGTTATGTTATTGGACTTCCAGTTTCATGATTTTTTTTATTTTTTTCTAAGAAGTTATTTTAGTTTTATATCTTGAATTGCATTTTGTTCGGTTGCTTAAATTGACTAAAATTTTTCCAATGATTTTTCATTGATATTTTATTCACTTTTAATTATGTTGTTTGCTTGAGGGTTCACTTCCATAGTTTTATTCAATTATTTTGTCATTTTGTCTTCAAGGAGCGTGATGTGATGACAAAATAGTTAAGATCTACACAGCAGGTCTCGAGTTCAAGTCATGACTTGCATCTCTTATAAAAACACGAGACAACCAGAGTTTTACTCGCTCACCTAGCTTCACAAAAATACATTTTCCAAGAGATGGAGTTTACTTGAATAAAAAAAAGGTTATCCCTCCCTCTTAAATTGGTTGATTGCATGTTTGATATGTTCGAGTTTTTTTTTTTTAATCTTTTCTTAGTATTGATATTTTTTTCAATTCATTCTGTATTGTTTGTTTTATTAGTGATTGAGTTTCAAATTTTTCTTAATTTTTATCTCTGCAAGATTATCTTATTCATATTCAATTCTTGCTTTAAAAAACATCTACATCATATCTTTTTATAATACTAGCGAGTTTTTTTCCTGACTGGTCCTAGTCCTTTTTATTTGTTTTTGTCCTTTTAATTTGTAATTATATTAGTAAGTTAATTAATTTAATTAAATTTATTCAATCAATGATCTAATTTTGTTTTTTTTTTCTTATTATTTGAATATTTTATTCTATATTAAAACAAAATCAAACCATAACACAATCACCAGCCTGGTCAGTGGTGACGAAGGGGAAACGCACGTGGCTGGATTGCCTCTGGCCTACAGAACACGCGCGCACCTCATCGTAATATTCCTTAGGATGGAACACCGATTCTCCAAACAACACCTCAAATAAAATAATCTTTGCTTTTTATAAATATAAATAAACACCCCTTTCTCTGGTTTCCAAACACTCCACATCCCAGGAATTTTCTTGGATGTTCCTTGAACGATCGCAGCAGCCATCGCTCACCATCGTGCATCTGCGATGATAATATGAGGTGTTTTTTGAAATATTTTTTTTATTGAAAAATATGTATATAAAAAATTAATTTAATATATATTTTTTTAAAAATATCTAATAAAAATAGTAGCAAAAACAACTCATACAGTGGCTGCTGCTATTTTTTTTTAGTATAAACCATGCGGTTTTTTATACCGTGGCTGCTGCTATTGATATTGTGGCGGCTTTTTATTTTGGCAGTGACAATAATTGGTGTTGATATTAATTATCGGGTTATTGATTGGTTGGGTTTTACTAACTTGCTCAATCAACTCCTAGCCGCCGTCATAAATAAAATTATTATCAATTTAAATATCGATAAAGATTTTCTAAATATTGATGAGATGTTTTGTTCTTTTATAAAAAAGTCGACAGTGATTTTAGATTAATAATATATCCAAGATGTTATTTTATTAAAACAACATTCAATGTTTATTTATTTTTTTCAAATAAAAGTACAGCAATAACTTTATAACAATAGCAATGTTTTTTTTTTAAATTGGCTCGAGTTGAGCTAATATTAGCTATCTTGGGTATGATAATCTTGATCAATTGGCTCAAGGTGGCTTTAATTCATTGAAGATGCTGATATTTTTTTTATAAATTTAAATTTGAATTTATAATACAAAACTTACTTCTATATAAAAATATATACTGGCAACACCATGTATTCACGTTTATTATTAATTTTTTTTATCCCAATGAGAACCTAATTTAAGTGCGTTTCCAGGTACACTGGCAATTGAATTTATTCCCTACGAATATTCCCTTATTCCCGCGTTCTTAATCCCCTGCCAATCCAAAAGCTCATCTAATCTATCCACTCCCACGAATACCGGGGGTTCGATTTTGTAACGCAACATGCATTGATTTTCTCTCTCTCTGAATTAAATTTATTTTAATATTTTTAGATTCTTTAGTATGCTGATAATGAAAATAAGTTTTAAAAAATAATAAGTTATTATTTTAATATATTTTAAATAACAAATATTTTTAAAAGCAACCACTGGTGCAATATAAAAAACTCTAAATATTTTTCAAAAATATATTTTGTTTTATATTAAAATTTTAAAATATTATAAATCACTGAAAAAATAAAAATTTAATATTTTTATATAAAAATATATAGTAAAAATAAGTCCAAACACAGGATACGAGAGATAAAGATGAAAATCATTAAATCAAAGATAATATGTGTAAAGAACAAGAAGTAATATTCTTTTGAGATAAAAACATGATTTTTTTTATACTTTTAAAATAAAAAGCACAGACAAGACAGATGGCTGGATTGCCAATTGCCTACAACGACAGGCCACAGAGCACGCGCACCTTCTTGTAATATTCCTTTGGCATCTCAAATGCGAATGTAACACTGATTCTTAAAACAAACACCAAGCAAAAGCTGCCTTCTTTTTACCAGTATAAATAAACACCCCCCCTCCTCTAGGTTTCCAAACATCCCAGGGATTTTCTTAGATACTCCTTAAACAAACGAGAAACTCTTCTTTCTTGTCTAGATCGTGGTTCCTCGATCTCGCTAATTTAGTGGTGAGCAATGGCTGCCGCAATTGTGGTGGTTTTTGATTTTGACAAGACCATCATTGATGTGGATAGCGATAATTGGGTCATTGATGACTTGGGTTTCACTGAATTGTTCAATCAACTCCTTCACACCATGCCATGGAATTCTCTCATGGTCAGTATTTATCTACATTGTTTGATGTTTTTTTCCCTCCTACAGTAGTTCCCATTCCCCTCCCCCCCTGTATGTTTTACACGCTGCTTTAGGTTAATTGAAACTCTTGATGTTTTTCTTGACCAAATCCAGGATAGGATGATGAAGGAACTTCATTCAAATGGAAAAACCATGGAAGACATTGCAGAGGTTTTGAAACGCGTTCCTATTCATCCCCAGGTTATCTCTGCTATTAAAGCAGCCCATGCTTTAGGGTAATACGCACACCTTACTCTCTTCAATGATTTCTTTTCCTTTCCGAGATGTAGATATGTTTATGCTAGAGAGCGAAGAGTTTAATGTTAATCTGTCTGCAGGTGCGAGTTGAGGATTGTAAGTGACGCAAACATGTTCTTCATCGAGACCATCCTGAAACATCTTGGATTGAAGGATTATTTCTCTGAAATCAACACGAACCCAGGTTTTGTCGATGAAGCAGGGAGGTTGAGGATTTCTCCTTACCATGATTTCACTCAATCTTCCCATGGCTGCAGTCTCTGCCCTCCGAACATGTGCAAGGTATGTTACTGTATGATTTTAGCGTGTTAATTTAAAAAATAAATATAAAATAATTGTTTTAATAGGTTTTTAATTAACAAATTAACACACGGCGTTACTCAAACGGATCCAAAAGGTTTGGAACATGTTTTCTGAATGGTATAATCGGTCATATAAAAAACTGTTTTTGGATCCAATAATTAAATTAGTTTTTCATTTTGATACCACGCTGAATATTTTTGCGATCCCACTCCCACCACATGCAAGATCTTGACGTGTAGTCAGAAATCTGATCACAATTAATTTGTATTTTATATGCAGTGCGGTGGACACGTTACATTTAAGATTAAAATTAGGAAATTATTGTTGTTGTTGTTGTTTTGCTTAATTATGCTTTCTGTAAAATAGGGTCTTATCATTGAAAGAATCCAAGCTTCTATATCCAAAGAGGGAAGCAAGAAAATCATCTATCTTGGAGATGGCGCTGGCGATTATTGCCCGAGCTTGAAGCTCACGGAGGCAGACTACGTGATGCCAAGGAAGAACTTTCCAGTGTGGGATTTGATTAGCAAGAATCCCTTGCTTATCAAGGCAGAAATTCATGAATGGACCGACGGGGCGGAGATGGAACGTGTTTTGCTGCAAATTATCGAGAGAAATTCGAGGGAGGAGATGAATAGCAATTCTGCTCAGCTGTTCTCGGCTGACTGCAAGTTGCAGACTATTTCAATTGCTAGCCATGACGCCTTGCCTCAAGCTCTCTCAGTTACTCAGTAGTTTTAGGCGAATGCAGCCCTACCGAGTTAACCATTTTTATTTTAACAAGAAGCATGTAATGTGAGTTAGCGATTTTTCATCTGGATCCATGCTATGATGAAGGACTCGTTAAATATCCAGCTCGCTTCAAACTTGTTCTCGTTGCTTGTGCATCAGCAGGTCATAAACAAGTCCTATCATTATTACTGTCGTCAACGATTATGATTAAAGAAATTCAATGATGGTTGGTTTTCCTTAAACATGCTTGTATCGATAGGATGATCCGCTCGTCTTTCATGGCAGATTCTTTCCAGACCTAGCTGCTCGAAAATTAATTTACGAATGAGACAGAATCGAAAGTGTGCGATTTCTTCAGGTGGGGTACCTTTTAAATTAAAATCTTAAAACAATGATTATTGAGTTGGGTCCTCCTCCTCCTACCTTGTATCTGTCACTGCCCCATCTTCATGTTCCCAGTCCATTCAATTTCCTAAATGCCGGCATGCAAATTCAGTCGCCACAGAATGAAAAAACAATGTTTATTTTATTTTTTTCCTCGAGATTAATATATTTATGGATTTGATATAAATTAATTTTAGTTATTCTTTTTTTCTTCTACAGCACGATTTAATCTTTTACAAAAATAATAAAATAATGAAACACCCTGGGTTAGTTTCTCAACCCAAATTAATTTCCTGTTCCTCTAAATTATACATTTTTTTCGAATTAAATTTCAAAATGTCCAATATATTATTGAAATAATTTGCTTTGTTTTTACTCAATGCATTTTTTTCAACCTGGTAGTGCATTATTTGTATATTTATGAGTTGATATTTTTTTTATTTCAGATAATTTGGGTTTTCTGAATTTTTCAAATCCTTATCCGCTTTTCTTTGAAATTGTTCTAAAGAATTACTTGGAATTTTTCTCCTATTTCTCTTTAACAATATTACCAGACTTTTTTTTTCCAAAACAATATATTTTATTTGTTTTTAATTAGCTCTGTTTTTTACAAAAAAAAAAAAAGAATTTTAAATATAACTCGTTGATCTGGGCTAACTGACCTGCTAATTCAACCGCACAACCGATGACGTGACTTGAATCGAATTAAGGGCGGTGTGGGCTCCATAACAATGTTTTTAATGGGCTTCGAACTTCATAATGTGAGGCTTGGGCAACTAGCGATCCTGTGAGTTCGTCCGGGAACATTTTTTAGTGTCAAATAAAAATATTTATAAAATTTATTCATAACAAAATATATATGAAAATTAATTGAATTATCTAGCACCTGTCATTGCAATTTAAAATTATTTACTTTATTTTTTTTGTTACTGTTATTATCTACCTGTGAATTTATGACAGATTCCCCATAAATGTACGGACATTATTCCATTTTCTAATAAATTTTATTTATCATTTTTTTTTGTGCGTGTATATGTATTTCAATTTCTCAATAAAATATTTGATCTCTCTCGCACGCCCCAGGCTTTAGCCAATCCTATTCTAGTTCATTTGTTACTTTTTGTTCCTCACCTTGTGTCCACACAAAAATATTTTTCTGACCCTTTTCACTATTATTTTCTTTTAATCTTAATAAATTGTATTTATTTTTTATTTTCACTTTACTTGTAGTAATTTAGAAAAAAATATTTGTGAATGGGATTTTTTTTTTTACAAAAAGTTAACAGGATCAAATTGATATATTTTTAAAAGTATCATCAATCGTCAACCTATCAACAAACCAATCTCACTCGCCTGTGAGACTTGTTTAGAAGATGACAGTAACACTCTATTCTACATTGATATTTTGGGTTTTTAAAATTAATTTTTTATTAAAAATATATTAAAATGATATTTTTATTTTATTTTTTAACCTCAATACATAAAAATAATAATAAAAAAAATTATTCTTTTCAAAATTGTTAATTTTTGTACAAAAAAATCAAAAACTGTTCGCCTCTAGTTCTGGTGAGAATTAAAACCTCCACAACTGTTTTTAGAGCATCTCCAACCAGGAAGCTATCAGAAGAACTAAAAGTAAAATATTGTCCTTTTAACATTTTTGTTTCACTTTACCATCTTTAACGTATGAGTTATCCGAACCATAGCTATTAGTTTCGCTATTAGTTTCGCTTTGGTTGGCGTTTCGTTTTTTCTATTGGTAAAGAATGTTTTGGTTTTGGAGCATTTTGGTGCGCTGTTTTGGGGTTTTACTTTTAATATATAATTAACTTAAAATTATATAATACAAACACAAAGTCAAACAAATATAATATCAAAATTAGAAATATCTCTAAAAAATATATATTATTTAGTTCATCACAACTATTGGTAAGCACGAAAAATAATTATCTAAATTTTTGTTTTTAAATTGTTTTTTCTTATGAAGGTGCCATAGGTGTTTCAATTTATTTTTTTGATGACAAAAAGCAAAAAAAAAATATAATTTTTATTTTTTATAAAATCAAAGTTGACGCAATATTTTTTTTATAATATATATTTTTTAATTTTTATTGTTTTGATTTTGATTTTCTAATTTTTAAATCTAAGTAAACAATATATATATATATATATATATATATATATATATATATATATATATATATATATATATATATATATATTACAAAACATATAATAGGCGTGGGATTTTGCACTGTATACCCTCTCACATTGCACTGTGGATTGCGACAGTGCACGCCCGAAATTGGCCTTCGTCCGCGCGGCAAGAGGAGGGGTTTCACCGGGGCTAATTTCGGTTTTTCCTTCTAATTTAATTTTTTTTTAAATAATCAGTTATGAACAGTGTATTGACGATTTCGTCCCCGGTAATAAGACAAAAAACGGCATCGGGCTGAGGGGCACCGGCGTAATTGCACGCGGGCGGACCGGTCCGCCGCAACTTTTTATTTTTTTAATATTTTCTGAAATGGCTAAATACGGTTTTAGCCCCTAATAAGACAAAAACACTAAATTGGGTGCAGGGGTGGAACGGTAATTGTCCCTCTTTTTCGAATTTTTAAATTGGCGTCTGTCAGGGCGTGAGACGCATGCGCCAGGCGGTTGTCCGTCTCACGCCCTGTTCAGGTGGCGCGTGCGGACGCCTCCGGTGGCCTGAAATTGTCTCCCGGAGGACAGAACGATGCGCCGCCGCGTGGTCTTCCTCCCGCGGTGGTGCGTGTAACCACCAAATGCCCGTGGACGCGGCGGAGGCCGGTTCAAGCCGCCGGCCACGTTTCTCTCTCTCTGGAATGGCAAAGTTTCACTTCGGTCCTTCTACTTTCAATTTCCGGGTTGGCTGTATATCACTCAATCAATTCGGTACAAAAGTTCCGATTTTTGCAATTTCGTCCTCTGATTTCAATTGACAATAAATGTAAGTTGCATTTCAGCCCTTTGACTTTTAATTTTTTCATTTAAGCCCTTGATATTTGATTTTCATTTCAGCCCTTACACTTTATTTTTTTTTAATCCCTACTTTTGTCCATGTATATATAAGTGTATTTAACACTTTTGTTGTTTTTATTCTAGGGGCAATAATAATTTTAAATGTTAAGACTCCGATGTTGCTATTGTTATAATATTTTAAATGAATATTGCTTCCTTTTCCCTGTTTTTTTTTTTTTTTTTGCTCTTTCTATTAATTGATTTTAATAATTTTATTATCTGCACAATAATCATTTCAGTAAGTTTTTTTTTCTTATTCAAATATTTTGCTCTTTTTTCTAATATTAGTGAGCGCTATTTTGTGATCGTTTATAACGCAATGTCTATATTCTAAAAGATGTAATCTATGCTTAAACTCAGCTCAAAATTTTAAACATTTTATCTTTTAATCTATAATTTTTATTTACTTATATCATATAAATTAATCGTTGTAGATTTAATTGTGTTAAATTATATACAAAAAAATACCCGCGGCAACGCGCGGGCAATTAACTAGTATATATATATATATATATATATATATATATATATATATATATATATATATATATATAAAAGAAGGAATTGACCTGCGGTAAGAAAAAAAAAAGCAATTCATTAAGAATTGCATTTGAAAGGAATGCTGAATGAATTTTTGTCCGGACCGAAACAGAATAGTTGGCATATTCCTGATGTATTTCGACCGGAATTTGATCGGAATTTATGATACGGGCTGAAATAAAAAATGGGATAAAAACCATGTCGTTTTGTTTTGTTTTTTTAACTGGTACAGAGTATTTCGGTCGTTTTAGCCGGAACAAAACAAAACGGACAACTATGATCCGAACCGAAGAGCCAAAATAACTTTTCTATGTTTGAGTTGCTATTCATAGATGCAGATAAAAAAAAAAAAAAAAAGCAATATACATATTCTAGTTGAAAGCACTGTGGGGAATCCGACCTGCCATGAGTTTACGACCAATTTTTCATGGTCAACTCATGGCACACAAAGACATGACTCAGTTAATCACTCTCCCTGCTCGCTTGTCTCCTCGCTTTCATCTTCTACCAGTACTTGGAGACCACCACATGCAATACAAGTGAACTGGGGGTTATGAAAGCAGACAAATCAATATGGCAAACTCAAGTCTTCCTTATGAATATTCGTAGATTGAACACAATCCGATAAGAAAAATGACAAACACAGGAGGTGAAGGAGGAGAGGAGTGACTGACTTGACATGGCTAGATGAGGTTATGAGTTTCTTGGTGTGCTTGGTCCATTTGACAATGGATTTGTGCAGGTTCTTCAATCATTCTCCAGTCACAAGTAATTCCTGTGCTTGTGCTTGGAAGTGAAGATGGAGATAAGTAGATGAGAATTCAACGCTTCTTGAAAATCCCTGTTCTTATGCTCAGACAAAAAAAACCTGTAATATATAAAATAATATAAAAAATAGCTATTTTAAATGAATTTTATCATTTAAATAAATATAAATAAAAAAATTTATATTTATACTATTTAAAAAATTATTTTTATTAATTTAGCTCTTCAAAATAATTTTTATCATTAAAATTCTCCACGGTTTCAAACACCGTGAGATAGACTGGCCGTGTCATGCGCGCTGCTGGATCGGAATATCGTGATTTATTTAAAATCAATAATTTTTTAAAAAATAATTGAACGCAAAGATTTAAAAAATCGAATTAGTCCATGGCAATGAATCTACGTTTATTTTTTTAAATTTCCTTATCAACCTCTTGAATTCAAGTCAGTTTTCTATGATTTTATTTAGTTATTTGGTTCAACTGAACCTGTGCCGTAGAGTCGCTCTATTCGTCAATTTGCCGGAGGCTGACATTTACTTGAGTGATAAAAAATGCAAAACGTCCGCGTTTATTGGTGTAGACATGCCATCATCACTTTGCATGTTGTCATTTCTTTTTGAAAACGACGCTTCACCTTCCTCCTCCACCACACGCCATCTCCCACCAAAACCACATGGTGGCCAATTATGTGCACATTTCTAAAAGTAGTTTAAGATTGTAATAATAGTAATAATTTTTTAAAATATAATTATTTTTTATTTTTTATTTTTTATTTTTTGTTTTTGATATCGATATATAAAAATAATCTAAAATTATTAAAATAAAATTATCTTAAAACAAAAAAATAAATAAATAAAAGACTGTACCTCACTACCAACACATTCTTTTAATGTAAAAATCCCCCTTCTCCATGTTTCCATTGCATTCAATTTTCTACTGGAATGATACGTGTCGAAGAGTGTGCTTGTTTGTGTTTAAAAAATATTTTTGATTTACATGCTTTGAATGATTTGTTTGTGGTGTTTTTATGTAATTTTGTTATGTTAAATTAATTTTTAAAATATAATAATAAAATATTATTTTGATGTATTAATAAACAAAATAATTGAAAAAGCAACCACACACCATTAAAATGCAAATTTAACCACCTCAAAATGGAAAAATGATGCTTTTGTTATTTTTTAATTTATGGATTTAATATAAATTAATTTTAGTTCTATTTTTTTCACAATTCAATTCAATCTTATACATATTTTTAATGAATATTATTATACAAAATGTTATTTTTGCATATAAAAAATTAATTTAAGAGTAAAAAATATTTTTTTTGTGCAAAAGTATGGTCTAATCGCATTTTCAACAGGGTTTATTTTATTTTATTTGCTTATATAACTCCAGACAAACTTACCGTAAAGTCTTTAAATCCAGTCAAATCTAAAAGATTAATTTTAAAAAATCATCTATTTAAAATTTAATTTAGATTAAAAAATATATTAATTAGTGAATATTTGTTTTAGTGTTACAACATGTTTTTCAAATGAAAAAAACAAATCAAATTAATGTGTTTTAGGTATTTTCAAATGATTTTTATGTGTCAATGTAAAAACAAATGTGAAAAAATTATTTTTAATTAAAATGATTTTGATATATATTTAAATAGTAATACTTGAAAATTACAATGCGATACCATATAATATCAATAATAAAAAAGAATTTGAAAAAAAAGAAACAATACTATTTTAATAAAAATAATTAATCTTATTGCCTAATCAACCCATCAACAAAATGAAAAGCGATTTTATATATCAATCCATACCGCGTATAAAAAAAATGCCTTCCACGACTTCGAGCCGCCAACCACCCAACCAAAAACCCAACAACCGGACCCCCTTTATTTTCGTCTCTTCTACGTCAAAACTCCCTAATTCCGAAAACCTTTTTTTTTTCTTCATTTTTTTAATCTTTATCTCGTCCTTCTAATCATGGAAACCTCCTCCCCCTCCCCTCCCCCTCCTCCTTCTGCATCACAACACGGCGGCGACATGGAAATCCACCACCCTCCGATCAACACCGATTGGGACTGGAGTGATCTCCTGGACTTTGCCGTAGACGATCAATTCCCTCTCTCTTTCGATACTACTGGTGACCTCACCCAAACTGTTGACAATCCAACACCAGAAATTGAGTCTCAACAGGCTCAACTTCCTGTTTCTGATCGGGTAAGGAAGCGAGACCCGAGGCTGACTTGCTCCAACTTTCTAGCGGGTATAGTACCGTGCGCGTGTCCGGAGGTGGATGAATTATTACGAGAGGAAGAGGCTGCTTTGCCTGGAAAGAAGCGGGTTAGAGTTGCTCGTTCCGGGTCGAGTATTGCTAGGTGTCAAGTACCCGGTTGTGAAACGGATATTAGTGAACTCAAAGGGTATCATAGAAGACACAAGGTTTGTCTAGGGTGTGCTACTGCTACTGCTGTTGTACTTGACGGGCAAACTAAAAGATACTGTCAACAGTGTGGCAAGTTAGTATTTTTTGCATAAAATTCCGTGCTTTATTAAAAAAAACCGACGTCTTATCGTATGATATTTGATGCACATTTTAATCTGGCAGGTTTCATGTGTTATCGGATTTTGATGAAGGGAAAAGGAGCTGTAGAAGGAAATTAGAGAGGCATAATAATAGAAGGAGAAGGAAGCCAGCTGATTCCAAGGCGAGTGCAGGTGATAAGGAAGTTCAAGGGGATTTGCTAACTGAAGATACCACAGCTACTTGTGATGCTGAAGCTGAGAAAGGTTTTTCTCTTATATATATAGTTTATGCTCTCTGCCCGTGCGTGTCTCTGTTTGCTACTCGCTTGTAAGGTCTTCTTGTTTGAGTTTTATTCGTTGATCATTTGCCTATTGATGGCTTGACTTTAGTTTGCTCTGGATTCTGGACTTGGGCATGAAATGGGATCCCGATACCTATTTTGATAGGTTTCTTATTCTAATTCTATTTGAAATTAAATGCGACAGTAGTGGGATCATAGTATTAACACACGAGGGGAGTAATTTACCACTTTTATGCTACAGTATCCCAGTACAAGATCTCTGGTCGAGGAATTGGAAAGAGATTTGTGTTTCGTTTCCAATTTCTAAGTGAACCAAGAAACCTGATGTATTTATTCTATGCGGTGCAGATGGTTTGTGCTCCAGTGGTCAGATGTTGGAGAAAGAAGGGTTGGTTGAGTCTGAAGATGGACATGTTTCCACCATGAACTCTGATCCTAATTCTCAAAATGTTACTAGTGATAGTGGAGTATCTTTCACGGCTTTTGGGGACATGCTAATGGATGGGGGGAAAGATGACTCCAAGTTTTTGTTTTCTCCCTCGCATTGTGACAATAAGAGTGATTACGCATCCATGGTAGGACTCTGTTATTGTGTGGATTCTATGTTTTGCATGCTTGAATTTGTTCATTTCTTTTTATTATTATTTCATTTCAAAAATTTGTGGAGTTACTGATTTGGATTTTTTCTTGTAGTGTCCGACAGGTCGTATCTCATTCAAGCTTTATGATTGGAATCCGGCAGAATTCCCTAGAAGGCTTCGACACCAAGTATTTTAAAGAATTACTATTACAGTTTAGTATTTGAATGAGAATTAATTTATATGCAGTTAAGGGCATCAGGAATTGGTTGACAGGTGGTAACTGTCTTTACAGATATTCCAATGGTTGGCCAATATGCCAGTTGAGTTGGAAGGATATATTCGGCCAGGATGTACAATCCTGACTGCATTTATTGCAATGCCAAAATATATGTGGGTGAAGGTAATATGCTGGATGCTATCTACAAAAATCTTTTTGAAGGTTTAGATGAATTTAGAGTTTTTGAAGAGATGCTATCTACAACAATGCATATGCATGCTCTGTGTTATATGTAGATCTACAAAAAGTAGTGTTTTATTGCTCCGCTTAATTTAATGTTTCACCTGAAGCATCTTTAATTAGTGAATCAACAAAACTACTGGGCTCTCTATTAGTTATTTGGATATCTGTGCATGCACACATGTTTAAGCAGATATATAGGGTGATACCCATAATCTCAAGGCTGAGAGTCGAGAGCACCCATTTATTTTCATACCCAAATATGTTGAAGTCTCTGAGAAGGCTGATGTCTACAGTTTTGAATTTGTGCACATTCCCAATAAGCACAAGCAATCACAAAATTTCTTGCTGTTGATCATTCACACATGAATTTACCTCTCAGTTTCCTCCATTCTTATTCCTCTCAAATCTGAAGTTATCTTTTCCCAAGCATGGTTGTCAATTTTCATCAGGAATAACTTGTGCTCCTTACCACTTTGATTTTTGAATTTATCCTTGCCCATAGTTTATGAGAATCTTTATTTTACCATTCACATTGTAATTTGTTGATATTCATCCTATTCTACTTTTAAGAATTTAATTTGTCTTGCATGTAATAACTAATATTTTTTCATTTGCTTTAACAAAATGGTCATTATTGATGCTTAATTTGCAGAAACCCTTAATAACATCAAGTAAATAGTTTATCAAAAATTTCTAGACTGTCATAAATATTGCTCTCATAATCTCTTTCTCACTTTTTTCCCCTCATTAACAGTGCTAATTTTATTAGATTTTTCTCAATATTTGAACTTGTACATTTTCTTGTATGAAGCAGTTAGTTGAAGATCCCGTGTCTTATTTGAACGACCTACTTGGTAGTGGAAAAATGTTGTCTCAAAAGGGCCGTATGCGTGTTTACGTGAATAACATGATCTTCAATGTCACAAAAGGTGTGATAATTGCTTCATTCTTAATGTTTGTACATTACATGAGTGTATTGTTCCTAAAGAATGCAAGAAAAACTAATTCAATTAACCAACCTAATTAACCGAAAGTCTCCTCTTAATTGGTCTTTTTCTTCATCCTTTTCAATTATTTGCTCATTCCATTTGTTTAATCACTGAACATTCTACTGGCTTAGATGGAAATTCCGTGATGAAAGTCAATGTGGAAGGACATGCCCCAAGGCTTCACTATGTTCACCCTACATGCTTTGAGGCTGGAAAGCCCATGGAGTTTGTTGTTTGTGGAAGTAATTTGTTGCAGCCCAAATTTCAGTAAGGACTTGTTTTTGCAATCGATCCATTTTTTTAGCATTTACTAAGTACCATTTTGCAAGAAACAGATATTTTTATTTTTCATTTTTTATTGTCAATACATAGTAGGATTTTAGCAAAATGGGGCTCTTCAAGGGATTATATGCAATGTGTTATAATAATTCATTTCATTTTGAATTGACCCCTAAGTGTGCTCTGTACTTATAAGTGATTGCCGCCTATCAATCTCATTTTTATTTTGTTGGAAAAGTTGCATTGAGGCTGGAATTCATTGCTTATGAGCTCTCATGGTTCCTAATGTGCGATCATATCAACCCCAACCTCCTCAATTAGTGGATAACAAGTTAGATCTCCATTAGCATTATAGAGAATCTTCTGGTTACGATCTATTTTCCTTATAAATAATAATCGATTTATTGTCTCAAGGATGAAATCAGCTTTCTGATGTGAACAACCTTAACCCAATAAATGCTGATTTTGTTTCACAAGGAACCGGGAAGAAGTTTTTATCACTTGCTGCATCTCTGGTGCGTGCAGATGATGCTATCAGAACTAAAAAAAAAAAAAGTTGCAACAATTTCTCTGGCTTCAAACTATTTACTAATATGGTGGAGCTCTTTTTACTGGATGTACTATTATTTCCCTTAATAGTTCCCAGTAACTGCATGTTGTTTTCTTTTGCAGTTATGGATGAATGTCTTCTATTAGTTTTTGACTTTCTTGTTGCACTATGCTGGAAATTTATTATCATATATCATGCTTCAGGATCTTGTATTTCTCTGCATGATAATAGTAGCCTTGCTGCTCAGCTTCAAGCCAAAAACATTTAAGTTGCATACTGGAGTTCCCTTGAGCATGTGTACTAGTATTAAGTAGAATAACTGAATGTCTGTTAGATGATATCAACCTGCTAACTATAGTGGGAAAATAAACCATTTGTCAACCAAATAATTGATATTAGATATTTCTGTTTTTGTCATATCATCACCCTTCAATATATTAATATACTAGTGTCAATTGTGCCTGAATCTAATGCAGTTCAAATCATAAGGTGAAGGATACCTGTTTTGAAATTCTCTCGTGCTGTTTCTTTTAACTTTGTATTTATTAACTTAAACTTGCTTTGACTCTAAAGAATTGCATCTTTTACTTCTTTTCTTTTGTGTTCTGCCTAGTTCTATATTTTCAGCCCTACAAAAATGATTTTGATGCTAGGTTTCTGGTATCCTTTGCTGGGAAGTATCTCGCGCATGACTATTGTGTTGCATTACCACAAGCTCATAACAAAGGAGGTCCAGGTCTTCACCATCAGTTGTACAAAATACTTACACATTGTAATGAACCTAATCTTTTAGGTCCTGCATTTATTGAGGTAAGGATCATGCTTTATTTGGGTGTTTCGCTGTCTATTGCCTCTTTTAACAAAGGAGCATCTGGCTATGTTTGTGAAGGTTTGCAGGCTTTCCATTTTGCATTTCTCTTTATATAATTATTTTTTATTTGCTGACATGTTCAAAATGAACAAGGGGATTGAATCTTTTTCCATTGTTGTTTGCAATAGTTTCTTTTGTGGTTTATGCCCTTTGTTTTTCTTTTCTGGAATCAAAATCATTATGTTCTGAGATGCCAAAATACCACCTGGAGGCTGAGGTGTGAACTGATAATATGGTTGTCTTGCAGTTCCTTAGCGGTTCCAAATTCAGAGCTCCTTTAAATTTTTAAAGCCAAAGTGGTATATGTTCTTGATAAATATATAATTTCTAATGGTCCTTTGTTGAGGTCTGATGTGGCATTTTATCCAGTTTGGTAAGGGCAATAAATTCGAATTATATCTTTATGAGTAATAGTTAAAAAAAAATACAGGATTCCAAAGATGAATATGCGGGACACTTGTTTAACAACTTGTACCCATGAATTTTTAAATTCACCACCAAAATCATTCTATGTTCATGGAACCTCTCATATATTGTTCTGTTTTTTCACGAGGTTGGTGATTAGGGTTGTCCTGGTTTGGGATTAGGTTGCTGCAACATGTTATCTTGTGCAATCACTGGCTATTGGTAGCATCATTTGTGCTTAGCATTGACTTCCTGAGCCTGAAACTAGGTGTAGCTGATTTTGTTTAAAAAGTATATTTCTAGTTATAGAGGAAAATGGTTTTTAACTATAAATGTGTTTTGCAGGTCGAGAATGAGAGTGGTTTGTCAAACTATATTCCTATACTTATTGGGGACACGGAAATTTGTTCTGAAATGAAAATAATTCAGCAGAGATTTGATGCATCTCATTCATTGATTATTGGCTCAGAGTGTAAGGTTTCTACAATGAGACAAACAGCATTGTCCGAGTTTATTATGGACATTGCATGGTTACTAAAGGAGCCTTCAGCAGATAATTCTCAACAAACGATGACCTCTTTTCAGATTCAAAGAATCAATTCTTTGTTGAATTTCTTGTTACACCATGAATCAATCATCATTTTGGATAAAATTTTAAAAAACCTGAAGATCATGATGGACAAAAAGGAGGCCCGAGGTGGGTTTTATGGCACTAGTGACGCTAACATGAAGCTATTGCAGAGTTACATGGATTATGCAAGCAATATTCGTCATGAAAAACTCCCGAGAAGTGAAGTTTTGAAGCCTCACTTGGATTTTTCTGGAAAGGAGAAGAATTGCATTTCAGGAAGCTGCTGTGGAAGCAACAAGGAATCAGTTGCTCTCTACACTGAGGTAAGGATGTCAATGTTGATCACTTCGTGGTTTTAGCAATGTGTTTGTTTTTGTCATTAAGGATGGAAAACTTGTGGAGTTTCACATGAATTTACTATTCCATTGACCTTTATTGTTTACTTTTGTTGGGTTTTTGGTTGGTAACTTGATATAATGAATTTAAGAAACAAACTGGTAAAATTGTCTGCACATAGAGCAAGCGGCCAAAGAAATTCTGGTTAATTTCTGAGTTTAGAGTCTTCCAATTTCTGGAAAATGCATCATATCACTACTATTCATTCTCTTAAAAGCATTTCAGTGATTTTTCCTTTGCAACTTGGAATCTCATTTTTATGTTGGAAATCAACTTGTTTTGAATAGTTTGGTAATGGTGTCTTGTTTGGTCCTGATTTTTAGGCTATGTTCTTGATAAGTGTTCTTATGGATGCATTGACAAGAAGCATCCAGAGCTGCTTAAAACATGCTTTCGATCTGCTTTGACCATCCAAGTCCCCAACGTAAAAATAATTTTAAGTTTTCAACTTGTTTGAGAAAAATATCAAGGAGATTATTTTGCCATAAGCAGATGCATCTGCAACCCATGAGATTTTCAGGTTATCTTATTTTTTCTTTTTATATTTTCTGAAATTTGTCATCGTTTTACTTTCTTCCAACCGAATTAACAGCACTGTGCAAGCTATGTTTGACTGTTCAATGCAGTGCTGTATCTACTTGCCATTTTTGGGAAACTTTTGAATAGGGAGATCCGTCTCACCTTACTTGACTGTGCAGTGCTTTATTGATACCTTTGAAGTTCCTTGAAGGATCATGTGAATTTTCTTTATTTGCAGAACTTGGAGCAAAGACCAAATGGTGTATTGGGAGCAATGGCAAACTCCAATTCTATTGTTGGAAGCGATGAGTTTCCACTTTTGACAAAAGATGTCGTCATGAGGATGGACCTTGTCGATGAAAGGCCAAAGAAATCATGTGGTCTCGTTTTCGTTAACAGAGTCCTGAAGCATCGCCCTTCATTTTATGTAATTGCTCTTATTGCTGTTTGTTTTGGAGTATGCGCCATCGTTCTGCACCCTCATAAGGTTAGCAAACTTGCAGTATCTATACGCAGGTGCTTGACAGGCAGATTTTAGATGTTAAATAAATGAATCAATCCAGACTAAAAGGCCATCTCTTGATCACCGGCTCTGTAGATTATACCGAACCCCCTGAAGCTTTAGGGCGGGGTTTGATTCCTGACTTTGGAGTGTCCAAACTGCAATTTCTCCACGCTGCCCTGATCTTGGTGCTTCGATGGGACCTTCGCCCTTTTATGAGTATCGAGACAGAACTGCGGGCATTCCCAAGAGTTGGAGATATCTGCTGCTTTGTTTTTTCAGTTGGATGAGAATTCTTTGTAGGCAATGTCCAATATTCTTGCATCTTTTGTTTCCTTGTACTGACAACAGCATTCACCCCCGAGTTCGTGTATTACTTATTTAGCAATGATAATGACGGCATTAGTTACTAGGGAGATCGTTTTTTCTTCCAAAATCAAGGTGTGGATCACATTAGAATGACTCTGAAATGTCAATAATACTAAACAATCAAACGGGGGCATGATGAGAATGACATGTATGGCGGTGGTGGACATTATAGATGATGATGCCTCGTGCTTGAATGAATGGGCTACTGCCAAGCCAAAATCTCAGCTCATAGAGAAAACAAGATTAACATTATCTGAAAAAGGGCTACTGCTCATCAGGCTGCCAAGAGGCAGTTATGGAAAGCAAAATAGAAGGTGCAAGATTTCACTGTTGACTAGACAAACAGTAATATGACAATCAAATTGGGTGGGAATGGCTCTTCAAGTGAGGGAATCAGGTCAAGAAAGAGGCATAAGAAGTTCGAACAAATAGATATGGATACCAGCACCAAAGACAAAGATCTTAACAATTACAAACTGATGAACATGAAATATATGATTAATAGTAGGAGGCAGATGGAGAACTTGGACAAGAATGCAACGCAAATACTTTCTTACCTAAGCGGTTTGATGTAGAGGAGAGCCACCCAACCACTTTGGGCTGTGATTTCATGGATGAATCTTCTCGGGCTAGTCCAAGTGTTCGAGGTTGAGAGTGGAGAATTTTTGGATCGAAGCTGGATGGAGAGAGGAACAACATGAAGAAATCAAAGAGGGCGATGCAACTAATTTCGCAACCGGAGATGCAATCTTAATTTTGTTCCTAAAGATATTTTATCAGACATTATTTTTTAATTAAATAGTCAGGAATCACAGATATATTCACGTATTGATTTAGTTCGTGATGGAATGACAAGTAGTTTGACGAGTAAATAAAAACAAGTGTTTAATTTACTTCAATTATTTCAAACATTTTGTTATTATAATTATTAATAAATAAACAAAATTATTCCAATAAAATATTTATATATATGTACGTATGTATGTATGTGTATACATGTGTATTTTTAATTAATTTCACAAGCTGACAGCAATATGAAAATCATGATAACCAACACATATAAAACTGTTTTTCATTAACTCAACCTCAACTACAGTTTTAACTAAACACTTAAATTTCAGTTACGAACCGCAATTAAAAGCGTTTTTCATGAAACTATTTTTTTTTAACCTCGCCAACAACAACAAAAGCTGTGCCAAAGAGACTCTAAACCTCCAAAAACTCAACACGGGAGGCTGTGAAGGTCTTGCTCGAAAAACACAAACACAACAACTAGGAGGCTCAGGAGTTGCTCAGTTGGATCGTTCAAGGCAACTCATATCACGAATCATGTCTACCAAGGTTCCAATCAGTGCACATAATCCTAATGCTACGAATTTAAATCCAACCCTTCATTTCTACATTGCTCTGTGACTAATGAGCTAGAGTTTATACTTTACTTTAGCTATATACTTGAAAGTGTATAGTTTTTTATAAATTTTCTTTTGAAATTTTAATAAAATGATAATAATTTTTATTTTTTCAAACCGTAATTATAAATAATGATCACTAGACAAGTCGTAACCAAAAGGGTTTTTCCATATATAATTCTCTGTCTTCGGTCCCCATCTGAATAATGAGATGCTTGGCAATGCATGGAAGTGGATTGATTTTATTTTTTATTATGCCTCACTCAACATCTCCGGGTGCCTCCATGCAGCTGTAAACAGTTTATTTATTTATTTATTAATTATTTATGACCCCTTTGTCTTTTGCTTACCATTCCTGACGTTTATCACAATGACAATTTTTTTGTACTTCTGTAGAATTTTAAGGTATTAAATGCAATATTATTAGTTTAGACCTAAACGACCCAAACAGGTTAATCTGTTAAAATTGATTTTGACTGGCGATTTTAAAAAGGGACTAGAACCCATCTGCTATTTTCTTATCTGGTGGGGGGAGGGGGAGATCGTGGGTCGTGGTTAAGGGAAGTGATGGGTGGTGTGTTGAGGCGTGATTGGTGGTGGAGATCAAAAAGAGGGTGGCGGAATGGACGGCTGGGTGAGGCCGAAGAGAAGGAAGGGAAAGGTGGCTGGCGTGGGCGAGGCAGAGGAGAAGGAAGGGCGAGAGGAAAAATATGTGGGTGTTTGGGACCGCGATCCAACCTGTTTTTGCGTTAGACCGCGGCCCCAACAATGCTTACTACCAAACAGGATCCCAGCGTTTGGCTGGGGTCCCACCACTAAAATTAAAAACACGCCGCGACTGCAAAAGCAGCCGCGACATGAATGAAAATACACTGCGAAAAGAAAAAATCACGTGAAATCCACAACGGGCAAAATAATTGTAGATCATCCTCTCGTCTCCCTCATCTCTCATCAACTCAAACGCAGTCGCAGGCACACCCATCTGCATTCCCTGAAGTCTTCTCCCTCAGCCACACCAGTCACCAGTCACCAAAGTCTTCTCCCTCAGCCACACCAGTCACCGAAGCCTTCTCCCTCAGCTACACCAAGGCAGCCACACCAGTCACTGAGGCTAACTGCGTTCTGAAATGCAAGACTTCCATTTCATTCCTTACCAAGCACTTCGAAATAAATAAAGAAACAATTCGTACCCACCTTTTTTTTTCCACAGCTCTTTGAGGATTTGGTTGTGGGTTAGAATGTTAGTCTGATCAATTTCTATTATTAATTATATATATATATATATATATATATATATATATTGAAAATGATATAACTATATTAAAAATATTTGTTTTTATTTTTATTAAAAAATACCTTAACAAGAGAGTAAAAAATTATATATAAAATTAATAATTATATTGTTGGAGGGTTTTTTAAAGTAGTTATTTAATTATATAACTTACTCTTATTAATTGTATAATTAAATTATATACAAAATAATTGCACTATATTTAAAATGGCTCTTTTAAATTGGAGTAGATATAGACAAAAAAAAACTATATTTACACTATTTAAAACTATATTTGTTTATTTGTTTGCTACGTGGACATGATTTGTCACTATAATTTAAAAATTTATGAATAAAAATAAAAAATATTTATTTTAATTATTTTTTATTTCTGAAGATATTTTACCTGATGTTGTTCATCGATCACATAGTCAGAAATCATAGATGCGTTCATGTATGAATTTAGTTTGTGATAGAATTGAAAATAGTTTGATGAGAGAATAAAAACAAGTGTCTAATTTACCTGAATTATTAATTAATTTTATTTTTATGATTTTTAATCTGAAAACAGCACTATGAAAAGTATGGTAACCAAACACTCGAAACTGCTTTTCATTAAACTCAACATCAACCACAGTTTTAACCAAACACAAATTTCAGTCAGTTACGAACCGTAGCTAAAAGCGCTTTTCATAAACCTGCTTTTTTTCAACCTCAACCACAACAGCAACAGCTATGCCAAACAGGCCCATAATGAAATCGGGTGTGAGTAGCTGAATACAATCTGATTAAACGATACAAAAAGTCTAATAATGAAATTAAAAAAAGAAGAAGATGAAATTGATAAAAAAAAACCTTTTGACCCAACTTTTTGCCTAACTCGACTTTAAAATTAAACAATATGAGAGTTATTTTGATGTGATCAAGTAGACTAGATCTGTCCAAAGACAAGCAAACTACATGGTAAAAACAATTTGAGAAAATAAATAAAATTTACAAGGAAAAAACCTCTTGACCCGACTCCTTCCTAGTTTGAGTTTAAAACGAAACTATACGAGAATTGTCTCAATAAGTTCAGTCGATTTAATAGATTAAAAACAGCCAAGACAACTATTAAAAAACAATCTAAGAATAAAATTGAAATAAAAAGCTTATATTGTTTTTTTAGAATAGACTAACTCACGTTTAAAATTAAATCATTGGAGCTGTTTTCAACATGATCCGGTTAACTTGGTATTTCTCATTGTTATTTGTGAAGAGAGAATAAAAAGAAAAGAAAAGGCTTTGATTACTACATCACCAATATCATTAGAAAGATTTAAATGAGATGTGTTTGATTTTGAATTATAAGTGTATTTTTGGAATTTCAATCTACACGGGCGACACTTTTTTGGTATTAAACAAATCATTTTTCCTTTCACAAAGGTCACAATAAAAAAATTTCTTTTTAAAATATAACTTTTATTAAAATTTACATACGGTCAAATGTCTAAAAAATTATTAATGTTTTAAAAAAACATAAGTAATTTTTTCACATATGTATTATGATTTTAATAACAAGTTAAATCTTTGAAAATTTGAACAATATTTTGAAAACAAATCAATCAATTTTCTTTTAATTAATGAGTATCAAAGACAAATACCTTGATATAAATATTAGATCTACAAGTAGATTGATTTTTAAAATATCAGTAATTAACCAATATTCATCAATTAATTGACAAAAAAAAATCATTATCCAGGATAGGTGAATACTGTCAAAGCACCTCCATGAGTTTTCTCATTTAAAAATTCATTTGGGTATATAAGCCCACAACAAATTCAGAAAATCTTAATTTATTCATACTAATAAATTCTAAGCCAAAATATCTCCTAGGAAACCACCACATCCTTAAACCATATTGAAATCACACAAAGCAACTTTTCTTAGATAAAGTTCGTTATGAGTGTTAATACTTTTCTTAACCACAATCAATTCATTATCCTTTGAGCCTAACCAAATAATTAGGTGATGACTCCATAGCCCCAACGTTTTCATACCGACATACGACATCAGGCTAAACCTATGAAGGGTTACTCTTTCCAAGACTATATCTGATGCAGATCTCTTAATCACACAGTCAAGCAATCCACACTCAAAAGGTTTAACTCCTAGAAAACCAAGTAAATTAAGTTTAATAGGAGTGATACACAAATATAACTTGTATATAGACACCAATATTATTGGATTCAAATCCCTACCCAATTAAAAAAAATTCGTGAACGAGAAATATGAATTGATATCACGAAGTTAATTGAACCTAAATAAGTAGTTTTCAATTCTTTAAGGAATCAAGAAAAAGATAATTTTAGCACACAGAGTTGCAACATGCAATTTATATAATCTGAAACTTAGGTTACATATGTGCTTCTAATCTAAGTTAAACCTTATAATATCCAAAGATATGGATTTGTATAAAACTCACTTATAATCAAACTCAAATCTATAAGTATCTAAACTCAATTAATATTTATTAACCCTAAAATAAAAAATATGAATTAAAATAAAAACTTTCAGTTGATGTGACATGTAAATAAGATAAAAGAAATTTGATATGATTTTCAATGTTGTTATCTTTTAGTTTTTCTTCATAGATTAAGAGAATCATTAAATAATCCTTTTAATTTAGAAAACAAATCTGGCAAAAACAAATCCTTTTAATAATCCCATTAATTGACTATAAAACTTATTCTCTTGAATGCTAAAAATTCTCTTATTTAGAAAGTAATTTGGAAGAATTTCTTTATTTCCATAAAAGAATAATATGTTGACTTGAAGTCTAGGTAATATTACGAAAAATAAATTCATATCAAGACTGGCTTAAAATTTAACACAACAACTTGTTTTAGAACTTGGATGAGATCCTTATTGAACATGAATTAAATGAAATAAAGATTTTCTTTTAAGTTTTATAGCGTTCTTCGTCTCTGTATGTTCATTTGACTGAACATATTCAATATCTCTTTAAGTTTTTTTGACCGAACTCTTATAATAAACTCATTTGACACCACTATAGGTCAACACATGTCTAAGAATGGTGCTGGGGCGATCCTAATCAATATCTATTGAATTTGGGCTCGGTAATGTTGCCTAAAACTATTAGGCTTTCAAAAAGCTTTTATTACTAAAAAAACTAAAAGGAATCGGACATTTGCTGTAGATTACTGTTGCTCAAGACTCATTGTCACTGTTCATTGGCAATAAGTCTCGGTGCATCGCGGGTGTTGGTCCTTTTTTTTTTTTTTGATTTTAAACAGTGTATTAACGAAATTAGCCCCCGAAAAAGACAAAAAGCGCCGCCTTTTCCAGGGGCTGGACGGTAATTGACCGAGCCAGTCCCGGCCGTCCGGCCGGTTTTTTCCTTTTTTTTTAATATTAGAATGAACAGTGCATTAACCAGGCCCGGGGGTGAGGGGCGTTCCGGTAATTAGCCAATTTTTTTTTTTCGCTGACAACTGTTGGCGTGTTGCCGGACGCGCCGTCCGTTTCAACACTGACGTGTTTTTCGGGCGGCGCGTGCGGCGTCATACGGCGTCCAAAAAAGCCTAACCGGCGTCTAGAATGATTTTCAGGCATGTTCTCTTCCACATGAGGCGGCGCGTGTGGCAAGATAATGTCCGGAGACGTGTCAATGGTCGTTTGAATTTTCGCCCCCACTTTCTCTCTCCTGCCTGCGCCAGATGACGTCAGCAAAGCTGTTTTTTGTCAAAATTCATTTCAGTCCCTCAACGTTTTTATGTGTTATTATTGCCCTTAATGCTATTATATAGGTTTTAATTTCTTTCAATTTCATCCCTCAATTGAAATTGATTATATATTGGAGTTCCAATTCGGTCCTCATTCTTTTAATTGAGTGGATTGGCCTGGAATTCGGAATTTGTTTGGTATCAAAGTTTTCATTGATTTCAATTTCATCCTTCCATGCAAATTTATTATAAATCCTTAATATTTTGGGTATCAAAGTTTGATTTCTTTCAATTTTATCCTTCTATGCAAATTTATTATAGATTTCAGTTTCATTTCGGTCCCAAATCTTTTAATTTCAGGTTTTGTTTTAAATTATTTAATTTCAATATTTTGTTTTGCTTGAGTTTTATTCTTGAAATTAATTATATTATTTAAAGTATGTCAAATTAATTATATATTTGTATATTTATGTCAAATTAAAATATGTTAAACTAATTATATGTTCTAATATTTATTGAATCTTATCGTCTAGGAATATATATAGAGAGAAAAAAACATAACCTATGATTTTTTTCTTAAAAAAAAATAATATCAATATTCTTAAATACATTTAATATAATAATATGATTAATAAATCTTACAAAAAAAATTTGTCTTTGAATTTAAATTTAATACTCTTTTGTTTAGGTTTATTTCTTAAAAACAATTTTACAATATTTTAATTTTTCATATTTTAAATCTAATATTACCGGGGAAAAAAATAAACAAAAAAAAAATTGCACATTTACTTACGTTATCTGCAATTAAAAAATATGTGAGTCGCTTCCCGTTTCGATTATACTGTTCCTTTTTGACAGAGAAAAAATATTACCTACGTTATCTACAATTACAAAATATACAAACCACTTTCCATTCCGGTTATACAGATTTTATAAAATATAATTTTACTAATTAAATATTAAAATAACAAAACACAATACATGTAAAAACATATTTTTATATGTTCTAATATTTATTGAATATTATCGCATGAGAATATATATAGGGAGAAGAAAACATGACGTAGGATTTTTTTAATAAAAAAAATTAATATCAGTATTCTTAAATACATTTTATATAGTAATATAATGAATTAATCAGATAACAAAAAAAAATTTGTCTTCGAATTTTAATTTTGTACTTAACACAATAATAATAATAATTATTATTATAATAATTGTAATAATAATAATAATAATAATTATAATAATAATAGTAATAATAATAATAATAATTTAATTGTTTTTCTTGCTTACTCTTTTGTTAATGTTTTTTTCTCTCCGTATAATTTAATTATTTTTATTGTTTTGACAGTGATGACAATGATATTTATTTGTTTTTTAATTTTGTTAAAGTTTCTAGGATATTTTTAGTCTTTCATTAATTATATGTTCTAATATTTATTGGATATTATCTCATAGGAATATATATAGGGAGAAGAAAACATGACCTAGGATTTTTTGAATAAAAAAAATTAATATCATTTGAAAATTAATATTGAAATTTGGTACTCTTTTGTTTAAGTTTATTTCTTAAAAACAAATTTACAATATTTTCTTTTTTAATATTTTAAATATAACATTGTCAGGGAAAAAATTAAACTAAAAAAAAAAATACAAATTTACTTAGGTTATCTACAATTAAAAAATATACGGGTCACTTTCCATTTTGATTACATAGATTTTATCAATTATAATTATACTAACTAAATATTAAAATAATAAAATACAATACATATAAAAATAATAAATTTTCTACATAGATAAAAAAAGCCGCCGCATCGCGTGAGTATACCGCTCGTAGAGTCTATTTAATATTATAGTAGTGATTGTTTTTTAAAATAATTTTGATTAAAAATACATTTAAATAATATACATAGTTTTTTAAAATTTATTTTTGATATCAATATATATATAGAATTATTATATAAAAACATAAAAAAATATATTTTCTAAAAGAGATTAAAAAAATAAACACGTTATTGCATCAGTTAAATTTAGATTTATCATCTATGGGTGCTGCGTTATGAGTCTTATGACTTGTGCGAGGCTTCCTTCATTTCAAATACTGAATCCTGATCATCAAACACTAAAGAGACAACATCATAGTCCTACTTATAACTTGTTTAATATTTCTTTGACAATTTGTTATCTCAACTAAATAAAGGTATTTATTTCTTCCCCACTTCATTTGTTTATTTTTCTCTTAAATGCATATTGATTGATTGATTACCGATATGAAGTGGGAATTTGAGGATCAGTTCACTACCTAATTTCATTCTCTCTCTCTCTCTCAATAAAGTTGATATTTGGATGCTAATTTATTGTAATCTGTTTGCTTTGAACGGAGAAAATTTCAAAGTTGGAATTTTTTCTTGCCTTAGGTATTGAATTTATATAGTTCGATGGTTAGATACTCGCTTGATTCTTCAGATAATGAAAAACTTTCTTTTCATTTCTTTTGCCTATATTGTTCTGATTTGCAGGATTTGACGGACAGTGGGGCAGTTGATTTGTTGTTTATGCTGATAGAATAAGTAACTTAATAGGGTTTCAGCTTCCATGGCTGTAAATTAGAAATTGGGATATTGAAGGAATTTGAGGATAAGGATAACATGAATAGGATACGTAAGATTACTGATCAATGTGATGATAAAGTTGCTGCCAAAGGATCTTCTTCTAGTCAAGGACCCAATGAGATTTTTTATCATGAGATTGCTCACCTCACAAAGCTTAGGTCACGACCTCATGAGCTTTTGAGCAAGGACATACCTGGCAGGTCGAGGCTGCCCGTCTCAACTATGAAAATGTTGGTTGGTCGAGAGGGTAACTATTCCGGAAGAGGGAGATTCTCATCCGCTGATAGTTGTCATGTTTTAAGTCGATATTTGCCTGTAAATGGTCCCTGTACGGTGGACCAGTTGGATAGTGGGATTTATGTTTCTCGGTTTTCAGATGATGGTACTCTTTTCGTTGCCGGATGTCAGGTATTGTTCATTTACTTGTGGCAGAAAATAAACTTATTATTCTCGACCAGGCATTATTCTTCATAAATAGCTGGGGATACTTAAATTAATGGGACTGTTTGTAACAATATTTTTTGAGCAAAGACTTTTCTTGTACAACAGGGAAGCCACATTAGGATATATAACGTGGATAACGGATGGAAAGTTAAGAAGGACATTTTAGCCAAAAGCTTAAGATGGACGATTACTGATGCATGTCTTTCACCCAATCAGCGCTATCTTGTAAGTTTCTGATGATTCTGGATAGAAAAAAGATGTTGTGTATTATTAAGATAGGAAGTAAATTATTGTAGTCATATAGTGTAGTTCAATGCATTAGTTCCGGTTCTCTGGGTTTACTGGAGCCTCTTCATCAATTGTTATACTGTAGTTCAATGCAATAATGCAGGTTCTCTGGGTTTAGTGGAGGACTGCCTCTTTGGCGGACCACCACTTTTATGACCTGTGAACAAATTAATTAAGTACCGATCAGAGATTTTCTTTGATTTTGTTTAACATACAGTTGGTGGATTATATGCCTGCCAAGTCTTGCTATATTGCGCATATCATGTCCTGTCAATGACATTGTGCACCTGTTGTACTTGTGTGTGAGTGTGTCTGTGAGAATGCACGATCTTCTCTCTATGCATTTTCAGACTCAATCTCTTTGAGCTCTGGATTGCGTGGATATCATTTTTTCTTAGATTGTTATGGACATGGCTCAAGTGCTCCCTTGTAAAGTAATTTTTGATATTGGCATAAACAGCCTTAAACAAGGTTTACTTGGTTGTTTTAGGTCTTTATATCTTTTTGGTTGTCTACACTAAGTCAATTTGTCTAATGGCATACTACAACTTAACTCAACTTTGAAACGAGGCTTGTTGTTAGCCAGCATAATTTTAATAATTGCTTACAGCCCATCCTTATTTTCCTGTCCATTGGCATTTACTGCTGCTTTTGATTTTACCAGGATTTATGCAATACTTGAAATAGTTGCACCATATAGGGTAGAAGATAAAACTTGGATTATCTTTTGGGCTTCTATACTATCGCCAATATAATTTGCAGGATCTTCCACTCGGGTCTAACCATGCCAATTCATTGGAGATGAACTGATTTGTAGACTTGGCATGCAATGAAATTTAATTTTGTAACATGGATGCAGTGATTTTCATTGTTGATTTCATTTACCTTCATTTTTAATGTGCAGGTGTATGCTAGTTTGTCACCTGTTGTCCATATTGTGAATATTGAATCTGCTGCTACAGAGTCACTGGCAAATGTATCGGTATGTGTGCCACACGCCATACTTGTTTGTGGATTTGTTTTCCCTCAGTTTCTTATATTTATATGTTATCGTTCAGTATTGGATGAAAAAGGCTAAAATCTTTTCAGCTGCTGTCATATTAGCTTTCATCTTACAAAACTATGCCTTTGGATCATCATCTCAGAATTAACATGTTGTTTAGCTGTTACAAATGGTGATAGATGGGATAAATTTATTTATTTAATTTATGCAATGAGTGTATTTGATGTTCTACCCATGGCTTGAGTGTCTGTATGATGTGTGCTATTTGGTGTGCTATAGGGCATCATTGTTTGGCTAGATGGTAACACTGAAGTAGTCCTTATTCTTGACAAGTGGCCGTGTTATCATGACTATGAAATATCAAGCCATGGTCATGATGCTTGTGATCATCCAATCTGGCAAATGAGACGCTCACCGGAGTGCATTATTTTGCGCTGCATAGAGGCAATCCAGCACCTTGAGCTATGGTTCACTAAGCTGTTCTCTTATAGACCGCCAGTGTTTTTCTTAGGGAACTTTAAAGAATATAACCTGGTCCTATGAATTTTGTTTTTCATTGTTTTAATGCCTCAAAGTGACCGATTAAGATTTAAGCACTTAAATCTTACAAAGAGAATATGGTTATTGGTTTCATTCACGTCAAAGTTTCCATATGCAGGAAATTCATGATGGGTTGAGTTTTTCTAGCAACAATGATGATTATGACGACTTTGGGATTTTCTCTGTAAAGTTTTCTACTGATGGGCGAGAGCTTGTAGCTGCAAGTAGCGATAATTCAATATATATTTATGATCTCGAAGCAAATAGCTGCAGCCTCCGAGTTCCTGCACATAAGGTATCAAACTTGTATTTTTCTTCATATGTAGTATATTGATTTTTTTGAAACTTAGAATGTGTTGCTTGTTGGGATTTTTTTTATTAGGTTTGAGTTACATATAGACAATTTGCACACGACTTTCCTCTTGTATTACTACCTCTCAGTGTTCTTAGTTTATAGACATAGATGCAGTATAAATTACCTAATGACTGATAGATCTGCTGTGCATTGCAAAAGACAATATCTTGTTTTGTTCTTAATTTAAATTTGTTAGAAAATTAGTCATATGGCATATTCATCAGTCCATATTTTAGATAAGAAAGAAGCAAACCAAGTTTGTTGCTTTTCGCTCATGGGTTCAAGTGAAGTTTACACTAATTCATACGGTTGAATCGATATTTCTCTTACCTGTTCCATGCTGTTCCACCCCCCCCACCCTCTCTATCAATATTTAGGGGGTGTTTGAGAGTGTGGTAGCAGTTGCTTTTTGCTTGAAAATGCATTAAAATAATTTTTTTTTTAAATATTTTTGACATCAATACATCAAAATGATATAAAAACACTAAAACAATTAATTTGAAGCAAAGAAAAAAATAAAATAATTTTTTTTTTCAAAACGCTTTTGAATGCAAAAACAATTAAGTCCTGAAGTGAACTTCACAAGGAACATCTGTGAACCTATTTCATGGAAAGAGTCATGAAAATGCAGATGTTAGATTTTTGCAACTTACTCTCAAGCAGGGCTTAGTGTTTTTGGATATGTCATGATCTTATTTTTGTTTCTTATGCAGTCTGATGTTAACACTGTATGTTTTGGGGATGAAGCTGGCCATCTATTATTTTCTGGAAGCGATGATAACCTCTGTAAGGTAAAAGCTATTCATCCAATTGAATTTGATGATTTAGGTCATCATGTTCCAAAGTGCTACGCAATATTCTTTTTGACATAACCAGTTTGCAGCTGCTTCACTGTAGGCTGAGCAGAATTTTATTACCGGTGCCTTAGTAGCAACTGTTTGTTACTGCAATTGTCAGTTTGTCTCAAGCCATATGAGCTAACCAGAAACTAAGCCATTTTGAATAAATAATGATGCCTTTTCAAGCCTGCAGAAATTTAACTTGGCACTAGTTTTGCATCTCTTAATTGTTTTTTTTAATAAAGGAATTTTCACTTATCTTTAAATTTAACTTCTATAGGTGTGGGATAGGCGTTGCTTTATCTCAGACGGGAAGGCAGCAGGGGTCTTGATGGGACATCTAGAAGGCATTACATTCATAGACAGTCGTGGAGATGGACGTTATTTTATTTCTAATGGAAAGGATCAGACTACCAAACTATGGGATATTCGAAAGATGTCTTCCAACGCCAAAGAGTAGTAAGATTATTGCTTCCTCTCCCCTTCCCTCAGCGCAAACTTGCATATACATCCCCCTAGATTTTTGCGTACATGTTCTTTAATTGCTTCTAGTCTTTCCTCCATGTCTATGTTACTATGCAATATTAAACCAATCTTGTTAGGAGTTGATCATTTCAAATTCTTATTCCATGTGACAAACTTGTAGTTAATACTTTTGGTTGATGGTGAAGCTTGAGCGGAGCCAAGTAGACGTTCAAACTGATCAATTTTAACAATTTTGGAGTTGCATGACTTGTTCAATTTATCGTATGTGGGTTGGATTGTTAACAGGCAACTGCAATGGCAGTTTTCTATTTTGGTTTTGCAGATTAACATAAACCTGAAAAATTGAATTCTAGTTTGGAATGAGGTCAAAAGATGTTTACTCTTACAATATGTCATCTCTAGTGTGTAGCTTATGTATTTCTAATTTACATTGCTTCATGCACGTAACTGTATTGCTTGAGCTTGTTTTGAGTTTATTATGTGAAAAGACTGAATTTTTAACCCACCCAAATTTTGGTAAGGATCTGATTACTTGTATCAGAATTGATTGATGCTCTCCTGAGATCAGTTTTGCTACTGAGTTGTCTTATCAAACAGCACTCCAAAGCGTAGATATTCTGACTGGGACTACAGATGGGATGAGTACCCACCCCATGCAAAAACATTAAAGCATCCTCGTGATCAGTCATTAATTACTTACAGAGGTCATTCAATCTTGCGCACGCTCATTCGCTGTTACTTCTCTCCAGAATATAGGTACTAGTCAATTAAATTTGGCTTTGTTGCCTCAGTGCAGATACATGTTTTAATTTTGAGCTATTAAAATGCATGTTCTCTATCTTGAATTTACCATGAGCCAGGCCTGATGTCAGTCAGAGGATTGACCCTAGGTGCTATTCTTTCTGTTTATCTGGATTTACTGTCCAGATCACCCTAAAATTAGCTTTGCAGAAACACAAAATAACAAGGAGTCTTATTACCTATTTGGCACTTGAAAGTTTTCCTTCAGTAACAGGTTTTACTGTGTCAATATTTGGTGAAGTAAGATAAAATGTGTGTTGAAATTAGCTTCATGGTGAAATGGGATAGGACCTACCCAGTAGTACACTGCCTGTTCAACAGCTTGTCTGATTTAGGACATTGCTTTATCATCATGATAGTTCTATGTACTAATGATTGCAAGAGTTTCACCAATTGATTATCACTTGTTGCAGCACCGGCCAGAAGTACATATACACTGGATCTAGTGATTGTTCTGTTTATATTTACGATCTGGTATGTGCTTGAATGAGTGCTCTTTTTCAAAATCAACGTTATATTCCTTTGGTAATGCTTTATTTCATAGTTGATGCAGCCAAGTGAGAGAAGTTTGTTATTGTTTGCAGGTGAGTGGAGCCCTAGTTGCAACACTTGATCATCATGAAGGTCTTGTAAGAGATTGTAGTTGGCACCCTTTGTACCCTATGCTTGTCAGCTCTTCATGGGACTGTGTCATTGCCCGGTGGGAATTTCCCGGCTGCGGTGAAGCACCTGCTCCATCAAGATGAAGGTCTACTCGGGGGTGGGTTATCTAGGAATTAGATAGCTCAAAGTTGAGTGTTGTATACATGATTTTGTTCTTTTCTCCATAGCATGTGATCTATTGCCTTGTGTTAGTAAGGGTCCCGCACGAGGTCACTGCTTCAAAACTAAATGAAAGATGCAGTTGGTGAAGGTAAAGAACAACAGGTTTGGATGCGGCTTGTATATAAGCCTATAGGTGTGGAAATGAGTCCATCAGCTTCATAACATAGTTTCTGGCGACAAGCTGCTAGCTGCTAGCTGCTGCGGCCACCTTTCTCTGTGTAGCTAGCTCATTACACTCCTGCAGGCTGCACATTCTGTAATCATACTTGACCTCCCCCCCCTCCCTCAAATAAAGTCATCTGATGTGGATGCTGCATGATTTTATAATTTTTGTTTTATTGCTAATGAAAGATTCAATTATGAACTTTGATTTAAAATGGATGTTGCATATTTGTTTGTTGAACATTAAAAAAAAACTAATCCATTTCAAGAACCTCTGTTATTATCCTCCAATTAAATCTTTTTAAATAAAAAATATCAAGTCATATGATATAATTTATAGTAATTTTTTCAAAAGTCAAAGCACCTTGAGAACTTTACACACACACACACATATTTATTTCCAATGATGTTGTGTTTTTCGTTTAATTCAACTGGTAAAAAACTATACAAATAATTAATATATATATTAATACAAGAAATACAACAATAATAAATAATATTAAATTCTATAAATAGAATCATCATACAAAAACTCTAATTTATTAAATATATTTCTTTAGTAATATGAAAGGTTTATGATTCCTTTAATAAACTCAAAAGTCAACTTGAACAAACTAAGAAACTCAAAAGTATAGACAGTAAAAGTAGTAGATAAAAATATTAAATAAATTATTTATTAAAAAAAACACTGTTGATTGCTTATATAATTTTTGAAAAAAAACTTATTTATATCTTTATTTTTTTTTTAAATTACATAAATCTTTTATTGATAATTATATGTTAAGCATCAAATAGTTCCCCTAAAAATTCCAAGTGCCCCCCGCCGATAATCCTTCTACAATTCTCCAATTTTAGCCCCACACGCACACGGTGGTTACAGTCGGTTCCAATTTCCAAATCCAAGACGACGGCAACACACACACACACACACACACACACACACACACACAAAGAGAGTAAGAGAAGATGGCATCTGCGGCAACAAGAGTGACATTTAGGGTTGTGGTGGGGATTCTAGCCATCCTCGTTCTCTTCTACGTGGGTCGTCCTCTCTACTGGAAAATCTCCGCTACTGTTCAAGAGATCCGCGAGAACAAACGCACCGTCAAACAAGGTCGGTCTGTCTGCATCATCATCATCTCCTTCATCAAATCATTTTTGAGATTCCAAATCTGAATGAATTGTGTTATTATTTTTTACAGGCATTTCTCAGATTGTCTTCGAAGCCCAGAAATCGGTTGGCTGGTTTCACGACGAGTCCGATTCTGGAGTCCGCCAGAATCGGCGACTCAGGTCGCTCTTTTAATTTTCAAACCTTTTTCTTTCTTTCAATTTTTAATTACTGCTTAATAAATATAAATTATGATGATGTGTAAGATCTGCTTCTTTGCTGTCCTGTAATGGTTATCGAAAGGTTTTACTGAAAATGATGATTGAGTAACTGAACTACTATAAATAAAGAAATCATTAGTGCTTGCTTTTGTTTGATTTAAGGTATAATTACATGGATGATACTTGAATTCGATTAATTGGATTTCATTGCTAATATTAGTCAGAACACCTCTTCAGACACACCCATTTATTTATAGATATCATAACTAGAAATTAGGCTCTGATTCATGAGTCCACAACATTTGCAGCCAGCAAATGTTAGAATGATCTCGGGAGCATTGCCTTGTTTTTTGTCGAGTGAGTGAAAACAGCAAAGTCTAGCAGACCCTAGTGACCAGGGGTGGAGCCAGGATATTAGGTTCGGGGGGGCAAATTAGAAAAAGATTTCTAGGGAGGGCTAAACAAAGCCGGGGACCCTACCAGGCACCCCTTAAGCAATCAAGTAGCATGAATGAAGTGAAAGACCCAACAGTGCTCCTGTGATGAGACCTTAAGCAATCATCTCTTTGTTTCATTAATGTGTTCTGTTTTTTTCTTTTCTTTTCATTTTTGCAAAGCTCCTTGCAAAAAAATAAAATAAAATAAAAAACAAAATGCTTTCCTGATTTATTAAAGAACTAGTGAAGAGTTTTAGCCATTTTATGGCCGAAGCAACAAGGCCTGTAACCAGTCCAGCTTTCAAAAGTCGAAGTTCAAATAGTTGATGTTAGAGGATTTAGAGCCTGCTTGGTTGGCAATTGGAATGCGCACGGTTTCTTTTGGAGCTTGGGGCCTTCGAAAGAAGTACTCAGTAACAACTCCATATTTGTTTCATGGATAGATATCAAAACTTCGAACTGAATTACTGTTTTCCTTCCCGCCTGAGTCAACTCATTGGGAGCGATTGGGGCGTTACGTGCATGTTATGTCAAGTCCCTTGAACTCCCAACCAAGCTAGAGTGCTATGCCAACATCCCTTCAATTTTCAACCAAATTACACTACATATAAGCTGTGTCGATTATTCTAAGAACATTATATAGACAGTATGATAGAATTGTCCCCAATCTCAATTTGCATGGCCGACAGCCCAATGAATCAAAGATCAGGATTGATAATTGACACAAACACCAGATCAAAACTAGATTTTGATCGGAAGGATATGTGCAGTTGCAGTTCTGAATCCAATCACGTTGAGAAGTCAGGGGCCTAATAAATATGATTTGACCAAGGAGATGATTTCGAGCTGGGTTTGATGAACATGGCAATGCGGATCTAATCTCAAGTTTACCTCTGCTTGCGATTGGATCTGAATATTGAGCATGGATATTTCAAAGGCTTTGACCTCCAATTAAGGATCGGTACCTGCCCCCCCGGCTTCGGAGATATCCAATAACGTCAGGGATGGCATTTATTACACTAGTTGAATATAAAATTTCTCGAGATTCAAAACAATGAATGCCCGGGGCAGAAGCATTGGAACAAGTTAACGAAGACTATTATTATAACTTACAAGTAGGGCTTCACATGATTTTTGATAGGTTGAGGGCGAAGAGGACACTCGAGGATATGGATAGTAAGGTATTCAACCGACTTAGTAGATATATTTATAAATTAGATAGATAAGATCAAGCCTAATAAAAATCACCACGCATCAAACTTTTTTTTTTTTTTAATAAAAATAGGTATAATTTGTGATCTGGATTTTGAATTGAGATTAAAAAAAATGTGTCAAAACTTTCTACAAGCTCTATTTCCCATAAAAAGTTAACCGGTTAACACTAGTCGATGTCGGGAATTAACTTCAATTTGGCTCGATAGATGTTCTTCCCAGTTTTGAGAATTTAATTTTCTAGTTTAGGTCGGCTTAAGTACCACGTACGTGGTGTTATTTTTTCATATTATCGATTTTCAAAATGGATGAAAAAATATATAAACTAAATAAATGGGTATGCAATGGGGACTTCTTTCTCCCGTCGCATCCTTGATCAATTAACACTCCTATATTCAATGAATCAAGTCATCTATGGTATCGTCATGATCTTTGATTTTTCCTAGGCAGTGAATGGCCAGTAGCAATGGAAGGAAGGAACTTCGAAGGCTCTTTGGGTACGATGGGACCCTACATGCTGTGACAGCATCCCTCAAACTCAGCCGAACAGATCTGCCGTGTCAATTATTTGAAGGACTTAACGGAGACGGTAAGATCTCAATTTTCCACAAAGCCAAACAACCCAAGAGCAGGATTGGATTTTTATGGGAAGGTTCAGTTGCAGTTGCAATTCTGAATCCATTCAGGCTGAGAAGTGAATGGCCTGAATCTGATTTGAGCAAGGAGATGCTCTGGGGCTGGGCTTGATGAGCATGGCAATTCGGAACTAATCTCGAGTTAACTTCTAATTACGATGTGGTTTGAGAGGAGAAGACTTCTAACATATGGAGTGGTATTACTATTAATTGCTCTTGTTGAATGCAGGGTTTTTCAAGATTCAAAGATCATGAATGCCCTAATCAGGCAAGCAGCACTGGAACAAATAATCGAAGACTATTATGTATAATAATCAGGGTTTGGCGTAGTCTTTATGGGTTGAGGGAGATACTATGGTTATTGTTATCATTTCGATCACTCGATCGTGAGGCACTCATTCTTTGAATTTCTACTGTGGAAAGGAGAAATTCAAGCTCAAGGAAAAAAAAGGTATGTTTTCTTTCTTTCTTTCTTTCAAATTGTTTTGATATTACAAATGTTATTTGAATATATTTCTAACAAAATCAACTTCTGCCATTATTCTAAACAAATCTAAAATCGAGGTATAGATCTAGGTTTTTTATATTAAAATAAGCGTAATTTAACTGTCAAATATTAAAATATTGTTAAAGCAGCTGTTGGATACTGGTATATTTTAAATATATGTATATAAAACAATCACGACTAAAGTCAGAGCAGCAGAAGTACGACTGCCTTGTAACGCCTTATCTGAGATGCCGTGATAATATTTTGATTGTTCAAAGGCAATGAATGGGCCAGCAAGGAGAAACGATCGACGACTATTCTCGACAAGCGATGATTTTGTTTTGTTTTCATATCATGCAGTAAAAAGAATGAAAAAGGCATTTTCATGTATTTTTCAAATTAAAACTGCTTTTAAAAAATACAAATACAAATACAAATACAAATTTGCGTGGTGTTCTAGGTCTCATCATCAAAGTGTTTTCAAGATCAAACACGTTGTTTTGTAGTTTGGATTTTAAGAATCTTGATTGCGAGGCTGGCATGGCTTGCAGAGTCGTCAGCCTGAGAGGCGTGCCTGATATGATGGATACGTTTCACCTGCATCCCCAAGCTGTCATCAATTATTCATAGGATTCATTTCAAGCTTCTACTTTTTGCTCCATTTTATTTTTCTTTGCTTTTTTTATATATTTTTGAACAAATAATATGAAAATAATTTTAAAAAATATAAAATTATTATTTCAATGCATTTTTAATAAAAAAAACACTTTCAAAATTGATAACAATCACACTACATGCAGTGCACTGCATTGCTGTCTGTACGTGTGTCCTCAAAGTCAATGGAAATAAATCAAAGGAAGAAAGAAAGAAAGAGCTATATATAACTTTGACTAGTTTGTTTTTCCTTGAGCATAAAATTTCTTACAAATATTATTAAATTTATATTTTTATTAGTATTATTTTATGATGGTTTTGATTTCTTGAAACTAAAAATAAAAAAAATACTTTAACATGTGTTTAAATAAGAAATATTTTCAAAAAAAACATTATAACTTACAATACCAGGCATATTAATTTTCTATTCTTTCGACGCAAAAATCATATTGTGTTATTTGAATTTATTATTATTACGTTTCATTCTCCTTTATCACCAAACCACGTGTAAGAGTGTTTCTATTTTATTTTTAACAAAACCCTAGAGAGTTTTGAATACTCGTCAAATGATGTATTCTCCACTCCCAAATACTCATCAAATGATGTTTTCCCCACAAGCAGCACGACACAGCCGCTCCTTCTCCTATACGGCAACATCAAACCCTTATTGCACACCCTGCCCTTTCTTCTTCTTCGTCTTCATTATTAAGGATAATAAGTGAGGTTTGACCACCATAAAACAACTTGTACTAGTGGTAGAAAGCATAGGTCCTTTTAGTGCACGCACCACAGCAAAAACAAATATTTTTTGCTTCTAAAATCTTCTAATCTCCCCTTTTGATCCCCTTTTAAACACTCTACTTGCCCACAAGATGTTTTTAATCTTGAACTTTTCACATTCCACCATTGAGAGAAAGGAGTGAGTGGGGCTTCATCTCAACCCGATAAAGCCAATATACTCATTTCAATGGTTGGAAAAGGAGAATTTATCATGTTGGAGACCCCCTTTAATCAAATAATTAACGGGAACATTCAAATCGACTCTCGATGCTCTGAGCCTTCCAGAATTAATTAATTAAGATTAAACCTACTTTCGTAATCTTAATTATTCTTCTTGGAATTCCTGATTATATATATATAGTCGATTGATCCTCTCATTTAGCTTAATTATTAGTATTAAGAGGAGAGAGTCTCTAATTTCAAGTTAAATATTCTGCTGACCATTCTCGGCTTCATAATTAGCATGCCATGATCAGATACAAGTGCTCGGTGATCACTTTTGATATTCCCTCTTCTAGACGGGGTGGTCGGCAGGATTCCCATTCCTTCCATGCATGGCTGAGGAGATAATTTTTTCTTTCTTTCTTGTTCTTGAACTCTGAATCTGTTCTTACAATTAAAATATATAATTTCAGAATTCCTCACTCCTTAGTTGGCCGACAAAGTGAATTATATGGTAGAATGATCATTCGGCGATCATAATCAAATTTACAGCCGTGCAACCATCGTATACAGAAAACAATTTATTTTAATTGATCCTAAATGGGCAATAAAAACATATATATATTTTTTGGATACTTTAATACGCATGTGATATTCCCTCCATAGTAACAATCGAAGGACCGGTCAAGACTCTTCAGCTCCAACCGCCAAAACCGAAAAAACAAAACTGACAATCCACGTGGGAAGCGCATAACAAAACGACATGCCTACGTAGGAGCGCACAAAGTCTTCGGATTGCCAGTCGATGTCAGGATTCTTGCTGAGGTGTTATGGATTTTGTCCCACAAAATTAAGCATCGCCTTGTCAAATTAGAGTACGTGTCTCCTGTGGACAACGTGGCATAATGAATCTTGGACTCTTAAAGGAGGCCCCACACGCCTACTTTTCTCGGATTGCATCATAAAAATAAAGATTATTTATTACCCATGAAGGTCAGGTCTTGTCTTTTCCTTGTGCTAGAAAAAAGAGAAGAGATTGTGACGGGACAGAAAGATAATTTTAAAAAATAATGTACTCTATAGTCTATATATATAATACATGATTTTTCTTGCTTCTTCTTTGATATCTTAAAGAGATACCAATAAAACCAAATCGTTGATTTATCTATTATTTTATTATTTCAACTTGTTAATGCTTTCCTTCCATTAAACACTTACAATGGATAATGCACGTGGTCTGAAAATATGAATTGAGTGACATTATTTTATAAATATGAACAGCACAGCTGATAAAATATAATTATACAAGGATAGGTTGATGATATTTTTCAAAATGTTCTTGTCGGGGCAGTTAAGAAGTGATGAATGAGAAACAAATTATGCTTGTTTGCATGGAAGAAGTTAATGGATACCATTAAGGTATTTTGTTATTATCTTCGGGATAGTAAAAAAACGAGGATAGTAATAAAAATAGAAGGGACAAAACAGAAGATGAGATGAAAAACTGTAATTTGTATTGCCATGTCTGAGTTCTAAGGCTCCACGATATGAATGGATTGTTTTGTTCTTATGAGGACCACATCTCCATGTAATTATTTTGCAATCAAGGGTGACAACTCCCATCATTTGGATCTTCAATCTTAGCGAATCTATATTTTTATGCTTTGAAATTGTTTCTAATGAGCTTTTTTAATCGTGCTAATATTATCTTAATATGTTTTTAAATTAAAAATATAACAACTCACTTTTTAATTTTCATCTATCTTGTTTTATTTTCGGATCAAGATTTGTGGGCTGTATTGTTGAAATATTTCATATCTGTACATAATAGACAAAGCTTATTACACTCCGCTTGATTTCAGGAGTTGATCCATTTATTCATGGATGGGAGCATCGTTCAGGATGAGTTTGCTTTCAGACCGCGTCGGAGATAAATATACAATGAATACTTGTTACGAATTGCTGACTATTATAAACATAAATACTTGTGAACATGTTCCTCTAAAGTGTGAACGGTCAAATTAATCCAATCTTGACCCGTTTACCAAGCAATAACATGGCAGCATTCAAGGCAAACGAGGCGCAGCACCCACAGCTGAATTTGCCAGGATCGAAGAAAAAATAGAAAACAAGAAAGGAACCGACAAAATAAAAATCAAAGGTCAAAGCACACCTTGTAACAAAAGAATCCCGATCAAGCTAGCTCATTGACAATATATATATATAGAAACGTTTCTGCGGGATGATTATCTCGTCCACCCTTTCTGCTCTAGCTTTTACCACTTTGTACCCACGATTCCCTTCCCATATAAAGACAACCATGGTGGATCCCCGTTAGTTTAGATAGTAATAGTAATAGTAATAAAGGGTGTTCGATAAAATAATAGTGGTTGTTTTTAAAATATATTTTTGATATAGAAATCACAAAAAATAAAATGGACTGTAAAATGTAGACATGACCGATGCTTTTTTTCTTCCCTGGAAATTGAGAGAATTCAATCACAGCAGCAGTAGCAGCGGCGGCAGATGCATAAATAAAACATGATTTATGAATATTTTTTGCTCTCGAATTATGACTGCCAGTCCTTTCTTGGAAACCAAAACAAAAGTTGATTAACAGAGAGAGAGAGAGAGAGCAAGCAAGGTTAAAACCAGGGAAAAGTCATGCCAAGATATCTATAATCATGCAAAATCATGAACAGTACATTAGCAGTGATCTCACATGGTAACAAAAGATGACATAATTAATTTGACTCGCCCCCAGATACCTACCACATGTATGGAATTTGACTCTTCATATTTTGATACTGATACTCTTATCTTTCTTTCTTCTTCTTTTTTTATCTCCTGTGAAAGCAAAAAGTCCAAGAATCTATTCTAGTACTGGTAATGAAGACATAATTGCATCTTCTTTGTCTCTTCTCTTGCTGCCGCTCACAGAAATGAGTCTTGTCAATGCTTTTTCACATGTGAATCTTACCTTAAAAACCATTTTAGACACCAATTAGCTAAACCTTCAAGTCCTTGTCTCCCCTCTGCTTGTTCTCACCTCTTTGTTTTACGGCCTCCATTATATCAAGTAAGAGTACTATGCTTTTTTTCTATCATGTTTTTTTTCTTTCTATTTCTGTTTCTTGTTTTAAAGTATGGAATGGATGTAACAGTTTGTATTTTTTGTAGTTTCTGGAGGGAAGAGAATTTGAGGGTTGTGGTTGGAACAGAGTAAAAAAATGTTGCAGAGATATCTAGTGGCAGCTGTAGTGCTGATTAATGTTCTTGAACTTGTTAGAGCTAATCTGTACACTGACGGGGGAAAGCCACATCGGATTCTCTTGGATACAGATGTTGATACTGATGATTTCTTCGCTCTTTTGTACCTCTTGAAGCTTAACAGATCAGAATTTGAGTTGGAGGTGAGTCCTTTAGCTTTTCTTGTATCTGTACATTCAATTTCCAGCTTTTCGATCTGTTGCATAGAAGTTAAGCCGCGTGTGATCAATGGCAAAGTTGTTAGCCCAGGGTTGAGTTTTGCCTTGATTCTAGAATCATCAAATAGTTTTCTTTTTTCTTTGATCACAACAGGATTATTAGATAGTCGGGTTAGAGAATTCTTTTCATTTTCTGAAATGGCTAAGAAGCCGAAGCTCCTTTTCATCCTAATTAGAGCTCATCTGTATGCTTAAAATATGACTTCAGAGCTTAGTTTCCTGGAATCACAGCATATATCTTTTAGTTACAATGCAGTTTCTGATATTTTTGACAAAAAGGAGCCTCTGGCGGCCTGCATTTTTTCCTTTTTGAGATTTATTTTGCCTGCTCCGAGATATATCCATGTCACTTGATAACAGTGGCAGTGCTTGCCCTGGTCCAGGCAGTCACTATCAACACCAATGCATGGACTGATGCAGGGCATGCCGTGAACCAACTCTACGACATTCTTTACATGATGGATCGTGACGATATACCTGTTGGAATGGGAGGCGAGGGTGGAATAACAGAAGCTGGTCACGTGCTTCCGGATGTTGGTGGTTATCTTCCTATAGTTGAACAGGTGCGTTCAACTACCCTCTTCTGCATTTAAGGATGGTACCCTTTTCTTTTGATCAAGTTGTACTCTTATGACAATTTAATTTGATAATACATGCTTAGAGAAAGTTTCTTTGAGATAATTACTAACCTCTCATTCTCTATGATTGTGTTAATCGACATGGAACTGATATCTAAGACTCCATAACAGGGAAATGCAACTGCTGGAGGTTGTAGATACAGACAAGCTATCCCTGTCGGTCTAGGAGGACGGCTAGATATTGATTCTAACTATGGCATCAGGAAAGCATTCCTGCCTCAGGTACAGAATTTGGTTGAGTTGCTCGTAGTTTTCACCTGCAATTTAAGCAGATTATTCTCTTTCGAACGCGCGCGCACTCACACACTGCATGCTAGTGTATTTTGTTTGGATTGATTATTCAGAACAATATGTTAAGCACGCCCTCACTATCTAGCAGGTGTGTGGTTTCACCTTTTGTCAATAAGAATTTCCAGTGGAACTGAATCCATGAGCTTCGCGTTTGTTGTGTTTATCGTTGAATTTGAAGATCTGCTCTTTAACGTTTCTCCCAGTGACATTATATTCATATATGTCACGTACATTTGCTCTTGAACCAGGGCAGCAGGAGGTACTCTCCTCTTCGACAGCCTACTTCCCAGCAAGTGCTGAATGAAAAAATATCCGCAGGTCCTATTACCATTTTCATAATAGGAGCTCATACAAATATTGGGATCTTTCTTATGAGGAATCCACATCTCAAGAAGAATATCCAGCAGATATATGTGATGGGCGGCGGTGTGAGGTCTAAAAATCCAACTGGTTGTTGCCCCAACAATGCAAGTTCATCATGCCAACCAAGACAGTGTGGCAACCCTGGTAATCTGTTCACTGACTACACTAGTAACCCTTATGGTGAATTCAATATCTTTGGCGATCCTTTTGCTGCATACCAGGTAAACCAGGAATGGACTTTGGATACTTTTAGATACAAAGAATGGCTGCATGCGACGATGACACATTTGCTTTTATTTCAGGTGTTTCATTCTGGAATTCCAGTCACCCTTGTGCCCCTTGATGCAACAAATACCATTCCAATAAATGAGAATTTCTTTAAGGCATTTGAGCAAAACCAGCACACATACGAGGCACAATACTGCTTTCAGTCCTTGAAAATGGCTCGTGACACTTGGTTTGACGACCAATTTTATACAGTAATACTTGCTTCTAGATTTCTTTACCAATCGGAACCTTATATGAAATGTCATAAATGTCTTTTCGTGCAGCGAGGAGAGCTAAAACTTTAATGATCGTAAATCTTAACACATCTTTTGCAGAGCTATTTCATGTGGGACTCCTTTACGTCCGGTGTAGCAGTTTCTATCATGCGTACTTTGCATAACCAAAATGGAGAAAATGAATTTGCAGAAATGGAGTATATGAACATAACTGTGGTGACTTCAAATGAACCTTATGGGATAAATGACGGCTCAAATCCATTCTTTGATGACCGTAAAGTTCCGAAGTTTAATCTAGAGAAAGGAGGAGTGCACAGCGGTCATGTTCAGACTGGTCTTCGAGATCCATTTTGCATTGTGCAAAATGGGAGAGGAAGATGCAAGGTAAATCACTTTCTTTAGTCCAAACACACCAGCCATCTCGTGTTCTTAAAAGACCATCAATCCAACAAAGATTTTGCTTGTTTTCTTCAATCCAATGGCTTTGGCACTAGGAAAACCAATTTCAGTCGCTTGTTTTAGTTAATTATATTAAATTCTTTACATGTAGGACGGCTACACGCAGGAGGTAACCAGTTCAGATGCAGTTCGTGTTCTTGTTGCGACAAGAGCAAAGTCTAATCCGGACAGTAATAGCATCCTTGACAGAGCATACTTCAAGAGCTTTTTGGATGTAAGTCCATTCAAGCATTGTTTCTCTGTATAATTATCAATGTTTTTACTTGTTTCTGACGTATCACTTTAGATATCTCCCAATGATATATTAACCAACATTTTCGTGTATGCAGGTTCTTAACCATCCTCATCAGACTGGGAGGTTCAATTTTACTACGCAATTTCCTCATTACAAGGAAGTTTTCTACAAGCCAGACTTGGGAACCAAAAGACTGGGGAAGCCTGTTGTCTTCGATATGGATATGAGCGCAGGGGATTTTCTGGCTTTATTCTATCTCCTTAAAGTGCCAGTAGAAATAATCAACCTCAAGGTAAGTAATTTCGCTTTTCCAGATTCTTTACAGCAGGCGTATGGTATTATTAATCATGTAAAAGCCAAGTTCAAGGACAATGTATGAGCTGCATAAACTACAACTCCAGTTACCATTTTTATTTCAGGCGATAATTGTATCTCCAATAGGCTGGGCAAATGCTGCATCAATCGATATTGTTTACGATTTATTGCACATGATGGGCCGTGATGACATTCCAGTTGGTCTAGGAGATGTATTTGCAATGAACCAGTCTGATCCACTTTTCTCTGCGGTTGGAGACTGCAAGTACCTTAAGGTTATCCCCCATGGGAATGGCGGACTTTTGGATTCAGACACTCTCTACGGGCTTGCTCGTGATTTACCGCGAAGCCCTAGAAGGTATTACTTTACTCGATGGATGCTGTTACCTGTTCTGCCTCTACATTTTATGGTTAATTGTTGATTTTTAGCTCCTTGTGTTCTCAAGATATACTTCAGAAAACTCTGTAAAGTATGGAGCTCCTCGCGACACAGATCACCCTGAGCTCAGGCAGCCTCTTGCACTGGAAATCTGGGAGTCCATTGTAAGAACATTGGATCCAGGATCTAAGATTACCATATTGACCAATGGCCCCCTGACTAGTTTAGCCAAGATAATACAGAATGAGAATAATACACGCTCTGTGATTCAGGTAAGTGGACTTATCTGCTACTGTCAAGTAAAAAAACTTGAAACTGACAGTGCTTATGATGTTTCAAATTTCATTGCAGGATGTTTATGTTGTCGGTGGACATATCAGCCATGGTGATACAGACAAAGGAAATGTTTTGAGTATTGATAGTAATGAATATACAGAACTAAATATGTTTCTTGATCCCTTGGCCGCTAAGACAGTTTTCGAGTCATCACTTGACATTACGCTCATTCCACTCGGCGTCCAACGCAGAGTCAGTTGCTTTCCTAAGATCCTGAAAAGATTACGCAGCAAGACGAATACAACACCCGAGGCATTGTTTGTGCAGCGTTTGTTATCAAGGCTTTACCGCCTGAAAAAAACACATTACAGATACCATCATCTGGTAAGATTCTAATCTTAGCCTGAAGACTGTACAGGAAGTACCATTGACAGTAGCTGGATCATTTCATACACTTTCTGGATATCGAAGAGCTTAAATTTGTTTGCAAAGAAACTGTAGTTGGGTCCGAGGAGCATGCTTGATCCTTCTCTAAAGTAGAGTCTTTTAGCTGCTGCTACTGATGTGCGTGCTTACACTGCAGGATACATTCTTGGGCGAAATCCTTGGCGCAGTAGTCTTAGCGGGGGATCACTCCAAGCTTGAGCCAATCTGGCTAGCCAAACCTATCATGATACTCGCTCAAGGTGATGAATCGAAAGATGGGCAGGTTGTGATTGATGAAAAACGAGGTAAATTTGTCAGAATATTGGAGAATGTAGACCCTGAGGCACATTATGGTCTTTTCGCAAAGCAACTCGCCATCAAGAAGCAATCTGCTGTCGTTGGAAGCTTTGGTGAACAGAGAAGAATTTGGAGTGCGCCGCCAAATTGAATCGGAGGGTATCCTGATTGATACATTGGGCTGAACATCATACCCTGACAGCAGTAAATGATTTTTTATTTTTAATCCTGTTATTGGTAGAGGGTTTCACTGGATCAATTAGCAAAAAATAATTCTTTCTGTTTTGTACTTGGCACATTGAAAGAGATACAAAAAAAGTTGCATATATTATAAAAAAAATGCATTGAGAAATTGGGTGCTTTCTTCTGTTGGAGAAAAAAATAATAATCCCCCCTGTATTCTCTACTTTATTAGAATTATAAAACCCGCAAATACGCATTTGGAAATAATCTATTTTAAATTTTAAATCATGATTTTGATGAAAGATGTTTTTGTTAGAGTATAATATAATCATATTATGGGGCCTCACTTACAAGCTTGAGCTTGTAGGTGAGATGGTTCCTTAACATGGTATCAGAGCCTTGTTGACCCAGCGGTCACGAGTTCGAATCTCACCACCCCCATTCTATTTTGATAAAAAAATCAAGCACTTGAGGGGGTGTGTTAGAGTATAATATAATCATATTATGGGGCCTCACTTACAAGCTTGAGCTTTTAGGTGAGATGGTTCCTTAACATGGTATCAGAGCCTTGTTGACTCAGCGGTCACGAGTTCGAATCTCACCACCCCCATTCTATTTGATAAAAAAAAATCAAGCACAAGGTAATGTGGGTCTGTGCAAGTTTCAAGCCCAAAGGGCTTTCACTTGAGGGGGTGTGTTAGAGTATAATATAATCATATTCTGGGGCCTCACCTATAAGCTTAAGCTTTTAGGTGAGATGGTTCCTTAACAGTTTTCAAATCCAAGGTCAACCTCCTTTTCCTGTTAAGTCTGTTTTGTGTTGGTTAACATTCAGTTAGGATGCAGTTAGTTAGTTTATAAACTTAGTATACCAAATTGTAAGTATAAAAGGACTGAATGTGTACACATGTAAAGTGTGGGATTCATTTTGAATAAAGAATAAGAATTCAGGGCCAACATGTGGTATCATAGCCCCTATTTTTGAAAGGACCTGATTGAGAGAGAGTGAGCAGCCACATGTGAAGAGTGAGAGAGAGAGAGGGAAGGGAAACACAGAGATCAGTGATTCAAAGAAGAAATCACTAGCTTCTGAGTACTCTTGAGGTTGAAGAAGAGATCAGTGAAAGTTCAAGATCTTAGTTAAAGATCTTGAAGGAAAGCTGTGAAGAATCGCTGAAATTGAAAAAGAAAACACAGATCGATTCGATCTGTGATTTCGAAACATTGAAGAAGAAATCAATCAACGATCTGCTACCACCACAGATCGTCGAGTTGAAGAGAGAAGGAAGAAAGAGAGTAGAGAGGGAAACACAGAGCGAGAAAGAGAGAGAGTGAACAGTAAGAGGAGAGAGAAACACGAAGGAAAGCGCAAAAATTAAGATGGCGACCTCAGAACAGTTCGTCCAAGCTGGGATTCCAAGATTTGATGGGTATTACGACCACTGGTCCATGATGATGGAAAACTTTCTCTGAAGTAAAGAACTGTGGGTTCTGGTGGAAGAAGGGATTCCTGCAGCTGATGAAGCACAACGGAAGGCTGTAGAAGAAGCTAAGCTGAAGGATTTAAAAATCAAAAACTTCTTGTTCCAAGCCATCGACCGAGAAATCATGGAGACAATATTAGACAAAGGATCAACGAAAGCTATCTGGAATTCTATGAGGCAGAAATATCAGGGATCAACAAAAGTCAGAAGAGCTCAATTATAGGCCTTGAGAAGGGAGTTTGAACCACTGAGCATGAAAGAAGGAGAGAAGGTAGACAAATATCTCTCTTGAACACTCACTGTAGTAAACAAAATGAAGGTGCATGGGGAAAATGTGGAGCAGAACGTGGTGGTTGGTAAGATCCTGAGATCATTAACCTCGAAATTCAATTACATAGTCTGCTCCATAGAGGAATCAAATGATCTAGACACCATGAGTATTGATGAATTACACGGTAGTCTACTAGTCCATGAGCAAAGAATGCAAGAGTATAAGGAAGAGGACCAAGTCCTAAAGGTTGCCTATGAGGAAAGGGGATCAAGAGGAAGGGGCAGAGGTGTATTCGGTGCATTCAGAGGGACTAGAGGCAGAGGGAGAGGAAGGAACCAGTTCAATAAGGAACTGGTTGAGTGCTATAAGTGCCACAAATTAGGGCACTTTCAGTGCGAATGTCCAGAATGGGAGAGAGGTGCTCACTATGCAGCATTGGAGGATGAGGAAGAATTGCTATTGATGGCTCACGTGGAACAACATAATGCAAGGAGGGATGAGGTATGATTCCTAGATTCTGGCTGTAGTAACCATATGACAGGGAGTAAATTATGGTTTATTAGCATTGATACTGAATTTAGACAATCTGTCAAACTGGGGAATAATTCTAGGGTAGGAGTGATGGGTAAGGGAAGTATTAGGATGGAAGTAGAAGGGGTAACACAAGTCATTACCCAAGTGTATTACATTCCAGACTTGAAAAACAATTTGCTAAGTTTGGGTCAACTACAGGAGAGGGGGTTGGCTATAATTATTAAGAATGACATGTGTAGAATGTTTCATCCTTCTAGGGGATTGGTCATGAAGAGTATAATGTTTGCAAATAGAATGTTTGTGATATTAGCTACTGCTGTACCTAAAGAAGAATCCTGTTTAAAACTGCCACTGAGGAAGAAACTCAGCTATGACATTGTTGGTATGGTCACCTGAATTATAAGGGGCTGAAAACTCTTTATGAGAGAAAATGGTGATGGGATTACCTCCTCTGAAGATTCCAACAGCAGTATGTGAAGGATGCATAATGGGAAAACAACATAGGGAACCATTTCCCAAGCAAAGCCAGTGGAGGGCTACTAACAAGTTGCAGTTGATTCATGCTGACATCTATGGGCCAGTGACCCCTATCTCACACAGCAAAAAGAGATATTTGATCACTTTCATAGATGATCACTCAAGGAAAACATAGGTGTAGTTTCTGGCCGAGAAATCAGAGGCCTTGGGAGTGTTCAAGAACTTTAAGGTGATGATAGAAAAGGAAGCAGGAGAAATCATATGCTGTTTGAGAACAGACAGGGGAGGGGAATTTACCTCAATAGAGTTTAATATATTCTGCAAGACTAGTGGTATAAGCAGACAACTCACAGTTGCTTATACCCCCCAGCAAAATAGAATTGCAGAGCGAAAAAACAGAACTATCATGAACTCTACTAGAAGTATGCTGGTTGACAGGAAGGTTCCCAAGGAGTTCTAGCCTGATGCTGTAAATTGGACAGTTTACTTGCTAAATAGAAGTCCAACCCTGGCTGTACATGATAAAACACTTGAAGAAGTCTGGAAAAATCAAGTACCTTCAATTGAACACCTCAAGGTATTCGGGTGTATAGGGAAACTGGATAATAAAAGTGAAAAATGTGTACATCTAGGGGTGAGTAAGGAGTCGAAAGCTTACAGAATGTACAATCCTATCACAAAAAGGATTGTAATCAGTAGAGATGTAACATTTGTTGAGGATGAAGGATGAGAATAGAACACAACAGAATCTGGGAATAAAGGAAAAGATGTATTAGAATGGGGGGATGAAGAGGGGTCAAATATTGTAAGTGAAGAAATTGATGAGAGTAATGAAGGGTATGAGAGGAATGAGGAAAGAGAAACTGCAGCAGCAGTTGAAACTGAAATTCCAGAAATTTCAGCACCTGAAACAAGAATTACAGCAGTGTCTGAGCCTACTGAAACTCCTCTTGATGATGCAGCAGATGAAGTAAACAATGAGTGGAATCCTGAATGTGCAATCAGATCACAGAGGAGAGGCAGCAAACCAAGGTGGATGAATGATTATGAGACAGGGGAAGAATGGTTTGATAATGAAGAATCACTTGACCTAGTCATGTATACTGAAACTGGTGATCCCAGCACTTATGAAGAGGCAGCAAAGAGTTGCATATGGAAGTAGGAAATGGAGTGTGAGATAAAAGCAATTGAAAGAAATGACACCTGGAACTTAACTACCCTACCCAATTGTGCAAGAGCAATAGGGGTAAAGTGGATCTATAAAACTAAGCTGAATGAGAAGGGAGAAATAGATAAATACAAAGCAAGGCTAGTTGCTTTGGGGTATGCCCATAAACATGGCATTGACTACACATAAGTCTTTGCTCCTGTTACAAGATGGGATACTATTAGGCTAATTCTGGCAATGGCTGCTCATCATAACTGGAATGTGTACCAACTGGATGTAAAGAGTGCATTCTTGCATGGCGAATTAGAGGAGAATGTATTCATTGAACACCAAAAGGGTTTGTAAAGAAAGAGGAAGAAGATAAGGTACTCAAGCTCAGGAAAGCACTGTATGGGTTGAAGTAGGCGCCAAGGGCATGGTACAGCAGGATAGAAGCTTACTTTGTCAAAGAAGGATTTGACAAGTGACCTAGTGAACACACTTTGTTCGCAAAATGTGCAGTAGAGGGAAAGGTACTCATAGTGAGTATATATGTTGATGACCTGATTTTTATAGGTAACAATGAGTCCTTGATTAATGAATTCAAGGCATCGATGAAGAGGGAGTTTGAAATGATAGACCTGGGAAGAATGAAGTTCTTCCTAGGTGTTGAAGTATTTCAAACCAGTGGTGGAATCTTTATCACTCAAAGAAAATATGCTCAAGAGGTTTTGAGAAGATTTGGGATGGAAAACAGCAATCCTACCAAGACACCAATGGTTCCTGGGTTCAAATTGACTAAAGATGAAGGAGGAATAAGAACTGACCCGACCCAGTACAAGCAAATCATTGGGAGTCTGATATATCTAACAGTTTCCAGACCAGATTTAATGTATGTAATGAGCTTGATGAGCAGATACATGGATAAGCCTACTGAACTATATATGACAGCAGTAAAGAGGGTGTTGAGTTACCTAAGGGGAACTACTGAGTTGTGAATATACTATAAGAAGAAAATTGAAGATGATGGACTGATTGCGTACTCAGATAGTGATTATGCTGGAGATCTGGATGACAGAAGAAGTACATCAGGCTATGTGTTTAAAATGAGTTCAGGGGCAGTAGCTTGGAGTTAAAAAAAACAGGCTATAGTTACTTTGTCAACAACTGAAGCAGAGTTCATCTCAGCAGCACTATGTGGGTGTCAAGCAATATGGATGCTTAGAGTTCTTAGTTATCTAAAATGGAGTCAGAAAGGATATGTGATCCATTTTCATAACTGCTCTACAATCAAACTATCCAAGAATCCGGTTATGCATGGAAGGAGCAAACACATAAGCATCAGGTGTCATTTCCTACGTGATCTAGCTAAGAATGGAGTAGTGGAACTGAAATATTGTAGTTCTCAAGAGCAGATTGCAGACATCATGACCAAGCCTTTAAAGCTTGATACATTTGAGAGACTGAGAGATCAACTGGGTGTATGTGGAATACTTACTTTGTAAACTGATTAGTGTAATCAATTCAAGGGAAGGTTTGTTGAGTCTGTTTTGTGTTAGTTAGCATTTAGTTAAGATGCAATTAGTTAGTTTACAAACTTAGTATACCAAATTGTAAGTATAAAAGGACTGGATGTGTACACATGTAAAGTGTGGGATTCATTTTGAATAAAGAATAAGAATTCAGGGCCAACATTTCCTGCCTCCTGCAGGAGATACTTCCACCTCCAGGACTCACCCCATGACAACTTCTAGTGGAAGAACAATTCTTTAAATTGATCAGCAAGCATCCTTTCGCTCCTAGTTGAGTCTTATAATTATAAGAATCCATTTATTTTCAATGGATTTTTGTCTTGACGACTTGATTAGTCTTCATCAACTTCATTTCTTCTTTCATAGCTTTAATTTATTCTATTATTTTAGGACTAGACATGACATGATTTAATATTTTAGGCTTTTCATAATCTTTTGGAGCAATCATGAAAGTTTTCCCTTTAATCTCAAATCAATGACGAGAAAATGGTTCACGAATGCTTTTACGAGATTGAGATTGATCATGATCTTGCTCTATAAAGGTAACAATAGATAAAATGTCACTCTCACTATTTCCAAGAGGATTAAGAGTTTCATCTAAGTCCTCTATTAAACAACTTGTTTCACCATAATCTAGATTTTTCATTTTATATAATTTAAAATCTTTATTAACCTCACTTGTTGATGGAAAATATATTTTTAAGAATACAACATCATGTGATACAATCTTTTAGAATGTTTAAATATCTTATAAAGAGACATTTTTTTTTCTTTTAAGACCAAGTTTTTATATTTATGAGAATTATTATGAATATAAGTTGCACACATCCATGAATGAAAATAACCTAGATTAGGTTTTATGTTATTCCATAATTCATATAGGGTGGATGAGATAAATTTAGAATGCACATGATTACATATATAAACAACAGTTAACAATGCATCTCCCCAATAAAAAATAAATAAGTTAGCATGGGCCATCATTGATCTAACGATGTCTAATAGGGTTTTATTTCTCTTTTTCGCCACACCATTTTGTTATGAAGTATAAGGAATAGTTAACTATCTAGTTATACTCTTTTCATCATAAAAATTTTAAATTGTTCAAATAGATATTCATGTCCTTGATTGATTATTTAAACTTTGATTTTTGTGCTTAGTTTATTCTCCACCATATTGGTGTATCAAATGAAGTAATTCAATGCTTCAGACTTAAGTGCAATCAAATAAACATGACAAAATCACGTGGAATCATCTATAAATATAATGAGATGATTCACACCATATCTTGTCCGCACATTCATTGGGCCACAAGTTTCTTAATGAATAAGTTGTAATAGATTAATGACTATTTTAAATTTCCTAAATGGTAATCTAGTTGTTTTTCTAGTAAGACAATACTCATAAACGGACAATTCTTTTTTTGTAAGTGATTCTGAAAAACAAATTCTTCTTAACTTGTATAATCGGTCTTGCCTAATGTGTCTTAATCTAGCATATCAAGTTATGATATCACTATCATTAATAAATTCATTAATGATGCCTAATATCATAAAACCATTTAATACAAAACTAAAACCATAAAAATATATTATCCATATATATTTTCACACAATGACCAATAAACACCATATAATAACCTAATTTTAGTAAAGCAAGAATAAATATAAGATTATGTCAAACTTCTGGAACGTAGATTATATCATAAACATAAATTGTGCAACCTTCCCACAAATCTAGTTTGTAGGTACCGATTCTAAGCACAACAATGAAAACATTACTTCTCATGTATATGTATTTACTTCCCTTTAAAATTCGATAAAATTCCACAAAGGTTATTCAATCCCTCGTTATATGGTTGATTGCTCCTGAGTCTACAATCCAAAAAGAGATTACTAAAACCAAATTTTTTTTCATAATATGAATGTCTGTATTCTTGTCATATTAATTCTGTGAAATTAGATCTAAAAAATTATAAAATTTATTGATCAATTATATTATCCATGCCTCTATACAAAATTTTAGAGGAAGTTAATAATTGTGTGAAATAGTTACAACACTTTCATATCTCTTCATAATACTTGGACTAGGTCTAACCCATGAGCGGACCAAGTTTAACCCGAAAACACAATAATGAATATGGTAGTAGTTTTTTAAAGTATTTTTTACGTAAAAATATAATTGAATAATATTTTTTTATTTTTAAAAATTTAATGATAACATTAAAATGATCCAAAAAGACTAAAGAAATAATTAATTTGAAGCTAATGTTTTTTTTTTTTTTAAATTTGATGATTCATTGATATTAAAAAATAATATCAATATTATTTTAGTTTTCTTTTTATGAGGGTATCCATGTTTCATGACTTGAGTTGTATATTTAACATGTTAACTTGAGTTGATTCAAGTTTTTTAATCATTTTTTTTTCAATCTCGTATTTCAACTTGGGTCTGATTGACTGAGCTTTCTAATTTTCTTTTAATTAAGTTGTCTTGATCTCGTGACCATTGTCACGAGTTTGACATGTTAACCTAAATTAACTTGTGCTATTTTTTTAATTATATTTTTCTCAATTTCATCATTCAATATCAAATTTTATATAAAAAAATTGCCTTCCTAATTATTATTTTTTAGGTTATCATTGTCTCATGACGAGACATGCAGATTGAAAGGTAAACTCGGGTTGATCCAAATCAATCTATATGTTGTCACCTCAATATTTATAAAAAAAAACATCATTTTGATTATTTATTTTGAGTTAAACTTTGTTTTTATCAGTTATTTATGTTGTTTTTAGACCCATCAAGTTGATAAGATTACATCAAGCAAATCTTCATAAAGTTTAAATATTTTTCTACTAGAAAGAAGAATATTAGCAATGCCTATACATTTTTTTATATTTAAAAAAATTAAATCTAATTTTACACCATCTTATCCGTTACTAAATCAGTAACTAGAATAATTACACTATAAGCTAAAACAAAACTGAAATTTAAACAGTGTTTTTCACTATTCACGCACACACAAATCACTGTGCACTGGATATTTGATCCAGTGCTTCGCGCTCGCATGAACTCCTTTTTTTTTGGACACAGGGATGCTTTTTATTGATTTGTATGGTAGAAATGACGAAGAAGTGGTTGTGGCCGAGTGGTTCTCTGCGCGGTGGAAAATTCAGCGTGCAGGAGTTCGAACCTCTCAGCCAACAAAACTGATTTTGGTTTTTTTTCTTCTTCTAAAAACCGGGTTTTTTTAAAGTCCGTAGTATATTAATTATTATTTTAATATTTCATTAATATTTCAATTTAGTTTGCTCTTTTATTTCTCAAGAGTTGTCCAATTAATCTTTAGATTCAGACGTTTTTTTTTTTGTTTTTAATAACTGGTTGTTTTTTTTTACAAAAAAATAATAATAATAACTGAGGTGTACGGGCCAACTTACGCGCACTACGACTAATCTCCGAATCCATTTTTTTTTGACATTTTTCCCTGTATTTTTTTGCTACTTATACATTTTTTTTCTGTTTTGTTTTATAACTGAGGTGTCTAGGTCAGCTTACACGCACCACGATTTTTTCTTCCCAAGTATATATTTTTTTTCCGGGCCAACTTATTGCACCACGAATAATCCCTGGACTCACTTTTTTTAACATATTTTTGTGTTTTTCCCCTTTATACTTTTTTTTTATATAATCAAGGTGTCCAGATCAGCTTACATGTGCCATGACTATTATTATTTTTATAGAATACCTAAAGGAGTTCGCAATTCCAAAAAGTGATGAATATATATTTTTAAGGCGCTAATATGAAATAAATAATAAAATATATAATTAGTCTAACATATTTATCAGAGAAAAAATTACAAATAATTCTTATCATTATTTTTAAAGCACTAATATGAAATAAATAGCAAAATATATAATTAGTCTAACATGTTTATAAGGAAACAATTGACGAATAATTATGATCATTATTTTGAATGCCTTATCTATAATAATTAGAAATTTTAACACCTAATAACATTTAAAAAAAGAAATTAAAAAAATAAAATAAATGACAAATAAAAAAAAATACTAGATTTTAAAAAATTATTTGACTTGAAGAATAAATAAAAAGAAAAAAAAAGAATAATAAGCCGAACAATTACGACACACCCAACCACCAACAAATATCCAATTGACTACAAAAAAAAATTCATCTCTAATTGATTTCATCGATTATATTTTTTTCATCAACCGATTATATAATTATCAAAACAATTAAGACACACCAAACAATCAATCAATTGCAGTTTTGCAATCTATGAATTAAATAAATCGACACACAATAGCAATCAACAAGACATAATCTATCTTTGATAGATTTTAGCGGTTGCAATTTTGCTATCACCCGGTTAAATCGTTCGTTGCCGTTAAAATAAACACAACCATCAACAAGTTCGATACAACAATTTTACTAATTAAATAATAAAATAACCAATTATAACACGCATAAAATCAATCAGTTTTCCACATAAATAGAAGCACAACGCAACGCGCGGGGAAGTTCGCTCGCTATTAGCTAAAACAGAATGAGTACTTTTCACTGTTCATTGCACTGTTAACCTAGACTCATATACACTTTGGATTGAAATAGTAAACATTATATACTAAGATAAGTATTATTTGAATGCTAGGATGAACAACAAAATCATTTGGCCGAGTTATTAAGTGTGGGCGCAAAATCACGGGAGTGAGAGTTCAATCTCTCCAGCTGCAAATATTTTTAAAACAACAATGAAGGGTGATTTCACTGTTCATTACTGTTTGGAGAGGTCTTTTCTGTTTTTTTTTCAGACTTCTCTTTTGTTTTTTTTAAACAGGGTATCTGTGTCACCTTACACGCACTATAACTAATCTTTAGATCCATTTTTTACTGTACATTTTTCTTCCCTGTTTGTTTTCCCACTTACACATTTTTTTTCCATGACCGGGGTGTCCGGGTTACTTTACGCACACCATAATATTTTTCTCATTACTGTTTAAAAATGTGTTTTTCCCTTGCAATTTTTTTATGACTGACTTCCTTTTTTTTCTTACCTTTTTTCACATTTTTTTTATTTTTTAATAACCGTGGTGTCCAAGTCAGTTTTTTTTTAACCGGGTTTCTTTTTTTGTGTTTTTTTTTAACCAGAGTATCTGTGGCAACAAATTTCTAATAAATCATTTCACCTTCTTGGCAAATTTTCTAACAAATTTTATCAAAAGTTTTTTAGCAATAGCAATATTCAATCACTTTTTGGTGGAAAAAAACCGTTTTAAACAGGTTGTATCAGTTACAATTTTACTAGTTATATATTAAAATAACAAAATACAACATGTATAAAATCAATCAATTTTCTATATAAACAAAAAAGCCCAGCGCGATGCGCGGGCAAATTCGCTTGTTTGTTGCTAAAATATAATGCTAATAGCCTTATGACCTGTCATGAATTAACAGATTTGAATCATTTTTTGGCAGCATAATTGTAGGAGAAATAATTAAAAATCCCCTAAATTGACGTGCAAAAGGTCCCGTGTATCCTTGAAATTATTTAAGAAAGAAATGTAGTAACGGTTGAGTAACGTAAGGTATTTAAGGATATCTCTTACCATAAAATAAATAAATAATAAAAATAATATCACCATATGGTGATCATAATAAATGCACACATCTTTCATAATCTGGCAGGGAGATTCATGCATGGCAGGGAGATGGAAAGTTAGATAGATTGACTGGGACAAAATCGGATGCCTGTGGCCATCATAATTAATGTGAAATAAATCTATTAAAACAGCTAGATTCGAAGAAATCCTACTTATTTAGACATTATTTGCTGTTCCGGCGAGAAAACCCCACACTTTTATAAGATGAACACTGTATTGTTTTGTTTTGTTTCGAACCCGAGGCAAATTTGTCATCAAGCCACGAAACTTGATGAGGACATAATTAAGAACTATATATCCCGATTAGTCCCTGCAGTCTTTTGTTTATTTTTCAAGGAATGAAATTTGAGTAAAACACAGTGGGAAAATGTTGCAGCAGAAGAATCTGTGGGTGCTTTTAGCGATGGTTAATATCATAGGACTCGCTGGATTTAATTATCTGTGCCATGCAGAGGGCAAGCCGCATCGTATTGTTTTGGACACCGATGTTGATACCGATGATCTCCTTGCTCTCCTCTACCTCTTGAAGCTCAACCGATCAGAATTTGAACTGGAGGTGACCGGTCTGGCCTGCTCATTAGTTCATCGAGTAGATGGCCAGCAAATGACGTCGTTTGATCTGTTTTGTGTTTGCTCCAGGCAGTCACCGTGAGCACGAATTCATGGAGCGACGCGGGGCACGGTGTGAGCCAAATCTACGACATTCTTTACATGATGGGTCGTGACGACGTGGCTGTGGGGATGGGAGGGGAGGGTGGAATAGCAGAAGATGGCCATCTATTTCCAGATGTGGGTGGCTTTCTTCCTCTGGCGGAACAGGTCGGTCCATTCAACTATATATTATATGCCCCCCTCATGATCTTCTGCTGCATGTCTGTGAATTGAATGAAACCCTAAGATATTATTCAGGGAAATACAACAGCAGGAGGTTGCAGATACAGGCAGGCTATCCCTGTCGGTCTTCGAGGACGCCTGGATTTTGATTCTAACTACGGCTTGCGAAAAGCATTTCTGCCACAGGTACCTACACAATTTGCATTTGGGATATGGGATTGCGGTGCCAAGTGCAGGGCAGTGTTGGTGTGGTGCAACCGCAGCTTGCATTGCCATCTCAAATTTTGATTATTTCCTTTTTAAATATACTTGCTCAATGAGGTGAAAAACACACATAAATAAACAAGAGGAAAAATAATAGTTACTGTCCAAGTATTATCCTATTTCAAATTGACATGGGGATATTTTATATTTGAATAAATATTATTTGATTTATTCTAGTCTACTTGTATATTTAACATACTTACCTTGACTATAATTTTAACTTGGTCTCCTTCCTCATTTTGATTACTTTTTCTTATTAGGTTCCATGAATATTCTTTCTTGTTTAGATTCGTCCATTTACTATCATTTTTTTTTATTATACAAAAAAAACAAATCTCACGCAGTCCATGCATGTCCCGAGTTTTTAAAATGAACAAAAGAATTAGTTCTTTATATATTAATATTTTTATAAAATTCGGCTGATACATCACCAGGGAAGCAGGAAATATTCTCCTCTTGAACAGCCAACCGCCCAACAAGTGCTGACAGAAAAGATATCTGCAGGTCCTATTACTGTTTTAATTACAGGAGCTCAAACAAATATTGGCGTTTTTCTTATGAACAATCCACATCTGAAGAGAAATATTGAGCACATGTATGTGATGGGTGGGGCTGTGAGGTCAAGTGGCAATCTGTTTGCAGACTTGAATAGCAATCCTTACGCTGAATTTAATATCTTCGTAGATCCTTTTGCTGCCTACCAGGTAATTAATTAATTAATAAGAAAAAAACAAATGTATAAATATATAATGCTGCATGTGATCATGAATGGAGAACACGTAAATTTGCTTGTGTTAATTCTAGGTTTTACATTCTGGAATTCCTCTCACCCTTGTGCCCCTCGATGCAACCAATACCATTCCTACGAATGAGAATTTCTTCAAGGCATTTGAGCAGAACCAGCACACCTACGAGGCACAGTACGGCTTCCGGTCCTTGAAAATGACTCGTGACACTTGGTCTAACGACCACTTCTATACTGTAAAGCTTCCGTATCTTCCTTTTCGTTTTGTTTTTCTTTTCCAAGATTCCTCAAGTGGCAATTTACGATTGTCGATGGAGTGTGTGTTTCAGTGGGTGACGAGATCTTTTGCAGAGCCATTACATGTGGGACCCCTTCGCTGCTGGCGTAGCAGTTTCTGCCATGCGCCGAGGAGCAGAAAATGAATTTGCTGAGATGGAGTACATGAACATAACAGTAGTGACTTCAGATGAACCTTACGGGATAAGTGATCGCTCGAATCCGTTCTTCAAAGACCGTGATGCTCCCAGGTTTAATCTAACGAAAGGTGGAGTGCACAGTGGTCACGTGCAGACAGGCCTTCGTGATCCTTTTTGCTTCGTGGAGAACGAGAAAGGGCGGTGTGAGGTAATCTTTCTGAGACCCTTCCATGCCAACTTCTGTAGCTCACAGAGAAACAAAGATGTTTCGTTTTTTAGTTCAGTCCAACCACCGTAAGTTTTGCTTCTTATGTTTGAGATTTACCTTATGATTTCCTGTCCGAAAATGCTAACTGGCCTTCTGTTGCAACATAATGATCGATACAGGATGGCTATACAAAGGAGGTAAGTGGTGCAGAGGCGGTGCGTGTTCTTGTTGCTACGAGAGCGAAGCCTAGTCCGGACAGGAATAGCACACTGGACAGAGCATTCTTCAAGAGCTTCTTGGATGTGAGTTCACCCAATCATGAATCCTGTTCTTCTGAATCTAAACTTCCTTTTGCTTTAGACCAACAAAATCTAATGCAATGGCAACACAGGTCTTAAATGACCCTCGACAATCTGGGAGGTTTAATTTTACCACTCAATTTCCTCATTACAAGGAAGTTCTTTACAAGCCAGACTTCGGAACCAAAACATTGGGGAAGCCTGTTGTCTTTGATATGGATATGAGTGTTGGGGATTTTCTGGCTTTATTCTATCTCCTTAAAGTGCCTGTACAAGAGATCAACGTCAAGGTAAGTGATTTCAACTTTCCAACAAGCATGTTCAATTAGCTTTGCCTGTCAAAACCAGCTCGGGGTTTAACCCGGCAAAGGACCGAGGTTACTGTGCTGTCGGATCAACCTGATTCAATCATATAATATTGAAATGGAAACGTTTTGCTCCTTAACCTATTCAGATTGAAACCGGCTCGGGCTACGCTCTAAGTTGCAGGTTTTCTGGGTCAATTCATAGGGTTTAATACCTATGCTTGCAACTACCAGCACAATGGTTCCAGTTGTACAAAACACAACTATGGTACCTTCTTCTGTTCTATCACCTCCCTCTCGTAAGCAGGAGGTCTAATGTCACATCCTCATTGGTCATTTCATCCAGGGAATCGTTGTGAGTCCAACAGGCTGGGCAAATGCAGCGACGATAGACATTGTTTACGATTTACTGCACATGATGGGCCGCGACGACATTCCAGTTGGTCTAGGAGATGTATTTGCAATGAACCAGTCCGATCCACTTTTCTCTGCGGTTGGAGACTGCAAGTACCTTAAGGTTATCCCCCATGGGAGTGGCGGACTTTTGGATTCAGACACTCTCTACGGGCTTGCTCGTGATTTACCAAGGAGCCCTAGAAGGTACGATTCCCCCCCAGAGATGTTAATGCCTTTGCTCTTTTTTGGACCGTGATCTTGCATTATCTGGGACTCAAATATGGAGGGCATACTTTCCTTGTCAAGGTACACTGCAGAAAACTCTGTAAAACATGGAGCTCCTCGTGACACAGACCACCCTGAACTTAGACAGCCTCTGGCACTGGAAATCTGGGAGTCCGTTGTTAAGACGTTGGAGCCAGGATCTAAGATTACCGTGTTGACCAATGGCCCCTTGACCAGTTTAGCCAAGATAATACAGAATGAGAATAATATAAGCTCTGTGATTCGGGTCAGTGGACTTATCCGCTATCCTGCAACTAATGCTGTGGCCACAGTGATAGTACACATTCTTACGATGCTTCGAATTTCATTGCAGGAGGTCTATGTCGTGGGAGGACATATCAGCCATAACAGAACAGAAAAAGGGAATGTTCCGAACATCGATCTTGATCACTACACAGAACTGAATATGTTTCTTGACCCCTTGGCTGCTAAGACAGTCTTCGAGTCTTCACTTGACATCACGCTGATTCCACTTGGCATCCAACGCAGAGTCGCTTCCTTTCCAGAGATCCTAGAAAGGCTACGCAAGATGAACACAACGCCCGAGGCATTGTTTGCGCGGCGTTTGCTATCGAGGCTTCACCACTTGAAAGAAACTCATTATAGATATCAACATATGGTAAGGGTTCTAATCTTAGCATGTATTTTGAACTTCATAATCCTAGAAGAAAAGCATTGCTATCATTTTGGTTTCCAGAGATCCTAGAAAGGCTTAAAATTTACAAGTGAATGTTGTTGAATACATGGAGTATCTGATCTTTCTCTGATGGAGAATCTTTAGCTGCTATTGCTAAATGATATTACACTGCAGGATACCTTCTTAGGGGAAATCCTTGGTGCAGTAGTGTTAGCTGGTAATTTTTCGAAGCTAGACCCAACATTCCTAGTCAAACCTATCAAGGTTCTTGCTGAAGGAGTTGAATCAGAAGATGGAGGAGTAGTAATTGATGAAAAACAAGGAAGATTAGTTAAAATAGTGGAGAAAGTAAACTTGGGAGCATATTATGATCTTTTCACAGAGCAGCTGAGCAGCAAGGAACAATCTGCTGTCATAGGAAGCTTTGATGAGCAGAGAAGAAACTGGAGTGTGCCGCTAAATTTAACCTAAGGAAAGCTTAGTTTATTGGGCTAATTATTTCCAGACAGCAGGAAGTGTTTTTTTTTTTTTTTTTTTGAGAAAAAGGAACTTTTTTCAACCCAGATATTTTCGTAATTGTATGCTTAAACTCTTCTGTGTACAGGAACTTCTCTAGACCACTGCCTCATTCAGAAATGATTGGTTCTACTGCTGTGTTCTCGGAATAATGAAAATAAATAAATAAAGTGCGATAGGAATAAATAAGTGGTTGTAACTTGTAAGGAAACAGTGGATATATACAGTGAAGATTTGGGTTCTTTCTTTTCTTGGACCAAATATTTGTAAAAGGTTGTGTTAGAACAAGTTCAATGGTAGAAGATATTTTTAAGAGGTAAATGATAGAAATAATTCTTGAATAGTGTATAAATGACTCTTGAGGTAATGTGGTCTCCAATGGTAAGAGTCATTTTTAAGAGCTATTTTTTTAAACTTATTTTAAATAAAATTCAATTATTTTGTATATAGTGTAATTATACAATTCATTATACAATTAATATAAGTAAGTTATATAATTAAATAATTATTTTTGAGAAACCCGCTAACAATAAAATTATTTAAAAAAAATGAATTTATTTATAATTAAAAGATCCAGAATATTTGAAATTTGAAATTTTAAAATGTTGAAATTTTATTGTATTTTTTTAATTTATTGTATGTTTTTAAGTTATTGTATGTTTTTTAAGTTATTGTATTTTTTTTTGTATTTGAAATTAATTAATGTAACTTATTTATCTTTGAGTGTTAGAAAAAGTACAAATAAAAGTTAACACATTAACAAATAACCAATAAGTTCTTACATAATTAATTAAAAGACATTCCATTACACATAATTCAATGAAATTAAATACATAATTAATTAGTACTCCTTTTTGCCATAATTTCCAACATTTTTTCTTCAAAATATGCTGCAGCCATTGGATTCATTGTAGAAGTATCCATCTTCATAATCTCCATTTCTTGTTTCTCTTGCTTTTGTTTAATCAATACAGCTTGTTGCTCCAACATAATTTTTCTGTCTTGTTTTTTGTTCACCTCAATGTCAACAAAGGTATCATTCAATTGCTGTAACATAGTTGATACACTTGTCTCCCCAACTTTCTCTTTTCCTTGTTTGCGTATAAATCGTTCCTTTGCAGCTTTCTGACCAATTGGTCTATTTTGGTAAAAATAATGTATCACTGTCTTCTCCTAAAGAAACAGAATCAGCGGTTGATGGAGTTGAAATAGCTGGACTTGCGTTTCCATGGTTTTTTTGTTTCTTGTTTGACTTCTGATGAAGACTTGCATGTTCAAATTGCCATTTGGGTTCTTTTTTCAAGATAACCCAACAATGTTCTAGTTGAAATCGTTTGCCAACGACTGAAGCATACATTTGTCGAGCATCATTAATCTGGAAAAATAAATTCAATAAATGAAACTATGTTACATAATAAATATGTTAAACAACTTATTTAATATGTAAATGTTGAAAATAAAACATTACCCTTGATTCTTCAGTCGTTCAACTTTGTTGACGGTTTTCAATTTGGGTAACAAACCCAACAAATTTTGCAACTTCTCTATTTATTTCTTGCCATCTATTTGAGATGCTTATTTGGGAACGATTATTCAAGTTTCCTCCATTCTCAACAAAGTACGCATGTACTCGAGCCCAAAATTGTCTTGTTTATTGATCAACTCCTGTGATTGGATCTTTGCTAGTATTTAATCACGCAGATACAAGTAAACAATCTTCTTCCGGCGAGAAGTTTTTACTTCTTTGTGATTTTCTAGTAATATGAACATTAAGATCACTTTGTTGAGAAACAAACTGTTCAGACGCACTTATAGGAGAGTTAGTGAATGAATTTCGCACATTTGAGTTCATCTGCATAAAAAATACATTGTCTTATTGCTCTTGCCGATCTAACTCAAATTTTATTACAGTATTAATAAAACTTATAAAAATATCTATTTACGAATAAATGCACACCATTTCTAAACACAAAATTTACACAGTTTAAACATCTAACAGTAAATTTAAAACATGTAATTAAGCTAATTGATTCACAAATTCGTAATTTATCAATTTCGTATAATTATTTTTTTTACTACATATTATTATTAATGACCTCCTTTTATTTTCTTAAATATTATTATTAATTACCTCCACAACAATTCTAAATACAAAATTTACACAATTTTTAAATCTAACAATACATTTAAAACATGTAATTAATCTAATTGATCAAAAAATTTATAATTTATTAATTTCATAATTAATCAAAAATATTTTATTTACTAAATATTATTATTAATTACCCATCTTTTTCTTAAATATACTCTAATATACCCCCCCCCCCCCCCACACGAAACCCTACCTATTTCTGCCCATTTCTTTTCCAGGCGCCGCACACACACTCTCCCTCTCGGCCGTCGTCCCTCGTCCCTCTCGGCCATCGTCCCTCGTCCCTGTCCTCTCCCATGGCCATCTCGCCTCCGTCCCTCTCCCTCTCGGCCATCTGGCCTCTGTCACTCTCCCTCTCATTCTACTATTTTTCCCCCTGCTCCCTCCCTGCTCTCCCCTCTTTCCCATGGCCCTTTCTTGTTCAAGTTTCTATATGGGTTTCAAATATCAATTCAGCTTCTGCTCTTAATTTCTATATGGGTTCTTGGTTATGTAAACAAACCTACCTACTTGAACAAAAACAAATAGATTAAGGCTGTGTTTGTTTTCCGGAAAGTGGTTTCCGGGAAACCACTTTCCAAACTTTCCCGTGTTTGTTTGCAATTAGAAAAGTTGGTCAACGGAAAACACTTTCCAGTCAAAGAAAAATTTGGCTTGGTTTTCAGGAAAGTGTTTTCCTGGAAAATTTGGGCGGAAAACACTTTTCGGAAGTTATGAAAAATTTAGAAATGTCATTATTTGCTGATTATATCAAATTTGATCCTCAAACTTTTGATTGCTATATATAATTTGTTTTGAATATTTATTTTTCAATTCCATCTCTTAAAATTTAATTTTTATATTAATTTTGGTCCTTATTTTTATAATTGCTATTTGCTTTTTTCTTATCATTTTTTATTGAAATTTTTTATCTATCAAATTTGGTCCTCATTTTTTTTATTGTTACTTATTTTATTTGAAATAATTTATGAAATGTTAATTATTATTATTTTAATTTATTCACCTTTCATTTTTTTTTAATTTTTTAGATTTGATCTCTATTATTTTGATTATTATTTATTTTATTTGAGATAATTTATGAAATTATATTTTTTTTTCAATTTCATTCTCATTCAACTTTTTAATTTGTAAGATTTGTTCCTCATTATTTTAATAAACTTGAGAAAAATAAAACATTAATAAGTTATTTTTCCAGCTCATTTTCCATGACATAACCAAACACTGGAAACTGTTTTCCAACTTATTTTCCATTACACTACCAAACATCGGAAATACTTTCCCGGAATTCACTTTCCAAAAAAAAACTACTTTCCAGCAAACAAACGGGGCCTAAGTTAGAAAACAAACCGATGATGCAGTGGGCAGAAGATTTGACACGAAGTGAAGATGCAGCTCGTTGGATTTGTGGTATTTTGCTGTGATTTTTCTTGTTTGAGTTTGTTGTAAAATATATGTGTTTTTGCAATTTTTCAATTAATTGGTTTGTTGTGTTGATGTTGGTTTGCTGTGTTGATTTTCTTCTTGCTGTGTTGATGTTGGTTTGTTGTGTTCATGTTGGTTTTTATTGGTACAATGGCAACGGTAAAAAAAATTACAACGGTCGGATTTTCTAGTTTGGCTCCCCGGCTGAAACCTGTGGGAATGCCTCCCGAAAATGGAAAAGGTATTTTGCCTCTTCATTTGGCTCTCCCCGTTGGAGTGACAAATTTAACAAAAAAAGCTATTTTTTTAAAAATATGGCTTTGCCTCCTCTGATGGTTAGTCCCGTTGAACTTGCCCTTGGGTCAGTAGTAAAAATGACGAAAACATGTTTGGTTGCAAGAACGAACACAACAGACATACAAATAAATATAAAATAGTTTTAAATATATTTCTGAACGAGAAGAATATATTTTTTTATCTTTAATCATCTTCATCTCTAGTTTTGCGAGACAATAACCAGAAGCTACCACATGGTTACTATTTTAACTTGAATACAAAACCAACGAACACTAACATGGGTTCACATTATTGTTGGTTCTGCTGTCAAAACAATTTTCCTTCTTTCTTTCATTCTACCTACCAAACAAAAGCAGAGACCAAGATGTTTGGTGATGGTGGTCGGTCCTCTACTAGGAGAACTAGACAGGCAATGGCAATGAAGCAAGCATGGGTAGTTGTTTGAACAGAACTTTGGGGTAGGAAGATCAACATTGCTTCACTATCTTACCATTGAATTCGTGTGCTAGTCCTCTGCAAGATCTTCAGTATCAAACTGAGCGTGCAGATTGCAAAAATTACCTCGGTGACAATGAGAATCCGATTTTTCATTAATTAGGAAATGGGGTTTCTTACTTATGCAAACAACACCAATATGATGTAGAACAAGTTGCGGAATCATACATGCTGAAGAGGGATCACCCGAAATTCAAAGGCAACTGAATTTCGGCAACCGGGTCGTCGAAGTCGGAATGACGCGAAACTCACCCAGTCAATGCGTTTCGTCGTTTGCGGAAGAAATCAGCAGCTTTGCTGCTGACCTCGACCCAATTTTGGCCAAATTCCTTCGTTTCGGCCCCGAAATCGTCAAATTTGCTATTTTAGGAAAGTTTCGTTTTCGCAATAACTTTTGAATTAAGAGTCCGAATTGACTTTGGTCAATTGGTACTCTCTTAGAATTCATAGGCTTTTCATATTCTGCATTTATCTCAAATTTGCCATTTATGGCAAATTTAATGTTTTATGTCCTTTCCTTTTCTGTATTGAATTAGGCTAGGGTTTTATCCTTAAGTATCCTTGTAAACCTGGCAGCCGACTTCAACGATCATTTTATGAAATAAACTCTGAGTTTTATTGAGATTCAATCTCGTGTTTCTTGATTTTACGGAATATTGACGTTGGTCGTATTCCCTGTGATTTTCTGCTGCGTCAATTGGTATCAGAGCACGGATTTGCCGAACTCGATGGCGAATAACGAAGCAGGAGACGAAAACTCTATTGGCGGAGACCATGGAGTGGAGGCCTTGTGGGCGGCAGTGGAGGAGACGCGGCAACAAGTAGCGCAGATTCGCGAGATGCTTGCTGCCGGGATTAATCTCAATGCCAACAACGGGCCACCAGTTGACAGGGTTCGTGCTGAGGGAGTTGCCCGAGGCCAACCTGTTAATAGGAGACGCAACCCAGCACCTCGCATACAACCCGACAGTGATGATGATTCAGATGAAGAGGATGCTATGGGGTACGGTTTACCTCCACCTGCGAGGAGGCCAAGGGAGCAAGATGATTATCGGCTGAAAGCAGATTTGCCCAGTTTCAATGGGAATTTGCGAATTGAGGATTTCCTTGATTGGGTAACCGAAGTGGAGAGGTTCTTTGAGATGATGGAGATACCAGAAGAGAAGATGGTGAGGTTTGTGGCGTTCCGGTTGAAAGGAGGAGCTGCGGTTTGGTGGGATCAATTACAAAAAAATCGGCAGCGGCAAGGGAAGGCGCTTGTGCGGACATGGCGTCGGATGAAGCAGTTGATGATAGGGAGGTTTCTGCCTCCAGATTATGAGCAATACCTGTTTCAGTCACTCCAGGACTGCTCACAAGGGTCCAGATCAGTGTTTGATTATACCGCGGAGTTTTCGCGACTCTTGGAGCGAAACAACCTTAATGAAACAGAGGGGCAGCGTGTATCCAGGTACATGAATGGGTTGAAATCATCCTTGCGTGATAAAATTGGTTTGCAAGTGGTGTGGACTGTGGAGGAGGCTCACAACCTTGCGTTGAAGGCTGAATTGATGGAGCGAAGGGGAGGATTTTCGGGTTTCCGTCGGAACAACCCAGAACCATCCTTTGGTCATAGAGACAAGGGTGGTGGCAGCAGCAGTAATAGCCCAGCAGGGGTGTTGAATCAGGGCAAAGAGGGAGGCAGCAGCGGCGGCAATCCCCCAGCCCAAGTAAACAGGGGCATGCCGCGAAACCCGAATCAGAACCAGAACACAAACTTGAACTCCAACCCCTATGCTAGACCTGCACCTGGAGTCTGTTATAGGTGCCGAAAACCAGGACATATGTCTAATGCTTGCCCAGATAGGCGCAGGCCTGTCAACTGGATTGAAGGGGAATGAGAGGGTTCCGGCGCTGCGGAAGACGATGCAGGAGAGGATGACTGTTACGAAGGGGTTGAGTTTGCGGAAGAAGATGGAGAGCGAGTGAATTTTGTGGTGCAGCGCATACTGTACACCCCAAGGCAGGAGGAGACCGGACAGCGGAATAACATATTCCGTTCGTTTTGCACCGTGAGCCAAAAGGTGTGCGACCTAATTGTGGACAGCGGGAGTTGCGAGAACTTCGTTGCAAGGGGTTTAGTTGAGCACCTAAAGCTGCCAACCGAGAAGCACCCGACTCCTTACACAATCGGCTGGATTAAGAAAGGACCCACGGTGAAGGTAACTGAAATCTGTCGCGTTCCTATTTCCATTGGAAAAATATATAAGGATGATGTAGTTTGCGATGTGATTGATATGGATGCTAGTCATGTTTTGTTGGGTCGTCCGTGGCAGTATGATGTGGACGTAATGTATAAGGGGCGGGATAATACATATTTGTTCACATGGGGGTCACATAAAATTGCTATGGCTCCTTATAAAAAGAAGTTTTCCGGTAAGACTGCTGAAGTAGAGAAACAGTCATTTTTGACAGTGTCCAGTTCGGATACGGAGTTTGTGGCAGATATTAGGGGTGCGCCAGAATTTTATGCGCTAGTAGTTAAGGCCCTTGTGGTGGAAGGGGAGGTTGAGACTTCGGTAGTAGTTCCTGACCGGTTGAAGCCAGTGATAGATGAGTTCAGGGATATCACTTCGGATGAATTACCGAATAATTTACCACCCTTGAGAGATGTCCAGCATCACATAGATCTCATACCAGGGGCCAGTTTGCCAAATCTGCCTCATTATCGGATGAGTCCGAAAGAGAATGAGGTGTTGCGGGAGAAAATTGAAGAATTGCTGCGGAAAGGTTTTATCCGCGAGAGCATGAGCCCGTGCGCGGTTCCTGCGTTGTTGACGCCAAAGAAAGATGGGAGTTGGCGTATGTGTGTGGACAGCCGAGCCATCAACAAAATTACGGTAAAATATCGTTTTCCAATTCCCCGCCTAGATGACATGTTGGATCAACTTGAGGGTTCAAAGTTGTTTTCGAAAATTGATCTCTGCAGCGGGTATCACCAGATTCGGGTCAGACCAGGGGATGAATGGAAAACAGCTTTTAAGAGCAAAGATGGGTTGTTTGAGTGGTTGGTTATGCCATTCGGGCTGTCAAACGCGTCGAGCACATTTATGCGCGTGATGAACCAGGTTTTGAGACCTTTTGTAGGGAAGTTTGTTGTTGTTTATTTCGATGACATTCTTATCTACAGTAAAACCGAGGATGAGCATGTGGAGCAGTTGAGAGAAGTGCTGTTGGTACTACAGGAAAATCAGTTGTTCCTTAATCTGAAGAAGTGCAGTTTCATGACGGATAGCCTGTTATTCCTGGGGTATGTAGTGAGTTCGGAAGGGATTCATGTGGATGAAGAGAAGGTCCGCGCAATAAGGGAGTGGCCTGCACCGAAGACAGTGAGTGAGGTTCGGAGCTTCCATGGTTTAGCCACCTTCTACCGCCGATTTATTCGGAATTTCAGTACTGTCATGGCACCGATAACCGAGTGCATGAAGAAGGGCAGATTTTTGTGGGGAGAAGAGGCAGAAATGAGCTTTGCTTTGATAAAAGAAAAGCTATGCACCGCACCAGTATTAGCCCTTCCCAGTTTTGAGAAGATTTTTGAGGTTGAATGTGACGCAAGTGGCGTGGGGATTGGGGCTGTACTATCCCAGGAGAAGCGACCAGTAGCCTTCTTCAGTGAGAAGTTGAGTGAGGCTCGTCAGAAGTGGAGTACTTATAACCAGGAGTTTTATGCGGTGGTCCGAGCTTTGAAGCATTGGGAGCACTATCTAGTGCAGCGGGAATTTGTTTTGTATACTGATCACCAAGCTTTGAAGTTTATTAATAGCCAGAAGCACTTGGATAATATGCATGTCAGATGGGCAACTTTCCTTCAAAAGTTCCCTTTTGCTATTCGACACAAGTCTGGTACTCTGAATCGGGTTGCCGATGCGCTGAGTCGTCGTGCCAACCTGCTGGTGACATTGTCTCATGAGGTAGTGGGGTTTGAGTGCCTGAAGGAGTTGTATCAGGAGGATGAGGATTTTAAGCAAATCTGGGCGAAGTGCATTGAGAAACAGCCCGTCAGCGATTTTCATGAGAGCGAAGGTTTTCTGTTTCGCGGAAATCGTTTGTGTATACCCCGGATGTCGCTGCGCGAGAAATTAATACGTGACCTTCATGGGGGCGGATTGAGTGGCCACTTGGGCAGGGACAAAACAGTGGCTAGCTTGGAGGAGCGGTATTTCTGGCCGCAGCTGAAGAGAGATGTCGGCAATTTCGTGCAGAGGTGTTATGTGTGTCAGGTGTCTAAAGGTCAGTCACAAAATACTGGTCTTTATACTCCTTTACCCATTCCGAATGATATTTGGGAGGATTTGTCCATGGATTTTGTGTTGGGGTTACCTCGCACCCAGCGAGGAGTGGATTCTGTTTTTGTGGTTGTTGACAGGTTTTCGAAGATGGCCCATTTTATACCCTGCCGAAAGACCTCAGATGCGTCGCACATAGCGAGATTATTTTTCAGGGAGGTGGTCCGACTTCATGGGGTGCCGCAATCAATTACTTCAGACCGTGACACGAAGTTCCTTAGTCACTTTTGGGTGACGTTATGGAAGATGTTTCAAACTTCGCTGAACCGGAGCACAACCGCGCACCCGCAAACTGATGGGCAAACAGAGGTGACAAACAGGACTTTGGGAAACTTGGTTCGCAGCATTTGTGGAGATAAACCGAAACAGTGGGATCATGTGTTGCCACAGGCTGAGTTTGCTTATAACAGTGCCGTTCATAGTGCGACGGGAAAGACTCCTTTTGCCATGATTTATGTGACGCCACCGAAACACACCGTGGACTTAGTTCGTCTACCCAAGGGAGGTCCAGGATTTAGTGTGGCTGCTGAGAACATGGCTACACAAGGTCAGGCCGTGCAGGAAGAAGTGAGGCAGAGGCTGGAAGCAACAAATGCTAAGTATAAGGCTGCGGCGGATAAGCACCGGCGTCGCAAGGTGTTTGAAGAGGGTGATTCAGTGATGGTTTTCTTGCGCAAAGAAAGGTTTCCCGTAGGGACTTATAACAAGCTGAAGCCCAAGAAGTATGGTCCGTATAAGATTCTGAAGAAGATCAACGACAATGCCTATGTGATCGATCTTCCAGAAACAATGGGCATCTCCAAGACTTTCAATGTTGCAGACTTGTTTCAGTTTCATGCGGAGGAGCCATTGTATCCTGATTCCGATCCAGAACATAACTCGAGGTCGAGTTCTTCTCAAGTAGAGGAGTCTGATGTAGAACAAGTTGCGGAATCATACATGCTGAAGAGGGATCACCCGAAATTCAAAGGCAACTGAATTTCGGCAACCGGGTCGTCGAAGTCGGAATGACGCGAAACTCACCCAGTCAATGCGTTTCGTCGTTTGCGGAAGAAATCAGCAGCTTTGCTGCTGACCTCGACCCAATTTTGGCCAAATTCCTTCGTTTCGGCCCCGAAATCGTCAAATTTGCTATTTTAGGAAAGTTTCGTTTTCGCAATAACTTTTGAATTAAGAGTCCGAATTGACTTTGGTCAATTGGTACTCTCTTAGAATTCATAGGCTTTTCATATTCTGCATTTATCTCAAATTTGCCATTTATGGCAAATTTAATGTTTTATGTCCTTTCCTTTTCTGTATTGAATTAGGCTAGGGTTTTATCCTTAAGTATCCTTGTAAACCTGGCAGCCGACTTCAACGATCATTTTATGAAATAAACTCTGAGTTTTATTGAGATTCAATCTCGTGTTTCTTGATTTTACGGAATATTGACGTTGGTCGTATTCCCTGTGATTTTCTGCTGCGTCACAATATCGCACTCGATTTAAAGATAAATGTCCCTGCCTGTTTAAAATACTGTCACTCAGTATAAACCAGCTTGTAAGCTGTAGATTGAGACCAAAAAATAACGTCTCTAAAACCCAAAACCAAGGTGCCTAAATCTTGTCAAATAAATGATCTTGCAATCGACATTAACCTTCAGAAATTTTGCATGAACAAGAATCCACGTCATGAATTCATATCGGATGCAGCTCTTGAATTATAATAATCAGCAATCAAAACCATTAGATTGTCTAACATGAAGAACAAAATAAAAGACGGTAAATCAAAGAGAAGCATGAAGAGCAATGATTGTCTGGATTGAAGCATATAATCATAAGTTGTAGTCCATGTGACTAAATCTTCATGAATTCATACAAGCACAATCTCAATAGTTAAGCAGAACCTTACAGTGAGCGTAGTAGAACACGAAAAAAACAAAAAAAGCTTCTCTACAGTAATCCTCCCATTTTTACTTGCAGCTTTCTATGCATTGAAATGATACCCTTTAAGAACTCAATTCTTCCATAGGAATCGACCCACCAGCTGCCACGATTTGTTGCTCCAACTGCAACAGAAAACATCTCATTTGAAAAACAAAACATGAATACAAAAGAAATTCAATAACTAGATTTCTTTAAATAAATTAACGTGTCATTAAGCAAAAGTAGATTGACTCTTACTCACCCTGATTAGAGCTTCAAGCTTGCTCTTCACAAGGTAGTAATCCTGTTTCACTTGCTGCAGGCATCTCAGGCACCTGCAATCCAGAAAATCAATCACTTGTAATTGTAATACTAAACATTGTTTCACTTAAGAATAAGAATCCTGAGATTCAATTGCTAAATGAAAAAATAAATTAGGAAAATAATTTGAAAAGATAGAAGAAAACGATATGGAGAATGAGGTGGATGAATATAACTCACCCTTCAATGTTCTGTTCCTCACAGAAGTTGCGGAAGGCGATGCAGTCATTTTTAACTCTCTGTGCACCTATGCTATATAGCACAAAAGCCAATCTTGTAATCAATAATCGACAAACTTGAGTTGAAGAGAAGAATTCATGTCTATTAAATCAAACAAAAATGAGCTAAAAAGAAAAACAAAACAATTTAAACAATTCCATGTCGAGTTTTTCTAGGCCATTTGTCTTAGATCTGAACTATTTTTGGAAGTTTCAATGCACTTCATATCCAATATGGAGGGGGGGAAACCCTCAAGAATGCTTCTTCGTTTTTTTAGTTGTAAAAAAAGGAAACATGTACCTGGAGCTGCTACCCTTAAACTGGTGAACATGAGCATCAACCTTTTTGAAGTCTATATTTTGCTGTTCTCTATAAAAGGAGAGGTAAAAAGAAAAGCCATTTAATTAAAATACAGTCAACTAGCTAGAATCAACCATAACCGAAAAGAAAGCTCAAGACTTTTAATGAACATCAAGCAGTTTCAGATGTTTGAGAGAGTCTCCTCACAAGACAAAGGTTAGATCAGCCAGAAGCCTCTCTGAATCTTCAAAGAAGAGAGATACCACTTCAGCAACAAAATCTGGGTTGCTCTCATCTTGCAGAAGCTGAAGCTGTTGAAACTGGGCGTCCAGAAAACCCTTCATCCACCCGAAAAAAGAACATACAAAGATGAAACCCAACACGAACACTGAAAAAAACTCAAAAGCAAAACAGATACAAGAACGAAAGAAAGCTAACAAGTTTTTTTTTTTTATATTGCACTACCTCCCTGAACAAGGACCTGGTATATTCAACCCATGCTCTCTGCATCTGACCAACCTCCATGCTTTGGCCCTCTCACTTAAAACGCTAGAAGGACACAAAAACAAAGCGGGTTTTTAAGCAATGGCTTAAATTTCAGATCTTGTGGAGTAACCGCACAATCAAAGCTGGGTAATAATTAGAGAGCATAAATGCTATGGAGAGATTAAATGTGGAGAGATTTTTGCTTGGTTTTTTGGTTATTAAGAGATTGACTAGCCACCTTTCTTTATCCTTTCCTCTCTGGATTTGTGCTTATGTTCTGTTTTCAGTGGTTTTTTTGTGGTTTTGCACTCAGATTCCAGTAACTGTCACAGCCCCACCACCAACTTTTGCTCTTCTACTTCTAACATCATTTATATGAAGGAAGGAACCCCAGCCTGATTCCACCTTCATCCTAATGCACCAAGTGTATGTGTTTGGTATTTGATGAAAAAAAAATGATTTTTTTAATTTTTTATTTTAAAATAACTTTTTATATATTTTTAAATATTAATATTAAAAAATTATTTTAATAAATTTCTAAAATCAAATATAACTATACTTCAAACAGCCAAAAGCTAAGGTGTGCATTGAAGAATAAAATTGTTTTTTATGTGCACGACAAAGTGGAAACGATTGGCTCTGGCTACATGTTCACACATGTGGTTTCACACTTTGACTCTGACTTCAGACCCTTTTTTATTTTGTTTTTGTTAATTTCACGCAACAGTTTATTTTCGCTACTTTATTTGAAACTCAGTTGAGAGATTTCAAATGAAAATTCTTTTAAATGTTAAAGAATTAAATTAAATTAAAAATTAATATCTAAAAAAACCTTGATTTATAATTTTAAAGTAAATAAACCCTAATGTTATAATTACTTTTAAAAATAAAAACCTTTAAATAAATAAAATAAAGGTGTTGGGAGTCATATAAAAAAACAGTAAACTGGATTTGATATTTTTTAAACATATAGAATCATTTTATTTATTAATTGAATTCAAAGAAAATGTTATAATTAAATTCAAATCCATTAAAGAATTGATCTTAAACAACCCAAAAAATATTATTTAATTATAAGATTTCTATAAGTGATAAGCATGATCTACAATTTGAGTGGAAAATCTTTTGGAGCTAATGACTAATCGGATCAATGTACGAGTAATTAATTTAAATTATTTATTAAAATAATATTCATTTTCTCTTAGAAAATATTGGTATGAGATGAATATGAGGAGGCAGTCCAGCAAACATAGTAGATGATGTATCAAGGGACATGTCCTGTCATTACAAGCTGTTATTGCTGCCTGCCGAGGTTGCTCACATGACAGCTTTCTCATCTGTGTGCAGCAGTTTCACTTCTCCAGCACGAAGCAAGGGGTGGATTTATTTATTTATTTATTTATTTCATAAAGTGAAGCAGGGAGCCTGTATTGACCGTCCAAAATCCATTCTATATAGATTTAGACAAAACTAACATCACTTGAGGTTGTTTTTAATTATTGGTGTTTTTTCGAATTAAATTAGCCGTCGCAAGCAACTTCTGACTTAAAACGTGTCTCATGTATGCTTTCAAGTTGGAATTTAAAATAATATTTATAAATTAATTATTTAATAAAGATGAAAGGAGTGATTAGAAAATCAAGATAGTAGTGAAGTGTCAACGTACCCTCCCCATGTAGTGGTTTCGATTATCATTTGTTATCTACCTTTTAAAAGTATATTTATCTAAAACCATTAAGTTATTTATTTATTTTTCTCTGCCGGATGAAAAAATAATATCATGTGGCTGGCTTGCATTGTGACTTGTGAGGTGTCACACCAACCATAAACTAACTAACGTGGAGAGAGAATCCTGATCGATTTTATTTTTATTCTCTCTCTCTCTCTCTCTCTCTCTCTATATATATATATATATATATATATATATATATATATATATTAAGGGGTGGTGGTGGTGGTGGTGTATGTATCATTGACAAGCTTATATTCTTTTCATTATTCGTATACATCGTTGAAGATCTGGAGCATCCTTCCTGCTTTCTTGAGATATATAATGGGAATCCGTACACAACACTTCTTCTTTTGTGCATGTGAGTGGTGGTGGCCAGATGAATAGTGGACTGCGATCGACTACGGAGCCACTTGTCAACTCGGTTTTTAAAGCGGCGTGAGAGATCTATTTTGCTTTTCGTTTCAAAAATATTGTTTTATTAAATATTATATATATATTTTAGATTATTTATTGCTTTACTAGTAAAAATAATTTTTAAAAAATAAAAAATATATTTTTGAAAAAAAATACTTTAAGAAACAAATATCTCAACTAATCTCACAAACAGTTAAACTCACAAATAAGTGACCTGCATTTTATAGAAAGATTTGTTTGCTTAAAAGTATGGTTGAGATTGCTTTTAAAAATATTTTAGTTTAGAAATACATTAAATAATTTTTTTATTTTAAAAAAATTATTTTTGACATCAACACATAAAAATGATCTAAGAACATAAAAAAAATTTATTTCAAGTAAAAAATAAAAATAATTTTTAATTTTTTTTTCAAAAATACTTTTGAATAGAAAAAAAGAAGAAGTGGCAATTCAATCCCTAATTCAATTAAAAAACTAAAAAAACAGGTTTAATAGGTTTGCTTACCGTTAATTTCAGTCCTTTTTTCCCATCTACGAAAGTATACCACCATTTACCTCACATCTTCCGAATCACTACTCCTTCAAAGAACTCAATTCAAAATGTTAAGCTCCAAAAAGGCGTCGGGGGGGAGCAAAAATCCATTATTGAAGCACATATTTTAAAAGCATGCCCTGTATTTCGATCATTTTCTAAGAAGCTGGCTGTATCTACAGTGAAAGGAAAATCGCGTTTAAAACCGTTAAGACATAGGATTACAACTTGTAAAATACAAAATGGATCCTTTCTCAGCAATGTCTACAGTGTTGTAATTGAAAATAAAAACCAAGCACAGCCCACCAACCAAAACGACCACCAGCCCACATCTACAAGTAACATACACGGAGCGTGGAAGGCATGCGGTGATGTGCTTAACATACCTTGCAACTCCTCCTACAGTATCCAGGAAGAGCTTGAGATCCAACCATGTACTCGGTGTTCTTGGTGCATTCTCCAAGGGCAGCCCACCTCCCACAACTTTCATTCTGATCAGTGCAATTCCCACCAGCTTCCAGGTTCTTGTCAAATGAGTCTACATGAATCCACTTCGTGGCAGACCATTTCTCACCTTCAATCACAGGGCACCCTGCGTGGAGGCTGCTTGTGTCCGGAACAGCAGTTGGATAGAGACTGAAGAAAAGAAGTGCGTCCCCTCTATGTGGTTTCACTAAGTATTTCCAAGGTGTGGATAAGAAGACAAAGGGAACACATTAACTGAATGCAAATGCAACTCAAGGAATACAATTTGTAAAACCATTAGTAATTTGTGTGGTGGCTGCTCACCTGCAATTCCTTTCCTAGCACATTCAGAAAGGTCTTCATGACTGACAGAGGCCTTACGACGGGGAGGTTCCTGATAGCAAGTCATTTTTTGTCAAACTTGAGTTAATCTTGTAGAGTATTCTCTCTGCCTCCCATTCTCAATGTTTCTAGTCTCGGTTTTAGAGAAGTGATTGCCCATTTATGTCAGTGAATACAACAGATATTGTAGTCACTCCAAGAGATATGTTACGCCTATCAACATGTGTCTCATGCTGACAGCCAAATCCATAAGGTATTATAGTCCAAAACAAATTCTTTAGCACCATGAAACTGAAAGTTCTTGTAAACTGGAAGAGCACAAGTGTTTACACAACGAAAAAGGACAAGGAACTTGAGCTTACCTCAGCTGAGGGGAACACTGTCTCACCACCCTTTTCCACATCTGTTAGATACATGAGTACAGTTGCCAGCCGGTGTCCACCACGGGCAATATTGACCTTGTCAGAAAAGTAATCATAGTGGGGATCATATTTCTGCCCATGCTCATATCTCAATACTTGTATGTCTTCACCATTCTCTGACCAAAAGAAATACAGTTCAATGTTATGCCATTTGTTGTGAAAAGGGAGGGAAGGAGTAAGAATCTTAATTGTTGCATTTGTTTCATGTTATTGCATTTGATTAAATGATGGTTGTGGTTTTTTGTTTATTTTGGGAGCAAGCAACGGTAAAGAATTTATTGCACAAGAGTACAGCAGAGAGAAGCAAACAACTACAGTAACTTCAGGATCTCATAACCCATATACCAAGGAAGAACAAACCTTTAAATGATATACCGCAACAAAAATTCAATAGAATTTCACCTTCTTCTTTTTTCATGTTGCTTTACCAATAAATTATGATTCACGCATTTGAAAGCAGAGCCTTCTTTGGAGTTGAGAATTCTTTGGCAGATCATTTACTCATTCTAAATTGAACTTCCCTTTTTAACAATCTTCAAATCTCAACCCCTGTGAACCTCTGAACCCCAACCATCTATCATCACTTGCATCCAAAACATGTTCCAGCATGACCACTGAGTATCTCCGCAGGCCATTGACAATCAATATTAGGAACTTGAATATACAAAAATCTTAAAGATTGGAAATAGGCATCAAAAGTTAAAAGGCATAGTCTTGAAAACAAGTTTGCAACCAAGAAGCTTCCCGATAGGCTCTTCTTCTACGACACTCAAAAGCTGTTTCACAACGTACCACAATGAGCATCAAGAATCTCCTTGCAGGTTAGGCTTCTAATACAAAATGCACCCCCCAACCTTAATCAATTTTCTTCTGAATTATCAGTGCACTGTTGGTAATTCAATGATCATTGTCCATTAGCTTTTAAGAGGCACAAACATTAAGGGAAAAAGAAAATGGAAACATGCCTTTTTAAGCTTCTAATGAAGTGAGTTTTATTATGCCAATATGACCTTAAAGAGGCGTGGGGATTGGCATTATGTTTTTCTCTCTTTGGAAGCCTACATCCAGGCATCTATTTTTAAGAGACAGAGGAGTGCATGCTTAGCAAAGTAGAAATCACATCAAGAAAGAATTCCATCACTGCCACTTGAAAACAAAATGCTTAAATACACAAAATCGCAGAGACCATCCCAAATTCTTAAATAAGCAAGAATTACAGAAATTAATTCATAACTGCAAATGACACTGTAGTATGTGAATGCTGGAGTGAAAAATTAAAAAATAACAGTAAGAGTTAACAAATGCGTCCAGCAAATGAAAGAAAACAATTATGATACTGAGATTCATTATAGTGCACTGCACACCTTTTGGAAGAAAAGTCCATGTTGCAATCTTGTCCTCTATACCTGCAACAATTGGATCCTAGAGAAAGGATAAAAACAAATTATAAGGCTTAATTTGAAAATTATTACTAAAATAGGACTATAAAATCGAAAGAAAAAAAAAACCTTTGCTTTAGTGATAAACATTCCAGAACTGGTTCGAACTTCGCTAAGTTTACTCTTTCCATTCTCATTATCAGCCACTGCTGATCTTTTCAACTCTGATTTGGCCTGAATTTCACAAAAAAACGAAAGTCAATTAAGAGAAGAAGATGCTGTTTCTTGAATATGTTAGATTAGGACTCACCAGAGAAATCAAGTGATCGCATTCTAAGTCTGTTAGAAATCCTTTGTACACAAATGCCCTGCAAAATCATCTTCATTATTTTTAATTTCATTTTAGATTCTGTTTCACTAAGGAGATGAATGTGTGGAATTTCTAAATCTGAGAGAGAGAGAGAGAGAGAGACCTTGGCTTCGAAGAGACTTGTTTGACTTTGGCAGGGTTGATGATGGAGCTGGAAGTAGCTGGATAAGAGATGGATTTATGGAGAATCAAAGAGATCGACAGTAGAAACAGGAACTGATGAAGGTAGATCGTGGCAGCCATCAAATTTGAGAGGAGAGGATAGAGAGTTTTTCCTGCGAAAATGTTTGAATTTTCTAGGAAAATGAAAAGTTCCTGTAACCAAGTTTGGGCTCATATTTATGCTTTTTGCTCGGAATCAAAACGGCGACGTTTGTTCCTTTATAATTAGGGGTAACCACTAACAAATCTAACAAGGGGAGAAAAAACGACGGCAAGTAGCTCACACAACGTTTGATTTTGTTTTTTTTAAATGATTTTTATTTAGAAATATATTAAAATAATATTTTTTTTTTATTTTTTTAACTTATCTTTATCATCAGTACATAAAAATGATATAAAAACATTAAAAAAATTTAATTTAAAATAAAAATAAAAATAAATATTTTTTTCAAAGCGTTTTTAAAATGTAGTGTTAATCAGTATCCTAATATTCTTGAATCTTTCTTCTAAGTTATCACTATATTGTTGTCTTACTATGCTATATTACAAGCCGAGTATTTTTATTAAGATGGTGTTTGACTCTACAGTTAAACCTAAGGTTGAGGCTCACCACAGAGCTAAACTCATGTATTACTAAATGGGACCCCAGTATTTTTACTATGGGTCCCACCAATAAACCAACGGTTCAACCGCAGCTGCAAAAGCATCTAAGAGATGCTATTGCAACTACAGCTCAAACACACAAACACTTCACACTGCCTTCTCCCTCACCTCCCTCACGAAACCACACTCTCCCTCAGCCAACTCCCTCACAGAGCAACAACATCCACCGTCTCTTTCCCCTCAACCACACCTTCCTTGGAAACACTAGTCACACCCACCTGCAACACTCCCTCAACCACACCTACAGGGAGTCTAGCCTTCTCCATAAAAAAGGATGGTGGGAGTCCTAATATGGGTAAATGTGAACCCAAACCCATATCTAAAGCCTAATTATGGAGGTGGGGTGGGAGCTAGTGGTAAGGTTATGAGGGGGAGTGAAGAAATGGGAAAGGGAAAGGGAGCCTATGAAGGAGCTGGTTGTTTAGATGAAAATGGTATTGGGAGATGGGTTTGTGGTATGGATTTGAGTTGTTGCATTATACTCCGAGCATTCCCTTGTTCATATTAGAAACCCATTTCTAAAATAGAAAATAATGACATTGTCATAACTCAATTTTGGGTTATTCTCAAAATCTATCCAAAAATAACAAAAAATAAATAAAAAAGGGTCGTTGTCGGTAGGAAAATCAAGGTGAAAATTTTAGACGTTTTCGGGAGCTCGATTGTACCTCTTGTGCCTAGAAATGGAGGCCAATGCAAATTCAAGGTTAAAATAATTTATTATTAGACAAATTTGTGTTAAATTTAAGTCGAAAGATGTAATTATACTTTTATGGGCTAGTTTGATTTAATCATTGGCCAATATAAAAGTGTAATTGTGTTGAAGAATTAGTTTTGGGTCCAATTGAAGGATTTAATTAAGTGCAAGGAAACCAGGGATCTTAGAGGCCACTAAAATGGCCGCTAAAAGCATTTTAAAGCACGATTTTCCTGCCCATTCTAACTCAAAAAAGGGAATGTCGAGTGGATTAGTATAACAAAGTTGAAGTCCGTAGAACAAAGGTTTGGACTAGGATATAAGCCTAGAAAAGAGGATTACATGCAGGCTACTGGTGCAAGAAGAGAGAAGAGGATGGCAAGGATTGAAGGAAGGAAGCTTGAAGAATAAAATTTAGCCATACCTCCGATCAGGGTTTCATTCCCAAAGGTTGCATATGTGATGCAACCAGACTAGGGACATGAAAGCTCTCTTCAGAAGCTTTCATCTATGAGCATAAACATTGTGGAAAGGAAGAAGTCGAGGGCATTACCGGGAAAACTCAATCTAGAAGAAAGGATGAAGAACTACCGTAATTAACCATCTATGCACTGGAAGAAGTTGCTGCCTAGACACGTATTTAGAAGCTAGCCGAGGGAGGTTCCAGAATTGGGAGACCCAAGAAGCTCCATTGGTTTTCAAAATGTAACCAATGCCAATTAGATTAAGATATTTTCTATGATGTTTTTGTTTTGTTTTAATTTGAGGCTCAATAGGTCAATCGAATTTTATCTTTGTTTTGTTTTGAACCGAATGTTTTTTTTAATGAGACATTTTTAGTTCATCTCTTTTTTTTTATTTTTTATTTGTTTCGTGCATTTACACCCACTTTCCGCTTCCAGGAACCTTGAAAGCAGAACTTCCACAACAACACCTGCACTTTACATTGAGAATGGATGGCAGAATTTTAAAGAATATATAGTAGCTGTAGAAGAGGAAGAAAAGGATGAAAACAACATTAGGGAATTCATAAAATTAATAGAACATCATGAACAAGCCTGGAAGCTCGCTAAAGAGGAACTTGAAACCATAAATGTGGGTAATGAAGAAAGTCAAAAAGAGCTCATTATAAGAACTCTAATCACCTAGAAGGAAAGAGAAGACTTGATTGCACTGCTTCGAGATTACGTAGATGTTTTTGCTTGGTCTTACGAGGATATGCCTGGATTGGTTACGGATATCGTAGTACACAAGGTACCGCTGGACGAAAAATGCAGACCGACTAAGCATAAGCTAAGAAGAACTTATCCAGAAGTTTTGATCAAAGTAAAGGCAGAAATTGAAAAACACTAGAATGCCATTTTTTTAGAAGTAGTCAAATATCCACAATGGGTGTCAAACATTTTCATAACCCAATTTTGGGTTATTCTCCAAATCTAACCAAAAATAACAAAATAAAATAAAAAAGTTCGGACGTTTTCGGGAGCTAGATCGTACCTCTTTTACGCCCAGAAATGAAGGTTAACGCAAATTCAAGGCTAAAATAATTTATTATTGGACAAATCTGTGTAAAATTTAAGTCGACATATATAATTATATTTTTATGGGCTAGTTCAATTTAATCGTTGCCCAATATAAAAGTGTAATTGTGTTGAAGAATTAATTTAGGGTCCAATTGAAGGATTTAATTAAGTGCAAGGACTTAATTATACTTTAAATTGGTCAAATTAATTTTATTAAGGGCTTAATCGATAAAAAAAATCAAGTTCTTGAGCTTAATTCGGGTTCAATTGAGAAGATTGAATTTTTGGAGACCAAATTGAATTTTTTTTCAAGCCAATTATGCAAAATCAGGGGCCCAATTGAACGAATTGAGAGTCCAATGGTCAATTGAGGGTTAAATTGCGCAAATTAGAAATCAAAGACCAAAATAAAAAAGGCGTGCAAAGCTAAGGATGCTCTCGAAACTCTGACGGAGATACAATTGCACAAAATTAAACGTTCAAAGCTAATTGGGGATGCAATTTGAACAATTACAAATTTAGGGACCAAATCATACTTTTACCTTTCCAAAATCAAATATACAGGTGCCTGTATTGTTTCGACACCTGAATAGTGCAGGGCACACCTCTGCAACCCTCTGCAAATTGCAGAGGCAGCAGCTCCACACCATATGCATGTCCTCACGTTAGCAGGACAGAGGAGAGGATGGACAAAAACAGATGAGAGGTATTGGAGAACCGGAGAGCATTTTTACAGAAACAGAGGGTGAGAAGGGACAAGGAGAAAAGGGAGGAAAAGGCATTGAGATACAGAGGAGGAGATTAAGGAAAATCACAAAATAAAGGAGATTTTTTAACAAAAGAGAGAGTAGAAAATTCGCGTAGAGGGAGGAGAAATTTATGTGACAAACTATACTAAAAAAATCAACAAGGATCACTCTTCATCTTCCTCGTCTCTCTCTCTAAAACCAGTAGTTGTCGTCTCTCTCTCCCTCATGGTTAGCAGCTCCAACCACCATCTCCACCACCTAGCTCCGCCCTCCTCACCGCTAGCAGCTCCACCCCCACGCCAGCAACCCAGCCACCTTCTCAGGCGAAGGTAGCAGCAGCCACAGCAGTTGCTGCGACGTAGACTGACCACCTTCCGACGTTTACTCCGGCCACCACAGGCCACTATTTCCAACGGTATTAACAGGTACGCTGTTCGTAACACTCCAAAAATCACCGGTTATTGTGCATGACCATCTTCATGCAACACAGGGGAGTGAATTAATTTATTCCCTCGTGCCACCCGTGCCACTGTTTTGCATTATGCAGAGCAATGGGCTAGCTGGCTCGGGGACGAGGCCCAGTCAGTCATAAAATGGATGTGCTGTTAGGCCCACCAGTGGCTGGCAATCCAGTCCCAAATGATGGGCCTCTTGTCCCATCAGGGGCTGGGCAGCTGGCCCACAAAAAATATAATACAAAAATAAATACAAAATTTGCATAAAAAAATATTAATTTTAAAAGACAAAAAAATATGTTGTTTTCGTGCATACGACCAATACGCTAACATATTTTGAACATTCCTTTTTGGAAGAAAAAAAAAAACATCATTTCAGAGTTTAAATCCAAAATGTGTTTTACCTTGGATTTCGTAAACACAAAAAATTGTTTTCATGTATTTTTGGATTTTACAACATGTTTGTAAAATCCAAAGGATATTAGCCAATATTCCAAAAATATCAAAATCTTATTTTGGAGGATTCATATTACTCACTATTAATATTTGGGTACAAAAATCCTAAAGGAGTTAATATCAAAAATATTGGCAGGGATAATTCGTTATTATTCACTGTTGATATTTGGATAAAGAAATCCTAAAGGGGTTACTATCCAAAATATTAGCGAAAATAATTCGTTGTTATTCACCGTAAATATTTGGATAAAGAAACCTTAACGTGGTAAATATCCAAAATATTTTTTACGGAAAAAATACGTCGTCATCATTTAACCAACGTATTTTAGAAAGATCAATACCATAGCAATCATAGGACAAACTAAAACACCAAGCAACTTACCTTAGGTAGGGCGTACTAAGAGTACTAAAAACTTCTCTTTACTCAACCAGTCTCTTGCCTTAGAATCTCTGAAAGACCAGTTTAGGTTTCCTAATAACTATAATACTAGGTGGCGACTCCCTTTTTCACAAAAATAAAGATAAAACCCCAACATGAATTCCCCGGCTCGCGGGGAGAGTCGTCGCGACGTCGCACCCTCTCGGAGGGTGCGACAGGAATCTCTTGTACAAGATCAATGTTTTATATATATATATATATATATATATATATATATATATATATATATATATATATATATGCATGGCAAGATTGCATTGTGATAAATAATTTTAGTCAAACTGGGTCCTTAATAGAAAAGTCCCGATGAACCATTGGATTAGTTTATAGTATCAAGAAAGGCTTGAAAACAACAAAAATCATAATTTTTAGGGGAGGTGGGTATCTAATCAAATTTTGATTTTTTATTTATTTATTGAATTCATGTCATTTTAACATAAAAATAAATGAATAACTTTATGATATACAAAGACCCACCAAAGGACAGTTCCTAGTTTTTAGAGTGTACTATAACAATCAATTATGAGAGAATACCCTTTACTTCATCCTAAACAATTATTTTTTTCAGAATAATAACAAGTTTCGTTCCAATGGGTAGGTTTGGTGAAGCTACAAGTGACTACTAGATGGAAACAAAGGTAACGAATTTTATAAAACATACTTGCTTATCTATATAAAATATAAGTGAAGATTGTGTTTGCATCAATGGAATTACATAAGTATATTAGAAGAAGATCACAAGATGATATGACTTTTGCCGAATATGATTGCAATTCTAATTTTGCCACTGAAGATATTTTCAGTGATGTTTGGTTACCATATTTTTTATATTGCTGCTAGCTTATAAAATTACTTTAAAGGACACACATATACACACGTACATATATAAATATATTGTTTTATTAATTTCATATATTTAATAATCATAATAACAAAATGTTTGAAATAATTCAAGATGAATTAGACACTTGTTTTTATTCTCCCATTAAACTACTTACAATTTTATCAAGAACTAAATACATACGAGGCCTTCACATATAAATTTAATTCGTAATAATATGAGTCATCCTGAGTTAACCTCGCAAACTCCACCTCCATCCTTCTGTAAATCGCAAACTATATGCACGTACAAGCTGTACATGGTCCATATGTTCTGAATCATAGGCATCATCGCCAAGAGTTGGATCAACAAGCTCCTTGATGCTATTTTTCACCAGCAAAGGTTGGTCCTGACAGCTGCATAAATTCTTGCTAGAAATACAATACAACAGACTTCAAACCCACATTACAAGACTTTTTTGTGAACTATCCCAAGATTGCATTCCCGTAATGAGCTCCGACAACAGAAGAACCCTATAAGCATAAACATCTGTCGTCTCATCTACTTTGCCATGCGTGAAGAATCCAGGAGGAAGGTAGCTGTTAAGATAAGAAATGAGATCAAATCACAAGGCAAAATATATTGAAGATTTAGAGATCATGCCAAGTGTTGAATTACAAACCCAAATGTGGCTTCAATTCCTGATAGTGTGAGTGATGAGACCACTCCTCTGCTAACCACCATTTTGTTAGCAGTATCTTTATGGAAGATTCTCCTGACACTACTCATGAAGATACAGAAGGCCCTGAGCAGTTCCAAGAGCAATTTTATTATGTCTGGGCCTGGATACATTTTGTAGGAAACAAATTGATGGTGGAAACCTTGTGAGAGATATGAACTCCGCAAGAAGCTGGATAATGAACAGACCTTAAAGTAAAGATGGTAGGCTTCCGCTGGCGGACAATTAAAGGACAAGATGCATCCCCCCTTCAACTCCATGCCCAATCACTTTAGCAATATTAGGACGGTCGACATGGACTGTAATCCCAGGCTCCGTCAAGAAATCAACAGTCATCTCTTCCGGTGAACCTCTGTCCAGCCGTTTAATTGCAACAAACTGCTCATCTTCCGATTGCCCTTTGTAAACTTCAGCATAGCCTCCGTCCAACACTGTACAGATTTTCTGGCGCCATGTCATTCATTCACATACAGACATCGTGCTGTTTCAGATTCATATCTATTTGAAGTGCTTGCCTTGGAAGAGGTTTTAGATTCTATGCTCACCGAGCAATCTTCTAGAGCTAACCTTGGAGAACACTAGATCTTCTGTACCATCCTTCCTCTCTTTTTCCTCCTCCTCCTCCACTGTGAAAGATTTCATATCTGACGTAGAAGCATTCAAATAAATAACAACCGACAGAGTTGAATCAAGACTAATAAAAAGATAGTAACTATGTACGATAACATGAGGCGAGGAGTCAAAAAACCTTGATCACGCTAATTAATCGTTTGCAACCAGCAGGAAAAAGAGCTTTCTTTTCTTGATTTTCTTCGAAAGTACTGTCCGGGGAACCAAACATAACCATCTAGTATGCGTCTGAGATTAACCATCTAGTATGCGTCTGAGAAAATCCAGTGGGATAACACAACTCATGATAGCAAGAATTGATACCAAACATAACCATCTAGTATGCCTCTGAGATTAAGAAATTTGTTCTATTAAGTAACCATCTCACCTTAAAACTTAAGCTTATAGGTGAGGCTCCATAATATGATTTATATTATTCTCTAACACACTCCTTTAAGTGAAAGCTCTTTGGGCTTGAAACTTGCACATAGGTTTACTCTACCTTGTGCTTGATTTTTATCAAATAGAATGAGAGGTGAGATTCGAACTCGTGACCGCTGGGTCAACAAGGCTCTGATACCATATTAAGGAAGCATCTTACCTAAAAGCTTAAGTTTATAAGTGAGGCTCTATAATATGATTTATATTATTCTCTAACATGTTCCTTCCTGAATCGGATAATTTGGTTGATGCTTGGTTCTTACCCCATCCGGTTGGAATAAAGTACTGCTAGTTAACATGGAAGAAAAAACAACATCAAAAGGAAAATTATCTTTATTTTTTTCTTTAATTGTTTTCATTTCTCATATATGATCCTTAATTTTTTTTAGATGATTTATAAAATTTATTTCTTTTTGTATTTTCATCCTCCTTTGGATTTTGTTTGTTTTTCATGCTATTAAATCATGGTTGTTTATTACTATTAAATTAACCAAATTTATCCTTTTTCATCTTTCAAGTAATTTTAGAATATCATCTTAGTGTCGCCTTAATTTATCCTTTTTCATCTTTTTGTTTGGAGGTTTTCGTAGTTAAATTTTTTAGATGAGATTATTTTTTGATAAAAACAAACATATAAAAGATTGACATGGATATATAAAAATAAATTTATGTTAGAGAAAATTTCTAAGTGAATTTATATTCTTAGAGTACAAAGGAGATAAATTTTCAATGCAAATATTTTTTTTGTTCAAAAAATATTTTATTTTAAAATTGTCGAGCTAAAACATTTAAAAATAAAAAAATAATTATCATCATAATTTCAAAACTCCAACTCGAGGGTCGGTTCGTGACAAATCCCAAGTCACGAGTTAGGTAAACCTCGATTAGAGTAAGAATAAAAATAATTATTATCATAACTTTTAAATCTAATTTGATGGTTGATATAGGACAAGACTCGGGTCACAACTAAGGTTGATCATTGACACGAGTCAATATAAGAACAAAAATGATTGTTATCATGATTTTAGATCTCAAGAGAAAGATCGACCTATGATAAGGCTAAGGTCATATATCAACATAAGTTGATCCGAGTCAATATAAAGATTGTCTTCCATATTTTCCAATGGGTCATAATTAATCAGATCAATGCATCGATTCTTCTCGGAAATTGACTCCTTATCTAATCAAGACCCTTTCTTCCTCGACCAAAACCCGATTGTGACTTTTGATTTTAATGAAATGATCGATCATCTTTGCCCTCTGATGGTGGAAATTGTTGGTGCCATGTAACGATGGCTTAAAATGATGGTGCCGTATCTCATGCATTAATCTTATTGACAGTATTATGTAGAGGATTCTTCCATCTTTGATTCTTGAATTGGTCACACATATATACATATTTATATAAATACACACAGCATGGAGTGATATTTACTTTTCATGGCAAAATTAAGAAATTAATTTCAAGAAATTAAGTCCCTTCTTCCACCAATTTTGAACAATCAATAAGGCTTTGTTTGTCATTTCCTTTTCTGGTTGGTAAGAAATTTATTTGGACCAATCCGTGTGGCTTGTGAGATTTGAATGAAACATTTCCCCACTTGTCTCCTCCTTGCCCAAACATGTTAAATAATTGAGTGATGAAGAGCTGAACTCAGGGTTTTTATTATATTTATTTATAGTTATAGGTTTGATCTCGATTAATTATTAGTATTTGCTATGTGATTTCATATGGATTATATTAAAAATTAAAAATTAAAAAATCTTTCTTGAATCTTGATTGTTAAAAAACTATAATAATATATAGCCCACTAAACCAAGCTAGCGACAAACTACTAAACCATGCGTCTACAATTTGCAATTATAATTTAAAGCACTGAGCATCAAATTGGTATAATAATATATAGATGTTGAATTTATTGTTTTAAAATCATAAAAAATCAAAATTGAAATCGTTTAACATGGTAGGAAGGTCAACTCCACAAGTGTAGTGCAGTAGAATTGACAAGAGATTGTTTTGCAGATCTCATGTATTTTCTTCCTTTGTAGAAGGATGTTTCCAGCCGCTGCCCCCTCTCCAACGGACTATTTTTATATATATATATAAATGGGTAGCCAAGAGAGCATTATTGCTTCCTTGCAGTTTACTTCTCTAAATATGAGAATATTTCCGACCCCACGTAGAAAAGCTCTCTTCTTTTTCTTAATTATTCCATCTTTTTTTAGTGGGAAATTATTGAGGAACTTGATGGGGCCACATAATTTAAGATTATATTGGTAAATGCTGTGTGTAAAATTATTTTTTAATTGAAATATTGTTTTTTTCATGCCTTTTATTTTATTTTTAAAATTCATAACTTAAAAAACAAATCAAATTACATTACTAAACAAAGTCTACTACCCAGTTTTATGTTCTTATCAATACTATATATAGTAGATTGATTGATAAGTCAATCATATTATATTTGATCCTTATCTTTGGAAACTTGGTTTAAACTAAGAATTAGTGACATCGAGTGAGTTCTGATTAGCCTACTTGGCATGTAAGATTTTATAACTTTCATCAACACCGCAACTTGTCAACCTTATATCATAAGTCAACCGGGTGATACCACATGGTTAGTTGTTAAAACTTAGTTCAAACTAGGGATTAGATAGATTGAGTTTCCAATAACCTAATAAGCATGTAATATTTTATAAATGTTATCACCACCACAACCTCTCATTTTATTTTTTTATTGTTTAAAAAATAAACTAGATTGTATAGATTCATTTATAATTTAATCGAGTGATACCATATCATTATCTTTTAAAACATAATTCAAACCATGAATAAGAATAAATGCAAGGCAAGCGGTCGTGTTGCAATGATCTTACAACGATGAAAAACACATGCGCCTATATATAAATATAAATATATAATATAATAGTCGTTGATGTTTTACTGTGGCTTTTTTTATTGTTCATCTAGACACAATTCATTGTGGGTCCTCCAATTGAAATTTGTCATATATTTTATCTTTCATTTTGGTATTATTTTAAGTATTACACTGCAATTTTTTTTTTAAATATATTTATTTGTTTCGGTCCCAATATTTTTATTTGTTTTAATTTTTTCATTCAATTAGAATTAATTATATATTTTATTTTTCATTTCTGTCCTTATTGATTGAATTATTTATCTGCTATTATTTTTTTTGGGTTTTTCTGTCATTCTTGGACAACGTTTATTTCTTATTCAAATTTATGCATCTATGCTTTTAGTTTTTGTTTTTAATTTTTATCATTTTATTTTTTATTAGGGATTTATTTTTATTTGGTTCAATCTTGAATTTTAATTTATGTTGGTGATTATTTTCAAATTAATATTGCTCTCTTTTTCCCTTTGTTTTTTTTTTGTGTTTTCTATTATTTTTATCTATTCTTTGAATCAGATGGTTTCATTATTTTATTGTTTGCACCATAATAATGATAATTTTAGTGATTATTTTTTTATTGATTTTTTGTAAAAATATTTTGTTTTTTTTATCTTAACAGAAATTCTGCACTGATTTATTATTTTATCTAAATTTATATTATAATAAAAAAATTTCATATAATTAATTTTTTGTATTGAAAAAAATATGGTGCCACTCGCGACGAAACACAGGGGGCTAGTGTGTGTGTGTGTGTGTGTGTAGAGAGAGAGAGAGATGACATGGGAGTACAAAATCATTGCTTTGGGTTGAAAATAAGAATTGTTTAAATTAAAGATGAAGTAATCGACTCCATCCGAGTCAGACCCTATCACCATAACATGAACCGGATCCTGCTTTTACGAATTGTTAAATGCATGAACGGTTTACAGCGCACAAACTATTATTAAAGTTTGTGGGATTTTTACTTTATAGCACTCTACTTTTCATTCTCTCTCTCACACACATTATTGTAAATGATTCTGTAGATTTTTTTCTTTTGTTAATTTATTCTTTCTTTTTATATAATAATTTAACTTTGATTGAAAATCATTTGATTTTAGTTTTTTTGTATAAAATGGAAGATAAAAACCAAGAATGAAAAAGATGTCAAACATATCATACAACTTTTGCAAAAAATATATATTTTGGTTTTTGAACTTCAAAATTAAAATAGATTATATAATTTGAGTCTCTCGATGTTTTTTAAATTAATTTTGATAAAAAAATTATTTATGTTATTAACTAGTCACTAATTAAGAGAAAAAGATAGAGGTAGCTTGATTTTAGCGGTAGTGAAAAAAACATATCATTGACACCGATTTAAACTACAAAACAATCAATATTGATGTTAAATGATTTTATTTGACGAGGTGAGTTCATATTATATGTTTTTTTCTTTAAAGTTCATGAAAAAACATTTATGAGCTCAAATTGATTTTGGTTTTTAACATGATTTTTTGGATTTTTAAGTCGGATAAAATTATCATGGTTTTTCAAAATATTTTATGGGTGTTTTCGGGTCAAAATAGGTTTTAAAGTAGTTTTTAGAGTAAAAAAACTCAAATCCTGATTTTCTAGACACCACAGTAACTACAATCTGGGTAGATTAATTGACGAGCTATCTATTTATTTTTTTAAAAAATTTGTTGGAGATATACTTTTATCTTTCTCGATAATATTTTTAATATGTGCAGTCTTGTGTAATATTTTTATCAATTTATTTTATTCAATTAATTTAATTCATGTATATATTTCTATTATTGTTTGCTTGAAGAAAATTATTATTTAAATAAATAAATATAGCAAAACATAACTTGATAGATATCTCGTCTTTCGAGATTAAACATCCTGATGTACACAGTACACTTGTGTCTTGGTTTTTCAAGTTTTATTTTAGGTATTATTAATGATTTTTTTTTATCTATTTATTTACACATAAGTTTTGATAATTTCATGCATGTATATTAAAACACATTAAAAAAACCTGTGTGTAATGTGTATAAAATAAAAATATCTTACGCGGCTCACAAAACGATTGCCTAGCAAAATGTTATAGAATTTCCTCACACAACGTGTCTGGTGCAGTGTTGCCATAATTAAATCCACAGAGGATTCTCGTGAACTCTATTTTTAGTTCATTTACTTATTGAATGGAGTCGCGTTTTTTCTTTTCTTTTTAGAGTGTTGTTTAAATTATTTTTTATCTAAAAAATATCACTTAAATATTTTATAAATGTTTACTGATAATTTTAATGAGCCATATAAAAATTTATTTTTTAATTAAAAATAATATTTTTAAATAATAATAAAAATAATATTTTAATATATTTATAAATAAATAAAAAATTAAAAAACTACCTCATAATACATAATCCACGAAGCAAAAGCAACCCAAGGGCTAAGGTATTGTATTGGTTCACCACACCAGAAACAAACCTATCATGATTCAATCCTATTAATTATCAAACAGCACGGGCCCCTCTGGCCCCCACCGCTCAATAATTTTCCATCCACAGATGGAAACCGACAACTAACACTTTCCTCGGCACCCGCAAACGCCGTTATCCTGCAAACAGACAGCACCTCGTTTCATCACAGGAAAATATACTAGGACACATTCCTTGAAATCAGTTCTAATTTGATCAATTGCATATTTTGATAAACTATTTGTATTTTTATATTCCAGTAATTCTATTTTACCATGTGAAAATATATTTATATTTATATTAAAAATTAAATTAGATCCTTTATCAAAAAAATATTCTTATTTTTATTCACACTCGTCAGATAAAAAGGTGATTTTTTTGGTTCATATCAAACATCCATTTTCGTAAAACGTTTAAAGAACGGGGAGCACATTATAGATTGGAGACCTGACTCACGGCTGTCCAAACAAAAGTTTTTGCCTTGTCATGCTTTGCTGTTACCGTGTCCGTCAACAGGACCCCACCCATTTCCAACAAAGACCCAGTCAGGGTCAGCTCTAGTGCCCCGCTCAAACCAGGCGGCCCTAACCCAAAACAAAAAAAAACAATTATTTAATAATAGGGAAGGCCAGTGCGGACTGCGAAGAAACTCCCCTTTGCCTTTCTCCTCATCTTCTCCCGAATATAAATAGGACACCACCCCTGCGATCTCCTTCACAGCCACATCTTCTCATTTTTTAAAATAAAACCCACCCACCATCTCCGCCTCTTTCCCCTTCTCTCTCGTTCCATGTGAAAGAGGAGGAAGAAAGGGAAAGGCTAGACGGACAGGCATAACAACAATAACCCTAACAGACTCTTGTAAATTATTCTTCCCTTCTTCATTTTTAGTTATTCTTGTTGTTGTTTGTTTAAATTTATTATGGGGACTGAGGTTTTGAGACCACAAGATTGTCTGATTGAAAGAATCAGAGTTTCTCCTTGTCGTCGGAGAAATTATTACTATGGAAATGGGAACGGAAACTTTGCTAACCCTAACGTTTATAGCTCTAACAACCACAGCAATCCTAGATCTAACAGAAAACCATCAGCGGTCCGGTCTGATAGATCGGACCAGAGAAAGAAACAATCAGAGTCGTTGATTTCAAAGAAATCACGATCTGTTGATGATATTGTCAAGACCTACAAGAACAACAGCAGCAGCACCAACAAAGTGGTGGAAAAAGTGACTATTTTGCGGCGAGGAGAGTCGCTAGATTCGAAGATCAAGAGCAGCGAAACCGCGGCTGCGACCGTTTCCCTTAAGAAGGAACAGGGAAATGATGGAGCTTTGGTTGTTGCCAGTACGGACAGAATGGGTCCGGACCCTAAAATGGTTTCAAAACATGTCAGAGTCGTGGATCTTAGGTCTCCGGTGGCTGGGAATTGTGATATGTACGCCGGATCGGCTTTTTCAGTATCTCCGTCACCGAGTTCGCTTCCTTTACCGTCGTTCTCAAAGAAGAAGCAACTTCCGATTGATGACTCAGCCACCAGAGACCTCAGGCGTTTGCTTCGGCTCGATTTTTGAGATCCGAGTAGCGATTTTCGGGTCCGGATTCGGGTTATCTTCTTTTTCTATATGTTAGCCTAAATGTTTCGTCTTTGTTACGCTTCCCTTGATTTCCGGGACCCTCCCGTGAGCTTTTTACAACACTGGAGGTAGACCTGGAAATCAGGGGAAAACATGGGGGCGAAATAGTTAAATTTGTGGTGGTGTTATGTAATATTGGGTTAATCCGAGGGCTGTATTTAAAAATGGGGTGTATGGGTAATTAGGGAGATGTCAAGGGTGGATAAATGAAAAGGAGCAAATTTGGGGGGTGAATGTTGTAATATCTGGGAACTAGGGTTGTGAGAGAAGAAATTAGTGAAAGTCTTTGATAGGCCACCTAGACTTCCCTTCTTCTGAACTTCAATGTTATCTGAAGAGATCAAAATGAAGATGAATTCTCATGTAAGGAAATATATATTTTTAATAATTGATGTCTATTATTCTCCAAGTAATAATATTCCATTGATAATTACATCTCAAGAACTTGCGTTAATTTACTTGTGAGATTGTTTTCTTAATTTTTGGATTAATCATTTTAGTGTCACTTTAAATCAAAATACTATGATATTAAAGTAAAGAGTGAAATATGTTTTTTTAATTATGAAAATATATAGTAGAGAAACAATTATTTTTTTAGTAACTTCTCTAGATATATGGATCAGACTCATTCTTCATGGTGGACGAGGTAAAATCCAATAACTAACATCTCTCACTTGCTATGAAGGATTAAGTCTATCTAATATATTATTTTTCAAACTTGCACTTCATACTTGATGAACAGACTGTGCAACCTTAAACACACAGAGAAATGAACTTCAATATATACAAATCTAATATAGGCTATATAAAAGACATCTACTTCATAATTAATTTTTTTTACAGTGTACTAATATACCCCAAGCATTTTTAGCTATACATGATAAATATAATTTAATCCCTCAAGAATTTTATACTCAATTCATCATGATAATTACATGTATTCTAAATTATATTAAATTTATTCAAGTGATATGATCCTAACCATTTAATACAAGCAACAAGTGTAAGACTAAAATTATTTTTTCTTTCGCTCTTACATCACTTAGATATGAATTAACTCACTTTTCTAAGAGTATTTCTTCATGTTGAATAATTCCATAACCATGGGATATACTCCTAAAGTAATGATTATTTATTCATCACCTTATAATATAGTCAAAAGTCACAGAGGATAAGATTGTGAGATTTTAGATAAACTTCAGGACTCACATAATAAAAAAGCAGAGATTTATTATTTACTCCTGTAATGGTCGTTAGCACATGTAGTATGAAATACATGTTATAGTAGATCATACTCCTTTTCTTTTCTAAAGACAATGTATATCGTTGCTCTCATTGTTATAGGAAATACACTATACGATTCTTAGTCTTATTGTCAAAAACATACTTTAAATCAAAAATTCTTATTTGCTCATTATCATTAATGGCAAATAAATAATTTTGTACTTGACTTCAATCATAATAGACACATGAACGGTGAGAGTTCTTTCATGTTTAACCTCATCTTAGTCCCACCAAGGTGACTTTTTAATAATTATTTTGAGTTAAAATTGCTTCCACTACACTCAAGTTGTTTTTTGAGCATTAAAACTCAATTAGTCTCGTCTCTACACACCTTACAAATACTAGAGGCGATTGCTCGTGTGAGTGGGTCAATCTAAGTCTATCGATATACTTTAACAAATTATATTATATGATACTCAATATATCCACAAACAAATAATAATTAAAATGATATTCAAATGATATTTATTCATTAATTAATCATCGTAAGCCTTTGTATGATTCTTAAAACAAGTTATATTACTAATTACATTCTTCATAGACCAAGAATTTCACATGTCTAATAAATGCATCCCTTGCTATTGGTTTTGTGAATAGATCTGCAACCATAGAATTTGTAGAAATGTGTTTTAGGATCACATCATGGTCAATATATAGTGATATTTCATCTTGATGTGTTTGGTCTTTCCATGATATTTTGGATCTTTGACCACAACTATTGCAGCAGTGTTATCTCAATAAATTGTCATTAGATCTAATGCTAATTTGACAATTTTCAAATGATACATGATTTTTTTTAACCAAACAACATCTTGTGTTGCAGTTGAATAAGCTCCATACTCAACTTCTATGGTAGATAAGGCTATACTAGATTGTTTCTTGCTCCTCCACAGTATTGCACTATCATTAAGAAAGAAAGCATATCCTGAAGTTGATTTAGATTGGTCGACATATTTTCCCCAATCAGTATCAGAGTAACTAATCAATCATAAATCTTTCTTTCCATGGTAACATAGCATGTAATTTGAAATTCTTTTCAGATATTGTAGAACCTTTTTGACTGTCATCCATGATTTAGATTGGTCGACATATATTTTGTTGTGACATGATTATTTTATTATCTATTTTCAGAAAGAGTGCAGATATGTTATACGGACGTGACTGCAGTGTTTCAGGTGCACACACCATTAGGGAGACGCATGCACATCATTCTGGTGGTCAAAAACATACTTTCATCGTGTCACATGGTGCGCCGACATGTCCTCTTCCTCCCAGTAGGGTGCATGTATGGTTACGGTAGCTGGTGAATCTCTGGTGGACGAGTTTAAGTTTTTTCGCCCTTTTCTCTCTCCTACCGCCCGAAAATACACTTCGGTACTTGCGGTTTGCAAATGTTTTATTTTGATCCCTGGTTTTTTTATTTCACTTTTATTACTATTTTTTTCAATATAGTTTTTGATTTGTTGCAATTGTGTCCTTCAAGTGAAATTGATTATAAATGTCGGGTTTCAATTTAGTTCTTATTCTTTTGATTTTTGTTTGCTTTTGGTTATTTTAATTATTTTGATATGCAGGTTTTAATTGCTTCTAATTGGGTCCTTCAATTGAAATTTGTCATATATTATGTCTTTCATTTCAGTTTTTATTATTTTAATTTTAATAAAATATTACACATCAATTTTTTTAAATGTCTTTATTTATTTCGATCCCAAGGTTTTATTTATTTCATTTTTTTCCAATTAGAATTAATTATATAGTTTGTTTTAATTTTTTTTATTGTGCCCTCCAATTGAAATGAGTCATGTATGATACTTTTCATATCAATCCTTATTATTTTATTTTTTAAAAAAAATTACACTGCAATTATTTTAAAAATATCTTTATTTGTTTTGGACCCAAGGTTTTTATTTGTTTCAAGTTTGTCCTTTGATTATAATCAATTATATATTTTATTTTTCATTTCGGTTCTTATTCTTTGAATTTTTATTTTCTATTAATGTCTTTGGTTTTTTCTATCATTCTTGGACAATGTTTATTTTTTATCTATATTTATACATCTATTCTTTTAGTTTTTGTTTTTAATTTTTGTCGTTTTATTTTTTATTTGGGATTTATTTTTATTTGGTTTAGTCTTGAAATTTCAATTTATGTTGGTGATCATTTTAAAATTAATATTGCTCTTTTCTTCTCTTTGTTCTTTTTTTATGTGTTTTCAGTTATTTTTATTTGTTTTTCGAATCAGATGATTTTATAATTTTATTGTTTGCACCATAATAGTGATAATTTTAGTGATTATTTTTTATTGTTTTTTTTTTGTAAAAAAGTTTTGCTTTTTTATTTTATTTTTTTGGATAATTTAATGATCTTAATTATTTGGATAGTAATGTTGATAATAATTTTAACTGTTATAGTAATGATAATGATAGTAACGTAGGAATGAATTCTTAATTTATATTTTCTTCTTTTTGTAGATAGAAAATTAACTTCTTATTTTTGTTATTTAATTATTACTGGTGTTTTCACAATTTATATTTTGTTTTTATTTTGAATTTAAATTGAATTATAAAATGAACTAATTTTAATACAGTGAATTCAATAAATCAGATATCCCAATCTTCTTGCTTTTTTAATGATGATGATAATTTTATGCTAGTTATTTCATTGAAACCTACTAAATAGATAAATTTATATCAATTTAAAATTCATATATTTTATAGAAAACTTGCACTCAACAGGAATTCTGTATAAATTTATTATTTTACTATAAATTTATTATTTTACCTAAATTTATATTATAATTTAAAATTTTCACATGATTAATATTTTTTTGATTAAAAAAAATATGTTGCCACCCGTAATGAGTCGAGTGGGCATTGGCTAGTGTGTGTATATATATTCTGTTCCTGGACCAAGTGGCAGGAGTGAAAGTATTTTCCTAGAAATTATCTTCTTTGGGCTGGACAGCATTTTCTGTGGAGGAAAGGTGGAGTTGTGGTCCTACGTGTCTATCTGTGAGCAAGTTCTGTGTAACGTTAGCCAGATGACACAGAAATCTCGTCCATTTTTTTATATTGTTTGGTTCAAAAACATTTTCTCTTATTTAATTTACATTATAAATAATTTACTAATGTTATTTAAACATCAAAAAGTATTTTTTACATGAGAATATATTAAGATAATATATAAACCTGTCCTGTCAAGAATTTGTGCAAATAATCCATCAGTAAAATGGAATCTTACTACAAAAATAGCAGACATTTATCTTATCCAGGAAAATTTTCGAGCGTTAAACCTCCATACACCGCTAGAACACCAAGGATTTGTTGTTCTTACAGCCTTCTGCTTTGCTTGATGGGGTTCTCCAGTTGCAGCCCCTTGACAACCCTCGCCTGCTTTTACGATGTCGGCTTTCACTATGTGATGATCGGAAGTGCCTTTGGATGAGATCACCGAGTATGATCCGGGAACAAACTGGTACGGTGAGAATGGCGATGCCAGCATGTAATCCACTCTTGTGCCGTACTTGCATGTCCCCTGTACATCTATTTCAACAAGATTCATGAGACGCAAACTTCATCTCGAAAGGGAAAAGGGAAAAGGGAGGTGCAGAAATTGATTAAATTTTGGCAGAAAAAACCAAGACAAGGTTGTTCGATTACTCTGGCCTTTTGCAACGATGACTACAGGCTCGCATTCCCCGGCATAGTCTTTTGCATCCACGTATCCTTTTCCCTTCAGAAACTTTGTCACTTCGATTCTCGGTGCTGGCTTTCCTATGTCCTCGTAGTACTGGCAAATCCATACTGGCGGGTTAGAAGATGTGGAACACGATGGCATCAGTGTAGATTATCAAGATGCTTTTCGTTGAAAATTATACCTTGACAATGTCCATCCATCTCTCGGATGAATAATCTGACCCGTCAAGAGAATTGACACCTCCTGCCAGTATGTGAGGAGTCATGTCATTTGATTTTATCATTGCTCCTATCTGTTTCATTCTCCAATTTTCATCCAGATGGTCTAACTGGGTGCAGTAAAAGTCTACTTCCCCTGCCCATGGCACATAAATTGTGGCCTTCAGCACATTCCTGCATCAAGAAGACAAGGTTTTGTCCGTTGCGCTTTAAGTTTCACATTCTCAAGGAAGAAGAATACGTGCAATAGAAAATCAAGCTGAAGCCTGCACAGAGCAGTAATTCATCTGTGTAAGCGATGACAATCTGTCCGGCAACATTCAGGCAGATGAGCTCTTCTAACTTAGCTAACTAGCGATTCATAAGAGAAGCATACGGCTTTGAATAGGGTCCAGGATCAATGTCTGATGGTTTCTGCCTATTCATCAGAAATCACAGACGTCTGCCTTCATAAAAAAAAAGAGCTCACTAGTTCCAACAAAAAATAATCTGCAAAGAAAAAGCAGTACCTGAAATCTTCATCATTGGCAATCTTCTGAACTTTCCACCTTTTAATTGGCCACTTTGACAAAATCGCATTTCCATATCCTGGGGCCCAGCTCTCTGCAAACACATATTTCATACCCAAGGAAATTGCCAAATCTGATAGAGGACTCATGCCTTTCTCTTCATCTGCCTTGACATCTTGCAGGGCCAAGATATCAGAATCCACTTCTTTCAGGACTTCCATAATGCTTCTGCTGCTTTTCCGGCTTTCTTCACTTCTGAACTGAGTCATATTAGCCGGCAAGCACACGGGAGACCTCATCACAGCATTGCTTCTATGGTTTCTGCTAGCAACAATGTTAGAAGACCCCTCCCTTTCATCCTCCACAAAGCCAAGCAATTTACTGTTTGCCAAAGAAATCTCATTATCAGGAAGATTAATTGAAACCTTTAGTTTTGATCTTGAAACCTTCTTTTCCGCCGGGAATTGCTCTGAATTTTTCAGGCTACTATGCAAGGGAGATTGCTTGAGAATGCTCTTGGGATAATAGCTTACAGAGTTTACTTGAGTATCTAGTTCCACCGGACTCTTGTATGCCATATAACCGTCATGTTCTTGATTGGTGAGGATTGATTCCTCAGCCTTGGGGACTGCTGGTGCGAGAGAAAACATGGCAACATTGAATGTGGCAATTCGGATTGGTCTATCAGAACTAGTATTAGCATGCCTGCCATTTTGATGAGTTGAAGATTTACGAAAGCCCGGACGCCATTTACATCGATCTTTGGAGCTTATTTTTCCAAACCTTTTGATAATGACTTTTGTCCTTGGACGCCTCCATATCAGCCACCGTATCCTTGCACAGAGCTGCCGCAGCTTCCTGCTTATCAGACTCAACATGTAAGATCCTTATTGCACAGATCTCCTAAGCCTTTTTTTAATGCAACAAGTTTCAGGCTGTTAGCACCGTGTTACAGTAGACAAGAGACTAACTTTGGAAGTAGAAGGGAGAGGTAGCAGGGAGCACAGGCTTGTTGCGTAACTAACAATGTGGTAGTGAGAAAGTAGTTGTAGAGGCAAAAAAAATGCTTACAAGTCTCAACTGCTCCAAAGGAGTGGGGGTAGAGGTTGACAAATTAGCAATGTAGTTGAGCTTCTTTTGAAACCCTCCAAAAGCATACCAACTGCTACCGATGAAACTAAGATATGATTGGAAACCACAAGAGATAAAATAATAAGAAGTAAGACTTTCTTCAAGTCTCCAGCACTATGATGACACAAGTGGCTTCCGAATGGCTTTGCGTACCAGCGAGGCTGGAATTAGAATTTCTTTAGCGAGTCTAATAAAGTTTCAAAGGATTTAATCCAAATTTGTTGACTGAGAAGTAGGAGTTAAGAGATGAAGCAATCACAGATGGAGCTTTCCTCTATGCTGATTCCTTCAAGAGAATTTTGTCCACTGTGAGACGTGAAGGTCCAACCACAAATGGGCAATAGTCAAAATCAATCGGGTGGATGAGTGTGACTACTGTTCTAGGGTTCTTATATCATAAGCTTCAGTCTTCCCACGTTCGTCAAAAAGAAAACAATCACAACCTTTACAGGCATGAGCGTGTGGAATCAAGCTGCCGTCCCAAGTGGAGTCAATCTTCAATGAAGGCTGATTTTCCCAGTGGCTTTCTTATCTTATTGTTCATTTCCCTATTCTCCTTGAAAGCTTGTGTATAACTGTGTTTGATAAGGACAACGCAGATGGCAGTGCAATTGGATTAAGAACACACGCACCAAACTAGTGCCTTTTGAATTTCCAACCATGCTGAACAGATTCACTTGTAACATTTATAACACAGATTAAAAGCTGAAAGCATGAAATGCTATTTCACTGGTAACCAAGACGAAACGAGACAACAGTCAACCTCGTCCAGAACTTCGAAATGGAATAGGACATATTTAATGCTGTCAGCAAATCATGGTTATTGCTCACAGCTCCATCATTTTATTACATTGGTAACCCTTAAGGGTTTAACTTACAAACCATTTCCCCAGACAGCATACAAGATTCTTCCAAAGCGTAAACTCAAAACTTTCTCGCCATTGTTCTGTAAGAAAGTAAAAAAATAACATCTATTATTTTCGTCAATCATTCCTCAGTAAACAAGGTATCCAAAGGGCTAGAAGTTGACTCTGCATTTCTGGTCTCATCAAAGAATCCATTAGATGCATTTTCCCTCCTAGATTTCCTTTCTTGGACTATAGATTCTTCTGTTTCTGTGCAATATTTCCCCTGTTTCACAGGTCTCTCAGCTACAATATACTTATGCCCATCTCGGCTTCTTTCAGGAAAGCCTGCCCAAACTGAAGAGAATCATGAGTGAGAACTTGGACATTTGTATACAAAAGTTTGAGTCGTAGTTATTTTTTGTTTTTTTGTCTGTGAAGGGAAAATATCTGTCTCTATACTAATTTAGTTCTTGGCGCTATTAGGTTGTCAAAACCATTACATAACAGTAACATATGCAGCCGAAAGAAAAAACAAAGGCATGTGCAATGAAGACACAAAAGATATCCGTCCACGATGTAAATTGTATTTAAGAAAAAGTTGGACGCGTAAGAGAAATGAGAGAACACAATGTACAAGAAAAAGGGACTTAAAATCTATAATTTGGTATGGATGGGTTCAATATATCATGAAACTGTTGACACAAATTACTTGCTAGATTATGGTCGTTTTATGGTATATTACTTTATCCTCGTGCGGTTTCAGAGATATTCAAAAAACCTTTACCAAAAGCAACTACAATGATGTAAACCTGCAGAACATTTCCAAGAGTACATTTTACTTCTACCTTCAAGGACTATATGAATCCCTAGATAAAGATAAAGGGAGCACTATGCTCCAGAATGTTCAAATTGCAATAACAGTATTCTAACATCTGAGCAATTTTTACTTGTTAAAGGAGACTAAAATCTTGCAGGCAATAAAAAGGGAAAGAAATGTTGTGCATTGATTTCTTCAAAAGAACCAGAAACATTAAAAATAAATAAATAAAGTACGAAGAAAGTAGCAAAATTTCATAAATTTACACTATACAAAGCCAGATTTATCAAGCAGACCTAAAACCTAAAAAACAATCCAAGTGCAAGCATCAATTTCACGCATACCTCCAAAATGATGCAGAACAATAGAAGCTGCAACAGTGACATTTAATGAAGCTGTACCGCACCCATACTGTGGAATATAAACAAAAAAATCGCACATCTCACATTCCTTTGTCGAAAGCCCAGTTCCCTGCAACCAAACCCTATTCAGAAATCCAGAACCACAACATCCATTTCCATAAAAAAGACAATCAACTTTTCGATAGAAACATAAAAAGATCCACAATCACGAATTCAATGATTACCTCATTACCAAGTAAGAAAGCAGTACTTCTCTTAAAAGGGTGTTCATTAACAGGCAAAGCAGAATCCGTAATCTCCACCCCGCAAATATCACAATCTTTCTCCTAATTAAACAGCATAAACCCCAAACATCAGATATTAGTAATAAAAATCTGGAAAAAGAAACAAAATTTGGGAAAGAGAGAGAGACTTTGAGGAAGTCGCGGGCATCAGAGAGAGAGTGGAAGTGGCGAAAAGGGAGGTGAGAAGTGGAGCCATGGCTCCCAAAAGAATTGAAGTCTCTGCGGCCAACAAGTATAAGCTCTTTGACGCCAAATGCAGTAGCACTTCTTGCTAGTGTACCCACGTTGTGTCTCTTAGCTATGTTGTGCACCACAACATAGCTTTCCCTTACCATTTCTCCTGCTCCTCCTCCTCCTCCTCCACTCTGTTTCTTAGCTTCGTGAAAGAAAAGGGTTTTAGGGTTTTGCAATTTTTGCGGGTGCTTGAAACGACAGCGTTTGCAGCATTGCCTTTTCATTTCTTTTTCCGAGTGATATTCATCTGTAATGTTAAGACTTGGGCTCCGGCTGACGAGACTTGGTGACTCGTTAACTCGAAGTTCGAACCCAGTCAGTTTGCTTTTGATATGTTTTTTTTTCTTATTTCTTTTTATCTAAAATGGCATTAAATTAAAAATCAAAATCTTCAAATTCATAATCTAAGCATAAAACTATGTATAAAAGATGGACTAGACATTATCTTTATTTTGTAATGTTTTGATAATTTATATCAGCATAATATTAAAATATTAATTTTTTTTAATTTTAAATAAATAGCATTTTACTGCAGGCCCATTACTGTTATTTGGATTGGAATGCAGTGGCGCGTGCCTCATTCTTGGACAAATGCGAAAATGCAATCTATCATGCACTCCCTGTCTTATCCAAAGCCTGCTGGTGATTATTTTGTTTTAGTATTTTTATTTAAATCATTTTAATATATTGATATTTAATATAAGATTTTAATATATATATATATAAAATATTTTAAAAAATAAAATGAAAACAAAACAGCCATAGCCATTACTCCCATGACATCAAACAGTGGCAAATGGATAACTCCCCATCTTCCAGATGGCAGCACGAAGGACATGCACAAGTCTCCTGTTTTTGGAGGAGAGCAAAGCTCACCGTTCCCATCAACTTCTTGGGTTTTATGCTGAGTCAACCGTTGCAGGGCTTCCATCATCCACAGAGAGCACAAAGCATTTCATTTCAAGCTTTTCTTTTATGCTGCGAGGGATTCAAGGGGAAGAAGAACACTAAATATGGGGAAAGCAATACTGAACCATAAACATTGCACTGTAAGTGTAAGCCAATTTGAATGTCTTAAACTCTTTTAATCGGTGTGACTCGGACTCTTTATTCAACTCGACTGAGTCCCGCAATTGTTGCCCAAAACACTCAGCTCACCTCCACAACATATTAAGAGTGAGCATAACGTACAGGAAAGCGCCGTTGTATGGGAGCTCTACATGAGGGGCAGTCCTTCATCCCTTGTTTCTCATGGAGCTCATTGCATGTTGTGCAAACCACCTGATGCGCACATGGGAGAAATACCACAGACATCTCTTCCGAGAGGCACATCACACATTCCCTTTCTCGTTTCACACCTCCACTCTCTGAGTGGTCGTGGAAATCACTGGCCACTTCTGAGATCCTTGGAGTCCTACACTCTTTTTTAGCAGGACTCCATTTTATTTCTGCAAGTCTGCTAGCATAGCTTCCATCAATGCCCCTACGAAGTGCTGCAATTTTTGAAGAATCAGTCTTCAGTCTCAATTGGGAGATTTCTTTTTCAAGTTTCTGAATATCATCCTTGTACTTCTGTAAATTGGTTTCTGCTTTCAATTTGATCATGCCCTCCTTGGATTTAGCTGAAGCCTCGATGTTTTCTATTTCTTTTCTTATTGAACTGGCCTGCATCAGTACTTCTTCTTTTGCTTTCTCTTCCTGTCGCCATCTAGCCTGTGATGTTTTTCACTTTCAATGAGAAAGGGCCTGGCAATAAAGCATGCACAAATAGAATGTGATGTGTCCAACAATTTGCCATGCACACTATATACTTTCCAAATATTACATATTAAAATTCCACAATCAAATACAGATGTTTGACATTACACCATCAAGCTTCTGGGAGTTATGTTTCTGGGGTAAGGGGGTGGTCAGGCAAAGACAAACAAAAACGCTACCTAGAACACAGACAAAAAAAAAAAGGATAATGAAATCACAAATAAAAAAGACCTCAGTTTAAAGAAAGGGTTTGCAAACCAATTTGGAGGCAAGAGCATCTAGAGGAGAATCCAGCTAGACAGTGCAGCCAGAAATAGAAGGATGATAGACAAGGAAATACAGTTGGAAAGAATCTGTAATTTTGATCACTATACACAGCAACCATGACATTTTTTGGTGAACAAAAATCAACAGGATGTCTACAAAGGATCAATATATGAAGTCCATGTTAACATGTATTTATAGCTCTAGTGCCAATGCATGCAGATGCCAGTAGAGAAGTGTAGTTAATTTGTTAGCAGCAGCAGCATATATTAAATGTCCAACGCATAAATCATTACCTCTACATGTGTGCTTACCACATCAACTAACCTTCTAATAGAAGTAGCCTGATAGTGTATGTCGTACACATGTCAATGAACACAACTGCATGTAACACATCACGCATGAAAATGTAGTAAAGATTCTCAGACCAGGTATCAACCTAGTTGAGCATTGTTCACCATTCCATTTATAGTTCTTTTTTTCTGAGCAGTGAAACAACCTATATCAACCAGCTAAGCTATGAACCACATGGTAAGTTACAATGTTTTAAAATGGTCAATAAGGTGGTAATGAGAAACCTGTCACTGGCTGCACCACTCAATGATTGATCAAACCCACCCATGCTATGCTAAAATTCAAATGATTTGCAGATGATCGTTACAACATATCCGGCGTGTAGCCTCTGAAAAAAGATGGAGGAAAAGGAAATTGAAGCCAAATTCTCAGAAGCATACCTCATGCTGTTCCTGTATTTGTTTAGCCTGCTCAAGATCCTGTAGTAGCTCTAAAACCTTGTGTCTTTCCGTTGCAAACTCTTCCTGGAGCAGAGCTTTTTGCTTTTCCCATGACTGAAACTTCATTAGTGTCTTCTTCTCCCTCTTCGATACTTCCTGACAACTTGCAGCTGACTCAACTGCACGTAACTTAGCGGCCTCCATTTCTTGCCTTAAAGCAGTATTCTCCACCTCGAGCCTCTGGACAGCAGAATTGGCTGTCTCCACTTGCCTGCCTGCCTTGCACAAAGCATTTTCCATTTCAGTGAGCTTCTTCATGGTGCTTTCCTCCAGAGTTTGCTTCTCTTTCTTAAGCCTTTCAACCTCTTCCTTCTCTTGTCTTAGTGACTTAAGTTCAGCCTTGTCCTTACCCAGCCTTCGAGCAGCCTGCATAACCTTTTGATTTGCCCATTCTGTCCATTCTTGGAGCTGATTTTGTAGTTCCCGTGCCCTCGGAATAAGCTTCATAATCATCTCATCCTTCTTGTCATGGGGGAGCCACTGCATTAGAGACTTGTCATACGATATCCCAGCATAACTAGATATAGGTGCCTCAGCACTGCAGCTAGCAGGCACTAAATTTGAGTTGCTTTTTGCAGGCAGTGAAAGAGAGAGCTCGGTATCAGCTGGTGCTGGTGCTGGTGCGGTGTTGACTGTAGGTAGTGCTTGAAGGACACTAACTGGGGGTAATGTGGATGAAATATCAGTCTTTGATATCGAAGAGCTTGTACTAGAGGATACTGAATTAAATGTTACTTGGGAAGAAGGATTACTAGGAAGATTCAGGTTCCTGTTATCTTGAGGCACATCGACTCCCATTGCCTTGCTTAATCTTAATGAAGCATTCTTTATGTTAACAGAAGTAGAGTCTGAAACAGATTTCAATTTTTTATCCAAGATTAAACCACCCAAGCCACCTAGTTTCCCTGCTCTTGAAGCTTTAGACCCATACGTCCGATAACTCTTCTCCAAATGAACTGACTTCTGTCGAAGCATATATTCTCTCTTATTAACAACAGAATGGACCTTCCTACTTACGATAAACTTTTCTTCCAGTATAGTAGTTTGAGATGATCCTGCAACGTTGGACGATTTATCATTGACTGTGGACTTAGATCCCTCTTTATCTGATGCTGTTCCATTGAGAACAGCAGAGTTCTCAGGTTTTGTAATTTTGGTAACTCCTGTCACAGTGGTGCTTGTCTCTAATTGAGAAGGAATTGGAACATTTAGTTCAGAACATTTAGCTTCTGGTTTCAACTGGGGTTGAGTAAAAACAGATGAGGCCGCATTTGAGGCACCATTAGTTGCAAAGCTGCTCAAGGGATCACCATCCATTGCACAAGCATGAGAAACATTCATGTCACAAATCAACAAGCACCACATTGCATCTCCAGTGCTGAAGAAAGGCCTGACTTCCCGAAGTACACAAACCAATTCTGCCAATACATACCTCCCCAGCTGTTGTAAATCCTCAAAACAGTGCTCTATTGAAGGTTCAATATCATGACCATTCCTAAGAAGTGCTAAAGTATTATCCACTATTTTTGACACGGTGTCTTTACAGCCATAAGAGAGACTAGACCTCAAAATGGCTTTCGTAGCCTCTTCCTCAGTATAACCACAAGCAACAATTTTCGTAATTGCACTCTTAAATATAGCATCCAAATTGCTCAAAACAAGTTCTTCTAGCTGAGATTCTGTAAGATCACTCCAATCAGCATCATGGGATTCCTCTGATTCTACTTCCCCTCTAGGCTGGCTTGGCCCAACCTCAGATGAACCTAAGGCACTAGACAATCCAAGGTCAAGTTTTAACCCATCAGAATGGCATTGGTTTATACCACACAAGTCACAGGCACTGGACTGCCCATGACCCGGGGTTGCTTCAAATTTTTCAGCAGAGAATTCATAGCCTGGACACTCATTCTGAGCTGAAGACATGATCTTAATCGGGTCACCCAAAGGTAGATCCGCACGGAACTTCCTCTTATTCCTGCTTCCGTTTTCTTGGATAGACGCCAATGGGAAAACTTGACTGGGACAGCTACTACTACTTGCTTTAGCCACCATCGATGCCATTTTAATCTGCCAACAAACAAAACCAATATCTTCATATCACTCAAACCTTACCGATCATCTATCCTTCAACCGTCGATGCATCCCCCATTAACGAAAAGAACATTCAAATAATCATAAAAAAGCAGCTAAATCTAGAATCAATACAAATCAAACAACCAAGATATCATTTGTTCACCCTTTTATCTCGCTATCAAACAATAACCCAAATCAAGAATCGCAAAATCAATCAATAAAAAAGAATTTCCGGATACAGAAACGAAGAAGAAGAAATGATCAATAAGCAATGAATTAACAATAATCCCAGTTGACAAAAACATGATATCTCAATACCAACCATATAAATTTGAGCATCAAAACAGCTTAAAACAAAGGAAGTTTATCGATTAAGGCAAACAATAATGATGTAAATAAATAGATAGGTAAAACAACTAGAAAGAAATAAAGATTTGAGACAAGAATGGAATGATCGAGGCGTACCAGAGCAGTGAGCTAACAAAAAAATCAAAAGGGTACTGAATATTGGAGACCCATATCAGGACATCACAGAAATGGCAGAACTATGTAGTTATTTCCCCTGTTTTTTTAGTTTTTATTTTATTTTTTATAATTGTAGTTGTTGCCAGATTATGTTTTTTCTCTAAAACTAGTTTTAACCAAACCCATTAACCACGGTTAGCTAAATTTGCTTACTTGTATTTTATCTGTCTTTATTAAATGAAAATTAAATGCATATATATATAACACTTGTAGTGTTTTTTATTTGGAAGGTCAATTGGTACTTGACCTTAGGTTAAAAAATTGGATGGAAGTTGAGAATTTCATATTCCAATGACTTGACAATTCAATTTAAATTTGATTTGATTTCTTAAAAATAAAATTATTTTATTGTTTATATTTTTTTAAAAATTGAGATAACATTATCTTGATTGATTCGGTTAATTAGTTTAACTAGTGAAGGAGTTTAATAACTCTGGTTTTGATATATAAACTAAGGCTATAACCTTTTTCTTTAAGGATGTATAATAAGATAAAAAAAAATTATCTATTTTAAGTTCCATCATTAAATTTTTAAAAAGATAATATAATATATATTTAATTGATACAGCTTTTCTTATTTATTTAAATGCAACATAAATATGATAAAATTATTCTAAAAATGTGTTGGGAAGACAACATAAATTATATAATGTTTCTTGTGGAGTGTGGTTGGCCCAACTTTAAATCTAGTTTTATTAAAATGATAATAATTACAAAATTTAACAAGCTGTTGTCCTTTTATTTTATTTATTATCCTTCCAAATATTCATGCAATAAAAGAGAACGGAAATTGAGTGCATTTCTTTTTATAATTGCTGGTGGCAATTCCATCCACGCATCAAGTTTGTTGATAACTCAGTAGAGCCACACAAAGAAGCACTCTATCCTTTTATTTCACAGTAATGTGTATTTATCAAGCTTGATTTAGCTATTAAGACAATTAATCCTAGCTACAAATCTAGGGTTTACCTGATGATTTTGGGAACTTTCTAGTAAAGATTTTGAAGTGGATCCTTCGGCTATGCACTGAATATCTGCTCACATCCAATGATTAAACCACCGTCGGTTGGTTGCATCAAGACAGCACGTCACCAGAAACGAGTTACAGCACAATTTGTCTCTAATTCATGTTGTTAGAGAAACCGAGAAAGCACTTAATCTTTAATCTTGCTCACTTGTTATTTTTTTCCAGCCAATGCAAACATGTCTGTAATAAAACTTAATGCAATGACGTATTAAAAATAGGAGATGATCATAATTTTTAATACATTGAGTATCTAGAGTTTCAAAAACTGATCCAGTGAGGTTTTTAATTAAATCGAATATGGTTTGACAAAACCTGTTTGATCAAACTGAAAATTTGATGCTTAGATTAACTTGGATAAACCAAATCTAAACCTCATTTATAAAAAATAAAAAATAAAACAATTAATTTCATGATCTTGTCTTTCATTTACGTATACTTTCCAATAATATATATTATTTTTAATCCAAATACAGAGTTTGATAAATACAAAATCTACACTCTTAACTCATAATTTAATCTAAATATAGCTAAAAATATTGAGTGGCATATAGAGAAAGCCCAAAAGATTTATCGTGGAAACAAGTATTTTTTTGTTCATGTTAATGTGTTTGGTGAAATGATAAAAAACTTATAATTTGTATAGTTTTAACTTCAAATTAGAATGTGCACCTTCAATAAAAATCCACGATAACTAGAATAATTTTAATCGAACTCACAAATCATGCTTTCCATATAATATTTCTTCAAATAAAAAAAAAGTATTTTTTTTTATTAAAATTACGGAATGACATGATACTTTTTTTTTTATTAAAATTACGGAATGACATGATACACGTGAAATCTCCTTTCCACTTTTCAAAACTTTCGCATTGAATTCTGCTTTGTTTTTGTTAAGAAAAGACACATTCCTACTATTTTCCTTTTTTTTCTTCCAATTTCTTTGTAAATTTAATATTAACTTATTTTTTCTTTTAAAATACTTATTCTGGACTACAACTATAATGTTATCTAGTTTATATATATACTAGCCACTCACCCGTGCCTCGTCGCGGCTGAAATTATATTTTTTCAACGTAAAAAAATATTATTTTTTTAATTATAATATAAATTTAGAAAAAATAATAAATTTGTGCAGAATGGTTGTGAAGTCCAAGTTTTTTATCAAATATAAAAATTTTAAATTGATATAAATTTATTTGTTTAGTAAGTTTCAACGAAATCAACAATACAAAATTATCATCATCGTTAAAAAAACAAAAAGATTCAGATACTTGAATTATCAAATTCACTGTATTAGAATTAGTTCATTTTATAATCCAATATAAATTAAACATGACAAATAAAATATAAATTGTAAGAACACTTACAATAATCAAATAAAAAAATAAGTAGTTAGTTTTCTATCTACAAAAAGAAAAACATCATTGAAAATTCATCTCTACGTTACCATCATTATCATGACTATAACAATTACAATTATTATCAATATTATTTTCCAAACAATTAAAATCATTAAATTGCCTAAAAAAATAAAAAAAAATTATTAAAATTATTATTATTATTATTGCACAAATCAAAAATAATATCGCTATTTGCAGCTTATAATCACTAAGTATTTCTAAGTTTGTATTTTTTGTTTGGGTTTAATCTAGTGGGGGCTTTTATATACTATTGTTGTTACCAACAAAGAAACAAATAGGAAACTCTCGTTTACTTTTACTCATTTTTGATTATTTTATATTGGGTTCTCTCAATCGGTGTTTTTTCTTTCACAATCCAAATCAGCCACCAAACTTGATTTTAATTTCTGGGTATTTCAGAGTTTGCTCTTTTATATATTGATTTGCATTTACTTTTTGCCTGACTGTGTTATATTTTTTGTTTGCTTTCATCTCTCATTGTTTGTGACTTGGGTGATTAGTTTTCGTAGTAGATTTGGTCTTTTGTGTTACTAAGTGATTGATGGTGATGGATTATCTAGTCAATGGTTTTTTCGGATCTAGGTTTTAAGTTTTTCCTTGCATCAGAAATGAGATTAAAATGATTTTTATTTGATTTGTATTAAAATTTAGTGACGTATTATTTTTAAAAGGCTCACCCAAAACAAATTTAAGAGATTTAGGCATCGAGGATAACCGACCCACAATGACTGAGCTACCAAAACAAGCGCACACATCTCCATTTCCACCACACCGTCAACAACCGCTTCACCAGAGCGATGCCGATGAGGATGATGACAACGTTAAGCAACTCAAACAATGCTCCTCTCTCTACCTATCCCTGCAGGTATTCTTTCCCACTGAATTAAGAAAAAAAGGAAACGCTCCAAAACCCTAAACCCAGCAAGGGTATTTCTCAGTCACTGATTTGAATAAAAAAAAATTATGCTTTTGCTTATAATTTTCAGGATTGCCTTGTTAATTCCAATAGAAACTGGAAATCTTGCCAAAAGGGTATGTGCTACACTTTATTTGTTGTTCGGGTTTGCATCGTTGCTTATGAACAAGTGCTTACACTCGTCCTGCTTGTTAAAATGTTTCACAGAAGTTCAAGCTTTGAAGGCTTGCAATGATAGGATGAAGATCGACAAGGGGAAGTGAAGATTCTGTCGCTCAGGAGCTACAAAACGGTGACCAACTCACGGCTCACATGAACTCTCTTGACTTCAGCATTCTTAATTTCAGATGGGCAATTTTTGTAATACAATGGATCAGTGTAAACATTTGAGCTATTCAAGAATTTTGGAATGCCTCTCGTATTGGGACTCAAGTCAAAAGAAAGATAGCGTTTGCAATCTTGATAGCATGTTCATTTCGGTATGTTTGTCCAACCCTAGCCCCACACACGCATTTGTGAATCATTGTTTCTTAAACAAAATTATTGTCTCTCTGAAATATCATCGTAACCTGAGGTATTTTGGTGACTGTCGAAAACTGCTTTGAGTCTTTAGAAACCATGATTTCTGAGACGGACATAACCATGCAGCTGCTGTCGTGGCTCCATGATTATTGATCAATTCCAGGGAGGAGGAGGTCACTGAGAAGAAACGAACTTGATAGAGATGCTGTGATCTCAGCTCTCCTCCCATCAGGGTCCGGCTGAAACCCAGTTGTTCCATTACTTATATTATACTCACAATTCTGAAAGTGGCGTACTGGTTTTAGGGCTTCTTTGGCATCTAGTTCTGGCCTCTGTGTTTCAATTTATCAAAACTCTTCTAACATTTTAAGAAATAGGATATAATTTATAACAATAATTACCTTTTGGAGTGCGAAATGCTGTAAGTTCCTCATCCTTAGGATTCATACGGATGGGGTTATATCTTGAAAAGCCATCCATAAAAAACAAGGCTTCAAAGCCTATGGACGTACCCCGTGTTTGACAGCTAAATGATGAACAATAACATTAGGATTGCTTAAATTGCAAATACATCTTTGTGTTCTTGTAAGAGTTGAAGATACTGAACCTCTTCTTCAACACTCAAAGAGGCACTGATGAAGATTCGTCTTGGATCTTCTTTAATTCTCCGAGAGGCATTGAAGTTTAACCTTGAAATCAAAATCTGGTGCATATTAAATGATATTTTCTAGCATACTAAATTATATTTTCACGTAATTAACTTGAATTTTTTTTGTAGTAAATATCTTTTAAAAAATAAAAATAAATAAGAGCAAATGCGTGAGAATGAGATAGAGAGACCATTTCTTATTTTTAAAAGTTAAATAACAAAAAGAGGTCTTTTATTTTAAGTAAAAAACATAGATCATTATGAACAAAGATAAAATTATATTTTTTTAAATTGAGGAACCAAAATGAATTAAATAACTAAAAATTAAAAAAAAATAACAGCCTAGACACTAAGGTTTAACTCACCCAACTTACAATTTAAGTCATTGACTCAACTAGGTTTAATATATTTTTTTTGAAAAAAATATTCTTTAAGGGGCCTTGTTAAAACACGAGTTTGTGCCTTTTGTTTTTTAATCTGTTTATTATTTGTCACCGGGAACAATATTATGAATAATAAACACAGTAGCTGCTATAACAATACAGTTATACATTAACTGTTCACAGAGACACCAGGAACCTGAGGCGTTGAGCTTCCAGGCAGAAACCTGATGAAAGATTTCCTTTCGCGTAAAGACAAAAGGAAATTTCATGGAATTTATGATTTCCAACTCCCCTCAAGTTTAGATTAGAAGGGGAAAGTTACAGCAAAAAGGAGAGCATTTCACCCACAAAGTCACGTGCAGTTAGTAACCATGTTTTAGCAGACAAATTCGTAAGAGATTGCAGCCTGGAGATCCTTGAGCATGCACAACAGATTGACTAACCCCCGTCCGATACCGGCCAAAAGAAAGATCATCGACGCTTCAAAGGAATAGATTTTTTCTAACCAAATTTGGGGCAAATGAGGAAACAGGCAGCATCAAATGTATTAAAAAGTGAGACTTCATCAAAATAAAATGAATGTGAAGCAGCTTTGTGGAGGTAATTTGATAGGATTAGATTATATAGTCGTAGCTCAATTGCACAAGACAGTCTACAGGCCACCCACCAGCTCCAAGGGCTACTGGTGAGATGGAGATGGAGATGGAACAACAATAGCTGGGCTTCTGACTCATGGAAAGTTGCACATCTGTGAATTCACTTCTCAATTTCTGATCCAGTCAGAAGATCCTCTCTTCCCGTCCTTGAACTTGCCGGGTTCCCATTTTCTCCAGTGGTTCCATCTGTATCTCCAGCACCTGCATGTATTAATAAGAGTAGACATCAAGATCAGGAAATCACCAGCCAGTGATTGGTACCTCAGATAAATAATTCCACCAGTACTTTGAGATTCTACAAATAGGATGCCCAGCTTAACCTTACCGAGCTTCCAAAAGACAAGCACCACTTACTAATCTTAACCCAAACACATCAACAGAACACCGCAAACACAGGCAGTTGCATTGTTCAGGTGGTACAAGGCTTATTCATCAAAAACTGAATGTTGCGGGAAAAAAGACAAGCCCTTCTTGAGGAAGACATACTAACACTAACTCTACTGATTTAAAATGAAAACATGAGATTCGACCAAGAGCATTGCAAAAGGATATATAAATAGAAAACTGCAAAGCCAGAGGATCCTTTTTCTTTTCCTGATCAAACTCACATTAGACAAGCCCTTAATGTGAACAATAATGATTGTAATATCATCTGTCCTGCTTTCTTTTTCCAACCATATTTTGTATGACTCCCCAGCAATGGCAGCACAAGCATCTCGGGGATCTGTGCATCTTGCCACCTGTCAATAGAAAAAGACATTAAAATCTCCAAGGACAGAAACAGCAGGAATGAGAGTAAAAAACAGATATACTGCCCCCAGTGCTTCTGGCAAGTGGCTTGCAAAGTTTTTGCTATTTCAACAACGATCATCATTGGGTCATTGGGTCAATATAATTGAATTATGGTTGCTTGTTTTAAAAATTCAAAACCATAGCAATAGCCATGTTTTATTTTATCAAGATATCATTTCTACTACGCTGAAATTAATAAAAAAGAGAGCATCATTTTAAGAAGATTGCAAATTTTATTAGAACATGCAGCTAACATCCACAGGCACCTTTTTTTCATTTCAAGAAGTTATTAAATAAATACAGTAATTGTTGAATCTGATCAAATGTCGGAATATGGCTCAATATAATTGTTTGATGGTTTCTTGAGGAAAACCAAATTTTAGCACACTAAAATTCCCAGTAAGCAGCTCAGAAGTGATTCTTCTATTGCAGCACTTGATGGTATGGTTCGATGAACTAGGCCAACGAACTCCTATTTGGCACTGCAGTGCAGGGGCAACCCCAAACACGTCTACCGACATTACAGAGAAAACAATTGTGAAGAAAAACTATTTTCATAATTATGTATTTCAATAAAATTTGATGCCAACCAAGAAAGAAGGTAATTTCTTTTACTCTATTTTCATTGCTTTTTCTATGATAAGCAGGCACTCTTTCCTCATTCAAACGAGAAAGTCCGGATGCAAATCAAACTCAATAGCTGATACTTAAATATCTGTACAACTCCGTGTAAATCCAACGTCTTCATTTCCATGAAATTATAAACTTTAATGATAAAAACAACTATCAATTATTACTGGAAAAGCAAAAGCAGCAAGCAATCAGAGGCCTAACTATATGAAGGCAGTCGATAAGCAACCACTAAAAAAATCATAAATGCAACGCATAGAAAAGAAAAATACAGAAGGGTCATAGTGCATACCATATCGACAACAGTTTGGCTTGAGAGGAACTCAAAAACTCCATCACTTGCAACAACAAAGAACAGATGATTAGGAGTAAGGCGAACCACAGACACCTCTGGAACAGAAATAACACCGATTTTCTCAGCTGTGCTATCCCCTACACTCCTTGAAAATGCTGTTCCTGGATACATCCCATTTTGCACCCACAATCTTGGAGGATTAGCCCCTTGACTTTCCTCATCACCCCACACCTGTATATCCGGATCCTTAAGCCCTTCGACTTGATCAAAAGTCAGAATCCTAGCCCCAGAAAGCTTAACCCTCTCATACTCATCTTTCCTAAACGGTGTTTGATCACTAGACAAATCCTCTGCAACAATCCTATTCCCATTTTTAACAGCAATAACCGCTCTCGAATCACCCACATTAGCAACATAAATTGTATCTCCAATAACAAGAACTGTTATTGCTGTCGTACCACTCATGGAGTCATCAATCTCACTACTATGTAACTCATTGTTTGCCGTTGAGAATGCTGAATTATAAGCCTTAACAGGGTCAGCCAACAGCGTGGGATCATATGCTAATATTTCAAGTAACCTATCCTTAACAAACTTGGAACATTCAGTACCAAATTGGCCATGGCCATCAAACACACCAAAGAAATGTACATTTGGGTTACCTTGAACTTGTGTTCTAATGCAGAAACTATCCTGGTTTTCCTTATCTGGCGAGTCAGGATAGTATCCTCTCTGTGTTAAGACAGAGTACTGCAATTCGTAGTTACGTGAAGGGACAGGAACGATCTCTAGTGATCTTTGTGTAAGTATATGCTTGCTGGTGGCATTCCTATATGAACCCATTTCACCGGAGTCCCCTGAATTACTATCTGTTAACGATGGTTGCCTGCTAACACACTTGCCATGAACACAACCCATATTACAAACGTGTAACCAAATAGCTAAAAAGAACAAATTTTGAACCGCACGCTTCGTGTTTGCGAAGCAATCCAAAGAAAAAGGAAAAACAGGGGCCTACAAATTGCAGGGATGAAATTTCTGGTGGAAATAGCAAAATGGGTATCTTAAAATTCAACAGAGAAGCACTGTAACAAGTTATTTTGTGGGAAAGCCATGTTCTTGACAAAGGAAATTGAGAGGCAAACCCTAAAAGGCAAAAGTTAAGAGAATTTCTCCAAAAACCTCTCCGTGTTGAAGGTGGAAACTATATTCTCAAAATGACGATGAATGATTCGAATCTGGGTTATACCCAAGAAAACGTTTTACAAGAGAATCAGAATAAACCTCCAAGGAAGAAGGGAAATGTCAGTTGAGAAGAAGCGAAAGAAATGCTAAAGCAGAAGTAAAAGTTGAAAACTTCTTTCAGTCTATCAATGATCACACGGTGACGGAGGATGGTTTCCAAAAGAAAGAGAAATGCAGCTGTTTAGGGGCACAAGATCGTGGCTCAAGAAGATGAAAGAACCAAAGCAAGTTAGAGTCCTAGTTCTAATGTTGAAGACACAGGAAAATTAAAGATACAAACTAGAGAAGGAGAGAGAAGGGAAAGGACAATGAAGCGTCGATGATGACGCAAAGACAGAGAGGTTGTGTGCATGGATGGCTTTTCTTTTTGTGCTCAGACAAAAGTCCATCTTCCAAGAAAACAACAGCTCTACACAGACACTAAAGTGATGCAAACAAAGCTCCATTTTTTTCCACCTTTTTTTATGAATCCCAGATGATTTTTTTATTGACACCCGGATGAATGTTTTGGGCTAGAGAAGATACAAGAGAGATTATCAAGGTCATTTATTTGAGATTTTCCTTACCAGAATAAGGATAATTCAATACCCTCGCACACTGCCATCACCACTCCATAGTCAGGAGCGCATCTAAAAAATAAAATTATAATATTTCTAAATGGTCACTAATTTTAGTTTTTTATGTGTTTAGTATTATAGTAATTTGCATGGTTATAATTAAAAAAATGTAAATTATAATATTTTTCTTAACCTGTAAGAACACGGGTGGAGTAAAATACAGTTACATGTATAATGCCAAGCAAAGCGGAAGTGCTAATGAGAGGTGGATTTAAAATGTTTGAAATTTAAGAATTTAAATTTAATTGAGGTTTTTTTATTGATATCTATAGCTTGTATTTGAATAATAATAATAATAATAATTATTATTATTATTATTATTATTGTAGGGTATTTTCAATTAAGATTATTTTATTAAAATTAGACATGTTAAAAGAGATTACTTGAATCCAATAACTAGGTGGAAAACAGAAACGACTGACCATAAAAAAATCAACTATCATGGCAAGTAATTCAATATTCAATCAGCACAGCATGCATTTAAGACTACATTGGATGGCGATGAAGACAAGAACGAGATTCGGCCTTTACTTTCTTGTAAAGTTCTATGGAAGTCTCTGTACTAATCTGCTTGGAAGTTTCTGTGTGAAGATGGAAACCCTTCTCTTCACGGGGAAGAGAAACTTGGCAACAAAATTCTAGATGATAATGACCCCATTCTCGATCAACTTTACTGTATACCCCCCCTCCAATTTGTTATTTAAGCTACTCTTATTTCTTTTCTCGCCCACCGGGGGGGGATTGCGAGTTCAGGTCAACACCCGATCGACTTGGATGATCACCTCACCCAAAAATGTGATTAAGCTACTATATATTATAATTTTCAATGCTTTGATTAAACTCCTTTCTCCCGAGATATGCTGTAGTCTAATTATATATGTAGTAAAAAAGAAATTGTTTTTATCTAACGACGATCATATAACCAAACTATTTACCCACTGAAGTTTCCTAACCCACTTCATAGAAACAAAGTTTCTTAGAGGAAAAAGTAGGAGAAATCATAATTACTCAAATTGGTTGAACTAAGTAATTATTTCTTTAATCTTGTGAGTGTAAGGTAATTGATGCCCACTACCTAACATTTTTAAAGCAAGATGTTGAACTATATATAATAGGTTTTGGATGTTGAATTCCATCTAAAAAACTATAGTTCCGATACCCATTTAAATGTTTAGGATTTAAAATTTAGGATTTAAGATTCACAGTTTCAAGTTTACAAACCATTTAAAGTTGTACTATCAGAGAATTGAAAAGATTGTGGATGAAATATTTTATTGCTATTTAGCAGTACAAATTATAATGAAAAGCTTTTGTCAATAGTTCTTAACGGAGATGACAATAGAATAATAATAAAAAAAGATTTTGTCAGCACTTTTGATATGTCAAATTACCAGTAGAGCTGCGCAGTACTAAAAAAGGTCAATGTAAGGTTTCGGGTATGAAAAGTCATGATTGTCATGTATTTATTCAAAGACTTATTCCTGTCGCATTCCGACCTTACTTGCCTAGACCACTATGGGAGGCATTAACTGAATTGTCAGTTTTTTTTCGGGACATCTGTGCTACAAATTTAAATGTCAACCACGTGGAGCTGATGCAGCGAAATATAATTGAAATACTTTGTAAACTTGAAAAGATTTTCCCTCCATCTTTCTTTGACTCCATGGAACATTTAACGATACATCTTCCTTATGAAGCACAAGCTGGAGGACCCGTTCAATATCGATGGATGTATCCATTTGAACGGTATGATCTCATACAATGTAATTTGTTTTAAAATTTCAATTTATAATTTATTTCAATGCAAATTAATTATCAAAAATAATGTAGGTATATGTTTTATCTGAAGAAGAAAGTAACCAATAAAGCGCACGTTGAGGCTTCTATTTGTGAGGCTTCCCTAATTGACGAAATTACAAATTCTGCGTCGTATTATTTTGGTGATGATGTTGAAACAATATGGAATAGAGTTCCAAGAAATGACGATGGAGGATCTAAATGTGAAGGTGGACAACTTTCTGTTTTTTCCTATCCTGGGAGAAAGTTGTCCAAGAAATTTTATAGAAGGCAGTTATCGCACGAAGAAATGAAAATAGCACACAGCTATGTCATTTTCAATTGTCAAGAATTGAAACCCTATATGGAGTAAGTGTCAAATATATTCATTTTGATCGTTATTTATTATAATTTAATATAACCTAACAATTACAATTTTAGGCAATGTCGTCAAGAGCTGAAGACAGAACAACCACAATTTACCGAAGTCCAAATTGAAAAACTATGTGAGCAGATATTTCCAATTTGGTTGAAAAATCATGTAAGTTTTTTCAATAAGAATCTTGTTATATTAAATATTTTATATGAAATTTAATAAATTCATCCATGGTTATTATTATTCTTATGCTAGGTTCAATACAAATCAACTGGAATTGAGAATCAAATCTTTGCACTATCAATGGGGCCGTCAAATTCAGTGAAATGTTATAATGGGTATTATGTAAATGGGTTTAAATTTCATACTCAAAGTTATGGAAGATATAAAAAAACTATGAATAGCGGGGTTTGTGTTAAAGGAAGTACCTACAATGAGAATGAGATTGATTATTATGGAATGCTTCAAGAAGTGATTAGGCTAAAATATTTAGGAAATAAATGCAAGGTATTTATGTTTAAGTGTCATTGGTATGATACAAAACGTGGACTTAAAAAGCATCGTTCAAATGGTTTGGTTGAAATCAAAAATACTTCTAGGCTACATGGGAATGAAGATTTTGTTTTGGCGCAACAATGTCAACAAGTGTACTATTCATGTCCACCCAATAATAAATTATCAGAAAGGTGGGCAGTTATAAAGACATCAGCTAGAAGTCGTTATAACGTACATATGGGGGAATTTACTGAAAACACCGACAATGTTCAATCATTTGATGTTGATCAATTAGATGAAATTACTCATCCATTTTGTGTGCTGCCTGATCCGTCACTTGATGATGTAAATGTACTTGTTGACTCATCTTATTATGAAGAAATCAATCACCATGAGTTGCCTCGGGTTGAGGGAATTTCGGGAGAAGAGCATGAAATGGCTTTGGATGAAGAAATTGTGTCTGACAATGATGTCATTGGTGATGGTGTAGATGTTGATGATGATGTAATTAGGAGTGATGATAATGATGATTAACATTATGCATGTATTTTTGTTATTCCCTACTAAAGTATTGATGTTGATGTTAATGATTATTAGCATTATGCTTGTATTGTTAATTTGGATTCCTAATATGTGTAATGTTGATGGTAATGATTATTAGTATTATGCTTGGATTTGTTATTTTGAATGAAATATGTGATGTTGATGGTAATGATGATGAGTATTATGCTTGGATATGTTACTTCGATTGAAATATTGATGTTGATGGAAATGATGATTGCCGTTATGCTTGCATTAGTTATTTTGATTGAAATATTAGAAGTTGATGGTAATGATGATGAGTATTATGCTTGGATATGTTACTTCGATTGAAATATTCATGTTGATGGTAATGATGATTGTCGTTATGCTATGATTTGTTATTTTTATTGAAATATTGATGTTGATGATAATGATGATTAGTATTATGATGTTTGATCATGAGCTTGGTACTTAAATTAATTTCTTACGATTTGTTCATTTTAATTTAATATTGACGTTTTTTTGTTATTATGATTAGTGTTATGCTTAAATTGCTTAATTGTCATGATTATTATTTATTGCAAACAGTTATTGATAACAACACTTTAGTTTTTGAAATCATGTTGCGGTGTGGATCTATAGTAGATTCGAAGACTGGTAAGTTTTCATCCAGATCAAAGAAAAATTCATACAAGAAGAGTAGGCCTGCAACAACTTCTCGTCCTATTGACCGTACAGACGTAGATGATAATAACATGTCCGAAGTCCCAAGCTCATTTCCAAATATAGAAGATAATTACATGTTCAGGTATCAGCATTTGCTGGGGAGTGATAATTATCCGGGAGTGGATGGTGATCATGTGGATGATGAGGAGACCGAAACTGACGAAACAATAAACGAAGAGGATAATAACGATCAAAATGAAGATTGTCACCAATCAGGTAGTGGTCAAAACTCAGAAGGGAACAATGTTTGCATTAAACGGATGGGTTTTGACACCGAAATCAATCCAGTAACAAAAAAACGACAACTGAGTTTGTATGGACGAACATAGTAAGTTTTATAGTTTTTTAACACATTCAATATTTATGTCTGTATTTGTTTCCTGAAAAAACTGTTATTATAATATATCAGGTTTAATAACGCATCATGTGGGTGTGAAATCGGAAACATATTGCGATGTAATTTCAAGGGGCCATGGCACAGTTGGGACAAAGTAGATTTGATGTATAAGGATGAATTGTTCAAAGAGTTCAAGGTATGACAAAAAAAATATTGTTGACTTTATTGCCTTGTTTAATTTGAATTCACGCAACTATTTTCATAATTTTGATCGTGTATTTTTAATGATTATACTTTTCATATGTATTTAATAGAAAAAATATGACTTCCCCGTGGAAGATGAAGAGATTGTTCGGAATATATGGGAAGTTAAAGCTCGAATCTCTTTGAATCAACAATTGGCCCGAGCACGCTCTAAAGCTCTGGCTAAACTGAACACCACAAATATAACTGACTGCATTGACAATGGACCAATTTGGATACAAAAGGAAGATTGGAATAAAATGATACTTGAAGTTTGGTCAACCGAAGAATTCCATAGACGATCTGACGCTTCAAAACGGAATCGGTTGAAACAAACAGATGGAAAAATAAGTTCTCATTGTGGTGGCTCAGTGTCATTTGCATCATATCGAGCCAGTATGGTAAGCATTAAGATTATTAAACACTTGTTGTTGTATTGGGTTAATATTTATGCTGCTAATTATTTTTAAAATGTTCATAGCAACAACAAGCCGGTGGAAAAGAACTTCCATGGGATGATGTATTTTCAATGTTGCATAAGAATGTAAATCAAAGCGGCACATTCGTGGATAATAGGTCCAAAACAGTTGTAGTAAGTACTATTAATTTTTATTAATTAATTACTAGTATATAATTTCTTATTTTTTTTACAAATTTTTTTGTACATGTACTTGTCTGTTTGCAGGAAAAATATAGAAATGAGATGATTGAAAAGTATGGACCAAACCGAGATGTCCATCCTTCTTTTGATGGAGAAGCTTGGTGTCAAGCTTCAGGGGGGGTCAGCAAGGGTCGAGTTTACGGTGCACCACGTATGCCAGCATCGAAGGTTAGTACGAGTTCATCTCAACATTCGTACTCTATGAATTCGACATATCCGAGCACTGTAATACAGGAGTTGAAGGACGAATTGCTAGTAAAAGATTGTGTTATTAAGAATATGCAACGTCAGATTGACTCCATTACAACTTATCTTGCGAACCAGCATGGAAGTAATGAGAGGCCTGACTTTATGAGTCAAGATATGTCAACACCCGTTGGCACGATGTCATCACATACGATGGCACATATGGGTCCCACATCTTGCACAATGAATAGACCTCGACCACACCCCCCAAATACTGGTCCATCAGCATCTCATCAACATCGTAAATAATTTCCACCATAACTATGTATTTTTTTTTTCATGTTGCTAGTGATAGAACTATTTATTTCTTTGTTTTATGTTGATGTACAAATATGTATATACTTCAACAAGTAAATGTAACTGAATCTTTTATGAATTTGTATAATATTTCCTTTATGTTATTTGAAATGTATTTATTTGCTTCTAAAAAATAATAAAATCAAAGTGTGTAAATGTTCCATAAATTAAATAAACAATTTAATATAAAAATTAATTGTAAAAAAAACAAATTGCCACTTTGCAACGGCTAAGCCGTTGCAAAGGTGCAACGGAATATCCGTTGCAAAGGTGCAACGGATTAGCCGTTGCCAATTTGCAACGGCTTAACCGTTGCACCTTTGCAACGGCTAATCCGTTGCAACTTTGCAACGGCTTAGCCGTTGCAAATAAATTTGCAGTCACCGTTTTGCAACAGAATGTATCCGTTGCAAATGCACATTTGCAACGGCAACCTTACTTATTTGCAACGGATGCTTCCGTTGCAAAACTCCCTTTTTTTAGTAGTGTGCCAATAAAATTCTCTTCAAAAATCTTAGAAGGAGTTAAAGGTTGAAGGTCCCTTCAAATCCAACCACCCAACCCATCGATCATCCTGACGCGACCTTCATCTATTGATTTCATTTCTTATCATGTTTCATTTCATCGAGCAAGAAAACTCCCTCATTTTTATCATACCACTTATTTATATTTAAAGATAATTTATTCAAATTTCTTTTGCTGAATTTTAAAGTTTGAATGCATTTGTTTTTGTTTGATTGCTGGACATTTTGGTGCGAAGATGCTTTTAGATTATTTCTGATCGGAAATAAAAGGAGGGTCCATAAGTTTTTTTTCCTTTTTTTTTTTTTTTTATTTCGTTGATAATTCGCTTGAAAGAGTCATCGTTCTCCGTTAGGGTTCCATGAAACAGTCAGAGGAGATCAAAGTTCATTTTACTTGTCAAGCTAGTTAGCTTGTTTGCCCACAATTCAACCTCCTAGGATGAATTCACACGTGAGCTCATTACAAATTCTTCGCTCCCAGTATTGCATATTTAATTTTTATTTTATAAGAAAATATTGTTTTAATATATATTCATCAAGAAAGCCATCATCGAAGTAAAAATAGAATATGTTATGAAGAAGCCAGGTCCATTTTATAAAGAGCATACACAGGCCTCGAAATAGAACCGCTCAGGAGTCATGATGATTCACCCTAAAGCTGTGAACTGCTCATAAAGTATATCCTTCCCTTCCCTTCCCTTCCCTTGGGAGTTAGCCATGGCTGTTCATGTAAGCCGACCCGCCTCCATGGTCATTGACCATGATTCCAAGAGCCTCTGAGTTTCATTCTATTTGGACATCGGTTTAACCGGTTGGCCCGGTAAATCACGGATGAACCCGGGACCAACTCAACGAACGTATTGCTTTGAATAAAATAATTGATTCGAATTAACCCGGTAACCCAACGAGCTAATCTAAGGATCCGCCGGTCAAGAGTGCAGTGTAATAAGCTAGATCATAAACCGAATCTACCTGTGGATAACCCCGGCCAGTCTCAAAACATGAGAGAGCAATTAAGCTTTTGATGGATGTGGGAGAGGCTTGATCTTGGGGGATTAAGTCAGTAAAAGTGAGAGTGAAGAATAATTAAGGCTGGCACCTGTGTTCACGTGTAGATTCTGTGTATTATAATGCGACAAAGCTGGTAGATTTCTAGCACAATATTGTTGATCTCGGTGTGGTGACTTCCACGGCAGATGCAACTCAACTACCATCGTATCATTTCTGAAAATATTTCCATGTCAGAAGTCCTAACCCCATGCAAATCATCAACACTGTATGATGATGATTCGATACTTGTTCTTCTTTTTTGGGAGCCGTCTATATTCCATATTCTTCAAAATTATTTTATTATTCAACATGTATTATTATCACACATGATTCATCTCCCTTGAAATTGTGTTTTAATTTATCACACTACACAGTATATACCAAATCAAACACGCACTTGGCTAGCTTCTTAATTAATTAAATAATTTGTCATGCATCAGGAGGGGAGCAACAAGATTTTATAGCTTGAAAGGGGTGATTTGTTGTTTAATAAACTAAAAACACAGGAGACAATTGATTGATGATCAACGGGCCGGGGAGGAGTGAAAAGAACAGAAAAAACAAATGAAGTGAGAGAAAGTTCCATGTAAACCTGAAAAACATCGAGCACCTTTTCACCCCCCCACTACTACACAAGCTCAAAAATCTTTAGGCGTGACAAGCCTAAGTGGGGTGCATTATCATGATAGAGCCCAAGTTTTCACCCCTCTTCTTGATGCCTCATCCTCCTCTCTCTCGATCATGATCAATCCTCTCCATCCCCACGTTTGTCTATCTTTCTACACAACCCAAAGCCCACAATCCCTCAATCAACCAATCGCATCTCTCCACATCATCACCCCCCCCCTAAAAAATTCAGCTAACCCCCCCCCTCTAAACCCTATCTCTCTTAATTTTTAACCCCCCCTTCCCCAATATGTCTTATCTACGTGCCATGCACCGGCACCCGTGTTTGGGTGGAGCTATTTCCGGCGGGCGGTGAACGTTTGAAACACGACGCTTCCAGCGGCTGGAAACTCATCGGCAGCACAACTCCGGCATTTCAATCCAAGTGGCTCGAGAGCATGGGCGACCCGTGGCCATACCTCGTGGCTTGCACAGGTGGTCGACACCGATAGGGTAGCTGGCCGGAAAACCTGGACTGCCTTTCTCAAGGACCCAACAAGATGTTCGATATCATCATCAAAGATGGAGCCCACACACTCAAAACTTGCATAGCTAAAGCCATCTTCTGGGGTGACATGAATGGTGGAGTAGCGATCATTGTGAACCCCATTCATGGAGTATCCACAGGGGTCAAATGCAAAATCACAAATCATAGCTCTTGGATTGATATCACCTATACCAGTAATTTTGGTCATCTCCTTGCCTGCTATGTCACCACTCTTGGTACCGCCAGGAGGTTGAAAGAATTTGCGAGCCAGAACGCGGTCGAGTTCAGTCATACACACCTCCAGAGTGTACATATCGTTGGGGATCAAGTGAGATTGATCACTAGCCGTGAAGACATGCCAGGAATGGGTGGTGGTTTTGGAAGGCATGACCGAGGCTTTTCTGTAGCAGAGATCGGTAGGAAGGGTCTCCTCGAGGTAGATAACTTCTTCTTTGAAGCTGGTGTGAGGGAAGGGCTGTGCCTTGGGGAAGATGAAGCTTCCTCTAGTGTACCTGCAAGAGCATAAAGTGAGGCCAAGATTGCAAGCGTGGTGTATCAGCGGACGGATAGATTTGAGAAGCTGGGTGGTCCCACATGTCTTGATGATGATCTTGGTGGGGTACACAAAGAGGCTTGATTCTGATAGCACGTAGGCATCAAAATATTGGTTAGCTACAGCAGACACCACCGTGCACTGGACAGCATTCAGCACCTGTTCCAATGACTCGAAACCAAGAAGCCTCAGGCCCAGATTGCTGTCCGCCGTCACGGGGTCATCACCACAGAAACGAAGCTCCAGCCGCTTCTCGAACCCTTCAAACCCAGACATGGCCATTGATACTGTTAAATATGGGATTGCAGCAGCAGAGATATAGGAGGAGGGGTGAGATATTGACCAAAGGAAGAGGCGTGGAGCCAGCAAGTGAGAAGAAAGAGAGGGTTTTGGTGGTGTGATGAAGGAGAACAGGTGGGAGAGAGAAGAGGGGTTGGTGCTGCATTTATAGGTGGGTGAAAAGGAAGGAAACAGAGAGAGTGGGGTTAGCTAGTGAGTGAAGGAGAGAAGGGGGGCATGCGGGTGAGGCAACCAAGAATCATGATTGCAGGCATAATGAAGTGAATAAGATGATGATATGATTTCCCCTCGACATATAAAAATCCAATTAATTTATATTATTCGAAATAAATCTTACACTAATACTAGTAGTAATTTCAAATTTGATTTGATCATCACAGACGACAAGAACCGGAGGACGGATTTTATGCCCACGCGCATGCATTTTTCCTTGTCAATGCTTCTGTCACTACTCAAGACTCTCTTGTCTCTGTCTAGCTCTCTCCGGTATCACCCAGTTTTAGTTCCAGCCTGCAGCCACTACAGCCATATGCATCTATTTTCCATGGCAGCACTCATTATCAGGAGTACACAGATGTAGCCCATCTCCCAATATTCAACCTACAAAATAATTCCCTGACCACTCTTTTCCAGCTCTCTTCCACAAGCAAGCGAACTTGTTCTTTTTTACTGTCTTTCCCCCTCCCAATTAACACCATTATCGAATCGGAACTGGATGGTTGATGTGACTAACTCGCCATACTGGATCATTTAATTCGGCCTCGTGTATCCATCCAAACCTCCCCATCAGCATTAAGATCTTGATGGAAGCTCATAGTTACTGCCCAGATTAATTATGTTTAAAAACATTTCAGCTTTTGATTGAAATTATTTTCATGTAATTACCAGCAACGCCGAGAATGGAGTCAGAAACTTGTGATTGCGATTCGGACCAGGCCAGCCTAGCAGGGTTATCCAATCGGTGTAAGAGGGCAAATGCCTATCATGCTTGATCAAGGATGTTGGGGAACTCGGCAGCTGGAGAGACGACAGGAGCAGTGCTTATGATCATGCAAACAATCCCCATTCATGTTCATGATTCGTTTCCCAAGCAAGAGGGGCCATTCAATGGTTCTAGTCCCATTTATTGAACTTTTATAGGACCGAATAATTGATCTCTTTTTGTTAATTTTGATTGCTGCTGCTGCTGCTGCAATCTCGACGTGTATTTACCAGCTTACTTCAAATTAATTAGTTGAAAATCACTTGAATTATACGAGTAAATGGCGCATCATCAGATCAATAGGGCATGCATTGATCAGAAGAGTCTTTTGAATTGATGGGGCCGGCGGTCAAAATTCAACATTCACCAGGAAAAACCACTGTCTTGAGTCATTCAAGAGCAAGAAGCCTTTATGAAGCATAGAGAAGAGACATAATTATAGACCGGACTCCATGTTTTCTTATGAACGACAACAATTATTAGCATTTTCCAATGGAAAATTATGAGCTCTGTAGTTCTGAGCTCAAGTAAGTCATTTGCCGTTTAAGGCCAGTTTCTCAGCTCGCACCACTCAAGTAGCTAGCTAGAGCGCAACACAACAGCCTAAAAACAGACACCACAAGACACTCCTCATTCTTCTTCTTTTCATGATAATCGCTAGACTTCGAAATACCCTCACTACAGCACAGGTTGAAGTATTATTTTCTTAATATAAAAATATATGTTTTTTTTTAAAAAAAAAAACTATAATTCTTTTTTAAAAAAATAAAAAGTTACTCCATTAAAAAAAAAAATTAATTCGACCCAAACTAAGAGAAAAAAAAACTATATCATTCAAAATTTCATGTGAGATCAAGATATTTATATTAGCCAATTTTATATAATGACTCTTCGTGGATATTCAATTTTGTGTTTTTGAAATGTTTTATATCAAACTCCATAAGAAACCACCTGTTATGATTGTGATGTTGTATACCATACAAGGACTTAATCTAGCCTTGTGTTTGGGACTAAGTCATTCAAAACGTTTAGCTTAGCAATTGATACTATCGTGATTACAATAAGAAAAAAGAATTAGGGTTTTGTTTTACAAGAGTTGAGGCGGAAAAACCATGAAAGGATTTGAATTGAAATGGGCATACATATTGTTTTCATCATGCTGTAGCTTAGTGAATGCTGCACGTTATCATCACACTACTGTAGCTAGCTTATTTGCAAAGGAAGAGGAGCATGGATTTGGAAGGGGTCATTTTCTTTTCTTACCCAGATAGCTTTGAAAAATGAAATGAAAAGACTTGGCATGCATATAACAAAACTGTACATGACGATCGATATTGGAAGGAAACTTCATCATGTAGAGCAGGCAGGCAGGAGATAATTAGTGGATAAGCACAGAGCCATGAGCAGATCATATATCTGTGGTGTGGCCAGCGATGGAGGGGATGGATCGATCCATGTCAACACGAAGGAGTGGGAAATAGATAGATAGATAGATAGGTAGCTACCACAGCTAGCTAGTTGTGTAAAAGAAAGGCAATGATGCAGAATGGTGAGTTTGGAATCCATTTTTTTATGGAGTTTTAAGAGCATGGAATGATTCGGAGGGGATGCGTCAGGAATAATCTTTTGGCAACCTCCATTATGACCACAATCCCACATCTCGGCCTGCACGCGCACCCACCAAACTCCAACACTATCTCTTCTCAGACTACAACTCTTTCCATCCATCTCTCTCACACACAAAATGGTCAACCACTTCTACCCATAATACCATCTGTTGAATCAAATCTTACTTAAAAAGTCCCAACCCAACTCTTCTCCAGCAAAATCCCCACTTTTTACATCGAAATGCGTGGCCCAAATCTTCTGAATTTTGTATTTTGAAAGCTCGCCAAAAGGGTTTGGAGATTTTCTTTTCGGGAGACTTGCAATAATACTCATCCTAAATAAGATCGGGACCCCATTCGTGTCACCTTTTTATCCCTAGCATCCTTCCCACCCAAATCATGGAACCCTAACCCTCGACGGGTCCCACTCATCAGTTCTATGCGCCCCGACAACCACCGTGGCAGGGCCCACACAGCTACACATCATCGATCGTGTGCCCTAACTTCTCCATCACGTACAGGGTCCATTGTATATCCGGCCAGGGATAAACTCATTCTTCTGAACACGGAGTCCCCACAAGCTCCTGGATTGGGCGACATTTCATTTTGCTGGGGATGGAAATAAGCTGCTTTTAGCCGCCATCCATTGCCTGCATGCGCAGAGTTTTACAACACATGCGGCCATTTGATGCAAGGGATTTTCGGGCTGGCCGGTTTCAATGGCTTCTATTTTATGAGCACCAATGAGCAAGCCTGTGAGTGCTACTGTACCATGCGTACAATATATATATTTATATATTTTTTTGATAAAAATGAACCAAGGCCCACCACCATTTCCTGGAGGTGCCACTGTGACATCCATTTTCATGGGATGTCAATCTCGAACTGGCTATGCATCGAAGCTTTTTGAGTTGATGGATCCTTAACGTCATGCCAGGATTTATAGTTAGTGTAGGTGTGTTTTATTTTATTTATGTTCTCTAGCTAGAGTTGTCTTCATAATTTTGTTCACATGTTTTTAATTTAATTAGAACCTTTAGATCTCTAATTTTGTTCACATGTTCACTTGTAAGCGCATGATGCTCCAAACAATGAGCGTATTTTTCTCGCTGTAATATAATTTGAAGAGCAACCATGCATTATCTCCATTAAAAGAAACGGGAGTCCTTCAAAAGGCTGATGGAGCTAGCAAACCCATAAGCATTTGTACATCAATCATCACCACACATGTATCCAACCCAGCTGCATAATTCGGCTGGAATTACATGGCAAGATTGTGGTTGGCTGGGTATGTGGCTCTTCGAATAAAGTTTTAAAAATCCCTATTTTAAACAAAAGATTTAATTGTTTCGACGTCGAGAATATTTTTATAAAACACACGACAACAACATGATGAAGCTTCAAATTAATAGAGGATCAACTAACATGTCAGGTTTGGTAACGACGACGAAGAAGATTGAATAATTGGCGAATGTGCTTGACTGGATCACAATGTGAAATGGAGAATTGTTCCAAAAATAAACTTTGGAGGGCTCCCACAAGAATCATACCTCGTATGGTGCCAAGATTTTCGAGGCAAACAAGACATGTTGTGGAAGGGCAGAAGTCCGACACTCATTGTTAGGGTTTGCCCCCACAAAAAGGTACTGCCTCGAGCCCTCCGCTAGGAAGAGACCAAAATCCATGTATCGAAGATCGAAGGGAGGGAGAGGCGGTGGCACCAACAAGCCACATCATTCCTCGTGCCTCTCCATGCATCAGAGTGAGATTAATTAATTTCTTTTAGGGATACTTGAGAAGAGAAAATGCACTGTTCCAAGCGAACATGATGCCTCCTGTGTCACACACTTCTCTCTGACTCACAACTGTCTTATTCGCTCCCTTTCCCGTACAGCTCAAGTCTGCCCGTAAAAGAAGTCCACCCAATCATTCTTCAGGGACTAATAAAACTAATCAAAACACGGATAAATTATATTGTTAAAAATACATAAAAAAATATTCGAGATAATGTTTCTAATACGGATGTATAGTAATGCATCGTATTTTTATTTATTTTATTGAGTCAATTGAATGTGTTTTTTATAATTATTATTGCCTAGCAGGGTAAAAAAATAATAAATAAAGAGCGATAAGCTGCCTATAATAGAAACGGCATCGCCCTCTTATTACAGTTTTCGCAGATTGTTTGAATGGAATTGTAACAGGTAACAGGTAACAGGTAACAGTGCAGTGGTGCTGACATAAGCATGATGTCATTCCTGGGGTAAAATTTGGGCAGTGAGTGGACCCAGGAAACAGAGGATGGAATGACCTTTCGAGGCATGGAAATGCAGACATGGAGGCCATTGCTCATCATTTTGTGATGAGGCCTGGACCGGCTTTGCTGGCATCCTGGAACACTTCATTCTTAATTACTGCTCATGCATTCACATTCTATCCGGCTTTTGCCCTTTTTCAAACTACACGGGCCTCCGAAGACGCGGGGATGGGCTCTGTATCAAACTCCATTTTTCAATCAATGGCCCGAGGCTTCAACGGTCAGACCATTAGCCCAGCAGCAGCCCGGTTCATGCCTGTTCTTACTTCTTACATTTCAAAGATGTTTTGTTTATTTATTTATTTATTATTTTAACGTTTTTATTAACTGATTCAAGTTGCCTCCCTAAACGTGTAAACCACGTTGAAGCTGGATCCGTTTAGCAAACCATTTTATTTTTTAACACGTGTCCATTTAGGCTGATGTGCTAAGCCCAGTGTAATTCGTCTGACATACCAGTCTTTCTGTCACCTCCCCTGTCATCGGAAAATGGATCAAAATTCAATCGGAGGAGCTCCATTAAAAAAATAAAGAAGAAGAAAGGTTACATCAAACCAGATTCCATTGGATGAACACAGGGAGACGACGGCAGACATACAGAGCCGCATAATATATTAATTGTTTTACAATTACAGCTACGGCAAGCCCGAGTGATAAATAAGAGGATACATAGAATAGCTTTTCTTCCTTCAAAACTATTTTGATCGATCGGTCGACGAGATGTCGTTTTCATTCTTCAAGGCTTCACGCCCGTAGACACCACAAGAAGTGGTGAAAGAAATCAAAGATAGCCTCATGGCTCTTGACACCACAACCGTTGTCGAAGTGAAGGTCCTCCATAAGGTATCCCCTCTCCCTCTTTTTTTTATTTATTCATTTTTTATGATTACTGGCTTGTTCTTTGATGATCAAATGCAGATTGATTTCTCCTTGTTTTATTAGATCAAATACAGACTTCATTACTGTTTTGTTTATGTAATTATTCGTCAATTGCGAGACTATATATATATATATATATATAAACAAATCTGTTGGTGGTGATTAGGATGTGTAGACGTTATTGTTTGTATGTGAAATGCAATTCACGAGGCCGAAATTAGGGGTTTTTGGTGATGCTGGATGGATCATTGGGATTTAATTGATTGTTCATTGATATTTTTAAATTTATAACAGGCATTGGAAGAAGTGGAGAAGAATTTTGTGACATTGAGATGTATGATCTGTGGAGATGGGGAGGCTGAACCGACTATGGATCAAGTTTTGCGATTAGCACTTGAAGTTTGCAAAGAGGATGTTCTTGCTTTATGATTCTCAAGTTACCTTATTTAGGATGGGAAGTAAGTGCTGCTGCTACCCCATTCTTCCGTTTAGTCTTTTGTTTTGGTTGTTGCCGCAGAAGAGATTGTAATTTCATTCTTTATGTTGAAATGCAGGCGAGAAAGGATTTAGTCCATTGTTGGTCCATATTTTTGAAGCAGAAGGTTGACTCCAGATATTGCTATGTAGAATACGTAGAGAACCATTTTGAATTACTTGACTTTCTTGTTGTGTGGTAAGCACAAGCATAGAATACCTTTTGCTATGCTTTGATTTAAAAATCATACTTGTATATAGTCTTGTGGGCGTTTTGGGATATAGGTCTTTGATTTCTTCTGATTATCATATAATCTTTATATAGTCTTCCTGATTACTGCCATGTGATAGCATTTTCTGCCCAAGAAGGAAACAAGGTTCTTTCATCTAAAAGAGTTGGGATTTTGTGTGCATTACCAAATTGTCATTCAGAATGATAATGTCACCGGAAAATAAATTGAAATAAGAGAATAACTAGTGTCAAAGATCCTTCTAAAATTTTGTAATAAGGGTATGATAAGAAAATTGCACCCCGGTCAGCGAAATGACAAAATTAGATTTTGCCCAAGAGCCATAAAATATGTCTTGTTTTTGTGCCTGGAGTTATTTGTTTCAAGATTATTTTCTCTATCATAAGGTTTAAATCATGCTTGCTATTGTGTGGTGGTTGGAATAAGGGATTTGAGTTCTTGGAAATTGTATAGACTATTAGAGACACACTAGCACGGTTTCTTGGAATGACACCTATAGGATAGAAAACATAAAGTTCATACCTAGGGTTCTTAGGAGTCACTCCTAACGGTAAATTAGTTTGCAATTAGGTTATTTAAACGATGTTTTGAGGATAAGTGATCATCAAACTTTAATTTCAGAGTAAATTGTTATTGGAGGTTGTGGGTTCCTCGAAAATCCATATTTCTTAATAAAATTCTGTTGGGTCATAACATTGGTATCAAAGCCGGCTTCCATGGTTGAGGGTGCAGGAACTAGGTATTCTCAACTTGCTGAATCACTAGCAGCTGTAAAACAAAACCAAGAACAGACTTAGTAGAATCACCAGGCATTACAACAACTAGTACAAGGGCTGACACAAAAGCTGGATGTGGTGGCCTCACATGTGGAGGCGTTGGTATAGAGCAAGGCGGCCCAAAACTCGGGTGAACCAAGAGGATCTGGCCAGCAGATCATGAACCCTCTGTACGAGGACACATCTGGAATCTAGACGAAGACTGTAAGGTTGGATTTTCCAAAATTTAATGGGGACAACCCCAATGGGTGGATTTACCGTGCAAACCAGTTTTTTAATTATCACCAAACCAACCCTTATCATTGGGTTTTAATGGCTTCCTTCCATATGGAAGGGAAGGCCTTGGTATGGTTCCAAGACATTGAAGCTGCTAAAGGACTTAACAACTGGGATGGGTTCCTTTGGGCTCTCCTAGCAAGGTTTGGGGCGTCACCCTATGATGACCCCATGGAAACCTTGATCAGATTAAAACAGACGTCGACAGTAGAGGAGTATAAGAGTCATTTTGAGTTTTTATCCAACCAACTTAGAGGCTTAGCTGAGTCATATAAACTCAGCTGTTTCCTAAGTGGATTGAAGAAAGACATCCGTTTCATGGTGAGGATGCTTAACCCACCGAATCTACACATGGCCTTTGGGCTGGCCAAGATGCAAGAGGAAAATATGGTTGTCCTCAGGAGGACAGCAAGGGCTGGTATAGTGACATTACAACCACGTATGAACCATGGGCTTGGAAGTTTGCCCGAGAGGAGGGCTGTAGTGCCCATCCAAAAATTGACCCCAGGCCAAATGAAGGAGAAATAGGATAAGGGCCTATGTTACAACTGTGATGACAAGTGGGGGCCCGACCATAAATGTAAATCAACCCGTTTGTTTATTATGGACAGTGAAGGCTGGGAAGGGGAGGAGATGCTTCATACAGGAAATCTAGGTGAACTAGACAACCATCTCTACGAAGGCTTAGGCACAGAAGAGGTTGAGCTAGAAATTTCGATTCATGCTCTATGTGGTTCACCCAACCCTAAGACCATGAGGATTAAGGGACAAATTGACAGGAAGACAGTGGTAATACTAATAGACACAGGAAGCACTCATAACTTCAATGACCCATCTATCATCCGCATGGCCCAGATACCTTACGATGCAGAAAAGAAAATGCAGGTCAAGGTAGCAAACGGACAGTCTGTATGCTGTGAAGGGAGGACAATTGAGGTACCGTTACACATGCAGGGTAATGTATACACAATTCATTTTTTTATTCTGACACTTGGGGGCTGTGACGTGGTCCTTGGAGTTCAATGGCTCCGGACTTTAGGACCCATTCTATGGGACTTCTCTAAACTACACATGGCATTCACAATCCGGGACCGGCCGAGGAAATTACAAGGTATGATTGCTACTGGTACTTCAGTAATAAAAGGAGAAAAAAATTGGTAAAGCATCTAGACAGAATAAGAAGGGATTAGTTATCCAGTAGATTTTGAAATTCCTAACTTGTGGACCATTGACAATTCTTGTGAAAGCCGAATACGGTCCCTACTCCAACAATACTCTGAGGTTTTCTCATAACCAAAAGAATTACCCCCCAACCAGAACCCATGACCACCATATTGTGCTACAACCAGACTCCAAACTTGTTTGTGTAGGACCATACAGATATCTATATTTCTAGAAAACTGAGATTGAAAAAATAATACATGAAATGCTACAAGCAGGGATAGTTAGGCCAAGCCACAATCCATTTTCATCAGTGTTATTAATGAGGAAGCAAGATGGAATTTGGAGATTATGTGTGGACTATAGAGCTCTTAATAAGGAGACAGTAAAGGTTAAATTTCCTATCCTTATAGTCGATGAGTTGCATGGGGCAACCATCTTTAGTAAGCTGGATTTAAGGTCTGGATACCACCAAATTAGGGTCTGCCCAGAAGATATTTCAAAAATAGCCTTTCGAACACATGAAGGCCACTATGAATTTTTGACATTTTGGTGTACAACAAAAATTTTGATGATCACATTCAACACTTGCACAGTGTTCTGGAGATATTAGAACATCAACTTTTTGCTAAAAGATCTAAGTGCTGTTTTGAGTGTGAGGAAATTGAATACTTAGAACATTTGATATCTAAAGAAGGAGTTAGAGCTAACCATAGTAAAATTGAAGCAATGCTTAATTGGCCCTTCCCGTACAACATGGAAGAACCAAGTACATAAATGTTAAGTCTCATGTTATAAGGGAGGATGAGAAGAATCTGTTGATCATCCTTCATTATTGTCCAACCGAAATGCAGCTTACTGACATAATGACAAAAGCTCTCCCTCTAGCAAGATTGGAGTTCCTGAAGATGAAGTTGGGGGTGTCCAAAGCAAATCTCAAGGAGAAGTGTTAGATTTTAATGAGATTAGCTTTGAAGATAAGAAGATTTAGTTGTAGTCTTTTAATTTAGTTGAAATTACTATTCATAATAGGTTTTATCAATAAACCTATTATTTATCCAATAACCTCTCCTAGTCTATTGAGAGTTCTAGTTTATTTCAATTTCTAGTTCTTGTAAGCCTATAAATAGGCAAGTTTCATGAATAAATTGAGTGATTCATTCCAATATTTTTTATTTTTGGATTCTTCAGGATTTCTTGTTTTTCCATATTTTTAATCTCAACAGTAATTATTCTAAACAGTTACTGTTCAAATCAAAAGTCCAACAAAGGTTAGTTTACTATGTACCTTTTCAGATGTCACTCTGCTGGTGCTTTGATCAATAAGTTAACAGTATTATGTTGATTTAGCTTCTCTCAGAATTCCTTTTGGAACCTCCGAGCTCTCATATAATGAAGCGCTACATTCTGGAAGTTCGGTACTTGAAAGTCTTGATGACTTTGCTGAAGGTATGAAGTCGTTTGTCTTCCACTTTTTATTTCTTGTATCTCAATTTTGATGTTATTTTGTTTGTACGACTAGTTTGATATACTGTGCAATCAGAAGAAACCATAAGTTTTTAATTGGCAATACTATCTTTATCGAACCAAAAGTGATTAAGCAAGAAACCACTGAATGATAGAAAAGCCATAAAGGATAAGTTATTACTGACCGATAAATCCTGGCAATAAGAGGCCCACTTTGAATTTTTTTATCACTTTTAGTGAGAACATAATTCATTTTATGTAACTGCGATATAACTCAAATGAGTTTTTGGATCATTTTGTGTTTCACCATGCTTTTCCGTTCACTGGAAATCTGGAATGCTTCTCTCATTGGAAATCATTACAATGATGCCAATCTAGCCCCAAGCCAATAAATGGTTTAGCTGTCTTGCTTTGCCTATCCTTAGGGCACAGTTAAGAAGGGCTTGCTCTGTTTCTAAGAACTGTACCATTTTTTTAATTCCAAGGTTATCGGCTTTCCTTTCTCCTTTTTGTTTTGGTTTGGGGGGTGGGGGTGGGGGAGATTTGTTCGACCTGAATATAGGATATGCGATGTAGCCATCACAGGTTAGAGCTTCAATGTGCCTGTCTGATAAGTGGTAAGAGTGGTTCTGGTTTATTCAGCATGTCCTATATTATATATGGGCCTTCTGTGTTAGATCTATTTCAATACACTGTTTTTTTTTTTTTTTGAGTTTTGTTTTCTTTGACCTTCCTCTGTTTATTTGTTCTTTAATTTGTCTGGGCAGGACTCGAGCAAAAATATTCAGATCGCTGCTTTCCACATTTTCAAAGTTTTAGAATCATCCTCACCCTCTCTTTTTCTCTAGTGTATGTATTTCTCTTTCTAGTTGTGCTCTGGGCTTGGTAACATGCTAGGACATCGATTTCCCCATGCTATCATGTCAAATTATGATTCCACCATTAGAACCAAGGAGATTGCTTATCTAGTATATGTACAACATTGGCTAATTTTTGTAGCCCCGTCCAAAGCATAAATCGGTCAAGTTATAGAGCAGACAATCAACTGCAATTGCTGTCTGATATGCATCATGTTTGGTGGGCAAGTGCAAACTAAATTGTAAATGACATGGACTTTCCCTTTACCTTTCCCTCTCCCCTCATTCTTTATCCTCCAAAAAGGGTTTGCTGAATTGTGTGTGTGTGTGTTTAATTGTTTTTAGGGGATTTGATATTTTTCAGTGCATTTAATTTGTCTAGGCTGTTTTCTTGTGTTAGTTGTATTTTTATCAGCACCCCCGGAAATATGCATCTAAGGTCATTTCATAATGGTCCTTTTGGTGTCTTTATCTTATGATAATCACAAATAGCCATATACCTACTACAGCTTTTTAGTGAAGATAAACTTTAAATGGAACTTCCATTGGTTGTTCATGTCTTTGTGATATGCAATCCTCTATTTAATTTCCATGGGGAACATAGACACCATCTTGATTTAAGGTTTCACTACAGTAGCAGAGAGTCCTAGTTGATGAAAGAAACTTGTACAAAGTGTTAGGATATCTATCTGAATGTCTTTTGCTTGCAATCTGTCCAAATTTATGTGTGATCAAGATGATTGACGCAGCTGTTCTTGTTTTCGCTGTGCCTCCCTTGCAAAGAAGCAGTTTCCTAGACGTCAAAGATAACAATTGAATTGTATAAAAAGAAAAATAAGGTTTGCTGTTGAGTAGACATGAGTGATAAATAGAGGTCAACATGGCATTGGCTGCTCCCTTTAGATGAAAATATTTTGGTTTCTCTAAATTGGCGTGGTCGAGTTGCAACTTGCAAGTACAGATTTTTTCCATACCTTCTTGATTGAAAGGTTATGACGCTGTCAAAATTGTTGCACTTTACTCTCATTTCTGTGCCTCTGCGGATTAACCAGATTTTGTAACATTGGCTCTCATGCACCTTGGGTAGTGTCAATCGTTGACTTTTTGTTAGATGCTCATCAAATAGGAGTCCTTTATTTTTCTATGATAGTTAGACATTTTGCAGCATAAATGGTGATTAGTGTTAAACCCTGTCTTTGTTTTCACGTCAGGTCTTTGTTGCTAATCCGAGCAAGCCAAGAGAAGTAAAAATGATTTTGGCAAAAAACCATGAAAAATTGTTGGAGTTGCTTCATAACCTCTCGGCAGGAAAAGGTAATAATGCTTTCGAATTGCAGCCGAGTGCTGTGGTACTAGATACACAAATAGGTGAAGAAATTTCCTTTGGAATCATGTTTATAGAAACACTTCTAATTTTTGAAATTCCGTCTGTGAAGAATGATGACATACTGTCCTCTTCAGGAGCTGAGGATGAACAGTTTGAAGTGGAAAAGGAATTGATCATCAAGGAAATTGATAAACTATCTCGCCGGTCAAATCTTGATCCTTAGACCTTCATCGTAATTGCCAGCATTTCCTTTTTCTACTCTGATTCTGTTTCAGGTTCATGCTAAACCCGTGATGATTGATTGACTGATTCGGACAAACTGATATTTGCGCAAAATCAGGGTGTCAAAGCACGGTAGGAAACATAATATTTACTGAAGTACATCCTGCCGGTTAGTCTTATTTGTGCGTCTAGAGTATTGGTTGCGTGATCCAAGGCACTGTATTATGAACTCACTAGTCCTGTTGCGTTGTGCATATAGTGTTTCAAGGTTAAGGCTTGTTTAACATTGAGCAAAAGATTTAAGTTTGCTATAATTTTCTGATCCAACCATTGGTGCCTGTAGTGTATGTAAAGTATTTCCTACACCTTCCGGGCTGAGTTATGTCTTCCTGGTAGAATTCGAAAGCACTTGAGATGATTTTTTTATGCTCGTTGATATGTTCAGTAATATGAGAATGCAAGGTGCATCCTATATTTTAGCTATTCTCGTCTGGTTCTTGGTTTCTGATATTTGGCCTCGGCAGTGCCAACCAAGGCATGTGCATATGAAATGCATGATTCATTTTTTGCTCATTGTTTCAGACAAAGGGATTGCATATATAGATGTCCAACAGAACTAAATCATTGAAGGGTTTTGTGCAATTGAAATGGATGGGCTTCAAGTACAACAAAATAATGATCTCTCACAACTGGTTTACAAAACTTTAGCAGCGTCATATACTCAAAAGCAAGGTCAGTTCTTGCTAGACATTCTGACGTCTTATTTACAAGTTATTTCCGCATGAAGAAATGTAGCCAGACACCGACTCTTTTTTAAACCCTAAGGTAGGTATACTCTAGGAGTCAGCATCCACATTTATTTATGAATCTGATAGATAGAAGCGTGACATCCAATTTAGATGAGCCTCCCAAAGGAAGATGCAAAGACAATATCTACAAGTTGCGGTGTAATGGAAAACTAAATGATAGAGATGAATAATTACTTACTTTACAGGCAAACCAACTTCATCTTCAACATCCCAACTCAAGTCCTCTTCTTCTGCACTCCCAAACCGATCATGCAATTCCACTCTACTTGCACCACTTGTGGTGTTCTCAACAGCTTCCACTTTGCTCTCATCATTACTCCCAATATCTTCAATCTCATCCCAACCAAGATCTTCCTCTTGCAATGATTGGCTTGAAACGATCGACACGTCACTGTCTTTACACGATCCACCCTTCTCCCCCAACGTATCCATGCTTTTGAAAGGCGATTGGAGAGAGGGCAAATCACCATCTTCCCTCTCAATTTCCTTGATTACACTCTCCTTGTTTGATTCACCTTTCGACAAAAACCCACTACCCTCCTCCTCGTTATCATCGCCATCAAAATCCCAGCTTAAATACTCCTCTTCATCACCGGAAATCGCTCTTTTAACAAGCGAAGCCCTTGCTTCCTCTGCCTGTTTCAACTTAAACAATCTATAAAAGTACCGGCTCCAAAAACTTTGATCATCAACCTTACTAGGCACAACCTTATAATAAATTTGATTAACAAACTCATTGTCGCTAATTAATCTCTTAATCTCTTCATTTTTCTCTTCAAAGATAAAACTCCCCGACTCCCATTTCTCATAATCCTCCTTGTCCCCCGGTTCAGAGCAATAAGTGTCCAAATCACATTGCACCGCACGAACTTGAGCATCGAAACGACTGTACTTCACACCCAAATGGTGTCGTTTAGTCGAACTACTTGCATCACGATCATCATTCAAATCGCGATGATGATCAACGGCTGAGAAGACGGAGTCCTTACCGTGAGAGATGATCTGGGAGGTTGAATTCCAAACGGTGGATCCGATGTCATCAATGACTTGGCCGACGGACTCGAGGGAGTGTTGAGCGGCGGCGGCGCCGGATTCAAAAGAAGCGGGGAGGTCGTGGACAGCGCGTGAAGCGACGTGGCGTATGACGGCGGTTTCTTTGTTAAAACCTGATCGTAATTCTTGGAGGTCGTTTTTATAGGTCTGGATGATGGATTCTGATGTGGTTGATATGGTTTTGACTAACGAGCCAAAGGACCACGTGAGGTTTAAGGCTGAAGGTCCCGTTTCCGGTTCCGGGTCAGGGTTGTCGGAGATTGGGTTGTTGGATGGTGTGGGATCGTCATCGAAGACGGATTTGAAGAAATTCATGGGAATAATTTAGGGTTTTCTGTCCCAGAGTGCGATAGAAATCGAAGAGGGTGAGCGTCTTGCTCTGCACTGTTTTTTATTTATTTATTATGTATCTATTTTTTGGATAAATAAGAGGAAGGTTTTATTTGTTTATTTATTTATTTATTTATTATTTTTGAAGATCGAGATGGGAGCAAGGCAGTCAAAATCAAGATTTTGACACGGATCGGAAAGGGCTCTGAAAAATCGGATCGTAAGATCGGATCGTAAAATCGTAGAAAGATCGTACCCGAAATGTCCGTACAAAAATCGAAAAATCGTAAAATCGTGTGAGAAGAAAAATCGTAAAATCGTGTGAGGTGAGAAGAAAAATCGTAAAATCGTTTGTAAAATATTTCTGAATACAAAATAGCATAATTATGGACATAAAACTTAATTAGTTTAGGTTCATACATGATGTAAAATAACTTCAAAACACATTACAAAATAATTATGTTCCTAAAAGTTCATAAGTTAAAAACTAACAAATTTAAAACAAATCTTCAGCTGGCGTACAATGTAAACTAAAACCAACTTCAATTTCACCCCCTCACTATGTTCAGGAATTGCATCAATAGCATCACAATGAAAAAGATTACTAGTACTCATAACACTCTTGATATGTTTTTCCTTCCTGATTGCCCATTTTCCATACATCATGATTCTAATGAACTCATCCCTAAGCTCAAGCCTCTTCAAGACCAAAACCAAATCAATTATGGTTACGGGAATCAATGATACACTCTGAAAATACATTCTGAATCAATTATTGAGTGACCAAACACTCAAACAGCTCAAATACTCTTGGGGCAACCATGCTTAAATCAGTACTAAGGGGATGTAATTGGAAGTTGCTTTGAAAATTATAAGAATAGCGAAGGAAACGGTGCGTATAAGGGAAAGAGCGAGTAAATTCTTGCATGTAGCAATAAAAATGATTAAAAAGACGGTTCGAGAACATTTTGATTCTTTCATTTCCTTTCGTGCTGGGGAGAGAGAACGTGAGCTTGATAAAAATAAATCAATCACCACCACCTGTCTCTCTCTCTCTCTCTCTCTGAAACGAAACAATGGTGGTGATTGAACCAGAAGAAACCGTACTCGAAAATACCCTAAAACCTCCTCAATCAGCATCATCAACATCAAAAACGACGACGGATTCGACCAGCAGCGAAACCACCACAACGACAACGAAAGCAGCAGCAGCAAAGGTGAACGGAAGCGACTCCGATGGATTTGAAACGGCAAGCGAAAGCGGAGTTAGCGACAAGGAAGAAGAGCAGGAAGAAAATGTCAATAAACGATTTGGGGACGACTGATGAGAACTGAGAAGAGAAGAGAAGAGAAGATTTAGGGCAAATGGAGATGAAAATGAAAATGAGATTCTGAGAAGAGTTAACTCAACCCCGAAGTCCAAAATTCAGAATCACTTAGGATCGTAAAATCGGACCGATCCGGTCCGATTTTACGAGTCAACCCGATTTTAACCGGGTTTGACCGAGTTTGACCGGTTTCGATTTTTGAGTCCGATCCAACCAGGTTTGCTGAGCCAACTCGCAAACTCGTACGAGTTTGCGAGTTGACTCGCGAGTTTAACTACCTTGGATGGGAGTGTCAACTTTAAATTTGGAACGGTAGAAATTCAACGTCACTGGCAACACTTCCCTAAAAGACCGTGTGTGATGATGTCGCACGATCAATAACTTTTTTTTAATAAATATTATTAAAAATCAAATTGTCAATATCAACTTGTTTATTAAAAAACAATATGAAAGGATTGAAATCAATGAAAAGCCCCTTTGTGTAAGTCATAATTTTTCTATGCAAGGGTAATATTGTTTTTATAATATGTTGTTTAGAAAAATATAATTATTACATTGTGCATCTAAATGGTAAGAAAACTTAATTATCCCAAATGAAATTCACAATGTCTAATGAATCTTTTTGAAAAAGATCATTCTATCTTTAACATCAACTTATTGTTTGTGAGTGCGATAGAATTTGTTTTTGAAAATATTTTTCATTCAAAAATATATTAAATTAACTTTTTTTTATGAATAGTGATATATATATATATATATATATATATATATATATAATTTGAGTTCCAATAACTATAAAGTGTAGCTATTATGTAATAAAAATATCATTTCTCATAAGATATATAAAAAAATTAATTAAAATCTTTACTAGTTTTCGATGAAATCATGACAAAAAAAAAATACAGGTGTGTGCAGGAGAAATAGAGAGTGAAGAGAAAAAAAAAGGTTAAATGTTTTTTTATCCTACTAATGTATATTTAGATAATGTGGTGCGGACTATTTTTCAAAATACTTTTTTATTTAAAATGAATTAAAATAATATTTTTAGTATTTTTTAAATTTATTTTTGATATTAGAATATGAAAATATCAAAAAATAATAATTCAAAGCAAAGTAAAACATATTTTTCCAAAACACTTTAAAAATATAAAAATAAACAAACTCTTAATTTACTTTGGGGGAAGGAGTGTACCATGTTTTTATTATCCACAGTTGAAACCAAAGTTGTCAATATCGTTCCGGTCGCCGTTTCGGTCGCCGTTTTGGTTTTTCGATTGGAACGGAATGTTCCGGTTTCAGAGCGTTCCGGCGTGCCGTTTCGGTGTCGTACTGTTCATATATAATTATATATATATGGAGAAAAAAATTAATTTAACAAGTATAATTAAAATTCAAGATAAATTAACTTTAAATTATACAATACAAACACAAAGTCAAACAAACATAATCTCAAAATTAGAAACATCTCTAAAATTCCAACAATAAAATTATTATTTTTAAAATAAAAAATAAAAAATGAATTTAATTATAACTAAAAGATCCAGAATATTTGAAATTTGAAATTTAAGCTACTTATTGTATGTTTTTCAAGTAATTCTATGTTTTTTTATGGTTGTTGTATTTGAAATTAATTAATGTTACTTATTGTTTTTTAATGTTAGAAAAACTTAAAAAAACAAAATGAACACATTAAGAAATAATCAATAAGTTCAAACATAATTAATTAAAATACATTCCATTACAAATAATTCAATCAAATTAATTATAAATTAATACCCCTATTTTTTATGTTAACTATTATTATAATAATTAATTATTATTATATAATAATTAGTATAAAAACCAATAATATGTATAAAAAGTTAAAAACCACCCCACCCCGTTTATCACCTTTCATTTCAATAAAAAAAACCCTACTCATCCTTTCTTCTTCTCTAGCCGCCGCCCCCTCCACACCAAACACACCCAGCCAACCTCTCTTTCCCGGAATCCAAAAGAATGGCCAACAACGCTGCTTCAGTCTTCAGATCCACCTGTCTTCTTCAGATCCACCTTTCACCAATCAAACCGTGAACCACATTCATCCCACTGCAGAAAATATATAGTCTTTCCTTTTCCTTGTCCTCTGCAACGGTTTGATTTCGTCTGTACAAGAAGAAACAATTTTTCTGTGTTTCGGGCAAGGTGGCCGAGAAAGAGTTTTTACTAATATATAATTTATGGGTTGAGTTCTTTTTTCTTTTTTGTTTCTGATTTTTTTTATTTTGATCCCGGAACAGAACCGGGATGTTCCGACTGGAATTTAGCCGGAATTTCTAGAACGGGCTGGAATAAAAACCGGGACAAAAATAACGTCGTTTCGTCCCGGTTTTTTTACTGGTATGGCACGTTCCGGCCGGAACGGCACGTAATTAACAACTTTGGTTGAAACAGGGCCTCTATATAACTTTAAATTCGAGTTTATTTTTGGTGTGGGGTCCAGCATAAAAGCTACGAGGTGGCTTTTTGCTTAAAAATCTGAAAATGCCGAAACCCAAAATAGAGTTTTAGTAATTCTCGGTTTCTAGTAGCTTCTCCATATTTAGCTTTGCTACTTGCAAACTTTCCATTTTATTTGATTTATCTAAGTTATAGTCTTGACCAATAAATAACCCTGTTTTTTAATCAAAAAATTATAAAAATAGATATTTGTAGGAAAAACAAAAAAAATATATAAAAAAGAAATATATTTCACTTTCTCTCTTCATATCTCAAACTCAAATATGAACAAACAAAAGTCTTGAATCAAAACATAAAGCTTTCAACTAGAGATCAAAAATTAAAAAAATATATATATTATTAAAATCCACGGTAATTTATGAGGTGATAACCAATAAAATCACCATTTTTTTTAGAATTTTATACAAAATCAATGTAATGTAGAATGATAAAATTCTAAAAAAAAACAGTTAAATGACCGGAGAAAAAAAATTAAAGGAAAAAAACACTGCTTAGGTTCATAGTATTAGTGTTTTGTGAGCAAGGTGGTGGCTAGTGAAATCACCACCTCTTTTAGATTTTTTTTTTTTTTTTTGTGATTGTAATACTAGTATATTTTTTCTGAATAATCCGAAAATGGAGGAAGAGTTTTTTTTTGTGCGCGCGCTACTGGTGAGTGACCCTTGTTGGGCACTATTTTCGCAATGCAGAATCCAAAATCTTGCAGTGCACAGCTTGCATTTGCAACAGTAGTGACTTGGTTAATGATATCAACAGAGTATAGAGGCTAGATAATTCAATAAATGAATTCATGTCCGTACAATCAAAGGTGGATGACCCCAGCACAAGAGCCAAATGAACTCTCACCGCGGGTCTACAAAACTCTTGCAGCATGCTACTTGCTACTAGCAAGCTCAATTCTTGCTGGAAAATAATTCTGATGAGGTGAAGGATCATGCAAACATGGATCAAGTAGAGCAGCATCTATAAATCTCACCAGCCATTTTAAATGGTATGGTATGGCAAAACAAAATTTTGGTCATAGCAACAGAAGAAAGAGTGAAGCAAACACAAGTAGCTAATAATGTGATTTTATTGCACAAGAAAAATGGAAACACGTTGGCAAGCACTTCCATTCAGATCAATTTGTATTTATATTTATGAAAACTGGTAGAACTGTGACAATAGCATGAATTCAATCACTTGAACATCTAAAAGGGAAGATATGAAGACATATATGTATGTATCACAATGGCAAACTAAATGATATTAGCACACATGAATAATCACTTAGCTCGCACATCATCCTCATCTTCAATATCCCAACTAAAATCCTCTTCTTCCTCTGCGGCACTCAACTGCTTATGCAAATCAACTACACCTGTACCGGCACTCATCCTGCTCCCCACAGCTTCCCCTTTGCTCTCATCATTACTCTCAATATCTTCAATCTCATCCCACTCAAGATCCTCCTCAGCCAGAGACTTGCTTGAAACCACCGAAACATCACTGTCCTTGCATGATTCGCCATTATCCCCCTTTCCCTCCACCACCGTCTCCTCCAACTTATCACTATCCTTGCATGATTCAACAGTATCGCCCTCTCCCTCTCCCTCTCCCTCTCCCTCCACCACCAAAACCTTCTTCTTCAACTTATCCTCACTTGTATCCAGCCCAACTATTGCCTTCTCCCCCAACTTGTCCTCACTTGTATCCAGACCAACTATTGCCTTCTCCAACTTATCCTCACTTCCATCAACCCCAACCCTTTTCTCCGCCACATTCTCAACAATCACATCACCAACCCTCCCCTTCTCTGCCCCTGCTGCATTCACAGTTGATTCACCACCTTTCGACAACAACCCATCACCCTCCTCCTTATCATCATCAAAATCCCAACTTAAATCCTCCTCTTCATCGCCAGAAATCGCTCTTTTAACAAGCAAAGCCCTGGCCTCCTCTGCTTGGTTTAATTTAAACATCCTATAAAAAAACCTGCTCCAAAAACTCTCATTATCAACTCTATCAGGCACAACCTCACCATAAATCTCCTCAATCACCCCATTTTCAGTAATAAGCCTTTCAATCTCCTCCTTTTCCTCATCAATCACAAAACCCCTTGATTTCCATTTCTCATAATCCTCCTTATCCTCAGGTTCACTACAGTAAGTATCGAAATCACATTGCAATGCACGCACTTGAGCATCAAAACGACTGTACTGTTTACCCAAACTGCTTCTGTTGGTATCAGTATTAGATAGGAGTAAATCACGATCACGATCACGATCACGATCATGATCAGAGGCTAACATGGACTCTCTACCTTGAGAAATGATCTGGGCCGTTGATTTCCACATGGTGGATCCAATACCGCCGATGGCGTGTCCAAAGGACTCCTGAGCAACGGAGGCACTGGCCTCGAAGGAAGCGGGGAGATCATGGACGGCTCGTGAAGCGACATCGCGGATAATGGCAGATTCATTTTTCAAGCCAAATCCGAATTCTTCAAGGTCTTTCTTGTAGATTTCGATGACGGATTCAGATTTGGTAGCTAAGGTGTGGATGAGAGAGCCAAAGGACCAGGTGGGGTTTTGGGTTGGCGGGTCAGGGCTCGAGTGTTCTGAGCTGGGAGGAGGGGATTTGGGCGAGTCCGGTGGCGTTGGGTCATCAGCGAAGACTGCTTTGAAGAAATTCATCGGGATTTTTCTATCTACTTTGTTTTGGGGGAAGAATGATCGTTGTGATTTGATATCATGTAAAGGATTTTGTGGAGTGGCTACCACATGCACCCACAACTTGCCTCCTTTAATATTTACATGAATATTCATTTAACTTCTTCTTTTTTATATTTTTTTAATCATTTTAATGTATTGATATTATAAATAGGTTTCCAAAATTATATTCTTTTAATATGTTTTTAAATAAATAATATCGTGGATATGGATTTAATTAGCTGCTTCTAGCTTTGCATTAATTAGCTGCTTCTAGTTTTGCATTTTGTGGAATCGTCGTTGATGATGACAAGGAATTTTAGAAATAATTTATTGGGTCCCAAGCTAGGCCCCCAATCTTTAGCATTCACCCATTTGAATCTGATTTTCAATAATTAAATATATATAATTTAATATTTTTTTCAAGTAAAAACTAATTTGAATTACACTGCTAAACAAACAAAAAGGTATTATTATTTACACACAATGGCTATTAAACTGCACCATAAGACTACAAATAATTGTACACAAATAATATCTATAGTGCCTTTTTTGTAAAACCGGCGTCGTAAGAGATAGAATGTGTTAAAAAGAATTATCTTTGTAATAATAGAATTAAAATAATTGTTTATTTTTTCAAAACAAAAGGAATAAAAAGAGGTGATTTCAAAGTAACCGGAGTTATTTTCTTGATTTTTCTGAGTGTCTTTATCACATAATTCAATGAATATTAAGCTCGCTACGGTCATCCTCCAAGTAATTGTTTCTGTAAGCGTTGTTGCCATGAACAAGAAAGCGATACCTTAATTAAGCCACGGCAGTGTTCATTGTCCACAGTTCCCTGTCAATCGGGACAATATAATTACTATTATACCCTTCAATTTAAGAGTGTTTGTCTTTTTCATTTTATTTGAAACAGTTAAACTATGATTTTGCCTCGGAGTTCCATCAAAAAAATATTTGCAAGTGAAGGGTATTCAAGATATTTTGTTTTTGATGAGCAATGAAATAACTCTTTTTCCACAAATAAGGTCAAGGATATTCTAGATATTTTGTTTTTGCTGAGCAATTAAATAATTCTTTTCCTTGAATGAGACAAAAAAAAAATGTTGTTGGCAAGAATATTGTTGGCTTTTACAATTTTATGAACAGTGAAAACAATAATTTGCTCACGGAAAATACAGAAACAAAGAGTTGCCCCAGGGGTATTTTTGTATTTATGTATGTGTTATTTTGTTATTAGAACGAGCTCCAGGAGGTGTTTTGCTGATTTTATTTTTTAAAAATATGAAAAAACTATTTGCGTTTGCCAGAAGCGCCACTAGTTTTTTTTTTTATCCATGGCAAAAAGGCAACATGTGAAGCGTTATGCTGTAGCTAAAAATGTTCAACTGTAGTCTCACGAGGTGCGTCGTCATGGCTTCTTAACCATGGTGGTGTGCGAGTTCATGGTGGTTCGAGACTTGTCGATAGTCGATTGCTTTTTCTCTTTTCTCCCTCCTTGTAATCAAAAATACATGCAGGTGTCTTTGTTTATAATTTGTGCATTTCAGTCCTTCATCTTTTGATTTCTTTTTTAGGCCTGATTTCTTCTATAGAAGTTTTGATTTGATTCAATTTTATCCTTTAATTGAAATTGATTATATATTTTGTTTTTTATTTTGGCCCTTATTCTTTTAATTTCTTGTTTGGTTTCAATTCCTTTAAATTTTTCAATCCTTGTGAAGCAATCATTGTTTTTTAATCATATTTATGTGTATATGCTCTTAGTTTTTATTTTTAATTTTTATCATTTTCTCTTTAGTTGAGGTTGTTATTCAATTTAGTCCTTAGAATTTAATTTGTGTTGATGATCAAAATTGGCATTTCTTCTCTTTCCCCTTGTTTTTTTTTTGTTCTTTAAGTCAAATTATTTTTTTATGCTCATAATATATTTTTGGTTGTCATTTTTTTTTTTAATTTTTTAGTTTGCTCTTTTGTTAAATTTTTTGGGTTATTTTATTTTTTTCTTAAAAAAAAATTTTGGTTTTCATTTTTTAGGCAATAATAACTTTAGTCATTGTTTTTTTTTTCTTGTTTGCTTGTTTGTTAATGTTTTTGGGTTTTATTTTATTTTATTCATTGGGATGATTTAATAATTTTCATTGTTTATGACAATAATAATAATAATAATAATAATAATTTTAGTTGTTATAATCATAATATTAATGGTGACATTACTAATGATAATGATAACAACAATAATAATTTATTGTAATGGTTATGTGCTTATGATATTAATAATTATGACTCTGATGATGATAATAACCATAATTCATAAAATAATATCAAGAATGTCAATAATAATAATAGTAATAATAATAATAATTTTAATGATATTAATAACAATAGTAGTGTTAGTAATCATAATAGTGGTTATAATCATGATAAAAATAATGGTGGTAACAATACTACTACTAATAATAATTAAATAATTGCACCAATAATAATGATAATGATGATAATAAATAAAAATAAAATAATATTAGTTATAATTGTGGTGATAATAATTGTAATGATGGTTAACCAATGATATATATTATGATGACGATGGCGACGATAATAACAATAATTATGGTAGCAGCGATAATAACGTCAGTAATGAGTAGAATATTAAATATTATAACTATGATGATAATGATAACAATAACTCATAAAACAATATAAAAAATATCAATAATAACCAAAAACTATGATAATAATAATATTAATAATGGTAATAATACTAATGATAATTTTAATGATATTAATAACACTAGTAGTGTTAGTAATTATAATAGTTGTCGTATTCATGATGACAATGATAGTGGCGGCGGTAATACTAATATTATTAATAATTAAATAATTACAGTAATAATAATGATAGTGGTGATAATAAAAATAATGATAGTATTGGTTATAGTTGCTATAATAATAACTATAACGATGATTTAATTAGTAATAGCTGTTGTGATAATGATGATGGCGATAATAATGATTATGATGGTAGCAACGATAATAATATCAATAATAATTAGAATATTAATTATTTACAGTAATGGTAATAGTGGTAGTTATAATGATAGTGATAATTCAACAATTATAATAATAAAAATGAAAATAATAATAGAAATAAGCTATCATTTGATGTTGTATTTGTTAGAATTGATTTTTGGACCTTATCTATGTATGATATTTTATATCTAATATCCTGAATTAATGGTTTGAACAATTTTGATGGCTCAATATTGTCTTTTATTTTTTCTCTTATTTTTTAAAAACTATATTGCTTAACATTAATTTTTTTTAAAAAAATATATTCAATTTTCATCTAAACCAATTAAAGAAATAAACTCATTGATTTAAATTTTATACAAAAAAATTACCCAAATTTATTGTTTTGTCCAGATTTAAAGCATTATGAAAAGAATCTCACTCTTAAATTATTATTTTTATATTTTAAGAAATATGATTTTGATGAAAAGAAATTAGCTGCTAGAATATTTTAGACAACGCGGGCCAGAATTTGTTGGAGTATTTTGATTTGCAAAAAAAATCACGGGGATGCCCTTTTCTGTCTTGCTAAGGAGGAGGGGTGAAACCAAGAGAAGGCTATTTGCTTTCGCCTCTTGCCGTTGGACAGAGCGAGCAGCAAATGTTTTGGCTGGTTGAGCTGCTGCAGTAAGACAAGTAAGCTGAGCTCCTATGTCACTGAAAAGTTTCAGGATTCTTTCTTTCTTTCTTTGAATCCATTAACGGATTGCTTAGTTTCTTTCCTCTTCAAAATGTAGAGACATGGATTCATTAACTTGGTCCATCAACAGCACCCCAGAATTCATGCTATAAAACAATTTAGTGTGCGAAAGAAATCAGAGAAAAGGCAATCCACCATGCAGAAGAAACCATGAAGTTGAAAGCAATTACCATAGAATATACATTACCATGGTCAATTAGGAAAATGGAACACAAAGGACTCTGCAAAATGGAACATCCCACTTAGGCACTACTAGAGTGCATTAATAACGTAAGACATTCACAATCTTATACTGAGAATCAGTTATCATCAAAGATATAACTGCATGCTGAAGAGAGTATGCAGCACGACTAATTGTTTCTCTGACTCAGCACCCGCAGAATGGAAAGAAACAGGTTCAGAATGTCCAAGTAGAGAGCTGCCGAGGCCAAAATATACTGATCATATGAGAAGCGTTTGATCAGTTGGTCAGTGTCGTAGACTATGTATCCACAGAAAATCAAAGCACTAATTCCACCATAAACTGCAGTAGATGTTGAACCAAGTGGGAAGAACACCTGCAATATACCAGAACATCCATAAAATCAGACCAATAAATATACTGGGTGAACAAGGAATATCTTTGTGTTGCTAAGAAAATATATCCATGGCAGAATGACCTGAAGAAAATGAGGCATCTAACCTGGATAAAACTAGTCAGGATGAGGATAATGAGGGCAGTGAAGAGAATTGGTCCAAGAAAGCTGAAGTCCTTGCCCTTCTTAGAAGCCCAGAAAGTGTATCCAGTTAGAGAGCAAACCACAGCGGATGTCAGAATTAATGCCTCAAGCACAATTTTCCCTGAAAGGATTTGAATGCAACACAATATTCATATCATAATTACAAAAGCTGCTCATAAAGTCACCAACAAAACACGGGTTATAAGATTTCCAAACAGGATACGATCAAGATACCGACCTTCTATATTAGCACAGCTTGCTCCAACCAAGAGGCTCAATGAAACAGTGAAGAGGCCAAGAATGATTAGATTCACAGGGTGTTTCTGGTGATACACGTGCAAGGGCCACAACACTGCATTTTCCACCACTCATGATTTAAATTTAAAGCACAAAATTTCAGGACACAAGCAAATTCATAATCCCCGTGAATTGACTTCAGTCAACGATATATTAGAGCATTAAGGGTCTTACTTCCTGTTATATGCAAAAACAACAACGATAAAAAGAAACCCAGAGGCTCTAACCCAGTTCGAGTTTCAATTTTACCGCTAAATCAAGACAAAAACACGCATACTATCCAAAAACACACAGACATGAATCAAGGAAACAGAAGACAAAGGAAAGACATTTCGCTTTAATCTCCAACCCAATTCAAGTTTCAATCTTGAACCTTAATCAAGATTCAAACTTTAACCCCAGAAGACATCCTGAAACATGAAACTTAAAGGACATAAAATCAGCATGTTGTCAGTAAATGAATTCAATCTGTACAAAAGTAAATCAGAGGACAGTTGAAGCTAAATAGGAGAAATTGATGTTAAAACTATACATCTAACCATCTCTATTATTTTTAGACATTTGAAAGAATAAGATTAAGGTGATGAGATAATATATAAAAGTGGCGAAGGTAATACAGTAAACAAAATAATTGAATTTGAGTTCTATCTCTTTTTCCGAATATGTGAATTCAGCTTGTTTATCAATTGAATTCAAATTGAAATTGAATTACAGTAGACAATTGGAAACCTGTAAGCAAATCATGAAACATTTCGTGAAAAAAACAGAGAGGAGAAGGAGAGATCTTGAATTTTGAGTACTTACAGATGAAGGGAACAATTGATAGAAGCATAACGAACCCAAAACTGCCCCTGAGGAGATCAGTGATAGGAGTATATAGAACCGTAGCAGCAGAGACGATGGTGGTGAGGACAAGCTGAGCAGCCAAGATGCCATAAACCTTGCGAATCAAGCCCCATCGTAACTGGTTCTCTCCTGAACTCAAACCTGGGTACAGAGTCTCTCCATTTCCTGCCTCCAAATCAACCTCCTTGCCCGCATCCTTGTTGCTAACGCTCGAGTATCCGAACATCTCTGCTGACATCTAGTCCTCTTGTTCTTTCCTTGAAGAGAAGGGGAGGAGGAGGAGACTTTTTGTTGTTTTTCTCTTGCTGGTGAGGTTTTTTACTTTATTGAGAGAGAGCTGGTGGCTTGTTTCTTAAAATGACCGGATGTGGTATGAGAAGTGTGACAGACGAATGGGGTGATAGGAAATGAGATGGGGTCCAGAGAAAACGAGGCAGTTGACGGTGGTGATACGGTTTAGGGCTGTCTCATCTAGATTTATTGTGCGTGTGATCTGACCACATATGCAATGAGCTGTTACCAGGAAGTTTCTCATCGGTTCAAAACTCAATTGTTAATCTATTAATTCTATTTGGAGAAAGAAAAATAATTAAATAAGATCATTTTTTAAAAAAATATATATATTTAAAGTGGACTCTACATCGAGTTGTATTTCTGATGCGGACCACTTCAAAAACACTAGTAAAGACTCATTACATGTTTTCAAATGGTCCAATGACACGGTCTAGGACAAAGGCATTGAAAGAGGCAATGAATGCATTGGTTTGAAGGTTTCAACCAGTTCAGAATTGCAAGGATCATTGGAGTATCAAGAGGAGACCCTAGTATATTTTATCTATGTGCATGAGGGGTCCAATACAGCCTTATTTGGGCCATGAAGTGAGGAAAACAAAGGAGCCAAAAGAATCCTACTATAACTTGGAAACATGGGATTGATGGGCTGGATGGAAGAGAATAAATAAATCTTATGGGCTTTATTTAAGTTAGTTAGCTACAGACCAAGACTTGTTTGGGCTTAATTAAGACTTTGTTTTCAGCTAGGATCCAAAACTTGCTTGGATTAAGTCATGGGCTTTTCAATTTAGGATTTTGGGTTAGTTTTTAGTAGACCTCTTTTAAGTCCACATAAGAGGTCCATTAGGGTTAGTTTTTAAAAGACTATTTAAACTCATGTTAACTAAATTTCGGCAGCCATTGATTAATTTTAATTCTGAACTTTTCAGTTTATGTGTGAGAGTGATTCTTGCATTCTTTAGTTCTTAAACGAACTGAATCCGACTTATCGAAGATTAACTGGCTTCGTGACGTCATTCTACTCATTCCAATAGTACTGGTGTCTTGGGGCAGGTTTCCATTGTGTCACACTCCTATCAGACCTATTTCAGCTTTCCGGGATCAGATCTCATCCTTGGTTGTGGGTTGCGTGACCACGTGATCATGAGGTTCACATCAACTTCTATAAAATATTTTAAAAAATCAGAATTATAGACATAAATTAACCAGTAGAATACTATGAAATTCGATTTTATTTTTATGAATTTAACATCAAATTGACTTGCTTTTTTTTTTATTAAGAGTTTGATACTGCGTTTTAAAAATGTTTTTTTTAAATGTTTTATTTTTATATTCTTAGACCATTTTAATATGTTGATGTTAAAAATATTTAAAAAAAAAACAATATCATTCGAATGTATTCTAGACTAAAAACACTTTAAAAAACAACATCAACTATATTCTTAAACAATTCCCTATTCCATTGATGATGTCAAGCAAGAACTTCATATAAACTTCGGGTTTTTCATTGATGGAATGTAGATTTTTCATCTTCTCAAGCAAGTTTTCCATTGGAATAGAGACTCATCCCATGCTTAAAATATTAAAAAAATAAAAATAAAAATAAAATGAAGTCGCAAGGAGTGTATATGTGACCTGTGCATGTCGCCGCATGACCTGGAATTTACCCTAAAATAATCTTGGTGGAGGTGATGGTTATTGCAAATGTCATTTGGCATAGAAAATAATATCGACCCAACATAGTGGACGTGACTCCTACGACCTATTTGATGGTATTTTAGAAATTCTCAAGGAACATGGATGGTATTTTCTAATTTGATGCACAGTAAAACTATGAAATTAGCCCCCAAAAACGACAAAATATTAGCCCCAGGATCGTGGGATTACGTTTTTTTCCAAAAGTTTTGCACAGTAAAACTATTGAAATAACCCCTAAAAAGACAAAACAGAGTACTGTATCTAGGGGTAGTGTTGTATTTTCCGCACAATTTTTTTTCATGATTATCACTAGTTGTAGGGGTGTGTAGGTAATTGACCAATATTTTATTACTTTTTCTGAAACACTGTCGGCGTGTCGTTCGGACACTCCCACGGTGTTTCACACGCATGTGCCATTCGGGTGGCGCGTGCGCTGTCATTAGACAGTCAAAACTTCACTTCCATCGTGTCACCTAGTGAGTCGGCCTGTCCTTGGTCTACTAGTGTGGCACGTGCGGGGGCGCCAGTGTTCGAGTAAACACCAGTGAACAATTTTGTGTCTTTTCTTTGTTTTCTCCCTCTTGCCGCTGCAACTTTTGTCCAAGTCCCTCATGTTTGTAGGTTGTTTATTATAGTCCCTAAGGTTTTGATTTCGTTTTTATTCCTGATTTCTTTAATTAAAAGTTTGATTGTTTTTAATTGTGCCATTCAATTAAAACTGATTATATATGATGATTTTCATTTCAGTCCTTATTCTTTTGATTTTTGATTTCTTTTAGTTCCTTTAATTTTTTCAGTGCGGAGATTTTGATTTATTTTAATATTGTCCTCCAATTGAAATTGGTCATATATGCCACTTTTCATTTTAGTCCTCCTTCTGTTAATTTTTTAACAAAATTACACAACAATTACTTTTAGAAATGTCATTATTTCTTTCAGTCCCAAGGTTTTTATTTGTTTCAATTTTATCTTTAAATTGGTATTAATTATATATAGGTTGTTTGAATTAATTTTAATTGTGTCTTCCAATTAAAACTGGTCATATATGCTACTCTTCATTTCGGTCCGTATTTTTTTTAATTTTTTAACAAAATTAAATTGCATTTTTTTAATTAAAAATACCTTTATTTGTTTTGGTCCGAAGGTTTTTATTTGTTTTAATTTTATCCTTCAATTGGTGTGTGTGTGTGTGTGTGTGTGTGTGTGTGTGTGTATTTGTTTTAATTGTGTCCTCAAATTAAAATTAGTCAAATATGTTACTTTTCATTTTGATCCTTATTCTTTTAATTTTTGTAATAAAATGACACTGCGATTTTAAAAAAAAATATATTTTTATTTGTTTCGATTCCCAGGTTTTTATTTGTTTCGATCCCTGGGTTTTTATTTGTTTCAATTTTATACTTTAATTGGAATTAATTATATATTTTATTTTTCATTCCGGTCCTTATTCTTTAAATTTTTTATTTGATATTAATTCCTTTGGGTTTTTTTGTCGTTCTTGGACAATGTTTATTTTTATCCGTATTTTCTATTTATGCATCTATGCTTTTAGTTTTTATTTTTATTTTTTATCCTTTTTTTATTGGGGTTTTATTTTTAATCGGTTAAATCTTGAAATTTTAATTTATATTGGTGATTATTTTAAAATTAATATTGCTCCCTTTTTCCTTTTGTTCATTTTTTTTTGTGTTTTCTGTTATTTTTATTTATTCTTTGGATCAGATGATTTTTATGATCTTATTATTTGCTCAATAATAATGATAATTTTAGTGATTATTTTTTTTAATAATTTTTCAGGGCAATTTAATAATTTTAATTATTTTGACAGTAATGTTGATAATAATTTCACTGTTTTAGCAATGATAATGACGGGAACACAAAGATGGATTTTCAATTTATGTTTTTGTTTTTTTATGGATAGAAAATTAACTATTTATTTTTTTTATTTTATTATTGTAGGTATTTTCACAATTTATATTTTTTTTAGTTAGATTTAAATTGAATTAGAAAATGAACTACTCTTAATACAGTGAATTCAATAATTCAGATATCCGAATCTTCTTGTTTTTTTTTAATGATAATGATAATTTTATGCTGGTTATGTCGTTAAAACCTACTAAACAAATAAATTTATATCGATTTAAAATTTATATATTTTATAAAAAACTTGCACTTGATAGAAATTTTGCACAAATTTATTATTTTGGCTAAATTTATATTATGATAAAAAAATCTCACACAATTAATATTTTTTGCGTTGAAAAAATATGGTGTCACCCGCGACGAGACGTAGGGGCATTGGCTAGTTATAAACTAAAATACGTGAATTGTTTACTACAAGGGTCATTATTTTATCCTTTTCATGAATATATATTTTATGTTGAATTTATTGTTAATTTTTTCTTAGAAATGCATTAAAATAATATTTTATTTTTAGTGTTTTAAAATTATTTTTGATATCAACAAATGAAAATGATCAAAAAACACTAAAAATTTTTATTTTAAAGTAAAAAATAAAAAACAATTCATATTTTTTTCAAAAACGCTTTTAAAACACAATACTTAACATCCTAATAATGAATGACACTGTGCATTTTTTTCTAACTCCTTAAGAAAGATCACCAAATATCAGTGGTAAAAAGAGAAAAATATCATCAACACTAATTTATACTACCAAAACAATCATTTTTTTTTTGTCAAATGATTTTATTTAATGATTAGTCTCATTCACATGTCAAGACAGATCCATGCGTTAACCCTAATGAAATAGATCAAGCGAGTTGACTTAGCTTTTTAAATCTAGCAATGCTGATTTGTTTTTCTTATTTTTTAATGAATTTTTTTATATTTCTATTTTTTTATATTTATATTATTACCTATTTATCTCTTTTATCGCGTTTATAAAGTCTTTTTAAAGGATAATTATTTTTTTGTTATGTATTTAATTTTTAAAGAAGTTTTTCTGACTCATTTATATATATAGATGAACTTTATTTTTGAAAATAAAACAAATCATGTAATATTTAAAATATGTGAAGCCTTACATAATGTATATATTTTTTATTTGAACAATTTAATGTGTGTGTCTATTTCTATTATTGTTTGATCGGATAAAAGTATTATTTTAATAAATAATTTTAGAAAAAATAATTGGGTAAATATACTGTCTTAAACATCTTGATTTGTATCTTGTCTCTCAATCTTTCCGCTCTTTTAAGTTATTATTTGTGGGGTTTTTCTCGTTTATTAACCCGTATAATTCTCAATTTAATTTAATATAATTGCATGCATGCATAATTGTTTTTTATTTTCATTTATTTTTTTAACTACAAAAATATATCAAAAAAAGCCTTTGTATAAACTATTTTGTTGAAAATAAATATCTAACTCGCGGCAAAACATGAGTTAAGTATTTAGTATAATATTAAAACAAAATGTCATTTTCTCAAAATATGATATATTTTTTCAAATTATTTTTTTGGTGTGTTTTGAAATTGTTTTGATATTTTAAGGTTAGAATGAATTTTAAATATTATTTTAATAATTGATTTAAAAAATTAGTATTTTTTTTTCTTCAATTTAATATTTGTTTTTTGTTTTTAAATTATTTAATGGTATGGTATTAAAAATATTTTAAGAAATAATTTAAAAAATATTATTTTGATATATCTATAAATAAATATAATTTTAAAAACAATTATTTAATGGCATATACCCTTGATTGTTTTGATATTTTTATTTTTCTTTTGATTTTATAGTCCAAGGCATTTTCGAGTCTTATCTATGAATCTATATAAATCTTGCATCAACCTGTTTTATTTTTCTTAAACATTTCCCTAAATCTAAACTAAAACTAAAAAATTGAAGAGACGTCCTCTTTGTATCTTATATTTTTGAAGCATTATGTTGTGGGTTAAATTTTAATTCGGAGGATCTCTACATGTTCTTTTATATCTTATATTTTAAAAATACATAAATTCACTAAAAAAATATTCATTTTTTAATGTTTTTATCTTTATCTCTTGGACCAAATATATCTTTATAACTGTTTTTTTATTTTTATTTTTATATCTATATCTTAAAACATAGTTTTTATTTATATTTATTGTTTTGATGTGCTGATATTAAAAATATTTTAAAAAATAAAATAAAAAATACTATTATAATATATTTAGAGGTAAAATATAATTTGAAAAGTAACCTCTAGTAAATAAAAAAATAAATATTAATAATTTAGCAACATGTATCCTCAATGTTTTTATTTATATTTTAATGCATTTTTGTGTTTTATCCGCTAATCTATTTGATTATTCCTTTTTTTCCCGAAGGCATGTGAACTGAAGGGAACAAAAATAAATTTTTTATATCTTATTAAGTGGAAACAAGTTTTTTTTGTTAATACTCTTATTAAACCTAAACATACAATTATTTTGATTTTTTTAATGAATATAAATGTTTTTCTCAATAAATCTTTTATTTATTTAAATGAATATAATATTTTTGATTGAAAGCATTGTTTGTGTAGAAAATAATAATTGTCAAAGCAATTTTAAAATAATATATTTATATTTTATAAGATTAAAAGCTAACAAAATCATACATATAGAAAAATTACGTTGCAAATTTATTTAAATAATTTAAAAATAAACATTATTTCAATTGAAATTTTATAAACTACTCATTATTAATATTATTATTTCCATATTAAATATATAATAATTGAGAAAAACAGTAAAATCTAAATAAGAATTTATAATTGAATCTGGATGTTTAGAAGTGTGGCCGTTGTTATTTTTTAAAATATATTTTTACTCAAAAATATATTAAAATAATATATATATATATATATATATATATATAATTTTTAAATCTAAAAATCTTTTTTTTTTATTTTGAAAAACGCTTTTTCATATGCTTTTCTGCAGCCGTGCTTCAACTTTTATATTTTTATTTTTTGAACAAGAAAAACAAAAACATTTAGAACCTGGTAGCATCATTATACTCTTGTAAGAATAAAGGGAGTAAAAAAGAAAAAGGAAAAACAGGAGGGGTCAACCTCAGCCCTAGCAAACAATAGGTGGATTAGAAGCAAATACAACAGCCAAAAACAGTAAAAAAAAACAAAAAAAAAACAGAACTGAAGAAGCAAATGGAGAAGAGACAACAACGACGACCTCCTCCTCCTCCTCTCCCCTTCGAAATCCACTCGCTTGATTTAGAGCCAGAACCACTAGTGCACACACAACATATGCACAAGAAGGGAAAAAAAGATATGATTTTCGACTCGATCCCTAGTCTCTTCAACAATATCAAAAGGTAATTAATCCATCCGGGGATTGATTGAATGTTCTTTAATTTCACCGATTAGTTTGTTTATCTATTGATTTATCTTTTTCACTGTGATTTAATTCGTTGGCAAATGATTTCAAAAGGAAATGAAACGAACTTAACCGATTTGCAGTTTAGGCCTTTGAATTAGGAGTGTCACTTAACTTGCAAAATATTTGTGGTTTTTATTTATTTGCTAGTCCCATCTAATCAAAGTGCATGATTGTTAAAGTAATTGCTCGTAATTGTTTTTGACTCATTTTTGGTGCCCACTGTAAATGCAGTTCAAACAGTGATCCTTACAGCGAGGAGTATGGGAATGCTGTGATTGTAAGAGCATATCCACTTGGCATGGTACGGGCGAACAGCAATGTCAATGTGGAGGGTGGAAGGGAGTCTGGAGTTGAGCCGCATAAAGGGTTAGAGTTTGATTCGGCAGATGATGCACGTCAGTTTTACAATGTGTATGCTACGCGTGTAGGATTCAGAACTAGGACCGGCCAACTTTATCGATCCCGTACTGATGGTTCTGTTTCTTCGAGAAGGTTTGTGTGCTCCAAGGAGGGTTTTCAACTAAGCTCTAGGACGGGCTGTCCTGCATTCATAAGGGTACAAAGACGGGATTCTGGAAAATGGGTCATTGATCAAATGCACAAGGATCACAATCATCAACTTGGAGATGTGGAGGAAAGCCATCCTCCGGTTTTGCAGCAGAAAGCTCCTATGGGTAGGAAATCATCAGTTGAGGTTTCTTCAAGGAAGAAATTGAAGTTGCTTGCAGAGGTTGATGATGGACAACCGTGCTCCTCTGGATCCATTAGTGTCAAACGGGTTAGAACAGGAGCCAATGGACAACCAATAGCTGAACCATATGCTGGTCTAGTGTTTACATCACCTGATGAAGCTTACAATTTTTATGTAAGGTATGCGGATGAAGCTGGATTCAAAACTCGTATTGGTCAGCTGTTTCGATCAAAGAATGATGGGTCAATTACATCCCGGCGATTCGTGTGCTCTAAGGAAGGATTTCAGCACCCTTCAAGAGTAGGTTGCGGAGCTTTTATGAGAATTAAGAGACAAGAATCTGGAACTTGGATGGTGGACCGTCTTCAGAAAGATCACAATCATGATCTTGAGCCACAGACAGGAACTCATAAGAAAAGTTCCACAGCTCCAAAGAAATTTATAGATGAGGTAAATGGTGGATTAGACTCCTTGGATCTATTGGAGATTAATAATGGTGTCCATTTCAGTAGCAGTCAGGGTAACAATATTGGAAGTGAATGGTACCGATTGCTTCTCGATTATTTTCAAAGGAGGCAAGCTGAAGATACAGGATTCTTTTATTCGATGGAAGTTGATAATGGCGTTTGCATGAGTATTTTCTGGGCAGATGGCAGATCTAGATTTGCATGCAGTCAATTTGGCGATGCTGTTGTTCTTGATACTTCATACAGGAAGACTAATTATCTGGTGCCATTTGCAACATTTGTAGGAGTTAACCACCACAAGCAGCCGGTGCTACTTGGGTGTGCTCTAATTGCCAATGAGTCTAAGGAGTCTTTCATCTGGTTATTTCGAACATGGCTTAGGGCAATGTCTGGGTGCCGTCCGAAGTCAATTATAGCTGATCAAGACATGGCAATCCAACAAGCGATTGGCCATGTTTTTCCTGGGACTCGTCATCGTTTTTCAATGTGGCAGATTAGAGAAAAGGAAAGAGAGAATTTAAGGTCAGTGTCCACTGAATTCAAATATGAATATGAAAAGTGCATCTATGAGAGCCAGACAAATGCTGAATTTAATACCATGTGGAATGCGCTTGTCAACAAATATGGTTTGAAGGAGAACGCATGGCTCAAAGAAATGTATGAAAAGCGTGAAAGCTGGGTTCCATTGTACCTCCGAGGTACTTTTTTTGCTGGTATCCCCATGAACGAAAGTATGGAACCATTCTTTGGTATATTTTTGAATGCTGAAACACCACTTGGAGACTTTATAGCACGATATGAGCAAGGCCTTGCGCAACGTCGCGAGGAGGAAAGAAAAGAGGATTTTAATTCCTCTAATTTGCAGGCTTTTCTGCAAACAAAGGAACCGATAGAAGAACAATGTAGAAGGCTTTATACACTCAATGTGTTCCAGATATTTCAGAAAGAACTTTTGCAATGCTATAATTATCTTGGAATAAAGTCTTACGAAGAAGGCACCATCAGCAGATATTCAGTGCGAAGATGTGGGAATGAGCTTGAGAAACACATGGTTACTTTTAGTGCATCCAACCTCGATGTTAGTTGCAGTTGTCAATTGTTTGAATTTGAAGGTGTGCTGTGTAGGCATGTTTTGAGGGTATTTATCATGTTGGACATAAGAGAAATTCCATCTTGCTACCTCTTACATCGGTGGACAAGAAATGCTGAGCATGGTATTGTTTGCGATGTTGACTCTGGGGTTAGCTTTCAGGAACTCAAGGGTTTGATGGTGTGGAGTTTAAGGGAAACGGCCTGTAAATACATAGAGTCTGGAACAACATCTCTTGAAAAATACAGACTTGCCTGTGAGATTATGCGAGAAGGTACAAAAAAAGTTTGCCGACATAGGTAGGCCTTGGATGGGACCCATCACACCCACGGCTAACTTTTGTACCTTGTTTCTGGCCAACTTCACTGTATACTGATAACTTGGGAATAATGGCATTTCCCTCGCATGTTGTGCGTTCCATTTTCTTACAATACTAATTGAAAAGATTGTCTGTAGTTTTGAAAGTGTAAATTCTATCACCGATTTGCTCATTATTTTTCTCAGTTTTTCCTTTCTATTTTTTTCTTTTTTCTTATAATAATTTCAGTTTCAGACCGTGTAACAAATCACATAATTACTTGTTAAGTACTTGCATGTTGAGATGGAAAGAGAGGTTCTGTTTCTCGTGTCGGTGACTGGTGGCGGGTGAATCGTCGGTAAATGGTTTGTAGTTTTTTCTCCTTTCTTCCTTGCTGTTGCTGGCAATTACATGACGAGAAATTATGCATCAAAATGCATCCTCTGCCTAACCATAGACCCCTTTTTATGCTGTAATTCTCTGAACAGTCCCGCATAATTTAGTGATCTATAAAAAAAGAAAAACGAAAGCCAGGCTATTTTTATTTATTTACAAAATAACAAAATAATACCAAGACGAAGTTCAATTAAAAAATAACATGAATGTTCCATCCTCTCCTGTAAAAACGTTGGAGCAAGAACCACTTTGAAATGCAAAACATACGGATTCAGTAAGATATCCATCAAAACAAAGCAATGCTGTTCCTTAAACATATTTAAGTTTTGAATGCCAACCAAAAGGCATGATTTGCTCTTCACCCTCAGGATGGATACCTAACTCACTGAGATAACAGAGAAAATGTCATGCCATCCCAATTGATCAATTAATTATGCACAAGGTGATGAATGAGCTAAAACAGGAAACTACTCCTTTACAAACAGAGCATGACGTCGCAATCCGATGGACTCATTTAAAACTTCCTGCCTAGAAAACCTTTCAATAGTTTGACGAACCCCCCTCTATCGGTAAGAATCCCTCGTACAAAGCAAATGAAAAATATCAATCTTCAAGATAGAGTTGTGAAAACCGCTAATAAGAAGAGACGAGAAAAGAAATGAACAGAGCAAGCACAATAGTCACAAGAATCATCAGACGTAATGGGAGGAATTGACCCTCCTCGTCATCGTGGGGAGTTGGTGAGGGTGGCGGTGGAGGAACTGAAACTGGCTGGGTTCTGCGTTGACGCTGGCGCTTGTTGGCCCTGCTTGGCTGTGAGTCTGGGGTTGGCTGTGGAGGGGATGCAGGTTGGGGTTCTGGGCCGTCAAATAGGACAACCACGAGGCGCTCATTCAAATCGGGCGGTGGCGAGTAACTGTCATAATCAGGGATCCCTGTGGTATCCTCGAGCAGTCCAAATCGGTTCGCCGTCACTGCCAGTGAAATGTTATGAATGCTGTAATCAGCAATGACGCCGACTGAGAAAAGGATCAAGAAAACGATGATGGCAACGTTGAGTTCCATGGCAGGCAGGTTTCCGGGTTTCTTTGTAATTCTTGAAAGATTTCTGATTCAGGGAGAGGGGGGAATTAAATCTGACTGTTTCATTGGCAATTCCTTGTAATCTCGTCTCGATTCAGTTGGTGATTTATAACCAGCGAGGCGGGAAATGCAACTGATCCAATGCCACGTGTGACTATTTTACACCAATAAGTGATGCCTACGCATACAGCAGGGAAATTGACCTCATGCGATGAGCGCACACAGGACTAGTCTATTTGCCTGCCGAGTCATATCAAAACTTTTGTTAAATACATGGTTTGATTAGTAATAGAAAAGAGATTTAGACCCATTTTTCCTTATGTTGACCCCCTTTTAATTTGATATTGTTTCATTTAATCCAAATGAACAGCATCATTTCAACTCAACATGCATTGAATGGGATTGTAATCTCCACCGGCTACAATCCAATCCGAAGAAATAGTTGTAATTAAAAAAGTAGCAAGTTGAACATTGTCATGAATGAAATCTGGAGGAGTGTTACCGAAGACAATCAACATCTGATCCATTATTCCCCAGTCTTTTCCAGTGGATTGGTTGAAAAAAGGGCAATCTTCTCCACTTGATCACGAAGCAAAGCGTCCGAGTATCACGTCTTCGAAACATCCAGACAGTAACGAAATCCTGATGGCTCTGCAAATCATACTCGTTATAAAATGCTCTCCATTTTCCAAAGAGGACATGCGTCTTGCCTCCCCAAATCTTGAACATCATCCCAAACTGCTTGCCGTCAGGACCGTAAGTGTTCACTTCAATTCCGCGAGCAAGATTCTCTCCTTCACTCAGCAAGGATAGAGGTGATTTTCGGCATCTGATTTGCTTATCGTCAATCTGCTCTGACTGTCCTTCAAATCACTAGCCGATAGCTGCTTCTCAAAAGGCTTGCTGCATCTTTCAATCAGTTCGTTATTTAGTGAAGGGACTGAAGGGATATCAGGGGGGTTGTAACATTTCAGCATCCTCAAGATATGTTCAGGTCTTCCTAGTGGCAACTCTCCGGACAGATTTCTTGGAGCAAGATCGATGGTTCCTCCTTCAAGATGGTTTCTTGAATCTTCAGTTTGAGGTTGGTCGTGGCTGGGAGCACCAAGAAATTTTCTTTTCAATTTGGCCAAGGTAGAGCTAGTTTTGCTATCCAACCTCGTGTGCTTGACAGCAACAAGAAGTAGAGCCGTCTCCGCCTGCTCTCTGAGTTCTTCAGGATATTCACTCTCTGCGCTCGTTTCCGGCTTGCTTAATTCCTTGATTTCTTTCTCCATGTTAGATTTCTTGCAAGTAATATGCAGAGATTAATGGCTGCAGAGTTCTCTGCAATACAATGAAGGAATGCTTCGTAAAAATAGAGAACCCTAGACCGAGAGAAGAAAACACCCTAATGGAATTTCAGTTTCACCACAACTCTATTACCCATGAAACAGGAAAGAAATGAAATTCCTTGATTTTTCAATGATTTTAGAGCTCGCTGCAATACATACAAAGAAGGAACTTGGCTGATGAAGAAGAAGGACCATAATACATGCAAAGAAGGACACTAAAATACAATTGGGTGTTTTTGCAATGGTTTGCGCGCACTAAAACTCGAGAAATATTTCCTTCTCTTTTCTTTTTTTTAGGGGTGATAGAGTTGTGGTGAAACTGAAATTCCATCAGGATTTTTTCTTCTCAGCTAGGGTTCATGATCTGTAAAGAGAATACTCATGCATGTCTGCAGTGTAATAAAATTATTCTAGAGAGCTCAGGACGTCCATATTTTATTTTGATTCAACACATCCTCTTTCCTCCCGGATAGCATGGCATTGTCCGCCATTTGCAGGCTAAAAGCACTGACGGGCTAATTTATGCATTCAGAATTTCTCCTTGTCCAGAAGAAAAACAAAAGCATAAAACGAAAACCAGCCACACAAAATTAATCAAAGAATAATGTCCAAATCAAGCACTCAAATTAACATGTTCATGGCCACAAAAGGTCATCTACTTATGATATCAATATACAGTTTTATCACTCATTAAAAAACAGTAACAGCATCTTGGAATTATGAAATCTTGATTTTTATAGAAGCCTATAGAAGGGTTGATTGAACCCAGCTTACCGGAAAATTGCATCCAGACAGCAAACTTTGAACAAAAGCAAAGAGAGAATTTCGCTTTGAATAAAGGCTAAGAGAGAAAAGCAAAGCAGTACATATTAGTTGTTTGTGCACTCTAAGAAAATTTATAGAAGTTTTAGTTAATTTGTTGAGGTTCAGTTCCTGTAGGAGTGAAATACATCACCTTTTTTTTTTTTTTTTGTAGTTTTCTTAACAATCGACTAAACAAAACCTAGTAAAGATACGATAGAAATCCTCTGCCTTTCATTGAAATCCAAGAAAAGTCAAATCACATAAAAATCAAAGTCATTAAGAAAAGAGAAGCTTGTCATAACTCTAGCACCCCTCATTCTATATACAATAGCAAGAGACTGTTCACAGGATCATGATTTTGTTTGTCAAATAAGACACAAAGTTCATCAAATTGAAAAGCAGCAACCAACTAGATGCATAGCAAAAAGGTTTGCGCCCACCACTATGCTTGTTGTCGATAACATCAGACCTGACCATCAACAACGGGTGAAACCAGGCTCTGAATGTACACGTCTGCTTCTATACAAGAAGTAGCACCATTCATCACAGGGTACCTGAAAGAACCATGTTTGGGGTTGTAAATCACTAAAACTGACTTGTACTCCAGCAGAACCTCACCTCCAACATCAATGCACAGCGGCACTGAATAATGAAACCATAAAGGATCATCCAAATATGGTATGCTAAACAGCTTAGTCCAGGAATCTCTCACTCCAAACTCCTTCATAACCCAGACATCAGCTCGAGCCCCTGGGTAATTACACATCACACAAAGCCAGCCTTGTAAGACCCCCAAAACTCTCTCATAACCACCCTCCCCATAATCAGGCTGCACAACCTCCTCGAACATCTCTTGGGCTAAATCAAAGGCAACAATAGACCACGCTGACCCTACACTCCCTTCGGGCATAACCGGCCAACAAAGCTTCCCATCAACATGTTTCCCTGAAAAATCATATGGAAGACCAAGCACAAAATCCTCAAGCCTCCTCCAACACTCACCCTTTAATGTACAAACCTTAATTCTTGTCACATATCTACTACCTCCATACACACTCTTAGTCAGAAAACAAAACATGGCCAGCACCTTGTAGTCATCCATTTGACTATCATAACCGAACCCAAAAACAGTATAACTCCCTAATTTCTTTGCAAACCCCAAATCAGGTAATCTGTTATAAACCCTTGTAGAGGGGTTCCATAAGATCACAAAATCCTGCTTGATACCCAAACACAGTAGCCCATCACAGGACCCAATAACCCAATCATAGCGATAGGTATCCTTCAATAGATAGTAGTCAAGCACAGCAGCATCGGTTTCTGGGTTATTATAAACAGAGTAAAGTGAGCAGCTTTTGAGCTTCAGCAGTGGCTCGCTGGAGGAAAAAACGATTTCTGGAGATAAACCAGGGTCGTTTTTTGATAATGTTTTGACCTTTTCGAGATGGGTTCTGATGAATTGGTGATTTGAAATCAGGGATTTGAATGATTTGGAAACGCACCTGAATTTGACGAGGGATTTGGCTGGTAATCGGGAGAGGATTTCAATGATAAGTTCGTGAGGGAGGGTTGGCAGTGGAGGTGGCGTTTTCTTGGTTCTTTTTTTATTGTTTTGTGGTGGCGAGAGGCTGTGATCGTTGTTTTGCCGTTTTTGAGATGGTCCCAGAGATGTTGAAGAGGAAGACGACGACGGGGAAGGGATTGCCACTGGCGGGTCTTTAAGTGTTGGATCTCTGACTCGCGAGTTCTTGGAGATGATTGGGAAGGGGTGAGTTGGCTCGCTTTCTCTGTTTTCAGACTCCATTATTGGGATTGTCTTCCCTGTTTGGTTTTTGGGTGTCATACGTCTGGGGGATATGGCTTTTATTATGTTTCGTACGGTTTGAGTGATTTTTAAAGTATTTTTTTCGTAAATTGATGATTTTATTTATTTAGTTTTCTATGGTTTTGATAGTCTTACAGTATTTTGTTCATTATAAACTTACTTTTTTTTCATCGTAATGATGAGAAAATCTTCTGAATCTATGGATAAATTGATGAATGATGTTGGAACATGGTGGTGAGTTCACCCGGTTCGGTTTACTAATAGTATACATTCGGCATTGCTGTTCAAAAACACTTTAAATTATTTTTGTAGTTTCAAATTATTGTTTCTTAATCATTTTAATAAGTTGATGTTAAAAAATGAAAATTTAAAAATATTATTTTAATTCATTTCCAAGTAAAAATCACCCTGAAAAAACAACATTTACAACACCCCTAAACAAGTCCTCTGAATAAGACTTATTTATATATTTTTAAGATATGAAGCCTTTATGGAGAAAAAAAAAAAGAAATTGCTTATTCAGAAAAGAAAAAAGTGGTTCTGACCTAAAAAACCAACGAGATTGCAAGAATATGGTTGGTGGAAGCATGTTTTGTAGGTTGGTCGATTTCTTGAACCCTCTTATGCCAAGTGAATATCTGGGAACATTGAAAAACTGCACTTGGTCTTGATTGGCTTGTTATCTTCGATCATAAATGAATTCAGCGAAACAAACTCAACGAATGACATTAATTATAAAAACTAAAAGAGTGTGGAAAGAACTTTTCCATTTGAAAACTATATGCAGTTCAGTGGTTCGTTCATAAGGAATCGGTGGTTATCCTAGACAGGTCAAGCTTGCTTCCAGCCTCAGTTACAGAGGAGAAAGACTCAGCCACAGCTTGCCATCAGTGTATGCAAACTCAGTGAGCGATGGGGTAGGGCTCGTAAGTTGTCTTTTCCCCTGCAGATCGGGCACAAAACCCACCTGATCAAGCTTTGTATCAAAATCTTGAGTGGGATTTCTCTAGGTGATGTTGTTTCAGGATCCCCAGTTGTTAAAAAGATTAAATAAAAAAAAGTGTAAGCCAGCACCAGGAGTACTCCACCGCAGACTCCTTGCCGGGCGAGCTTACTGCTGCATTGTAGCATCATCACCATCATCAGGACGTAACAGAGTTTAGTTTTGTAATTTGAGAAAACTACGATCTCAGGAGAAGAAGAAGAAGAAGAGATGTTTGTATATAGCTCTTGGCACTATCAAGCATTGATAGTAAAGCACTACAGCCAGTCATTTCTAAATAGAAATGCAACAATGTCTAATTACCAGCCTTAAATTCTTGATAGTGCTACAGACTTGCCACGAAAGGAATCAGCATCAAAGAGTTGACCTGAACTTTTGACGTGCACTGCAAAATAACTAATTACAAAACGTATCAGAATCTCAGCAAATTTCATCCTGCAAGCATGAGGGGTATCAATCACCTGGCTAAACCATCATTTCTGACAACAGCTCATACAAAGTGTCTCTATGAATCCATTGTATCAGATTTCCACTTGCTAGTGAATGATTTTGTACATATCGATGGCATCAATGACCAACTAAGCCCAGTTACCTGCAAGTAAGTCATTCATGTGATACACATATCTAGAAGATAAAATAGCGAGGATTCTATTTGTGGTAATTTATATGTTTAGTGCCTTCAAATTACAAACCATTATGTACTTTTATTTATTGTATCTTCATTCTCAATAAATTAACTAATTTCCCTTAATTATACAATTTACTAATATTATAGTACAATTAGGACTCAAAAAGTACATTGTTACCTTCGAAAAAGAAAATAAATATCAATTATCTTCTCATCAAGTCCGTGATCATGAAAAGTAACGTAGGTTCACCTAATGCTGTCTAAAAAATGATCTTATCTTTTCATAATTTAGCTAAATCTTCACAATTATGATAGTTTGAACAAATAAGTATAATTTTAATGATACTTATTTCAATAATTATAAATGTCTTAAAGTAACCATGACAAACAACTTCTATTTGGAAGTCCAGTAGATATTTTTAGTACGAAGAGAGAAATTACCAAGGCAATGGTGGAACATGAAATCAGACCAAGAAATAGTCAGACAAAAGAGCAGCGCCTACGACACCAATCAAGCATAGAAGAGAAACAAAATCTGCCGTCCCAATCGATGAGTCTGATAAGAAATAGATTTTATGGGTGTTGCTGTCACCTCTAAAACCCCGGACAATCATTGCCTGCAAGATGCCACAACATCTGTAATATTAAAAGCAGAAGTCTTTGGGTAGCAAATTTTTCCAAGCTGCTTGTACTAGATTTGGGTCTAGTGCATATTGTCCACAATACCATGATCAGATGAATATTCAAGGCCAACAAGAAAATGTAAATCGATATAAGAATGACTTAGGAAGTTGCGCATATATCAGGATCTGCAATAGTCATGGGGGTGTAGATTCTCAAAAATGTTTCCAAGGTCAACAATTACAATCAATCATTTTTATTAAACACATATTAAGTGAAATGCTGAAATGCAAAAGTGAGTAATGAATCCAGTTGTGTCTTTACCCAGTTATTTTATATTTTTTGAGGAAGATACTATTTCAAAAATCCCACTGCATAATTTCAAGCAAGGATTTATTTTTCAAACGAACTCTCATCACAGATTATTTTTGTCATGCTATTCTTGTCAAATTTGTTACATATAACCAGCTCGCCCTGACTTTCAAAGAACAGCCTTGGGTGTAGGTAGGAAAGTCACCAATACAGTAGTTCACAAGCACGAAAACTGATGATAAATTGCGAGGAAGAGTGGGTATTCAGTTCAGATATAAACCTGAGATATCTGCTCTGCATGGCTAAAAATATTCTTGAAGATCCGACGTATATAGGAAGCAAAAACTGAAAAGTTAAAAGCGAAAACTGAAAAGTTAAACACTACAATAGAACATACATAGAAGATAATCTATCATCTCATTCGTCAGAACAATATCCAGCATATCCCCAGTTCTTTAAAACATGGAACTTGTTATACCTGTAAAACCTCAAATTATAATTCTTCTATAGCACACACCAACCATGAACTCTTATGACATTGTATACTCTTTATCCCAGTAAAACCAAACCGTGAGCTCATTATAAAAGTGTATGCTGTGTAATAATAAAAACATTGCTTGCAATGCATAGCAATAAATGTAAAGGAAGATGGCTGGAATGTTCCAATAGACTAGCAATGAAACTCTTAGTCTCCGTTGTGAGCTCAAGAAAAAGCTAACACAATCCAAAAAAGATAAGGAAATACGACATCCATCTGTTTACTTACTATCTATTGTCTCCATAATTGTCAATTGCTTCCATTTTATTCTGCGAGAAACAATCCCCAGTGAAACGTTTCGGACCTGTAAACCATAACTATTCAATTAAATTAAAAAAAAAACATTTATTAATTAATGCTATACTAAGAGAAATCAAATGGATAAAAAAAATTGTAATGATATACTAAGAAATCAAAAGGTTAAAAAAACATGTAATTCAATTTAATGAAAAAATCGGACACTCACCTCGTCAAAGACTAGATTGATGAACCTCAATGATAGTAAGAGGGTAAGAGTTATTTCAGCCACCGGAACACCTATGTATCTTAAGGGAAGCATAAACCACCGTATAGCAAACGCTAGTTGTTCAGGGGTTGTGGTTGCCAGGCAGAGGCTCGCACTTTGGAAGATCTTTTAGGGGGGGAAAGGCAAAAAAACAGATACAATTTGTTCAGACATATTTAGTTGAGTACAGAAATGATTATTACTACTCCAATCAGCACCAAAAAAAAGAATTTTGAATAAAAAAATCAACCTTTTGGGCTCTGAGAAGCAACCCCAGTAAGCAATTTGCTCAAGTGTTTCACATGTGTGCAGGTAAAATCTCCCCATAAATGTGCATACGCAGATTTGAAAGAATTAATTATCACAGAAACACTACAGTAAAGAGAGAAGGACGTTGAGAAACTTACAGTGAAGGTTAAGCATGCAGCTGTGCTTGCTACTGACAAACCCTTCCTTGTAAACTGTAAAGGCCCTAGCTTCATGATTAAATATGAATAGCCACTCAAAGACATTGGAAGATTAGGCAAGCCTGTGATGGCAGGTGGTGGCGTTCTCAACTGGACAAGTGGAGGCACACCATCTGATCCTAAACCCAATGTAATAAATAGGATTCCAGAAAGCAATGACACTCTTCCCAATTGGTCCTACAAGGATTGCTGCAAATTCAGAACGGAGAATAACCTAAACAACATATTGCGTATTATTCCAATGTAAAAACATACCACATCATTTAGCACCAAAAACTAAACAAAAAATAGTCATAAAATATTGAAGAGATATTTTAAACAATTCCCCACAAAGAACATCCTTCTTTCAGTCACTATGAGCACAAATCCTTTTTTATTGAAAAAAGAATCGATATTTAGCAATATTGGAAAGGGAATTTAATGAGAAGCATATCTTTTGAATCAAAATCTTGAAATTGTAACTCATAAAACTAAACTCAGATCGAAACAACCTAAACATGTATCGCAACCATTCCATTTTAGACATACCAACTTGTTTAGAACAGCACAAAGTCCCTGAATTACCAAAAATTCTTATGCATTTTCTTTCTTTTTAACTAATAACAATGTAATCGAACCAAATTATTTAAAAAGTGTTTCAAAAGCTCTTGTAGAATCCTAAAAGGAGGCTCACAACATTTTCTAAGCATAAGGAAGTGTTTGCATATTACAAGTCAGAATTTGATCACTTACCATACACACATGCCTTGGGAGAACCAGTACAGACAAAAGAGCAATGTAAACTACCAATCCGAAACGCATCACGATATGCGATCGCGCTGGTAAAACAACTAGAGCCAGGAGCCATATCTGCATAACAATTACACATGTTTCAAATTTACACGAACATGCACATTACTTTATCAAAACTCCATATAAAAGAAAACAAAAAACTCCCATCATTTACAATTCAAGAACACAAAATATTTAAGTCCTATCATACAATTAACTTCCACTGCTTATTTAATCAAAACCCAGCAAATTGAAAGTAAAACCCACATATCAAATCAATCAAATTTCTCCAAAATAATCAAGAAAAACCGAAATTACCCATATATCAGCAAGACCAAATTTTATCGAGATACAAGAACCCAAATGAAAAAAAGAAACCTCTGAACAAAGAGTTGGCAACTAAAAATTCAAACTTTTTGTTTACCAATTTGATTCTGGGGTCCACAGAATGCAAAAACGTGGTTGGTGAAGAAATGAACTGGCCAATGGGACTAGCAGTGGCACCGGAAATCAACTTGAATATCTTATCGCCGGATAAAGCTCCGATGGGTAACCGGCTGACCCAGTTGTTGGTATCACCAGAATTGTCCAGTGAAGCTCTAACTTTGAAACTTGTCGGTTTCAAAGTTTGATGGGTTTTTTTGAAAGTGCTTTTAGGGTAAACTTGTGCACGAAACGGAGAAATTAGGGTTTTTGAACCGGGTCTTGCAGACAGCACGAGGAAAGTGACCGTTTGGATGGTACAGTGCGTGCAGTTCATCGGTGTATTTTTTGAAGGGATTTGTGTTTTTGGTACGGTTCCTAAATGCAGTTTGTTATGTTCTAAAATGGCGGGAATTATCCTTATTAGTATTATTATTTAGTAGACAGCACTTGAGAAATCGAGGGATGAACCCACCAATGGAAAGAAAATGGATTCGTTGACGAATTGCAAGTGATGAGCATGGAAAAAGAATGGAGGTGTTGTGATTCATAAAATTGGACTCGGAGAACTCGATCGTATGAATTTCTTGATTCATATGGTCAAGTAATTCTCACACAATCAACTTTAAAAATGTAAGTAAATCAAGCTTACTCCAATTCATAAGAAAATAACTTATACTTAGTCACCTGTATTATTAGAATTGAATTCTCCCAAAAATAATAATTTGTGAACAAGAAGCATATTAGATTGACATCATGAAATTAATTGCAATTCAATAAATCATTTTTAGTTCTTTAAAAATTCAAGAAAGGGAGAATATATCACCCACACATAACAACATGTTGCAGCAAATACAAAGTAATTTTCTTAATTATCCAAAATCGAATCACATATGAACATAAGTGTTTTTATACTACTTATTTTGAAATAAACTCTAATCGATTCTTTTTGTGGACTTATACGAGACCCAATTATAATTAAACCCTAAACCCTAAGTGTTTGAGCCAAAAACATAAAACTAATAGGTTTATTGGCTTTCGTACAAATACAAAAAGAGTTCACATAAGATAGTATTATTTCCCTAGTTTAGAAGTCATTAAGGTCGAGATAAACTTTCTTATAGGTGTGGGAGTGTTTGTTGCCTTTAAAGATCTCTTGTTAACTAGAAAAACCTTATTTGATTTGATCTTCAATGTTGTTACCCCGATACTTCCTTGTTTAGCTTGGATTTCCTTGTAAGACCTCGACAAATAACAAATCAATTTTTCTCATTTAGTTTCTGACTTGTAGGTTTTTTCCATAGATAAAAGAATCAATTTATTTGACGTAATTAATCCTTCCAAACTTAGGAATCGAATCTAGCTGGAATTCCTTGCTTTCTTAGAAAATAATATGTTGACTTAGACTTCTTATTATACAAGAAAAATACATCAAGTCAAGGTTGACGTGGAGCCAAACACATAAACCCTCTATGAAACCTGGATTAGATCCTTCTTGACTTGTATTGAATGAATTATAAGTTGCCCATTATACTCTTTAGGCATCCTTTTCTTTTCTAGTTCCATCTTGCTCTATATATGCTAAACTAGCTCATTTAATGATTTTTTAAATCTATTTGTCATAGCTCTTGTAATCAACTCACTCGGCACCTTCAATGAGTCAATGGTGTGTCTACAAGTGGTGTTGGGCTGGACTCGTCATTCTCTCTCTTGTAAAAAGCATTCAACCTCTAATCTTAATCACTTACATCAAACAAAATACGATAAAATATATTAAAGATACCACTAATATCATACTTACTAAGAAAATCAACTTTGTAAGTATTGTCATTAATCCTCTCTTGTATTTATATGTAGATAAAGAATAAATGGTATTCTCTAAACTTAAATGTTTCTTAAAAATTATTTAAATCTTGTATTAGACTTGTGTTAAGTCTTGTATTGTCTAGATAGATGAAGTCTAGAGCGGTTATTTTTTCATGCCCCTAGAAAAAATTATTTATACAGACTTTATTGCAATATATATTTTAGGAAGTATGTTATAAATTATTTAATTGATGTATATATAAATATTTATGAAGATGTGTATATTGTATAAAACACTATAAAAATTGTGACAATGATAGAGAAAAAAAGATCAAATTAACTAGGCAAAGGTAGATTTATCTGATGTTTGTAGGCCTAACTAAGCTCACCTGAAGCCAATAACACACATGTATTTGATATGAGCCAAATGGAGCCTACGTAAAGCTCAATTGGAGTTGACCTAGGAAGTATTATTGTTTTTTAGTTTTTTCATGTATCATCAACAATGAACTACATATGAAATTGTATTATGTTGTAAGAATATTTTTTCTGTTGTCATGAGAATCCCGCAATGGTGTCGGGAGTTATGAATTTGTCACCTAGTTATCTAGTTAGGATTGTTAAAAAACCAACTATTCTACTCTTTCTCAGAGAGTAGAAGATAAGATCTAGTTGTGGTTAGGAAGGTATTAGCAAATTTAACGCACCCTATCTAGAGTAAATTACTTTGTGTGGTTTTGATGTGGTTTAGGGATTTGGTCTTATGAATAAATCGGGTAATTTGAATTTTTCTTGGGCTTGTGTACCCAAATCAATTATTATATGAGTAAATCCATATAAAGTGTTCTCAAATAATTTGCCTATCCTTGATAAAATGTTTTTATCTATTGTGATAAAATACTCTCAATTAAAATTGGTAAATATCCAGGATAACTCTTAGAATTTTTGGATAAAATACTAATGTTTTAAATATCAGTCTACTTGTAGGTCCAATATTTATATTAGAGTATTTAGCATTAATTCTCATTAATTAAGAAAAAAAATATGTTTTGAAATATTAGCTAAATTCTCAGGGATCTAATAAACTCGTTATTAAAACCTCGAGACGTATTAAAAAAACTAACTTATTTTTTATTTAAATATGAATTTATTTTTGAGATATTTGGCCATATGGAACACATAAAAAGTGATTAAAGAAAAAAATATTTATTATTATTATTATTATTATTATTATTATTATTATATTTAATAATTTTTTGTATTGCCATATTTTGCAAAATTGTTATTCAAAACTATACAAATATAGTTAAAGGAGTGTTTGCCAAACACACCTCACAATCCAAAAACAAAACTTAACATGCAGAGAACCAGACAAACAAACCATTAGTCTCGGGTTGACTCGATTGGGTTGACATGACTAAGTCAACTAAATTGGTTGTCCTAACTTGTTGACTCAATTAAGATGACTCTACTCAGTTGACTCTGTAGGGTTAACACGGAAATAAACCAAAAGAATAACAAATATCAAAACAGATCAAACTTGAAAAAAACTTAATTTTTTAAAATTAAAATAGATCAAACACAATCAAAATAAAGAATACGAAGAACATTCATCATGTATTCTAGAAACATGAATGCTAAGTCAAATCTCTTTTTGAGTAAAGCAAGACATATAAATGTTTGCAATTATATATACATCAAGATCAAACGCGGATTGACTTCGATTTACACCTAAACTCCATGAATTGGCAAAAATGAGTTTCAATACTAGACCAAAATCCTAGAATTATAATATCAAAATAAATGTTATTAATGCCCAAAAACCTTAAATTATCTAATAAATTTAAAGTTTAATGGTTAATTTGTATAAATTCAAAATGAAGGACTAAAATAAAAAGGCACTGAAATACGGAGGTGATATTAAAGTTTGATGCAGGTAAAATCTTATAAGATTGAAAGTTTGAAACCAATTATGGATGTGATTAAAAATAAAAAAATAAAGGACCAAACTAAATTTTAGTCAAATCCCTAATTAAAATCCTAATACATCAAAACAACATCGTTTCATTAAATAAAAAGACATGTTTTGACCATTTATTAGAGATCAGGTGACAAGTCATTTAGTTAATGTTCATTTTCTTTAACCTTTGATACTAGAAATGATGCTCGGGTGACTATTTTTTCATAACATTCAACGTTTCTTGCATTAGGACCGTTGTGGCCAACAACTCCCAAGCCATGATATAAAAAATGACCACCAACAATAATAACTTTTCACCATCAATGTTAATTTATTTTTCTTCTCTTTCATTCTCGTGCCCACCTCCACCAACATCACAACCTCTTCACTAGCCATATCCTCATGCTAGACCTCCCAATAATGGTGACCACCTCACCTCTATCCTAGGTGAGCTTCTTATTCTTTTATGTATGTGTCTTGGACTTCCTTTCTTATTCATGTAGGACTTGAATTAATTCATGTCTTATAGAATGCAGTTGGGTGTGTTGGACTAGTATCAACCCCACCCACATGGTTGGGCTGGGTCCAACCCACCATGTAAAAATTAGAAAATAAATAATTTTTTGTTGGGCTTTTAGTAGGCCCAATCCGACTCAGTTTAGTCCCTAGACCTAAGTGGCCCTATACGGTTAGGCCATGTATGACCTACTAGATAATGTGTTAGGTCTTCAGTAGGCCCAACCCTACTAGATCAGGCCAGGCCCAGACCCAGGTAGTCTACATGGATGGGTCATGCTTAGCCTATTAAAATAATTATAAAAAAATATTTGTGGGTTCATCTCATGATTGTTTTATCAATAATGTTCAATATCACGTCATATACATTCATTATAAGTAGGGGTGAGCAAAAGAACCAAAAAACCCAATTAAACCAAGAAAAATAAAAAAACCAAACTAGAAAAAATGAACGATTAAAAAAAACTGATTAAATGAATAGAATATTTAAAAAAAAAATCTGGTCCGTTTTGGTTCTTGATTTTTGGTATTTGGTTGTTTTTATAGATAAAAACTGAACAAGAAATGATCACCCTTAACTATAAGATACGAACCCAATCAAAATTATCTGGTTTTCTCAAAAATTCCATTAAAAAATTAAAAAGTCCTTGTTTTTAAAACATACAAAAAAATATCTTGTGTTCATGCATAAGAGTTAATTTTAAAGGTTTTCCAAACATATTTTTATAAAAGAACAAAATCTTATTTTTATCATGTTTTAAAACGCAAAAGATATCGTAACCTTGTTAGGATTATCTTTATGGTTTGGCCAAAATATAAAAAAATCCTATAATAATTATTTTGTTTAATTAATATTTAGAGTGTCAGGATATAACTGTAGACTTTAATATTTGGGGTATAAAATTATAATTGTAAAGTATATACTCATGTATTAAAAATACAAAGCACGAAATAAATATGATGCTAAAATTTAGGCTTTGGAGTGGTTGGGTTTTAATCCAATAAGATAGAGACTCTTTCACGAAGGGAGATCTACCTTGAACTTTAGATGAGATAAATGAATAGAAACATGACTTAGAATTACAATCAAATAACAATGCAACTTACCTTAGATGGAGTGCATTGGAGTGATGAGTCTTTCTCTTGCATAATTAATTCTATTATCTAGACTCTAGTAGATCATATGTTTTCTAGTGATCATAATACAAGGTGGAGAGTCTCTTTAATTACAATTTTATGATACAATGAAAACCTTATTTTCCAAACTCAAAAGGTAGTTCCGCCATTTGATGCTGTGCATGTTACGACAGGGTCATTAAATCAACACAAGTTAACTATTTTGAATAAAACAAATATGTTTTCATCTTTTTTTCTTTGATGTTGAGCTACTTAGGTTTGAGTAATCAAATCATTAAAATCTAGTTATATCAATCAAGTTTTTAAAATTATTATTTTTTCTGATTCGACTAAAAAATTTAATTGGAGTTAGATTCTAGGTCCATGTTTCCAAAAACAACATGCCAAACCAAATCAATTTTAATAAACATGTTTTCGATTAGTGGTTTTGTATCATCATTTTGTAATGATGCTCTACTTACATGTCATAAACAATAAACATCACGCACACAAATTCAAAATACTTTTTTGCTGTAAAATATATTGAAATAATATATTATGAAAATAAATGTACAATTACATAAAAATTATCCACAGAAGAAATACATGATGTGCTCACTCAATGGTCAAATCCAATTAATTTTATTTATTACCACAGATATGTGTTTACGGAACAGGTTGGCAGGCTTCAGATTGAAGGCTCCATCAATATCTTCCCCCCAGGTTCTTCTGACGAGCGACCGCATCTTCTACTCCAACATGGATAGCAACAGTGCACAATAACTGGGTTCCACTCACAATTATTGTCACCACTTCTAGAGTACGCTGTTGATCACCATGAACATGCAATACCATGCACTGTTAGAAAGTCTTTCCCTTAATTCGAACTCAATCACTTGATGAAGAAAATCTATTCACAGATACCCCGTCCACTGCTTGTAATAAGAAGGAAAAAGAAGGATGAACATACCAGGGCTGAATCTGTCCAGCCTATGTTGATCTCCTTGCATGCGAATCTGCAACGCACATTGATCAGAAAAACAATAATGAACATGAAAGAATTGAGAGTCGATGAGAGTAAAAAAGAAAGATTCCAAGTAAAGGCAGAGTGAGAGAGCAGAGGCATCAACCCCAAGGCTAGAAGGGTGAGTGACAGTGATGCGAGAGCAGAAGCATATGCTGCGTGTAAGTTGGGAGCATTCCAGAGAAAAACGTTATTGAGTCCAGTAATGGAGCAGGTGAAGCCCACAACGCCAGCAAGAAGAGAGAGAATGATGAAGAAACCTGTTGCCAAGTTTCCCATTGGGAAGTATATCGGAAATATGCGTGCTGGGATTGTCAGAGTAGCCGCTGCATGCATTTTCACAGGTAAATTAAGCATGCGTACGTGAATAAGCCAGTAAATATATATATATATTGCTTGAAAAACTCGATCCATAAGCGATGAAAATATATATATATATGTCTGCATGCAAGGTATCTGACTCACCTGTTTCACGAGATCTTTCAATCCCATGATTTATAGCCCATGAACCGATCACTATCATGAGAAAATACAGCCCCATGTTGAGGATTAAGAGCATGAAGGCAGCAGATTTGCTTGCTCCAGAAGCCATGGCCTTGTGATGGGCTCAAAAAACAGGATCGGAAGAGATCAAAATGAGTCACCGGAGCTAGCTTGTGTTACTCTAATTAAGAAGAGATCCGTTGGATTATATATGCAAGTAGTTGGTTATTGCTTATCCAGAAATTTATATAAACAACTGCTGGTCCTGCCAGAATGACATTTCTTTCTCTACTTCCGTTATGAACTGGCGTTGTCTTGGTTCTGAAGAAATATCTCCAATTCCTTACCCTTTGTCCTTTCCATGGGCTTGCCTCATCGAAGGGGAAGGAATCGACCTGAGTCTTGAAGCGGGGTTCGTCAGTTTGTTTACTGCAGGGCTTTGCTTTTGGTAGGAATAACATACGTTTCCTTTATCAGCAGATAAACAAGGAATAAAGTTTCCTGGAATCCTGCATCAAGCTTCTAAGATGAAAACCACCAGCAAATTAGCTGCGTTCACTTTCCCTTTCTTATCTCCGTCAGGTTGATGGAAAGGGAGCCACCAGGCATCACCTTACCGGGCTAAAGTTTTTATTTTATGTTATATTTTCGGTGTGATAAATTATTTATGGAATAAATTTAAGATATCCCGCAACATGTTGTTTCATAGTTTATTTTAGGAATTTTACTTTTGTATTAAATTTGCAATGTAACAAATTGTTAGGCTCTTTTACATGTAAACATGCTCTAAGATGATGTATTTTGGGCTACAATGTTACAAATTGATATGGTTGATGTGAGTTAATTAGTTTGAAATTTGAATAATTTATATCATGTGTTGCTATAAGTTTGCTTTAAATTCTTAGATAGGATATGCCATGAAATTGATAGATTTTGTTGAAATAATTCTTTAAATTCTTATTAATGAAATAATTAAAGAGAACTTTGTTGAAGTTTTTTAAGAACATAATTGTATTTTCAATGATTATATAATAGGTATACATGGAATATTGTGCAAGTAAATTTGTATCACCACAACTTATCCAGTACGTGCTGATGATAATCATATCATAGACCATATCATACCTAGATACGATATCAGATACTTCCACCACAAGGCAAAGCAAATAAATAAAGAAGTCAATTTGACAGTGCCAGATAAAAAGTCTGCCCATAATTTTCAATTAGCTGCAGGGAAAGGCTCAAAAAGTCGATTGTTTGAGCATCAAAACAAATTCTCATTGCTTGAATACACCTACTCACATCAGGAACTTCATTTACAAGGCTCTGTCCAGATGAAATAAGAGAAAAGTTTCCCATGCGCAGCAGGACAACTGGATCCAGGTGATGCTCCCTGAGTCTCTTCAGGGTTATTTTCAACCAACAAATTATCAGACATTCAAAGACAGCTTCTGAGCAGCAAGAGCTTCAGCCTCAAGTGATGGTTCATACAGAATTGTAGTCTCGGCCAGTAGCGCGGTCACGACATAGGGGTCCATGTTTGAGGCTGGACGTCTATCCTCCAAGTAACCTAATAGAAAATATTAAAGCAAAACCAGGAAATTGATCAACAATGCAGATGTAGATTCCAAAAGAGTTGGGGAAGCTACACATTTATTGTAATCTATCCAAAAGACTTCTGGAAAATGGTCACAGCATCACAGGATTTGCAACACTTGTGGACAAGGTTTATTCTTAGTTGGAGGGAACGCTATCTAAATTCCCATGCTTTTGTGAAAGTATTTATAATGAAAAAGACATTTAAAGGTAAGGGAAATAAATCTATCAAGTGGAACAAATATGACTGAAGGTTTAGAACTATTTCACTTAGCCCTCCAATCACTTGGAAAAGAGTCCTCATAAAATTAGCTTACTGGTCCCTTTATACAGTACCTTTTCCTTGCTTCTCAGTTTCACGTCCCACCCGGATGGAGCAACCACGATTAGCCACTCCCTGCACGTTAAAAATTGAAAACCTGTTAACAATTTATGGCAAAGAAAAACTCCCTTCTGATTTATGTGTTTTCAGTTCATTGGAATTGCATATATCTTAAGAGCATACCCAAGAAAATGTGTCAATGCTTGCTGTTTCATGCTTTCCTGTCAACCTTCTCTCATTTCCTTCACCATAGGCACTAATGTGTTCCTTGTGGCGAAGTGACAGGTTTAAGATTGCCTTCTTTATCACTTCATAGCCTCCTTCCTCCCTCATGGTCTTTGTGCTGACAGACATAGCAATATATATATATATATATCAGTATTCTCTTACATATCGCGTGCCCGGGTACTATAAAAGCTTTAATATTCAAGATAAAATGATAATGCTGTTACCTGTAATTGGTGTGGCATCCAGCCCCGTTCCAATCACCCTATCAACATGGAGAGAATATATGCATTCATAATATTAAAGAGAACTATAACTATTTTCTGAAAATCATAATAAAGCTAAATGAGAATATGTATTACCTCAATTGGTTTTGGATCGAGTGTGAGCACGACACCAGCTTGTTCAGTGATTCTCTGTAAGAACAGAGGATTAGAAAAACAGAAATCATTTTGATGCTAAAACACACACAAATCCTCCCCCGTAACCATCTTCAGTTTTACCCATCTCCAATTCAGTGTATTCCAAAACTTGCCAGTCCAATAAATTATTGATACCTTAAAGCGCGGCATGAAACTAATTGAAGGAAGAAGAGGGCAAGTTTATGAAGAAAACCAGAGCAAATCTTTGACAAGGATACTGATAGAATAAGAAAAGTGACTGGAGCTTATGGAGAGATGTCTTTCAGTCTACCAACTTTCTCCTTATAGAGTTTCTTTCTTCAGTTCAAATTATTAACATAGAGGTGGGTGAGTTACCTCTAGAATGTATCTTGAAATCCAGATATGATCTCCAGCATCAATGCCCACACTAGGACCCACCTGATATTCCCACTGCATAACAGCAAAAGATTTATGTGGTGATTAATGAGATTTGCACTGTTATGCTAATTATTGGGCTGTGCATGATATGCAAATGCTAATGGAAAGAGGCAAACCTGGCCTGGCATAACCTCCCCATTGGTGCCGCTAACATTAACTCCAGCATATAAACAAGCCTTATAGTGTGCATCAGATATGTCACGACCAAACGATTTATCAGCCCCAGCTGCACAATAATAAGGACCCTGAAATAGACAGAAATCACCAATGTACATTATAGTTCCATGTCGTATTTGGTGATGTCAAAGTTTTACAAGCAGACTACTACCTGAGGACCAGGATAGCCTCCAACAGGCCAGCCCAAAGGCCACTTCACATTTGTTTGAAGCAAGGTGTACTCTTGCTCTATCCCAAACCTATGTTAAGAGATCACAGAGGATTAGCATATCTAATCCCAACCACATTTATCACAAAAGTTTATGAACTCTCCTTCAAAACCTGCGCATGATGATTGTTGAAACAAGTAAGGAAGTAAAACCAAAACAGCTTAAAAAGACATACCATGGAACTTCATCTACAACCTTCTTGTTGCTGAAAATCTCAGCTGCTCGATGGCGTTTGTTTGTAGGGATGGGCTCACCTTGTGGAGTGTATGTATCACACATTACCTTTGTAGAGCGGACAAGACAGTGTCAATGGAGTGATTTATGCGCAGTTCAATTTCCCTAAGTATTCAAAACCATAACTGGTTACTTTTCTTAGACAACACTCACCAAGATGTTGTTTCCTCCACGGAATGGGTCCTTGAAAATTGCCTGGGGACTGGGATACGGTGCTAAGTCAATACTCTTGCTTGATAATAGAAAGAAATAAAGAATGCTTTCAGATTTTTCATGAGATCTTACTATAGAATGACCTCGCTATCCTCTCCTGGTGCTTGTCCAGTGCTTGATCCATCATAGTTCCACTTGGGAAGCTCAGATGGATGTTCTATAGGCTTTGAAATCGTCTGTAGGCATCAATCGATAGCAACGAAAAAACATAGGGCATGAGAAAACCTAGTCCTTAATGAAAAGGCATGCAATTTATTTCACCGAGTAATATCATCAACGTCTTATTACCCTTGACTTGCTACGAAGATCAATGCCAGATCCTCCAATCCTGTATTAAAATGAATAGTGACATGAGTGATCCCAGGTCAACTCATTGAAATGTTGAAAGATCAATGCCATAACCTTACTGATGCAGATAACTTGAAATTTACTGTTCCAAGTGACTCAAACTCAATCCAGAAAACACAAAATATCATAGATTAAATTAGATCATATGAAAGAAACATGATAGCATAAACGTTAGTACCAGATGTACTCAGCAATGAAACTATCAGTGTACGGAGTAAGATCTAAATTTAGAAGATCCTCCATCCTATTGATAGTGCCGTTCTCAGACTTGACGGCGAACACTCTAAATTTAGCAGAGCTTTTAGCTGTTCCTTTCTTGTTCTGCTTCAAAACCAGAGAGCTCCACATCTTTGCAGTCATGGGACTGGCGGGTGCCGAGTTCCTTGCTATTCTCATCTGCCATTGTGAAGAAGGTGCCAGAATCTGGGCCATATTCACCTATTCCTCCCTGAAAAATTAGAACAGATATTCTAATCAAACCAGGATTTTCAGAACTTGACAAATGGAAAATTATAAACACGGTAGTCTAGCTAAACATGTCCACTATACACAGGCAAATCATATTAGCAACATTCAGAATCAAAAGATGAAAGTGGATCAACCTCATAATTGATCAAGAAACAACAAACTTACTCTTCTACGCTACTGAGATGAACTTTAAAATGAATCGGAGCTATTTTTGGACCCTCCTATCAAATTTCCAATTTAGTTATAACGTATGCTAAACTTAAAAGATTTCAATTCCCACTTCCAAAATGGTCCAACAAATGCTCCTTCACTAAATTTCTTGCATGCTCAATATAGTCACTATAGTCAGCTATAACAAAACATCATTCAAAGAAGGGGCGGATCAGTTTTCAAGAAGTCAATACAAAACAACGCTTCCTCTCAAAAAGAAAGAAAAACCAAAAGTAAGGAGCTTCGTCCAAACATGTTAGATGGATGGCCATTGTGATAGTCCACTGGCTAGTAGGCTGGCTTATTTTCTTCCCATTACCTCATGTGTGGACCAGATCATTCGGTGGCATGATTCTTTAAATTACCAAAAGAACCCCCACCAACCTCATGTTGGGTGGTAGCCAAACTCTACTGTAGCGCCACTTTGAAATGGAAAAAAGGTTTTAGGAGATGACACTCTCAGAAAGGAATCTCAAGATTGATCAAAATATGAATGATGCGCTCAAACTTGCAAGACGTTTAGTAACAGAACCTAAGATTGCTTTCATGGACTCAAATATCAAGAACTTGATAGATATGGAGAAAACGTGCCAGATTTATACTCGTTGCCTACTATCCAAAAATATAATTTAGGTCATCACACAAGGCTACCATTGTGAAGGAAACTCATAAAAAGAGTTGTCAGAGAAGTAAACAAGGCACTCAATTACCTGGGAACTGCGTGAAAATGGCTGGAAGAGAAACTGGAATGTGGGTTATGCGGCAGACAGAAGTTACCTTAGCAGAGAGGAGAGGGGGAGGGGGAGCTGTGTTTGGTGCAGAAGTATAGCATAAAACGAAAGGCTTTAATGATCAAAACAAAAAAGGTGTCTTGGCTTTTCCCAAGCAGATAGGGGTGTGCTACGAGTGGTGGAAAATAGGTTTGGGTCTCTTTGGTGATACCAAGAGATGCTTGGACTTCATAAAAATTATTAGAGATAAGGTTGCTTCGATCTCAGGGTTTTCAGCTTTCTCTCTCTCTGACAGAAGCAGGGGACTGAATTAAATTATATTGTGAATTGCATGCAAGTTTATTAGGGTATATGCTCACGATGATGACTACTTACCATTATTAGCATAAACTCTAAAACACACATCAGACTACTCATTGCTTCCACTAACAAACAAAAAATCATTCCAATTTTTTTTCATTTTTTTCTTTTGATTTCTAATGTGTGTGTTTTTTGTCTTTTTATAAAAAAATTTATTTATTTTTAATTTAGTCTTTCAATTCTAATTTTTCATATTTTTTCAATTCTGTCCTTATTATTTCTAAATATATTTTTTTTACCCTTTCACAAAAGTTTTTAATCCAAGTTTATTACAGTGCATATTTTTTTCTGATTTGACCCTCATTTTTTCAATTTTTTGTTGAAGTTATTTTCCTCATCAATTTAACCATTTAATCAAAAATAAATTGGGTTGCCCTCTAATTTATTTTTTATTTTCACCTTTATTTTTTTTATTTCAAATCATTTTTGAGTACTTGATTTTTTTTTCTCATCCTTAAGTGTTTGATTTGTTGGGGATTGATCTTCTGGGTTTTTTTCATGTCTAGTATTTTCGGTCTAATAACCCAAATCACGGGTTTGAAAAGTTAATGCAAATTATTTTTTTTTCTTGTTTTCTTTTTAAAACTCATTGTTAAACATTAGATTTTTTTAAAAGAAAAAAAAATTGGCTTTGTGGTTTTCTTCAAATTGTTTTAATTGGCCACAAGTTTCAATTTTATGTTTCAATTAATATCTCTTTTTTTATAATTTTTTATTTTTCTTATTTATCCTTTTTGTTAATTGATATTTTTTTAAAATATTTTTTTTGTATTTTATTTTTAAATATATTATTTTTATTCATTTATGATTTACTTTTTTATTTTTTATATAGACGAACTCTAGTTTTAAAAATAAACAATACTTTTTTAAAATAATATTTCTAATATGTACAGCGCATTTTCTCTCTCTCTTTTATTTTATTAAATAAATTTAGTAAAGTAAATATTTCAAGTTGTGCATTTTTTTATTTCTTTTCATATAAGAAAAACTTGCATATCACACACACGACCGAGCGATGGAGCACTAGTAGAATAGCTTGGGCAGGTGGCAAACCATGCGGCGCGAATAATGGGAGCGATGGTCGCAGGCTCAGGTATACATTATACAAAGGCTAATTAATATTTTTTATTAATATAATCAATTTAAATATATTTAAATTAATTTTATGAATTTTAAAATTAATAATCATCTAATAATAATTATATTAACAATTATAAAACTTGAACAAACCCTTATGCTTAGTCTTATTCTCGTACCGGAATAATTAACAGTTTTCACCGAGCTCTAAGAGAAAACAAAACGGGGATTGGTGGGTGTCAGTTTGTTTAGGGCAATCGCCTCTCCCTAACCTGCAAGTGTTCGCTGGGAAGGACATTGTTTTCCCACCCACCCTCCACCTGTAATTGCATGGTGACCAGACCTCAGAGTTCCGAGCAAGGAGATACCCGATTCCCCAGAGACCATATTCGTGCATCTCCTGTTGTAAGAACCTTAGCAATACCTTGCTCAATTGAAGACTGTCAATTCTGTTATCTTTTAATTGAAACAATACATTTCAGTTTCCGAGTATTTTGTGTGCATGTAGTAATTCGATAAATATAGTTTAAATTCTAAACTAGGAAGGAGTAGTGGTTGCTTCTTTTGTCTGTATGATGTCGAACTATATACATTCTGTTCAGGTTCCTTTGGATTTTCAGCATAAAGACAATCAATCTGAAGTTGAGGTACCCCCCTGCCCCTTGCAACAGATAATGCCAGCGTTGCATAATTGACACACTGGTCAGCTGGTTCGCTCTATGAATGATCACGTGACCTCATCTGTGTGAAGAAAGGGTGAGTCTTCAACATTGTATATGCAGAATGATGTTCATCTACTTGGAACTTGACTTGCTCTGCGTATTTCAGATGTTCATGGAAGCAGTGATTGAGTCGTTGAAGGACTTGGAGCTGCCACACCCCAGTGCAGGGGAACAACTGGCCAGTGTCAGTCCTGCTTCTGTTAAATCCTCACAAAAAGATGACCAGGATGCATATTCAATTGTAAAACACGGCAATCCTTTGAAGACACTACCAACTCCCACTTCAGTAAAGCAACAACAGAAATGGTAGGTGAAAACCATATTTTATGTCTTAAGAATGCCATGATGAATTGTTTTGTAATTAAGATAGTGTCACGATCCAGTGCTGCACAATAGGCAAAAACAGAAGGGAAGAAAATAGATTCGATGTTTGAAGTCGATTGTGCTGCTTAGTCACTTGATAGGAGGCTTGTAATGATTCTTTCTACTCCCGATCAGAGATACACGCCTGTTAATATAATTTTTATTTCTATTTGTTTTGATGTTTTGGTAGCGGGATGAAATCATCTGAACAACTATCAGATTTGGCAGGTGATGTCATGAATCTGAAATGTGGTTCCACATGCATGGCTCCTGTTATCAGCTAGACCCTTAGCAGCTTGTTAGCATATGGTTACAAGTCAGGCATTTCAGTTTTTATCAAACTTGAATCTTCATAAGCATATGCGACTTCAAACCTACATTGTTTGTTATTACTGCGGCTTCGAACTTGGAAATTGTCCCAGTCTGGTAACCTTTTTCAAGATTTGCCTGCTTTATTAACATTTCTGTCTATGGGAAAGACAGAAAGATCATCTGAATAAGAAGGGCCTCCCTTTTAATTTTAAATGAGCATTTTGAATCTATCTTCATTGCAATTGATCATAAATATTCTTTATCAAATTGCAAATTGATCCCACTAGGAACCTTGATGATAAAGACCATCGACTTGATTCAATTATTTGCATAGCTTATACAATGGCACGTTGTCTATACAGTAAAAAAGAAAAAAAAATCTCGTATAACTTGGTGCTTTCATATTCACAAGAGTAGTTTCTGCTGCACAATTCTACCTGTCTTCCAGCAGCTGCATTGCAGTTTCAACCAGTGAGTGAATAGTTGTGCTGTGGCGGCTCAGCCCAAAAGTGCCGGAGAATATGTTGAAGCTTTCAACTTCTGTCGTGGATTCTAAAACCCACTCCAATTCTTTCTCCATCCCCAATTCTTTGAAAGTACGTACATTTTCTGTGTTGTTTTGCATCATCCAAATCGCCAACTCTATGGAAAACCTTCTAATTCTTGGAACTTTGACTGGTGGATTCTGGTACCTTCTTAGAATCTGGAGTATATTGTTAGCTAATTCAGCCTCTTCTATTCCAGCTCTATTAAACATGGTGTTAGATTCTTGAGAAGTCATGAATTTGAAAGCTTCGGCCGCTAGTCCAACCATTACTTCTTGTAGCTTGCTCTCCTCTGACATAACTGCCTTCAGCACCTGCAACATGAGGGGAAATAATTGAAGGCCAGGTTCCTGTCCAGGAAATACTTCCACTGTAGATCAGAAAACAAAATGAAATCTCGTCTCTCGTGCCTTCTCTAAAGCTAGAAATCTATCAGAATATGTCAATAAAATGAGCTGGGATCAGCTTGTAGCTACACCAGGAAGGCACTTACCGTGGGTACAGTAGCTGTGATTCCCTTCAACTGGTCGAAGCAATCTGCTCCGCTGTAGGCGCACAAGTTTCGTAGAATTCTTGCAGCGTTTACCCGAAGCAATGGGACCTCTAGTGCTCCAACAAGCCTTTCCAGCACTCTTAATTTCAGAATGCGAAGACAATTCCTTCTGCTTTCCAAGGCCAGCATTGCTAGAGCTTCTCCTGCAGCAATTCTTACATGGTTCTGGTTTTCAGGAATTCTTTGGCTGAAGAAAATGTTGAATAACTCCTTCAGAACTCCACCTGCTCCCCCAATCCTCTCTGTCGCATCCTCTTCCAGTGCCAGGCTGGTTAAAATCTCTATGCCGAGCTTCTGTAGCCTTGGATGTTTGTCTCCATGCCGTAGAATATCTCTGATGTTGCTGATGGTGAAAACCATCTCTGAGATTTCTCTCCTAAGATGACTGCCTGTAGTCCCTATCATGCTTGCCAGCATCTTCACCAGTTGCAGAGAACGTTTCACCGTCAGAATCTGATATGGCGTGACATTTTCATCCTTCAACCACCTCTCTTCTGCATGCATGAAATCGATGATTTTTGGTAGGAGGCCCCTTGTATTTCCAATCTTCCCACAGTTATCAAGGTCACGAGCAAGCTTCTTCAGGATAAGAAGCCCTAGCTGGTTGAATGTCCAGAATCCATAATGTGCATGATCACAGGTGATTGTCTTTTCACCAATTTCATCGGCTGTGGTGCTGAAGGTTCTATTGGTTTGGAGCAGAGATGAGATTGACTCTAATGCACCGGGAATTCCAGCAACACGGAGGGAGTTTTGCTTTTTTCCGGCTAGTTTTGATAGTATCTCTGCGGCTGACCTCCTGATCTCTTCTTCCTGTGGGTCTTTCCAGTTCAATATCTCCACTAATCGTTCTATCACCGGTATATTTGTCCCAATCTTTTGGAGAGTATCATCAGAAAACCGAGGATTCATTGTGAATTGACAGAGGACTCGAGCTCCAATGAGCTGCTCATCGGCAGAATTGGAAGCCAAAAGATCCATGGCGAAAGTAACCATGTCCATTTTCAGGCCATCAAAGATGCTTCCCTCAACGCACCTGGAGTAGGCATCGTAAAAGAACCTTCTGATTGAAACCAATCCTGAGAGCCCCAGATCACACTCTTTTCTCACCTCTTCCAACAGCTTACAGTAGCTTAGCTTCCACTCCCAGTAAGCTTTTTCCATCAGGAACAGAAGAGCTTCTGCTAAAGCCAAGGCATAGAAAATATTCAGGGCAGCTTTTCGGTTCCTCCTGTCGGTATCCCCTTTCTCAATTTCACCATAGTTATGTTTGGTGAGTTTCATCAATGACAAAACCACACAGGCTGATGCAGATGCCAGCTGTAGCCAGTAGAGAAGCTTGCTGACATTTCCTGAAAGAAAAAACCATTGAGCATATGGTAGAATAGGAACATCTGAACTTGTCCATGTTCGGCATAGATTCCTCCCGCCATCCCCGCTCCCAGAGTTCGCTGCATCAGGACTCTCCCTTGTCTCTCTGCTATGTGGACTCTGCTTTCGAACTCGTGTTATTGACCCAGAAAGTGTTTTCACAATTTCAACAATAAAGTGTGGGCTGGATCTCAGTGCCCGGAAACTCTTAATCCCGGCATCAGCAATTGACCAGGTGGCTTGATGTTGCCATTCAAGCTCATGGCTCCTGCTGCATATTCGAGTCCCTTCAATCAACAAAATAATGGTGATAAACCAGAAATCTGTTTTGTCCAGAGTAATTGCAAAACCTCCGAGAAGAACCACTGTTGCCCAGATAAACCCGAGGGCTCCCAGTCCAGTAGCTGCCTTCTCAAAAATTGCAACGCGGAGAGCGAAGAGGGTGAGTTTCTTCTCCGGTGCACGTGCTGCTGGTAATGTTGGACGAGCAAAATTTCCATGGCCACTCTCTCTATTTTCTTTACCACTCTGGGGCTCAAAAATGGTTGCAGAGCCAAAGTTTTCGCTGAGCCTGCGAAGCTCATCGACCGGCAAACGAATGCTGCCATCTTCTGCCGATACGCCACGATCCATATCCACCAGATGAGACCACCCCCAACCTTTGGTTGGCTGGCACTTCTTATGCAAACCTTGCCTTAGAAAATGCAAGAATGACAGCTATGGAATCGAAGGGCTTGTTGTTTGAGTTTTTGCGGATAGAATGAAATGATATGCTTAAAAACAAAGAGAAAATTAGCTGGGGCAGCACGTTTATTTTGTGAAAACGTAGACAAACGTTGAAAGTTGCCCTAATTCTGCAGTTTTTCCTAGAAAGTTTTGCTCAGCTTTCCTCCCCTATGACTTGGGCGGCAAGGGTTGTCCACTCTCCTATCTCTTTCTCTACCTTGTGATGGTTTGAAGTCGGTGATCTCCCGCTAATCAGACTCTTGATGGATCATCTAAACTTAGCCAAAACCTTCCTTTTCTCGTAACCAAATCTGTAAGCTAACAGACCCTTTATAGTGTCTGTTTGACCGTTTTAAAAAAGTATTTTTGAAGAATATTAATTTTTTGTTTTTTTTTTTAAATAAAAAAAAATATCATTCTAGTATTTCTCTGATTAAAAAACAGAATCAACCACAATATCCCAGATAAGACCAAAGTGTGCACTGGCATCTGGAGAAGTTGCTTGCACTTTTCCATGTTCTGACTATGTTGTACGGTTCAACCTATTTCATGGTGGGGGTACAGGGATCATACCTTGGACTATGATCTTTAATGTATCCAGCTAGCCTTTGGTTAATCCAATTTTTTATTAAGGTCTTCCTCGTCAAGTAGGAATCATTGCCAACTCAGATTCCTTGGATGATTCATGTTTGAGAGAGAAGACATTGGTGATATTACTCATCCACGTGTCTTTTATGGCTTTATTAAGGGGAAAAACAATTTTAACCACCCAATAATTCATAAATAGAACCAAAGTGATTTGTTTGGTTTTATATTTATTAAAACCGAATAAGTTCAAATGGGTCAAAATTAGAAACAGGAGAAGAAAAGGGGGCTATTTCCATGAAGAAAAAAATGTTTGTTCATTTTGGATCGGTTTTTACATATATTGTAGATAATTCAATTATTTTTGTTGATCCCCGCAATAATCAACTAGGATAGGCGCATTTTGTTTTGCTAAGTCATCAAGGCTTGAATATGACTTGTAGTGCTTTTTTTTTCTTTTTACACAATAATAATAGTTTATGATTAAAAGTTTTGTTTTTTTTTGAACTAGTTAGGTGCTTGTTAATATAATGATTATTAAAAATTTATAAAATTATTATTTTTAAAATCTATAAAATTAATCAAGATTAAGATAAGATATGATATTGGATAAAAAAGAAATCATATCCTTAGATTGTTAAAAAGGCAAAAAAAGAAAAGAAAAGGTCTTCGATGGGTTGAAACTTATCCGTCTTGACCTGTTCCATCTTCTGAATTCATAGCAATGTGGTTGGTTTTGTATGACTTTGAGAAACTGTTTCTCAGAAGAGTCTTCTTGTGTCAAGGCAAAGGGACCTGTCAGTGTCAATGGGATGGGACCCCCAACCTTGCTTGTCCCTTCTACTACCAGAATAGCCAGGCTTCGATGCAGTGCAAGTTTTGTATTTTGATGACGGGTACTGTCTTTTTTTATATAAAAATTGTTTTCGTCCTTCATTAAAGAAGCCTTGGCTTCCACTCGATGAGGATGCAAGTTCATTACGTCGCTGTTTGCGTGTGGCGTTCATTAGTGTGGGCTTAAGGTTGGATAGCGTGAATGACTCTGTTCAAATCTTGGGCAAAATCCAAAACAAAGCTTGCCCTTTGAAAAACAAAAACTTCAAGAAAAGGGACCGTTAAGAGTACGGCGACGGCCTGTTCCTAACATCCGTTTTCGTGTTTTTCATTGGATTCTTCGAAGAAATAGCCTTCAACATTAAGATCCCTGGTTGATAAATTAATTTTTTATATATATTTTTAACATCATCACATTAAAATTATCAAGAAAAGACGAAGAAAAATGATTGATTTGATACTTTGTGACCCTAAACCCATTTCACATGCAAAGACAAACGGTGTTTAAGGCTGTGTTTGGTATTGCGGTGCACCGAGAAAAGAAAGAATGCACAGCAATACTAAGAACAGGCTCTCTAAAACAACTCAAACTTCAACTTAAATGAGAGCTCCAATTCAGCTAGCTGAGGAATCGACCAGTGATTAACATGTCATCCAGGCTACTTGAGATTTGCCGGTGTCATGCTGGATAGAAATGCTTTTATCTAGTGCAGATTGTCCAGGCTCGACTTTCATCAGCCATCAAATTCAACGGATAAAAGCAAACTGCAAATTCAAGATTTTGAAATGGATGCAATGCTCCAGAAACAAGCAACTACAATAATCTGACACCTAAAACAATCTTTATTCCTACTTGGATACTGCTCGGTAAAACTCAATTTCTACCAGTGATCTTCAACAAAAATGGAAAGTATTACTGGATGACAGGTTTTATTGATGAACTGCAAAAGGAGGTTCCTTCTTCAAGTTCTGACATAAACTTTGAAATGGTAAAATAAAATCACCCTATTCCTACGTCTTCCCCTCCCGTTACTGCACAATCCAGCTAGGCCTAAACCACAAACTAAGATGAACTCCATTAAACTTACACGGATCCATTCTCACTCCTACCAGCGTCTCTGCCCACATATGGCAGATTTTGCAACTTCGGTTCTGAATACTTGTCCATGTGCAAGATATTTCCTGGCTACAGATTACTAGAGCCAAGTTTCTAACGTAACCTAGACACCAACATTTTTTTACTTCCGATGTCCCACACCTCCTACAAGAAAAAAGAAATAGTAGGAGTGGATGAAAATGCTAATCATTTGCAAGAAAAAACAATGTCATGAGGGAAACTTCTGGCATTCGTTTCCCATGATAAATCATCTAATTGCAAGGAAACAAAGACCAGATTTAGTTCAGGAGCAGAAGTTGGCAAAGAATGAGTAATCCAAACCAAGAATTTCATAGAAAAAATAGTTCATTTCTTCCAAAAGCCATGGAGGTAAAGTAATTCAGAAACAATATCTAACTTTCTGGTAGGCTGGCTCCAACTTTCTGGTAGGCTGGCTCCAACTTTCTGGTAGGTTGGCTAAATCTTGGCTATGCATTTCTGTCTTGCTTTTAACAAAATTCAGTAAAAACTAAGGACTAACACATTGTCTGAATAAAACAGGGTTTGTCAAAGAAAAATCAGTTTCTCCTCATTATATACAGTTTGTGGCGTTGCTCAAACAAAAAAACCAATAATCAGTAGATTACCACTTCACTAAAATTTATCAAAATAACAGGTTGAACAAATTTTATTTAAAAAACATTTCACTGACAACTGATCAAGCCGACACCAGCATAACCAACTGTTTAACTTCTAGCATGCAACATTGAGTCAGTTACAAGAATACAGCATATGAAAAATACTTCACAGACATAAGATGGCATTCCAGAATCAAATGGCATCAAGGAATTTGTGTTTGCCGGTTCCAAATGTTTGAGGAGAGGAGAACATCTTAATTGCAGGAAGTTTCTTTAATTATATTAAACCAGTAAAAATGACGACAACACTCCATGCTATACAATAGCATTGATACTACACTTAACTGACATGCAAATTTTGAGACATTGGTACCTGGATACTCAATTACAAGACCGAGGATAGTCGTTACAGATGCAAGAAGGAGAATATATCTGAAATAAGAGAGAAAACACATTAGAACAGCTTGGTTTGAACATCGACCTGGGTTTACAAAAAAATGAATATAGAACAAGGAATTGCAAAGCATTATAATAACTTCTACACTTGTTTGTTTAGAACATCAATTTAATATTAATGGTGCATCTTTACAGTACACTGCACTTATCCATCCATCTGTCAATCTGCATCATCATAGCTGACCTCTTCTAGTTTGAGAATTAAAAGCTCCATTTAGTTTGAACGAGTGATAACCAAATTGGTTGGGACACAAAGTCCAGTCAATTATGTTCTGGTTATTCCTATGCTTAGTTAGATTCACAGGGGAAAGCTATTAGTATTTTACAGGATACAAAAGCATAATCCATCAAAACCATAAACAGGACAATTGAACTCCATCCAATCATAGCCTTCTAGCATACATTCACGTTATCATATTCAAATGCACATACTCTTTGAAGTTTCATTTTAATTTCTATTGCACAATGTTTAACCTGCTATATGATAACTCAAGAGGCATCCAAGTGGTGACTTCACAGGATAAAAAAAAGGGTCTGAAAACAATGGCATCAATGAGCTGATGCTTGCCTATTCCAAATGTACGAGGAGAGGTGAATAGTGTCTTATTGCAAAAATAAATAAATCTGGTTATATTAAGGAGTGGCAATTAATGTAATTGTAATTAACCATGCGCAATAATCTATCCATAACCAAACCAAAGCAGAATGCTTAGAAAGGCTTGCTGTTGTAAGACATGGTTACTCGAAGACTCAATGGTGCAGTTATATAACATTTGGATAGTCATTACAGTTGCAATAAGAATGAACCTAAAAATAAGAGGAGAGAGAAACAAATACAGATGCAGGTCCAGACATCAATTGAAATCTGTAGATGGATAGTGCAGGTTGCAATATCTTCTAAACTATAGAACAAGAATCTGAAAACACCGTAATCTCTTCTAAGCTGTAATCCAAATACATTCACCTCTCTAGAGCAGCCAATTAAACTATTATGGAGCATTTTTCCCGATACAATGCACTTGCTATACTATACTGCATCTTCTTCAAATACAATAGACTCATCCATACATCACCCATCTACACACTCGTATCAAAGCTCCACTAGTTTCGGAACAGGGCTTTGTTGTATTTGTGTGTATCAACAATTTAGTATAGTTCCTAAACACGTCGATTAAAGTCGATTTGACTCCTAAGTGCGGTTAGATGCACAGCGGACCTCTGCCATCGTTTTATTATATACAAAAAAATAATAATAATAAAAACAAGATCATATAGTGCAAGATCGAGTTTATCCAATTCGGACCTTCTAACATATGATCAGGTTCCCGGGCCTTAAAAATCCATAATTATAACCGTCAAACGCATTCAAATCATTCAATTCCACACAGAGAAAAAAAAAATAAGAAAAAGAAAAGCATAATCAGTGAAAGTACCTTCCGTACCTCGAAAACAACACTTTAAGCCTCGACTAAATCACAGCCCTCCTTTGCCAGACCTTGGCCTTCTCAGCATCAATAATAGATTCCACCAACTTAACAGCACTATCCAACTTCCCTTCACCGTTCACCACCACATAATCGAAATCCCTAACATGCTTGACCTCCTCTCTCGCCGTCGCAATTCTCACAAGCAAAGCCTCGCTAGTCTCAGTCTTCCTATCAATCAACCGCTTCACAAGTTCCAACTCACTCTCTGCCACTAAATATATAAAGACAGCAGAATTCCCCAGAATCTTCCTCAAAGTCTCAGCTCCCTGGACATCAACTCTCAAAACTATGTCGTTCCCTTTTGCCATAAACTCCCTAATTTGCTTTTTTGGTATCCCTTTATAATCACCATACACAAGTGCATACTCTAGCAACTCATTTCTCTCTACCATTGATAAAAATTCTTCCTTTGACACAAAGTAATAATCTTTACCATCAACCTCCCCTTCTCTCATTGGCCTACTAGTGGCAGTCACAACAAAATGCAAGTTTTCTCTAACTTGTCTCAATTTCTTGATAACAGCATCTTTTCCAACCCCACTTGGACCACTAATCACAATGACCAAAGGATTTGGAGGGGGGGAAATCGGGTTAGTACTAAAGGAAGAACCCAATGAGAACTCAAGGGCACGTAGCATTTCAGGCTTTGAGGCTTTTTCAGGAGGTGGAATAATGAATTTAGATTTCTGGGTGTCGCTCATTTTGGAGTAAGAAGCAAAGAATCTTAGTGGGGCAGCAGGGAAACGTTGAGGCCGAGAGAGTAAGGTAGGTTTGGAGTGATACATAGAAAGAAAGGTTTTTTTGTGGTGAAAGATTGGAGAGGAGAGAGTGGTGTTAGAGCAAGAGAGCGAGGAATAGAGTCTTCGAAGCATGAGGGGAATAGGGTTTTTCGACGCGGAAACGGAGGAGGAGAAAGCTGAGCATGGATTTGGAATCTGAACCAGTATTCTCAGTTCGGGGTTCAAAATGTTTTGATTGCATTTGTTGGGTCGGCGTGTTATTTAAAAAAAAAAGATTCTATATAAATATATTAAAATAATATTTTTTTATTTTGAAAAAATTATTTTTGATATTAGCATATAAAAATAAATAAATAAATATCAAAATTTTTAATTTAAAATAAAAAAAAAATTCAACTTCAAAAAAAAACACTTTTAAAATAAAATATCAAACATCTCATTATGGATATGTTGACTCTGCGGTGGCCTCTACAGTTGAGGCTTACCGTAGAACCAAACACAAGTTAACCAAACGGGACCCCAGTTTTTTTATTGTGGGTCCCACCAAATAACTTGTGGTTGCGCCACAGTTAGAAAAGCATCTCGGAGATGTTTTTCACAACGCACACCACGCCTCACTTCTCCAGCTCTCTCTCTCTCTCTCAGTGTCAACACGAGCTTAGAGCTTTCATGTATCATAAACTCATTGTTTTTCATAATTCTATTGCTTTCATGTTCATCTCGTAAGGAGTAGTATTGATATTAGACCTTGACATCGAGTTTTAAATCATTATTGTTGCATTTCTCTCATTATTGTCGTTAGCAATCTCTCTCTCTCTCTCTCTCTACATAGACAGTCATTGGCAACTCCCTCTCTCTCCTCCAGCCTCTGTTTTTGGAGAGCTCCACCACCCTCCTCGACATTGACAACTTCTCCTTTACGCCATAAGCTCCATCGTGATCTTCATCAGCAGCAGCTAGCCCCAGAAGAAGCAGTAGCAACAACAACAACAACTTTCCGACGCTTCTTTCGGCCATCACATGCCGTCATTTTTTATGTCACCATTAGAGGAAGAACCATCTCGCCCTTCTCTATCCGGCAGCATTGATGGGCGAGCCTCGCGTCACCGTCGACCGACCACCCTTGCTACTGTTCACGTGTTACAGGAGTAGTGCATTGAGTGAATTAATTCACTCTAACTGTTCACACAAAACGTGGACACTGCAGACTGCAACGCACCATTTTGTAGGTAATTCTAAACTCTTGGGCTGGACCTACTCTCAGCCCAACCCAAGTCCAGCAAAGTTGGACTTTAGCTCAACTGGGATGGGCTGACCTATTTAGTTTGGACAGGCCCAGTCCGAATTTTTTTTTAAAAAAATATATATATATATAAATCAAATTTAAAAAAATAAAAAAAAATGTAGATAAAGATCAACCCTGATGAAAGAGAAAGGTGTGTGACTTCGTTTCACTTCACAACCCTGTTGTTTTTCAATCGATTATGGATCAGAAACTTGCAACTGGATTTGAGCTTGGAATTATAGGTCCGTTTGGTATTATGATCCATACTGAGTTTGAGAATCGCAAATGTTATTCCTAATAATATTTTACCACATGTTGTTCTTCGATCAAATAACAATAGATCGCAGAGGCCTTCACGTATAGATTTAGTTCATGATGGAATTGCAAGTAGTTTGATAGGAGAATAAACAAGTGTCTAATACTCTAATTTACTTGAATTATTAATTAAAATTTATTATTATGATTATTAATTTTACAATATATGTGTGTGTGTGTGTGTCCTTTAAATTAATTTATAAGTTGACAGCAATATGAAAAACATAATAACTAACACACACGAAACTGTTTTTCATTAAACCTCAAATTCAACCACAGTTTTAACCAAACACTTCAATTTCAAGAGTGAACTGCAACTAAAAGTGTTTTTCATGAAACTATTTTTTTAACCTCAACCACAACAGCTACAAAAATATCAAACATACCCATAGTTTGGAGTATGGTTGGGTATCTATGGTGTTTGAGAATCATTTTTAAAATAATTTTAAAAGAATTTATTTTTTTTGTTTTAAATATAAAAATAATTAGTATTTTTAGATTATTTTGATGTATTAATCAAAGTTTGGGCTAAATGGTCACTAAAGCCACGTGTTAAGTCAATGACGATCACATTTTAATTGATTTGATTTATGTGTTTGAGAGAAATGACTTGCAAAATCCTGAATGCTAAACATAAAGTATTTTTTTTATATAATTAAACAATAACTTGTTGCGACAAGTTCTATTTTCCCATATAAATAAATTTGAAACCAATACCAACCATTTACCTACAAAAAAAAAAATCTATTTACGATGTGGTCAAATTAATTTCTATGGGTGTTACGCTTAAATATAATTTTAGGTGCGTGTGATCTGTGAGAACCGTTCTTGCTCCAAACTGAAAGCATAGAGAGTCATTTTTTTTTTAAAAAAGATCCTTTTTTTATTTAAAATTTTAAAAAATAATATTTTTAGATCATTTTTTTATGTTTATGTTAAAAATAATTTTTAAAAAATAAAATAAAAATTATTGTATTGTGTTTTTAAATGAAAAGAATTTTGAAAAATAATATCAACCATGATATCAAACAATCACATAGTATGTCTGTCAGATATCCATAATCATTAGACTTGATGTGATGTCAACCTCATAGGATATGAGTCTGAAGCCTTTGTCAAGCTCATGTTTGAGAGTGTAATTTAAATTATTTATGGAAATATTTTTTATTAAAAAAATATATCAAAATAATATTTTTTTTTTATTTTTAAAATTATTTTGATATCACACATATAAGAATGATCTAAAAACACACACAAAAAAAGTTTTATTTAAAATAAGAATTAAAAATAATTGATTTTCTTAAAAGCATTTTAAAAACACAGCGACTAATCGTTTTCTTAATTCGACATTGATTTTTGATAATTTTAGTGATTATTTTTTTATAAAAATCTTTTGATTTTTTTTAAAGATTTTTCTGAAATTTTAATTTATATCGGTGTTCATTTTAAAAGTAATATTACTCTATTTTTCTCTTTATTCGTTTTTTTTTGTTTTCTGTTTCTTTATTTGTTCTTTAGATTATATGATTTTTATGATTTTATTATTTATGCAATAATAATGATAATTTTAGTTATTGTTTTTTTTTATAAAAATCTTTTGCTTTTTTTTTTATTTTTTTATTTTTCATGGCAATTTAATTATTTTAATTGTTTTGGCCGTAATGTTAGTAATAATTTTAGCTTTAATAGCAATGATAATGGCAATAACGTCAGGATGAATTTTCAATCTATGTTTTCATCTTTTTGTTGATAGAAAATTAACAATTTATTTTTTTTATTTGATTATTATAGGTATTTTCACAATTTATATTTTATTTTTGTTTGATTTAAATTGAATTATAAAATGAACTAATCTTAATATAGTGAACTTAATAATTCAGATATCCGAGTTTTCTTGCTTTTTTAATGATGATGATAAATTTATGTTGGTTATTTCGTTTGAAACTACTAAACAGATAAATTTATATCGATTTTAAATTCATATATTTAATAGAAAACTTGCACTTGACATGAATTCTGCACAGATTTATTATTTTAGCTAAATTTATATTATAATAAAAAAATACACATAATTAATATTTTTTACATTGAAAAAAATATTGTGCCTCCCGCGACGAAACGCAGGGGCATTGTCTAGTGTATATATATATCGAAGTCATGAGGAGGCAATGGTAAGGTGAAAACAATAAAAGGACTAAATTAAATGAATGGAGAAAGTAGCATGACAACCACGTTAAAAGAACCGAAAAGATAGCATTAACAAAAAATAAAAGGCATGAAGCACAAAGCAATTATCAACCATCTTGTTACAGAACTTGATGTTATCTAATTTTTTAATGTATACTTATGGTTTCCACATTTTCTTTTTTAAAATGCTTTTCATTTTTTTTTTTAATTTTAACTTATGATATAAAAATCATTGATAGATTAATTTTACATATGTATATATAATATTTTGAGACAATTATTTTTAAAAGGATATGAATTGTAATACCAAACAACGCCTCTATTATTTAATAGCACATTTTGAGACAATTTTCTCTCTTGAAAATTGAAAAAGAAAATATAGAAAATCATCCATCCCTCCAAATCCAAACCCAAAAGGTTACAAAACACTTTTAAAACATATGGGAGAAGGGCATCACCAAATACATCAATCTCTAATCCTACTTTGAATCTTACTCACCGAGCTTGAAGAGGAACAATCTCGTAGTCATCGCCCCTACCAGGAGCTTCTCCTCTTCTCTCTCATCCTCACACACATATATAAATAAAAAAGTTTTATTACAAAACCTTACACTTTCCATTCAATTATCATTCACCACCGCCACCAATAACGTTTCTTTTTCTTTTTTTCACATCTTCATACCCAAAAAAAATCAACCCCGTACCGATAAGTCCTAAAAAGATCCAATCTTTCACCCTAAAAGAATCACCTTCAAATAAACCCTAATTCTCCCTCAAAACCCCACTAAAATTCTTTCTCAAAATCCAAAATTGAACCAGACCCATTTCAATTCTCCCATCAAGAACCGTAAAAACAACAAAATCAAGAAAAAAATTAGATACCTATTCTTTTTGTATAGTTGATGGGCACAGTCAGGTTTTCTAGCAGAGACCTGTCAGCAGGAACGGCCTCATCAAACCCTTCATCATCAATTCCAACAACATCGACTTCTATTACGGAAACCGTAAATGGGTCTCATGAATTCAAGGTCGATGGCTATTCGCTATCAAAAGGCATGGGGATAGGCAAATACGTAGCATCGGATACTTTTTACATCGGGGGGTATGCATGGGCTATATATTTTTACCCGGATGGTAAAAGTTCTGAAGATAATGCCTCTTATGTCTCGTTATTCATCGCTCTTGCCAGCGAGGGGACTGATGTTAGGGCCTTGTTTGAATTGACGTTGATGGATCAAAGTGGGAAAGAAAGGCATAAGGTTCATAGCCATTTTGGAAGAGCCCTCGAGAGTGGGCCTTATACGCTTAAGTATCGCGGCAGTATGTGGTGAGTTTTCTCTTGTTCCGAGACTGAAATGTCTGAATTCTGAACTCTTATGATTGATTGATCGAAGTGCTCTTATTGCTTATGATTGATTACTGTATTTGCGTAGTAGAATTTGCGACTCGTGATATGTCAAGATATTCATGGGTTGTGTATGGTTCAATGGACTTTTGGTGTGAGGAAGTTAGAATTCACTGGGCTTTTTTTAGATATGATGAAGAGATTTATGGCAGTGTTTTCTTTTCTTTGCTATGTGAAAATGAATTAACTGCAACTTTTTTTCTTTTTCCTGGTCCTCAAGGTGTATAAAGCACTTTTCGTTTGGTCTTGTTATTTCAATTACATTGTTTCTTCAATATAAAATGTTACAAATGGATTTCTTCCCTATTTTGATATTTCACTGCTCCATGAATTTTTTTGTGCTTTTTAAAATGTTGGTTCCTATTTGTCGGTCGTGTGATTACCCATGTATTCATAGGTTTTACAATTAAGCATCTTGTCATTTTACGTGTGTATTAATAGTGTCACTATTACTTGCTCCTTTGGACGTGTATCATATCTAATGTGTTCGTTGCAATGCACAAGGATCTTCTTTGAGAATCAAACATTTTTTTTCTAGATCCAAATTCTTTTACCTCCAATACTGTCCAAGTATCTTTTATTTATTCTTTCATTGATGGTGGATGTTGTGGTGGGTGAAAAACACAATTTAATTGCCACTGCAAATGGATGCTGCAGGGGTTATAAACGATTTTACAAAAGGACTCAATTGGAGAGTTCAGACTTTCTTAAAGATGATACCCTATTAATTCGCTGTTGTGTTGGTGTTGTTAAGTCCCACACTGAGGGACCTAAGACCTACACCATTGCCTTGCCACCTTCTAATATTGGTCAGCATTTTGGAAAGCTTTTAGAAAGTGGAAAGGGAACTGATGTAAATTTTGAAGTTGACGGAGAAATCTATGCTTCGCACAAGATAGTTCTGGCAGCACGCTCACCAGTGTTTAGAGCACAGCTTTTTGGTCCAATGAAGGATCAAAACACTCAATGCATCAAAGTTGAAGACATGGAAGCCCCTGTTTTTAAGGTTCTCTCTCTCTCACACGCACACAACACACATGCATGTTTGCATACACACACAGACCAAAACAAGCTGCAAAAAACAATCTGATAATGTATGACTGGAAGTAACATCTCATTTGCAAAAGCCTTAATTTATTTTCTGCTGGTAGTCTGTGTTTTTATGGCTGTGCCTCCTTTCTTTTTTGTCAGATTTTTGCCTGAAATATGCTGCCACATTTACCTTTTGTTGGATATGGCAGCATTTTGAAAGCGTTGTGGGAAAATCCTTAATCTATTTTGAAGTGACCTGCTAACATGAATGATATAACTGTTAGTCAGGAAGCTGATAATATATTGCTGCAAGTTCGTTGATGTCAATACTGTCCTGAACCTAGCATGTGTTGGTTGTGACATGCATTCTAATTGCTAAAGCCTTAAGTAAAGCCTCTTTTTTTTCATTTTATTTGCAATTAAATAAAAGAGGAAAACAGTGGAAAACATGACATCCTGAAATGAGAACTCATGTGGGAGACACAAGGTACGGAGCTTGTTAAATATATTTTAGACTGAAGAAGTGAAATTTGCCCGCAGTTGTGTGCTTGTCAAATTATTATGATGTCTTGGCTCTAGCATGCATAAGAGTACAAGTTGTGTCTGATGTTTAAATGTTGTTGTGCACTGAAAGGTTTTAGTAATTTCTCATGTATCAGTTATGAGATGTTATGCATCCCATGATAAGTTTCATGGGAAGAGGTAGCTTTACTGGTTGGTTGCCTTCGAAGGTGAGTAATTGTGGTACCGTGCACAAATGTACCTGTGGCTTCATCTCCCAAGGCACAGCTCCTATCCTTATTCTTACTCATTCTTGCAAAGTTTTATTGTTTCCAGCTTCTCTTTCTGCTTGTCCTGTTATATATGCAGCCTGTCCATTACTGGTCAAGCAGGTTGCATATTACATTGCATTGGCCTAGGAGTACTGTTGCTTAATTGTAATAACACTCTCCACTGATTAACTTCCAAAGTTGATTTGTTCTTTTTAACAACCTTTGACAAGAAATTTGAATTATGTCGCAACCATTTCTGGCTTAATAGATCAGTTGATAGAATCACAGTACGATAAGAACACTGTGCTATCTCCATTCCTTGTAACAAATGCACCTAATGAGTCAGTTTTTACCTGTCTTAATGCTAGTTGGAATTCAGTAGTTTTTGGGCTTCTGAGCATGTGTTTCGGCGGAAAAAAATATATGAAACGATTCTATTACATTCAATTTAATCACACAGATTATAGTAATAGCTGGATTTGCCTTGGGTGAGAGTAGGTGATAATGGGATTAGACCCAAAGAAGGGGACTGACTGTGCTGGGAGGTCAGGTGAAGAACAGCTCATTGCGCTTCCATTTAACTCTCTCATGCTCTGCTGATTCTTTATTTTCCATTTAGATGTTGTCTTTCTATGTGTATTACATTCAATCTAATCACACAGATTATAGTAATAGCTGGATTTGCCTTGGGTGAGAGTAGGTGGTAATGGGATTAGACCCAAAGAAGGGAACTGACTATGTTGGGAGGTCAGGCGAAGAACAGCCACATTGCGCTTCCATTTAACTTTCTCATGCTCTGCTGATTCTTTATTTTCCATTTAGATGTTGTCTTTCTATGTGATGCTGATTCTTTATTTTCCATTTAGATGTTGTCTTTCTATTTAGTGTCAGTAATGTTTTGTTAACGGGATTCTTCTAATGAGCATCTGGTAATTGGTATGGAGCTAACATAAATGTGATTAATGTTGTGTGCAAGTTTTAAGGATTTAAAAACTCTTTTAGAATGCAAATGTTTATGGTGCCTGGTTGTATAAATGCCAATGGTGTGATATTGATGCAAAAGTTATGGAAATTCATGATGGCAGAGGTTGATGATATCTTTTATCACCATTAGAAGCTCCATTGGTTAAGGCATACTGAGCAGGCATAATGGTGTCAAATGTTACCAGAAAATTTAATTCACTCCCTTTAAACCCAAATGACACCCATTCCAAAGGCTTAAAAAAACCACAGGGTTTTAGCTAACTCAGTACCTGAATGAACACAGCCAATAAATAAACTGTAAAAAAAAACAGAGAAAAGGTGGAATGGGCAAGCTTGTATAGATATAACTTGTTCTTTCTTTCGTGTTTGGATATTTGCAGGCATTAATCCATTTTATATACTGGGATGTCTTACCAGACATGGAGGAGCTTTTTGGTTTGAACTCACAATGGGCTGCAACATTGATGGCTCAGCATCTGCTTGCAGCAGCAGATCGCTATGCACTTGAGAGGCTCAGATTGCTTTGTGAGGCTAGACTTTGTGAAGATGTTGCCATAAATACTGTTGCAACAACACTAGCTCTAGCGGAGCAGCATCAATGCATCCAACTAAAGTCCGTGTGTCTCAAATTCATTGCTTTGCCTGAAAATTTGAAAGGTAAGACTTTCCTCCCTCTACCTCATTTGGATTGTTGATATCTAGTAAAAGGTTGTCTTTCTTGATCACTTAGTTACAACCATGGTGTTGAATGTATCCAGCTTGCAACCTCAAAGTTGCAGGTTCAAGTATTGAAGTTGAAGCATTTAGTTGAAGCTAAAGTGCTTTATAGTAGGACATTCCTTAATATTCCTTCCGGGTAGCCCATTTTGATGGAGTCATAACATGCTGATGACTTTTCTATATAACCCCCAAAGTCAAATAAACAAATAAAAAAAGGCAATGGGCATTGCGTCTGCCAAAGCCCCCTGCCCAATTCTTGTACAATGGTTTTTGAATGGATTGATGTAATGTGCCCTTATCAATGTGCTCGCATTTATTGTAATATCACTAATTATCATATCCAGAGTATATTTTGTGTATTTTACATTGCTGATTGGCATTTCTTTTTAATTTACTGCGTTGTAGTGCTCATGCTTTTTGTTTATTAGGAAACACTGAACAGAAGTCAGTTATCCATGGATTGATTAGGCTTTGACAGAGCCCAGAGTTCTGTTTCCTCAGCCAACCCCGCTGGTGTTTAAATTGTTGTCAAAACAGTAATTGCAATATTCATCTTTTAATATTGTGATATGTTCACGTAATCAGATTGCTCCCAAACTCCCAAAACAAATCACCTGTTCATGTTTAGTTGAGGCCCTATACTCTCCATTTTTTGGCTTTGTATTGTTGGGGATTTATGGGAACTCGTTGTAAATATTTTTGTATATGCTTTTGAGGGTGCCCCCCCTGATTTTCCTGTGTGCCTGTATGTGCATAATATTTTTAGTTTTGATGGTGACTGTTGGTGGGGTATTTCCTTTATCTCGCATAGCTAATGACCTCATGTTGGCAATTCGTTTTCAGCTGTGATGCAGACGGATGGATTTGAATACTTGAAAGAAAGTTGCCCTCCCGTCATCACAGAACTACTGCAATATGTTGCCAAAAATGGTGAGCATTCTGCCATCGCTTGTACACACGGAAATGATAACTTAGATGGCGATATGAATGGAAGGCGAGTGAAGCAAAGGACTCATTGATGTGGGAACAACAGATACCTCATCCTCTGGACAATAATTAGAGCCTGCTAATCCTTAGACATTTTTGTGATTGTACTGGCAGTTCACTGTAAGAACAATTTAATATCAGTGGTTCATTTGTTGGTTAAGTGTTTTCTAGTACAGTGGCTAGTTTGTTCTATAATTCTGCAAGCTTCATCTTCATGTTCTGGAATCTTTATTTTCTTGTCTGTCAAAGTTGTACCTGCATCATACCAACCAGATCATTTTTTCTTCCTGTGTGGCGTTTGTGTTGCTTTCAGGATGTCCTGCCGTGTGCATGTAAAGAACATGAGTTCCTTTGCCATGGCCGCCTAGGGCTGTATCAGAAATTAACGTGATACTTCTTTGGCAGCTGCAGAAAAATCTTTATATCATAAATTTTGTCGTTGGTACGTGAACTCTGTGTTCACGTAATGCAAGAAATACAGTATTACCTGGATTGAAGTATCTAGCATTATTGGAATATGACTTCCAATGATTAGCGAGAATCACTAGCAAGAATTTTAAGGAATAACATTTGTTTTTTGTTTAATCTAAACCGTTGGATCATATAAAACATGGTTTTATTCGAACCACCATAGCTTTAAAAAGCTAAAATCTAATTAACTTAATTTATAATAGGTGAAAAATATCTTAAACAATTATGAGTGAAATATTAATAAAAGTTATAAGAAAACTAATAAAAAATCCTAAATTAATTTGGTGTGATATCAGAGGATTTTCAATTTACTTAACAGGTTTCGAGTTCAAGTCTAAGCATATATTTCTTGTAAGAGCATAAAACAATCAGAATTTTATCAGAATTTTACTTGTTCACTTGGACATATACAAGTATGTTTTTAAAAAAATATAGTTTACTCGTATCTAAAAAAAAAAAAAGAAGGTGTTTATGCAACTTGTTTAACCCCATTAGAATATTTTAAATTATTATGTTAGAAATGAAACATTAAAGAATACATAGAAACAGAGTTTATGCAACTTGTTTAACCCCATTTTATCATCTTGAGAATGAAATTCCATCATTGTCGTCACCACTCAATTAATATTATTATTATTATTATCATCATTTACCACTACTTTTTTACTATTATCATTCATCTACTACTAGCATCGCCTCTCTTCTATCATGCTGACCACAATCACTATCTTAACTGTTGCACCTCCACTGCTATCTTAACAAAATCATCTCCACCACCTTCACCTCTACCACTGCTAACACCGCCACCAGCATTGGGAAAGTTTTTCTATTTGTAAAGTATTTCATGCAAAACAACCTCCATAAGTTTTAATATCAATCGTAGATGGTGCTTCGTGTTAAGATTCCACTACCTATGGTTGATTCTCTAACCACTCTCAAGATTTATCACTCATGATTTGATAAAATAAAATAATTTTAAAAAAGCTACAAATCATAGATTCTTTGTTTAATAAGATTTCAAGTATTCAGTTTTCAGGAGGTGAAGAATGAAGCCCGATTATTAATCGTTCGTGTACGTTGAATGAAATGCAGATGTCTTGACCATCGCAATCAATCTCTTACCGGCCACACAGACTTGTGTATTAGCTAGGTAGGGCATAGCAAAGCAGCTAATGGAGCATCAAGGAGCGACGTTACTGAAGGAGAACCACACTTCTGCTGGCATCTCTATCCATAGTCTAGTCTAGACATTGATGTTATTCAAATGTCACGGGAAAAGAAGCCACTAGGAAGATCCATCGTTTTTCAATGCAGAAATATCCATAGTCTAGTCTGCTGGGTTTTCTGTCCTCGGCGGATCCCAAAATGACCATTAAAACAATTACTTGCAATTCAAGAAAGGGGGTTGAGTAGTGACAATAACAACAAATTTCATTGCATCGCAATTGGCCTTTTGAATACAGCCACATTCTCCCCTTGTTGAGACGAATGAATATTCATATGAAACAACAAGTACCCTCTTTCAAGTACAAAATAACATAATAGACAAAATGGTAAAGCCTTCAGAAGGAAAACCACAAAAGCAGGGAAAAGAAAGTGACAGACTTACTTTTATCTCGCATAGAATGAGAAGAAAACAGAAACTTAGTTAGTCAACCATTCCCTTTGCCTTGTTCTTAGATAGATATCAAACATTCTGTCATTTGGTTACTGAGTTAAATCTGACTGCAACAAGTCATGAATCCTATCCACTGATTAACAACTTGCAGCTCAGATTCTTTCAACAGAAGCCCCGGGCATGTATCTTTTGAAGAACCTAGGCTCGTTAAAAGCACTGCTAAATGTCAGCATTTGAATCTGATGTATTTTGCACTGGCAGAAGATCGATCAGGGATGATGTGATTTAATAACCACCACCATTAGGTCAGACTTGGGCAGTCAGCACTTTTGAGTTGCTACAGAGAAGCACCATTAATACCAGTGATTGCCAGGTCCACCTTGGGCAGCAGCAACTTTTCTTGCCATATACTGAGGCTTTGGCTGCAATCCATTGGAACCTTCAACCCCCTCATCTTCTCTCTCATTTTTACAGGCTGGGTTTCTTTTTGGATATGAACAGTTTGCAGTGGTGTATTGAGTTGAAGTAGCTGGATTCCTGGTCATCCTTCGCTGGTCAAGATTCTCTGCTGATGCTGCTCCACAATTATTGTAACGCAGCACCGAACTTACCACCTTCCCTGGTCTTGCGGCACCCGCTGTAGAGAATGGCATTCAAATTACAATCATTGGTGTGTTACATGTGTCATCTAGTTAGCAACCGGGTTTAAAAGGAAAGAGAGGAGAAAGGTAGCAATCTAAATAGGCATCAAGCTCAGCAGTACACTGCTTAACATGTCCTGGCCCTTTTCACCCAAGAAGAAAAAGATGTACACATCTTGTATTGCAACACTCCACATTTGTTAAAAATATTTCTAAATGTCAAATAATGAGTCGAATCAATTAGACTCTATAATCAAGTTGCAAGCATGAGCATGAAATTTTAAACATATTAATCAAACATTCAACTTCAGGACAATTGTGCTTCTGAACATTTGTTTGTAAGCAAATAGCAAAGGAGATGCAAAGTTACACCAGCAATACCCTGATAGAGCAAAAAGAGTAAAATCAACCAATTTGATGACAGGCAATCAATTACGTTATAACACATCAAACACTCCATTCCTTGATAACTCAAATAACCTATCATTTCTCATACTGAATTATGCATTTGGAAGTTCTGGGTGCCAAACCTCATTGACTTTCCTAAAAGCTGCAAGCGTTCACTCAATTATTTGATGTCATTCCAACCAATCCACTTGAAATTATGTCAGAAAAGCTTAAGCTAATGGGTCAGCCTGTGACATCTAATGAAAGATAAATAATACAAACAAGGTTCAGAGTGGTTCCTCATTCAAATTTGGGTGCCAACAGGTTTCAGAGAGGGAAAGAGGCACAAATGCAGTACAAAATATCTGATTTCGTAGAAATTCAGTAAGACATCAAAGAGAAATCAGAATAATTGTAGTTAACTAAATATTGCAAACCTTGGATACTTTGAGGAACTTGTAGAGGAAGCCTTGTCATTGGTATCCCACCACTCCTGTCTACATGTGGCTTCTCAATTTCTTTGATAGAACACTTGGATAGATCATTGGTGACTTCTGCTGAAGTCTGTATTGTATTATCCGAGTATGATACACATGCTCTGCAATGCATGAATTTTCATCAAAGCACTGGACAAAATTCTAGATTTAAATGGGCAGCAATATAGTAGCAGGGTATATAAAACATCCCACAACAATGGACAACGCACCATGGGAACAATTTATTAGCAGGGATACCTGGGCAATGATGCATGCTGCCTCTCAGGAGGAGCAACAGGAGCACCATTTCCATAATGCTCCTCAAGGTAAGCAAATTGCTTCTTGAAATGATCAACAGCACTGCAATGAAAAAGTCCACAACATAATAACTTACTCCTAAGGGACGTTTAGACATCTTGAATATGACAAGAACCTCAAACTTGCACTGATACTTCAAACATATGGAATACTGCATATGCTTAGACAAGCATGTTGGTATAAACTAAGAATCTTAATTTATTGTGCCAATACCTTGGGTACATAAACCCAGTTGGCTCTGAACCATCTAAATGCTCTTTCAACATTTTAGGATGATACTCAAGAATTTCTCGGTATATAAGCTCTCGTACATCTTCTTTAGTTATCCTTCGTCTTTCAAATTCAAATTCCATCTTGGTAACTGGTTGAGCAGTTGGCTCTCTCTCAACCTTGGCCAGACCCTTAAAATATGGATCTGCAAGAGCCTGATAAAATGCAGTACAGCATGCTCTTTTAGAATAAGGCATGTTATCAAGGTGAAGATGAAGAGGTATCAAGATTTACCTCTTCAGCAGTAGGTCGATCTTTTGGTTCAAATGCTAACATTCTTTCTAACAAACGAAGTGCAAGGGGGTCTGCATTAGGGAACTTATGGGAGAGCGGAATGGGCTTCTTCTTTCTCATGCTGCTCAAGTATCTTCGAGCTTTTTCATTGCGTACCTGTTCATATAATACCAACACTTCAGCATTCAGCCAACTGTAAGGACAGAGATATGAAATATGGATTGTGAAAGATGAAACAACCAGTTCTATCTCAAGGAAACTTCATGATATGAAATATACCCTAGCAATGGCTTCGGGTGTTGGCGTTCCCAAAAGCTCAGTCATCAGATCCAATTGATGGACTACATTCTTCCCAGGAAAAAGAGGTTTTCCTGTCAATAGTTCAGCAAATATGCATCCAATGCTCCATATGTCTATTGCTGGCGTGTACTGAAAACAAAACAGAAGTAATGACCTACACAATTGTCACAGGTAGCAAACTGGAATCTGATAGCATTAACAATTTACAACTCTCTAACTCCCAAAAGAACCCATGCAAGTAGTAATTCTAATTTCAAGTTGTGTTTTGAAAAGGGAAAAAAACAGGCAAGAGAAGCACTCAGAGCCCATATAGTCAAAGGAGATTGACAAAGTTTTGTAACAAATTGGTGGTGGTAATGGTTCTGGCACCTTTGAGAAAAATGATCCACACAATTCAGGAGCTCTGTACCATCTTGTTGCAACATAGTCCTGATATCACAAGAAAATGAAATAATTAACCCCTAAAAGTACAACAATCACCATTTGTAACCATCAAAGGGAACCTCCTGCAGTGAAATTAAAATGCTACATCAAACTGAGAAAAAACCTACCGTCCAGAAAATGGCAGTTGGGGTATCGTTAAAAGCTACTCTTGCAAGACCAAAGTCACAGATCTTGAGCTTGCAGTCGGCATTTGCTAAGATATTTTTGGGTTTCAAATCCCGGTGAAAGACATTGGCTACAAGACCATGAAAAATTAAACGTGGTGCAGGAATAATGATTATAAATCAGTAAATACATGGTGATTACATTTCTACAAATGCTTAGTGTCAGCATGGAACAACACTGCACCACATTTGAGTAAAAGTAAGAAACTATACAGTTAAAAAGTAGGCTAGGAAAAAAAATCAAAATTTAACAGTCAAAAAACTAAGTGGATCACCTGTGTGTATATATTTGAGGCCTCTAAGAAGCTGATAAAGGAAAAACTGATAATGTTCTAGAGTTAAATCATCATTTGCTTTGATAACTTGGTGTAAATCGGATTCCATTAATTCGAAAACAACATATATGTCCTTAAATTCCCTTCTGGAAGGAGGCAACAAAATGTGCTTGATCTCCACAATATCTGGATGGCGCAGGAGTCTAAGAAGTTTAATTTCTCGAAGGATGCGAGTGGCATCAGAGACATGTTCAAAGATGTCATTGATTTTCTTGATTGCAACTTTTTCTCCAATATGTGTATCATATGCGGAGCACACAACGCCATAGCTCCCTTTGCCAATCACCTCCTCTATTTTGTACCTGCTCCCCTCACCGTATTCTGTGAAAAAGTCTACTTCCACGGATGACTGCAATACCACATTCAAATGAGCCAAATCATGGACATAAAAAGAGACTGCAAGTGAAATTTGTAATTACAACCAAACTGAATTTCAATATTAATTAAAGAGAAAATTTTGCAACAGGTGAACATAGACATGTGTCAAAGAAACCTAGAAATGAACATGACAGCTGTTCCTTCACACCTTATTCAAGAATTACACACGCAATACGAAGAAAGATCCAACACACAATGGATAACAAAACTGAATGAAAGGATCATGGTGAAAAACGAAACTAATCACAATCCCTAGCCTACAAGAAAGATGAAAGCATTTTAGCAGACAGCAACACTAGTATAAACAAATCGAAATCACCTCTATAATTCACAATTTGCTATTTGTCCAAAATAAGCACATACATGGAATTTACATTCATAAAAAAGAAATGGAATCGCTGGGGGCTGGATTCTTTACCTTTTTGCGCTGATCAGACTGCATCTTATCTTATTAGCAGCAAAGCATCAACAGTCTTCAAATCGATAAATCAACAAAGGAGAGTAAGAGCTCCAACTCCAATCCCACCAAAAAGAAGACCAGCCAATTCGAACCTCAGCATAAACGAATATCACAAGCCCGCAGAAGCCAAAACTGATCGAACAACCTTAAACCAGACCTAAAACTTGGGATCACAAAAAAAAACAGCTAAACGAAGGAGTTCCAGAAGATCAAACAGCCTAAAGAACATAAAACATGCACTATTTAGGCAAGATCAACAAATAACGAAAAGGGGGCCAGTAAAGAAACGAATTTTCGAAGTTTTGCAGCCAAAGCAGCCAAATTTGAGTTAAAACAAAGATTCAATTTTTTAGACTGAAAAAAGCAAAGACATAGAAGAAGGGAAAAGATAAAGAGAATGTGTGGCCGAGGAGAGGACTAAATAAGTATTCGCTGGAAAAGAGAGAGAGAACAGATCAAGGTGAAGGGATTGCCTTAAAAAAAAACAGCGGATTAACTAAAATTTTAAAGAATCTAAAGAGAAGGAATTTTCTTTTTTTCCTTCTTGGTAGTTCGAAAACAAGAAAAGTGTTGTGAGAAGAAGAGAATGATAACAAAAGTTAAGTTATCGTGGAAAAGTGCTTTTGGATCTCAACGAAAGGAGAGGAGAGGAGACAATCAAGAAGTGGGGTGCTGTACTTCAAGCAGCAAAACCATTTGTTTTTGTAGCAGAGAGAGAGAGAATGGAGTATTTAGGGTGTATGGGTATTTTTTTTATTATTAAAATTTAGATTTTTTATCTTACATTTATTTAGTAAGTGTTTTTTATATATATATATATATGTTAATGTTAAAAAATAAATTTTTAAAAATTAAAAAATATATTTTTTAATTTATTTATAAATAAAAAACACCAAAAAAATAACAATAATTACACTTCTAAACACTTCCTTAAGAGATTACTATTTAAAATTTTCTTTTTTTTCCTCACTTTGGAATAGGTAATTTGGAGTGGGATTATACGGATAAATAAAAATATGGGATAATTAGTATGATTAAATTTTACTTTTATAAATTATGTTTTTCATCCTGAATCTAAAAAAAATATTATTGAACATACAAACTAGTATAATTTATGAAAGTATAGAAAATACAATGTAAATGAAACTATAAGAGTATAATTATAGATACACCAAAATTACAAATTTATATCAAGGTGACAGTTGAACTACCCCATAAAAAATTATTAATAACTCGTTTTTCAACACTTTTTATTATTATTAAAATAATATTTTACACCATCATATTTCAAAGTTATATTGTAAATATATAGAGGATTAAGTGTGCGAGTTTGGTTAAAATTGTTTTCAAAAATATTTTTTTATTAGAAAATTCATTAAAATAATATTTAAAAAAAATTGATATCAGTACATGAAAATAATCTAAAAACACAAAAAAAAATATTAATTTAGAATAAAAAATAAAAAAATATCAATTATTAATTTTTTTTCAAAAATAGTTTTGAAAAAAATGCCAAATTAGGTGTGAAATAAATCAGGTGTGCCTTTTTGTATTAGAAGAATTAGGTGTGCACTAATTATTATTTCAAAAAATAAGTATTAACTAATTTAAATATAATTATACTTTTTAATTATCATTTCAAAAATAATATACAAATTAAAATTAAATAGTCTCGAGTAGACGACAAGGTTCTACTTAAGTTGCATATTATGATACCAAATCCTGACAAAAATTATACTTCTCTCATTAATGAGAAAAAAACATGAAAATGAAAAGAAAAAAAAACATTGTAAAAAATAAGAAATACCTTTGAATGACTCAATTTAATATAAATTCAATAGATATTAATTTGAATAGGTAGGTATTTTTTGGGTTTAATAGATAATGAGTAAGGTATAAATATTGTCAAATTCGATTTAAAACATGTATGAATCTAACCTAAAAAAATATAAATAAATAAATAAATATATATATATATATATATATATGACAATATAACACACATACCCTTTAATTTTGACATAAAACACATAAATGAATAATATTTATTATTTTATTATTTAATATATATATATATATATATTTCGAATATATACTAGTTTTTTATTTTCTTGCTAATTAATAAGTAATAGAAAATAATAAATATATGAAACTTGATAAATAGTTTATGAATATTAAAAAAAATATAATAATATATAAGATACGAATAAAATATAATATCAACAAATTTGACTGCAAAAATTCAGTCTTAATGGCATAGTTGTAGTAATCTAATAAAAGACGGGCATAAAACAAACCCAAAATACAAAACACAGTCATTGGTAAATAAATAAAAGAAAAAATGTAGAATATTTTTTGTAGACTGTCTGGTTCCACGCGATTTTCCATGATGCAATCAAGTGATTGACATTGTAATTTGTAAAGGGGACCCACAAGTCGGTGGCCGAGCGTGATCTCCACTTTCTCTTTAATCGCCTCCGCGTGATCAAAATTAGCAGCGGAAATGCATGGATTTTCTTTTCAGGTTTTTTTCTATTATTTTTTCCGGTTAGCTTTTTGCAAAATGATCTTTGCTTAAGTGCCCTCTACTTTATTTGTTTTAATCACAGTAATTGAACCAGTTTGAATTTGATTTCAATATGTTTTTTTTTAATATAAGATTAAAGTAATATTTTTTCAGTAATTTTTATTGGTAATTATTTTTCCGACAAACACATGAATAGGAATTGTTCATCTGTAAACCACTCATTAATAAAAATAATCTGTCGGTGATAATTTTGCATGATTCAATTTTATCTAATATTTTTATTTTTATGTTATAATATTTTTTAAATTAATCCTAAACTTGAAAAAATTAATTTTAAAATCACAAAAACTCAAAAAAACAGTAAAACAATAATGACAGTAATAACTTAACTTGACACCTTAATTTTTCTATTTAATCTTTCATTGAGAAAAACATTAGCAATTAATAATATTAGGAAAAAAAATCAGATGATATCACAACGCCTGATAAGAAATTTAAATTAAAAAAATAGCACAAACAACACAAAATAATTCATTAATAACATAAAAATCATTACTTAATAATCAATTCACACTAGGAACAATTTATTAACTTCAAAAATACCAATTAGTAATTCATTAACATAAGATTTTTTATTTAAAAACAACACAATAATCACACATCGAAATAATTAATAACAAAAAAATATATAAGTATAAATAATGCAATAAAGAGAGAGTGAGGATGAGACAAGAAATGAAGGCATACCTTGGACAAATAAAGAAGAAGAAAATATTAAACAATGAGAATAATCAAAGACTTGAAGTGGAGGTGTTAGAGAGAGAAGGGGAATGACAAAGAAGATCTGAAATGCTTGTATGTTATTTTTGTGGTGTTTTATACTCCGTTTACTGATGAAATCTCTGATGGACAATATAATATTAATATTTTTTATAATCTCTGTCACAATTGTGTTTTTTTCCACTTCGCGCCCCACCATCTACAGAGGGGAGAACAGGGCGAGATGAAAAAAAGGGTGTTTTAAGGTTATTAGGAAATTTATTGATCTGCGAGGGTCTGAGTAAGGGGACTTGTTGTGTAACGTGAAGATACATCATCCCCAATGCATCCTACCTAAGGTAATCTGTATTGTTGTTTGATTATTTTTCTAAGTTTGATTTTTTTTATTCATTGGTCTTTTCTAAAGCTTGAGGTAGATTTCTCTTCGTGAGAGTCACTACCTCATCGGGAGTTAAAAACCTAACCAAAAAAAATTACACTACATTTTTTATGCAAACCTCGTGGTCATGTGGTCACGCAACCCACAACAAAAAAATGAGATATGATATTAGAAAGTCAAAATAGGTTTGATAGGAGTGTGACACAATGAAACCTGCTCCAAGGCACCAACACTATTAGAATTAGTAGAATGACATCACGAAGCCAGCTAATCTTTGATAAATCGGATTCAGTTCGTTCAAGAACTAAAGAATGCAAGAATCACTCTCACACATAAAACTGAAAAAGTTCAGAATGAATATTCATCATTGGTTGTCGAAATTTAGGTTACATGAGTTTGAATAGTTCTTGAAAAAGTAACCCTAATGGACCCCTTTTGTGGACTTAAATAAGGTCCACTCAAAACTGACTCAAAATCCTAAATTGGAAAGCCCATGACTTAATCCAAAGAAGCCTTAGATCCTAGCTGAAAACAAAGTATTAATGAAGCCCAAACAAGCCTTGAGCTGTAGCTAACAAAATTAAATAAAGTCTGTAAGTCTTATTTATAGCCTTTCCTAGAAACAAAAGGAAAAGATAGCGACCCATGTTGTTTCCAAGTTGTAATAGGATTCATTTGTCTCCTTTGTTGTTCTCACTTCATGACCCAAATAAGGTTGTATAGGACCCCTCCTGCACATGGATAAGATGTATCAGAGTCTCCTCTTGATACTACAATGATGCTTGTAATTCTGACTTGGTTGAAACCATCAAAACCAATGCATTTAATGCTTCTTTCAATGTCTTTGTCTTAGACCGGGTCATTGGACCATTTGGAACATGTAATGGGTCATTGCTGGTGTTTCTGGGCTGATTCGCATCAATTTTGAATACCTCGTTTTTAACTATCTGCGAGTGTACTTTACAATTTAATTTTATACCATGATAGCTAAAGCAAAATAATTTAACAATTATTTTGATATTTTGGCCAAATTCCAACGGATAATGATAAATCAGTTATGATATCAAATTTTTGTTTCAAACACATGAGAAAGATGCAACATATATTTTTTTTTTATGAAAAATATGATTGGAAAAACCTTAGTTCGTATGTATGAAACAATATATTTTTTTGTTTATAATTTTCCTCAAAAAAATATATTTTTTTATACAGATTTTGTATTTTATATATTGTTTTGTTGTTGGCTGGACTGCCAGCCTGGGTGGCCTATCGGCCACCACCCTTTTTTCCTTTTTAGGTTAAGCCAAACATCCCCCCTATTGGTTTGGGCTTCCCGGTCTAGGCCTCCTTGGTGGGCCGGCTCGACACTATCCAGCCCTGCCACCATGTCCACTATTCACATGTGAACAGGGATCCACTCCCCTGCTGTGCACGGTGAACAGTGGAAAAGGATGGATGGAGATGGGAGACTCACATGTCACTGTCGACGAGTAGAGGAGCCCGAGGTGATTCAGCTGGTATTGACGGCATCGAAAATGGTGGCTGGGAGAAGCGTTGGAAGAGGATTTGTTTAGTGTAGGAGGTGTTATCGCTGTGTCATCGGCGTTGTAAAAGAAGAGCTGAGCCTGCTGGGAAGCTTCGTGCATGGGGAAGGAGTCGTCAGTGCCAAGGGAACAACGCTTGTGCTCATTGAGAGCTGTTACTGCTGGAGGAGTGAGAGAGAGTTGATTGTCACTAGTTTTTGAGAGAGAGAAAATTATCAGTTGAGAGGGGGAGAGAGAACTGTCATGAGACTGCGAGACTGTGGGAGTGAGAGGGCTACCAGCCGGTTGTAGGAGAAAAAGGGAGCTATCGGTGTGGTTCTGTTGATGCCGAGAAAGAGGGATAATGGTTGTTTGTAGTTTTTATTACATGGCCAGTGCATCAATCGTCTCGTCTCCTGTGTGTGTGTGTTTGCTCCCGATAACTATAAAATTTCTTACAGGGTTATTGTCGCCTCCCTCAATTTTTTCTATTTTTCTGCACAATTTCACCCCTATAATTGTAAGATTTTCTCCTTCCACTCTCCCCTTCTTCGTTCGTGTGTGCATGATATTTATAGGTGAAGGAGGGAATCCTTTGGCTGCCCACTGCATACAGCGATGAGTTGCCTGCCTCCTGACCTGCAATAGCGTGCTTGCACTATTCAGATGACTGAAAAGTGGAGTCACGTTTGCAGGTTTTGGAGGATTTGGGAGAAGGTGAAAATACGATATAACCCTCAATTTGTAATTGTTCTAATGACACCCCTAATTGAATTTAATTTTGTGTAATTGTATCCTCATCAGAATTTCAACAGCAACCACGACATTTTATTTTGGCCCTTGGTTTCAAATTTACGCGACCCTAAATTGACCATTAAACTCTCAACTTTCTTCAATTTGGCCCCTGACTTTGCACAATTGGCTTGGAAAAATTTAGTTTGGTCTCTGAAACTTCTAATCTTCTCAATTGAGCCTGAATTAAGCTCAAAAACTTGATTTTTCATTGATTAAGCCCTTAATAAAATTAATTTTCCCATTTTAAAGTATAATTAAGTCATTGCACTTAATTAAATCCTTTAATTGTATCCTAAATTAATTCCTAAATATAATTATACTTTGAATTAGCCCATGATTAAATCAAATTGATTTATAAAAAATATAATTATGTCTTTTAGCTTAATTCTTAAGCAAATTTATCTAATAATATATTATTTTAGCCTTAAATTTATATTTTCCTTCATTTTTAGGCTCAAAAGAGATACTATCGGGCTCTCGAAAATATCTAAATTTTCCACTTTGATTTTTTTACCGATACCAACCCTTTTTATTTTATTTTTTTTTTTTATTTGATTTTGGGTAAAATTTGAGGAATAACCCAAAAATAAGTTATGAAAATCTCATCGGTGATTTAAATTAAAAATTCCCACTTTCACAAAAAAAAAACACAAAAAACCCTCCAAATATTACTGATAACATTTCATTTTATCGGTAACAGCAACAATACACTGACAGATAAACTTCATTGGTAATATCGTGTGTGGTGTGTGAAGGGAATAGTTGTAATCGAGAAGATGAACAATTCTCGTGTCTACTGGATAATAACAACAAAATTAATTCACTGACAATGTTGTGTCCAATGTTTCTAGTAAATAGTTGCAATATATAAGAAAAACAATTCTCTTGTATACAGGAAAATACCAGCATAATTAATAAGTCGATTTAACATTGTTTTTTTGGACTTATTTTCTTTTTCGATCCTACTAACTAGTATTGATATTTTTGTTTCTAAAAAATAGGCTTTGTGGTTTTTTTTTTTGTTTTGTTTTTTTACTGAGTTATCCTTAATCCATGACTTGACCCATTGACAAGGGAGGTTAACCCGAATGAATTCACACCTTCCCCCCTTTTCATTACTCTTTATTCTTCTTCTTCCTTTTCCTTTTTGTATGTTTTATCCTTCAATATTTAGTTTGTTAATAATTAGGCTTATTAACTATACAATAAATGGCATTGCATTTTTTCTGTGGCCTTTTCCACTGTTCACCCAGACTCAGTTCACTATTCATTGCTACAGTAAAATTACCATTTTACCCCAGGACTGAAAAATTTTAGCCTCCTGGACCGAGGGCATTTTCGGATTTCCCAAGGGACACATGGTATTTCCAGATTTGTTGCACAGTGAAACGACGCAATTAGCCCCCCTTAAACGACAAAAAACGTCGCCAGATACCAGGAGTATTTCTGAATTTTCACCCCTAGTTTATCCGTAGATATGACTGGGGTCAAGGGCTATATGGGTTATTGACCTAATTATTTATTATTTTTATCCGGAACACTGCAGGCGCGTCGGTTGTGTTCCGCCCGCCCGCGCCTTTCAGGTGTCACGTGCGATGTACCAGATCATCAAAAAAATGTTCCTCTGCCATCTCATATGATTCGCTTCCATGTGATCTTCCACCACATGCGGCGCGTGGCACTCAAATAGGGTTGTGTAATCTCCGGTGGACGGTTTTGCTCCCCCCTCTCTTTTCTCTTTCCTTCTGCCGGTGAAGTACTATATTGTCCCTCATATTTGTATGCTTTTGATTTCGATCCTTAAGCTTCTGATTTCATTTTTATTATTTATTTTTCAATGAAACTTTTGATTATTTTCAATTATGCCCTTGAATTAAAATTGATTATATACGGTAAGTTTCATTTCGGTCCTTCATCTTTTGATTTTTTTGTCTCTTTTTGGTTCCTTTAATAATTTTAGTATGCAAGTTTGAATTTGTTGTAAATTTATCCCTGAATTAAAAGTGGTTATATATATTACTTTTCATTTCGGTCCTTATTCTTTTAATTAGTTTAATAATTGCACTATATTGATTTTTTTAAATCCCTTTATTGTTTTTTGGTCCTAAAATTTTGATTTGTTTCATTTCTCTCCTTCAATTGGAATTAATTATATATTTTGTTTTTCATTTTGTCACTTATTCTTTTAAGTTTTTTTTATTAGTTCATTTGATTTTTTGTCCTTCTTGGACAATTTTTATTTTTTGCCCATATTTATGCATTGTAGTTTTAAATTTTGTTTTTATTTTTTGTCATTTTATTTTTTGTTAGGGTTTTCATTTTCTCACTTATTCTTTTATTTTTTTTAGTTAGTATTGATTCCTTTCTTTTTTTCGATCTTTCTTAGACAATGTTTGATTTGTCCATCTTCATTCATTTATACTTTTGGTTTTTATTTTGAATTTTTGTCATTTTATTTTTTATTGGAGTTTTATTTTAATTCGGTTCAATTCTGACATTTTAATTTATGTTGGTGATCATTTCAAAATTAATATTGCTCTATTTTTCTCTTTGTTTTTTTATTTTTATTTTTATCTGATTTTCAAAGTAGATGATTTTATGATTTTATTGTTTGCACAATAATAATAATAATTTTAGTGATTGTTTTTTTTTGGACACAAAATTATTTTTGCTCAAATTTATATTATAATAAAAAAATACATGTAATTAATATTTTTTTACATTAGAAAAAATATGGTTTCGGCCACGACGAGGCGCGGGTGCCATGGCTAGTATATATATATTTGGTGTTTTAAGCCAAATAGTCCGGGTCATGAGTTTTATAAGCTAACAATGATTTTTTTTTAAAGTTATTTTTCATGATTTTCTTTGATTTTTTAATGAATTATTTTATTCTCATAACCTAGAACATGATTGAAGCTTTTTTTTTTTTTTGCTTATAATTACTAGAATTTTTTTATCATATTTTATGATTTTTTTTAAAATTATAATTCAATAGTTGATTAGTTAAAAATTAAGCTTTAAGATTTTTTTTATATTTAGTGCTTTTAGTCAATTAACTTAGATCATAGACTTAATAAGTTAACATGAGTGGACATCATTTTAATGATTTTTTTTTTATTATTATTATTCAACATTGATTTTTCTCTTCTTTAAAATGTACTTGTGTTGAATGAAGATTATTTTTTCTTGAATTTTTTTTATTAAGAAAAGAGCTAAAAGAGCTTAGGTTTTCACTATTGATTCACTGTGCACCGTGACTCATAGTCACTATTCACTCGCAATTTCACTCGGTGCATCGCGGCGCACGTCCACCTTTTTTTTTTTTGCTTTTTCAAAATTGTATTAACGAAAAAACCCCCCAAAACGACAAAAAACGCCGCCATTTTCAGGGGCTCCTCGGTAATTAACCATTTCCAGTCCGGTATGGTCCGGTTCGTCCGACTGGCTTTTTTATTTTTTAATATTTCATTGAACAGTGGATTAACGATTTTGTCCCTCGAAAATGACAAAAAACACGCCTGCGGGGGAGGGGCTTCACGGTAATTAGCCAATATTTTATTATTTATTTCGTTGGATTACTGTTGGCGCATCGTAGGACGCGCTGTTCGTTACTTAGCTCATGCATGTTTCGGGCGGCGCGTGCGGCTTCATACGGCGTCCAAAAATGACCACCGGCATCTAGAATGATTTTCCGGCATGTTATCTTCCACCCGGTGCGGCGCGTGTATCACGACGGTGTCTAAAAACGTATAAATGATCGTTTGAATTTTTCCCCCAATTTCTCTCTCCTGCCTGCGCCAGATGACGTCAGCTAAGCTGTTTTTTTTCAAATTTCATATCAGCCCCTGAACTGTATAATTTGTTTTTCTGGCCCTTATTGCTATTATATAACTTTTGATTTGTTTCAATTTCGTCCTTCATTTGAAATTAATTATATATTGAAGTTTCAATTCGGTCCTCATGCTTTTAATTTCTCGGATTGGGCTGGAATTCTAAATATTTTTGGTATCAAAATTTTGATTTAGTTCAATTTCATCCTTCCATACAAATTTATTATAAATCCTTATATTTTGGGTATCAAAGTTTGATTTCTTTCAATTTTATCCTTCTATGCAAGTTAATTATGGATTTCAGTTTCATTTCGGTCCCAAATCTTTTAATTTCAGGTTTTATTTTAAATTATTTAATTTTAATTTCTGTATTTACTTCAATTTTATCCTTTGAATTAAATATATTATTTAAAGTATGCAAATTAATTATATATTTGTATATTTATGTCAAATTAAAATATGTTAAACTAATTAGATGTTTTAATATTTATTGAATATTATCGCATAAGAATATATATAAAGAGGAAAAAAGGACCTAGGATTGTCCTTTAAATTAAATATATTATTGAAAGTATGTCAAATTAATTGTATATTTGTATATTTATGTCAGATTAAAGTATGTGAGACTAATTATATGTTTGAGTATTTATTGAATATTATCGCCTAAAAATATATATATATATAGAGAGAGAGAGAGAGAGAGAAAAAAAATGACCTAGGATTTTTAATATTTTCGGTATCAAAGTTTGATTTCTTTCAATTTTATCCTTCTATGCAAGTTCATTATAGATTTCAGTTTCATTTCGGTCCCAAATATTTTAATTACAAGTTTTGTTTTAAGTTATTTAATTTCATTTTTTGGATTTACTTCAATTTTATCCTTTGAATTAAATATATTATTTAAAATATGTCAAATTAATTATATATTTGTATATTTATATCAAATTAAAAAATGTTAAACTAATTATATGTTTTAATATATATTGAATATTATCGCATGAGAATATATATACAGAGAAAAAAATAACCTAGGATTGTCCTTTAAATTAAATATATTATTGAAAGTATGTCAAATTAATTATATATTTGTATATTTATGTCAGATTAAAGTATGTGAGACTAATTATATGTTTGAGTATTTATTGAATATTACCGCCTAAAAATATATATAGAGAGAGAGAAAAGAAAATGACGTAGGATTTTTAATATTTTCGGTATCAAAGTTTGATTTCTTTCAATTTTATCCTTCTATGCAAGTTCATTATAGATTTCAGTTTCATTTCGGTCCCAAATATTTTAATTATAGGTTTTGTTTTAAATTATTTAATTTCAATTTTTGGATTTATTTCAATTTTATCCTTTGAATTAAATATATTATTTAAAGTATGACAAATTAATTATATATTTGTATATTTATATCAAATTAAAATATGCTAAACTAATTATATATTTTAATATTTATTGAATATTATTGCCTGAGAATATATATAAAGAGAAAAAAATAACCTAAGATTGTCCTTTAAATTAAATATATTATTGAAAGTATGTCAAATTAATTATATATTTGTATATTTATGTCAAATTAAAATATATGAGACTAATTATATGTTTGAATATTTATTGAATATTATCGCCTAAAAATATATATAGAGAGAGAGAGACAGAGAAAAATGACCTAGGATTTTTAATATTTTTGGTATCAAAGTTTGATTTCTTTCAATTTTATCCTTCTATGCAAGTTAATTATAGATTTCAGTTTCATTTCGGTCCCAAATCTTTTAATTCCAGGTTTTGTTTTAAATTATTTAATTTTAATTTTTTGATTTACTTCAATTTTATCCTTTGAATTAAATATATTATTTAAAGTATGCCAAATTAATTATATATTTGTATATTTATGTCAAATAAATATGTTAAACTAATTATATGTTTTAATATTTATTGAATATTATCGCCTGAGAATATATAGAGAGAGACAGAAAGAGAGAGAAAATGACATAGATTTTGTAATATTTTCGGTATCAAAGTTTGATTTCTTTCAATTTTATCCTTCTATGCAAGTTAATTATGGATTTCAGTTTCATTTCGGTCCCAAATCTTTTAATTCAAGGTTTTCTTTTAAATTATTTAATTTCAATTTTTGCGTTTACTTCAATTTCATCCTTTGAATTAAATATATTATTTACAGTATGTCAAATTAATTATATATTTGTATATTTATGTCAAATTAAAGTATGTAAAATTAATTATATGTTTGAATATTTATTGAATATTATCGCTTAAAAATATATATATAGAGAGAAAAAAATGACGTAGGATTTTTTAAAGAAAAAAACATTCATATCAGTATTCTTAAATACATTTAATATAATAATATGATGGATAAATCTTATAAAATAAAAAAAACAAATTGGCTTCAAATTTTTATTTTGTGCTCTTTTGTTCAAGTTTATTTAATGGAAAAAATTTATAGTGTTTTTTTTTTAATATTTTATATCTAATATTAATGCAAAAAAAATACAACTCAAAAAAAAAAAAAACAGAAGGTAGGCAAATTTACCTACATTATCTACAATTAAAAAATATACGAGTCACGTCCCGTTTCGATTACACTGTTCTTTTTAGAAAGCAAATAAATAATTATAGCACGCAAAAATATTAAGTTTATTTTTAAAAACAAATTATAATATTTTTATTTATAATGTGTCAGATCTAATATCACTAAGGAACAAAAGCAACTCATATAAATAAAAATGACAAATTTACTGAAGCTATCTACAATTAAAAAGTATACGAACCACTTCCTATTTCGATTACTCTATAAAATATGTGAGACTAATTATATGTTTTAATATTTATTTAATATTATCGCCTCAAAATATATAGAGGGAGAAAAAAAAAGACCTAGGATTTAAAAAAAAATTAAAATCAATATTCTTAAATACATTTAATATAATAATATGATTAATAAATCTTATAAAAAAAAAATTTGGCATTGGATTTAAATTTGATACTCTTTTGTTTAAGTTTATTTGATAAAAAAAATATTACAATATTTTCATTTCTAATATTTGAAATCTAATATTACTTAGGGAAAAAAACAACTAAAAAAAAGGTTGACAAATTTACCTAGGTTATCTACAATTAAAAAATATACGAACCACTTCCCGTTTCGATTGACTGATCCTTTTAGGCTGGGAAAAAAATTATTTGTTACGTATTTTATCTATTATAATGTTACTAATTGAATATTTAAACAACTAATTACAGCATGTAAAAAATCAATTAGTTTTCTACGTAGAAAAAACCCTAACGCAATGTGTGGGCAAGCATACTAATTATACCACGCAAAAAACTCATTTCTAACATATTTTAAACATTAAAATAACTAATTATAGCACGCAAAAAATATAAGTTTATTTTTGGGAAAAAAATTACAATATTTTTATTTCTAATGTGTCAGATCTAATATTACTAAGGAAAAAATGCAACTCATAAAAAAAAAATTGCCTACATCATCTGCAATTATAAAATATACAAATCACTTTCCATTTCAATTATACAGATTTTATCAATTATAATTTTACTAATTAAATATTAAAATAACAAAATATAATATATATGAAATCAATCAATTTTCTATAAAGATAAAAAAAATCTGGCACATCGCGCGGGCATATTGCTCGTGAGCCCTAGAAGGACAAAAATTGAAAAATAAAAAAACAAAAGCAATCGTTGCAAGACACGAAAACACCATGAACACGTATAAGGGGAAGGGGTGTTAATAAATAAGCTTAATGGGGATTTTTATATTGTCTTTATTCGCTACTCCAAACTGTACACACCCACAGAGGTTGCCTTTGTAACCAAACAGGAAGGGTGTGAGGCCCCTTATTCCGGATTAGGGCTAAACTCTTTCACCACCGCAAGGCCATCTCTTTACCAGGCGCCAAACTCAAAACCCGCCATTATATTAAGAGCCTGTTTGGCACAGTTGCTGCTGTTGTGGTTGAAGTTGAAAAAAAGCAGGTTTATGAAAAGTGTTTTTAGCTGCAGTTCGTAACTGAAATTTGTGTTTGGTTAAAACTATGGTTTGAGGTTGAGTTTAATGAAAAGCAGTTTCGAGTGTTTGGTTACCATGCTTTTCATATTGCTGTCAACTTGTGAAATTACTTTAAAGGACACACACATATTTTTTAAATATTGTAGATTTAATTATTATAATAATAAAATGTAATTAATAATTCAAGTAAATTACACACTCATTTTTATTCTTCCATCAAACTACTTGCAATTCCATCATGAACTCTAGTTGTTCATTACACTTGAGTAATTTATCCAATTATTATATAATTATGAAAATTAATATAACTAAGAGTGATTTTAATAATAATAAAAAACCTTATTCTGTTAGAAGAGAATAAAAATTAAGTCCTAAAAAAATAAAATGATCACAAATTAAAAAAGTATTTTTAAAAATAAAGTAAAATAAAAATTATAAAAAAATTGATAGAATATTTCTTTTTTTTAAATCATTCTAACTTTATACCGTGAAAAGTACCTTTTTTTTCTCTAAAAAAATATTTGTTATACAACACAACACTCTTTACTCACATGAAAATAAAAAAGCAAGAGGACTGGACCCTCGATAATGTTGATCCATCTTTTACCAATAACCTGGCGCGATTAAAGCTCCACCTCAGCAACTCCCGCCAACAAAAAAAACCTAATTACCAAGAACCTGCCCTCCTTTTTCTCCGCCTCTACCACACCAACAAATTTCTTTTCGATCTCAAAATCAACAAGAAGATGCAGTGAACTCCTCCTCCTCTCTACACTCTCCAATCCCTTCTTCGAAATCCAAAAGAGCCAAACCAGATTCTGAATCAATTGCTACAACCCCAAAATCTAAAACTTCTTCAAACCCAACCTTCGCTACTCAAACCCCAACTCAGCCATCCCCACTCCCTCCCCGTCTCCGGAGCCTCTGCGTCGCACTCTCCCTAAAGGAAGTCCGTCAGATCGCCTCTCGAGACCTTGGAACCAACCAAACCAAGTCCGCCCGAAGACAGATCGCGTCTTGGCCTGAAGATCCCACCACCACCAGTAAATTACACAAGCCCAGGAAGAAGCAGGATCGTAATGGGGCTCACTAAAATCCCCGATAAGTAAGTTTTTTGGGGTCAACTTTTTTGAATTTCTTTTACAAAGTCTTAGTGATTTACGCCATTTTTTATGTCTTGATTATGGAAAGATATGAAATGTTGGGTGAGTTATTTTCTGCAAAACCATCGTCTTCGTCTTCTTCACGTGGTGGTTGTGTGTGTTACATATGTTATGTTACCTTGGGAGAGTGTGGTTTCGTGAGGGAGAGATGGAGGTGAGGGAGAAGGCAGTGTGATTATCATGTCTGTGTGTTTAAGGCAGAGGTAGAGTGTGCCGCAGATGCAAAAGCATCTCTCAGTTGCTTATGCAACTGCGGCTGGAAATCTAATTTCTTGGTGGGACCCGCAAAATAATTTTGCCTTCCCGTTTGGTAAAATATGAGTTTGGCTCTGTGGTGAGCCTCAACGCAGGCCGCACCGCAGAGCCAAACACCCACTAACAGGTAACGAAAACCCTCTTCCTTAATCATTACATTAAAGTTGTTTTGTAATTAATTATCACATAATCAAAGAAAAGCTTGAATCTTTGTTAACTTTGTCTGGTTTAATACAGCAATTATGCTACCCTGATTCATTTTTAATTAATCCTGGGCTTGAACTCGTCCGACCTACAGCAAAACACGAGTCTATCAACTAGTGGAATCAAACTATTGTTACCAATTAGGGAAATTGAACAAAAATAAATATCAAGGGGCAAATTGATTATGTTTACAAAATTTAGGGGGGTAAAATAAGAGTTTCTCTAGATTACCACCGTACTTAATGAGACAGGAACTCATCATTAATCGAAGACAGCAACGTTTTCGAGGCTCATGTTTCTCAGCGAAAGTCTGTTCCTACAGTACTCACAACATAAACCTGCCTATAACGACGAAGATAAGGTCTTGAAGCTCCGGCTAAACGATCCCGAGTTGCGGTTTAGCCATAAAGGTGCGTTTTTCGTGTTTTTTAATCAATTTGCTCAACTGGGTTTCTTTTGTTTTTTTGCTTTCTTGTAGTGAGATTTGAGTTTTCTTGTGTTAACATTCGAATATTTGATGGATGTTTGGCCCATAAAGGTGTGTGCCCTCTCTATTTCTGTTATGAAAACCCAGATTTTCGCCATTATTATTATTATTATTATTATTATTATTATTATTATTTTGTTAGCCATAAGACATTGTAAAAATTTTGATTTTAGCTGTTTACACTCTCTCATGGTATTGTGGCTTCAGTTATCTTAATTTCTTTGCCATCTCTTCCAGTTCCAGTTGGCTGATTTTTTCTCATCTTTGACCCCTTCAATTTTCTCCTAGATAACTGTTTGTTTGTTCTCACTCTGTTGGAGCTTTGTTGTGCATAAAGGGACAATTGGTGGTGTTTGGGCCTCTTTACAGTTGATTCGTTGCATGTTTGGTCCCTTTGATTTGGTGATTTTCAATTGAAATTGGGTGTGGGAAGCTGAGGGCACACGTTTCTGTTTAATTTCTTTGGGTTTTGCATTGTTGCATCTGAAATATTACAGTGGGGATGGGATTGGCTGTAATCATCATTGTTGAATTCCATTGTTTGCAGATGTTCATGGGCGTATTAAGTTCTCTGACGCATTGTAATTCTATGAATTTTCTTGCCTAATGATCTTTGTCACTATTTGCTTATTAGATGCTTTGGCCAACTGTTCTTTTTCCTGTCTGTTTTCCTTTTCTTTTTGCTTTGCAACTGTTTTTAAATCGTTGTTCTTGCTCATGCTGGTTACAACTACAAAGCTACAATGAAAAAAAATAAAACATGGTAAATTAGCGATGGATGGGCTGTCTTCATCTTTCCATTTGTTTTCTGACTGGTATTTTGATTAGCTTAAGTTTGGAAGTTGTTCATTACGTGAAATCCTTAGTGCTCTTTTGCTTCTATAGAGCTTTTGTTTTTAAAATCTTTTTCTTGGGTTTTACTCTTGCCTCATCTATGCGTGTTCTGTTTTGGGATTTTTGTTTCTCATTTTATCCTCTCCTCTAGTTTTCCTGTGGTTTCTGCACAGGTTGGTTTCATTTGCTACTTTTTTAGCTGCTTTTGGTTTTGTTTATCGGATTTTCTTGGCTGATCTTACTCTTTTTCTATGATGCTGTCCATCTGCTTCGGTTTTTAAATGGGTCTCTGTAGGTCATCATTAGTCGTGTCTTCTCTTTTTTGCTGCTCTTCACTTCTTAATGGGGTTCAATTTTTTTTTCCAAATTAATAACATGGCATGCAGCTATTTTCTTGGTTACCAAGTATAGCATTAGTTTAAAAGCTTGAAACTTTGATTGTTTGCATTAATTAATTCTGACTCAAGGAGGTTTAGCTAGTTTTTAAGTTGATATTAAAGAAATATTTTAAGGGAAATGTGGATTATTGCAGTTGTTGATTGGTAATTACTTGTGTAGAATTGGTAGAATGGAAGAACAAGAAGAATTATTAGGAGGCAATGGTGTTGGCATTAGAGTTTCAACATTCGATTATTCGGGTGAGAATCACTTTAAAGAAATGGACATGATTTCTAAGCTTTGTGGAGAAGTAGAGACTGATTCTGTGGATGAAACTGAAATTCAGTGTTATAAGTCCTCTATCACTTTTTTGAGGTCTGTAATCTTTTTTTGTGTATAAACTCTATGTTGATGGTTTGTTGCTGTTCTTTTATCTGAGTATAATTTTTTTTTAAAAAATTTTTATGCACATTTAGTGAGTGGAAGCTTTATAAGTACAATCCGAGAATAATTAGGTTTGCTTGTGAAATGGATAACTCTCTGGAGAAGTGTGTTCTTAATGGAATAAATCTACCGCAGTTCTCATCTGCAGCCGTTCCTAAGGTACTGTAAGTGATTTTTTTTTTTAATTGTATTTTAGTTTTTTTTTATCATATGATACATGATTATAACATTTGTTTTACCTTGCAATCTGATTTAGGAGAGAGCAGATGGTGGTACCAGTTCTCTAGAATCCTGGTATAAATTGGACTTGCCCTATTTTTCAATTGCAGTGGCTTGTTTTGTTTTAGTTGATTGGACGTGCCCTATTTTTCAATTGCCCGGTTTTACTTTGACATTCAGGGTTAATACATCAAAGTTTTAACATTCAGATTTTTTCTGTAGTTTTTGTCCATTGCTTCTCCATTCTTGAATGTACATTTCAAACCTCACTCTTTCCATCTTGTTGCAGTAAAGATTTTGTGATGTATGTTGGAGGGTCTGTTTGGGCATTGGATTGGTGTCCCAGGGTTCATGAAAGGCCTGCCAATCATATTAAACGCGAGGTTTCTCTCATCTCTTTCTTAATGCCTTTGTCTTTATGGCTGTGGAATTGAATTATTAAAGAGTTACTTAACCTCTTATTGACGGGTTATCATGTATGTGACCCTAATATTCAGATAACATTTTCTTAACAAGGTCATGGAGTCATCTGCATAGACATGCAAACATATAGAACATGGCCTGGGCAATTCATTCACTTCACACTTCTATCTTCCTGAAAAATGATTTATTCCTTGTTACATGCATGAGGCACAAAGCATCAATTGAAGAAGCTGAAGGTCTTGGTTATCTTTGAGCAAATACATAAAATTCTTGGAAGTAGCTTTATATATTGATATCGATTGCTGGATTTGGTAAATCTGCATTCATTTAGATAGTTCAGATTGGTGTCATCATGAATAAAGCCTAGTCGACTATAAAATGTCAATTATTAAGCACAAAAAATGTCGACCCTGGATGATCCATAGCCTGAGTATATTTTCCTTGTTGATACTTTATCTCTTCCATAAGTTTGGAGACTTTTTTGGGGGACCTTTGACTTGTTTCTTTCGTCGATTTGTGTAGTTTGTTGCTATTTCTGCCCATCCTCCTGAATCTTACTATCACAAAATAGGTGTTCCACTCACTGGCAGAGGCATTGTCCAAATATGGTGTGTTTTAAATGTCAGTGGGGATGAGGAAGTACTTCCAATGAAGAAATCAAAACTGGGAGCTCGATACAATGTATCCAAGATGGACAAATCAGTTGAATTAAACAGGCCAAAAGGAAGACCTAGAAAAAAGCCAATAGAAGAATCATCCAGAAATGAAGCTACAAAGGCTCTAGTTAAGATGCCAAAAGGAAGACCTAGAAAAAGGCCAATAGAAGAATCACCCATTAATGAAGCCATGGAGTTGGTTTTAGCCAAGAGGCCAAAAGGAAGACCTAGAAAAAAACCAATAGAAGAATCACCCAGTAATGAAGCCACGGAGGAGATTTTAGCACCAGTTAATGAAGCAACAAAGGAGAATTCAGCTCAAGTTAAGAGGAGAGGAAGGCCTAGACAGAACCCAACAAATGAATCTCTTGATAGTTTGGGTAGCAGCATCCAATATGTCCAAGCTCTCAGTGTTGAATACCCACAAGATTCACCTGGACTGCTTACTATAGAAGGGATTTCTCAAAACAGCCAAGATGAGGCCAAACAAAAATGCAAGGTGAAATTAAAAAAATCATTCACCAAAAAGCTATCAAATCTTAAAACTACCGCACAAAGCAGAAGATTGAAAAGTAATGCAAGGAAGGGAAGTGATTCTGGTGATGTTGCATGTCCACAGTTATTGACTCATAATGAAGATGATAAAGTTTCTTTGGATATCAACTCTTCTTCTTCTGTAAACTATCAAACAGATGTGAATTCTGCACTCAGCACTGCACTGCCAGCTTATGGTTCTGATAATGTTTCATTGGATATCAACTCTACTTCTTATATTCCGAAGGATGCTGATTTGCCAAGAGTTGTATTATGCCTAGCTCACAATGGAAAAGTTGCATGGGATGTCAAATGGCAGCCTTGTAATTCACCCCCTTCCAAATGCCAGCATCGCATGGGTTATCTTGCTGTCTTGCTGGGAAATGGATCTTTGGAAGTGTAAGTCATCTTCTTCATGTGGATTATTGTGAGATAATATTCATAGTAAGGATTAACGTTTCTATAATGACCAATAAGTCTAGCATTTTTAGATATGATTAATAGAAGGAATTGATCATATGGAATCATGTTAAATTTCAGACTGAAGAACTTAACTGCTGATGATTTCTTGGAAAACTGAAAGGAGACTCTTACATGTCATTGCTGGAACGTTGCAAATTGAAGAAATACAAAAATAATGTTGTCATTTGAGCGTTACGGATGGGTGGGGTTTTTGGGGGTGAGAAGTGGTCAGGAAGCGTACAACTTCATTTGCCCATCATCCCCCCCCCCCCCCCCCCCAGTATACCCGTAACTCTTGCTATAATTCGCCCAAATGTTAGGTGTTGCTTTTAGTTTTAGGCATAAATTAATTATCACTGTGATATTGTCTGATCACCCCCCTATCAAATGCAGATGGGATGTTCCTCTCCCCCATGCTATGAAATCAGTTTATTCTTCTTCTAATTTAGATGGCACGGATCCTCGCTTTGTAAAGATAAAGCCAGTATTCAGATGTTCAACTCTGAAGTGTGGAGGTATTCAGAGGTAATGTGGTTGATATCTTCTATGCTCATTATATTAATATGATTCATATAAAATACCAATGTAATTCAAAGAGATTTAAAAGTACACCTGTATGTTTTCTTTTTAAAAGGACTATCTGATATGTAGCTTAGAAGCCTCTGTTTGTAGAGATTCTGACCTGAAGAGTTCACTTTCATATGGGATTATTTGGTTTGCTGTATATGGTGGAAGCCGCGAGCATACCCTTGTACCGTGTTTGTATGAGTGGAGAGAAGTAATTCATTTTGCTAAAGGAGAAAAGGAATAATAATATAACAAATGAAAGGACTGCAACTAAAGTATTATCATCCTCGTCCATAAATGTCACATAAGGGAATTTGACACTCAGGGTTTTGTGGATTTTGAAGTGATGTGTATAGTTGAATGAATGATTGATGAAGATCTTTCATCGCTGCACTCCAAATTCACTCAACTCAGATTGTTGAAGAATTGTCATAAATTATAGAGCCTTTTGCTCTTTGATCTTATTTTTTGCAGTGTTTGTATTATTTTGTTTCTAATTATTTTCTTACTCCTATACAGCATCCCTTTGGTAGTAGAGTGGTCAACTTCATACCCTCATGATTACCTACTTGCTGGATGCCATGATGGAACAGTAATATTTCAATCATCTTGTTGTTTCTGCTGTTATTAATTTAATTGTCTGCCACAGTTTGGGGCAAAGTCTAATCGTGTCTTGGCCTTTCATCACCTCATTTTCAGGTTGCTTTGTGGAAATTCTCTGCAAGTGGCACATCCGGTGGTAATAACTAACGAGTCTAATGACTTTCATATATTTGTTCTTTCTGTGTGGATACAGTTTATGTCATGTCTCAAGATTTATTATAAATTAAATTTGGTCGAAGTTTTGATCTAAATTGATTCGTCATTCCTTTTTTTCCCTTTGTTAATCTACAGATACAAGGCCTTTGCTCTGTTTCAGCGCAGATACAGTTCCTATTAGAGCAATCGCATGGGTCCCATCAGAAAGGTTATTGATTTCTGATGACTCAGTCTGTTGCTTGTCTAGCTATATATTTGATTTACCTCTGATGATTTTCAGTTTTATTTATTAAATCTGAAGGCATATAATCCTGCTACTTTGGGAATGACATATCCCTTGCCTGCAAAATTTATGTGTTTTCAATAACCATCTAGAAATATTAACTTGTGTATAATAACATCTTACCTGTAAAGGGCTGCATGGAAACTATCAAGATGTTTATTTCAAAGAAATTGTACTAGCCAAAGTTTTCGTTTCTTGTGCTTATAATTGAGATATAAAGAAATTGTACTAGCCAGAGTTTTCGTTTCTTGTGCTTGTAATTGAGTTCTTGTGCTTATATTTGAGATATAAAATATTCTGCGTGCAAACTATTTTCCAGTGACCAAGAGAGTCCAAATCTTTTCCTCACCGCTGGACATTTGGGCCTGAAGTTTTGGGACATACGGTAGGTATGATTTATATGTTTTCACAATTACATGGAATTATTTTGATGTCACTGTTTGTGTGTTCCATTTTGATGTCACAATTGGGATTTATAATTGAGCTTATGTATTTAGAATTGAGTGTCGTCATACGCCCTTATCAATCTCTGTATCATACTCGGCATCCTTATTTGTGGCTGGATTTTTTTGAGAGGCCATTCCTCTAGGATTAAGAAAACTGATCAATAAGCTTTGCAGTGAGGGAACCTGATGGATTCATGCTCCTCTTTCATATATATATAAACACATCTCTTTTGTCTGGCTTCTCATCTGAACGTTAATGGTCAGGAACTCATTTATAGGTGGTAGAAAAAGACACTGAGTGTTGAAGTTACTTTATTAGTTTTCCATGTGGATCACTTTTGCATATGCTGGCTGTGTTTACATTGTTAGGTTCTCAGAGCAGGAGGAAGTTCTAATCCCTACTTTACTTCAACTGTATAATGAGGAGATCAATTCCATGTGTTTTTGTTGTTGTTGAAATATGGTTGCTGTAGAACTAAGCTTCTGAATAATTGCAGTGATCCATTCCGACCTTTGTGGGACCTCCATCCAGCACCGAAACTCATATATAGCCTGGATTGGCTGCCAGATCCAAGGTGTTGCATTGTTTTTATTGAATGAATCACAGGTTGGGGATTTCATTGATAAGGTTATTATTCACTTATATTGAACCTTCAATTGTTTGCATTTTCAGATGTATAATTTTATCCTTTGATGATGGAACAATGAGACTCCTCAGCTTGGCAAAGGCTGCATATGATGCTGCTGTCAATGGAAAACCTTCTGTTGGACCAAAACAACTAGGGATGCACGTTGTTAACTGTTCTTCCTTTGCTATCTGGAGCGTTCAAGTGTCAAGGCTTACAGGTACTCTTGTTCTGTCATTTGCTTTATTATTGAAACAATGTAATTTTATTAATTTCTTAAATCAAAGTTGGGGTACAAAAAGAAAGGTGGTATGCTCTACTGCATTTTCTTCCCTCAGGTTTTGATCTTCTTACAGCATCTGTCTCGGGTTCTGCTCTTTAAGATTAGGATCTTTTCTTCTACAAAACTATGGTCTTTATCATTATTTTGATTGGCCCTGTTGTTAGCAACCCAGGTGCACATTAATGGAAGTTTATTTTAATTTATGGTTAATGCATAAATTAGTCCCTCTCAAATATCAAACTTCAAAATGCCTCCTCCAGTTTTATTTGATACAGTCTACCATTCTGTTTCTGTTGTTTGTAACAAATAAACCTAGATGGAGTAGAAAGTAATCCCTTACGTTGGGTGACTAATAATACCCATTAAGACTTTGATGTGTCCAAATGAATGCAGATGATTTGGTGAGATTTTGATTTGAGAAAATTTTTGACCTAATGGAACAGCTTCCTAGTTTTGCAAATGGGCCATATTCATCATCCAGTCAGGTCAGCTCTGCTGGAGAAACAGGGTCCCACTTCATTGCCCTCCGCTTCTCTTGAAAACTTTTTTATAGTGACGCGTATTTCTTTGGTGGAATTTACAATCTGTCTTCTATTGCATATAACTACAATCGGGTCAATTAAAAATGATTATTGTTTGTTGCCCTTACTCTATCAACTTTTTCACACGTTTTTTTTTTAAATTGACAGGCATGGTTGCATATTGCAGTGCAGATGGTACTGTTTGCCGCTTCCAGGTAGCTGGCTTTCCATTTTACAATATACTTGTGACAACATATCATCAGTCTGTGTCATGGCTTTCCATTTTACAATATACTTGTGACAACATATCATCAGTCTGTGTCATGCAGGGCCCTATCCTCTTACACTTGTTAATGTGGGGGGGGGGACCACATTGTATCCATGAATTTAATTTGGCAGGAGTCTGGCACTTTGGTGTAAACAAGAATTATTTTGTACCATGCCTGTTTAACATGTCACTTGGAATGGTGGATCGTGTTTTCTGTAATTGCACCTGTTTTACTTGTTCCATATTTCTTGAGCATCTTTGCTTGGTTATTACTCAATGGCATGAAGGATTGGCATCAAAACATACTCTCGATTGATCTTTGCATGAAAAATGTATGCTTGGTTACTCAATGACATGAAGGATTGGCATCAAAACATACTCTCGATTGATATTTGCATGAAAAATGTAGATAACTAAAGTGGATGTCATATACTTATGCTACTCTTTTAACAAACAATTCATGGTTGAGTTTGAATAATTACATATGTGGATGCCCATATCTGTACTTTAAGCTGCTTCAGAACATTTGCTAAAGCTTATAGTGTTGCTTTCATAATCAGCTCACAACCAAAGCAGTGGAGAAAGATCCATCGAGACATAGGGCCCCGCATTTTGGTTGTGGGTCCTTGAGTGAGGATGAATCCGCTATTATAGTTGGCACTCCATTACCATATACTCCTTTACCTTTGAAGAAGCCAGTTAACGATGTCGGGAACAATCCAAAATCCAAGCAGCCATTGTCTGTGTCAAATAAGACCGCAAAAATCCCAACTTCAGATGATCTACCATTAGGTAAGTGTGTAATTTTCACCCCTATATTCTTTTTGTTAGCCTTGCTTTTCTTCTCTCATTTGGCCATCAAGTTTGTCAATCTCGTTGCAGCTCTGTGCTATGGTGATGATCCAGGTATGGATCATGGATCGGATGAAACATTGACAGCTACAAAAAGCAAAAGGAAACCAAAATCTAAAAGTGGGAGTAAGCAGCAGGAAGGAGAGGATCAAGCATTGGTATGCATCGATGACAAGCAAGATGAAGAAAGCGGAAAGGAGGGAGCTGGGAATGTAGTTGAAAGCATACCACCTAAAATGGTTGCAGTGCATAGAGTTAGATGGAATATGAACAATGGTAGCGAGAGATGGCTCTGCTCCGGTGGAGCAGCTGGAATTGTACGGTGTCAAGAAATCAAAATGTCTGATGCTGATATATGCTCGGCTAGGAAGAGACAGGAGCCTGTAAAACGTTAATCATGATCAATGGATATTTATTATTATTATTATTTTCGTTAGAGCTGGCCTTTTTAAAATTAAAAAAGAAGTGAGCTACAAGGGGACATTTACATCAACTAGTCTAATTAAGAATTCTTGAGAAATATAATTAAAACAAATAAGAATTCTCAGCAATGTTACAAGGCCAGTTCGGCACGGAAGATTAATCCAGTGTCTCGCTTGTCTAGGATCTGGCTAGGACTGGGTCAGTGAGAACATGGGTTTTTTTTTAATACTAAATAATGTCATTATTAGAACTATGATTATCTCATATAATACATGCATGCTTACTGATCCTAATTTTTCTATTGTTTTCTTAATTAATTAATTAAGAAGGAACTGACATCGTTTTAATCAAACAGTACTACTTTGTGCAATCAGAGATTTGATACTGCCTGCACAAAGAGTACCTGGAAAGTACTCCCAGTCCTAGCAATTGCACTGCATGCATTAAAAGTACACGTAGGCTTTATCATAACTCCATATACACTTTGTAAATAGATGTTATTGAACTACTCTCATCTCTAAAGTAAAAAAAAGTGCATGCAGCTGGTTTCAGATAGTGTTTGTATTTGATTATTGTATAGCTCGAATATTTAATTCTGAACTAGAAATTCTAGCGTTTATATATATAAATTTAATTTATGTTCGATCTATTCTTCTATCTCAAGAGCTAGCTGTTTCAGTTTTAGTCGTATCTTCTCTAAGCTCGTCGCAATATTTCTGAATATTCTACTTAGAGGAACCCATCTTTCGTACAGCACAGCAATAAGAATTCGACTTTGCATTGCGTACTGTTGTGATCATAACAGCTCGTGCTGGGTTGCAAGGAATAAAGATGAGGTAATGAAGCGGAGAAGGTGGGATTTGAAAAAAGATGATGGGTTTTCAGTAATGAATTTCTAGAAAAATTCATGATATTGCAGAGGAAAGTGTGTACTGCAACAATAAACTTTGCTTCAGATGCCCCATTAAGAATCGATATTCCCATGACGTCCTTCCCAGTTTCTCTTTGTTTGTATATCAACAACAGCAGATATAATTCTTGCATGCCTCGTTGATCTCTTCTATGTAATGGCTGAACAACAGGCTTGTATTCCTTCTTTGCACAGGTAAGGTTTGACTTTCTAGTTCAAAAACAAGCCTAGAAGAACATTATAGAATGAGCCTTATATATTTCTGCTGAGATGTGCTGTTGTTGCAGACATTTTCTGCAGATTTACGAGTGGCATGTTGCTGTTTTTCCCTTTTCTGCAGATTTATGGTTTGTCATTTTCACTTTTCTTATTGTTTGGTTATTACAAGAGCATGTTAGTAAAGTTAACCCGATTGACTTGGGATTTTTTGATATCTTTTTTTTTTTTGAAATATGGGATTTTTTGATATCTCTTTTATTGAACTTTGGTTTTTTTATTAGATCATCCTTTTGAAAATCTCTTTTTTTAAAAATTGTGATCTTATATCATGGATGGTTAATCTGTCAAGTTATCCCCAGTAAGCTAGAGTTTTTTTATTTCTTTCTCCTCTTTGATGTTATATTTATTATTTAAACTAGCCCGCAATATAATGCAGGACACTTATCCATGCCGCGGCCAAACTATCTAGTCAACACATATTCCCCTAAGTTATATAAGTTTTTATCAACATGGCAAAGATACGAACATCGGTCATTTCTTCTTTAGACTGGACAGATCTTTGATAATGTTGTTTCTTCAATAGCTCCAGGATCCAGGCCTGTTAAACATGGAGCAGAGTTGACAAGCTGGCTATGAAACAGACACCAGAGACCAGCCGGAACAGGCAAATCATTTCCAAGTGCTACTTTTTCAACCCTCCTATCATCTACCCTCATAAAATCCACTCGTGACCTGAACCCTTCCTTCCTTTGCACGTTGTTCTTCGGTTAAGTTCTCTCAACGTGCGGCAAGCCCCACAACACTTGGATGATCGATCCAGGCTGTTTAACGTACAATCTATCAATGGCGAGGCAAAGACGACACCATATAGGCGACAGACCTTCTCTAAAGAGGTTCTGCTCTACGTGCAAATCCTCTGTCCTCAAAATATCAAAATAAAAAGATTAGTAAATGAAGGAACGCGTGGGAGAAAGTCACAAGGCAACAGAGAGCCTTTTTATTCAAGTTTAACGCAGTACAAGCATAATAAAAATCCATGATAAGCACACAGATTTCTAGTTTCTACTCATTTGACATATTTGACAAACCACTCCAACAAGTTTCCATGGGCCTCCTCTGCACTCTTCACGGCAGCTTCATCTTCAACATTGTACCTCACTGTCCATCCATGAGCAACCTTTGGAAATACCTTCACAAAACTATCAACCTGTAAAGAAACACAAGGTTATTTGATTTCCAACATGTAAGGAAGTAGATGTCCCAGGTGTTCCAAAGCGATGGAAAACTAGAGATTGAAAGTGCTAAATGTTAGCCGATAAAGAATAAATCACTTTCACAGGAAAAACAATTTATGCGTGCAATAAAATTGTGATTGGTATAAGGTAAGCACCACCACTATCTTAAATTTTGGATAGAAAACAATAGGTTCATCTGGGACGAAGGCCTCCATATTAATTGTACACGTATCAATGATAAACAGTTTAAGAGCCACAAACTACACCTTTTCCCCCCAGTACATTGAGATTTGGTCCAGTGGAATATTCCAGTTTTTGCTCCAAATTCCTAGTTTGTATTATGTCTTATCATACTACCACCTAGGAAAAAAAATCCTGTGGAAGCCCACAGTTTTGCTACAAATTTCTAGTTTGCATGTCTTTTCATGTTATTATTACATTGGACAAAAAGAAAGGGCACCAGCTCTAAAAAGCTGCTACAAAGTTATCATCTGGCCATCTTACATATCGTACTGCTGCCTAAAGAAACTAAACAAAGACAATCAAAGAACTGAGATCACAGGAAAACATTACAAACAGGCACTTGATATATAAGAGAAAGGCATTGTCTTCTTACCTCAGATTTACTAGCTAACACATCTTCAAACTGTTTCAAGAGCGCTGGTGGAGAAAGCTGGTCTATTTCAGCTCCTAGTATTGAAATGGGAACCTTCAATTCTGCAAGTGGTTCCAAACATTATGAGTTGCTAAAAAGCTGCATATGATAGGAGTTGATCAGCTTGAGAATTGATACTTGGTAGCTTGACAAGCTGCCAACTTCAAGGCAGACTAGCATTAAATGAGGAGGAACTTGTCTAGTAGCATGGTAGAAAATTTATTAATTGAAGATATGAAAAATAAAATAAGTTAACATAATATCGCTTCCAATAAAATACAAATTGACTTCATACAAAAAAGACAACAGAAAATCTCAGAGCAATGGGAACCCTGATATGGACACCCACACACTCCTATCTTACAAAATACAATTAAGTTATTTGTTAGAAGCTACTTCAAAATGCAAAGTGTAACATGCAAACCAATAAATGCGAGAAGCACATAGCCTGAGAATGTTTAACTCAGAAATTCATACCCTTGATGTCATCTACAGTGACAAATGAAGGATGACACAGAACAGCAGCTTTGATGAAAGCAGAAGATTTTCCTAGTTCAACTACCACCTTGGCTGAGAAGAAATCATGATACCAAATCAGCAGGCTCCATTCATAACTCAATACAAAGCAAAATACAGGATTACTTAATTCAATTGGTTTCTCGTTGAAGATGTGGTTTCTAGCATACATGAGTCTTAACATGAGAAGGTTGTGATAATTATCAATTAAAATTATATAACAATGGGGCGAAAGAGATGTCCTACCACCCCAACAAAAGCCCACAGCCCCAATCGCAGATACACCTTTACTATTCAAAGCTTCAATCACAGGTTTTGCATCTTCATATCCCTTATCCTGTCAAAAATGGAAACAGCCTAAGATGTTAAGAGATTGAGTTGGTGCGCAACTAGTGCAGGGAGAAAATGCATTCCAATGTAGATCACTTAAAATTTCAAATGTTGTTAACGATTGGAATGAATGCAAGGCAGTCAGAATTTATATAACTTATGCAAGCAATGATGACATCATCGAAGCAGGTGAAAGATTCTAGATAGAATTCATACAACTTGAAGTGTAGAATTTACAGAAGGCCTGTGAAATTTGATGTTCAATAAACCATAGCAGAGAATCAATGTAGCATAAGGATCTCCAAGAACTAACCATGCCGTGATCCTTTATCCAAACTTGAATGGGTCTCTCAGCATTGTCAGGTACAAAAGGATCTCCATAAATGAAGTCAGGAACTACAGCATAGAATCCAGCAGCTGCAATCTTGTCTGCAAGTTTCCTTCACGGTATGAAGAAGCTGCCATTAGCTCCCACTAGAGCACAAAATTATCAAACAGCAAACCACCAGGGTACAAAATTATCAAACAGCAAACCACCAGGGTATACCCAGACACACAACGAACCATATCTAAAAAAAGAAATAACAACAAGAGCAAAATGCTTCTTTCCTTAGCACACCACGCAGAGCATAACCTCCCCTTCCAATACAGTTGGTTGTGAAACATGCTAGTTAGCCAACAAACCATTGTCAAGTACAGAAGCAGGTGTCAATAATGGGCATGCTTAAGTGTCTCTAACCAGATTATAGTTTTCAGAAATGCATATTGAACGAACTCAGAAAACAAAAAAGAAAATGCAAACACGTATCAAATTCGTTAGATGAGTAATGCATCGCGCAGCTATATTTGGAGTGTTTCGACACCAAATGGCCTTTGAAAATGATGACCACACAAAGAAAACCCATCAGATATCCTTTTCTTTTCCGAAGTTTTATTTAATATTTCTTCTTCTTCAATTGATCCATTGTAACTTTAATAATTTAACTAAAACAATGGTTGACTTTGAATCACGATATTGACATACAATAGAATATGCAAAACAGATATTAAGCATCTTAAACAAATACTAAAACAAGAGGGTCTTGACACATTAAAAAATATAAAGATATGGTCAAGGTCAAGTGGTCAGGTCAACCATACCTCAAGTTCGGCGCTTCATATCCTGCAGATCAAGTCATAAATGTTAGATTAGATCATAATAATCAAGACAGTGGAAGTCAAACCCTAAAACAACAACAAAAACGAAAAAAAGAGACAACCTTGACGCGGCACAAGTAACAAACTTCAGTTACTTAAAGATCCAGTGTTCCACAGCAAGAAAAACACAATAACGAGAAAACAAAAAAAAAAACCATAAAAACAAACCACAAAGGGTCCTTATAGAACACACACAAACATATCAGATTCAACTATGAAAAAAGAAGAAAAGACTAAAGATAAGAAATTTGGAAAGCAAGTTTAAATAAGAGCTTCTTGAGGGAAATGATACCTTACCATAAACATCAGAGACAAGAAGAATGGCAAGTTTTGAGTCAGGAGAGCCAGAGACATAAGAGTCAAGCCCCCCAACTTTCTCAACATGGCCAGCTCCACTGCTTGGGTTTAGGGTTGGTGGGTTAGCACAGCACTGAGGCCCTGACATTATTTCTTGATTCAACACAGCAACAGAGAACAATAAGGAGATAGTGATCAGTGAGTGATTGAAGGCAAAGATTGAAGAAAGGTTTGCTATTAAATAATTGCCATTTTGAGGGAGGGCCTTCCACGTATCACTCAAGTATATCCTAATATATAATGGCGTCATCTCTTACGTTGTCCTACAGGCCAGAGGGACGTAATGCGATAGTAAAACAGTTTTTTTTCAACCTTCGAAAATACCCTTCAACTATGGTGTTTTTTTGTTTTTACGATTTGGACATGTTTTTTTTTTTTAAATTACTTTTTTATTTTGATGTGTAGATGTGATTTATTTAATCAATTATTTATGGTTTATTTAATTGAATATGTTCATAATTTTTTGGATTTTTTTGTAAAACAATATGATGAAAAACTAAACATGTTTAAATATATTTAGGCCCCGTTTGTTTGCTGGAAAGTGGTTTCCTTTTAAAAAGTGAATTCCGGGGAAAGTGAATTCCTGGAAAGTGAATTCTGATGTTTGACAGTATTATGGAAAATAAACTGGAAAACACTTTCCAGTGTTTGTTTGTGTTATGGAAAATGAACTGGAAAATAATTTATTAATAAATTAATTTTTTTTTCAAGTTTATCTAATATATATAAAATATTTAATATAAAATATTTAATCACTTAAAAAAAAAATGAAATCTAAAAAGTATAATGATGAATTTTTTTATTATATCCTATAGTCATACATAGCTTATTTTATAAAATATAACAATATATATCATATCATATTATAAAGAAATAAGCTTGTGAAATATTTTTTAAGTAAAACTTATTAAGATATATTTTTTTCAATTTTAAAAGCTTAAAATAAGTTTTTTCTTTTTCATATGAAGAAAGCCAAATTAGTTTATGTTAAGAGTTATATATTTGATTTTTTTTTTTGGTATGAAGTATTTTTTAAAAGATAAATAGATACAAAAATATTTTGATGGGTATTTTGGATAAATTATTTTTTTTTATAGGTAAAGGCAATTATCCCTTTAATATCTATCAAATAAACATCAAGAAATAAATATTTATACCTAACATCAAACATAGTCATGCATAAATATTACGTTTCGATGTCATATACATACATATTAGTTCAAATTACAAACATAAATATGCTAGACCGAATTAAACAAGTAAACATACTTGTCAAATAACAAACATAGTCTGAACCCAAATTTATATTAAGAATAAAGACTAAGAAAAAAACATAAAAATGTACACTAAAACTTGTAATTTATATTAAGAATCGACTTTACAAGATATTCTAAATTTTCTGTCAAAATCCAAGAAAACTATAGAGGTGTTATCTTTTGTTCGCAATGTTTTAGCCTCGGTCAACAAAATATTTGCAACCTTCTCGGCTGCATTATCTCCATCTGCAGAATCTCTCTCCTTTGCCTGTATAGATAAAAAAAAATGCAAAATGTCATTATAGCATAAAAAAATCCACAAACTCACATGTAGCATGTCATGTTAGTATGAGAAGATGGAAGCAAGTGCATCAACATAAAGGACCTGAGGTGCTTCATAGATCCAAGCTATCTTTGAACAGAACACCATGGTAATGATCCTTCGAAAATCCACAAAATGCTCATGCTCTAACAACTAGCTGGTTCATTTAAGAATTAAAACAACAAATATTGCCCATATATGACCTTCCACAAAACAGGTACAAGACAATATCTTCCCCTAATTTGCAGCCATGAAATCATCCAGCATATTTCAAGCCCATTTGTGTTAGCCATACAAATATGGTTGTCACTTGTGTCCTTATTCTCAACGTGATCTTCTATGCAGGAGAGTTTGAAATAGAAGCATTACACAAGGCGTGAACATTACACTTTAATGATAGACGAGCACTGATATAATAGGATTTTCTACAAAGATTTTCAACCTAAAAAATACCAGAATTTTCTCACTGAACTGATTGAAATTCAGGATGGGGAACAGTAAATGATAATATACAATTGACCAATGAAAAAGCTTTAGCTCCATTCAATTTCCCCAGCAGTGCTCTAATTATATGAAGGTTAAATATATCACATAACAAGGCAAAAACAATCTTCTCTACAGGGATTTACAACATGAATGCAACATTCTTTTACTGTCTACTCCTCTTGTCCTGCAAAAACTTCCCCTGACCCTAAATGAATTTTCTTGTTCAAATTCTATTTAATCTTCCCCCCTACCCAGTAAGTCCTCATGTATGTGGGGTTTCTTTGTTAAAACAAAACGTAGCAGTAACACCAACAATAAAAACAACAATAAACCCACTTAAATTTCTTATAAGACCTCCTTGCACTGCCAAACACCCTCGAAAACACAGATTCAAGTTTGAGCTATCAATTTTTCTTTAAAAAGAATAATACTGCAATTGAGAAGCAGGCAATCCCGCGTTGATATATTAATTAAATAGAATTCAATCAAGCAAAAATTTCACCAGAAACTGTGTATTAAAACCAGTCAACACCCACATTGTAAACTATCCACATAAACGCACTCCTAATAAACAAATCCCACCATCATAGCAAAATCCAGCAAAATCGCTCTCAATAGCTTCTTTCAATAATACTAGCAAATGGGCTCTCTTTCATAATTTTTATGCTTTTCAAGTCTACCGGTAAAGGGTTCTTCTTTTCACTCAAGAAACTCGTAAAAAAAAATAGCGATACAGATAAGACTAATATAATACAGCAAGATTGTCTTTTTTGACCTTGAAATTGCTCAAACCACCAAAACAAGTTCATGCATGAGTAGAAACCTTGATGAGGTTCCTGTTTGGTTTCCAAGAAAATGTGGTAAAAGATAAGGAAAAAAAATTGAAATTTTACACTGAGAAATAGAAGTTAAAAACTTCGTTTAACTTTCCTGCATTTTCTAGGGAAACAAGCAGAGTTTGAGAATTGAAGCAGACCTGGGAATGATTGCTGGGTGTCGAGAGCAGAGATGAGGGACCGAGAGGGAGGCGACGGGAGGCGAGAGACGAGAGGGTGCTTAGGGTTTTTTTAAGTAGAGATGAGGGACTGAGACGGAGGCGTGAGGAGAAGAGAGGAGAAGAGAGGAGGCGAGAGGGTCTGGTTTTGCTGTAGAAAAGGCGCAGAGAGATGAGGGAAATGGGGTGAGGTGCTGGAGAGGGAGGCGATCGGCAGTGGTGAGAGACGAGTGAAAGATGAGGGAAATATGTGCAGAGAGAGAGACGCGGAAAGTGTTTTCCCTTTGTGCAGGAGCGGAAAACACTTTCCGCGTGTGAAAGTGTTTTTGTATGTTGACCAGGAAAGTGATGGAAATCACTTTCCTTTGACTTTTTTTTCAAAGTGTTGCCAAACACTGAAAAGTAAGGAAATTGAATTCCTGGAATTCAGTTTTCTTGAAACAAACAAGGCCTTAGTATTTGTTTGCCAGTGTGATTCATGCTATTTTTAAAAATATTTTTTGTTTAAAAATATATCAAAATAACATTTTATTATTATTTTTTAAAAATTATTTTTGATATCGGCACATGAAAAGATTTAAAAACACTAAAAAATTAATTTAAAATAAAAAATAATTATTTTTTTAAAAAAACTTAATTATTTTTTGAAACACGGTTATAAATAGAGTATTTATGTTTTTAATTTAATCTTTGTTTTTTTTTTTAAAATCTTTTTAATTTTATTTTTTAATCCAAGTTGATAATATTTTTTTTGTTCTCATTTATCATTATTTTATATTTATGTCCTCGTGTTTTCCATCTTTGCGTCTTCTTTTTTTCATTACAATTCAAATAAAATCAATTTATTTAGTTGATAAATAATACAAACCTTGCAACTGCTTTAAACGTGTTTTTAAAAAAATGATTTTTTTTATTTTAAATTAACTTTTTTGGTTGTTTTAGATAATTTTCATGTGCTAATATCAGAAATAATTTTTAAAAAATAAAAAAAATATCATTTTAATGTATTTCTAAATGAAAAACACTTTAAAAAACAACAACAATCACACCCTCAAAATAGCACTAAGTATCAATGACAACACCTTATTCTCTACCCATATGAAATATAAACTATCGTCCATGAAAAATAGAAGCAAATGTTAAACATATTACAAAAGTATTTTGGTTTCTTAATCATGAATTATGACTTATATTGAAATTACTTTATAAAAACTATTAAATATCATTTGTTTTTTTCTTAGTAGAAATTGGATGAAAATATTATGCCGATGGAAGTCCTGAATTGAGAATTACTAAAGTTTGAAACTAAAATCATATCTAAAATTGTTTGGTGGTACAATTGAGATGGTTTACTTAGAACACGATTGATATTGTACTATTCATTGTTTTTTAAATATTTTTTATTTAAAAATATATTAAAATATTTTTATAATTTTTAAAAATTATTTTTAATATTTTAATATCAAAATAATTTGAAAACATAAGAAAATATTTAAATATAAAAAACAATCTCATATTTTTTTCAATAACACTTTTGAAATATAAAAACAAATAGTGTTACAACGTGTTTGGAATTATAGAAAAAAATGCTTTTAAAAATACTTATTGCTTAAAAATAAATTGAAATAATATTTTTTTTAAAAACACATGGGGTCAATACTTTTTTTAAGTTTAATATGGTAGATGACATATTGCTTGTCTTAGTTTTGTTTAGAAATGTAGTCTGGAAATCCTATAATTCAACCACTAGTGTGGCAAAAAAAACAAGGTTATTTGTTTTTTGACCCCAAAACGTATTTCAACCTACTTTAAACTTGAAACACCCTGTGAACCTTATTAAACCAACCTATATCCCCCAAAACACAATTTTTATTTTATTAAAGACTAGAAATCAATCCAAAACTAAAAATCTTTGCGAGCTTGGATATATTTATTTATGTGTTTTCAGGATGAAAGAACATATAATTGAAACTTTTCTTATCATGTGGAACCTTTTGACATAAAATAGATTGTTTTTGTGGCCTAAATTCTCCATAATTTTCTCTCTCTAAGCTGAAATCCTACACCCCCTTCACTTTCCTCTAGCTAAAACGAACTTAAAAAAAAGAAAAATAAAATTTGGTACTAATATATATATATGTTTTTAAAAGCTTATATGGACTTTTTAAATCAATTGTAAACATGCCATCTTTTTTATCTTTTGTTTTTTATTTTAGTTTCGTGTCTTTCAATACAACACCCATCTCCCTCAAAAAAGCAACTAGACTATAATTTGGTTCACATATACAAAATGCAAATTCAACAACCAAGGTGGAAATGTTGAAAAAAAAAACATATTATTATAATTCATAGTAGTATGTAATATATAAAAATATAATTGGATGAAGAAAAATAATTCCATATATTTTAGTTTTATTATAACTATAATTATAGTAGGGATGAAAGTGACATCCACCTCTATTTATTCAAAAAATGACAAGTAGATAGGGAGGATTTTTTTCATAAGAGAAGGTGGAGGTTTAGACTTTAAAAATATATTTATTTGGAAATGAAGATAGTGGTTGTATTTTTCTACCATTTAAATATATATTCAACTATTAGCCACGAGTTCTATAATTTTTTAAGTAAAATAAATAAAAATAAAGATTTTTTCAATGTTTTCTTTATATAAGAAAATCTAAGTATAGGTTAAAAATTAATGCATGGATTTAATTAAAAAAAACATTAATATATTTATTCAACTTGAGTCAAATATTTATTTTTTGATCACAAAAAATAACCATGCATGTGTTGTTAAGAGAAAATTTAACATCAAGAAAAAACTATTAACTATAAATTTAAAAGTTGATGCTTATATACAATAAAACAAAATGATAATCATATATTTGTGTTTCGCTGCGATTTAGGTCATGAGAACATAATAATCTTATAAAAAAATATATCATAATAGATTAATAATACAAAAAAAAACACAAAACATATATAAAAAACCAATTCAAAATAAACCAAATGATTTAAAACTACTTTATATACATTAAACATTGAGTTCTTGATTAAAATCTCACTTATGAATAAAAAATTAATTAATAGCACATGCATTTTTTTTTCCATTTTTTAAAAATTAGTACTACATGTTGCAATGGTTGTTTTACCCTGCCCTCTCCGGGGGATTGCATGCGTGGAAAAGGTTTTTTTATAACTATAAAATCATAATTATAAATTTTAGGAATGACCACCTAGTAAGATCACTAAAAACGAATGGTATGTGTAAGTCCGAGTAAAGAGATTTATTGTGCAAGAGGAAGACTCATCACCCCCACTGCACCCTACCTAAGATAATCTGTATTGGTGTTTGATTGTTTTCATAGGTCAAATCATTGGTATGTTCTAAGGTTAAAAATATATCTCTTTTCGTGAGAGAGTCTCTAACTTATAAGATTAAAAACTTAATCGTTCTAAGGTTTGTATTTTAGCATTACATGTTTTTTGTACTTTTTAATACCTACGGGTATACTCTACGATGTAGGTTTACACCCCTATATATTAAGATCTAGGGAATGAGCTGTTTTTTTTTTCAAACTTCACCTTTCAATTTCTTCCCCCATAGACCATAGCTAGTGGAAGAGGGTGATCTTGTCTTTTCCGAGATAAAATTCCAGTCATTAGTTCCATATAGAATCATCCCTACCATTGGTTCAAAGTAGGTGTCCTGAGCTATCAAATGTGACAACTACAGTAGACTGTCTGAATTGTCAACTTTGGAGCTGAACCACAACATGTGTGGTGTTAATTAGTCTGAATTGACCATACCTCGGTATATTCAAGAAAAAAGAGATAATTTTAATGCATATTTTGTCAAATTTAATAAAGAATAAAAGCCTTAAATTCATCTGGAAAGTTGGTATAAAAGGTGGATTTTCGATGAAATTAAGGGGAAGAAAATGAATAGTGACTAGACATTACGTCATGTGGATACCCTGCTAGACCAGATGACGCGTCATCTTATCCTCTCTTGTTTTCTCTGTCAAAGTTCAATTTAGTTCTTTTATCTTATGATTGCTCTGATTTTATCCCTAATTGGACTCAAACTAATCAGTTTTATGCTATTAAACCCTATTAAACTTCAATAAAGCCCCTGAATTTACATGTCACTTCGCTTTGGTCTTTGGTGTTAGCTTCCTTTAATCTTGCTCCTAATTGACCCCTAAACCGTGTTTTTCTTGCAATATTGACTTCATAAAAATTAAGTTTTGTCTCTAAAAATTCCAATCTTCTTAATTAAGCTCTAATTAGGCTTCCAAACTTATGTTTTCACCAATTAAGTTCCAAATAAAATTAATTTAACCTAATTAAAGTACAATTAAGTTCTTACACTTAATTTAATCCATCAATTATACCTCAAATTAATTTTTAAACATAATTAAACTTTAATTTGACCCATGATAAAATCAAATTGACCTATTAAAAGTCTAATTATGCTTATGGGCTTAATTTTGATGCAGATTTGTCTGATAATCCCTTATTTTGACAATGAATATACATTTTCCTTCTTTTAGGGAATAGTAGAGGTGCGATGGAACTATCGAATTCGTCTAAAATCTTCAACTTGATTTTTAACCACATTAACCCCTTTTTATTTTATTTTTTATTTTTAGTAAATTTTAGAAATAACCCAAAAATGAGTTATGACAATTGCCCTTTTTTTTACAATGTTTACGACTAAAATCTCGTGATAGACTTTAGATAGTAAGTATCATAAGAAAAAAAATAAATGAGAAAATGGACTTTTCAGATCAAGATATGATTTGCTATATGCAAGTATTAGAAATGACCGCTATAAAGCACATTGAGTAGGGAAATATTAGTTAAATATCACACCTAAAGGATAACAAAATGAGTTTGTGAAGGGAAAGATTATGTTTGTGAAGAGTTGAAAGATATAGAAAAAATGGTCTCATTGTAATGGATGGTCTTCCCAAGTGAAAAATATGAAGGTGGTCTTACTGTAATGGGTGACCTATCCAGGTGAAAACATGAAGATGGTGAAAAATACAAAGGTGGTCTCATTGTAATGGATGACCTATCCGAGTGAAGATGCAAAGATTGTTTGAGAATTGGAAAAGATATAGGGATAGAAAACACATTATTTGAGATGATTGAGAGCTATAAAATACACTCAAAATAAAGAGATAAATCTAGAAATGCACTATATGAGTTGAGGTTAAGGTCTAGAAAGCGCACTCGTATAAGAAGAAAAGAGATAGAGCTAAAAAACACATCCAAATTGATGATTGAGGTTTAGAAAATGCACTCAAACAAGAAGAGAGATAAAGCTAAAAACACACTATTTGAGCTGATGATTGAGAGCTAAAAAGCGTACTTAAACAAGAAGGAAAGAGATAATACTAGAAAATGCATTATCTGAGTTGATGATTGATGGATAGAAAACACACTCGAAGATATAGCTGGGAAATATATTATCATAGTTGATGATTGAAGGTTAGAAAATGCACTCAAAGATAGAGTTGGGAAGTGTATTATCAAAGTGGACGGTTGAAAAACACACCCAAACAAGAAAGAAAAATATATGATTGGAAAACATGGTATCTAAGTTGATTATTCAGGGCTAGAAAGCGCATTCAAACAAAAAAAGAGAAAGAATTGAAAAGCGTACTATCCAAGTTGATGATTGAGGGCTAGAAAGCGCACTCAAATCATAAGGGAGATAAGATTAAAACACACACTATATAAGTTGATGATTGAGAGTTAGAGCACTATATATGTTGATTGAAGGCTTACAGGCACACTTAAAAGGCCTAACATATCATGCATATATATATATATATATATATATATATATATATATATATATATATATATATTAGAAATGAGGGCTATAAAGAGATGATTAAAAGAATTAAGCTAAAGCTTTTTTGGATAATTTTTTTTTTTAATTTTTAGCTTATTTTTATCTAATAAACATCCTTTTCATGTAAATGAATCAATTTTTCAACTCAAAACACCTATGAAAAGGTCCAAAAATATATCTCTCTCAATTATGATCTATGTTTTTCCCGACAATTTAAAGCTTAGCAACATCTCAATAAATATCTTGTTATCAAATAAAACTCGCTGACATCAAAATTAATATTTTTATTGCAAAAATATAATCAACCAACAACTTTCTCTTTGTTTTATCATTTTGGCAAGCTGCTCTCACATTTCTTAAGCTCTGAGACTTAAATGAACAAAATGAGTTTTTGGGCTAAAATCAAAATTCTAAAACTATAAGAACTTAATTGAAAAAGAAAGAAAAATAGATAGGCTAAAAACACTCATTCATCGACTTTGGGTATGGCCAATTGTTAGTCCTATATCTTTTAGTTTTATTTTTCAACTAGAATTTAAAACCTTATCTCATGAACTCAGATAACAAAAACATTATATCAAGAAAAAAAAACTTTAAAGATGAAAATTAACAATACACTAAATGGTGTGGGGAAAGCACTGTAGATCCCCACACAAAGCACTGTGGATTGCAAAAGTGCTTTCCTTTTTTTTTTTTCCGTTTATTCTTTCTTTTTTTTTCTGCTTTCTTTTTTGTTTTTATTTTATGATTACGCTCCTCTTTTTTTTTTCGTTTCTTCTTTTTTTTTTTTTTTTTGCTTTTTTTACTATTTTTTTCCTAATTACTCTTTTTTTTTTTCTTCCGTTTTTTGCTTCTTTTTTTTGCCTTTTTTTTTGTATTTTTTCCTTATTATATTTTTTTTTCATTTTTTACTTATTATATTTGTTTTTTTCTTTTTCTACTTATATATTTTTTTGGTTTTTTGTTTTTTAATAATCGGGGTGTTCGAGCTCGCTTAAATACACCACAATTAATCTCCATATCCAAATTTTTTTGATAATCAGGGTGTCCAGGCCAACTTATGCATACCACGACAATCCCCGGACCCACATTTTTTTTCTAAAGTTCTTTCCTGCTGGTACATTTTTTTTTATATACTTTTGTTTTATTCACTTATACATTTTTTTTATAACCAGGATCTCCGACCAGCTTAAGCACACCACGACTAATTCTTGGGCCGAATTTTTTTAAAAACAATATGGATTGCTACAGTGCTTTCACACTTACACTTTTTTTTTTGTTTTCTTTCACTTATATATTTTTTTGTAATCATGGTCTCTCAGCCAGCTTAAGCTCTTTTTTTCACTTATACATTTTTTTTCACTTATATTTTTTTTTATAACCACGATCTCCGGGCCAGCTCAAGTGCACCACCATTACTCCTCGGACCAAATCTGTTTTTTGATAATCGGGGTGTCCAGGCCAGCGTGGACACACCATGACTAATCTCCGAACCAATTTATTATTATTTTTTTTTTCCTTATACGTTTTTTTGTTCACTTATATAATTTTTTTATGACTGGGGTCTCCAGTCCAGCTTAAGCACACCACGACTAATTCCCGGACTGATTTAAAAAAAAACAATATGGATTGCTACAGTGCTTTCATGCTTATATTTTTTTCCCACTTATATATTTTTTTATAATCGGGGTCTCTGGGTTTACTTAAGCGCACCATGACTAATCCTCTGACCCTTTTTTATAATCGGTGTGTCTGGATCAGCTGATGCGCACCACAAGTTCTATAAGTACGTATATACCCCCTATAAGACAAAATCCAAGAGTTGGTTATAGGAGTGTATTGGTAATTTACCAATTATATTTTCTATAGCGGTGTTATGGGCGCGTCTTCGGGCGCGACGCCAATTTCAGAGCTCATGCACATTTTGGATAGCGCGTGCGGCGTAGAACTTCTAAAAATGTATATTAGTTTTTTATATATTCATTTTATTATGTAAAGTGTGTTTTAAATAATATCATGGTATTAGAGATATTTTCAATTTCTTTCATTTATGTGCATAGTACAATAATCATAATACCCTCAAATAAGACAAAAATCAAGAATTGTCAATGGAGGTGTCCCGGTAATTTTACTTTTTTAGCGTACAATAAAATAACTTTTGTAGCCTCAAATAAGACAAACGGAAGAGTTACCTGCGGTGGTGTTTCAAACATTTCACGTTTAACTATACATGCTTAAGAAAGAGTTTCACTCTCATTTTATACCACCAAAGCTAAACTTACTATGTTTTTTAACGCGAGTTGCATTTAATACAAATAAAAATAACAATAAAAATTAAAAATCTAAACTAAGAGCAAAGGTGTATAGATACAAACAAAAAATTTAAAACTATCTTAGAAGGACTGAAAAAATCAAGGGATCGAAACAAAACTAAAAAATAAAAGAATAAAAACCAAAATACAACATAAAAAATTATATGTGTTAAAATTAGACAACATAAAAATTTAATCCCTGCGGCGAAGCGCGGGTTTATGGCTCGTATCAGCTAGTTTGAGGTATCATCATTTTCAAGATAAGTGTCATGAAATCAGGCGCACTTCCTTGAGATGAAGACAACAGCAACTTGTGACATTTCTTTAATCCCAATCCATCCATCTCCCATCCATCTATTCCCCTTGACCCGCAAACTCGCAGGCCTCCATTGATATTTTCTAGGTTTTCCTTCACTCCTTCCTTTCTTAACCCATAATTTCTCCTGAAATACTTTGTTTGGTTTACATGGCACCATCCTCAATCCACACCTCCACCACCTCCCAACCCACTACCTTTTTTCTGTTTTTCCTCGCACCAGAAACACTCCTAACCACATCCCTGTTGGCAACTCATAAAGTGAACGCAAACAACCACACATAATTCTAAACAATTCCCAAAGTTAGACTCTAATATCACTTACAATCCTTAACAGTGGCCCGCCCGCAATAAATGATCCGTATTTTGGGAATGATCACTTCAGGTGATGTTTTGGTTAGGTTTTAATTAAAAACTTTTAATCTCGTAAGATATAAGGTGGTGCTACTTCGAGAGAGAAAGTATACATGGCGTTAGTGCCACTAACCTAGAACTAGACGCCGTATCTCAAATATACTAGCTATATTGCCCGCGCGCTGCCGCGGGCATATCTGTGTATATAATATCATATAATTAAATCCATAATGATAAACTTATGTTATATGCTGAATAGATAACTATTAGAATGCAAATAGTCACAACAGTTCACCTATTAGTACTTTATCAACGCACATTTCAGAAGGTAAACACAACAAAAAGACATCCCAGTACACTGCCGATCCATATAAAACTAAATCAATCAGGTTACATACATTTACCAGAACTTTATGTATTACCTCTCCTTCAAGCATCTTATTTTGAGACTCTCCTTCCTTTGAGCAAGAAGCTTCAGCTCCCTTGAGGACATCAACATCCCTTTCTCCATCAGCCAACAGAGACACAAGATACTCATCATTCTGCCAGTAAGATTTGACCTATTGTCTTAGACATGATGCTATAATGAAAACACAACTATTAGCAGAAAGACAACCTGTTGTCCACAGCCTAAGAGCATTAACATTATATGTGAATTAGGGAGAAGGAAAGTCTTTGGTTGTCATGTAGCAATTGATTGAACTTTTTACGAAATGAAGGAATGATCTAATTGTAGCCTGTTTTGTGCTTAGGTTGGGGTTATTAATCTGGACAGTTGTTGCCTAGCAGGCTAAAATGATCATGGCGTTTTCTAAATAGAATGGTTTTGAAGGCAAATATGTCTATTAAGAGATTAGCATAAATTGACTGGTTTCTATAGCCGCTTGCCAGAGAATTAACAGATTCTGTTTTCAAGGGACCACTTAAAACATGGGAATCAAATTTCTTTTCAGTATATATTAACTGGATGCCAAAGGGTAGCTGAAATTTTTGACATGCAGATATAGATTGCAAAATGATGCAATAAAACTGAAGTAGGATGTAACCTGTAAGCATGATATGTAACCTTATTGTAATGGAACGTTGGTTATGACATGTTGTTAAAAGCCTAAAATCTTGCAGTTATTAGTCCTAGCTGAGAAACACTATAAGATATCAAGTTTCTTTGCATATATGAAGTTAATCTCTTTTCTTTAACTGGAGGAAGCCAGTACATTCAAGATGCTTAATGTAAATGATGCTAGCAAAATCAGTTTGAATTTGATCAACATGAATGTTTTGTCCACCTCTTGTTTAGATTTTTTTCCAATTACTTTTTCTTATTTTGATCGGAAAGCCTATGTTTAAAGTAGTTACATATCCTATGAAGTCAAAATTTAACTCAAAGAAAAAGCATAAGCATTAGAGAGCAAGAGTAAAAATTCCAAAACAGCAAAACTTCTTGAATGATCACTTCAATCTCATCTAACATCAATATAATACCTCCTCCTTCTATTTATCATGAATTTTTTTTTTGTAATTTAATATTTATGTTCATCCTGCTAAAACTAATATCATCTCTAATCAAAGATAAGGAAAAAGGAATGAATATTAATCGAAGTTGAGTGAGTGTATTATAATTATAGTCATGATCATAATGAGTGTTGTAGATTTAGATTGTATTCTTCTTCCCTAAAAGAATTTCAATATGCAACCAATAGTTTTTTGTAAAAATATACGAAGATTTTCTAAATTCATGTTAAATTCCACCCAGTTATCAAGTCCAAACATAAAAGCTCAGAATATTCTCTAGGTTATTAGACTATTGACTCAATTGCAAGATGTTTAAAATCTTCGTATATTTTGGCCATACACATCAAACAAAATCCCAATTGATCCTTGTCATTTAGAGCCGAAATGTTTTCTAAATATATTAATCGAAACAGGAAATTCACAATAGCATCTTCCACAGAGAATGAAAATGAAGGCAAGAGAGCACTAAGAGTCATTTATGTTTTCTAAATATATGAATAAAAACAGGAAATTCACAATAGCATCTTCCACAGAGAATCAAAATGAAGGCAAGAGTGCTAAGAGTCATTTGTAACTGAGGGGAAAAAAACAACCCCCTATATATGAATGAAAACAGGAAATTCACAATAGCAACAGTATCAAAAAACCAAACAAAAAATCAGCAAATAACCACTTAAGACCATAAACAACTAACCTCAAAAGTTGCACGAATAATAGAAAGGATCCTACGCAGACTTGGCAGCAAAAGGTGACAATCAGCAGGCAAGAGCTTCACAAAACAACAACCAAGGAATTAGAAAGAATTATTTAACATATTGCATGCAAAAATGAAAAGAAAAGTTTTAATAATTGAAAAACATGTTCTGCAGGAAGAGAAATATCAAAGGTGGAAAAAACACTCCTTTTCCACTCTAACGGAAATTTTAATCCTCCCCCGAACACTTCTATCCTCTTATTTTTTTCTTATAAAATATTCAATCAGGCCTTTTCTAAATCTGGTCACTCCAGGTTTCATGATTTCAATATGATTGCAGCACCATCATTCTATGCAACATAAAGATAAAACTTGAGAAAAATCAAATATGTCAAAAGACAACTTACCACGCTCTCTGAATTATGTCGGCACCTCCCAGCACAGAAATCAAAAACACTTGTATAACTCACTGCTAAAAAAGAAATGCAAGCACCACCTATTGTCAAATGATACTCGCATAAAATTTGAAATTTCATAAGAGGGAATATTCAGTTTCTTGTATTACATAAAACCTAACAAATTGCAGGCATGAACAGCAAAAAGATATGTAAGCTGAAATTTTAGCAGGCATGAACAACAAAGCAAAGAAGTCCTTTTCCACTCTAACCAAAATTTTAATCCTCTCCCGAACACTTCTATCCTCTTATTTTTCCAACCCAGACCGAAACCCTCTATTCAAAAGTAAGAACACAACATCAACTTTTTGCATGGTTTTTCCTAAGGCTGGCTCTTTGAAGAGCTCAAACAATCCCCACCATCTATAGGCATCATAAGCATGAAAGTCTGGTTAACTTTGATGAAAATATACATGGAGTTTTAAATGCTAGTTAATTTCTGATATATCAAAGTGTGATGCACATCAAAGTTCTTTATTTGGCAATATCAACTGCCATCAACCGAAGGCTAGACAGCAATGGCAATTTCCATGGATGATTATGAGAGGTTAATACTAAAAATCAACCAACAAAGCAGCAAACAATTACTAAAGACCATAAACAACTAACCTCAAAAGTTGCATGAATAACACAAAGGATCCAACGTAGTCTTGGCAGCAAAAGGCGATAAAGAGCAGGCAACAGCTTCATAAAACAAAACCGAAGGAATCAAAACTAATTGTTCAACAGATTGCAAGGAAAAATGAGAAGCAAAGAAGGCAGGAAGAGAAAGAACAAACCAAAACCAGAGCGAACAAAAGATTGCAGATAAAATGGAACCAAAACAAAAAAAAAAGCAAATATATGGAACATAACTCAACACACGAACACTCCAGAATGACGGCGTAGTGCACTGCATGAACCGCCAACAGGGAAGAAGACAAAAAAAGAGCATGTGATCCTGCCAAGCATACAGATCAACGCATTAATGTGAAATGACATTACGTCAAGCCATTAATTAAAGTAAGCAAACCATAACGCAACAGTAAAACTCAAACGAACTAATTAAATGAAACTACAACAGTAATGAAGGAATGAAACGACATGCAGAATAAAACAATAATCAGTTGACCCAAGCTTAAACCCGAAAGCAATTAAGGAAGAACCATTGAGCCGAAACCATACCCAGAGCAAACCGAGACATAATCGACAGAAAATTGGAAACCCAATCCCACCATAAGCCAATTAAACCAATAACCCACTCCCCAACACATACAAATAAGAAAACCCAAGCAACAAAGGCAGCATTTATTAACCCGAATGCAGAAATAAACCGAGAGCAAGCAAGGCAGAATTGATTAACCCTAATGCATAAAAACCAGACCGAATCAAACCAAATCGATAGCATTAAAGGAAGAACCAACCAACCCGCATGCAAATAACCCAAATCAAAACCAACCCAAAGTTCACCCGAGACTGAAATCAACATTAAATCGAAGGAAAAATCGAACCCCAACCCAATTAAACCAATTACCCACTACCCAACACACACAAACATCAAAATGAAAGCAATCCGAACCCAATTAAACGAAACGAAATTCCCAGCCCCCACTATAGAGGAAGAAAAAATCCAAATCAAAACCAACCCAAGAAAACGACCAAAACCCAGCCCTGAGAAACCATAAACCGACAGAGAAGAAGCGAAAGAAAAGCAATGAAACTGAACCCAATGAAAACAAACCGAGCAAACCCATAAATTTACGCAAAACAGAGGGCAAAAGCATACCTCATCGATCCACAAACCGAACCGGAGAACCGAGGCAAAAAGACGAACGAACGCCGGCTCAGACCGACCTGAATCCAGCCCATGAACTCCCCTCTCCGCGCGCCCGACCAGGTCTGAGGAAAGAGACCGACGCCCTCTTTGCCCGAAAAGAAATGGAGAAAACGGACACAGAGATAATGAGGAGAAAACGGACGCAGAGATAATGAGGAGAAAAAACCGAAGCAGCCCCTGCAAACAAATTACACCAGGCGAGCTCATTAAAGGCAGATGCGCCCTTACACTGCTTGAGTCCACAGTAATCTGTGAGAGGCGCTACAGGGATTTGTCCACAACGTTTATTTGTTTTGTAATATTATGTTATCGTGCTCCTCATGGACATAATGTGAGAGTTGTTTATGCTCATTTGTTAGTGTGCCATCACCTGGCTAGATCAATAAAAGCATCGATAGGTATAGATGGACGAGATTAAAGAAAACAGTTAGCTCAATGGTCAGCATGTCAAGACCAACCCGATGTGTATATATATTCTTTGTTTTTCACCTCTGGGCAGAAAATAACACATGCTAATGCCCCCCAACAAGAATAGTTACATGGCACGTCAAATCAAGGAATCGCATTACATTTCCAAATACAGAGACCTTTTCTGAAAGCAAGAAAAAGAAGTAAATAGTGAGCAAAAGTTATGAAGACAGAGAAGGGTGGTAGAAATTTTTATTCATGAAGATGTCAGTGGAGGAGGGTGGGTCGTCTTGGGTGGTGCCCTAATTTATTAGTCTCTCCACGAGGATGCTAGTACCAAGGCGTCTGCTCCTCAGATGTGATCATGGCGGTCAAAAGAGGAGCTCAGCGACAGAGTTAATTAGGAGGAAAAGTCAGGGGGTGGGGGTGCTAGTAAAAACTATAAAACGTGAAGCAAAGAGGAAAAAAAAGTCCAAAAAACATTTTTCATTTATTTGAAGATATACCAAGAGTTTCGTCGTATTTTAAGTGATTCATTTTCTTTTAATTATAATTAAAACTTTTTTTTTAATAAAGTTAGTACATGAACACATTAAAAAGTATTTCAAAATATATTTCACTTGAAAAATCATTAAATTAACAATTTTTTAATACTATTTAATTATTTTGATATATTAATATAATAAAAATAATAATATTGTAATATATTTTTAAATATCACACTTCAAATCAATAACAAATACACGAAGTGTCAGTAAATAATAATAAAAACCGTGAATACTTCTTACTTAAAAGTTCAAACGTTCAAAAATTCCCTGTGCTATAGAGCCTTCCGAAAAGTCCCCCATGCACAGAAACAAAGAAGCAAAAAGATAAAATTCAGTTACAAGTAGTTACAAGTGACTTCAGAGGTCTGACGGTTTCTCTTAGGAGGAAAGAAGGGCTTTGTTGGGTTTCTCTTCTTTATTTTCCTCACTCCCCGAAAGAAAAACTGTCAAAAAAGAAAATGGGTTCTTTAAGAAATGGAACAAAGAGTGAACTAAACAGGGAAGAAGACGAACAAGAGCCAATATTGAAGGAACAAAACCAGAGGTTTTGCATGTTTCCAATCAGATATAAGGAACTTTGGGAGATGTATAAGAAGGCCGAGGCCAGTTTCTGGACAGGTATTTCTCTCTTTTATTCTCTCTCTTAATCTGTCAACTGTCTTTCGCTCTGGTTTGGTTGTTTCTTTGAAGTGGGCATTTGCAACTGCATGGCTAGATGTTTTGATGGAAAGAGGGATATTTTATTTTTTGGATAGTGGGTTTCCTTGTTGTATTGTAAAATTTCTATTAAATTTGTAACCTTTTTCCGTATCAATTTCTGGGAACAACCTTCTTTCCTTTAATACTGTCTTTCCATAAGTGGGCTTTCGAGGATTGCTGAGATGAAAAATTCGAATGTGAACCTGTTGCTTCTGCATAAGAAGTAGCCAGCCAACCCCTTTATTTTATTTGCAGAGAACTGGAGAAGTGTGCACATATCTTTTCTTCCTTATCTACTATTAGGTAGTTCAAATATTTGGAAGAATGGTTCACAGTCAGGATATGGTGTTATATAATTAATTTGGATTCAATTCATCAACATCTTTCCTGCCAATTTTGCATCTGGTACGTGAGATGGGACTGTCTCAGGTCTGACAGGACTGTGAGTTTATATGTAATTTTGCAGAGTTTACTGGACTGATTATAGAGATAGTGTCCTTTTGCTTTGAACAATGACCTGGCATGTTTCTAGTTAGGATATCTCATGGTGCGTCCAACTTGATGATGATGTTACACATGATTGGAGATGAGCGCTCAGAAGTTGCAGGTTTTACCCTACACTGAACTAAATGGTAATATCTATGCATTTCAAATTTAGCGAAAACCAAGAGTTGAGAAAGAAAGGGTGTTGGTTTGGATGAAACAGAGTTGTCTTACGGGGGCCTTTTTCTGTACTTTTGTTGCATCTTACCAATGGAACGAAACAATGAAGAAGATAGTGTCCATGGAATCAAAGCAGGGTGGTAGATATGGAGAAGATGATGCGAGCACTATGCGATTGAGAAGTCTCATTAAGCTAGAGTAAATTCTAACAATTCATGTTTATTAGCTGTGGTTTATGGTTGTGGGTGAAGGTGAAGATGTTTTCTATGAATCAAAGCAGGGTAGTAGATACAGGCAAAATTGTGAGCTATGCGATTGAGAAGTCTCGTCATGCTGAAAAGTAAGCTCTACCGATTCAAGTATGCTAGCTATTCTTAACAGCAATGAGCAGTAGGCAGTTTTTTGTAGAAAGGTGGATGGGGTGCAGCTAATTTTTTCCCATTTCAGTACACAATAAGATGCATGTTCAAAAGTTAAATCGTTTTGACTTCATGGGTATCCTCTGTCCACCCAACAATGTTGGAGGGAGCTGTATTGGTTACAGCAGGTGAAGCTTGTTTTACTGCTGTGATGAAGAAGATCAATTCAGTCTTCTACAGTGATAATATTGGGGCTCTCATGAACATGGATTAATGATTTATATTACAGTAAACAGGTTGATCACTTCTTGCCAGATCGTAATAATTCTACTAATATTTTGTAAGAGAGAAGGCAGTGCCAACTGCCATGTTGTGAGTATTGTTAGTGTGTTGGTGGAAATAAATGATATGAAAGAATGCTTTTGAGTTTATGAAAGGGGATGGTACGAGAGAATGCATCCCCCTTCCCTTTCCTTTTGTGTTTATGAAAGGGGATGCTGTTTCTTCTTGAGAACTATTTTTTATTTTATTTTCCTTGTTTACCTTTTATCCTCGACTTGTTTAATTTACTTGTCATTGTTATTACAGCTGAGGAGGTCGATCTCTCCCGGGACATGCAGCAATGGGAAGCACTGTCTGATTCAGAGAAACACTTCATAAGCCATGTACTGGCTTTTTTGCTGCATCTGATGGGATTGTCTTGGATAATTTGGCTGCAAGATTTCTAAATGATGTTCAAATTCCAGAGGTGAATTTCTTGGCTAAGCTCCTAAGAACCATTTGTTATCTTTTCAGTTATGGGTATATTCATTCTCTACCTGTATTTGGACCTCATTTTAAATATCATGCCTGCTTCAAGGTGTATATTGTGTGTTGAATTCAGTCACATAATACTGCTCCTGATAATCTGTGACCACTTCATATTCATTTCAATCTGATTCTTTGTGGACTAGGTGTAGTCAAGGATGCATATTTTGAACAATCAGCTTCCGTTTTTTCCAAGCTGACTGTCTAAAAGCGTTTTCATTGTCTCAGGCTCGGGCATTCTATGGATTTCAAATTGCAATGGTGAACATTCATTCCGGTAGATTTTTGTGAGTGAAGTTAGTAGAATTTTCTCTTATGGTGCATCACAAACATCCTGATTCGGAAAATTTCTGTTTCTCATCTTCAGAGATGTATAGTTTGCTTTTGGAGACATACATCAAGGACTCAAGGGAGAAGCATAGGCTGTTCAATGCTATTGAAAACATCCCTTGTGTGGCTGAGAAGGCAAAGTGGGCATTGGATTGGATCCAGAGGTGTACAACATTCTTCTTTGATACTCTTAAAACAATATATAAAAACTATGCTAAGAGGATTAGAAGTGCTTTGTGAGCTTGTGCTCATGTTGAAACACATGCTTTCAATGATTTCTCATTCTTCTCCATTTTCAGTTCCACGCTTTTTGCAGAGAGACTTGTTGCTTTTGCTTGTATTGAAGGAATCTTTTTCTCAGGAAGGTACTGATCCTTAAATATTACAGCAAAAATACTGCTATATGTTATTTGTGATATTTGATCTTTCTTTCTTTTTTTACTCTGTTGGCATTCATATTGCATATTAAGATTATATACGATGTTTGTATGTTTTGTCTCAGCTTCTGCGCCATTTTCTAGCTTAAAAAGAGAAGCTTGATGTCAGGTTTGACATTCTCGAATGAACTAATATCTAGAGATGAGGGGCTGCGTTGTGACTTTGCTTGCCTTCTTTATAGGTTAGCTTTTTCTCTCTTGTTCCTTTTTCTTTATATATATTTTAACTGTTGACTTTAATACTTGAGCCACATCGATGTACAGATCTCCATATGCCTAATATAACGGGAAGAACATTTACTGGAAACATCCATGTTTATGTTGTTTACAGTTTGTTGCAGAGGCAGCTTCATTGGCAAAAAGTCTATCATATTATTGGTGAAGCAGTGGAAATTGAGACTAAGTTTGTCTGTGAAGCCTTGCCATGTGCATTGATTGGCATGGAAGCTACTCTCATGAGTGACTACATAAAGTTTGTTGCTGACCGTCTCTTGGTATCTCTCCATTGATATCCTGCCCTTCTTTTTCGTTATTCATCATCAGAAAAGGAAATTTACATGTTTGAATTCTGTATTTTCAGGCTGCCTTATACTATCAGAAGAAGTACCATGTTGAAAATCCCTTTGATTGGATGGAATTCATATCCTTGCAGTGAGTATAGTAACCTTGTGAATGTATTGCTAAATAGCCGGGACAACCTCATCTGATTCATTTGTCTGAACTTTTTGTTGCTTGGCCCCTTTGGCAGAACTGGTTTATCATTTTCAACAAAGCTCCATATGCCTCTGCTTGGTGCCTCTTAGTCTATGTCCAAACTTCTATCATAAACGGCGTGGACAAAAAAAAGTGTTTCTTTTTAGAAGCATTGGCCCGTAGTGGGGCTGTGGTTTCAGCACATTTAAGTGTGGGAGTGGGAAAAATAAAGGAGTTTGATCTTGTAAAAGAATGGGACAAGGTAGCAATGGTCGAAACTGATATTGAAAAACAACTTGTGCAAATAACGCGTCTACAGATTGTTTCCACCATATTAAATGTTAGCCTAAGTCGTGCAAACATGGGATTAGGTGGTCAAAAAGGGCTTTTCACATGTTACAAACTGGTGGGCATTTTAAAGAAAGAAAAAAAGTCAATGTGTTGACTTTGCACATTAATAACGTGTCTACAGATTCTTTCCTCCATATTAAATGTTAGCCTAAGCTGTGCAAAAATGGGATTAGGTGGTGATGCCACAAAGGGCTTTTCACATATAAACTGGTGGGCATTTTAAAGAAAGAAAAAAGTCAATGTGTTTTGACATTTTCACTGTTTTATTTTTACCTGCTTGTTTCATTGTGCAGAGGGAAAGCAATTTTTTTTGAGAGAAGGGTAGGGGACTATCAGAGGGCTTCTGTTATGTCAAGCCTGCAAGATGGTGGGAAAAACCATGTTTTCAAGATGGACGAGGACTTCTAGTCTGGTATGCCATGGCTCCCTCAAGCATCATAAAGTTTTGTTACTTTTCTTTGGAAGTCCTCGTCTGTCATGACCCCCTCAAGTATCATAAAATTTGGTTGCTATTCTTTGTGGTGACAGTTTTTCCCACAGTCTACTACTTGATAGCAAATCCAAGGCGTGAAAAGTCCACGGTGCAAACTGGTATTGTTTATTTATACTGTGCTGTTTCTAAACTTGTCATATGTCTTATCATTTCTGGTTGGTATATCTGTTACTTATAGTGGATGTCGTAATCCAAAAGGTGCCATGCCCTTATATTGCACTGCTTGATGGTCTCAAGGTGGGATGTCAATATCATATTTTGTTTGCTCTTTATAGTTTATCTAAACAAATTGAAAATATTACTTATAGCTTAGAGATTTTGAACTGTCTTTCTTTGTGTCATTAAGTCCTCCCATATATTCTGACATGCTTGTGTAAGTTTGTTAGTGAAATTCCTACTGGAAAGAAGAACTCTGCACCGCGAGTTGCGGCTCGTATGCAGCTGTATCCGTTAAATTTCTTGAACATGATAGATAGAGCTTTCAAAGAATCAGAAATGTTCAGAATGGGTGATAGGAAATGTTGCCTTTTCTGTTTGCTAGGAGGGAGGTGTGAATGGGTCATAGTTCGATCAGGTGCCCTTTTCCAATCATGCTGCTAACCCATGACCTCGCTACAAAGTCGTTTGATTTACAGGGTGGGAAGAGAAAAGATGCTGCCTAGATGACTCCATCAGAAGCATTCATGATCAAATAAACTTGTCTTGATGAATTGATGCTAGGGTGGTAGTGTAATCATGGTTAAATGAGCAAGTGATGTTTTATCATAAGCTTTTAATCATTTATCTTTTTTTGTCAAAGTAGCAATAAGTGCAATCATGATTAAATGAGTATTGATCTGAGGATTTTTCTTTCTGCATAGCCTGATAATCTAATATCAAACACTCTTCTGGCCAGTTATAAATTTGTAGCAGTCAGGGCATATGGTTGGTGAATTGAAGTTTAGATTGTTAGAAGTTTTTTCAAGCAATCGAAGATAATTAGAAGTTTAGATTGTTTGGTGAGTGAATGTATTTAAAACAAAGACCTTAAGAAACAGAATCCTGATGCATGTTGAGGCAGAGGGAGTGGCTAGAGCATTAAAAGGTCTGGACTTGGGAATCATCGGGAAGGGAAACCAGGAAATTTTCATAAGACTGTAGCCTTTAATCTATCATTGTCGCAAAGCTTGGCTACAAAAGTGGTTGTGAGGTGTATCGCTGCACCCTGTTTAGCATTGGTTTCCCATGGAAACTTCAGTCAGGTGACCCATCACCATTCCTGCACCTAAGCTGGGGAAACTCTTGGTTTCTTACATGGTCTGTCATTATGGTTGGTAGGTTTTTCAATCATGCTTGCTTGCCTTGGACGTCAGGTAGGTGGGTTGGCAACATATATGAGGTGTTCTATCCCTAAACAAATATAATATATATGTATTTCAGTCTCGACAGCATGATGAACGCTCAACCTCAAGCATGTAGCCATTGGTTTCCTCTCCTTTTCAAACCCTAAAGAAAAAAGTGGGGATTGGTGGTGATGGAACTCTATTTGAAGAGCCAGATTCTAACCCATATTAACAACTTTATCTTCCACCGAACCACTTCCTAATCAGATTATCAACCTTCATCTGCAGGGACACAATTGACTACCCCATTTCACCAACCTCACTTATCAATCCAGATATACAATCCCATTAAAATTTTAATTTTAATGGCAGGTTAATCACTACCCACTACAGTTTTATATAACTCTTTAAATATTGATTCTATTTTTTATTTAAAAATTCTTGTATTTTAAAACCACAATCATAAGAGCCAGCAAGCATGCAAACACACAGTCATCTTAATCATCCCCCCCTGGTTTTGCATGCTTTGCCGTTTTCTTACACTACGAGTCACCGGGAGTGGATAAGCTTCGAACTTGTTCATGCAAGAATTGTTTGCCCTTTGAGAATCTGCTCGAGCCCTATTCACCAACAGACACTTTCTCTACTTCTCTGATAATATGGTACAGACATTGCGATTAAATTTCGTGTCTTAGCTTGAGCGAAGATAAGGCATTTCTTTATTCATCATCCTTTTTTTTTTTTTTTTTTTTAATTTGATATCTTCGAGAATGCATCTATGTTATATTAACAAGTTAAGAGATTAAGTGTCTTTTGATATTATGATAATGGTTTTAAAAAATCTATAAATTACTGATTGGTTGACTTTTTTTATTTATAAAAGCATGTTGAAATAATAAAAATCAAATAAATTTTAAAAATATAATGAATGGCAAAAACAATGAATAAACCCTGCAGGCTCGAGGGCTTACCTAACCCCAGAGGGATGCGCCATTTGCATGACATCAAAAGGCAGAAGCATGCATTGTCAGAGGATAAAAAGCAGCCCCCCTCCCGCACTGGCACTACCACACATTCCCGTGGTGAATGGAAGGGGATACGTTTGGAAATGTTTTTTATAAAATTAAAAAGTTTTTGTTTTTGTTTTAAATTAATTTTTTAAGTGTTTTTTAGATATTTTAATATACTAGTATCTAAAACAATTTAAAAAAATAAAAAAATCATTCTAATATATATATATATATATATATATATATATTTTAAAATATTTTAAAAAACAATCATATAAACTCACAAACAGTCCCTTCTAACCATAGTTGTTTATTTTGTTGTGTTTTGACTGAAATATTTCATACCAATTAAAATAACAAGACAAAACACCATCGTTTTTATTTCGGTTTAAATCCCATTCTTTCCTGGAATTTTTGTCCAAATACTGACCAAAACGTTCCGGTTTCGTTCTGCCCGTTCTGTTTCGGCCAAGTAGTGTTTTTTTAAATAATAAATAATTTTACAATATCAATCATAATCCGACCGCTAGATTGAGATGAAATTTTATGAGGAGCCTCTTGACATATTTATATATATTATGTTAAAATTTTAAAGCAATCAAGGAATATAATGATCTTGCGAGTAATATTATACATGCTCATAATTTTATTCAAAAAAATCATTTTATTGTGTCATTTTTAGATTAAATTGTATATTTCTAAATAATTTTATTTTAGATTTGATTTGATTTTTAAATTAATATATTTAATTATATATATATATATATATAGAGAGAGAGAGAGAGAGAGAGAGAGAGTACAATTCAAAATGCATGCCAAAAAACCAAAAAAATTGGTTTCGAATTAAAAAAATAAAGCAGCAATAACCGTATTTTGCTTCTAAATGTCCACATCCAAAGCAAACGTGGCACAAGTAGTTCTATGATAACACAACATGCTGCTGGACCAACTCTTGGTAATGGGATGGGATCAGAAAACTCTCCCATCTTGTCATCATCTCCACCTACCCCTAACCACTATATATATATATTATAATATTTATTGTTTTTCTTTTTTTTTGGGTCAAAATACACTCACCAACAATTTCTTCTCCTTCTCCTTCTTTTTTAAGAAAGCTTCTGATAAAAATTTATAACTAAAATATTTGCTTTTTTTTTTAATAGTTTCATCTATATAATTATTAATATAACAATTTTTTATAATAATTAATTTTAAAATTTATAAAATTGAAATATATATAAACTGACTCGAATATCTAAATTAATAAAAAAACAATTTTGGAATGGATGGCTTGGAACTCCGAGGTGTTACATTAATTTCGTACAAGTCATGGTTTTTTTTTAATTTAAATAGAATTTATGATAATATTAAACTATTTTCTAATAAATCGTTGCATCATTTTTTTAATATAATTTGATATGAATTTGTTAGAGCATAATATAATCATATTCTAGGGTTTCATTTATTAGCTTAAACTTTTAGGTGAGATGGTTCCTTAATATGATATCAGAGCTTTGTTGATCTAGCGGTCACGAGTTCGAATCTCACCACACCCATTCTATTTGATAAAAAAATCAAGCACAAGGTAATGCAAGTCTGTGTAAATTTTAAGCCCAAAGTACTTTCACTTGAGGGGGGGGGGTGTTAGAGTATATTATAATCATATTTTGGGATCTTATCTATTAGCTTAAGCTTTTGGGTGAGATGGTTCCTTAATAAACTAAATTCTAAATTTATTATTAATTTTTTTCTTCTATAAACCATGTTAAAAAAATTAAAGAAATAATTTAATGTACTAACATGCATAAATATAGTCCTTATCAAATTCTATTTTCCCATAATTTCTGAATTTACCAGATTGATCGCTATAATTCACAAGTGTCTTCGTCGAAAAAAAAAAAATCTAAATAGAACCCAAAATGAGGACTTATTTTTTTAGAAAAACCGTGCTAGGCCAAATTTGGTCCAACGAAATTAAGATTCCTTTGGTGGGCCATATCTCTGAAGAGACAGGTTTGCTTGTTCCCACATTGGCCCCATATATTTTTAGATTCCCACCACTACCCTTATCTCTGTTTGACTTTCCCACTTGCACCAACAAGAGGAACATAACCTCCCAATAATAAGTCTACAGATTTCAGTTTCTAGCTCAAAGCCAAAGAAACAGAAGCTTACCAGCTGCTGCTGTTGTTATGGTGTTTGATACAAACCCATAAAAGTTTCTGTCCCTCGAGTGAAAGAAAGAAATCCACAACAATACTGGCCACAAATGGCCATATCTATGCAAAACACTATCTGGGACAGTGTTTTAGAGATAACTAAGATGGCCCAAGAAAAGGGCAATGATCCTCTAATATGGGCTCTTCAGGTATCATCTAGTTTGAGCTCTAGTGGAGTCAGTTTGCCCTCTCCAGAGCTTGCTAATGTCTTGGTTTCTTACATTTTTTGGGATAATAATATGCCCATTTTGTGGAAGTTTCTTGAGAAGGCCTTGGCTCTCAAGTTTGTGCCTTCTTTGATGGTTCTTGCACTTCTTTCTGACAGGTTTTTTTTTCTTGTTCATGTTCTCGACTTTGTCTTTGCCTTTCTTTGGTTATTGAATTTAATGGGATTTCCTTTCTTTGAGGTAATTAAAAGTTGGTTAAGTTTGAGTCTTTTCTGTTGTTTTTTTTTGTCAAGAGTCAATATTCTGTTATTTTTATACCTCAATGTCAAAAGCTCTTGTTTTTATGAATGTTAGCAACTGCACACTTAATTCTGTTTTCTGAGCATAGACTATTTCAGTTTGACCTTTACTCGTAAAATTTGGAGGAGTGGGCTTTCTTTCTTTTTTTTGTTTTTTCTTTTCTCTTTTTGAGTGGAAAAGGCCCATGATCAGTGAAGGCTGCAATTCTTCTGGCATTCTATTTCTTGAAAAGTTTTCTGCAGTTAAGCAATGCCAAAATAAGATCTTGATCTGGATTTGATTTCCTGTTTAATTTTCGAATACAGGTCTGCACAGTAGGAATGTTTTGATTCATTATGGATGTGTCTGGCATTTAGCATTTAGATCAGTGATGTAGCCCCACTTTGCCATCATTTCTTTTTTGTTGCGTGACGGTTCTTACAGAAACTAGAGATTCAGATTTCAATCAGCTCTGTTTTGGATTACTCGTGTATTCATTTGTTGTTCTTTGACGGGGAAGCAATATATAGGTTGGACGTGGATTTGTCTGTTTCATATTAGTGTTGAATTTAATGCATTTTGGTCTTTATTTTTCAGTGAAAATATCTGGAATCTCTTCTTTATCCGGTATGCTTTATTTTTAAATGTGAATTCATTGTATTGCTTGTTTTCACAGGGTTGTTCCATGCAGACGGTCTCGGCCAGTGGCATACAGGCTCTATATGGAACTCCTTAAAACATTTGCTTTTGCACTGAAGGGCCAAATTAATGTGCCAAACTATGAGATGTGAGTTCAAGTTTCATCTTTTGTACCATATGAGAATTGGAGACTTTGCTTGCTTTGGAAGTGTCGATGATCTAAAATGCGAGTCCTTTTGCCCTCTGGTTACCATTCAACAGCCAATGGGATTCCTCATTACCTTATGTGTGCTTAGTTGCTGCAAACTGTGCTGGTTTATGCCTTGTAAAGCTATATTCTTTATGTGTGCTTTGCAAGGGAAGTGGGGAAAAGAGAATGAAGAAGGAAAAGAACTTAAGGGTGTAAAAAAATTCCATGAAGAAAGATCAAGAGCGTTTAGAGCTCCCAAGATGACATAGATAAAGTCTAACTGTTGCATGCTTGAACAACAGTTGTTGCATGCGACAGTTGTGAAGTTATGTCTCCCATTGGTTTATTAACTCTTACATTTGAGCTTCTAATTGCTTATGATTTCATAGTATATACACCTCATGAATACTAATAAAAAAGCTAGCATTCTAAAGGTAGGTAGTGATAAGTAAGGTAGCATTCCTTTTGTTTTCTACCATAATTGTCTAGAGCATAATTAGTTTACATATGCAATTTGTGCCTTCTTCATTGCAGGTTCATGAAATCAATAGATGGTGCTCTTCATCTTTCCCATAATTTGGGTCTGAAAGCTACCAATCCTGGGATTCTGGTGGTTGAGTTTCTCTATTCAATCGTGTCACAATTGTTAGATGCCTCATTGGACGATGAAGGTTTGTTGGAACTTATGCCAGAGATGAGGTCCAGATGGGCAACAAAACCTAAAGAAATGGAAATTGACACAAATGATAATTACAACCAGATGGATACTGAGTATCACGTGAAATTGTATAAGATGAATACTATAATGGCTATTGAGATGATTGGAAAATTATTCCAAGATAAATCAACTTCAAGGATTCTTGACTTGGTGCGCCAGAACTTGTATGTATCTTTTACTCTGTACAAATTGCTTCTTGAAATTATCATCCAACTCTAGGGTCTGTTTAATAGTGTGGTTGAGATTGCTTCTTAAAATGTTTTTTTGTTCAGAAATGCATTAAAATCATGTTTTTTTTTTTTAAAAAAAAATATTTTTGACATTAGTACATCAAAATGATATGAAAACACAAATAAATTAATTTAAAGCAATTTTTTTTTTCAAAAGTGTTTTTGAAATGGAGTGCCAAATAGACACCTAGTTATGCCAATCAACCTGGGATTTAGATTTATGTTTAGTTTTTCATGGCATTGAAATGCAGTGTGATCATTGCCCTTATATTGAATATGGTTGAAATTGATCTTGGTGAAGTTTTCTCCTATTTATTCATGGTATCACAAGAATTATACTTGCCTCTTCCTCTTGGTTATATGCTTCAAATTTTAGCAGTCTATAGTCGTTGTGACTCTTCACAAGTAGCCTGTTTGAGTTCAGTTGGGCCTGTGGTTTGGATGTGCAACCAATCACACACTTGCTTGCCACTTTTTCAGTCCAACACATTGGATAAGGGTCGTCCAGAGATTGCAGCTGCTTGGAACACATTCATCAGCATTAAGAAATTCAAAAATTCTAACTGCCGAGGATCTTCTGCAGTTGACTACAGAGTCAGGCAGTAACATAGTGTATAGTCGAGAATCCAAGACAAGTTCACTGCAAAAGCTCCATTCAGTTATGGCATTTGGATCTCTATTGTCTTCCTCTGGTTTGTGTCAAGGAGCTAGTCGTTCTGCTCTGTGGCTTCCTCTTGATCTTGCATTAGAAGATGTCATGGATGGGTATCAAGTTAATGCAACAAGTGCTATTGAAATCATAACTGGTAGGTCCAGAGTTGAGATATCCTTTCAGCCTGTATAATGTTATCTCAATTGTTACAGACCAAGTATCAAATGAGTGAAAATTTAAGTTTTCATCTTGTGCAGGTTCAATTAAAGCCCTTCAAGCAATAAATGGAACCACATGGCATGAAACCTTTCTAGGCCTTTGGATTGCAGCTCTCCGTCTTGTTCAAAGGGTTAGGATCCATTTTTCGTGATTTCAAATTTCCTCATAAATATATTTAAGAGAAATGTTGTGGAGCATAAATATGGAGTTTCATAAAACATTCAAGTCAAGACTACACACACCTTATGCTGACTGGAATGGTATTCCAGAGGGGGATAGAAAATTTTTCTCTCTTGGTTCGTTAATTGTCCTTTTGGTCTGGATTTCACTGCATTCCCATCTAGGGATTATTCATTGAATTAGTTTATTCAAGAGGCTTCACATTCATTTTTGGAATTAAATGAGTTTATTCCCTAGCTTTTCAAGAGCTTATTCTTCTTTGTTTTAAGAGGTTATTTATGTAAATCATTCATAATTATCCTTGATTGTCAGGAAAGGGAACCCATTGAGGGTCCTATCCCTCGATTGGATGCTCGCTTATGCATTTTACTATCCATCACAACTCTAGTGGTTGCCGATCTTATTGCTGAAGATGAAAACATGCTTATTGATGAATCAGAATGTGGCTCAACAAATCACTGGAAAGAAAAAAAACATTCAGGAAAACTCCGCAATGATTTAGTGTCCAGCTTACAGTTATTGGGTGATTATCAGACATTGCTGAGTCCGCCTCAATCTGTTGTTTCTGCAGCCAATCAGGCTGTTGCGAAAGCAATGTTATTTGTCTCAGGCATCAATGTTGGGAGTACATACTCTGAGTGCATCAGCATGCAAGACCTGCCGATAAACTGCTGTAAGTTATGTCTGGTTCTCATTGAAGTTTATCATTAGTGCATTAGGCAATTACTCAAAGAGACAACTATGTAGCAGTTGGCATCTGGTCCTGTGATGTTTCTCAAATAACCTGTCAAATAAAAGAAAATGGGACAACTTTCTGAATTCCTCAACAATGTTTTGAGCAACACTATCTTTGATATAGGATCCAAAAAATCTTGTAGGAATGTAGGATAGATGCTTAAGGGTTTCCTTGGTTGAACAATGCACCCCAAACATCTCCCCAAAAACCACAAAGAATATCCTTACAACTGAATAGAATGGAAGTGGATTGCACATGTGCACACATAAATATGCATTCAGAGATGGATCCAGGAGGGATAAGGGCCACCCCCCCTCTCCAATGGATGAAAATGCTGCCTTTTTTATTCTCCTCCCTGTTCGATCCCTGCAAGTAAAATTCTTCTTTCATTTTTTTTGCTTTTAAATGATTTCTTTCATTGTATTTCATTCTCATATGGATGAAGATTTTCCTCCCTTTTAAAATTGTTATACATGCACTTTTTTTTCCTTAATTAAGTTCAGTTAAATGCCTAAAAAGAAAATAATTTACATGTTTGATTCCTCTCACTATAAAGAGAGGAAAACAATATATTCTTGGCCCCTTGAGTCTTCACTCCTAGATCCCTCACTTTCTGCATGAGTGCAGTCAATCATTTGCAAAAGAAGAAAGGAGGCATTGGTATCAACTGGCTTTGCTTTCTAGAGAAATGCAGAAAACATTTATATCTGCACTGCAACAGTTTCGTGGAGAAGTTTTTTTACATAAGCAGGAGTCATATCTGTTAAACCACAAGGCAAAATGGCATAGTATTAATGTACTGAGCAATTATTGATCCAAGTGAAGTGACCTCAATACCTACAGAGGGGGGAACTTCCCTGGTTTGATCATGTTGAACTTTTTGAGAGACTTTTTTTTTTTAACATGTACGCTTGTAAACTTTGCAGTTGACTGTTTGTCTTAATAATAGGAATCTTTTCTTTTTTCAACATTCTGTTGTGTTTGATGCTTTAGCTAAGATCTCTCTGTTACTTTTATATAACATTCGCTCCAATGGACCCCATGGAGCGGCTGTACAATGTTTCATTCATCTGGGCTGTTGCTTATTCTTTCAACACACTGTTGAGGTTTCCTAACCATGTCTTGTGCTCTTACTTTCAGCTGGAAACATGAGACATCTGATTGTTGAGGCTTGCATTGCGAGAAATCTATTGGACACATCAGCATATTTCTGGCCAGGGTACGTCAATGGATGCATCAACCAAATACCTCAAAGTACGCCAGCGCAGGTGCCTGGTTGGTCATCATTCATGAAGGGGGCCCCACTTTCTCTGTTGATGGTCAATGCTCTGGTTTCAAGTCCTGCTTCAAGGTATTCCCACACTTCATCTTAAAGTTGCTGCTGTTAATTTATCCATATTGAATTTCTGTTGTTGAAACTTTATTTTATGCAAAGCTAGAGAAATAGTAGTCCATTGGATCAATTCATCCCCCCGTCTCTTTCACAATGCCCTTTCAGGATTCAGTTCAAAACCGTCTCCCTTGTATCTCTTTTTTTGGATTCTGTAGATAACTAGAGAGATTGGGAGGCCAGGGTCTTTTTAATTGAGAGATTATTTATAATGGGAATTTTAGGTGCGACTGTTCTTTGATGATTTCCAACTTTTAAGATACAGTAGATTTCAGGATTGCTATATTGGTTTGCAAAGTGAGATAAATGAAATCTACGTAAAAGAGTCTAGAGATGATTCTCTTAGCTGTTACCTTTAGTATGTGGATGCTTCCTTCAACACAAAAGCCAAAGATGAAGTCTGTAAATAAATTTTCCTTATCCTTTGATTTCTTTGATTTTGTCCTGGTCTTCAGTACTTTTTCTCTTTCCTGAAGCCAGGTATGTCAGATGCTCTTTTTTGTAAATTAACCAAGGGTAAAGCAACTGAATTTAAGATCATGGATTTGATGGAAGCTTAGCAGAGCTCGAGAAAATATTTGAGCTTGCAGTCAAGGGATCAGATGATGAGAAGATATCTGCCGCTACAGTTCTTTGCGGGGCTTCTCTTCTCCGGGGTTGGAATATACAGGTAAGCAGATACATGGTAACTGTGAGAGATTTTGTCAAGTGAACTGCTTTTTAGAAACCTCCCCCAAAACCATTCATAATATTTCAATGTCTTAATTTTTATGCAGGAACACACTGCTCATTTCATCACTAGATTATTGTCTCCTCCAGTTCCTGCAGAATGTACTGGGAGTGCATGCCATTTGATACGTCACGCTCCAATCCTGAATGTACTAATCGTGGGAATAGCAACTGTGGATTGTGTTCAGATTTTCTCCCTACATGGCTTGGTGAGGGAGTTGCCTGATTATTGATGCTCAATCTTCCTCTGTTTTGTTAAATAAATGATTTTATTGTTGGTTTAAATATATTTTGTTGATTTTGAAGATACTTAGTGTTTGGTTAAACTTGTGCAATTTGCCATGTACTTTGGTTACCTTGAAAGCTGGTTTGGCCTCTGAGAAATGAAACAGTAGGTTGAGCGCCAATGAACAATTTGATCAAAATTGAAGGTGCTTGGTTGTATGTAGCAAAACTTTAGAGATTGCTAATTTAAAATAGGACATAAACATGATACTTAATGATTTAGCAAGATGTTTCCTGCTGAAGGAGAATAAACATGCAAGACTCTTTTAGGTGGCCCATTGCATTAGATGAAGGCTTTTCTTTTGGCAATTTAGTTAGGCTACTTTTCGGTTCTTGATTGGCGCATATTCTGAAATTGGAAAACAGGAACAGGGTAGTAAAAGAGATGAGAATGATTGACAAACCTACAATTGGGACAACTGCTCATACCATCATGATATAGTGTGCTTATGGATTTTATTGGATTTGGAATTTATAATGAACACATCATATCTATCAAGTGGATTTATTTTTCTTAAACAAGAATTTATTTTGCTTGTTTTGATTCTTCAATTATTTCCCTTCAGTGGCATTTTTTCGTTAGTGATTGGGATATTTATTTCATCTACAAGCTAACTCCTTTCTCCTCTTATATTTAATGCTTTCCAGGTTCCACAACTTGCATGCTCGTTGATGCCCATCTGTGAGGTTTTTGGTTCATGTGTGCCTGATGTCTCTTGGACTTTGCCCACAGGAGAAGACATCTCTGCCCATGCTGTGTTTTCAAATGCATTTGCTCTTCTTTTGAAGCTATGGCGGTTTAATCATCCTCCTCTTGAACGTGGAGTGGGAGATGTACCCACAGTTGGATCCCAGCTAACTCCTGAATACCTCCTATCAGTACGAAACTCCCACCTAGTCTCTTCTGGAAACATCCTCAAGGATCAGAACAAGAGGAGACTCTCAGCAGTTGCGACTTCATCATCTGCACAACCCATATTTTTGGACTCATTTCCCAAATTGAAAGTCTGGTATCGACAGCATCAGAAATATCTTGCTGCAACTCTCTCTGATCTTGTTCATGGAACTCCTGTTCATCAGATTGTCAACGTGCTTCTTAACATGATGTTCAGAAAGATTAATAGAGGAAGCCAGTCATTAACTACCGTTACTTCTGTAAGTAGTGGTTCATCTGGACCTGGAACCGATGATTCTACTCCAAGACCTAAATTACCAGCGTGGGATATCTTGGAAGCTGTTCCTTTTGTGGTTGATGCTGCTTTGACTGCCTGTGCTCATGGAAGACTTTCTCCCCGTGAACTGGCTACAGGTTGGTATATGCCTGTCTGATTTCATCTGTATAGTGGGGTCATAGAGGGAACCTGAAAATTTGTAGAGCTTCTGTTCAGAAAACTTATCCTTGAGAAATTGGAAGTTTCTGGCAAGACTTACCTGTGATGCCTTAGATTTTCTCAAATGGCTTCTATTTATGTGGCCTGGCAACTGAAGACAGTCTGATAGTGTTTGTTGATACATGACCCTTTTATGATAAATGTAAATTATTTTCCATTGTTGCCTTGGCCAATTGCATGCTGTTATAACTTTATGATTTTTGAATTCTCAGGTCTTAAAGATTTAGCTGATTTTCTTCCCGCATCTTTGGCAACTATTGTGAGCTACTTCTCGGCTGAAGTAAGTCGCGGAGTGTGGAAACCAGTATTCATGAATGGTACGGACTGGCCCAGTCCTGCAGCAAATTTGTCCATTGTCGAGGAAAAGATCAAGAAAATATTAGCTGCTACTGGTGTTGATGTCCCAAGCCTTTCAGCAGGTTTTTTCTTGCTAGAATTCTAAGTTCCAGATGTTTTTACTATAATTATTTCTTCAAGGAGCTGCATTGCTATGCAACAAGGGGGAGGAAAAAACATTAACCACCACACAAAATGTTTTTGGCATGCACAGATAGTTTGAAGTAGTGGCTTCCAAGTCAAAAGCATTATATTACTCGTCATTTTAACATTAATCAACTATCCTATTTCTTTGCTCTACATGTGCCAGATGTACATTAGACCATCATAGGCAGTATAGAAACATGGTTCTGCAATAAGACAATTTCCTATTTGTGTTCTAGAAATGGTTTCTTAGATATTATAACTAAGACTTGCCATTCTCACAGGTGTGAGCTCTCCGGCTACAATTCCACTGCCCCTGGCTGCTTTTGTGAGCCTCACCATAACCTATAAAATTGACAAAGCCTCAGAACGATTTCTCAATTTGGCTGGTCCAGCCTTGGAATCCCTTGCAGCTGGTTGTCCTTGGCCCTGCATGCCAATTGTAGCATCCCTGTGGACCCAAAAGGCAAAGCGATGGTTTGACTTTCTTGTGTTTTCTGCATCCCGTACTGTCTTCCTTCACAATAATGATGCAGTGTTTCAACTTCTTAAAAGCTGCTTCTCCGCGACTCTTGGTCCGAATGCCACAGCTATATCAAGCAATGGTGGTGTTGGAGCTCTTCTTGGCCATGGGTTTGGTTCCCATTTTAGCGGGGGGATTTCCCCAGTTGCTCCAGGAATTCTCTATCTGCGTGTTTACCGAAGCATCAGAGATATTGTATCGATAATGGAAGACATTATTTCACTCATGATGCTTTCTGTGAGAGAAATAGCATGCAATGGCCTTCCCAGGGAGAGGTTAGAGAAGTTGAAGAGATCAAAAAATGGACTGAGGTGGGGACAGTTTTCGCTCACTGCAGCAATGACTCGGGTGAAACTTGCAGCTTCACTTGGGGCCTCTTTAATATGGTTGTCTGGTGGCTTAGGTTTGGTTCAGGCGTTGTTTAAAGAAACTTTACCATCTTGGTTCATAGCTGTTCACAGGTCTGAGCAGGAAGAAGGGTCCAGGGGGGTGGTCGCCATGCTTGGGGGTTATGCCCTAGCATTTTTTTCAGTACATTGCGGGGCACTGGCTTGGGGAGTTGACTCCTCCTCGTCGTCGTCAAAACGCCGTCCCAAAGTACTTGGCGTGCACATGGAATTTCTTGCAAGTGCACTTGATGGGAAAATATCACTTGGCTGTGATTGGGCCACTTGGCGAGCCTATGTTTCTGGTTTTGTTAGCCTAATGGTAGGTTGCACGCCTTGTTGGGTGCTAGAGGTGGATGCTGATGTTTTGAAGAGATTAAGTAAAGGATTAAGGCGGTGGAATGAGAAGGATCTTGCCCTGGCTTTGCTGCAAATTGGTGGGGTGAATACTATGGGCGAGGCTGCTGAACTGATAATCGAAGAACAATGATTTCCAGTCATTTTCTAGTTTTATAGGTTAGCCAGTTTTCTAACATGTAGTTGCTCCCAAATCACATTCAAATGTAAGTTTTTTTCAACTTCAGAAACAGAAAGGGATGTCTTGTACAAAAGACCTGTTATATATGCAACAACACAGGCCCTACACCATGGACTGTTGAAGTGCCTGCGTAGATAATTTTGTGTAGATTGTTTTGATACTGTGGTAGTAGTAGTTTTTTTTAAAATACTAGTACGGGGTAGAAAAGGAGTACTCTCTAATGGAAGATTCAACATGTTCTGAAACTCCCTAGCAGTTTCCAAGTGTATTAAGAGGATCCCATCGAATGTCTGCGAGGCAATTACTGTTACCCTGTCCGGCTCTGAAGCATATCTATTCTGCTGACAATTATTGTTAACCTCTCTTGCTTTGTTCATATCGATTCCAGCTTCTACGGAACATGGCATGATTTTATGTTTTAAAAAAGCAACACCCTTGACAATGAATCAAAATCTAAGAACATGGTGAATCATATCAATATAATATGGGATATTAGTAGAATAATAATAAAAATGTTTAATTAACTTGTTTTTCTAAGAGTACTCCTTCAAGTCGAATCATCCTATGACCATGAGATATACTTCTAAAGTAGTGGTCATTTATTCATCACCTTATAATATAGTCAAAAGTCACAAAGGGTAAGATTTTGAGATCTTAGATATGATCTCCAAAACTCACATAATAAAGAAGCAGGGATCCATTCTTTACTTCTATAATGGTCGCAACACATGAAGAGTGAAATACATGTTATAGTAGAGCGTACTCTCTTTCTTTTCTAAAGATAAATAGTGTATGTCGTTGCTCTTCTTGTTAGAGGAAATAATAAAAAAAATGTTTGATTAGCTAACACAAGAACATTAGAACCATTACTTAATATAAAACAAACATGATAACCAAATATGCTTTATGCAATGATATAATGGGGTACCAAATCCATATAATATGGAGACATATTTAAGCTTTACCACCTTAAAATATTAGCATGTCTGTGTTCTATAAACCTTTGATGTTAATATTGGTTGCCAATGGTCGATCAAATGAACATGTACTAAAGATTTTTGGGATGTGAAAGAAATGTTTCATCATAATCCATATCAAAAAGAAGATAGAAGAGGAAAGTGAGAAACAACATCATCTTAAAAGTGTAGAATCGAAAAGAAAAATTTACTTGAGAGAATTCGTGTTCTTGTTACTGGATCAATCAATTCAGTGTCACTTCAATTACTAGAATCAAAATGATATTCCACAGTATGAATGTCTTTGTAGATCTTGTCAAGTTAATGCAGAGAATTGAGATAAAAAGAAAGGGATAAAATTATGGTCTTTCAATTATGAAACCTGTTTTTTAATAGTGGACTATGTCCCTATTTATATAAGTAGAGAAACGGTTATTTTAGCAGTTACCTTTTAGTAATTTCTCTAGATATATAGATCATGTTCATCTCTCATGGGCAGACCAGGCCCAACCCAATAACCAGCATCTCCCACTCGCCCATGAAGGACTACATCTATCTAATACTATATTTCAAACTTGCTCATAAATTTTATACTTGACGAACGGACCATGCGACCTGAAGCACGCAGAGAAAGGAGCTCCAATATATATAAACCCAATATAGGCCATATAGGAGACATCATCCTCATAATTAATTATTCCTTAGAGTGTACTAATATACCCCAAGCATTTTTAGTTACATATGAATGAATATAATTCAATCCCTCAAGAATTTTGTACTCAATTCATCATGACAATTACATGTATTCTAAATCATATCAAATTTATCAAGTGATATGACCCGAGCCGGTGAATACAAGTAACAAGTGTATAGCTAAAATTACTTTCTCTTTCGCTCTCACATCACTTAGATATGAATTAACTCGCTTTCCTAAGAGTATTCTTTTAAGTCGAATCATTCCATGACCATAAGATATACTCCTAAAGTAGTGATTATTTATTCATCATCTCATGATATAGTCAAAAGTCACAAAGGGTAAGATTTTGAGATCTTAGATATAATCTTCAGTACTCACATAAAAAAGAATTAGGGATCCGTTATTTACTCTTGTAATGGTCATTAACACATGTAGTGTGAAATACATGTTATAGTGGATCGTACTCTCTTCCTTTTCTAAAGACAAATAGTGTAAGTCGTTGCTCTCTTTGTTAGAGGAAATACACTATACGAGTCTCAGTCTTGTTTCAAAAAACATAGACTTCAAAGCAAAAATTCTCATTTGCTCATTGTTATTAGTGGTAAATGAATAATTTCATACTTGACTTCAATCATAGTAGACATATGAATGGTGGGAATCAATCATGTTGATTCTTTTATTTAAGAACCTCATCTTGGTCCCAACCAAGGTGACTTTTTAATAATTTTTTGAGTTAAAATTGTTCCCACTACGTCTAAGTCACTTTTTGAGCATTAAAACTCAATTAGTTTCATCTATATGCACCTTATAAATGCTAGAGGCAATTACTCATGTGAGTGAGCTAATTTAAGTTTATCGACATACTTTAACAATATGTACTATATGATACTCAATATATCCATAAACAAATAATGAATAAAATGATATTTAAATGACATTTATTCATTTCTTAATCATTGTAAACCTATGTATGATTCTTAAAACTAGTTATATTACTAATTACATTCTACATAGACCAGGATATTTCGCATCTCTAATAAATGCATCCCTTGCTATTGGTTTTGTGAGTGGATCTGCAACCACATAATTTGTAGAAATGTGTTTTAGGATCACATCATGGTTCTAATGTAATGATATCTCATCTTGATGTGTTTGGTCTTCTTATGATATTTTGGATCTTTGGCCACAACAATTGCAACAGTATTATAACAATAAATTGTCACTAGATCTAATGTTAATTTGATAATTTTCAAATAATACATGAATTTTTTTAACCAAACGACATCTTATGTTGCCGCGGAACAAGCTACATACTCAACTTCCATGGTAGAAAGGCTAAACATGATTGTTTCTTGCTCCTCCATAGTATTGCACTATTATTAAGCAAGAAAGCACTTCCTAAAGTTGATTTAGACTGGTCGACATCTCCTCCTGAATCAACATCAGAGTAACCAATCAATCATAAATCTTTCTTTCCTTGGTAAAATAGCATATAATTTGAAGTTCCTTTCAGATATCGTAGAATCCTTTTGACTGCCATCCAGTGTTTCTGACCAAGATTTGATTGATATCAGCAATCCAACAACATAACATATATCAGGACATGTGCACATCATTGCATACATCAAACTACCGACAACACTGTCATAAGTTCCTCTGGACATTCATTACTTAGGCCTAAACTTTTGTATACAGGGGTGTCCATCGGTTTGCTATTTTGCATGTGATAATGTTCTAATATCTTTTCGATATAAGTCTCTTGAGTTAAACCTAAAAGCCTTTTAGCATGATCTTTAATGATTTTCACACCAAGAACAAAGCTGACCTCATCCATGTCTTTCATTTCAAAGTTTGATGATAACTATTTTTTTGGTAGTATCAATCATCTCTTTGTTGTTGCCAGCTATTAAGATATCGTCAACATATAAGGATGATATTACAAAACTATTGTTAGAACATTTTAAATACACACAATGATCTTTTCCCATCATTGTAAAACCATCATTAAGGATAACTTCATAAAACTTGATGTTCCATTGTCTAAAGGTTTGCTTAAGACCATATATGGATCCGTTAAGTTTGCAAACTTCGCGCTTTTGTCTCTTAGTCTCAAATCTTAAAGGTTGATCCATATAGATCTCCTTATCTAGTTCTCCATTGAGAAACGCAATTCTAACATCCATTTGGTAGAACTCTAGGTCCATATATACAACTATAACTAAAATATAATAAATTGAAGTAATTCTCACAACTGGTGAGAATGTATCTTCATAATCCATTCCCTCTTCTTGAGTGTAACCTTTTTTTACTAGTCGAGCTTTATAACTTTCTATTGACCCATTCGCCTTACGTTTAATTTTAAGAACTCATTTATTTCTAATGAATCTTCGTTCTGACGGTAAATCAACCAAGTCCCAGACTTGATTAGTTTTCATCAACTCCATAACTTGAATCCATTCTTTGGCTTTAGGACTAGATAAAGCATGACTTAATGTTATGGCTCTTCATCATCTTGTGGAGCAATCATGAACGTTTCCCCTTCAATCTCAAATCGACGATGAGGAATTGGTTCACGGATGCTTTTACGAGGTTGAGATTGCTCATAATCTTGCTCCTTGAGAGTAGTAATAGACAAAACATCACTCCAACTGTTTCTAGAAGGATTAAAATCTTCGTTATCATCCTCTACTAAATGGCTTGTTGTCCCATAATTTAGATTTTCCATTTCATATAATTGAAAATCTTATTTAATCTCACTTGTTTTTGGAAAAATCTCTTCTAAGAATACAACATCACATGATTCAATCTCTTATCACTCTTCCATCAGCGTTTTCACCAATTAATACAAATCCTTTGAATATCATATAAAAATACACTTCTTTCCCTTAGGACCAAGTTTTCTATATTAATGAGAAGTAATGTGAATATAAGCTGCTTACCCCCATGGATGGAAATAACTTAGATTAGGTTTGACATCATTCCATAATTTGTATGGGGTGGAAGAGACAAATTTAGAAGGCACGCGATTAAGTATGTGTAAGCAGCAGTTAATAATGCATCTCCCCAAAAAGAATTTGATAAGTTAGCTTGCACCATCATTGACCTAACTATGTCAAATAGGTTTCTATTTCTTCTTTCTGCCATAGTATTTTGTTGTAGAGTATAAGGAATAGTTAGCTATTTAGTTGTAGCCATCACAAAAAATTTGAACTATTTAGACAAATATTCACATCCTCGATTTGTTCATAAAGTTTTTATTTTAGTGCTCGGTTTATTCTCCACCATTTATGTATCGAATGAAACAATCCAATGCTTTAGACTTATGTGAAATCATCTATAAATGTGATGAAATCATCTATAGATGTGATGAAATAATATCCTCCATGTCTTGCCCTCACATTCATTGGGCCATAAATGTCCAAATGAATAAGCTGTAATGGACTATAGCTCTTTTAGTTTTGTCAAATGGTAATCCAGTTGCTTTTCTAGCAAGCAATGCTCACAAACACACAATTCCTCTTTGGTAAGTGATCCTAAAAGACCAGCTCATGCTAATCTATGTAATTGATCTTGCCCAATGTGTCCTAATCTAGCATGCCAAGTTATGATATTACTATATTTAATAGTACTGGAATTTTGAACAATATAAATTGAAGCATCATTATTAATTGATATATTAATGGTTTATAACACAATAAAACCATTTAATACAAAACCAGAACCATAAAAAATATTATCCATATATATTTTTACACAACAACTAACAAATGTAATATTAAATCCCAATTGGAGTGAAGCAGGAACAGATACAAGGTTCCGTCAAACTTCTAGAGCGTAGAGTACATCATGAAGATAAAGTGTGCGACCACCCCGCAAATCCAGTTTGCAGGTACCGATCCCAAGCACTGCAGCGAAAGCATTATTACCCATGTATATATATCTATTTTCCTTTGGAATTTGACGAAATTCCACAAAGGCAGTTTGATCCCTTGCTATGTGGTCGGTTGCTCCTGAATCTACAGTCCAAAAAGGAACAGATTCAGCAAGCATTAAACAACTACTAACATACAAGTTAGAGTGATAATCGTGGTTAAATAGTACTTTTGGCTTAGTGCAATCACGAGCAAAGTGACCAGGTTTACCACAATTGAAACAATTCATTTTCTTGTCTTTCTTACCGCCATGTTTTCCACGCTTGCGTTTATATCCATTATTACTTGCTTCTTTTCCTCTCTTGCTATATTTTAGGCCCTTAGCCTTACCCATCTTATACTTGGATCCATATGTTCCACGCATTTTTGTCTCAGACATAAAAACCTCATTTATAGGCTTTTCAGCGTGAAGTCGATCTTCTTCAAGCTCGACATGATGAGCAACATCATCAAATGTTTTGATTTTTCATTATGGGTAAGGTTAACATGCATGTGTTCCCAATTGCTTGGCAAAGAGCGGATAACTGCTTGGACTTATTGTTCATCAGTCATTTCATGCCCAGCACCCCGTAATTCACTGATCATGTTAGACATGACTGTAAGATGCTGCCTCATCGTCTGATTTTGGCGCTTCTTGTAGCCATCGAACTTTAGGGTTAATTAACGAAGTCTAGCAGTGGAGTTCCTCCATACTGAATTTTTACTGCGTCCCAAACAGATTGAGCTGAACGATGCCTTTCAAAAGGTAATATTATATCATTTCACATGCTGCTCAACATCAAAATGTGACCTCCACGATCTTTGTGTTTATAGGTTTGATATGCTTCCATATCAAGCCTATGCTGAGCAGTGTCTCCTTGCTCAGGTTCAGCCATTGGTTGTGTGATTGTTTCCAGCATTTCTTGCTCTTCCAGGAGATATTCAATCTTACGATGCCAAACATCGTAATTCTTTTCATTTAGTTTGTCTCCATTAGATGCAGCCATATTAAGCGTTATTGACACCAATAACAAATATTAGAGTATAGTACAATTTCAATGACATATATATTGTCGCTCCATTCTAAATTAAACAAATAATAATTGAACACATACTATGGAAACAAAAAAATGTTAAACACTTAATCAATTCCCATTTGTATGGTCTAATTATTATTGAACATTTAAATGAGTGCAACATTATAGTTATTAGTTTCAACTACAACTAACAACTCCCACTGATCAGGTTGCAGATATTATCAATGAATTATTATCAATTCATTGTTTATATTATTACACATGCATACAATGTAATAAAAACTTAAATTACATAATTTATGCAGTTCAAAAATAAACAACCAATTGTCTTTAAAAAAAATACAATATTAAGAATAATAAACTTCTTAGAATTATCTTATATTGTAGGAATATAAGTGGGGTCTCCAATTACATCATCTATTTCATCAAAGTCATCTTCTCCAAGTTCAGCCTGCTCAACCATGGAATGAATTTAGCAGCAACATCCAAATGACTTGTGCTTCTTCCAGTACGTCGTATACCCTTTTCAGCATACTGACGCTCCCTCTTAAGCAGCATTTCATCAACGAGATTATTGAAATCTAAGGATTTCAACCTATACTCCAATGATTGTCGCACCGGATACCATTCCGCAGACAGAGAATTGAGAATGATCAACATTTGTTATTCGATGCAGAATTCATAAACACCACTCATGGCCAGTCTAAGCATCCAATGATACAAATAATCAATGTGCTCTCGGATTTTGTGAACATGATTAATCACATAACTCAATAAATGATCAATTTGTTGTTCCCTATCCATTACAACAAAATATCTAAAAACACATTATAATATTACAATCAATATGTAATGAAGGCATGTATCATCATTGTTTAAACAAAATTACCAATAAAATTAAGCAATTTAGTTTAACAATAAATAAACTAACATAATAGTTTAAACAACTTATTTTATTATTATTATTATTATTATTATTATTTTATTATTATTTTTTAAAATAAATAAATAAATAAAATCAACTGCCATGTGGCAGTTAAAATGACAACCCATTTTCAATACATACGCCCCCTGGACGTGTTTGAAGTGGTTTTTTTAATAGTAATGAACTGCTATTAAACTGCCTTAATGACCAAATGGAAAGTGCAGGCCACATTTTACATGTAAATGCCATATTACTTTTTCATTTTGCATGTAAATGCAGGCACAATTATTTCTCTCAAATTTCCAAATATACGTAATTCAATACCAATTCATTTGGCATAAAAATGGTATATTTACTTCACATTTGACATTTGGGTTTTGACAGTGACATGTATAATCACAATAAAAATGCAAGCACAGTTCTTTGACATGAATAATCGAACATCATGTATTTTTCTAACATTATTATTTATTTGTACTAATCGAACAAGCACAATAATAATTTATAGAATTAAATACATAACTGATATTATTCTAATAATATTCATGTATATGCATGCATTTATTACATGATCATTTAATTATAAAAATTTATGATCTAGGCTCTTATACCAATGTAGATTCTAAGGGGAAAACTTACTTGTGATATTCTATTTGTTTGTTCCTGGATATTTGCTTCAGGACCACTTCGATTACTAGAACCAAAGCTATGTTTCACGGCACGAACGTCTTTACAGATCGTAGAAAGTTTAATGTAGAGTATTGAGAGAGAGAACTATATTCACTTATATGAATAACTTGTTATCATTATGAAGAGGGAAGTCCATATTTATACTAGAGAGGAGAGGTTATTAGCGGTTACCTTGCGGTTACCAATAAGTAACACCCCTAGATAAATAGACCGGGTTCATCCCTCATGGGCGAACCAATGCCAAACCGCACCTCTAGATAAATAGATCGGGTTCATCCCTCATGGGTGAACCAATGCCAAACCGCATAACCAACAGTTTCCTTGCTCAAGTTCAACCATTGGGTGTGTGATTGTTTCCAGCCTTTCTTACTGATATTCAATCTTTGATGCCAAACATCGTAATTCTTTTCATTTAGTTTGTCTTCAAGGTTCAAATCAACAATAACACTCTTAGATACAATCATATTAAACGTTATTGATACCAATAACAAATCTTAATGTATAGTACAATTTAAATGATATATAGTGTCACTCCATTCTAAATTAAACAAATAATAATCTAACGCATACAATAAAAATAAAAAATATTAAACACTTAATCAATTCTCATTTATATAGTCTAATTATTATTGAAAATTTAAATGAGTATAACATTATAGTTATTAGTTTCAACTAACAACTCTCACTAATCAGGTTGCAAATATTATCAATGAATTAATATTAATTCATTTTTAATATAATATTATCAAATACATGCATATAATGTAACTAAAACTTAAATTACATAATTTATGCAGTTCAAAATAACACAACCAATTATCCTTAAAAAAATATAAAAATACAATATTAAGAATAATAAAATTTTTAGAATTATCTTATATTATAGAAATATAAGTAAGGTCTCCAATTATATCATCTACTTCATCAAAGTCATCTTCTTCAAGTTCTATCTCTATTTATATAAGTAAAGAAACAGTTACCTTAGCGGTTACTTTTTAGTAACTTCTCTAGATATATGGATCAGGCTCATTTCTCGTGGGAAGACTAGGCTTAGCCCAATAAACAACATAAAGGTCCAAAGGCTTTTAATTTTGTGCCTTTAACTCGCCAGCGTGAAGGATCAAAGGCTGAAGTCATTCAAACTATCCGAGATGCCTGTCATCACATCTACTACTTTGTTACATTCTATACCAAGCCATGTCACCAACTTCATGACAAAAAAAAAAAAAAAAGATCTCAATAAAACCAACAAACTGATTAAACTAAAAAAATAAAATAAAAAAGAATTGATAGCAAAAAAAACCTAAAAAACATCACTTAGTTTAGTTCAATTTTTATTTTAAAAACCTAACATTGGATCTTTATTTTGAGTTCTGACACGTCCCCTACTCCTTACCTTCTCCTTCCATCGCTCTTTAGTCTCCCCTATGACAACTTCATCCATAACCCTTACTTCACTTCGATCATCAACCACTGACAAAAACCCACATACCAAGAACCACCCACACAACCTTCACTTGCCACTAACTTGATTTCACCAACCACCATGCCCTTGAAAACAAACAACCACACCAACATGTTATCGACACCAGCCATCACGTTCAACAACATCGGCTTAACAAACAACACCAACTAAAGAACCAACCAAACTAGCAACCCAACACCACCACGTGATAGCCTTTTTTATCTCATTCTTATTGATCTTCCAGGTCGGGAAACGAAAATCAAGATTTGCTTTATTTGGTATCAAATGAGACCTACGGGCAAATAGAACTCCTTTTAGGAATATCAATACTGTCACATGAATCGTAAATGCATGAATGTACCAAAAAATCAATCTTTGGTTCCTAATGGAATAGCTAACAAAGCAACCATCGCCACCCACTACCACTAAATCATCACCCCCAAGTCAAATTGGTGCTTGCCCTCTCTTTTATATTCTTACTAATATGTGATCAAAATTGATGGTAACCAAGGTGCCTACTCTTCCTAACGAGCCTATTTATTTAGCATGGCCGGTCAATAAGGGGATACCCCAAAGGTTGTCTCCAGAGACCATTTCTCTCTGTCTAGATCTAGAACTACCCCAAGAAATGTTCTGGATCAAACGAAAAGGAGATAAGATTAGGAATCCTACATGAGGATGTTTTCAAATGCAATGGACGATGGCAATTACTTAAAAAAGAAATTGCTTGCTAATAAAGATGCTAAATGGTGTCCTAGAGCCATTGATAGGAGATGGAAGTAAGCTTAAGCTTAGTTGCCTACTTTGGTGACATGGAATACCACATCCACATATATAAAGCCACTCATCTATACATCTTGATCCAAGGCACCCCTTCCTAGAAGTTAACTGGCTCATATTCTTACTAATATGAGATGTTGGAAATTACCATTTGTTCCCCTCATGACACACCCATATTCTTGATCATTATGCCATGTGTGTTTTATGCTTACATAATGAAGTATTTATTCCTTTTATTTTATACTTTAAAGTACATTATGTTTACTTTTATGCTTATGTAATGTAGTTTTTTATTCCTATTGTTTTATGTTATAAGGTATTGGATTAATACAGTACATTAACTTAGGAATATATCTTGTAATTTATATTATTTAAATATAAATTAATTAATGCCTAGACATAAGAATAATCAATCAAACCATAAAGGTTAGTGAATTTTATGGTATTATCAATTTTTCATTGTTTAGGAAAATTCTGTCTAGGAAAGTCTTGATATTTAAGCGTGTCCATTGAGACCCACCTTATTTTCCTGGGAACTTACGTGGTTGTAATTTGAAAAAATATTGTGTAATTCATACTGATTTGTTTGATTCCTAAGTACCTTATCTAGGCATTGATATAATTATTAGATGTTAATGAAATAGTAATTATCATAATAATTTTAGAAATGTCACAACGTCTGATTTTATAAATGATAGTTACATCAAGAAAATATATGTGAGCTTCATAAGGAAAATTAACATCGAGTTGTAATTAATTCAAAAATTTAATTGCTAATCCCCACAGAGATGTTTTTATTTTTATGACTTAATTAGAATAAGATAGTAAATTTAATATTTAAGAAATAAAATTTATCTAAGGCTCACAGGTATGGAAAATTTTATTTATTAAAGTTTAAATTTATTAAACTTATTAATGAGTAGTAAATTTCATGCGTTATGCAACCTTTGCCCACAGGTAGGTTGAAATTTATTATTAAATTGACATTGGTTAATTTAAATAAAGTTATTTCATAGCAATAAAGTAATTTTTAGTTTCCTTGATAAATACAGTTATTCCTTCCGCTTTGATTGAAATAGTTCTGATGTTAAATGGTAATAATTTTTCTGAATGGAAAGAAAATTTGCTTTTTACATTGGGGTGCATAGAACTTGACTTGTCGCTCCGTGAGGATGAACCACCTGCCCTAGCGGACTCCAGTACGACACTAGAGATTGCTAAACATGAACGGTGGAAGTGATCTAGTCACTTAAGTCTCATGTTTATGAAATCTCACGTCATTAAAGGCATTCGGGGTTCAATCCCAGAATGCACCAAGGCTAAGGATTTTATCAAAGTTGTTGAGGAACAATTTGTAAGTTCTGATAAAGCCTTGGTCAGCACTTTAATGAAAAGGCTATCAAGCAAAACCTTTGACAATTCCAGAAGTGTGCGAGAGCACATCATGGAAATGAGGGACATGTATGCTCAACTGAAGAGGTTGATATTTTAAGTCATTCTTGGTGCATTTCATACTTAACTCTCTCTCATCTGAATATAATCCTTTCAAAATTTCTTACAACACACATAAGGACAAATGGTCAGTAATATGCTTCTGACCATGTATGTTCAAGAAGAGAAGAGGTTAAAGTATGAGAAGCCTTTAAGTGTTCATATGGCTACTCATGATAAAGAAAATGTTAAGAGATGCAATCATGCTCACAAACTTAAGAAGGGTAACAGGTTGTCAATAAAAAAAGTGACTAGAAAGATGCCTGTTTCTTCTACAAGAAGAGTGGGCATATGAAGAAAGATTGCCAAAAATACAAAAGATGGCTCGAAAAGAAAGGTAATATCATATCTCTAGTTTGTCATGACTCTTTTTTTTGTTGAGGCTCCTAGCAATACATGGTGGATTGATTCTGGTTCTAAAATCCACATTGTCAACACAATGCAGGGTTTTCTCAACACAAGGAAATCAAAAAGCCATGAACGAGTATATTCTAAAAATAAATTGTTTTCTCAAGTTGAGGCAGTTGAGACATTTAGGTTGGTTTTGAAATTCGGATATGTTTTGGATCTGGATAATGTATTTTTTATTCCATATTTTTCAAGAAACTTAATTTCTGTTTTAAAATTGGATATTATTGGTTATGCTTTTTGGTTTATCAATTCAACCTATAGTATTTTTAAAGGCGAAAACCTTGTTGGTGGTGGAATAAAAATTGATGGTTTATTCAAAATTGATTTAGATCCCAACTTTGAAAACAATTATTTATCATTACATACAAACATTGGCATAAAGAGGAGTCTTATGAATGAAGACTCTATTTGGTTATGGCACAAGAGATTGGGACATATCTCCATAGAGAGAATCAAAAGGTTAGTAAATGATGGAGTTTTAAAAACTCTTGACTTTACTAATTTTGGTACTTGTGTGGATTGCATAAAGGGAAAACAAATCAACAAGACCACTAAAGGTGCAAAAGGAGTTCTCAGATTCTTGAGATCATATATACTGATATATGTGGACCTTTTTCTACTCCCTACTTAAATGGTCAAATATATTTTATATCTTTTATTGATGACCATACACGGTTCATGTTTCTCTATCTTCTAAATGATAAGGCTGAGGCATTAAATGCTTTCAAGACCTATAAGGTAGAAGTAGAGAAACAAAAGAACAGGAAAATCAAGATCGTAAGATCTGATAGAGGTGGAGAGTATTATGGTAGGTACACAGAAAAGGGATAAATGATAGGTCCATTTGCAAAATTCCTTACAGAGGAAGGCATTGTTGCTCAATACACAATCTCTGGCACACCACAATAAAATGGTGTGACAAAAAGAAGGAATCACACTTTAATGGATATAGTAAGGAGCATGATTAATAATTCTCAGTTGCCTTTATCTTTATGAAGTAAAGCCTTAAAAACTGCTATGGATGTATTAAATCGGGTCCCATCCAAGGTTATTTCTAAGACACCTTTTGAACTATGGAAAGGATGGAAACCAAGTTTAAATCACTTACACATATGGGGTTGTCCTGCTGAAGCATGGATTTATAATCCTAACATGAAGAAATTAGACCCAAGGACAACCAATGGCTATTTTATTGGCTATGCAGTAAACTCCAAAGGATTTAGGTTTTACTATTCTTCTAATAGTACTAGAATTGTTGAGTCTATAAATGCAATTTTTTAGAGGATTCTGAACCTAGTGGAAGTGTTTGTCCTCAAATGATTGAATTTGAGGAAACACAAGAGTTGACTGAAACTCCTTTATCTCAAGGATGTTTGACTGTGCTTAAGGAAATTCAAAATGATTACCTTGAACCACAATCAATTACAGAACAGTCAACTCAAAAGGAACAAGTTCAGAACGGACCTTCTTAGACTCTACCAAATACAGAGCAAGTAGAATTAAGAAGATCCTCTAGAATAATTAGACCTACAATCTCTAGTGATTATGTTGTATATCTTCAAGAGTTCGATTTTGATGTGGGCCTAAAGATGATCCAAAAACATTTTCACGAGCCATGAGTGGAGAACACTCCACATTATAGTTTAATGTGATGAAAGAAGAGATGGAATCCATGGCTAAAAATCAAGTTTGGGATCTCGTTGGCTTACCAAAGGAAGCTATAGCCGTAGGCTGCAAATGAGTTTACAAAACCAAAACAGATGCTTCTGGTAATGTTGAACGATATAAAATTAGACTTGTGGTTAAGGGTTTCACTCAAAAGGAAGACAATGATTATCATGAAACCTTCTCTCCAGTATCTAAGAAGGATTCATTTAGGATAATCATGGTATTAGTAGCTCATTTTGATCTAGAGCTACATCAAATGGACGTGAATACAACCTTTTCTAAATGGGGATCTTGAAGAGGAGGTTTACATGAAACAACCTAAAGGTTTTGATGATAACAGTCAAAAAGCTTGCAAACTAAGGAAATCTATTTACGGACTAAAACAAGCCTCCCGTCAATGGTATATCAAATTTCACAAGGTCATTACCTCACATGGTTTTATTGAGAACCTTGTTGATCAAAGTATATACCTTAAGGTCTGTAGGAGTAAAGTTATTTTTTCTAGTCCTGTATGTAGATGATATTTTGCTTGCAAGTAATGATTTAGGTTTGCTACACGAGACCAAAAGTTTCCTCTCTCAGAATTTTGAAAAGAAGGATTTGGGTGAAGCCTCTTATGTCATTGGCATAGAGATTCACAGAGACAGAAAACAAAGAATATTGAAATTGTCTCAAAAGGCCTACATTGAAAAGATTTTAGAGAGGTTCAGACTGAAGAATTGTAATGGTTTTGTAGCACCTATCATTAAAGGGGATAGATTTAGTAATGATCAATGTCCTCGAAATGCATTGGAAAAGGAACAAATGAAGGATATCTCATATTCATCTGTAGTAGGCACCCTATTGTATGCACATGTCTGCACTAAACCTGACATAGCAATGATAGTTGGAATGTTGGGTCGATATCAAAGCAACCTAGGATTGGAACATTGGAAAGCTGCAAAGAATTATGCTATATTTGCAAAGAACCAAACATTACAGTTTGACATACAGACACACAGACCATTTGGAAGTGGTTGGATATTTAGATTCTGATTTTGCGGGATGTGTAGATAGCAGAAAGTCTACTTCATGATATATCTTTCTTCTTGTTGGAGGGGCTATATCCTAGAAAAGCAGTAAGCAGGCTATAGTTGTTACATCTATAATAAAGGCATAATTTATTGCACGCTATGAAGCCATTACACAGGCACTTTGGTTGAAAAGTTTTGTTGGTGGTCTCAAAATTGTCGATTCTATAGAGAGACCAATCAAGATCTTCTGCGATAATCGTGTTGCCATATTCTTCTCAAATAATAATAAAAGTGGAAGCATAAGCAAACATATCGACATCAAGTACCTTCGTGTGAGAGATAATATCAAAAGGCACGAAGTATTTATTGAGCATATAAGTACTGAATTGATGATTGCAGATCCCATGACTAAAGGTTTACCGGTAAAGTTATTTAAAAGTCATGTGGAGCATATGGGATTGATTGATTCATTTTGTACTTAGTCTTGATTTTTGGTATATATACATCAAGTTACTGTAATAAAGTTTTGTGCACATTTAGTACTTTATCCATGAGGATAAAAATGAAGTTTGGACCCGAATAACTTATAGAAAGTTTATTCATAAAGTTTTGAATGCCCATATAGTACTTATTTAAGGGATATTTTATATGTAATGGTCCTACCACCATGATTCATGTGTAGTATTCCTTATGTGAGTGGGAGGATTCCATGATCATGTTAAAAAAACAGAATATAATAAGGAGTTTATGTGTCATAAGGGTCAAGTGGGAGAATGTTGAAAATTATCATTTGTGCCCCTCATGACACACCCATGTTCTTGATCATGCAAACCCATGATCATAGAGATAGATGATGGGGATCAATTGATTGATTGTGGCTAATTATCTCCTTGATAGAAGGAGAAAATTGAAAAATAAATTAATGAGTGGGGTCTCCGATCTACTTATAAATAATAGCTTGTGTACTCCATCTACGGCTACTGGTAGGCATAGATCAGAAGGTTCCTCTTGTAAAACTTTTATTATTTTAAAGTTGTATTGTTGCTATATTGGGAAAACTCTGTGTAGTTGCTGCTGCAAATTGGGAATTCATTTTGGTACTTGAGCAACAATGACTGGAGATATTTATAATATAAATTTTAACTGCTATATATATTTAGCATTTGATTATATAAAGTATGTATAACATAAGAAACAAATGGAATAGGTAACTGGCTCATAATCTTACTAATATGGGATCTAAAAAAACGTCGAATAGCGTATCTGTTGTGAGATAACGCAAAAGAAAGGGAGAGGTCATTCTTCCAAGGAGGCCAGGCCAATCCAAAGAACCACCCATGGCTTCATTCTTAGATGTTGGATCCGACTATCTGGACAGGCTAAGGGGAGAAGACAGCTTGGGAGGGGGTATTCCATGTTGAAGAATGGGTATAAAAACCAAACTAGCTTATCAACGCTGAACTAGGAAGATGTAATAAAGACAACAAGCCATATAAGTTGTATTGGTTGAATGGGTGCAGGGAAGTAAAGGTGAACAAGTGTTAGATTCTTTTCCTATAGGCTTCAACGAAGACGAAACTATATTTTCAGCAACTTACGGGTGCCTTTTAAAATGGTTTTTAATAGTTGTCTTTTATGGGTGCCAAATTTATGGTTCTGTGACTTCTTTTTGTTCTGTTGTTGTGCCATTTCCTGATGTTTTGCCCATTTTTGGTATTTCATGACTTTTCAGTTTGCTTTTCAGACAAAAAAAAAAAAAAACCACAACAAAGAAGTCACCACCAACGGCAGCAATAAAAACATGCCCATTTAATTTAATTTAAAATAAAATAATTTTTTTTATTTTTAACATAAGCACAAGAAAATAACCTAAAAATACTAAAAAAATTTAATTTAAAATAAAATAAAATTAATTTTTTTTTTCAAAAATATTTTTGAAACACGATACCAATCACCCTAAATCAGTTCAGTTTAAACCTGTTCTGGGTTCAGTCCAGGCCACATTATCAAGGAATACCATTTCCCAGTTCGGTTGAATTTTTTAGCCAAACCATGAATACCCCTACCAGAAAGAAGGCCGAGGCTGGGCATTGTACAAAATCAACAATGGCTCCAGTCTTGTCGAGAAATTATGAGCACCAAGAGATCAAATCGTGTTCAACAACAATAGTATTTATACAGGTAAGAAGGTTTGGGGATTTCCCGAAAGTCTAAATCTCATTCTTCATTCAATCCTCAAATTGGCCTTCGCAGAGCACCGAAGTCTTCGATTCAGCTTTCATTGTTGACCTTTTTCTAACTCACCCGCATCAAGGTCTGCATATCTAACTATAAGAGCATGGAAAACAAAAGAAGCTATGTATTAAAGCAAACAACCATTCCTTTGGCAAATCTACTATATATTTATTCCCATTAAATTTGTAATTCCTTCCAGGAAAGGAAGTCACTAGTTTAATCTGTATGGCTTTTCAGAAATGAGAAGGATTTTTAATCAAAGTACATGTAAAGACACGAGTGTTCCAGACATGTTGAATGCGAGGCTCGGCCCGATCAACGAGTGTATCCTTCTGGAAAGAAGGAACATCCAAAATCTAGGAGGTAAAGGAAATAGTATAGAGGAGGCATATAAAAGGATGGCATGACAAAGAAACCATTATGAATTGTCAACGATGATCTCCTCCATTAGCAGCCACATTAGCCAGAGCCCTACAAGCGCAAACAAATCCAAAAGTTAAAACCTTAACACCCAAGTAAATTGCTTGGATTAATATTACACCACAAAGGTCTAAACAGTACCATAAACAGTACCATAAAAGTATCATACACAGCCTATTAATGTTTTGTCAATGTAAATGAATTGTGTAAAACATGAACCTATAGATGACTAAATAAATAGTTGCACATGGTCTTGCCATTTCCTCCTACAATCCAAACAAATGCTGAATCTAAAACTTCATTTATAATTGACTAACATCGTCCCAACTCTAAACATGTCTCTTTTATAAGAATATCCTGCCACATCCAGTAATTAAGGGAGTGAGAGCCTTGAAAATGAAGCCACGAGAAGTTCTGAAAGAAGTTGTGGTTTATTGCTAACTTGCAAAGAAACGAAGATGCTTACCATGTAATAAAAATAAATTAGCGAGACAGAGCCAACAAGCCATGTGATGCTGTATGTGATGCCAAAAGACAGATAAATAAATTGCAATCAAGAGATCATCTTGACTAAATCAGCATTAATGCTTAAACAATGATTCTTGAGAGAGACTTATAAGGAATTGATGTAGATCTATCAAGATTAACTAGCAATAAGCCATCTTCTCATTTGCATAATAACATCACTTAAACATGGTTGACATTATAGAATTTGCCTAAATTAGACGTTGAGGTAGCCTGTCCATCTCTGCCAGTAAGAATCAACTCACTCCAAGAACAGAAAATTAACTTCTACGCATATCAAAAGGAGCAACCCTTGGATTATGCATGGTTCAAACTTATCAGTTCTGTTTCAGCAGGGAGTTTAAATGATCTTCCACAGCACTACCTAAAGCACGGAACAGTAACACAAAGCTCAAGTACATTCCCATGGAGCCTCTAGACCCTACAAGGAGTTTGTTGAAATAAGGTAAATGCTAATTGCTGCTTTAACAAGAAGCTGAAAAGGTGCTTCTTTATGGGATACTGCTATTTTAACAGACAGCAGAAGTTGGTGAATTGAGTCGTGAGGAACTTATGTACAACACAAGAAAACAAATGCTAAAACTTTCAATTAGGGTAAGACCAATTGCATGGAGCAGATTTTACTAATTAGAAGATTGTACATTTGGAACTGGAAAGTAACTCACTTCTCTCAATGAACAAGATCAGGTTCTTAGAACAGTACCTTTTAGTGTCTGTTTTAGAACAGTTGCCACCAAGATCAAGTTCTTAAGAAGCCTAAACTTTTTGATAGGGAAGCTTCCAAAGCCTAACCTTTGACAGAACTCTATAAGAGTCCCACAGAGAAAAGATGACTAAGGGAGGATGAGAAAAAAGACATGAAATCACTTAAATCACAAGTCAACTGAACCCAAAATGATATTAACAACCTCACACCCCAACTCCAAAATTCCACACCTTCGAGGAGTTTAAGAACCTGAAAATCCTACCTAGGAGTAAGCACAAAATACTTTTAACTACGTTTAAGTGATTGCCAGCTAGTATAAGAACAACAAGATTTTGAACCTAATGACCACAGATAATATTTCAAAATTGCAGGAGGTTTTTGCATGTTGTTGTATAATTACATCCCAAAGAAAAAAAAAAACACAAGGTTTGAGGGGTGAATTTTTCATCCTTTAACGCTTACAGTTTCAAAAGGCTATACACAAGCCATGAGTACACTAAGCTCAATACGGTTAAGTTTATGACATTGTTTATCTACATTCTAGAATTACGCTCCAGAGCTCAACTTCATATTTTATTTAATTTAGCTCCAGCAACCATATATCCTCATCACTTGCACTTATCCACCAATATGTTGATGCTCATCCACAGCCCTGTCTAACTCTCACACAAATCTTTCAAACCAACCCAATACTATATAGCTTGTTGAAACCATGAAACATACTTGATTAAAGGCACTGAAGATCTCTTCAGTCAAATGAATTAACCATAGCCCAGTGAAACATATCCTTTACTTTCTTCCTTCTATTACTCCTTTCCTTTTTCAACTTGGGAGATGGTTGGGGTATAATATAGCCATTCAGACATTAAAACTTGAGCAGTCAAGGCCAAGTTCAAGAAAAATTAATTGAGTATAACTACAGCATACATTAGAAGCAGGCAAACCCTCTCTTGATCAGCCCTTTTATACTCCTATTACATAGACTAAGTTAGCTGGAAATTTATTGGGAAAAATAACTGGGAGCCAAAACCTCTAACTGTAGGCAAATGAAGCACTCCAGAGTCATTTTATAATTGCATGATTAGTACGTAAAATCTCAGTCATGGCTTCTATAAGAAAAGATTTATTATATCAAAGCTTCTATCACCCTGTACCCCCATGATGAAGAGGAGACTTAACAAATACCCGAGTGTGTCAAGAATTCAGAATATAGAGATTATTGACCAACATCTAATAATTAGCCAGTATCTACTGTAAGCCTATTGTTCAACCAACCTAATCATTGTTAAGGTCCTAAATGTTCCACTCCATCTAAGCATGCCACATGTGTTTAACATGATTCACAGTACAGCTTTCTTTATTCAATTTTATACACCTCCACTCATCCACAGACAAATCAATTTGCATTCAGTCTGCAACAGTTAAATAGGCAATCTTCACCTATTTTTCTCAGCCTAAATTTGTCTGGATACCAGCAAAACAATCCTGCTAACAAAAGAAAATAAACGAGCTCCAAGTGCAAACAGGACCATTGTGGAGTGGCCAACATCAAAATGAACTAGCACGTTATCTTTCAAACAGAGACGAATCAAATTCTGAAGCACGTGATGGTTTGATCAGAAAAAGGCAAAGGACCAGCAGTCTTGAAGATATTAATGAAAAGGGAGAGCTCGGTAACTCAGTGTTCAGACAAAAAAGCCAGATAGTACCATCCCCTTGAATAGTCAATTAATCTACGAGTTCCCCACCAAAGCTTCTTGAAAAATAATGAATATGTAGTTTCAATCAACATCAACTACAATCAAGACCAAAACATTTACAGTAGAGTTTAGATATCTCAGACATAGCAGTATCAGATCCAGATGCAATAGAGAATGATTTGGCATATGAATCTTCAACAAAAGACCACATTATGGAAATGGAAAACAAAGTGAAGCAGCTAACAGCTAAAAGTAACTATTCTCAACCGAGAATGTGTCATATTATTTCCAAAGGATATAAGACACAAAGCAATCAGAACTCTAAAAGTATAATGCAATTCCTAGATCGAACATATACAGATAATCATTACCTCAACCCTAAATAAAATAATTTTCACAAGAGTACAAACATGTACCATAACAGTGTCGACTAGATTCAATCAGACAATATAATTAGCACCAGTTGCGTTCATTGTAAACTTTGAACTACCACATAATTCTGCCGACATGGACGTTCTGAAAAAAGCATAAAAACATTTGACCGAAGCATGTCGAATGTAACTACTAAAAGTACCCACAAAACAACATCCAGCGATTCAACAAATTTGATCCCATTTCACACCAAATTTTCACACATAACTACACTATAAATTCACATCCAAAAATAGCAAAGAAAGCATGATCTTTGATCTAATAAAAACAAGAACATGAACCGGATCAAAAACCCCAAAAACTATAAGTGAAAAAAAAACCTCACTTTTTATGCCGGCGACCACGTTTAAGCCCCCAACCTTCCAACTTAGCAACAGGGCATCCACACTTAGCACGAAAAAGCAAAATAGCCCTCCCATTAGGCGGAGCCATCTTCCTCAACTCAGCTCTCAAACACTCATAATCAGGATTGGATTCGGTCCCACCTTTCCAAGGCAATTTATCAACGTCATCACCAGCAGTGGATTTAGCACAATCTTCAGTCTGCAATTGCAAATCAAACTCAGTCGCTTTCTTCAGGCCTTTACAGCCAGGTTTGTCACACTTTCGAGATCTGGGTCCGCAGCAGAACTCAATGAAAAGGACGGAGAGGATGAAAAGAGCGAAGAACCCACATATGTAAGGGAAAGGAGGGAAGTGGAAGGAAAGAGAGGTGTTAGAGAGGAGGAGAGAAAGGGAGTTAAAGATGTAAGAGAAGTAAGAAGTTAGGAGAAAAGTGCCAGAGAAAAGGACTAGAATTAGGATGAGAAGGTCAAGAGTTGCCGATGGTGAGTGTTTGCAGAGGAGGGAGCTTGAGTTTGGATTGGAGTTCGTGTTTCCAGTGTTTGAAGAAGAAGCAGATGAGGATTTGAAGGTTTTTGGTGTGGAGGAGGAAGAAGGGGGCATGGTGAAGAAGAAGAAGAGATTGTGCATGCTAACATGGAATTTGGGATTTTTAGGGGACACCTTGTCTTGTGTAGTGTTTTTTTCTTTTTTCTTTCTTTTTTTACAACCAACCCAACTCGGCGGGTCAAACTCCGATCATAAATCTAGATCAATATAAATAAATAAATAAAAATAAATATGGTTTATCTGATTAAAAATCCAAACTAATTCTTTTTCTATTATCTTTAAGAGAAATTAATATTAATTTAAAATCTTAACTCGGACCTCCTTGAACATCCATCTAAATAATTTTTGGATTAATTTTTTATTTATAAATAAAAACAAAATACCTCATTCAAATTATAATAGTAATCTATATGTGTTAAATTTAGTATAGCTTAAAGAGTTGATTTGAAAATTTTGTAACTTTAAAAGTAACTTCGAGCTCGGTTTTTAGTTGGACTAAAAATTACATTATCTCTTGAAACTTATATAATGTAAATATATTTTATTAAGTTATTTAAACTTAATTCAAATAGAATTGCATTAATACTAAATAGTTTTTTTAAAGAGTAATTTTTTTTTATTAACATAGATGTTCAGGTTTGCTTGCGCGCACCTTGACTAATCTCATGAACTCTAAAATTAATGAACATATAAGTTTTTAGTGGTTATCATATTTTAATTTCAAGCTCTTATCACTGGATCACCTACTAGATAATTATAAAATATTGTTATTTTAATAAAATTGATTGAACCGGTTACGTGCAAATTAATCCAACAATCCACAAATATAGCAGCAACTAATGATTTGTGTATCCAATAATAACTCCCATGATCTGTGATATTTTTCTAAAATATTTTTTATATTTTATATCATTAATATAATGATACTAAAAATAAATTTTAAAAAATAAAGAGAATAATTTTAATATATTTTTAAATAAAAAATACTTGAAAAAATATAACCATTACAAACATTTTTGTAAATGGGGTCTCGCACCCATCCATTCAATCAAAGACCAGTTCACTTTTTTAGACCATTTGCAAGAGGAGTTTTGTTCATTTTTCCTCTCCTTTTATTATAGTGGAAGAAAACTGGGAAGTAACTGCACGCGCCCATAATGCCAAGCCATCATTATAGTGTGGGTATACATGCATATTTACACACATACTCATGCTCATATAAACACATACACACACATACATATACGTATATGCGTATGTATGTATGTGTTGTTCACAATAGAAAACAAGATTGATAATTGACAATTCCGTTTTAGTTGGTGCTTTATTTTTTTAATTGGAACGAAATATTTTAGTTTTAAAGTATTTCGGTGCACCGTTTTCGAGTTTTTACTATTTGTGGGTGTGTATATATAATTAAACATATTAATTCAAATGAAAATTATTCAAATCCAAAACTAAAATTATTTAGAACTTTACAATTTAATCTAAAAAAAACACAATAAAATGATTTTTCTTATCAAAATTATGAACATGTATATTATTACAAGAATATCATCATCAATCTCACAAGGTCATTACATTCTCTAATTAGTCTGAAATTTTAACATAATATATATAAATATGTAAAGAGATTCCTCGTGAAATTTCATCTCAACCTAATGGTCGGATTAAAAGATATGATTGATATTGTAAAATATTCATTATTTAAAAAAATATATTATTTGACCGAAACAGAACGAGTGAAACAAAACCGGAACGTTTTGATCAGTATTTAGCCAAAAAATATAGAATAAACTAAAATTTAAATCAAAATAAATAAATATTATTTTATCTTTATTTTAACTGATACAAAATATTTTAATTGTTTAGGCTGAAACAAAACAAAAATACTACCCTGATAGAAAGAGAGTGGGAATGACAGGATGGGGAACGAAGGCATGTGTTGGCTTGGGCAGTGGAAAGCACGTTCGGGGAATGAGAATGGGAGAACTAAGGACTTTGGCTTTTTAATTCAGATGTCATTTAAAAAAAAAATCTTTTTCAAAGAAAAAAAAAAGAATAATTCGTTTCTTCAACAGAGTGATTGCTGACGATTGACATATTTAACAAAACAAAAAATGCTTCGATATTTCACTATGCTTCTATATATTTTTCACTGTGGATCAACGATAAAATTATTATTTTACCTTTCAATCTATAAAATTTTACCCTCGATCTAATGGGTATTTTGATTTTTTTTTTACTATACTTGTGTGTCATTAGAAAATTATTTGGGAGTATTTATGTCTTTTCCGTTTTAATTTGGATAGTGAAAGCACGTATTTGCCCCTGAATTCTATCAAAAAAATGAAGGTTGAACAAGGGTATTTTTAATTTCTTTTGACTATAAACAATAAAATAACAATTTTATCCTCGAGTGGGACAAAAACAAAAAAGTGACATTGAGGGTATTTTTAGCTTTTCATGTTTGTGAACAGTGACACTACTTAAATGTCACCGAAAACGACTAAAACAGAGACCTAGTGCTTGAGGCATGATGATATTTTCATGCCTAGATTTTTTGTTACTGTCACATGCTCTGGGAGTGCTTAAATAATTTCATTTTTTTTCTAAATAGTTGTAGGCATGTCTTCCTGACACGCTAACTATTTTTTCACGTACGCACCATTCAGGCAGTATATGCAGTGTTGTGCGGCTGTTGAAAAAAAATAATTTTTTTTTGCTCCTTTTCTCTCTCATGCAGCGATAAAATACATACATGTCCTCTTTGTGTATTGGTGTTTCATTTCAGTCTTTGGTCTTTTGATTTCTCTTTTCTTCTTAATTTCTTCTATGGAAGTTTTTTTTTTTTACCTTTCTATTTTTTATTTCAACCCTTATTCTTTTGATTTTTTGTTTGTTTTTAGTTCCTTTAATTTTTTTGGTCTAGAGGTTTTGATTTGTTTTGATTTTGCCATCCCATTGAAATTGGTCATATATACTATTTTTTTATTTCGGCTCTTATTCTTTTGGTTTTTTAATTGTTTTAAATCCCCTTTAATTTTTTCAATCTTAAGATTTTGATTTGTTGCAGTTTTGTCATCCGATTAAAATTAATTATATATTTTACTTTTCATTTCGACCCTTATTTTTTTAATTTTCATTTTGTCTTAATTCCTTTGATTTTTCCATTCCTTCTTGGACAATCTTTATTGTTTATCCGTATTTATGTATTTATACTTTTAGTTTTGATTTTTGATTTTTGTCATTGTGGGGTTTTATTTTTATTAAGATTAGTTCTAGAATTTTAATTTATGTTGGTGATCATTTTAAAATTGATCTCTTCTTTTTTTTTCTTTGTTCTTTTTTTAGTGTTTTTTTTGTTATTTTTTTTAGATCAGATGATTTTTTATGCTCATAATATTTATTTTGGTTTTGTCTTTTTCTTGTTTTTGTTTGCTATTTTGTTATTTTTTTTGTTCTTCGACATAGTCGTATGATTTTTATTGTTTACGCAATAATAATAATAATAATTTTAGTGATAATTTTTTTAATTATTTTCTTGTTTGCTCTTTTGTTAAAGTGTTTTGCTTTTTTTTCTTCGGGACTATTTAATAATTTTAATTATTTGGGCAATAATAGTAACAATAATTTTAACTATTATAATCATGATAATAATAGTGACGTAGCAATGGATTGACAATGATGTTTTCTTTTTTATATAGATAGTGTTTTGCATCATCTTTTTTATTCTTCAGGACAATATAATAATTTCAATTATTTGAGCAGTAATGGTAATAATAGTTTTACTGTTATACTCATGATAATAATAGTGACATAGTAGTGACTTTAAAATTATGTTTTCTTCTTTTATAGTAATGATAATTTCAATTATTTGGGCAGTAATAATAGTATAATAATTTCAATTATAGCACTCATGGTATAATAATTTCAATTATTTGGGCAGTAATGGTAATAATAGTCTTACTGTTATACTCATGATAATAATAGTGGCGTAGCAGTGACTTTTCAATGATGTTTTCTTCTTTTATAGTAATGATAATTTTAACTATTATAATTGTTTTATTGTTTAGTTATTGTAGTTGATTACACAATTTATATTTACTATTGTGTTTAATTTAAAATGAAATTATTAAATCAATTGATCCTAACATAGTGAATTCAATGATTCAGGTATCCAAATTTTCTTGTTTTTTTAATGATAATGGTAATTTTATGCTGAAGATTTCATTAAAACTTGTTAAATAAATAAATTCATATATTTCATGAAAACTCGCGCTTCACCAAAATTTTACATAGATTTATTATTTTGCCTAAATTTATAGCATTATAAAAAAATCACATTCTTAATATATTTTTTTACGTTTGAAAAAATATGGTTTTGGCTGGGGCGAAGCAAGAATATGCGGCTAATATATATAATTTCTCATAGCATATTTTTTGAACAAATGATCCTTTGAAAAAATTATTGAGTTCATATTTTAATTATATCTATTTAAATATGAATTATAGTTAATGTCTTCTTTTAGTCAAGCAAATTTATTTTGATTTTTTTTTTTTTTTTTTGTAAACTAACTTGATTCTTCTAACCCATGACTCAAGTTGATTATTGAATAGAATGTTAAGTTTGTTTGATAATGAGATGTATTGTGTTTTGTAAAAAAAATATTTTTTTATTTAAAAAATATTAAAATATTTTTTATTTATTTGTGACATTAACATATAAAAAATATTTAGCTTGATGAAGCCTATTAACTTGTAAAATAATTTCAAAAATTCAGTAAACCGCAAAAAACAAACGGATCATAAAACTAAAACTATAATAAAAAGCTTTTTTTTTTTACATTTTAGCTTGAAGAAGCCTATTGTCCCATCCAGGTGAAGTATCTTCCATGGAATAGAAATGGCAACGAGTCAGATTGAAAGGGATTTTGTTTAAAAGTTGCTGGAATGTCTATAACCATCATCCTTCTTCGAATCTGATCCGCTTGGATAAAGGGTTCTGTCCAACTATTCTGAGTAATAAATTTGTAAGGTCTGCAATTATACTTTGAAATCAAACAAAGTATACGCACGCAGCTCTTAAGCCTTGTCTTGCTTAAGGACGATCCAAATCATTCTTGGTTCAAGGCTTCGTGTGACATCAATCCAAAGGGATTTATAGGTGGTGGTGGTAGTCCTGTAAGATATTTTTGCAGGTTTTTCAACTGATGATCGAGATCTCCAGGTCAGAGCTGGTGCTGCTGAATCTAGAAGGGAGTTTCCATGTTAAGTAATGTAAAATGCAGGAAGTACAAGGAAATTCGATGAGATTCACGGCTGAAAGTCTCCGAGTGAGGTAACATTAAATTCATCAACTTCCACTCTATACAGACAACCTCTTCGATTCTTCATCTGCATTGAAGTCAACTTAAATAGATGCTGTTACAGCACATAAACGAAGAACATTCATTCGGATGGTAAGGAAAAATACAGCGACCTTTATAATCTAGCAAGCAGCTCACCACTAACAGTTCTAGGACTGTCCACCAAACTTATCATCAACACATCATGATACCTAAAAGAACTCACGGTCGGGGAAAAACAATGGAGCAAGAAGGGTCCACGCGTAGAGCAAACCAGTGATCCATTCTGTGCAGATTCGAACCCAGACCGAGGTCCAGCCAACATCTATTAGGCTAGAGGACTCAGATGTGTCGGTCCATCCAGAAAGAAGCATAGCTGAATACATGCTAGCCAGAGCAAATATCAGGTGGAAGAAGGTATAAGAATATCCCACAGGCTGGCCTTCTGCTTCCTTCTTCTTTTCTTTCCCTTCTTCCATTTCTTCTGCTTCTAGTAGCGGTTTCTTTCCAGCTGCAAAACGAGATTTAGCAATGTACAGAAAGAACAAGTTTGCAAAAAGACTTGCTTCTAAGAAGTTACAATGTTCTTTTCCAGCAATAAATATCACCTGATGCCTTGGGAGAGGATGGTGGTGACAGAAATGTTGTTGACGACCCGGCACGAACAGCAGAATATAGAACTGAGAGAACTGTCGTGAGCATCCCAAGGACAAGCGTACTGGTGGAGACTGCTTTTGATTTGTTGTGCAGACCATTACACGCATAGCCATGGGGTTCACTGGAGAGACCCGTGAAGCAAACATATGCACAATAAATTGATATCACCGAAGCAGGCAAGAGGCTGCCATTCACCTGTTTGTAGTTTCCACTTGTAATCATATTCACTAAAATTAACATAAATTTTCTGTTTTTTTGAAATTCAAGGTCCTGTCACTTCCTCGGTGAGTGTACAAGGTTTGTAACTTGGATAAGTACAATGTTTAAGAAGACTTGTGTGAAGACACTTAAATCACACGCCTTTTGGCAGAACCAAATGCTATAATAAATTGTGGCTGTCTAGCTGAAAACATAGGATTCAGAGTTTCACATTAAGAAAATTTTGGTCAACTTGGCAAACAGCAATTACTGGTAGAACTAAAATAATGCCTTGTCAGGAATAGAATTGCAAGTGGATGATCGAGCTTTCTCTAATATGTCTCTTTGAGTACATTATCTTTCATGATTCCACGGCTTCAGTAATAAAACAATCAATGCTTTACGAATCAACACAACATACAGTATACCATATAATTATGCAATCAGATGGTTAAATCTAATCAGATTGAGCTCCTTTTGAATATTAGATATTTTGACCGGCATTAATGAATAATAAAAAAACACAAATGTTCACTTTGCGTGCTTAGAAAACACAATCTTATCCTTACCGCAGGATGCAATGCTATCACAGCAAAAGCGAATGCGAGAATCATGGTCATGACAATGAAGAAGACATTGAGGCCACAGTCATGTCCAGATGGATTGAACCACATAAAGAGAATGCCAGAGAATGTAAATGCTGCTAGGTAGCATCCAATTGATACAGCAAGTAAGGCAATGTACCTGGAAACATGCAATGGCAAGTTAACAGAACCAACAAAAGCATTCAAATGGAAACTTGAGAGATTTAGGAATCCAGACAGACCATTTCTGTTCATCTTTCTCGACCCATGCATCATTCCATGTATGTGTAAAGTCCAGCAATATAACCACTTGAACCAATAAGAACAACCCTGCCCCGAATTTGGATAAAATTTCTGCAGGAATATTTTGTTCGTGTTCATCAAGTATGAATTTTGGAATCAAATAGGAGGAAAAGATAAAAAAACATGTAACAGTTCATGAATCCAAGTCAAGATTTGGAAGATATAATTGGGCCCATGTATGGTTAGGTTCCATTTGTATACTTGGTGGAATCTGTCATATCTTAACCAAACCCTTTGCATGGGCTCGCCGTGTACTTGTATGGTCCGGCACTGCCACAGGCCTAAAGGCAAAGCATCAACATCATCATCATAGGAGCACAAATTAGGACAAAAGATTAAAATTCTTGGTCACATGGATAACTGGTCAGATTTGACCTATTAGCAAGTCCTACATGAACCTGTAAAATGATGGATCCACGAACCCCAATATCTGTCCAATGTAAGGTAAGGTTCTTCACAATGGAACAAGCTTGTTACAAGAAAGGAACAAATATTAAAATGCCAATCAAAATGTCCTTATCTATAGAGGTTCTTCTAAGAGTCATTAAGTGCAATTTATCAATCCAAGCACAACCAATTTTCCTCAGTCTTACGCAAATCTGATCAGATTTGACCTATCAATGAGGCCTAGAATGAACCTGTAAAATAATAGATCCTTAAAACCCCAACCGTCTGCCCAATGTAACTTCACAATAGAACAAGCTAGTTCCAAGCATGGCAAAATAACTAAAATTCCAATCAGAAAGTCAGTCCTTATCTATATAATTTCCTGCTCAATTCTTGTATTAGATTGACAACCAGAGATAATGATAATTGATTTAAATTGATATTCCAACCATGAGAGTAAAACTGACCATAGACTGAGATGACAGCATCAGGAAGGAAAAACATGAGCACAACAAGCAAAAGCCAGATGACCATCTTTGCGATCCAACCACCATGGTGCCATGAATCGCGTTTATCATTTTGATCCTTCACACCAATCATTATTAGAGAAAATATTGCAAAAAACAAGAAATTCCCCATGCTTACTCGAAGTACAGCTTGTATTTGATACCATTCCTTTGGATGAGTACCAGAAGACTTTATCCCTACAAACATACAGCAGAGATTCGGTGAATGTTTAAGAAATCCCCATTACCATCTGCCAAAGGTTATCAGAATACATATTTACATAAGCAAATAGTTTGCCAATTAAAACTACATCTGCTTAAAAAGAACCATGTCTCCCCGGTTCACCACCAACAGACAACCCAGCAATCGAAAGATGCCAATCAGCTTGTCGCTCAACTGACATTAGTGTCCTCCTCCTCTCAAGAGGTCTTGAGTTCGACCCTCGAAAATTGCCAAATTTTATTAATATCAAACAAAACAAAACCTTTGTCAATTTTGAACGAAGTCCAACTATAATCATCCATTTTTGTCAGAAGAACATGACTGCAGAGCAATCCATAACTTGACGAACCATTTTTGAATTACGATACTCCCCCGACTACCAATAAACTAAACCAAGAAAACCCTCTTACATCTTGAACAATCATCAAAAGTTATCAACTCACCTCGCAAATTCTGTAACTATGTAATTTCAGAATTATTAATAGCTAAAAGAATCAAACTTCATCACACAGAACTGAAAAAAAACTGAGAGATAAACTGAAAAGGGCAGTGAAAAATTGTACTAACAAGGTATTTTCTCCAATAAAGGAGCAGCAACTTCTCTGAGAATCCATGAAAGAATCAACGAAGCACCAAAGAGACCACAGTAAGCAAGTCTCGCGGATCTCTTAGAAATCCCAGAAACCAATGAAGTGCAGAGGCCACATGTCAGAGATGCACAGCAAGATGAAAAGCACGTCAACAAGCACGACATCTTTCTCTCTCTAGATTCCAATAATCTAAACTATGATGTCAGGTAAGGACTGGTAGGAGAGGACAGGGTAGGAGAGGAGAGGACAGTTAAAAAAAAATGTCCTTGTTTTCGTTGCGTACGTAATCTTGAAATTTATGTGTCTAGAGATTTTGAAATCCTTGCATGACTCCGTCGAAAGTCATGGGTTGGGTAACCTGGATAGAAATTAAAAATAAATTAATTAAATAATATAGTTTTGAAAACAATTATAAAAAGTTAAATTAAATTTGGATTGAATTCACGAGTCAATTAAGTAATATTAAATTGATTTAATTTAAGATTCTACTATCAATTAAGATAATTTACTAAATTCATCTTGACTTCGATGGTGCTCTCTTAAAATTTAAAATCATATTTAAAAATACTTACTCTCAATTTATATATAAAATAATATAAAAAATATCATTTATTAAAAAAATAAAAAATATATTATTAATTTAAATTTATTTAATACCTATAATTTTTTTCTTCAATTAATTTAGAAAAAGAATTAATTACTTCTTTTAAAATGTCTATTGAGTATTGTTTGAATGTATTTATCACACTTTAAAATGTGTTAAGAATAAAAGAAAACTATTTAAATAAAAATCAATAATAGTAATTTTATACATTAAAATATTTCATATGATATACTTTGTATAATCATAAAGGCTGGACTAGTTGGTGTTATTTGCAATGGCAAGTGTGGAATTGGGCCTGAAATTACTAGGCCTGTCAATTATCAATTGAAATGCAACCCTTCTGAATTTTAAAGTCCATCCCAAATCTGTTTGGGCCTCTTAGCCCAATTTAAGCACAAAAGCCTCTAATCTTAGAAAAAAGTTACGTGAACAAAAATAATTGATTGCAATTATATTTTTACCGAAGTTTTTTTTTTACATGAACATCTATTAAAAATAAATCCTTTATCATTTCTTGATTATGTAATATAGTTATTTTTTATATGAGTTTTTTTTAATGATTTGCATTATATCTAGAGTTGTAATTGCAATAAATTATTATATTTATTATTATTTTAAAATATATATTTTATATTGAATATAAATTGATGTTTTACCTAGCATTTTATTTTATTTTTAGATTCACTTGTTAATTCATTTTTCATTTTTTCATTTTATATAATTATTAAACAATTCTTTTTAGTAAATTACTGCAAACCTTCTATAGCTTGATAATAATTTTCATAAATTAAGATAGTATCTTAACAGATTGATTTGTTGTTCACATTGTCAATAAATTACAATATTGGAATGCCTTAACATAAAATAACTATTTAAAAAAGTAATTTGACTCTCTTTCTTTTTTCCTCTTGCACTTTATCTCTTGTTCTCTACCGTATTGAAACTAACACAATTGTACCCACCATATCCTTCACCAAACCAATTCTGTATCATTATATTTTTCATCAGATCAATCATGTTCAACCACCATATTTTAAAACTAAACCCATCATTATAACTATCTATATCCACAATCCAACGCTTATCACATAACCACAACCACCATCCACGCCATTAAATTAATCATTTCTTATCACCATCATCTCTAAATTATATTTGCCACTACAACCATCTAGCCCAATGTTTAACCTCTATCAAATTATTATAACTATTATCGCCCTCACCAAATCGATCATTTACCATCATCATTATTTTCAAACTGAACCCGCCACTATAACAACTACTAAAAGCCTGAGAACCACAAAAAAACTAGGAGATGAGAGTCTTAATCGCTTATATAACATAGGAACCACTTTTCTCCTTAAGAAACGCTAACTACGTGGGATAAAACCCACTAATCTACTAGTTAAGCTGAGATAATCTCTCTTCTAACGAGATGTAGTCTAGCTCCTGTATCAAAGAGACACCTTTTCAAAGATAAAATTCATTATATTGATTTGACATGTCAATCAAAACAGTATCTTTTAGGGGATCTATAATGTATAGATATATGCAAAAATCATTATTGAAGTAATCCATGAAAATGTTAGTCATATTATGCTACCCAAACTCTTTTCTCGAGAGGTTATATAATGATGTGACTATCCCACATCAACTAGGAGACGACAAACTTAGTCACTTATTTGGCACTAAGGTCACCTATCTTTCCAAGAGATGTATTTTCAAAGACAAAACTCACTACGTGGCTTTGTCCCGTCAAGTGGTATGATACATCTTAGAGGGTCGCAAGTGTTAGCACATATCATTATTATCTTTATTAAAACTTAAAGACTTGATTTTAATAGATGATATGATGGGTTATAATGGTGGAGTTGGTAGAGGTAAAGGTTAATGATGTTTAAGAGAAAAGTAAGAATGGTTTGATAATGAGTTTGTTTATTTCACAGACCTTATAAGTGTTAAAAGTCATTGCTCTTTTCTAAAGAGCTTATGTCATCCTCGTCATGTTCGTCTTATAGCTACAATAATGATTTAATTATATGCTTTGATGATAACATAAATATTGGATATAATAAAACATTATTTTGATATATGCATATCAATATCATAATATATTTCATGCTTAAATGATTACATTTATATATTCATTTTGTTCCTGTGCAAGACAGTGAACTATATTTATGGGAATGAGAACCAAGGACACAATCCTTATTAAAAGAAAACGGAATTTGCAATCCTTAATGTATTTTTTTGGAGTTGATATGTTTTATGATGTTATTCTTATTAAAGATGAAAGTATATTCAGTTGATATAGAGGCCGTGAAGAGAGATGATGGTAGTTGATTGTTGGTCCGATGAGGCTATAAAGGACATTTTAGGTATTAAAAGTATATCAAAACATAATTACTAGTATTTTTGTAAAATTCTTAACCTTCATTCATGAACTCTAACAACGTGTTTACTAAAAAAATATTAGATAATTTATATTACAAATTAATATAGAGAGAATGCAAAGTTTTACTGCCATCAAACTAACTGTCCATAGAAGATTTTAGATAATTTATCCTCTCTATTCTTCGCAAGAACATGATTCTTGAAATAAATGATTCACTAGGGAATGAAGGAAGTGTCATTGTGCTGCATTGAAATAAAAAAAAAAGAATACCATTTTTAGAAGCGAATTCTTCAGTTTTGTTTGAAAACTGAACGTTGCATAGGATTAATTTCCAATCAAGTGCTGTGAAATCACAAAGGATGAACATCTTCGCCACAAAGTTTTGCGCAATCACGATACACACATGGGATGCAACCTACTTTCCTTCTTCTTTGTTTCTGTCCACAACTCTACTTGCCATCTACTTCCATGCTGTTTCTTTAAAGGGAATGTCGTGATCGACTGATCGTGGTGTCTCAATGACTTAGTCACATCCTCCTACTAACTGGCTAAGTCCATATATATATATATATATATATATATATATATATATATATATCAACAAGTATATATATATATCAACAAGAACTTCCCTAATTATTGAAGTTGAAAGCCCCACCCGCAATTGCAACAGATCAAGAGTGCCCCCCACCAGCTTGGAATTTTCCTCGTTTCGCTTTTCAGTTCAATAAAGCGTGCACAACATGGCAACAGCTGATGCAAGTTGCCTCCTCCGAGCTCCCTCGACACTCTCTTTCGGCTTAATTTCTTCCATGTGTGTTGCTGCTGTTAATTGTTCGTCAAGAACACAATGTCCATGTCTGATATCCCCATTAGCCTCAACTCAGAGGGACCAAAACCTTTCCTTGCCATTAGATCAGTCCTCCAAATATTTATCTGGCACACCAATCTTGTAGGTCCACATGGATTTGTGTGCTTATTAAAATCTTATCCTTCGGTTTAAGATAAGGTATAGGACCTTACCTTGCCATGCTTTAAGATGGCACACGGGACATGACTCGACAAGTGGATCATGCATGACCCGAGATTAAAATCTTCTACATGACTATTTTAGCCCAAAAACTCATCGATGACACCATTAGGCCACAGCTTGTTCTTGATAAATATTTGGATACGTACCTGTGCATGTGTCAAACTTGACGGGGTCCTGATCAAGAAGTCTTTCCCTTTCCCCTTTAATTGCTCCGAGAAGACCAAAAGAGTAGTGTCCAAAGCAAGATAATGAGGTGGGGCTGATAAGAGCGCTTCATGTTTGATGGCTGTAAATCAGTGCTTCCTTTAGGGTTGGAACCAGTGGTCAGCGGCCGGCAAGTTTGATCTAGTGAAGGGAGTTGAGATTTGAAAGGGAATTAGTGCATGTGGCATCTACGTGTCTTGAATGTACAGGTGGACCAGTGAGCAGCCCCCCTAATACTACACGTGGATCCAACACGTGGCTGGCAAAATCTCCGGAGACACATATATACATGGGATACGTACGTAGCATCTTGGTTTGAACAAAGTGCATGAGAGACTTGATGCCATTAGAAGATGGTGATATCTGAAGGATCAGGAAATGGGAAGGAGATTTGGTGAATTAATGGTGAAGCACTAATTTTGATTGGCATTACTATGAATTAAAATAAGCTCTGTATTATGAGGGTGTACATTACCGTGCTTCCAAATGTGGCTCTTGTAATTTAGTTGAACCAACTCCTCGAGGGACATTCCATTATAATTAAATGTCGTAATTTTAGCAGAGTTTTTGTGCTTGCATGTGTACGTACCATGAGTACAATCTTGTTGTGGGAGCTTACACATGCAAGCACCCTGACCTTGCATGCCTTGACTTAGAAGCGTACCGGTTTCATCTCTGCTAAAATCCTTCTACTCTAGCAGGGAAAAACTTGCTGTATAACTATAGTTTAAACAAAAAAACATATTATGTTTTTATATCGTTTTAACATGTTAAAATCAAAAATAAAATATGTATATATATTATTTTAATATATTTGCAAAGAGAAAACAATAGCTATCAAAATATCAAACATTAGATTTTAGATCTTTTAATCTTGTGTTTGCTGCCTTAGATTTTAGATCTTTTATTTTAAAATATGCAATTGCGAACAGACCCCCTGAAAATAGGAGGCAGGAGGTGTGCCCTCGAGCTTTCTTCCACAGGGATGGACAAATTACAGCCCCAGTGAGAGAGAGAGAGAGAGAGAGAGAGAGGGATGGCCTTGAAAACTAAGATTAGTTCTAACAAGTTCTTTTTCAGGTGATTTATCGAGGAGACAAGCTGATGGGTCTGCTTCGTTATCTTCCTGTTCAAAGAGGCCCCCTTTCTTTCATGGTCCAACTCAAGGGGGCCCGATCCTTCACACCCACCCACCACCCTTTCTCTCTCCTACACAAATCTTCACAAGCTTTGCCTATAAAAGGCCATGCTTCACCAGGCTGATTTCTCGGAGCACAGTCACACTCCGAGACACAGCACACGCTTGTACACGGCAGGAAACCTGGCCTCGATGAGATTGCCAAAGCTGCGATCATGGCAAAGGTGTTCAAGGATGGTTCGAGAGCAGAGAACGCGTTTGTACATCATTTGGAGGTGTACAGTGATTCTCCTGTGCTGGGATGAGTAGATTTACTACTGTTGCTAGCTAGCTAGCCAGGTCTGAATCTTGAGAACTTGGTTTGATCTTTTTGTTTTGTGGCGAAGGAGGTTGAATGGTCGGTAAAGCAGCAGAGCCTGTGTAGATTATGAGGCCACCATCACAAGCAAGTACGCAGATAGTGAGTGGTCTGTGATAAATGCTAATGAGTTGTCTATAGAAGAAAATAAATTCCTAGTGAATTCTGCTATTCAAAATCTCTCTTTAATTATCTCTCTTTGTCACAGCAAACACACTTCAATCAAAGCTTCATGTTTGATGGGAAATGGAGGATCTAAAACTCAATGCACGCCATCATGAACAACTTGTTTCAATGAAGAAAATAACAAGATATGTAAAAATTGGGAGCATAAGATTTAATGCGATTCGAATCATATTTACTCTACGGATCACTAAAAGAAAATTAATTTAAGAATATGATTGTGATTTTTATATTCAAAACCCTTGGACATCCATCCCCTCTCACAAATCCCTTCACTCTTGCACTAATTTTTACACTATAAAATCACTCATGCTCATCTACTTGTAATAATCAAACACTTGAAGAACAAAGAAGAAACAAACTTGGTGATCAAGTTTACAAAACTTAAAGGCCACCCCACTCTTTCTTAGTCTCAAACTTCATTTACTTGGATTACCTTTGGTAATTCAATTGAACATGCTTTTCAAATTGTTTTTCACATGATGAAAAAAAGTATTTTTTTTATGGTTTTGCTATATTGATGTCAACAATAAAATAAAAATTTGAAAAAAAATATATTTTAATATATTATTAATTACAAAACATTTTGCACCACATTAACGAACACACATTTAGACACCACTCCAAGAGAATTAAACACAGCCCCAACAATACTTGGGTATACAATTCATGAAAACAGGGCGAAATTTTAAATATAAGGTTTGCACCATGCACAAATCACAATAAAGGTCCGGTGTTGAAAATTGTCAGTGACTCGCTCCCACAAAGAAGTGAGGGGGAAAAGGTTAAGAAATAGTACTTTTTTTGAACATCTAAGACTTGCAGAGGAAGCTTGTTTCGTTAGTCTCAGGTTCTGATGAATTCGTAATTCTCATTAATCTCACTCTACAACCACGACAACTTTGTGCTAACCTCCCAAGCTTTTGGTCCTAACATTTTAACTGGACGGTACAAAACCTATTTTCATCTCTGGGATATACCATTCATGCTACTTTATCAGTCTATGACTGTCAGTTGAGTTAAAATTACAAAATTCTTCTCCATAACTTTAACTTTATTTTTAATGTATCAACATATTTTAAGAAATTAATTTTTAGCCTAAGCTTTTATTGAAAAGATTCAAAGATAGGGTGATCACCCAATGAATAATGAGTGAGGCTTATGTCCATGCCTAATATACCCAAGTTGGCAGAATACCAAGCCTAGATGACATGGATCTAATTCGTTTCCAGACACAATATACTAAAGCATGGTTGAGATATAAGTCATATTGACATCACAGCGCTATGGTACATGCCTTATAATGATCTGGAATATATTGTCATGTAAATACATTCCAAAAACTAATGGGAGCTACCAAGAGGCTGTAAGTCCTCATATCTGGCACATTTATGTTTCTAAGCACAATTCAGATCAAGAATAATGGAAAGGAAAATAGTTTAAAGAGAGGGTTATCAAATATAAACAAAACTTGTGTGTTGCAATATTACAGGCATTTAGTTCTTAGTGTTACGGGGTAGAAAAAAACAAAAAAAAATCAGGATTATTGCCAGATGTACATATTTATTGACTATTTACCTATTGTTTCCAAGAAAAGGCTCACCAGCTGTCCCTTGTAACCTTGTGGCACTTGAATCATTCTCAGATTTCTTCAGTGTTTGCCCTGGCTTAATTTGGCCTCCCTAGGAAATATAGGAGACAAATCAGTCTTCGATCACTTGAAGAAGTCATTTGGTGTATTGAAAGAAATGACATCTCAAGGCTACGCAACAAGAGTAAAACCAGCAGGAGACTTTGATCCACATAATTGGGTAGGATTTGAATTTCAGAATGATGGACCGCTATTTTTGCATATATGAACATGTGAAGCAATTTTCAAAATGTAGCATTGCAATCTCTGAACACGTGGACCAGGGGCTTTTTTATCCAGGGAGAGGTGATATCTAGACCCATTCTATTTGGACCACCAATACTTAGAGGTACAGTTGTTTCTACCTAGATGAGGGATAAGGAGTCTAAACCAACCTGTGATGTCATTACCATGGAGCAAATCAGAAAAAATCGCTCCACTTTCCATCTGTTTAGCATTAGTTTGGAAGGATATTTGGGTTACAGTAGAATAGGAAAGATCATGGAAAGCATATCAACTTAGATTCTGCAGTAGTCATTCTGCTTAGAGAAAATTAGATCAAAATCTCCAAGTAATAATGATCACAGTTGATTTTGTTTCATCATGACGGAAGTTCCATGTCCTTCTCTTCTTAGATGTCATCCATGTTTCTTATAAGATATGTTTTGAACAGATTTGATTGCATGCAATATCTGTATATCTTTTTGACTTCATGCCCACCAATATATATGGCAGCATTTACTTCATACTAATGACTTCAGTTTTCATTTAAGCAAAGAGACACTGTATATTTTCTTGCCAACAATCTATATTCCCTGAGCTATAGAGTTTAGTCCACTATACTATCCTCTTCTTGGTTTATTGTGGTATGCCCTAAGGCAATTGAGTGGTCAACTACTGCAAGAGTTGGTGGGTTGGTGTGGGATTTAATGCTCGATGTTATCCTTGACCAAAAAAGATTAACTGTAAAGAAACTAAGACCAAGAAACCTTCATTCAATTCGAAGGTGTCAACAGATTCACAAATTTACTTCCCATTCAATTCAGTTAATTGGAAGATCTATATGCTATTCATCCATATTGGGCATACAATTGAATTCAGAGAAAAAATAATTTGCCCAGGACATGATTTTCACTTACAGCTCCCTTATTGGCTGTTAACCTTCGACTTGACGGAGCCCGTGCCACAGATGAAGCAGCTGCAGCTGCAGCCACACGGATTCTGCACAGTATTTTAAAAAAGAAATTCAGTTTTTTTGGCAATGTTTTGGCACCAAGCTTAACCCATAGCTTGATCAACTCCAAAATACCTTTTATGTACATCTACATACTCATCTGTTTCATCCACTATCTCCTCCTGCATTGTCAAAACTACAATTAGCACACATGGAAATGGCTGCTTAGATCTAGAACTGAAAGGAAGAAAGTTAACAGAGGCCTCTAATTTACTTGCAGAAGTTCTTCAAATACATCTTCTAGGGTGATGATACCAATTACTTCACCATCTTCAATATCCTCTGATAGCTGGGGCAATCCATTTGTTGAAGCATCATTGCGCTGTAAAGAAGGATGCCTACCTGACCTTGAAATCCTATCAATATCCACAACAACGCTATCTGACTTCTCATCTTGCATGGACAGTAATGGAGTAGTCAATTGGGAATCCCTGCCAGTTACTTTGCTTCCTTCCTGTTCTTCTCTGTCAATTGTTGGTGGAAGAGCCTTGCTTTTCCCCTTAGCCTTCACAACAGCTGCCATATGGCTGCTACCCTTTTGAAACTCATTCAGTATATCATACAGAGGCATATCAGATGGGACCCTGGAGAAATATCAGCATACATGCACTTAGCATATATTCTGAAATTTGTTCGAGGAAACCAGAAAAATAAAGAGGGGGGGAGGGGCATTGAACACCGTGGAATTCTTCTGATAGAAACTGCACTAACTGGGGTCTCTGTTTCAGGTCGAACAGTGAGAAGGCTTTTCACCTAATTCCAATAAAAATAAAACATGCAAATCAGGTAATTATAAAACCAGACTAGCGTATATAATAGAGGAAACCCATCAATATAACCTCACACCATCTCTCAGTCATACCCTTCTATTTATTGTACCTTTCATTTGTTTCTATTGCTCATTTACTAAAATATCCATTTAAGTCGATTCATATAGAGACTGTCAACTGTTGCACATGAGACCATTAATTTTACCAAAAATAATTGAGAGGGGGATACATTAAAGATTAGGAACAAACCAGAGGTATAAGTGATTGATTTTTTTGAAAGGATAGTTGATAAATGGCGTTGTATGGATATATTGATAGGTTTAAATAATCTTAAATCTGCAAAAATCTATTAAATACAAAACCCACCAGAAGAAGTCCAATGATATTTTTTGGATTCCCAGAATACACAGGAACTCGGCTATGACCCCGGGCAAGAATTTTTCCCATTGCCTCCCTGAGTTACATGTATTATAAAATAAATATATAAACACAACTATATACAAATATTTATTTGAAACGCAAGAAAGTGAAAACACCATGGCAATAGGAGCAATTCAGGAGCAGCTGAGCAAAACTTACCAGTCCAACTTCGAGTTGACATCTAGGGAGAAAGTTGATTCAATAGGTGTCATAGCCTCTTCAGCAGTCTGGTCAAGTTTATACATCAAACTTTACTTTAAGTTGAAATGGAATCTCAAAATATTGAATCTAGGTGTGGAATTAGATAAAAATTAGTCACTTTGTGAATTTATTGGCTAATCTGTACACCCATCACCCCAACCCCAACCCCCATCATCATCATCACCAGCTTTAAAATAGTTAAGTTAAATGACTTAAAAGAGAAGAAACAGTGACCGTCAAGGTAGATAAGTAAATTTACTTAAAATGATCATAACCAAGAAATAATTGAGACCACCTGGCATTAAATTTTCTCACAAATAATAAAAACATAACACATCACCGTCATTACAGGCAACCTCTCTTTGTTTCTTTCATGAGATTTGTCTGAGTCGGTGAACTTGGTGGCTGGTGTGACAGTAAGTGTCAGTAAAAGGAAAGAAGGAAAGAGACAGCAGCCGTTAGAATGCAATTAATAGGAAATATTCTATATTAATGTAGGCTGTAAATATGCAGTAAATAGGAAGATTTCAGTTACTATAAAACAGCCCCTTAGATCAGTTACTGTAATTAATGTAAATGTAGGCTATATGTATGCAATGAGAATCTAGAGAAGGGTATTCAAACCTATTCAAACCATTTCTGTTATGGTATCAGAGCCACTTTCATAGAATTCCCAGATTTCTTAGAAACCCTCATAGAAACTCTAGAGTTTAAGAGTCTTAGCTTGATGGAGAAGGCAGATAATGTTTGTGTCAGATTTACTGGCAAAAATTATGCTGCCTGGGCATTTCAAATGGAGATTTTTCTCAAGAGAAAGGTGTTATGGTGTCATGTAGATGACAGTGAGAAGGAAGCCTTAGATGCTGAAGAATCAAACAGTGAGAAGGATGCTGAAAAATCAGTCAGTGCAAAGGATGTATGGGCAGCAAAGGATGCACAAATCATGTCCTGGATCCTAGGTTCTATGGAACCTCAGTTAATCATGTCTTTGAGACCTCATAGGTCAGCAAAGGCTATGTGGAATCATCTTGCACAAGTTTATAACCAAGATAACAATGCTCAAAGATTTCAGCTTGAATTGAGCATTGGAAACTACACTCAGGGAGATCTATCAATCCAGGAGTATTATGCTGGATTCCTAACACTATGGAATGACTATTCTGATCTAGTTACAGCCAAGATATCGGGAGAAGGGATTGTAGCAATTCAACAGGTTCATAAAGTCAGCCAAAGAGATCAATTTCTGATGAAATTGAGGCCTGAATTTGAATCTGTTCGTGCCTCCCTAGTGAATAGAGATCCAGTTCCATCTCTAGATGCTTGTTTTGGAGAACTCTTGCGTGAAGAACAACGTCTTCATACTCAGAACACCATGGAACAAACAAGAGCTGCTCCTGTGGCTTATGCTGCTTATAGCAGGGGAAGAGGATCTGAGATGAAGAAGACTCAGTGTTACAGCTGCAAGAGGTATGGACACATTGCACCCCACTGTCCAAACAAAGTCTGCAATTATTGCAAGCAGCCTGGACACATTATTAAGGAGTGTCCCATTCGACCACCTTCAAGATTCAACAAGAGTCAGCACACAGCCAACACTGCCAATGTGGTCAGCGGTAATGTGTCTTCTACAGAGACAGCCTTAACCAGAGAAATGGTGCAAGAAATGATTGTAAGTGCATTCACCACACTTGGCCTACAAGGTAATGATGCCTCTGCACTTTCTTCTTGGATATTAGACTCGGGTGCTTCTAATCACATGACAAATTCTTTGAAAGGTCTAAAAAATCTTAGAAAATATTGTGGAACTTCAAAGATTCAAACAGCTAATGGGAGTATTCTTCCTATTGTGGCTATTGGTGATAAACCTCCTTTAAAGGATGTTTTTGTTTCTCCAAAACTGGCTGTTAATCTGGCCTCTGTGGGGCAACTTGTAGAAGATGATTGTAAGGTTCATTTTTCTAAACAAGGTTGTATTGTGCAGGATCAAATGACAGGACAGCTGATAGCGAAGGGGTCTAAGCATGGACGTCTATTTCTCTTGCAATTTTCTGTTCCACGCAGCTTAGTTTCCTTTCCTATTGTTTCTCTTCTTTGTACTATTCCAAAAGTATCACAAGAAATGTGGCATAGACGTCTTGGGCATCCAAATCATATAGTTTTGTCACATCTTTTGAAATCTGGTCTAATAAAAAATAAGATGTATTCCTCTTCTAATCTGTCTTTTGATTGTGCTACTTGCAAGCTTGGCAAAAGTAAAAGATTACCCTTTCCTTCTGAAGGCAGTAGGGCAGTAAAACCATTTGATGTTATACATAGTGATGTATGGGGAATAAGTCCAGTTTTATCTCATGCAGGTTACAAATATTTTGTAACTTTTATAGATGATTACAGTAGATATACATGGGTTTACTACCTAAGAAAGAAATCAGAAGTATTTGCTATGTTCAAACTCTTTCTAGAACTGATCCACACTCAATTTCAGACTACTGTCAAAATACTTAGATCAGACTCTGGAGGAGAGTATATGTCAAATGAATTCCAGTCATTCTTACAAAACAGAGGTATCATTAATCATAGATCTTGTCCCTATACTCCACAACAAAATGGAGTAGCAGAACGTAAGAATAGACACCTCTTAGATGTTGTGAGAACCCTACTTATTGACACTTCAGTACCACCAAAGTTCTGGGCAGAAGCCCTTGCTACTGCCACATACTTAATCAATAGACTTCCTTCACAAAAATTAGGTCTAGACTCTCCATATTTTAGACTTCATCACTGTCAGCCCACATATGAGAATCTACACACCTTTGGGTGTGTATGTTTCATGCATCTGTCTCCACCTTACAGAAACAAACTTACTGCCCAGTCTATGAAATGTGCATTTCTAGGATATAGTGTCAATCAAAAAGGTTATCTATGCTTTGATCCTCATACCAATCGCATTCATATTTCTAGAAATGTTGTATTTCTTGAAAATCAGTGTTTCTTTCCTATGTTTTCCTCAGCATCATCCAACACACTTGCCCTGCTACCTTCATTCCCTAATCTTAACACAAGTAGTGAAGATGAAACTCTACACTCAGCTGCTATTGATCAATCTGTGTCTTCCAACATTAATAACCTACCACAGGTATCTTCAAAGCCATTGCTAGTATATAGACGTAGACAAACACATGTGCAGCCCCCTTCTGCTACTGTCCTGGAATCAGATCCCAGGCATCCTACAGTCTGTGAGGTAAATGACTTACCTATTGTAATGCCTTCTCTAAGGAGATCTGCTCGAGTTTCTGTTCCTCCTGACAGGTATGGGTTTGACTCCTCTAAGACTCAAGATTCTCAGTCTGCTCTCTCTGCTTCACTGCATGCTACTGCAGTACCTACTAGCTATTCACAGGCAGTTAAGGAATCTTGTTGGCAACAAGCTATGAAGGAGGAACTTCATGCCCTGGACACTAATCACACTTGGGATATTGTTGAGTGCCCTGCAGATGTTACACCTTTGGGCTGTCGATGGGTATATTCAGTCAAGGTTAGAGCTGATGGCAGCTTGGACAGACATAAGGCTAGGTTGGTAGCTCTTGGGAATCATCAACAATATGGTATTAACTATGAAGAAACCTTTGCACCAGTGGTCAAAATGACTACAATACGAACTATTCTGGTCATTGCAGCCTCACAGCAATGGTGTTTACACCAATTGGATGTGAAGAATGCCTTTCTTCATGGGGATCTAGCTGAAGATATCTACATGCGACCTCCTGCTGGTCTGTTTTCTAAGCCTACTGCTGCTGTGTGTAAGTTACGAAAGTCCTTGTATGGACTTAAACAAGCCCCTCGTGCCTGGTATGCCAAATTTGCTTCTACTCTTATTGATTATGAGTTTATAAAAAGCAAGTATGATGCCTCCTTATTTCTGCGTACTACTGCCAATGGTGTTGTGTTTGTCCTAGTCTATGTTGATGATATAATCATCACTGGCACTTATTTAAGCCTAATACAGCACCTAAAGCAGCACTTACAACAGTCCTTTCACATGAAGGACCTTGGTAATCTAGCCTATTTTCTTGGTCTGGAAATTCAGGCTGGTACACATGGATTATTTGTATCACAACACAAATATGCCATGGATTTGGTGGCTGCAGCAGGACTCAAGGATGTAAAACCAATGGATACTCCAATGGAAATCAATGTCAAGCTTCGAAAGGATGAAGGAGAACTACTACCTGATCCCACAGTGTTTAGAACACTTGTGGGGAGTCTGATCTATCTAACAAATACTAGGCTTGATATTTCTTATGCAGTTCAACAGGTGAGTCAGTTTATGGATTCTCCTAGACATCTTCACTTGGTGGCTGTTAAAAGAATCATACGGTATGTGCATGGCACTTTACAAAGAGGGTTATGCTATCCTACTGGTACTTCTCCTGATTTACATGCCTACTGTGATGCTGATTATGCTGGTTGTTCAGACACTAGAAGATCAACTACTGGATGGTGTATGTTCCTTGGGCCAGCACTTATTTCATGGAAAAGCAAGAAACAGGATAGGGTTTCGAAGTCATCCACTGAGGCTGAATACAGGGCTATGTCTCAAGCCTGCTCAGAAGTAGTTTGGCTACATGGGCTTCTTTCAGAACTTGGTTTTCCACAAACTACACCTACTCCTCTTTATGGGGACAATACAAGTGCCATACATCTTGCTGCTAATCCTATTTTCCATGAAAGAACTAAGCATATTGAAGTGGACTGTCACTTCATTCGAGATGTCTTTAAAGATAAATTAATCTCTCTACCTCATGTAACCAGCAACCTTCAAGTTGCTGATATCTTTACCAAGACACTTACTCGACAGAGACATCAATTTCTAGTTGACAAATTGATGTTGCTGGACAAACCAGCATCAATTTGAGGGGGATGACAGTAAGTGTCAGTAAAAGGAAAGAAGGAAAGAGACAGCAGCCGTTAGAATGCAATTAATAGGAAAGATTCTATATTAATGTAGGCTGTAAATATGCAGTAAATAGGAAGATTTCAGTTACTATAAAACAGCCCCTTAGATCAGTTACTGTAATTAATGTAAATGTAGGCTGTATGTATGCAATGAGAATCCAGAGAAGGGTATTCAAACCTATTCAAACCATTTCTGTTATGGTGCAACTTCCTTATGCAAAAGATTTATATTTACATATCCAACAGTGTGTGTTTGTAAATATGGGCATTTTGGTTTGTTTCAAATCTGAGTTTGGTTTTTTTATAGTATGACAATTGAGAAAAATGGGTCTTGAGTGTAATTACATTCTCTTCAGTGTTCACAAAAATGCAAGGGAAGAAAAAACATAGATATGGCAATGAAGAGTATTTATTTTTTGTTTGATGGAACAATAATTCAGTGAACTGGGGTGGAACATGTGATTTCATTTCATTTGACAGATAAATAAAAAGAAAGGAATTTGACGGACAAGACTCCATCCAAATGTCCAATAATTCAAGATTGGAATTAAACAAAAAAAAAAGAAAAAAAAAAAGAGAGAGAGGGAGTGTCGAACCAGGCAGTAGCAAAGGGTTTTGTATGGATTTGCAAAATTTATTTGTCTTCTGGAATCCCATGAGATACTTAGGATTGCAATTCCAGCTTAGAAATGAAGTTCAAATCAAATTAAAATCAATGCTTCTCAATAAGTTAGGCAACTAGAAAAATATAATTGACTAGAGAAGACCCCCACCCTCTCCACTCCTCCTTGTCCCCAATCCAGTAAAAAAAATTACGATGAAGTGATCACATTTCCCTAGATAATACATGTTCACTCATCTGAATTGTGAGAATACAATAGAAAGGAAAGAAATTATGTACCGTTCATGGTCAATATCAACATTTTACAGTGAAGAATGGAAAACAAACCAAAAAATAGATGCTAATTTCATATGATGCATACCTTTTCAGTCAAATCTAGTGCCCCACTAATAATTGTTGTCTCATCGTGTGTGAGTTCACCACCCTTGCCAGCCTAGATGTTACATTGTAAATGAAAAAAAGGAAGGAAATGAAGATGTATTAATACCTCTAAAGTTTTTGAAATGTGATGCATGTATGTGGTCAATTAACTTGTAATCTATATGTTTTCCACAATTTACTTTACCTCCTGGCTGTGGATGGAAACAAGAGCTTTTAATTGAGGCCGCCTAAATAATGCTTCATTATGACCTAACACACAATCCAGAACCTGATTCATGACATTTATTGGAGTTAGAAATTACGTAAGTATATAAAACACGCTGTGTGGACTTCATAATATGAGGACAAGCTGAACTATCATGCAGGAATATGTTGCAGAATATAACATTTTTTCCCAATTACTCTTTTTAAGCCAGAAAAAGCTAAATAACTGAAGGTTCATAGTTCAAATCAGCTAGGTACTATATTTTTCATTCTTCAATGGGTGAGGAAAACAATTACAACCTTATAGCTCAAGAACATGGAAGAAACTAACAGCTATTCATAACTCTATTCTTATTTCTGCAATAATCATTACTATTGCTGTAGCAAACCACTAAATCACTTATTAATCTAGCTCCACAATTACTATGTTTCTCCACACAAGATCATTCGGGTAAACAGAGAACCACTGAGTGAAAGAAAGATATACGCAAAGATGGATACAGGATTTTATACTGTACACGAAAAATTATTTCTGTAATAAGATGAGTTCATACGAAGTAAGCTAGAAAACATAAATACATAATCATCAAAATAAAAATAAAATAAATAATAGATACAAACTTGGGCTTGTTTTACTGCTTTTCATTTTAAAAGAGCACTGGAAATTTATCCAAAAACTCCTGATCCCACTTTACAAAAAACTCTGGTGTAGTCAATTTTTGTTGAAACACTTACCTTTCCAATGGGATATGCAACTGGATAACAGGTTATCATCAAAATCCGCACAAGCCAAACAAAGTTGGCACCTACAGCAAGTCCATATCTGGTGCATATTGCCTGTGGAATAACCTGCAAATAGAGAATGTCCACCCCAGCTAAGACTAAAAAGTTCTTATTTAAGCCTAGTTAAAGAAAAGCTGAGCAAGATGAAGTAGGCCGACAAAAAAAATTGTACCTCCCCAAAAGCTAGCACAAAAGTCACAGAAAGTATTATAGCAACATACTGATTGAAAAGCTTATCCAAGTATATAGGAAGAGCCTGCATGCAGATCACCATATCCAACTGCTATCAACAACTGTTTACTGAAAATTCAAGCAACATACTAAAATTCAAGAGAGACGAAATTCAAGCAAAATACTAATATTCAAGAGAGACGAATCACACAATTATCTGCAAGTTCACTAAGCAGCCTCACTCTCTCTAACCCAAAGCTAATCGCGGTACTCACATTTTTTCATTGTGCTTTCCTTAAACCATATGCATAAACATAAAAAATAAAATAAAAAATAAAAAAATCTCAAAATAGCATCCCTCCCTAGTATAAATAATCTTCTCCGGTCATTAAAGTGCCAAATCTCTTTGATTTCATTATAGATAAGCGTAATGCGATTCAGGTATAGCAAAAGTGCTTTTCAACTAAAAAAACATCAATTTGATGCTTTTTTCCCCAATGGTTTTGACAGATTCTTCACGTTAAAACCATAGGGGGGAAAAGGCATCAATTTCAATGTTTTTACCGTCCAAACTCACTTTGAAAAGCACTTGCAACCCCATTACCAAAGGGGACCTAGAAGCGATAAATTCAAACGAAGATTACCTCCATAGCAACAGCATTACATAGAAGCAGAGTCACCAGAAGCTGATGCTGCTTTTGAACCACCGGAAGAATTGCAGCTAATAAAATTAAAATTAAAAAAATCAAGCAGAGAAAATCAATGCCAAAAATTGCGTTTGAAAAAAAAGAAAAAAAAATTGCCAACCAGCTTGTTTTTTCTCGGTAGAAGTGCCACTACGTTGAAGAATTTCGAGGTCTACAAGGCCGAGAGACATGAGGCCTAAGGTAAGACCAGACATGATACCCGCGAAGAGAACGAGGAAGCAAGAAATTCCTGCGTACACAAACCACGAGACCGATCCAAACGAAATTCCATCTTCTCCGTTTGATTGACCTAATACCGTCAACATTCTCGTCGCCATCACTGCATTTATCAGCTGCATCTTTAAATAAATTTAATTTAATTTTGGATCCCAGTTTTTCTCTGTGGGTTAGATACACCGAGTCCAGTGAGTCGAGAGAAGGAGACAGGAAAACAAAACGAAAAGTGAAGAACAAGAGAAGGCTACTCAGCAGATACTGGACTAGAATAGTGTTCACCATGACTATTGCACGTGGCGGGCTCTGGAGGGTTCTATCTGTGCCTCAGATTACAATACAAATAAAGGGCGTGGAGTTTTCATTGTGGATTGTCTCACATTACACTGTGGATTCGAGCAGTGCACGCTCGATTTTGGTCTTCATTCGCGCGGCAACAGGCGCTGGTCAACCGGGGCTAATTTCGGTTTTTCCTTTTGATTTTCTTTTTTTTTTTAATTTTCATTTGTGAACAGTGTATTGACGATTTCGTCCCCAGTAATAAGACAAAATAAGGGTTTCGGCTGAGGGGTACCGGCATAATTGCGCGCGGCCGGACCGGTCCGGTCCGCCGCAACTTTTGATTTTTTAATTATTTTCTGAAATGGCTAAAGACGATTTTAGCCCCTAATAAGACAAAAACACTGAATTGGGTCAAGGGACAGGAAGGTAATTGACCCTATTTTTTAATTTAATATTCGGCGTCTGGCAGTGCGTCCGCCGCAAGCGCCAGGCGGTTTTTCGCCTCACGCCCTCTTCAGGTGGCGCGTGCGGCGTGATACGGTGGCCGAAAATTGTCTACCGGAGGACAGATCGATTCGTCGCCACGTGGTCTTCCTCCCGCGGTGGTGCGTGTAACCACCACATGTCCGTGGACGCGGCGGAGGCCGGTTAAAGCCTCCGACCACGTTTCTCTCTCTCCTGCACGTCAATGTGCAGGAGAGTCCCCCATATTTCGTAACTTTTCACTTCGGTCCCTCTACTTTTAATTTGGTTTTTGGTCCTCAGTTCTTTAATATAAGTTTTGATTTAGTTCGATTGGGTCCTCCGATTTTAATTGATTGAATGTGAAAGTTTCACTTCGGTCCTTCTACTTTCAATTTCCGGGTTGGCTGTATAGAACTCAATCAATTCGGTACCAAAGTTCCGATTTTTGCAATTTTGTCCTCTGATTTCAATTGACAATAAATATAATTTGCATTTCAGCCCTTTGACTTTTAATTTTTTAATTTAATCCCTTTATATTTGATTTTCATTTCAGCCCTTACACTTTTATTTTTTTAATCCCTACTTTTGTCCATGTATATATAAGTGTATTTAACACAATAATAATAATAATAATAATAATAATAATAATAATAATAATAATAATAATAATAATAATAATCATGATTTAATTATTTTTCATTCTTACTCTTTTGTTATTTTTTTACCCTCCCGATAATTTGATAATTTTTTTTTTTTGCCGGTAATAGCAATGATAATTTTTTTTTTTTTTTTTTATCTTTTGTTAAAGTTTCTAGGATATTTTTAGTCTTTCATGTATTTATGTTTCTTTCATTATTAACATAATAATAATAATTATAATAAGAATAATAATAATAGTGATTATTATTAATATTATAATAATAGTGATTATTATTAATATTATAATAATAGTGATTATGTATTCTATTATTATAATAATAGTGATTATTTATTCTTTCATAATAATAATAATAATAATAATTTTTAATTTTTTTACTTGCTTGCTGTTTTTTTCTTTCATAATAATAATAGGGTCATTTATTTTTATCTTGTTTTTTTCCCTCGGTATAATTTAATATTTTTTTTGTTTTTATTCTAGCGGCAATAATAATTTTAGATATTAAGACTCCGATGTTGCTATTGTTATAATATTTTAAATTAATATTGCTTTCTTTTCCCTTTTTTTTTTTTTTTTTTGCTCTTTCTATTAATTGATTTTTATAATTTTATTATCTGCACAATAATGATTTAAGTAATTTGTTTTTTTTCTTATTCAAATATTTTACTCTTTTTTCTAATGTTAGTGCGCGCTCTTTTGTGATCGTTTATGACGCAATACCTATATTCTAAAAAATATAATCTATGCTTACGTTACAAACTCAACTCCAAATTTTAAACATGTTATCTTTTTATCTATAATTTTTATTTACTTATATCATATAAATTTATCATTGTAGATTTAATTATGTTAAATTATATACAAAAAAATACCCGAGGCAACGCGCGGGCAATTAGCTAGTTAATTAATAAAGGTAGTGTTTTATATTTTTTAAAACAATAATAATAATTTTTAAAGTATTTTTTTTAATAATACTTTGATACACACCAAAAAATAATATTTTATTAAAATATTTTTTAAAAAAATAATAATATTTTGATATAAACCAAAAAATAATATTTTATTAAAATAGTTTTTAATAAAATTATAATATATTTAGAATAATATTTTTTAAAATTTAATTTTCATATACACTGTCGCACCCTCCGCGAGAGCGCGGCGTCACGATGACTCTCCCCGTGAGCGGGGTTATTCAATTCGGGGTTTTATTTTTATTTTTGTGAAAAAGAGAGTCGTCACCTAGTACTATGTTTACTAGGAAACATAAACTGGTGTTTCAGATATTCTAAAACAAGAGATTGGTTGCGTAAATGAACAGTTTTAGCACCACTAGTACGCCCTACCTAAGATAAGCTACTTGGTGTTTTGGTTTGCTTGTGATTGCTATGATATTGATCTTTCAAAAATATATTGGTTAAATGATGATGACGTATTATTCCCGTAATTTTTGTTTGGATATTTACCAATTTAAGGTTTCTTTATCCAAATATTTACAATGAATAACAACGAATTATCCCTGCTAATATTTTGGATATTAACCTCTTTAGAATTTATTTACCCAAATATCAACAGTGAATAATAACGAATTATCCCCGCCAATATTTTGGATATTAACCCTTTTAGGATTTATTTACCCAAATATCAACAATAAAAAATATGAATTCCCAAAAATAAGATTTTGATATTTTTGAAATATTGGTCAATACCCTTTGGATTTTACAAACATGTTGTAAAATCCACAAATACAAGAAAAATAATTTTTGTATATACGAAATCCATGCCTAAACACATTTTCCTTTGAACTCCAAAATAATATTTAAAAAAAAAAGAATATTCAAAATATGTTAGCGTATTAGCCGTATGCACGAAAACAACATATTTTTTATTTTAATATTTTTTAAAAAAAGATATATATATATATATATATTTAAGTAAATTTGTATTTTTTTTTCCTATTTTTTTATCATCTTTTCCCGATGGGCTGTCTGCACACCTCGCCTAGGGATGGGTTGTTAGCCCACCCCACTTTGGTCTGGGCTAGAAGCCCAACTTACTCAAAGGGCCAGGCCGGGCACAAAGCCCAACCCGACCGCCCCACGCGGCGAGTGAATTAATTCACTCCCAGCCGCATGCAAAAGAGACGATGAATAGTAACATGATAAATTTTGGAGTGTGGCGAACGTCGTACCTGTTAATACCGTTGGGTAAAAGAGGTTGAGGTGGTTCTTCATGTCGTGGTGGAGTCGGAAATGGTGGCTTACGGTGGCCGGAGTGGGCATCGGAAAATGGTGGATTGCTGTCGCGGTCTGTTGCTCTACTGCCTCGCCGGAGGCCACGGCTGGGCTGTTGGCGTGGAAGGGTGGCTGCAGATGGTAATGAGGGTGAAACCAGGTGACTTGCTGTCAAGTCTTTGAGGAGAGAGAGACACACTGGTTGACTGGTTTTAGAAAGAGAGGAAGAGAGAGAGCTGCTACGAAGGGGAGAGAGAAGGAGATGCCAATGAGAAAGAGGGGGCTGACCACTCCGGAGCTGGTAGAGAAGAGAGGTGGTTGCCATTGCGTGTTTATGATTTCTACTGGGTCTTCTTCCTCGAGCAAACTCTGCCAAATTTTCAATCTCACGTAAATCTCATCCTTTATATTCTCTAATTTTTCGTGTATAAATTTTCTTCCTCTCTCTGCGTGAGTTTTCTGCCCTCACTTTGTAAATTTTCTACTTTATTTTCCTTCTCTTCTTTGTTCTCAATTTTCTACTTTCTACATAAATATTCTTTTCTCTTCTCTCCCCTCTATTACATGAAAAATCTCCTCTCTATTTGTCCCTATAAATACTTTGCTATTTTGCTCTCCTCTGTCAACTTATTCCTCCCTAGTGTTTTGCAAATCCCCTCTGTCTGTGAAGTTAAAAATCTTCCCCTGTTTACATGAATTTTTCTACTCTCCTTCATTAATTTTCTGCTATCCACTCTGTTTTTCCCCCACTTTTCCTCTATGGCTTTTTCGTATTTATAGGCGCAGGAGGTGACCGTTGCAACGGTGGGTCACCTCATGTGGCAGCATGCCTGAAAGCATGGCTCTCGACGGCGTGCAGGTGGCTAGTCGGCGGCTTGTCGGCAGCAGTGCAGGCGATGGCGTGCGTTGTCTGTTGCTTTGGGGGTGTAAGTGCATTTTGGTCCCTCAATTTGTAATTGTTCTAATTGCACCTCCAATTGGATTTAAACTTATGATTTTGTGCAATTAGGTCCCTATCAGAATTTCAATACCAGCCTTAACTTTGCGTGCTTTTTTTATTTTGGTCCTTGATTTCGGATTTATGTGATTTAACCCTCAATCGACTATTTGTCCAATTTGGCCCCTGATTTCGCATAATTGGCTTGGAAAAATTCAAATCGGTCTCCAAAAATTCCAATCTTATCAATTAAACCCGAATTAAGTTTAAGAGCTTGATTTTTCATCGATTAAGCTCTTAATAAATTTATTTTGACCAATTTAAGGTATAATTAAGTCCTTACACTTAATTAAACCCTTTAATTGGACCATAGATTAATTTTCAAACATAATTACTTTTTAATTGGCCAACGATTAAATCAAATTTGGCCCATAAAAATAAAATTATAATTTTTGACTTAAATTTTAAGCAGATTTATCTGACAATAAATTACTTTAGCCTTGAATATGCATTCCTTCATTTTTGGGCTAAAAAAATATACGATCGACCTCTCGAAAATGTCCAAAATTTTCACCTTGATTTTCCTATCAATACAGGCCACTTTTATTTTATTTTTGTTATTTTTGGGTAGACTTGGGGAATGATCCAAAATTAGGTTACGACATACATAAAAAAAATATTTTTTTCAAAAATATTTTTAAAACTCGAAAATATATTGATGTAGAACTTGTCCTTAAACTCCTTGATAATTCACACACATTTATGATTGTAAATAACATATCATCAACAGGTTGAAACATAAGTCCCCGAAAAGCTTCAACTCATAAAGTCCATAGACTCAACTCAACCCAATAAGCGTAGAAAACGAAGAACGTGCTCACCGCAATGCTCACTTGGAAGAAGAGTTGAAAGCTTTGAAAGATGGTGTAGTTCGTCTTACCAGCTTACTCAAGCAAGCACTGAGAAATGCGTCTAGCGAGGGTCCTTTAACTAGACTTGCAGCGACTGCTCAAACACAAGTGATACGGACCAGCCTAGAAACACTAGCAAGGACCCATTACATGTTTCAAATGGTTCAATGACGTGGTCTAAGACAAAGGCTTTGAAAGAGGCAATGAATGCATTGGTTTTGAAGGTTTCAACCAAGTCAGAATTGCAAGGACCATTGGAGTATCAAGAGGAGACCCTAGTACATCTTATCCATGTGCAGGAGAGGTCCAATCCAATCTTATTTGGGCCATAAAGTGAGGACAACGAAGGAGCTAAGAGAATCCTACTACAACTTGGAAACATGGGATTAATGGGCTGAATGGAAGGCTATAAATAAACCTTATAGGCTCTATTTAATTTTGTTAGCTACAGCCCAATGCTTGTTTGAGCTTAATTAATACTTTATTTTCAACTAAGATCCAAGTCTTCTTTGGATTAATTCATGGACTTTCAAATTAGGTTTTTGGGTCAGTTTTGAGATAAGGGAGGGGTCCAGGGTTGGTTTTTCAAAGACTATTTAAACTCATGTTAGCTAAATTTCAGCAGCCATTAATGAAAATTACTTCTGATTTTTTCAGTTTTATGTGTGAGAGTGATTCTTGCATTTTTTTTAGTTCTTGAACAAACTGAATCCGACTTATCGAAGATAAATTGACTTCGTGGTGTCATTCTACTTATTCCAATAGTGTTGGTGCCTTGGGGCAGGTTTCCATTATGTCACACTCCTATCAGACCTATTTTCAGCTTTCCGGGATCAGATCTCATTCTTGGTTGTGGGTTGTGTAACCACGTGATCACGAGGTTCGCATCAACAAGTCATCAACTACCCTGAAAAGTTGATAGCAGAAAGGGTTTAAGATCCTCAACAAAATCCAACTTTTGTCTACACCAACCCCAATGATTATAGAAACATTTGACAATGAGTCCCACAATACCAAGTCATCGGAGGACATCGATCGAGTAAGATGGTGACGCTAGAAGTCAGGATAAAGGTCATTAAAGGGGTAAGCTTATTTGACCAAGTTTAAACTGTAGAAATGTGTCTAGTCCCAAATGTTGTAGTACCAAAGAAGTTTGTGATTATGAATTTATCAAATACACTAGGATACAATGTCCCGTCACTCACCTAAAATCATATTGTAAAAAAATGGCGGAAGTATAGTATGATGAGAAATCATTACAACATTTTTTTCCAAGATGGTTTGAGTGGAGCAACATTAAATTGGTACATGAGACTAGACAGCACCAAGATTCGTAGCTGAAAAGATCTGGTTGATACTTTCATCAAGCAATATACGAACAACATGAATATTACTTCTAACAAAACAAGTTTGTCCAACCTATAGAAAAAGGGAAAAAAAGCATAAGAGAATATGCTCAGAGATAGAGAAATCTTGTTGCACAAGTGCATCGTCCGCTTTGGATAAAGAAATGATTATCTTATTTGCTAACACACTTAAGAAACCATATTATGAGCATGTGATGGGCAGTTCTACATAGCAATTCATTGATATCGTTGTTGTACATGAAATAATAGGGCTTGGAGTAAAAAAATGGTAGAATTTGCGCATCCATCAAGAACAAAGGATTCGAAGGCAAGAGAAAAGAGGTCAACCATGTTGGAGACTACTATAAGGGTAGAAAAGATCAATTCCAAAACTACCATAACTCTTTATCTTAAATTGCCAGTAGCAATCTTCAAGCCAAAGACCAAGCTAAATTTTTTCCAAAAATAAATGTTAGAGAACTCAGGAACAACTACCTCCTCTACCACTACCCTTAAATGAGATGTTTCAAAAGTTACTAAGCATTTGAAAATTAACTCCTGAACCTCAGACACCTTTGCAACTACCTTATCTTAACTAGTACAAATCCGACTTCACCTGCGAGTACCATGTTGGTACCACACGACATGATATTCATACTTGCAATGCCTTCAAGAAGAAGCTTATGCAACTGATTAAAGTTGAGTGGATAACATTTATAAAAACTCAAAACCCTATTCTCGATCATGTTTCACGAAAAGGAACAACCACTTGATAAAAATGATGAATTGAGGAGGTGTGTCAGTGTCCACACCATTAAAATGACCCCTGCAAGAGTTTTTTGAAAAAATAAGTGCTCCAAAATCAAAAGATGAAGTCTGCTTCCATGATTGTTCTTTGTTTAATCATATTCACACATTGTGTTTTGGTTTTGACTTGTTTTGAAAATTATTTTTTCACCAATTAAATCCCTGATAAATTAATTTGACTCATTAAAAATCCAATCAAGTGGTTATTGCACTTAAGGTGTGTTCGGTATTACTTTTGCTTTTGTTGTTGAGGTTTTAAAAAAGCAATTTCATGAAAAGCATTTTAGTTGCGATTACAAATAATTTTTAAAGTGTTTGGTTAAAACTGTGTTTGAGTTTGAGGTTAATGAAAAGCAGTTTCAAGTGTTTGGTTACCAAGTTTTTCATATTGCTTTCAACTTGTGAAATTACTTTAAATTATATATACATTGTTTTTTAAATATTTAATAATAATAAAAAAAATATAATTAATCATTCAAGTAAATTAGACACTTGTTTTTATTCTCCCATCAAACTACTTGTAATTTCATCACTAACTATAAATTCATACGTGAAGGCCCATGTGATCCCGGGACAACATATAGTAAAATATCATATGAAACAAAATTAGGATTGCGAGGCAAAAAATATATTGTGATCTCCTTCTTAGATTATTTTAATATTAAAAATATATTTTTATATGAAAATATAATAAATAATAAACTAAAAAATATCCCCCCTCCCTCCCTGCAGCCCTCCCTCCTCACGAAATGCATGAAAAACAGCAATTTGCGGCTTTCCGTGAAACACATGTTTAACATGTTTTTGAGGTGGGCCCAAATGAGTTTTTCATCTTCTCTACATTAACCAAACACCCAAAACAACAACTTTTCCTACACCACCGGTCACACCACACTCTCAAACACCTTTTTAATTAAATCTTTTAACTTGATTCAAATTAATCTTTAAACTTAACTAAATTTTAATTTTGATCATGACTAAATCAAATTGACATATTAAAAGTCATATTAAGTCCTTATACTTAATTTTTATGCAATATCATCCAATAATCATTTCATATTAAGTCCTTATACTTAATTTTTATTTAATTTCATCCAATAATAATTTAACTGCTTTTAAACTTGTATTGTCTCTCGGTCTTGGATTCGAGGAGGTACAATTGGGCTTCTTATTTTGTCAAATTCCAGCTTATTTTCTCCATGCATTTGAAATGTTTCTCATTTTTCTCTTACCAACTTGGTATTTTTTTTTAACAAGTTTGAGTTTTTTAAAAAATATATATAATTTTAGAAAAAATATAAAAATTGGGTTATGATAAACTTCTATAAGTCTTTTAATAATTGTTTGTTCTATAATAAATTTAAACAGAGAGTTTATAGAGAAACAACAGGGAAAGAAGAAGATTTTTTTTCTAATCAATTTCTATCAGTATCAAACTAATATTTGAAAGGGAAATATTTATTTTATATAATACAAATGTCAGGTGTCATTATATACATATACATAAACAGTTTTCATCCAAATCTCTTATTCAATATCCAAATGAATTGATATATATTATCTTTTCAATACAGGATAAAATACTTTTTATTTATCTATCCTTGTAACATCTTGTGTGGATAGAAATCAAAACTATTTCCGAAGAGACAAATGTATTTAACTTCGGCGAGTCTTATTGAAACAAATATCGATTATACAGAAATCAACAAATGGATAATGATCACACGTTCAGTCTACCGAGTACAAAAAGTTTCAAATCATGAAATCTCATCTTTACCTTGATGATGTTAAACCGACGTGTCATGAAAAGTGAAAGAGAGAGAGCCACCAAAGCTAGCTGCAAATCTGCACCAAGAATCCCCAACATGCATCTATCTTCGCCATTGACAGGAAGATAAAACTTACGTCTCGATTCGAAATTTCCATGGCCAGTCAGAAAGCGATGGAAAATGTGCCTGTGCATGCTTTAATGACATGACATTCAGGTTATGACCCACCGTGCACCGCCGTAAAAAGCGATTGCCCTGCATGGGACAATGCCTGATTGGCGGGCAGCGAAAGGAGCTACTCCGGGAAATGGCTGGTTCTGGCAATTGATATTCACGGGGATATTGATTGATGTTGTCTCTTCTCAGAAAGAACAGTTGATTCAATGGTTGATCAGCGGCTCCTCGTCTCTTATAGCACAAAAGACAATCAATCTCTTCCGCTTACGAATCTTTAACTCTTCCACTGATTTCACAAAAGTCTCGTCTGATGGACAAGATACCATGCGATTACGTTCATCAAATCTTTGTGGCTTGAATAGCTTTCCACTTTTAAACATTCCATCGCTGGATTGTGGTTAAGACGGTGAAAATGATATTATTTTATCTTAAACATATCACGGTTTTAAAATTAATAGACTGTTCATATAGACTCACAGGCACTGTGGACTTCGATAGTAAAATTACTTATTAATATAAATATAATTTGTATGGTAAAAATGAACAACGAAGTTGTCTTAGCTGAGTGGTAAGGTGTGTGCCTGCTAAGTTTCCCACGGGAGTTCGAATCTCTCAAGCCGAGAAGGTATTGTAAGGAACAAAATCAACCACCCTGGGATGATATTTTTTAATCAAAAAGAGTTGAGTTTTTTTCTATACAGAAAATTAATTATTTTTTTACGTGTTATAATTAATTAATTTAATATTTAATTAATGAAATTGTAATAGATCAAATCTGTTAGAAATGAGTTTTTTTTCCACCTAAAAAGAACAGTGTAATCGAAACGCAGGGGAATTGATTCGTATATTTTTTAATTGTAAATAACTTCGGTAAATATGTCTATCTATTTTGTTTGTAGGTTGCATTTTTTTCCTCAATAATATCAGATTTGAAATATTATACATAATTATTTTTTTATAAAAACAATCTAAAATCCAAGAATCAAATTTTTCTAAGAAATAAGCTTAACAAAAGAGGACAAAAAAAGAATTAAAAGGCAAAATCATTTTTTTTAATTTTATAACATTTATTCCTCATATTATTATATTAAAAATATTTAAGAACACTAATATTAATTTTTTGTTCTTTAAAAAATTCTAGGTAATTCTTTTTCTGTCTATATATATATTTTCAGGCGCTAATATTAAATAAATGTTAAAATATATAATTAGTCTCACATATTTATACGATAAAAAACCTAAATAAATGACAAAATAAAATAAATATTATTAAATTTTAAGAAATTATTTGACCTAAAGGGAAAAAAAAGAAATTATAATAATTATTAATTTTCAAAAAATCACCAGCGCATATTAAAAATTCAACATTAAATAAAAAAACTTAATAACATTGGAAATAAAGAAAAATTGGAAACAAAAACTAAGAGCATGTACATATAAACATGGACAGCAATAGGAACTCTCTAAGAAATATATATATAAAAAAAGGAATTAAAATAAAATCCAAGATTAAAAGTATAAGGGATAAAATGAAAAAAAAAACATATATAATAAATTTAATTTGAAGGATAAAATTGAAATAAATCCAAACATTGATACCGATGAAATTAAATAATTTAAAACAAAATCAAAAATTAAAAGAATTAAGACCGAAATGAAACTGAAATCTATAATTAATTTACATGGAAGGATAAAATTGGAAAAAATCAAACTTTGACACCGAAAATATTAAGGATTTATAATAAATTTGCATGAAAAGATACAATTGAAATAAATCAAAACTTTGATACCAAAAATATTAGGGATTCCAGACCAATCCAAAAATTCAAAAATTAGGACCTAAATAAAACTACAATATATAATTGATTTCAATTGAAGGACAAAATTGAAATAAATCAAAACTTATATAATAGTAATAAGGACCATAAAAAAAGCTAAAGTTTAGGGACTGAAATGAATTATCATAAAAAACAGTTGCGCTGACGTTAGTGTGCGCAGGTAAGAGAGAGAAAATGGAGGGATTCAAACCGCCATTGACACGTCTCCGCCACCTTATACTCACATGCGCTGCACTATGGGGAAGAGAACATGTTTGAAAATCATTCTAGACGCCAGTTGAGTATTTTTGGACACTGAAATAAGCTACACATGCCGTCTGAAACACGCATGAGCGCGGAAACAGACAGCGCGTCGCCAATAGTAAATTAGCAGAAAAAAAAAGAATTAAAAAATGGTTAATTATGGGCTCGCCCCTCCCGCCCAGACCTTAATTTTGTCATTTTCGAGGGACAAAAATGTTATTTTATTGTGCAAAGAAATATTAAAAAAATAAATAAACCGGTTAGCCGTACCGGACCAGACCGAAAAGGTGCAATTATTGTCGAGCCCCTCAATCCAGTGCCTTATTTTGACTTTTTAGAGGGACAAATTCGTTATTTCACTATGCAAAAGAAAAAAATCAATAGACCGACCGAGCCGACCAAACCGACCTGACCCAAAAATTGAGCACTACTATTTCCGTCCACAGTGCTTTGTGTCTTAGTGAACAGTAAGTGACCCGTGAGCAGATATAGCTTTTAATATAATTCCTCTGGTCAAATTATTTCGAGATGAGAGAGAGAGAGAGAGGAAACTTGCTTGACTTCGAGTGAAAGGCAATCAATCTCTAGCTTTCAACAAAACTAACTAAAGTTTATCTATCCATTTGTTTTATTTGTCGGTAATTGGCTTTATTTTTTCTTCAACTTTAAATTAAAAAGAAAAAAAATCCTGAAGCCAAATGCTCTTGGACAGGCAGTTGAATTTGGATTTTTAATATTTTTGAAAAGGTTTCCCAGCATTTTTTTTATAACAAAGCTTTCCCTTTGGAATTTTTTTTAATCGAGGTTCCTTTTTTTGGTTTTTTATAACCGATGTCTTCGACCCAACTTACGCGCACCATGATTAATCTCCGGATCCACTTTTTTCTTATATTTTTTTTTCCTGTTTTTTTTTCACTTATATATATATATATATATATTTTTTATAATCGGGGTGTCTGGGTCAGCTTACGCGCACCATGATTTTTTCTTTCCATGTATACAGTTTTTTTCTTCTGAGCCAGCTTAGCGTGCCATGAATAATCCCCATATCCATTTTTTTTTTTACATTTTTTCTGTTTTTTTTCCACTTATACTTTTTTTTTTTATAATCGGGGTTTCCGGACCAGCTTACGGGCACCACGACTATTATTATTTCATAGAGTAGCTAAAGGAGATCACAATTTCAAACAGTAATGAACAGTGATTTTCAATATTCATTACTGTTTGAAAAGGTGAATTGAACTATGGTTTTGGTGGGAGATGGCAGGGGTATTTAGGAATGCGTTTAGAAACACTTTTGAAATTTTTTTATTTAAATTAAAAAAAATGGTGTTTCTAAATGATTTGATGTGCTGATATCAAAAATAATTTTTTAAAAAATAAAAAATATCATTTTGATACATTTCTGAATGAAAATCACTTCCAATGGCAACCTCAACCACACTCCCAAACAGGCACGACAAGTGGTGGAGGTGGAAGGTAAAAGGCGAATTGAGCTGCTGACTAAATTTTGTCATTTAAATTATATTTATTATATATGTGTTTTTTATTTTGGTCCTTATACTTTTAATCTTGGATGTTATTTTAATTCCTTTATTTTTTAATATATAGTTCTTAAATGGTTCCTATTTTTGTCTATGTTTATATGTACATGCTCTTAGTTTTTTATTCTTATTTTTATTATTTCCACTGTTATTAAGGTTTTTTTATTTAATGTTTCAATTTTAATTTGTGTTGGTTATCATTTGAAAATTGATATTTATTATTTCTTCTCTTTCATTTTTTATTTATTCTTGAAATCAAATAATTTTTTTTTAAATCTAATAATATTTATTTTTGTTTGTCATTTATTTTGTTCTGTAATTGCTTTTTTTGTTAATATTATTAGGTGTTGAAATTTCTAATTATTATTGATAAAACATTCAAAACAATGATAATGATATATGTTAGACTAATTATATATTTTGATATTTATTTAATATTAGCGCCTTAAAAAAAAAAAAAAATATATATATATATATATATATATATTATAAATAATGCATTTAAAATAATGAGAAAAATTAATTTAAAGGTTTTTTCTCTTAAAAACAATTATATATTTTTATATTTATTTAATATTAATGCCTTAAAAAATATAACAAATAACTAACAACTAAAGATTAACTATACATGATGCATATGAGAAGATTTTACTTTCATTTCATACCATAAAATTTGAACTTACTCTTTTTTTTAACCAAAACTAAATTTAATACAAGGATAAATTCTAATAAAAATTAAAAGTCAAAACTAAGAGTATAGATACATAAATAAAAATAAATTATTTAGAATTATACCAAAATTACTGAAAAAATAAAGGGATCGAAACTAAATCAACAAATAAAAGAATTATTTATTTTTTCCTTACAACACTTTTAATTTTTTTTTTATTTAATCCTTCCATTTAAATTATTTACATATTTTGTTTTCATTTCGGCCCATATACTTTTAATTCCTTCAGTTTTTAGATATATTTCTAAATAGTCTCTATTTTTGTCCATGTTTATATATATACTCTCTTAATTTTATTTTTTAATTCTAATTATTTGCTCTTTTGTTTAGGTTGTATTTCTTAGAAAAATTAAATACTTAGATTTTAGGTTGTTTTGGTTAAAAAATTATTTTTACAATATTTTTATGTATAATATTTCATATCTAATATTACATAAACAAAACAAAAAAAAAAGCAACACATAAACAAAATGGGTAGATAAATTTGCCCAAGTTATCTACAATGAAAAAATATACAAGTCATTTCCCCTGCGTTTCAATTACAGTATTTCTTTTAGGCAGAAAAAAACTTATTTCTAATAGATTTAATCTATTATAATTTTACTAATTAAATATTAAGATAATGAATTATAACATGCATAAAATTATTCAGTTCTCTATATAAAAAAAACCCAACGCAACGCGTGGGCAAGTAATCTCGTTCATCGACTAATTTGAAACTTAGATCGTGGTTTAATAATTTATCAAGTGGGGTCAAGTTTAGTAATATTTTTTTTTTTTTATAATGATTTCTTTACATGCTTATCAATAATGCTTATTTCTTGATAATGACTCCTTGATGATAAGCATGATCTTGTTTGATTTTTTAATTTATTTCTAGAGATGGCTTGTCGAAATTGAAGGCAAGTGCAAGAAAAGGATAATTATTATCAATTTTTGCTTCAAGTACACGTTAATTGTTTTTTAATGAATTACCAAATTCCTTTTAATAAGATTTAAATTCTAAATTGTGAGTTTTTCTTTCTTAATCATATAATTAAAAGATATGTTCAAAGTCAATAAAACCTTTGAGACTTTATTGAAATGAATCATTAAGGTCGCTTACAAGATGAAATGGATAGCTTGAAAGGTATTGTCACCACTTGCTATTAATTTGTGCTTGAAGTTGTATTTCAAAGTATTTTTTGTTCATAAATGCATCCAAATAATGTTTTTTATTTTTTAAAAATCATTTTTGACATCAGTACATTAAAATGATATAAGAACACTCAAAAAATTAATTTAAAATAAAATAAAAAAATTCAATTTTTTTTATAAGCGCTTTTAAGATGTTAAAAGACAAAAATTTTAAAAAGCAAAACAAATATACTAAAGGCTAAAAAAAATAGCAATAAAATAATGAGAGCCAACTTGGATACAAAAATTAAATGAAATAAAATATTGAGGGATGAAATTGAAAAAAACAATAAACTTCAAAAACATTAAAATCAAAACAAATATGAATCAAATGAATGAGGACCAATTTTAAAATAAACAAAAATCAGAGGATACAACTAAATTTTTCAAGACTCGTGGTGAATACCAAGGCTCATGAGAGAGTAAAATAGGAAGGAAAGAAAAAAACTGAATCTAAACACACACACCACTTCATAAGCCTTGGTACTATTTGATAAATTGTATGACACGATAATTGATTGTTTTTAGCCATTAGACGACTCCCCACTATTCTCCAGTATGTCATAGGGGTGCTCATGACGTGACACATGCATCAACATATTTGATTTATTCAATAAAATTTTAAAATATTAAATTACTTTACAAACCTTAAAGGATGATGAAATTACAAAAAGAAAATATGTCAATGCATGCAAAGATGATAGAAAAGACAAAAGAAAAGAAAAATACCTTTTACAAAAGCCTATATTTTTTTTGCTTTCAAGGAAAAGAAAGTATTTTTATTTTGAAAAAAAAAATCAACTAAATTATTCCCAATCAATTTGCAAATGACAATTAAATCCGGTAGAAAAAAGGATTTTACCCCAATAAGCCAAACAATTGTTTTGTGGAGAGAAAGGTAAAAAAGACAACTCATTATGCTAATCCAAAGTAAATAGTCTCATATGCCACAATATATAGCTAATCTTTCTATATATATATATATATATATATATATATATATATATATACATATTGAATTTAAGTTGATCTTTTTTTGGGTCATCCATGTAAAGTTTCTTGATATTTAGTTTTGCATAAAAATTATTTTTAATATCACTCTTAGCTATCACTCTTCACCATAACTATTGTTCTTGACACTATCATCTTGTTATTAAAATTAACTATTTATCATCATTATCATCACCGCCACTATTTCACTTTTATTTTTGTAATCATTACTGTTTTATAATCACAATATACTATTAGCAACTTATTATTGTCATGTTATTTTATATTATTTATCAAACATGGTAAGAAAAATCTCAAATGCAAAACAAATTTCACTTTAGATTAGCCATTTTATTATACATATAACATTGATCTTAGTTTAGCTAGTGGCATTACTAACACCAGGAAACGCAGGATGTGTACAGGAGGTTCCCACGGACATAATTTCCCTGCCCAAAAATCATTATAGAGTCGAGATGAAATAAAAAAGAGATGGATACCGAATGAAGCTTTAGAAAATCGTTGTCCCTTTTGCAGTAACCAGAGGCTGAGGTGCAGAAGCAGAAGCAGAAGCTTACATCCTTTACCAAAACAAAAAAGCTTTTTTGACCCTTTCTTCTCATACCCATTTCCTTATTTTCCATTTCCTTCTTATGAAACTTGAAAACAAAAGATGTTTTATGGGTTCCACTTCCCTTTTCAAGGAGTTTTTGGTACTATATTTTAAAAATATTTTTGAATAAATTGAAAAAATTTTATTTTTTTATTTTTATTTTAAATTAAATAGTTTTAGATAACTTTTTATGTTGAAAATATTATTTAAAAATTAAAAAAATATTATTTTAATATATTTCTAAACAAAAATCATCTTAAAAAAAAACAATTTCAAAATATTATCTGTCATTAACGAAAAATTGTGAGTTGTGAGTGGGTATAAAGCCGTCCCATTTTACACAGAAAAGGCCACAATTCTTGAATGGTCCCATCAACGCGTGTTCCTTTTCACTTTTGTTCTTTGTTCTTCAAGATCCTCACTTGCATTTATTTTATTTATTTATTTTAGTTTAAAATGCGGTACTGTAATAGTTTTTGTAATTATGGTACAAAAGATGTCTACGTTCAAGACGATGGGGCTGCAAATCAAACGAAATATATAATAAAAATAAAATATAAATTGCGTTACATGAGCAAATAGAGCACGAGACAATGGAGCAAAATAATAGATTTTGTATACATTATTATTAAGTCCATGTACATATTAAATTATTTCATTAAATAATGAATGATTCATGATTTTAGAGATTTATCTGAAAATTAGTTACACGCTCAATCACACTCGATGATCCATATCAAGAGTCGCATAAAGCACATCACACCGCCATCAAATCAATCAAAGAGCATTGCAGATGGTGATTAATCGTACCATTGGAATGTAAATGCAAAGGAGAAAAAAACGGCACACCTTTAGATATTCCCATCACCATTGTAATATATATATATATATATATATATATATATATAGCTATCATGCGGAGAAAAAGAAATACAGCTGCAAATCACAAACATGGACCCCACCATCCACCCTCTAAAGCCCACTGTATCATGATTGATGATACAGGTGCAGCACACAAGAGTACGAAGCTTCCTCAAATGTACGGCCCGCCGAATATAGTTACTTAACGACTCGACAAAGACTTGGAAGAAGAAGAAAACTCCTTTCTTTATTTTTCTCCTTATTCTTTTTTTTTATGGAGGTATAAATTTTTTTTTTATGAAAAGACAATAAATCAGAATCCATCATGTAACAAAAGTGGCAAATAGCATGGCAATCCAATTTCGAACGTACTGAATTTATACCTCCACCGGTGTTCATAGCACGGGGTGGTGGTGATTGATTTTCATGATGATATTGATTTGTGGTGGGCAGGAATTCTTTGCCTCTACCGAGTGGAGACGACGGCCATAGCAGGGACAGAAATCGGCACCATATTGAGTGGCTCCGATGGTACAACGGGGGATACATGATTTTCGTCACAAAGAAATTGGTTCACGATCAGGGTGCTTGGTCCTGCCACAGTTTGGTCCCAAAGATTGTCAGCCTCCTTTCCCCTTGCTCGGAAAACCGGCGTGGCATCAATTCGGTGCATTTTCCTATTCCATATGCTATGAAGTCGTTCGATTTTTTGTAATTGTCGACGAGCTAGCGTACAAGTATTTTCTTTGATTTTTTCAATGGCCTTATCACGAAGCTCTCTACTTGTTTTAGCATCCACGGTCATCTCATTTCGTAGAAATTGATCGAGCTCAGGAACCCCAATTGCCCGCTTGATTCCTTGTGAGTAATCATCAAATTGAGTTGGATCAAACACATTTCTGACCTCATCAATCAAGCCTGCTCTTACCATTCGATCGACCCGGTCTGACACGAATGAGTGGAGTAGAGGTGGTGACACATCCACCCAAAGAAAGCAGCAGTCGTACCGCAATCGAAACTCGGGATCATCATTCGCTAAGGCCTTCACATACGAATTGGATCCACCGGCGATGATCGGCAGCCGGTCACGCGTGACGATCGACTCGACGACAAGCGATGCGTGGTGCTTGAAGTCTTCGGAGGTGAAATCAGCATGAGGGTCTGCTATGCCAAGTAAATGGTGAGGCACGCCTCGGCACTCCTCTTGAGTCACCTTGTTTGTGACTATATCTAGGCCTTTATAAACTTGCATTTTGTCACAATTAACAACCTCGGCCGGGAAGTGGGTTGCTAGGTCAATCGCCAGCCTTGATTTGCCGGTGCCAGTCGGTCCAAGCACGAACACAACCTTATCTTTTCGACGAAAGAAGGGTTTCATCCTGAGCTCCCCTTGAAAATTCACACGAGGCTGTACTTGTTTGTAGGCAGACAAAGAAAGCCCTATGGTCATTGCTGAATGTGTTTGAACGCTGTCGTTGACCAAATTAAAAACAAAAAAAAACCCCTCTCTCTCCACCTATCTATCTATCTATCTATCTACCTACCTACCTATCAAGACCGTGTTAAAATTAATTCAGAAAGCACAAGAAATACTGATTAAAGACGAAATTTAACCAGCATAACTACCCCACAAATGTTTACTTTGATGGACCACCAAACCTTTATGTACTCGAGGAGGAGAATGGCCAGTGGTACGGTGGCTCTCTTTTTGCAGGGAAGAGGAGGGGTGTGAGAGAGAGAGATTGTGTTAGTATGGAGGGCAGGGAGAGGAGAAATGGGTTGCTCTGTATCGATATGTGCAAAGGTTTCAGTAGGCAGGCATGCGCCGAGCACCACAGAAGCTGTGTTTATCTACAGTACATATTTACACTTTGGAAATTTGGAAATGAAGCATAATAAAGCCCCACTCTGAGAAGGTTTTTATAGACTTTTTTGAAAGAGTGATTATGACAGGAGGTGCCAATCGATTGATCAGTTAATTAGCCTGCTTAAGCGTGAGTTCTGCGCGGGTATTTATACTAATCACTTTGAGGAATCATATATTATGGACACAGGCATTTTCACTGCTTCTTCCTCTGTCTAGTGTATTTTGAGACACGTGTTTGGGGATCTTTAGTGGCATAACTGTTAGAACTCGCCTGCAGTGCGATATGACGTGGACACCTCAAGCATGTCAACTCACGGATCAACTTAAATTCATTATTTTTTATTATTATATAAATAACCTCATTTTATTTCTTTTCAACCATAAGTATTCACCCTGTCAGTATGCTAACTATTTTTTTATTTTACTTCCCCCCTCCATCTAATGAAATCCCGATTGTTTGTTTTTCTCGGACAATTAATTGCTATTCCTTTTTTGAAATCAATAAAGCAAATTTGAAATGGTGTCCAATGATTTTTTTTAAAAAAAAAGCATAAAAACAAGATAGTGACTCTTGAGCCAAAATTAAAAATACAAAATTGTCTCGGGGCCACAATTGAGTAAGAAAATATAGATATTAATCTCTCTCCTAAATAATTAATCTTCATTTGTTTGTTTATCTAATCAAGGCTTAAGGTTATGGCCCGGTCTAAATAAAAATAAAATAAAAAAATACAGCACCTACATATAGAAACAACATGGGTGGAGAAGTTGTTTTCATCAAATTGAAGCAGTGGGCAACAGAATTTTCCTTTTAATGGTTTCGATGCCTCGACATATATTTGTATAATTGTTGATATGACAACCTAACAATAACGTTTTCAAGGGCATGTCTGAAATGCCTTTATATATATATATATATATATATATATATATATATATATATATATATATATATATTGGTAGAGTATGTTTGATACGAGGAAAAGGAAGATGGAAATGCATGCGAGGAAGTGCCTTTGGTCCAACAAGCGGTCGTGTGACCAGGTCGTCTACAGTTACAAGCACAAGCATCGGCTAATGGGTTCCATTGCATTCTGCACTCTTACGAGGTATGGCTTGTCGAGTTAACTTTATGATTCATCCACACAAGATCAACCCTAAATTGAGTTTCCTGTTGAGCTTACTAGATTGACTTGGTAAATTAACCTGGAGTGAAAAATGGTTTCATTTTGTTCTTAATATATATTCGCTTTTATTGCTGAAGAGATTTATATTTTGAGGATTGAACTTCAATATAAAACAAAAATGCATTGTTTTCTAATTACTCTTGAGCCGCATTTAAAATTAAATAAAAATTGATCCCCAAATTTTTTTTTCTCATGTTTTATCCTTATTTTTTCAAAATAATAAAAAAAAAATGTTCTAAGACTTGTTTATTAAGGTTCCAGTCCTTAAACTTGAGAGATGAGAGATGAAGTCATTAGAAAAATAAACAAAGTGATTAGTTGATCATATTTCGACTACAAAAAAATAATTCTTAGTGTTAATGGGTTTAATTTGACAAGATATGTTTCATTACGGGCTTTTTTTATTCTTATCTTGTAAAAAGAAGTACATCGAGTTTTAAAGTTTTTTTTTTTAATTAGGATGAATCATGAAACTTTTTAGGGGCTCAAGGTTGTTTTTAGTATAAATGAATTAATTGAGGGTTGTGAGGGTGTTTATAGGTATTTATAGGTGAAAACATCTTTTTTTTCTATTCTAGAGAAATGTTGCCCAATTTATGGAGACTTTTTTTGTGAATAAGGTGGTTGGAATGCAAACAATAGACAACACATCATCAACAATTCCAAAAGGATTTGGTGTTCACCTATTTTAAGAAAGGTAAAATAGAAAGGTTAGATAGGCTCACATGCCTAGTTTTTTTTATAAAAAAAAAAAAAAGCAATAGTGGGTAAAACACAAAAGACTAGACATCATCAACAATTCCAAAATGACATGTTGTTCACCTATTTTAAGAAAAATAAAATAGTAAGGTTAGATAGGCTCACATGTCTAGTTTTTTTTAAAACAAAAACAAAAAAGAGGGCCAAACACAAAAGAGCAGACATTGTGGCTCCTTCATGTTTTATATTTAATTAAAAATATATTAAAAATATTATTTTATTCTTAGTTTTCACTTTATCTTCGAATAAGATTATAGTTTTTTTATGATACTAGAAAGTGATTTTTTATATCATCATTCATTATTTTTTATTAATTTCAATTTTATGGCTTTTTTATTTATACTTTTTACTATCATGTAATTAAATAAAAATATTCTCAAAAAAGAAATTTTTTGAACTCAATCAGGTCCATGACATGACATGTCTGTTTGGCAGGTGAATCTAAGTTGACTTGATTCTATCCAACACATTCTTGTCTAATTTTTTTAAAAAATTAAGACATGATATTTAGATTTCATAGATTAATCCAAAACATTGTCATCTCAATATTTTAAAAAATCAAATAATAGTGTTTTAAGTCTTTTTGATATTAAATCAAGTTTAATAAGCTTATGTGCCTAGTCTTTTTTTTTAAGTGGGTTAGGCACAAAAGAACAGGCATGCGAGCCCTTTTATGTTTTATATTTAGTTAAAAATATATTTAAAATATTATTTTATATAATATAGTTTACTTCTCACTTTATTTTTTTGATAAGATTATAGCTTTGACTGAACAACATGTCATTTGCTCTCTTTATTAAATTCTAAGTGATATGTCGCCTCTCTTTAAACCTTGGAAATTAGAGTTTTTAATTTTCCTTCCATTTTTCCAATTTCAGCGTATACATCCTCAATTGACCCAAAAAACTTCTCAATTTTTGCAATTGCATCCTTGGAAACCTTCTAATTTGCAATCCTTTTACAAATTAGTTCTTAGCTTATAGATAATGTAATTTGAACTTTATTAAACATTAAACTTTTAATTTATTTCAAATTGACCCTTGGTTTGATCAATTACAGTCCCTGAATGCACATGTCTTTTTTATTTTGGGCATTGAGTTAGAATTTATCTTATTAAGCCCTTAATTAATATTCAAAACTCTTTCAATTAAGCTTTTTTTTTCATCAATTTGAATTTTAATTAAGTTAAATTGTGTTATGATCTTTTGATTTTTACAAATTAATTTAAATTAGGCCTCCAAACTTATTTATATTTAATTGAGTTCCGAATTAAGTCATTTAATGCCATTAGAAGTTTAATTAAGCCCTCAAACTTAATTGATTCTTTTAGTTGTGGTCAAATTAATGTTCAAACTTAATGTTTTTTCAAATAACTTCTTTTTCAACCTATCTTGTCAACAATATTCTAATATGACTATTCTTCTAGCATTTTTACTTGTTAAAACTCAAAAACTCACATATTTGTATCCCAAAAATATTTTTTGATTTTGAATCTATAGTTTTTATTTTTTTTAATATTTCAAAATATAAATTTTCTTGCATAAAACAATTTTGGAGGACCCAAAGTTGGATGATGACAAACTAGTAAATTATTTTATTCAATGAGATTTAAGTTATTACTCTCTCTCTCTCTCTCTCTCTCTCTCTCTCTCTCTCTCTCTATATATATATATATATATATATACCATATAGATAAACAAATACATTATTTTGAAAGCTCTCTATAAAAAAAGATAATGTATTTTAATATAAATAAATCTCATAGGTCCCGACATAGTTTCTAGTCGGCCTGAGTGATTTATTTATTGCTAACGCTAAACTAGACTGGTGTTGTGCTTTGCATTGCCCAATACCACCCTACCTCTGTGAAAGGATACTCGTTCGGGAACGGGATGCTTTTAACTAATTCTATTTTACAGGTTTTCCAAGAATAGCAACATAAAAAGCATAGGCGACCCAAAATAAATAAATAAATAAAGATGTATAGATAAAGTTTAAAATGAAGGGCGGTGGATAAGGATCTTGGAATCCAAGATAAAAATGAATGCTAATACTTGAGAATTTTTCCAAGTATTCCTTTCTTTGCATTTACCTTTCCCAGCTTTCCCTGTGAATTGTTTTTTGCTTTTGTGATATTTATATGGCTGTTTTCATTATTTATTTCAGTGGTCAAGAGCAGATCGAAGATCATTGGCATGGGGCCGTAAATTCCCCCTGCGAAAAAGCAGAAGATAAATATTTAAATATATTTATATTTCCATCACAAATAAATAAAAATAAATGATTTTAAAAAAGGACCACACTGGTTTAAGTAACTTTAAAGAGAGAAACAAACCCCTTTTTTAACTGAAAAAAGGAATATTTTTTTTTAAGTATTAGATTCGTGCATTATTATGATTCAGTTTCCAAGGGGTGTAATGTGGTAGTAAAGAGCTCGAGATCTGCCTTGCAAGAGTCGGGTTCGAGTCAGTGCATGTTTATCTTGTAAAAATTTAGGGCAGACAGAGTTTTACTTATTTAATCCGGACTCGCAAAGAATAAAGTTTTCTCAAATAAAAAAAATATTATTATTCAAGCCAAGGCTCGTAGAAACTAGGATATTTTTTAGGGTTTTATGGTTGTCGATGTAGGATTGGATAGGGAATGATGAATGTTTGAGTGAGGGTAAATATGTGGGTTTTGTACATTAAAAAACATTTATCGAACCAAATAATGTTTTTTTTTTTGAAAAATACATAGGAAAACAAATAAGAAAATAAATGGTATATAACTGTAAACAAAAGGATCGAAATGTTGAATTTGCTCAAGTGATTTTCCATTGATATTGAGTAGTGTATTTATACAATGTGTGGTGTAACATATTCACTACAATCCAGGAATCTATTACACCACAGTCTGCTATTCTATAACAATAAAATAGAATCAACACTAACATTACAATCTGCACAAATACTATATGTTACACATGACAATGTTGCTGCTCTACACCCCCCCTCAAGTTGGAGAGTGGATGTCTTGCACTCCCAACTTGCTAACCATAGGAACAAATGTTTATTTTCCAAGAGGCTTGGTCAAAACATCCGCAAGTTGATGTGCTGAATCATCGTATCTCGTAATAATGGAACCATCTTGAATTTTATCCCTAACATAATGGCAATCCATCTCAATATGCCTTGTCCTCTCATGAAAGACCGGATTAGCCGCAATGTGCAATGCAGTTTTATTATCACAATATAATAAGGCTGAATCATGATGCGAAATTCCCAAGTCTTTTAACAAACATCGCAACCACGTCAATTCACAACATGCTCCTGTCATTGCTCTGTATTCAGCTTCAGCAGAAGAGAGCGCAATTGTTTTCTGCCGCTTTGACCTCCAAGATATCAACGAGGGTCCAAGGAAAACACAATAACCAGTTGTAGATCTTCTAGTGAGTGGACATCCCGCCCAATCTGAGTCACAATAAGCTCTCAACCTTAGATCATTTTTGGAAGAAAAAAATAGGCCTCGGCCTGGTGCCCCTTTTAGGTATCTTACAGCCCGAAGAGCTGCTTCCATATGAAATTTCCTGGGCTGATGCATAAACCTACTCAAAACATGTACAACATATGTGATGTCTGGTCTCGATACAGTTAAATAAATCAAACGACCCACCAATCTTCTATACCGATTTGCATCTCTAAACAAGGCCCCTTCGTCTGATAATTTTAATCCCCGTTCCATAGGAGTGTTAATGGGAGCAGCACCCAATAACCCTGCATCCTCAATTACTTCTAATGCATATTTACGTTGCGAAATAAAGATTCTATTCTTTGAAGCAGAAACCTCAATTCCAAGGAAATATTTTAAATCACCAAGATCTTTGATGCGAAAATGTTCATGCAAGAATTGTTTAGTTGCAGCAATATTCACATAATCATTTCCAGTGATTAAAATATCATCAACGTATATCAATAGGATGGTAAAAGACATACCCTGCTTTCTGGTCAATAGAGAATAATCTGCCTTTGATTGTGTAAATCCAGCAGAATGCATAGCTTCGGTGAATTTAACAAACCACTATCGGGATGCTTGTTTTAATCCATAAATTCACTTGTGGAGGCGACAAACTAGGTGATTCTCCCCCTCTCACCGAAGACCCTTAGGCAGAGACATGTAAATTTCCTCAGTTAAATCGCCATGGAGAAATGCATTATGCACATCCATTTGGTGTAGAGACCATCCATGAGCTGCTGTCAAAGCCAAGAGACAACGGACACAAATAATCTTGGCAGTGGGAGAAAATGTGTCATGGTAATCAACCCCTTCCAATTGAGTGAAACCTTGAGCCACCAATCAGGCTTTGTTCCTCTCAACCGAACCATCCGAATGAAGCTTCACCTTATACACCTATCTACAACCAATTGATGTCTTCCCTGGTGGTAATGAGGTGATGGACCATGTGCCATTATCTTGAAGGGCTTGCAACTCAGAATTCATAGCCTTCTACCATTCAGGGTGTTTAATCGCCTCTGCAAAAATTTTGGGTTCTGTGGTGGAATTGAGCTGTGCCATGAAGGAGCAATTTGTAGGAGAATAACGATGGTATGAAACAAAATTGCTAATGGGGAATCGTGTACCTTTTTGGTGACCCGGTGCCAAGGAGGCTGATTGATGAGAATAAACCGTAGAACAAATAAAGTCTTTGAGTTTTACGAGTGGGGTAGTCAATCGATTGGAACGACGAAGTGGAATGGGTTCGGGTTGTGGTTGATCTTCAGGGGTGGAGAGAGATGGGTTTATGGGTGGAGAGGGAGAGGATGATTGAACAGTAGGTGGAATCGGGTTAGGTGGTTTTGGGCGACGGGCATAAGTATGAATGATGGGTGGTGGCTGAGGAGACGGTGGGTATGTGGTTGTGGTGGCTGGTGGTGGTGTGGCCGATGATGGTGGTGGAACTGGAGGTGTAGATGGTGGAGGTGAACATGGAGGTGTAAGAGTGGGTGTTGGTGAACGACTGGTCGGACTAGAAGAGAAGGAGATGGTGTCGTTGGTTAAAAAAGGAATGGGTCTAAAGTCATCGGGTGGAGGGGGGAAATCGGAACCAGGTCGGGTCAATGCATATGGGAAAACGTTTTCATGAAATTGCACATCGCGACTAGTAAAAAATTTTTTGGTAGATAAATTAAATAATTTATATGCTTTTTGACCGGTAGGGTAACCAATAAAAATTGAGGGCGTGGATCGAAAATCAAATTTATGAGAAGGATGCACATTAGTAACATAAGTTAAGCAACCGAAAACCCGGATATGAGAAAAAGATGGCATTTTTGAGTATAAAAGTTCAAAAGGAGTTTTGAATTTCAGTACAGCGGAAGGTAGTCTATTGATAAGATGAACAGCAGTGAGAGCACACTCTCCCCAAAACTGGTTTGGGAGCTGAGCTTGAAATTTTAAAACGCAAGCTACTTGCAAGATGTGACGATGTTTGCGTTCCACAACCCCATTTTATTGAGGCGTGTAAACACAGGAATGTTGAAAAATGATGCCTTTATCTTGAAAAAAGGAACGAAGTGAAATAAATTCACTACCATTATAACTTCGAAAAATTTTAATGGAAGTTTTAAATTGTGTGAGAACATATGTGAAAAAATGTTTTATAAGAGTATTAACTTCAGTTTTATATTGCATTAAAAATATTCATGTGAAGCGGGAGTAGTCATCAACAATAGTAAGAAAATAATAAGCACCAGAAATGGAAGGATGTCGATAATGACCCCAAATGTCACAATGAATTATTTCAAAAGGTTTGATAGTAGAAATGATACTAGTATTGAAAGGTAAACGAGTTTGCTTAGCTAAAGGACAAATGTGACAAACATGACTAGACTGAGCAGAAAAATTCAAATTTAAAAAATGCTGAGCAATAAAATTTAAACGAAGCGATGAGAGATGGCCCAAGTGTTTATGCCAGAGTTCGGTTGAAGATATGGTGAGGTTGCAGGATGGTTGATGTAATGGTGGGGTAGGTTGTGTCATGGATTTTGTCGCTGCTATCGCCACCAAGTAATATAGACCGTTACGTTGTTTACCCAAACTAATCATCCTCCTCGTAGCCAGATCCTGCAAAATACATCAATAAGAAAAAAAAAGTTACGGAGCAGTTTAAATTCCTTGTTAAACGACTGACTGACATCAAGTCAACTTTAAATGTGGGCACACATAGCACATCATGCAAATAATAAGTGGAACTCAGAGGCAGGGATTCTTTGGCAACAATTTTTGTTGTTGCCCCACTAGGCATCAACACAGGAGGTAGTGAATAATTTCGTTGTTGAAAAAATGATCGCAACGATGAAGAAATATCATCAGTTGCTCCACTATCAATAATTCAATTGCGGAAAGCAATTTTTGGCAAACCTGGTTTAGTTACAGCATGGGCTTGAGTACTGGATTCGACTTTGTCATTAAGAAGTGACAGTAGCTGCTTTAATTGGGTCTCTGAAATCCCTACGACTGACTTGTCGTTTTCTTTAGACACAGGCGTTGCCACATGATTGGCAGTGAACTTGTTATTAGTGAAGCGCCTGGTCGAATTATTTTTTGATTTGGGATGGCCTGCTGGGTACCCATGAAGTTCAAAACAAGTTTGAACCCAATGCCCCGGTTCTCCATAGTAGGAGCATTGAGGTCGTCCACGTCGTTGATCAAAACGACGTCCATTTCCTTCAAAATGACGCCCATCACCAGAGTTATTAAAATGGTCCCTGTTCTGCTCAAAACGACGTCCCCCATCTCTGTTTCTGTCTTGCTCAAATCGACCACCATTACCACTATTAAAACTCTTCTTAAATGAATGAAAGGGGCGCTTGCCTCTGTTAATTTGTTTCCCATTGTTGCCCTGAACTACCATAGTTGCACTGCTAACACAATCAGTGGATGATGAACTGAGAAGACGCTGCTTCTCTTCTTGAGAAACAAAAGCATATGCTTGCCGAATCGAAGGCAAAGGATTCATCAACAGTACTTGCCCACGTACAACACTGTAAGTTTCATTCAACCCCATCAAAAACTGTATCAATTTTTATTGGTCTTGCTGTGTCCCTTGGGATGAGTCACTGTAGGAGGTCAACTCATCCCACAGCCCCTTCAATTTTATGTAATACACCGAGACAGATTGGTGTTCTTGTCTGAAATAAGCGATATCTCGTTGGATTTCAAAGATACGAGGGGCGTTGCTTTGAGAGAATCGGTCATGAAGGTCTTCCCAAACTTCATGAGCAGTGGAATAATATATTACACTGTCTGAGATTTCTGGATTGAGGGTGTTGATAATCCATGAATGCACCATGTCGTTGCATCTAGACCCTTTTGGGTCATTTTCTTCTGATGGGATTTTGATTGAGCCATTGACGAAGCTTAATTTGTTCTTGGAATTCAAGGCCAAGGTCATGACCCTTTTCCAAGTAGAATAGTTATTTCCATTCAAGGGTTTGGAAATTAAAACCAAACCTGGATGATCTGAATGGTGAGTGAAATAGGGATTTGAGAGATTTTCTTTTGGAAGATCGAGATGAGTTTCTGGGTTTGATGAGCTTGTCATTGTTACTGTAGAGTTTCTGGGTTTGATGTATTTTCTGGGTTTGATGTATTTTCTGGGTTTCTGGATTTTGAAGAGAAAAAATTTCTTGACTGATTTGCATTGCTGCAGGAGAGATTAATTGGTTGTGATGAATATCAGCTCTGATACTATGTAAACAAAAGGATCGAAATGTTGAATTTGCTCAAGTGATTTTCCATTGATATTGAGTAGTGTATTTATACAATGTGTGGTGTAACAGATTCACTACAATCCAGGAATCTGTTACATCACAGTATGTTATTCTATAACAATAAAATAGAATCAACACTAACATTACAATCTGCACAAATACTATCTGTTACACATGACAATGTTGCTGCTCTACAATAACAGAGTTATTAAACTCTATTTTTATGAATAAAAGTATTTTCAAAAATAATATTAACTATATTCCCAAACATACATTAAATTCAATCCACCGAGTTTTGGATTTGTTAGGGTAGATTTTATAATTATAATGTTTATGGAATAAAACCATAAGAATTACTCTTGCCGACATGCAAAGGGAGCAATAGTAGTCCATTTATTAAACATTAATAATTAAAGGGAAAAGACGTTATTTGGCATTCCTTCCTACTTTTTCCTAGATTAATCATGAGATAAAATTATAAAAACACAGTCAACGTGATTTTGGCGCCTCACTGCCCATCTTATAGCTATAATTAAGAACAAGTAGATAATCTTCTTTTTTCCATCTCCTTCTTTACGATCATGGTGAGCCATTATTTTCTGTTTTTTTTTTTCCATTCGATCATGGTGTGCCATTTTCTGCCTTTTATCCATGTTGGCCGATGGTGGAAATTCAAATGATAATACTATCATTCTGTGCACTTGGTATTAATTATTTGAAAGTGGGTTATCACATTTAGGTCTTGCTGTCCTATCAAGCAAAATCTAAGTTTTTTTTTTTTTTTTTTTCCTAGGATCAAAATCAAACTTTCCACTACTGAAAATCTTTTGGCCTTCAAATCAAATGGGACATGATAAGGATCGGTCAGCGAGTATTTAGCATTATTTAAGGCTCCCCACCTTAACAAATAAACTATATATAATGTTCAACATTGTACAAGATGCTATATTTATATGTCAAAACCCTTGGTTTCGTCGATCCCATTGATGAAATGAAGTCATGATCGTACCAACCGAGTCTGACTCGGATGGCTTAAGCGTGCGTTAAGACCCAAAAAGTCACTTCGAATATGAAAGCAAGCTTAGCACTTGGATGCACAATGATAGAATGAAAGCAAGCATGGCACTCAAATTCACAATGATAGATTTTAAAAGGACACCCACAATCATATTTTCTTTGCCATTTTCATCATTGGAGGCGTGATCTGTGAGTTTCTAGTATTTAATAATGTTTTCAAAACATGTTTGAATTGGACTGCAGCAGTATTCGCTTATTGTTCAGGATAAAAACAGCACATATTGTTTTTCAAAGAGTAAATTCGCTCTAAGTAAACACATTTTTAATTATATATATACATATATGTACTGAAATACTAACAAGAAAAGAAAAGAAAAAACCCTAGCGTATCACAATGTTTAAAAAAAACATCAAATTAGCTATGATACACACAATAATTTGCTTGAAAATCTGTCCATTCCCATCACGTCAATGCATGTGAATACCACAAATAATCAAGCCATCTCTATGAACACATTTTCACCACAAAAAAACGTATAGCCTTCCACATCAGCCACAAAGCATATGTTCTATCTCTTCTATTCTTTCTCGTGGCTTTTATCTCTGGAGGAATCGCTTTCTTTCGACTTTGACAAAGGAAACTAGGAAGCCATTAATCATGAGCAGGTCAATAATGGGGTTGATTATGATCTGCTTTTGTTTATAGAATCCAAATAACAAGATTATAATAATCTGACTTCGTGCGAAACCTTTATATGCACCGAGACTCTTAGAGGGTCTATTCATAACTCAATTGTTGGTATCTATCTTTAATTTATTAATTCAAAGGTCGCTCCTTCTTTCGAGCCCACCCTCTTTTGATTCCGAATGACCCCACCTCTTGTTCAATGCATTCACCGAAAAATTCCAATTTGTGCTGACTGCTATGTTCTGTACGCGTGTGCTAGAACCCCGGAGAGAAGAGAACAAGGAGATTTGGCTTTCATTGTGTTGTTTTCCACTGACTCGGTACTCCTAATCTGTCAAGTTTATTGATTGAGTTTGAATTCCAAGTCGAGAAAATATTTTATTTTGTTGCCTAACCCGAGCTTGATGCTCGAAAGAGGCATTTGAAGTCGATGGTTTTCAACGTTTTTGTATGCTTGCATGGTTGTCTCCTCTTCATCGGCTGCTGTCATCGAGAATACAGCCTCCCTGGTGGAAAAACCCTGCTTGTCTCGTCCATTACCTGGGACAAACTTACTCGATCAAAGTCCATTTTTTAGGCTTAAAAAGAGGTTCCTTTTTTTCTGAAAAGGAGAATTTTCCAAAATCCCCTTTCGCCAGTTTGAAGAGGTGACTCTTGCCGAAACCCAATCAGTATTTTATGGCTATACTCATTGTTGTCAAAATCGCGAGTTGCTCATCCGATTTTACGAGCCAACTCATCAAACCTTGTTAACTCAGGTAGAAAAATTGATTTTGGTCAAACTCGATCAAAATCAGTCAACATCGTAAAATCGGACCGGATTGGTCCGATTTTATGATCCTAATAATTTTAAGCCTGCTGCTTCAAAATTTTAAAGCAAATTGACATGAGCAAAATCACTCTTGAAAATCAGTAATATTAACTTTAAAATTTATACTTAAATTTTTTTTTATTTTTTACTTTAAATTAAAAAAAATGATGTTTTTAAATCATTTTCATGTCCTGATGTCGAAATAATTTGTTGGAGTCGGAGCTAGTACTAGTAATATCGGTGTTGGTACCAGTATTAGTACTGATAATCCTTTCAATAATAATGTTTTTGATGAATGTATTAAAAATAACAAGGAAAATGACGGTCATGAGACTGATTTTAATTTATATAGCACATCAGCAAAATATTTATTTTAAATTTGTTAGTTTTTACCTAATGAAATTTTATGGACATAATTGTTTTGTAATGTATTTTTAAGTTATTTTGAATTATATACGAACCTTAACTAATGAAGTTTTATTACCATAATTATGTTGTATTGTATTAGGAAATATTTTACTTACGAATTTATGATTTTTCTACCTCCACGATTTTAGCTGTGATTTTACGATATTTGTACGGAAAAATTCAGGTATGATTTTACGATCTTACGATCCGAGTTTTTGAAGCCCCTTACATGTCGTGTCAAAATCGCGATTTTGACAACCATGGCTGCACCCACAAAATAATGCACTCAATGCCAATGATGATTAATAGAATGAACCCTGTTTTCTGATCCTTGATATTTCTCATCAATTATCATCATGGTGATTTTCCCTCGCAAGTTTTGGTAGGCTTATATATAGATATATAACAATCAAAAGCAGCTAAAAAAAATCAAAAATAAGAGAGGAGGCTAGGGTTTCATTAATTAATAACTTTTTAATACCTAATTAATTACTCAACTTAAATACAAAGAGACTATATATAGGTTGAAGTAAGGATATTATTCTACCCTTAATAAATAATGAAGTAAAATAACCTCATTATATATTAACGTCTCCACTTAAACTCATTATACGACAATCATAAGCATCGGGAGTTTGTCAAGTAGAAAACAAAATATATCAGAAAATAAAATGCGACTCGGTAAAGAAATTTAAAATCTGCAAAGAAGAGGAAACAAAGGGCAAAGTGATGGTGTCATGCATGAGATGATGACGAGTGACAAGACAATGAACCTCAAATGCTTAGTGTGTTCATGAAAAAAATGAGTTATGAGCAATTCAAATAGAACTCCGGTTATCACAATACATAGGGATGAGATGAAAAAGAGAAATGTTATATCTACAAGTAACCAACATAATCAAACCATCTTTTAGTTGTGTATGTCATAGCATGATACTCTGCCTCAAATGAGAATTGAGAAACAATTATTTCTTGTTCTTCCAATAAATAAGAGAATCATCCAAATAAAAAACATAAATTAGTAACATACTTGTGACCCATATGATCACTACCATGATCAGAGTATGCACATAGCTCCAAGAAAATGGTGGATGGAAGTAAAAGATTTTGAAAGACCGTACCTCGAATACATTGCAAAATATAAAGAACAATTGCCCAATGAACGAAAGAGGAGGAGCAACAAACAGGCTAACAATATGAACAACATATGCAATGTTTAGACAAGTAATATTGACATATAACAAGCTAAGAAGTACAAAACCCAATCATAAATAATTATTTGATGTCAAAGTCAGGATAATTTAATAGGCAAGCTAGCTGACATATATTTTAAAACATATGATATAAGTGTTTGATTATAATTTTTTTTGAATGTTATCAGAATGAAATAACAAAAATAAGGATAATCAAATGAAAAAAAAAATTCCACATTGAATATACAAAAAACTTGATCTTCATTTCACACTTTCTAATTATATAGTTAGTGTTATCCAAGGAACTTATGTGTAATAAACCCAACAAGTGTGTTTGGATTAATAAAAGCTAAAAAAGTAAATGAAGAAGAATAACAAGAATAAAAAGAATTTAGTGATTGTGTAAACTTACAAATGTGTATGGATTGACATAGCGGTGGAAACATAATCTTAGACAGAGCAAGAAGAATCGTAGAGGAGAATGGTGCTTCAAGTGTGCTAGAGTGTAAAGTGTCATTACTTTCAAAATGATTAGTATGAATTGGTCAAACATGACAGAATCCGCATAAAAGATATCTATATAAATAAGATTAGATCTAGTTAAGCTATAAGGAGTTGATGAAATAAAAAGAAAGAAAGGTATATGCTCTAAAAAGACCAAATGATTGAGTTTTTGGATCAAAACAATGATACCCCTCTTTACTTTCAACACAACCAAGAAATACACAAATAACAAATTGAGAGAATAACTTGTTGTGTTCTACTTCAAAAAAAAAAACAAAATAAGTACAACAAAATTTTTTAAGGATATAATAAACAGGAGAATATTGATACAACTTTTCAAAATGCGATAAACCTGAAATATAAGAAGACAAAATTGTATTAATCAAACATATAGCAGTAAGAACATTTTTACCCAAAAACTCATTAGTAATTGAAGTAGACAAGGGAGAATGAGTAATTTTAACAATGTGCCTAAGTTTTTTTCAGCAATGTCATTTTGCACAAGAGTATCGCTGAATAGTTTCATATGAGGTAAGTAACTCATAAATTTTATTAGAGGTGTATTCCACACGTAGGTCACACTTAATACATATGTTAATGACTAAATGTTGAGTTTTGATAAGAGTTTAAAAAGCTAAATATATCTCAAGGAATTTAAAAGGATATTTCATTAAATAAACCTAACAATAATGAGTATAATAATCAATAAAAAAAATATAATATTAAAACCCTCCCTTTTGACAATAGGAGAAGGTCTTCACACATCAAAATGAATCAAATCAAATGGAGAAAAAGAAACAAAAATACTTTGATTAAAAGGTAAAATAGAAAATTTTACGAGTTTAAATCCACTACAATAAGAAATATCACAAGTTTATAAATTTTTTAAAGCTCTCATGGATGCCAAAAACTCAAATGAGATGACAAAACATGTTCTAGATGAGAATGCTATAAATAAAAAAAACAGAGAGAGAGAAAGGAATAAATCTAAAAGAAGACAAGTTAGCACTAGTAGCAGCAACAATAACAATAGTTGACACTTTCAACACATCCAAAATATATAGTCTCTTCTCCCTACGACTTGTCCCAATCAACTTCTAAGACTGGAGATCTTGCATACAATAAAAAAGGAAAGTGATGTGAACCTCGTGATCACGTGGTCAACGCAACCCACAACCAAGAATGAGGTCTGATCTCGGAAAGCCGAAATAGGTCTAATAGGAGTGTGACACAATGGAAACCTGCTCCAAGACACCAACACTATTGAAATTAGTAGAATGACATCACGAAGCCAGTTAATCTTCGATAAGTCGAATTCAGTTTTTTCAAGAACTAAAGAATGCAAGAATCACTCTCACACATAAACTGAAAAGTTTAGAATTAAAATTCATCAATGGCTGCCGAAATTTAGCTAACATGAGTTTAAATAGTCTTTGAAAAACTAACCCTAATGGACCCCTTATGTGGACATAAATGAGGTCCACTCAAAACTGACCCAGAACCCTAAGTTGGAAAGCCCATGACTTAATACAAAGAAGCCTTGGATCCTAGCTGAAAACAAAGTATTAATTAAGCTCAAACAAGCCTTAGGTTGTAGCTAACAAAATTAAATAAATCTCATAAGGTTTATTTGTTGTCTTTCATACAGCCCATCAATCCCATGTTTCCATGTTGTAGTAGGATTCTTTTGGCTCCTTTGTTGTCCTCACTTCATAGCCCAAATAAAGTTTGGTTGGACTCCTCCTGCACATAGATAAGATGTATTAGGGTCTTCTCTTGATACTTCAATGGTCCTTGCAATTCTGACTTGGTTGAAACCTTCAAAACCACTAATCAAACCCCTGAACATGTAGTGTAATGGGTCCTTGTTAGTGTTTTTGGGCTGGTTCGCATTAGAAAGTATGACTAAATAATCACCAGAATTACATATTTGACCAACAAATGCAGGATTCAATATGAGATTTGGAATGAGATAAATATTAGGGAGAGACACATGAGTGTGATTATAGAACCAATATATGCCAAGGGTATATGAGTATTTATGACATAAATAGAGGACGAAGGAGACATAAACACAAAATATAAGGAATCAGGAGATATGATACGAAGTGTCAAAATCCAAAACTCTTTCATAATGTGACATGCTTGAAGAAATATGAGGCAACTTATAAAAAATGAAGCATACATAGTTTGTGGTAGTGGGAAGAGAACCTTTTAAAGTACTTGGATCGATTAAAGAATCAGATTAGACTGTTAATGTATTATTATGGTGTGGGGTTTGTAATGTTGTGTTGGTTTATGGGCATTAGATTATGAGAGATTAATAGATTTCCAAGCTTGATTATGTTATCTCAACTTGGAACATTGAGTCTTTCAATGACCTTTCTGCTTACAAAAGTTGCACTCGTCCAAAGCAACCCTTGTGTAAGGCTTATTATAATTACTAGATCACGGTGGAAGGTGTTGCTAGCACAAAAGAGTAGAGATAATTCCATTTTCAGAAAAAGAATAAAAATGTATTTCTTCAACCAATAATCTGTCAATAATTGAATCAACATAGGAAAATGGAGAAATTTGAAAAATTGAACCTTTAAGTCCTTTAGAATCATTGTGAAGTGTCATTAAAAGATGTATCAATCGATGTTGCTCTCTACGGTCAATATAGGCATTGCATGCTTCTAATTATGTTGATTTTGTAAGAGTCAATTAATTCCAAATATCTTTTATGGAAAAATAAAATTCATAAATATTCTTATTCTTCTAGTGAAGAGCTTATATATCATTCTCCAATTGATATTGCTTTGGAAGATTTGATTGAGTGAATAACTTTTACATATGATTTTTTTTTGTCTCATACTTTGACAAATATATACCTATAAAATGCTCAATAAAATTGTTAATCCAAGTAATAATCTTTCCATTGTAATAAAAATCCACATGTAAATAACTAGGATTTTTATTTGGTAATGATGTTGAGCTTATCTCAACAGCCTATCCTTGCTCCTTTAATGCCCAAACGTGGGGTTTTTAATTGACCTCAAAATTCTTCTCTCTTTGCAGCGAGAAATAATTGGATCTCTGGATCCAATTCAAAGCTACCAAAGCATGTATGTTATTGTTTTTTCTCTCTCATTTAATAAAAAATTGTTTATTTAGTAATCAGGTCTTGAAATGCAAAAGAGCATGAAAGTTGAAATTTCTATTGATTTAAGTTGAATTCGTGAAAGTTGTGCTTGAGATTAATTTGTGTTTGGATGCCATGTTAAGCAATCAAAACAAACTAAACATGGAAATTCAAAAGTAAGAGAGGAGAGTGGGTTTTATTAATGAATAACTTCAATATTTAATGAATTATTTAACCTAAATATAGAGAGACTATATATAGACTAAAATGATTTTTTTTTTTTTGTTATAGTCTTAATAAATAACTAGACAAAGTAACCTCATTATCTTAAGATGCACACACACACACATATAGGCTAAAGCAAATAGACCATATTGCTCTTAATAAATAATTAAACAGATTAAATTCATTATATATATGTGGGGCGGGGGGGATTGTGTACATGGAGCAGTCCTAGGAAGAAAAATTATAATTAAAAAAAAAAATGGAATTCACCTTGGTTATTTGTAGGGATTCGTGGCCCAGGTGCTGAGGCTCGATTTCCGTGTGGTTGGGCTGGCAGTCCTGGACACCTCATAGAAAACATTTGTTCTTCTAAGAATCCTTGTCGTGGCCCGGGCATATTAAGCACATGCCCATCACCATGTTTTAGGCCTTTCAATTTTTCTAGGTGCTCGATCACGTGGAAAACCAACCAGGCATCCACGTACTTGGTTGTTCCTCTGTTTGATTTACCTCAAATATATATATATACACATATTCAAAATAAAATCCAATGGATAACTTTATGATTTTTTTCAGAATATAAATAAAAATAATCATTACCATTACTATTCCGGATATTCAGAATCTTGATCTAGTTTTGACTTTTGAGGGGTGTTTAGAGTACACTAATGATTGTTTTCAAAATATTTATTAAGGAAAATAAACAGGTAATATGAATTTAAATTGATATTAATAACATGTTTTTCTCTACTGTAAAAATTCAGGACATCTATCTCCTCCGTTGACTGATGACTAGAAAATAACAAAAATAAGATATTTATATCAAAATTGAAGTTGAAAAATATTAAAGTATTGGAATTATAAGATGCAGCTAGTTTTTCTTTTAAGAAAAAAGGAAAAATACCAAACAGCCCAAAACAATTAAGTTTCTTGTTTTCTTGTTTCGGAACAGAAAACCAAAGAAACAAATCGTTGTTCAAAACGGAAGTGAACAGTAAATGGCAGCAAATGAATAATTGATATGAGTTTCTCAGCATCAGCAGCATCTTCTTCTTCTTCGGCTGTTTCCTCACCTTCTTCGACGGCAACCTCCTGGTTTTCCGGTATTGTTCGTGGCCGAACCAATAGATCCGGCAGCGTGAAAATGACGAATAACTCCAGTGAATACAATGCTGGACCTATCAAAGCCAAGAATCAGTTCTGCGGTGTGCTTTTCAAGTACGGACCCAAACCTATTCAGGTCAGATTTGATTAACTTCTTTCAATTCTCTATTCAATCAAATTTATTAAAAAGCCGATGCGTCTCGTCTGGATTTGTCCACTTGAAACAAGTAATTAGCTCAATTATTTTATCGGTTTTCATCGCATTTAGTTTATAATAATCAAAAAGAAATTTAAATTTGTGCTTTTGGATTTGATTTCTCGATTGATTTCTCTGCAGGTTGCGTTTAAAACAGGTGATTATAAACAACAAGTCATTTTTATTGGTGGATTGACTGATGGTTTTCTAGCCACTGAGTATGTATTATTTAATATGTAATTTTAGATTATTAATCCATTCATTTAATAAAAGTGATAGAGATTTATTATTTTGTTGATGTGAACAAAAGATATAAAATTATGTTGGTTGTATTGTTATGAGATTTTTTTAATTTGATATATAGATACTTGGAGCCTCTTGCCATTGCTTTGGATAAGGAGAAATGGTCACTTGTTCAGCTTCTTATGTCATCCTCGTATACTGGATACGGCACCTCCAGCTTGAAACAAGTACATTCTCTCTTTTCAAATTCATGTTGATATGGGGTGAATCTGTCTCCGTTTCTTTATACATAGGGTTCCTAGGTTGATCTTTGTTTTGTTTCGTGGTAGTTAAAGCTCCAACTTTGATTATTGAATTGTTCTTGGACTAAGGTCTCGTTTGGTATTGTGGTTCCACCTCGCTTTTAAAAATTCTTGATTTTTTTCAGCTTCAATTAATTTTATTTTTGTTTTTAGATCATTCTTATGTATGGGTGACAAAAAAAAATGAAAAGGCATTATTTTGATGCATTTCTAAGTGAAAATCATTTTGAAAAATAACCTTTACCACCCTCTCAAACAGGCTCTAAGCTCTAACTCATCTTATGATTGCAAGCATTGATTAATCTAAATCTGGCATATGTACCCTAGTGATTGATGTTTTTATGACACACATACACATATAAGTCTTTTCATGGTTTAGAATTTAATATCTAGCTGCATAAACTTTAAGATAGTTTTTTTTTTTCTTGAAGGATGCCTCAGAACTTGATCAGCTGGTAAGCTATTTGATCAACAAAGAAGATTCTGAGGGTGTGGTACTCCTTGGGCATAGTACTGGCTGTCAGGTGAATTCTGATTGATTTTTTACAATTTACTTGAATGGGTCATATCTCTTCTTTCTTTGTATATGAGATTAGCTTATTTTTTGTATTAACATGGATCTAGGATATCGTGCATTACATGCGAACAAATGCCGCATGCTCCCGAGCAGTCCGTGCTGCTATTTTACAGGTAGTCTATGGCCCTATTTAGTTGAAGTTATCGTTCCACTTCAATGAAAACCTATCGCACTTCAATATTCAAGATCCTGAAAGTGAACCATAAGTTGTTGCATGGATGCTTAGATAAGTCTCTGTGCTGAATGATTTGCAAAGCAGATAAACAATTCTAGTTTTAGTCTTGTGTCTTAGTTGAGTGTCAGATCTGTACCTTTTGGTCTTTCCATTAGGTTTAGTTACTAAACTGGTGAACAATCATTCTGTGTAACTTTTCTACGCTCAAATAGCTTTTATGTTTAAATAAATATCAATATGATCTTGATACCAAAGAATGTGTATTTTACTGTCAGCTGGACATGGACTTTTTATAATCTCTGTGATGACATTTTATTTCTTGCAACTGCTAGCTTTGTGCACCCACTTGCAGCTTTTGCTTATAATTCCAATTGGAATGTTCAGGCTCCAGTTAGTGATCGGGAGTATAGAGCAACTCTTCCTGAAACAGCTTCCATGATAGACCTGGCTTCAACCATGATAGCAGAAGGTCGGAGCTCTGAATTAATGCCCAAGGAAGCTGATCCCTCTGCCCCAATAACTGCCTATAGGTATGCATGCAATATATTACAACCATGCTAGTGTTCAAAAATATTATTGAATATTCCCTAGAGCTCAGAGATCACATGTGCTTTCTTGGTTTTGCCATTTTTTTGGTCCTGAGTGGTCATATCTTTAGATGCCGTGGAAGTCCATTGAGTGAAATTGCTCAACTTCCTGCATACAAAAAATTCTTCATGTTCCAAAGAAAAAAAACACCTTCACATTCATGTTATATATACCTTTATTGACCTTTTCTCCACACAGAACTGTATTATATTTTATCACTAAATAAAGCATTTTGCAGGTATCACTCGCTCTGTGCCTACATGGGGGATGATGACTTGTTCAGTTCTGATCTTAGTGATGACCAGCTGAGAATGAGACTTGGTCACATGAGCAACACACCCTGTCAGGTAGGGATATTCCTACTCTGTTCTTCTTAGTCATGGTATATGCTTGTAATTCATGTCACTGCAAAGGAGCATCATTGAAAAGTGTTGGCAGCTTAGACCTAGGAACCAGCTCGTTTATTTTTGTATCATAATTTTACCATTTTTGCCTTAAGGGAATTTGTAGTGAAAGTAAGGGTATTTAAGAGAGAATGCAGTATGAAGGGTCGTACAAATCATTAAGATTTTGCAACCAAAATTTTATGCTTAGTGGTACCAATTTCAACTGATAAACATAGTTCCGTGTCTGCTTCAGCACTAAACTACTAATTCAAGAAGCATGTTGTCTTATTGTTGCTTTGTTATTACCTAAAACTTAGCCACATCTCTCATGCAGGTTATCTTTTCAATGGCTGATGAATATGTACCTGAGTATGTTGATAAGAAAGCTCTGGTAGAAAGGTGAAAACATAAACTTTTATCTCGGACTTCCAGTTTATCTTGTTCACTTGTTTGGAGGTTTCACTGAATCCACCATAGAGCCGACAATAATTGGTCCCTTTTTTTTTCATGGACGTTTAAAAACCATAATAAAACGTACCTTATTGTAGCGACTTTAGGCATGTTTTGCTCTATATCTGCGTGCATACAAGTGCTATTGACAGGAAGAGATTTGTGACTTGAATGCTTCTTCATGTACACGTTTCAGATTGTGCAGAGTGATGGGTGGTGCGGAGAAAGTTGAAATTGAACATGGTAACCACTCCCTCTCAAACAGAGTCCAAGAAGCTGTCCAGGCAATTGTTGATTTTGTTAAAAGAGATGGACCCAAAGGCTGGGATGATCCTTGGAACTGATCTGGTGTTTTCTCTCCATTCATTTTTCTTTCTTTTATCCATTACTTGTATTCTTTATGCTTTTCATATTGCTCTCTGTTCTCATTCATTTCCAGTTTCTATTTATGGTCGGCTTTAGTTTGCTCCTTTTTTCTCTCTCTTTTCAATTAATAGTAGCCGGGTGCTTCATGATGAAACCTATCTAGAGAGGATAATGCTGTTTTCCCCAAGCCATAAAAAAAAAAAAAAAAAAAAAACAATGTCATCTCACCATTTATGGCTTCTAGCAGTGTTCAGGTACTGTAATTTAAATGATGGATTGATTTTGTTGTTCATTCTTGAGTCAATTAGTTGCCAGCTTGTGAACTTAATGTCAGCTCGAGTCTAGTTTTTATCTCAGCTTACACCGGATCATCATTTTGGAGAACTGATCTCTTATAGTCTTTTGTCACTTCAATTGGGTGTCTAAAAATGGAGTTCATTTTGTTTTCTTGTAGTAGTAAGAGGCCGAAGGCAAATACCCTCGGTCTTCTCCTGAAGTGCCACTGCAGCTTTATCATCCTAAGATTGGCCATGATCTAATGTCAGGCCACATCCTCTCTTGGGCTTTAATGGCTTCCAATAGTGTTATGCGCCGTTGTAATTTACTTGAAGGTTTGGGATGCTCCAACGTAATAGTATTAGTCTAGGAAAATTGCAGTTGTAAATATTATATGTCACTCTTAAAAAAATTGGTTAAAATGATTTTTAAAATTAAATTTAAAAAACAAAATCAAACTTCATTCTATTCTTATTATACAATAATAAGTTATATATTCTTATACAAGCTCTCCAAGTAAAGAGTTTATTTTTATGTAAAATTAAAGGAGTTTGGGAAAACTGTTTTGGAATAAAAAAAATATGCAGGTTATAACTATATCGCAACTCTTTTTACTTGTAAAGTTTGCATAAGAATACATCATTTATTATTGTATAAAATAATAATAATAATAATAATAATAATAATAATAATAATAATAATAATAATAATAATAGAGTTTAGTTTATTTTTTTTATTTAAATATTTAAATCAGATTTTAAGTATAACAGATGCCATGCGTGATTTGCTAAAGTATTATTTTTCTAATTAAGTTTTGAACATTTTTCTTTTGTTTTTATTGTGCTGAGTCTGCTGACTTCGCAAAAAAAAAAAAAAAAAAAACTCTTGATAGTCAGACGACTTGATCCTTTTGTTTTGGTTGATAAGGGATCAATACTTATATTTATTATCTTTGATTGGATTTTTTTTCTCTAAACAATGACTAAAGAGAGGGTGATAATTTGTTATTTTGGATTCGGTCAAGTGTTGAATTCATATTCTCTTATCCTGATAAGATACTGTGTTGCTTGTTGGCCTCTGGTCGTTGGGGACTGGTGCCTACCAATGGTGTTGTGTCGTTTAGCTAAGACCCGAAAGCCTTGTGTTGGAAAACTGCCCCTAAATCACAGCCATGATAAGATTGAAGAAATTCCATCTCGGCTTTCTCAGAAAAAAAATCTGAACCTTCTTTGTATGCGACAATATTAAGCCTTGGAAACTCCTTCGCACACTTGGCCATCACTTGATGACCGAAGGCCTCCCCACTAAGCTCCTTGGTCCCTTTTATTTCATGGTTTAGATTTCTTAACTTAGCCAGCTGGTGTCATCAAATAGATGACAAAGGCCACCGGATTTGTTGAATTTATTTAGTTAATTTTTATTTTAATTCCTGAGCTTATCAAACTTGCCCAGATAGTGATAGCCACAGCATCTCCATCGAAATAAGATTGAAGGAATTTCAGCGTACAATCATTTGGGAATGGTCTATTGTCATTAAAATCAAATGTCCCCGCACGATTTTGTTTCATCTTCTTATTTTTCCTGAGCTTATCGAACTTGCCCAGATAGTGATAGTCACATCATCTCCAGATGATTAATTATTTTATTTTATTTTATTTTATTTTATAGGATTTTATTTTTGTGTATCTTCTAGTTTGTTTAGGCTGGTTTTTGGTTTTATTTAATAAATTGTAAACTTTTTAAAGTAACAATTTACTTGGAAAATATATTTAGTAATGAAATTATAAATTCGAATTTTATTTTATTTGTTTTTTGGAGAAATTGTGTTTTTGTATTGACTGTTTTTTCTATGTTGGTTTCGTCAGCGTTAGTTTGTAACTTCATTGATAAAACTCATAATATAATTGAGAGTGGATATACAAGCTCAAGAATAAATGATATGATTAGGGAAAAAATATAAATCAGAATTGGATTTTGCTGTGATGTTTATAATTGTCTAGCCTTACAACAACAGGCATAACTCTCATTCTGGTAGTTGAATTAGGCTGAAATTCTACCAAAAGTTTTCAAGCATATTTTTGTATGTTGAGTTAAAATTTCATATCAGTGGGGAAGCTGATGTATGGTTTTTGTTATTGGATTCATTTTGATTTATGGACTTCTTATATGACATGGATTCTTTTCCTAGGGACACAAGGGTATCCAAAAGATGAGGCAACAAACACAAGACTTCCTTTAGCTATTTTTGATGATTAATGATAGCAAACACTAGATTTTATTAAGCTATAGAGTCTTTATAGTTTATAGAGCCAAACACATGGTTGACGACCACTTCTTTCAATGACACTTTCATATGCATGTTGGCATTGAGTTTTGGGCTGTTATTTTATTTTTTATAAAACATAATTTATTGTGTTTGTGATCTTATATTCAGACCATTAAGTTTTTATGTCTTTTGTAGACTATAATTACCCTTTTGATAAGGAATGTAAGGTTATAGACTTTGTGTTATGAATTATATGGGTGTTTGAGAGAATTTTCACATTTAAGTTGTTGATGAACTGAAAATCAAATTATCAAAGAATAATTGTTTTCATGATGCCATTCCCAATACTTCTTGTTTGCGATTTATTATAATCATTGGGTAAGAGTTTTATTCAGATATATAGTTTCAGTATCTTAGTTAAGATAATTATTGGTTTAAGTTTTTATCCTTAAATTTGATTTTTAGCTTTCTCAAGTTTGTGTCAATATTCATTTTGGGTTATATGATTGTGTGATCACTGAGTTTATATCAATTGATATTAGAGCAGAGCTTGACTCTAAAAATCATATATATATATATATATAGTTTGTTTCCATGTCAAATCTACTTGTTTCTGTTCAATTAGAGTTTGTTAGTATATATATATATATATATGTAAAGATCTATCTGTAGATCTTGATAGGTTTAAAGAACTAATCCATGAATATAAAGCTTTAGAGAGAGAGAGAGAGAGAGAGAGTAGAAACAACGGTAGAAGGATGTAGTATAAAAGATAAGGGATGCCACCTTCATACGTGTTGTTGGCAACAATTGGCAATAAAAGAGCCCTGGAAGCTTAAACAAGAGACTTATAAAATGGTTTCTTCAATTTTAGCTATTAGAATGGAGAGTTTGGTATCTAAATTTTGAGCTCAGGATTTAGTTGATAATTATCTGATTCCTCATAGCATAAAACTACCTTGAGATTTATTAATTGAATTACCCTTGTTACTGATTCAACGACAAATCACGGCACATGTAACTGGCACTGATAGGCCATTTCATTTCATTTCTCTATCGAAATCTGCATGTATCATAGTTAGGGCATCATCCCTGTCAACATTAGAGGCTGAAAGCAGATTTATTGGAGCCTACCATAATTATGGCTTTTTTTGTTGGTGTTGTGGGCTGTATTCGCACCATTTGTCAGTCGCTCCTGGCGGCAGTGGAATAATTAACCACCTTCATTTACGAGCATTTAAACTCGCACCTGCCTAGCCATAATACTCATTTTTCTTCCTCTTTTTTTTTCAGACTAAGGTCTATTTCGTATTTCAAAAGTATTTTTGGAAAAAGCTAAAGAAGATTTGTTTATTTTCGATTATTAGAGTTATATTTTTTTATATATATAAATAACACAAATTTTAATGTACTGATGAGATATATCTATACAGATTAAATATATATAAAAAAAACTTAATTTTGATTCGAGGATTGCCTCCCTAATCAACAGGACAATACTAAAATATATTACTCCTTTTATAAGTTTTTTTCTCACCCGTATTCTTAAAACTATTTCCTGAAAAGAGAAAAAGGGTTATTTTCAGCTCCCATGGGATGCCAATGAGCGGGAGCCGTTTTGGTTCACGTTTCCGAAACCACACCTCACGTGACACCAGCCACCCCCATCATGCACCATCCTAAATGACATTAATGCCCCCACCGCCGACCCTTCCCCCTCCCATGCGTCCCCATCGAAGACGCCCTGTCGGTGGCTGTACGTACCCTTCACAGATTCTGCAACATACCAGGGCATTATGGTCAATAGATAAATGTTAAAATAATACTGTATCTAATTCCGTCGTACCATGAAGATTTTTAGGGTTTTTTTTAATGGTATTTATGCATGTTTTCTTTACTTTAAGGCAACCAGCGAGCAAGTGTAAAATAATGAATAATAGATTAGATTAAATTAAATTAAATATATTTGTTGAACGATTTTAAAAATATCACTCACATCAATCCATTATATCATAAAAATTTATAAATTCTATCAAGTACTACCCTCAAGAATTAAACTCAAATAATCAAAAAAATGATTAAAAGCATATTATTTATATCAATAAGGAAAGATTAATATAGCGACATTTTTTATTTCAAAATACAACTTTGACAATTTCCTTTAAAGAATTATTTTTATTAAATTTGATTATCTAAATACTTTTGACTTGTACCTAGATTCTATATTGAGGCTGAGAAATTTGACTTGTTTGAAATTTAATGTTGAGCTGATTACTTAAATTTTTTATTTATTTTAAGATTTTATGTCAAGGTTAATCACCCGTCTATTTTGATCTATCTGAATCTTATGTTGAAGTTAGTCACGTAATAATTTTGACTCAATTTAAATTTTTTGTCGAGGTAACTCCCGTAACAATTTGGACCAGTTAGATTTTGTTTTAAGGTTAATTACCTTACAATTTTGATCTATTTTTAAGACTAGTCAACTAAAAACTTGTGCCTATTTACATTTCCATTTCCATTTATTTTCTACATTTCATAAAGACGACTACTTTACTCATTTTCTACCCTCAAGTTTTCCATTTATTTTTAATATATATATATATATATATATATATATCTCAATCAAATTCAATTAATTTTCATCTTTTTATAATTTCTTTACATAGAAAATGAACTACTTATTTTTTTTATTTGATTATTGCAGGTGTTTTTATAATTTATATTTTGTTTGTCGTATTTAATTTAAATTGGATTATAAAATAAATTAATCTTAATACAGTAAATTCAATAATTCAGGCATTCAAATCTTCTTGGTTTTTTAATGACAATGAAAATTTTACGTTGATGATTCGTTGAAATCTAATTCTGCATGGATTTATTATTTTGCCCAAATTTATATTATATAAAAAAAATCACACATAATTAATATTTTTACATTTAAAAAAATATAGTCCAGGCCTCAATGAACGTGAGTAAGTGGCTAGTAACATATACTTGGCATGTATTTTAAATATAAAAAAATCATAACCTTTTACTTTTAAAAAAAATATATATTATATTTTATCTAACTGACTAAAATATTTAAAAAAAAACTATTTTAACTAAAAACATAATGCAAGCATGGGTGTATATCATGGTTGTCAAAATCACGATTTTGACACGAATCGGAAGTTGTTTTTGAACTCGGATCGTAAAATTGGAATCGTAAAATCGTACTTAAAATTTACGGTACAAAAATCGTAAAATCACAACTAAAATCGTATAGGTAGAAAAATCATAAAATCGTAAGTAAAATATTTTCGAATGCAATATAATATAATTATGACTATAAAATTTTATTAGTTAAAGTTTATACATAATTTAAAAAAAATTAAAAATACATAACAATTATATTATTATATTAGCATTTAAAAAATATTGTTTTTTTTGTTGTTTTTTTTTTAAATAGGAGAGAGGGGGGGAGGCTAGCCTAATTTTTTTTGTTTTTTTTTTTATTTTAAAATAGAAGAGGGGGCAGGCTAGCCTGGGGAGGGGAGGGGAGGGGAGGGGTAGCCGTGGGGGGGGGGGGAAGGTGCTAGGGTTGTAGAGTGTAGGCAGATCGCGGGATGAATTTTAGGATCGTAAAATCGGATCGATTCGATCCGATTTTGATCGATTTTGACCGAGTTTGATCAAAATTATTTTTTTATTTAAATTTACAAAATTTGATAAGTTAACTCACAAAGTTTTGTAATTTTATATGATTTATACGATTTTACAAATCAACTCGTAATTTTAATAACAGATGTATATATGGTGTTAGTTAGGTATGGATGCTCCGAGTCAATAATGAAACCTAGTAAGAAACCCGGAAGAAGTAGAGTTTCAATTGAAAAATAGAACACAAACCGAAACGGAATGGACGTCCTAGGTTTTGTGTAAAAAGAAAGGATTTTGTTTCCCTTGCTTGAGTTTTAAACCGCTGTAGACTCAGAAGATAACTCTTTTGCTTCCTCCTCCTTTCTTGAAAGGAAAAGCTACCAGAGAAAGATAGATTTAAAAGTAATAGAAAGGCAAACAACCCTGCTGTCTTGCAACTGGTAATAAACTACATTACCTTACTTTTCGCTTCACAGAGAAAATCAAAGCTCCCCAAAGCGTTTATAACAGGTAAGAGAACACTTATCTTGTTTATTTTGTCGAGAAAATCGAGGGTTTTTGTTTTTAGAGGGGTACTATAAAAGATTATACCTCTATTGGACTGTCATAATATTGTTGTCGTCAAGTTACTGTCTCCAAGACAACAATATTTAGTTCTTTACTTGTTCTACTTTTGTTGTGATGTTTCTTAGCAGGCATGCCTGAAAAAGGAGATAGCCAATCATGGATTTTTCACCGTTCAAACTTCGTGTTCCAATGGCGTCTTCATGTACTAGCAGCTTTTGTTTTCCTTGGCATGGTGATTATTGGGAGCATAGATGGGGGTACCATTAGAAGCATCGTCGAATCAAGAAGGTCCACGAAGCAATATTTGACGAAGAAAACTCACACACAACACCCTTTCACAAATCTAACCCAACAACAAGAAATCCTTCGAAATTTCTCTGCAATCACAAAAAATGGCACCACCAATACCCCATTAGCCCAAGAGAGCAACGACAAAAAACCTCTCACACAAAACCCTCTTATGAATCTAACCCGGCAACAAGAAACCCTTCAAAATTTCTCTACAGTCACAAAAAATGGCACCACCGACACTGATACCAGGGTACCACCTAGTTCTAACATAGTAATAAACAACAACGAGAATGTTTCTCTTGCTCAGAATTATTCAGATGGAGTTTTGGAGAATTTAGCGTCGGGAAGGAATGGATCAGATGGTAGTGTGAAGTGGGTGTCAACTGAATTGGAGCCAAACTTGACGGAAAACCTTCTTTCAAGGTGGCTAGCTCCTGGAGGGGAACCTTGTAGAGAGTCACGTACGGTGGAGATTATGATTCCTGGATTGGATGGTAAAGATTTGATCGAGTTGACAGCTGGTGATAGTCATGAATTTCGTTTTCAAGCTCTGGATGAATCCAAGAATCTTGTTTGTTCAGGTGGCGATTATTTCGAGACTGATCTCTCTGGAGAGGCATGGAAATCAAGGCCTTTAGTCAGGGATTTTGGAAATGGGTCTTACTCTATTTTGCTTCAAGTTCATCCTGATTTTGCTGGTGATTATAATCTTACTCTTATTTTGCTCTATAGGCATTTTCTAGGTCTTAAATTCTCACCATGGAGATTTGTTTTTGATAAACAATTGCGTAAGTTTCGAATCAAGTTTGTTAAGGGTGGTACTCAATTGCCAAAGATTGGAACTTGTGAAAAATCTGATTTCAATAGAGATCTTTGGTTAGGAAGGTGGACAAGGCACGCTAAAAATGATGGTTGCCAAATCAGTAATGATGGCCGGTACCGCTGTCTGGCGCCAAATTTTCCATGCCAAAGTCCTTGGTGTAGCGGTTCTTTAGGAATGTTAGAGAGTAATGGCTGGGTGTATTCGAGTCACTGTTCATTTAGGCTGTTCTCAGCTGATTCTGCTTGGAATTGCTTGAAGAATCGCTGGGTTTTCTTTTGGGGTGATTCAAATCATGTTGATACTATAAGAAACATGCTCAATTTTGTGCTGGATTTGCCTCAAATACCATCAGTTCCTAGACGGTTTGATATGAACTTTTCAAACCCGAAAGATGCATCTCAAACTGTTCGAATTACAAGCATTTTCAATGGTCATTGGAATGAGACAATGAATTATGAAGGATTTAATTCCTTGATGGATGAAGGATTTAGGAGTCTGTTGAAAAAGTACTTCTCGGAGGACACAGTGCCAGACACTGTAATCATGAATTCAGGTTTACATGACGGCGTGCATTGGCATAATCTTAGAGCATATTCTGAGGGAGCAGGGTATGCAGCATCATTCTGGAAAGAAGTCATGGATTCGGTGAAGCAGAGAGGGTTGGCAGTTCCACGGATCTTTTACCGGACAACAATAGCCACTGGTGGGTATGCAAGATCACTGGCATTTAATCCGAATAAGATGGAGGCATTTAATTGGGTTGCATTGGATAAGTTTAGGCGAGCTGGGTTGGTTTCTGGTGTGATAGATAACTTCGATATGACTTTTCCATGGCATTTTGACAATCGGTGCAATGATGGGGTACATTATGGCAGACCTCCAGCTAAGATGAAATGGAGGGATGGTGAAATCGGCCACCAGTATTTTGTGGACCTCATGCTGGCTCACGTGCTGCTCAATGCTCTGTGTTCAAGGTAGCAAGTGAATTCTTTTGGCTGTCTATCAACAACGAGGAACACCGTTGCCAGCTTCACGGGGCTAGCCAGTGCAAGGAGTTGCAGGCAACGCTAAAAATTGCTGTTGATACGGGCTTTGGGCAATTTGGAGGAAAATTCAAGACAGTTTGGTTTTCTCATGTACATCACGTTGGTTCACGCCGTTATTTCCTGCTTAGGATTGGCATTTTTTATTTGTTTGTAGATGCAATGTTTTCAAAGGTATATTAGGAGAGGCCATAAAATTTTCGATAGACAATAAGTATAGAATCTATTATCATGTTCTATTGTAATTATACATAGATTTGGTGGGAGTTCAGTGTTCGTTTATGAAGTTCAATCACGTTGCATTGTTGACATCTGAAGTACGAGCATCTAAACTGCCTGGAATGATATTAATCAGCTCATTATATGCATGCAATGAACAGAATTTTAAGTGAATTTCAATTGATTTGGCAGTTTTCTGCAAGTGATTTGTGCACGCAATTTCAATTTTGTGGTCTGCATGCCACCTTATAGCAGTTGCTTTACAGGTATCAAGTATTAAGGCAATGAAGGTCAAATGTTTGTCTACTTGTAAATTCTTAGCTACGCATTACAAAGTATGAAAACATATTTCATTCCCACTCCTTCTCAACAAGTGAAATCTTCATAGAGTTCACACTTTAAGAATGGTATTTTGTTAATGAAAATAGCTATAAAAAAAGACAGATAATGTAAGAATTTTGTGTGTAGAATCTGCTCATGCTTATCTAGTACATTCAGAGAATGTACATTTGTTTCCAACATGTTACCACGAAGTTCTGGATGCATGTTGAGGTTTGGACTCTTAAGAGGACATCATATGGAGTGATGAGGGATGTTCATCGCATCTCAATTAGCATCCATTTCCCTGAGTCTCTTCTCTGTCGAGAAAAAGAGACTTCAGGAATCTGAATTCATTCCAAGAAAAATATAAAAATAAAAATAAAAAATGGCATGCCCTTCGTTTAGCATTGTTCTTCATTCTTGTTAAAGCTTTTTTGGCAATGTAAAACAAATTCAAAGCATTGGATTTCCAACCACTGTAGTATGCAAAAGTGCCTTCTTTTGCCTTCTCCTTTATTGATACAAGTGAAAGTTTATTTAGGGCATGATGACTCGTGGAAGAATTGTGGCAGGTGATATTAGGGTTATGTTCACTTTTACTTTGCTTGCCTTGCTGCAGCCTGCATAATGAATATTGTTTCTTCTACTGTGCTGGGGAGCAATCCTTCTTCACTCGGGCAGATTTGTAATCATAAAAGTAGTGTGCATAGAGAAGGTGCTGCTGTGGAGATCAGTGGTTAAGCCCCCACGAGTTTAGAAAAATAAAAACTTGTAGTCGTAGACGTGTCGATGGTCTATTGATCATCTTTAACTTGGTGTGGCACGTGTTAGTTACTGATGGTCGGTTTGTTGATCCTCTTTTTTTCTCTTTTCTCTCTCTACAGGCTAACCTACATATCAATCCTCTAGTTTTATGTTTGTTTCCTTCAAGTCCTTGCGCTTTTGATTTGTTTTTTCTTTCGGTTTTCTACTATACAAGTTTTAATTTGTTTTCAATTTTGTCTTTCAATTAAAATTGTTATATATGTTATTTTTTTCAATTTTGTCTTTCGATTAAAATTATTATATATGTTATTTTTCATTTCAGACCTTGTTCTTTTGATATCCAGTTTCTATAGAATTTTGTTTAGTTGTTTCGGTCCCTAGGTATTGATTTGATACAATTTTGATTTTCAATTAAAATTTATTATATGTTATTTTTCATTTCGACCCTTATTCTATTGATTTTTATTTTGTGTCTAATTCCTTTAATTTTTTCTATCCAAAGGTTTTGATTTGTTTCAATGTTGTCCTTCAATTGAAATTGAATTTGATGCAATTTTATCATTCAATTGAAATTGAGTATACATGTTATTTTTCGTTTCGGCACTTATTCTTTTTTTTTTTGTTTTTGTTTAATTTTTATAATTTTTTGATCTTAAGGTTTTGATTTGTTTCATTTTTGTTCTTCAATTGAAATTGCTCATATATTATGTTATTTATTTTGGCTCTTATTCTTTTAATTTTTTTATTCTTTATTTTTTTTGTTCTACTCGGGTAATCGCTATTTGTTTTTTCATATTTATGTAACTATACTTTTAGTTTTGGGATTTTATTTTTATTTAATTTCATCCTAGAATTTTAATTTATGTTAACAATCATTCTAAATTGATATTTCTTTCTTTCTTCCTTTCTTTTTCTATTATTTTTATTTGTTCTTCAAATCAAATTCTTTTTTTCCCAATAATATTTATTCTAAATTCTTTTAATTGTTTGTTTGTGTTGAATTGCTTTAATTATTTCAGTCCTGAGGTGATTATTTGTTGCAATTGTGTCCTTTAATTGAAATTGATCATATATGTTATTTTTCATATTAACTCTTATTCTTTTGATTTTTGGTTTGTTTTTTAATCCCCTTAATTTTTTCATTCTCAAAGTTTTGATTTATTTTAATTTTGTCCTTCAATTCAAATGGCCCATATATTATTTTATTCATTTTGACTCTTATTCTTTTATTTTTATTTGTTTAATTCTTTTAATTTTTTTAGTCCTTCTAGGATAACCGTTATTTTTTGTTCATGCTTTGTTCTTAGTTTTAGTTTTTTATTTTTCTTAGTTTTTTCTTTTGTTAGGTTTTATTTTTATTTAATTTCATCTCAAAATTGAAATTTATATTAATAATCATTCTAAAATTGATATTTCTTCTTTTTCCTCTTTTTTCTTTTTTTTCCATTATTTTTATTTGTTCTTCAGATCAAATATGTTTTTTCCAAGTAATATTTATTTTAGTTTTGTCATTTTTATTTGTTCTTTCATTAAAGGTTTTGTATTATTTATTTATTTATTTATTTTTATAAAATTTTATAGTTTTAATTGTTTATGCAATAATAGGAGTAATTTCAATTGTTTTTCTATTATTTTCTTGTTTGCTCTTTTTTTAAAGTTTTGACTTTTTTTTCTTTGAGACAATTTAATAATGTTAATGTTTAACCAATGATAATGATTGTAATTTTAGTTGCTATAATCAGTATTATAATATGATATTACTAATGATGGTAATAAAAGTAATATTTCATTATAATAGTTGTGATGCTTAAATTAAAATAGTTCATGAAATAATATTAAATATATCAATAATAACAAAAATGATTATCATAATTATATTCATAATGCTAATGATATTTATTGTGGTTTAGTCTTTTTTCTCTCTCTCTTTTGTTAAAGGTTTTTTTTTTGTTTTTTTAGTTTGTTTTTGATTCCTTTAATTTTTTTGGTCTCAAGGTTTTGATTTGTTCAAATTTAATCCTCTAATTAAAATTGACCATATATTATATTATTCATTTTGGTCTTTGTTTTTATTCCTTTAATTTTTTCAATTCTTTTAGGATTTTATCGTATTTCTTTAACTATACTCTTAGTTTTGATTTCTTTTTTATTATCATTTTCTATTGTTGGGGTTTTATTTTTTCATTTCGTATTTATCTTCTTTTTTTTAATCCAATTAATTTCTTGTTTTTGAGATTTTAATGTGTTTCAATTTTATTCTTTAATTGAATTTGATTATATATTTTACTTTTTTATTCTGACACTTTTTTTTTATTCCTTTAATTTCCTCGGTCCTTCTCGGATAATCTCTATTTTTTATTCGTATTTATGCATCTATAATCTTAGTTTTAGTTTGTAATTTCTATCATTTTTTCTTTTAATGGGGTTCTATTTTATTCAATTTAGTTATGAAATTTTAATTTATGTTGATAGTCATTTTAAAATTGATATTTTTTTAACAATATTTAAAAAAAATACAACATCAAATATCAAATTAGTTATGTTATTATTCTTATTGTTATTTTATGTTTGAATGTAAACAATGAAAAATATTGTTTAGACAAAAGTAAGCAATGAAAATAGTTTTATGAAAATAATTGCTGAAGAAAATCAAAAGTATTACATATTTTATTTTTTATTTTCATCCGTATTATTTTAATATTTGGTTTAGTTTCAATACTTTATTTTTCTCGATCATTTTAAGATGGTCTTTATTTTTGTATCCTTATTTATGAATTCATTCTTTTAGTTTTGTTTTGTTTTTTTTATCATTTTCTTTTTTCTCGATGCTTTGTTTTCATGAAGTTTAATACTGAAATTTAATTTATTTTGGTGATCATTTTAGAATTGATTTCTTTTTTCTTTTTTAAAAAAAAAACATTGATGGTCCTTATTTCTTTGTCCTTATTTATGTATTCATGCGTTTGTTTTTATTCTTTGAGATAATTTAATAATTTTATTATAATCTAAGTGATTATAATAATGATATTCATAATGATATTATTACTAATGTTTCTTTTTCCTTTAGCTATTTTAATTTTTTCTTCCAATCAAATAATATTTTTTATGCTACTATTGTTTTTAGTTTGCCTTCAATCATAATGATAACAAAAAACAATTGGATTTATAAATTTCTAGCAATCAATCTATTTGATACAACAAGCAAATAATTTGTCTTTAGTTGATTTTATTAATTACAATTTCATTATTTTCCAATTAAATATTTATCCAAATAGTTAAAGCAGATCCAACAATTAATCAGTTTGCTACATAAAATAAATAAATTATTTTTAATGAATTTTATCAATTATCTGCTTATAAAGTTACGGTGCAGGTGTCTTTATTATTTTTTTTATCTTATTTCTGTAAAATTATATTACTTCACATTATTATTAAACACAAAAAATTATCTTATAAATAAAATTTATAACATTACTTTACAAAAATTCTATCCAAGCTAATTACTAATGCTATTTTTTATATATTTTTAAAAAGTGTTTCCCCTTCTGCGGAGCACAAGCCAAAAAAAACTACTTTGCATGACAATAAAATTTATCCTGGAATAGTTATTATAGTTATTTAAATGTATGAATAAAAGCCATAAATCCGTTGTAGTCTAGTTGGTTAGGATACTCGGCTCTCACCCGAGAGACCCGGGTTCAAGTCCCGGCAACGGAAATTGTTTTGCAGAAACATACAAAAGGGTTGCTCGACACATCGTGGCCATCTAATTCAAGATTCCACATTAGCAAAAATGTATTTAATTTATATAATTAAAATAAATACCGAGTTTATCTTTACGATAGTATCAATTATTCGTTTCTATGAATTTCTAATCTAGTTAAGGAAGCCTTGAATTTTTTTAAATCAATTCAGTTAATTTTTATGTTTTCTGATTTTGTTTAATTAATCTGACTATTGATTGATATTATTTAACTTTTTTATTATTTATTTATTTAAGGAGGATTATATTATATTATAAAAGTAAAAGTTATCTTAGAAAATATATTAAAGATGATTTCTAATAAAAACCTGAGGAAATACAAATGCCGCAATTAAACTATTATTATTAATAATATTTATCAATCGAGGTTAGTTTTATTTTATTTTAAGATTGGTTGTTTCCCTAAATTTTCATAACACTTTTATAAAGCAACACAGATTAGAAGGCTGGTTAACCATGTTCTTATAACTATGAAAAGCTTTAGAAATTCTTGATACGGAGTTACAAAAATTAATCTGAAATTTTTTTAAATCACTTCATAATTCATAATTTTTTTTCTTATAAAAATCACCGGATAAATAATTGATAATGAATAGGCTGATTAAAAAGACCAAACTATCCTAACTCATACTCTTTGTTTGTTTGTTTTTTAATGACACAAAAGTCATTGTATTGTAACAATAAATAATAAATTTAGAGAGTTCGTACAGTAAATGTTTTGTATTCTGGACTTTTGGTTGATGTTAATGTTTGATAGTTGATATTATTATTATTGTTATTATTATTAAGGTTAGATGGGTGCCGTTTAATTTAATGATAATATGAAAACAAAATCTTTATCCAAGAAAAAAACAAAGAAAGCACCTTCCTAAATCCCAATTCCTTCATCATATCAAGTTTTCTCCAAAACGACAAGAAATCTGGCAAATCTTGGAGGATTGAGAGCCCGCTTGTCTTTGAAGCAAGCTATCTCGGATTGCCAAGACGACGACGAAGACTGTCGACCTTGGCGTCATAGGCTTTCCTCTTCCATGGCTTCTTTTTCCTGGGCTTCTCTTCTCAGGATCACCATTTTTCTTCTCCTTGTTTCTGCTGTTGTTTTTGCCTTCTTTACTCTCCCTGTTGAAAAGGTTTCGATTTTTCTTCTCCCCTTTCTCTCTTTAAGCTTTCTCTTTTCTTTTCCGTGTCTGATGGCGCGTCTTTTGATGTGGGTTTCTTCTTCTTTTTTTGCGTTGGATTTGTGGGGTTTCTTTGATACATGGCGTATTGGTTTCTTTTAGTGGCGATGCAATTGGGGGGTGTTTACTTTTAGGGAAAGTTGTGGTATTTCATGTCTGATAGTGGAATTTTTCGGAAATTGAGGTTATTATGGTGTGTTTCTGTGCGATGTGATTGTGTTCCAGATTCATTTTTGTATAGGCATATGTGATTTTGAACTGAATTTGATTCTTTGTTCAATTTTTGAACTAATGGGACACTCACCGGTTTTATTGCGGGCTGATCAGAGACAAAAAAGATGGTTGCTTTATCCGATATTTATATGTGTGTGCTCTGCTGTTATGGGTAGGGTTCGGTATTGATTCAGATTAGTTCTTACTTAGCATGTAAATGTAATGTGATCTTTATGCTCTGCTATCATCTCAGTTTGGCTGTTTATTTTGATGTGGGGAACTGTGAGGTTATATTGCAGGAACTGAACTTTGTTCTGAACAAGTTGATTCATTGTCTTGCTCTGGTGAAATATTTTGTGTCTTTGACAACGTGTTGCGCCCCAATTCTCACAGGGTGTCTGTGGCCCGTGATCATCACACTGGTTTTGTTACATTGTGCCAATGAAGAATGATTATGCCTGAATTTGTGTATTTACTGGCGAGCTTTTCCTTGCAGATTTTGAAGGATTTCTTGTTATGGGTTGAGCAGGATCTTGGGCCTTGGGGTCCCCTCGTACTGTAAGTCAATTTTATGCACCCATGTTCCTTGTATTTTTTAATTTGCTTGATATTAAATTGTTTTTGTTCTTGATTTCCTTAGCATGACGTGTATGGACATAAATAGTTCCAATTCCTTTTCATTGGGAAACCTGTTGATTTCTCAGATTGTAATCAATCACTTGAGTATTTATGTTTGCAAACCCTTGTTTGTTGCTGATGCTGCATTAAATTAGTTAGACACACCAGTCACACAGCACATTGAAATCAAGCTCACTCTTATTTTGCCACTTGCAGAGCCATTGCATATATTCCTCTAACAATCTTGGCTGTTCCAGCTTCAGTGCTTACTGTAAGGATTTATACCGTTTCTTGTGCCTTTTCCTGCTTATTTATCTTTTCTTGATAACTTAAATAATCAATCCTTTCATTCTATCGGCTTCTATTTTGCTTATCCGCCATTTGTTTGTTCTCCCAATAATGCACTCCCAATTCATTGATTCTGATCTCTTCACTTGCATATCTTCAAGTAGTTGTGGAAGAAAACTTATCCTGTATAAGTTCTATTTCTCTTGTAACTTGGTCTCCATATTTCAGCTTGGTGGTGGATATCTTTTTGGGTTGCCTGTGGGCTTTGTTGCTGATTCTATCGGTGCCACAGTTGGTGCTGGGGCAGCATTTCTTCTAGGAAGAACGGTAAGCTATTCGACTCTTGCAATGGTATATACTTCCTAGTTCCAGCAGCATTAACATGCACAGAAGGAGAAAAGGAGCATCTTTTTGTTACTATTGCTCAATCACGCATCTGAGCTTGCGTTTGCTGCTTACTGTTAAAAGTTTTAGGAAAAAGGGAAACATGCATTTCCTTATATGTATTTTCATTTCCTTATGGTTTTCTGTAACCAGTTAGAGTTGTAGTTTCTATGTTTGATACTGCAAGTGTTTAATTTATGTCATATTCTGGTGCCTTCAGATTGGTAGATCTTTCGTTGTCTCCAAGTTGAAGGATTACCCAAAGTTTAGTTCAGTTGCAATTGCTATTCAGAAGTCTGGCTTCAAGGTATGTGTACTTCATATTTGATCCTCAAAACTTCAGTGGTTATGTAGCTACATATATTTGCAAGTTCCTTGTTATTCCTCTCCTGTCCATTATTTCTAACACAGCATACCCTTCTCTGAAATCTCTGAAGTTTCTTATTTTGTTGTGCAGATTGTTCTGCTGCTTCGACTTGTTCCTTTACTGCCTTTCAACATGCTGAATTACCTGCTGTCCGTCACTCCTGTTTCAATAGGGGAATACATGCTGGCTTCCTGGATAGGAATGATGGTATGTTCACTCCTCCTGAATTTAATGCTGTGTCAAGATACAAAAAGTCTTATGAAATGCCAAATATGTATTTAAAAGTTCATGGACCAAACATTTCAATTGCTGGCTAGTTTCTCTGTGTAGATCCAGAAAACAGAGAGAAATTAAATTGCTGTTTAAAATATGTGAAATTCTAGGTTTCTTTTGTTTTCAATTCTTTTCCAAAATAGTTATGACCTTCTAATTATGTTAGCTCATGAGATTTGCATAGAAGAACCTAATTGAGAAGGTAGTGCTGGTTTGAGTCACTTCACCATATCTAACGTGGTATTTCTTACAGCCAATAACCCTTGCTTTAGTATACATTGGAACAACTCTCAAGGATCTTTCTGATGTGACACATGGGTGGAGTGAGTTTTCAACTACACGCTGGGTGAGGACCCTTTCCTTTTCTTATATGCTCGACTTCAGTTTTGAGTCATTTTCTGATATATAGGTCTCCATTGTTTATTCTCTCCCTGTTTTTAACCACCACTTCATCTGTAGTCTGATATATTTTTAACTCTTTTACTGTGGATGTGTAGGTTCTTATTGTATTGGGCCTTGTTGTATCTGGTAAGTTGCAATGATCGGCCAGCATGCTTCGTCATTTTGCTTTGCCTTTCTGTTCTTTTTTTTTGAATGCCCAATTGGAGAGTTTTGAGTGGTCGTTTTTTGTCATAATGGTCACAAAATATTAATGCCTTGTTTAGTGAAAAAGTCACCACCGATTGTCAAGTGCCAATTCTAATTACTCAGGTTCACTTGTCAACTGTGATCATTTTTGCCATTTTGTTCAAGATTCGAGAACAATGATGAGATAATGGTACTCAAAGGAGTTGGCGGCTTTCATTATATATGAAATGAGTTAAATAGAAGTGAACTCTGAGCATGTTTTCATGTTATGTTGAGTCATATTTATTGAAAATGTCAACATTCTTTAGTGCCAATTATAACTACTTGAGATTTGTTTATCAAGTTGGATCCTACAGCCATCCTACTTTTATTTGACCTGATATCTTGTCTGAACTCTGCCTATGTTGACAACTTTCACTTATTTTTCTTGACTTTGCAGTGGTTCTCATGTTTTGTGTTACTAAAGTCGCCAAGTCTGCTTTGGATAAAGCTTTGGCCGAAAACGAGGATCTAGATGTCATTTTGGCATCACCTCAATTACCCATTGTGGCAGATACTTCTGTTAATCTGAACCAGCCTCTCATTATCAAGATAGACCCGTCTGAAGATAACCATGAACAATGAAATTCGTAATGGTGTAAATTCTTTTCCTACCGCATTTAAAGGCAATGCTCTTATTTGATAGTTTGCCATTTAGTGCCTGTTATTTGTTATTCTGCTTATTTGTACAGTAGTAGAAATCTCTTGCAACAAAGTTAAGAAGAAATAAAAATGTAGGTTTGGATACAAGTAAGTGGATGATCGGCATTTATAATGTTTGTTAAGTGAGCTTATAATAACCGGAGAATGAATGATATCATTGTCTTTTATCATCTCTTTTTTGGCTAAATAGATATGGAGACATCAATAAATATGTTTTTGAGGGGTGAATCTATCATTTCAAAACAACATGGAGGTTAAGAGGATTTTGAGGGGCATGTCCTAGTTGTGATCTTCTGCTGTCTGTTTCCTGAAAGATTATGCTTTAACAATCTATCTCACCGAATTGATGAAAAGAAAACAAAGACCATGCATGATCTGGATCTCCTTGGATCATCGTATCCTTTCAAGTAGACGCTCTTGAAGGTTAAGAGGATTTTGCTAAATAATATTAAACAAAAAATTCAAGTATTAAATGTGTAGTTTCTCTAAGCTTCACTCTTCACCAATTTCTTTAACAACACTTGAGTCCTTGCATTCCAATTTTCAACGCTCCTCTCGCCCTTCATCCAAAAGAAAAAAAAAACACCAAAAAATGGGTCTTTCATGGAGCAATACTAGAAGAAGAACCGCCACTTGTTACCACCCACCACCACAGCCACCATCTTGCTATTATCATCATCACGCGGAACCCATCTCTCTCCCTCCTCCTCCGCCACCACCTAGCTATTATCATCATCACGCGGAACCCATCTCTCTCCCTCCTCCCCCACCGCCACCACCACATCAAAGTCACTACACCACCCTACACCAACCATCACCCTCACAATCTTATCCTCCACAAAACAACCCTTATCCTACCCGCACTCCACCTCAAGTTCACCACTACTGCAATTCCCACCATTACCACTCTTGCAACTATGCAAACCATCAACCTTTTTATTATACCTGTCATCATCAGCCAACTAATGGGTGGTCTCCTGTAATCAGACCTCACGTGGGTTTTGCTTCTGCTATTAATACTGCTGCTGCACAGCCAATTCTGCCGGAGCCAGCTCCTTTTGTGGATCATCAGAACGCAAAGAGGGTTAGAAATGATGTCAATGTTCATAAAGATACTTTAAAGGTTGAAATTGACGTTTCAAACCCTGATCATCACTTGGTTTCTTTCGTTTTCGATGCATTGTTTGATGGGAGGTTAGTGTTGATCTGCTATTGTTAGATTCTTGATTTTTTTTGTTGATTTCTTTAGTTTGCTTTGTTAAAGGAGAGTTTGTCTGATACATTGGCTGTTTATTACATGATTCTTGATTGAGAGCTTTGCTTTTGTTGCTAAATTAACATGGAGGATTGTTTAAGAAATTAAGTCAAGATTCAATCTTGAGATTTTTATTAGCTAAGAGCTCGGTGATTGACTATAATGAATCCCTTTAGTAAATTCTGAGGGTGAAATTTTCTAGTGTTTTGAGTGATTGAAGGAACTGAAACAAGATAACGAGTGACCATCTCCGATAAGGAATTATCTCAATTTAGATTATCACGTGACGTTTTTATGATGAAAACTTTGAGTTGTGCAAATCTTACTGAGTTTTCACAGCAGGATTTTAATGGTAATTGAGGCTTTGGATGATATCTCAAGTGACAGTGTGGATTGATGGAGGCCTTGATATATACCATAGACCTCATGCATTTTATCTCTTAATTGTTGACTGACCATAGTGGTTTTGATGGTGGAAATGAGAATGGTGAAAGGTTTCAGAAATGAAATTTGCAAGAACGAGCAAACAGAGAAATTTTAAGGGATTAAACGTAGACTAACAAGACCATAACCAAAGCCTGAGTCACCCCCCCCCCCCCCCCCCCCCCCCCCTTTATGATGTTCTCGTTGCAAATATCTCTAGAGATACTTGGGGATCGTTGACTGTAGATGATTATACACTACAAAAGCTGCCTGTTTTTTTCATATGTTTTGAGATATAAATTAGTAAAATTAGGTGAAATAGTCCTTGTTGAGAGGTAATTAGTGAGGAAAGATAGTTTAGCCTAGCTAAAGTTCTTGATTTACCCTAAGGTTTCAGCATCATCTTTGTGTTTATGGTTGTATTAAATACAGCATAATGTACTGCAACTGTAATCAATGCTTTCTTGGTCTATATACTGACTTAAAACTGTTCAAAAGCCCCATATGATGCCTTGATTTTTCATTTTATAAGCTCAGTAACAAATGTTTTAGTTTACCCTTAGGTTTCAGCAGCGTTCTTTGTGTTTATTATAGTTGTATTAAATACAGTATAATGTACTACGATTGTAATCTAGGTTTGCTTGATCTGTATACTGACTGACACAGGTTTTTCTTATTTGAGAAAGACTGACAAAGTTAATATAGTAAAAGTTTCACCATCTTGGCTTTATGATATCAGAAATTAACTCACGGCAAATGATTACACAAGGACAATATGAATGAAATCGTGTTCTTTGTATCAGTTGATTTAAGTAGGACTGCTGGAAATATTCACATATTGATTAGTGAATTAGCTGATTTTTGTACCTCAGACAATAGCGACATTTTTGGAGTAATTTTAAATGTATTCTATGGCAATTAGCTATATAGTCAACCTAGGACAGACAAGTTAGAGATCATAAAGAGACCGATTAGGTTCGAGCCTGTCATAGACCTTAATTATAATGTTTTGTCTCAATCCACCTCGGATGTTGTAAGCACAGGAGCTCGTTTATGCTACGAAAATATTCACATATGCTAGTAAGAGAAAATGTCTGCTGCATTTAGGAAGACATTCACATATTCACATATGCTAGTAAGATTACTCGAGCTGTTCTCGAGAAGATAAATGGTGACAATTTCCATGTCAAAGTAAGAAGGCAGATTCTATGGGTTGCTGGAGTTCGTTATGAGCTGTGTGAGATATATGGAATAGGAAGCTTGGCATTTATTTTGATTTTCCCAGATCTCTTCCAGGAAAGCATTTATATGTGGAAAATACCGATGTATTACTGTTGCAATGTTAATTTTCTGAATTGAATTTTGTGCCATTAAGATTTCCATAGCATCAGTCTGAATCATGGAATTGGGCGAGGATCTAAAGTAGCAACTTCAAACATTGTTGCCTAATTCGTTTCTGGATTTGCGCATATTTTGACTTTACATGTTTAAAAAGAAAATCCAAATGTTACAACATGAGAATCTAGAAACACCAGCAATTAACAAGAAGCTGTGTGCCAGCTTGATTCTCTGAGTTTTCAAATCACACACAAGAGACCTTGCTAGAGATTTTTTTTCTTAAATCTAATACCGCTTCTTTTGTTTTGTTTTTAATAACAGTGTTACGATTTTCTACTTTGCCAAGGAAGGGCAGGATGGTAAGTTTGTTCCTGCATTTCCTGAAGCCCATTTGCCTGAGAAAATTTCCTTCCAGAAAGGTCTTGGCCAGAAATTTCATCAGCCCTCAGGAACAGGCATTGATTTAGGCTTCTTTGAGTTGGATGATCTCTCAAAATCATCACCTGAAGAAGATGTTTTTCCACTTGTAATAGCTGCGGAAACATTCTTGCCAGTTGACTTAACAAATGAAAATGATGATTCTGTGCCGAACACACTTCGCCACATGCAGATTACTCAAGCTGTTCTCGAGAAAAAAAATGGTGACAGTTTTCATGTCAGAGTAATAAGGCAGATTCTATGGGTTGCTGGAGTTCGATATGAGCTGCGCGAGATATATGGAATAGGAAGCTCGGCAACTGAAGGCTTTGATGACAGTGACCCAGGGAAGGAGTGTGTGATTTGCATGACTGAACCTAAGGATACCGCGGTGTTACCTTGCCGACATATGGTGAGAGTCTGCCCTTTATCCTGTTCAATATTTTAAGACATGGCTATCACATTAGTGAGTAATGAGAAGCACTATGTAGTGCTCTCGCATTCATGCATAATGATTGCAGACACTATTAAGGGTGATACCAAGAAGGTATAACATCTTATGCTTGAATGACACGTCTTAAATTGACTGTTTAACTCCAGGAACATGAGTGCAAGTAATCTGATCTCTAGAGTTTATTTAGTGGATATATATCCCTCAGTCCCTCTCTCCCTTTCACTTGAGCAGACATTTTCTATATACAATGATAAGTTTGGCGGGTATTAATAGTAATTTATGTCGAAATCTATACCAGAAAAGTTTTCTCTATTTTTAATATTCAGCGATTGATCTTGCATGGAGTTTGTTTGAATAAGATTTTTCTCAGGAGGTAATATTCTCACTTCTTTCTGGTGTTGAAATTCTCTGAGTAAACATTTCTGCACTCTTCCTGCTGTTACAAGTTTAAATATCTGTTCCCTTTCCTTTTTATTTAAACCTCTATTCCTTTGTTCTCATTTCATGCATGTTGTATCTTTTCAGTGCATGTGCGGTGAGTGTGCAAAAGAATTGAGGCTTCAATCAAATAAGTGCCCGATATGCCGCCAACCAATTGAACAACTTATAGGGATCAAGATAAATAGCGGTGATCAATGAGAAACTGTGTTTCTCGTATTAAGTTGGATTTATGGTATAATGGTTAGCTTCTTCTTTTTTACCTATGAATGAGTGCTCTTTTATCCTTTTTGTTTGCTCAAATTTTTTATATATAATTTTCTTGTCTTTGTGCAAAAATACTTTGTAGATCCAAATCTTCCGAAGAGAGAATTTACTAGCAGTAAACGTTAAACCAGTCTTTAGCCACTTGTATTGTTACATTTACTTATTTTTTTCCCATGAAGGCACCTTTATTACCCAGGTCATCTTATTCTTCTGAAGTGTGTTTTTATAACTAGGTTGTGCATTGTATGTTTTGCATCAATTTGGACATTATGTGCATGAGGTGAAGTGGCAATCATTTTCCATCTCATTCCAAAACATGGTTGATGTAGTCTAGGAATATGAAATATTTATGTTTTTGCATGTCGAGGAAAGTATGAAGTTTCCATGGATATGAGGCATCTGCATTGAAGTTAAGGGTTCCTGGCTGTTTCTTATTTCTCTTGACACGGTCCACACTCCCAACCTTCATCATTGAGTCCGGTTACTGTTGACATGTATCCATCATGTGTGTCTGTAAAATAGCTATTTTCATATGTGAGTTGAGCATGGAGATTCGAAAGGAAGAAAGAGAAGCTGCAAACAGTCTGACTGAATGAACTCACTTGTAGCCTGTAGGTCGACAATAGCAGCTTTTTCCCTTTGAGCAAACAGCTGAAACGAGAGGCTGAGAGGGAATATTTGCTATAGAAGATAGAATTGAAGGGGACAAATTGAGAATCTTGGAAGGTTATTTTTTACCTTTAGTGATATGTTACCTTTGAAATGATCAGAGAATACAAAAGTTGTGCTTTGAAATCATTGTTTGCACAGTATTGCTTGCCAGCGAAGGATGTAGATATTTCTCCCAAATTGCATTGATTATGCATGTATTTATTGCGCCTTTAAGCATGCCAGAGTGGACTCATTTTTCTCTAGTTTCTTAGACTTTGAAACTTTCCCCTTGCTGTCTTCTCAAGCTTCATATGGTTTTGCAAGAGATTTTAGATCATTTCTTTAATCTTGCAAGAGATTTTAGATCATTCAGGGCATGGTTAACGTTTTATGGAGGGAATCTGGAGACCTATGTTGCACTTCTTTTAAACCTGTCTCGATTCCTTTCATCCTGTTTTTTAACAAGTGCTATGTTGATGCCAAATGAAGCCTTGAACTACTTGCTCTGCTCTGCATTATGCTGTTTGATACTCAGTGCCCTTTTTCTTTTTTACATCTGTCTTGTTTCGAAAGAGAGGCAAAAGGACAAGGGGGAGGTGGGGTAAGGCTCAAAAAGAAGGGCATAAACTTGTTTCAAGGGCAGCATGCTTTTGTTTTATTTTTATTTTTATTTTTTATTGTGATTCAATGATGAAACACAATCTAAAGACTTGGAGTTGTTTTTGAGATTGCTCTTTGATATGCAATCTTGAAGACTTGGTTGTTTTATATTTTGCTTGGAAATATCTTCAGATAATATTTTTTTATTCTTGAACAGTTATTTGAAATAAAAAAAAAAATCATATTTTTTTTTAAATATTTTTGAAATGCAAAATCAAATATAAAGTTATAAAATTGTCTATCATGCTTCAATTAATTATGAGATTTCACTAAAAAGTGCCACATTATTTTTCTCTGCTTTCATGAGCAAAGAAATTAAAGAAGAAGAATGGGTGTTTGCTGTCTAAGTGATGATCTTGTGGTCGAAACTGTAGTTGGAATGAAAAGGCATTATATATTTTTGTTTAAATTCCAACCACAATTTAAAACGTAGCATACCGCCGTAGACAAAACGTGCGCATCTTCTCCATGTGTCAACCAGTGACCGCAATTTTTTTTTTTATCTGGGAAGCGTGCCATCAGCATCAGGAATGAATGGAAGTAACAAGCAACAGTCTTTCCTTTCTCCGAGTTAATCTTTGGCGCTTCTGCCATTTCCAGATCACAGAATTGCGTACAATGCATTGATTTGGCATGAGGAGTTGGCCATTATTGAGAATTCGCTCTTAAGTCACAATCATTTGCTTCAACAAAAAGGTTAGCAAGTACAAAATTATGGTGTTAGCCAGGAATGATCATGGGAGTAATTTATCTTTCGTTTTGAATTGGGTCCCACGCACAACAAGAAGATGGTGGGGACTGCCATTGACATGCATGAATTAGCCAGGAACCTCTGGGGTGAGGGATAAATCACTGTGACAAAATTATGCATCTAATTAACAAGGAATAATAGAGCAGCCACGACCAGGAAATGTGCTCCAAAAGGGGCTATGGTGGAAAAGGTCCTTGCGTGACGAGTCCTGGCAAGGATGTAATAAATGGGGGGTAGTGGAGTTGCCACAGCATGCAGCAACGCGCCCTTGTACGCGCAACAAGTCAAATCTGCCATTAAATTTCTTTATTAAATCTCTTTAGCCATAGTATAGTGTTGAGGAGTGGGGAAGCTTTTAGTTTCTTGGATTCATATATATGATGTTGACGAGTGGCTATGCCTGAAGGTTGCGGCTCCTAGTGGATGACTCTAATGGGAGGGAGAGAGAGAGAGCACAGAAGGGAGAGAACAAAAAAGGAGTCAGGAAAATTGAAGACTTGCCATGATACGTACGTGGTCAAAACTCGCAGGACCTCGACACCAGTATTTAGCCATGTAGACAAGAAATCTAGAGGTAGAACAAGGAAGAAAGATTGCAGATGGAGGGACCATGCATGCATGTGATGGCCATGGCAACCTCTATAGATCGATCCAAAATAAATGAGCTTATAGCGCGTATCTGTCCATCTTCCTCTCTCATTTATCCACGCACCATGTGGGTGCTCGATCATGTGATTCCCTCAACATAAATAGCACTCCCTGCGCCTACTAGCCTAGCCTAGGTGTTTCCTCTTAAGAACTAAACAGACAAAAGGAAGTAAAGCCGAGCCCAGAAATGGCTGTTAGGGTTCTTAAATTCTTTCAAATTCACCCAACAACCGTTCCCGAATGTAACACTCATCGTACCGTGTGGGATATCAGGCTTCTTCAGATGCTTCATAATTAGGGCAGGAAGATGAGCAAACAGTGTACATTTTGACCTTCTTCACCGTGGCATATTACCCAGGACGCAGCGTCTCTCTGCTTGAACAATGGCAGGAAAGATGTCTCGATCATTTGTCGCCATTCAAGAACCTTTTCTACACGTAAATATTATGCCTGCCGGGCCCAGCAGCTTAACCCGGCCACCTGCTAGCCCGAAACCCAATCCAGGCTAATTTTTAAAACAAACTGGATGGAGAGCGGCTCATCTGATCGGACTTATCGATATAACCCTCTAACCTGCTGTTATAATCTGAGTTTTTATATCTAAAAAAATATAATAAACCCAATAATATTGTTTTGGATTAATCGGACAGAATCTAACTCAACCTACTCAATTTATTATAACTCGAGTCATTACAGTGTTTAACAACTCTTGTTATGTATTGTCTTTGTTGTGTTTCAAAAATATTTTTATTTTTATTTAGAATTAAATATTTTTGATGATTTTAAATTATTTGTATGTGCTGATATTATCGAAAATAATTTTTAAAAAATAAAAATATTTAATTTTAAAAAACAGCATCAACTACTGTTTTCCATTGAAAAAAGAAACTTGAAAACAATAAAAGAGAGCAGCCCTACAAGCTTGATGTTGGTGTTTAGGCCAAGTTCGGGGTAGCTTTCTTCACCTAATTGCTCTTAAAGGAAGACATGATTGAACCAAAAGAGCTCTCATTAGTTACTTAACCATGGCCACTTTCTTTTTAAAAAGTTCCTTCTCTCAGCTAGATAAGAATAATTGATTTCCATTTTCTTTGCCAGTCACATGTTAATAGTCCTTCCCTGCTAGATTTGGTATCCATTTTTTAAGCCACTGAGGGCAAAACCAGTGCTCTCTATTATATGTAGCCAACTTTTTCTGGGAAATTTAGCTGCTGAAAGTTGACAGCAGCATGTGTGAGGTATGAGAATGATTACAGCACATCTACACCACCTTGAGAAAGAGCTAATGCCATCGGTGCCTGTTTTTCTACACGTTTGTTCGCATTTAAAGCTGCATGCGTTTCAACTAGATATATAAATGAAAACATTATTTTAAAGATTTTTAACCTGAAGTGTGATTTTCATCGCGTGGACAGACAGGATTTACTCTTCGATCCAAAGCCAATCAAAGGCAAAGTCTTCTGAATCGGCCAGCGGCTGAAGTCAGTAGGGAGAGTCTGTAGCAGCTAGATGGGATCCTCTCGCCGTGTATCAGCTCGAGTATAAATGATTTATGGAAGAACCATTCACGTCGTTTTGACTCGAGTCCATGTACTTGTTCAGAGAGCATTCAAAATGTTACCCACTGATATTGATGGCATCTTGTTTGGTGGAGACATGTCAGCGAGAGACTATTAGCAAGGGGCCGGCCACCCCTGTACTCTCTGCTATCGCAACATTTCTTTTTCTTGACAGCTTCTGTTTGCTCGCGGTGACATTGAAATTAGGTCTTTTGAAGAACTTGAAACGCCACAAGGGATTACGCCTTCCATGCTTTCGATCATGCATGGAGATGTTACGACTGCCAATTCTATTCCATCGACAGATTTGTTTTTTCTTTACTGTCCTGATTTTGTAAATATACTTCTCCATTGATTTCTACATGCTATATTCATTCATCATCACTGGTGATAGAATATCTGAAGAGGATGGGAAAATAAAAAACAGTGAAGACTCATTGACTGACCGGTCGAGATTGTTTTTAAAATGATCAATATATAAAAATAATCTTAAAACATAAAGAAGTAATTGTAGTTTAAATATCGAGCACAAACAAACGAATAAGAACAAGGAACCAGGACACACGAAGATTTTTTTATCTTTGATGGGTTGTCTAAGAGGAGACAATGTGCATATATCTCCAGAATTTGTTTATCGGATTCAGCTAGGAATGTACATGATTTAGATTTATTTTATTTTATTTTATTTTCCAGATAAATTCATTTACACATGGATTTTGATATTGTTCCAGTAGGGGGGAGAATGAAAAAGGGAAATTGTAATGAATATCTCTCATTCTTCCTTCAAAGTGTGGTAGAATCCAAGATTTTGAAAGTGACTTTAAAGTGTTTTTTGCTAACAATTTGAAGAATAATGATTACGTGAGAGGTGAATTTTAAAAGAAAATAATCAAATCAATGGGTAGTTTGTTCTTAACTTTTTAAAAGAAGAAGGCTGAAGATCAATATTCGAAAAAGAAAACAAAGTAAACTATGAAGAGTTTAGCACAGGGTGAATGCCCCGGCCGGGGCTACTCTTTTATTTTTACACTCTTTCAAAAGAATATATTTTTATTTCTTTATTTTAAATTAAAAAAAATTAATAATTTTAGATTTTTATGTGCTGATATTCAAAATAATTTATATATATATAAAAAAAAACCATTCTTATATTTATAAACATAATACACTTTGAACCAAACTCTCAGCACTTTAAAACGTTGGCATGTTTGGAACCTCTTTTAATGTTAGGAAATAAAAAATAATGAGATTTTGTTCAAGTAACTAAGAAAAAAAAATTGTTTGAAGAATATTTCCAGGGATGAAGCAAGGTTTGCTGTAATTATAGTTGTCAAATTCAATATGAAAATTGATATGAACAAAAATAAATAAACAGAAAGTTGAGTTCACAAGGTGAATGAGTATCCCACCCATCATATATTAATTAATTGTTTTTATTAAAAAAGAATTTGTCTTTGATGCTGACTATTAAATTTGAAACGAGTTTTCTTTAATTAGATTATTAAAAACTTATTTAGTTTAATTAGAGAATCTAGCATAAACAAGATTTTTTTTATTTTTTAAGTTCAGTCACCGACAGGTATCAAAGGTCTGATAGTTATAACGTGGGCTAATGGGATTCAAGAAACATTAATCCAAATCCAAGAAAACATACGCCAATCCAAAACTTTTTATTGGATGCAAGTAAATACGTGAAAAGTGTAATTTGTGGATATGATAAGTAAATAAAATTTTAGTTATTTTAGGTTTTTATAAAAAATGTATGTTCAAATTTAAATTTAAGATATATTGTGCATATCACAAGCTTTTTATCATGAATTTTAAGGACAAAATATTATGCAAAATGGTGTGTTTTTCACTTTATTTTTTATTTGAAATATATTTTTATTTTTTAAAGTTATATTTAATATAATCACATCAAAATATCTAAGTATATTTTTTAAAACATGTTTTTAAATACAAAAAAAAACAATAATTTAGAAGCAACCTAAAAGTCCCAGGATAATTATTTAATACAGCCACCTATTTTGGGGAGAGAATCTGATAAGTTTTTTTTTTTTTTTTTTTAAATAATAAATCTGACAAGAGTTCATTCACTTCTGATGATAATGGTTATCAAAAATTAAAAACAAATCTGATCATACCATGCCCCCATTAAAATTATTACCTCTCTCTCTCTCTCTCTCTCTCTCACGTGGTAAAACTAAGTGAAGAAGCCAAGCCAAGCCAAGCCAAGCCAGGCCAACATGAAATGGTTCAGTGGCTTGTAGTCAAATTGTAAGAGAAAAGATGGTAGGTTAGCAAAATATATTCACCAATAAATAAAGCACCAAAAGAGAGTGAAGCCTTCCTTGCAAGCTACCACGCTCTCTCTGCCACTCCATCTAATTTCCTTCTACTTCTCCCTCGCCCTCTCTCTCTCTCTCTCTCGCCCTGAAATAGATAAAGCAGTGCCAGAGGTATTTAATGTGTGCACTAAGCTGTGTGATGAACGCTTCTCTTTCCAAAGACTGAGCATTGTTGTTGCTGTGACTTGTGTCTCTTAACTATCCCTGCTCAGTGACTGAGTCGGACTCGTTCGTGTTCTCTCATTTCCCCTTCTTTCTGCTGTGTGTTTTTTTCTTTTCCAGCTAGAGACCCAAAACCAAGAACAGGGAAAACCCATTGTGGGAGCTTTTGTAAATTTTATCAGCTTCTCAGATCTACCAGCAAGCTAGCCTTTTTCTCTCTCTAGTTCTGTGCCTTCGTGTTTGTTTTACGGAGTTGAAAAATATGAGTAAAGAAGAGTTCTTGAAGATCCAGGTACCCATTTCCTCACTCATTCTCTTCGATTCCTTTGCTCGTTTTCACTCAAGCTTGTGTTTTCTTCCTTCTTTAGAGAATCTTGGTTCTTTTCGGCTCTCTTGTTTGTAACTCATTGCATTAACAACCTTATCAATTAGCATATATTTTGCTTTATTTTCGAAATCTCCCTTGACTTTGCTTGTGCATGCAGACTTGCGTTCTCAAAGTGAATATCCACTGCGATGGATGTAAACAGAAAGTCAAAAAATTACTCCAGAAAATTGATGGTATTACTTTCATTTCTCGCACAGCTAGCTAGCGTCATTCCCTTTGCTTTCTTGAAAATGCTACATAATATCTGTTTGCTTGAATTGGTACTCAAATTTTGGGTTTTTTTACCCGTTGAGGACTTATTTTTCTAACTCAAGCTCTCCCCAATCTTTCCTCATTGCGTTGTTTCTTCTGGTTGATATATCTTGGGACGTGGTTCATTTCAGGGGTTTTCACTACAAGTATAGACTCAGAGCAAGGGAAGGTGACGGTTTCAGGTAATGTAGACCCTGCTGTACTGATAAAGAAACTTGCAAAATCAGGGAAGCATGCTGAGCTTTGGGGTGCCCCAAAGGGAAACAACAATGGCCAGAACCAGATGGCCAACCAGCTCAAGAACATGCAAATTGATAATGGCAAAGGAGGAAACAACAACAAAGGCCAAAAGATTAATAACCAAAACAATAACCAGCAGCAGCCCAAAGGTGGGCAACCAACCCCTCAGCAAATCCAACATTTTCAGCAGCTACAACAGATGAAAGCATTACAAGATCTAAAGTTGCCTCAAATGAAGGACATGAAAATGCATCCTAACCAGCAGCAGCAGCAGCAGAAAAGTGTAAAATTTGCGCTTACTGAAGATGATGACATGACTGATGACGAGTTTGATGATGATTCTGATGAAGAGTTTGATGATGATGAGTTTGGTGATGAGATGGATGACCCTCGATATCCTCTTGGTAAGATGAAACAAATCATGGGTAATGGTCCTCAAGGTCCTAATATGATGAATGGTATACCTCTCCAGCTCCTAAACGCCCAAAAAGGTGGTGCTCCAAATGGTGGTGCGAATGGTAAAAAAGGTGGTCCTGGGGGTGGGGGTGGTAATGGAGGTGTGCCTGTTCAGATAAATATGGGTGGTGGTGAGGGTAAAAATGGAGGTGGGGGAAAAAAAGTTGGAGGCGTTGGGGGAGGTAATAATAATGGAGGTCAAAATCAGGTTGGCAAAAATGGCGGCGGTGGTGGAAAGCCACAAGACGGCAAAAATGGTAACAATGGCGGCGGCGGCGGTGGCGGCAACAAGAACGGCAATGGTGGTAATGGTAATAACATGCAAATGAACGGGGGTAAAAAGGGAAATAACGGGGCTTCGGGTGCTATGAATGATGGATTTCAGAAAATGGGTGGACCCCATTTAAACATGGGCCAAATGGGGGGCATGCCAATGGGCCAAATGGGGGGCATGCCAATGGGCCAAATGGGTGGCATGCCCATGGGCCAAATGGGTAACATCTCAGCCGTTCAAGGTCTGCCAGCTGCGGCTGCCATGGGTGGTGCCGCTGCCGGTGGCGGACCTAATGGGTACTTCCAAGGAGCTGGACCGGATCTCCTGCCTGGTAACCCATATCAGCAGCAGCAGCAGCAGCAGCAGCAGCAGCAGCAGCAGTACTTGGCAGCTGTGATGAACCAACAGAGGTCTATGGGCAACGAGAGGTTCCAGCCCATGATCTATGCTCGGCCCCCGCCGGCTGTGAATTACATGCCTCAGCAACCCCCTCCATACCCGTATCCATACCCATACCCGCATCCAACTGGAAACGATCAGTATACCAACTTTTTCAGTGATGAGAACACCTCAAGTTGTAATGTTATGTAAAGGCTTGCGGCTGCTCTGCTCTGCTCTGCTGGTGGCTGGTTCAGGTTTATTATAGATTCCACCTGGAGGGACTACAAGTGATGATGATGCCTCCTCCTACATGCACGAAAATGGGTTTTCATTGTAGTTTTAATTTTTATTTTTTTCCTCTTTTGATTTTTTTCCCTTTTTTACTGTTCTGTTTTGGTCCCAAATGGAATTAGGGTTTTTAATTATGACCAAAGGGGGGAGTAATTATAGATAATATATATTTTTATATATATTAAAGTTTCTAGGAGCAGTGAACTCTCTTCCGTGGAGATGTCTATATATGTTTTTTATTTTATTTTATGTTGCAAAACAAAATAAGATTTAAGAAAAAGAAAACTGCTCTCCCCTCCTCTTCCCAGTTCTATCTAGTTTTGGACTGCAAATTTCCCACGCAACGCCACGCCACGCCACGCCCTCCCTGCTGTCCTCTCTCTGTCTACCTTATCACACGCTGCTGTTTCAATGTGAGTGAGTGATCGTCATCATGATCTCGTGAGGGGTGGGGTCCCACTCTAGGAGCTGGGTTATGGCCTGGTGGGCCCACAAGTCATTTACAATAGCAGAGCAGGGCACTGGACCTCCCTCGTAATCCACTGAAACCAAGGCTTTGTTTGCTCTAAGGCGGTGCAAATGTGCTGTAATTATTTATTTCCACCTTTTTATATTGGTAAGCATATTAACTCTCCCCTGTTTTTTCAAGTAATTTGGTTAAAAATAATTGCTAGAAAGCCACATCTCGAAGACTACAGAACCCAGAGTCAAACTGAGCTTATAAATTGTTTGCGCTAAGACACTGCAGGGCTACCCTACCATTATTACTGGTCCTCCAGGATTTGAGCCATCTTCACATGTTTTTGGTGGGCATGCGAATGGCTGCCTAATTGAAGAGCACATACATGCAGTGTAATTCCAGGAAGTAGATTTTTCTCTACTTTTTTTATATTATTATTATACAAGAAAATATATACTCTAGAGAAGCAAATTGCTTTTGTTTTTGATTTTGAGAAATCAAACGGCGTTGACACGAATTCTGGTGAATGATTTGACTAGTCTTATCAATAGGAAGAGCATCAAAAGAAACCTAAAATCCCCACCCATCATGTACCGTATTTGTCACCACTGATAAAATGGGGTCATCAATAATAGAGGGAAATAAATAAATAAATTCATGTGTCTAATCAAAGACAGTGAGGGGTCCGGTCCCTATACTTTGCGCAAAAGTACTTGTCTGTTTTCATGGACTTTTCCTTGCATTTACGAATTTATTTTTTCAATCGCCAGTCCGTATCTGCAAGTCAGTTTTTGGCATGTTTGATATTCCATTTCTCAAAATCATTTTTATTTTTTTGAAAATATTCATTGCCCATCACCTGGCCGGAGGATGATCACGAGATGTGCCACCGGATTCGTGATCTTCTTTGCGTGGTGAAATATATGACGTCATTTGGGTGTTTGCTTACGCTAGCTCCACAGCTACACGGGCGCAGTGGGGTTTCAGTGTGGGCATTTAATGAGGGAGGAAGGGATGAGCTCGGGATCCAAAATTGGCTCAGGCTGTTTCGTCACACCCTTCTTGATTCTTGGTTGGTGGCCTGGGGATGCCGTGATACGCTTGCTTCATTATGATTTTATTTATTATTATTGGAAAAAATAGCATATTTAGGTTTAATATCAAAGTTTAAAAAAAAAAAAAAATAATACTGTTCATATGTATCAGCATTGAAAGATGATATCTGTTATAGTTCATTGCTGCCAGTGATATTTAATAGAAAAATACTAAATTCACATGAAAAAATGAACACCGACCCGAGTGGATTGTTTTTTTTATTTTAAAATAAAGGGCGGTTCATTTATTTTTTGTGACAAGTGTGGTATACTTGGCTTCATACTAGTTTTTATATTGTTGGATTCGTCTAATAAAACAAATTTAAATAGTACCAATATTATTGTCGTAATTATTGAAAATACAGGAAGTTGTATAAAAAGTAATTAATGGCTATCATTTTTTCAGTGACCATTTAAAAAGTATGGAATGGTTCCATATTTTTCATATAGATTTAGTGTGTGTTTTTAATAAAAGTTGAGAATTTATTCATCAATAAGAGAATGACTAATCAATCAGGCAAGAAAAATAATAAAAATAAATAAAGAAGAAGAGAGAATGCGAAAGTTATAACATTTGCGAGGGCAGTTTAAATTGTTTTTAAAAGTATTTTTTATTTAAAAATATATAAAAATGATATTTAAAAAAATATATATTTTAATATCAACACATGAAAATTGTCTAAAACCATCATTTCTTTAATTTCATGTAAAAATTAAAAATTAAAAATTTCAAATATGTTTTTGAAATTCCCGGACATTGGTTGGATTTAGTGAATTAATAGCTTAAATACCAAGAATCTCCAAACTAGTTAATTATTTTTGATAGAATTCATTTTAAACTCTGAAAATAAAACAGCACAAAATGATCAAATGACTGAGATCGTAAAGCCTGCATCAGTGAAGCAATCAATTGTGAGTGCAGTAGCTTCAGCATATATGGTGGAGAAATACAAGGGAGTCTGAAGAAGAAAGTGAAGACAATGAATCAGTGGGAAGAAGTCAATGAAGAAACAGAGAAGGGAAGGTGAGTGATCATGAGGATGAAGATGACAGGTCGTTACAATTATTTTATTTTTTGACTAATGGGATTGGAATGCTGAATTTTCACGTGGGCCCTTCTTTCATGAGAGTTTTCAGTTTTCCACTCACGTTTGCCATGTCAATCTTCAACAAGGTTTGAAATATCACAGGACTCGTCTCTCGAAAAAGAGAGGAGAGAGAGAGAGATCCCCCTCTGCCTTCACACTTTCGATGCTGCTTGTTTCTATCTGATTTTTTATTTTAAAATTTATTTAATCCATTTCTTTTTAAATTTATTTTTACATGTTAATATTAATTTATATATATATATTTAAATATTTCCATATATATATATATATATATATATATATTTTAATTAAAAAATATTTTTCACTACTATATAGAACGAAGAGCTCTGGTTACTAAATTTAACATAGAAGCCAGGATCCAGCTCTGATTTATTACTGTTCATGGGTGGAAAAGTTTGAGGGTGTATAGTGTATTGGTTTTGAATATATATATATATATATATTACTTTAAATAGAAAAAAAAATAATGTTATTAGATCATCTTCATTTATTGATATCAAAATAATTTTTAAAATAATTTTTTTTATTTTAATATATTTATGATCAAAAACATTTTTAAAAGCAACTTTAACATAGTCAATCTTTATGTTTCTTAAACTTTTCATTTTTTGTCCTAAGTTTTATTTGTCTTACTATTCAATACCTAAAAAGTTTTTCTTGCTGCTATTGATTTTTTATTCAATGGCCGTGCTTCTAATAAAATTACAAGAATCTATAATTTTAATTTTATTTGTTGTTGTTTTTAATGTTTATTTTTATTATTCCTGTAATTACATAACAAAATCATCCTATTAAAAAATGTGTTAACTCTCATAAAATCCATCATTTAGATCATCTTGAATTAAAATAGTTAACTAGTGTTATTTTAGTGTATATCTTTTTAAAAACAAAGCTAAATTGATATCAATTTATTTATTTATTTATTTGAAAAAATAAACTTGATTTTGATAGGAATTCAAATCAGCTCGCTTTCATGTTGACATATCAAGCTAGAGCAGATTTAGTCACTGTTTAAAATCGATCTAAAAATATTTTTGAAAAAAAATTTATTTTAAATTATTTTAATATATTAATATAAAAAATAATTTTGAAAAATATTCATTTACTATATTAATAAGCCGGCTGACAAGTTGATAGTTATTATTTTATAAAAGTTACAGACTTGAATAAGAAGGCATCACTTTGCTTCTCACTTGATATTCTTAAAAGTCGCAAGTGAACGTAGGCTAGCGTGGCTGGTGGCGCTATAAAACAGACACTTAAGCGATAAGGTAGGTCTCTTCGAGCCTAGTTGTGAAGCACAAAGTTTGTGCCAAGTCAGGCATTATTGGAACACATGACCATCTATCTATAGTAAATAGATTTTGATTAAAAAAATCACAATAATAATAAAATATTTAGTATATTACAATAAATGGTTTGATATTTTTGTGCTGCATGCAACTAATAAACATAAACTCAACACCAATTAAGTCATTTTATCCATCGATATTCTTTAAAATATATTATTTTCAGAATTTTTACTTATAATATTTGACCTGTAACCTATGTTTGGAATTGCAGGAGGTGTTGATTTTCAAAACAATATTCCAGAAAATAATATTTTTTATTTTTTTAAATTATTTTTTATATTAGCATACCAAAATGATCTAAAACATAAAAATAATAAATTTTATTTTTTTTGAAAATATTTTTAAAATACAATGTAAGAAAATCTCTTGAATTTCATCCGGGATTCGGATATGGTTTCCATGAACTTAATTTTTTTTTACAAATATAATATAAAAACATGGTGTGGAATTATTGCTTAGTAACAAAATTAACGGGAAAAGTGGTATATCTACAAGCTAAGTGGAAAAAAATAGTATTTCAAAATTGAGCTAAGAAAGTTTTCAATGTTTCGGTGCCTGAAAAACCGAAGTTGTAGACACCTAAAATATGACCGAAAACAACAATAAATCCAGCGCTCACCAGGAATCGAGATACGAGGTGGGTCCCTCGGTTTCGTCTTTAGCTGAACTGCCATCCATACCGATAGGGTCCGCTCGCTGTCTCAAGTAAAAATCCTACGATTTTAAATTTAGACGGTCAGAACTAACGGAACCAACAAACGGCATTCAGGGCGATAATTACAACTTAAAAGCTATTAAGAACTCATAATTACGAATCATGGAACAAAAAAAAAAAAGGGTAATCAGAGCACGCTAGAGATTGTAAAATCCGTACCATCGAGCGATTAAAAGTTAAAACAAAAGAGATAGCCTAAACCTCTTTAATTTTAGTTATTAATCCCGAATTGATGTTCATTTCTATTATGGAATATATTAAGATTGTAATATTTCCTATTATGGAATGTGAATAGACTTAGGCATGTAATTAGACATTTAGCATTTATTGTGGGATCAAAATTGTATTCTCATAAGTTTATAAAACCCTAATGAAAGAGACAGCAGACCTAAGGGTTTTCTTGGCTGCAGTATTCCTTCTCCACTGTTTTATGGTTTCATTGTTTTATCATGGTATCAGAGCATTAAAACAATCGAAATAAAACACACAATCAAGCAGCATACATGGCAGAATCCATGTCCGGGAACAAGAATGTCTCTGTTGACAAAACAGAGTCCATGTCCGGGAGCAAGAGTGTATCTGGTGAGAATCGAAAAACAATTTCACCATATGATATTACATCTCTTGATAATCCAGGATTGACGATCACTCAAGTCCAACTGAAGGGGGACAATTATGAAGAATGGGCACGTTCGTTCCGAACAGCCCTACGAGCCCGAAAGAAATTCGGGTTCATTGACGGGTCTATTGAGCAACCCAATGAAGAATCAGAGGATTGGGAAGACTGGTGGACCATCAACTCATTGTTGGTGTCCTGGATTCGAAACACTATCGAATCCACACTCCGATCAACCATATCTCATGTAGAGATTGCACGGGATTTGTGGCTAGACATTAAAGACCGATTCAACATCACCAATGGACCTCGAATTCAACAATTGAGGTCTCAATTGGCCGATTGCAAACAGAGAGGAATGACTATCATGGATTATTACGGGAAATTGAAAAAATTATGGGATGAGCTGGGCAATTTTGAACAATTGCCAGCGTGCAAGTGTGGGAAATGCACATGCAATTTGGGTTCAATACTGGAAAAGAGAAGAGAGGAAGAGAAGGTGCACCTGTTCCTTATGGGTCTCGACGAGCAGCGGTTCGGGACAACCCGGTCCAACATCTTGGCACAGGACCCATTGCCAGGGTTGCACAAGGTTTACGCCATCCTCACTCAATAAGAGCAGGTGAAGGGGATGGCTCGGGGAAGAGAAGAACAAGGGGAATTTGTGGCCTTTGTTGCTCGCACCCGAACCGATGGTCGATAGCAAAGTGCCGTGACCCGAATCGACGGGAGAGAGAAAAGGATTTGCTCGCACTGCCACAAATCAGGGCATGGAGAAGAAAATTGCTTTGCCCTAAAGGGTTACCCCGAATGGTGGGGTGACAAACCTAGGGGAGATGAGAGAAGAGAGGGTGGCCGTGGAAGAGGCTACTTCGGTGGGAGAGGCGGAGGCCGGGGTCACAGAGGAGGAACCCATCGTGCCAACGCTGCTCTCACCACCATCGGCTCTGGCTCTGGCACGATGGGAGCCGAAGGAGGAAGCTCGCCGTTTTGTGGCTTGAGCGAAGAGCAATGGGCAAAGTTACGGGTGATTTTGGGTGAGCCGAAGGAAATGGTGGATAAAATGACGGGTAAGTTGAAAAATTTGCATGGGACAGTGACGGGTTCGGTGTGGATATTGGACACCGGGGCTTCCAATCACATGACCGGGTCACTTGCGGAATTAACTGATGTAAAAATAATTGATCAGTGTCCCGTTGGATTACCAGATGGAAGTAGTGCTTTGGCGGTGAAAGAGGGAACAACTGTTCTTGACGGAAATTTGTGTCTTGAAAATGTCCTATATGTGCCAGAACTTACTTGCAATTTAATTTCTGTGACGCAATTAATTGATCAGTATGATTGCTTTGTACTATTCACTAAAAAATTGTGTGTTATACAGGGCCACACTTCGAGGATGCTGATTGGTGCGGGTGAGAGACGAGATGGACTCTATTATTTCAAAGGGATACCGCGGATTAATGCAATGAAGATCAGTAATAAAGCGTCTCTTGATCTCTGGCATTAGCGACTGGGGCATCCTTCTCTATGAATAACAAAGTTGGTTCCTGAAGTTAATTCTAGCAACCAGGATTTGAATAAAAATTGTGATGTTTGTCAAAGAGCAAAACAGCGGAGAGATAAATTTTCTGTTAGCGAAAATAAGACTTTGGGTATTTTTGAACTGGTTCACTGTGATTTATGGGGACCATATAGAACAGTTTCTTCATGTGGTGCTTCGTATTTTTTAACTATTGTTGATGATTTTTCTCGTGCTGTATGGATTTATTTGCTTGTTGACAAGAAAGAGGTATCTGGAATGCTTAAAAGATTTTTTGCCATGGTTGAGAGACAATTTGCTCGGAAAGTCAAAATTTTCCGAAGCGATAACGGGACAGAATTTACATGTCTGAAATCATACTTCTTTGATCAAGAAATTATTTTTCAGACTTCTTGTACAGGCACTCCACAGCAAAATGGGCGTGTGGAGAGAAAACATCAGCATATTTTGAATGTAGCTCGCGCTTTACGATTTCAAGGTTCTCTTCCAATTAAATTTTGGGGAGAGCGTGTATTGACCGCTGGGTACTTGATCAATAGGACCCCCTCTTTGATATTGGATGGAAAAACACCATATCACGTCTTACATGGGGAGGAACCATCCTATAATCACTTACGCGTTTTGGGTTCTTTGTGTTATGCACACGAGAAAACGGGGGATAAAATGGCAAGTAGAAGTCGTCGGTGTATTTTTGTTGGTTATCCCTATGGGAAGAAGGGATGGCGCCTGTATGATTTGGAAAGACAAGATTTTTTTTTCTCCCGGGATGTTGTGTTTTCAGAAGATGTTTTTCCTTTTGCTCAAACTGCTGATGGGCCTTCCACTATTGATATGGTCCTCACTACTTCTGACGAGGCCCACGATCTTATACCTGAGGATATGCTGGAGATAGATCATTCATCTTCTGAATCACATATTGCCCCATCGCCTTCGCCTCCTCCAGAAGAAGAAGAGGTTAATCCATTGGGAAGAGGACATCGTCAGCGGTATCCCTCCATCAGACTACATGATTATGTCACCAACACTATTCAAAAGAGTCCATCTCTCTCACCACTCGTCCCACTGCATCCTTCAGGTACACCCTATCCTTTAGCACATTATGTGAATTGTGACAAATTTTCTGTGCGCCATAGACATTTTCTTGCAGCTATCACAACTGAGCGGGAACCCGTGTCCTATTCGTAGGCAGTGAGGCACGAAGGTTGGAGAGATGCCATGCAGCGTGAAATTTCCGCACTCGAAACTAATGAGACCTGGGTTGCTCAGAGTCTCCTAGCTGGGAAGAAAGCTTTGGGATGCAAGTGGGTGTACAAGATCAAATATAATTCTGATGGTACTATTGAGCGATTGAAGGCTCGCCTAGTTATTCTGGGCAATCATCAGACTGAAGGCCTTGATTACACGGAAACCTTTGCGCCTGTCGCAAAAATGGTTACCGTACGGGTATTTCTTGTTGTGGCCGCAACGAAGAATTGGGCGGTGCATCAGATGGATGTTCATAATGCATTTTTGCATGGTGATCTTCAGGAGGAAGTTTACATGAAATTTCCGCCCGGGTTTTGCGTCGGGACAACTGGGGCAGTTTGTAAACTTCGAAAGTCGCTTTATGGGTTGAAACAGGCTCCTCGGTGCTGGTTTGCTAAACTCTCACAAGCCTTGACGAGCTATGGTTTCCAGCAGTCTTATTCCGACTATTCATTATTCACATATCTGCAGGGGGAAGTACAACTCAGTGTTCTTGTGTATGTTGATGATCTCATCATTGCTGGCAATCGTCCGGGTGATATCCAGATTTTCAAAGACTATCTCAGTGTTTGCTTTCACATGAAAGATCTTGGCTGCCTGAAATATTTTTTGGGAATTGAAGTGGCGCGCAATCCTGCTGTTTTTGTACTTTGTCAACGCAAATATGCACTTGACATCATTTCCGAAGCCGGGTTGCTAGGGGCTCGACCAACAGCTGTTCCTTTAGAACAAAATCATCGTCTTGCTTTGTCCACCAGTACAGCATTGACCGATCCGGAAAAATATCGTCGCTTGGTAAGACGATTGATTTATCTTTGCTTCACTCGACCCGAACTCTGTTATAGTGTGCATATTTTATCCCAATTCATGCAGTGCCCACGGGAGGAACACTGGGAAGCTGCTCTACAGGTAGTCCGGTATCTTAAGGGTAATCCGGGTCAAGGTGTATTTCTTAGTAGTGAAAGTGATCAGCGGCTACACGGGTGGTGTGATGCCGATTAGGCCGGTTGCCCCCTTACTCGGCGATCACTTACTGGCTGGATAGTTTTTCTTGGTAATTCTCCAGTGTCTTGGAAAACCAAGAAACAACACATTGTCTCTCGCTCCTCCGCCGAAGCAGAATACCGATCTATGGCCATGACGACATGTGAGTTGACTTGGCTTAAAGCTTTACTGGAAAGTCTTGGCGTGTCTCATCCGACTCCTATGTCTCTTCATTGTGATAGTCAATCGGCTCTTCATATGTCGCAGAATCCTGTGTTTCACGAGCGCACTAAGCATATTGAAGTTGATTGTCACTTTATACGTGATGCCATTGTGGCTGGGAGTATTACGACTAAATTCGTTATGTCATCCTTACAGCTTGCCGATATATTCACGAAAGCCTTGGGAAAGCAACAATATGAATTTTTATTGCGCAAGTTGGGCATCCGGGACCTTCATGCTCCAACTTGAGGGGGGGTATTATGAAATATATTAAGATTGTAATATTTCCTATTATGGAATGTGAATAGACTTAGGCATGTAATTAGACATTTAGCATTTATTGTGGGATCAAAATTGTATTCTCATAAGTTTATAAAACCCTAATGAAAGAGACAGCAGACCTAAGGGTTTTCTTGGCTGCAGTATTCCTTCTCCACTGTTTTATGGTTTCATTGTTTTATCAATTTCGGTACAGGATCTGGGCTATACTTTTAGTGGATTGATAGTTTTTCTAAATAAAATTCAAAATAATATCATTTTAAAAAATATTTAATGAGTTTTGACATGTTAACTTATCAAATTAGACTAGATTAGTTTTAAATTAAGATTTTTTTTAGATTTGACTCCACCACAAGGGTTGACAAATCCCCCATTAAATTTAATAATAATAATGTATATATATAAAATATTAATTTGATATTTTTAATTTTTTTAATAAATTATGAGTTAATATACGGGGAAAAAATTGGGCTAGACTAAATTAGATAAACAAAGATAACATGAATAATGACAGGGCATAAATTATTTTAAAATGAAAATAAAAAAGTAGTTGAACACAATAGGAAATATAAGATAAATGGGGTTAATATACAATTAATATAAATATTGACTATAAATATCTATTTGCCCTCTCATTAGGGTTTTGGTGCCATGAGAGGGGGATAAACTATTTGATTTTCTTAACTCTTGCTAAATCTAAAAAAAAAGAAGCTAAATTAGAGTGAATGCTATATATATATATATATATATATATATATATATATATATATCATAATTGAAAGTTTGAAATAGTTTGATAAAGATATCTCAAACCCTAAATCACCCTTCTCAAACGCTAAAAAAAGTGCTAAACAGGAAATCTTTTCATTTTAATTATTATTTCTAAAAACAACATGATTTTAAATCAACTCAAAGTGACCTATAAACGGGGTCTTGGTTTAATAACTTTGCTAGATGATCAACGAGCATTTTGGAGAGACATTGACGATTAATTCAAGGTATTGTGATGCTGCATTATTCCTAGGGAGCAGCAGATTATTATAATTAAATCATGATATATATATATATATATATATATATATATATATATATATGGCATCCTAAAGTTTGGAAGAAAAGGGGCCCCACCGTCACGAGGTTAGGTATTTGTAAATGGTGAGTGCACAACTTGGTCTCGGAAGAGCACGCTTGAAAATTGAATTCTTTTAATAATATAGTCAAATAATAAAGTTTATTTGATATCTATCTGTGTGTGTTTCTGTGAACAATCATTTCTCAATTGTACTCGCATGTATATATTTATATATACGCATAACTCCACTCTTTTTTTTAACTACAAGTGAACCTCACTCATTCAAAATATATTTTATAGGTTTATATGAGCAGGTAAAATCTTAATTGGTTAGTTTTTTTTTATAAAAAATACATGTCTTGATTTGAACTCAAGATTTATTATATAGATTATAATTTTTTTTATCACATCACGTCTCTTGGGGACAAACTCGGACATGTCGTTCAAGGTATTGTTTGACATTGCATTTCAAATGTTTTTTTTTTAATATATATATTTTTTTAAATTAAAAAAGTTATAGTATTTTTAGATCATTTTCTTAAGTTAAAATCAAAAATAATTTTTTTTAAAAAATATATCATTTTGATATATTTTTTAACAAAAAAAAAAACAATTTCAATCACAATCTCAAACAGTTATTAAGATTTTATACTCTAAAAAAAAACATGCACCTAAGCACATGTTATTTTCTTTTTGAATTTGAGGATTATTGACATAATTTAAAAATATCAAATTAATCAATAGTTTCAGAAAATTATAATTTATAACATTTGTTTTTTTAGAAAAAACTGCAACTACAAAAACTACCATAAAACTAAGTATATATTTGATAGGTTTAAAATAAATTAGGTACTTTTACATGACAATTTTCTCTTATAATAATATATTTTTTATTTTTAAAAGCTACCAGAAAATAAACTGAGTATATATTCAATTAATCAATACCATTTTTTTTTGGGAATGCCTTATTTACAGTTGATTTTACCTATTTTTGAGGGAGGGTTTACAATGATGGCATGAAGTAGCAGGAGATTACGTTAATCTTATGGACGGCATGGCATGGCATGGCATGGACATCACACTTTCTCACGTGCTGCATAGAATCAGGATATTTGAAAATATTATAAAAACAATTAAAAGGCATAAGTATTGTGAATTGAAATAACGGGATGATGTTTTTACCTCATAATACAAGCCAAGAAAGTGGAAGATGATTGTTTTCATAGGGTTCATTTATTATTAATCAATTTCACTGAGTCCAGGTTTCCTTTTAAAATAAAATCAAAATACAAAAAACTGTTTTGACAAGAATACCAAACGTGCAAAAACTAAAACTAAATTAAAAAACCGAGGTTTTTTTAGTTGCTTAATGACCAAACAATTAGGAGAAAATGACAAGTTTGTTTTGCATGTAAATAGGTGGTCGTGCCAGACATGACATAAAAAAAGGGAACGACGCTCATACAAAAAAATAATCATAAACCGTATTTTATAACACTAGTCAGTCTCCATCCATACAAGAAAAAGAAGAAGAAACCGGTACCACCTTTCCCAACCATCATCAAACCAAAAACACACATCCATCTCCTTTGCCATAACAAGGATCAAACCGGTTTACCTTCTTCTTTCGTATCCATTCCGTAACTTGTAATTTGTTTCTTTTTAACTGATATTGACATTCACTTGGTCAAATTTGAATGAATCGGCAATACCCGGCCGATTAAGCCAAATAAACATGAACAATACCGTTCAGATTAACGCGAAGGATCTTCAGAAGAGAAAACAAATTGTTCAAAATAATACCGTTTCAGTTTTTAATTTAAATAATCTAAAATGGTGTAGTTTTTTTTATTTTTAAAAATAAAAAAATGAAACAAGGTGGTTAGAGACTCAACAATGCAGCTATTCAGGCCTTTATCCGAGTCAGATCCCGGCGGTTTATATCTGACGATCATGGCTGTTTATTATAGTATCTCCAGGCTGTTTCTTTCTTACACACACCCGACATTCCCCATTGTTGATGTGTGCTTTGACAGTATCGGGTTTGTCAACCGGTGCAGCTGAACGGAACCTTCAAACAATCAGGGGATCGAGCCTACACGCGCAAGGTCGGATCAGGAGCAAGAATCCATTTTACCTCTCATTTTTAATTCGAGATAAAGGGTGCAGCGAGGCTCGTGTTTCCAATACCTGGAGCTGTTTATTATCTTCTGCAGTTGTATATTTTGATATATCCCTGCACCCGCATTGTATCTATCTGTATAAAGGATACAAACTTCCTTCTAATCTTCTCAAATTCTGTGTTTGAACAAAAATGATATCAGAAGCAAAAATGGTCTGCTCAGTGAAAAAACCCAGTTCACTGCCCTTCTCAACAGCCAGAAGCTCTTAGCTTTGGTTGCTGGGAAGGTGCCTTTGTGTTTGATGAAATCCTTGTTTGATGAACTTGCTGGGCAGGGAAACCTTCTTATCAACTCGTGAGATCCTGACCAGCAAGGCGCACGGCACTCCTTTAGAAGCCAGTAACATGCAGAAATCAGGCACGGAATTTCTTTCATAGGAGGAACAATAGGGCCACGTCAGATTTCATAATATTTTTAACATGCAATGGTAATATGTTTAGAATTAATTATAAATACACAAAACCTCTGATGAATTGATAAGGTTTCACACTCAGAATTCAGAAATCTTCATTCAAATCTCAAATTATCTTCCAGTACTAGACCTAAATTGTTTGGTTTCTTTTTTTAAAAAATATATATATATGGTTATTAAATGAAAGTATAAATGACAGCTAATTAAAGTGAAATAATTATATTTAATAAAATTAATGCAACAGATGGTATTTTTCTTTCCGAGGCCAAGTATCTCGCAGAAAAACAAAGATGTCAGGCTGCAAACTGGAGTGTCACACTCCTGGTAAGCCATCACTGGCTGAAAATGGAGAGGACCACACTAGATGGTCTCACTCTTTATCAAAGCACCCCACTGCGGCAGTTGCTCCTCCAGATTTTCTCTCGTCAAAGTGACTTTATTTCATGGCACGTTGACTTTCTGACTACAAGGCACATTTTCTAGTGGTTTCCATGTCCTCGACCATCTAGGTAAACGTTTTCTCTCGTGCACAAGACTGTTCTGGGTGCGCCCTACACACATGTAATCTCGCGCTGCTACACTCTTTGTTTGGTGCTTTTCTTTTTTAAAAAACGAAGATCAAACATTAATTAAAAAAAAAAACATTTTTAGAATAGTTTCTAAAAATGAAGCAAACTAAGTGGACTGATTCATGATCATGTAGCAGCCTTATAATGCGAAAGACAGATGGGACTTGCGCTACAGAAATGATTAGTTTGAGTTGCCTTAAAGTTTGATTAAGCTCAAAGCAAGAAAATGGATTTTAAATAAATGGAAGCAGCAAAAGCTGCGGGGGCTAAGCTGTTCACTGGATGACTTTTTTCATGTATGTTTGTTGACTTTGTTCACGTGGCATTCAATGCCGAGAGATAAACAATTATAGATTGCTTTGATAAAGGTGGCCACCTCGCTCTCTTCGACAAGAATATAATCATCACGACTCCTCCTCGCACCACCACTTTTCCACTGCTCATTAAAATGCTATGGGTATGCCTCCACTTTCTCTTCGATTCTCTCTCTTTTTTCCATTTCTATCTGTACTTTTTTAGATATTTATTTATTTTTTGCCATGTTAATATTTAAATTTAAAAAAATATTTTAATGTATTTATCCAACACACTAAAAATAATATTTTTAAAAAATATTTTTCATTCAGAAATATATTAAAATAATATTTTTATTTAAAAACATTATCTTTAATGCACATAAAAAATGATCTAAAACATCAAAAATTAAAACGGTGTGTGTTGTTTTTTAAAAATTATTTTTTACTCAATCAATATACTTACATATAAATATAAAATGTTTAGTTAATCAATAGATCTCATGGTTTTACATAAATCATTAAAAAATCTATCTTTTGTTTGGTATTACGGCGTGTGCTGCTTTTTAAATGTATTTTTCATTTTAAGATATATTTTTTTAAAATTTTGATACCAATAGATTAAAAATATATATTTAAATTCATTGTTTTATATAATTTTATAAACGCATTTAATCAAACACGAAAAGAAACACTACAAAAAAATACAATTTCTAACTTTTTGAGATATGAACCACCCTTGAATTTCACATTGCCAAATGATATTTTGAAACAAAAAGAAGTAGAAAGGGAAAAGTGGAGAAATGCTTTAAAGAGTCCCTTCCACAAGCATCGATGTTTATCATTGCGTCTATAATTTTATCTTTTGCTTCAACTCTACTCCTTCCCCACAGCTATACAGTGATTAGCAGTCTAATACATGATTGTTTAAATATATTATTATTATTATTTATTTTTAACATTATCATGTCCAAACGATTCAAAAAAAAAATAAAAAAAGGTATAAAATAAAAATAAAAATAAAAATATATAAGCTTTCGGATGATTGGGTATTTTTTAACCCATTGATCTTGAATGCATTTGTGCGTATAGTAGAATACCTACACAATCAGTGAGTGCGATGTCCAGGTAGATTAATTTTCTTAATATAAGATGACATTTTATTTTTTTAAATCTACCTGAATAATTAATGAAAATATAATTTAAATCAAAATAGATATTTAAAATAATAAATAATAATATTAAATATATAAACAGTAATATATTAAATATATTCACGTTTAAACAGTCAATCCACGTATCTAAGCTATAAAGCAGTTATTAGCCTAAAGGTGATTTCTCAATAAGATTATTTTTCCATTTTAAAACTAGTTAACTCGGAAAAAATTCATTTAAAAAAATAATCTAGGTCAACTCATTAAACTTATCATCTAAGTTACAAGACTTAAATAACTTATTTAAAAATAAATTATAAAACTCAATTCTATATGAATACGGTAAACCTTTATTTTAATATTTCTAATTAATTAGTGGTGATACAGTGTATAAATTGACAATAAATATAATTTTTTTTTTATTATTAATGTAGGTAGATGTTCGGGTCAGCTTGTGCGCATCTCAATTAATCCCACGCGTCATGAAATTAATGATCATGTACTTGAAATCACGGGAGAAGCAAACTACTTAATCTCAAACTACTATTATTGGATCACCTACCATGTAATATAATGAATTTTTTTATTAAATTAGATGTCCAGTTAGCTTGCGCGTACCTCGAGTAATCCTACAAACCTTGAAGTTAAAAATTATATAAGTTTCTATTAGTTATCTTATTAGCATTCATAAAACTCGAATATAAAATAATAAAAAAAACATTTTTTTTTTTAATTTCAAACTCATAACATTCTTACTTCTAATATATTATTGTTACTATAATGGATTTCGAGGGGGGGGGGGCGCATGGTGGGAGAAACAAATGAGGACATGTAATATGATATGGGTCAGCATGGTGGGAGACACATCCATCTAATAAAATTTCAAGAATTGAGAAGGAAGTGCTCGTAATTTGATAAAAAAGAAGAAAAAGATAGTGGATTTTAGTGGCAATGCACCTGTTTTTGTTGGCTAGCCAGCATTTTTTTATGTATTTTTGTTACTATCCAATCTATGTTTTTTTATTTGTTTGATTCTAACCATGTCGAGTACGGGTCCATACTGGTTCATATGAGATAGAGCTTCTGTGCAGCCACGCTCTCGTTCTTATCTTGTTATCTCATTAGACACTCCATTGTTGTAGTCCTTAAATTATTAGTTCACTCAACCAGACAGAGTTGCTGCAGGGTCATACCAGGAAAAAAATGAAAGCTAAATTAGAAAGCACACCAATAATGCACATGATGAGATAAAATATTATTAATTATAAAGCAATTATACTTGTGGGAATAAAAAAACAGAATTTCTAAACCATCTTGTTCCCGTAGACTTTTAAATTTCACCAACCGTGATTGGAGACGCTTTAAGATTAATATACTATGAAACTTGAGTTTTTAAGTGTTTGGATGGATAATAAATAATTATATATTCATATTATTTTTTTTATTTTCCAAAATCGAGTGCCTAAAAGGTTCGTGACAAAAGCCTTAATTTCTATAATATTGCTCTTGGTGGTGGGATTCAATGACACTCCATTTACTAAGTCAATGAAGATTATGAACATTCTTAAAAAAGTACTTGCCATGTGCAATAAATGTTGAGAATATATTGCAAGAGAGTTAAGATTATGAGCCTATTATTTGAGTAATTTAGAGAGTATTTATAATATTTATACTTTGAATTTTTTTTTTGCCCGATGGGTCAAAAGTCAGTTTCATATTTACATCCTGCTAAACCCACGTGCGCTTAGAGCTAACACTTACCTAAGCTTGATAGAGGTAGGTCTAATACATTGTCAAACTCACATATGTTTGGATCTAATATGTAGTTGAGCCCATGAAAATTGAGTCTAACAAGTAGGTTTTGATCTATATTGAGCTTTTGTGGTTATCTATTAAGGTTGACTCAGTGCTATGCCAATTTACTTGTGTAGATGTTTTATCAATGCTTAAGTAAATCATTATCGCATCATTAGTGAACTTGTAGTTCAATCAATGATATTTGTATTCTTCTTCTTTTTTCAAGAGAAAATTAATGTAAAAATCTCACATTTTCTACTCTTGAAAAAACAAAATAAAAGTTTATCTCATATTAATTGTTGACGAGGCTCGAAAAATCCTCGATAAAGAGATTGAGTGTGTTTTTTATGAGCTAGTTAAACTAAACCCAGAGAGGACTTGGTGGGTTTGACGACACCTGCAAGAAAAATAATTCGAAGCTTAAGTCAGTATTGTGTTTTTTCAAGTAGCAAGGATAACAAAAATTCTTCAAGCTTGAATGTCCATTCAACTTTGTTTTAAGTTTTATTCCTATCAGGATTGTGTTTTTGTATTAGGCTTGTGTATGATGAGAGCCCCCCAAGTCCTGGTTTTACCTTTTATGAGCCTCATAAAAGTAGTTTCTGGGCGTAGCCGTTGTGCATAGTTACGTGCCTAGCCGTGTCTAACTGCTGTCTGGAGTAGCCATATCCATGACCATTGGCATGTAATGAGGCCAATGATCGGGAGGAAAAAAATCATTAATACGCAAAAATGAGGGTAACTTTTCATAATCGAAACCATAAATAATATGGAGGAATTGGATGTTTTTATGGTATATAAAGATGGATCATTGATATTTGTAAAATATTATAATGTATTTTTTGATTAATAATCAGGTGTTCCAGTAGTAGTATATATACAAGAAATAAGTTTTCTGTACATTTCTACTTTACTAGGCTACAAGACTTTGTTACATGAGAAAGGAAATAATAAAGCAACGATAACCTGCACATCTGCAATTGCAACAAATTTAGTTGTATTCTTAACACTCTCCCTTAAGATGGAGCATAGATATTTATCATGCCCATCTGGCTAATAGCATCTTAAAATACCCTTCCTGAAACTGCTTTTGCGAGGATATCCGTTAACTGATCTTCGGACCGAACAAACGGAAATTATATAATCTTCCGATCAAGATTTTCTTTGATGAAATGTTGGTCTACTTTGACGTATTTGGTACGATCATGTTGTACTGGATTGTAGGCAATATCAATAACCACTTTATTATATTACAGTGTAGATTCATAGACGTCCCATAATCAATTCCCATATCCTGCAACACATGTTTTACCCATAATAATTCGTACAAACCATGATCCATACCTCAGAATTCTACTTCTACACTTGATCTAATGACTACTTTCTGCTTCTTACTTCTCCAAGTGACAAGGTTGCATTCTACAAATGTAAAGTAACCTGATGTCGATTTCCTATGAGTCTGGTTTTCTGCCCAATCTAAGTCTGTATACCCTTCAATTTCGCGAGTCTCCCTTTTTTAAAACAGTAGGCCTCTTTCTAGTGCACTCTTCAGATGCTTTAAAATCCGATATACTGCTTCCATATGTTCTCCTGTCGAATGCATGAACTGACTTACCACACTTACTGCATAGGCTATGTCTGGCCTTGTATGTGATAAATATATCAGCATCCCAACTAATCGTTGATAACATCCTTTGTCCGTTGGCGTCTGATTTTTTGTTTCTCCTAGCTTGTGATTCATTTTCATCGATGTGTCGACTGGTTTACATGCAAGCATTCCAGTTTCTGTTAACAAATCTAACATATACTTTTGCTGTGATAGACATATTTCGGTTTTTGCCCTTGAGACTTCAATCCCTAAGAAATACTTTAGTTTTCCAAGATCTTTCATTTCAAATTTTGATGCTAGGAATTGTTGGAGTGTTTTTCTTTCTTCTGGATCATCTCCTGTTAGAACCATATCGTCCACATACACAGTTAATGTTGTAATGTTTCATTCTTTGTTCTTTATAAACAATGTGTGATTTGAGTTGCTTTGCTTATACCCAAATTTCTTCATCGTAGAGGAGAATCTTCCAAACCATGCTCGTGGTGACTGTTTCAGACCATATAATGTCTTCTTTAGTTTGCGAACTTCATTTCTACGCAAGGATTTTTGTTTAGCTTTAGGTGGCAAATTCATGTAGACTTCTTCTTCAAGGTCTCCATTTAGGAAAGTATTCTTGACATCGAATTGTTGCAGGACTCAGTCTCGATTAACTGCTAAAGATATGAGGATGCGGATAATATTGATTTTTGAAACTGGGGCAAACATCTTTTGATAATCTACCTCATACTTTTGCTTATACCCTTTCACAACTAGTCTTGCTTTGTACATTCAATACTGCCATTCACTTTGAGTTTTATAGTGAACACCCATCTGCACCCAACTGTCTTCTTCCCTTTTGATAGTGGACATATCTCCCAAGTGTTATTCCTCTGAAATGCCTCCATTTTTTCGTTCACCACCTTAGTCTATTTTTGATCTGCCAGTGCATTCTGTATATTACTAGGAATAGATACAACGAATAATTGATTAACAAAAAATGCATATGATTTAGACAACCTATGAGAAGACACATAATTATTGATAGGGTATTTAGTCTTGGTATTTGGATCAGGTTTATATTGTTTCCTCGGAACTCCCCTATTTGATCTTTGTGGGTATTTATTTGTTATATTTTCTACAAGGAATTTCATTAGTTTCATCAAGGATATGGTTTGGATTTACCTGAGGACAAGTATTCTGGGTTGATTCTTCAGCTAATGGTGTAGATGTAGACATCTCTGGAGACCGGGGGGGTTTTGCTGAGATAATTCTGATCTATGCAAAATTACAAATTAGTACCATAGTTAGGGACCATACCATTTTATCTTATTTCTTCATTGAACGTGTCTAGTACCCTCAATTTTTCTCTAATTTAAATAGATCATCGTCGTTCTCTTCATTGTTTCTCGCCCCCTGAAGGGACGAGGTATCTAGGGTTACATGTAACTTCGGGTGCAACAAATGATAACACCTATACCCCTTCTAAAAGTCTGAGTAACCGATGAAAACACACCTTTTTGTACACAGATCAAGTTTACCCCGCAAAACTTTAGGTATGTAAACATAGACCGTGCATCTAAACACTTTGGGTTCAAGGTTTGGTAGATGAGGAACGGAGAGCAGATATTCCATCTTTTGTTGAGGAGTTTGAAAATTGAGCACACTGGATTGGGTATGATTAATTAAATAGGCAGCCGATTTAACTATTTCTCCCCAATAGAACTTAGGCATATTCATACCAAATAGGGATGCCCGAACAACTTCCATAATTTGCCTATTCTTTCGTTTAACGAGTCCATTTTGATGTGGTGTATAGGTGCACGAAGTTTGATGTTGAATTCCATGGTGACCCAGATACGTCCCTAGAATTTTGTCCACAAATTCCTTACCATTGTCGGATTAAAATGTACGAATTGACCTCTAGTATTGGTTTGTCACCATTTTATAAAGTTCCTGAAAAACTGTCCCGGCATCACTCTTATTTTTAAGAAGAGAAATCCAAGTCATTCGAGTATACTCATCAATAACAGTAACAAAATAATGTGCACTGGAAAATGATGGAATTTTTGCTGGATCCCAAACATCTGAGTGAATAACTACGAAAGGTTCTGAACTTTTATTCACACTTGGTAAATAAGGGATATGATGGCTTTTGACCAATTCACAAGTGTCACACTTAAAATCTGAAATACTGAAATATGAAAACAAATGCGGTTGTAATTTCTTAAGGTACCCAAATGATAGATGTCCTAGCCTTCGGTGCCATAACCATATGAGTGCTTGAGTTTTATCTTTGCTGGTCACTTGATGTACCTCACTGAATCTTGACCCCCCTTCTCAATTAATTTCAAATAATAAAGGTGTCCCCGTCTAACACCATAGCCAAGAATCTTCCAGGTTAGAATATCCTAAAAAACACAAAAAAAAAAAAAACAATTACAGTACATGCAAGAGCAGAGGTAATGTGGCTAACCGAAAGGAGTCTCTAGTCATGTGGTTGGATGCACTTGTATCAATAATCCAAGCACTATTCTTAGAAATAACAGATAATGCAGATTTTTTACCAATTATACCTGGATGGACAACGTTTGCAGTCGGTTGTCTCAGTTCTAATTCCGTAAGATTTACCATTTTCTTTCCAAAAAAAATTCGAGATTTTTTCTTAAAATCCCACCAGTCAGGGTATTCAATGATTTCGTAGCATCGATGTTTGGAGTGACGCATTTCACCACAATGGTTACATACTAACCCACTAGTCTTTTTTATGGCCAGGTTGAACACTGATTTTTAACTCCCCGGTTAAATATCTTCCTCTCACCCCCATTCTCACTCCCCGGGTTAAAAAAACACCCCTCACCCCTATTTTCCAAGTCAAATCCCTTCTCTGCCTCTCTCTCACCTCCATGTTCTCTGTCAGTGCCAAATCCCCTCTCCCTCTTCGATCTATGGGTCTTTGTAAGCATCACGATGCTATCGACCACCACTGAGGAGCTGCCCGTGTTCCTGTCGTCCATAACCAATTTCTGATGGTGCTCTCGCCGGACACAGGCGTAAGCACCTTCAAGGTTGAGCTTGGGGTCTTTTCGTAAGACCTCACCACGAATGTGTTCGAAGACTGGGTCGAGGCCACGAGGAAGATGTGGAGCCGGACCCTCGCCATAGCCAGTGGAGGTGAAGCACGCCATCCACCGTTCTGGTTTGGGAAGCAGTTCAACAGTCAATTTCTTGGAAAATAGCCACCAACTCATTATAGTAAGTGGCCAGAGACGTCTATATTTTTTTTTTGTGGTAAATGATTTCTGATTGAGTTCAAATATGTAGGTCTCGTCGGCGCCATCATAGAAAGTGCGGGAGACGGCGTCCCGAATTTCCTTTGTTGTGGAGAGGCGAATAAACTGTTGCATCAACGAGGAGGTCATGGACTCAATGAGCCAGCGTTTTACACGATGATTCTCAGTGATCCAAGATTCGAATCTCGGGTCGCCGGGTCTTGGTCTTTCAGTGTCGTCGGTGAGGTTACCGACCTTGTTACGAGCCCCGATCCTCATCTCCATGAGTTGAGACCAGAGTGAAAAATTTGTTTCATATAGCATAATGCAAGTTGGAAAGGCAAAGTTGTCTTGATGGACAACGATGGGGGTCGCTGGATTGAAGGTAGGTTCCATATTTGTGATGAACTAAGATGAGTTTGCTGTATTTTCTTGTGACAGTTTTGTGATGGTTTTGAGATGGGATTTCGGGGTTGAGAAGTGCTAAGATGGGGTTTTATTCCCCCTGGTTTTGAGGTGTTTTTGGGTTTCAAGAATAGGTATTATAGCGATCTAGGTTTCAAGTTGGGTGTATTATGCTATAAACCCCCTAGTAAGAACTTCTGATTTGAACAGTGATTGTTTGATGAATAGTGCCAAGAACACTGTAGCTCTAAGAGAAAAAACAATTTCTCTTCAAAAGAAAAAATTCAAGAAAAAAAATAAGACTTGCTCTGATACCATGTAAAATATTGTAATGTATTTGTCGATTAATAATCAGGTATTATAGTAGCAATATATAAATAAGAAATAAGCTTTTTGTACACTTCTGCTTTACTAGGCTATAAGGCATTGTTACATGAGAAAGGAAATAATAAAACAACGGTAACCTGCACATCAGTTGTATTCTTAACAATATTGTATTCGTTATTACATGAACTCATCCGGAAGAAAACAAATATAAATGTAGGAAAGAAATAATAAATTTAAATCTATATAAAAATAATAATTTATTAATTGCATCTATTTTTTCCCATGTGAGCTCCAAAAAAATAAACTAATAAGATAGATTGTTTTTTAATTTGAATATATATACATATATATTAACATGTTAAAGCAACAAGAAGATGTTTTTAAAAGGAAGAAATTGAAAATTTGCAAGAGCGTGGTAAGCATCAAAGACAAACGCTTCATAAACTGTTTTTTTCTTCTTCTGATTTTTTCGAGTTAGTGATAGTTTACTAATTCTTCTTCTTTTTACGTGATTTATTTATTTTATTAAAAAAAAACTCGTACAAATGCAGGCTTGTTAAGCTGGGATCGTTGATCAGTGGCTTCTTTTTATGAAAATATAGTCAAAGAGACACGAAACGTGGCAGATATCGTCGTCCTTGATGTTAGATGTGAAGCTGTTTTGTGTGCGAGCAGGTGAGAAAGCTTGAGCCCCAATTGCTGCGTCGTGCAGTTTGAACTGAACGAAACCATGGATAAACAATTCCTCCATGAACAGACGAACTCATCAGTGCTTAACGAATTGCTTGTTTCTATCGGGAACAGGAAAACGAGGTGGAATTAGCGAAAGTCAAAAGGATGAATTATACGTTCAAAGCACAAGGATCGATGAGTTTATGAGCAGTCTATCACATGGGGGCCATGCTGGGCACTGGCTGATACCGGTGCACCCCATCCCAGGACTCACGCAGAGGCACAATTCTCTCTCGGATTCTGGTCACCGGCTGGCCCAACCCGTTTTCCTATGAGCTTAGGACAGTGCCTCATCCTGTTCGCTTGATTTTTCAAGGATTTGTACTATGTATGCATGTGTCTGAGGTGCTACTGTCTGTTTCATGCGACAGAATTTCATAGGGTAATAATTTTCAAAAACCCTCATCAATCTATGCCTACGCGTAGCGAGAATAAATGGCCTTGCTCGCTGACACTCATAGCCATAGAGGGTTATTAAATTCTTCGTGCCCTACGTGAGCATGATTGAGGAGAGTAATTAGCCGAGAATTAACTAATATTTATTGATTGGAATTTAGTTTCTTGGACTGATTACCTAAGCCTATTCTGCTCTTCGGTTCAGTGAACTTTCTCGTCTAGCAGACTCAAAAAGCAACAGCAAACTGTCAATTATGAGGTGAAACTCACCGTATTCACGTCAGTAATGTTGGATGTAAGAAACATATGATATTGCCTTTTGAAAAAAATAACATCATAGTTTTAAAATAAGTTTCTCTTATCAATCCATGTGAGTCCTTTTATTTATTTATTTAGCACTGTTTTTTTACGAGATAGATCAATATTTTTGCCGGGTCAAGGCTACTTAATTCCTTGTTCTTATGCTCCTTCATTAATACTTGGATAGAAACTTCTAATAAGAATCATCAATCCTTCGCTTGCGTTTTATCCACGCGGTGAAAACGGCGTTTCAAGATAAGAATCATCATTTTTTACACGCGCTTTGACTTGAAACGCAGTTTCCACCGAGTAGACAAACACAGGCACAGTCCATCTCATCGAACTTTTATAGGAAGTTGCTTCCTGTTTTAGACCCTCGCGCTGCATCTTTTTGTTGCTAAAGGGAAAACAAACAGGGAGGATTTCTGTTGATGGCGCAGTTTCATCCACTAAAGAACTTTTCAATCTGGCCAAGGTCCGACACTGCCCTTAATTTCATGGCGTCTACATGCATGCACCGGACCACCGGCTGGTTCACCACTACAACTCTAGATCGCAATCATAGCCCCTCACTAGTGGGGTGCTATATTTGCTGAACCACACACACGCACTTCTTTAATGGAGTTCCTTCCTCGCAGAACTCCAAGATGACGCAACAAGCTTAAATTAAGACACTAAATTATCGAACACAACCATGCAGGGAGAAGCGCTGTGGCTGACATATTTTCTATCTCAACGAACCGCATTATCGGATGAATCCATAACGAATCTAGTCTAGCCGAGCTGACGCGACCAGACAAAGCAACCCAAAATGAAACCGGGCGATTCGATCGAAACCGGGCTCGGAGGCTCGGGTGGTGCTGGACCGAGCCTCCCCAGCAAGGTGCAAAGCCATCGAAACTAGCCAGTGAAACTAGCTTTGGATACTCAAGTCTGATATAATTAAACTAGCAGCCTACTACGCCTAGTACTCGCTAAGAACTGCATGCCTAGATTTTGCGTATATATTTGTTCACAGCTAGCTGCCATGTCCAGATCTAGGAAAAAGGGAACTACGATCTTGAAACTTGGAAACATTTGTCTAACAGAGCAGCAGTACCATCGATTGGATTGGATTATGGTATATTTAAGCACTAACTTCTCTAGAACACCCTTCATTCATCTGCCCAGTGAGCGTGTGAGAAGATGACAGGGCACGGGAGAGTGGAGGGGTAGTTCTGTCCCGGAAGAGGGAGATTATTCGTCCTGGGTTTGGCCAGGGACAACGCACAGTGACTTTTATTTATGACTTGAGGATTTTTGAGGGTGAAAAATATCTTATGAAAGATTACAAAGTACCCTGCCCACGTTCTGTCCTTGCTCTCTCTACACGAAATTCAATTCTCTCTCTCTCTGCCCTTTTGTCCTTTTATTATTATTATTATTATTTACTTATATATATCTGTTACTACCACTGTTGGGATGAAATTGTTTTTAAAATATTGTTTTTAGAAATATATTAAAATTATTTTTACAAAATTATTTTTGATATTATTATAAAATATATTTTTTAATTTAAAATAAATAAAATATTTTTTTTAAAAATGTTTTTGTCAAACACCGTCTATATCTGCTGGCAGGGGGCTGGAAATTTCAACTGGGGTGTCACTGTGAAAACTTCAATGTTGAAGACCAAATGTTTTGTTTTTATAGGAGCTAAATGTATAACTTTTTTAAGAAAAATATAAATTTAAGGACTAAAATTAGATTTTTCAAAAACTTTAAAGACAATTTAATTTACTAAAACAGTTGCAAACCTCAAATGCTGGAATGATAAGGTCTTTCATTTCATTTTTTTGGATATGGAAACACTAATATTTTAAAAATACGGATTCAGGTAAGCGAGTAAAATCCCAGTTTTTCAGATTCTTACAAGAGATGCATGTCATTACTCGAACTCGAGACTTGCTGTACAGATCTCAAGTTTTTTGTCATCACATCATATCCCCTTGAAAATATCTTTTCATTTCATATTAAAAAGAAACATGTAGATTAATTTAGTAAATCAAAATTTTAATTTTAATTCATAACTAAATAATTAGAAGCTCAAATCTTATCATTTTTGTTTTTTAAATCCAGGCAATGAAGTTAAGAATTAATATGATCATTTAACATTATAGCCTTAATAGTGATTAAAATAAAAGGTAGAGGAGAGAAAGGAAAAAAAGAGGGAAAATGTTATGCAGCGTGGAAGGACAACAGGTTGATTATGCCTGTGGGAGGGATACACAGCCAGACATCGTATTGGAATAAAGGTCACAAATACCATGATTTGACATTTATGAATAGTTGCTGAGGATTACAAATAAATAAATAAATTATACTCCTACTGCGGTTGTAAATTCACAAAAATAATAATTATCAAGAGAAAACTTATCAGGTTTTGGTTAAAATTAAAAACTCCACAGTAGTAATATTAAAGGTTTTTTAATATTATGAATTAATTTATTTTTAATTTTTTTTAAAATTTATAAATTAAATAATCATAAAACACTTTATATTGATTACATGCAGGAAAAAAAATACAAAATCATTTTATCTTTTAATATTTACTCTCTATTTGACCAAGTATTTTAAAATTGTTTTTGAAAAAAAAATATTTTAAATTAAATTTATTTGGTATTTTAAAATCTTTTTCATATGCTGATTTAAATAATTTTTAAAAATAAAAAATATTATTTTAACATATTTATAAGATAAAATGAATTTCAAAACAACCCCAACAACAATACTAAATTATCATTTACACAAAATACATGACCCATGGTAAAGATAAAAAAAAAAAAAATCACTCGTAATGAGAAATCCGGTGGGGGAACTGGAAAGTGATGGAGAGGAGGAGAGGATAGGCTCACGCTTCAGCCGAGCCGAGCCGATCCTGAAGTAAAAAACCTCGGTGAAAACTGTAAGAGAAAAAAAAGATGACGGAAGCCAACGGCAAAAATTGTCTGTTAGCCTGCAGCAAAAGACGGTTGTTAGCCCCCTTGTGAAGAGGCTGGAATCTTTTCAATGTACATTTGTGCTTGCACTGTTAATTATGGGACCCACAAAAAGAAAACTCTCTTGTACAGTACACATCACCACCATGCCCTCATTATTACTCTTCTTTCGTACTGTATACATACATGCACGTACTCCCATACGTATAGTACACGTATTCCATTCTTTTTGTTTCATGATAATTTAATTCTTTTTTTATTAACACCTTAGCTTAATAGTAATGTACTGTTTTTCATTATCTTTCTAAAGCAATTTTTTTTTTTAAATGATTTTTTTTGTGTGTTTTTATATCATTTTCATGTGTTAATGTCAAAAATGAGTTTTGAAAATAAAAAAAAACACCATTTGAATATATTTCTGAACAGAAAATATTTTCAAAAATAACTTCAACTACATTTTAAAACATGCATTTAGTAGACTTTTTTTTGTTATAATTTTTATTGGGATGTCCAGTAATATTTCAAAATATATTAATTTTTTTCATATTAGTATATTAAAATAACATGAAAATATCAGGAATAAAAAAATATTTTTTTTATAAATATTTCTAAAACACAAAAACATGCAATATACAAATACTCCATCCGGCCTCCTTGCCATTGTTATATATTCTAGTGTGGATGTGGTTTTATAATGTGTGGTATAAAAATACATTTTGAAAATGTTTTTGAATTAAAAGTATATTAAAATAATTTTTTGATTTAAACATATTAAATTATATATAAAAATATCACACTTGAGATTATGTAATGATGTTTCTTTCATAACAGTGACCATACACAGTGAGTGTTTGTTTGTTATTGTGTTTCAAAAATATTTTTGTAAGATTTAGAAATTTTTATTTATTTGAAATTATTTAAAAAAAAAATACAATTTTGGATGAAAAATACTTTGAGAAGGCTGTAATGTGCACTGACATTTGAAGTATGAAAGCACTGTATTCTACATACGAGGATGAGAGAAGATGATGTATGATTCTGAAGACAAGAAAGTATTCTCAAGTCTTGGAGTGAAGCAGATGACAGAATTACACCAATATTTTGATCTCTGCTCGCCTGCTTTGGAGTACCAAAAAAGTCAAAAAGTAAAAGGTTTAAAGGTCAAAAAGGGTATTGTTGAAATGTCACAACGTGTCTGTGGAGCTCCGGTTGCTTTTCGCTGGACAGATCTCAGTGTGGTTGCTACTTAGAATTGTTTGCGCTGTTAGCTTCAAAAGAGAGCTACGTCCGGTGTATTGCCAAACCAGAGTCCCAACCCTACATCATCTAGGCAATGGCTGTGTGCTCCATGATATGTTTAGGCTCGTGTTTGTGAAGAAGATGATAGCCAAAAAGCCAAGAAAAACTGCTGGTTTTGGTGCTTTCCGCTGCTAAGAATAGCTTTGTATTGTTCTCAGCACAATCATTTGACGTCAATTTTTGATTTTGAAATTGAATTTCCCTGATTTCTTGAACCTGAAAGTCAAAAAAGCTGAAAGATATTCACGCCACAGGCTACGCATTGTTAGTCAAAAAGTAGACGCAAGAACTATTTCATTATTTTCATGAACTAAAATACCTAAATTATATTCTGGAAGTCGACTTCGAGCCCTAATCTTCGAGCCCCTGAAGTTTCTTTTAATCAATTCCATATATGTATTTTTAAAAGAGGAGTCACATGCTTCATTAATTAATTTCCAGCCGATATAATGATTCGAAGGCCATGATTCTTAGCATGTGGGATGTTTCAAGAAAGATTTTGTTGCCTGAAATGCAGGGGGGGCTTGGCAATTATGAAGACTCAACATTTTCGATGGATCTGGACCGATCAATGTTCTAAGCCCCCATGGATGGCCCATATGCACTTTCAATTATGATGATGTATAGGTGAGCTGATACTCGATGGATGATCATAGTGCTACACCACTCCACTTCCATTGTCGAAAAGAAAAATCTTAATTTTAATATCCGTGGGATTAATCAAAATTAGAGCACAAGTGTTTCGGACACCTATGTTAATTAAAAAAAAAAAAAAGTTCAATTGGAGCAGGAAGGGGAAGAGATTGACAGGTAAGCTAGTGGGCCAGTCTAATGTGTGCATTAGGGCCATGGACTTTGATCTTAAGATTGGATTGGATTTTAATAATAATATAAATATAAATACAAAGGTATAATCTAACAAAGCTTCATTGATATAGAGGAAAGCTTGATTTTACAAATTAAAATATTATCAGATAAAATAATTATATTTGTTTTTAATAAAAATGATACACATGACATCATTTACATCTTTCAATGGAAGTATAAAATTTAATTTGATAATATTGTTATATTAAAAGTATTCTATTAGAGAATTAAATAACTTCGGTTCATTAGAGAGGTGGTAACATTTCTAAACGAAAGGGATAAATCGATTCATGATCAAAACTTGATCAGGAAGCACAAAGATTCAACTGAATCTCAAGAACAGAAACTGAATTCACCCCACATCTTAATTAGAAAACCAAAATTAACTCTCTTTTTTTATATATTATAGAGTGTTTTTATGATCGATATATCAAGCAACAACCATCCATCCAATTATTAAGTGCAGGAAACACCATGAACTATATCTCGTACGTATAAATTATGTCTTGAAAGAAGCTTTGCTGAACTTCAACTGCTAGTTCCTCCACACTCACCTGACATTCTATCCCTATCTGCAACATCAAATTAAAAAAAAGAGGAGAAAGAAAATCAGATAAGAATGTATAAGCATATGTTGCAGGCCTATTAAAAAGAATCAGAGTAACACACACACACATATATATGTGTGTGCGCGCGCGTGATCATGGAAATACCTGATCCTATAACATAAAACCCCCAATAACAAGATCTTTTCAAGCTTGCGATTAATCAATATATATGAGAGAAGTAGCAGGAAGAATATGTATGCATTTCATGTTCATCGATCTAGCTGTATATATTATATCAAACCATCAGAATCTCTGTGAACAGTGAATTAAAAGGAACATCATCTCTACACAAAACCCCTTGATGGCTGCATGTCCTAGAACGTAAGCCTAGTTATATATATATATATATATATATATACAATGTGCAGCAGATTTGATTCATCGATCCAAAATGAAAAATGAGAAAAGCTAGCGAGCATAAAATGAAGAGGTTGAACCTTAATGACAAAGGAGTAAAGGACAGTGTCTTCCATGCTGCTGATGTTCAAGTGAAGGATCTCGAAGGAAAGGTTTTCCAGCACGCTGATTATCCTCACAATTTGACCCGGTATTCGACGCGATATTACTTTCAAGACAACGTTTGATCCTGATATCTTTGCTTCCACATCTGCAATCGGAGAGTTGCAGCATGCGGCGCCTACTTCCCTGATCAGATCATTCTCAGTACTATTCCCAATCGGAAAGGGGTTGCGGTGATCAGGATGGCGAGTAGCTATTAGTTGCAGTGGCGCGCTAGGGCTAGGGCTCAGGCAAGGACCGGCCGGACCGGGGCTCAGACTACTACTCTTCCTTTGTTTTTTGGACTCCAAAGCCTGTAGAACTTGGTGCAACTCCTTTACGAACTCTATCACACCCCCTATTATAGAAGCTTGGTCCCCCTGATCACACACACACACACACACATCCATGCACCAAACATGCATGCAGAGCAATATCAATCCATCATAAAGTGGTCAGATCATGTTAAACGATCATTAATTAGAGAGAAAAGATATAGAAAAGGCTGATATATAATCAATCAAATACCCTTTTGATATAGAAACATGGGGTCAAGGAACGCAGGACTTTGAGATGCTCGTTCATCTGTCTTCTTCTGTTTCTTTCCACAGCTATGTGAGACATGGTGTTAATTTCAGGTAACTGTACCAGCAGAGAATGAACAAGATCACTGTACGGAGTTTAATTAGCACTTTCTGGATATATATGATGAAAAATCAAAATCAAAAGATGTTGGCTATTTATAAGCAGCTGGCTAGCAAGAATGAGATCGACTGATTGTACACCAAACTACTCTCCTGGGCTAACATTAAATGCTCCATGTCGCACTCCCGTGAGGTTCTCCGGGCAATATTACTGCATGCTCTCTCTCTCTCTCTCTCTCTCTACCCTAGGTACGTAGATATTACGTCTCACGTTTATTATCTTGGATCAATTACATGCTCCGCGTGAAGTTGAAATGAACTGGGGCTGGGTTGCATCTTCTTAATTTCCTACATATATATATATATATATATATATATGCATGCATGGTGTATATTTACGTACACATTTTCCTTAATATATATATATATATATATATATATATATATATATGCATGCATGGTGTATATTTACGTACACATTTTCCTTAATTTATAGATGCGAGTTTTAATTTCGACTTCGAAAAATGCAATACGGCTCTTTAAACATTTCCTGTAAAGCACAATGGCATTCACCGTACATGCGTGCTCTGTGACTGTGATTACTAGCTAGCTCGACTCACAGCCAACCACTTTCGTAGAAGTGTTAAATACCGGTGTATAGCTAGAGCGACAACGCGATGAGATATCATGTAGTGAGATAGAAGAAAGAAAGAAAGAAGATGAATACAATTAGAACAGGGGATCTCTCTCAATGCCTTTTCATGTTTAAATAATAGAAACTTATTTTGAAATTACTATAAGAAAAAAAAAAGATTTATTTTACATCTCCGTCAACCCTTCCAACAAAATACATTAATTTCTATTATTTCTATACCAATCTTTTTTATCTTAAAACACAAATTATATGCTTTATCTCGTAAATAATTTTAGAGGTTTAAGCAATCAAGTCCCTACTTGATTATTCCAGGACTAAAATTACAGTCCTTGAATTAAATATATTCTAGCGTTTAATTCTTAAAATCAGTTTCAATCAAGACACACATGCTTTAATTATCTAAGTTTAATTTCTGAGTAATTATTTTTAATATGTGTGATCAATTAATTTTTTAATATGTTGACCAAAATATATATTATACCTATACATAAATAGAATTAAATTAATCAAATAATTTAATTTATTATCAATTTAATAATTGACTAATTTATAATGACGATCAAGTGCATCGTCTAACAACGAGCTATGATCTTCTAAATATTAGAAAAATCTCAAATGATTTGACTTATTTTTTTAGTGATCGGTTTCTTAGTGTAATTATCAATATCCCTTCATCAACAATATTTTAATTTAGATATTTTAACATGGAGTGTGTCTGACATATCAAATCATATTTGTTTGCACATTATAATTATTGATAATTTGAATAAGATTTGAAACTCTTCTAATACCTTATTATAGTTTGTGCAATGATTTACAATCAATACTATTTGAGAAATTAATAATCATTTTTCCTAATTCATTTAGGGTGAAGAATCCTCTCTTGATCACTCAAACACTTTATATAGTTTGTATTACTGTCTATTTGTTATATTTACTAAGATAACATGTAACATGATCATAACATAACATTTTATATATAAGATATCGTAGTGATCTCAAGTCTAAGGATCATTTACACAACTGTCACGTGAGCCTTTCTATAGACACATATGATATCTTCATATAGAATTCTCATGCAAGTCAGTTCAGTGTAAATGTCTTATAACAAACACCTCTATATTAGCTTCAAAAATATTTAATACTTTAGCTTATAAGAATTGTTTTTTACAAGGAAAAGAACGCTATATATATATATATATATATAGGTCTAATAAATATTAAGTATATAAGAGAGATAAATATTTTAGGAACAATGTTTTAATACAATAAGAATACCATAAATATAACAATTTTATATTTTTCTTTGCAAATTATTTTTGTCTCATGAACTTTATTTTTACTCTATATTCATAAATCAGATATTACACTCATTAATATAATATTATACGAATATTAAAGACAAAATTAACTCTTTATTAGTAATAAATATATATTTATATGAATATAATAATATTATGTATAACCAATTGATTAACTACATATCATATTAAACTAACATTAATAAGAATAAAAAATTATTTATAGTTTGAACAAATAATATTATATATATTATGTTGTTTTTGTAAAATTCACTGGGAATGTCTCCCATCATCCATTAACATAATTAACATGATGCTGGTAATTAATGAATCATTTTCCACACGTACATGCACGCTTCATTTTAGTTAGGACTTGGGAGTAGTATAGTGCGTGCAATATCCATGGAGTTGTGTTTTTAATGAAATAATAACTCAACTCGATCAAGATTTGCCGATCACAAGGATTGACCCTCCGGGCTAAAGAGTTTTATAACTATGAAAATCACCACTACTAAACGCTGCTGAGTTAATGATAGAGAGTGGTTAGAACTCAGTTCCATTCCCATTTTTCTTTTGCGCCCTCATAAAAATCTAGAGGATGATTTATAGCAGCATTGTTGAACAAGGAACGTATCGTGTGTGTGTGGTTGGAGCCTTCATGGCATCCTGCGAGTCATACATGCACCAGCCATGAAGACATAAATATTTTCACAGACACCAGTGCTGCAGTATCCCACTGGTGCAATCTCTGCGTTCTTCATCTGGAAAGATTTTCACGGTCCCTGATTCTTCTCAGGACTTTGCTCCGGGCGCTTTATCCAGAAAATGAAAATAGAAAGAATACAATAATTAAGCTTTATCCAGGCGCTTACAAATGATCGCGTCCATGCAGATATCAATTTACAATTACATGAAATATATATTCAACATCAGAATCATGCTGCTCAATTAAAAAAACAAAAAAACAAAACTCAACCTGAATGAAATGACAATAATTTTCATCGGAAGCTCTAACTCTTATGGTCTTCACTACCGGAGCTAGAAGCAATATTATTATACCTGTTCCAGTTGGGTGGGTCAATTAATCAAGTGACCTGCTAATCCGCACATGACCTAGGTTTTATGTCAAACTAGGTTAGGAATTGCCCGGTACAGCAAGTAAATTGAGCTGTAGTGATGATACCAAGGTAGAAAGTTTGAATCAGGTTGTAAACCCAACCCAACACAAGACCTCGTTGACTTAATTGGGTGAGAGCTTCCATCAAGTCCAATGGAGAGGCATCACAGCAGTCAAAGCTAATTTTTTAAAATTTTCTTTGTTTTTGTTATTTTTAAGTTTCCTACGGTAGAGCCAAACGGACAACCAAAATGACTTTTCTGTACATGCAGAGTCATTCTTACAGATTTTCATTGCAAAGCCAAAAATAAAATATTACCGTTAGAATTGTACATTTGAGTTCTTCAAATTAAAACACGGCAACAAGACGAACAATGAATTGAACAATTGAAACAATTCAAAAAAATACAGTAAAGAGCAATATTTTCTGGCCAACCAAAACAAGAAAAAACACAGCAAATACCTTCATCAAAATCGTGTGCCCATTGCATCTTCGGTTCCTGTCAACTACAAACCTTCTGCCCACTGCATCTTCGATTTGTTTTCTAAACTTAATCTATTTTTTGGTACAAGTAGGTTTGTTGATCAAAACCATTGATATAAATTTATCTATTTAACAGGTTTCAACGAAATATCCAGCATAAAATTATCATCATCATTAAAAAATCAAGAAGATTGGGATATCTGAATTATTGAATTTAATTTATTAAGATTAGTTCATTTTATAATTCAATTTAAATTCAATATAAAAATAAAATATAAATTGTGAAAACACCTGCAATAATCAAATAACTAAAATAAGTAGTTAATTTTCTATCTACAAAAAGAAGAAAATAAAAATTAAAAATCCATCCCTACGTTAGCGTGTTAGCGTCATTATCATTATTATAACACTTCAAATTATTATCAACATTATTGCCCAAACAATTAAAATTATTAAATTGCCCAAAAAATAAAATAAAAAAGCAAAACATTTTTCAAAAAAACAATAAAAAATAATCACTAAAATTATCATTATTATGGCGCAAACAATAAAACAATAAAATTATTTAATCTGAAGAATATATAAAAATACAGAAAACATAAAAAAAGGGAGCAAAATTAAAATGATCATGAAAATAAATTCAAATTTCAGCACTAAATCAAATCAAAATAAATCCCTAATAAAAAATAAAATGACAGAAATTAAAAATAAAAACTAAAAACATAGATGCATAAATACGGATAAAAAATAAACATTGTCCAAGAATGACAAAAAAAATCAAAGAAATTAATAGCAAATAAAAACTTCAAACCATAAGGAAAATTTTGAAACAAATAAAAACCTTGAGACCAAAACAAATAAAGATACTTTTTTTAAAAAATTATAGTGTAATTTTGTTAAAAAATTACAAGAATAAGGATTGAAATGAAAAGTAACTTACATGACTAATTTCAATTGGAGGACACAATCAAAATAAATTAAAACAAACTATATAATTAATTCCAATTAAAGGACAAAATTGAAATAAGTAAAACCTTGGGACCGAAATAAATAAACACATTTAAAACAAAATTGTTGTGTACTATTTTTAAAAAAATTAAAAGAATAAGGATCGAAATGAAAGATAAAATATATGACAAATTTCAAATGGAGGACCTAATTAGAAGCAATTAAAACCTGCCTACCAAAATAATTAAAATAATCAAACCAAACCAAATATCAAAAGAATGACTAAATTGAAACACAACATATATAATCAGTTTCAATTGAAAGGTACAATTGTAATAAATCAAATATTATATTAAAAACAATAGTAATAAAAGCAAAATCAAAATACCAGGAACCAAAATAAAACTTTCACAAACTGTATGGACCACGTTGTATTTTGGGTGGCAGGAGAGAGAAAAATGAAGAACAAATATAAACTCGTCCACCGGAGCTTCATCGGCCACCTTAACCAGACACGCACCTCACCGGGAGGAACATGACATGTCGGCATACCATGTAACACGGAAGACGTGTATTTTTCACCACCGGAATGAGGCACGTGCGCCGCTTGAATGGAGCGTGCGCGTGAAACACTGTGGGCGCGTCCGTATGACGCGCTTCCAGTATTTACGAAAAGACATAATAAAATAATGGACAATTACCTATACACCTTTGGACCCAACGATAACTACGAAAAAAACTCAATGGAAAATACAGAAATGGCCCCGGGCCCGAGACTTATTTTTTGTCATTTTCGGGGGCTAATGTCATAGTTTTACCGTGTAAAGAATTCAGAAATATCATCCATGTCCCTTGAAAAAATCTAAACTACCCCCGGTTTCAGATGCTATTTCTGTCATTTTTGGGGGTTATTTTCATAATTTTACTGTGCAGAGAATTCAAAAATACCATCCATGTCCCCTGAAAATATCTAAAATACCATTGGTCCTAGGGGTATATTTTTTTTGTCCTCGGGGCAAAACGGTCATTTTACTGTAGCAATCCACAGTGAACTATATCTATGTGAACAGTGGAGAAATGAACAGTAAAGAAATGACACGATTTATATTTTAGTTAATATAACCCCAACAAAAAAAATGACAAAAATCAAAAATCAAACTAAAGCATAGATACATAATATATGAATAAAAAATAAAGACTGTCTAAGAAGAACTGAAAAAATCAAAAGGATTAAAATCAAATAAAAAATTAAAGGAATAAGAATCAAAATGAAAAACAAAATATATAATTAATTTCAATTGTAGGACAAATCTGCAACAAATCAAAACTTTAAGACCAAAAAAATTAAAGAGATTTAAAACAAACAAAAAGTCAAAAGAATAAAGGCTGAAATAAATGATAGCATATATGATCAATTTCAATTAGGGGATACAATTAAAACAAATTAAAACCTGCAGACTAAAAAAAGTATCTCCAATAATAATAATAAAAAAAACTTTAACAAAAGAGCAACAAAAAAAAGACAACCAAAATAAATATTATGAGCAAAAAAATCATCTAATCTAAACAACAAATAAAAATAACAAAAACAATAAAAAAATGAACAAAGGGAAAATAGAAGAAATATCAATTTTAAAATGATCACCAACAAAGATTAAAATTTCAAGATTAAACTGAACACAAATAAAACCCAACAAAAAAGAAAATGACAAAAATCCAAAACCAAAACTAAAAGCATAGATTTATAAATTCAGAAAAAAAAAATAAAGATTGTCCACAAAGGAAAGAAAAAATCAAAGGGATTAACACAAATAAAAAATTAAAAGAATAAGGACCGTAATGAGAAACAAAATATATAATTCAATTCAATCGGCGAACAAAACTGCACCAAATAAAAATCTTGAGACCAAAAAAATTAAAGATATTAAAATAAACTAAAAATCAAAAGAATAAGAGCCGAAATAAAAAATAGCATATATGATCAAATTCAATTGGAGTACAAAAATAAAACAAATTAAAACTTGTAGACCAAAAAACTTATCTGATAGAATAATAATAAAAAACTTTAACAAAATAGCAACAAAAAACAAAACAAAACAAATATTATGAGAAAAAAAACATATATAATCAGTTTCAATTGGAGGACAAATTTGAAATAATTTAGAACCTGTAGACAAAAAAAACTAAATGAACTGAAAACAAACCAAAAATTAAATGAATAATGGCTGACATGAAAAATAGTTTATATGATTAATTTTAATTGAAGGTTAAAATAAAAAAAAAATCTATAGAAAAATCAGGAAGAAAAAAAAATCAAAAGATCAAAGACTGAAATGAAATATCTGTAAATATAGAGGATGGACATGTACTTTGCCGCTACAGGAGAGAGAAAAGGTGTAAAAAAAGAAAAACAACCACCGACAATCCTTTTATAGTTGTAAGTCAACACGTGCACCATCATATGGAAGAGGACATGATGGCGCAACCGGAGACACGATGACTGAACAATTTCAACCATCGCACATAACTGCACATGATGACTGAAAAGCACGTACGTGAGGAAATTGTCGATGCGTCTGCAATTACTTTGAACAAAATAATAAAAAATTATGGAATTATCTAAATACCATTAGCCGACGATAACAATGAAAAACAGGTCATGAAAGTATCTTAACGCCCCTAACACCAAGCCTTCATTTTTGTCGTTTCTGAAGGTATTTAGGTAGTTTTACTATTCAAAGAAAGTGAAAAACCAAAAATAATCTCACCGCCAGCTCTCTATTTTTGTCTTGAATGAGAGTAAAATTGTTATTTTACTTTTCACGATCAGATGAAAAAACCAAAATTATCCTTGCCCCGCCTTTATTTTTTTTATCTGTTGCCAAGAGTAAAAAATAGTTTTACTATTCAAATAAAAACAAAAATAATGCATACACCGCCACAGGGCACCAAGGGTTAAATTTCATGATCCGAAAGGCAATATATATATATATATATATATATATATATATATATGTGTGTGTGTGTGTGTGTGTGTGTGTGTGTGTGTATATGTGTGTGTGTGTAATAAAACCCCACCAAACACCTCTGAGCGCGTGAGAAACCTGCAACGATCCCCTCTAAATACTTGCTCAACACTTTTCCTTTTCCATATCAGTTGACTCCAACAGCTGTAAGTGTAAAGTGGTTGCGAGAGAACTCATCAATACCATGCCTTCATATGCAGGTTAACTCTTTCACCTGTCATCTCAGTTACTTTAAATTCATTAAATTAGTTCGATCACATCAGAGTAACCTCCACGCTTGTTAACTCTAAACTCACGCTTGTTAAGACTTGGTCAAACGACTTCTTTTTTCTTCTTTTTTTTGTTCCATCTTTCAAAACTTTTTTCTTATATTTTTTAATATTGAATTGATTTTTATAAATTATTTCAATATATTTTTTTTATAAAATAATCACAATCTTAAAAATATATCTGTATTTGATTGATACTAAATTTTACAAGTGTCTATTTTTATTGTTATAATATTAAATAAGGAATAATTAAAGAAAACAAAATTGTTAAGCTCAATGAAGTCTATGATTTAGAGGACTAAATTGTCAATTGATCAAATATATTATCGTCACAATATTAAAATAAAAAGGATGTTATATTGATTTTTTTAAAATAATAAAATCATGTTTTTTACTAATTATCTAAATTATTTTTGAACTTGTATATTAATTTTTAAAATTAAGTTAGGATAAAAGTCAAGATTTTAAGTTGTTGAAGCAAGTTTAATAATAATATCAATATCTTGAAAAAAAAAACAATTATCTAAACAGCAGGAGCCAAAACAAAACTGTAGCTAAACTATAAAATGATGGTAAATATATGAATAAAACTAATATCAATTTTTAACATATTCTTATAACTAAGTTATGAGAGTCTTTTACATTGTGTTCTAAAAATGTTTTTGAAAAAAATAAAATAAAAAATATTTTATTTTTTATTTTAAATTAAAAAAATAGTATTTTTAGATCATTTTCATGTGCTGTTATCAAAAATAAATTTTAAAAAATAAAAAAAATATTATTTTAATATATTTTTAAATAAAAAATATTTTAAAAAACAATCATAATTACACCACAAACAGTCATATCGTACACATAGATATTTTAGCAGTGTCCAAATGAAAAGGAAAAGGAAAAGGGAGGTGGTTTCATAACTCTACCACCCAGTCAATTCTCTTATACTTTACTATATAGCTAAAAGAGGTCGCTCATTTAAACAGTTAAATGATAAACATTGATTTTCACTGTTCATTACTGTTAAAATGAGTTTTTTTTAACCATGCTTTTATTTTTGTTTTTTAATAACCAGGGTATCCATGATAGCTTACGCACACCATGACTAATCTCAAGACCCATTTTTTCCTCTTTTTTTTCCACTTGTATATTTTTTTTTTTTTTTTTGCCACTTATACATTTTTTTTGGTTTTTTTATGACTAGGGTGTCCGGGTCAGTTTATGCGCACCATGATTTTTTTCTCATACTATTTGAAAAGGTGTTTTCCCCTTGCACCTTTTCTTTTATAACTGGGGTTCCTTTTTTTGTTTGTTTTTTTATAACCGGGGTGTCCGGAGCATCTTACGTGCAACACAACTAATATACGGACCCACTTTTTTTAAAACATTTTTTGCTTGTTTTGTTTTATAATCGGGGTATCCAAGTCAGCTAACGTTTACTTTCAAATAGGAATGAATAGTGAAAATCACAGTAATGAACAGTAAAAGTGTTTTCCCCTTGCACTTTTTTTTGTTTTTTTAATAATCAGGCTGTCCGGGGCAGTTTATGCGCACCACGACTAATCACCGGACCCACTTTTTTTTACATTTTTTTTCATGTTTTTTTGCCACTTATACATTTTGTTTTTTGTTTTTCTTATAATCGGGGTGTCCAGGTCAGCTTACACGCGCCACGATTTGTTTCCCCACATATATTTTTTTTTCTAACCGGGGTGTTCGAGCCAGCTTACACGCACCATGAATAATCTTAGGACCTATTTTTTAACATTGTTTCCTGTTTTTTCATACTTATACATTTTGTTTTTAATAATTGGGGTATTTGGGCCAGCTTATGCGCACAACGACTATTATTATTAAGAAAAACGCTAAAACAGCTCGCTCAAACACTATGCACACACTCACAAAACACTCTAGATTACAATAATTTATTAACGATTTCGCCCCTCAATGTGCCTCAACCCTTGCCTTGGGATCAGGGGTATTTTTGAATTTTCCACTGGACCGGTTGACATTACCAAATTATTTGGGGGTAGTTTTATATTTCCCCCGTATTTTTACACTGTAAAATAACCATAATACCCATGAATAAGACAAAAATACACAGGAACAGCCGGGAGCATTAAGGGTATTGCACATATTTTTTTAAATAGCTAAATACAAATTTACCCCTATACACACACACACACGCATATATATATATATATATATATATATATATATATATATATATATATATATATATATTATTTTCAAGAAATGATAATATCAGTATTCTAAAATATTTTTAATATAATAATACGAGGAATATATCTTAACAAAAAAAAATCTTTTTCAAACAACAATGACGGTGTCATCGATAGTATGACCAATAATAGATAGAATATTAATTATGTGTAATAATATTTTATAATGACAACTATAATTATTGTGACAAGACTTCATTGGTCAATATTATTTTTGTGAAAAATAATTTCCACATCTTCTTATGTATAATATTTCAGATCTCATATCACAAAAAAAAAAGTATACCAAACCATATGTAGATAAGACATATAGAAAAATTGTGTCAAATTATCTACAATAATAAAATAAAAAATTGGTCTGCATTTCGCCACAGTCGGCACCAAATTTTTTAACATGTAACAAAATTGTTAATGGTCCTAGGTTTTTATATATATTATTTTCAGGATTTTATCCTTAAAAAATAGAAGAGACTAATTATATATTGTGATATTTTTTTTCATATTAACGTATTAAAAATATATAAAAAATTGAACTTACTTTTCTTTAAAAATCTCACATTAATTAGTTTAAGTGTTCTAAATTTTTTTAATATAATAATATAAAGAAAAAATCTGAAAAAATAATCTTTGATAAATTTTAGCAGTTACTTTTTTGCTATCTGTCAAATAAATTATTCAGCAAATAGTTAAAACAAGCCCAACAAATAATTAGTATGTTGCAGGCAACAAATACTATATTTTTAGTCAATTTGATCAATTGCAGTTTTGTTATCTACCAATTAAATTATTACCAAAGTAGTTAAAACAAAATCATTAATCAAATTGTTTGCTACATAAAACAAAACACTCATATGTGCTACAATTCAACGATTGTAATTTTACTATTTGCTAATGAAAGAATTCATGAAACGAATGAAACATACACAATAATCACAGAAATTTTTTGATTCCAATTGTACAATCTACTGATTAAATAATTATCAAAACAATTATAGTAATAGCAACATTCAATCTCTTTTAAGAAGAAAAAAAACTCGTTTCTAACAGATTCTATCAATTACAATTTTACTAATTAAATATTAAAATAATAAATTATAATACGTATAAAATCAATTAGTTTCTTAAATAGAAAAAAAATCCAGCGCAGCACGTGGGTAAATCACTCGTGTTCGGTATTTAATGTCCACATATCTTTCAGGCTAAGAAATGAGAAACTTTTCTCCTATTAATTACATTAATCCAATTTTCATCTCATCAGGAAAAAAAATTAATGGAGACAAGGGCTATGAATACTGGCGACACCGGCGCTCAAGTTACAGACCGGTGGAGGAAGAAGAAGCCATATCCAAAGCAGTACTCTCCATTCACGACGACGCTTCTCACAATTCCAACGACAGTTCGGTCACTTTTTTCTTCTTTCATTTTTGGGATTTTGAAATGAAATATAGGCCTTGTTTGTTTCAAGGAAAGTGAATTCCCGGAATTCACTTTCCTTGCTTTCCAGTGTTTGGAAACATCCAGGAATTCACTTTCCTTGTTTTCCAGTGTTTGGTAAAACTTTGGAAAACAAGTCAAAGGAAAGTGATTTCCATCACTTTCCCGGTCAACCTAATTGTGGCTTTCCCACGCGGAAAGTGTATTACGCTTCTCTTTCGCGTAATACACTTTCCGCTCCCTCACTCACTCTCGTCTCTTTCCCTCACTCACTCACTCTCATCGTTTCCCTCACCTCTCGCCTGTGACCTCCCGTCGTCCCTCGCCTCCTCTGTCCCTCGCCTCCTCTGTCCCTCTGTGTCGTCTCTCGCCTCTCTCGGTACCCATCTCATCTCTCGCCTGTAACCCATCTCAGCTCTCGTTCAAATCCCTGAAACCCATCTTGTTTCTCGCCTCTGCACTTTTTGTCGTCGTCGCCTGTAAACTCTCACCTCCCTCAGTCCTGAAACCCATCTCATCTCTCACCGTTGTCCTTGAAACCCAGCTCGTCTCTCGCATCTGTCCCTCTGTGTCCTCTCGTCTCTCGCCTCTCTCAACAGTCCCTTTCACCAAGCAAAGGTCGCGTCTTCCCTCTCGGAAAAGGTAAGTAATTTGGGTTTTATTAATTGTAATTAATTAAAATTAATTTTTGAGCTTTATGCCTGCATTTGGTTTGGGAGAAAAATGGGATGTTAATGATTTTTTTGTGATGCTCCCCTGCGGTGATTTTGTGGTTGATAGAAGGTTTTGTTCGTGATGTTTGTATTACATTGTTATTGAAAATGGATTGTGGGTTTTGATGATGTGAAAAACCTAATCAACATAGCTCTGTTAGATTGTGAAAAACCTAATCTGTGATTATAGTATGATTGTGATTTTCTGTCAAGATTCTGAAAAACTTGTTATAGCAAACACATGTCAAATAGAAAAGAAAAAAAAGGTGGAACTACACAACCTTTTTCAGCAAATGAACGATGATAAGTAATTCATAACCTGATATACTATAAGTTTTGACGAGAAAAATTGACATATATGTGAATCACAGCATGTAGGGAAAGAAACTAGCCTCTTGTGATAACAGGGCCCCTAATTGGACGATTCTTCTTCGGATTCCAAGTTTTAGAGATCATGCCCCCAAGACTTCCCAAAATCTTCTCACCCTGTAAGCAGAAACAGCAATGAAAATACTCCTTTTACTCAATAACACCAGCAGGAGAACTATAAATTAGAAATAAAAATCCAGAAGAAAAAATAGGTGATCACAAATGCAATAGAAAAATTTTGAGCTCCATTTCATGGATTAGTGTTAACAACAGCTATATATTGGCCCATTTCATCAGGTGAGAAAATCTAAGCAGTAAACATTAAATTCATCAATCATAGTGGATTTCAGAACTGAACCAAATATGGGGATGAAAATGTATCTTAAAAAGTAAACTACAAGTTCAACTAATGCAACCGGAAATAGAACGGCATGCCGAGACTAATGAATATTGCAGAATAGATAACATAGCTTTTGGTTTCAATCCTACGAAAGTAGTCTATAAAATATTCCAAGGAAAAAAACCTTTAAAACATACCATCTTTAACTTGTGAAAAGTGTAAAATACACATCTGAATTATGGATCAAAAACATGTTTACCTTAGTGAAAAATCGATAGAAAATTGATTTCTTGATTTGCTCTTGTTCAATTATTTCAACATAAATTGTATTTTGTTTGCTGCTTTGATTATAATATTGATTTCTCTATATGTTTAGGTGTTGTTATCAGGAAACTACACTTTCATGTTATGGATAATAAAATAATTAATGCGGTATGCATGGGAGCAGCTGTTGCTGTGATAGCTGCAATAGAATGTTATAAAGAAGAAGAAATAAATAGAATTTATAGAGAACCACGTATAAATTCAATTGCTCAACGCGAATTCTATATTGACAACATTTTGAATCGAGGTGATCGACATTGCGTTGAACAAATTCGTATGAAACCTATTGTATTACATAGATTGTGTGATCTTCTCACAAGCCGTAACCTATTACGAGCAACTCAAAATGTGTCCATTAGGGAGCAAGTAATTGTTTTCTTACAAATTATAGGCCATAACCAAAGATTTAGGGTTGTTAGTGGTAGATATTATAGGTCTGTTGAAACTATCCATCGTTACTTTAGAATTGTCTTAAAAGCAATTCTAAAGTTGTACAAACACCTTATTAAAGACCCAGAGGATACAGTTCCAGCAGAGATAATGAATAATACAAGATTCTATCCTTATTTTAAGGTATGAACACATTACCAATATTTTAATGAATTGATTAATTACATTAAGAAGAAAAGTTTATAATTTATGTTGTCATGTTTATATAGGATTGTGTGGGAGCAATTGATGGTACCCATGTTCCTGCAAATGTTCCTGTTGAGATTCAAGGAAAGTTTCGAGAACGAAAAGAAGGAACAACACAAAATGTTTTAGCAGCTATAACTTTTGATTTGAAGTTTTTATATGTTTTAGCTGGCTGGGAAGGAAGTGCCCATGATTCACGGGTTTTAGCTGATGCATTATCAAGATCTAATGGTTTTAAAATTCCAGAAGGTATATAATAAAGTACGCATTATATGCATAAACATATCAAATGTCTTACTATATAAAGATAGTAATAGGTTTGTTTTAAATTGTAGGGAAATATTATCTTGGTGATGCTGGTTACGGTATTCGAAAAGGAGTCATTTCTCCATTTCGTGGAGTTCGATATCACTTGAATGAGTTTACAGACCGTGCACCAGAAAATGAAAAGGAGCTATTTAATCTTCGACACTCTTCATTGAGAACCGTGATTGAGCGAGGGTTTGGTATTTTGAAGAGTCGTTTTAGAGCAATTGATGGAAAATCTTATTGGTCTTATGAAACACAAGTAGAAGTTGTGCTTGCATGTTGTATTCTTCACAGTCACATAATGGGGGTTGATCCTTATGACTTTCTTATGGAAGAAACATGTCCGGATAGTGAACCAAGTAGACGAACAATGTACTTAAGTCAACGGGAGGAAAGGGAAGAGAATATGGAGTGGATATCAAAGAGAGAAATGATTGCCTCAACCATGTGGAATGATTATAACACTCAAAGAAACTTGTAATTGAGTGTTAATTATACGTTTTTGTTTTTCTTATGTCTTGCTTAATTGTTTATATGAAATGTATTAAATCGAAATATTGTATGATTTTGTATAAATTTTGTAATTTCTTTTTTGTAGAAATGAGTTTAACACAGGATGAAAAATGCAAAGGCAAGGGCAAACATTTCAAATGGACTAAGCCCATGTCTAACATGCTGCTTGAGTTATTAGCTGATGAGGCACTTAAAGGAAACAAACCTTCTTCCACCTTTAAAGCAGAATCTTTTGTTAAGGTGGCTACAGAAATAAATGCAATATTCAATGTGCAATGCGAGCCTAAACATGTGGAAAATCATCTCAGGACTGTGAAAAAGGAATGGGGAATAATAACCACTCTTAGAGGTAAAAGTGGTTTTGGCTGGGATGATTGTTTGAAGATGATTACAGTTTCGAAAGATGTGTATGCTGAAGAAGTGAAGGTATGATAAATATTATACTCTTTGTAATTTTTATATTTACTTTTGTTTCTACAATGTTATACAATGAACTAAAAAAATTGCATATTCTATACGTTATGAACAGGCACATCCCAATCATGAAAAGTATCTGAACAAAAAACTTGATTTCTATGATGAAATGACACTTGTTGTTGGAAAAGACATGGCAACCGGAAATTTTGCCAAATCATTTGCTGATGTCAACTTGGAAGAGAACACTGAAGTTCATTCAATTTCCATGGAAAATGAAGTTGAATATGAAGAAACTTCAAAGGGAAAAGGGACATCTTCCTCTACTACACAAAAGAGACAACATAGAAAGAGAAGCCGCATGTATGAAAATGATGATGCTGACAAGTTTTCTAAACAGATTGGAGATGTAGTATGTGCAATGCAAAGTATCAGCAAAAATCAACTTGATGTTAGTGCGTTGTATGAGGCAATGATGGAAGTTGAAGGCTTTGATGAGATAACTCTTGTGTGTGCATTTGATTATTTGGTCCAAAATGAAATGCTGGCAAAAGCATTTCTGGTAAAAAGGGCAGATTTGAGGAAATTTTGGGTTCAAAACTTTGTCACCACACACTACAACAGGCCTGCTTCCTAAGATGGTTTGAAAATGTTCAAAGTTTGGTTTCAGACTATGTTTTTTATCAGTCAAGTATGTTTACTTGTTTAATTCGGAGAATTCTATATTTAAGTTTGTAATTTGAACTAATATGTATGTCAATGACATCGAAACTTTATATTTATGCAAGACTATTTATTTCTTGATGTTAGGTATAAATATTTATTTCTTGATGTTTATTTTATAGATATTAAAGGGATAATCTCTATAATATGATATGACATATATTGTTATATTTTATAACATAAGCTATGTTTGAATATGGGATATAATAAAAAAATTCATCATTATACTTTTTAGATTTCATTTTTTTATTTTAAGTGATTAAATATTTTATATTAAATATTTTATATATATTAGATAAACTTGAAAAAAAAATTAATTTATTAATAAATTATTTTCCAATTCCTCTTCCATAACACAAACAAACACTGGAAAGTGTTTTCCAGTTCATTTTCCATAACACTGCCAAATATCGGAATTCACTTTTCAGGAATTCACTTTCCAGTAAACCACTTTCCAGGAATTCACTTTCCAGGAAACCACTTTCCAGGAATTCACTTTACAGGATTCACTTTCCAGGAAACCACTTTCCAGCAAACAAACGGGGCCATATTTAATCACTTGGTTACGTGCGTTGTTCATTCATCCAGCAGTTAAAGTAATTAATTTATTCACTCACCGTTTGCATGGTCTTTTAGAGCTGATCTATTTATTATAAATTTTGTTTTTTAAAATATTTTTATTTAAAAATATATTAAAATAATATTTTTTAGATTTTTTTAAAAAGCCAAAACAATGATTTTTTTTTTTTTTTGTAGTGGCAACACGTATTAAATGTCTGTGTACAAACTTGGAAAGATTAGATTTTTTGCACTGGATCGGGCCCCACTTGCTCCATGTCTCTGCCCCTGGTGGGTCAACTCTGATTCTTCTCAAAACAATTTCTTTTAATCAAACAATATTGCTTGGATAAAAAGTTTTTTTTTAAGAAAAAACATATCATTTAAGAAAAAAATTAAGAAAAAAAAACATGGAGATAACAGGTTGTGTTTAAATTAAACATTGAAAAATCATTTTACAAAAACACCGTAGTAATGAACACAAACCAAGCCCTGCCCTTTTCTCTGATTTTATCACCAAACTATGTAATTTGTAAAAAAGAGAGCATGGAGATTACCACCGTCAATCATCCTGCATAAAAAAACGGATGCCGTGAAACACATGTGCATAGAAGAAGATAAGCACTGGACACCCATTAGTGGACATTACCACCACCCATCTAGTCAGCAGAAGAATATGGTTGCAAGACCTTATCCATTCTCCTTGCTAAGTGATGACCCTGCTGCGTCGACCTCCCGCGTCCGCCATATAAACCACTGTTGTCTGTTCACTAGGTACTAGGTTGCCCTAATCTGATTTCCCGGTTTCACTTCTTGTCGATGGCTTGTATCCAGCTTCTTCCTCTCCTTTTCTGTTCTTTTTTGTACATTTTTAATCTCAGCCCATCTTATGCTCAGATTTCCAGCTCACCAGTTAGGTCTCTTGTTCTTCCCGTGACCAAAGACCCTGCAACCTTACAGTACTTGACCACGATTTATCATGGCACCTCGCAAGAGCCCATCAGGGTTGTGATTGATCTGGGGTGTCCATCTCTCTGGCTTTATTGTTCCTCGGGACGCCTCTCTTCGTCCAGGCGTCTGGTTCCGAGCTGCTCGATCCAGTGCCCGGCAGCAAGGCCGAGCAACGTGAGCTGCGCTTTCTCTGCTTCTAAATTTACCACCGCTTGTGGTCTCTCCACGGTGAACAGCATCACACGGTCAGCAACAAGAGGCGAGCTTGTAGAAGACATCCTGGCCGTCCAATCAGTTGACGGGTCAAAACCAGGCCCGGTCGCCACAGCAGATCTCTTTCTCTTCTCTTGCGCGCCCGAATTTCTTTTAAACAGGCTAGCGAAGGGTGCCCGAGGAATGCTCGGCCTGGGTAAGTCTCGGATTGCGCTTCCAGCACAGCTCGCTTCAAAATTTGGGCTCCAAAGAAAATTTGCAGCGTGCCTGTCATCTTCAGAGGGTCTCGTTTTGTTCGGCCACGAGCCTGGTTACGACTCGATTTTTGGCGCAGAAACTTCAGGGTCACTAATGTACACGCCTCTCGTGACTAGCCCAGATGGCAGCGGCAGCTCACAGGATTATTCCATCAACGTGAGGTCCATTAAAATTAATGGGAAGCGATTGTCTCTGGGGCAAAAGGGTATTGGTGGAGGCGCACAAATAAGCACAACTGTGCCCTACACCACTCTGGAGAGCTCCATATACAGAACCTTCATTGGAGCTTACAAGGAGGCTGCTACCAATAATTATTTCATGAACCTGACAGTTGTGGCCCCTGTGGCACCATTTGGTCTCTGTTTTAGCTCGGAAGAGATTCCTAGCAGCGCATGGCTCGGGCCCATGGTTCCCTCCATTGATCTAGTTTTGCAGAGTGAGATGGTGAGGTGGAGGGTGCATGGTAGGAACGCGATGGTGCCGGTGATTGATGAGGTTATGTGCCTGGGTTTCTTGGATGGTGGCTTCAATTCCAGAGCCTCAATTGTTATAGGAGGGTTTCAATTAGAGGATAATCTCTTGGAGTTCAATCTAGGCTCTTCCATGGTAGGATTTAGTTCATTGTTGACAAGACAAACATCTTGCTCTGATTATCGTGCAAAGATGAACTCCTTGTGACCCCCCACCCCACCCCTCAATTTTGGAGTGAATTTTGTTCATTACAGTTGATATCGCTGATCTCAGTTAAGCCTCGAAGGGCCTGTTTGGGAGAGCGGTAGCGGTTGCGGTTGTGGTTGAAAATGGAGTTTTTAAAATGGAGTTTTTAAAATGGAGTTTTGAAAATGGAGTTTTTAAAAATGGAAAGTGTTTGGTTAAAACTGTGGTTGAGTTGAAAAAGGAGTTTTGGTGTTTGGTTACCAAACTTTACAAACTGCTTTTAACTTGTGAAATTACTTTAAAGGGTATATATATATATATATATATATATATATATATATATATATTATTTTTATAGTAATGGCTGATTTTTAATTTTTATTTTATTTTTTAAAATATATTTTGACATTGATATATCAAAATAATTAATTTAAAGATTTATTTTTTTGATTTTTTTAAAAGCAAATTTAAAAGCACGAAAAATAATTGTGTTTAATTATTATTATTTTAATTATATTAAAAAAAATTAAAATAATTACATAATTATAGAATATAAATATATTTTTTTTAACCCTACCCACCCGAATCCCTACCCATTCCCATTCCCATTCCCATTCTCCCAATTCTATTACCTGCGCCGCCCACTCCTTTCTCACCCTCTCTCTCTCATTGTCCTCCTATCACTCCTTGCCTCTTGGATTTTCCTCTACCTGTTTCGACCGTCGAACCAGCCTTTGGTTATTCTCGGCCGTTCATTCTCTGAACGTGAAACGCTGGGGATTCTTGTCGTCTCGACGACTGTTGTTATTTTCTTGACTAGCGTAGGATCGCTCCTAATCTCTGCTTCGATGGTTGGATTCGACTGTTGTTATTGCACAAACGCTGCCTTGCTCTCATTCCTCTCTCTTGTCCCTTCCGCTCCTGCTTCTGCCTTCTCCGTCGGCATCTGTAAGCAACACTCCCTCTTCGCTCATTAAAAATCATTAAAGGTCAGAATGGGAAAAGATTTTTCAACGGATATATTGTTGTAGGCAGATGGTGAAACTCGTTTCAAAACGGCGATTGAAAAGCTCTTATTTCCAGCTTCTCCGAAATGGCGTTTTGATGGCATTTTTTGGTGGGCCCCACATGCTTTTAAATGGCGTTTTGATGTTACCAAACACACTAACGGCACTAAACCTTCATTTGGAATGGAGTTTGGCAAACGTGCCGCCCTCCCAAACAGGTGCGAAGTATATAGAGGTTTGTTATGGAGACTTTTGTGAAATACTGTTCTCTATCTTATACAGAAGACCGATACGCTATTGGTCATACAGAATAAATTAATTCTGTACTAGACAACTTGGAATCTCCATGAAGCCTTAAAGTTAAAGTGAAAGTGATTTTTTTATTATTTAAATTGTTTCTGTATGGATCATGTGGTGAAGAGCTCTAACATGATGATTTAATTTTAAAAATGGATCAAATAAAAACTTAGGTTGATGGGAGGTTTTTCTCTATTCTTTTTTTTTTCAATTTAGTTTTTAGTTAATTTTTTACGGATCAAGTACGATATCTTTATTAGATTAACCAGGTTAATTAGGATATATTAGAATAAACTCAAGTTAAATAAAAAAAAAACAATAACCATGAAATTTAAAGACTTGCTTTGTTTAATTTAATAAAATATTAAATAATTTATTCGGAGATGATACAAATAAATCGACATGAAAGGAATTTCTTTTGATGCATTTGGCTACAAGACATTCAAGGTAGTGTCTATTTGATATCATGATAATACTTATTTTTAAAATATTTTTGTTTAAAAAATTATTAAAAATAATATTTAATTTATTTTTAAAAAAATATTTTAATATCAATATATTAAAAAAAAACAGAAAAATAATTTGAATAAAAAAAGCTATACCTCTAAAAGAAATAGGCTCATTCAAGTTATAAAAGAGGTTTGGTCCGTCTTTTAATATTAGTATACTCTTTGCTTTATTCTCGTTAACAAAAAAAAAAAAAAAAAAAAAAACTAGAAGAATAAGGAGTTTTACTCTTAACTCTCCTAAAAAAATATATTATTTGTTGGAATAATTTTTACTCTAGTCTCTATCTCCGAACCGTAAATTTTATGAGTTAATTCAATTGACTTTATTTAAAAAAAAATTATATAAAAAATTAAATTTTATGATTTGTTTTTTTATGTTGTTTATAATTTCATTATTTATGATTTGTTTTTTATGAAGTTATCATGATTTAATACATATATATTAACATATTAATTCAGGTTGATCTAAATCAATTAAATATATTTTTGTCTTAATATTTATATAAAAAATCTTACATTAAATATTTAATTTAAATCAAATTATATTCCTAAACGTATCTAGATTATTTTTAAGATTGTTAAATCGATTTAGTCGTATCAAATCAATGAAGAATTCTAAATTTCTTTTACTGAAAAAAATATTATAAACATCAAATGTTTTTTTTAATATTAAAAAAAAAAGAATATTGATTCTGCCCCCAATACAGCGTTGGTAAAGTAAACTACTGATATTGATGGGACCTTGCCATAATTGCACTCGTAATTTAAGGAAAGGTGCTTGAGCAAGTTCTAAATAAATCTCAAGAGCCAAATAGCAAATTAAAAAACAATAAAAATCCAGCACTTGTCCCCTGCCCCGACAGGCAACGTGCTGCGACTGCAACTTCGTATAAAGTGCTCGTTAATTAATTAGAGTAGTGGCCTTCATTTACTAATATTTTATGTATTCATATTCCATCCTTTTATTTTATACATTATCTTAAAAGCCAAATCTGCTCACGAGTCATTATCATTGTTCACCCTCACATAAAATACTGTGGACTTCAATAATAGTGCTCAATTTTCAGGTCGAGTCGGTTCATTTCAGTTCGGTTCTTTTGGTTCATTCGGCCCATTCAGCCTACTATTTTTTGTCTTTCTGCACAGTGACATAACAAATTTATCTCTCGAAAAAGACAAAAAATGGCTACTAGAAAGAGGGGTTCTGCGGTAATTACACAATTTCAGTCCGGTCCGGTTTAACTACCCGATTTAGTTATTTTTTTATATTTCTTTGCACAATAAAATAACTATTTTAGCCCCCGAAAACGACAAAAGAAAGGTCTATCCAGGAGGAGTGTGCCGGTAATTTAACATTTTTTTATTCATTTCCCACCAACTTACTGTTGGAGCGTCTCCGTACAAGCCGTCCATTTTCAACGCTCACGCGTGTCTTGAGCGGCCCGTGCGGCGTCTTCCGGCGTCCAAAAATACCCAACCGACATCTAAAATGATTTCCATCAATTTTCTCTTCACAATGGTGCGGCGCGTGTACGTACACGGTTGCCGGAGACGTTTTACTGGTCGTTTGAAAATTTCCCTCTCTTTTCTCTCTCCTGTCTGCGCAAGTTGATGTCAATGTAGCTGTTTTTTCTGAATTTGCACTTTAGTCCCTACACTTTGGATGGTGTTTTTATGGTATTTATTGCTATTATATAGGTTTTGATTTGTTGTAATTTCGTCTTTCAATTGAATTAATTTTACAATGAAGTTTCATTTAGGTCCTCAAACTTTGAATTTGTTAAATTGGTCCGGAATTCTTAATATTTTTTGTATCAAAGTTCTGATTTCTTTCAATTTTATCCTTCCATGCAAATTAATTATAGATTTCAATTTCATTTCGGTCCTTATTCTTTTAATTTTTGGTTTGGTTTTAGATTCTTTAATTTCATTGGTATCAATGTTTAGATTTATTTCAATTTTGTCCTTCAATTATATTTATTATATATGTTTTTTCATTGTATCCCTTATACTTTTAATTACTTTATTTTTTTATATATTTCTGTCCATATTTAATATACATGCTATTAGTTTCTTTTTTCAATTTTTCTTCATTTCTAATATTATTAAGTTTTTAAATTTAATGTTCAAATTTTAATATGGGCTAATCATTTGAAAATTAATATTAATTATGATTTATATTTTTTTCCCTTCAAGTCACATAATGTTTTAAAATCTAATAATATTTATTTTTATTCTGTCATTTATGTAGTTTGTAATTGATTTTTTTTTAAATATTATTAGGTCTTAAATTTTCGAATTATTATTGATAAGGCATTCAAAATAATAATAATAATAATAATTTTCTATTTTTGTTTTCTTTTAAATATGTTAGACTAATGATATTTTTTTATATTTATTTAATATTAGCACCTTCAAATATATATATATATATATATATATATTTGACCTAGGTTTCTTTGGAATTTTTTTTTAGTATAATTGCTCTGAAATACTTTTAATATAATAATATGAGTAATAAATCTTATAAAATAAAAAAATCATTAAATTGTTTTTAACAATAATTATGGTCTCACCTATTTTTATTATTTTCACTGTTACGAAGTTTTTTAAAAAAATAATAATTTGCGTTCATGATCATTTTCAAATTGATATTTATTAGTTTTTCCTTTTTGTTATTTTTTAAATTATTTTTATTTTTCCTTCAAGTGAAATAATTTCTTAAAATCTGCTTATATTTATTTCTGTTTAGTCATTTATTTAGTTTTTTTTATTGCTTTTCATTAATATTGTTAGCTGTTGAAATTTATAATTCTTATAGATAAGACATTCGAAATAATGATAATGATTATTTGTAAGTTTTTTTTGTCCTTATAGGTATGTGAAACTAATTATATATTGTGATATTTATTTAATATGAACGTCTTAAAATATATATATAAAAAAAATTGAGCAGACTTTTCTTTGTAAATCGCATATTAATTTAATCTTGGTGTTCTAAATTTTTTTAAATATAATAATATCATGGGAAAATCTGAAAAAAAATCTTTCACAAATTTTAGCAGTTGTATTTTTTTGCAAACAACAAATAATATATCTTTAGTTAATATGATCAATTGCGGTTTTGCTATCCACAAATTAAATTATTACCAAAATAGTTAAAACAAAACCACTAATCAAATTGTTTGGTGCATATAACAAATCACCCATCTGTGCTAAAATTCAACAACTGTCATTTTACTATTTGCTAATTGAAGATTTCATAAAAGAAAACATACACAACAATCAATCAGTATGTTACACGGAGCACATGACTCATTTTTAATAAAAAAATTGTTCCAATTGTATAATCTACAGATGAAATAATTATCAAAACAGTTTTAACAATAACAACATTCAATCGCCTAAATATATTCTATTAATTACAATTTTAGTAATTAAATATTAAAATAACCAATTATAACACGTATACAATCAATCATTGTTCAATATAAAAAAAGACCAGATAAGGCATTCAAAATAATGACAATTATTATTTTTAAGTTTTGTTTTTCTTATAAATATGTGAAACTAATTATATATTTTAATATTTATTCAATGTTAGCGCCTGAAAATATATATATAGACAGAAAAAAATGACCTATAATTTTTTGGAGAAAAATATTAATGTCAGTGTTCTGAAATACTTTGAATATAAAAATATACGGAATAAATCTTATAAAAAATATGACTTTTAATTCGTATTTTGTCATCTTTTGATTAAGTTTATTTATTAGAAAATTTTAATTCTTGGATTTTAGGTTATTTTTGTAAAATAAAAAAAATTATATTTTGATGTATGATATTTCAGATCTAATATTACTAGGAAAAAAATACAGCTTATAAACAAATTGATAGATAAATTTACATAAGTTATCTACAATTAGAAAATATACGAATCACTTCTCATGCGTTTCAATTACACTTCTTCTTTTAGGCGGGATTTTGTTTTTTGAACAGAATTAATCTGTTATAATTTTATTAAGTAACTATTAAAATAACTAATTACAACACGTAAAAAAAATTAATTTCCCACATGAAAAAAAACCCAGCGCACCACGTGGGCAAATACCTCGCTCGTGAATTTCTAATGGGCAAACAAGGACGTTTTGGGTATCATCTTAACAACATTTTCTTAGTTACTATTTGTAACATCAATTTTGATTCATTTTTTGTGGTGCAATCATGTTGCACCAAGGGTTCCTAGAGTAGCATCCGTGGCACCATTCGGGGCATGCTTCAACTCAACCAGCATTGGGAGCACAAGGGTTGGACCAGCCGTGCCACAGATTGACCTTGTCCTGCAAAACAGTGGAGTTTTCTGGACTAAATCAATGTGATGAGTTGACAAAAATAAGGGCCAGCTAATAATTAAATTAATAAACAAAATTATCTCACACAATCTAGTTTTCCTTCTGACGCCATAACTTCCAGATGCGGCAAAGCACTGCAAAGGGGAAAATCCAGGTCCGATCTTATCCAATTCTTTTGAGTCAACTTACACCTTGCAGGAGAAATTTTATATTATGATGACGGGGGCTTTGATTGTTATATTTTAAGTTTTTTAAATAACTTATAAAAATAAAAGGAGGTGAGAAGATTTTATCATATTTCGTTCTTTAATTGTTGTTTTTTTTTTCAAAAAAAGAAATTGAGTTTGATTTTCTTATAATGGATTTTTTTAATAAACTTGTCATCAGCAAATTCCAGTATACAGAGACACTTAATTAGAGAGAGAGAGAGAGAGAAAGTATATATATTAAAAGACTTAATTCCCCCTAACCCAACATGAGAATAACCAAAAAAAAAATATATATAAAAATAACTAGAATGCCCTTGCATTCATAGCCCAGAAAGATTTTTTTTAGGGCATATAAATAATTGCACTTGATTAAAAAAATGGAAAACTCCAAAATCCCCTTGACCCAAGGAAAACAAGTTTTTTTTTTCCTTTAAGGTTAATTAAGTAATTATATTATGGATAAAAGGTATAGAAATAATGATTAACCTCATTTCATGTAATGATTAATCAACCCATGAAAAAAGTTTTCATAGTAAAATCTAAGTGCTCGCAAAGTGAATGTCTAAGTTCTTTTAGGTTATTGTATTGGATAAAGGTTCTATGCTATGTCATGAGCCATTTTTTTTCATTAAATAAAAGATATTAAAATGATGCAAATATTTTTTTTAGAAGAATAAAAATCTAACATTTAGGTCATTGAATCGAATGAATTTACTAAAATTTATTAATTTAATAATTTTATCAGAAAATAAGATATTGATAACAAATGAAGTGATAAGAAACAACAACGATTCAATGCACCATATAAACACTTGCCAATGATCTTATTTGCTAACAAAGTAAGAATTAAATGCCAATGAGATAATTGCATAGAAAAAAATAATTCTTAATTCCCAACAAATAAAATGATGAATGAAAAAAATAAAAATAAAACAAAAAAAATTGACTGGAGTCTGCATGAGCCATCACATAAATGAGTTCTTAAAAATACTTTCTCCTAAATAACCAAACATTTTTTTTTATCATCGGGTCTGAACAAAAATAAAACCAAATCTATAACATAGTCTCGGATCACAATAACTCAATGAAAAACAAACTAAATAAAACCATAAAGCTCAATTTTGAAATCAACATAATATTGAAAGATAATTTTTTTTTTAAAAAAGTTCAAAATAAATGAGAAAAAAAGCTTAGGTCAAACTTGTAAAAAGATAAAAGAAAATTATAGATTTGAAAAGAATAAGAACCCAACTTGACTTAAAAATAATATAAAATCATAAGGAATTAAATTGAGAAATAATCTCAATTAAGAAAAGCTAAAAATAACAATCAAAAGAATAAGGGATAAATTTGATATAGAAATCAAATGAAAGGATTCAAGACCAAATATATTACAATTAAAGGTATAAGAACCAAATCTGATATGAAAATTTAATGTTATTAAATGAAATTGAAAAATAAAATTAACATTGGAATAAGGATATGGCTTTGGAGTTTGGAGTCTAATCTTTTTTTTTTTTTTGGATTCGTGGAAACCCTACTATCCGGAAAACGTACTTTGTAGGTCCAGGTAGTGAGTAAAACCCCGGCTGTCCCAGACTCTTACAGGGCAGGAGTGACTCGCGTCACTAGGGCGCTAGGTCGACTCGAACCCCGCTCTTGAAACATCAAGAGCGAGGTCGTTGCCGCCACGCTACCCCGGGGACTTTTGGAGTCTAATCCTTACAATTAAAATAAAACAAACTCAATAAATAACTCACGACAATATATAATATAAATTTAATATTTTTTTTCATATATAAAATAATCTTGCTTTGGAGTCGAATCCTTACAGGCAAAAAGTTATGGGGTGGCATAGAATATAATAAGGAATTTGGAGCAATACTAAATCAAATGAATTGAGAATCCAGATGAGAAAGCCTTAGTTAAATATTGAACACCTCACCTCAGGCTGCCCCTACACACGCACCGACGAAGTGAGTAGCTATAAATTGGCGTTGAATCTCAGCACCCAAGACAGCAACCACAATGGCTCTCGCCCGTAATTTTCTTCTTTTTTTCTCCCTTCTTCCCTTTTTCATCGTCCCTTCCCTGTCAAAAACAGCATCATTCAGGCCCAAAGCACTGGTCCTTCCCGTATCACAAGATGCATCGAGTCTCCAATACGTTGCCCTGATCAACCAAAGAACCCCTTTAGTCCCTGTCAAGCTAACCCTTGATCTTGGTGGCCAGTTTCAATGGGTTGACTGTGAAGACGGCTACGTATCGTCTTCTTATAAACCTGTACGTTGCAGATCCGCCCAATGCGAGCTTGCTCGGTCAAAGAGCTGCGTCACTGAATGCTATTCTAGCCCCAGGCCAGGATGCAACAACAACACGTGTGCTGTTCTCCCTGACAACACCGTGACAAGGACTGGCACGAGTGGCGAGGTTGGCCAGGATGTTGTTTCAATTCAATCTACGGATGGATCCAATCCTGGAAGAGCTGTTTCTGTGAGTAAATTGATCTTCGCTTGTGGTGGATCACTAGAAGGTCTTGCTAGCGGTGTGAAGGGTATGGCTGGGTTTGGAAGGACGAAGATTTCACTTCCTTCTCAGTTCTCGGCTGCTTTTAGCTTTGACAGGAAGTTTGCCATATGCTTGACCTCTTCAAATGCTAAAGGTGTTGTGTTTTTTGGTGATGGGCCATACGTTCTTCTTCCCGGCATTGATGTCTCCAGGTCTCTCATTTACACCCCGTTGATTCTCAACCCTGTAAGCACAGCATCTGCTTACTTCACCGGAGAGCCTTCCTCTGATTACTTCATCGGAGTCACGTCCATCAAGATCAATGGAAAAGCTGTGCCGTTGAACAGATCCTTGCTATCCATTGATAGGATCGAAGGAACTGGCGGAACGAAGATCAGCACTGTGATACCATACACAGCAATGGAAACATCAATCTACAGAGCTGTCACGGCCACTTTTGTCAAAGAGCTAGCCAAGGTTCCTAGAGTAGCATCCGTGGCACCATTCGGGGCATGTTTCAACTCAACCAACATGGGGAGCACGAGGGTTGGACCAGCCGTGCCACAGATTGACCTTGTCCTGCAAAACAGTGGAGTTTTCTGGAGGATTTTCGGCGCGAACTCGATGGTTCAGGTTAAGAGTGATGTGTTGTGTCTTGGGTTCGTGGATGGAGGTCTAAACCCTAGGACTTCAATTGTGATTGGAGGTTACCAATTAGAGAACAATCTTCTGCAGTTCGATCTAGCCACTTCAAGGCTTGGTTTCAGCTCTTCACTGTTGTTTAGACAGACAACTTGTGCCAACTTCAACTTCACCTCTAACAAGGCTTGAGAAAAGATGGATTCCTTTCTCGAAAAATACATGCTGTCGTGTTGATCACGTGCGCAAGCTTATGCTGTTGTGTTGTGTTGATCATGTGCGCAAGTTTATGCTGTTGTGTTTTTTGTTTTGTTTTTTTTAATGGTAATTTATGTTTCAATCGAAGCTATGTTTTTTTCAAATAATTTCAAGAGAACATTTTCATATCGTTTTGATATATTATTATAAAAAAAAATCAATATATTTTCATTACAAAAATTATCGAGACAATAACATATTGAATCTTCCTGTATCAACCGGGGTTAATCAAGATCTTGAATGAGATAAAATCTATAATAATTTATTTTGAACTTCAACAAGATATACCGGTCATAGCGAACAAAACAAAATAAAATCCATTGACAACTTTGTTTTAAAATATTTGGAAGTGATATGAGTAATGTGCAAATACCCTAATCGACTTGAAGAGTCCAAGATGATCTGAACGATTTTTCAAAAATATAGTTTGACTAAAATTTTTTTTTAATACATTTTCATTAAAAATATTATTGAGACAATAACATATTAGATCTTTTTATATTAACCCGAGTTAATCTTTCAAATTCGTGACTAAGGTCATGATAAACCAATATTTTTAAACCAAATTATGAATTTTAATTCTCAATAAACCCAATCTTGAATGATAAAATTAAATTTAAACAAATAACACACAAAAATTATATTTTTAAATAAAATTATAAAAATATAATCGGTAATCCTCAATGTTGTTTAAACCATGTTTGTCTTAAAATTCAAACTTGAGATATATCAATATGTTAGAAAATTTCTTGTAAAATTTAAATTTGATTAAATACTTAGATCGATAAATATGATTGATACTGTTAAATTAGATAATTTAGTTAAAAAAAATGTTATTTGGCCGATGCAAAATCAGAATTCATGCCGAATTTAGGGTGAAAATCTTAAAACTAGTCAAGATCCTGAATAAGTTAAAATCTATTATGGTTTATCACTTTATTGTATTTTTTTTAAATTTAAGCAAGATGTACCTGTCATTCTCAATCAAACAAAATAGAATTCATTGACAATCTTGTTTTAAAATATATAAAAGAAATTCGAAAAATATGCGTATACCCCAAACACATTGAAATGGGTAGACAACAGTTTGATCACAAAACAGTTAACGTTATCTATAAATATATGTCAGCATTAATATTGACTAAATCAATGTGATGAGTTGACTAAATCAAGGGCTAGCTATTAATTAATTAAATATCTAAACTAAATTCTCTGACCGACACTTTCGAGTTTTTCCAGATCAGATATCTTGCAGAAGATATTTTTATTTTTTATGACCGGAGATGTAAAGACTTTCTCAAAGAGAACCAATAATATTTCTTCTTGTTTTATTTTAAGATTTTGACTTTTGATTTTTCTTCTAATTTATGGATAATGGGTTTATTTAATGCGCTGGACATCAAAAAATTGAAAATAAAAATAAAAGCGAAGTCTTTTATTGGAAAAAAATGAAAGTAAAAACACCTAAATAAAAAAATAAAATAAAATAGCATTTTTCCTTGTAGCTGCAGGTTGAAGTTCTAACTTACCAAGGGGTCGGTGGATGCTTGCCAAATGTCCATGGCCCATATTGTCAGTCTACATCACTGACTATGTCTGGTCTCTTTAACCATTTGTGTAAACCTGGGGGGGACTTCCCTTTCCTCCACGACTCGAACTTTCTGAGGCACGAAGCCCATTAATTTACTTGTGTTTTGCAATAGATGGGTTTGTATGATTTAAAATTCGCCGGCCCACTCATAGTAAGCGACATCGTAGTTTCATACTTGAACATTCAAATCAGGAAGACAAGCACAGTGTTACTAAAATAAGGTGAGCCAAAATTTAAGATTGTTGTGTAAGTAAATTGTGGATAACCTCTTAAACTGGAAGCAGTTAAGAAGCACAAACTACACAACTCTTCCCCCCACCCATCTGGAGAGCCACAGGAATTGTGCTGAATTCCTCATTTCAATCCTCACAAGCGTCAACCAACCTATACGCATGAGCTTCAGCCAAGAACAGCAAAATAATGATAAAATAAAAACCGCCATATTTAAAGCTTCCATTAATATATGATTGTTGATCAATGCAAGAAACATCTCCGCTGCTCTGAGCACCACGCTCTTTGCGTTGCCGTAGCCTCATGCGAGACCAATAAAGAGTGTGTCTGCCTGGACTCCTACGTTGTAGATTGTCGCCCTGATCCCTCGCATGAGGGCTGTTTTCATGAAGATGAAACATTTATTCGAGGAAATAACACCTGCTCATGTTCCAGACACTGCTGTGCTCCCTCCATCTAGCAGCTCATCTACGGATGACCAGGAGATGGGCTCGAATTCAATGCCAATGAACAGGCATGTCCTGATTAAAAAATCTAGTTTCTGCAGCTTTCTGCAGGGCATGGATCTGAATCCTGCACGCATGGTAAGCAATCCAACAGTCTACACTGCTTGCATAACTCCATTGATTCCAGCCAATTAAATCCCAAGATCATTCACAGTCATATATTTCTGTCTGCTGACCCTGCATCCCGAATGTTTTTTCTGTAATCTAAAACGTGCAAGGCCCCATTATGATCCGCAGGTTTTAGCAGAGATGGTAGGAACCTTTCTGTTACTGTTCTGTGTATGCGGGATTGTAGCAGGCACGCAGATATTGAGAGGACAAGTGGGTCTGATGGAATATGCATCCGTAGCAGGATTAGCAATCATCGTCGTGATATTCTCCATAGGATCAATCTCTGGTGCTCACGTTAATCCTGCTGTTACCATTGCCCTTGCAACTTTTGGCCATTTTCCGTGGTCCAGGGTAAGAAAATCATCCAAACTCTATTTACTGATAGAGCTTTTTCATAGTGTTACACACCAAATTACATACACACGACATCGATATTGGTTTCTTGCAGGTTCCGCTTTACATATTGGCTCAAACAGTAGGATCAGTATCGGCAACATATGTTGGAAGCTCAGTATACGGCGTAGAAACACAACTCATGACCACCCGGCCAGCTCTAGGCTGCAGTTCCGCCTTCTGGGTGGAATTTATGGCCACTTTCATGCTCATGTTCCTTGCAGCCTCGATATCTAACCAATCCCGACCCGTAAGGCAAATCCCCCATTTTTTGTTTCAAAATTAATTGTGCTGTGTGTGCTTGCTGTCTCGGCTTTTTTTCCTGTGAATTTCTCGATCTCTATGGGAAAAATCTCCGATATGTTTTTTTATTGTATTTATTATATCTTTGTATATAGTACATGAAGATCTGTTTTTCCATCCAATTTATTAAAATTATATTTCTTATTCAAAAAATGGCATCACGTTATATACGGACATAGAATTAGAAATTTATAAAATTTCGAGAGGTAAAAAGATTCAAAACTACTCTCCAATAAATAATTTTAAAGTTTGAAAAAATTACATATATACTAAGCTAATTATATATTATATAATTACAGATTTTAATATTTGAGTTTGAGTTTTGGGTTTAATTTGGATACGAAAACCTGATGAGAACTCAGAACACGATCAAATCAGGTTCGGGTATCAGATTTCATTTTGCTTAATCCTCAAACGGGATCGATTTCAGGACTCTAGCTGTCGACCGCGCGCTACAAAACCTGTTTATGACTGTAGTTGGAAAACTTTTTTGCAGATAGGCCCTTTGTCTGGTTTTCTTTATGGCATTGCCATTGGACTTGCAGTGCTTATTACAGGGTATGAACAATAATGAACGGCTTTCAATATCTTTCCTTCTTTTCTCTTGGTTAATTTTACGATCTTATGAGGGTATTTTTTTTTTTTTTTTGATTCATTCCAGGCCTGTGTCAGGAGGATCATTGAATCCTGCAAGGTCTTTGGGTCCTGCAATTGTTTCCTGGGACTTCAAGGATATATGGGTATACATCACTGCCCCAACCATTGGAGCTGTAGCTGGTGCTCTCGTTTTTCATCTTCTACGCATTCGACCCCGGCCATGCAGTGCCGATTCCTCTCCTGATGACGGTCTGCTCGTCCACTCCATAGCCTTCAGTGATCAGACCTAGCTAATCCGTGTGGTTTTCTTCCTTCTTTTCGTATTATTTAGAGCTTGTTTTCGAAATATATAGCTGCCCACCGCACTAGAATGAAGGCGGCACCGTGTACACTGCAGCAACAAAATAAAAATCACCAGGAGGTGGGTGGTGATTGATAGAGAATTACTTATTGTTGGGGAAATCAGTATCAGAGAGCGATCACTTGGGCCTACATGCTTGGAGGCTTACACGTAAGATCGACCACTGTTTTATGAGTTTGTTTTGTTTTTTATACAATATATACCTCAAACTTGTTGTTCCTGGGATTTTCTGCGCGCATGTGAAACTCTCCAGCTAACATTTAATTAAGCTCTCTTACTCAACCATGGATGTGCGGTGAAGAAAACCATGAGAGTGCGCACATTGGAATCTCAAACCTACGGCCATGCCACACTTGTTCTAGTTCAACTGGACTTCCTGCACGTGTAACAAAGGTTTACACATAAAGTAGAATGCTATTTTATTCTAAGAATCTAAACTAAAGAGTTAATATGGATCCATCTTATATATAATTAAACACCAGAAACATGTTACTACTAGATGTGAAATCACCACTCGCATATATATATATATATGAAACTCATCCACTATTATCATTAGTAAAGTCTGATGTTAATTGATGCGCTGATAACACCGTCGTTTTCCTTCATTTTGGGGGGCGTGAAAGATTTGAAATCAAGATTGTTGATTTGGAGCTTGCATTATCGAGCAAATTAACACCGGTTTGATTGCATTTTTGCGTCTTTCATTGCACGCAGCAGGCAATGCGTATGCTACACAGAGCTATTTCTTTATGGCAAATCCTAACGTGAAGGCCATTTTATGCTTGTTATTTGGGCCATCTTGTCAATTTCTCATTAAACAAACAAAGACATATTCCATAAGGTCCCATCAACCAAAGAAATCCTATCCCTCCATTTCTGCAAAATGGCCACTTCACCAAAACCTATTCATCCGATAGAAACACAAATTTGGTTGCTGGATCGTGAGGTAAATAATCCTCCCACCAAAACCAGAGCCTTAAGCATCCACCAATCCTCCATGTATAGGCGTTACATCCTATGTATGTATGTATGTATGTATGTATGTATGTATGTATGTATGTATGTATGTATGTATGTAATGAAACAATACTAAATTTGATCAGGACCCCACCCCAGATACAAAAGAGAGGAGGCCCTCTTCATCATCGTCGATCAATTTCAAGTTTATATAATAATAGAGCATGTCATTTGAGTTATGTGTTATAACCTTAATAATAATCCTGTCATCTCACGACAATAACAGTGCAGTGTTGCTAAAGTATAGAGCAGACAGGCGTTCTTCTCCGAGCACCCAGAAACAATCCATACAACCTGAAAAGAATAATATATGCGATCCTACAGGGCTGTGTAATTGGTCGGGCTTCTTTATCCTACATAGTTACTCTCCATCAAAGAACAAACACCATACTTCTTTTTCTACACTTTGTTAAAAGAAGCATCCGTTTATCGTAAGATAGATTCATTATTAGGATTACCATGTCTGTATATATCTTTAAAACTGAAAACGATGAATTAACATTGTGTATTTACAGTAATGATAGAAAAGGAATACAGTAGAAGGAGGCTAGATAGGAGCAAAATAAAATAAAAAATACAATCCTAACATGGAAAAAAATGCATCGTGTAATCATATCTAGTTCAGGAATTGATTGGACTAGGCCCGTTCTCTTCTCTTTTTATTATATTTTTTAATCATCCAAAGACTGCCGTAACTGACGTTTCAACTAATTTTCAAAACAGCAAGTCAAGATTTCTCTATATGCTATATAAAATAAGTAATCTATTTTGTAATTTCTTGAATATTCAAATTGCTATTTTTTAAAAATATTTCAATGGACCAGCTTGTGCACATCTGGGTGGCACTCAGAGCGAGTTGGTATCTTCCCCATGCCCACCTCCGCCCAAGGTCAAGGGAGAGGAAGACGATATCTCAGAACTGGTGGCTATCACCTCGCTTTAGCAAAAACTGGTGGGTGGTTTCAGAAGTCTTAATCGTTGGTAGCAGTGGTTGTGGTTAACCCTTTTCCTTTGTTTCAATCCATTTCTCACCAATAAAGTCCATCATTTCTTTTGTTTGAATCTAAACATCTTCATCGCCACCAGCCCCACCAAGAATCTTCTGCAACTCCTTGCTTTCTGCTATATCCTGTCTACCTTTTCCTCTACGCTTATCTCCTCCTTTGCAAAAGAAAGGGTTGATCAGTTCTAAAAACTAGATAAATAGGATGGATTTATATTTATAAATATTTCATTTATGCATGTCAATATTTATATTTCAAATTAGATTTGGACGAGTTTAATAATATTCATATCTTTTATATTAATTAACGACTAAAATCTGTTGGTTCTCAAAAGGGCATGCCATGTCAAAGATTTTGTGATCTGTATAGTAGATTTTAAATTCAGGTTAGAGCATGCATCTCTTGTAAGAGTCTAAAACAACCAGAGTTTTAATCGCTTATTTAAGCTTATAAAATATACTTTCTAAAAAATAAGTTTTCCTCGCATCCAAAAGAATAAAATCTTTTAATTTCAATAATTAATTATCCAGAAAAAATCATATATTTAAATAGTTCAAAGGATAGCATAGATTTTATGTATTGGTGTCAAATTTAAGGAGGGTGGTCCATGATTGAAATAACTTGACAAGGCATTGCAATTTTTGGATCATCAAACTTAAAATAAAAAATAAAGGTTGTAGTTGTTTCATTGTGTGCATAAACATAGATTATTAAGGATTTCAATTGTAAAATTATCATTTTACCTTTTAGTTCAAAAAATTTAACCCCCAAAACAGGGGGCATGTTGGACATTTCTAGGGGACATGTATGCTATTTTCAAATTGTTTTGGGTTTCTGGTATCTTTCATTTTAAATTGTATAGTAAAACTATTATTTTACCCCTGTGAGCTAACAAAAAGACACAAAACAAATTAGGGTGTTTTCAGTTTTTCATACATTCTTGCCCAATGAAACTACGCAAATGCCCCAAGAAAAGACAAAAACAAAGGCTTGGAGCTGGGGGCATTTTGCTACTTTTCCCCGGGGTTTTTCATGGTTATCGCTAGAACCAGGGATGTATAGGTAATTTGATATTTTTTATTTCTTTTTGGAAGCACTGCAAGCACGTCGTACGGTCATGCCAGCACTGTTTCAAGCGCACACCCTTTTCAGGTGGTGCGTGTGTCGGCGGTTGGAGATGGAAACTGCACATCCGTTGTGTCACCTTATGCGCCACCATGTCCTCTGCATTCGGTGCGACGTGTATCGATGGATGGTGGTCGGGGATTCATCGGTGGACAGTTTTAAGTTTTTTCTCCCTTTTCTGTCTCCTACCACTGGAAAATACAAGTCTTTCATATTTGTAAGTGGTTTATTTTAGTCTCTGATTTCTGTTTTATTCCTGATTTTTTCAATGAAAATTTTGATTTTTCTCAATTGTGTTTTCCAATTGAAATTGATTATATACATTTCCAGCTGAAACTTTCATCCATCAAAGTTCAAAACATCCAGGACATTTGAATTGCAGGATAAGAGACGTTCTAGGATTATAGCGATTTAGGTGCAGCGACTTTTCAAGGCCAAAATTGACCTTGGTGCAGGCAGTATCTTTCAAAATGCAAAACATGATAGTTGTAAAGATATATCTTGGTGTTCCATATCATCTTGAATCATCTCAATCTGATCAAGGATGAGAGAGTTCTAATATTTAGTAAATCCTATAGATGAAATATACATCTACCTCTAGAGTATAAAATTGTCCAAAAAATATGAAGTTTAAGGTTGAGCCTACTTGAATATTGAGTAAATAATTAGGAATCCCAGCACAGATATGAGACTTTTTTTTAATATATATATATATATATATATATATATATATATATATATTATATATATATATATATATATATATATTAATGAGTTAGTATAATGAGTTAGCAAATCGGTAGTCCTAACAGGTGACACCCAATTTTGTTCTCTCCTCTGGTAAAGATTCAAAGCACAAAAAATTCCAAAACGTAAACCTGACCCGACTAGGATAAACCTTTACTGGCAAAGAAATAAACCAAACTGTGGGCCAAGAGCAAAAACCATGGGCGTCACAATCCCTTGTAATCTTTTTAAGTTTTCTATCCACAACGAATAATTTCAATTTACACCTCATTTATTCTCTTCTTTTTTTAATTGAGATTTTGGTTCTCCTTTTCAAACCCACTTGGACAAGTCAGTTCCTCTCAAAATAGTCAACTAGATATACAATGGTGGCAATCGGCAAAAACTATCAAAGATTTAACACAATATGATTGTTAATATTTTATGCGATAAATGAAGTTTTGAAACTGAATTTATATTTTTAATATGATATCAAAACTCTAACAAGGAATGATAATTTAATCTAACCTCGATTTATATCTATCTAATCCGATCTAAATAAATAAAAAAAATTAGTCTCGAATGAATGATAACGGATAGGATATGAATATTGTTGAACTTGACTCAAAATATATATTTATATTATATAAATATATTTGTAGAATAATTAGTTTTTTTAATACAATATAATATATACACACACGCTTTAATATTGACATAAAACATATATATATAACTATATTATTTTCTATTAAGTAATAAATAATAGATATATATTGAATATCCGAAATCCAATAAATAGTTTATGAATATCTAGAGTTTTTACTTGATGATAAATAATGGACAGAAAATAAATATCAAAAAATAAATCCTTAATTCTAATGACTGAAGGGTTACACATTCAAATCTCATTGTTTTTTTTTTCTTAAATTAAATAAACTAAGTAATAAAAATGCAGGACTCCGTCCACCAACCATGAACGGACCCCACCACCTCATCCATCATTTTTTATTTACATCAACAACTCCTTTTGTTTTTGACTGTTCCATCATGGGACCCTGGTTGATCAATGCTGCGTCCCCATCATTCACCCTGGGTTCTCATTAATTAATCAATTCAATACTTGAACTTTTTATTTTAGTAACTCGAGTGCAATTTGCTTAAATTGAAAGGAGGTTCCTAAATAAATAAACGATATTTGATTCCACCAAAATGTCTCGTCATCTAAGATTCCTAAGGCTGAGTATCTCCTTTTAAAAATAGAAAAATATAAATTATTCTTTTACATCTGCTTGACAGGGAAGAGCACTCAATAAAATTGGACTGTGACATCTCCGATGGTGATATCAAATACACGACATGGCGATATAGAGTTTATATTTGCCAGATTCTTAAATTCCTGCAGCTGTCACAAAAGATTCTCTTATATATATTTAATTTTTATGGGACGATTTATTTTTTTTAAATAATAATATTTTTTCTGATAAATATTAAACTTTTGGACTTTATGAATGACAATTTGATTAATATATATATCTAAACATCTAATTGATAAATAAGTGCGGCTTCTCTTGTCTTACCTTATTGTAGCCATCACATATGCTTTGTATGAAGAATATAAAGTAATTACATTTAATAAGTTTATAAGATCTTTTAATCATATATTTCAAAACATTGTTAGTGCTATCATGAGCTTTTTTAAAAAAAAATTGGACTATATGAATGACAATTTGATTCTAATTTAATAAATGCTGTATAAATATGATATGAATAATATTCAACCTGGCCCGAAATTTATATATATATTATTTATATTTTTTTAATTCAATATACATAGACATAACATACATATATCATTTAATATATATATTATTTTTTATTCAATTATAAATAATAGTAAAATGATGAATATTTATATAAACATCTAACCGATAAATAAGTGGGGCTTCTCTTGTCTTCCCTTATTGTAACCATCAAATATGCTTTGTATGATGAATATAAAGTAATTACATTTAATAAGTTTATAAGATGAGCGAGTAAAAAGCGTAATTTATAGGTTTAGATGAACGAGTAAAATTATAATTATTCTAGACTCTATAAAAAATATATGTTCTAACTCAAATTTAAAATATTTTATACAAATTATAATTTTTTTATCATCATGTCACGCCGCCGTATGTGGACAAAAGCTAAGAACACAGGAAACGCAAACTAGAGCCAATGAACCCATGGTTTTGGCATGTGATCGACTTGGACACGTCTATGTAAAATATTTATGAGGGAGACATGCACGTTATCTTATTCAAAGTTGCAACTTGAAATTTAGTATTTGAAGCTTTAAGTTATTTTAATTATTATAATATATTGCCTTATTACAAGGAAGGCGTGCTGACGCATTGTAATTTGTTGATGCCTTGTACTATAGAGTTATATGGTGTTTGTTTTTCTAGTTTAACTATATTTTTTTTAGTATTCTTGGATTGTTTTGATGTAATAATGCAAAAATTAATTTTAAAAAATAAATAGATTATTTAAATGTATTATCAAACAAAAAAAATATTTTTGATAAATAAAAAATATATTATTTTGATGTATTTTTAAATAAAAAAAACATTTTAAAAACAACATTTATCAAAAACTCAAACACGCTTTTACTAGTATCTAAATTTTTATGGTCCTAAATCTTAAAGAAATAAATTGGTATTCTCAAATCTAAAGTTATATTCCAAAATAACAAAGAGAGTTTTAATAATTTATAAAAAGTTTTTTTTAAATAAAAACAAAAAAAATAATAACCTACAAAACTATTTAAATATAAGAAAAAATATTCTAACTAGTACATGTCAAATTAAATTAAAAGTTATATATTAGTAAAATTCTAATAAACAAAAAAACTAAAAACAACAAGGAAAGGAAATTAGAAAACAATAACTTATTGCCCTGATTTGGGTCTGAAAACAAAAAAAGCTAGCAAATTAGTCTTTTTTTATATAATTAGACCTTTGGATTAATATGATAGAATTTCAATTACCTAAAGAGCTAAAACAGCTCGGGGCGCCTACTGTTCACCGTGACTCATTGCCACTATTCACTGGCAATTTGTCACGGTGAATCGCGGGTGTATGTCCTCTTTTTTTTTTTTTTTTTGCTTTTTCAACAGTGTATTAACCGAAAAGCCCCCCGAAAACGACAAAAATCACCGTCGGTTTCAGGGGCCGGACGGTCATTGACCATTCCCGGCCCGGTCCGGTCCGGTTCATCCGACTGGGTTTTTTATTTTTTAATATTTCATTGAACAGTGGATTAACGCTTTTGTCCCTTGAAACGGACAAAAACCACGCCTGCGGGGGAGGGGCTTCACGGTAATTAGCCAATAGTTTTTTATTATTTCTCGCTGACATCTGCTGACGCATCTCCGGACGCGCCGTTCGTTGCAGCGCTAACGCGTTCTTTGGACGGCGCGTGTGGCGTCCTAAGGCGTCGGAAAATGACAAACCGGCGTCTAGAATGATTTTCAGGAATGTTCTCTTCCACATAGGGTGGCGCGTGTAACACTATGATGTCCGGGGACGTGTCAATGGTCGTTTGAATTTCCCCCCCAATTTCTCTCTCCTGCCTGCGCCAGATGACGTGAGCTACACTGTTTTTTATCAAAGTTCAGTTCAGTCCCTGAACGTTGTAATTTGGTTATCTTGCCCTTAATGCTATTATATAGGTTTTGATTTGATTCAATTGCGTCCTTCAATTGCAATTGATTATATATTGGACTTTCAATTCGGTCCTCATTCTTTTAATTTTTCGGATTGGGCTGGAATTTTTAATATTTTTGGTATCAAAGTTTTGATGGATTTCAATTTGATCCTTCCATGCAAATTTATTATAAATCCTTAATATTTTCGGTCCCAAAGTTTCATTTCTTTCAATTTTATCCTTCAATGCAATTTAATTATGGATTTTAGTTTCATTTTGGTCCCATTTCTTTTAATTTCAGGTTATGTTTTCAATTATTTAATTTGAATGTTTGGATTTGCTTCAATTTTGTTCTTAAAATTACATGTATTATTTAAAGTATGTCAAATTCATTATATATTTGTATATTTATGTCAAATTAAAGTATGTTAAACTAATTATATGTTTTAATATTTATTGAATATTATCGCCTAAGAATGTATATAGAGAGAAAAAAATTATCTAGGATTTTCTTAAGAAAAAAAATTAATATCAGTATTCTTAAATACATTTAATATAATAATACAAGCAATAAATCTTATAAAAAATAAAAATAAAAATTGTCTGCGAATTTTAATTTTGTGCTTTGTTTTTTAAAGTTTATTTTTTAAAAAATATTTATAATATTTTGGTCTTTAATATTTCATATCTAATATTACTGGGCACAAAATACAACTAAAAAAAATTGATAAATTTACCTAGATTATCTACATTTAAAAATATTCGGCTCACTTCTCGTTTCGATTACACTGTTTTTTTTAGACGGCAGATAAATAATTATAGCATGCAAAAAATTTGGGTTTATTTCTAAAAACAAATTACAATATTTTTATTTATAATGTGTCAGATCTAATATTACAAGAGGAAAAAAGCAACTCATAAAATGTTTTTGACAAATTTACCTGGATTATCTACAACCCACTTTCCATTTCAATTACACTATAAAGTATGTGAGACTAATTATATATTTTAATATTTATTGAATATTATCGCCTAAAAATATATATAGAGAGAGAAAAAATGACCTACGATTTCTTGCAAAAAAAATTAATATCGGTATTCTTGAACACATTTAATATAATAGTATGATTAATAATTCTTATAGATATAACTTTGGCTTTGAATTTAAATTTCTATTTTATACTCTTTTTCTTGTTCTTTTAATAAACGGTGACCTTTTTTCACATTTTTTTTATTTTTTAATAACCGTCGTGTCCAAGTCTTTTTTTTTTAAACCGGGTTTCTTTTTTTGTGTTTTTTTAACCAGAGTATCCATGACAACAAATATCTAACAAATCATTTTACCTTCTTAGCAAATTTTCTAACAAATTTTATCAAAAGCTTTTTAGCGATAGCAATATTCAATAACTTTTTGGTTGAAAAAAACCATTTTTAACAGATTTTATCAATTACAATTTTACTAATTAAATATTAAAATAACAAAATACAACATTTATAAAATCAATCAATTTTCTACATAGATAAAAAAACCTAGCGGAGCGGGCAAATTGGCTCGTTTGATCTAAATGAAAAACAAATATATGTTTTTACTATATTATAAGTTTGAATCTTTTGGACTTTTTAAAACCTATTAAATCTAAATATTTAAAAAAAATATTACAATAAAAATAACTATATAAAAATTAATGAAAAATGTGTGCCAGGTCAGGTTTTAGAGGAGGGGTGTGCAAATGCAATTACACAAAAATACTTGTTTTTTGGTGGTTGGAATTATTGAAATTAACTTTGAAAAATATAAATAAATTCAAACTCATCGTGTTTCAAAGTTCAAGTTGTAGCATTGGTTTAATTTGTCATATTAATGTTGGCTCTCAAAAAAAGAAAGAATCTAGTTCTGCCATCATGTTATCTTTATTTACTGAATTGAAGAAAGGATCGAGAAAAGAGCCGTGTATTTAATTGAGTCCTCTTTTTCCTATTTAATACTTCAAAGCTTTGGTCTTGGTCAAATTGTTGATTATATTTCAAGTGATGCTTCGTTTTTTAATTGAAATAAAATGTTTTGGTTTTAGAAAATTTTGGCGCGTTGTTTTGAGTTTGTACTATTTATGTGTATATAAATATAAATATAAATATATTAATTAGAAAAAAATCTAGTTCAAATAATAAAAATATATATTTAGAATTGCGAAATTTAATCTAAAAAAGACACAATAAAATGATTTTTTTAAACAAAATTATGAACATGTATAATATTAAAAGAATGTTATTATCAAACTCGCAATGTCATTACATTCTCTGATTGCTCTGAAATTTTAACATAATATATATAATTTAAAAAAAACACTATTTTTCCAAATCAGAACGAACGGAACGAAACCAGAACGGATAAAATTTTTAAGCAAGATAAAATTGCGTCGTTCTATTTCATTTTTTAACTAGTATGAAATATTTCGGCCTAGACAAAACAAAATTAACAACACTAATGTTTGGACTAAACTAGATTTTCTATTTTGATTTATTTTTATATATAATTTTTTTTTGTACAATTAATGTATTTACCGGTAGAAAAAAATCTAAATCATATAAACATTAATCTGATATGATATTGATCACCTTTATGATCTAAGAATAAATTGAGTGATTGTTAAAAATGTAATTTGATAAAAAAATCAAAATGACATCTTTTTTTTAAAAACAACAATCTATATTGGATTAATCCAAATCAACTAGAGTTAACTTATCAAATTTGAGACCTGAATAATAAGACTAAGATAAGCCCACTATGAAAATTAATTCTTAATGAAATTGAAATAAATTATGAAACTAATTTCCTAACCAACCTAATATTAAAATGATAAAACTTAATAAAATTCAAAAAACAAACAGCTCGAGTCAACCATGGTTCACATGTCAAACTTGCAACCTGAGCCATGTAATTGGGATGATCCTATAAAAAATCAAATTGAAATAAATTATAAAGTTTAATTCTCAATCAACCTAATATTGAAAGATGAGATTGAGAAAGAAAAAAAAAAGCGAAGAAGATCCAATTCAACCTACCAAACTCGCAATCCATGATATTAAGATAATCTTATTGAAATAAAATAAAAATGTATTATAAATATGAAAGATACAAACTACTGTGCTTGGCTAACGCAACTGCAAAATGAAAGATAACAAAGTTCTATATATATAGAAAAAGATTTTAATACCGAATAAAAAAAATGTTCTTTTCAAATAAAAAATATTTTTCCAAAAAACTCTTCCATCATTTGATCTAATCTAAAAAAAACATGAACCAATACATGACACACTTCCTCTTTTTTCTTTCATCATAGAATTTTTAATTAACACCATAAATAAATAATTGTTTAAAATGTCATCATTTAAGTGGATTTTTCTAACCAAATAAAAAAACTAGTCTCATGTAAGTTAATTAATAAAAAAATATGAAAATAATTATCTATAATATAATCTAAAATAAATGGGATGTTTATAGTGAGCCAACAATGTTTATGAACATACAAATCATCATGGATGACTTTGTTATTTTTTTGACGATTCATTTTTATCCTTAAATTTATTTTAGGCAAGTTTGGTTCTAATTTAAGGCCAATTGCTTTGATTTCTTAGTCATGTAGAATTTAAAGAATATGGATTGAAATAAAAAAGACACCAAATATGGGTGACATGATAAATATTTAAGGAAATATACATCACGGTCCCTTAACTTTAAAAATAACATAAATTATATGATTATGGTGCTTTAATTTTTTTTAGACTCGATTTTGGTACAAAAGCTTCTTTATGTTATTTTTTGATCTCTAGTTAAGGGAAGAGAGAGAGAAGTCATTAGATTCTGATGATAGAAAAATAGTGTTGACACAAATTTAAGCTTTCAAAATAGTCGATATTTATATCAAATAGTTCCATTCAACAAGAGGATTTCATATTAGATGTTTTTTGCCCTTAAAGTTCATGAAAAAACATGGTTGACCTCAATTTGATTTTTTGTTCTAGGTTGATTTTAGTTTTTAAAATATTTTTTATTGGTTTGTTTAGGCCATAAAAGGTTTATCACGTTCCAAAATATTTTATAGGTGTTTTGGATAAAAAAATAGATTGAAAAACAAGTTTTTAGGTAAAACAAATACTTAAACCTAACTTTTCAGTTATCATAATGGTTAGAATCTAGTCAAATCAAATGATGGGTCATCATAAAAAAAAATTCATCCATTTTCTTTTATCATTTATATAGATAAAATTAATTTTTAGAAAAAATATTTTAAGATAATATTTCTAATATATGCAGCCTTTTATAATATTTTTCTTTATTTATTTTACTCAATCAATTTAATTTGTCTCTATTTATATTATCGTTTCCTTGAGTAAAAACACTTTTTTTATAAATAAATTATTGCAAAGAAAATTGGGTAAATACCTTGACTCATGAGATTAATTATCTTGATCTACTTCTATATCATAAGTTTTCTATTTTTACTTTAGTTATCGTTTATGGTTTTTTTAGTTTATTAGTGTGTGTGTGTATATATATATTGTTCTTAATTTATTTGATTATATATATTTTTAATTATTATTTTCACTTAAATGTTTTTAGCTATAAAAATATGTTGAAAGAAAATATTTTTAATTCATAGCGAAACACAAATTAAATGTCTAGTATAATTTATGACCTGTCATTTTAAGTGTGTGTCATCAATTTAAAGCATGCAATAAATAATTTTTAAATATTTTTGGATGATTTAGAAATCACTATATGAATATCATCTGATATTTTGTCAAACATAAAATTACAATTTAATTAAGAAATCATCCCGTGGTCAAGGGAGGCAGCCCTCTCGTCAACCGCGAGATTCCAAATTCCAGATCATCTGAATTTTGATGTGGAAAAAACATGTAAGAAGAGAAATCAACGGTCCTCCTGTAATAACAACGTATCGTTACAGCAAAAATCTAGTTCCTTCCACACCATACCAAAATATCGTCTCCTCCCATGCAATTTTTGTCACTAGCAGACAAAACCACCAATAATGGACCCCACAACCTTTTCCATATCAGACGCCCGAGAATCATCGCCGGCCTGTAGCCCCCACGTTACACATGTCCCCATTGTACTACACAACAACACAATAAAATCCCCCCAAATAACCTAAATTACGAACATACCCTCTCAAGTTTTCCTATAAATCCCGACGCGTACTCACTGATGATTACATATCCAAGGCTGTGTGCATTTATTAGCAAAGGAAAATATTTTATTTTATTTTACTATTTTTCAAAAATGTTAGGAGTGTTTAGCAGCGCGATTGTGTCGCCTCCCGACGAGCTTGTGGCAGCGGGAAGCCGGACTCCGTCGCCAAAGATCTCGGCGGATGCTCTGGTTAAGCGATTCGTTGACACCAACTTATCCGCCGTGTCGGTGCGGGTCGGAGACGACTCGCAGATGGCCTTCACTCACCACAGCGAGTCCATGCTGCTCCCGAGGTAAATAATTAAACAGTACGTTAGAAATTAGAGAGACGCTCTGTTTATGCCACGTCTATTTACGGATAACACAACGCTACTAGATTGTGAATATTAGTTTGATTGGAAGATCTGACCGCTGGATTGGGGGTGATTGAACGGAGGGTTGATCCCTTATAAACCCTCTTTACTTACCGTCTTACAGAAGTGAACATTCCATCAAGGTATATCAGATGATCGATCATAGGAAGTATTAGATAATAATTAGTAAAAAGAAATAGTTTATACGTAGAAGATTAGGAAGAAATCAAGGTAAATAATTTTTTTTATTTGTCTAAATCAAGTTATGCAAGTAATTTATTTTAGACCTTCGTGTTTATTTAGAAGAATCTCTTAGTGCTTCATTAATTAGTGATTAGTTAGAGATTCCAGGTAGAGGGTGGGCAAATTAATCAATTTTTTTTAAATAAACGATTTTTTGATTTTGTTAAAAAATTTTAATTCATAAATTCTTGAAAGATCTCGATTGGAGTTTCGTTTTAAATTTTAGAAACTAGGATACCACCCAAATTTAAATTGAATGAAACCAAAGAAAACTGATGAAATAAATAAATGAATAACTTATTATAGATTAAGGTTTATTATAAAATTAAAACTCATAAAGTTGCTTAATTAATAATATATTGATTTAAATTGAATATTTGACTTTAACAAACGTGAAATTGGACAAATCGGTTTAGTTTTTAATTTATTTTAGCTTGGAGAAGTCTTTTTTAATTATAACTAGTTAGTTTAATCGAGTTTTTTTTAATCTATATTAAACTATCTAAACCGCATCTTAATTCCATGGCGATGATTTTCACAAACACAATCATAAAAATAAAGTCACGATTGGTGTGGCCCATCTCTGCTGTCAAGGGGATTATGGTGTTCTGTGGGGTCAGTTACATCATAATCGCATCATCTGTTGCATACACAGAATCAAGTGTACATACGTTTTCCATAGAGTTTATCAACTCCATCACCGAGTTTCAAGCCAAACGCGTCTATAAATGTCTTTGACGAGACAACAGATTCTTGATGTCTGGACCCAACACGTGGGCCATGGATCACGTGGACGGTTTGATTGTTTGCACATAACGTTGTCGTTTAATAGGGGAGTCCCAACTCTTTTTAAGATATGTTGAGGGAGGTTGTTTTCAAAGTAAACTCTGTTTATAAACATATTAACATGTTATTTTTTATTTTTTTATAATTAGTATATTTCAAAATCATTTATAAACAATTTTTTTTATTAAAAATAAAAACAGATATTTTTTATTTTTTTTAAAAGTATTTTTGAAACGTGTGTTAAACAAACACCTGGTTTGAATCTGGATGTCATTGCCATCTTATCATATTATATGATAACAACATAAATTAAAGTTATTTAAAAAATAAATATAAATAATAACTACTCTGTATTTGTCTAGATGTTTTAGAACCTGATCATGGAAATAATGCCCAGTGGACGGAAGTCTGCTTTTCTTGATTAAAAATTGAAACAAGTTGTAAGAATGCGATTCCAGCTCAGTCGATTTTGATGTAAGAAATACACTTCTCAACTGTTTAGACGGAATCTGAGTCCTGTTACTTGAGAAAGCAACGTCCCTGGCCAAAGAGGTGGAACGTTAGGTGCAACTTCTTAATTATTATTTACATCAAGCCGGCTTTCCCCATCATCTTTATGAATTATGATAGGATAGCGTCAAGTGGATCTTTTGTACAGTTCTTTTGAGGCATGGACTTGGGATGGATAACTAGATAAGGATAATGGTTTGCATGGGTGGTCCCGGGTTAGCTCATGAATGGGACTTTTACTGCCAAAATTTTGTCTCGAAGCACCTTTGCCAGGTCAAGGAAAAGAGGGTTTCACTTTCACTTTTTAACTATTATCCTGTTTATGCAATTGCTATAATTGAACTGCAAATAAACTGGTGATTTGATAAATATAGACCCAGTTGCTCGCCAGAAACCATTGTTGCTTTTCCGATTTGCAGCTAATTTTACTCTTGGGGTGTTGGAAACGACAGATCGTTTGCAGTCAAGGATGAGATCTACTGCTTGTTTGAGGGGGCGCTAGACAACCTGGGTAGTCTGAGGCAGCAATATGGCCTAGCCAAGTCTGCGAATGAGGTTATTTTGGTCATTGAGGCTTACAAGGCTCTCCGTGATCGGGCACCTTACCCTGCCAGCCATGTCGTGGGTCACCTTAGTGGGAGCTTTGCGTTCATTGTCTTTGACAAGTCCACTTCCACCTTATTTGTGGCTTCTGTAAGTTTTTTCGATTATTGTTTTAAAATAATATTTTTTTTTTTTTTTTTTTAGATTATTTTATTATGTGTTGGTAATTTTATAACAGGACCAATATGGGAAGGTTCCTCTCTATTGGGGAATCACCGCCGATGGATTCGTTGCTTTCGCGGACAATATTGATCTGCTTAAAGGCGCGTGTGGCAAGTCACTCGCTTCATTTCCTCAAGGTGGGTGGGTATGATAATACAAATGGCGGACCAAAGTGATTTTAATTTTACTTGACAAGGCTGTGTTGGGTTTTGCAGGATGCTTCTTCTCCACTTCAGTCGGAGAGCTGAGAAGCTTTGAGAATCCGAAAAACAAAATCACTGCAGTTCCAGCCGAGGAGGAGGAGATCTGGGGCGCGACATTTAAGGTAATTAATGAAACGTCAAGGTGACTTGTTAGACACGGTGCTTTGCAAAAGAAGCTAGCTAATTGGCTTGTCCATGTGGAACTACTTTTCTTACTGATTGACAATGACGACGGCGTGAATTTCAGGTGGAGCCCCCCCCCGTTCTCGCGGCCACAGAATCGTAAGAATCTAAATCCATCGAGTGGAAAAAAAGAGGCTTTTATGTGGTGGTGAGTTCGGCATGAGGGGCCGCGTGAATAGCATGAACGAGTTCGACTCATATAGTCCATTAGTGTTGTTGTTGTTAAAAAAATTAGCTCCAACTCGTTTGGAGGTAGCTTTGTCTCAGGAGCTTCGACCCGATTCCTCCCCGTAGTATGTACAGCTCTCTATCTTTTCTAGTTCAATAAAGTTTGTATGGTAGCTGGCTGGCTTGATAACGATAATGCAATGAGCTTCTCTATCACACCATTTTGACGACACCTGGCCCAATCAAAGGCCTTGAAGCTGGAAAATACTATTCAAAAACATGGGCTTGATTTGAGCTGATAAGTTGTCAGAACCTGGATGGATGAGGCTAATTAAAAAAAAAAAAAAAATGCCCCCCCGCAAGGCCATCACCACCATGCATTCATTTCATTTTTTTGGATATAAAATCCATTGGCATTACAATAGATATGGACAGCTTCAGATGGGTTAAAAACCTTACTGCTCACCAGCTTTAAGCATTAACCGCGGAGATTCCAAGAAAAGCAAATGCATATGTGAGTGATAAATATTTTATATTAAAATTTAATGGAAAAATAATATAGATTTATAATCTATTTGTCTAGGTTTTTAGGTTGAAATGGGTGTCATGATCTTGTCAAAATCGTTATAATCAGTAAAATTAGAATGAGTTTACCAAATTTGACTATTAAAATTAGCTTTGACATGCGATAGTTTTAAAAAATAAAATAAAAACTATAAGAATCTTTATAATATTTTTCACAATAGTTACAAATAAAATAATTTATACCATTCCTATTATTGCCTATATTTTTATTTTCTATTATTCGACATATAATTTTAATTCTAAAATAATAAGTTATATTATAATTTAAAATATTGTTAAATTGGGTCTAAGTATTATTTTTTACGGGGACAATTAGCTAGTCTTATCTTATATTTAACATAATTAGATTAAATTATTTATTTTGTTTGAGAAACTCTTCCTACTAAATAAAACCTATGTCAAAAGATAGCATGAGATTTTTATGTGTATGTATGTTTTATGCTTTCCACATTTCTATTAAAAATAAACTCTTTATTATTTGTCTCATATTTAATAAAAAAAAATATATGAGAGCAAAGAAGGTGTTGAAGCTAGTTCATTCAGATTTATGTGGACCCATCAATCCAACATCAAATGGTGGTAAACGTTACTTTATAACGTTCATTGATGATTATAGTCAGAAAACTTTTCATCTTTTAAATGTTTCAAAGCACTGGTTGAAAAAAAATTGGCATGCCAATAAAGATTCTTCGTAGTGATCGCGATGGTGAATATAACTCACAAGAACTCTTAAATTTCTGTGAGGAGCATGGAATTTAGAAGCAACTTACAACAGCTTATACGCCGTAGCAAAATGGTGTTTTGGAAAGAAAAACTGTACAATTTTGAACATGGTGCAAACTATTTTGACAAAAAGCAGAATTCAATTTTTTTTTTGCCAGAAGTAGTCAATTAGAGCATTCACGTATTGAACAGAAGTTCCAATTTAGCTGTTCAAAATGTGACACTTGAAGAGGCATGGAATGGTCACAAAACATGTCAAGTATTCAGAATTTTTGGTTGCATAACATATGCCCACATTCTGGATCAGAAGAGGAGTAAACTTGATGACAAAGGTGAAAAATGCATTTTTCTTAGTGTTAGTAAGCATTCAAAAACATACAAACTGTACAATCTTGTTACCAAGAAAATTGTCATTAGTCGTGATGTGATTTTTGATGAAGAACGGTTCTGGTTTTGGGATGAAAACAATTCTGATCATCTACAAGCTGATTTTGATGAAGAAAATAAAGAAGAAGAACATCATCCTTTGGAGAATGCAGAACCTGTAGCAAATGAGCAACAAATAGTAGCCAATCCAGTGCTGAAAATAAAAGATGATCAACCTCAATGAGTTTGAAGGCGGCCTACAATGATGGAGGATTAGAAGTACAAGGATTAGACCACAATGAAGACCCACCCATTCATTTTGCTTTGTTTTCAGATTGTGGTCCCACATTTTTTGAAGATGTTATCAAAGAATCAAAATGGCGGAAAACAATGGATGATGAAATCATTGCTATTAAAAGAAATAACACTTGAGAGTTGACAAAGCTTCCACAAGGACAAAAAACTATTGGTATGGAGTGGGTGTGCAAGACAAAGTTGAAAGAGAATGGTGAAGTTGATAAGTACAAGGCACATCTAGTTGCTAAAGACTACAAGCAAGAGTTCGACATCGACTACAAAGAAGTTTTTGCTCCAGTTGCAATGCATGACACAATTAGATTAGTGATTCTATTGGCGGCACAAAACTCATGACCAATTTTTTAGTTGGACATAAAATCAATATTTTTGCATGGAGACTTGGAAGAACAAATATTCGTTGATGAACTACCTGGTTATGTTAAGGTTGGAAATGAGCTCAAAGTGTATAAACTGAAAAAGGCTCTTTATGGACTAAAACAAGCTCCACGGGCTTGGTATAGTCATATTGAAGCCTACTTTCAGAAAGAAGGTTTTCAATAATATCCATATGAGCATACACTTTTTACAAGAACTAAAGTTGGAGGGAAAATGCTTATTGTTTGCTTATATGTAGACAATCTAATTTATACTGGAAATGACAGTGCCATGTTTGAAAAATTTAAGCAGTCCATGATGCTTGATTTTGATATGTTTGATCTTAGCTTGATGCACTATTTTCTTTGCTTATAAGTGGTGCAAACTCCTGTTGACATTTTTGTTTCTCAAAAGAAAAATGTGTAGGACATCTTAGAAAGGTTTCATGAATAATTGCAATTCTGTTAGCACACCAACAGAAGTAGGTTTCAAACTAATGAAAGATCCTAGAGGGGAGAAGATTAACAACACTATGTACAAGCAAATTGTCAGAAGCTTGATGTACTTGACAGCCACAAGGCCTTCTATAATGCATGTTGTAAGTCTCATTAGCAGGTACATAGAGTTTCCAAAGGAGATGTATCTTCTAGCTGCCAAGAGGATTCTTCGGTACTTGAAAGGTACTGTAGAGTTCGGTTTGCTCTATAAAAGGGAAAGAAAATCAGATTTGTTTGGCTTTACTGACAGTTATTATACGGGAGATATAGATGATAGAAGAAGCATATCTGTACATGTTTTTATGCTTGGTACAGGAGTTGTTTTGTGGTCTTCAAAAAAACAAGCAATTGTTACTCTATCAACAACTGAAGCAGAGTTCATAGCGGTAACTTCTTTGGCTTGTCAAGCTATTTGGTTGAGGAAAATGCTTAAAGAACTTCATTTTGAAGCAAGAAGGAGCCACTACAATCTATTGTGATAGCAGTTTAGCAATAAAGCTCTCTAAAAATCTTGTTTTACATGGAAGAAGCAAACATATAGATGTGAAATTTCATTTCCTAAGAGACTTGACAGAGGAAGGAGTCACTAATCTCATCTACTGTAAAAGTGAGGATCAGGTTGCTGATATTCTTACCTAGCCTCTCAAGTTGCACATGTTTCAGAAGCTTAGAAAGCTGCTTGGTGCGCGCGCGTTTGGAACACATTAAACTGTTCAGTTTAAGGGAGGGATTGTTGAGTCACGAGGTCTTATGCTTGACCGAGTCCTTGTTATTATCTCTTATGTTTACGTGGTCCTAGTTATGAGGCATTATTGTTTCAAGTGGCAGGTTGATGCCGAGTTTTTAGTAGAAAGTGTCCATGTGTTAGATAATGGTGTTAGTGGTTTGTTACTATTTTATTGATTATTTCTGATGATGTATTGCCTATATAAAGGTTGTTGATTAATGAATTAAGTATTGCACTTAAGCTTATCTTTATTGTGTTCTATTCTATATTCTTATCATTTCCTCTCAGTTATTGTATCAAAATATTGTCTTTGTATTTATTTATTTTTATTTTTCTGTAATTGTAAAGTTGTTTTAAGGACAATGTATATTTTAATATATACATACAAATATTATCAAGTATTAGCTTGTGGACAACCCATTTTTTTAGGCAGCATGTGCAGGATTATATGATGATTACCATTCTCTTTCATGATGATGTTTGAATCATCTTAGCATTGCCTCAAGGAGGTGGTGTGTGTGACCAAAAGCTCCCAAAGTTTATGTCAACAATCTTTTTTCTTTTTTTCCTTTTATCTCTCCTCCCTTTAAATTCATACTTGGCATTTAAAAATTTAAGGTAATCCATTTGGCAGCTAAGAAAATTTTAGTGTTTATTATCATTCTTTTTTATTTGTAATTTTAGTTCATTGTCTTTTTTGTAAGTTTTTTATATGTTATTAATTTCATCCTTTAATCATAATTTTATTTTTTTGTGTTTTTACATTAAGTCTCGATTCTTTTTTCTCTCCCTCTTTTCTAAACTTCCAATTGCTCTCTGACGGTTGTCGAAACCTCCACAAATTAATTCTGATTTTACTATCACCGAAACAATAATTTTAGTAGTATGGTGGTAGAGACCAGGTCGAACCCAAGGGAAATTGATTTATTTTCCTACAAATACCAAATTCAAAAGAAGGGGGTGGTTTGAATCAACAAGAATTAAATAAATAAAAGTGTTAAATCTTAACGAAGGTTAATCAAGAATTTGACAACTCGGTTCAAAGGGGTGATTCCTCCATTCTTACAAATCGGTTGATCATAGAAGCTAAATTAATATCCTTTCACAACAAGCAAATAAATTAGGCTTCCATTAAAGCTAAGGGAAACCTAGAGGCATGCTAAACTAATCCGAATAAACTTCTAATTAGTTCCTTATCGTCAAGCGAATTAAGTATTGAGAAGCAATCTTTCTTCACTCAACGGTAGTTTTAAGATCAAGATCTACGCAATTTATTCCTAGCTAACATTCAAAAGCTTGAACATATACTCGTCCTATTCATCCTAAATAAATTAATGTGATAGATAAGACAATCAAATTAATTTACTTGCTTCTTATTCTTGTTCCCCACAATAATTACAGATTGAAAGAAACATAGAAAGCACATAAACCATATCAAACTAATTCCATAAGCATGAATCCGAAATCAATAGCTTAAATTTTGAAAAAAGATAAATAAATACTTGAAAGTGTAAGGATTACAATGCAAATGCTACTTCTCACAACCAATAATGAAGATAGATGCTATCCCCTTTGAACCAAGAAAGTGAATCAACTGCTCATGCCTTTTAGGTTGCTGTCGAATCTGAAAAATTGATGGAGAAAGAGTCCAGAATCCCTTGCTTGCGTGTATCTTCCCTTTTATTCTGGAAGAGTCCTAACCCTAATGTTGTTACTCAAGTTAAAAAATAGGAGATAAGTGTTGTAGAGAAAATCTCTCTAATCTTTGACAGATTAGAGAGCATATCCCGTCATCCAGCTTGAACCAGGATTTTAGTGCTTCAGATGATTTTTCCTGACTTTGGTCCCTTCATGAAAGTTGTATCCCTAACTGTGTAGATGAATTTGGTCTTTTCAATCACTTGATTTGGACATCATATGCTCTAGATATGCCCAGTTTAGTGTTGGTGCGCGAACAGAGTCAAGGCTGACGCTGTTGTTCCAATTGGATGCCCAAATCTGCATTGAATTTCTGCCACAATACTTTTCCAGCAAGCTTGATATCTATAATTCCAATTTTGAAACTCCTCTTTAGGAATTAAAACCTTCACATGCAACAAAGGTCCGAAATATAAAGTGCAAAATTTTCTATTTTATAGCAAGTAATCCACAAAGTCTCTTAAACATGTCAAACCCATAAAATAACTTTCAATATGTTGAAATAAGCTTGAAAGATGTTAACAAGCATAATGTAAAAGGAATACAAATAGATGTGTATTTTGCACTTTTCAAATTCCCCCACACTTAGCTTTTGCATGTCCTCGACAAGATTTAAATCTACTTTTTCGAAAGAAAATGCAATGCCATCAACTAAGAACAATCAAACTCTTAAATTACCATAATGTTTCATGAACAACAGTCTACACAACTTAAAAGAAATGCTTAGCAAGCATTTTTTATTTGAAAATGAAATAACCGAATGCATAGACCTCAGAGAAATAATCACTCCATTCTCACGTGTTTGACAGGTTAGTGTTTCTCTCAAATTTCTTCCAATGTAAATGATCTACCATAAGCTTGCAAATCATCTCACTCTCCACCACCTAGATTACATGCATTACATAAATCATAAGGTCTTCAAAAGGGTTGTAATGGGGCTCGGTTTAAGGTAGGAAATTTATTTGGTAAAGTAGTTAAAAAGCCATTGAGACCAATGGAGTAAAGTACCCCGAATTTGAACACAAAACCTCAAATACTCCATCCATCCCTTCTTTAAACTTAAAGATATCAAACCCACTGTATCCTTTGTTATTGGATAATTTATCACTCACAAAAACATTTGCACTCAACTTAAGGGACGATCATTAACCTCTTATTAGAATTTGTCGAGGAATCAATGATAAGAACAAATAGTTGCTATCAAGCGGAAAACTTATCTTTTTGTCATGGATTCTTATAATTTCCACATTTTCTTCATTCCTTTCCTCCAGCCCATGATTTAATATATACCAATGTGTCATCAGGAATGAAGCAACCAATAGAACTAATCTTTTCAATAATATACTGAAAGTACTTTAGAGTAACAATCTATGGCATTCTCTACCATAACACATCACCTTTCAAAACTCTCCCAACTTTCCAGGTAGTTTCATGCTCCTATAATTATGAATTATACTCCACTGGTCCCTACGACTTGGGTGAGATAAATGGTAAGGCTTGTAATGTGGGTTATCAAGGAAAAAGGGTCATCAGCTCAAAAGGGTTCGCAATGGGAATATTAATTCAAAGGTGGGTTGATAGGCTTTATGTGGCATATAACAAAGAATGCCTTAATCATGTTTATGCATGCATGTATCAATGTGGTCTCGAAAAGAATCATGGCAAGGAAAATAGAGACCGATATGGATGTTTCGATCATTAGGCTCAAAATCTCACAGGCTAGTGTCTCACATTCAGTTACTTTTATTCCAAATAATATCGCTTGACTAAACAACCTTTAAGAAGCAAGTTCATCATTCAATCATGTTATGATTTTTCTTGAGTTCAACTGAAGAGTCGTTCATGACATTAACATTCAAAACAAAACAAAACAAAAAAAATTTTGCTCGAGTTTTTTTTCTTCAAAAATATTGGAGACAAAGATTTTAAGGAATGCACCCCCACACTAGAAATGGACATTGACCTCAATGTGTGCAAGTAAATTCACCAAGAAGGGAAAGGAGAAAAACTGCCCTGATTACTCTTTGTATTACTAACATTTGGTGGAGCATCTTTTTGCATATTTGACTGGAGTGGGAACTGGATCAAGAACCTGTCTGAGAGAATGGCTGAGGAAAAACAAATTAAAATCTTATTAAATATAAAGATAAAAAACGATAAAAGGAATCCAACAGAAAATAAATCTTTATTCATTGTGGTGCACCACCATAGTTGGGTTGCCTCCCAAAAGCGCCTTTTTTTATTGTCTTTGGCTAGACAAAGTCCTTCTACAACATTAATCTTGGTAAATTGGACTGACCAATTGCATCTCCTTCACATTAGTGCCATCAAAATCATCAATATAAGGCTTAAGGCTATGACCATTCACCTTAAAAATCTTGTTAGTTTCCAAACTCTGAATTTCAATAACACCATTTGGAAAAATATTCAGTACAAGAAATGGTCCAATCCATCTAGATCTTAACTTACCTGGCATGAATTTTAACCTGGAGTTAAAAAGTAATACCTTCTGACCAATGGAAAATTGTTTTCGGAGCAGCAACTTATCATGAAGGTACTTTGTTCTCTCCTTGTACAACAATGCATTATCATAAGCTTCCAACTGAATCTCCTCCAACTCCTGCAGTTGTAACTTTCTTTCTACTCCGGCTTCTTTAGCATCCAAGTTACATTGCTTCACTGCCCAATAAGCACGATGCTGAATGGCAACAGGTAAATGACACAACTTACCGAATACCAACCTATATGGTGACATTCCAATTGGAGTTTTGTATGATGTTCGGTATGCCCACAGTGCATCTTCCAAACGTAGACTCCAATCTTTTCGGTTGGGGCTCACTGTCTTCTCAAGGATATTCTTAATTTCCCGATCTGAAACTTCTGTTTGTCCATTGGTTTGTGGATGATAAGTTGTGGCTACTCGGTGGTGGACTCCATATTTTTGCATCAATGCTTCCACAGTTCGGTTGCAAAAATGGGTACCTTGATCACTTATTATTGCTCTCGGAATTCCAAACCTACTAAAAATATTAGACTTAAGAAATCCTACAACAACTTTAGAATCGTTAGTATAGGTAGCTTTTGCTTCTACCCATTTCGACACATAGTCCACAACAAGTAGAATGTAAACAAAACCAAAAGAACTAGGGAAAGGTCCCATAAAATCCATGCCCCATAGATCAAAAATTTCACAATATAAAATAGGATTTTGTGGCATTTCATTCCTATGGGATAGGTTACTCATCTTTTGACATTTTTCACAACTCTTACAAAATTGGTAGGCATCTTTAAAAAGAGTTTCCCAATAAAACCCACTGTCTAAAATTTTTCTAGTTGTTCTTTTGGGTCCAAAATGTCCACCACATGCATAATTATGACAATAAGTAAGAATGGAATAAATTTCATCATTTGGTACACATCTTGGAATAACTTGATTTGAACCTAATTTCCAAAGATATGGCTCATCCCATATGCAATACTTAGAGTCATTCTTTATTTTGTCCTTTTTTGCTTTATTTAATTCATAAGGTAAGATTCCTGTAACCAAAAAATTAACAATGTCAGCATACCATGGTTCCTTACCTTGTAAATGCAATAGTTGCTCATCAGGTAATGTCTCGGTAATTGGTAGTATATCTTCCTCATTCACATTTCTGCTCAAATGGTCTGCCACTGAATTGTCAGCTCCTTTTTTATCCTTGATTTCCAAATCAAACTCTTGCAACAGCAAAATCCAGCGTATAAGCCTTGGTTTGGATTCTTTCTTTGATAATAAGTACTTAAGAGCTGCATGATCTGAGAAAACAATCACTTTAGATCCTAACAAATATGATCTAAATTTGTCCAAGGCAAACACAATAGCTAAAAGCTCTTTTTCTGTTGTTGAATAATTGCATTGAGCCGAGTTTAGTGTCCTCGAAGCATAGCAAATAACATGGCTTTCTTTCCATTTTGTTGGCCAAGTACAACTCCTATTGCAAGTTTACTTGCATCACACATGATTTCAAAGGGCATCTCCCAATTTGGTGGTTGTATGATTGGTGTTGAGGTGAGGAGCTCCTTCAATTTGTCAAATGCTATCCTGCAATTTGCTTCAAAGTTGAAAGGCATGTCCTTTTGCAAAAGTTGAGATAGTGGTTGTGCAATCTTCGAGAAATCCTTAATGAATCGCCTATAGAAACCTGCATGACCAAGAAAACTACGAATTTCCTTAACATTAGTAGGATAGGGTAAACTTGTAATCAAATCAACTTTTGCTTTGTCAACCTCAATACCTCTAGTCGAAACCACATGACCCAAAACTATCCCTTGCTGGACCATGAAATGATATTTTTGATAGTTTAAAACCAAGTTTGTGCTAATACATCTCTTCAAAACCTTAGTTAAGTGATCTAAACATTGATCAAAAGAATTGCCATAAACAGTAAAGTCATCCATAAAAATTTCAATGCAATTTTCAATCAAGTCAGAAAAAAAGCTCATCATACATCTTTGAAATGTACCTGGGACATTGCACAATCCAAAAGGCACAAGTCGGTAAGAAAATGTTCCAAATGGACAAGTAAAAGTTATCTTTTCTTGGTCTTCTTGAGCTACAATTATTTGATAGTAACCAGAAAATCCATCTAAGAAACAGAAAAATGACTTACCTGCCAGTCTTCCAAGCATTTCATCTATGAGCATTCAACTTCCTGAAATCGATACACATTCTCCACCCATTCTGCACTCTCATGGGGATAAGTTCGTTTTGTTCGTTGGGAACAAGAGTTAGACCAGTCTTCTTGGGAACTACATGCACCGGACTTACCCATGGACTATTAGATATTGGATAGATAATCTCTTGGTCCAATAACTTCAAAATTTCCTTCATAACAACCTCCTTCATTGCTGGATTCAGTTTGCGCTGAGGTTCCCTCACGGGTTTGGCATCACCGTTGAGGAAAATTCTATGCATACAAAGTGTAGGGCTGATCCCTTTAATGTCCGCCAATGTCCAACCAATTGCTGTCTTGTGTTCCCTCAAAACCCTTAATAATTTTTCCTCATGAACTTCGGTTAAATCATTTGCAATAATGACTGGCAATGTTTCATCCTCTCCTAAGTACACATACTTCAAATGTGTGGGCAACATTTTTAACTCCAGCTTCGGTGGTTGCACAATGGAAGGTAGAGTTTTAACATGTGAACTTGGTAATTCAACAGGTAAGCTAGTCCACATGTTAGGCATTATAGGCAATGAGTGTAAGGACATAATTGCTTCTTTCATGTCTTCATCAATTTCTCTCCTTGCATCCTTATTTGTCTTGCTCTATTGTAACACTAAGTTCAACTTATCCTTCATAAGATTCAGCTCAAAATCATCTTGCACAATGGGGTCAATAACATCAATTTGAAAAACAGATTCAAATTCATCAGGATATTTCATAGCATCAAAAATATTAAACGTAATTGTTTCTCCATCAAACTCAAAAGATAAAGTACCCTTATGCACATCAATCCTAGTCCTGACTGTTTTCATGAATGGTCTACCTAACAATATATGAGTTGAATTTAAAGCACAATCATCATCCATGTCAATGATATAAAAATCTGCAGGAAAAATTAATTCATTGACTCTAACCAGAACATCCTCAATAATACCTTCATGATATGCGTTAGACCTATCTGCTAATTGAATTATTACCCTTGTTTCCTGTAAAGGTCCTAGATTAAAAAATTTATAGATTGAAAGAGGCATAACATTTATTGATGCTCCTAAATCTAGCATTGCCCTTCCTAGCGTATAATTTCCAATCACACATGGAATAGTAAACATACCTGGATCCTTGCATTTTTGAGGCAATTTTCTTTGTATTACTGCTGACACATTCTCTCCAACTCTGATTTTTTCTTCAGTTCTTAACCTCCTCTTGTTGGTGCACAACTCCTTGAGAAACTTGGCATAACAATGGAATGTTGATCTCAACCTTCCGAAAGGTTTCAAACAATTCATGCTCCCCCTCCTCTTTCTTTGTCTTCACCAACCTGCTAGCAAATGGAGGAGCAACTAACGTATTTGGCTTATGCAAAGTTGACTCAATACTTACCTCATTACTTGACTTTGGCAAAGGGGATTCAAGCGGTGTGTTTCCTTCTTTTCTAATTTCCTTCGGCACTGTCAGCCTTGGTGATGAGTCTACACCTCCTTACCACTTCTAAGGACTATTGCATTAGCATTTTCCCGTGGGTTAACTTCTGGTTGAGCTGGTAACTTACCCTTGTTAGCCTCCATTTTGCCTAATGAAGTTGCCAGCTGTGACACTTGCGTTTCTAAATTTTGGATGCTAGCACTTGTCTCCTGCTGGAACAAATGGGTGTTAGTTGCTAAAGATTTCACAATATCCTCTAGAGAAATACCTGAGCTTGATGCTTGGTGAGGTGGAGGGGCTGCTTTATTCTGACCGAAAGAAGGGAACTGTTGCCGATTATGGGGTTGTTCATACCTTAGGTTTGGGTGGTCTCTCCAACCTGGGTTGTACTGATTTGAATATGGGTCATGGTTCCTTGGCTGGTTACCAAACCCATTTACAACATTCACTTGAGGAATTACATCCTCTTGAAGTTGTGGGTACATGTCGGTAGAGTGATCTGAAAAAGCACAAATACCGCAAACTCTGGTCTATCTTACCTGTCCCAAAACTACCTGCTTGACAAGAGAGGTTAATTCTAAAAGTTGAGTTTCAAGATTAGAGTGACTCACCTCACTTACTTTTCTAGGATTGTTGTCACCTCTGATTCTAAATTGCTGTGAATTTGCTGCCATCATAGAGATTAAATCTCTTGCTGCATCAGGAGTCTTTTCTACAAGTGCTCCCCCACTTGCAACATCTATCATGCTTCTGTCCATATGCAATAAACCTTCATAAAAATATTGCAACAACAATTGATTAGAAATTTTGTGGTGTGGGCAACTAGCAACCAGCTGATTAAAATGTTCCCAATACTCATACAAAGTTTCTCCATTATTTTGGCGAATCCCACTAATTTCTTTCCTAATTGTTCCAGCCCTTGAGGCTGGAAAGAATTTTTCCAGAAACCTTTTCTTCAATTCATTCCATGTCCTTATTGATCCTGAAGGAAGGTAGTATAACCAATTCTTTGCTTTGTCTGCCAATGAGAATGGAAAAGCCCTCAATTTAATTTGTTCCTCACTCACTCCTTGCGGCTTCATGGTTGAACATACAACATGAAATTCCTTCAAGTGCGTATGGGGATCTTTACCTGCAAGGCCTCAAAAAGTAGGTAACAAATGAATCAATCCTGATTTTAATTCAAAAGCTACCTCAATATTAGGAAATTCAATGCACAAAGGTTGTTGGTTAACATTGGGAGTTGCCAACTCCTGCAAAGTCCTTTGTTGTGCCATTATTTCAGCAGTTTCTTCTTATATGTCTGTCTTGGATTCACTGTGCACAGGTGTTAAGGCCGACAAGATGTCCTCTTGTCTTTTATCCTTCCTATTCGCTCTTGCAATCTTTTCAATCTCTGGATCAAAAACTAATTCACCTGTATGAGAAGATCTTGGCATAAATTAGTTTGATATTAAAGAAAAATAAAAACTTCCCCGGCAACGGCGCCAAATTTGACGGTTGTCGAAACCTCCACAAATTAATTCTGATTTTACTATCACCGAAACAATAATTTTAGTAGTATGGTGGTAGAGACCAGGTCGAACCCAAGGGAAATTGATTTATTTTCCTACAAATACCAAATTCAAAAGAAGGGGGGTGGTTTGAATCAACAAGAATTAAATAAATAAAAGTGTTAAATCTTAACGAAGGTTAATCAAGAATTTGACAACTCGGTTCAAAGGGGTGATTCCTCCATTCTTACAAATTGGTTCATCATAGAAGCTAAATTAATATCCTTTCACAACAAGCAAATAAATTAGGCTTCCATTAAAGCTAAGAGAAACCTAGAGGCATGCTAAACTAATCCGAATAAACTTTTAATTAGTTCCTTATCGTCAAGTGAATTAAGTATTGAGAAGCAATCTTTCTTCACTCAACGGTAGTTTTAAGATCAAGATCTACGTAATTTATTCCTAGCTAACATTCAAAAGCTTGAACATATACTCGTCCTATTCATCCTAAATAAATTAATGTTCAAATTAATTTACTTGCTTCTTATTCTTGTTCCCCACAACAATTACAGATTGAAAGAAACATAGAAACCACATAAACCATATCAAACTAATTCCATAAGCATGAATCCAAAATCAATAGCTTAAATTCTGAAAAAAAATAAATAAATACTTGAAAGTGTAAGGATTACAATGGAAATGCTCACAACCAATAATGAAGATAGATGCTATCCCCTTTGAATCAAGAAAGTGAATCAACTGCTCATGCCTTGTAGGTTGCTGTCGAATCTGAAAAATTGATGGAGAAAGAGTCCAGAGTCCCTTTCTTGCGTGTATCTTCCCTTTTATTCTGGAAGATTCCTAACCCTAATGTTGTTACTCAAGCTAAAAAATAGGAGATAAGTGATGTAGAGAAAATCTCTCTAATCTTTGACTGATTAGAGAGCATATCCCGTCATCCAGCTTGAACCAGGATTTTAGTGCTTCAGATGATTTTTCCTGACTTTGGTCCCTTCATGAAAGTTGTATCCCTAACTGTGCAGGTGAATTTGGTCTTTTCAATCACTTGATTTGGACATCGTATGCTCTAGATATGCCCATTTCAGTATTGGTGCGCGAACAGAGTCAAGACTGACGCTGTTGTTCCAATTGGATGCCCAAATCTGCATTGAATTTCTGCCACAATACTTTTCCAGCAAGCTTGATATCTATAATTCCAATTTTGAAACTCCTCTTTAGGAATTAAAACATGAAACATGCAACAAAGGTCCGAAATATAAAGTGCAAAATTTCCTATTTTAAAGCAAGTAATCCACAAAATCTCTTAAACATGTCAAACCCATAAAATAACTTTCAATATGTTGAAATAAGCTTGAAAGATGTTAAAAAGCATAATGTAAAAGGAATACAAATATATGTGTATTTTGCACTTGTCATTCTCAATGTAGTCATTTGATAAAAAAAGATTAATTTTCAATTTTTTTAAATTTAGTCCTTGTTTTTTATGGTGGTTTTTTCTTTTATTTCTTTTTAATTTATCCCTTATACATCTTTTTTTTAAAAAAAAATTATTCTTATTCTTTTAACTCTTATTTTTTCTTTTGATTTCTTTTTTCCTTTTACATTTGATTTATTAAAACCTGGAAATCATGATTTTTTTAGGTTGGATGCTTCTAATCAAACGATTAAGGTTCAAATTATTTTTTGTTACTTATTTTTTGTTTCTATATCATTACTCGACGTTGATTTTTTTAAAAATAAATAATAGGATTCATGGTTTTCTTTGTTTTTTTATAAGGTTATTATGATCTTATGACTTGACCTTTGTGTTTGGTGAGTTAATTTGAGTGGGCTCACGGCTTTAAAGTTTGCTTTTAATTTTTTTTTTTGGATCTTTTTTGTGATTTTTTTTAAAATTACATCCTTTAATATTTGATTTGTTGAGAATTAGTTTTTGTGATTTCTTTTATATTTGATGCTTCTAATCATATGACGTAAGACAAAGGTTAGCACTAGGTTTTTTGGACTTTTTTTTTCTCATCTCGTAATTTGACATTACTTTTCAAAATATAAAGTTCATGATTTTTTTTATGTTGGGCTATCCTAATCTCATAATTTGACTCGTGGGTATAGTAAATCTACACACTGCAATTGATTGAATTTCTAACTCATCTTGTATTGACATCAGTTCTGAGTTATATACAAGTACAGGAGGATTAAGTATGGAAACTACATAAATGCTAAGGCTAATCAACTAATCCTACCGTTACAATGAATCTAATTCTGCCGTTATAATACAGCTGTGGAATTCTCTTCACTTATGGAAGGTTCTGCTCTGAGTTGCTGTGATTGAGGGATTTCCAGATTATCCCTTATACGCCCCCTCAAGATTGAGCTTCCATCGGAAAGACCAATCTTGCCGCGAAGCAGTTCGGTGCGCTGCCTTGACAGAGGTTTAGTTAGCAAGTCGGCTAGTTGATCTTGAGTGTGGACATGTCGAACATGCAAGCTGCCTTTTTGCACTAGGTCGCGCACAAAGTGGAGATCAATCTGGATATGTTTCATCCGAGAGTGATTGACTGGGTTAAAGCTGAGATGCGTAGCCCCAAGGTTGTCACAAAGTAGCTGAGGAGTAGTGGGAGCCGAGATACCCAGTTCTTTTAGGAGAGTAGACAGCCACATCGTTTCAGACACGGCGTTGGCCAGTGCTCGGTATTCAGCTTCCGTGGTTGATCTTGCAACAGCCCTCTATTTTTTGGAGCTCCAGGAGATCGGGTTGGGGCCCAAAAAACTGATATAGGCACTGGTAGACGTACGATCATCCATATTGCCAGCCCAGTCAGCATCAGAATATGTGCGCAGAGTTGGAGAGCCACTTCTTCGAATCTGAAGTCCATGGAAGATGGTCTGTTTTAAGTAGCGCAGCAGGCGTTTGGTTGCTGCCCAATGAGTCTCGGTTGGCTTGTGCATAAACTGGGATAATTTGTTGACGGCGAAGGAAATATCAGGGCGAGTCAAGGATAGATATTGTAGACTTCCAATAATGCGACGATATTCTGAACTGTCAACAGCAGCGGTTCCATCAAACAATTGAAGAGTCTGTGAAGTGGAAAGGGGTGTTGATACATCCTTGGCTCCACTCATACTTGTGGTTGCTAGAAGGTCACGGACATACTTGTGCTGGGATAGGAACAATCCTGTCGCATTTGGTATGGCTTCAATGCCGAGAAAGAAGTTGAGAGTCCCCATATCTTTCAAAGAGAACAAAGTACCTAATTGTGCAATGAACCTGTCTACAAGAGCAGAGTTATTCCCATTTATAACAAGGTCATCAACATAAACTAAACAATAGCACAAGTTAGAGTCTTGTCTGTGAATAAAGAGTGAGGAGTCTGCCAAGGATCCATGAAAACCGAGCTGCAAAATAGCTTTCTTCAGAGCAGTGTACCAAGCCCGTGGGGCTTGTTTAAGGCCATAAATCGCCTTGTTTAGCTTGCAAACATGGTTAGGTCTAGACAAATCTTTGAAGCCAGGAGGCTGAACCATAAATACATTTTCATTTAAATGACCATTCAGAAAAGCATTATTTATGTCTAATTGCCTCAGTGGCCACCCCCGCATTACAGCAATTGATAAAACAACCATAATGGTGGCAGGTTTAATCACAGGGCTGAAAGTTTCTTGGTAATCAATGCCCGGTCTTTGATTAAACCCTTTAGCCACTAATCTAGCTTTGAATTTATCAATTGACCCATCAGCATGTCTTTTTACCCTAAATACCCACTTACAACCTACAGGTTTGCAATCGGAGGTGGGTATGACAAGATCCCAAGTACCGTGTTTCATAAGGGCTGTGAGTTCGGTGGACATGGCTTCACGCCATTGTGGTTGGGTGATAGCTTGACTGACATTGGTTGGTTCAATTGACGGAGGAAGAGGGTGTTTGGACACAATGTTGAGACTTTTGGGTTTGTATATTTGGTTCATGGAACGGGTAGTCATGGGGTGGGTTCTGTGGGTGGTTTGATTTGGCTGGGCAGATTGGGTAATGGGGGTTTCATGGTTGATAGACAATGGGTCTGTGGGTGTGTTTGAGGATGAACCTAGGGATGGTGAGAGGGGGCTGTGGATGTCGGGTTGAAGATGATGAGGTGATGAAGTGTGGTCCATGACAGATGCATAGCGAGGAATTAAAGAGCAAGAGGGGGTGGAATTACCTGAGGAGTCATCAACAATGGCATGTGCGTCTTCCGGTGGTGGTGCTGAAGCATGTGAAGCGGAGACGGGCGACGGAGGCACAGGTATTGGAGGAGTGCCGAGAGCAGTTGGATGAGTGGAGGTGATGGAAGAAGATGATTTTAAAACAGGACAGGTGGGGGTTGTATTTTCATCAAATAAAACGTGTCTGGAGATAAAGAATTTTTCTGTTAATTGATCATAGCACTGGTATGCGTTTTGAGTTGAAGAGTAACCGAGAAAAAGGCAAGCTTTAGCTTTCGGTTGCATTTTATTTGTATTATAGGGCCGGGTAAGGGGATAACAAAGACATCCAAATTTTTTTAATTTTAAATAATTGGGTTTTTCACCAAAAAGAGCTTCAAAAGGGGATAGACCTTGAAGAATAGGAGTGGGTTGCCTATTGATGAGATAAGCAGCAGTTTTAAAAGCATATGGCCAAAAAGAAAAATTAAGTTGAGCATCATGAATAAGTGTAAGACCTGTTTCCACAAGATGACGGTGACGACGCTCGGAAACACCATTTTGTTGTGGTGTGTGGGGAGCTGTTGTATAATGAGAAATACCATGGGTTAGAAGAAAAGATTTTAAAGCAATAAATTCCCCACCATTATCTGAATATAAAGATTTTATTGTTTTTTGAAATCGATTTTCAACAAACTTTTTGAAATGAGGAAAAATTTGAGAAACACTGGATTTAGCGGCCATTGGATAAAACCAAATGTATTTCGTGTAATGATCAACTAAAATGAGATAATATCTTGACCCATCAATTCCAGTGTAACTTGCGGGTCCCTACACATCAGTATAAATTAGGTCAAGCGGAGCATGACTTTTAAGACTATTATCACGAAATGGTTGACGATGTGCTTTATTGATGGAACAAGAATAACATAAAGAAGACAATTTTTCTTTTGAGGAAACAGGAAGGGAAAATTTTTTGACAAGATGATTGACAAGAGGAAGAGAGGGATGCCCAAGGCGCTTGTGCCACCCGTCAATCGAAGTCCGTTCATGCACATTAGCAACTTTTGGAGGGGCCACCATTGATGCCGGAAAGACGTAGATGCCATCGTTACATGCTCCTTTTAGTAAAGTCGCTCTCGTGATCTTGTCCTTCACAAGAAAATAAAACGGGTGAAGTTCAACAAAAACATGATTTTGTTTTGTAAAGTGATGAACAGAAATTAGATTTTTGCAAAGATTCGGAACATAAAGTGTGTCACGTAAAGTAAAGGTGCGATGAGGTGAGTGTAAAGATAGTGAACCAATATGTGAAACTTTCAAACCTGAACCATCACCAAGAATGACTTTGTCAGTTCCGTCATATTCTGAGTGAATAGATAAATTGTTCAGATCACCAGTAATGTTGTGAGATGCTGCAGAGTCTAGTAACCAATTTTTATCTGATCCATGGGATCTGGCAGTACAGTTTATGGATGCATGTTGAGATTGGACTTGGGGACAAGCTTTTGCAATGTGGCCCATCTGGTCACACAGCTGGCATTTGGGCTGTGGGCGCTTGTTGAAGTGATTGGGCCGGCCTGTGTTGTTATTAAATCTGCGCCCATCACGCTAGGCCCCGTTGTAATGGCCATCACGATGGGCTCCGTGGAAGTGGCCTTCACGCTGAGCTCCATTGAAGTGCTTGTTTGGGCCTTGTGACCCACGGGAATACTCAGTTTTCTTATTCCATCCCGAACTCCCACCAGACACAAAGTTCCTCGTCTTTGTGTAGTTTGCAGAGGCAACTAAATTGTGAGTTGCAGTGTCCAGTCGACGCAAATAGACGTCATGACCGACCAACAGGTCGTGTAATTCTTCAAAGGCAAGTGAAGATTCTCCAGCTCGTATGGGAGCAGCTATCTCTCGAAAGTCCGAACCTAAACCATTCAGCACATACAAGGTTAGGTCATCATCCGAAATTGGATGGTCAATAATGGCTATTTCATCAGCCAAGGCCTTCACGGCATGGAGGTACTCTGTAATTGATCTGGGTCCCCTTTGAATTAAGGTAATTTCTTCTTTCAGTTGCATGGCACGAGTTCTGGATCGGCTGGCATAAAGATTTTTGAGCTTCTTCCATGCGTCGTGAGATGTTTGAGCTGTGGCAATTAGAGGAGTAATTGAGGGGGATGTGGAGGCTAAGATAGCACTCAGTATGAGCTTATCCTGTCGAACCCAGTGAATTCTGCATAATTCATCAGCAGTTGTGCTGACAAAGGAGGGGCACTGAAGGGTACCATCAACATAGTTGAACAAATCGTACCCAATAAGAAGTGCCTCAAATTGAGCACGCCATTGGGGAAAAGTGGAGGGAGTTAGTTTTTCATTTATTTGAGCAATGATGTTGAAGGCAATAAGAGTTTTGGTTGTTGCGGAAGAGGGTTGGGTATTAGGATTAAGGACTGGATTTTGATCTGTGGATGGATTTTGTTCTGTGGAAGATGACATGGTGAGGATTTGGATCGTTTGCTCGTTGGAGATTGAGAGCTCTGATACCATATAGTAAATCTACACACTGCAATTGATTGAATTTCTAACTCATCTTGTATTGACATCAGTTCTGAGTTATATACAAGTACAGGAGGATTAAGTATGGAAACTACATAAATGCTAAGGCTGAATCAACTAATCCTACCGTTACAATGAATCTAATTCTGCCGTTATAATACAGCTGTGGAATTCTCTTCACTTATGGAAGGTTCTGCTCTGAGTTGCTGTGATTGAGGGATTTCCAGATTATCCCTTATAGTGGGTTGGCCTGAGTGGACTTACGTCTTTTTTGTTTTGTTTATAATTGTTCTTTTCTGTATGCTTAATTTATTTTGTTTTCAATTCTTCTTTCAATATTTCAATAGTTAAAGATTGAGATTTAAGATGTTCTAAATTTGTTGCTTCTGGTGAAATGACTTGGATCACAAATTTAATGAGTTAATATAGTAATATTGTTATTTTTTATAATTTTTTTATTCGATATTGAATATTAGTTTTGTTATAAAAAAATCTTTTTTATCTTATCTACATAAAAATTAGGTGTCATATTTTTTAATCTAAATTCCGTGGACATATTTCATTACCATGAAAGGATGCATGCCACCAAAATTATTTTTTTCTGTTTTTCTTCTTCTTATTGTTCTACCTACCATGGAGGCAATATTTTCATTATTTTCTTAAGGGCAAGTTTAATTAGAAAATGAAAAAATAAGGTTGCCTTGACGGTAGAAGATTATCCAAAGATAATCTTCAAATCACACTCTCGACATCGATCAAATACATTTTCATAAACTTATCGAGCTCCTCATTAAGGTTCTGTAACAAAAACGTAGCTTCCCAAACTCTCCAATCATACATGCCTTTGCTTCTGGACGTAAGACTCACAAGTGGAATGCAAACCCTAATTATTATCTTACTGCAAAAGTGGGTGAAGAATTGAATATTTGAATTATTGGACGACATGCTTTTGTCTCTCTCACTTGCGTTGTAATAATCAACGTCGTTTCGTGTTTGTGAAGTTATATATATAATAAATAATATTTAGATATTAAAATAGAGTTAAAATATAACATAAAAAAATGCAAGGCAAATCTATAATAACGCTAATTAAAAGTTAACACAAGATATTGAATGTTTTTATTATTATTATTATTAAAAAATAAAAATTATAAACTTGATTTGAAGAACATAATTAAAAATTATAAAAACATAGCTTATGTTAAGCCAAGAATATTTGCACTACATGTGACCCCTCGGATTGAAGAGAAGATGACAAGGAATTAGACTATACAACAAAATCCTATTCTAGTGAATAGTTAAATGCACCTCACCACAATTGTTTTTTCATGAATTTTAGTAAATTTATTATTAATAATATAGTTGATTGTCAGTGGGTACTAAAGTATAGTAACTCAACAATGTTGTCCTTGTATGTTGTGGTCCATTCCATTTCTAACAAAGTCAACCGCATAAATGCCCTTTTAATTTTTTTTTTATATTATCTAATCTTCCTAAACCACACAAAAACATAAAGTTAGATTCCTAATTGGTTGCATTTAAATATCCAACATGAGGCCTCTACTATAGTCTCTATATTTTGTTATAGGTTTTAGTTTAGTACATGTTCAAAATTTATACTTTTATTAAGCTTAATCCGTTCAAATTTGTTGACCTATCACTTACTAGGTCTAAAATATTTAAAAAAAAATATATCAAAGTTGATCTGGTAGGTTAATAGATAACCTGATAAAAAGTTGTTGATTTTAATTTTTTTTTATCTAAAAAAATAATGGACTTGAATTACTTTTTCAATTCATAAATCAATCTTAGATTAGGATATTAGATCAGGTCAATTTTTAGGTTTAATAGTTATTCAAAATACTTGCGAACTTAAACTTGATTTAAAATATATTTTAAATTGAATTATTCTTGGCATTAGGAACTCCTTCAATTCAAGTTATCTTGGCTAAATTAACATGTGATATAGTTGATTTCGATTTCCATTTAATAGATTCAACATAAGAGATAAAATAAGAATAAATCAAGAGAAGTTGTTTCGGAATAAAGAATAAATGATTGGACTGAATTATGAAACAATCCAACAATATGGTAATTCAATTTTTTTTATTTTTTAATCGGATCCCAAATCAGAAAAAAAACAAAAAAAACAAAAAACAGTTCGATCCATTTATTACGACTACTAAAAACAAAAGGAAGTTCGATATTTAAAGGAAGTAATCAGCTGAAAAATGTAACCTTAATCTTTCTTTAAAACCTTGTACTTGACCTTTAGTTGTCTGTCTGTGTTTCCTTTGCTTCTTTTAAGGTGAAGAGGATCCCAAGCAGACAAGACAGTTAAGGTAATGAAATTAAGGTTTAATTTCTTAGTCTTTTCCTCTAAACATAATCATGTTTTAGGTTAATGTCTTGATTCCCTAATCTTCTCTTCTTTTATGGTTTTTAAAACGCATGCAAATGATTTTGATGGTTGATGTGATTGTCGTCGAATCGATGTTATGGTTGTTTTAAGTGTCTTTGTGCTGTGTGTTTATGGGTTCTTTGAGTTGCTGAGTCGATGTTGAGTTCAGTTTTAAACCCTAGACTCCGAGTCAATGATTAGATGAATTGCAGTTCATCATTAATTTGCTGGCCCAGAATTGACTGTGAGCTGTATTGATTTTAGAGGGGCGCAGTTAAGGTTGGGGCTCAGTTTTGTTTCTCATGGTATGGTAGCATGAGCTTCAATTTCACTGATGTCACTCCCATTAACTGCCCACGATGAGGTGAAGATAGCTTAAATGGAATAAAGAGTTGCAGATGTCTGCTTTGATAGACATTGCTGGTAACATTTTCCTTATATATATATATATATATATATATATATATATATATATATATTTCTTAAACACTGAAGGATTGCAGGTTTATGAAATGAAAATTTGTTTTTACTTACATAAAAACGCCAAGTATGAAATGAAGATTGTCCAGGGCTCCACCTGTTTTATATATATATATATATATATTTCTTAAATATTTTAAAAGGCTTTTATATAGGTTTGTTCAGCATACCCCTTCATCTTAAACCGGCTCTGGTTGCTAGGAAAACTTCTGAGGTTTCTTGTGTGGGTTGTGTATGTTGACTAATTTTAGCTTTGTTTTGCTCTTTGGAAAACATAATTAACTAGAAATTCTGTTTTCAGATGAGCTCTGGTCATATGATTTTCTCTCATAGTGACATCGATGTTCCTAGGGGGTTGTTCGTGTAGTTGAGAATATGGATTTAGTTATTTTGGTAATTTCAGCAAGATTGAAGGAACTTGGAATGAGTTCTGTGGGCTTGAAGAGTAGTGTTTCTTGTATAGTAAAACTGATATTCTGATTCGCTTGTGGAAAACCTAGTTTAAAGGTAGTGATATTGCTAATAGCCCACTGTTATTTTGTGATGAAAAAGCACTTTTTAGTTTTTGGTGCTCTTGAGGATGTCTTCAGTGTTAATTGTTTAGATTATATCTAATGTGTAAGTCAAGGTTATTGATGCTCTTATCCCATACATGTCCTTACAAAGAAGCTTGACAGTTCTTGCGTGTCTGGTTCTTTGCACTAGAAGTTGAAGAATAAAGTATACCTTCTTACAAGCCAGCCAGCCAGCACTGGTGTAATGGACCAGCACGGCCATGTGCAGCCTCCAGCAGTAGGCATGGTTGGAAGTACAGCTCCAGTCCCTTATGGAATACCTTCATATCAACCTAACCAGATGATGGGACCTTCTGCAACTGGATCACTTCAATCTCCTACTCAGCCAGCAGTTTTTACTGCTTCTTCAGCTCAGCTTGCTCAACACCAACTTGCTTACCAGCACATCCACCACCAGCAGCAGCAGCAGTTGCAGCAGCAACTTCAAACTTTCTGGGCAAATCAGCATCAGGAAATCGAGCAGACTGCTGATTTTAAGAACCATAGCCTGCCCTTGGCTAGGATTAAGAAGATTATGAAGGCAGATGAAGATGTGAGGATGATATCAGCTGAGGCTCCCGTCATATTTGCCAGGGCATGTGAGATGTTTATTTTAGAACTGACCTTGCGATCTTGGAATCATACAGAGGAGAACAAAAGGAGAACACTCCAAAAGAATGACATTGCTGCAGCTATCACAAGAACTGATATTTTTGATTTTCTGGTTGATATTGTCCCAAGGGAGGATTTGAAAGATGAGGTGTTAGCATCAGTCCCGAGAGGGAGTCTTCCTGTAGGAGGTCCAGCTGATGCTCTTCCTTACTATTACATGCCACCTCAGCTGCAGCCCCAGGTCTCTGCTCCGGAGATGACTGTAGGAAAGCCTGTGGGGGATCAAGCTCCTTACAGCCAACAGTCTCGCCCTTATGTGGCACAGCAGGTTTGGCCACAGCAAACACAGTAGCCACCTGAAGAATCCTGAGCAGGCTGCGCGGTAGCTGTAGTTAGAACATGTTGGATAGCGTGGATTTAAGGTTTAAAAGCTAGGGGTTGATTGTTTAAATCTTGTATGCGAGTCATAACATGCCATTTGCTAATAGTTTTTATTGCTTTTTCCAATTTCATCACTTCCAATCCTGCCAAGGATGCGATTGTGGATAAACTGCGTAGCCCTTTTCATGTAAGAAAATAATGGTTTTGTGGTTCTCCTTGCGCAAGCATCCATGCTTCCAATCTATTTCCCCTCTGGTTGCTTATTGCAAGTTCAGCTGGATTGGCACACTATTATCAGGCTGGACAAGCTCTCAGCTTTTAAGTTATTTCTACGGTAATCCACCATACATAGGTTCTTTCGATTGGTTAAGGAGGACCAGTTAAGAGTCCCTTGCAGTCTTTCTCTCTTGGAAACTTGTAAGCTAGTTTTATTGATGAAAACTAATTGGAGACCCTCGCAGCCTCTCCCATTTTATCTGAAATCTACACTTTTATTTCTGTCTGAAGAAAGTTTTTCTATCGTGCGTGAAAGAGTTTTTCTGTCAGAACTTGTCCTGTTATTTCTGGCAAAGAGATCAAAAAGGTTGGAAACAGATAGTAAACATAAGTTGGACTCCAAAAGGTTTTCTTTCGTAACAAGCAGATAGTAAATCCAAATTCTAATCAAGGTTACAGCAAGCAACTGGGTGAGGGAAATCTCCCTGTGAAATGGGATTTCATACAGAATCCTCGCCAACACCAGCAGCATCAACAGGCTGGACAAATATCCTCTAAACTGCAAGAATGAAGGCAAAAGGTTAGTTTTTCAATTTATCATCTCTAACCACTGGTAAAATCTTATCCTTGCACTAGAGAAGTTCTACCTTCTTCCCAAGCACTCGATGATATCAGTAGTCAGAGTTGACCTTTTTCTATCCTCAAAAGCAAGTGATGCAGCCTTCCTCAACAAAGCAGACCCCGCAATGCATCCCAACATGGTTGGATTTGTCGGACTGTAGCCATTAAAAGAGAAATAAATTGTCACTCACTTAAAAAGAAATCCCACTAATGCAGTGGTCTTTATGGAATGTTATGTGGAAAGCACAACCTGATAATCAAATTTCCTTCATTAGCTAAGATAAGTTGGCGTGCCCATGACAAGAATACTGCAACACTGGCACCAATAAGAGGGGATGTGCATTAAATAACCTCTGCCAGTTTTTAACATTGATATAATAATTTTTCAACTTTAAATATGAGTTCCATATACAGATGCATCAAGATTGTGATGAGACCATTTTAGGAGGTAACGGTGGACAAATTGGCTTGGCAACTTACAAAGAACATTACAATGATACCAGAAATTAGGGACAGCGGGAGCATGACAAAAATGAGATCAGATCGCAATGTTTTAATGTATGAATAAATATTGAAAGTTTAGAGAATAAACCACATATAAACGAAAATCTTCTTCGTTAGGTAAAAAACTTATTTTCGATGAAAGTAACATTGAAAATGATCCTAAATGTCATACATGGTACCCATTATCAAATACTTCATGTTAATTAAATAGAAATTTTAAAATGGGGCAAGCGCTTCTAATCACTAGGAACAAATATTAGATGTTTATATTCCACTTATTTCAAAGTAAAATATTGGATCACAATTTTGGGCCAACAAGGAACCTCCTACTGAGTGGCTCATTTTATTTGGTTAGTAGTTCTGGAATCGATCAACGTGTCCAATCAAAGCAGATAGATAACAAAGATTTACATTTCATTGTCTATATCATAACATTGATCAAACATGGCAATGCAAGAGGCTAATTGTCAAGTGATTGTTGGCCTCATTTTAATAGAGGTGTTCATATTGGTGCAAGCAAACAGTAGTGGTTCATACCTCAATTTAATAAGTGAATTTAAACAAAACATGTTACATTCAATTCTTTAGATGTATGTATTGTGAATTTTTATTCCTTTGTTGAATTATTTTTAAATTATATCTAATGTGAATTTAATAACTTGTAATGTGTGTTTGTGTTTGTGTGTGTGTGTGTGTGTGAATTGGTTACAAGTTTATGAATGGTAATCCATGTTGATTTAATTTAATTTAAATTTTGACAATTCTTTTTCTTTTGTGAAATGGATATGGGATGGGTACCAAGTATAAAGGTGATAACCAATCACTTGGCATCTTCAATAATCCCTGATGTTCTATATTATTTAGTAAATGCTTTTTAAAAATCTATGAAAAGAATTTTAGGATTCATTGCTAAGTTTCTCTAAACTTTTTTCTTTTTTGATAAGAGAATTATATGGTATTTAATTATTTATTATTTTTACTCAAAGTGAGCTCTCTTTGTTTTTTAAAAAGAAATCTATGTGCATCTTTATAATCTCAATCATTGAAAGTTAAATAATGCACATAAAATAGAGCTTGAAACTCAAAATGCTTCCACGATCACTATACATTAGACCTCCCATTATTTAATTCCAATTCTAATAATTACTCTTGCATCTATGTAAATCTTGCAAATCAGTTTAATATGTGAGCTTGAATTATACTTGTCTAAGTCATGAGAAATAAAAAAATGATTTTTGGTTATTTTATTCCATAGCTAAACATTATGTTTAATTAACTTTTATTTCTTACACCTATTATAGTATTGCCTTGGCCTCATTATAAATGATCCCTACACTTTATACGCATTTCAAACTATTTATAATTTATTTTTGAGGAGGAAAAAGATATATTTTTTCCCAATGCATACAAGATTAAACATTGTACTATATATATATATATATATATATATATATATATATAAAATAATTTATTGTGTAATATATGAGATTGAGTATGCAGTACTACAAGACATTTGGTCCCAAAGATTTGGGTATGGAGTGTTTATGAGATAAAAATTATTTTTTTGGCATATAATCAAATATTGATGGTAGGAGTCTATGTTTTGTTCTGGAAAAGTATGATTTTAGGTGTATAATAATTAAGAATATATTTTTCATTAAAAAAAATAATAGCATAGTTAATGGGGTTGGTTGAATATGTATTCTAATGATGGAAAAGTTGATTGCATGTAATGATGTGTTAATGGGGTTGGTTGAATAGTATTTTAATAATTCACAGCAAAATTATATAATCAATGAATGATATGTGCCAAAATGTAATGTATCAATCACCTTCCAGATAGGATATCACCCTGGCCCCCACAACGCCTAGGCGAACCATAGTTGCTCACTGATTTTACTGCATAACTCAACAATGATTAAATCAAAACAACTACATAGTTTCAACAGACTAAGAGAAAATGTATAAAAAGAAAGCAGCAGTAAACAAGCCATAGGGGAGACTGGGATTTAATTTAATTTGGAGAGTAATTTAAGAACCTAGGAACAACATGTAAATCACATAAACCATATTAAGGGAAAATTAGAAAGTCCAATCTGATCCGAAGGGACCATGAAATATAGTCATGGCATGGCTTTGGAAAAATCTTTCCTGAAGATCACTCCAAAAAAATATGAAGATTCATATTCAAATTTGATAAGCTAGAGTCGAGCATTTAACACTAAATTATACACCAGTGGACTCAACTAAGCATATAAAATATGTGAGCTAATGACACATTAGAGTGTTTGGTATAGTGGTGCATTTAAAAGTATTTTTCAACTGAAAATGTATCAAAATGATTTTTTTTAGATTTTTTTTAGATTTTTTTTTATTTTTGACATAAGCAAATCAAAACCTTCCAAAATCACCTAAAAAACATTAGTTTAATGCTTTATCAGGTGAAAAGCAATTTGAAAAGCATTTTTTATCACTAAAACAAACACTCACTTACTACAAGCACCACAATCATTAACAGATGTTATTCTCAAGAAGATTTCAGGCATCATTCCATTTTTTTCATAAGTGGGGAGCACTAATGCACTCTCCCAAAGAGTACTGTAATTTCTCAACTCAAACCTTATAATGCTATTTGAGCAAGTAACATGGCAGATAAGCAATTTGATATTGAAAGGGATAAAAATGACAGGCAAAACATAATTACTTAGCACTAATAAATTAGTCATTGCATACCGATCTCACCATCGCTGATTAGGTCAGACATTCCTTTCCGTAAGATGGTGACTCCGCCAATCCTAACCAATAAATATTTTTTGCTTTAAAGAAGCTCCGTGAGCTAAAGTATATCCAATCAATGATAAGACTTTAAACCAAACCAGTACATGAAATTTACAACATGCATAAAGAGGATTTGGACACGGCCAACAAATTCCAGCACAATCTAGGAATTGAAAGTTATAAAGCTGCCAAAGGAAGAGGTGGGAATGTAGATAGTTACAACAACAAGCTATCATTGCATATATGATGTGTTAATGGGGCTGGTTAGCAATTCAAAAATCTGCCAATCAAATAGTCAATTTCACTGACCAGTTCATTAAGAAATAGTAATATAATGTATGCTGCCTAAGGTAACGTGCTTGAGAAAATACCAACCATCAATTTGAAGAAATTCCAAGAAAGCTTACTGTTTGGCAAGAGACAGTAATTGCCCATGAGCATCTTGATCATTTACTTCACAATCTAGGACTTTCTGAACAAGGCGCTTATATTCATTCACGTTTGGGGTGAGGATAGCTAAGGGATAGCCACTAACAAGTCCTAGATTGTCTGTTACAAGGAAAAGCCCATCCTGGACAGTAATTATTTTATCAGGACAAAATGGCAGAGGTAACCAACTCAATGTAAATAATTCAGAAAAACAGGGCGATCAAGAAAACATCTTAATTAGATAAAATACCCCGTCTATGATAATTGGAATACTTGCTTGTCTTGCCTGCTTTATAATTTCACTCACACAATCCTGTTAGTAGCATTAGAGTATAAGAATGTTGAAGAAAATACACAAAAATAAAATCAAATCAAAGCAGCATTGTTGATGAGGTAGAACTTAAAATGGCAGGATGCCTATGAGTGAATCTCAAAGAGCATAGATGCAGATGGAATAGCTGAAACATAGGAAGGCAGGGAATGTTTATTTTCAAATCAAAGATCATGGAGATAAGCTATCAATCAGAACCTAAAGGACCAGTGTGATATGTAGTTGATATGCACATATGATGCCACAGTATTCCATAAGAGAACAGCAAATAAATTATTCTCATGAGATGACCGCACCATTTGCATTGATCTACAAAGCTTTCTTACAGCCATTCCAATGCACTCCCAAAGCCAGAAGAAATTAAATTTTACAATTTACCCTTATAATCAAAATTGAGACTTTCAAGAAAAAAAATCAAACCAGAAGAAATGGGTCCCTTCCAAGGCCAGGGCCAACAACAAGACAGTCAAATCTCTCCATCCATTTATCAACCTCGGCAACAACCCTTCTTGATATGTGATCTTTATCCCTATCCCTACAAAAACATTGATTCCTCAACAACAATAAGCAAGACGCATGGGACTGTAGCTTGTTTTGCTCAGCAACAACATTTATGATTTATCTAAAGGAAAGGGCAACCCACAATAAAGAAACAAAACAAGAGGAATATTATAGATAAAAAATACCCAACACTATAAGATTCTTCCAAAACAGGATGCACAATCAACTCAGGACTGTAGCTTTTGATAACTGGAGCAGCATCCTTGGTACAAAATACATGGGACAAATCTGCACCCTGCAAAGAAAAGAAACAATCAAAAACAGTCTAAAGGATCGAACTTTTTAAGTTAAGTTGAAAGATAACATTGTCAAGCAAAACGCAAAACGCAAAATGCACAAAAAAAGAAGGGGGGGTTTACAATTTTTAAAGCAGAAATAGCAGCAAAATACGGAGCCCCAGTGTACTCCCTACACCCACCAATAACAGCAACCTTCCCTGAAAATAAAAGACAAAAAACAACTAAAATTAGGAAAACAAAGAGACTACCAGACATGAACAAAGGGAATTACTAAAGAACGAGCCTTTTTGTATGAGCTTTACCTGCTTGGCCTTTATGTCTATTTGGGTCAAAAACAGGAGTGATAGCCCTCAAAATGTTATCAGCATCAGCCTCAAATTTTGATTCTTGCATTATGTTTTCACCTCTAACTCCAAGAGCCCTTATCAAGAACTGTTGTCTTCTCAAGACAGCCAAAGGAGGTGCTAATTTGTGATTTCTTGCACTATTCAATACAGATAAGTAATTCATGCCATGTTTAACTATCATCACCAACTTCACCACACACCACTCTATTTACTTGCACCTTGAAACAAATTTCATCAAAAGAAACTATAATAAGAAGATGAATATATATCAAGAAAATGATTAAAAACATTTACCCTTGACAAATCAATGCATTGCAGAGATTTAAATTTGTCCAAAGCCACAGATAGCACGCTCACCGGATTTGATCAGAGCTGAATTTTGATGGGGTTTTCTTCTTCTTCTTCTTCTTTTATTTGAGCATTGAATATATATCAAGAATTGGTTTGATCAAATCAGCCTTTTTACTTTTGATTTTGAGGTATATTTTAATAATCCTTTGGTCCATCTATTTAGAAAATAGATTTTAATTAATTTAGAAAATAGTTTCAAGTTAAACCGTAAAATTATATTGATAAGAAAAAAAAAATTGACCTCCTAAACTCATTACAGGTTTATCCTAATCAACTTCAAAAAAAAATATTTTATTTTTAAGAGCATAACAATATTTTTTATTTTTAAAAAATACTTTTTTTGCAAATTAATTTCCAAACTAAACTCATGTTTGGTGTTGATATAATTTTTTGTGGTTGTGATTTTTAAAAAACCATATTTTTAGTTATAATTTTAAAAATTATAACTAGCTAAAATAGTTAAGAGATAGATTTTTATATGCAAAATAATAAATAAAAAAACATATATTCGTAAATGAAAAATAAATTATCTTATAATTATAGTTTTAAAAAAAATATTTTGTTAAAATTGTTATGAAATGGATAAAAATAAAATAAAATCATATTTTCTATAAATAAATAAAAAATAAATTATTTTAGTCTTGAAAAAATCAAAGTTTAATATTTAATTACATGTAAAACACATCTTTAAAAAATTATTTACCTAACTAAATAGTTTTTTTTGTTGGGCAAAGAATAGAAGCAATTACAGGATAGAATATATTTATTTATTGCTAGATAATAAAAATAGAAGCTAATATAAAATAAAAAAAATCCCGTGGGCAAAAGCACCGTCGGCAGTGGTTTGGGGAAAGTCAAAAGACTCAAAACTAAGAAGCTGTGTACTTTCGTAAGGGACGGCGTCGTTATAAAATCGAATGAAAGCGGGTCTTTTCTAGGTTAGGTTTTGGGGGCAGAGTGAGGGAAGAGAAGAAAGGAGAGAAGTTAACAGTATGAAAGGAGAGAAGAAGGTGAATGCAATAAGGTCAGGTATAGTGGTGATAGGTGCTTTAGCGTTTGGCTATCTCACTCTGCAGATTGGTTTCAAGCCCTTTCTCCTTAAAGCCCAACAAGACCAGGAACAACAACAGCAGTCTCTCCACAGTCAAGAAACCTCAATCAACGACCAATAATAATAATCCCAGGTTAACTCGACAATCCCATTTCCATTTAATTTATTTGATAAAGATAATGCCACTTTCAGGTATTAATTTGATCATTTGGGTTTCATTGCTTTGATGTGCAGTAGCATTTGATGTTTTTTAAGGTCTTTTTCTGTACTTTTGATTAGGTGCTTTCTGATGGTTTTAATATGAGGATGTCAAGACCATCGAAAATCACCTGGAAAGCAATTGATAATTTTTTATTTTTCTTATGCTTTTGCTATAAGAATATCAAAACCATTCAAAAACATCTAAAAAAATTGAAAATGAATTTTCAGTAGCATTATTAAGCGCATACTTAATCAGTTTGTATTTGCCTTTTTTGTTAATAATTTTCAGTTGCATCTGATAAAGATAACGGGTGTTTTGTGGATAGGGCTGTGCTCATAATTTCATGTTGACTAAGTTTTTGTTGAGTTGTTTCGATAATAAAATATTTTTTATGATGAACCTGTTGTAGATGGAGGGAGAAGAAAATAGGGAAGAGAGTGATGAAGAGAACTGGTGGGATGCTTGGGGTAGAAGGCAAAAAATGGCTCAAGATATTTGTTATGTAGCATATGCAATCCGTGCATGAGCATTGTAATAGAGAATGCAATGAGTCTGCAACATCAGCGGAAAGCAGAAAACAGAAGGCAAGTGAATGGGAGAGACAATTCAAGGGCACTAGGAAGCAATAATGGTGTTGCAGGGAACGGTTTATTGAGAAAACTGTCGAATGGGTTCATTTGGAGGAACAAGTGTTTGCAGAGCTAGTGAGAGTAGGAGTTGAGCAGTCCTTACTGTCTGCAGCCTTCAATTTCCTTGTCAAGATGGTGGAAGGGTGCAGACATTTTTAGGTGAGGCTGCTGATGAGTGCAAGGAATTTTCGCTTCGGATGATGTATGGCCCCTGGGATTCTTGATGGATTCCTATTTGTGGTATGTGGAACTGCTTTCTGCTTTCCTTGGATGTTATTTTGCATAATGATTTGGGAAAACCTAGATGATTGTTTTAGTTTGAAATCCGCAGACTCTAGCCCTTTTCATTTCTTCGGATTGATAGTTTGTAAGATTTGGGATTCATTGCTCATATAATGGTTGCTTGGGTCAGGATTGGATGGTTTGTTGCTTAAGAATTGTTGTTTATACCTTAACATTAGCTCCCACAATATTTGATGTTTGTAACAAGATATTAGAGGAAGCCCACCTTTTGTTTTAAGTAATGAAACCTGACAAGTTAGTACACTGATCATGCAAATTGACTTCAGTTTTTATTTCCAGTTAGTACATTGATTTCAAGTTAATTTTCTAGATTTGCTCAATGCGTTCTTCCTTTTATTTCCAGTTTTGCCAACTCCTATTGCAATCAACCCTGGTTTGTAGCTAGGACCTTTAGATTCCCTGGAATGGATTCAATGACGTTATAATTTGCAGTCTCAAAGGGTATTATCATATTAAAAATATTTTTAATTTTTAATTTTTGAAGATTTATTCTTATTATTATTATATTAAAAATATTTTATAACACTGAGATTAAATTAATTTGAGATTAAAAAAAACTTATTTCATTTTTTATATATATATTTTAAGCAAGGTTATCAAAATCGCGCGAGTCAACTCATCAAACCTTGTCAACTCGGGTAGAAAAATCGATTTCGGTCAAACTCGGTTAAAATCGTAAAATCGGACCGAATTGGTCTGATTTTACGATCTGCTCATTCTGCCACCGGTTCAAAAGCAAATTCAAAATTTCAAACGGAGCCAAGAAATCGTAAAATCGGACCGAATTGGTTTGATTTTACAATCTGCTCATTCTGCCACCGGTTCAAAAGCAAATTCAAAATTTCAAACAGAGCCAAGAAAAAAAAATAGAGAAGAGGATAAGGAGATGAGGAGGAAGAGAGTAGCGACGCAAGGAGGGAGAGGGAGGGAGGGAGGGAGGGAGATGGGTGGGTGGGCAGGTGGCTCATGGCTGCACAAGCAGAGGGATTAAGGGAGGAAGATGGGTGGGCGGCGGCGTGGGAGAATTGAGAAGGAAATTAGAGATTTAGGGTTATTGGGGCCTGGAGGGCTTTTATAATAATAATAAAAAAAAAAAATATAGGTTTCTAGGGGGGTTATAAATTTATTATAATAATAATAATAAATAAGTAGGTTTCTAATTCTACAAGAGGTATACTAATAATACTAATAATAATAATAATAATAATAATAATAATAATCGGGGGGTTTAATAATAATAATAATTATTATTATAATAATTATTATTATTATTATTATTAATTAGCATAAAAAAATAGTTAGCATAAAAAAATAATTTTAAAAAAAATCCTATTAATTTAAGACAATAAATAACATTAATTAACTTCAAATACAGCAACTATAAAAAAACATACAATGAGTAGCTTAAATCATTTTTGAAAAAAAAATTATTTTTTACTTTAAATTAAATTTTTTTGATGTTTTTAAATCATTTTCTCGTCCTGATGTCGAAATAATTTGTTGGAGTTAGAGCTAGTACTAGCAATATCGGTGTTGATACTAGTATTAGTACTGATAATCATTTCAATAATAATGTTTTTGATGAATGTATAAAAAATAACGAGGAAAATAACGGTTATGAGACTAATTTTAATTTATATATCACATCAACAAAATATTTATTTTAAATTTGTTAATTTTTACCTAATGAAATTCTATGGATATAATTGTTTTGTAATGTATTTTTAAGTTATTTTGAATCATGTATGAACCTTAACTAATGAAGTTTTATGGCCATAATTATGTTATATTGTATTCGAAAATATTTTACTTACGATTTTATGATTTTTCTACCTACACGATTTTAGCTGTGATTTTACGATTTTTGTACGGAAAAATTCAAGTACGATTTTACGATCCGATCTTACGATCCGAGTTTTCGAATCCCCTTCCGTGTCGTGTCAAAATCGTGATTTTGACAACTATGATTTTAAGGCAAATATTAAACAAATATCAAAATATATAATTATTTTTAAGAGAAAACTTTAAAAATAATCATTCTCGTTAATTTAAATGTCTTATCCATAATAAAATTAATATATAAAAAAAACTAAATAATTGAAAGGTTTGTGGGCTGATTATTTCTCTCGGATGTATAGCATCATAAAAAAAGTATAGGAGCATTAACATTTTTTTTACATGTTAAAAAAATTGGTTCTTGTTGTGTCGAAGCGCAAGGCAAGTTGCTTATATATTTTTTCACTATACATAATTTGGCCTAATTTTTCCACTCATTTTGTTTGTGTGGCTTCATATATTTTTTGTTTACGTGATATTAGATCTGAAATATCAAACATAAAAACAAGTAAAAGTTAGTTTTCAACAAAAACAATATCGACTAATAATTTTTTTATTATTATTCTCATTATTATTATCATGATTTTTAAATTATCATAATTATTATAACTGTCATTATAATTATTATTATAAATAATTAATATTCAATTTATTATTGGTAATATTATCGTTGTCACCATCATTATTGTTATAAAATGAAATTCAATTATGTTTTTATTTTTTAAGATTTATTCTTCATATTATTATATTAAAAGTATTTCAGAACACTGAGATTAAATTAATGAGATTTTTTCAAAAAAAAAAAAAACTTAGTTCATTTTCTTATATATATTTTAAAACCATATTAAATATTTTTGATATTAAGTTAATTTGATATTTTTAAATAAGAAATTCATTTTTTATATATATTTTGAGGCATAAATATTATAAAAATATTAAAATATATAATCAGCCTCACATATATTTTTTCACTGTAGATATTTTGACCCGATTTTTCCACCATTTTTATTCTGTGTGGCTTTGTAAATTTTTGATTTACGTGATATTACATTTGAAATATCACCTATAAAAAACCAAAAAAATCAATTTTTAACAAAAACAACATAAAAAAAACATCAAGAAATAAAATAAATAACAAAACAAAAATAAATATTATTAGCTTAAAAAAACATCATTTGACTTGAAGAATAAATAGAAATGATTAAAAAACAAACAAAAAAGAACAAAGGGAAAAAATTAGAAATATCAATTTTCAAATGATCACGAACACAAATTAAAATTTAAGAACTAAATTTAAAAAAAAAACATACAACCTCAACAAAATAAAAAATAAAAATAAAAACAAAAACTAAGAGCATATATACATATAAACATGAATAAAAATATAGACTATTTCAGAAATATATATATAAAAAATAAAGGATTCAAAATAAAATAAAAAATTCAAAGTATAAGGAATGAAATGAAAATATAATATATAATTAATTTCAATTGAAAGACTATATGAGGGGGGAAATCCAAACTTCTATACCAAAAATATTAAGGGATTTAAAACCAATCCCAAATTTAAAAGAATAAGGACCGAAATAAAACTGAAATATATAATCAATTTCAATTGAAGGACACAATTAAAATAAATCAAAACTTATATAACAAAAAATTAATATCATATCAAACATCAAAAGCTCAGGGACTGACATGAACAAAACATAAATAATGGGGACTGTCGTGTAGTTTAGCATTCAAGAGAGAGAAAATGGGAAAACAAATTCAAACGACCATTGTAACGTCTCCGGCCCGTGGAATGCCCCATGCCATGAGGAAGAGGACATGGCTGCGTATCCGGAGATACACCAAATGAACATTTTTTAACCGTTGTGTGATGTCACACGCGCCGACTGAAGTAGAAGTGAGATTAGAACCGACGGCGTGTCTGGCCACGCGAACACGGTACACCCGATAGAAAATATAATAAAAAATAGTACAATACCAAAACACTCATACAATTAACTTGTATTTTGTCTTATATGAGGTTATATCCATATTTATACATTTTAAAAAATATAAAATATCCAAAACGCCCCCACATGCAACCCTTGTGTTTTGTTTTATTGGAGGGTAAATGTGTTATTTTATTGTGCAATGAAAATATAAATTTACAGTCACATCCCCGGTGGCAACTCTTGGTTTTTGCCGCATATGAAGGTATTATGGTTATTTGACTATGCACAAAAATATTAAATATCAAAAATACTCTTGAATCCAAGAGTAGAATTATTGTGCGTAAAGTGGGTAAGATAATAATTTAACTATTATAATCCACCGTAGTAATCCATGTTAACTGCTTGAGAAATTTCGCTGCAGCTAAACCGCTGCATGCCTCATTTAGCTTATAGTTAATTAGTTGAGTCGGAGTCAACTTTCAAATCATAAAGGAAACTAGTTCCAGGCCACGTCACCCAACTTTCGAAATGATTTAAAGGAAACTACAGGTCATGTTTCCATGTTAAATAACTTAATTTGACCTATAGATTTAGATCTTCATGAGCTTAGCATAACACCCATGAGGATGGGTTCTCGTAGTTGCTTCAATCTTTTTAGTCAATGGTGTAATTGAAAGAATAGAAAGTCAATAAAAAAAGACGTTAAACGTGTTAAACATGGATGACATGGAGTTTAAAAGAATATACACTTTTATCTTTTTAATTTAAAAAATAATACAAATTATATGATCATGGTACCTCTTTTTTTCAAATTTAATTTGGGTACAAAAATTTATTTTTGTTATATTTTAGTCCATTGTTAAGAGATGTTGTCGAACTATAACGGTAAAGAGAAGAAAAGATCGTTTATACTGATTTTGGTTTCATTTGATGGGAAAATATCATATTAGTTTTTGTTTTATCTTTAAAGTTTATGAAAAACATATTTGGGCTCGGGTTGATTTTGATTGTTTGAATAATGATTTTGATTGTTTGAGGTTATGGATAAGTTTATCATAATATCTAAATTGTTTTTGTAGGTGTTTTGGATTAAAATGTGTCGAAACAGGTTTTGGGTAATAAAAAAACTTAAATCCTAGGACCTTGTTTGTCACACCTAGTCGTACTCACCTTTGCTCCTTTGTAGGTGTTTTATTTTCTCTAAATTCTTTATTTATGGACGTGGTGGTATGGAGTCGTGGTATTCGTGATCCCCAATCCTCCCCTCCAAGCCAGTAGCTGCAAAATCCCTTGCACAGGCATCACGATCGCATCTCATTCTTTGCTCCTCTCCCTCTACTCAGCATAAGAATTTTTTTTTTTTTTTCATCTAGGATGCGATCAAGATCATCAACTAGCATAAGAGCAAATTATAGTATATAATAATACTCTAAACTGCTTATGATTGTGAATTTTTAAGAGAGCATGCAAAGCTTATAATTTATTTTAATAATAAAATAAAAAAACACTTTCCGCGATGCGAAACCTCTAACCGCACCACAAAAGGAGCCGACACATGCAGATAGCAAGTTAAATCGTAGAATCTTGGAATTCAAATGATTTAGCGTAGAAGGAACTGCTTATTTGTGCGATCTCAAGAACGAATCCTCGGGTTGATGTTTTTCATGTGTCTTCTAGGCACCACCCTGCAAACCCCAGGAAACACAATTGACGGGTGCGTTGAGTTGTCCGTACATATTTAACCAAAAACAAATTACGTCGATGTTTTATTGTGTCCCTAGACACAAATCACTGTGTTATTTCAACAGTAAAATTATTTTTTTGCTCCTCGAATCGTAAAATTTAACCCCGGTTTCAAGGCCATTTAAGACATTTCAGGGGCTTGTGTGATATTTGTAAATTGTTCAGGGGTGTTTTGGTCTTTTCCATTTTTATTTGTAGTGTAACTCTTATTTACCCCTAGGTGCTGACAAGAAGATGAAGGCTAGTTGAGGGTATTTTAAGTTTTTTGTCTGATCTTAAATAGTGAAATATCAACTTTGCTCTCGGGTGGGACACAAACAAGGGTCTGGAGACTAGGATATTTTGTATTTTTTTTTATATTTTGTGCATAATAAAACTACTCAAATACCCTAAGAAATAACAAAAATGAAGGTCTGACATTGAGGGCATGGTGGTACTTTTACTTTTGGTTTTTTTGTTGTTATCGCTAAATGCAGAGGTGTTTAGGTAATTTCGTACTTTTTAAAAAAAAATAATTCTCGAGGTTACTGCAAGCGCATCTTCCGTGTGCGCCGTCAATTTTCACGCGTGTGCGCCTTTTAGGCGGCACGGGTGGTGCCTGGTGGTGGTGTAAAATGTTTGATCGTCGTGCTTTCGAGTGCGCTGTCATGTCCTCTTCCTCATGATGATGGGCGTCTCGTTGTACATCGATTGGAGGATAGTCGGTGGTCAGGTTTTCTTTCCCCCCTTCTCTCTCTCCTGCAACGGCAAAATGCGTGTTTGTCTTCTATGTTTATGGGTGTTTTATTTCAGTCTCTTTGCTTTTGATTTCTTTTTTCTTCTTGATTTCTTCAATACAAGTTCTGATTTTTTTTTTCAATTATACCCTTCAATTGAAATTGATCATATATGTTGTTTTTCATTTCAGTCAATTCTTTTGATTTTTGATTTGTTTTTGGTTCTTTAAATTTTTTTGGTCTGCAGGTTTTAATTTGTTTCAACTTTGTCCTCCAATTGAAATTGATCATATATGTTACTTTTCATTTTGGTCCTTTTTCTTTTTTCTTTTTTCAAAACAATCCCTTTTATTTGTTCAATCTTAAAGTTTTGATTTGTTACAGTTTTGTCCATCGATTGGAATTAATTAATATTTTTTTTATTTTGGTCCTTATTCTTTTAATTTTTTATTTGCTATTAATTTCTCTTGGGTTTTATGTCCTTCTTGGACAATGTTTATTTTTTGTTCCTATTTATGCATCTATACTTTTAGTTTTGGTTTTTAATATTTGTCATTTTATTTTTTGTTGGGATTTTATTTGTATTTGGTTTAGTCCTGAAATTTTAATTTATGTTGGTGATCATTTCAAAATTAATATTTCTTCCTTCCCTTTTTTTTTTTCTTTTTTTGGCGTTTTCTGTTTTTTTTTCTTTGGATCATATGATTTTTTATACTCATAATATTTATCTTATTTGTCTTTTTTTTTTGTTTGCTCTTTTGTTAAAGTTTTTTTTATTCTTCGAGATAATTTTATGGTTTTTATTGTTTACACAATAATAATGATAATTTTATTAATTGTTTTTTGTATTGTTTTCTTTCTTGCTTTTTTGTAAAAATGTTTTGCTTTTTTAATTTTTAGGGCAATTTTATGCTTTTCATTTTGTTGGGGGCAGTAATGATAATGATGATTTTAATTGTTGTAGATAAGATAATAATGGTAACGTAACAATGGATTTTCAATGATGTTTAATTTCATCCATTTATATGTTAGAACTAAATGACTTATTTTTGTTGTTTAGTTTTTTTCTTTATGCGAAAAACCCCACCCATCGGAAAACGCATTTTATTGGCCCGTTGAGCGAGTAAAACCCTGGTTGTCCCAAGCTCTTATAAGAGGTGTACGCCCTGACTCGAACTGGCGACTTGTTGTGTAGATCACAAGCTCTTTGTCATCCCGCTACTCCCTTGAGGACTTGTTTAGTTGTTGTAGGTGTTTCCATATTTTATATTTTATTATTGTATTTAATTTAAATTAGATTATAAAATGAACTAATCCTAATACGGTGAATTCAATGATTTAGGTATCCGAGTCTTCTTGTTTTTTTAATGACGACTGGTGATTTCGTTGAAACTTGTTAAACAAATATATTTATATCGATTTAAAATTCATATATTTTCTTGGAACTCGCGCTCCACAAGAATTCTGCAAAATCTATTATTTTGCTCAGATTCATAGTATAATAAAAAAATATAGTTCCGGTCACAACGAAACGCAAGTAAATAACTAATATATAGATTTCGTTCCTCACAAGCGGCACTTGATCTTCCCATCCTGCCATATATGTGCTCCTTGATTTTCCCCTTTACAATTCACATACAAACTAGTGATTCACACATTTTTATTTTCTTTCTTGTTTTCTATCTTCAAGGCCTGTGAAAATCCAAGTACAATTGCATACACTGTCTTGGCTGGATCCGAATTCTGTGCCTTCTTCTGTTCACGTGCCCTTCTCTTATCACATGTATTTTTTATATCAATGCTCTCTCTCTCTCTCTCAATTTGAAATTACATTACTAAATTAAAGAGAATATTTTAGTGCGAAATTCTGGATAGGATCATTATTACAAGCAACAACACATACACAAGTTAATTTGCTTGAAAGGTACAAGAGAGCAAATAATAGAGATTACGACTAAGAAAATTGTTTTTTTTTTCTGGTTTCAGATTTGAGTTATATGATTATTAATATGATGATCACTAGAGGTTTATTCGGTCGTTAATTTTAGGACCTGTAAGATTAGTTGAGGTATATACAAGCTGACCCGAACACCACATTGATAAAATAAAATATATAGGAATAATAATAACAATAACAATTATTGTAATAAATGAATATGAATCATGATAATATAGTAATAATAACAATTATAATAAAGTTTGTGTTAATTAAATACTAATGACCTATCGCCACCATTATGATCATATGATTGCACGGCTTGCTAGGCTACGCAATGAATTCTCTTGCCCTGAAGGTGGATAACTTTAAGATTTTGTGTCCCGTGAAATCAACCCCGCCACGTGATGCCAATAAAAATATAACGTCTATTGTAAGTTTTTGTTTGGTTTGATCGAAATTTTTTTTTTTCTTTCAATGATGAATTATGTATTAGGTCCTTAAATTAAAAAAAAAAAGATGAATTATTATTGATTGGATTAAAAGTTACTTAGTTACTAGTTAATTACTAAACCACTCACCTGTTATAACATGTATGTTCTTGATTAAGATGTGCTTTTTTTCCCTATTAAATTTTATCAATATTGGTTTTTTTATTATAAATAATTTAATGTCAATGTAAGACCTTATTTGTATCGTTAACATATTATTAAAAAACATATTTATGTTTTTATTTTATTAAAAATCAGTTTCATTAAAAAAAATCTAATAAATATTCATTCTGTGTATATGTAATGTCATGAAATTTAAATATAAAGAAAAAACAATATTTTATAGAGAGATGGGTTTGTCACTCAAAAAAGCTATCGAGGTGGAATAACAATCAAAGGGGTGAGATATATATATATATATATATATATATATATATATATATATATATATATATATATATATATATATATTGTTAGAGAATAATATAAACATATTCTGGGGCCTCACCTATAAACTTAAGCTTTTAGGTGAGATGGTTCCTTAACATGATATCAAAGCCTTATTGACCCAGCGGTCACGAGTTCAAATCTCACCATCCTCATTCTATTTGATAAAAATCAAGCACAAGGTAATGTGAGCATGTGCAAGTTTCAAGCCCAGATGGCTTTCACTTGAGGGTGTGTGTTAGAGAATAATATAAACATATTCTGGGGCCTCACCTATTAGAATGGGGTGGTCAGAATATATATATTTCAAAATTGTCAAATGGGAATTTTAGTCATATAAGTGTTTGAAAAATAAAAAAAATAAGTAAATGAATTTCTTCGTGTACGCTAACCCATTTGCAGCGGAGAGCCATGGTTTCCTTTCCTTGCCAAGAATACTATCAGCTTTACATTATATTTTAAAATATAATTTATATTTTAATTGGTATTATGTAATCCTATTTAAATCCATTTATAGCATGTTACATGTTGATTAAATAATATGTGATGTGATTTTAGGTTCCTTGTTCTCGTGCCTTCATCTTGGCTATAATTTGATCCTTTTAACGGGAATTATGGTAACTCTAAGCTAATCTAGTAAGATTAATATTAAGAATTTAATGGGTTTAACCTATGAGTTTATCTTAAAATGATATTGTTTTGGATTTCAAAAAATAAAACAAAATTATTTTGACTAAAAATTAAATTTATTTTTGAAGTTGACTCGACCAAATCCCACATGAGTTTGGTTAAATTAATAAATCACGAGTGTATATGTCAAATCACTAATATTATTTAAAATAGTTAAAAAAACTCAACCCAAATCAATCTCTTAGTCTGTTTTGTACATCAAGTTTAATAATCATGGACATTGTTTTAGATGTACATTGTTTTAAAACCTGGCTGACCTTATATATAAATATGGGCTGACTTTATCGATCTAGGCTTAACTTAATCATCAAACCATTAACTTTCTTATTTTTTTTAAAATAATATTATTTTTATTTAGATAAATTCTCTCCATCTGAACCTATAAAAGGTAGATTTTAAAACTATTATAATGGAAATTACACGTCCCCCTTGTAAATCGAAAAATTCCACGTTCGTACAAGACGTGTGGACGTGGCTTAATCATTTTTCTAGCCGTTACCCATGTCTCTTTCAGAGTTTCACCTCGAGAACCAGTAAACTCATTTGAATCGACCCATGTCCTTTTGCCACGTTTCTGTAATTTCCTATTTTAATTTACAAATGTTAATTTGCAACATATATCATATTCCTTGGTATATTGGATCCAAGGATATTATTATCACCACTTTTATATGAAAATATTAATTAAATATAAAATTTTATTTTTTCAATTAAAATCTAAAACTATATCAAATCAGGTTCGAACCAACTAATATAAATTTAGCTCGGTTAATTAAAGTTAAAATAAAATAATTTTTTTATTAAGATGTCAACAAATTCTTTTTTAGTAATTGCATTCGAACAATAATAAATAAAACTCAAGTACAAGATGTCTCACTAGATATAAAAAATTCCTTCTCCATTGTAATTATTTATTTGTCCGGTTCGATATCTACTAATAAATTTCCAACTTCCTCGAGATTTGTTTTGAATTTTCAAGTAAGAGAATAAGAAGATGTTTCTTGTAGTTTTTTGTTAGAATGATTTTAATTTAGCGACATATTTTTTTTTAATATCATTATATCAAAATAATTTAAAAATATTAAATAATTTTATTTAAAGCAAAGAAAAAATATTTGTTTTTTGAAAAATATTTTTAAAATGTTTTCTAAACAGACATTAATAAATTCAAATATTGTTTGTGAAAGCAGGAAAGTTGGAGGGGCGTGACTCATTGGTCGGACCCTATATTTTCTCTTCAAAAATCATCATTTCGAGCTCCACATAAGTTAGGAGTATTGGAGATTTTAACTTATCGTTAATTTCAAGGTTTATGAGATTAGTTGAGATACACATAAGCTGACTCAGACACTTATAGAATGCTAAAGGTATGCCTTTTTAAAGAAAATAATAAAAATTTATTTAAAATAAATGTTTTTCAAACACCAAATAAATATGTTTTTTTATATTTAAAAATACGTTGAAATAATATTTTTTATTTTTAAAAAATTATTTTGATGTTAGCATATAAAAATGTTAAAAAAAAATACAAAAACAAATAAAAAAATTAACTTTTAAAAAACAAATTCAAACACGAAAACAAATGTCTTAAGAACCTATTTGGCAAAGCAAGCATTACAGTGCATTATTTTTGGACATGCGAAACACAATTTAGCCCATTCAAGCTTTGTATAATATTGTAATATAAATAAGTTTTTAAAGTATTTTTTTTATTTGAAAATTTATTAAAATAATATATTTTTTTATTTTTAAAAATAATATTTTTAACATCAAAACATTAAAAAAACTAATAAATACAAAAAATTAAAATAAAATAAAACAAATTCATTTTCTTATATAAAAATATAAAAACAAAATGGTCTGAATCGCCCTTGCAAAAATGCTATAAATCCTCGTTGCCATAAGGCCATTGCCACCAAAACAACATCCAAACCAACCTGCACTCTCTATCTTTCTCTATAGTCTCCACTACCCTCTCATTGCAATAAAGTAATGGCGGAACAGCCCAAAAGGAAAGTGGTTTACTTCTGCCATGAGTGAATGTTTCTTTGCTTCCTTGACACCCATTAGGGCCACTCCCTCCCTCCCTCCCTCTCTCTCTCTCTAGTTTTTTTCATCCATTGCACAACTTAACTGATCTGCCAAGCAAATATAAGCATGGCCATAGGTCTGTTACACTTGCTGTGAATGTTGTTTCCTTGCAAACCAAAACTCCTCTGTCTTACCATAACGACTTTCCTTCTCTTTTTCTTTTTCTTTTTCTTTTTTCTATATCTATATCAACTTAGTATCAGTGACACCAAAGAAACCAAACCCAGAATCCAAAATCGTTTCTTGAGCACAAATGTCTAAGAAATCATCTTATCAGGAGAATGGAACAGTGCAATTATTTGAAATCTGCAAGAGATTCAAACGCTTTCAATTTAGATTCTTTGAGCCATCATTAGGTGTTCTTGGATTCTTTTCCGTTACAGTTTGTGTTATTTTTTGCCTCTTTTACTTAGATTACAGGGATGTCATTGCTAAAGGGTTTACTGCTCCGGGCAAGTCAGAGAGGTTTATGTGGTTGCAGTTAAACGGGTCAGGGAAAAATAAAAGAGTAGAGTTTTTGGAGGAAGAGGGTAATGGATGTGATCTATTTGATGGAGATTGGGTGTGGGATGAGAAGTACCCATTGTATCAGTCTAAAGATTGTAGATTTCTTGATCAAGGGTTTCGGTGTACTGAGAATGGCAGGCCTGATTTGTTCTACACCAAATGGAGATGGCAACCCAAGCACTGCAACTTGCCCAGGTTCTCCCCTTTTTTTTAATCTTCTTAACATTCTTGTTAATGTTAGAAGTTTAAGATTACAATTTATTAGTAGTTCTTTCGTGGCCGACAATGACAACTTTGCCCCCGTTTTCATTTGGAAATTATCATTCAAATGCATTTATATGCTAGCAAATTGCAGCGGATGAAATTTTAGATATTCCAAGGATACCCTCGTTTGTTGAAAGATATTGTCTTGTTCTTTGGTTGATATGTAAGCCTTGTCGGGTGCTGATAAGGAAAACCTTGAACGATGAAGACAAATAATTTTTGCTCCTCTCCATGTCTCATTTCTACTCGGAAAATGTGAATGTGAAAATTAGAAGGACCAAGTTTTTTTGGGAAAACTCTCTTGGCATGATAAATCTGTGTCGCTCAATCATCAGCTTCCTTGTCTCACAGGGACACGCATAATCCCACAGTTGTGTTTACACTTGAGTCACACTTGTTATGCTCTTTTTATCTTTTATTTTATGTTATGAAGAATATGAAGGCATTTCTTCTCTTTGATTTATGTAGATTTGATGCAAAAATGATGTTGGAGAAACTACGAAACAAACGGTTAGTGTTTGCTGGAGATTCTATCGGAAGAAATCAGTGGGAGTCTCTCCTATGCATGCTGTCTTCTGCAATTCCAAATAACGAATCCATCTATGAAGTGAATGGCAGTCCGATTACAAAGCATAAAGGATTCTTGGTATTCAAGTTTAAGGATTATAATTGCACAGTGGAGTATTACAGGTCTCCATTTCTGGTATTGCACAGCCGGCCTCCGGCTGGGTCTCCACAGAAGGTTAGGTTGACACTTAAATTGGATCGAATGGATTGGAACTCTGTCAAATGGAGAGCTGCTGATGTTTTGGTCCTCAACATGGGCCACTGGTGGAACCATGAGAAAACTATAAAAGGGTAAATTGATTAATTAAGCCTTCCATTCTTGTAGAGTTACATTTTATCTTCCATCTATAATTCTATCTTCGCAGTATGAGCTTCTGCTAAGATGGTTTTGATGATTATAAAAATTTGTCTTGGGAGGATTTTGCATGATAATATGGGCATCATGCATTTGTAAAACATTTCAGGACAGGCTGAAAACAAATGTTAAATTGGAGGTCAAAACAATCTTCCCGTAACTCACTTTATTGAGCAGTTTATGTTAGGAAGAAAGTGAAAACCAACGATCTAGAGTTTAAAGTGACTAGTGAAAATGGCATGACCCAAGAATTGATATATTTGTTGCTGAGGCACGGAATTGCCTAGTAATACATTTGATGGTTTCTATGTTACTCTGGACTGGCTTAGGTTTTAACTCATTCCCGTGACCTTGATGCTTTTTATTGTTGGATCACTTGTCTTTTTTTCTACCTCCTGTTTCCATGTCTTCATTGAGGCATATGTTCTTTTCAAACAGTAAAGCTCAATATACCTCATAATTTGTCATTTTCAGTCAGGTTGTGATGAGATTTACTTGTATGTTCAATCGATGCATGGTGGATGTGACCTTTTGGATTTAATATTTTGCTTGTTTAAGTGAAAAACGTCGCTTGAAGGACAAGGCTAATTGATTGGGTAAATGAAATTGCAGAGGTGGTGCGCGTTCTTTGAAATTATGAGTTTTATTTTGAAAACATGAGAAGGTAATGTTGCTTCTCCAATTTATTTGCCTAGGGGTTCTTACTTTCAAGAAGGGGAAGAAGTGAAACTGGAAATGGGGGTCGAAGATGCTTTTAGGAAGTCAACAGAGACTGTGGTGAACTGGATACAGCTCGAAGTGAACGCCAGCAAGACCCAAGTTTTTTTCCGCACATTTGCCCCTGTGCACTTCAGGTTTGTTGAATGTATTTCACTACTTCAACTGGTATTCTACTTGGGGTTCATACCCTCAATTTTAAGATCTCATAGTTGAAGTGTCCCCTGCATGGGCCTTGCAAAGTGAATCTGCCCCATGCTTACTTGGCCGCAAGTTTATCCTTGAAGTCTTACATCGCAGTAGTTGTTTTCGATGAGTTTTTTTTTATTATTATTATTGTTACTTCAACTTGTTCTTATTAAATAGCTGTCTAGATTCGTACGTATGATTTCATCATCATCATCATTTCTTGTTTGTGGTCCTATGATTGTTGAGAAGGCCTATTTTACACTCCATTTCAGAGGTGGAGATTGGAGAGCGGGTGGGAACTGTCACTTGGAGACATTGCCAGAGCTAGGCTCATCATTGGTGCCACCTGAAACTTGGACCCAATTCAAAATAACAACTGATGTCCTCTCAGCTTATTCGAAGCAAGCAGCAGAATTTAGCATATTGAACGTGACCGGTATGACCGCAAGAAGAAAAGATGGCCATTCTTCTCTATACTATCTGGGCTCCAATCCTGCACCACTTCATAGGCAGGACTGCAGCCACTGGTGCCTGCCTGGAGTCCCCGACTCATGGAACGAGTTACTCTATGCACTATTCCTCAAGCATGAAGCAAGGCAAACTCTTAACCTATCTAGGACACAAGTTTGATTGGGAAAGCCTCTCTTTATGAGTCAATGCATAGAAATGACTGTTGACTTCCAGACAAAGATAGAACAAAGGGACTATACAGAATTTTGAAGTTCAAGAGGAAGAAGATTATAAATATACGAGGCAAGTGGATGCGTGCAAAGGGTTCTTGGGAATAACTTTAGGAAAAATGTATATAATCTTCATACTTGGGATTTTTTTATGGGATTATAATCAAGTGGTGTAATTCATTGGGGCAATGAGATTAGCATTTTTTTTTTCATTTGCCAAATATTGGCATGACCAAACAATTCAATGATAAAAGATAATGAAAATCAACGGCACTGGTTTCATTTTTAGCAAATATTGATAATTGAAATTATTTATGCTCTATGTAAGAGGTGATCAGACATGTAAGAGGTGATCAGAGCTAGTCCCTCATATTAAACCATATTGTAATTTCCAAACACTAGCAACTGACAAAAACGCCAACAAACCACAAGAACGTATTCAATCTCTCTTGTCTGAGGCTCTGGTCCTCCATTTTCTTCTCGTCTACCTAGGTGTATTTGGTTTTTTTTAAGAGAAGTGTTTGTATTGTATAACAATTGCCATTAAATTAGTTTTTACTTGAAAATAAATTAAATAATATTGTTTATCTTTTTAAATTTATTTTAACATTAGCATATTAAAACAATCCATGAATACTAAGAAAGGATTAGTTTAAAGCAAAAAGATTCTTTGCTGAGTCAAACTTTTTTTTTCCTCTGAAAAATTCTTTAGTATAAGCTCTTTTTTTTTTTTCAATTTTATATCTTAGTTGAAATGGTTTTAAGCTTTATAATTTGATTTCCATATACATGTGTGTGTTATGATGCATTCATGATGTCAAGATTTGCTGGTACACGCTATGCTGCAGGCAAAACATTTTTATTTTTAGAAAAAAAACTAATGGACTTGTGTGTGTGTGTGTATAAACATTTATTTTTTTATGTCAAAAGTGTGCTGAAAAGGGCTTGTAGATATAATTATAAAATTATGATTATAATTTTTAGAAGTCATCACCTACTATTAAGGTCACTAGAAAAGCTAATGGTCTACAAGAGTTTAGATAAGTGAGTTGCTGTGCAATAGAAAGATGTATCACCCCTCAATGTACCATATCTAAGGTAAGTTGCATTATAGTTTGATTGTTTTTCTAAGTCAAAATTCTATTTATTGGTTTATTTAAAGTGTCATACCTCAATTTATGGGTTACTCCCCAAAATCTACCCAAAATAACAACCTTACCCCGCCACCTGAATAGTGTAGGGGTTACTCATTTCGAGGGCCTATGCTCTATATGTCTCAACACGTTTTTTAATAAGTCCACAAAAAGCGTGGTATAGTGACAAAAGGCTTGAGATCTATCTCGCAGGTCTTGGGTTCGATTTAGAGCGTGCTCACCTTGTAATAGCATGGAAGTCTAGGATAGCTAAAGTTTTACTCGCTTAACCCGAATCTGCAAAGCCTAAAAGGGAGTGGGGTTTACTTGAATCCAAAAAAAAAGTTTTTTTTAATAATATTTTATATTTTTTCAAATACAAAAAAATCCCTAAGTCAACTTGATATTAACAAAAAACATATGATGAAAATATGAAACATCCTTTAGGAGTTAATTTAGTAAATTTTTTATTTAAAGGTAATTAAGTAATTTTAATGTGCTAAAAAATAATAGGACTAAAAAGCCCTTGAATGACAATTTTTTGAGGGGTAGCCAAGTGATTTCACAATGCAAAAAAGTAAAAAGACTATTTTGCACCTAAATAATTTGAAAAATAACAATTGAATCATGATAAAAAAAAATGTATTAACCCTGATTCCTAGTTAAAAGGTTTTATGTTTGAAGGATAAGTTTGTCACTTTACTATTATAATGAATAGTATTTGGAAGTAGATGCACGATAATTTTCTTTGGATATTTGTTTTTTTTCGTTAATTTTGTCAATTTAAAAACTTAAAAACTTAAAACAAGAATATTAAATTTAACAATAAGTAAAAAAGAGAAGCCTTTTTTTCTCTCCAATATTCATGTGACTCTTAGGGGTTGCATTTCAATCCAACCCCCCCCCACATTCTTTTTTTTTTTACATTAGTTATTGAAATTTTAGAGGGCATAGAAAGTCATTGAGCAAAGAGAGATAAAGTATTCAATTGGTCATATTCTTAATACCAAAAATGTCAGTCTTGGTAATTAAATTTGTCTTGGAGATAAATGTTCAATAAAGATGATGTTTTTTAATATGTCTTGATAAGTATATCGAACCCACAGAGAGTTTTTAGTTCAGTTGGATTCTGGTTTCTTAGAGCGATTATAGCTTTATTTTTAAAAATTGGGTTTGTTTAAGTTACTAGGATTTTTTGTGATGTTTAGCAGGTTAACTTAGGTGACCTTGTTTTTTTTTTTATATACTTTTAATCTTTTTTTTTATTCATCACTTACATTGGGGTGATTGAAAATTGATCTTCATATTATATTTTGATATGTTTTTTTATGATGATATCTTGGTCTCAAAATGGGGTTTGCAAGTTTTGGTCTTTTAAACTCGATTAAATCGAATTGTTTTTTTAATTTTCTTAAAGTTATCACAGTCTCATAACCCGGATCATGAGTCTTATAACTCAGATTTTGTTTATTGGTGTATCACCGTCTCATGAACTAAGATGTTAGTTTAGCAAGTTAACTAACTTGACTCAATTTTTTTTCCTTTTTTAATTTATTATTTTTCCAATTTTATCATTTAATATTGTGTTTCATTGAGAATTAGGCCTCGTGATATATTTTGGTTTATTTTTATAAATTTATCCTTGCCTGATGACTTGAGAACAATGTTTAACAAGTTAATTCAGGTTGATTTTGCTCATAATATGTCAATTCTAATTAACATTTTTACAAATTTTATTGTTTAACATTGAGTTTGACAAGGTCAATTGAGAATTGGTCTTTATAATTTATTTTGATTTACTCTATTTGAGTTCATCTTGGTCTCATAACCAAATTTATGAATTTGACAAGTTAAATCATGTTATTTTTTCTTATAAGATTAACTCGATATCACGACCCATGTCATGGGGTTAACCTACAGACATGTTTTATTTTTATTTTTATTTTTTTTAATCTTGTCCTTTAACAATAGATTAATTAAGAATTAAACTTTGTTATTGTTTGCATTTGCTTTCTATGAAGTTATCTAAATTTTATGACATAGATCGCAAGCTTTATAGGTTAACGCAAATTGTTTTTTTGTCCTTTTTAATTGATTTTTTTTTCCAATTTCATCATTCAATATTAAGTTAATTGAGAATTAAACTTTCTATTTTTTTATTTTCTTTCTATGAGGTTATCATAATTTCATAACTTAGATTGTAAATGTGACTTGTTAACCCATTTTGACCTAAGACAATCTAATATGTTGTTGTCTTAATATTAAAAAAAATATAATCTTGAGTTTTTTAAAATCATACTATGTTTTTATAGGTCATTTGGGTTGTTTTTTTAACATATACAGTCGTTTGAGTCACATTAGATCAACCCTCATGTGGTTTAAAAGAAATATTGACTAAAAAAATATTAACAACATTTAAATATTTTCTTACATTAAAAAAAATAGCGCAACCTGCAACGAGAAAAGGTCAATGATCTAGTAATTATAAATAATACTAAAAGAGATTAGTGTTTCACTGTTCATTGTGAGTGAAAACACTGTGGATTGTAATTGTGTATTTTTTGGTTGGTTCAGTTTTCGGGTCTATCAGTTTACCGGTTTATTGATTTTTTATTATTATTTGCATAGTAAAATAATTGTTTTAGCCCTCAAAAAAGACAAAAAATTGTTGTTTCCGGGAGGGGCTTCACCGGGATTTCATATTTTTTTAAAATAGCTAAATACTATTTTGACCCCATATAAGTCAAAAAAACATATCTGGCAAGGGAAGGGTACCACGGGGATTTCCTCTTTTTTGAAAATGGTTAAATACTAATAAACCCTCCTATAAGACAAAATTGAAGAATTGTATGTAGGGGTGTTCAGGTAATTGATCACATTTTTTATTATTATCTGCCAAAAATACCGACGGTGTTCCACCTCATGCCCGCTTCGGGCGGCGCATGTGGCATCCTCTGGAAGGGGAAAATGAGCTTCCAGTGTCTCCAACAATGTGCCGTCGTCTGCTCTTCCTCATGGTGCGACGCGTTTTAGCAAAGGGTGGTCGTCGACGTGACAGTGGTCGGTTAAACATTTTTTTTCATTCTCTCTCCTGCACACTAAATTACAGGAGAGGCCCCTGATTTTATTGATTTTTCACTTCCGTCCTTGTACTTTTAATTTTATGCATGTCCTGATTTCTGTTATATAAGTTTTGATTTAGTTCAATTGGGTTATTCGGTTGAAATTAATTTTATATTTAGGTTTCACTTCGGTCCTTCTTCTGTTAATTTATGGACTGGGTTTAAATACCTTAATATATTCGGTACAGAAGTTTTGAATTTTTCAATTTTGTCCTTCGATTGAAATTGATAATATTTTTTTTTATTTCGGCCTCTATACTTTTAATTTTTTATTTTAATCCTTTTATTTTTTATATTTCTGGAATAGTCCTTATTTTTGTCCATGTATATATAAGTGTCCTCTTAGCTTTGGTTTTAAATTTTTATTATTTTCTTATTTGCTAGGTGATATTTTTTTTTAAATAGCTCTTAAATTTTATTTTGTGTCTATGATCATTTGAAAATATATTTCTGTTTTTTTTCTCTCTCTTTGTTCTTCTTTTTAGTTTTTTTATTCATTTTTTTATTTTTTTATTTTCAAGTCAAATGAAATTTTTTCACCTGATAATTTTTTTTCCCGATCTTTTGTTAAAGTTTTTAGGATTTTTTTAGTCTTTCATTTATTTTTGTTTTTTTTTCATTATTAACACAATAACAACCAAGGTAGTCAAAATCGCGAGTCAACTCGTAAACTCGTACGAGTTTGCGAGTTGGCTCAGCAAACCTGGTTGGACCGGTAGAAAAACCGAAACCGGTCAAACTCGGTCAAAATCGGGTTGACTCGTAAAATCGGACCGAATCGGTCCGATTTTACGAGTTCAAGAATTCGGCCTGAACAAAGCAATCATGGAAGAAAAGCCGGAGAGTTGCCGGAATCGTAACAAAAGTTTGCTTGATTTTGTTCTGAACCACGCCCCTAACAATGCTCTCCACTCTGGGGCAGCTGCTAGCATAATAATTCTGTCTAAGCTGAGCCCGTGCGGTGTCAAGGATGAGGAGGAAGAAAAGAAAATGGAGAAGAGGAGATGAGGAGATGAGGGTGGGCGGCGGCGTGGGAGAAGGAAATTGGGATTTAGGGTTATGTTAGGGACTTAGGGGCTTTTATACTAATAATAATAATAATAATAATAATAATAATAATAATAATAATAATAATAAAGAAAAGAAGAAGGTAGGTTTGGGGTTATATAAATTAATAATAATAATAATAATAATAATAATAATAATAATAATAATAAAGTAGGTTTATACGGGGGAGGGGTAATAATAATAATAATAATAATAATATGGGGGTTTATAATAATAATAAAAATAATAATAATATTAATAATTAGCATAAAAAATAGTTAGCATAAAAAATATTTTTTTAAAAATTCTATTAATTTAAGATAATAAATAACATTAATTAATTTATATTTCACATCAACAAAATATTTATTTTTAGTTTGTTAATTTTTACCTAATGAAATTCTATGGACATAATTGTTTTGTAATGTATTTTTAAATTATTTTGAATCATGCATGAACCTAAACTAATTAAGTTTTATGTCCATAATTATGCTATTTTGTATTCAGAAATATTTTACATATGATTTTACGATTTTTCTTCTCACACGATTTTAGCTGTGATTTTACGTTTTTTTGTACGGAAAAATTCGGGTACGATCTTACGATTTTACGATCCGATTTTTCGGAGCCCTTTCCGATTCGTGTCAAAATCTCGATTTTGACTACCTTGATAACAACAACTACAACAATAATTTTAGTTGTTTTTCTTGCTTACTCTTTTGTTAATATTTTTGAGTTTTTTTCTCTCGGGATAATTTGATAATTTTTTATTTTTTTGATTGTAATAACAATAATAATTTTAGATGTTAAGACTTCGATGTTCCTATTGTTATAATAGGGTGTGATAATGTATTTTATTATATTAAACTTTGCATATATAGATATTATATTTTAATTTTGTACCAGCAAATCCTATTGATTTTTTTAATCTCAACAATTATAAAAATTGTTTGCTTAGCCCGCAATGTATTGCGGACAATTTTTTTTAATTTTCAAGTCAAATGATTTTTTTCAACTAATATTTTTTATTTTTGTTTTATCATCTTCAGTTAGCATATGCGGCTATTATGATTCCTCCTGTTATTGATCTGTCTCAATCAAGGTTGTCCATATCGTTTTGGTTGTTGTTTTGGTTTTTCTATTAGTACGGAACGTTTTGGTTTTGGAGTATTTTGGCGTGCCATTTCGGGGTTGTACTGTTCATATATATATGAAAAAAATATTAATTTAACAAGCATAATTAAAATTTAAGATAAATTAACTTTAAATTATACAATACAAACGCAAAGTCAAATAAACATAATCTCAAAATTAGAAACACAACCACAAGTTAATCAAAATAAAGAGGATTTTAAGGCCCAAATGGCACACCTGGAACGGTACCGAGACGTTCCGGCCGGTATTACCGGAACGAGACGGAATTAAAACCAAGACGAAAATAACGCCGTTTTGTCTCATTTTTTTAACTGCATGGAACGTTCTGGCCGTTCCGGACGGAACAGAACGATATTGACAACCCTGATCTTAACCTTCTCTTTCTCCAGGCATGGCTTCTATACTCGTTAAACTCCACTGTGTTGCTAAATCCTTTTATATTCTTTCTTTATTGTTTACTCCTAGGAACTTGTGTGGCCTCACATATTTTCATATCAACCCTTTAAGTTCTTTTTTGTTTTGATTTTGTCCCTGATTCTCTTATATCTATTTGTTTTGTCTTAATTCATTTATCAATTTTCTTTTTCTTTCAATCTCACCCCTTCATTTTTTTCTCCTATGGATACCCCCTCACTTTTTTTCTTCTCTGGTTAATTTTTTAATGTGATATATGTAATTTATTAATTTTATCATTTAACATTAAATTGACTGATAAGTGAAAATTTTAATTGAACCCAGCCTTTTAATTTCATAGGTTGCGAATTTAGAATATTAACATAGGTTTAAGAGATTCACCTGAATCAATTAGTATGGGTTTAAAAAATCTATTTTTTCTATTTTTCCCACAATGGCTCTCATACTTGCTATCTTTCAATTATTACGGATTAAATATTTTTTAGCTGATTGAAGTTATTATTAATTTGTTTTTGCAAAGTTAAGTTGTTATAATGCCTATAAATACAAAACAACACTTAACTTGTGTCTAAGTTTGTTTATTTGTTTTCAAAAAACTCACTTATCAATCATGACTTCAAGGGCTTAATCATCATCATCTCAAGAGAAAATTCATTTTTTTTTATTTAATTTCGATAATAATTAAAAAGACTATTTTATTTTTTCTCTTTCATTCATCAATGATTATTTGATTTGGAAATACACTTCGTTAATGATTTTTTTTGTTTTGTCTAGAGGTTATCATGATCTCGAATAAACATTTATTTTATGATTGATGCTCAATTTTGTGAGCATCTAGATTTTATTATATAGTTCAATAAAAACTATTTTAAAAATGAATTATTAAAACTAGTTAAATTTATGAACCAAGTTGTTTGTTATTAGGGTCATCCAAAATGTTATTATCTCAATATATTTTTTAGGAGAAAAACCTTCAAGGTGATTCAGTTTTTATCAATCATTTAAAATTTGTTTGAGCTCATTAAATCAATCAATTTACATCGGGTAAACTAAATTGGTTGAAAACTCATGCTAGGGAGAAAATCAAGTTATATTTTTTTAAAATTTACTTGCTTGCTCGAGTTTAATTACATTCCTTGAAAAATTACAATGCTCTTAGTGTTTTTTTATATTTAAAAATAGTTTAGTCATTTGAGAATGTGATAATAATTATTTTTGAAAATATTTTTTATTCAAAAATATTTTAAAATAATATTTTATTTTTGTAAATTTAATCTTGATTACGCCCTATAAAAACATTAAAAATACTTTTTCTAAAAGAACTAAATTTTAAACAACCTAGCGCACTGAAAAAAAAAAGATGCCGATTAAATTCAAGGATCATCAAACCTCCACGCACCCTAGTCAAGCGTCAAAATCAAGCTAGGCCATAAGCCTTCACGTCGAGCTTCTGCTACTGCAACCTCGTAGAGAGTGAAATTAGATTAGTAAGACAATGGCAGAGTCTACAGTCCACCAGAGCCGATCAAGAGACCTTGACAAGCTGCTTCTCAGACCTGGCAATCTCGTAGCTCCCACCTTCGAACCCGGTGCTCAAGTAAGCTGTTTCTTTATCGGGAAATTTAACAAACAGGTGCTGCGCAATAATTTTTAATTGTTTGTTTTGTTTAATTTTTGTAGCTGAGAGATGATCTTCAAGAGTATGCAAGAATATTGGTTGTTGGGGCTGGTGGTTTGGGTTGTGAGTTGCTAAAGGACTTAGCTTTATCAGGTTTTAAGAATCTGGAGGTCATTGATATGGACCGTATCGAGGTTACTAATCTCAATCGCCAGTTTCTCTTCAGGTTTTCGTTTTTCCATCCTTAACCCATTTGCTTTTACCCTTTTCTTTTCTCTGTTGAATTCATGGCTGTTTGAATTGGTATGTGCCCTTGGGTTGTAAAAACTACAAACTGGTTTTGTGGGTTGTGGGTTAAATAGCACTTGGAACTTGAATTTTCTTTTCGCCCTATGTCAACTGATAGGACTAACTTAAAGGAAACATTGCAAAACCTAGTCAGGGGTTATATCTTAAACTGTGGGACAAACATAGTTGTAATTGTATTTAGGTATATCTATATCAAGGGAGAAATATGCCTATTTGGATGGTAATTGACGAATAAGAGCTCATCTTGCATTGAAGGCAAAGGAAAGGAAAAGGAGTAGACAAAATAAAAGAGGATATAACTAGGATGGAAACGTGTTTAGTTATGGAAACAAAGTCCCAGAGGCAATATTTTGACAATTTTTCCTCCCTCTAATAAGTACGATAGAGAGAATAGAGACAGAACCAAGTTAATTTTTTCCCCACAAATATTTCTTTAAACAATTCATAATTTAAGTGTGTATCCTTACATTTACATTTAGATCTAGACCAATGATTTTAATTAACTTAATTTTCACAATTAGATTTGAAAACTAGAAAATATAAAAGCAAAACATAAAAAAAAAATCTGAGAAATATAAACAAGAGAGAGACAAAGAGAGAGAGAGAGAGAGAGGGGTTTTAACATTATTGAAAGAAAATGAATATCATTATTGAAAAAATCATTTAATAATTAAAACATTCATCATATTGAGAATTGAAAATTGGTCATGTTCTCAAACAAATGGGATTTAATGATGGAGAGGAGAGGATTGAATGATAACAAAAAATATGCATTTGTGATGAAATTATTATTTTGTATTTCCAACTATATTAGATTTAACTTTGTGCTGGAGTAAATATTTTGTTTGATTTATGATTGCTTTAATTATTTATTTTATTATTAAATATATTTGGAAAAATGATTCAGTGACCTAGTAAATTATAATATTATTATATTATTTTTTTATCAATGAATTATGTTTTTAATGATGATTACAAATCTTTTCTTAACATGATTTTGATGAGTGGAGAAATTACCATTTAAAGTTAATAAAAAAATAATGCTTATTAATAAATTAAAGTGAGAATAATGATATCTATTTTATTTTCCAAACATTGCAAGTTTGATGGTAACATATATCAAGAGTAAACCAGACTTTCTGGTATTTTATTTTGTGTTGCCCCTCATCAACCAAATAGTCAAAGATCTTCACTTTGCGAAACCAAATACAATTCCGTCTGTATCCTATTCTTATCCCCTTTGTCCTAGTAGTTTATATCTCTTGTATCCCGAGACAATAACCAAACACTAACTTATTGCTCACAAAGGACACCTGATTGTTCATTTGTTAGGTTTTTGGTAATAAAGAATTACTCATTTAAGAACTTTTCTATAAAAGGAGATAAGAAACACCTTGGTTACTTGTTATTGGTCCTAATTGTTGTGTATCAATATGAAGTGGTTGATTATTCTTAATTTTCTCCAGACTGGCATATCATGTGGTACTTCACTGTTTTATATGACTAGATCTATGTGCACTATCAAGTGCATTTTTTTTCCTCTCCTTGTCTGCAAGTATCAGCATTTTCATTTAATGTCATAAACCTTTCTGCTTTGATGTTCATACGTTATCATATATTTTTTGGTTCCGCTTTGAAAGTGGCTCCTGATTTAGTGCTCTTATTTTAGGCTTGAAGATGTTGGGAAGCCAAAGGCTGAGGTGGCAGCCAGGCGTGTGATGGAAAGAGTTAGTGGTGTGAATATTGTGCCTCATTTTTGCCGGATCGAGGACAAGGACATTGATTTTTATAGAGATTTTATTATTATTGTACTTGGTCTTGATTCTGTTGAGGCTCGAAGCTATATAAATGCAGTAGCGTGTGGTTTTCTTGGTGCGTGCTTTTAACCTCTTTAGCTTGTGATGATTTTGTGTTAGAAAGAGAGATTAGGAGCTAAACCTTTCCTCCTAGCTACAAGGCTGTTTTTTTCACCCGAGCAAGGGGACATCAGGCCTGTTATGTATAGTATGAATTTATTTGTGTAAGGTGTGCATTCCAGATACAAGGGTGGTATCTGACAATGGCCTCGCACACATGGGAAAAAGCTGTAAATGTTAGTACCTCAGAGTATGCTCATGTCATGTCCTTGTGGAGGGACATGATATTGCATATAATTTCTTTATATGATTAGATGACAAGACTTCAGTGATGAAGTAGCATTATCCTTTCACATTCTGATAGCTACGGGTATGAGCTACTTCAGATATGGCATATTTGAAATACCATCCTGTTAGTTCTCCATAGTTGTGTATGTGGGAGCAATGACCACAGGCTTTTTACTGTCCATGTTGGAAATTGTATGGGACCTTTATAGTTTTCCTAATAGCCGTAGTATTCTCTAGCTGCATGCAATTTTTGAGTTTTGTATTTGATATGCTAGCATAAAATGCTATTCTGTGCTTTTGAGATTAAAAAAATCACTTTGCTGAAAGGGTCACTTTATCCTTGTTGATCTCATGAGTTGTCCATCATTGTTTCCTTGGTGATTAGAATATGATTCTGATGACAAGCCAATAGAAGAAACAGTCAAGCCGATGGTAGATGGTGGGACTGAAGGTTTCAAGGGGCATGCTAGGGTTATAATACCAGGATCCACACCGTGCTTTGAGTGTACCATCTGGCTTTTCCCTCCTCAAGTGAAGTTTCCTCTATGCACCCTTGCAGAAACCCCTAGAACTGCTGCTCACTGTATTGAATATGCTCACTTAATTAAATGGGATGAGGTAATGCATTATCCATCATTTCTCATTACTTAATTGACAGTTTTGAGTTGATTGCTATTATCTTAAGACCATTGTATTCTAGGTTCATAGCGGAAAGACTTTTGATCCAGATGACCCAGAACATATGAAATGGGTTTACACTGAGGTAAGATTTTGTAATCAGTATTATTAATATTTTATTTTATTGTTAAAGCCGAGTTTCAAGGCTTGTCTTTTCAACTTGTGCTCTTCCCATGTTCCTCAGGCTGTTAAGAGGGCTGAACTTTTTGGTATTCAAGGTGTTACGTATTCTCTTACTCAGGTAATTTTACATTCCGTGAAGTTTATTTCTGGTCTGGTTTCTTTTGTTCTTTTAGCACATACCTCAGCACATCTTAAGAGGCAAGTTCATTGTTAACCTAAAAATTGTCTATTTGTTATATGGACGCATATATTTTATTTTCCTTTTTTTTCCTATCCAAAGCCTCTGGTAGGAAACTCTTACAAAACACTTTTTTTTGTGATAAGAGTAAGTTTGTTCCTTCTTGCAGGGTGTTGTGAAAAACATCATACCAGCTATTGCCTCCACCAATGCAATTGTATCAGCTGCGTGTACGTTGGAAACCTTGAAGCTTGTATCAGGATGCAGCAAAACTCTAAGCAACTATCTTACGTGTGTGGCATTCTTCTTCATTTTGCTTTATTTTGGAATTTCATCTTGTCCTTGTGTGGTGGTGGATTATTTATTATAAACCATATAACAATCACAAATAGACTTGCTCTTGTCCTCTCATTTCTTGTTATGAAGAACAACTTTTTCTTCAATGTCGAGTACCTTTTATGCTCAACCTTGTTATTACTATCTGAATGCTTAGCTGGGTGTGGGAACCATAATTGCCTCTTACAATACCATATATGTTACTGAATCTGATGGAACTATGTTGACAATTGAATTGAAATCTAAGCAAAAATGGGGGATCTATTTTTTTTTTTTGCTAACCCTTTTCTCTTAACAAGCTAGAGGAAAGCGTGTGCTGAATGATCTGAATGCTCTGCAGGTATAATGGTGTGGAAGGTCTACACATCAAAGTGACTGAATTTGTGAAGGACAAGGATTGCCTTGTTTGCGGTCCAGGTGTTCTTCTTGAGCTGGACACTTCAGTTACTTTACAAAAGGTTATTTTCCGATTCTCATGGCTACTGTTCATTTTAGTTTGTTGATGGATATACCTGGTTTGCTTTTATATTTATTGGTTTTTGTATGAACAGTTTATTGATATGCTTGAAGAACATCCTAAGCTACTCCTCTCAAAAGCAAGTGTTAGACACCAAGCAACGAATTTGTACATGCAAGCACCTCAAGTTCTGGAAGAGATGACTCGATCGAATCTAAACCTGCCACTCTTTGAACTTATGGGTAAAGTTCCAAGGGACATCGTTCACGTGACTGGTACAACTAGCAGGGATGACAAGAAAGCTTCATGTCTGAGGAAATTATGCCTTGTTTTCAAGGGAGCTGATGCTGTTACAGATCAGGATATGGCTGTCGGAGCTTAATTTGCTCTACAGCTTGGTATTTACGTGCAGAACGTTTCACCTGCCAAGTGTAAGGTCTCCCAGAAAATTTCTTCCTGATGATGGAAGTTCAGTGTCAATGATCAATGGGTTCACGAAGGAACACCTGCAGATGTAAGTACATTACCAAGATAACAGATTTATTAGCAAAGATTTTAAGTTCAAGTTCAGAGAATTGTTGCGATGAAAATAGGTTTTGGCTTGGACAGGCTTTTTGTGGTCTTTGTACTAGGAATTGGATAGATGGGCTGGTTCCTCGAGAAAAAAAATGCTTGCCCCATCTTTTCACCGAAGATCATGTGTGAAGGGAAAAGGAGCCTTTTAATGCCTACGAGTCCATTGTGTCATTGGAGACAGCACCAATGCCGCTCGCCCAGCCCACGCAACTAGTTTTTATGCTTGGAGCAACTCTCTCTCAAATGTTTAACCGCAAACCAGTAGCTCACTTCAAGAGATTTAGGATAGCAAACTAAATTTTTTTGAAAGCAACATGGCCCAGAAGATCACGTAGATCGGGCCCAAGTGGTATCACCCCATGCTGCTATGCACAAGCTGGGGTCCCTCGGCCAGCCAGCAAACCGTGTGGACCAGATGACAGGCAGCCATGGTTCAGGCACTTGCTTTCCAAGAAGAGTAAAGTGCATATGAAGTTTCGAGCTCTAAAAGTGCATGCAATTTGGCCTAGCAAGCCAATAACACCCCATGCATTCCACAGGTATCCTTTATTACAACGCACACCAGGTAATAGGGTCAAGCTCTCTGCTTTCCCTCATCCATAAGTATATGACTCTTGGACCCACTCTAGGTCTGCAACAAATAAAGAAGCATTCCGTGGCCATTATTAAACCAAAACATCACTGCCCTTGCAATCATGTCCCAAAACATGGCCATCAAAGTGTAAAAGGTGTTATTTTAACACTTTGGTTTGGGAGTGCGGTTGAAAAATTATTATTTTAATACTTTAAAACCGAAATATTCTGTTTCGATTAAAAGAACAAAACACCAATCAATACGGAATTAACAACTTTAGCCGCAACTACAGAATTGAGATTGGGCACTGATTACTGAAGAACTCTTACTATTACAAGCTAGCAAGACAAGGAGCTAGCTTTGGTCCGAATGCATGTGTGGGACTGAGAGAGACAGCTCCCATCCATTCACAGCCATGTACAGTTTTAGAGATCGAGTCTATCCTGGATTAGATTTGTAGGTGCGGGCTGTTACTTGCTGCTTCTCATCTCTTTCCATCGACTGGATAATATCAGATGACATTTCATGATTCTTGTGGGGGTATTGAGAGCTTAGCCAGAATGGCCAGCTGCCACCACAAGACCCCACCACCTCACATGCATCCTCTATAACTTTACCTCTCACCTCACATGCCTTTCCTCTATTTATATAGCCCGCAAATTCCCATTTCACAGGAGAGAAAATAGAGGAAAAGTGACCCGAAGAGTAGTAGAACTGAAGCTCTCCTCTTTGTTCCTGTGCCTTGCTCGCATCTTCAAACTCTACTTTCGAGTAGCCTGGCAGCAGAAAGAGAGCTGTGTTTTTCTTGGCTTCGGAAATGGCTATGGAGTTAGAAGATGATCTGTTCTTTGCAGACTTGAGCAAGCAAATATCTCTTCTAATAATGGACGACGAGGACCCAGTGACAACTTTCCCTCCAGTTTCTTTTCAGGTTCTTCACCGTATATACCCGGCCTCTCATTTCACCCAAAACCGTTTCAAGTACTTGTGTAGCATCGCTAGCTAGAGCTTTGCATAGCTGATCAATTAGGGTTTACTATAAATTTTGCAGGCTTTCTCCAGAGGCAACTATCCAAGTGCGCCATCTCATTTCATCCATGAGCAAAACTGCAGAAGAGAAAGCTGCAAAGGAACAGGAGTTTTTATCCCCAAGTCTTCACATCCAAGAAGGAAACACAGACAAGGAAGATACGGCCAAAAGTCTAATGACAGGCAGCATCGTAACACGAGAGTGGTTTCTCAAGCATCAGACAACAACGTGCGCTTTCAAATCCAAGAACGACTAAATTAAGCCTCTAGCCGTGCACATATGCTCCTGAAGTGCATGATTCGATACTTTCTACTACTAATCTTATTTCCAACAAGGGATTCAAGCAAAGATATGATAGATTATGGTCTGTTTGCCGAAGATGTACATGGGAAGGAAAAATCACTCCAGTAATCACTCGGATACTCCTTATTTACTTCTAGATCCAGCTATAGGGGGTTCACCAAAGGATTGTGCCTCTCCAATAAAGGAAATGTGTGCTTGTTATGAAGTGCTGTATAGCATAAGATTGTTATTAATGTGATTGACTACTTTATTTTTTTTGCAAATTGCAAAAGAGTTGTTCATTTCAAGCTCCTCGAACTCTGCACAGCCACTTCTCTTCCAAGCTGTTCAAGAATTACAAGCGCATGAACATTAAACTTCTGCCGATGTTGTAGCACAACCCCATTGTCTTCTTCTTCATCTTTTTGTGGGGGTGTTTCTCGTCCATAGAATCAAGAGAAGAAAGTAAATAAAACACACAGGAATCTAAAGTGACAGCGTAAAGCAATCTGCCTGTGCTGTATACGTACTTTCATGCAACTTGCAATCCAAGCTAGCTAGCTCAAAAGATTTCAAAATACGATGCTCCTATCTGTTATTGCCTTCCTGGATTCTGTCGATTCCTTGTTGCAGGCTGTACGTACGTGTAAGTGGAGGATGGGCTGTCATTTTTTTCTGATGCATTTGAATGTTAAGAGTCTCCTCAAGTCTTTCTCTTCTTTGAACTTCAATCATTATGTTTCTCATGGATCGGATCATTTACATAGATTTTTTACAGAGAAGTTAATATAAAGTATAATCTATCAATAATCTTACGAGGTTCTTGGATCATTTCGTTAAGTGTCCAGACTTTATTATCCATAATCTTTGCTTTTTAAACTTTATTATTCAACTGTTTAGATCCAAATAATTTATTAAATTCTTCTGATCAGGTTACTGTTTGGGTCAACCTTTAAAACGGTGGAGGAAATAGAATTAATTCCCCGTTATGTACATGCAAAATACCCCGTAAAGAGTTATTAAATTTTGAGTGTGAGTTAAACTGAATCAATAAAAATGATATTTATTAAAATAATAATAAAAAAATATTTTTAAAAAAAAGAAAAGTTAAAACATTCACCTAATTATAACCAGCTCAACTCCTCTTCTTCTTTTTTTCTTCTCTTAAACTTAACACTATAGTGTGGTTGATAGCAGTGACTCAGATATTGTTTAGAGATATAGTTGAGTTTGTTTCTTATAATATTTTTTATTTAAAAATGTATTAAAATAATGTTTTTATTTTAAGAAAATCATTTCTGAAAACTTCAAAAAAACAATCATATAAAATAAAAAATAAAAAATAAAAAATTTTATTTTTTTAAAAAAAAATACGGTGTTAAATAAAATTAATAATTAATCATTTTTTCCTTTCATGTCATTTTCAAATCTTATCCGACATCTCATGTTTTACACGTACTCCATGGCCCAGGCATCTTTTCTTTTTCAAATTTCCATTTCTTGCTTAGTTTCACTTTCATTTTCCCAAACTGGTAACTCAATATCACGTGACATGGCCATGTCATTCAACTTTCTAACATAGTTTTAAAAATATCCTCAGGTTAATATTCATATAGTATTCATGATAATTTAAGAAATTAACTCAATCAACTCCTTACTTGATTTTTCTAAGTCTAGAAATATAATCTTTATATTAATTATATTATAGTCCTTAATTTTTAAGATATATTTTAATTAAGTCATATTTAATTAAATTATTTTCTGACCAATGATTCTTAATGTATGTAACTCATTAGGTTCGTAATATGTTGACCTAAATGTAAATTATAATTCTTAATTAAATAAAATTAACTAAATTAAACAATTTAATTTATTATCAATTCAACAACTGATTAAGTTATATGTGAAGATCATATGGATCATTTAGTTATGATTTTCCAAATACTAAAAAAATCAATAATGGTTTGAATTAACCTTTTAGTAATCGTTTTTTCAATGTAATTAATATTCTTTTATCAATAATATTTTTGTTTAACATTAAAGTACTGAGAAAATCTATGATGTTTAATCATGTATATTTTCTACATAATGATCATTAATTATTTGAATAAGATTTGAAATTATTTTTAAATATTACTCCACCTTGACCAAGAATTTCTCAGCCGATACTATTTCAAAATATGTAAAAAAAATCTCTTTCGCTCAAGTAAATACGTATAGTTAACAAGCAAAGAAGAGTACCTAATCCATCCTTGTCTAATACGTGCAGGGCTCATAGATTCTTGAGGGGTCCCGACCCAAGAAATATGAAGAGAAAAGGAGTAAAGATTATGATGGAATATTTGCTTTGATTTCTTTAAATAAAGAGAGATTATAATTTTCATACTAAAATCTAGTGGCTGCCAACTTGCATGGATGATTGCAATCGCAGACATGCGGTGGAATTATTGAATAAATAAATTATGGATCTTGCGGGTTACCAGTTACCACACAGACAGATGTTCTCGTATCTCGGACACCCACTTGCTCCCCCCTCAGAGAGTCCTGTGCCCACATGAGCGCCGCCTCAGATGAAAAAACAATTAATACATTGCTTCAATCATAAGGCTCCTTCACGGGTTGGAAGTTTGTGTTCATCCCTCTAATCTTGAATATTTATTAGTTTGGGCTTTTCACTTTTATTTATACAAAAAATTAGTTTAATTAATATTTGGTAAAATCAATGGCAGGATCTGTAATGAATGTTCACAAAGGGACCAAATAATGATAATATCGATAATAAAAGATTGATATCAGTATAAATAAAAAGAAAGGGTCTAGGATAATATAAAATGAAAAGATGAGGGATTGATATAAGCTTTCTATCCTCTATCACGTGACAGCTAGAGGGAAACAAATGGTTTATAGTGGTCCAGGGCAGACACAGTCATTGACATAAGTAACGACAAGTGACCATGTGAGCCGTTAGTTGTGGAGTCCAATTTATTTAGACATAACTGCTAGCATATTTAGTACACTGTTCAACCCTATTCATTGCATTATAAATCGCAATAATAATTATATTGTTTTTTATTCTTGTTCTCATTTTTTAAGGATTTTTTCTGTTTATTTTATGTTTTAATTTGTACATATTGAAAATTCTATTTTATTATTTTTTTTGCTTTTATTCTCGTTAAGACATAATAACATTATCAAAAAAAACTTTTTGTACTCTTGAAGTTATTTGATTTGATCAAGACGGAGTGCGGGATAATGAGCTAATATTTATTAAACTTAGTCTAATATGACATGTTGATTTAAGTGATTCATTGATTTAGGGTTTGATTTAAAATTTATTTTTTAATTGATTTGAAAGTTGACCTGGTCAAATTTGGTTAATCCAATAAATTAACCCACAACTTGAATAACCTAACTAACTCAAATGATACCCGATAAAGTTCATTATAATTTTTTTTTTAAATAAAATTATTAATAAAGATTTCTGGTTTTTTTAAAACTTTATTCAAAATCATATTTAAAATGATATCATTTTGAGATAAACTAAAAGTAAATCATTGATGAACAAGTTGATCCCATAAAACTCATCCGAATCCAATACATATGATATCGTAAAATTTTCCATTTGACAATTTTTTTATATTTTTTTTATTGGTAATTTTGTATCCTATTAAGAAAAACAATTATTCACTCATCCTAAACTTCAATATGATATTTACATATCTTAATATATATATATATATATATATATATATATGGGTGTGTATATTACTATTTTATTTAATAATAAATAAAATGTATACCATGGATCTAGATGAAACTTGATTCTTAGAATATAAATATCTAAATTTTTTGCTCTAAAAAAAACCCAACTCATGAAAATGCATTACCATCCCTGATTTTGGCCCAGTCTTCCAAGGAAGAATAAGATGAAATGTGAAGAGGCAAATCTTCATAACCCTAAATTCTTACAAAAAAAAATAATCAAAACATGTCAAGCATTTGAAAATTTCTTCCCCGAGTTTTTATATGTCTTTGATTGTTTGTTTCCGAGAAGAGAGGCACCAGGCTGAGTGACATTACAGGGCTCAAACCTATAATTATTACAAGGATCAATCTAAGCCTACTGGTCTAGCTAGAAAATAGAGGCCCAGAGATTTGCAGTACAATTCAAATCCAAAATAATTTAAACTTGACCCAGCCCATATCTGTCAAACCAGCCCAATTTCCAAGTTTCAAATTCAAACCCTTAACCGTCCGTAAGCATAACTTTTGGAGATGATTTGGAGAGCCACGTGGTTCATCAAATATTAATTAGAGTAAACTAGCCCTCTTTCATCAATATATACGTGTGTGTACGCGCGCAATACTTTTTATTTAATCCTTATTTCCTAAAATATAAAAACTAAACATAATAGAATATGAAAAAAAAACCATACAAAAATTGTTTATTTCTTATCATTGTTTTAATGACATTTTATAGATATGTACAACTAAGGAAATAAAATAAGTAATTATCCAATAGCTATCTGATGATGGCCATTAACTCTACACAATATATTTTCAGACAATGGCAATCGATATAAGATCTCATATTTACATTATCATGTCCAATCCCATCTTCTAACTAGGCTGCTTGCATGCGGGAGTTTGACTCTGAATTCAAAAGTACAGATTCAACAACTTCCTCTTCCTCGGGCAGATCATCGGAAAACATTTCGAGTTGATTGAGGTTCCGGACAAAATGAGTGAATGAAGGGAAGTGCTCTGGTGAGAAAAAATCAGCTCCCATTCTCTGATAAGTGAACAAATCAACCGCACTTGTACCTGATATGTTCTTCTTTATCTGCTCAAACCCGTGAGGAGCTTTAGAAACCACCGAGTTCTGCCCAGAAATCTCGACCCTGTGTTTTCTGCAAACTATTCTAATCTGTGCCAACATCGACTCTGGGCTGGACAAGGACTCCTGAGGCTGATGCTTATCTGACAGGTCCATTCCTGGCAAGATCATTTTGCATGAATTCCTTGCAAACATCTCTGCAACTGCTTCATAGCCATCTCTACTGACAGTGTTATAGAAGCCGGCTGTTAGTTCAGAAGGGTGGGCGCGTGTTTTGTACCATGAATGCATGAGAGGGATTTTGCCATGGACAGTTACAGGAGTGTTACTGAAAGAAGTAGAGGCGAGAGAGAGAAGACGATCTCCATGAGACAAGAGCTCGCTTGAATACCAAGAAAGGAAGAAATCACCATATGGGGAGTCCCAAGATCCCCCGTTGTCTTTGAAGAACTGGCTCGAGTTTGGGAACTGGTCATAGCTCGGTGCATCATGTGGACCGCCGAGTCCCCATAATGGGTTCCCGGCTGCCTCAGCTTTCTCCTTGAGAAGGTTCAGCATGTTTTTATCATAACATTGAAACTCTCCGACACCAGGGATATTGGTATGACTTGCAAGGTGGCGATGACAGGGATATAGGAGCTCCCCATCTGGTCCAAGACCCACTGTGACACCCTGCAAAAGCATGCATGTATTAGCCAGTAATCATCATCAGTGCACTGAATCCTAAGACATTTAGTGTTTAATCAAAGCATTCAAAACTCAGAAATTCTTACCGTAATCGTGGAACCAAAGAAATTTGAGAATGAAGACTTGAAGCTTTCACAAAATTCCTGATAAACTTGAACTGGAGTCTTCCCATTAAGAACTGGAACTTCATCAACAGCCAATGACAAGCACTCTCTGTAATGATCCCCTGACCGATCCGCATGGTAGATACTGGGTTCCAAATCACCTATATGTGATACCCACTCAGGAAGGGGAATTTTCGGCTGTTTGCTACCATGGAAGCAGAGCGACACATGGAGCTTAAGACCTGCATTCTGAATCATCTCCGCGAGCACAAGGTATCCCGACCAGTCATACTTCCCCATCGATTCCTTCTCAACTATTCCCCACCACACTGGTAGCTCCACGCCGTCAATACCTAATAACTTCAAAGCTCTAAGTCCCGCTGCAATCGCTCGTGCATGGTTTACTGTGTTGCAATCAGAAACTGCATCCAACGGCAGCCCAACAAATACTCTCACACCATCGAGCTAAATAACAAGATTGCAAAAGATCAATTTAACACCCTCTCCTTCAGCAAACATGGTTAATGCAATGATAAACATAAATCCTCAAGTACCAATAAAATAATTACTGTAACTAATTCTGAGAAAACAAGCATTTTTTCTCAGCAATACCTAGTCCATATCGTTCCAAAGATTAGCTTAAACAAAAACGCAGCAGAAATAATTCAATTTCTAATTGCAACAGTGAGCGATTTCGATAACCAAAACATGGTTGTTGCAATGATAAAATCATCAATCCCACTCAAAGGAAATTCCTTTATTTTTCAAAATTTTGCATATAATTCAGCAATAAAAAATGGGACATAGTTTATCAAAATAAAACCTTGAAATTATCTTCCAAATAACTGTATCAGAATAAAAACAAAAAAAATCAATTCCTAAGTGAAACCAACAACATCTAAATCTTCAAGTAAACAAGAACTACAAACAAAAATAGAAAAGGAAAGAAGAAGAAGAAGAAAACTTGAGTTTTAAAAACCTTACCGATTTGGGTTTCGACGGAGACCCACGTTGGGGAAGTCTATCGGATCGGACAGGCGAGGATCGGACAGCATTTAAAGTAAAGCTAAGCCCAGAATTTCTCCACCTTTTACTTTTAGTATTAGGAAATAAAGAAACCCTCTTCTGAAAATTACAAAACCTTATCTCTCTGTAAGATGACAACACACTTCTACTCGTGCAGATTTTTGCCTGAGAAGAGCTTCCAATCACTGAAACCTCCATAGCCACTTGGAATGAAATTGAAGAAAAATAAAATGAATTATTACAGAGCTTGAGCAAACAGGAAGAAAGAAAGGGAGGAGAGCTTGAATGATGTTTGCGGAGAAAGAGGTGTTTTTGGGTATTTTATAGACGCTTTTATGGGATTAGTCAAAGAGCGAATGCCACTAAAAGCACCTGCCGCGTTTCTTTCTTTTATTTTCTTATGGTTGTCATTTTTCAGCCATAAATAGAATTACTTTAGCATTACTGGATATTAAATAAAAATGATAATTAAGAATTTTAAATTTATAAATCATTCATTAGATCATGATTAGGAATTGAAATATACTTAGGTGTATTAATGGAGTATCCAAAATATGTATTATTGTTCGGATAAGAAACACAGTTTTGAGATTAGATTTGAAATCGCTGTGTTAATAGAGAAACTTCTTAGAATGATATTATTTTGAGATTTTTTTTCCGATTAAGTGGATGATGATCAACTTTCTATCCATAACACCTGTCTTGGATATTGAATTAAAGAGTATTTATGAGTTAAATATTAGTTGTTTTTCAAATTGTTTTTTATTTATAAATATATTAAAAAATATATTTTTAACATTGATTTAATATGAATTTGATGAATATCAATTTAAATATCATTTATGTAATTTAATATGAATATCAATTTAATTGAAAACAAATAAGATTTTTTATAAAAATATTTTTAAAATACAAAAACAACAACTATTAAATTTGAGTAGATTTAAAGGTTATATTTGACACTGTATTTTAAAAATAACCGTAATCACACTATCAAACAAGATCCTTATAAATATCTTTTTGTGTAGACTATATTTTTTTGAAAAAAATAAAAACATAAATGATTGAGCTGTTGCTACCTTATTAATGAAGAAATAAAATAATGAAATCATGGATAAGGCCTCGCATGAACCCTTGACTCGTATACTTAAAACACCAACTAGCATTGGATTGAATGTGTCTACTAAATTTGTAAACTCATCTGGCAAATCCAACTGTCGACGCCCGCCATAGTTTCATAACTAGATTGGAGTTCCTGTTTTGTCGGAACTAGATTTTTTTAAACAAGAAGAAATTGTTCAGGAACAATCCAAGAGATAGGATATTGGTTTTATTATATTCAATAATAATATTGTCTATTTAATAATATAATTAAAAAAATCAGCAGCAACAACAACAAATAAATAAAACTAGCTAATTCCCCCGCGCGTTGCCTCGGGTATTCTTGTGTATATAATTTAACATAATTAAATCCACAACGATCAAAATTATAATTGATGATAAAACAAAAATAAAAATTATTAGCTGGAAAAAATCATTTAATCTGAAAATTTTAAAAAATATATGTTCTATGTTGCGGGTTGAGCGAACAATTTTTATAGGATTTGCTTGATCAAAATTAAAATACAATATTTATATATACAAAATTTAATATAATAAAATTGCTCAACACACCTTATCATAACAATAGCAAAATCAAAGCCTTGAAATCAAAAAATATCATTGCTTTTACTGCTAAAACAATAAAAATTATTAAATTATCCTGGGAAAAAAAACTCAAAAACATTAACAAAAGAATAAGTAAGAGAAACAATTAAATTATTATTATTATTTTTATTATTATTATTATGTTAATAATGAAAGAAACAAAAATACATGAAAGACTAAAAATATCCTAGAAACTTTAACAAAAGATTTAAAAAAAAACTATTATTGTTTTTACTGTCAAAACAACAAAAATTATCAAATTATCCGGAGGGAAAAAAACATTAAAGAAAGAGCAAGCAAGAAAAACAATTTAATTATTATTATTATTATTATTATTATTATTATTATTATTATGTTAATAATGAAAGAAACAAAAATTAATGAAAGACTAAAAATATTCAAGAAACTTTAACAAAAGATAAAAAAAACACAAAAAAAAAATTATTATTGCTATTACTGGCAAAACAAAAAATATTATCAAATTATCGGGAGAAAGAAAAAAAAAACAGAAGAGTAAGAACGAAAAACAATTAAATTATTATTATTATTATTATTATTATTATTGTGTTAAATACACTTATATATACATGGACAAAAGTAGGGATTATGCTAGAAATTCAAAAAAATAAAAGTGTAAGGGCTGAAATGGAAATCAAATATAAAGGGATTAAATTAAAAAAATTAAAAGTTAAAGGGCTTAAATGAAAATTACATTTATTGTCAATTGAAATTGAAGGACGAAATTGCAAAAATCGGAACTTGTGTACCGAATTCATTGAGTGATTTACAGCCAATCCGGAAATCAAAAGTAGTAGGACCGAAGTGAAACTTTCACATTCAATTAATTAAAATCGGAGGACCCAATTGAACTAAATCAAAACTTATATAACAGAAATCAGGACCAAAAACCAAATTAAAAGTCGAGGGACCGAAGTGAAAAGTAAGAAACAATGGGGGACTCTCCTGCACATTTACGTGCAGGAGAGAGAGAAACGTGGTCGGCGGCTTTAACCGGCCTCCGCTGTGTCCACGGATATTTTTAGGTTACACGCGCCACCGCGGGAGGAAGACCACGAGGCGGCGCATCGAAATAGACTTCTGAAACCAATTTCCGGCCACCGTATGACGCCGCACGCGCCACCTAAACAGGGCGTGAGGCGGAAAACCGTCTGGCGCGTGCGCCTCACGCCCTGACAGACACCGAATTTAAAATTGAAAAAATAGGGTCAATTATCGTTCTAATCCTGGACCCAATTCATTGTTTTTGTCTTATTAGGGGCTATAACCGTATTTAGCCATTTCAGAAAATATTAAAAAAACCAAAACTTGCGACTGACCGGTCCGGACGCGCGCAATTACACCGGTGCCCCTCAGCGGGGTGCCTTATTTTGTCTTATTATAAGGGGTGAAATCGTTAATACATTGTTCACAATTGATTATTTTTTTTAAAAAAAAAGGACAGGACAAATGAAAAACCGAAAATGGCCTCGTTTGCCCAGCCACTTCTGCCGCGCGGACGAAGGCCAAAATCGCCTCCACACTGTCGCGATCCACAACGATCTGTGAGAGAAGCTACAGTGTAACAGGCAACGCGGTTTATGTGTTTTGTAATTAGTCCGGGTCAAGCTGAATTAGCACATAAAACTCATGAAATGGCTTATAAAATCAAGGTAGCTCCATAGAAGGATGAATCATTAAAATGTAATTGTAAAAGAACTTCAAAAAAAAAAACTTAAATCATCTCAAATCAATCTTTCAAACTCGTACCTCCTGTCATGAAAACAAAATCATCTCATAAAAAAACTTGAAAAAATTATGAAGTTGAATTTCAAATTAACAAAATTGCAATCAATAAAATGTAGAGAGATGAAATAAAAAGGTTTCAATAAAAAAATAAACACAAAACAAATAACAATTAAAAATAAAGATTAGATCTGACATAAAATAAAATAAAATATTAAGAGATGCAATTGAAAAAATAACTCAATTAAGAGAATAATATAAAATGCTGAGAGATGCAATTGAAGAGACAATGTAATGAAGAGAATGATTAAGAACAAAAAAAATCATAATTAAAAGAATGAAGATTGGATCTAAATAAGAAAAAACATCAGATGAGGATAAAATTGAAATAAAAATCTAATTTATTAGATTATTTAAAACAAAAAAAAATAAAAAAAATAGTGATTAAATCTTAAAGAAAAATAAATTATAATGATGGTGATGTTGTAGAGAATAAAACATCATTGTTGAAGCTGATATTTAGCATGAGAATACGAGTATCCCAACACGCATATATATGAGTGATATGAATATACAACTCACCTTGCAATATTAAATAATATTTTTTATATATTAAAGTACTAAATTTCATTTAAAATAAATAAATAAATAAATAAAATTAAAGTCAAAGACAGTGTAATTATTTATCGTGCTTCAAAAAAAAAATCCTTGCTTTCCATTTTTTTTCCTCAGTTGGTATATTAATCATTTATCTATGAAAAAACAATAATTAAAAGATAATGATTGTTACAAGAAACCTTATCGTGTACATTTCATGCTACCAATAATTATTATTTAACTCCAAAAATACTTTTCATTTAATAATAAAAGATATTTATTGGAATTATTCCATGCATTGGTGAGGATGAATTTTCTCTTTAAATTATTTAAAAATATATTAATTAAATTAAGTTGCGTATTTAGAAAAAATCTAAACTCTGATTTCAATGTTCGGATCTTGAGCGAATAAATCTTCTTAATTATGACCTTATCAATTTTTTTAAAATTAAAATACCTTGGACTCGGTGATGGATACCACACACACACACACACTGGATAAAAAAACAGCGAGTCATGCTGAATAATTACGTGGATGCAGGGAAACATATGGCCGGCCAATCTGTTGACGTGGAAAGGCAGATGGCCACGTCATGCCAACGACCCTATCCTTAATATTATTCTACTTCAAGAATTCAATGATGAAGATGAGGACTGGGGCATGACACCTGGGTCTCACTGAGTGGCCAGTGGTTTTGTGCTGACTCATTTCCAGGCCAGATTTTTGGCAAGTTCTCCCCGGGACAGATCTTCTGGCCATTGATGGCCGACCAAGGGCACTCATTCAAGGGGCAGAGATTTGAGTTTGTGGATAAGAAGAAGATACTTTAAAACTACGTCGTAAGCTGTGAATAGTAAAGACGTTGCTGGGCTAGATTCTATTGAGCTCTCCTTTCATTCACTAGGTTTGGTCAATGACTCACGCATCAAATGGATATGTTTTATAGTCTGGTTTTTCTATAAAATAAAAATAGATGAAACGATGGATTAAATAAAGTTGTTGGATAGGGGAAAAAAATAATGACCTGATTTTTTTCGATTCATAATCAATTTATAATTATCCATTACTAAAATATCAAAATTTCTTTGATAGTCTTTTTGTTCATTTTATTTATTAGAATTTAGTTGTAAAGTGTAACTACGTAGAGGTGTAAAACTACATATAGAGCACACCCTCAGGTAATAAAGATATAAAAAATAAAATACAATGTTAAAATTCAGACTTTAAAATAATTAAGTTTTTGACCCAGTAAAATAGAGATTTTTTCATGAAAATAAATTTATCTTGAATCCTAAAAAAAATAAACGAATAATCAAACAACAGTGAATTTTTTCTACACTCAATCATTTGTTTTTCTTTTCTCTTTTTTATCCTAACGAGTATAGTATAAAAGACTTAATTATCGGAGAGCTAATCAAGAAGAAAAAAAAGAATCTTCTAACAGGAATCTAACACGAAAACAACGTCTATGATGAGAGAGGCTAGACTCATCGCTCATAATGGGGGGCTGGTAGATAAGCATATGCTCGAACGCATGCATGGTCCCATGACTATGAAATAAATGATTTGATTAAACGAGGGAATGCAATCATGAAAGTCATAAACAATTTGAAAAGAATGGATCACCCAATTTAAATGATCCATGTTGGAATAAAACAAAAAACTCTTCGTTTCTAGCCTTATCATGTTAGGCAGAAGAACCAATCCCTTCTATGTTTGTGTTTTACACTTAATTTTAAAAAACATTTATAATTTTTATTTTAAATTAATTTTTTTAAATAATTTTAATAATATATTTTATAATAAAAAATTATTATAAAAAACAACTTTAATAACACTTCAAACATTTTCATTCATGTTTGACAACGGATCCATGATAATCCATTAATTGTGGTTGCCAATTCAAACATCAGCGTTCGGGATGCGGCCACGACTTGAATCTGATGTGGTTGGTGTAGTTTTTGACAGGCAGGCTGCTGCGCTTTTATGACCTCAAAATCCACGTTGAAGCCACGGCATGGCAATTGTAGTTCGTTGAATTTAGCACTCCGTTCCGTTGTACTCTTACGAAGAGAGAGAGAGAGAATATAATAACTTAGTATCCAAGGCAAGCCGTGACTTAGCATCCAATAATTCAATCAAAACTCATTGATTTTAAAAACCTATAAATATTTATAAAATACAAATGTTTTTTTTTTATAAAAAAATCATGTTAGCCCACATAGCATTCAAAGTTAAGGTTTGGTAACTTTGATGTAGATCACCACTTTTCGTGTTACATGTGGCATTGTCAGCACCAGCCAGCATTTGTTATTATAATCTCTTGTGGTCCAATTCATGGTTGAACGATGACACTAATAACGACTGTTTTTTAAATATATCTTAAAAGATCCGATTATTAATTATAAAACTCGTGTGTTTTTGTTGAAAATAATAAATTAGTCCCTTTGGCTTAAAAGATCCAATATTAATAAGCTCCTCTATTTTTCATATTTGTTATAGCTTAGTCCTTTTTTATTTTCCATGACATCTTTTTAATCTAAAATATCCTTACGCTTAAATCCAGAATCTCCGGTCTCTTGTTCTTAACAAGAAATAATTAAAAATACATTTAAAAAATTGGATTTGGAAATTAAAAAAAAACTAACAGTTTATATAAGTCAAATGACTAGCCTATGATTTTTATAAAAAAATACAAGGACTAACTTGTAAAATTATAAAGAATAGAAGGGTTAAATTACAATTTACTATTTAAAAAAATAATGGGGTATCTCTAGATTCCTTCAAAACACTATGATTAACTATAGTTCCATCTGGTGTGTTGCAGTCGATCAAAACCATGCATGCACATTTCTTAGTTGAGGAATCAATGGAGCTCTCCATGATCATCCTCAGGTGGCAGATGGCAGCATTCAAGGTGAAAATTACAGAAATAGACACGTTCAGCACCATATTTAAAAATTACCAGCGTAACAATCATAACCAAGGTGTTTTGTAATTTTCAATCGGAATGTAATGTATTGTTTCGAAGCATTCTGATATTTTGTTTCGGTGTTGTATTGTTTATTATATATATAATTAGATATATTAATTTAACAACAATTTTTTTGTTCAAATCTAAAATTAAAATTATTTAAAATTTTGCAATTTAAATTTCAAATATAAGTAAAAAAATGAGAGTTGTAACTTGATCGACTTGAAGAGTCCAAAGATAACATGAAAAATTGATTAAAAAATATAGTTTAACTAAAAAAATAAGTTGAAATCTTAAAAAAATACTGAAATAATAATATATTGGATCAACTTGACCTGGGTTGTAAGACCATGATAACCTAAAATAAAACAAATCAAAGCAAATTATAAAGTTCAATTCCTATTAAACTCGTTAATGAATAATGAAATTGAGAGAAATGTAATCTAACAAAAAGACACAATAAAATAATTTTTATGAATAAAATTATGAGCCTATATAATATTATGAGAAAGTCATCATCAATCTCGTGATGTCATTATATTCTCTGATTGCTCTGAATTTTAACCTAATATATATCAATATGTCAAGAGATTCATCGTAAAATTTCATCTCAATCTAATGGTCAGATTAAGAGATATGATTGATATAGTAAAACTATATATTATTTTAAAAAAAATTTATTTAGCTGGAACATTCCAAATGAAATTTTCAGAATAGACCAAGATTGTAAGCGAGATAAACTTGTTCTATTTTTTAAACTAAAATGAGATATAGCAAATGAAAGATTGAATGGAATAAAATTGACAACTTTGATCAAGACTACAACAACGATGATAATAAATTATGAAATCACTCATGCCATCATTGACAGGCCTGCAAGGTTAACTAGTAAGTCGCCAGCCCTAACTCGGTCATATTTTAATTTTAAATATAATTGGAGTTAACTTAATTAACCTGGTGGTAGATAAACTTGGTAGAGATCCAATTAAAATTTAAATTGAGGTTTTTTTAGAAAGAAAGAAAGAACTAAAAGTATGGTATTTTGGATTGTCGTCGATTAATCCTCTTAATCAATCCATGATTTAACATTAAACAAAATCATAGAATATATTAAGTTTAATAATTTTGATTTTACCATTTGATTTTGTGTTCTTACTCACCATAAAAAATATACGAGTGAAATGATGGAGGGCGTTCCACTTGTGATGTTGTCAACAACATCTGCTGCAAGAAATTAAAATTACCAGTGATGTTAAGCATTTCCGTAGTCTTCTTGTGTTAACTTAGTGGATTGAATACGAGACTCACTAGCTTGTAAATATTTTATTGTCATAAATTATTATAACAATAAATTAGACCACAGTAGCCAATTAGATGGTTTTGAAAACATGCCACTATTAAGGATAATGAGTGGAAATCGACATGCCAGCACGCTGTAAGTATTCAAGTGGATGGTAAGGATTTGTGAAGCCCTACAAGTAACTGAGGTGGTGGTCCTGGTGGAGCAGGCAGGCCTCCTTCAAGTAACAGAGGTGGTGGTCCTGGTGGAGCAGGCAGGCCTCCTTCTGGCAGCGGTGGAGGGGGTCGAAGAGGGTCGGGAGGGGTAGGTGGAGGTGGAGCGGTGGGCCAGGAGCACCCACAATACCTGGAGGTGGATCCTCGATCAAGAAAGAATCATCGTAAGAGTAACACCCAAGTTTCATATCATCGTGATTATTACTACTCTATTTTCTCTCATCATACAGTTTATACGGGCTGTTAGAGTGTACGTATAGTGTACAGAAAAGGAAAAGGAAGCGATCTACACCTGGCACTGAAGCTGAAATGCTTATGGGAATGTTACTGAGCATGATGACATGGCATTGAAGAAACCACCTGCAAAGACAGAGAACAGGAGGACCCCATCCGGGTCTAGGCCCTTCAGGTCCAGGAAGACCTCCTCCTCCTCCATGCGGAGGCCCTCCTTCAGCTCTCTGGCGAGGTGCACAAGAGCTGCTACTGGAAATCAGAAAGCAAGTTTGCTGACGAACTTGGATACTTGCCGAGTAATTTAGTTGGGGGGGTTTGCATCTGGGTACACCCGTTCAGGGTTTTGTGAGTCTGGGTTCATGGAGACTTAAATTTAAGCTGCCCAGTGAAGCACATATTTGATGGTTAACATCGGGACATGATAAAACATATATCCGACAGAGTTTCTTCGAACTACAGAGCATGTTGCCAGCCTAGGCTAGCTGGCTACTCCTGATTTCCGACCTCCCCTTCACTGGGTAGAAATATATTAATACTTTCTTGGCTTTTTTAACAATATAAGAAAATAGTTATTTAATTTAGAAATACTATATTAGCTCTTTATAATAACTATTCTTTTTTAGCTTTTATTTTAGCGGCATCAATTTTTTTGTGCTTAACGCTGCAATTGTAGCGCCCGAAAGCGCACTTAACGCTGTTAGATCGGCACTTCTATAATGGTTGATGTGATATTATATTAGCTTGATACATTGAAAACAGAAAAGGAATAAAACACCGACTCTCTCTGATTTTCGCAGTCCTGTGAAACACTAAAAGAGAAATGCATTGCTTGTTTTCTTGCAATCGATTAATTCCCACATGAATATAGAGAATGATGGAAGCGAACTGAATGCCAGGACAGCAACTAGCTTCGCTCAGAATATGGAGGTGAACCTCAAGAATGAGCAATATAAGTGCAAATACTCGAAACACAAAATGAGTTCCCACCAGCACAAATTCATTAATCTTTCCGCTAACCTAAATAGAGTTTTTCTAAGGAAACAAGAAATAACAAAAAGAACATATACAATACTAGAAAAGTTTACCATCATACAAAATAATGGAACAAGAGACCAGAAAAATGAATATAAAGTTGTTTTACCTCTCCTTGCAGTTTAATTGGCTTTCCCGGAATGGAAAAAAGCAATGCGTCAGCAGCTTCCGCAGCCTCGTGGATAATCTCACAGATAACAGGAATTATATCACATGCCATCTTTCTATTTGACTTGATCAGAGTTTTTATCTCTCTGTTTCTTTCTTTTTGGAGCGCCAACTGCAGCTGGATCCACCAATGGCCCTGACCAAGTCTGGATAGGTGCTTTCAAATATGAGAAATTTGTGGTGCTGAATGGGACATCAGGTGGATCAAAAACAGGATCGATGTGATGTGAAGATCCCAATGGATAGCCAAGTGTCCCATCTTGGTGCGGAGGAGGGAATTTCTCGCTTTTGCTCTTTGCATTTGCATGAGTTATTAGCCGCCGCCTCTGTTAAGGAAAAAGGAGTCAAAAGGAGCAAATCTAATGAAATAACAATCATTGTGAAACCCTTAGCTTATCATGCAAGTAGTTCATGTGTTGCCTGCAAATAAATACATTCCATTCCCTGCCATTAAATGAGAAGTCACAATGTATGCCGAGGGAATACCATGGATGAATTGTTTAAATCACTGAAGTCCTGACACAGATGTGATGCAAACCTACTCACATCCCATTGCCACAAAATCCAGTCCAAGTTCAGTTCTGATAAAGGGTTCCCATTCGTTGCCTAACTATGAGATAAACAATTAGGCCAAGGCTAGTCAATCTACAGTAAATGCCTGAGACATACTGGGACACATGACAAATACCAGTCAGACTGTTCCATAGCATATCCTTCTACATGGAAAAAAAAAAAAAGTAAAAAGGAAAGGCACTTTTTTCTAGATGGAACTATTATAAGGTTATTAGTCCTTTCAATAGTCCATACCCGTAGAATACATGTAATAAGGGGAAAATCTTTCTAAAAACTAGCATAAACACTTTCTAAAACCATGCATATATACATGCATCGCTCAATGAGCGGAATGCTGTGAAATGCCATTTCTCACATCCAAACTTTCACCAGAAAGCTGCAACCAAATCCATATCTGTAAACTACGACCAAAATTCAGGAGATATGTAAGAAAAAAATTCACGGGCTCCCAAGTACATAGAACTGTGTAATGATTTTTCTGAAACAGTCAAAATTTGGAGATTTTGACCATCTGTGCTTGATTACTCTCCACCAGCCCAGCAAACTGGTGCAGAGACACTTACCCAGCCTATCATCCATAGGGTATATTCTGATTTTCCCTTTCAAATACTTTGCATCCATAATCAACCATTTCGCCTTTACCCAACACCTCCAGTATATGTGCCACTCTTCTGATGGGGTTTGTTGTTTTCCCAAAAAATGAAGTGGTTTACAACCTGAGGCAACTATATAGTGATCCATGTGATTCTGCTCATGAAGAAGAGATGTAACTGTTTAGGCTAGACAGTGCAGAACATGTCTAACCAAGGGGAATTACTTTGCAGATTCCTTTTCCTATAAAAGTCTACATAAAGCAAATGAAATTGCTTCTGATGTAAGAGATAACTGATTTCCTTATCTAGCAAGTGCATGGAGCCTTGCAAATTTATAATGCAGTGAAAACAACATAAACATGAGAAACATAGAATTGTTCATGAAGAATGCAGCTTATCTGACTTACATCAAGATTAGCTTGAAGTTCAGCATTAGCTTCTGGAGCAGGAATTGCCCTTGCAACCCGGTCACGTGAGCGTGCCTTCCTTACAACATCAGCACTAGCCTTCCCAACTGCTCTCAATCTACAGCAATGAAGATTGCTACAAATTACATAATGAGGCAGTGGGAAAAAGGGACATGTTGAGGGGGGCATGGAAATAATTAAGGAATCGATAAACTACACATGCATAGCTTCATGCATCAATGGATAAAAGGAGCACAACTGGAAAGAGGAAAGAATTATTAACATGATGCTTTCTGCAATTTGTGTTCTGCTTTTTTTTCCAGTATAATAAAATACCAGTCAGAGTTTTAACTTTCTTCACATTCTAGAGAAAACATTTACCATGCAAGTGACTGAAACAAATATTAAGATAAGAGCATTCAAGCCACCCCACCTTCTACTCTCTTCATCACGTAATTTAGCATCCATTTCCTTGCTCGGCGGATATTTTGGAAGACTAGAAGGATCACAAGCATAAGGCTTGGTAGTGAAGAACTGAAAGACAAGAGAACAACCGATCACAATGACATAAAACCACAAAAGTTGAAAAGAAAGAAGCTCAAATATATTCTAACTTAAACCTGCTTGGCTCAGTTTTGGATATAAAAACCGTAACTTCTATAAAACCATGCTTAGCCTATGAACGCAACCCATTCTAACTAAAATTTATTAAACCAAACTGAATCAGCTCAGGGTTGGCCAGTCCATAAGCTCATTCAAGCTGTGCTTCTTTAATTTACGAGGCCTTGCCTTGAACAGGATTTTCTCACTTCACTGCTGAACTAACAAACCAAAAAAAACTTTGATCTCACATAGATTTCAGGGAAAAACATAATGTGCTGAAGAAAGCATATAATATTTTAACAGATTACACAGAAACATTCCAACAAAAGACGATAAAGAAAGGCAAATCAAGAGTTTTGATAAACAATAATGGCTTCAAGTGGGTTAGTTATCAGTAAGTGATCCAAATCCTGTCTGCAATAATACTGGATATGGTCAGCAGAAACCAATAGTGCTGTAGGGAAGCAAATAATCTTGTTTAGGTCAGAGGAGGCCTACAAATGTTCAAATCCATACACCTCAGGGTTGAACAGTCAATGGTTGAGCTAGGAGGACACAGAAGCTTGGTTTTGAGTTCTATCCAAGTCCTAACAGTGCAAAGCAAAAACATTCTATCAAATAAAGAAAGGCTAAAACTGCACATCCAAAATCCTCTGCTCATTCTCCTTGATTGCATCAAATCATGTCAAGATAGCAAGTTTAAATAATAATGAAGAGATCAAAGACAATCCTGAGAAATAGTAAACTGCAAGTAGATTTAGTGTCTCGGAGTGAATGTAACCAAAGAACACATTTTAATCATGTGTCCTAGTTCATACACATCAAAATAGAATATAGTGGAAGAAAAAGCTGCTGAAGAGAAGATGTAGTAATGTATTATCGAACAAAGACTCACTTCACTCCTCAATGCAGCTGTTGCAGTTCGACGTTCTGCTGGGTCAATTGCAAGAAGAGTCTCGATTAGAGGCAGTGATGATGGTGGAAAATCTTTAAATGTCTCAGCTATACATCGCTTGTATGATTGTTGGGGCTTAAATATGGTTGCATGTGGCAGCTTTGACTTTTTCCAATACTCTTCAGATGGGGAGCCACATAGTTTAAATATCTTGTGTAGTTGCTCCACCTATACAACAACCATAACAACCAAACCTTAATCCTGAACTAGTATTCAATGATAAAATTAATATTAGTATACAAAGAGAAATCCTTTGCATGCATAGCAATACAATCACTTCTGCTATGCCATTAGGTCATCTTTCCAATAAACCGCTAAATTATTCACTTTCTTGGTCAGTCAGAGCAGTAACATAAGCAAACAAATGAAACATGAAATCAATGACATAACAAGAAACGTGATACAAAAGAAATAATTGAAATCCATCAACATTGAACAGTATAGATATCTCTGGGTTAAGTGAGAATGTGGTGATGGATGAAACTGAATAAATCTATAATGTTACCTCAGTACGACCAGGCATGATAGGCTTTCCAGCCAATAACTCAGCGAGAATGCAACCAGCACTCCAGAGGTCCACACCAACACCATAATCAGTAGCCCCAAGAAGAAGCTCTGGGGGTCGATACCATAGAGTAACCACCCTGCTAGTCATAGGCTGCTTGTGATTAGGATCAAAAAAGGAAGCCAGCCCAAAGTCAGCAATTTTGAGCACTCCATCATTGCCAATAAGAAGATTTGAGCCTTTAATATCGCGATGGAGCACACAGCGAGTGTGACAATGTTCGAGGCCAGATAACAACTGATGCATGTAACATTTCACCTGCCATATTTTTACATGTAAGATGAAAGCCACATATATCAAATCACACTAACAACAAGAGCTAACACGATAACAAATTAACGACCTGAGGCTCTGTGAACTTGATACTAGGACTCGCTGCAAGTCCAGCTAAATCATGCTCCATGTACTCAAATACAAGATATAAACTACAAGACATCCTTGATGTCACCAAACCTTCTAGTTTCACAACATTGGGATGATCCAATCGTCGCAAAATCAAAATCTCCCTGGCCATGAACTTTACACTCTCGGGCTCCAAATTGTCAAACCGAACCTTCTTCAATGCAACAATTTTCCCCGTCAATGTATCCCTAGCTTTGTACACGTTACTATATGTTCCTTGCCCAATCTGAAAACAACAGCAGCAACAAATAAATTACAAATTCATACTCCACCAACAATACAAATAACTTAAAAAATCAATAATTCAGCATATTCTCTTTCTTAAATCCTCAGAATCCCATAAAAAAACATTTCGTCAAATAAGCTCAACACTACTAAGAACATAATCACATTCTGTCTTAGTGTAGCAACATTAAACAACAAGCACTTACGAAATCAAACACTGACACACACCAAAAAAACAGCACATTAACAAAAACAAAAACATCTGTACCTTATCAAGTTTTTCAAAGGTATCAGCGCGACGAGGGGTCCAGCCATTGATAGCTTCACCAGCAACAGCAGAAAGCCAAGAAGGCCAACCAGCAGCAACCTGTTCACCATGTAAATGCTTAGGAGCATTACTTAATCTCGGATTGGGTTTTGAAGACCTATTCCTCTTTTCTCTTCTCCGTCTTTCCTCCGCCACGTCATTATTATTTCCCTTCTCATTTTCTCCATTACAATCCTCATTCTCCTCCGCCTTCGCAACCCTAACTTCCACTTCTCTCCTCCGCTCTCCACCACCACCCTCTCTCTCCACCGCACATTTCTTCGCATTCAGCTCTTTCCCGAACACACACCCCATTTGCTGTCACTTTCCTTCCTCATTACAGTCCACAACCCCTCCTCTCTGCTGTCACTCGAAAACCCTTAATAACAATCAATTTTTTATTTATTTTTCTAAAAAGGAACAAGGGAAAGAGAGAGAGCTAGAGCGAGAGAGGTGGCTTTTTTGAGAGAAAAGGAAAAGGGAAAGTAATGATTTGGAGTTGGGCACACCACAGTCAAAAAAACTATGAGCTGCTGCTTCCTGGTGTTGCTGTGCTGCACAAAGGAAAAAAGCATTTTGCCAATGGATTATTATTATTATTATTATTATTATTATTATTATAGGGCATAAAACCCAGACCGGCTCAGCGGCTCGGTGCTGGGCCTGAAGTCTAAACTGGTTCGGCTTAAAAAAACATTGATTGACTGAGTTAAAATTTTTAGATGACATGCTGATTTTATCGATTTGAACCTAAATCAATTGAAACTCGGGTCTTAACCCGTTGAGTTTTTCTGAATAGAATTTGTGTCAAACCGAGTCATTTTGATAATTGTTTTTGTAAAAAAATGAAAGGCCGGGTTGACCTGTACCGTACCTATGCTCGGGTTTTACATCTTCTTATCGGGTATTAAAATATAAATTGTTATTTCTTTTTATAAAAAGAAAAGAGAATATAAAGAGACTGTGGATATGTTTTCTTGCTCTTTGTACTGCTTTCTTTATTTCTAGTGTGTCCGTCTAGTTCTCCCTGTCCTGCTTGATTAATTAATAATATTCATAAATTAATTTATAATACTGTTATAAATTAATTCAAACAAGTATTTACTTGATTTTTATAGATCTAAAAATATAACCTCCATATTAATCATATTTTAGTTTTTGATTTTAAAAATATATTTTAATAACATTATATTTAATTAGATTATCTCAATTTAATTTCTGACTAATAATTTTTAATGTTTTGACTATTAGATTTCTAGCATGGTTATCTAACTTTAAATTATAATTATAATTATAATTATAATTATATAATTTAATTTAATTTATTATTATTTTAATAATTGATTAGTTTATATTTGAAAAATCATATGTATCATCCAATAACATGTCATGATCATTTAAATATTAGAAAAATTATTAGTGGTTTGACTTAACTGCTTAGTGATCAATTTTTTGAAGTAATTAATGTTTGTTTTATCAATAATGTTTCAATTTAATATTAAAACATGAAATATATCAATCATATTAAATCATGATTATTTTATATAATAACTATTTATCATTTTAATAAAATTATTCTTTTTTAAAAATAATTTTATCGTGAACAAAAATTTATCAGCCAGTGTCCATGAAATATTTTGTACTGTAGCGTCCTTTCACTGATATATGCAATAATTTTAACGGATTTATTTGTTCATGTTCCGCCTGAATGGACGAACGCATGGATGCCACGTTACTAAGAGTTTCGTGATTGTCACTCACGTGCCCCTGTTGGTGATCTGGCAGGTGTTAATCTGGTCAGAGTTGAGGAAAATGTGGTGGGTTCCACTGGGAGGTATCAGAGCTAAACCACCGCATGATTTCCCCCCTGGCCCTGGATTTGCTTACAGGGTGGCTGCTTATACCTCCAATCAGACTTCGACATCTGGTATGCTATACTTCGTGAGTCATAAAGTAATATTTTATTATAAAAAACGATAGTTAAAGACAGAATGGAACAGTTTTTATATATTTTTTATCTTTATTTTCAATCAACACATTTTTGTTCAAAAAATTAATCAAATTTGAGTACAAAACTAAAAAGTTTTTTATTTTATTTTGTTTAAATGATATTGATTTAGTTTTTAGTTTAGTTTTTTCTTGTTTCATTTAAAAAAAACATAATATCATTTTAAAATAAATAAGAATTTATTTGTCAAGTCAGTGGACTAATTCAACCCATAAATCGAGACTCGTTAGTATTTGATATTGCGTTTTAAAAATATATTTTTTTTTAAATAATTTTTAATTTAAATTAAAAAGTTGTATTTTTATATCATTTTGATTTGCTGATGTTAAAAATATTTTTTTTTAAAATATCATTTAAATGTATTTTTAAATATAAAATACTTTCAAAAATAATCTTAACTAAAGGTTAATCACTTATACCGACATGATAACTATGTTTTAAATAAATCGCTCGTTAAATTGTCAGTGTTAACTCCCTAATTATCTTAACAATGATGATAGATCCTAAAACATAAATTATTGTTAGTGTAAATATAGAGCAACACTTGACCTTGACCCAATCAAGTGTACAGCCCAGTCAGATCGGTGTCTTGATCAAATAATGGAAAGTGGAAAGCTGTTAAATTCCATAAAAAAAAAATAACAATAATAATAACAATAATAATAATAACAATAATAATAATAAAAGGGTTTTCTTTTCGAAGGGAAATATTAGTAGACGTGTAATGAACATTATTAGACAAATTAATTAGTGGAACAGGGAGCAGACACAAGGACACAGCATGCACTTAACCCATCGAGGTGGGGAGGAAATTATGGTCAGAAATCGCCATGTCTTTTTGCCTGCCTAATGATCTTGCATGCTCATGATGTTGCATGCGCATGCAGCATCATGGCTCCATTCATCTTTACTTGCCACACCCTCTCTCTCTCTCTCTCTCTCTCTCTCTGGGTTAGATATTTTAATTATGCTGTCATGGAAGCTGTTTTAGACAAATGGGGTTTGGAAAATAACGATCATAAGGTTGGCCAGCGTTCTGCTGACTACGAATCTGGAAAAAAAATTAAATGCTGCGACTCCACAAGAAAATTAAGCCATTGATGATAGGTAAAAACTTATATAAGTCATATTTTTTCAGCTCATTTAATAGTTTAATTTTTAGGTTAAATGATCCGTTGATATGATATTAGAATCTTGTTAACTCAATAATCATGTATTTGAATCTCATCACGCTCATTCTATTTTGATAAAATTAAATACAAGATAATGTAAAATTTTATGCAAATTTCAAGCATAAATACCTTTCACTTAATTAAATATATTAAAAATAATTTAAATTATATCTAAAAATATTAGTGATTTTGACAGGAGAATAACATTTAAAAAAAATATTTTGATTATTTTTTTATCCCAACTTAAAAGACGATAATATATTTAAAATATCATTCAATAATTTTAATCATCAATATATCATCATCATCACCAAATTCTGTTATTACTGCACTACCTCGTCATCATAATATATCATCGTCGTTTTACTGTTTTTTTATTTTGTTTTATTTTATTTTACGGGTTTGTGAATTTTAGTCTTGAGAGGTTGGTATGATTATCCTCACGAAAAACTTTATTTATTTATTATTTTTCCAGGATTATCAATACCGTTCCGGCTGGAACATTTTGTACCGTTAAAAAAATATAGATAAAACAGCGTCGTTTTTGTCTTGATTTTAATTTCGGTCCATTCCGGAAATACCTGCTAAATACCGACCAGAACGTCACGGTACCGTTCCGGGTGTGCCGTTTCGGCCTGAAAGTCCTTATTTTGATTAAGTTGTGGTTGTGTTTTTAATTTTGAGATTATGTTTGTTTGACTTTGTGTTTGTATTATATAATTTAAAGTAAATTTATCTTAAATTTTAATTAAGCTTGTTAAATTAATATTTTCATTTTTCATATATATATATATATATATATATATATATATATATATATATATACTGTTTTGGAGTTGTATTGTTCATATATAATATATACTGTTTTGGAGTTGTATTGTTCATATATAATTAATTATATATATATATATATATATAATTAATTATATATAAACAATACAACTCCAAAACAGTACGCCGAAACGCTTTAAAACCAAAACATTCTGTACCAATAAAAAAATCAGAACAACAACCAGAATAATATTGATAACCTTGAGTTTTTCTAAGAAAAAAAAAATACAAAGGGCAAACTCAGCTCAGGTTTCGGCCGTCTCCTTAAGTGCAGGCCCCGGGACTTCTCTCATGCAGTTTATTGTAAAGATTTTAATATTTATGTATAAAACAAATACTTGCTCACAGTTTTTTTTTTAAATATAAATATTATTTTAAAAATAATAAAAATTCAGGTGCTGTAACCTAGCTATAAATTTTATGGTGTTCATGGAGTGACTAATAATTTCCTGAGTTATAAATCAAGATATTGTTGAGAACAACAAATTTAATTTACTATATTCATGAATTCAAATTAAATTATTACATAACATCTGCTTTTGTGATTTTACTTTCAAAAAGTCCATGTATCAAATCGTGACACACGTTACATAATAATTGATAGTTGCTAATTTAAATTGGTAGATGAACTAATTGCGTGTTCGAGAGTGTGCTTAAGGTTGTTTTTGAAAGTGTTTTTTGTTTAAAAATATATTAAAATAATATTTTTTTAATTTTTTTAAAAACAATTATAATAGCATATGAAAATGATCTATATTTATCAAAAAAAAATTTAATTTCAAGTAAAAAAAATCATTTAAAAAAAAGACATTTAAAAAAAAACATTTTAAAACATGATGTCAAACACTCCTACATCAAATCAACCAATTTATTTAAAAATTAACAACGTGGAATTTTTTGGTGAGCATCTAGTGAGAGTTTGACGAATAATTCTAGGAAATTGGATACAATTAGACCTATTTAGCACCCTGTTCAACGAGAATCGTTCCATAAATCAATTATTTAAACTCTATCAGGATGAACTTTACTCGAAATCAATGGTGCAATTGCATAATTAAAATCCACATTCACGCAACACCACATAAAACACGACAAGTGGGTGCTACTCAACTCACATCAGTGGAGTGGAGGCGGGTTTTATGTTTCGGGACTTTTTCTCGTATTGCTCGCCCGTGGGGAAGACATTCATTTATTTTATTTTATTTTATTTCATTTCATTTCAAATGAGATGCAGTGCACACGTCTTGCCTCATCAACATCTATCCGGTTGTTGACGCATACACCATTCAATTATAAGTTTACACGTCTAAGTTTTTTTAATTAACATGTGTATTCAGGTTAGCTTATTCGTATCTTGATTAATCTCACAAGTTTTAAAATTAACGATCATGTAAACTTTTGATAATTATTATATTAGCAACCACAGTGATCAAATCTAAGACTACATGTAGATCAAACTTTTTAATCTCAACCTCTTACCATTAGATCACCTCCTATATGGTTTTTTTTTCCCGTAGAAGTGATTGTTGTGCTTTTATTTAACAATTAAAGGTATTATTAAATTATTTATATTTAGGTTAGTTTTCAAGCTACAAAACAAATTGAATAAAATAATAGATATTTAAGATATTTAATAGATTTGTTTTATCAATTAAAAGTATTATTAAATAATTAATACTTAGGTTAGTTTTCAAGCTACAAGTTTTTTTTGTCTTTTCAAATTCGAGTGGTTTGAATTTTAGATCAACTTTATGAGTCAATTTAGGTTTTATAACTTTCCTTCAATCTATTGTTTTTAGTTATAAAAAAAATCATTGTTTTTAGTTAAAAAAATCATGTGACAATCATCTATACTTTAACCAATAAAAATGGATTGATAACATGTTTTCCCTTGTGCTCTTATTTTCTCTATGAAACTTTCCTCATAAAACTTTTATGGATTAATTATGTTAAATCACATGACAACTATTAAGAATTTTACATTAATTGAAAAATAAAACTATATATGTAAAAATAAAATAAGTAAGTTTGATAATTCAAACCAATAAAAAATCATCTTCCAATTAAAAACAATAAAATGAGAATTTAGTTCAATAGATTTTGTATTTTAAAAAAATATAAAAGAGAAATTAAAAATATATAATATAATAAAAGAAACTATACTAACAAACCCACATTATTTTTATATATACTACCTATTTACCCAAGCTTCACCATGATCGAAACCATGTTTTTTTCAACGCAAAAAAAAAAACGTTTAAGAGTGAGAGTTTTTTTTTGTAATGCTATGAATTTTAGAAAAATAATAAATATATGAGAATTTTTGTGAAGCATGACTTTCCAATAAAATATATGAATTTTAAATCGACATAGATTTATTTATTTAACATGTTTCAATAAAATCACCGGCATAAAATTATCATCACCAATAAAAAAAACAAGAAGATTCGAAAACCTGAATCTTCAAATTCAATGTATTAGGATTAGTTCATTATATAATTTAATTTCAATTAAACACATACAATAATTAAACAACAAAAATAAATTGTTCATTTTCAACCTATAAAAAGAAGAAAATATTATTGAAAATCCATTGCTATATTACTATTATTATCATAACTATAACAGTTAAAATTTTCATCACTATTACTGCTTAAAAAATGAAAATAATTAAATTCCCCTGAAAAATATAAAAAAATCAAAGCACTTTTACAAAAGAGCAAGCAAGAAAACGATAGGAAAAAAACCCACTGAAATTGTAAGGCCCGGCCCACTCCCCCTTGCAGAATATTGTCCGCTATGGCTCAGCCCAACCCGGCGTCCACGCCTCACGGTTTTGTTCTTGGTAGCCCACAGGCCCCAAAACGCGTCTTACAAGGGTAGGTACTAACTTGCCTTAATATGCCCTGGCTCTGGACACTCTTCTTTCGATGTGGGATGTTACAATCCCCCCACCTTAAGAACGAGCCGTAACCAGGCTCTGATACCATATGTAAGGCCCGACCCACTCCCCCTTGTAGAATATTGTCCGCTATGGCTCAGCCCAACCCGGCGTCCACGCCTCACGGTTTTGTTCTTGGCAGCCCACATGCCCCAAAACGCGTCCTACAAGGGTAGGTACTAACTTGCCTTAATATGTCCTGGCTCTTGACACTCTTCTTTCGATGTGGGATGTTACAATTATCATTATTGTTGCATAAACAATAGAAAACATAAAATTATCTAGAAGAATAACAAAAAAAAAACTTTAGCAAAAGAGCAAAAAAGAGACAAAACCAAAATAAATATTATGAGCATAAAGAAATCATCTAATCTGAAGAACAAAAAAATAAAAAAAAACATTATAAAAAAATAACAAAGGAAAAAAGGAATAAATATTAATTTTAAAATAATCACAAGCATAAATTAAAATTTTAGAACTAAACTGAATAAAAATAAAACTCCAACAAAAAAAATGACAAAGTCTAAAACCAAAACCAAAAGTATTGATACATAAATACAAATAAAAAATAAAAATTATCCATGAAGGACCAAAAAAATAAAAGGAGTTAAGACCAAATAAAAAATTAAAAGAATAAAGGTCAAAATAAAAAATAGCATATGATTAATTTCAATTGGAGAGTAAAATTGAAACAAATTAAAACTTGCACATCAAAAAAAATTAAAGGGACAAAAAAAAACTAAAAATCAAAAAAATAAGAGCCGGAATGAAAAAAAAAATATGTGATCAATTTTAATTAGAAGGTACAATTGAACAAAACTAAAACTTTTATAAAAAAAATAAGGAAGAAAAATGAAATCAAAAGAATAGGGTATCAAATGAAACACACATAAAAATAGATGATCGAGATATATTTTGCCGTTGTAGGAGATAGAAAAGGGGTAAAAAGAGAAACACCACCACAGGTGATCCTCCTTCCTCCGGCCGACACGGATGATCGACATATATTTATTTGAATTCAATGGTTCAATTGCACGATAAAAAAGCACACACATTCACACCACGAAACACGGCAAGTGGTGTAATTGAACTTAAATACGTGGAGGAGGCCTTGAATGAATTGTGTCTCGCGTGGCATGTTGGGAAGATATTCAACCTTTTGTTTGCCGCATGGCATGCACTTCACATGTCTTGCCTCATCACCATGCTGACGCCGACTCCATTCAATTATAGTTTATATCGTGTTTTTAAAATGAGATTATTTTTTAAAATAATATTATTTTAGTAGATAATTAACAGGTCAGTTTTCAACTCAGTTAGATCTGGATCGTTCAAGTTATGTTTTTTTTTTCTTTTTTGTTATTCTTGATCGAAATCCCTAGTTAAGTTTTAAATCCATTCGTTGCTTGAGTTCAAATTTTAAAACAAGAATATATACTCCAAGTTTTCTTCTTGCTGTTTTTTTTCCGGGCAGTGGTGTTTTCATTCAACATTTAACGGGTTTTTTTTATTATTAGTTTACAGGTCTGAACTTCTACATCTATTTTTTACGCTCAAAAGAAATAAATCTTTTTTATTGACTCAATGTTTGACAATGTGTATCACAATTTTTTTTTTTTTTAAAATGATTTTTTTTTTATTTTAAATTAAATATTTTTGGTGTTTTTTAGATTATTTTCATATAGTGATGTCAAAAATAATTTTTAAAAAATAAAAATTATTATTTTGATGCATTTCTGAATGGAAAATATTTTTAAAAACAACCTCAACCACACGTTTAGACTTTGACATTGTGTTTCAAAAACCCTTTTGATTTTTTTTTACTTTAAATTAAAAAATTTGTTGTTTTTAGATCATTTTTATGTGTTGATGTCAAAAATAATTTTTTTAAAATAAAAAAAATATTATTTTAATGCATTTCTAAATGAAAAACACTTTAAAAAACAACTGTAACCACCCTCCCAATCAAATCTTGAAGCTCGAATTAAGAAAATTGTTAAAAAGTTTTTTTTTTTTTTATCATTAGTCATGATTTTATTGAATAAACTCAAGGTGAGTACATAACGAGAGAAAAATATATTTCAAAGATCTTTCTTCTTGTAATTCAAGGAGTATATTATAAACTAGTTCCAATAGTTTTGTAAAATGAATTCCTCTAATTTTAGAAACAATTAATCAGTCCTTATATTTTTAGAGCTATTGTAGCAATTCCATGTTTCTTTTTGAAATTATTTTGTTTTTGCATATTGAAAATAGAAAAAATATATATATTATAGAAAAATTAATGTGAAAATAAGATTTTTTTAAACAAATAAATATTAAATTAAGGATGACAAATACTGATTCAACTTTAGTTGTTTATTTTTGGAATTGTTTAATTTATTTTTTAAAACTTAAAAGGACTAATTTATAATTATAAACCTCCCCCCACTCTCTCTATATGGTCTATTTTTTCTTTAAACTCACAGATATGATTCTTTTGAACAAGTTTAATGTGATTGATTTTCTTTAGTTTTTTTTTTTAAATTTATCATTTAGTGTGAAATTTAATATAGTAAATTAATCCATAATATGATAATCCAATACCTTAACAAGGTCAAATTTCAATTTGAAAACTATACAATGATTTTATTTAAGAGAATGTTCAAGAAGATAAATAAATCAATTTCTACTTTGCTTTTATAGAGGCTTCTTAGAGACTAAATACTTTAATATATATATATATATATATATATATATATATATATAAAATAAATATTAAAAATTATTTACATTTATAAATTTAGATATGAAGGTTTATCATACATAACTTATTGAATGGATATAATTATTATTCGTAGCAAAAATCTGTTTGATAATCAGTATATAATATTTCTTAATATTATTATCTTAGAAAGATATAAAAAAATATTAATTTAATATATCCTAAAAAAACACTTTTAAAAAATAAAGTGAAAAAAACTCTCCAGGTAACAATTGTATTTAAAATAACAATAAAAAAAACAAAAAAAACGTGGCTGGCAAGAAGTGCACATTACCCAAACCATGGCACTGTCCTTCCAGTTTCTCACCAGAAACCAAAACGAAGCACATAAAAACGTTAAAAATATCGAATTCCAATAAACCCAATCAGCAACTCCATTAGTCCCATCGCCTTAGTATTACTATTTTTTTTTTTATGGATGCCATAACCGGATTTTGCCTAACTCTCAGACCTCGCAGTCTAGTGATTGGTGACCATCAGCCCCCCAAGCTCTCCACCCCAAAACGCACCGTCTCATTACTATCTTTGTACAAAAACCAAAAGTCTAAGACCAAACTAACATTATCATCCATGACAGCACCTCTTCAAGTCTCAGCATTCTCTACTATTGGTATATGTTGGTGGGTTTTTTAGTTTTTAGTTTTCTTTTGCCGTGTTGGGTTTTTAGTGTTTTCTTGATTCGGTTCTTGAAGGAGCAAGAAATGAGGAGTCGGGGACTGCAAGTTCCGGTCTTGTTGGAGAGAATGATTTGCTGATTGTTGGTCCTGGTGTTCTTGGTCGCTTAGTCGGTGAGAAATGGCGCCAGGTATTTTTTCTTTTTCATGTTGGTTAACAAAATCATAATTATCGTTAAAATCTGCTCTTTTCTGGTTTCTAGTTCTGACTTTGAATGCTTAGGACTGAAGGAGAATTGTGTGATTTTTTTTTTTCTTTTATGGGTGTTTGTGTTGTGTTGAAGATCAGAAATTTATGGGATTATGTTTTCGAGTAGGAACATCCGGGCTGTCAAGTTTATGGCCAGACAGTGACTACAGATCACCATGATGAATTGATTAAAATGGGGATCAATCCATCCTTGAAAGGGACTAAAGCAACACAGCAGTACCCTTATGTGATTTTCTGTGCTCCTCCTTCTCGAACTTCGGATTACCCTGGTGATGTAAGGTAATAAAGATCAGTGTCGTTGTTGCTTATAAAATGGGTGCTTGATGTGTTCGAGGATGTAATTGTACTGTGTATAAGCAAACGTAACTTGGTGCCTGATCGCATAGATTTTATTGATCAGAATTTTGAAGTGTTCTTGTGACTGTAAAAGATGGGCTATCCTTGCTATGATTGCATCAACCTTGTTACTTCGATTAAAATGGAGTTGCTTGGTTAAGTCAACCTGGGTAGTTTAGGGTTGCTTTGTATGAACAATTGGTAGAAAAGACGATGGACAGTTGCACATATGAGAGGAAGTAAACATTAAAATCTGTGACTGCGAACATGATGTTACTCAATGATTATGCTATTTCTTTGGACCATTGACCAAACAGAGAAGCTGCCTTGAGCTGGAATGGGGATGGTTCTTTCGTGTTTACGTCAAGCTCTGCACCATTTGATTGTTTTGACAATGGACAGTGTAATGAGGTATGCATAAAATCAAAAAAATATTATTGTTAGAAACAATGCTTACCTCTTTGTTGTTCTCTATATTCAGAAACAGGCTTTTCCTGTGAATAAAAGCTCACCTTGACTTATTGACAAGTCAAATGAATTGCTCTTTGCCTTCTCTAGCCTTTGGCCGTGGAGACAGTCGAACTTGAAACTATGTTATTTTTGCTGTAGAGTCTCAATAATATTCTATGCAGGACTCTCCGGTAGTGCCCATTGGGAGAAGCCCCAGAACAGATGTCCTTCTAAAAGCAGAAAAAGTGGTGCTGGAGAGTGGTGGCTGTGCTCTTAGATTGGCAGGACTCTATATATCCTTCTCAGTCCTTAATTGTGTGGATTTCATAAACAGTTGAAATGGAAACTTTAGAAACATGTATATGATGGCCATTTATTCACTTAACCTTGACTGCCGACACAAAGCAGATAGAGGTGCGCATACTTACTGGTTGGAGAAGGGGACTGTTGAATCTCGTCCAGATCACATCCTGAATCTTATTCACTATGAGGTTGAACTCTTTGTTCTTCTGAATTTACGATTGACATGTTTTATGGTCATGCATGTAATCCTCTTCCACTTCAGTTATCTTGTGTCTGGCATGAGTGTTCGCATTCCAGATTCTGTGTTTTTATTGATTCAAAGGATTTTCATCTCTTGTTGCACAGCATGCATTAGATGGTACTTCTTATTGTCATCACCCCTCTTACATCCTCACATTGTTAGCATGTCTTTGCACTATGATTAGTGTTTGTGATGCAAAACAATGAAGTTGATATGGTGTTTATCAATTGGTTTTGCTTGCGTATTACTTTAATAGGATGCTGCTTCACTCGCCGTTGCAATCTTGAAGAAGAAACTTCGGAGCCGGATTTTCTTGGGTTGTGACAACCATCCATTATCCAGGTAACTTGCATTGATTATAACCTGTCTTAAAATTTCAAAGAGCTAAAAGTTTCTTCTTCTGTAATCAATCTGCAGGCAAGAAGTTATGGACTTGGTCGCTGAAAGTGGGAAGTTCAGCAAAAAGTTTGTGGCCTTTACAGGTGTGGTGCTCCTTCTGATATGGACTAAAGAACCGTTACTTCGTTCATGATTCTCTTTCCCCTTATTTGACAGAGAAGCTTATTGTTGTTAATTAAATACCTGCAATCAATTTGCACACCACTTGTCTCGTTAATGCAGGAACAAGTGATCCTTTAGGGAAGAGATTAAACAACTCGAAGACCCGGGAGGAGATAGGCTGGGAGCCAAAATACCCGAGTTTCGCTCATTTTCTCGGTGTCTCAAAATAGATGCAATGCCTATCAGCAGGAAGTACGAGGTGTAATGGCACAGAGCTGATGGGAGGTACGAGGTTGTGGCAAGAAGAATGCTTGATGCCGGGGCAGCTGGTTTCCACCTCACATTTGCAGGCAAGAAACCACCTCTGTTTTTACTCTTTATGAATAAGAAGGCGGTTTACCATTGTTCACAAACTTTCATGTTCTTTATCTCGTGTCTTGCAAATAAAATACACTTTCATTTGATTCATCGTTACTACATTCTTTCTCATCTGAAAAAAAAATTGAGGAAAAGAACAGCAGGTGCATTTTACTTCATTGTGAAAGAAAATCAACGCGTCTCTTTTTTCCTTTTTCAATTACCTAGGTGGTGTTTGATCTTGTATTTTTTTTTTTAAATTATTTTTCCATTTAAATATATATATGATTTTTTTTATTAACTTTCAATATCATAAATCAAAATTATCCTAAAATATAAAAAATAATATTATCTTGATGTTCTTTCAAGCTAAATATATTTTTAAAATATATCCAAACACAGAGTGATATTCAAGGTGTCATTTAAAGTATTGTTATTAAAAAATATATATATTTTTATTTTTTAAAAATTATTTTTGATATCAGCAACATATTAAAAATGATTTAAAAACATTAAAAATATATAATTTAAAACAAAACAAAAATATTTTAAAAACTTAGTGCTAAGCAGTCAAGATCAGTTAACATAATGACATGCCAACTTCCGCTCCAAAAATGTAAAGTCAACTCCATCCTCCAAAAAATAATTATCAAGTTGGCACAAGACGTTGATTATTCTAGTTACCTGATGGTCGGGACAAAAAGTTGATTATTTTAGTTAAGTAGTTGCTACAAGGCAGCACAGAAAGATTCCATAAACAAGAAGGGAGACCATTATCGCATCTTGTTATCTACTTGAAGCAATTTGCGAGGAGGTTAGATATAAATGGATGAAATACTTTCGCTGGTCCCTAGAATATAGATTTCTAATCATATTTGCCTCCATGATTTCGTTATTGTCATGCTTGCTCTTATAGTTTCATTTTTCTTCTTCATATTTTGCTTTAATAGTCTTGATTTCTATTATATTTGCCTATATGATTTCAACACTGCATTTTTAAAATATATATTTTTTAAATTGAATATTTTTGGTGTTCATAGATCATTTTGATGTGTTGATGTCAAAAATAAATTTTTAATTTATTTTTAAAAGAATATTATTTTAATGTATTTTTGAATAAAAAACACTTTGAAAAATAACTTTAATTACAAACCCTTAATCTTGTGCACTAAAAGTTCTTAGGTACAATGATCAAAATGAAATTCTAGAGACAAATATGTTAAAAATTCCTAACTATAGGGACCAAACAATGTACTCTACCCATTTACATCTACCTGACATTTTCTTTTTTATCTTATCAATATTCATATCTAAAGTAAATATCCCTTCTTGTTTATTCACTCTCCTTGTGGCTACTACTTAATTAAAATAATCATAAACTCGAACCAAAAGACCAACTAATTAATATAAATAATTCCATGTCAACTTGACTTGTGGGGCAAAATTTACCGTCTTTTATGCACTCCATAACTTAACTTGTGATGATCTTATACTCCATCTCTTTCCAAAGAGGCTTCGAACACAAGAATACCCATCAAAGTCTCAGTAAACAACGGGGAAGGTCTGATGCTCCGAATCTGATGATGGTGGCATGCTATATATGGTTGTCGTTGACTCCTTGCTTTCCACCTCAGCTATTTCATTGTTTTTGGTCGGAACCGGCTGGAAACATGAATGTGTAAATTTGGTTTACAGACTTTTAGATTACGTTTTGTTCTCCTGTCTTGGCTTATAACACGCATTTTACTGTGATTCATCATCACTTCTTCCTTTCTAATCGAGACATGTTTCCAGCAATATTGTTGGCTCTCTTGATAGCATTCATTTCTCTTACGCAAACTTGAAATTGAAAACTGATTTCGATATTTTGGATTCAAACTGTCATGATGAGGACGCCAAAGATTCTTGGATTAAAATACTATCACTTGTTAGATCCAGATGCTTGGCGCCATTTGCAACAAAAAAATGAAGGAGTGCAGATAATACAGCTCTCTAAATAAGTTTACAGCAGGCCATCCCTGTTTGGTTAGTGGTTAGTGATTGAACCATTTGGCTAACAACATAATTAAGAAAGATATGGATACTTGAAACTACAGGAACGTACTCAAACACACTTAACACTTATTACCTGTTTAGGGTTTCATGTTTTCATGCTTGTCACTTTTACAATTCAGCTTCAGCCCCCCGTCTTCTCACAAAAGTAGGAAAAGAGGATTTACATGAGCATCAACTATACAACATGCTGGCATAAAATCCCTGTGCACATAAACTGATCATTTGCCACATCCCGTAGCCCATTCCTTGCACGCTTCAGCAGGACCAGGGAGTTCAATGTGGAGCCAGCAACAGAAATCTCACATGGGAAAGCACAGAACACCTTCTATTTCTGTACTCTGTGAAATACTATACTAAGAGAGGAACATCATGCAATAAGCCCACCATTCTACAGTCTTAACCTTCTCCCTGTGTGCTTTGACACCAGGAAGTTGATTTTGGGTTTGAAATAGAGATCTCGACACGAAACACCTCGTGAACAGCACCTCGGTGAAGGACCCCCAATACCTCTTCCCCTTTGCCTGTTAGAAGATCTTCCAGGGAAACCCAACAAGAACAACACTCATCCCTCATGCGAAAGCCATGAAACCACCTGCCAAGCTTCCACCATTTAACATGCACTTTATGCTCTACGATGTTGCAGCCCACCAGCGTGTCCATAACACGGTCAGCCTGCCAGCCACAATACTCAAATATCAGAAAAGAGCCATCCACTCAAACAGAACATATGATTAGAAAAGACCTTGGCCCTATTAGGGTTAAAGTGCCAACAATGAGACATAAATACAATGCAAAACACTTCTAACATATTGATGCACACGGGGCACATTTTAGCAGTAACTAGTTAGCCATTCCAGCTTCTGCTATTGATGCTGACTAGTGCCTTGAGGATAGCTCTTTTCTTGACTAGATTTCTTGAAAGCCACAACATTAATCTCAAACAAAGCCTAATGCTATCCGCTCATCAAATTTAAGCTCCCGATCAAGTTTTGGAACTACAATGCATATTGACTTGCATGGCTGTTGAGCTGCAAAGGAATCACTTTCTTGTCCCCCAGATATATCTTGAAGACCCACAGCTGTCAGATTTAAAAAAACTTTGTACAATAGACAGGCTTTTCTAAGCAATTACGAGGGATTGTTTGAATGTGATTTTACATGGCAAGGAGGCCCAAATGTGGTTTCTTATCAAAGCATTAAAGAATGCTATCATCTGCCACATACATCCTTCTGATTTTCTAATTTTGACGGAACATAGAGTGCAAGGGGGATTTACCGGCATTTCAAGGCAGAAAATGCAGTAGTGCAAGCCAACCAAGTTAAGGAGCACATTAAGCTTTGGTTTGAAAAGGAACATGTGCACATCTTCAAAAGAAAACTGCATGGAGCTCAAATCTTCAATTGCTTTTTGATAGTCCCCAACATCAATTGATCCAGACAAAGAACATTGCTCCACAAACCCAACCACTTCAGCAGCACAACCCGCTTTCTCTCTGTGCATCCTTAAATAAATCTCTCTCCACCCCTACCTCCACACAAAACTTTCAAATTAGCAAGCTCACAATGGCACAGCAGGCAATAATTTGTCACATTTTATACACAACCACAAAGCCACAACAGTCTTCTATCAAAGAAGGCAATCTCTTTTCTTTTCTACGGTATATGAATCATTAAAGAAAGTGAAAAGGTACACCGATAATAAAAACCACGACATGAAATCAACATAAAGCAAACTACCTTTGAACCATAACTAAAACACCTAGAAGCTTTTCAAAATTCCATTACCATTATTCAATAGCACAGCTATAATGAGAGAAACTAACAGATGGGTTTCTGTCATTTTAGCTCGAATTATTAACTGATTCAAAGAGCACAGTCATAGGCAACATTCAATAACACAGCTTGAGTGAAAACAGCAACAAAAGGGCAATTCATTTCAACATATATCATTATAAATAATAGAATTAGCTTATTCATAATACAAAATCCACAGATAAGATTGAATAATAAAGCTAAAGTGAAGAAATAAAAACTGGGTGTGCTTCATTTTCACAGAAATAGATACAAAAAACAGAAAAGATCAAACCTTGGTGTTGGGGTCCAAAGAAGAATGAAGCGAAGGCCATCTCTGTTTGGCAAGCGACTCCCATATAGAATCAGACCCACATAAACCCCTCCAAAACCGAGAGCAACCACCCAATGAACACAAATCCAATACCTCAAGACAAAAAAAAGAGAGGAAAATATCAATTTTTACATTTAAAACAAATGAAAAAAAACCATTTCTAGTTGCAAAAGACAAGGAATTGAATGTTTTTCCGAACCTGAAGAGATGATGCGATTTTGAGGGCAATATCAAGTGGGAGAGCGCGTTGTATATTTCTCTTCGATTGTTTCATTTTGATTACTCCCTTGATAGAAGCACAGTTGAATTCTTTAAGGAGAAGAATTGGTCCAGTGTTTAAACTTTAAATGGAAGAGAAGCGTCATAAAAGAGGATAAAATACAATGTTGGTCCCTTTAGTTTTATTGTTTAGTGATTGTTACCCTATAGTTTTGATGTGGTCATTGTTACCCTTATTTCTACAATTATTGGCAGCATCTGCCTCTTTTGATTTCGTTTTTTGGGTCATATTTTCTCATACGTAGTAGAGGCAATCCTCCAAAAATTAAGTGTCCAGTTACATACAGATACAGTGGTTAATAGGATGGTATGCTCTTATGATGGTTTTTTATATAAAAAAAGTATTTTAAAAAACATATATTTCATAATGAAAAAAAATACAATCAAGGATAAAAATGAAATGAAATTGAGAGAAGATTATTGAAATTAGATAAAATTAAAAAGAAGAAAGCCAAGTATAAAATTGTAAGAGGCACTAACATGTGAGTTTTTTATTTATTTATTAAAAAATAGTGAAATTAAAAGAAAATGATTGAGATTAACTAAGACTTGAAAATTGAAAAGCCGACAATCAAATTGTAAGAGGCGCCAACATGAAGGATCTTTGTTGAATTAATCAGATTGAAAATGAAAGAAAAAAAGTGAAATGGACTAAAATCTTTATAGTATAGACAAGTTCTTGTAAGCATCTTACTTGAATTTGATTTTTCATTGTAAAGGGACCCAAAAGAGGTTTCTTACCAAAGCATTAAAGAATGCTATCTTCTGCCTCTTCAACTCATTTGGTAAATTACACAGGATTTGCTGGCTTTTAAACCTAGAAAATTGCAGTAGTGCAAGGCAACGAAGTTAAGGATCACATTATGCTTTCTCTTGAAAATGAACAAATGCAAATCTTTTTTAATGTGCATGTTCGTGTCAGTTTTCTCGACTTATCTCGTGAACTTTAAAATTAATGATTATAAAAATTAAAAATTATCCCTGTACAATCAAATATCAATGTAAAAACAAAATTTAGAATTGTGATGCGATGATTTAATAACATATAGTGGAACATCTTTAGTCTTATTGGAAAAGTCATTACTTACTTTTAGTTGTAGTTTTAGTATGGATGTTTTCTATGATTATAATGACTGTGAAAATTATTCTATACTATATGATATTAAAATGTTTTTATGTATGATACTTTTAAAATAAAAAAAAACTTTATTTTTTAGTTTTTGACTTCATATTTCCACATAGCTTTCAAAATATTTTTTAAAATTCTACCAATATATTTGGTAAAATTTGCGAGCTGCTCTTTGAAAGTTAAGAATTATGAAAATTTAGTAGTTTAAGTGACAGAGTAGAAAGATAAAATTTCTATGAGTGTTTCACATTGTGATGTAGTGTTTTTTTTTTTTTTAATATTTTTAATTAAAAATATATAATTTATTTTATTTTATTTTTTAACATTTGCACATTAAAACCATAAAATATCTAAAAATGTTAATCAGGATTCATGAGTCATTTCAAGATATTGATTATGAGTTTAGAGAATTAAGTTAAATCAATCTAAAATTTGATATTTTTTTTTAAATAAATTAAATATATATTTTTTAAAATCAAATCAAGTTTCATTTAAATTTTAATTAGATAACTTCCACCTATATAAAAACCATCCCGGATTGAAAGGCTACTTAGTCCCTGATGTATGCTGAGTTTCAAAAATATTAAATAGCTTTGAAAAAATGAATTTTTTTATTTTAAATTAAAATTTTTAAGTGTTTTTAAATTATTTTTATGTACTGATATTAAAAATATATATTTTTTTAAAATATCATTTAATATATTTATAACCAATTTATTTTTTTAAAAAGAAACTGAACAAAACTCCAAACACTCACGACTATAATAATAACATCGTCGATTACCTTTTCATTCAGATTGGGCTCTTCTCCACTAACAAGAAGAAAAAGCCCAAGCAGCTATTTTACAAAATTCTGCTAAAAAATCCAAACAGAGTTATCCACCTATCGTTTTTAGATTCTTCTTTGATAGAGCGACAAATAACCACCATGAAAGTTTACTCCTCCCCACTACCTGCCTCGCATTTTCCTTCACTTTCTCTGATTATGCTATAAATACTAAAAAAATCCCGTCTTCTATTTTCTTTGTAAAAAACTTGAAAAAAAAGATGTCCCTTTGTTTTTCTTTGAATGTGTCCACTCTCAACTCACCAAAGTATCATAGCCACAAAGCTCATTTCTCTTCTCAATTCATCAATCAAATTCAGGTAAATTCACTCTCACATTCATTACCATCTTCTACTTTGAATTCATCGCTCCCCTTTAAGTTTAGTGTAAAAAGAATCAACCCCATTAGAGCTTCAACAGCAACAAGTGTCGAGGCTACTCAATTTTCATTTCGAAACAAGAACCCAAAAGATATTAACATTGCGGTTGTGGGTTCAACTGGGTATATTGGAAAGTTTGTTGTTAAAGAGTTAATTAATAGAGGGTTTAATGTTATAGCCGTTGCTAGAGAAAAGAGTGGCATTAAAGGTAAAAATAGCAAAGAAGAGACTTTGAATCAGTTACAAGGAGCAAATGTGTGCTTCTCTGATGTGACAAAGTTGGAAACTTTAGAAAAATCTTTGAATGGTTTTGGTGTGTCAGTTGATGTTGTAGTTTCATGTCTTGCTAGTCGTACTGGGGGTGTTAAAGATTCATGGAAGATAGATTATGAGGCAACAAAGAATAGTCTTGTTGCTGGAAAAAAAAATGGGGCTAAACATTTTGTGTTGCTTTCTGCAATCTGTGTGCAAAAACCCCTTCTAGAATTTCAGAGAGCAAAGCTTAAATTCGAGGCTGAACTGATGAGAGAAGCTGAAATGGATAGTGGTTTCACATATAGTATTGTACGGCCAACTGCATTCTTTAAGAGTTTAGGGGGTCAGGTCGAGTTGGTTAAAGATGGGAAGCCTTACGTGATGTTTGGGGATGGAAATTTGTGTGCGTGCAAACCAATTAGCGAGGAGGATTTAGCTTCTTTTATTGCCGATTGTGTGTTGAGTGAAGATAAAATTAATCAGATTTTGCCAATTGGTGGACCAGGCAAGGCTTTGACACCATTGGAGCAAGGGGAGATACTGTTTAGACTATTGGGAAAGAAACCAAATTTCTTGAAAGTTCCAATTGGGATAATGGATTTTGCCATTGGGGCACTTGATTTCCTCGTCAAGATCTTCCCTTCAATGGAAGATGCAGCCGAGTTTGGGAAAATCGGAAGGTACTATGCAGCTGAAAGTATGCTGGTTTTGGATCCCGACACTGGTGAATATAGTGCTGAGAGAACTCCTAGCTATGGTGAGGACACCCTGGAAGAGTTCTTTGAAAAAGTGCTTAGGGAAGGGATGGCAGGTCAGGAATTAGGTGAACAAGCAATCTTCTAATCCAATAGAAGTTTGTAAATTTAACCAGTTTTGATACCCAGCCTGCTTAAGGGTATGCAATTTAAAGAACTCTGAACTCATTTTCTATCTATTGTGTAATGTGAGTCGTATGCATATTTCTTTTGTAAAGATTACAAAAAATGTGAATTCATAGTTTCTTAAAACTTTCCAAGGCAAATGCGTTTCATGTCTTCAAACTCAGTCGAGATGTGAACTGGTTAATACCTGATGTAATAGATTTCCTATTGTAGTCATGTGTAATAGATTTGCTATTGTAGACGCCTTATGATAATGTAAAGGCTTGAGATGTGGTCCACTCGTGGCCTGCCCAATAGGACCAAAACATGTATTTTTTTCATGCTAATATGATATAATTTATGGACTCTCTTCGCCTCTACTCTTCCATAACAACCATGTACATTCATCAGCTCATGTACGCCCAGTCCTAGAAAAGGAGAAGATAAGAAAACAGAAGTAAAAGGTAGCTTGGTATCCATTAGTGCCAATATACCACTTGACTTTAAATAGCTTATACTAGTTTGATTGCTAATAGATTTTGTTAACTCAAAAACTAAAATATAACATCCATGCATGCAAAATTTGATATAATAAAATACATTAGTAAATCCTATCACAACAATAAAAAATCGAAGCTTTAACATAAAAAAAAATAGAAATAGGCAATTCTTCAAAAGATTTTCAGCACAAAGGTATGGGAAAACATATTATGTTCCCAACATCTGCATCAACCTTCATGATGTTGTCAGTTTACATATATGGTTTAATAGAAATGGAAGACAAAATACATAACTGCTGGATCATATTAACATATTTAAGCATAATAATATCAACACAAGCCTCATAATTGAAGATATGGGAATGAATAATTGCTGCAAAACGTTTTTAGCACAAAAGTGAGGAAACTGTCGCAGATCTTCCAGCAGCTTCATAACACGTTACCTTGAGTCTAGTGTTTCTGCAACAAAAGAAAACACAATTATTTTTGCATTGAAATTTTTTACAAAGCCAATATGATTATATTAATAGTTATATAATTAATTGCCAAAATCATTGGCGATGATACGCAAAATAAATAAAAACTATAGGTCGTCACTTAGAAATTGAAATTGTAAAGTTTTATCAATGTAGAAAAATAGTTGCAACATTGCATCGAAATGAAATCCTATGAGCAGCCATAACATGTTAGCTGTTGGAACTTGTCACAAAACATTTAATACGTCGCAATATGAATCTAATTATTGATCAATCTGATTAAGCATGCAAATTATGTCAATATCAAGTAGTAATATCACAAAAACAACAACAACACATACATGATTGTTATCTGCAAGTTTGTATGACCTGCAAAGATGGAGCATTATTTGTTTAGGAAACTACACTTGATCAATAGTAGATTTGAATTGCTCCTAAGACAGTATACACTTAATTAATTTGGAGAGTTGAATTGTGGTGGTTGATTTATTCAGATAATAAATTAAAAATCAATTCATAGTTTTTTGTCACAGAATTATATTTTGTCAAACTAAACTACCGTGTTTAGGTGCAATATTAAAAAAAATCCAAACAAAGCAAGAAAATAATACTCAATTATCCCTCTACCATGATTGAAACTAAACACTGAATTACAACTATTCTGAGCGGAAACAAAGTTTTAAAAGTACAAAAGTAAAGTTGAAAAATAAGGTGAAGAAGAGTGTTAAATTTTACCATAATAATACATAATTAACCAACCTCAAACACAATTCTTCACCCAGAAGCTAATCAACTTCATTCACTATTCTATCATAATAGTACGAAATGTTTTTCAAATATAAATCATCTTTTTCCATCAAAAAACATTCCTTGTAATTATATCTCTGAAGAATGTCACCATTTGGTCAAAACACTATGAAAGAACTGTAACCATTTGCCCATTTCATGCCACACCAGAAAAGTGTGGTTTCCAAGGATATTCATCCTGAAACTCCAGTTGGTTTCAACAGAAACTGCAAGCGCATGCTCACCCAGATCATCATCATCTTTGAAATTTTGAAAATTTTGAGTACTTTTTATAAGATGAGAGTTGCGGGTTAATAAATAAAACTTATGACCCAAGATAAGTAAATAAAAGTAAGCATTTACCGAGTATCAATTAGAAACATCCACCATTGGTTCTATGCCAATCAAACCTTGTACAAAAGGCATCTTCCTCTGTTTCAAATATATCTATTCAATCTCTTAGGCCTAATCCTTGACTGGAAGACCAAAACATTACAATGCTAATTTTCTGTTTAAATAGAGGAAAGTAGATATAATATGATGTGGTAAGAGTCATTATAATAAAGAATTAATTTGGTTACCGTGCTTGTTGTGCTATAGGTTTTTACTTGTAATTTACCTTCCTCAACTAATTATAGTCGAATAAGCTGGTTTTATGGCCGGTCAATATAAGTTTTTAATTAAGCATCATAAAGTAATAAAAATTAGAAACAAATAAACATGAAAGCACACTCAAAATGCTATATAAGGCAGTTTATAACATGTTATATATGGCAAGAACCATACCTTTTTTTTGGTCAAAATACTTGCTTTTTGTTTCTCTGAAAGTTCATATGTTGATTGGCATGCTTGTGCTTGAATATTCTTTTCCAATGAGTTGTTTGATTGTGAATTACTGTGAAAGTATATTTTATTAAAAGGATAAGCTAAATGTGCAGAGCAAAAGAAAATTAATTACAATGATTTATTTGTTTAGAGCATAATGTACAAACCTTTGCTGCAAATCATCAGAATCGAAGTCAAGTTTCCTCTTTGGTCTAGCATCCAAAGTAATACCTTGTACCTGCTATGTGTCAAGTGGATTAATTGTTAATGGTGAAGTTGAGGAGCTGTTTTTTCTGAGCAATATTTGTTGGTGTCGAAGGGTCGGAAGCGCTTGATACAATGGACACATTGATAGATTCATCAACATTTGATATTTGAGACAATTGGTCTTGTTGGATATCACCTGGTTCAATTGGAATATCATCGAAAATATTTGTTATGAGTATGTCACATCGATTTGTTGTTGATCGAAATGTTCCAAATCGCAATTGAAAATTATATATCCTGTTTAGCTTGGATGCCATAGGTGGTGCGATTGTTGACGGGTCATTGAAACCTCTATCATACACATAATGATGTGCTGATGATCCAAAAAAGTTTTCTGCAACTTTTCCAACCATGAGAAAGTTTGTCACATCTATTTCATCGGTGACAACATAATCAAGACGAAACCTACATAAGTTGTAAAATTGATGTATGAAAGTTAATATACCAAGAAAATATTAGTTGTGCATAAACAACAAATACCAAATCATTAAGTTTTATATTTTAAAAAAAAGCTCACCACGGCACAGGCAAAGATGTTATTGCATCATGATCCATGCAAAATGGATTGTTAGCAGTGCCACCTAGTTTTTTGTTGCAATGAGGACAACTTGGGTACCACCATCCATTAGAAATATCGAAATCAGTAATTGATGCACGACATGTGAATCTGATATTCTGTTAAAAGAGGGGAAATAGATTCAACGCATGTATCACATAAAAAGTAGTATTGATAAATTCTAATATATTTAAAATGGTGCACAAACTATATTTTAAAAAAAGTAATGAAATAAAAAACAAAATGAAGAAATAAATCGGACCTTGTGCTTATATGGATTCATGCAAAGGATTTCTTTGATTGTTTTTCTATTTTTAATAATCTGGTCCTCCAATTTCAAAACAACGTTTGGGGATGAAGGAAGTTGGTACACTTAAACAGGCAATTTCTCGAAGCTTTTAAAATAGAATTCATATGCAATTAGATGACCATAAATATAAATAAAACATTAAAATTATTAAAAACCAAATTGAAATTCAAAGAAAGAAACTTACTGATGATGGTAAGGCAACACTTCTGGTATGTCAGGATTTATATACCAAAAAGAAGCAACTGTCCCATTTAAATTTGGTTGACCTAGTGGTTGAAAAAGTTGGTATTGAAATGGGACACTAAAATAAGAAAATATACCAAGAAACAACAACATACATAAAAAGGTGGAGTTTTTAGGCAATGTAAGATATTGAAACCTCGATATTCTGTTACACGAAATCCTGCAAAAGCCATCATAATTGGTGATTTGAGCGTTTTAAGAGCCGAATCATCAAAATCCCTTGCGCGATCACTCCATATAGTTATGCGCATTTCATCACCCCTTTAGCAATCATCAACAAAACATGTTGAAAAACAATATAGTATAAAATTTGTTGAGTTTGTTAGCAAACCTTATATTTTCAAATATAAACTCTCTTTTATTCTCCAATGTTTGGCCCCGAACCAATACTTATTAAAGCGGTTGAATAGCTTTAAGCCTTCCTAGTACATCTGAATAAAAAAATATATATGTTAATTTGAGATTGACATGGATAATAAACAATAAAGCAAAGCTATGTATAAATTAGACATAATGTAAAAGGAACTATCTAAACCTGTTAGAACTCTTGAATCCCTTCTTAGAGAGATAACATGTGCAAAGTCAATGAAGTTGAAGTAATATCTTGGCACTTCTGGAGTGAGAGGATCAATAGTTTTAAATTTGACCGAAGGTTTAAGCTCGACAACCACATCATTATCAACAACTACATTTGTTGATCTGTTTTCATAGGTGTAAAAACCCCTAACTTCATAGTAACGACCCTCAATAACTGCATCAGCAAAATGAGCAACTTCTCATGCTTTTGATGATCCTTGGATAACTCCACCCTTTAAACAACAATGATTATGTTATGTACAAAAAATAAGTGCAAAATAAAAATTAAAATCTAATTAGATGATAACATCTGCATCGTGAAAGTAACCAGTACCAAAATAAAAGAAAAGAATGAGTTAGAACAAAATGATGAACAAAACAAATAATATATCTTGTTTGATTGTTGGATATACCTGAAAAGAAAATGGAAAAAATATATGTGCAAGTATGATTTTCTTCTTTCAATATACATTAAAGAGAAATGTGCTTAAGAACAAAACTGCATCTGATTATCCCTGAAAACACAATTAAAACTGCTGACTTGTTTCTCAAATTTTGAAATCCATGTACGACAGACTCGTGCCCGCATCAATGGATAAAAGGTGAACTGTTTGATATCCTTAATTTGCACAACCATGTTTCTGCATAGAAAATTGTTACGTTGATAATGGGAAAATATGATTGAAAAATTACATCCATAACAAAGAAAAACAAAAAGCAATGAAAAGTGATAGATAACAACACACAAAAGAGCATAAACTTGTATGAAATGTGCAAAGTAAGAATGACAAATACATATCATAATTAAACATAATTTCAAAATTTAAAAAAATATAAGACTTGATGTCGAACCTTAGAAAGAGTGATTAAACTGAATGCACCATATAAAAGATTTTGATTAGCATTCCAAGTGCTATAATATCAGCTTTTTATGACCGAGCTAATAATGTCTCTGTAGACAATGTTCTTTGCATAATCAATAGGATTGCCTTTATCATCCAGTGTAATTATTTTAAGTCCTTTTTTTGATGTCACTCTTGAAAGAGCAACATAAAGTTCGTCATGAGTAAAATCTTGCTCTTAAAAAAAAAACTCCGACAACCTTTAAAGATTGCCCTTGACTTTTATTTATTATCATTGCATAACATGGACGAATTGGAAACTGTCTTCTTTTAATTGTGTATGCACATCTTCCATCATTCACCGGGAATGTAATTCTTGGAATGAATACATGGCTACCAACATTAGAACCTGTTATTATCCGAGCTTCAATGCCTTTCTCGGCTAGTTGCGTCACCAAAAGCCTTGTTCCATTGCATAAACCTGCTGATGGGTTTAAATTTTGTAATAACATGATTGGTGTCCCTACTTGCAAAGAAAGCTTATGCAAAGGGACTCCATTAAATTCAAGCTAATTTACAAATTCAACTGGATATAATAAATCAGCATTTTCTGCATCACTTGACGATGTGCTAACACTGTCGCAACTTAAATAAACATGCTTATTTTCTGGCAACATGTCAAGGATGAAATCATGATCATGGAAACTGTAGAATTTTTAGGTGTGACTATTGCCCTCTCTTGAAAATAGACAGAATCCAGATGATGATTATTGATACATGGATAAACTGAAGAAACTATAGATGCAATAGGGTTAGAATTTGCATTTAAAAGCAAATCTGGCGGTATCTTGATTAGAGATGTATCATAATCATCTTCAAATGGGATGTCAGATATTTCTCCATTGCAAATCATAAGAATCCATTTGGAAAATAATTGCAATTCAATCTTCTCAACATCAGAAAGTCCATTTGATGAAAGACGCATGTTCTCATTTAGTGTGAAAATTTTAAATTCATGCCACAATGGTGAGCTACTTAAAGAAGCATGAATAATATCTTCTTTTATTCCTCCAGCAACCACGGGCAAGATTTGCCTAAAATCCCCGCCTAACAATACTGACTTGCCATCAAATGGCTGATTATGAGCAAGGACATCCCGTAATGAACGATCCAATGCTTCAAAGCAACATCGATTATTAATTGGAGCCTCATCCCCTATAATGAGAGATGTCCTCCCTAAGAGATGTGAAAGGTTTGTGTTTTTTTTATCTCGCATGATGATGTTTCAGAAACCATTAGCGGGATTTTGAAGCGCGAGTGCGCTGTGCGACCACCCGGCAACAATAAAGATGCTATTCCAGATGATGCAACTGCAAGCACAACCAAACCTTCAGATCAAATCTTGCTTATTATTTTATGCCATAAAATTTTTTTCCTGTCCCTCCATGTTCGTGAACAAATATCAAAGCCTGCTTTTTTTGCATGACGGTTGTAACAACATATTCATAAATATTTCTTTGGCACTGGTTAAGCAATGAGAAAGCTGTGGAATGCTGAGATTTAAGATAAACTATATCATAGTTTAGCTCCTCCCTTAGCAACCTATTTCTTATTTCTGCTACCAACCTTTCATTAGACATCAAAAGCTTATACTTTTCAAGAGAAATGGATGCAACATTGAAGAGCAATTGAAGTTCATAAAGCACATAGTTTCTCAACTCATCATCAGACATTAACAGATTTGGCATGTTCAAATTTGATCTAAAACGGTGTATAATATCATCATGCATGGATGATGCGACCATATTATTTGATAATTTCATCCATATTTACATAGTGTTTTGCATATGTTTTGTGTATAAAATGCCTTGATATTCTTTGTTTTATGTTTTGAAGGCATTTTTGGATGAAAGATGCAAAAAGGAGTAAATTGGAGGTAATTGGCAGATTTGACGTTCAGTCGATGTTTTGTGCAGAGCGTGAGTTCTAGAGATCGAAATGAAGTGATTCCAGTGGAACTGAAAAGATAACATCCATACCTTTCTGGAAATGTAATGCAAGAAAAATAAAAGGAGAAATATCATGGAAATCGCATCCTGCAAAGTCAAATCTCGCATTCTGCCAATGTTGACCTTTTTCCATTCCAACTTCAATATCTCAAGCTACAGAAGTCCGATTGATGCAAACTCAATTGGAGTGGATTCAGGACTCAAAGGACTATAAACGCTCCAAATTGCAGCTCAAACCGATGTCATATGAAGGAGATATGAATTTTACAAGGGACAACTAAATTCTGCCAACTTAAGGAAGGACTATTTGGTAAAATAGACATTAGGGTTTCTAAGCATATATAAAGGAGAAGAGGAGCAAGGAAGTGGCGGCTAGCACAAAAGAAAACACAAAATCTTCCTCCTCCAAACCCTAAATCATGTGTTCTTTCATCTTTTTATTTAGTTGTTCAATAAACATGCAAGGCTAGATTCTTTTGCTTGGTTGCAAGGACACGAAAACCTTCAGATTTCAAGAACTGTGAGATCTTTTTTTACCTCAATTTTTTCAGTTTATATGATGAATATGTTTGTTCTCCTATGCTTATTTTCCTATGATTGTTTATTTAATTGCTAAGAGCGGACTCGAAGTTATTATTATAGACAATCAATTGCTAAGTTTGATATCAAAACCGGAGTTGTGGTATATGAACTTATGAAGCAACTAAGTTAATAATTGTAGCGGATCTATGTTATTAATCTTAGGGAGAACATTCAATCGAACTAAACATATATTGCGGACAATTATGTTTCTTAATCGATCAATTTATCTAGATTTTAATGCTACCATTGAATCAAATTACTAGTGCGGACACTGTGGTTGTTTGATGGTTAGGGTAAGTTATACGGCGGATCCGTTAACGAACCAATTTTAAGAAGAGATAAATATTCAGAATATAGATTGATGTGTCGTTTCCATGATCAGTTCTTATTTCTGTAGGTGGATGTTGATTTGCGACCAAGGTTTGTTTTATTGATAAATTTCAGTTTTATATATTTTTCGCTTAGTTTGCTTTAGCCTAGCCTAGACAACTTCCAACCCCCCCAATTGCATAACATATAGCACGAAAATCTGAACTAAATCGTCCTCGTGGGATCGACCCCTTGCTTGCTCTATACTATTTTGTTTGATTTGTTTTAAGCTAGGGTAATTAATTTGTGCGACCACGACATCGCAGCAAATTTTGGCGCCGTTGCCGGGGAAGTGATTTTAGTTGATTCTTGTGTTCTTGTGTTGTGCTGTGATTTATTCTATTTGCTGTTATTTTTATTTATTATGAAAAAAAAAGTAAAAAAAAATGAAAAAAAAAGGAAAAAAACATATTTGTGTTTGCGGCGGTACTGTTTAAAACAGATTTTTTTGGTGGAATTAAGTATTGATATTTTGCTTTCTGAAGGAAAACGACATTCTGAGAAGAACTAGTGAGCTTTGGTCACTAGCCCCACCTTATTTAAGCCAAATTCTGTCGGTTGCTAAGGGTTCTGGACACTTTTAGTTTTCTAGCGTAGGATTCTATTGCCTATTGCGTTGTCTTCAATCTCTTGTGTGCTTGGTTTCTTTTGAGTTTTCTTTGCGATTTATGCCTGTAACCCGTTCTGCTAATCAAATTCAAGTGCAGATTGATCTTGAAATAGAAAGCACTTTACGCAGGTTAAGAAAGGAAGCTCGCCTCAACACCATGGCTATTGCACGACAACAAACTCTCAAGGAGCTTGCTGCTCCTAACGTGGAAAATCAACCATTGTGCATAAACATTGACAATAATGTAAACCTTGAGCTCAAATCTGGTTTTATACATTTGTTACCAATATTTAATGGTCTTGCAGGAGAAGATCCTCATACTCATCTCAAGGAGTTCCATATGGTTTGTGTTGGCATGAAACCGAATGGAGTTGATGAAGAACAAGTTAAGTTGAAAGCTTTTGAGCCCCCTTTGAGCTTGTTTATCCTTTCTTTGCTTTACCCATGTATAAGCCTTAAACTTTTTATATGTTTTCCTCTTTTCCCTTGGCCAAGGATTAGTAGAGCATATACTTGTGATATCTCATGGAATTATGGTTGGAAATTATGTGAAAAGAAAGAAGTGATGCTTGATGAAAAGATGGACAAAGTTGCCAAAGGTGAAAAAGAACAAAAGAAAAAAAAAGGAAAAAAACATATTTGTGTTTGCGGCGGTACTGTTTAAAACAGATTTTTTTGGTGGAATTAAGTATTGATATTTTGCTTTCTGAAGGAAAACGACGTTCTGAGAAGAACTAGTGAGCTTTGGTCACTAGCCCCACCTTATTTAAGCCAAATTCTGTCGGTTGCTAAGGGTTCTGGACACTTTTAGTTTTCTAGCGTAGGATTCTATTGCCTATTGCGTTGTCTTCAATCTCTTGTGTGCTTGGTTTCTTTTGAGTTTTCTTTGCGATTTATGCCTGTAACCCGTTCTGCTAATCAAATTCAAGTGCAGATTGATCTTGAAATAGAAAGCACTTTACGCAGGTTAAGAAAGGAAGCTCGCCTCAACACCATGGCTATTGCACGACAACAAACTCTCAAGGAGCTTGCTGCTCCTAACGTGGAAAATCAACCATTGTGCATAAACATTGACAATAATGTAAACCTTGAGCTCAAATCTGGTTTTATACATTTGTTACCAATATTTATTGGTCTTGCAGGAGAAGATCCTCATACTCATCTCAAGGAGTTCCATATGGTTTGTGTTGGCATGAAACCGAATGGAGTTGATGAAGAACAAGTTAAGTTGAAAGCTTTTGAGCCCCTTTTGAGCTTGTTTATCCTTTCTTTGCTTTACCCATGTATAAGCCTTAAACTTTTTATATGTTTTCCTCTTTTCCCTTGGCCAAGGATTAGTAGAGCATATACTTGTGATATCTCATGGAATTATGGTTGGAAATTATGTGAAAAGAAAGAAGTGATGCTTGATGAAAAGATGGACAAAGTTGCCAAAGGTGAAAAAGAACAAAAGAAAAAAAAAGGAAAAAAACATATTTGTGTTTGCGGCGGTACTGTTTAAAACAGATTTTTTTGGTGGAATTAAGTATTGATATTTTGCTTTCTGAAGGAAAACGACGTTCTGAGAAGAACTAGTGAGCTTTGGTCACTAGCCCCACCTTATTTAAGGCAAATTCTGTCGGTTGCTAAGGGTTCTGGACACTTTTAGTTTTCTAGCGTAGGATTCTATTGCCTATTGCGTTGTCTTCAATCTCTTGTGTGCTTGGTTTCTTTTGAGTTTTCTTTGCGATTTATGCCTGTAACCCGTTCTGCTAATCAAATTCAAGTGCAGATTGATCTTGAAATAGAAAGCACTTTACGCAGGTTAAGAAAGGAAGCTCGCCTCAACACCATGGCTATTGCACGACAACAAACTCTCAAGGAGCTTGCTGCTCCTAACGTGGAAAATCAACCATTGTGCATAAACATTGACAATAATGTAAACCTTGAGCTCAAATCTGGTTTTATACATTTGTTACCAATATTTAATGGTCTTGCAGGAGAAGATCCTCATACTCATCTCAAGGAGTTCCATATGGTTTGTGTTGGCATGAAACCGAATGGAGTTGATAAAGAACAAGTTAAGTTGAAAGCTTTTGAGCCCCTTTTGAGCTTGTTTATCCTTTCTTTGCTTTACCCATGTATAAGCCTTAAACTTTTTATATGTTTTCCTCTTTTCCCTTGGCCAAGGATTAGTAGAGCATATACTTGTGATATCTCATGGAATTATGGTTGGAAATTATGTGAAAAGAAAGAAGTGATGCTGGATGAAAAGATGGACAAAGTTGCCAAAGGTGAAAAAGAACAAAAGAAAAAAAAAGGAAAAAAACATATTTGTGTTTGCGGGGGTACTGTTTAAAACAGATTTTTTTGGTGGAATTAAGTATTGATATTTTGCTTTCTGAAGGAAAACGACGTTCTGAGAAGAACTAGTGAGCTTTGGTCACTAGCCCCACCTTATTTAAGGCAAATTCTGTCGGTTGCTAAGGGTTCTGGACACTTTTAGTTTTCTAGCGTAGGATTCTATTGCCTATTGCGTTGTCTTCAATCTCTTGTGTGCTTGGTTTCTTTTGAGTTTTCTTTGCGATTTATGCCTGTAACCCGTTCTGCTAATCAAATTCAAGTGCAGATTGATCTTGAAATAGAAAGCACTTTACGCAGGTTAAGAAAGGAAGCTCGCCTCAACACCATGGCTATTGCACGACAACAAACTCTCAAGGAGCTTGCTGCTCCTAACGTGGAAAATCAACCATTGTGCATAAACATTGACAATAATGTAAACCTTGAGCTCAAATCTGGTTTTATACATTTGTTACCAATATTTAATGGTCTTGCAGGAGAAGATCCTCATACTCATCTCAAGGAGTTCCATATGGTTTGTGTTGGCATGAAACCGAATGGAGTTGATGAAGAACAAGTTAAGTTGAAAGCTTTCCCTTTCTCTTTGAAGGGGGCAGCAAAGGCATGGCTTTTCTCTATTCTCCCAGGATCTATTGGAACTTGGAATGCTATGAAGAAGATTTTCCTGGAGAAATATTTTCCAGCATCTCGAGTTGCCAATATAAGGAAAGAAATATGTGGGATTCGACAATCTCATGGAGAGACACTTTTCGAGTATTGGGAAAGATTTGAGCAACTATGTATTCAATGCCCTCATCATCAAATACCTGATCAGCTGCTCATTCAATATTTCTATGAAGGATTGATGCCTACTAACCGTAGTATCATTGATGCTGCAAGTGGAGGCGCATTGGTGGATAAGACACCCGAGGCTGCACGCCAATTGATCTCAAACATGGCAGCCAACTCAAAACAGTTTGGCACTCGTGGAGACCTCTCCAACAAATGAGTAAATGAGGTAAGTATTTCTAACCTTGAAAATAAAGTTAATGATCTTACTTCTCTTGTGCGTTCTTTGGCTTGTGGAAATGTGCAGCAGGTGAAAGTTTGTAACATATGCTCCTTACAAGGACATGCTTCGGATATGTGCCCAACAATGCAAGAAGATTACATTGAACAAGCTCATGCAATTGATGGAGCATTCAACGGACAACCCCAGCGTAAATATGATCCCTTTTCCAACACGTACAATCCCGGATGGAGAGATCATCCCAACTTACGCTACAACAACCCATCCCAACAAGGCAATCCAGGCCGACAGTTCCATCCACATGGATTTCAGCCCCAACAAAATTATGAAGCAAGACAACCCGCTCCATTCACAAACTCTAATGTTATGGGGTCGTCATCCAATGATGATCTTCGTGAGATGATGAAAACTTTGGCTTCTAATACTATTACCTTGCAACAAAATGTCATGTCTTTTCAACAGGAAACAAGGTCAAGTATTCACAACTTGGAAAAGCAAATGGGGCAAGTAGCTTCAACTATAGGGAAATTGGAATCACAAATAAATGGCAAGTTGCCCTCCCAAGCATTGAATCCAAAAGAGAATGTTAGTGCTATCATGCTGCGAAGTGGGAAAGAACTTGAAGAGAAAAAGTTGAAACAAATTGAGATGGAGGAGGAAGAAGAGATAGAAACTGAATTAAGTACAAAGAAAGAACATCCTCCTCCACAAAAAGAAACAAAGACAAACACTCCAAAGGTAACTTTTCACTCAATTAATTCCAATTTTAAAACAAATCCACCCTTTCCTGTGAGTTCTTCTAGGTCAAAGAAAGAAGACAAAGAAAAAGAGATCTTAGAGGTTTTCAAGAAAGTGGAACTGAACATTCCTTTGCTTGATGCTATCAAGCAAATTCCCAAATATGCAAAATTCTTGAAGGAGTTGTGTACTACCAACAGAGCTTTCAAACTGAAAGGTCATGAAACGGTAAGTATGGGTGAAGTTGTATCTGCCGTTGTTCAAAAGAATCTGCCTTTGAAACAAAAAGACCCAGGTGCGTTTACTATCCCATGTGTTATTGGTAATGCTAGTTTTAAAAGAGCTTTATGCGATTTAGGTGCATCCATTAGTGTTATGCCCAAACATGTTTATGATTCTCTTAGTCTTGAGCCTTTGAATAAAACTAGCATTGTAATACAACTTGCGGATCGTAGTTTTGTTTACCCACTTGGTGTGATAGAAGATGTCCTAGTCAAGATTGATAGTTTGGTTATTCCATGTGATTTTTATATTCTTGATATGAAACATGATTCTTGTGATTCATCAACTAGCACTCCTATATTGTTTGGGAGACCATTCTTGAAAACCGCCAACACAAAGATTGATTGTGGTAAGGATACCTTGTCTATGGAGGTAGGAGATGAAAAAATTGAATTCAATTTTCATGATGCAATGAAATATCCTTATAGCAATGTTTATTCTATCACATGCTATGATCAAATTGATAAGTGTGTGCAGCAAGTTTGTGATTTTGATTGCGAAGACGGATTAAGCATAGCTTTAAGCTATGGCTATGATTTCACCAAGATAGAAGAGATGGAGAGGCACGTGTGTGTTCCCCAAAACGTGCACGAATCAGTATTGGCCTTAAAAGCTTTGCAAACCGTTCCCCATGGTAATGTCTTTGTTGATTTAGTACTCTCACATAAAAAGCTTTTGCCATCTATTTTACAAGCCCCCGAGTTAGAATTAAAACCTTTGCCCGATAATTTGAAGTATGTATTCATTGGCGACAACAATACACTTCCCGTTATCATAGCAAAAGGTTTGACAAGTATGCAAGAGGAAAAACTTGTGAAGTTGTTGTGTGATCACAAGACGGCCATTGGATGGACTTTAGCCGACATCAAGGGCATTAGTCCCTCAATATGTATGCATCATATACTATTGGAGGACAACACAAAACCAACAAGGGAAATGCAAAGGAGGTTGAACCCGCCTATGATGGAGGTAGTGAAAGCTGAAATTTTGAAACTGTTAGATGCAGGAGTCATTTACCCCATCACTGATAGTAAATGGGTCGCGCCAATCCATGTGGTGCCCAAAAAGACCTGAATCACGTTGGTGAAAAACAAAAATGATGAGCTCATTCCTACTCGCATCTCGAGTGGATGGAGAATGTGTGTTGATTACAGAAAGCTCAATCTTTATACACGCAAAGATCATTTCCCATTACCATTCATGGATCAAATGCTTGAACGCCTAGCAGGTAAGTCTTTTTATTGCTTTCTTGATGGATATAGTGGATACAATCAGATTGTTATTAATCCTGAGGATCAAGAAAAGACTACATTTACATGTCCATTTGGTACATATGCATATAGGAGAATGCCTTTTGGTCTCTGTAATGCTCCTGCAACTTTTCAAAGATGCATGATGAGTATATTTTCTGACTATGTTGAAAGAATAATCGAGGTTTTTATGGATGATTTCACGGTGTATGGTGATTCTTTTGATAAATGTCTAGAAAATTTATCTTTAATCTTGAAAAAGTGCATTGAAACTAACCTTGTCTTGAACTATGAAAAGTGTTATTTTATGGTAGAACAAGGAATAGTTCTTGGGCATGTTGTGTCTTCACGTGGATTAGAGGTTGATAAAGCTAAGATAGATGTTATTTCATCATTGCCTTACCCCTCATGCGTGAGGGAAGTTCGTTCTTTTCTAGGCCATGCAGGTTTCTATCGATGCTTTATCAAAGATTTCTCGAAGATTACGACACCCTTGTGCAAACTATTAGCCAAAGAAGTCGATTTTGTGTTTGATCAAGCATGTAAAGATGCCCATGATGAGCTTAAGAGATGTGTCACATCTGCCCCTATCATCCAACCACCAAATTGGGATGAACCTTTTGAGATAATGTGTGATGCGAGTGACTATGCGGTAGGAGCTGTGCTTGGGCAAAGAATTGGGAAGAATTTGCATGTTATCGCCTATGCTTCTCGTATGTTGGATGGAGTACAATGCAATTACCATACAACTGAAAAGGAACTTTTTGCAGTGGTGTTTGCTCTTGAAAAATTCAGGTCATATCTACTTGGTACAAAAGTCATTGTTTTTACTGACCATGCAGCTCTCAGGTATCTTTTGAAGAAGAAGGAGTCCAAACCAAGACTGATTAGGTGGATCTTGCTTTTACAAGAATTCGATCTTGAGATCAAAGACAAAAAAGGTGCTGAAAACCATGTGGCTGATCACTTGAGCCGACTGAGGACCGAGGATATACAGATCGAAACAATAAGAGAGACATTCCCTGATGAGCAGTTGTATATGTTGCATTCCTCTACAAGACCATGGTATGCTGATTTGGTAAACTATTTAGTCACCAAAGAATTCCCTCCAGGTTTGTCTAAACCCCAAAAAGATAAGTTCCGAGCTGATGCTAAATATTATTTTTGGGACGATCCTTACCTTTGGAAATTTTGTGCGGATCAAGTAGTTAAGAGGTGTGTACCACAAGATGAATTTCATTCCATTCTCACTTTTTGTCATTCTCATTCTTGTGGTGGGCATTTTGGAGCAAAAAGAACAGCCCACAAGGTACTTGAAAGTGGTTTCTATTGGCCTTCTATTTTTAAAGATGCATATCACTTCTGCAAATCATGTGAAAAATGCCAAAGAACAGGTAATATCACTCATAAGAATCAAATGCCTTTAACGAATATTCTTGTAAGTGAAATTTTTGATGTTCGGGGTATTGACTTTATGGGTCCATTTCCTTCTTCTTGTGGCAATCTTTATATTCTTCTTGCTGTTGATTATGTGTCTAAATGGATTGAGGCGAAAGCCACACGAACAAACGATGCTAAGGTTGTTTTAGATTTTGTCAGGACTCACATATTTGACAGGTTTGGAATCCCTAAAGCTATCATTAGCGATCGTGGCACTCATTTCTGTAATCGTTCCATGGAAGCATTGCTACGCAAATATCATGTAACTCATCGAACTTCCACAGCATATCATCCTCAAACGAATGGCCAAGCTGAAATTTCAAATAGAGAGATCAAATCCATTTTGGAGAAAACAGTGCAACCTAATCGGCGAGATTGGAGTCTACGTCTTGGAGATGCACTTTGGGCTTATCGGACTGCTTATAAATCACCTATAGGAATGTCACCTTATAGAATGATTTATGGGAAAGCATGTCATCTACCGGTGGAGCTTGAACACAAAGCTTTTTGGGCCATTAAACAATGTAACATGGATTATGATGCTGCTGGGATTGCAAGAAAACTGCAACTACAAGAGTTAGAAGAAATTCGAAATGATGCTTACGAGAATGCAAGGATTTACAAAGAAAAGACTAAGAATCTTCATGACCGAATGCTTACAAGAAAGGAGTTTCATGTTGGAGACAAAGTCCTTCTTTATCATTCGCGTTTGAAACTTTTTCCTGGAAAATTGCGCTCTCGTTGGATTGGACCCTTTGTTGTTTCTAATGTTTTTCCTTATGGTGCAGTTGAAATTACAAGTTTAGAAACCAACAAAGTACTCAAGGTCAATGGGCATCGTTTGAAACCTTTCTATGAAGGTGGGACGACAGAACTCACCGCTTCTATAGAGTTAGCTGAACCAATCTATGAAGAATGAGCATGCCACATGTCAAGCCAATGACATAAAACAAAAGCGCTTACTGGGAGGCAACCCAACACAAAAACAAAAATCAGATTTGCTTTCTTTTTCCTTATCTTTTATTTTTTAGCATTTTAATTTATTTTCTATCATTCTCTTATGTTCCTTTGCTTTTATTTCAACATTGAGGACAATGTTGTGTTTTAAGTGTGGGGGTATTGGGAGAATTTTAGTTTTCTTTGTTGTTCTAAAATAAAAAAATAAAAAAAAAAATTGTTTGGTTTTTTTTTAACTCCCATTGGTTTTTGAGAATATGAGTATTATGTATGAGAATTAAGTGAGATAGATGAATATATAAATCAAATGAATGAGTGTGCATGCAAGTTTTAATGTTTAATTGGTTTAGGGATTGACTCTGAAAATATGTCATGTTGACTTTATAGTGTTATACCAATGTAAGCTTTTGAGCCTTCAACATTATATTCTTTGATTGTGCGCTCTTTCAATGATATGTATCTCTAGAACTTGCTTCATATCTTGTTGAGATTACATTCGCATTACATATATGCATGAAGATGATAAAGGCATTAGGAATTTTAACCACTTGAGCCAAAAGCCAACCTAAAGCATATTATCTTTAGTGAGCCCCTTTTGAGCTTGTTTATCCTTTCTTTGCTTTACCCATGTATAAGCCTTAAACTTTTTATATGTTTTCCTCTTTTCCCTTGGCCAAGGATTAGTAGAGCATATACTTGTGATATCTCATGGAATTATGGTTGGAAATTATGTGAAAAGAAAGAAGTGATGCTTGATGAAAAGATGGACAAAGTTGCCAAAGGTGAAAAAGAACAAAAGAAAAAAAAAACAAAAGAAAAAAAAAAGAAAAAAAAAGAAAAAAAAATAGAAAAGAGCTTGAAATCGAAAGAAGCTAAGCATTGGTTCTTGAAGATTGAAAATTGATGTGTTTTGATGGAATGTCTTGGTTGAAATATTTTTTTTTCAGAATGCTCTACTTTCTTTGGTTTGAACCTTTTCTTCTACTCTCTTTTACCTCACCTTAACCTTAGCCCCATTACAACCGGAAAATAAGACCTTTTGATTCATGCATTGTTTGTAATATTTTAGTAATGGAGATGAGATTGAAGAGCAAGCTTATGGTAGAGCATCTTCATTGATTGAATTTGAGAGATTTAAACACATAAGCCCTAAACACATGAGTGTTGGAGTGTCTATCAATGAGAGGACCTATCACTTTGGCATGGCATAGATTTCTTTTAAATCCCGAAGAGTAATTGAGTTTTGAAGTTTGCATGTAAACAAATTCATGAAGATTTATGTTCTTTATCCTTCTCGATTGTATTCTTATTTATAATGCTTGAATTCTTGGATATTGATGGGAGATTAAGAGATTGATCATGGTTATTTTTATTTTTTTTATTTTAAATTCTTTTTACCTATCCTTTCTCGAGGACGAGCAAGAGCTAAGTGTGGGGGTATTTGATGCGACCATATTATTTGATAATTTCATCCATATTTACATAGTGTTTTGCATATGTTTTGTGTATAAAATGCCTTGATATTCTTTGTTTTATGTTTTGAAGGCATTTTTGGATGAAAGATGCAAAAAGGAGTAAATTGGAGGTAATTGGCAGATTTGACGTTCAGTCGATGTTTTGTGCAGAGCGTGAGTTCTAGAGATCGAAATGAAGTGATTCCAGTGGAACTGAAAAGATAACATCCATACCTTTCTGGAAATGTAATGCAAGAAAAATAAAAGGAGAAATATCATGGAAATCGCATCCTGCAAAGTCAAATCTCGCATTCTGCCAATGTTGACCTTTTTCCATTCCAACTTCAATATCTCAAGCTACAGAAGTCCGATTGATGCAAACTCAATTGGAGTGGATTCAGGACTCAAAGGACTATAAACGCTCCAAATTGCAGCTCAAACCGATGTCATATGAAGGAGATATGAATTTTACAAGGGACAACTAAATTCTGCCAACTTAAGGAAGGACTATTTGGTAAAATAGACATTAGGGTTTCTAAGCATATATAAAGGAGAAGAGGAGCAAGGAAGTGGCGGCTAGCACAAAAGAAAACACAAAATCTTCCTCCTCCAAACCCTAAATCATGTGTTCTTTCATCTTTTTATTTAGTTGTTCAATAAACATGCAAGGCTAGATTCTTTTGCTTGGTTGCAAGGACACGAAAACCTTCAGATTTCAAGAACTGTGAGATCTTTTTTTACCTCAATTTTTTCAGTTTATATGATGAATATGTTTGTTCTCCTATGCTTATTTTCCTATGATTGTTTATTTAATTGCTAAGAGCGGACTCGAAGTTATTATTATAGACAATCAATTGCTAAGTTTGATATCAAAACCGGAGTTGTGGTATATGAACTTATGAAGCAACTAAGTTAATAATTGTAGCGGATCTATGTTATTAATCTTAGGGAGAACATTCAATCGAACTAAACATATATTGCGGACAATTATGTTTCTTAATCGATCAATTTATCTAGATTTTAATGCTACCATTGAATCAAATTACTAGTGCGGACACTGTGGTTGTTTGATGGTTAGGGTAAGTTATACGGCGGATCCGTTAACGAACCAATTTTAAGAAGAGATAAATATTCAGAATATAGATTGATGTGTCGTTTCCATGATCAGTTCTTATTTCTGTAGGTGGATGTTGATTTGCGACCAAGGTTTGTTTTATTGATAAATTTCAGTTTTATATATTTTTCGCTTAGTTTGCTTTAGCCTAGCCTAGACAACTTCCAACCCCCCCAATTGCATAACATATAGCACGAAAATCTGAACTAAATCGTCCTCGTGGGATCGACCCCTTGCTTGCTCTATACTATTTTGTTTGATTTGTTTTAAGCTAGGGTAATTAATTTGTGCGACCACGACATCGCAGCAAATTTTGGCGCCGTTGCCGGGGAAGTGATTTTAGTTGATTCTTGTGTTCTTGTGTTGTGCTGTGATTTATTCTATTTGCTGTTATTTTTATTTATTATGAAAAAAAAAGTAAAAAAAAATGAAAAAAAAAAGGAAAAAAACATATTTGTGTTTGCGGCGGTACTGTTTAAAACAGATTTTTTTGGTGGAATTAAGTATTGATATTTTGCTTTCTGAAGGAAAACGACATTCTGAGAAGAACTAGTGAGCTTTGGTCACTAGCCCCACCTTATTTAAGCCAAATTCTGTCGGTTGCTAAGGGTTCTGGACACTTTTAGTTTTCTAGCGTAGGATTCTATTGCCTATTGCGTTGTCTTCAATCTCTTGTGTGCTTGGTTTCTTTTGAGTTTTCTTTGCGATTTATGCCTGTAACCCGTTCTGCTAATCAAATTCAAGTGCAGATTGATCTTGAAATAGAAAGCACTTTACGCAGGTTAAGAAAGGAAGCTCGCCTCAACACCATGGCTATTGCACGACAACAAACTCTCAAGGAGCTTGCTGCTCCTAACGTGGAAAATCAACCATTGTGCATAAACATTGACAATAATGTAAACCTTGAGCTCAAATCTGGTTTTATACATTTGTTACCAATATTTAATGGTCTTGCAGGAGAAGATCCTCATACTCATCTCAAGGAGTTCCATATGGTTTGTGTTGGCATGAAACCGAATGGAGTTGATGAAGAACAAGTTAAGTTGAAAGCTTTTGAGCCCCCTTTGAGCTTGTTTATCCTTTCTTTGCTTTACCCATGTATAAGCCTTAAACTTTTTATATGTTTTCCTCTTTTCCCTTGGCCAAGGATTAGTAGAGCATATACTTGTGATATCTCATGGAATTATGGTTGGAAATTATGTGAAAAGAAAGAAGTGATGCTTGATGAAAAGATGGACAAAGTTGCCAAAGGTGAAAAAGAACAAAAGAAAAAAAAAGGAAAAAAACATATTTGTGTTTGCGGCGGTACTGTTTAAAACAGATTTTTTTGGTGGAATTAAGTATTGATATTTTGCTTTCTGAAGGAAAACGACGTTCTGAGAAGAACTAGTGAGCTTTGGTCACTAGCCCCACCTTATTTAAGCCAAATTCTGTCGGTTGCTAAGGGTTCTGGACACTTTTAGTTTTCTAGCGTAGGATTCTATTGCCTATTGCGTTGTCTTCAATCTCTTGTGTGCTTGGTTTCTTTTGAGTTTTCTTTGCGATTTATGCCTGTAACCCGTTCTGCTAATCAAATTCAAGTGCAGATTGATCTCCAACCCCCCCAATTGCATAACATATAGCACGAAAATCTGAACTAAATCGTCCTCGTTGGATCGACCCCTTGCTTGCTCTATACTATTTTGTTTGATTTGTTTTAAGCTAGGGTAATTAATTTGTGCGACCACGACATCGCAGCAATGGATCTCCAAAATTGATGGAACAATTCATTTGGGTCACTAACTTCACAAAAAAGAATCAAACTAACAAACAACTGTCTAATTTGTGGAGATGTTGCCGTTGTAATGGCTTCACTCAAAGCATCTGCCCATTTTTTTATCATCCCCTAAAAGCCCTAAGCTTTTGCAAGCAAGTTGGAATGTTGGATACAAAACCCCCGAAACTTTTCTGAGGTCATCAAAACATAGCGCTCCTTTAACATGGCTTAAAAGTAATCTTAGAAAATATAGCTCTCCTGCTGCAGGATGAACATATGTTAGATGACCAAGGCTGAAACCTTTTGTTCTTATGGACCATTGTTTCTGCCTAGAATCCCAAACAAATTTGTTTGGAAAATCCATATAATACATGTTTCGTGCAACTAAATCATTTTTATTGCATTCAAACCATTCTGTAAGCATTGTTTTGTGAACCCCGGGTCTTTTCATTACATTTAGCAGCGATTCATTTCCTGAGTAGACAATGTTGTGTTCTGATGGCAAATGAACCTGTAAACGCTCAACTGGAGGATTTCTTGAATGAATAGGAAATTGAAAAATTCGCCAAACAGCCTCATATGGGCATATAAAACAACATTTAAGATAGACTTTAATTTCATCATCATTCTCTTTTTGCACAGCCATTCGACACCTATCCGATCCTTTGCTAACATATTTGAAAAGATACTTTATAAGCATTGACTGACAGCATATCTCAACGTTGATGTGCGCATGGTATCTTGATAACAACTCTCTATGATATGGAACAACATAGTTGTTGTGTAGCTGTATCCCATCTTTAAGCACAAAATTATCAAGTTGTTGGCGACGCTTGTAGTAGACAAAGCCATTGTCATCCAAAATTATTGCTGTCCTAAATGTCTTCGGAAAATATTTGGAGAACTTGCCCTTGTTCATGCACTTTGATTTTTGATTTGGCAGACCACATGGCCATGGATCATAAATTTGGATACAATATCATAACAAATGGGATCAGTATTTTTGTTAGGAATTTTAGCTGAAACAATTGAATCGACATCTTCAGCACTTCGAAATTTAAATTTTGCATCTAACCAAATGAGAAGATGGGTGTGTTGAAGCCCTCTTTTTTGAAACTCAATTGCACAAACATCTTTTTTTTAAGTGAGAAAACATTAGAAAATCATAAAAACAGTATAGAATTTATAATTAACTAATAGAAGAAGAAAGAAGCTATAAGCACCTGTAATTGCCCTGCCAAATGGTTTACCTGATTTTATATAGGCAATCATATCAACTACTTTTGCTCGAAAGATTCTTGTAACAATGTCAGGCTTATCTTCTTGCCTATAAGGTCTATTTTTTCTGATATCTCTTTGAATCTCTGGCCAACATGTATTGCATGTAAATGTAATAAAAAGATATGGGTTTCCGTAAGCTCTGCAGATAGCCATTGCATCCTGATAATTATTTATCATATAACGTGGGCTACCAGTTAAGGAAGAGAGAACAATAATTTTCCCAGCAGCATTACCCTCAACATCTCCTCTAAGTATCACTTCATGCATCCCTTTATAACTTTCTGACCTTAGATCACTCTGATTAGCCCTTATATAATTAAGTCGATCCTCCTCTACATTGACAAAAGCATCAACCAAAAATTATTGATAAAGACGTCCACCTTTGATGATGGTGTTTTGAAAATTTGCCCTCTCATGAATAAGATAATCATAATATGCTCTCATGGGGACTCATGAACGTTTTCTTTGCGGCTGATGATCTTGATCAGCCAACATTATGTTACATCGATACCCATCATCGCTATAAGGAAAAAGCAATGGATATTGCAATGCCATGAATTTTGGGTGCAACCTAGAAATTCTTTGAATAGAGCCACAACAATGTTCGATGATAATATCACTTTCAGATTGGAAATTACCAATATCTCCAACAATTAAACCACCAATATCATTCGATGATGGATCATCATATTGCCGCGAGTCATTATCTCTTTTACCAATCAACTGTAATTTATAATTAGACTGGCAATCACTGGAGAGCCTTTGCTTAGCATATCTAAAAACTTTAACCAGCTGATTAATATCATCTAGCATCTACATTAAATCACCAACAATAGTTGCATCCAAAGAAGATGAACCTCCATCTGCTGTGAATACGCTTATTCGCGAGCTAATTTCATCTGATGCATCATAGACATACAATTGTGCAAATTTAGGTGCATCACCTTCAGCTGGCAAAAGAGAACCCATCAAATGATGACAATGTCCATTAATCTTAAAGACATATGGACCATGTCCTTCATTAACAGAGTGATCAAGCTTTGCTCCCATTAATGTGAAAGCAAACATAGAGTTGTATGCTTGTATATTATCTCAAAATTTCCTCGATGTAGATCCATTCGATGGATTAAGAAGATAATCAAGAGGCTCTGGGGTTGAATGTGCGTGTGGCAATGAAACTTTACCACCAAGGCAACAAAGTGAGAAAGCTGGATTTGTTTTTGATGAATGTGTAAGACGTTCTTCAACCCAGAAAAGAGCTTTACAGTGTTGACACATAAATTTCTTCTCACCAAAATCGATATAACAAAGAGAGGCTCCTAAAAAAGTAGCGCTAGTTAGAAAAAGGATATAAGAATCAAAACAACATGAATCAGACAGAAAATAAGAAAAAAGGGAAAAAGAGATACAACATACCTTTTCTTTTTCATTGATATTCAGCTTGACCAGATGACATAGCTGATGATGATTGAAAATTAAGATCATGATTGCTTGAATTGAGAAAAGCATGGTCATTAGCGACATAATTATTGCTAGAATCAAGTGAGTGAGATGTTGAAGCCCTTGGAATTGAATCATGACATGAAGTTTGGGGATTATTTGATTGTAGTTAATGGCAACCAAGTTCTATATTGCTATAGTTGGGCATGGCTGGGCTAAGGCTTGAAGCTTCCATTGAAACATGTTCTTGCATTTCAACGGTCTCATGATCGTTAATTAGCGTAGAATCAGAATCATAAAAAGCTTCACTGAAGTTATAAGACATACAAATTAATGTCATTGTGTTGGTCTGGTTGCAGCCTTTACCGATGACTTGTCATTACATTACTTGTCTATAGGTTGGAAAAATCCAACCTAGAAACCTATTAATTCTATTAAAAACAAAACAAAACAAAAGCAATGTAAACATATATAACTAATTGAAGGTACATAAAAAAGAAGCAAGCATAACATTGTCACAACATGAAAGAAATTGGCATTCTTCTCTACAGAGATGATCAACAATTACTGTAAAAAGAAGCTTGAAGGAAAAAAATGTAAGCCTTGTCATCCACAACGTTTAAAAAAAAAGATAAAGCAAGGAAAAACAACAAAACCAAATAGCTTAACCTTAGTTACAACACGTCTTAACACTCATAAGCAAAAAATCTAAAAGAAAATAATTGGAGAACTTGCTTCGCTAGCTACTCCCTAGCTAAGAAAAGAGATTGTTCTTTTACACTTGTTGATTTTTTGAATCTAAAACACTTGTTGATTTTTTGACATTGCAAAAAAAAAAGAGCAAAACATTGATAAATTAACACTCACTACTTGTGTATAAGTAGGAAAAATTAAACTAAGAAACCTATTTTTTCTATTAAAAACAAAACACTTAAAAAAGCAATGCTTGACTGTGCAACTTTTTATGTTATAACTCAGATTCCAATTTCACTATAATTTGGGGTTTAGGGTTTAAGGTAAATTGCATCAATCACAACTTTTTTTTTTCTTTCTAATTTCATTTGTTTATTTAAGCTATTTGTCACTACACCTTCAACAACTTATGAGGGTATGGTCTAACCTGTAAGTTCATAATATGAATATATATTGCTAAAAGTGCAAATGAAATATAGTCACTTCTCTAGTGGGTAGGAAAATAGAAATGACATTAGTATTGGTGGAGGTTGTCCTTTAAATAACCTGCACAGTGCACAAACTTGAAAAAATAACAAACCAATCACAAACTAATTTCACTAAACAATAAAAACAATGGCATCAACATGACAAAAAAGGAAAACAACAACAACCAAGCACAAAAAATTGAACGGCAACGTTGAAAACTACATTGCTAACAAAGACAGACAACATAAAATATAACGACAAATGAAAAAAAAAACCAGAAACAGTCATGTTTTTCATGAACCGATGGGAAAAAAACCAAGGAAATAGACAAAAAAAAAAAACTTCAACAACATTAAGCACCTACATTAATTTTCAGCAACCAATCATTGCTATTAATTTTCTAATTCCATAACTAATTAAAGACAAAAATTGTCCGCCGAAGGCAAACAAAATTTAGAAGTCAATTAAAACATTAATCTTGTAATCTGATAACAATTCATAGCACAAAATCATTTCCCAAAGGACATGCATCGTAGGAAACAATAAAAATTTAAAGTGCAAAGAAAAAAAACTGAAATATAACGACAAATGAAAGAACAAACCCAAAAAATAACCATGTCTTTCACCAACCAATGGGGAAAAAACCAAGGAAATAGACAAAAGACTAAACTTCGACAACATTAAGCACATACATTAATTTTCAGCAACCAATCATTGCTATTAATTTTCATTAACCAAGAGGGAAAAAACAAAGAAAATAGACAAAATAGCAAACTTCAACAACATTAAGCACATACATTAATTTTCAGCAACCAATGATTGCTGTTAATTTTCTAATTGCATAACTAATTAAAGATAAAAATTGTCCGCCGAAGGCAAACAATATTCAACAGTCAATTAAAACATTAATCCTGTAATCTGATAACTATTCATAGCACACAATTATTTTTCAAAGGACATGCATCGTAGGAAACAATAAAAATTTAAAGTGCAAAGAAAAAAAGACCAAAATATAACAACAAATGAAAAAACCCCCAAAAAACAACCATGTCTTTCATCAACCAATGAGGAAAAAACCAAGGGAGTAGAAAAAAGCAAACTTCGACAACATTAAGCACATACATTAATTTTCAGTAACCAATCATTGCTATTAATTTTCATGAACCAATGGGAAAAAAAACCAAGGAAATGGACAAAAAAAAAACTTCAACAACATTAAGAACATACATTAATTTTCAGCAACCAATCATTGCTATTAATTTTCTAATTCCATAACTAATCAAAGACAAAAATTGTCCGCTGAAGGCAAATGAAATTCAGCAGCGAATGGAAACATTAATCCTTTAATTTGACAACTATTCATAGCACAAAATCATTTTCCAAAGGACATGCATTGTTGGAAACAATAAAAATTTAAAGTGTAAACAAAGAAAAAACCTAAAAATATAATGACCCCCCCCCCCCCAAAAAAAAAAAAAAAAAAAAAAAAAAAAAAAAAAACAGTCATGTTTTTCATGAACCAATGGGCAAAAACCAAGGAAATAGACAACAAAAAAACTCCCACAACATTAAGCACATAAATTAATTTTTAGCAACTAATCATTGCCATTAATTTTCCAATTCCATAACTAATCAAAGACAAAATTGTCCGTTGAAGGAAAACGAAATACAGCAGCCAATCAAAACATTAATCCTCTAGTTCCATAACTATTTATAGCACAAAATCATTGATCAAAGAATAATGCATCGCAGGAAACACTAAAAATTTAAAGTATAAACAAAGAAAAAACCAAAAAATAATGACAAATAAAAAAAAACCAAAACACAGCCATGTCTTTCATGAACCAACAGGGAAAAAACCAAGGAAATAGACAAAAAAACAAACTTCGACAACATTGAGCACATTAATTTTCACAAACAAATCATTGATTAAACTAACACATTAATTTTCTAATTCCATAACTAATAAAAAATATATTTGTCCGCCGAAAGCAAACGAAATACAACACCGAATGAAAACATTAATCCTTTAGTTCCATAACTATTGATAGCACAAAATCATTGACTAAAAGACATCCATTGCATGAAACCATAAAAATTTAAAGTATAAACAAAGAAAAAACCTAAAAATATAATTACAAATACCCCCCCCCCCCTCCAAAAAAAAAAACAGCCATGTTTTCCATAAACCAATATGGAAAAAACCAAGGAAATAGACAACAAAACAACAAACTTCCACAACATTAAGCACATACATTAATTTTCAGCAACCAATCATTGTCATTAATTTTCTAATTCCATAACTAATCAAAGACAAAAATTGTCCGCCGAAGGCAAACGAAATACAACAGGCAATCAAAATACTAATCCTCTAGTTCCATAACTATTCATAGCACAAAATCATTGACCAAAGGACATGCATTGCAGGAAACAATAAAAATTTAAAGTATAAACAAAGAAAAAACCAAAAAATAAAGACAAATGAAAAAAAATCCAAAAAATAGCCATGTCTTTCATCAACCAATTGGGAAAAAACCAAGGAAATAGGCAAAAAAGCAAACTTCGACAACATTGAGCACATACATTAATTATCACAAACAAATCATTGATAATACTAAACATTAATTTTCTAATCCCATAACCAATCAAAAATATAATTGTCCGCCGAAGACAAACGAAATAGATCAGCTAATTAAAACATTAATCCTCTAGTTGCATAACTATTTATAGGAAAAAATCATTAACTAAAGGATATGCATTAGATGAAATTATATTTGATCCACCAAACAGATATCTACACATGATCAACAAAAAAATCACCAAAATATCAAATAAAAAACAATAGATTGAAATCACAAAACAATGAATTTCTAATTACACCAACCAATTCCAACACGAAATCATCAACCTAAGGAACATGAAACAAAATTCAATGCTTGGTCTAGCGAACACCATGAATACTCTTATCTAAACTCATGGATTCAAATTGCAAAACAGGGAAAAATAACTATATAAAAGAGCCAGAACTAAATTAATCCTTAATTTGCCTCTAAGTTTTTCCGATGCAAAATAACGCATTTACGACACATAGAAAACACAACAACAACTTGAATCACTTAGCAGCAACAACAATATTGCTAAAATAGCCCACAGAAGCAACACAATACCCATCACCATTAAATTCTACCCAATCAAATCCAAAAATCTAAAATTCAGCATAATAAAAGTGAAAAATCAAAACGCAACTTTGAAACCTATGATAAAGATAAATAATTTTCCAATCGAAAAAGACATACCTCACAAAAAGAGAAGCAAGGAGAACCAAAAACAGCAACAACCACAACCTGCAGCCCCTAAAAAGCTAAACAAACTCAAGATCAACACCACAAACCACAAATCATTAAAGAAAACAATATACCATTGAAAAAAGGCAATATAAAAATGACATCCATCATACCTTGAAAAGAAACACAGCCAAGAAGACCAGAAAAACAACAATCTATTCCTGCAAAAAAACAATGAAAAACATGATCCAAAAATAAATTGAGCAAACAAAGGTGAAGATTAAACAATGCCAAACCAAAATAAACAAACCACAGCAGCACAAAGCTCACCAGTTCAGCTCTCTTTTAGCTTAACTCTCTTTTAGCTTGCAAAAAAATTTAGAAGCTGCGTATAGGTTATAACAAATCACACAAAATGAAACACACACGCAACTTGCATAAGCAACAGTAACAGCACTGCCAAAAGACATAAAAAACAATTTTTTATTACCAACTATATCCAAAGAAAGTGAAAAAACAATAAATAATATCCAAACCCAAAACTGCCCAGGACAAAAAAATCTGATCTAAATATAGCCGAAATTATTTGGGCTAGTAGGTATTGTGTGCATTTAATGCACATTCCTACTCACAAACAATCTCTCTCAAAAACACACAAAACTCCACATGTACATACACGACATAAAAATAAAAAACAACAACAAACCTCAAATTAGCAGCTCTATCGTTTCCCAACTACCTACTTCTCAACTGGAAGGTTGCTCCTCGGAGCCTAGTGAGATGCCAGCTACATATGCTGCAGAGGAGATAAGAAAAGGCTCAGTAGAGGGGATTTTGCTCAGTGGAGGAGTTGGGGCATTTTGCTCTCCCAACGCCAGCTAGGCCACGAATGCAAGTAATGTGTAGAATAGACCAATCGAAGATGGAATACAAAGGGAAAGGGTGAAATTCTAAACTACAACTTACCTTTTTAAAGTATTTCGTCCCCTTCTTCCTGCTGGCACTCTGTTTCCACCTCTCCTTGGCGGCCACTCTTCGAGGCTCAGCCTTTCCATTCCCCTTCCCTCACAGACGATCTTTGCCTATCCCTAGAAGTTCACCCAGCAAGAGCTCCTCAACTCCACCACAGTCACGGTCATCCTCAACTCCACTTCAGGCATGATGCAGAAGCTCATCTCAGCAAACGGCGACGCCCTTAAGATGAGCCGGGAGAGGAGCACAAAAGAAAAGGAGAGACAAAACCTAAAAATTTCATCCCAGCAAACGGCGACGCCCTTAAGATGAGCAGGGAGAGGAGCATAAAAGAAAAAGAGAGACAAAACCTAAAAAATTGAAATTGAAGTTGGGACGAAAACCAAAGAGCCGGAAAAAAAAAAAGCAAGACACGTGGCGCAAAACCCAAAAACCCGAACCGAACCGACCCAAAACCCAAAAACCGAACTGGACCAAGCCACTATTACAATCCACGGTAAAAACACTCACAAGCTACAATGTTTTTATGATGTCTTTTAGTTTATTGTATAGTATAATATGCTGAGTTGCTATGTTTTATCTCACAGAAAATAGAAAAAGGACCTGGTCATAACAGGCTGCTCATCGGTCCTTGTATGTTTATTGAAGTGAGAGGCACACGATTTTGAAAGCTTTTTTGATTTCTGATCCATGACTAGATTTGCCAGTTCTGCATATTCTGCCTGACTTTGTGGAATTCCTGAAAGCTAGTTGGCTGCTCCATTTGAGTTTCTTCCGTTTTATTTTTCTGCTGGAATGAGTTCTTCATCAAGTCATTTGTCTATGATTTCGCTTCTTCCATTCTTCTATTATTGAACTGTGTAACAGATGACTCCCTCATCTAAAATTCCCATCTAGCGGGTAAACAACACAAATTTCAGGTTGAGAGACATGCATTGGAAACCTGCTCATGGTGCATTTGGATTGTGTTTAAAAGTGTTCTTTGAAGTGCGTTTTAGCCGAAAAACCATTAAACTGATGATTTTTCAATTGCTTTTTGATATGCTGATATCGAATGTGATGATTTCTCGGTCCAAATATACTCTTATAAAAGCATATGCATTGTATTATCAAACACTCGGATAATCATCATGGCATGCAGCAATTACAACAATCATATTTTCTAGAATACTCATCACAAAGGCTTAACTTGCTAGACGAAGTAAGGTAAAAAGGGGGATTTGATCGATGATTTATACAACAGATCAAGTCCAGCTCTAGAGCAACACAAATGCATATCAATTGAATAGAACTTACAAACAAGTACTTGGTTTATTTTTTGGTTACAACTAACAAATACATTTCAAATTCAAGAAACATGTTACACAAACATACAATTTACAGGACACAGCCTCAATGTGGTTTCCATGGAGCTCTACTTGGGGATCTTTCGGTAAATGGAGAAGACTGAGAGCATGGTGAGCAAAACGAGCAGAACCGAAGCGAACAACGCAACTGCAACGGAGCCTCCAACATGTTGACAGAATTTATCATATACATTGCACACCTTTCCCCATCCAACATGACTGTTGCCCTTCAATCCGATATATGCCACGCCTCCAGCGGCACCGGTGGCCGAGGCTACTATTCCCAACATAAGCTGCACCATTAGCAATGAGTTAATTCAGCTTTCAAACTATAATATCTATATTAATCAATGCTTTATAGTTAAACTTAATCTTTAATTAGAAGAAAGAAAGGGGGAGCAAACATTTGTTATCTAATGTTTGGATTTCGATGGAAGGTCTTATTAAAATAATAAAGGATAAGGGGCCACATTGAAAAAACATAATTGATGGAGGATCGTATTAAAAGAATTAAAAAAGTAAAGGGATGTCTGAGCTTATCACCAATGAAGACATAGAAAGCTTACCACGTCCCACAGTGCAAAATGGAGCAAGTAGCGTGTTGCGTGAGCTGGCTTCAAGATGATTGAAATTGATGCTAGGGTTGTGAGGATGCCATACAAGCCAGCAACGGATAAGGCCGAGATGAAGTATCTGCACAGAATTATACGTATATTAATTTAAATTCAACGGATAAGATGTATCCATGTTAATTAAGTCAATTTGACATGAGCTATGAAAAATTACTTTTATAATTCAAGATCCATTCCTTGTAAATAATTAATGATAAAGATAATTATTAAAATACTAACGTGTGAAAACTGAAAACATTTTACATTTGACCAAAAATCAAACAACCACATCGGGATAATGCTCTAAAAAGTAAAAATAGAGAGCGGTCAATGTCGTGTACCTTAAGGGAGCAAACTGTGTATGGGGTGGGGTCATGATATTTGAAATTGTCGTATAAAGCTAGAAGCAATAATGACCTTATTATTTATTACTCCAAGTGGCAGACTACGTCAATTTTCTATCAAATAATTAATTAAATCATTTAATCTCAAAGGTATTTTATGAAAGTGTGTTAGGGTTCAATAACACAGGTTATGATGAATTCCATTTCTTCGTTCCTTTTCCTTTAATATACAAATAAATTATTTTTTATTCTATAATAAAAAATATATTTCGAAATACTTTGTACATTAGTTGAGGCTAAATAAAATATATTTCTTTTATTTGATACTATTGTGTATTTGAACTAGAGAATAACAATAACTCTTCTCTCTTTGTTTATTTTATTTATTGCAAGGTATAAAATGTTAAGCTTTGGAGTTTTAAAGGACACTATCAGATAATTTATGCATAAATTAGGGATAATAATTATTTTGAGAAACTTGAAGGCATGGATTTTCTTTTTATAATAATTCAAAAAATAATTAATTTCCTTTATGAACCTTAGGTTTAATTAAACTTATGATATAGGTTCTAGGGAGGCAGCAATATACATCTTTCCACCACTTCTTGGAGAGTTGTAACAATATTCCATGCAATTAAAAACTTGAAGGCCAAAATAAAAACAAAAACAAAAACAAAAGAAAGGTGAATTTTTTTTTTTGGTTTCAGATTAGAATAGCCGCCTTGTTTCACAGGTGGATTGACTAGAATAATTAATAAAGTAGGCAATGAATTATTGAAAGCCTTTTGGACTTTAAACATACTCACCATGCCATTATTCATTTAATAAATAATTTATGGAAAGAACACATGAACCATATTATAAAATCATAACTCTTAATTTAAATGCACTCGTGACAAAATATTCATTCATGGAAAAATATTACATGCAGTTTGTTATTAAGTAACAAATAGTTTCCGCATGCTAGGAAGCTAAAGCATAAATCATGCTCAGTTTTCAAATAAAGTTTAATGTATGCAAGACATCCACTTACATAAAGGCCGGGGAGTCGCTAAATTTGGCTTCGAGAGGAACTCTGATAGGCAATCCCGGCACCGGAACAGTCTCCGTTTGCTTGGCAGTGACCATGAGCACGACGGCAGTCACTGAGGCTGCAAACAACAAGCCCCTGAGAGCGACATCAACAGAAGAATAGTTGGAACGGCAAGGAGGTGCTGCCGGTGCCTGCTCGGACTTGATGGATTCAGGGTCAGTCTTAGCAGTGGCCGCCATGAGGGTTTGGTTATGCGGTGGCTGGCTAGCTAGCTAATATGGTTTGATCAACACGCAGCAAGTGGAAAGCTGATATTGTGCAAGAAAAAGATGGCTAATATCTGCTGTGCTCTGTAGGCATTTATATACCCGATTGTGGCGGCTACAATCAAATGGGAATCCAATAAATAATAATAATAGATTAATAAATAAATAAAATACGGGTGAATGATGATCCCCACGACATGTGAACTCAAGAAAATCGAGTTGAATGGTAAGTTGACAAACTCGGCATGCCTAACGTGATCAAACTTTGGAGTATAGATGTTAAATCCAGCACAGCTTATTTGAGAAATTTATGACTCAGAATTGAGCCTGTGCTGGTTTTAAAATGAGTAAGAAAAGAAATATTGATCGAGACATCTGTTTCCACATGACGGGAATGTTTGATCAAAACAAAAACTTTGATGCTAGGGTGGCACAACTATTTGTAGCCCTCGTGGAAAGATTCTGATAAATAATAATAGACGAGTTTTCTTGGTTCGGAGGACAGTACTTGATTAACCATGTAGGTTTTCCAATAGAATAACTTGAATTGAATTTATTCATTTGCACTGGTAATCATTTTATAGGATTGTGTGAAAATATTTGCACAGATAATAGAAAGAATAAACACAAATATACGAAAAAAAATCCAGAATAACCTAATGACATGGTCAACTTATTTGGGCTGCCAAGGTGAGCAACTTGTTGCCCTTTGACCCTTTTTTCACCAACATTTTCCCTGACTTATTTTTAATATTGAGTGTTAAGAATAACCTCTTAGATGTAACGTCAAGAACAAAAAGGAAAACAGATCCATTAACGAATGAAGTTTTCTTCCTATAAAATCAGGTTATAAATTCAAACTTGTGTCATGCTTTTAAGGAACCGTAGTTTATATGAAAACATTAGAAAAGGGAAAGCATGATTTTTATTGGTTTAATTTGGTTTGGGAAGAAAACATCATGGTTTTTTATTGGTGTGTAAGGAAAAAAAAGGGTGAGTGATGAGTTGTGAGGTATCCAAAATGTCTTGGCATATATGTTGGCAACCCATGCATTATGTTTGGATGTCAGAAAGACACTTTGCATCTATATGGTGGATAAAAATAGAGAAATGAAAAAAAGAAAAGAAATGTAAAGTTTGTTTGAGAGGTTTTATGGCCATTAACATGTGTTCTTATGATGCATGATGTTTTTTTTTGGATTCGAGGAAAACTCATCCCTTTTAGGCAATCTTTGTGGGCCAGTATTGAGCGAGTAAAACCGCGGTTGTCCCAGGTTCTTGAATTCGAGACTTGCAAGGCAGATCTCCAATCCTTTTCTACCACGCCACACCCTTTAAGGACAATGCATGATATGGTCCTATGAGCTAACATGTATTCCTGTTTTTTTTTCTTATATATATATATATATATATATATATATATATATATATATATATATATATATATATAAAGGTGAATGTTTTTGAATAAAACTTCTAATATTATAGGTTGTGTGTGTTTATTTTTTGTATCATAATCTCCATATAAAAAACCAACTTTCCATGATATGTTTTTGAGTAGATATGTCTCAACATCTTGTGCTGATATTTGATCATAGAATATTCCTTGGCTTCAAATCATTAATTGTATTATTCCATGATAAGCTGGAATTGCTATATACTTGAAAAGGGTATGCATTAAGATTATTTGCCAGACTTAATCCAGCCAAAAAGGCCTCATATTCATTTATATTGTTTGAGGCCTAAAACTCAAATCAAAGGTAATATTCATAAGCTTGCCCCTTAAAAGTTGGTTAATGCAATTCCTGCTCCACTTATAATCACTATCAAAGATTTGTCAATGTTTGGTAGATGAGGATGAACTCTCTTAACTTTATCGCTCGTTTTACCAGGCAACATAACAAGTTAGACTTATAGAGATTTTGTTGAAGGGGTTGGTTTATTAACAAGACCACCTGATGTACATGAAAAGGGCTTTCAATTTTGTTACTTCACTCACTAAGGCTAAACAGACTTTCATGATCTTTATAAATTTGCTCTTAACATTGTTGAGGATCTTGTTTATGTAATAAACATGCTTTTGAACTCCTTTTTCCTCTCACACAATTGAACTCACTGCTAGGTTCACAACCCTTAAGTAGATGAAAAGATCTTCTCTTTTTTATGGTTTTGATATGACTCTTAAAGAATAAAGATGAACCTTTAGCTCTTTAAAAACTTTATGGCATTTAAGGGTCCACTCATAATTGGAGATTTTCCCCCAAAGTTTTTCAGAAAAGTAGACAACATTCTCACAAGTGTGAGATGAATCTATTTTAATTTGTTAACTTTTTAGTGAGCTTATAGACATCTTTGATAAACTATAACGGAGTCATGTTTACTATGACTTGAATTTTGTTAGGGTATGGATTGATTCCTTCGTTACAAACCAAGAAACCTACAGACTTCATTATTTTATTACAAAAGCTCATTTTAATGGATTTAACTTCATTTGATGTGCATGCAATATAAAAAAACTTCTGACAATTCTAAAAAATGCTCATCAAAGATCATACTTTTAATTAGTATATCATCCATATTTGCTTTTATATTCCTACCTAACTATTCTTTAAAGACTCCATTTACCATGCATTAAAAAGCTACACTAATATTTTCCAAGCCAAATAATATAACTCGATAGCAAAAAGTCCCTCTCCATTATAAAAGTTGTTTAAATATATAAGTATCTAATGATACCTATAATTGACATGCAAAAAGATTAAGTATTTAAACCTTGTCATTAAGTTTACCAACCTATCAATTTTAGGTATGGAAAGTTGTCATTGGGACAAATTTTGTTTAATTTAGTGAAATCCACACACATGTTGAAGTTTTCACCATAACTACATTAACCAACCGTCTAGGTAAATCACTTCTTGAATGAAACCATCTCATTGCAATTTGTCTGTATCTTATGAAATAACTTCATTTTTTTCATGTTAAACCAGGGGAAAATGTAGAATCACATTTAGTCGATGATAGCCAACTTTTGGATGGATGTTTGGCATGTCAAATGGTGTAAAGCATTTATCAAATTTATATATTTTTCACCTTATTTTATTTAATTTGACCTATTTCTTGATTTTCATGTTGAAAGTACACTCAGGGTTTACAATGCATCAAAACTAGAGAGAGTAATTATAAGCACCACTATTAAGAGTTTTTGTTGTCACAAGTTCTAGCAAGTTCTCTTGTTTTGAAAACTCATTATTTTTTTTAGATAGGTTTTCATGCTTTCTCTTTCTTAATTAGTCATGGTTAAAAGTTATAAGGAATGTTACTAGTATTGAATCGAGCAACAAACTTATATCATAGATCAATAAAGCTAACTATAGAGCTTAGTTCTAAAATGTAATACCAAGCTCAATTTGATCCATGAAAAATAGTGGGAAAGATTTTACACATGGTATTGGTATCCTAGATTACCAATTGAAAATTGTCTTTGACATTTGTTGTTTGATCCATGAGATATGAAAGACCATTATAGTTATCTAAATTCATCTTTGTAATGATAATTCTCTTAGAGGTATATGTTCATCATGTTTTAGCATAATAAAGAGCCTTTAATATGTCATGTGATAATTATATTACTTTTATCCCCTTCCCTGGATGGTTTTATTAGACTCCAGTCTATTATAATGAGATTATAAAGGAGAATAGGGTCATTTTCGAGAGGTATACTTAAAACATTGCCTTTTGATGTACAATTTTCTTGTTTTGGTGACCATGTATAGGAGTGGTCCTCATGGTACGAGATATGTTTCTAGAAACAGAACGAATGTTATTCCTACTTTCCTCCACTTTGTTTTTCCTAGTTTCTATTATGAAATGAGATTGTTGGTGCACAAGAGGTGTAGGTTTTTAGAAGAATTTATGGTGGATGGATAGATGAGAAAAGCTATGAGTCGTTTTTGAGCAGCCATAACAACTTTTGCCAGTAATCTCAGTTGTTGAGCGAGTTATTAGAGATCGATTAGAGATGATGAAAAAGATGGAAGATTTGTGCCTCCCACCTAGCATTTTTTGTGCTCTCATTCGTCCATCGAGAGCAAACAACACCAAGATTCAAGAGAAATAGAATAGGAAACTAAACAATATCGTTGATGAAGTTGATAAATTGACCAAGAAAACGAGTTTTATTACTTAAGATGATGGTACTTGATTGGCATGAAGATAGTCCAATAAAATCACTTGAATAAAATTTATTAAATTGCGTGATGAATTATGTGGCGATGTTATTGGTAATAGTTTATTGGGATTGTGCGCGCGTGCACATTAATTCGTGTGTTAATATCGTATCTATCTATCTACCTACCTATTATTCATTTAAGCTTTTAAAATTAAAATTGTTTTTTAATATAATGTGGTATGGGAGATATGATAATCAACTAGTTAAAAATCTAAATATCACAAATTCTATTATCTTTGATTACAATGATAACAGTAAATATAAAATAATAACTCCAAATAAAAAGAGATTTTATTATTAAAAACACGTTAAATCAATAGTATACTATCATTTTTATTAAACTTCATACAACTACTTGCTTTATGTTTTCTTTTATAATATAAAACTTGTTCTAAATGTACAATAACTTTATATATATATGAACACACTTAAAAACTAAGAAAGGGTTCCCGTTTGTAGGCCACCAACCCCTGAGAAAGTCAAAACATTAGCTTCAAAAATTGGAGAATCCAATTCTGACCAAGATCAGCCACCGAGAGACGTTGCCTTCACTCATCCTCTTTTGCGAAATGGAGGAGCATTGCTTATTTTTATATTGATGGTGACAATCAATTGCCAGCAATTTACATTTATAAGATCGGAGACTCATATTCCCAAAGCGTGGTTGTAAAGAAGATACCAAGAAGATATTTGCCACCTAGCACCTAATAATTGTTATTTATTTATTATGAATGGTGGTGGGGGCACTGCTTGGTTGTCAAGAAACCTCCTTTTGTTTTTATTTTGTTGAAATGTCAATGAATCTCAAGATTCCCACAATCTCATTGCCTTCAATTCCAAATCTCTTCCTTCATTTTTATTTTTATTTTTATTTTTATTTTTATTTTTTGGATTTGAAGCTTATAGAAAATACCCATAATTCTAAGGTAAAAAAAGGATATGTGTCAATTGTTTTGCATCTTTTTATCCAATCTTTGCTTTAGCTATCTCGTTTAAATTAATTAAAATCAAACAATTATTTTTTTAATATTAAGAGTTTATCCATATAATTGTCTATAAAAGAAAATTAGTTTTAGTTGAAGTAGAAGCTTATAAAAAAACACATATGTAAATTGTTTTGAATTTTTTTATCCAATCTTTACTTTGGTTATATCATTTAAAATTAATTAATATTTAATTAAAATATTGTTTTAATCACTGATGTAATTTTATTTGAAATTTAGTTTTTTAAAATTAAAATAACTTATATTTTATTTATTGAGACTTTTTTTTCATTTATTTTACATATAAAAATCATTTCGGAATAATTTCATCCACAACATATACTTTCAAAACCTAATTTTCTTAAAACAATAAATATTTAAAAAAAAAAAAAAAATTGCAACGACTGCAATATCAAAAGAACTCGAAAACAACGTAATGTAACTTCTCTACCAAAATCAGAAGATCATATACTTCAACAAACCAGTTAGCTACTTGTTGATGATAACCACCATTCCTAATTAAGCTTTCATGAATTTTTTAATCGAAATGATTGCATTTATAGTAACTTGCTGTTGATAGTGAAGCAGAGCATATACTTTATTTGAAACTCCAGCTCATTTATAGCAATCTGATTTTGTGATCGATGACTACTTGTTTCTTGCTGTGTATTTGAAAAAAAATTAAAAAAATATATTTTAAATTAAAATTTATTGGTGTTTTTAGATCATTTTCATGTGTTGATATTAAAAATAATTTTTTAAAATAAATATATCATTTTGATATATTTCTAAATAAAAATAAATTTCAAAAATAAGTTCAACCAAACATCAAACAAACAAGACATCAATGACGTAACATTCAACTTACATCTTTATTCTTTATTTTTCTAAAGAAATATGGGGAAAAAAAACAAGAAAGATGATGGAATATTCTTACATTCATGTTAGGATAGAAAAGAGCACAACCATGTTTTGGATGCATGGTTGACATTAAATTAATGTTTGTGGTTGAGATTGCTTTTCAAAATATTTTTCATTTAAAAAAATATCAGAATGATTTTTTTATTTTTTAAAAAATATTTTTGACATCAATATATAACATTGATCTTAAAAAAATAATTTTTTAATTTAAAATAAAAGAAAATACAAATTCAAATTATTTTAAAGACGGTTTTGAAATTCAATACCAAACAGAAAATAATCACATCCTTTCGGAATATTCAGAATATTTCTGTCTTATATACAAGAATTTCTGAATATGTGATGGAAATAAAATTTGGACACTTTGTAGATTTTCATTTTAAGAATTAACACAATAAGTTAAAAATATTAGTGGATACAATAATTTGAAAAATAATATAGTTTTAGCATAATTCTGAATTGCTAACACTTTAGTTTGTCATGATTCGAAATTTTAACTTATTATAAAAATTAATATTTAGTTTTCGAATCTTATATTTTATATAAAAAAATCATTATTGTAAAACAAGATGTTTATTTAACACTAAAATTCAAAATCTCAACTTCAACTTCTTTTTATATGCAAATTAAATTAAATATAAATTATATTATTTCATCCGTGTATTTCATTAAAATTTTAAAATTTGGACGCTAATGGCTTTTTATATGGACCTGGTTCAGACAGTTGTCGTTGATTTGATGTTTATATCCTACGTTCGTCCAGACAAGACAGGCGTGGCGGGATGCTTATAGGTTAGGGCCCTATCTTTTTTTGGCGAAAATGACAAATCAAGTCAAATCTCTCCGTAGCAAAAACAAGATAATTTCTTGAAATTATTTAAGAAAAATGAGATTTACAAGGAAAAACTAGTAGCGAAAAATGATGTTATATATGAGCAATAAAAAAAACATTAATTAGTTAAATTTCTACAAAAGTTATTTATCTATTACTATAAATATTTAATGTGTCTATAATCATCAAAATATATCTAAAATTGGTGTCGCAATTTAAATATTTTACTCTATACAGTAGAGTAGTTTAGTGATTTAAATTGTTAACTTGTATAAGAAAATTTATGTCTTAATTTAAATCTTTTGCTCTATACTTTAGCAATAAAGTAATTTATTTTTATTAAATTCTTGTAATTTATAATATAGTTATTACATTTCATTTAATCTTCTGCATTAATATTTGATTAAGGAGTCAAGCTTTCTATGATCATCTTACTTTATTACTTATTCAAGAGTTACATGGTAGCAAATTTGGGATGAACATTAAAGATTTTTATTGTTTGTATATGATTATTTAGGAGTATGGTTGATGTTGATTTTGAAATTATATTTCATTCAGAAATGCATCAAAATAATATATATATTTTTTTAAAAAATATTTTTTTTAAAAAAAAAATATTTTTGATATCAGCGCATATGAAAATAATCTAATAACACTAAATTTTTTTAATTTAAAATAAAAAATTTTTTATTTATTTTCAATTTTATTTTTAAAACATAGTGACAAACATCCCAATGTCGTAACTCAAGAGATTGTGATTGATTTTTAGTATAAAAGACGACCACTTGTAAACGAAAGCTTATTGGAGGGGAAATATAGAATTGGAAAGTGAAATATTCTTTTTTATATTTTTTATTTTGTGGTGAAATATTCAATGGAATTTATGGCTACAAATGCTTAAAAATATAATCAAACTTAAATGTGTGGATACTCTTAAAGAAAAATTATTGGAATTATCTAAACTTATTAAAATATTGATTGACTTTAAAAATTTTATATATAATAGTTATTCGAGTATAGATCATTGTATATCAACCTAATTGTGCTATATATGAATTGTAGAAATTTTAAACTTTTCTAATTACATTAATTATCTACTTTACAAGGTTATATTTTTTAATGTTTACATGTTAATTAAAATAAAATATTTTACCTGTACGATTTTAAGTGCAACACTTTTGATATCTTCATCTTATATTTAAATAAGTTTTTCAAAAGTCCAAGTAAAAGTTTTAATATATCAAAATTAAGGAATAAAATATTTTCTTAAATCTGATAATAGTTGATTTTTATAATTTTCAAATAAAAAGTTGTCAATTTGCCTTGTGATTTGATGATGATGAGCGTCATCAAATTTGTATATAACTAACTTTTCAACATGTGTCATGCTGCATGTTAAATTATTATAATTATTTTAATTGTTAAAAAAATATATTAGAAAATATAAAATCTAGTCCATAATTTATTTCATGGATTTTAATCAAAATATATTATACTTTTTAACTCTTTCATACAACATGCATTTGTATTTTTTTAATTAAATATTATTCTATAAAAAGAATGATTTAATTACATTAGTTTATATTATGAAATCTTATATAAGTTGTTTATCATTTTAACAAGCTTATAAATAAATTTATTTTCAAGCTTTTAAATGAATTTATTTAAAATCTAATTCAAGAGCTTAATTAAGCTGGCTCTTGCGCTTTGATTGGCCAAGCTGAGCTGAGATATTATTATACAACGAGTTTTAAAATAGCATAAACTTGTTACACGTACCTTAACTGCCCTAACATACAAGTTCAAACTAAACTTTGGCGAGCCGAGCTTCAAGTAGCTCGTGAGTGACTTGGCTATTTTGAAACCCTAATCCCTTGTGCTATAAGTAAAATATAAATAGTCCCTCAATAAATCGTTTTATGCAAATAGCCCCTTAACAAAATTAGGTGTAGATTTAAATCTTTATGTCAAATTAGGCTAGATTTTCATACAATTTGAGCCTAGCAAAAATATGCACGTGACATTCTTGGTGCACTAAATGTAAGAAAATAAAATCAATTGGAGTTGAATAAATTGAAAACCTAATCTGACAAGATAGAGAGAGAGAGATGAATTGTCTCAATTTAACATAATTTATACGCAATATTATTCATCTAAATCTGCTATAAAATAAAATCGAATCAAAATTATGTTTGGATGAAATTTAAAATTTAAATTTAAATAATCTCGAGCACCATTATTTATTAAATTTCTGGCAGTCAAATAGAAATTCTCAGTGGATAACATCTTAATTAATAATTGTCTTGTAGAGGTTGAGATTTTCAATAACTTATTGGCTGCCATCATTTATTAATTATCAACCACGAACCGACTCATGAATGCACAAGGCCTCAATTATAGACATACCTGCCAACGATATGATGGAACCCACTTTTTTTTCAACGATAGGTTTCAATTGAAGTGTCAAAATCATTCCAAAATTTCATTGAAATAAATAAATAAATAAATATAGATATTCTTTTTAGTCATGAAAATCATTTTTTAAAATGTTTTTTATTCAGAAAAATATTATAATCATATTTTTTATTTTTAAAAAATTATATTTAACATTAGCATATCAAAATGATCTAAAAACACTATTTTTTTAAAATAAAATAAAATAAAATTAATTTTTTTTCAAAAACACTTTTGAAATACAGTGCAAACAGATACGAACAAGTTAAATAATACATATACAAGCATCATAAAATTGTGAAAAAATAATATATTAATGGAAACATTGTTCGTGTGTTAGAAGCATGCATCAACGTACCAAAAAAACAATGATCTTGATGTTAGGGGTATAAAATCTTTTCACATAGCGCATCAGTTTATAAGATTGAGTATGGGCAGGTATGTCTATTCTACTTTTTTACATGTCATTGTTAAATTACCTTTAAAAGTGAAATATTTTAAAACTTGCATCAAAGATATCCTTTTTCTTTTTTCATAACCAAACACAATAAAATAAATGATTTACTTTTAGAAGACAAGAAAAATAAATGCTACATCTTAAGGCTCTCTCTTTTTTCTAAGCATGGTTTTTATGTTATTATCAAGTTGTTTATTTGACAGTTTAGTCTTTTGGTAGACATAAAATATATAAAATTTTTATAGATACGTGGAAGGCATGTACCAGGGCGTGGTGGGTTCCTATAGTCCTTTGGTGACACATGTGGTGCCCTCTCAATTATATATATATATATATTTAAGTAATGAATATTTGAGATTCAATAAATTAAATATAAACATACAAATCTCTTATCTATTTTTAGATACACGTTAACATCCCTGTTTTTAGAAAGGTTAAACCATACTTTTGAAGGATGACACGGACCGTGGTGTTATATATCAACAGCCGAATGAGCTGTTGCCTTCTCCACTGGAAATGTTGAGCCCCCATTAATTGTTTCACTTTTCCCTCTAGACTGTCGCCCATCTTCGGCCATAAAAATATATAATTTGGATAAGTTTTCCCAGTGAATGTGGAAGGGAAGAGTGGAAGCATTATTAGCTCTCTGCCTCCCACATGTCACAAATCTTCTGAGACGTGGCAGTGGAAGCCACCTTGTACATCTTTCTCTATAGTTTCTCGACACCATCCACATTAAATCGCCTCCTTTTTTTTCTTCTTTTTTTTACTAATATCCAGATTAATTTATTTGTGTATATATTAACTAATCCCACAAATTCTAAAGTTAATGACTATATAAATATGATCATCATATTAAAAATCCACATTAAAACAAAACTATTTAATCTCAAGTTATTTAACGGTCTGATTTTAAATCGCCTCTTTTCTTTGCCCCCACAAACTGTATGCCAAGGATGTATTATTTATTGTCTCTTTAACAATATTTTCCTACGTACCTGACAAGAGGTCGCACTCTATTTAATGCCCCTCCTCCATTCGCAGAACTCAACCGAGCTCCCGTTCCCTGCCTACCCTCTCTCGCTCGCTCTCTCTCTTTTAAGGCCGGGCTAGGGCAGTGATTAGCATGGAGAGCCAAAACAAGGCCGGTCTTCCTGCAATGGACGGGTTCCAGAGGAGAGCTGCGAGCCAAAGTTATGGAGCAAGGAGTTGTGACTTGCTTGTACGAGTCCTAGCCCTGGTGCTAACTCTGGCTGCTGCTATAGTTCTTGGGGTAGACAAGCAGACCAAGGTTGTTCCGATTAAGCTCGTGGATACCCTGCCAGCGATTAGCCTTCCTGTTTCTGCAAAGTGGCATTATTTGTCTGCCTTCACGTAAGAGATATCCAAATTGATTATGGAAGAATTGACTTTCATAAGAGACATCCACATTGTTGACACAATATTTTGGATGAAACCAATTTCTGTGCATGTACCGTACCTCACCACTTTGTTTTTATTTGATAGGTATTCTGTTGCGTCAAATGCAATCGCAAGTTCATACGCAGCACTCTCTCTGGTCCTCGCGACGAGTGGAAAGAAGGGGGTGATGTCTGCTGTTATCATCCTTGACCTCCTGATGGTGGCGATGCTGTTTTCTAGTAATGGAGCTGCCTTGGCCATTGGTCTCATGGGTTACCAGGGAAATTCACATGTGATGTGGGCCAAGGTGTGCACTGTGTTCGGCAGATTTTGCAACCAGGCTGCAGTTTCTATTGCCCTTTCTTTGCTTGGTTCGATTTTGTTTCTCTTGCTCGTCGCCATGCGGCTTCACAGGATATCCAAGTGAAAATGTTTGGACCTCGTTTCTGATCAATCTAGTATAAAACCTGTTGTAATTTATGTCCTTAATTTCTCTATGTACTATTGTAGCCTTGACTCTCCATGCTTAATTTTTATATTTATAAAAAGAATTCCATCTTAGGTCAGGGGTATGAGCTCTGGATCTGTCAAAATTTCTAGTAGTGAGTGAATCACGATAGAGATTTATGGGGGCCCTTTTTATTTCGTTTACTGTGTAAACCTAAATTGTGGGATCAAGGCCAAAACTTTATCTGTGTATTATTTAGAAAACTCTTCATCTAGTCCTTCCCTTCCATATTCAGCTTTTAAAACACGCAAGTCATTTATTTTCTAGGAAGTTTGATCACACTTTTTATTACAAAAAATTGCGAGATTTTCGAAAAAATAGAGATTTTTGCTAGGGTTTGGAACTAAGCTGAGGTTTTTTTTCTCATAATTTTATACATATTAGAAGGTCGTTTTCATTCAATGAATCACAAGATGTTGTTCCTGTTTGAGGATTTTATGTTCATCAGTATACATTGAAGCCAAGAAAAAGAACGGCACATGTGAAAGAACGATTTTCCAACTAATCAAAGGGATCGGTTTCCCTGACAACCAAGGTTATCAAACTCGCGAGTCAACTCGCATACTCGTACGAGTTTGCGAGTTGACTCATCAAAACTGGTTGAATCAGATAGAAAAATCGAAACCGGTCAAACTCGGTCAAAATCGGGTTGACTCGTAAAATCAGACCGAATGGTCCGATCTTACGAGTTCAAGGGATTCTTATCTGCAGCACAAGCAAAGGCACAAGAAAGGGAGGGAGATGAGCACAAGAAACTGAAGAAAGGGAGATGAGCACAAGAAAAGGGAGGGAGATGACTCAAGAAAGGGAGATGCTTTATCTGCCTAAAGTCGTGTAAACCAGAAATGAATTAACTGAAGAGAGTTAATTAAGTCTGGTTTCTCGCCAAAGATGGATGGAATTTCTACACTGTCCACTAGAAATGAATATGAAGCAAGACCTACTCCCTCCCATCCCAGGAATAATTGAAGAGAGTTATCTCCGGTCACCAACTGACCACCATTGGCATAAAAAAAGTGAGCAGCGGCGACACAAGGAAAGGGCAGTGTGTGGGGGGGGGGGGGAGGGGGGGAAGTAAGGGAATTAGGGTTGGGGGCTTTTATTATAATAATAATAATAATAATAATAATAATAATAATAATAATAATAACCTTGTCTGGGTGTGTGTGTGTGTGTTATAATAATAATAATAATAATAATAATAATAATAATAATAATAATTAATAACTTATTGGGAAATAAGTTATATAATAATAATAATAATATAATTTAAAAAAATAATTTTATTGTTGGAGGGTTTTTTAAAAGCAATTATTTAATTATATAACTTACTCCTATTAATTATATAATTAATTGCATAATTAAAATATATATAAAATAATTGAACTTTATTTAAAATAAGATAAAAAATGGTTCTCCAAAATAGCTTTTACCATTGGAGAACACATCAACAAAAAAACCATATATACACTATTCAACAAAAAAACCTTAACTAATGAAGTTTTATGGCCATGATTATGTTATATTGTATTCGAAAATATTTTACATACGATTTTACAATTTTTCTTCTCACACGATTTTAGCTGTGATTTTACGATTTTTGTACAGACAAATTCGGGTACGATTTTACGATCTGATTTTTCGAAGCCCCTTCCATTTCGTGTCAAAATCGCGACCTTGCTGACAACTGCATCCGCCGACATTTTTCTTTCAAATCATTATTAAAAATTATGAAAAAACAACTTTGCGGGGTCCAATCACTATTGATATTGATATCAATATTTCTTTGTTAAATATCGGGTAGTTGATAAAGTCATAAAAGTTGCTACTATATAGGTTATTTTTGTTAATATAATGATCATTAGATACTTATATGATCATTAGTTTTAAGGTCCATAAAATTAGTTGAGGTACACGCAAGCTAGGTCAGACACTCACGTCAATCAAAAAAAGATTTTTGTAAGAAAATAGAATTCAATTTCTAACATTGTGTTTTTCATGTGAAAAAATAGTTGTGTAATTTTTGTACACTAATATTGTCTTACTCTTGATATTAATATTGTGTCCTTGTCATGAATGTAATGCCCGCCCCCCCCCCCCCCCCCCCCCCCCCCCCGCGACTTCCAATCCAAATTTCTTAGAACTTGTGAGGAGAGATTCCTCAGCATGTCCTGTAGTTTATTTAATTCACGGCATAATATAATACAATGTGTTCGTGTTTGGCAATGCATTACAAGTTGAGCCACTAAATTTTTTTACATCTGTTTAATATTTAAAAAAAAAAAACAATTTGTAAAATACTCTGGAAAACTAAAAACAAAGTATCGTAGGAGAGAAGATAAACCATGTGTGGGCGCACTCTACACATGGCCTCAATCGGTTCTACTCTGCACATGAGAGTGTGCATCTTCTCGGTCATGTCGATGTTTTCTCCATCAACCTTCTCCCGCTCGAAGCATTGAATAAACGAGCCCAACGTTACGGCGATCACTCTCTGTGCTAACCCCTCCCCAGGACAAGCTCTCCTTCCAACTCCGAAAGGCATGTGCGTGTATCCTTCGGATTTCCAATTTTCAAATCTCTCAGGTTTGAAACTTGTCGGGTCATTCCACAGAGTAGGATCTCTGTGAATAGCCCACGCATTTGCAAATAAAATTGTACCGGCTGGAACATCGTAGCCTCCGATGGTACAATCTGCAGATGACAGGTGGGGTGCGAGGAGTGGAGCCACCGGATACAGCCGTGAACTCTCGAGGATGATGCTTTGAAGGTAGGGTAGTTTCTGTTGGATTTTATGAATTGATTGTGGTTTGTGTGGTTTGATTGCAGGTTGATATGCTGGAGTTTGGGGAAAACAGGGGAAGATGTTTTCAGAGAATTGAGGGAGAGGATTTTCTGCAGAAAAGGTAATTCAGTTCTTGTATTGAAATTGCATATGAATTATTTGATGTTATGCCTCTTATATACTTGAGGCAGAACACCCACACGCTTTATGAATGAGTTACAACTTCTCTACAGTTAGTTACAACAAACTTTGAACACACTTTATGCATGCTACATAACAGAATGTAACTGTCATGTTTATACACTTCTTTGCATGCTTAATGACGAAATGCAACTCTCTGCACATCTCTTGGTGTCTTCCTCTTCTGCACATGATCACCACTCAAACTGATAAGCAACTTAACTTCCAACAGCCTCTTCTAAGTTGCTTACCGGTTTGACTCCAAGATTCAACTTCAATCTGGATTCCTAGCCATTGAGATTTTTGACATATTATCACACAAAAGAAGTGTTGCTTCTGCTTGTGATTCTTCATCGAAAAGCTTCATTGCTTTGGTCTCGCGCTTCTCCTTTGTCATCAACTTCAGATAGGCTTCTTTTTCAACCTGATACTTCTCCTCATAAGGTTTCTTCTCCTCTGCAGTAATGGTCTTCCACTTTGCCCCCAGAATGTGAGAGATATCTTTGAACTCTGCATCTGGGTTTTCTTTCTTGATCTCATTCCATTGATCTTTGCACCAGAGTGAGTAAGGTGGGCATGGTCTTTTGATTTCATTGCCACCCTTCTTTCTCTTCTTGTCTTGCTCCTTTTCATTCAGTACTTGAATAAATGGGAGAGTCATGGTAGGCTTAAACTCCTTCAACTTCTGCAGCTTCTTCAACTCCGTCTTCATTTTCTCCTGTTCTTTACCCTTCATTTCAATCTCATCATCTTTAGCCTTCAACATCTCATCTTTCTCTTTCAACAACACCTCAGTCTTCTCTTTCTCAAGCTTCAACTGCTGCAGCATTTCTTGCATTTCTTGAAAATCCTTCTCAAAAGAAGAAGCCGCAGCCTCTTTGTTTAACTCAGTCCTGAGATTTGAGGTTCCTTCAAATGTTTGTTCTTCTACTACACCATCATGCACTTCAATTTGCTGTTCTGCATGATCTTCATTTGTTTCATCCTTGTTCTTTATACTTGCTGCATGACAAGCATAAAATAAATTTGCAATGGACACTTCTTCCCTCTCCTTTGCACAATTTGCCAATTGCTTGTAATCAATGCAATCATTTGTATTATGCCCAAACAGATTGCATCTTCCACATTTAGGCTGACCTTTATACCTGCAAACACCATGATGAAATTTCTGACAAGTGCTGCATTGTGGTTTGGTATTCAGCTGATTGTTGTTCATATTTCTATACTGTGAACTGAATGTATTGCCATGGCTTGTTTCAGCTCTTTGATTCCAGTTCATGTTGTGATTATTCATCAGATTTCTCCCTTGATTCCAGGTTGAATGGCTTTGATCTTGTCTTTGCCATTTAGGATTAAACCTCCCCTGTGAAAACCTGTTTCCAGCAACATCTCCATGGTTATAACCCACCTTGAGACTGCTGAATGCCCTCTCTGTATGCATTTCTCTCTCTCTTTCATCATTTAAGTCCTCTCTCTTATCAAACACCTTTACAGAGGCAATGACTTCTTCACTTCTAAGTGTTTTCAAGTCTCTTGTTTCTTCAATAATTGAGACTATGGACTTGTATTTTCTATTAAGACTCATCAAAGTCTTTTGCACTATCCTTTGTTCAGTTATCTCTTCTCCGAGACACTTCAAGTCATTTATCACTCCAAAAAACTTAGTCAAGTAATGATCTAAGCTTTCTCCCTCTAACATTCTCATATACTCAAATTCTGCCCTTACTGCCTGCAACTTCACTTCCCTAACTTTTCCATCTCCTCTGTATTCTCTTCTCAACAGATCCCATGCTCCTCTTGCTGTCTCTTCATTTCTTATTCTGGGGAAAATATCATCAGTCAAGGCTCCTTGGATAATACTTAGAGCCTTGGCATCTTTGATCCTTTTTTCCTTAGTCTCAGCAGCAGTTTCTCCTGATTCAGTTTTCTTGTCTTTCGAACCAGAAGCTTCTCCACTACTACTTTCATTGGATACTTGTGTTAATGTATCACAACATCCAACCACATCCCACAGATCATAAGCTCTGAAGATAGTTCTCATTTTAACTGACCAAAAATCATAGTTCTCACCATTAAATTGTGGTGTTAGAAGGTCTGATGATCCAGTCATGTCTTTGCTGTTGAATTCTGATTTGATTGATTGTCTTCCACAGTTTTACGCCCCTTCTTGAATCAGATTAAAGCTCTGATACCATGTTGGATTTTATGAATTGATTGTGGTTTGTGTGGTTTGATTGCAGGTTGATATGCTGGAGTTTGGGGAAAACAGGGGAAGATGTTTTCAGAGAATTGAGGGAGAGGATTTTCTGCAGAAAAGGTAATTCAGTTCTTGTATTGAAATTGCATATGAATTATTTGATGTTATGCCTCTTATATACTTGAGGCAGAACACCCACACGCTTTATGCATGAGTTACAACTTCTCTACAGTTAGTTACAACAAACTTTGAACACACTTTATGCATGCTACATAACAGAATGTAACTGTCATGTTTATACACTTCTTTGCATGCTTAATGACGAAATGCAACTCTCTGCACATCTCTTAGTGTCTTCCTCTTCTGCACATGATCACTACTCAAACTGATAAGCAACTTAACTTCCAACAGCCTCTCCTAAGTTGCTTACCGGTTTGACTCCAAGATTCAACTTCAATCTGGATTCCTAGCCATTGAGATTTTTGACATATTATCACACAAAAGAAGTGTTGCTTCTGCTTGTGATTCTTCATCGAAAAGCTTCATTGCTTCGGTCTCGCGCTTCTCCTTTGTCATCGACTTCAGATAGGCTTCTTTGTCCCGTCAATGCTCCTCAATCAGTTCTTGCAAGATCAAATCCATCCTCTCAACGAGACCCACACACTTCCTCATAAATCTATTGTAATCAACGCACTGTAAAATCGGAAACACATCTGCTAGATTTGTCAGCCCACCAAGGTCAGCGTACTCTTTCATAGTCTCCTTAAATGTGTTCGCCTCCTCAGTTAAATTCACATCTTCACCGTAATACCGCTTCCCTGCAATCATTCTCATCACGATATTAAACGTCAGGTCTGTAAACATAGACCTTAACTCTACCTTCGAAAAACCATTGTTGGAAACTTACTGAAGTCTGCGTGCTAATTGCTTGATTTCGTCTCTTCAGATGCCCGAGGAGGAGTTGAGGCGGGACGACGAGAAGATCTCAATTGCGCATATGCGACGAAGGTTGCGCCAGTGATCGCCATAGTTGGCTGAAGCAACTGTGGTGAAGTTGTAGTGGAAGTGCTTGCCATACAAAAAGGGAGGGCAATTATCGAAGTTAATGTCGTTCTTGGTGAAGCATTCTTCTGCCAGGGATGGAGAGGACACTAGAATTACAAAGCGGGAACCAAATCGAAGGAAGACGATGGGGCCATACATTGTTGAGAGATTTTCAAGAGTTCAATGGATGGGTTGTTTGAGAAGATGAAGAAGGCCGATGATTGGAATGGATGGCGGGCTTGGTGGGAGATTTTTTGCGCTTTTTCCTCGTCGGTAGCAAGAACTTGAAGGCAAGGACAAGAAGGAAAAAACCAAAAAGGGAGTAAAGATGAGTGTTAGCCATGACTAGTTTTTGCATGTAAGCTATGCTCTTTGGCTTCAGTAAATGCCTCCGGTATTTTGTGGCTACTACTTTTCAAAGGCAAGTCAAGGATGGTTGCTTCCTCCGCTAAAAATGTTAACGTTTGATTGGTTCGGGTAGAAATAGTTTAAGAATGTTTTGTTTTCAATATCGCACCACAGATATTTATAATATTTTACATTATATGTACAATTAAAAAAAAAGTAAATCATTTCGAGAATTCAACATAGTTATATATAAATATAGTTTATTATGAATTACTATAGTATAATTACTTTCTTGCTCTTTATTCATAAGAATCAATTCATGGTTTAAGGGTATTGTAAACTTTTTCTCTTCTATAATTTGTCATTAAATAATTGTTTATGGGTGCATGTATCTCTTCTAATTTTTTATAATAGTAAAAATATAAGTTTGCCTTTGAAATCAGGAGAGAGAGAAAAGAATTGTTGGACAAGAGTATTTTAGGCCCTTCAAAGCATTGTTCTTAGAATATTCTTGGTCAATATTTTTTTAAATATTGAATATTTATTAAAGTCATGGATGTGGATACATATTATTATTTTTTTATCAAAAGAAATGGTTATTCTCATAAGTTGAACTATAAAAAATATATGAAACTAATTTATAGGTGTTTGTCATAAAACATGTACATTGAACTAACCCGCATAATAATTTCATATACAAATATCATTCATACATAGTAAATGCTCACGTGACGGTTGTATAAGTGATGCTTAAACTTGATATCACTAAATCATCTTGTGTACATAATGTTAACTTTGATTAAGCTATATGTTACCTTAATCAAGGTAAGGAAGGGTCAGACATTAAGTATATCACGAATTATATGAAAGTACTTGAGTGATGAAGAGAAGATTCATTACCCTAGATGAATTGGAAAAAAATATTTCATTTGCTCTCAAATAGTAATGACTGAGATGTCTTTGGTCAAGGTAGAATGATGTTTGAAAAGAGTTTTAAATCTTATTCAGACGATCAATGACTAATATGTAGAGAATAAACATGATTTAACATGACATACATACTTCATCTATGTCTGCCATGTTAAATCAGAACATTATTAATGAAAGGATATTAATTATACTTAGAAACCGGTCACTAAAAGGTTAAGTTAAAATTATTAATGATTTTTTCTAATATTTAGATGATCATGGTGTGTTATTAGACGATGCACCTCATCTTCAAATATAAATTAATCAATTGATGATATATTAAATTATTTGATTCTATTTAACTACAACTATAATTTATATTTTTTTTCAACAATTTAGGAGCCTAATGGGTTATACACATTAAAAAACATTAGTCAAAAATTACACTTTGATGATTTAATTAAGTATAACTTTATTATAGTACATTTTAAAATTAAATACTAAAATATAATTACTAGAAAGATTATATTTTTAGACCTAAAAAAATCAAGTAAGAACTTGATTAAGTTATTTAAAAAAAAGAATTAATATATAAATATTATTCAAAAAACAAATTGATATTTTGATACTTTATAGGGGTTTTCAAAAAAAAATATGAATAGTAAGTTATGCCTCTTATTTTTGTGTGATTATTTATTAGACGAAAAATTATGTAAGTCATATGATAGAGAGCTAATTCTCTAGGCATAACAATCATTTTCTCCTAAATAGTGAGTTCGAAGATTTTTCACTAATAATTGAATGACTTGTGGTTTGAAATAACCTAGTCTTTGAAGAATTATTCAAAATAAAAAAAAAATCATATTTTCAAGTAATAAATTACCAAACAATTCTAGATATGTTTAATAGAATTTTAAAGATTTTTAAATCATTTTTATTATTATTTTAAATGCATGCATGATATTTAGAACCTAGAGGCTCTACATCAATTATTTCTTTTTTTAATTAAGTAAATAATAAATTAAAATCATTCAATCTTATCAATAAGTTAAATGCAAAATCTTATTGTGAAACAGGAAAAACAAATACTTTTCACCGAGACGAAGAAGAAGAAGAAGAAGAGAATCAACAATCTCATTCTCATTGACATTGACTTTTGCTAGCAAATAAGCCCTCTTTCTCACCCAACATAGAAACATACTCGAGATTTCCTTGGAAAAGTCGCAAGCTACATTTTGGGCAAACAAAAGCTTACAAGGAGATATGTAAGAAGATTAAAGGGAGTGTTTCTTCTAGCGTTTTAAAAATGCTTTTCAAAAATATATAAAAAAAATATTTTTATTTTTTATTTTAAATTAAAAAAAGTAGTATTTTTAGATCATTTTCATGTACTGCTATAAAAAATGATTTTTAAAAAATAACATTATTTTGATGCATTTTTTAACAAAAAATATTTTCAAAAACAACCTCAACCATACTAAAAAATTCATCAAAAGATAAATGGGTTTTTGTTAGGAATCATGGAGGTTTACAGTGATTCGATGATCCTATCATTGTCAAAACTATTAGTAACCCCCAATTTGTCTCAAGACTCTTAACGTGAGACTAGAATCATTCTTCAAGATGTGATTCAGGCCAAAAAAAACATGGTTGGCCAAAATTTATGGAGAAAATTGATGGTTTAATGATGAATAATGTTCAAGATTGGAAAAACCCTAGTTGATGAAAAAACAAAAGGGGGAGATTACAAAAATTGTCTAAACAAAAGACTCTTTATTTGCTGAAGGAAAAGAACAGGATAGAAGATGAGTTACACCTACAATATTCTTCAATCTTTGGTGCCTGTGAATATCTTTCCTAAGGTTATGTTTTGCCCATCTTTTTGTGTTTCTTATTCCTAATTTTATTTTCTCATCTTGGAATTATTATCCTTTTGGTTAATCATTTAATTTCATTAACATGAACTAATTTTTTTTTAATAAATAAAAAAGGAAAAACAGATTGTCTTGATGACTTCATTACCCAAAACTCAATAAATAGTCTAGGTTTTACTATTTTAAATTTTTTCTCTTGTTGTTTATTTTGTTGAAGATGAGTTAAAACAATTGTTATTGTTGATTCTGTTGAATGATGTTTTTTTTTGCCTATATCCTTAGAATTTTAATCACTCCTTATTTGGCACTAGGTTTCAAAAACACTTTTAAAAAATATATTTTATTTTAGTTCATTTTCTGATATTAAAAATAATTTTTTAAAAATAAAAAATATCATTTTGATGTATTTATGAATCAAAAACACTTTCATAAACAACCTCAACCATATTTTCAAAGAAACATTTGCCTTCAAATTATGTATGTTGATCCATTTCTTATTTTTTGAGTTTTGGGACGTAGACTTCTCTTCACAGAAGTTTGGACTTCTACAGGCAAACTTGTTTAGTAAACTCTTCATGCTCCAAACTTCATCTCATCTTAATTATTTTTTGTGTATAAATTTATTATGCCAAAAGAGACCTCTTCAAAGACCAAGGCCACGAGAGGGATGGTTGATGGTGGAACAATTGCATCCATTAAGTCTCCTGCAACAAGACTGGAGAGGCTGAAGGATTCATCCAACAGGAGGAAGGCTTCTTGATGTGGACCAGCCCAAAAACACCAACAATGACCCATTAAATATTCCAAATGGTCCAATGACGTGGTCTAAAACAAAGGCATTGAAAGAGGCAATGAATGCATTGGTTTTGAAGGTTTTAACCACGTCAGAATTGCAAGGACCATACTTCAAGAGAAGACCCTAGTACATTTTATCCATATGTAGGAGAGGTCCAATACAACCTTATTTGGGCCATGAAGTAAAGAAAGCAAAGGAGACAAAAGAATCCTACTACAACTTGGAAACATGAGATTAATGGGCTTGATGGAAGACTATAAAAAAAACATCTTATGGGCTTTATTTAAGTTTGTTAGCTACAACCCAAGGTTTGGGGGGAGATGAAAGTCTTAATGAGAAAACGATTTGTGCCTAACTACTATTACAGAGACTTATACCTGAAGCTCCAAGGTTTGAATCAAGGCTAAAAGACAGTAGATGAATATCACAAAGAGATGGAGATAGCAATGATTCGGGTCAATGTTGTTGAGGATAGAGAAGCCACGATGGCTAGATTTCTTAATGGGTTGAATCGGGACATTGCCAATGTGGTAGAGCTACAACACTATATGGATCTAGAGGACATGGTGCACATGGCTACGAAGGTGGAGAGACAACTTAGGAAGGGACATGTTCGACCAGGGTTTAATTCGGGTTCTTTATCATCTTGGAAGACGAATCTAAAGAGAGGGGGTACTGTCCAGCCAAGATCCTTTGTTCCTTCGACAACTGAACAGCCAAAGGCTAAAGTCGATGTCTCTACTGGTGCCAAAGGTAAATCTGAAACTCAGCCTAAACATACTCATGATGTTAAATGTTTCAGGTGTCAAGGGCACGGACATTATGCTTCAGAATGTCCAAACAAGAGAAAAATGATTATTTGAGATGATGGTGATATGAAATCGAAAAGTGACAGATCTGATTGCGAAGGCATGTCACCATTAGAGGATAGTGATGGGATGAGTTAGCATTACCGGTTGCGGAGTCCTTGGTTATAAGGCGCACACTTCAGGTTCAGGTCAAGGAAGATGAATCTAATCAACAAAGAGAGAATATCTTTCATATGCGTTGTTATGTACAAAGCAAGGTGTGTGGTTTAATTATTGATAGTGGAAGTTATGTTAATGTTTGCAGTACTACCCTTGTTAGTAAACTGAATTTGAGTACTGTTAAGCATGCGAAATTATATAGATTGCAATGGCTGAATGATAGTGGTGAAGTGAAAGTGACTAAGCAGGTTGTGGTCCCATTTTCAATTGGGAAATATGTTGATGAAGTTCTATACGATGTGATACCAATGCAAGCAAGTAACATCTTATTAGGGAGACCATGACAATATGATAGGAAGGCAGTTCATGATGGGGTTAAAAATAGATATACCATTGTAAAAGATGGTAAAACCATCACTCTTATACCCCTGACACTCAAACAAGTGTATGATGATAAAATAAAACTAAAAAGTGAGCATGAGGTGATTAGGAGAGAAAACCATCAGATTCGGCCAGAACCCAAACCTCTATAACCCATTAAACCACTCATCCAAACACAAATAAATATTTGGCCAACACTCCAAACAAATCAGACCATTCGACCACTGCTCAAAAACACCCAAATTTGGCCGAGAGTGGAGGTAAGACAAGAGGAGAGAAGAAAGTCAGGAAGAGTGATGAGAATTGTGTGGAAAAACTAGAGAAACAGCCTAATTTTTATGCTAGAGAGGGTGAGGTCAGATCTGCATATTTCACTAACAAGCCAATGATTTTACTTGTGTACAAGGAGGCTTACTTTAATACTAATGATCTTGATCATATTATGCCTAGTGCTGCTATTTCTTTGTTGCAGGAGTTTGATGATATGTTCCCCGACGATACTCCAAGCAGATTACCACCATTGCGGGGGATAGAGCATCAGATTGATTTCATACCTGGAGTTTCAATTCCTAACCGACCAGCATATAGAAGCAATCCCAAGGAGACGAAAGAGCTTGAAAGGCAAGTTGATGAGCTGATAGAAAAGGACTACATTCGTGAGAGTATGAGCCCCTGTGCCATACCCGTGCTACTTGTGCCTAAGAAGGATGGAACATGGAGGATGTGTGTTGATTGCCGAGCCATCAACAACATAACGGTAAAGTATAGACACCCTATTCCTAGGCTTGATGACATGTTAGATGAGTTACATGGATCTTGTATTTTCTCTAAAATTGACTTGAAAAGTGGGTACCATGAGATTAGGATGAAAGAGGGTGATGAGTGAAAAACTGCATTTAAGACTAAGTATGGTTTATATGAATGGTTAGTAATGCCGTTTGGACCTACAAGTGCACCAAGTACGTTTATGCGTTTAATGAATCATGTGATGTGTGCATTCATAGGTAAGTTTATGGTTGTGTATTTTGATTACATTCTGATCTATAGCAAGAACTTAACTGAGTATTTTGATCATTTGTGTAATGTACTTAGTGTGTTGTGTAATGAGAAATTGTATGCTAATCTTAAAAAGTGTGCCTTCTGCATGGAGAAAATTGTGTTTCTTGGCTATATTGTAACTGCACAGGGTATCGAGATGGACGAGGAGAAAGTTAAGGCCATCCGGGAGTTTTCATGGGTTAGCTAGCGTTTTGTGAAAGATTTCAGTACAATAGCTGCACCCTTGAATGAAGTTGTTAAAAAGTCAGTTGGGTTTAAATGGGGGGAGAAACAAGAATTGGCTTTTGTTCTTTTAAAAGACAAATTATGTTCTGCACTTGTTTTGGCTTTACCTGACTTTACAAAAGCATTTGAAAAGAGTGTGGTGCGTCTGGAATGGGAATATGTGCTGTTTTGATGCAGGATCGGAGACCTATTGCGTATTTCAGTGAGAAGTTAAGTGGAATGACCTTGAACTATCCCACTTACAACAAAGAATTCTATGCCTTGGTAAGAGCACTTGAAACATGGCAGCATTACTTGTGGCCAAAAGAGTTTGTAATCCATTCGGATCATAAGTCCTTGAAACATCTGAAAGGACAAGGTAAATTGAATAGGAAACATGCAAATGGGTTGAATTAATTGAAACTTTTCCTTACGTGATCAAGTATAAGCAAGGCAAAGAGAACATCGTCGCCGATGCACTTTCGCGCAGGTATGTTCTTTTACACACCATGAATACTAGATTGCTAGGCTTTGAATATGTGAAGGAATTGTATGGTAATGATTCTGACTTTGTTGAGATTTATAATGCATGTGGAAATTTGGCTTTTGGTAAGTTTTATTTGATGGATGGTTATTTGTTCAAAGAGAATAGAATGTGTGTTCCTGCTAGTTCTTTGCGTGAATTACTTATTCGTGAAGCACATGGGGATGGTTTAATGAGTCACTTTGGGGTTGCGAAAACCTTGGATGTATTGCATGAGCATTTCTATTGGTCAAAGATGAAAAGATATGTGCAATGAATTTATGAACAGTGCATCACTTGTCGAAAGGCAAAATCTAGAGTACAACCACATGGTCTCTATACACCATTACTTGTGCCTACTGAACCTTGGGTAGATATCTCTATGAACTTTGTTTTACGTTTACCTAGGTCAAAGAAAGGTAGAGATTCTATTTTTGTTGTGGTTGATAGGTTTTATAAAATGACGCATTTCATTGCATGCCATAAAACAGATAATGCATCTCATATCGTAGACTTGTTATTTAGGGAGATTGTACGTTTCCATGGCATTCCTAAGAGTATTGTGTCAGATCGTGATGGTAAGTTCCTTAGCTACTTTTGGAAGACCTTATGGGGAAAGTTGGGAACCAAACTTTTATTTTCGACAACTTGTCATCCTCAAACAGATGGGCAAACTGAGGTAGTCAATAGAACATTATCTCAACTTTTACGTGTTGTAATACAAAAGAATTTGAAAAGTTGAGAAGAATGTTTGCCTTTTGTTGAGTTTGCTTATAATAGAACTGTGCATTCAACCATTGTTTTTTCTCCTTTTGAAATTGTTTATGGTTTTAATCCACTAACTCCTATGGACTTAATTCGTTTACCTTGTGAAGAAAGGGTAAGTTTAGATTGTGAACAGAAGGCAAAGATGGTGAGACAACTCCATGAAGGAGTTCGATTGCAAATAGAGAAAAAGAACAGACTTTACGCTTCTAAAGCAAATAAAGGACGTAAACTGGTTGTTTTCCAACCCAGTGATTGGGTTTGGCACATGCGGAAGGAACAATTTTCTAACCAAAGGAAATCAAAATTACAGCCTCGTGGTGATGGTCCATTTCAGGTTTTGGAGAGAAAAAATGACAACACATACAAAATTGATCTTCCAGGTGGGTATAGTGTTGGTGCTACCTTTAATGTTGCTGATCTTACATTGTTTGACATGGATATTGATTTGAGGTCGAATCCTTTCGAGGAGAGAGGGGATGATGCAGACCAGCCCAAAAACACCAGCAAGGACCCATTACATGTTCCAAATGGTCCAATGACACGGTCTAAGACAAAGGCATTGAAAGAGGCAATGAATGCATTGGTTTTGAAGATTTCAACCAGGTTAGAATTGCAAGAACCATTGGAGTATCAAGAGGAGACCCTAGTACATCTTATCCATGTGCAGGAGGGGTCCAATACAACCTTATTTGAGCCGTGAAGTGAGAACATCAAATGAGCCAAAAGAATCCTACTACAACTTGGAAACATGAGATTAATGGGCTTGATGGAAGACTGTAAAAAAAACACCTTATGGGCTTTATTTAAGTTTGTTAGCTACAACCTAAGACTTGTTTGGGCTTAATTGAGACTTTGTTTTCAGCTAGGATCCAAAGCTTGTCTGGATTAAGTCATGGGCTTTTCAATTTAGGATTTTGGGTCAGTTTTGAGTGAACCTCATTTAAATCCACATAAGGGGTCCATCAGGGTTAGTTTTTAAAAAACTATTTAAACTCATGTTAGCTAAATTTCGAGTCATTGATGAAATTTAATTCTGAACTTTTCAGTTTATGTGTAAGAGTGATTCTTGTATTCTTTAGTTCTTGAACGAACTGAATCCAACTTATCGAAAATTAACTGGCTTCGTGACGTCATTCAACTCATCCCTATAGTATTTGTGTCTTGGTGGCAGGTTTCCATTGTATCACATTCCTATCAGACTTATTTCGGCTTTCCAGGATCAGATCTCATTCTTGGTTGTGGATTGCATAACCACATGATCACGGTGATCACGAGGTTCGCATCACTTATTAGAGTGCAACTTGGAATTCATCAATAAATATAATAATGTTCGCCAGTTAGGCCTCCATTTTCAGGATTCAGGCGATGGCTAAACACATACACACACGAAAAATACAAAAAGAGTCAAGCCAGTCTCTTGAGCTTCAGTGCCTTCTTTCATCCTTATGTTTTTCTTTTCGAAGAAATGAAATCCCTCCTTTTCCACTTCACCTGCTATCGAAAAACATTAAAAACAAATAATCACCAAGGCAACTACAAAAGGGCCTCGAGGCTTTACTGCAACTCTTTTAGTGACACGTAAGCCAATAACATTTTTCACTTCTGAAGAACAGGAAAATTTGCTTGAATACCAGCCATATCAAGACACCCAAGCTCATGTTATTCTCGGCAATATTGACTATACAGATTCGGCATGGCATTCAGGCAAACAATATTATTTACAAATGAAGTATAAAATCGAACTGGCTAGACAAGGAGGAAAAAGAAGCAAAATTAGAATAAAATGTGCCCATAAATGCTGTACCGCCAGGTTCATCTGAGATTTAAGCTTGAAGCTACAAAATTGTCTCTTGAGCTAGGAGATCGAATGAACAACCTACAAAACAATCTAGTCTGAAACTTTCTTTGGTTCCTCCAATCGATTCTGAATTTAGAAAATCACTGCATGAACATTGATTCTTAAGGTACCGTTATGAAAAGATAACAATATTTGTTACAAGTCCGGGGATGCTAACAATTGAGCTCCAGCTTTGCCCTGCATAAGGAGGTGATTATTGAACTGTTGCTCCCAGAGTTCTGACGCAGTTGTTTCTCTCTTAAGGTTCATATTTCCATGCTCAATTGTCCTAGGCATTTTAGCACGGGATTTCTTCCTTAATTGGTAGGTCTTCCAAATTTACATTCACCTCTACGCCCATGTTTGGTAGACCATTAACCATTGCAGGAATGCCAGATTTTAATACAGCAGCTAGTGCCTGATGATCAGATAATAATAAGGACAGGCTGTGTAAACTAAGATCCCAATCCTGATACTGCAACAAAACGTGTGTGTGTGTGTGTGTGTGTGTGTGACTTGATCCTTTAAAATAAATGCACAAAATATCAGTAAATACTGTACCTTCCTATTTTCCTCTTTCTGGTGCTTGGCAACAGACAAAGGCCATTCATTGACTAACTTCTGTAGTTCAACCACCATACCTGACTTCTTGGTGTCAGGTAGTGTCTGCATGCAAGAAAACTGACTTGGATCAACAGCAGTACCATACAAAAGCAAGTTGGAAATTTAGACCATATTTTTCATTGTATTCTACATAAAAAAAAGTACAAAAAACCGCTCTCACTGCGTTAACACTTTTCAATATTATTTGTCCTGATGCATAAGAATGCATCTACCCTTTTGATGTTAAGTTGAGCCAAAATTTAAACTGCTTAAATTGCTGTTAAGGTTTTCAACTAATCTGTGTCAGTTTAGGAATCCATGACAGCTACCAGACTTACTAACCAAGTAACTTTAGCTTCAACTATTGTTTAACAGCCCTTCCTTTTGGCAGAAGAAAAATAAAAAATACTCCCAGCAAGGAGAAACTGAGTGAATATGGGTCTACAAATACTGATACAAACTATGAACAATGATAGGAACCTGATCAAGGAGTTGAATAATAGCAGCAGCATCCAGAGGCTTGCCTTCTAGTATTAAACCCTGCAAAAAAAAAAAACAGCACCATTCAAGAACTTCAGAGAAAGTTCTCTCTCCAGAAATATCCATACATCATGTGATTTTGCCAAGAATGATGGATTCACAGAGTGATCACAATGCACTTGACCTATCAAATAAATCTTCATGCTGGATCATAGTATGTGAAAAATATACAGAAGGTTGATTACCTTAGCACATGAGAACGCACTCACAAGAGTGTGCTGCTTCATCAACCCGGATCTCAACTTCTCAGTTTTCCATAATGATTCGGTATCTCCTGTAAAAAATGAACTTCAGATTCTATATAAAATGATATTTAATTATGGGCTTCAGAGAATGTATTAATCTCAAATCTCAACCAAAGGAAAACAAGTTTGACCGCATTGAGATTATTCTTTGACAAACCTCTTTGTAAGAGATGATATTCAGACTCTAGACACAAACAAGAGAATGTTTCTATAAAAAAATTCTCTCATGCTAAGGAGCTGACAAAACCATACTATAGCATGAGAAAATTAAGACATGAACATCTGTACTCTGAACATGCAACTAGACCTATGCACCCACCCTAGATTGATTTGTATTTTGTCCTGGCCCCTAATAAAATAGAGGAAGAGAGACCCTTGCTCCATGTATGAGCAAATAAAACCAGAGCCTAGAGTTCATGGCTAGGGAAATATCTGGGCTTTGACCTCCCATCCTCAAAGACATCCCAATAATGACTACGAACAAACATAAATCACAGAACAAACAAAGAGGCAGGCCTCATGGACAGCAAGCAATATTTATTACGAAACTAAAAGGCAGAACAATTAAATAGAAGAGGGAAGTGCATGATAAAATGCTTTGTGAAAATCTATCTACTTTTTGAAAATATCAACAAAAGAGTGGGTATTTCAAGCTGCAATCCTTGCCAACAACCTGATCATAAAAATTGATGGCAAGTGGATGTAAAACATAAGCAATAATTTGAAAAAAAGGCTAAGTTAGAGTTGTGGAGACCTCTTTTGGCAGCAAAATCCATCCATAAGTCAAATGCAAATCTGCGCAGTTTTACCCCAGCCTTGAGAAACTTTTTTGAATACTTAGAAATCAACTCCCAATTATCAGAATAGTAACAGATGCTGCAATTGTTAAATCGAATTAGATATTGAAACATTGTGGGTGGAACACTAGAGCAACATAACACTCTAGCACAGACAAGATCAAAAAATGTGTACCAGAACAAATCCAACAGCAATTGTACAGTTGTAAATTCACTAATACTGAATCATAATCTAGAAACATTAAAATGGAAAAAAAATTAGACTAAAGGGGTTGTTGAGGTGCTAGCCCTTCAGATTGCGGGATGATCAAACTTGAAATGTCCATTTTCTTTGGATATCTAGTATTTTCCTATTTAGGGATAATGGCTTGATTTTCCCTTTTATAATGAGGTATTTCTCCAATCTGTCCTTGAATGTATCCATAATCGAGCCAATTTTATCCTTGAATATACGATGAGTTTCTAATATATCCTTCTGATGTGATTTTCAAGCCAACTCATTGGAATTAGTACAAAATACTTGAAGATTGCATCACAATGATAGATTAGAAACTTAACAACATTCAAGGATAAAATTGGCTCAATTAGGAGTCTAAAGAGAAATTATACCCATTATTTAAGGACAGATTGAGCCATTAACCCTTCCTATTTGAGTATAAATCAACAAAACTATTTTTATTTCGTAGCATTTGGAGTTTATAAAGAAAGAAAGAAAGAAAGAAAGAAAGAAAGAAAGAAGCTATAACAAATCCAAAATTATGCACCTGGAAACAAGATCTGCAGTACTGGGCTGTAATGGGATGTGATTCTTTTCCAGAAGTTTCATTACATCAACCATGAGTTCGACATCATTATGGTGCTTAGCATATGACTGCGGGCCAATAATAGCAATCATTTAACATTAAAAAAAATACATGAAGAGCAAGAGAATCCAATAACTTAAAAGAAGCGTACCAGCAAATGGTTAGCAGATGCAATGCTTGGAGTCAGTCCATACATATTATGTTTCCACAAGGCCTTCTTTCCTGCATCATTCCACCATGCTTAAAATCCTAGCAAGTTCACATTTCCAAACACCAAAACACAACATATTTTTTTGCTACATGGCTTGAAAGGTTTTGTGTAACTAATAAAAGCAAATCTAATAATTCAAAAAAAAGTCTAGCATACACCTACCGAAATCAACAGCCCCCACACGAGCACATGCTTTAGTAACTTCACGGCAAAGATTGCAATTAAAATTGTCGTGAATTCGAAGATTTGACAATCTCTGCACACCAAATACACATGATAACAAAAAAATCAGAACCCATTAACCAAAAATCTCTAGTGACAACAAAAGGTGCTGCAGGATTAGCCACTAACAAATATTCGGAGATTTTGCAAAGCATCAAAAAGAAGCTTAATATCCTCACGGGTCTTGCAGTTCTCAATCAATGACCACAACCATGCATTCGGCGCCATTGTGCGTCTAACATTCACCGAGTCAATAATATCATCATAAATCTTCTTCACAGCCTCTGTCATTCAACAACACAAACAAATCATCACAAGAAATAAAAATAAATAATTATTACTTTAAATTTAACTCAATTTTATATATATACATATATATATATATATTCAACAAACCTGTTGCAGTGCTCTCTTCACCACTCGCAGTACAAAACGAACCCTTTGATGTCCTAGAGTACATTACATTTCGCACCGTTGGGAAACAATAATTTCCTGTAAAAAATTTATTTACACCATGTGACAAATAAATAAATAAAATCATAATCATAATTGAGAAGGAAAAAAATACGATGCCTTAATAACATTTTATTGCCCAATTTTATTAGTAATTTTCTCAGAAACCAAAAGGAATAGGTAAAAATCATTCTCGTAACAAGCAAGGGTACCAAAAAAGAAAATTATGCGAAATCACTAACGAGTACCTGAGGAGGGAAGGGAGCGCGAGGAGGAAGAGTGGATGCTATGACATTGAGAATAGATGATTAATTTGTGATCTGAGGGTACTGAGTTGAGGAGAATTTGAGGCTTCAAAATCCTGGTGAGTCGACGCGCGTTTGATAGGACTTGCATCGTTTTTGTGTGGAATCGAGATGAGCTGGTGAGAATGAGAGTGAGTTACGAGTTTTGAGTGAGTGAGCTCGGCGGTTAGCGGAGCGAGGGAGCTGATGTCTCAGGGTGGGGAAAAAGATCGAGAGGGTTTAGAAGGGGAGAAGAGAAGGTTTTGGTTCTGTGGTGCGGCCGTGTAGCTTGGCTCCCTGCACTCGTGTGCTTGGAAAGAAAAATTACTGTGGTTAATTAAGGTGATTAATATGAAGTTTTTATTTCTTTATGAAAAAAACTAGATAATTGTATGCGCTCTGATTTTAATTAATTTTTTTATCATAAGAAATATCTAGGTGTTGTTAATATATTTTTTAACATGAAAAATATTTTTTAAATTATATGAAGATTGATTTAAGTATAATCTAATTGATTTTACAAATTCAAGAACAATTTACATTATCAATAAAAAAAATAGTTTAAGAGTAGTTTGACTCATAGTTGTCAATACCGTTCCGGTCGCCGTTCCGGTTTTTCGATTGGAACGGAACGTTCTGGTTTCGGAGCGTTCCGGCGTGCCGTTTCGGTGTCGTACTGTTCATTTATTTTTATATTATTTTAAATATAGTGTAATTATTTGTATGTAGTTTAATTATGCAATTAATTATACAATTAATTAGAGTAAGTTATATAATTAAATAATTGCTTTTGAAAAACCTTTCAACAATAAAATTATTATTATTTTAATTATATTTAAATTAAAAAAATAAATTTAAATATAATTAAAAGACCCGCAATATTTAAAATTTGAAATTTAAGCAATTTATAAAAATCCCCATAAAAACCCTACTCTATTATTATTATTATTATTATTATTATAAGTTATAACCCCTGTATAAACCCTTCTTTATTATTATTATTATTATTATTATTATTATTATAAAAACCCACAAACCCTACTGCCCCCCTTTTATTATTATTAGTATAAAACCCTAACCCTACCCCCTCCCCACTTTCTCTTTGCTTGCGTCGTCCCCCCCCACTTTCCCTTGGCTTCCCTTTGCTTGCTACTGCCCCCCATATAAAAACCCAGTAACCCTACTGCCCCACCCTTCCCGGTTGATTTCTCTGTTGATTGTTTCTTGGACTTCTCTAATGGTGAATTCAAAGATGGTTATGCGCAAGAAGAGGAGGAAGAGAAGGACTCTCTTTCTGTTTCCTCTCAAGACCCTGTTAATGATGATATTAACTCCAGCAGCTTCTCTGATTCCTTTCTCACGAGTGAACTTGTTGTCCCAGTAAGTGAAGATGATAATTATTATAGTGAAATTCAGTTTTATGAGCCAGAAAGCAATGCAAGAAGATTACCCTCGAATGCAAGGGAGCTTTCTCTTCTTTTTCTCTTTCAAGGTCGTTTTGATTTTGAATCCGGAACGGCATGCCCGGAACGGAACCGAGGCGTTCCGGCCGGAATTTCCACCGAGACAAAGACGACGTCGTTTTGTCTCGGTTTTTTGAACGGAACGGAATTAATAACTTTGGTTTGACTAAACAACAATATATTTTTTAAATATTAAAATGAAAGCATATTATATCAACTTAGATTCATATCCGATGTCCATGTCATAAGACTTTGATAAATAAATAAAAAGAAAATAAAAAATATGTAAAATTCAATTGTCAATCCACTTTGCAAATTCAAAGAAAAAATAAATTAACCATAAGAAAAAGTGAGATTAAAAGAAAATATTAAAAAAATAATATTAAAATTATAACATATTAGATCAACTTAGATTAGCTTGGGTTAACATGTCATATTACTACTCAAGCCATAAGAGTTTGATAAAGAAAGCAACTAAAAAAAATATTAAATTTAATTCTCAATCAACTCAATGTTGAAAAGATAAGAAAATAAAAATCAACTAAAAAATAAGTTAAGCTAAACTGGATTAACTTCTGTGTCAGAAGACTATAATAACCTTATAGAAAATAAATTAAAATAAATTATGAAGCTCAATTCTCAATTAACTCAATATTTTAAATAATTTTTTAAAAAAATAGAAAATATCATTTGAGTCAACCAGCAAACTTATAATCAGGGTCATAAGACTAGGTTAGCCTCTTAAAACACAAACTATAACAAATTATAAAACAGTTCTAAATCAACCAAATTTTAAAAGATGAATTGAAGAAAAAGATTAAAAGAAAATAAAAAAAATGAATCAATTAGCCTAACCGTAACCTGGGTCATAAGATCGTGAAAAACCTCATAAAAAGAAAAGCATGAAAAACAATTATGGAGATCAATTCCAAATAAATTTAATATTTAAGGATTCAATTAAAGAAAAAAAAGTTAAATAAGAAGAGTATAAAAAAATGGCATGAGCCAATTTGAGTTAATCTATCAAACTCATGTCAAAAGATCAAGATAACTCATAAAAAATCAAAAAAATCAAATTATAAACTTCAATAAGCAATCAATTAAAATTGAAAAAATAAAATATTCAACTAAGAAAATACAACATGGCTAACTTATAAAATTTATTATATAAACTATGATAATCTATACAAAACAAATCAAAAAACAATTGTATATCTCGATTCAATCAATTGAACGTTGAAAAAAAGGCTAAGAAAAAAATTAATTAAAATATTAGCATGAGTCAACAAGATTAATCTATAAAACTCGTGACATAGGTTATGAGATTGAGAAACTCCATCGAATGAAAATCAAAATAAATCATAAAATTTAATATTTAAATGAAAAATCCAATGTTAAAAGATTAAAAAAAAACACTAAGTTTAAAATTGAAAAAAAAATCTTAAATTTTGAGGATCAAAATAATAATAATAATAATAATAAAAATTATTATTATTATTATTATTATTCATTGATATAGTAAGGTGTCAAGCTTTTGATATATGTGAATAATAATTGAATAGAAATTTAGTTCATCTTCAGTTTTTAGAAGATATAAAATGAAATTACGTCTTGCATTAAATTATTTATATTTCATTAATGCTAGAAGTCAAGTCTGCTTTCTAAAAAAACGAAAATAAAATAAAGAAATAATATTATTTTTTGTTAAATAAATGAATAAAGCACTGAGATGTTAGACTATGACTATTCTAACCACCTCCTGTGATGAAGCTTTTTCTTCTTTTTTTTTTTTTCAAGTTGAGATACTTTAAACTCATTACTATTAAATTTGGATTCGACTCTTAGTTCAAGGTCTAAAAAATTCAATTTGAAATTTATCTTTATTTAATTAAATTGACCAATAAAACATGTTAAATTTTTTTATAAATAAAAAAAATCAAACTAGATTGTTCTTGTTTCCCATAAGTCTCCATATGCATCAACTCGTAGTGCATGTCTTGCAAGCACTAATCATTTTTATTTTACTTTTACATGTTAAAAGATCATTTTGCTCCTAATTCAAATATATTACAATGAAATAGTTGTGATGAAAAGACCAAAATATCCTTTGATGTTTTCTTTTAGTTTTTCTTCTTTGAAGGGAAACAAAATGATTTTATTATTTAAAAAAGTAAATGACACAAAAGCCCCTCTTAGCTTGTTATTTCTATTTTAAGGGTATTTATGTCATTTATTTGTGAAAAAAATTGATAGACCATTATAATCCTGATTAATTTTATAATACAAAATCAATCCCTTGAAAAAAAAGATAATTTTACCCTAAAAACTTATCATTTTTTTGAAAAGAGAAAATATATCATTACACCATAACAATCCATAGCCCTACAATAATATATTTATGAGATTTAGTGTTTGTTTTTCTTAAGAAATAATGTAAATATTTTTTACAATAGAATATTAAACAACATTGCAATATTCACTTTGTTTACCAAGGAAAAGACCGTGACGTAAAATAATAGTTCTACTGGCATAACTTTAAATTATAAAATATATTAAAAGGACTGTACATCAACACTTTTTATACGCTCGCAAAACACAATATATTCACAATTTTTTATTTAACAATTATTAATTGTCCTCAAACACTTTTTACCGATTGGATACTATTTAAAACTCAATTACTTTTGATGTTTTAGTCACTAGTAAAATTGATTAAAAAAAAGGGACAAAATAAAAAAAATATGCCAAATATAGGTGGCATGCCAAAGATTTTTTTTTTCAAAAAATACACTTAGATCCTTAATCTCTAAAAATAACATAATTTATATAATTTAGACCCCTTTAAATTTCCAAAATTCACTTTTGGTACAAAAGTGAATGATATTGTTTTCCAATCCCTAATTAGAAAAAAAAAAAAAAGAGATAAATGGTTGCTATATTCAATTGATAAAATAGAAAACCATTGTTTATGTCATTCCCGGCTATCAAAATATTTTTCTTAGTTTCAGTGAGTTTCATACGATGAGATGCGTTTGATTATGGTTTTATAGAGCCTCAATATTGCCTAAAAAAATAGATACAAGTCAAGAAAACTAAAACTAAATTTGTTTGATTTCAAGTTTTGGACCCTTTTGGGTATTTTAAGTTGATGGATTAATTTGTAGGTGTTCTAAGGGTGTTAGCGATATATCCTTGGGTTGAAATGATTTAAAAATGAATTCTTAAGAACAAAGATGCCCCAATTTTTTCGGTGGCTTGAATTTAGGCTTACAACACGACGCATCATTGATATTGGCGGGACAACATATTTCCATCGTCCCCCCCCCCCCCCCCCCCCCAAAAAAAAAAAAAAAGTGTTCTTCTAGACTTGCAGGCTTCTTTTTTTTCCCTCTTTTATTTTAAATATAAATTTCATAAACAAAATTATTGAACCCGGTTGATTCAATGACTCAGATCAAGGTTTAATAAGTTAAGCTACAATACCAGATCTATTATTTTTCTCTAATATATTCGTTTAAAAAAAATATTTTTTAAATTTATATTTCAAATAATATTCCTCCTCTTTTTGTTTTTTCTTATTTAATTTTTTTTATAGAAATATTTTTAATGGTGTTGCGTGTGTTTAATTTATGAAATATTATTGTGATATATATAATTTTTATAAAGCTACACATATTTTTAATGGTGTTGTGTGTGCTTAATTTATCTATAATTTTTTTTTTTATCTTTTGCGTAGATGAACTTTTTTTTTAAGAAAAAAATATTTATTTTCAAGCAATATTTATGCATAATATTCTTTCTTCTTTTATTTTAGTTAATCAATTTAATATATGCGTTTATTTTTTATTATCGATTGATTTAAAAATAATAATTTTAATAAGTAAATTTAGCAAACACAACCGAGTAAATATATATATTCTTGCAAAATTAAATATCTTGATTTATATCTCTCTCTTGATTTTCTCAATTTTATTTTTAGGTTTATGGATTTTTATGGTTCTATCAAGGTTGTTAGGATATTTTGTAGGTTTAGGGTAAAACGTTGGTTGAAGATTAGGTTTATAAGAAAAAACAAGAACTTGAATGTTCTGACCATCTCAATAGCTAGAATATGGGTAATTACAAACGATGTATTGTCTATTTTACTTTATTTAAAAAAACAAGGAGAACAACATCATTATTCTAAAAGCTAAAACAAAACATGGTTCGATACTGTTCACAGTGAGATAAATCACTATGGACAACAATAATGTTGCTCAGTTTGTGGGTCGGTTCGGGTCGGTTTAGTTTGTTCAGTTAGCCGGTGTGCTGATTTTTTTTTGTTTTTGCACAGTAAAATAACGATTTTGTCCCTCGAAAAAGACAAAAAAAAATGGCTACTCCCTGGAGGTGTTCCACGATAATTGCATATTTTCGATATGGTTCGATCCAGTTCAGGTAACCGGTTTATTAATTTTTTTATATTTCTTTGCACAGTAAAATAACCATTATGTCCTTCAAAAAAGACAAAAATCAAGTCTGGCCGGAGGGGTGCTACGGGAATTTATATTTTTTGAAAATGGCTAAATACAGATATGCCCTCTAATAAGACAAAATTGAAGAGTTTGATTCAAGGGTGTCTCGGTAATTTACCATTTTTAATATTTATTCTGCCGAATTATTGTTGGCGCGTCGCAGAACACGCCATCCGTTTCCGCATGTATGCGGGTTTCGAACGGCTCATGCGGCGTATTCCAGAGTCCAAAAATACCCAACCAACGTCTAGAATGATTTCCATCCATGTTCTCTTCCTCCTGGTACGGCGCATGTGATTACAGGGTGGCTGGAGACGTGTCAATGGTCGTTTGAATTTTTCTCTCCCTTTTCTCTCTCCTGCCTGCGCAAGCACACGTCAACAAAACTGTTTATTGTGATATTTCAGTTTAGTCCCTAAACTTTTGATTGTTGGTTATGATCCTTATTGCTATTACATATTTTGTTTTCATTTCGACTCATATACTTTTAATTCTTTATTTTTTATATATATTTCTAAGTAATCCCTATTTTTATTCATGTTTATATATATGTGCTTTTAATTTTGGTTTTTAATTCTAATTATGTCCTCTTTTGTTTAAGTTTTATTTCTTAGAAAAATTTAATTCTTGGATTTTAAGTTGTTTTTGTAAAAAAAATACTTTTACAATATTTTTATGTATAATATTTCAAATCTAATATTACTAGGGAAAAAAGACAACTTATAAACAATATAGGTAGACAAATTTACCCAAGTTATTTACAATTAAAAAATATACGAACTACTTCCCTTGTGTTTCGATTACACTGTTCCTTTTAGGCAGAAAAAAAACTCATTTCTAACATATTTTATCTATTACAATTTTACTAATTAAATATTAAAATAATTAATTACAGCACGCAAAAAATCAATCAATTTCTTATATAGAAAAAAACCTAGCACATCACGCGGGCAAATTACCTCGTTTTTTTCTAAAAAATAAAAGGCCCGTGCTGAGCTCCTTTTCTTATAGGCTAGGCTCTTGACCTTCTTTTTATATTTTTTTTAACTTGTGTTTTAATCAAAACTTTTTTATGTCCCTTTTCTAAATAATTTTTAAATTTATATTTTAATTAATATTTTTTCTCTATGATTTGTGTGGCTTATTTAGCATTTTTCAAATACCGATTCTTGTTAATTATAGTGTGTATATAAAATTTTAAAAGGTTAGTACGCTTCATATATGTAACTCTTTTTTTGCATTTTATATGGATTTTTTTAAAATAATATATTTTGAATAATATTTCTAATTTGTACAACCTGCATATTATTTTTTTTCTTTTCTTTTATTCAATTAATTGTTTATGTGTCAATTTCTATTATCATTTAATTGAATATAAAATTTATTTTTATAAACAAATTCACCAAATAAAAAAGTAAATAGCTCATGTTGCGATATTTAATATATTTATCTCTTGATTTTCTCAATTTAATTTTTATTTATCAATAATTACTTTTTGCATTTGTAAAAAAACACATTAAAAAGGTATGCACATTTAATCTTCTTATTGGTAAAAAATAATACCTGACCGACAATGGAGAGCGGGTCAAATGGCTAATATTACACAATACCAGAAGACTCAACAAGATGACACAATCGGGAGGAATGCATAACAGGAACCAATGTTTTGGTTGTGTATAAAGAGAAGTTTACATGAACCCACGGACTCCATATAACTGGGTTTCGACTCCCTATATTGGAGCAAGAATAACCTGAGACAAGTTTCTGAGCGCACCCAGATAGAATTAGCAAACAATTAGCCAGCATTCAAAATGGTCGAGCACGCATAAAAATATCGAGCAGCCAGTGCTGCTACGTGGCTAGCTGGATGCATGCAGCCAGACCTAATCATTGAGGTAGAACTGGAGGTGCAATTGTTCGGGTATTGTATGATTCGCAGTGGCTGCATTTCTGCCCGATTATGTGGAAATAAACTTCGGTGGTGTCGTTGCAGTCGTTACATAGGATCCAGACCTGCAAATTCACATGCAAAAACGCCTAGCCATTATCTTTTTCTATTGAAAAAGAAAAATCATAGCTCACAACCAGTGGCGGTGACACCAGGGTGGCTGGCTGGCTTAAAAGGATGAAAAGCAGGCACTCACCTTCCTGTGGCGGTAATCCTCAGGCATGGCAGTTGCTTCTATCTGACAACATATGCTAATAACACATCAGTATTGTAATATAGCTGATGCAAGTTTCAGACGATTGACTAAAACTTGCAGTCCGGCATCCATGGTTTAAGCTTAACTTACCTCCTCATCTATTCTCTTCCAGGTTTTAGACATGTCAATTATAGACTTGGAGCATATGGGGCAGCAGAATCTGGTGAGTGTTATCAGATCAATCAGAAACCAACTTTTGACACGTAGATCACTAGAGAAAAACAATAAGAACAACTCAAGGCTACTGACTTGTCGCGCTTTATCATCTCGTAATAGCATTCACCATGCATAGTGTGTCCACATTTCATTACAGTAGTTTCTTTTAGTGAATCAAATAAATACTACAGAAAAAAGGATGGAAATATCAGTATTGTAAAAATAAAATAAAAAATTACTTCTTCAAACAATCAAGGCAATTTGAATACCAACCTCATAACATATGGGGCAATGATGACGCATAGAGTTCTCCACACACAAATGATTATCAAGAAGAGATGTTGCATAGCAAGAACCTGCACAGTTACCAAAATATAATTGGTATGCAAGAAGATGTGAAAACAGAAAGCTTTAAAACCAACTCCATGCAATCTATAGTTAGATGACAATCGAAACTCTTGACAAACAGTTTTCATCAGAAGTGGCATATTGTTTTTGTTAAGGTTATGTGCTTATGTGCATATATACCACCAAGGAAAACATTTAAACAGGTAACCAATTGTATGTTGAGGTGATGAGATTCCAACTACTGGGAACAACAAAGCCAAGAGGTAGTGATCAATGCATACCACACTTCTTGCAGTGAAAATAATTTTCGCGACCACCAACTCTGTTTTTGATCACGAACAAACACAGAAGTTTAATTTCGTGACTACCTTGAAAATTATTCAGAAGAAAAAAACAGGACAAATTGATCAGACAAGCTTACTCACCTGCAGATCCCACATTCATCACAATGGAACTGTCCTTTCGCAGTCTGCAATGAACGTAACCAGATCAAGTTAGCATCTACAAATGTTAAACAATTACCGTTCATCAAAACTCATAACAACAAGAAATAAAGAAGGGAATGTTCTGACAGTAAGGAATCAATATTCAATAGACCAGAACTGAGAAATGATCTATTTCAGAAGGTAAATTACAACATCATCAAAGAATTTGCATATTTCGCAGAAATATTCCCCCATATTTACACCACAGTTCGTGCAAACTTGAGCAACCTGGAATACAATTGAAATCGGGTAATATATCAAATACAATCAGAATCAGAAAAGAAAATAGATAATAAAAAAAAAAAAACAGCAAGACATCTCTCACATACTGGCTGTTCTGTGTCACAAACTGCACATATAATCTGAAACATCAAAACAAACCACATCTCTCACATCAATGCTAATTCATAAACCAGTGGCTTAATAAAATCTAAAAACAAAATTTGCGTGCAACAAACTACTAAGGTTATACAGCATACTTGTTTGACATCACATCGATTGAGCTCATGACGATCGCAGAAGTTCTTCAACATATTCTGATAAATCATAGATACCAAATAACCCCGTATCAATACGAATATGTAACAGTTTCAAGCTTAAAGGACAAAAAGAGACAAGAATATTGCTCTAAAATAATCAAAGAAGAAATGATACAACGAGCAGCATATTAATTAAACTTTCAAACTAAAGAAAGAACAAGGTAGGGAAAATCTTGCTACAAAAGCTCCAAGAAAGCCAATCCAGATCGAGAAAATGTATAGAGATAGAAACATTGAGCCAAACAAAGATGATATAATTAATAATATAATACCGCGGCCTCATTGTGACAATGGCGACAAGTGAAAATCTCGTTGCAACATGGAGCTCGAATCTGGCACCTTCTCCTGTAATGTTGGCATCTACAAAAATAAAAAAAATTAACATCGGGAAACGAATACCAAACAAAGAAATGGAAAAAGGGAATGAAACTACAAGAAAAGTATAAGGAAACATCAAGAAACCAAGGGATGGAAGAAGAGGCACCCGTAACCCATTTTTCCAAAATCAAGACGTTCATTGGAAACAGGAGCGGATTCCATGAGTTATGGAGGAATGGATGAGAGGATATAAAAATGAAGAAGAAGAAGAAAGACCAGAGGTTCACAGAGGACTTTCCTGATTTGGGGAGAATGGGACGGTATTGTCTTTATCTCAAAAGAGCCAGTATTATAATATAGATGTAGTTTTGTTAAAATATATATAAAAAAATTTGATTGGGTACAAATCATGTGCGGTAAGACTAACCTTTCATGAAAATTAAACATAAAAAATATATTATTTGACATGGCATGTGAGCCCACAAGGAGGAGAAGGAAGGGGATAAGGACGGGGTGCCTGCAGCATGTGGTGACTTCATACAAAGCGACAGGCGCCGCAATATTGACAAATCACATGTCACAACAGCTAACAGAAAAAAAGCAGCAATCGTTGCGGGCATCATTTTTCAGACAGTTACAACTTACAATCTTCCCCTTTCGTGGGTGGGAGAGGATCGAGCGTCTGTTTATTTTTTTTTTAATTAGTGCGGGTCAGCTTGTTTGAACCCGAGACCATAAAAAAAGCAAAAGTCTCAAACTTTTATTATTCGATTATCTACTATGATGAGAATGTTTGACATTGCGTTTTAGAAGCGTTTTTGTTTTACTTTAAATTAATTTTTTTAGTGTTTTTAGATCATTTTGATGTGCTGATGTTAAAAATAATTTTTTATAAAATAAAAAACATCATTTTAATAATATTTGACACTGCGTTTTAGGGTCTGTTTGGTATTGGAGATGTTGCTGTGGTTGAGGTTTAAAATATAGTTTCATAAAAAGCACTTTTAGCTACGGTTCATAACTGAAATTGAAGTGTTTGGTTAAAACTGTGGTTGAGTTTGAGATTTAATGAAAAACAATTTCATGTATTTGTTTATAATGTTTTTTATATTGCTGTCAACTTGTTAAATTACTTTAAATGACACACACACATATAATGTGTGTGTGTATGTGTGTGTATTGTTTTTTTAAATATTGTAGATTTAATAATCATAATAATAAAATATAATTAATAATTCAAGTAAATTAGACACTTGTGGTCGCCCGATGGTTAACTGTAGCAGGGTGGTTGGCCGATGGTGACGAGAGAATCATCTGCAAATGCCACCGGGTAGAGGAGGCCGAAGTGGTTCTTCCTGTGGCGGTGGCGTTGGAAATGGTGACCGGGAAAAGCGTCGCAAGGTTGTCGCTGCTGTTGCTTCTACCGAGGTTTGCTGTTGCTGATGGAGATCATGACAAAGCTTATGGCGTGAAGGAGAAACTACCAGAGCTTACAGGATGGCGGTAGTGGTTGTGGAGAGAGAAAGAGAGAGTTGGTTGACTATAGGAGAGAGAGGGAGTTGTTGGTGCTTCTGGTCCTTCGCTCCAATTGTGTCTGACTGGAACAGGAAGCTTCATGAACATTGAGGAAGATGAACAAGAAGCAACTAAGGAGGAAGTTATGTTAAAACTGAGGAAGATGAATAGGAAGTTACAAAAAAGCAGACCCAAAATCGCGTTTCATCCAAGTAAAAAGCATCCCTGGCTAGCTTCTCCAAAATTGAGGTTGCATCTTAGTTTTTCGTGGGTCCTATAATTTAAAAAATTGTGATGCACCCTTTATAAAATAAGTTGGCTCTACGGTGAGCCTCAACCGCAGAGCCAAACACCCATTTAAAAGTGTTGGGGCACCTACTATGAGGGTGTTGATATTGTGTTTTAGAAGCATTTTTGTTTTTAGATTTTACTTTAAATTAATTTTTTTGATGTTTTTTGATCATTTAGATGTACCGATATCAAAAATAATTTTTTTAAAATAAAAAAATATCATTTTAATGTATTTATGAATGAAAAACACTTTCAAAAACAACTTCAATCACACTCTCAAATAGGCAGTATATTGTTGAGAGTGTATGTTTCTGATTATGATGTAGAGCATTTTATAAAATTATATATATATATATATATATATATATATATATATATATATATATATATCACCATAATATTTAAAAAAAATAGAAACGAAAGCAATACAAGCAAATACTAAATCCATTCAAAAAACACCAAAGAAATTTTTTTTATAAAATAATATTTTGTTTGAAAAATATATTAGAATATTTTTTTATGTTTGATACAATATATTAAAATTGTTAAAAAAAATATTAATTTAGTATGTTATTTTGAATTATTTAACACTTAATTTTTTATTTTAATAATTATATAATTATATTATGTTATTCTGAATTTATGAACACATCAATTATCACATATAAAAACACAGAAATAACTTCTTTTTTTTTTTTTTTTTTGTCTTATTCTTCAAATGTATCTAGGAGCTCAATTATATACTAGGAGTGATGTTTATGTATGGAAAAATACAAGCGTTATTTTTCTTTAAAAAATAATCTATTAATGTTTTTTTCTTTGTCAAGATTACAACGTGTCTCCGACATGAACTAAAATTCACTGATTTTTTTTTTAAATAAAACAAAACCAAGTAACATCGCCAGGCGTGTAGCTGGAACTGTTTGATATTATGATTGAAGTTGTTTTTGAAAATATTTTTTATGCAAAAATATATTAAAATATTTTTTATACAAAAATACATCAAAATAATTTTTATTTTTTAACAATTATTTTTAACATCAGCACATTAAAATGATTTAAAATCACAATTTTTTATTTAATGTAAAGAATAAAAATATAATTTTTTTTTTCATAAATATTTTTAAAACATATCTAGCTTCATAAGATATATTCCTTTCATGTTCGTTTCCAAGTTCCTGATAAAGGAAAAGAGTCTGCTTAAGAGCAGTTAAATTGGAATTGCACATGCAAACAAGCTTACTTGCTTCAAACCGGTTGATGGTAAATTCTCCCACATTATTTTTTTAAGTGTATTTTATTTAAAAATATATTAAAATAATAGTTTTTATTTTTTAAAACTTATTATTAATATCAATATATCAAAATAATCTAAAAACACTAAATAAATTAATTTAAAATTAAAAAATAAATTATTTTTAAAACGCTGCAAAACAAGCAAGAAACAACTCCGTTAAATTTGACAGGGACCCATCCACAGGCTTTTACCATACTTATCTTTACTAGGATATAGTTGATTTTAGTTTCGGTCTGTAAGTGTAATCGAGTTGATTTTTAATAAATTATAAACTTGATTTATTTAATTTCTTATTTAAAGAGGTTGAATATATTAGACCAAGTTAGTTTTTTATATAAATATTATAAATATTTATTGGCAAAGTTCAGACCAGTAACATTTGGTGAATTGGATTCGAAGTTTGTATCCAGCACAAAGGCTGCAAAGCCCAGCTCCATGGCTTAGCCAAGAAATATTTGAAAATATTTAATCATCGTTGTAATAAAATAATGGCTTATTTTTTATATAAGAAAAAAACTAATTAACTTAAAATCAAAGTTATTATGTTAAAGGAAATAAAAAACACAGTAACCTATGGAATAAGATTTTAATTTAGGGTTATTACACTTGGGTTTAAACATCCCAGCGAACCCTTGATTTGTGATATTTATTTATTGAGGTTTTTAACTTGTCATTATTTATTATATTTATATTAACCAGTTTATTTTAGGCAGGATACACTGAGTGTGATTTGTTTTCCCCTTACATAACAAGTCCTTTTACCCAGATTCTCGCAGATCATTAGGTTTTCTAGTGACCTTAATACTAAGTGGCGACTCCTAAAAATTATAGTTGTAATTTTACAAGTAAAAAAAAACCCTCTTCCCTGCACGCCGTCTCTTCTCTCCGAGGATTGCAGCACGTGAGACAAGCAAAAAAAAATTCACCGTCGCGACAATGCATATGATGGTCCTAAAAACACACATAATATTGCAACATAAATATCACAATAAGTATAATAACACATACTCAACCAATTTAAATAAAACAAATATGCATTCATATACCATTCCCTTCTTCCTATTTCCTTATATTGGAATTCTTTTTCATTCCACTATTAAAACTATTTTATTTCCCATTTAAAGTTTTATAAAACCAATCACAACTAATTTTAACCTACACACTACCAATACCCATATAATCGATATTCTCATCACCCTACAAGCATCAAATCAAGGCAATCCCTTTACCCTAGACCCTAACATATCCTAAATGTATGTTAGTAGATGGACGGTGATCCTCTTACCCGGGATTCTAACATATACTAAATATATGCTAGACGACGCAAGCTAATCTTCTTACCCGAGATTCTAATATATACTAAATGTATGCTAGACGATGCACGAAGATCTTCTTACTTGAGATCCTAATATACACTAAATGTAAGTTAGCCAGTGCATATTGTTCTTCTTTTTCAGGATCTTAACATATACTAAATGTTGCTAGTCGATTTGTGGTGACAATTTTACCCAGGATCTTAACATACACTAAATGCATGCTAGATAATGTCACTCTCCATACTTTTTATATTTTCCACGTTAGTGGTATTGCCATCACCTGATAAATCATACAAAAAACCATTCTAATTAAACACATATACATTCAAAATATTAACTGAAATAACAACATCACACAAACTTTCATTAATTCACATTTTACATAAATAACATATTAAATCATGAAAATCTATCCAAAAAGTATAGGTATGGACCACCTACCTGTCGTAGAAGCTTTACTTATGCTCCCTTACTCATGTTGTTGTTGCACCACACCTGTGGTCCCTCTTATAAATACAGGTATGTCTCATAAATTATCCTCATTCAAGGATATATTTCATAATAACCACATCACATTCAATATGAGTCTTTCTTTCAGTTATTTCTTTCTTTAAATTTTACATTAACATCGTCATTCTTTATCCAACTAAAATCATCATTACAATTTTCTATTTTTGAACATGGCTTGTTTTTTTTTTTTAAAAAAAAAAACTAAGATGAAGTTTTACATGTTCTCCAAAGGAAAAAAAAACCTAATTTTTACTCTTAACATGTCTAAATAGTCGTTTTAGCGACTTTATGAATCTGTCAACAGAGATCGCATTCCAACCTCTCCTCAGATTTTTCACTCTAACTAGAGTTCTAGAACTCCGTTTCAAGCGAGGTTAGTCTCATTGGAGAGCTAAAAAAATAGGGATACAAGTTCCCTGGAAGGAGGAAAACCTAGTTCTGCCTATAAGGTTTATCGTCAATGTATCATACCTATTGCTCTATAAGGTTTGTCATGACTAGTCTTGGTTGGTGACCTATAATTGAAGTTCTAGAGTTTTAAATGAAGCGTAACCAACTTCCTTGGATATTATCATACCTATTGTCCTATAAGGTTTGTCATGACTAGTCTCGGTTGGTGACCTATAATTGAAGTTCTAGAGTTTTAAATGAAGCGTAACCTTTCCTTGGACATTAAACACTGAAAACTACAACTCATATGAAAGAAACTGATCTTAATTCTCTAATCCTCCTACTTACAATTTCTCTAAAAGTCAAGAAAGGAACTTGTCCAGATTTGTTAACTTTTTCCTTTACACACAAACACAACATCCACATTTCAATTTTCTTTTTCTTACATCATAACTAATTCAACATACATTAAAACAAAATTCAAAACAATTTCCACTACTCCTCAATTCCCATTAATGGTCCGCCACCCATGTCTTCCTTGACCTTCCATTTGCTTTGATAATTCATCATGATTTCATGCTCATAATAACAAACACATCAGTTTATTCAATTATGCACAATTAAATGTTTTTAGCACATTTGTCTAGGAACTCTAACTTAAATCTTAACTTAAATTCATAAATTCCTAATCAAATTCAAAATGACTTGTATAATCATGTTTAAGATTCCTTATCGGGTAATAAATAGAGTTTCGATCCTTAACGAGTCAAAATATCTCAACTCTTCTCTGTATTGAAGTCAACCACCTCTTGCTTGTTAATTACCTTGTCTAATGGTGTCTCTCCTACTAATCTTGCTTAAACTTTGCACAAACCTAATGAATTTTGATTATTTCTTCTTAATTTGGTGGAACAACTTTCAGATTTTTCTTTCCCCTTTTCATTCCAAAGTTATCGATCTTGATGAAAAAAAGAAAAAGGTATTTATACCCCATGGTTTCTCTTATTTACACTTAATCTTTATTTTCTTTAAGTGTATTATTTTTGTCCCCATGTCTTCTTTTTTTCTATATGATTAAGTTATACTTATTTTTATTTCTTATAATTCCACCCCTCCAACTTTTCAGTTTAGTTTATTTTCCTTAATCTAATCCAACCCTCAATATTTCCAGGTTAAATCTATAATATCTCGAATATTTTATCAGGAATTTATATCCAAAAATTTTGAATTCTTGTTTTATTTAAATTTGTGCATGAATCTCTTCACTTTTATTTCTCATTTATTTAGTTTGTAATTTTTGCTAACATTTATTTCTCGGGTTTACACAAATTATTAATGTTTGGTTTATCATGAAAATTTGATATACTTGGAGATCTTGATTTCAATTAGATGAGATAGGGTTCAGGATGAATGGATAATGATTTATGTTGTTGAATGATTATGACAAATAAGTTTGTCAATAACTTGATATGGTTTAAATATAGAAGAAACTCTACTAAAATTTGATAATCTTATAAATAGATAAATAAAGTATTCCCTTAGAATGACTGATATTCAAAAAGATTCACCATAGTTTGAGGACTAACATGAAGGATATTCATATGGTTTTGTATTTGAGAAATTGAGGTTGTAACACTAATTTATTTGCCAAACTCATGATTTGAATTGATGTGAACATGAAAATCATTAAAATACTTATTTGATTCTAATTAAAAGGGTATTGTCATTTTTTTCTTGCTAAAATAATTATTCCATAATTACTCCACTCAAAATCTAATATAATTTTAAAATAAAAATAACTTGAATTCAATTTCTAAACTCCATTTTGAATAATAACTCAAATACATTCTTAATTAGAAATTAAGGGGAGAAGATTCTTTCTCTCTAAAATGTATTTTTCAAGTTATTTTCACCCCAAAACACCTAAAAAATACCCTACTCACCTCAATAAGCCAATCTACCAACTCAAAATACTCTTAAATCAATTGAAAAACACAAGATCAAACCTTAAATTAAGAAGGTTTTAAATCATTATCATTGAACTTCTCTTGTTGAATAGAATCCTTTGATACCTAGCTTGACTATTTTAGTTGGTGGAATAGTGAAAATTGTCAACTTTCTTTCTTTTCTTCAATTTTATGTGATTTTCTCTTCTTCTTTTTCTAACCTGATGTCCAAAAAATAAACAAAATGAACTTGTGTATCAAAATAAAAGTTATACCAGATTTGGAGTTAGCCATATATGCTTTCCTTGTTTCACATTTTAGTATTCTATATTTTAATTTGCTATTTTCATCATTTCTTAGGTTTTAGAAGGGTCTAATTACAAGAAAATAAAATAAATAGCCTCGCTATTTATATATGATTAGTAAAGCTACATAAAAAGGCCAAGTTTTTATAAGCTTGGATGACAATAATGTTGACCCGTCGCTCTTTTATTATCTGATCATTACCGAAAGAAATGGTGGAAATGTTTCTTGATTGATATCTACGATGGATAAAAGAAAAGTGAGCTCGATTCAAGTCTCAGGATCAGTTTGATTTAGTACAAGGAAAACATCGATGGAATGGAAAAGGAATAGACAGGAGAAGACAACCTAAAACCAGTGCATATGCCTAATAATTCATCGTTTTGCCAACTCAAAACATGCCTAAAAATACACTCCCTTCATACATTGATCTGCCGATAGACAATCTCAACCTCCGAATCACTAGAGGAAAAATGGTTACAGCAGGAAAACATCTGTCTGTATAGACACCAAATTACAACCATGCAAGGAAATTAAGTTCTCCCAAGAGAATGACAAACATTTCACGAGTTAGTTTCTCTCCCTCAATTATATTAAGAAGGGCAGAGAACTCTCATTGCCTGCACAACTCTTCCTTTTTATAAATTCAAGAAAATGGGCTGTGGAAAATCAAAACATGACGTTGCTGCAGGAAACACCATCACTCGTAAGAAATCTGATGTGGGTAGCGGCAACAACAATAAAGACTTAGAGCCTGCAGTCGAGGAAACAAGCCCCCATGATAGCAACGCAAACATATTGAAGGAACAAAAGGAAGAGCATATTCCTAGCCAAGAGCCATCAAAAGAGGTTGTCGCATGTACTGTTCAGGATGAAAATGTAGAGGCTGTCGCTGGTGTGCAGGATGCAAATGGAGAGGCTGTCGCTGGTGTTCAGGATGGAAATGTAGAGTCTGTCGCTGGTACTGTGCAGGATGCAAATGCGGAGGCTGTCGCTGGTACTGTGCAGGATGCAAATGCGGAGGCTGTCGCTGGTGTTCAGGATGCAAATGTAGAGGCTTTCGCTGGTGTGCAGGATGCAAATGTGGAGGTTGTTTCGGTTTTACAGAATGCAAATGAGAGTGAAGAATTGAAGGGGGGAGGGAAAGATGTGGAGATTGAAGAAGAAAGTGTTGTTGAGAAGCAGGAACCAGGAAAGTTGGTTTCAGAAGAGGCTGTCGCCGGTGTGCAGGATGCAAATGTAGAGGCTGTTTCGGCTGTACAGAATGCAAATGATGAGAGTGAAGAATTGAATGGGGGAGGCAAAGATGTGGAGATTAAAGAAGAAAGTGCTGCTGAGAAGCAGGAACCAGGAAAGTTGGTTTCAGAAGAGTCGCCAGATACTGTTTCTGAGGGAAAGTCTGAGAAGGAGAGTTTGTCAAATGAGAGTGCTGAATTGGATGATGTTGGCAAGGAAACATTGGTGGAGAAAGAACCAAAACAAGCAGCAGAAAATGGTTTGCTATAAACTCAACACAGCTTAACCTTAAAATAAATAAAAAATAATTTGCTGTTATTATATTTTAAATTGACCTGCTTGCATATGTACAGAAGAGCCTCAAGCCACGAAGCAAGAGATTGCTGACGTGGAGCCAGAAGTTGCAAACCCTATAGCTGCTGAGCTGGAAGTTGCAAGCCCTACTACAAATTAAGAAGCAGGAGAATTCTCAGGTTTAATATGTTACTGCATGAAACAAACTCAGATGAACTAACAGAGCACAAGTTTTCTGCAAGATAAACTGGTGCGTAGGTTCACAAGAAAGGATTCGAAGACAACGTGAGATGAAAGTCAGGACATGTGAAACTCTTCTTTGCATGCTTTGTATTTATTTATTTTTCTAGTTTATGTAGTAATTTGCAACATCCAATGAAAGAAGCCATCTCTTATTTCTCTTCTCCGATGTCGTTCTCCATTACCTGCTTTACCCTTACGAGGCTTTTCTTAACTAAGCAGGGCATACAAATCTCTTCACAAGGAGATCTAACTCGTCTCGTCTTATTAAGACCTCTTAGACAACTGACTTTGACTCAATCAATTCTTCCACCTAGATCATCTCCTTGTTGAACCTATTCAGGTATGCTTGAGTGGATTCTTCTTTTGCTTGGGTCATGCCAAAGAGTTCTATAGAGCTCTTATTGGCCAATATGCTGGTACTAAAACATGATTTGAGTTTCGCATAAAGATCCCTTAAACCTGTGATGAAGTTTGGCTCTAAATTGCTGTATCATACCCTGGCTAACTGTTAAGATCATAAAAGACCAGAATAGGTAGTCTACCATCACATTTATTGTAAATAATACCATTTGTATTTCTTTTCTTTTCTATGTAATATTCAGCTCAATTGTAGGCAATAAATTAGGATTCTAATACACCTATACTTGTATAAAAATCACAGAATGTATGTATGAAAAAACACTGAATATATGAAATTCTTACCAATCGAATATTTTCTTCAATCTCTGTTATTGGATTTTCTCATGGTATCAGAATTGCAATCTTGATATCAAAAACACATCACAAAACAAACCCTAGCTGACTCCTATGGCAACCACAAACCAAGGAAGCACGGTCAGAGATGCAGAATGGGACTACCCCAATCACCAATTATACCTCCACCATTTATATTAGCCTGGTGCCATCCTCGTGCCATAGCCCTTGGTGGAAGACAATTACAGCACATGGAGTCAATCCATAGTTATGGCTTTGACATTCATAAACAAAATTGGGTTCATCAATGGGTCAATTAATGATCCTGGTAATGGAAAGAAAGAAGAAGAACAACAATGGAATCGATGCAATAACCTGGTGAAGACATGGCTGTTGGTATCTATGTCCAAAGAAATTGCAAGCAGTGTCATCAATTGCAAGGATGCAAGGCAAATGTGGGTTGATCTACAAGAACGATTCTCGCATGTAAATGTGGTCCAATTGTTCAATATCGAAAATGAAATCCACAATTGTGTGCAAGACAACATGACAGTAGGGTCTTATTTTATGAAATTGAAAGGGTTGTGGGTCAAACGGGATGCACTCTGTAACCTCCCAACATGCACATATGGATCAATCAAAGAAATAATAGCATACCTGGACATTCAGAAAACCATGAAATTTCTCATGGGGCTCAATGATTCATTTGCAGGTGTCCGTAGCAACACTCTACTCCAAGACCCATTATCCACAATGAACAAAGCATACTCACTGGTTCTCCTTCATGAGAAGCAAATGAAAGTGGTCGCCAATAAAAGCCATGGACAACTAGATCCTGCTGCATTCGCTGTTAGAGATTCAATAACCATGGAATTGAAAAGGGGTTGAGATGTAACAAATGTAATAAAACAAATCATACCACCAGAGATTGTCGTGCACATCTTCGATGCACCTTCTGCAGGTGGAAGGGACACACGACTGAGCATTATCGCAAGAAGAAGGCAATGGTTGAGGCTGGCTTTAACGGGATGATTCCCAAAGGAAATCAGGCCCCATCGAACAGAAGAGAAGTAATTTTTCCCAAGAGAAGGGAAATTGATTCAAACCAGCCCAGAAAAACCAGCAAGGACTTATTGGCTACCTTTTCCTTTTGTTTATAGGATTAAGAGGCTAGATGGAAGGCTATAAATAAGACTTATAGGATTTATTTAATTTTGTTATCTACAGTCTAAGGCTTGTTTGGACTTAATTAAGACTTTGTTTTCAGCTAGGATCTAAGACTTGTTTGGATTAAGTCATGGGCTTTTCAATTTAGGATTTTGAGTCAGTTTTGAGTGAATCTCTTTTAAGTCCACATAAGAGGTCCATTAGGGTTACTTTTCCAAGAACTATTTAAACTCATGTAACCTAAATTTCAGCGGCCATTGATGAAATTTAATTCTGAACTTTTCAGTTTATGTGTGAGAGTGATTCTTGCATTCTTTAGTTCTTGAACGAACTGAATCCGACTTATCAAATATTAACTGGCTTCGTGGCATCATTCTACTCATTCCAATAGTGTTGGTGCCTTAGGGTTGGTTTCCATTGTGTCACACTCCTATCAAATCTATTTTGGCTTTCCAAGATCAGATCTCATTCTTGGTTGTGGGTTGCGTGACCACATGAGCACGATGTTCGCATCAGGTGGTATCAGAGCTAGGATCCAAAACAAGGTCATATCATTCTATTATTTTCATGTTTTTTAGTATTCCTTAAAGTTTTCCAGTGTTTGTGTTCATCTCCTTGTTCTTCGTGTCAACGTCATCTAATAAAAAAAAGGTTATATTTCATTTTTTTATGTCCGTCATTTCATTATATTAAAAAAAGAGAAAACGGAAAAGAAAAGAAAAGAAAGAGAGATAGAGGCATTAGTTGAAATTTGAAGAATCATTGAAATTTTGCCACAGAAAACACTACTCTGGGGAAACATAAGCAAACCACATTGGAATCAATTGAAAATTCATATTCCATCTATTGGGGTTGAGATAGAATCATATGTCAAATTTAGGCTTATTCTAATATTTATTTCTTGAGGTTTTATTTCAAGATTCATTTCTGCCGTAGAAACACTACCTTAGTGAACCCTTAGAAAAACTCTTTATAATCAATTGAAACCATACCATAATAAGGTGGGCTTCCAGCCCATCCAGACTGGAAGCCCATCCCACGCAAGGCAGGTTGCCAGCCCACCTAGGCTGACAACCCAGCCCCCAAAAAAATAATAAAAAAATAAAAATGAAAAATAAAAATTGACATAAAAAATATTTTTATGTATTTATTTTTTTACTATTATTATTATTACAAAAATTTTAAAAACATAAAAATGTGTTGTTTTCGTGCATACGACCAAATATCAAAGTTTTTCCCATCATATTTTTCATAAAAAATATGTTGCATCTTTCTCATGTCTTAAAAGAAAAATTGGATATCGTGACCGATTTACGATTATCTGTTGGAATTTCGCCAAAATATCAAAAATAATTAAATTTATTTTTGTTCATCTATTAGGATATAAATTTATATTGTAATATAAATCCATAGATAAAAGAAAATTTTTTAACTAAGGTGTAAATTTATATTGTAAAGTACATCTGTAGATAATAAAAAGGTTTTTTTGTCTGCGGTGTAAAATTATATTGTAAAGTACACCCGCAGACAAAAAATTAGTTTTTGAAAATGTAGTGTAAAATTTTTTAACTTAGAAAAACAATTCAAACAACGATGTAGTTTGCTTTAGGTAGGGTGTAATGGGGGTGATGCGTCTTCCCCTTACACAACAAGTCCCCTTACCCAAGACTCTTGCAGACCATTAGGTTCCTCGTGACCTTAACACTAGGTGACGACTTTTGATAATTATAGTCATAATTTTTACGACTATAAAACACACCCTTCCATTTCACCACACGTTGTTGTCCCCTAACTCAGGGGATGGCGGGGCGCGAAGCATGAAAAAATCGTTGTCATGACAACTAATTTAATCATAACTATCTTTCCCTTCTACATACAATCGATACCAATACAGTTGGTATCCTTATCAACATGCAGGCAATGTCTCGAAGAAAACCCCTTTCTATGTCCCTAATATACCCCCACATGTTTATTTATGGATGTGCGACGATTCTTTTCCTAGAATTCTAGCATACACTAATGTATGTGGACAATACATAATGATCTCCTTATCCAGGATCCTAACATACACTAAATCTATGTTAGCTTATGCGTAGTGATCCTCATCCCTAGGATTCTGACATACATTAAATATAAGTTTGTCATTTATGGTAATCCTCTTACCCGAGATCCTAACATACATAAAGTATAATAGTCATTTATAAGGATCCCCTTACTCGAGATCCTAACACACACTAAATGTATATTAGCCTATGCATAGTAATCCTCATCCCCGTGATTTTGACATACGTTAAATATAAGTTTGTCATTTATGGTGATCCTCTTACCTGAGATCCTAACATATATAAAGTATAATAGTCATTTATGATGATCCCATTACTCGAGATCCTAACATATATTAAATGTATATTAGTCATTGTCATGTTCATTCCATTGTCTACATTAGCAATACTGTCATAGCCTAACAAATTTACACAACAAACTTATTTCCTTAACACACATGCGTTAAACATATTTACTGAAAATTTTCATCTTTTCAAACTTCCACTAAATCACCTTATTAAATTATAAAAATCAAATAAAAAAGTATAGGTGCAGACCACCTACCTCTCTGTGGATGCTCTTCTCTTGGTCCCTTATTGTTGCTGCACCACACTTTTGGTTTCTTCTACAATTATAGAAAACTCTCATAAATTATCTTCACTCGAGGATACAATTCATAATAACCATATCAACTACTAAATCAATTATTATTTCCTTCTTGTTTTATATCAGTATCTCTATCATTTATCCAACCAAAATATTATTATAAATTTCTATTTATGAAAAAAAAAACTTGTTTCTTTTCCTTTAACACGTCTAATTTAGATACTTTGAAACTTTTTTTTTCTTCTGAATTTGCCAACAAAGGTCGCATTTCAACCTCTATCCATATTTTTCCAATATCTGGAGTTATAAACTCTGTTTTGAGCAAGGTTGGTCTTTTTGAAAAGATAAAATATAGGGATACAAATATCTTGAAGTGAGGAAAACTCAGTTCTATCCTCAACCTACTCGAAATGTATCATTAATGTGACAAACCTACTACTTTAGAAAGTCTATCCTACATAGTCTCATTGGGTGACCCATAACTACAATCTAAAATTCAAAATTACATGAAACTAATTTTCTCGGATAGTAAACAACTAAAAAAACAACTTCTATGAAGGAAAAAGATCCTACTTCCCTCATTTTCCCACACCAATTCTCTCTGAAAATCAAGAGATAAATCTGCCTAATTTGTTAACTTACGCATATTTTACATTTCCTCCCTCCAAATTCCACTTCCTCTAGTTTATCTCAATGATCTAATCTTGGTGTTTGGTAATGGTTGAGAAGTTAAAAAAGTGGTGTGGGCCCCATCTAAAAAATTTGTCAATCTCGGTTTCGTTAAAAACAACAATTTGATGTTTTTCAAGTGTCTCTGGCTGTTGCGTTGGGGGGGGGGGTATTATTTAGTATTCAGGGATTTATTATATTTTTACACGTCTCTAGCTGGGGGGCTAGGGTATTATTTGTTATTTAGGGGTTTATTATATTTTTTTGGGGGGAGGGTTGGGAGTAGTATTATTTATTATATTTTGCATGCAGGGAGGGATTTATTATATTTTGTAGGATTATACTTTGCAGGGAGGGGATTTTGCAGGGAGTGGTTTATTATTTATTATATTTTCTTATAAAAAATATATTTTCAATATTAAAATAATCTAAAAATTAATTAAAATATAAATAAATATATTTGAAGGAGATCACAATATAATTTTTGTCTCGCAATTCTAATTTTATTTGAGATGATATTTTACTATATGTTATTCCAGGATCGCAGATACCTCACGTATGGATTTATAGTTTGTGATCAAATTACAAGTAGTTTGATGAGAGAATAAAAACAAATGTCTAATTTACTTAGATTATTAATTACATTTTATTATTATAATTATTAAATATTTAAATAATTACATATATATATATATATATATATATATATATATATATTAAAGTAATTTCATTAGTTGAAAGCAATATGAAAAGCTTGGTAACCAAACACTTGATATTGTTTTTCATTAACCTCAAACTCAACCACAGTTTTAACCAAACACTTTAAAAATTATTTTGAATGGCAACTAAAGTACTTTTCATGAAACTGTTTTTTTAAAACCTCAACTACACAAGCAAAAATAATACCAAACACACCCTAAATAATTCAATTCTTATGCGAGCTTAAACAATGTTTGGTGTTTTTCTCATTTTCTGATGAAACAAAATCAACTTTCATTCCTGTCCTATTCAAGGTGCAGGTGTCGGCCAAAGGAAATAATATTTATAGTATTTTTCTTATTACTGAATTGACCCTATTTTCTCATATATTTTATTTTGACCCCACACTTTAATTCCTTTTCCATTAAATTATACATCTTTTAATTCTTACAATTTCATCCCTCAATATCCAAATTTAATACTTATTTATTTTTATTATTTTATTTAAACAAACATTTATTTCCGGGGCTTACAAACTCAATAAAACTCAACAATTACAATTGCTTTGCAATTGAACTAAGTTTTCAAGATTTTCAAAACTTGTTTATCATTAAGCTTATGATATCATTTGAGATAATGAGTAGGCATATAACTTGTAGGCTGATAATTAATAGACAATAATCAGTAGGCTTGTAATAGGATGTCTGGAGTTTCCTTTGTAACCTAGTTTTGAAGTTTGATTACCAAAAATCCAGGAAATACCAAAAAATATATCAGTTCATGTTCTACAAGCAAGAAATCCCCTTGCGTGTTTGTTTTCAATTGAAGAATCATCAAATAAATGTAAGTTCATTGATATGAGTTGTTAAGTTTCCTTTTTCATTCAAATCATTCAGATTACTTAGATCACTTTGTTTTCTTCATATAAGAAGACCATAAAATCTTAAATTCACATTTGAGAGACATCATTACAAGTTTTGAGCTATAAGTTTACATTGTACAAATTACAAAAACAATCACCTCTATTTGTTTTTGCAATTTTATTTGGAAATTGTATGTACATGATACACGGTAAGTGGGATTCTAACTATATTTTTAGATGATCACACATGCATTGTCTATATGTCTTGTAATGTATGCAATCAAGTTGTTGGAAAAACCAACCTTATGTTTTTTTTTTTTACTGCAACAAACTAATTTGATTTTAGCTTGTGATAAAAGGTGTATTGTTTTCACGTTTTATTATTTTCAAATTTATCGTTTAAGCTAAGGATCCACAATTATATATATCTTATTTTGTGGATTTTTTCATATGATGATGGATATGTTTTTTCCCCTCGACGTCACGTCAAAATATATAATTTACATGAAATGCATGCTACTAGCAAATTCCCCCGCGCGTTGCCGCGGGTATTCTTGTGTATATAATTTAACATAATTAAATCAACAACGATAAATTTATATGATATAAGTAAATAAAAGTTATAGATTATGAGATAAAATGTATAAAATTTTGAGTTGAGTTTGTTACGCAAGCATAGATTGAATCTTTTAGAATATAGGTATTACGTCATAAATGATCACAAAAGAGAGCGAACTAACATTAGAAAAAAGAGTAAAATATTTTTATAAGAATAAACAAAGTTACTGAAATTATTATTGTGCAGATCGTAAAATACTAAAAATCATTTAATACACAAAGCAAATAAAAATAATAAAAAAAAATCAAGGGGAAAAGGAAGCAATATTAATTTAAAATATTATAACAATAGCAACATCGGAGTCTTAACATCTAACATTATTATTGCTGTTAGTATAAAAACAATAAAAATTGTCAAATTACACCGAGGGAAAGAAATAAAAAATATGAACAAAATAGGAAGCAAGAAAAACAATAAAAATATTATTATTATTATTATTATTATTATTATTATTATTATTATTATTATTATTATTATTACGAAAGAATAAATAAATGAATGAAAGATTAAAGAAATTGTTAAAAAAAAATATAAAACCAAAAAATACAATAAAAACTCAAAATTATCATTGTTATCACCTTCAACACAATAAAAACTAGAAAATTATTCTGAGGGAAAAAAATCATCAAAAACATGAACAAAATAGTAAGCAAGAAAAATAATTAAATTGTTATTATTATTATTATTATTATTATTATTATTATTATTATTATTATTATTATTATTATTTATTTATTTATTATATTTTTGTGTTAATAATGAAAGGGAAAAAATGGAAGAGAAAAAAAATCCTAAAAATTTCAACAAAAGATTAAACAAAAGAATAAAACAAAAACAAAAACTATTGTTGTTATCACTGCAAAAACAATAAAAATTATCAAATTATCCCAAGGAAGAAATCTTCAGAAACATTAATAAAAGAGTAAGCAAGAAAAACAATTCAAAATTATAATTGATGATAAAACAGAAATACAAATTATTAGCCGAAAAAAATCATCTAATCTGAAAATTTGGAAAAAATATATGTTCTACGTTGCGGGTTGAGCGAACAATTTTTATAGGATTTGCCGGATCAAAATAAAAATACAATATTTATATATGCAAAATTTAATATAATAAAGTAGCTGAAAACACCTTATCATAACAATAGCAAAATCAAAGCCTTAAAATCTAAAATTATCATTGCTTTTACTATTAGAACAATAAAAATGTTCAAATTATCCTGGAAAAAAACACTTAAAAACATTAACAAAAGAGTAAGTAAAAGAAACAATTAAATTTTAAATATTATTATTATTATTATTATTTTAATTATTATTATTATTATTATTATTATTTTTTATTATTATTATCATTCTCATTCTTATTATCATTATTATTATTATTATTATTATTATTATTATTATTATTATTATTATTATTATTATTATTATTATTATGTTAGTAATGAAAGAAACAAAAATAAATGAAATACTAAAAATATCCAAGAAATTTTAACAAAAGATAAAAAAATTAAAAAAATTAAAAATTATCATTGCTATCACTGTCAAAACAATAAAAATTATGAAATTATCCAGAGGAAAAAAAAACATTAACAAAAGAGTAAGCAAGAAAAACAATTAAATTATTATTATTATAATTATAATTATAATTATAATTATAATTATAATTATAATTATTATTAATATTATTATTAATAATATAAAATAAATATTATCCAAGAATTAAAAAAAAACAAATGAATCAATATAAAATAACAAAATAAAAAGAATAAGGACCACAATGAAAAATAAAATATATGATTCATTCCAATTGAAGAATACAATTGAAAAGAAAACAAATCTTGGGACCAAAATAAATCATGAAATCATAAGTTTAATTGCTGTGTAATGTCACAAAAAAATTAGAAGAAGAGGGACTGAAATGAAAAGTTGTATATATGACTAATTTTAATTAAAGGACCAAATTAAAAGCAATTCAAACATCTGTACCGAATAAATTAAAGGAAAGGAAAAGGAATCAGAAATCAAAACATCAGGGACCAAAATAAACTTTATACAAACATCGGGGACCGAAGCAGAGTTTGCGGCGGTAGGAGAGAGAAACGCGGCAGCCGACAAAAAACCGTCCACCGTCGCTTAACCGTTCATGAATGACCGGAACGCGCCGCGACGGACGATAGAGGACCTTCAGGCGCATCTTCTGGCACGGCGGAAGTGCATTTCGGACGCCGGGAAGACGCCGCACGCGCCGCCTAAATGGCGCGTTCGCCTGGAACGCCTCTGGCGCGGCCAGGCGACGCGCCAGCTGGCCCCCTGGCTAATGACCCAAAGAACCCTGTCCCCACTGGTATTTACGAAAATTGCGGGGGGGAAAAGACGCCGCAACCCTTGTTTACTATGCAAATTTTTGTCTTTTTCAGGGGTTTTTTCCGTCAGTGCACTGTGCAAAAAAAAGTGAAAAACCGACGGAGCCCCTGTGTCCTGTGCGCTATTTTGTCGTTTTCGGGGGTCAGAGGCGTCAATCCACTGTGCACATTGTGGCTATTAAAAAAAAAAAGACAAAAATCGAAAATAGCCCCATAAAATATACACACAACTCCGGAGAACCAAGGCTAATTTCGCCTGTGCACTGCCACAATCCACAGTGGATTGTGAGACAGTGCTCAGTACAGGGATTTAGCCACGCCTATTAGTGTTTTGTTAATAAGTTCATCGTTTAAACGTCAAAATAAAATATGCATGCTGGGCGGGCACAATAGGTACGAGCCTACAAAGCTAACCTGTTGAGCCACCATGGGCTAACCAGCCTCCACACAGGAGGGAAATCACGATTCCCCCAATAAAGGCGGGAAATCACCAACCTCAAAACTCCTAATATAATTAAAATAATAAAAAGCCCACATAGATAGATTACCGAATCTGCCCTCGACCCCCCTTTCTGCCCTCGACCTCCTCGTTTTCGGTGCTTTCAAAATTCGCTTCCAAAAATCCACAACACGCCCCTCTCTCTCTCTAGAAATTTAGAAACCCTCGATCTAAAGAGAAAGAGAAGAGCGTCCTTCACATGGCGAAACCCTCGAAGAAACGAACGTCGTCGGATGAGGCGATGTCATCGGATGAAGAGCCACTCAACGAGCAGATTAACGACGAGGAAGACGAGGAGGAGCTCGAGGAGGTGGCTCGCTCAGCTGATTCCGATGACGATGAGGCCGTTGGAGATGCTGAAGGAGATGGCGGCGAGGAGGCTGATGAAGTAATTTACGGTTTTGCCATTCTGAATAGTTGATAGCTTGTTTGGATCTGGTTAGGGTTTTGGTGTTTTCAAGGAGCTTTGCTGGTTTAGCATTGTTTCGATACTGATAAATTTGTAGACTGAATAGAGACTAGACTTGAAAATTTGTTAAATTAGGCTTCAAAAGGAGGAGGTGCTGAGAAATTAGCGACGTAATGTATTGTGGTGATGAACGAAAGGGAGAATCTGCATATTTGTTGTGTTAATGTACTGTTTGATGGGTTTCGGTGCAAACTGAAGGAAAGAAAGTGAAGTAGGGGAACATGTAGTTATGGTTTTTGTTCTGGTGATGTTTAAATGTTCATAAAAAAGCTTAATTTAGCTACCTAGACCCAGCCCCCCTCCCCTTTTTGTAGAGTTTCCTTGATTTGACGATGGCCTTTTGAGTTTGATTGTTCTGAAGCTATTGCGAACCGTGCTGGTTTGCCTTTTGAATTCCTCTGCGGGTGTTTTGGTGTATATTTTCAAAGTGACTTGTGTATTTGTATTGAGTTTGCTGACCTTTGATATTTTTGTGTGCATAATTTGATCTGTAGGAAGGAACCAGCAATGAAATAAGCAAGCGTGAAAAGGATAGACTCAAAGAAATGCAAGCATTAAAGAAGCAAAAGATTCAGGAGATATTGGATCAACAAAATGCTGCTATAGATGCTGATATAGTATGTTTGGTTTTCAAGACTGGCTTCTGCAAATATGTTGCTTGTAGAATATGAAAAAGATGTTGGGCAAGTTTACTGAAGTTAGTTTAATTGCAGAATAACAAGGGGAAGGGACGCTTGAAGTATTTGCTGCAGCAAACTGAGTTGTTTGCTCACTTTGCTAAACATGATCAATCAGCATCAGAGAAGAAGGCTAAGGGAAGGTTTGGCTGTTATTTGTTTGAAGATCCTTTTCTAAAGAAATTGAACTGTAGTTGCTTGATTCAGTACTTTTTTTGATGCTATACTTTTGCTGGCAATTCCTCTAGTAAATAAGTTCACGTTGCTAATTGCTTGCTGGAAAACTTTCCGTAATTGAGTACCAAATACCAACTGTGCATGACTCAATTAGCTGTTTCTTAATAAAATTGATGATTTTTTTCAGAAATTTTTATTGTGAGGGCTTTTTGAAAATCATGGCAAGGTTTTGATGTCAGTCTAAGCTGCACAGGTTGGGCTGCATACACATTCTTGCCTTCATAGTTAATAAAAGGCTGGGATGTGAGGTGAAGGGCATGCATCAATATGTAGCAGACCATGATCTTCATTCATTGTGCTGCTGGATTACTGAGATATGGATTTTATTAACTGTATTCGTATGAAGCTCAACAAAGTGGTTTAATGTGCATTTCATGCTTAATTCATTTTTTCATGCAACTCATGTAGGAGCTTGATATGAATGAACCACTTCTATGCTCTGAATTCACTATGTGTGCTTGTTGATAAGGCTAGAAGTACTGATCATGTTCAGTGCATCTAACTGCAATTTACTTTGGTTTAATAATTTAATCTAGGGGTCGACATGCCTCAAAAGTAACTGAAGAGGAGGAAGACGAAGAATACCTGAAGGAGGAAGAGGATGGTTTATCAGGAAACACACGGCTGCTGGCACAACCATCTTGTAATGCCCTTAACTCTTCCGATGCATGAACAAATGCACATGCATCTCCCCGACCGACTCTTAGATTAAGTGTAGAATTGTAAATTTCGATGCTATTAATTTGGATCCAAATACTTCTCTCTTTGCTGTTTGCATACATGCACATTTGATGTATCATGAATCAGTGCATTTACAGATTCACTTATATTTATTTATTTATACTGTTTCTGTACTGCCATCTATTTTTAGCAAGCTCATTGATAGCTCTTTCCTATTCCGTCATTTGCAAAGCTAACCAGGGGCTTAACCAGAGACTTGATCCTGTAAACCTGCTGATCATCCTCAGCTGTATATGTGCACAAATTAATGCTAGTCGAAGAATACCATGCATCTTTATTGATGTTTGCCTGGCTTGTCACATATCCTCATTACACTGAAATATTTTCATTTGATGTGATTCTTTTGGGGTAGCTCGAGTTTGGAGGCTAAGACTCATTTTATTTTTTTCTGCAGGTATTCAGGGAAAGATGAGGGATTACCAACTTGCTGGATTGAACTGGCTCATAAGACTGTATGAGAATGGTATAAATGGAATCCTTGCAGATGAAATGGTATGCGCAAAACAAGAAACAGTTTTGACATTATTTTAGATTAAAAGTGCTTTGGTTTTTCTCCTCTTGAGTTTCAAGTGATTTATGTGCTATTAAACACATCTTCATTTGCAATCCAGGGTCTTGGGAAAACCTTACAAACAATCTCTTTAATGGGTTACCTGCATGAATTTAGAGGAATCACCGGTCCTCATATGGTAGTTGCTCCAAAATCTACACTTGGTAACTGGATGAATGAAATTCGTCGTTTTTGTCCAATTTTACGTGCTATCAAGTTTCTTGGAAATCCTGATGAAAGAGTAAGTTGCATTAATTATGGCTTAGTGATATTGTTTTTGCTGCACAATTTTTTTTTTGGAAAAAAAAAGCTCAATGCATGCATTGATGGATAATTCTTTACTGTATGTGTTTTTTTGCATTGTATTTTTTCTCAGAAACATATACGTGAGGAGTTACTGGTTGCTGGGAAATTTGATGTCTGTGTTACAAGTTTTGAAATGGCCATCAAAGAGAAGTCTATATTGCGTCGCTTCAGTTGGCGGTATATTATCATTGATGAAGCTCATCGGATTAAGAATGAAAATTCTCTCCTTTCAAAAACAATGAGGCTTTATAACACCAATTACCGCCTCCTCATTACTGGAACTCCACTTCAGGTATATGCTTGGATATTTAATGACATGAAAAGTTACCAAGGTGGGATGCATGGGTACTTGTAGAAAAACTGATCTGTATATGTAATATCTGTACATTTGATGTTGAAAGAGGTTGGCTGTGATGCTTATTGTAGATTTCCTTAACTTCATTGAGTTTGATAAATTGTTTTTGGGTGGCATGGGATTGCATTGAAGTTTACCATGTTTGTTTGTGATATCTTCTGGTTGCAATTACAGTAAATATTCAGTATAGATGCTCTTATAAAAATATAATATTTCTTGGTATTTTTTATGTACAGAACAATCTTCATGAACTCTGGGCTCTTCTCAACTTTCTTCTGCCTGAGATATTTAACTCAGCTGAAACTTTTGATGAATGGTTTCAAATTTCTGGTGAAAATGATCAGCAGGAAGTTGTTCAACAACTGCACAAGGTAAGCACATTGCAGCCCTCGTGTTGAGCCTGAAAGGCTTTCAATTTCTTTTGTAAAAATATTCAGATTCTAAGTACTTTGCCACAATGAGGTGTCATCTGATATTTTGATTCCATGGATTCTGCATTTCTAAGGTCCTTCGGCCATTTCTTCTCCGAAGATTGAAATCAGATGTTGAAAAAGGTTTGCCTCCCAAGAAGGAAACCATACTGAAGGTTGGAATGTCCCAGATGCAGAAACAGTACTACAGGGCTTTACTGCAGAAAGATCTTGAAGTTGTTAATGCTGGTGGAGAACGGAAGCGTCTTTTGAACATAGCAATGCAGCTTCGCAAATGCTGTAATCATCCCTATCTTTTCCAGGGTGCTGAGCCTGGTCCACCTTACACTACAGGAGAGCATCTTGTTACCAATGCGGGTAAACTTTGCCTTCTGGTGGATACAATGTTAGTTGGGTTTATGTTCATAATTTTGTATCAGAACTCAGTGTTTTTGTCATCTTCCTTTTCCAGGTAAGATGGTTTTGTTGGATAAGTTACTTCCTAAGCTAAAAGAGAGGGATTCCAGGGTATTAATTTTTTCACAGGTGAGTTGTTGATAGCTATGGCTGGCTGGATAGCTAAGATTGTTTTTCTGTGTACACTAGCATTTGAAATGTCCCTCTGTAACATTTTGGCTATGTTACAGTTCAATTACTTAATCACTGATCTTGCAATTGGTTTTGCTTTTAATGCAGATGACGAGGTTGCTTGACATTCTTGAAGACTATTTAATTTTTAGTGGGTATCAGTATTGTCGGATTGATGGGAATACTGGTGGAGAAGATCGTGATGCTTCCATCGATGCCTTTAATAAGCCAGGAAGTGAGAAATTTTGCTTCTTGCTGTCAACGAGAGCTGGAGGTCTGGGTATCAATCTTGCTACTGCAGATGTTGTTATTCTTTATGACAGTGACTGGTGAGGCTCTTACTCTCTCTTTCTCTTAGCTGCAGCTGCCCTTTTTTTCCTTTCTTTGTTGTTGATGCTGGGGGTTCTAATTGTAGGAACCCACAAGTTGATTTGCAAGCTCAGGACCGTGCTCATAGGATTGGTCAAAAGAAAGAAGTCCAAGTGTTCCGATTTTGCACAGAGGTCTGCATTTGATCTTTGATGTGCTAAGGTAGAAGCTAATTCTTGTTTTTTTTTTTTTTCTCATTATGGTTGATTGTGAAACAGTATACAATTGAGGAAAAAGTGATTGAGAGGGCTTATAAGAAGCTAGCACTTGATGCTTTGGTGATCCAACAAGGAAGATTAGCTGAGCAGAAAAGTAAGTTGCATTTTCATTTTGAACACTCAGCAGTATTTGCGCGTGCAACATTTTGACACTTTTCTCTTTCATACAGCTGTTAATAAAGATGAGCTTCTTCAAATGGTGAGGTTTGGGGCTGAGATGGTTTTCAGCTCAAAGGATAGTACGATCACAGATGAGGATGTTGACAGAATCATTGCTAAGGGAGAAGAGGCAACAGCTGAGCTTGATGCCAAGATGAAGAAATTTACTGAAGACGCAATCAAATTTAAAATGGATGACAGTACGTGAATCCACATATTGATTTTTTTTGGCAGTTTGTGTATTTATCTGCCTACTGATTGGAGTGGTAGTTTGCATGTAATAGTGCTGATATTTCTCTGGTTTCTGGCAGATGCTGAATTATATGATTTTGATGATGATAAGGTAGGTGCACTTATTCCATTTTTCTTATGCATCAGAGGATATTCTGTTTGATCTCAATTTTACCAGTATAACTTTGAGGCTTGTTTTAATCACCTTATATTCTTGGTGCTTGTATTTTGTTTCTTATTGATGAAGGATGAAAACAAGTTCGAATTTGAGAAAATTGTCAGTGAGAACTGGATTGAACCTCCAAAGAGGGAGCGGAAGCGCAAGTAATGCTTCCCTTTGCATTCTTAATCTTTCTGAGCTTGGAGTATGGTGGTTCAGCATTATATAACAAGTGTTTGTCTTCTTTTTTTTTTGTAATCTTTCCTTATACCAGTTACTCAGAATCTGAATACTTCAAGCAAACAATGCGTCAAGGTGGTCCGGCAAAACCAAAGGAACCTCGAATTCCTCGCATGCCTCAACTGTAATTGCTTCTTGAACTTGCTGATTTCTCATCGGAATGTTTTTGAATTATGAGATGCTGTGCTTGAATGTTCTTGTCTGCTGTTTTCAGACATGATTTCCAGTTTTTCAACACACAGAGGCTTAGTGAGTTGTATGAAAAAGAAGTACGCTACCTCATGGTGGGTGCTGTCACAAATTTTAACCACTTCCTTTATTGCTTAGTTGTGCTTTTCAAGGTATTTGTGCATCTTACTTATTTCGTTGGTTGTTACAAATTTTCAGCAAGCACATCAAAAGAATCAACTGAAAGATGCAATTGACGTGGATGAACCTGAAGGTACTTCAACTCAGTTGCTCCCTCATTTGCCCCCATGTTGTCTTCTACATCATTTCACTAACTATTTACTGATCACTGATCATTGGTATTTAGAGATGAGAGATCCATTGACTGCTGAGGAACTGGAAGAAAAAGAACGGCTTTTGGAAGAGGTGAATGGAACGTTTAAATGTTAATTAGATAATAATGGTTCTCCTTACTTACACTTCATCAGTGTAATTTCAGGGATTTTCCTCATGGAGTAGAAGAGACTTTAATACCTTTATTAGGGCTTGTGAAAAATATGGTCGAAATGACTTGAAAAGTATTGCCACTGAACTGGAAGGGAAAACAGAAGAGGAAGTTGAAAGATATGCTAAAATTTTCAAAGAGCGATACAAAGAGTTAAATGGTAAGTGATGCTGGATTTTTAGCAATTCTCATTTTGGGTGGAATGATGTTCAATTGGTGGCTGTGGATGAGGTTCTCTTGGATTGAACTTCATACCTGTTAGAGTGGGGTCATATGGCATGTATTGTTGGGTGCAAGGGCCCTTGGTAACAGAACTGGAAGCAAATAAAATGTCTGGAAATTTCTCATTTGGTTTGTTGCAACCTATTCTGAGTTTAATTTTTTGTCTACTTGCACTGGTTGTCTGGTCCTGGTAGCTTATGTGCAAAAAATGTTGTTGGAACAATGCTTGATTGTTACTGGTTGCAGATGGGTCATGTTTTGATCAGGTTTATTTTGTTGGATATTGTGTATTGGACCTTTAAAAATTTCACCATCTCTTATTTTTCTCTCTAATTGTGGCATACGTACAGATTATGATAGGATCATTAAGAACATTGAGAGAGGGGAGGCCAGAATTTCTCGTAAAGATGAGATTATGAAAGCAATCGGGAAGAAATTGGATCGTTACAGAAATCCTTGGCTTGAATTGAAGATCCAGTATGGTCAGAACAAAGGGAAATTGTACAATGAAGAATGCGATCGTTTCATGGTGCAGTATTTTTTAATCATTTACTGTAATGCCATACAAAGAACTTTTCATTTTCTTGAGTGTTGAACATCTTATGATTGAAATGGCTGTTTTGCAATTCATAGATGTGCATGGTTCACAAGCTTGGATATGGGAACTGGGATGAGCTGAAAGTGGCTTTCCGTACATCACCTTTGTTTCGATTTGATTGGTTTGTAAAGTCTCGGACAACTCAAGAACTTGCAAGGAGATGTGATACCTTAATTCGGTTGGTGGAGAAGGAAAACCAAGAATATGATGAGAGGGAGAGACAGGCTCGTAAAGAAAAGAAGCTTGCCAAGGTTCTATTTATGATGCTCCTCATTATCCCAGTTTATTGTCTTGTTTTTAAAACTCACCATGTTGGATTGCATGCATGATTTATGTGGTCGGATTATCTTTAATCATTTATGCTGATAAACTTTTTTATTGCCATCATATACAGCAGAGCATGACCCTGTCAAAGCGTTCAACGGGAAGACAGACCGAGAGCCCTCCTTCCCAAAAGAAGCGGAAGCAGTTGTCAATGGATGATTACCTAACCACAGTAAGTTTCATTCCACATTTGATATTTTTTTTTTTTGCAGTGAGAGGTGCTGCTGAATGGATGAAAAGGCTAGCAGTAGATGATTTTATTTATTTATTAATTTGCAGGGAAAAAGGAAGAAGTAATTCCGAGTATATTATAGGATTTTGTGAGGGGGTACAAATCTCAACTACATTATTCCAGTATTAGTTTGTTAACCCATGGTCTTGCTTGAGGAGAAGGCTATTATTAGATCATTAGATTTCGAGATGTATAAAATGTAAGTCTACTCTTGAACTATTATATTTATTGCAGTGGATGTCAGGAAGTTATATTTATTTTTTGGGTTAACAGTTTAGATTTCCCTAACCGAAAGATGGATCCGCTGTCAGAGAGATTTTTCATTTTGTTAATCTGAATTTTGAAGCTGCAAAAGGTTTAAACTAATGCATAAAGGTTGAAAAAAGGAAAAAAAAATAATTTAATTTTCATAGTATATTTTTTACAAAACCAACCTTTTCTCCCATTTTCATTCCTTTTGGTGGATGTTTGGCTTTGTGGAGTGATTTGCGGTTGAGGTTCACTGCAGAATCAAACAAATGCAATTTAACCAAACGAGATTTTAGGTTTTTATTGTGGACTCCATCTAAAAACATATGGTTGCACTGCATTTTGAAAAACATTGGGAGATGCTTTTTATCATGTCACACTACCATTCTTTACCTGCGTTCATAATAGATGAACACTCATGTACAATTCTATTGCCATGTTCATCATGCAAGGACTAGGATTGACACCATTACTGTTGCATTCCTCTTATTATTGTTGCCGGTGGTTTTTCTCTTTTATCCATAGTCATGGCCATGTGGTTTTTCTCTTTTATCCATAGTCATGGCCATCGCTTCTCTCTCCACAGTCATGGCAGCTCCTTCCCTCTCTCCATAGTTATGTTCATTGCCTCTCTCTCTCCACAGTCATGGTTGCTTCCTCTCTCTCCAGCGGCAACAACCTTAGGCGTTAGCAGCACCAACTGTAACTTTTCAACGATCCTATCGGCCCCTACACGGCACCATTTATGACGCCACAACCATAAAGAGATTCACCTCGGTCTTCTCTACCCGTCGGTATCGGCCAGTAACCCTCTCGTCACAGTCAATCATGTTAGTGATCACGTGTTACGTGAATAGTAACCTCGTGAATTAATTCACAATGAATGAAGCACACCCTTTTTGTGTAGTGTTTTTTTTTTTACACTCTTAACTATTGGGTTGGGCTGGACCTCTCGCCCCAGTCTAAGTGCAGGAGAGTTGGGCATTTTGGCCCAACTTGGCTGGGTCGACCCATTTAGTTGGATCAGACTCGGTTTGATTTTAATATATATATATATATATATATAAACAAAAAAAAAATTGTGTAGATAGAGATTAGTCCTAATTAAAGAAAAAGACATGTGACTTTGTTTCACTCCACAACCCTGTTGTTTTTTGATTGATTATGAATCAGAAACTTGCAACTGGATTTGACCTTAAGACTATCTCTACAATTGGATCGCAAATGTTGTTACGAATGATATTGGTACCAGATGTTGTTCATCCATCAAATAGCAAGGGATCGCAGAGGCATTAACGTATTGATTTAGTTCATGATGAAATTGCAAGTAGTTTGATAGGAGAATAAAAACAAATATCTAATTTACTTGAATTATTAATTACATTTTATTGTTATGATTATTAATTTATAATATTTAAAAAACAATATATATATATATATATATATATATATATGTGTGTGTGTGTGTGTGTGTGTGTCCTTTAAAGTAATTTTACAAGTTGATAGCAATATGAAAAACATGATAACCACACACAAAAAAACTGCTTTTCATTAAACCTCAAACTCAACCACAGTTTTAACCAAACACTTCAATTTCAGTTATGAATTGCAACTAAAAGTGTTTTTCATGAAACTGTTTTTTTTCTCAATCTCAACTACAACAGCAACTGCTATGCCAAACCGCTAATCTCACCCCTTCCAAATCAATGAAAAAAATTATTTATCTTATTTCATTCCTATTTTTTTTTCTTTCCATTTTCATTCCTCCTGTTTTTCTTGTTTTCCGAACATCGTAAAGCTTCAGTTTTATGTCGTTTGAATCCGTAATACTTTATATGAGCATTGTCAAGCCTTAAAACTACTTTAACTCATGTATATGTATATACTATCTAAATCATATCATAATTTTTAAATTTTAGAGTTTTAGATCTAATTTTATTTTGTCAAAAACACAGAATTTCTAAGTTGATAAAAATCAATGCCCCGTGGAATCCTAATCCTTTAAATAATAGTAACTTCGCACGTTATTTTGAGATATTAAGGGTATTTTAATTATTAAACTATAACAATCATGTAAATAATCAAATATTGTTTTTTGACTTTGTTAGCTTGAGGACGTAAACTATTATTAACATACATGTCCTCATATATTTAGAACCCTATAGTGTGGTTGAAATGCATTTGCCGATCAGGTTGTTAAAAATCACACTTTAGAAAGAGTTATTGTGGGTAAAAACTTATTAGTTGATATATTGAGAGTTATGGATTGTGATGGGTATGAGCGATGGTGAGTGATTAGAATTGCAAAAGACATAAATTCATAACTTTCACTAACATGCTAACTATTAGGCTTCCAACACATGTTCTATCATCATAATACGATTGGGCGATGTATGTGAAATTACATACGAGGATCATCCCGATTACATGTAAATAGAATAAATGAGTGTATTGGGAAACATGTCACACTCGTATTTGAAAATAGGCATGACATACCCTAATGAGTAAGGTATTTATATTAGCCACCCTCCCTATTAAGGTAAAAGCGATGGTTGGGCTTGAGGTATACACCTTTGACCACATGGCCCATGTCTTATAACTCGAGATAAAACTCTTAGGAGACACAAGCCAAAAGCCATGAAAGGTCATGAAGCTCACTCGAGTATCTATGATCCAAATAAAACTCACAACTATTCAGACCAAGTGTATCATATGGCCTAATGCTTCATTGAAACTAGGATCATTAATTTGGGCCTTTAGAAGCCTTGATGGCCCAATAATCCTATAACACCAACAATCAGATTAGATTTGGAATGTCCATAGAGTCCAACAAAACAAAAACCTTAGATAGAAAATATATTGAGGAGTGTAAGTTTTACTATGGACTAAATAAATATGCTTTAAAGTCAATTATTACTCTCAGATGTATTGTCTTTTTATAAGATCTGGTCTACTCATAATCAACTATAAGAATAAAATGCAAACACATTAAATTATGATATTTTTTTATTATGTGTCCTTTACAGATTGATCATGATCATTAACAATACACAACTCACAAAACATAGAAATTAAACAGCTTTTACGGTGATATATTGTCATTTTGGCTCAATCTCCAATTCATCCAAAACAATTGGCAAGAGGCATATTGACCATACCTCTGCATAAGAACACTCATGTGGACTTTAAAGCTATATAAACAACCTTGAGAAGCAATCTAATCATCCCTTCACAATGTTTTGTTTCATAAAAACAAAACTCTATCTTCTTCCTTAAGCTTTGTAACATAACATAACCTTATTCTAAAACTCCTTTCCCATAATACTAACTTAAATATTAGAGAGTGTTTTGAATCTACAAAGAAAACTTATTTTATAGATTTTCTTATTATCTACCCAACATTCTATACCTCTTAATCTATCCTCCAACCTGGGAATGCCTAAAGAGTCAAGCTTGATGGATTGCCAAGTTAAGAAAAGAGTGGAGATTAAAGCTTGCTTTGTTGAGGCTTTGGTTTTATAAAGAAAGAAAGCAACCTTTTAATCATTATATATACAGGAATTAGTCTTCCATAATGGAGGAGGAGGGTCCCTTTAAAAGTCTCCATCGAACTTGGTTCCCAATATCTCCATTTTGGTTTGGAAGACTACATCTCTAAGTTGAGGTTTTAAAACAAGACAGGAACAAGAAGCTTTCATCACAGAGAACAACTTCAATCGGCCAGGATTGCCACTCCCCAATTAAAGTCTGTTCTGAAAACCCTCTTTTGAGTTTTGGTTCTTCCTCAGGATACAAAGATACATACACACAAACTCACATAGATAGTGTAGCCAGTTGCTCTTTGAGATGAGTTCAGAATAAACAAAACATCCCCATGAGGTCAAGGAAATGACCATCTCAACAATTCATCAACAGGATGCGCGCAAGCGACTCACTGGAAGGGCTGGCTTGGGGAAATAAAGTAAAATTGTTAAATTATTCTCGCTCCTGAAACATCCTCCAATTCAATTTGTCAACATGCAAGTAGAAGCAGAGCGAGAGGGAGGAGATGGAAGGCTCTTTGTTACAGAGTTGATTTAATTATACACGAGGACAATATCATGAAAACTTTCTGTAAAAGCCGAAACATGACTCGACTCAAAGAAATTCATACACAAGACTATCGAGTACAATCTGTGATGTCAATGAGACATCCACACCAAACCCACTAAACCAACCCAACGTAGAACACAAACACATGGGGACAAAAATTAGCTAATCTTACCAGATTTCCCTGTAATATGAACTTCAGAAAGCCTAAATACATAGATTAACATGTTGCATACATCATTCTGCAAGAGGGGCTACCCGTAAATCGCATGGAATCGAACACTACCCTTTCCCCTGAACTCTTCTTTAACTGTGTCTCTCCTTCAGCCATATAATTGAAGAATTCATTTCCATACTCAGCTACAAGAATGATACAGGACAAACAACAGTCAAAGTTGATACATGAAGTCTTATTTCCTGATGGGAAATTGAAACCAAGACAATGAAGGATGATGTATGTGCAACTTCTCTTTTTTCATGATGACCCTCAGAAGCATACAACACATGTTGCCTAAAAGACCAAAACAAAATAATAATTGCACTTGTGGAATCACTCATTTGTACCATCAAAGCTACCCATTGCATTTGCCCGCTTTCTCTCTCTCCAATTTTCACCCCATACTTTTGCCGCTGCAACTGCTCGTTCTCTATCTAAATCACGATTTCTTGGAGTTTCCCTTGCTCTGCTGGTAATCACAGGACTATCTTTCTGAGAATCCTGCCGCTCTGAACCATCCAAACCCCATTTTCTGCCAGATCCACTGCCGGCTTCACTCCTCCCTAACTCTGCACCAGTGCTGAATTCCCTAACACGGTCCTGTTTTCTATAATCAGGTGAATTTTTATAAGTGGAAGGGGAGTCACGTCGCCCTACAAGTCCATGCTCATCAGGGCTATCCAGCCCATCTGCCATTCCCCTCCGGTCATCTCTGTTCCTAGGAGTAGATGGCCCGACCCTGTTACTTTGACTGGCAGCATTTGGGTCATAGGTTTGGGAAGCTAAATATGTGAGAGCAGTCACAACATCACCTATTAGAGGCCTTGTAGCAGCTTGCTCTTGTAAGCACATAGCTGCAACTGCAAGAGCTTGATACAATCCTCGCATTGGATAACGACCTTGTAGCAGCGGGTCAGCCATTTTTGGGAATTTCCTACGATCTTTGAAAAGAGGTCTTGCCTGAAAGCCCCAGGTCCCAATAAACAAAATCAGAACAGAAATTTCTTTTCATGTTGATTCAATAATACAAAATAAAAAGGACATAAAAATACATGATGCATTGATATGAAGGGAAGAAACACTTACCCATGCAACAAGATTATGTTCTCCAGGAGCCCGAGCGTTATCAATTGCCTTGCGCCCTGTGATAAGTTCAAGAAAGACAACCCCAAAACTATAGACATCAGACTTTAGAGTAAGTTGGCCGGTCATGGCATATTCTGGAGCACAATAACCATATGTCCCCATTACACGTGTTGAGACATGAGTCTTGTCACCAACAGGACCTAGCTTTGCTAATCCAAAATCTGACAACTTGGGGTGGAAACCCTCATCAAGAAGGATGTTGGATGATTTTAAGTCGCGATATATGACAGGAGGGTTTGCTTTATCATGTAAGTATTCTAATCCCTTAGCTGCACCAGCTGCAATCTTCATCCTTGTGTTCCAGTCCAAAGGCTCCTTGTCCGGGGGAAGATCTGAAAACAACATTATATATGCTAAAAACAATGGGTTGCAGAGAAGATATTAGTTGAAATGTGTATAAGCAATAAAAGGGGTCAACATCAGTCTTGAAATGCCTCATGCCAGTTTTAGAGCAATTCTAAATCAAGAATATTTGATTTTCAAAGGTCTGAAGAAATGTTGGCACCACAAAAAGAGAGCTGGTTAACAGTATTTATTTTACAAGTTCTAACTCCAGGAATTAACAGATATTGTCAATCATGGGTTTCAATATTGCCGCAAACAGCTGGTTCAGAAACTCGAAAGGATATCTAGTAAAGTTTCCAGAATCACAGTTTTGGAAGTTCTCGCAAATTTGGTTAAAAGGATCAATTGCAAACACACTCTATAGATTAAGCCATACAGCCCTAGCTGAACAGATTACCACTCAAAAATATCAACAGCCTTAATCTCACCACTCTTTAGCTGCATGAACCCTCCCTCCTTTTCCATTCAGCTCAGCCACATTTCCTTACCCCTTCAGCAATTATCTCTACTCTAATTATCTCCTACCCAAGTTCTGTCAAGCTTTTCTTGTGATTGTGATGAATTGAATCCACTTGCACTGCAGTCATGGTCTTACTTCACATGGTAGGACCATCTCAGTTAAACTTTTCTTAACTTCAACTACCTCTGATAATGAATACAATTAATTTGTTACTACCAAAGTTCATCTCAGTGTCCACATTTTAGCAGGAGTTTCTTTGATAACCATGATGTCTGTACCCAATAAAATAGGTGATTTCTTTGCCCCAGATTCAAGGATCTCATTCATCTCTCAGTTGACTAAGTTATTGCTAGACTAGTAGAGTGCTGCTCTCCTTTCCAACAGAATAGGATGAGCAAAAACACATGAAACAACCACTTCCAGGCTAAGCACTTCTGTCTATGGGAAACTAGATGCTGCAGATTAGTCCACATACAAACAGAAGATCCTTTCACTTTATATTAAAAGATATTATCTAAGTTAAGGAATCAAACTGAGCACTTAACACAAAAATATGGAGACAGGTGCTCATAAGCAACTATTTAAACAGATTGAAGCATAAAAGACAGCTAAAAAATTACAAAGGCTTAACAGGATTGGATGGATGTCTTATCATTTCAGGCAAATCTCTGAAGAGGATATTTGTGCACATGCAATTATACCATCATTTAAAGGTGATAAAAATGCATGATAAAAAAATGCTCAACACAGAGGGTTGATAGCATGTTAATCACAAGAATAAACAGAGATTTAACAACCAAATCTTCTAGCCAAAGTTGTGTATGGTAGTCTGAATCAGACTCAACTTAGATTATCTTGTACATACTATTAGCAAAATTGACAAAAGTTTCACAACAAGTCTAGTTGTATATGCAATAATCTACTAATACTTTTGATTCACCACACTTGACATGAACTACCAAGCTAAGACCCATGCATCATTTTTTTCAATTTGCATTCTTCTAACAGCCTGCCTTTAACAACAAATCTGATATACTACCATTCATCTAGCAACTCCTATCAACACAAGTGAATCCACGTCTTCATTGCTGATACTTGATCAGATAACTACACCAATAAGTAAAAACAACACAAACACCTGAAGGTGCCATCTATTTTTTCCTAGACCAGTAGGAGTACTTATGAGTTGAAGCAAAGTGCCAGGTATCAATCGCAGACTTCAAGCAATTTCCAAATATCACTAGCATGCCAGATTCAACTACAACTTCTACTAGCAATATCAAACATATAGTAATACTACCACTGGCACTTAAAATACTAATGGCAGTGGTGGTGGCATTTTATCAGTACTATCCCATGTAAGACTATTTTTATCAAATATTATTGTGCTAGTGTTTATGACATCAATTCAAACAATTACAGCTACTGCTACAGCAGCAAATATGTATCAACATCTTTCCAATCCTATTCTCTTTTTACAACTTTTTTTTCACAGCACTATCAAATCATTCCTAGATTATCCTAAATGCCATAACTCTAATCATTGGTCTCAATACCCTCACATCAATGACAATGATGCTTTTGCTTGTAGCATCATTGTAAGTTGGTTGCAAATCCCATTCCACTAACACAGATTTTTTCTCTAAAAAATTCCACCTAAAGATTGACAGAAAATGTTGCAAAGAAACAAGTTGGCCAGTCAATTCCCGCCCAAACTTTTGCTGATTTATAAATAGATCTGATGACTCATAAAACTTTCCTCCACTTTTTATTCAAAATAAAGTATAACTCAACAAAAGGATAACACCAATGCTAGATACCCTCATACATTTTCTGTCTGTTCTTGGTCAATACTCAATCTCCTAGGAAGAAAAACTCATGCAGATCACCAAATATTTAAAAGTGAATGATATCCACATGTCCTGAAATTTAAATTTAAGAGAAAGAAACAAGAGAATTAGAAAAGTTATTTCTAACAATATGTAGTAAATGAAACAGTGAATGGATGGTATAGTTGCTTGTCCAGAAAAATAGAGATTTGAGTGAGTTGAAGACAAGTAGTCTGCCTTAGGAGATCCTATTTTCTACCATGCATTGTAACACAAAACTTAACCAAAAATGTATTAATGCAGAATAAGGCACAGAATCTAACCATGTAAATGGTCCTCCAACGATCCCAATGGCATAAACTCATAAACAAGGAGCCGCTGGTCCCCATCAGCACAGTAGCCAATCAAATTGACAAGGTTTGGATGGTGTAAGAGGCTGAGCATAAGAACCTCCACCAGAAACTCTCTATTTCCTTGAAGGCCATTTCGGTCAAGCTGTTTGACAGCAACTGCCTGCAAATGGAATTTCCATCCAGTCAAAAATCATTGATGAAGATCAATGCAACTTGGAAATTACAATTTTAATTAAATGATTAAACAGGTAAAAGAGCACAGAATTTGGAAGCTTAAAATCAGAATATCACAAAGTAAACCAATAGTGCTCGTGATCTTAAACAAACATTACAGATTGTATACTGCATGGCAATATGTACATCCATTTCAACTAAGCGCTATCTACCTGACCAGTGCTCTCCAAGCGACCTTTGTAAACATGCCCAAAACCCCCTTCACCTAACAAGCACTCTGGTTTAAAGTTCTTTGTTGCAGTGGCTAATTCTCGGAATGTAAATGTTTGTGCTGCAATGTTAGCTGTTGACCCATCTTTGGGAATTGATAGTTCCTTCTTTTGATCAGAACCACTCCGGGACTTTGATTTATCTGCATGAATGTGTCATAAAACAGACAAATGAGTTGTTATAACATGACTTTTGAGCATACGATTTTATTTATAGCCAGAACTTTGAGCAAATGAATTATTATAACCATAAATTTGAGCATATGAATTATTATAACCAGATCTTTGAGTATGCTAAATAATGGAATATGATTCTGCATTTTAAAGGATAAAGATATAAATAAGCAAAAAGAAATATGGAACAACATATCTTTATACTTCTCTATACCCTTTAAGGTACTCCGAGCTCCATACAATTAAATGAACTTCCCCAGAGAGAATACAACAGCCATAAAACTAGATGTGCATATAACATGATGTTCATTGGATTTCTCTTACGAGTTGAGTAATCTGAAGCTTGTTTTTGTCCAACAGAACTCGAAGCAATCTCACTTTTAAGACAATGAAAATTTAAGCCTAATATCACTCATTTTAAATTCTTCTTAGAAGCTCAGATCTCCTCACATGTTTTCAGTGTCTGATTCTCTATCTGCTAGGGCATTAGAAGTTTTCAGTTTGGAATGCAATCACTACCATCCCAATAATGATCAATTATGATTAAAAAAAAAAAAAAAAAAACGAAGCATAGCATAAGAAACAACACAAATAGACTTCCTATAAACACAAGCAGATCTCCAAAATAAACACTTGGCACTACAACATTAGAACAAAAATTAAGCAGCACAGACTACACACTAGCAATCCAATAAAAAACTGCAAAACTGAGATAAAAAACATGCAAGTAATCAAACCACCCGTAAATGAAACAGATCAAAATATTAACAAATTGTACCAGCAACCCCATCATCAGAAACCTCGAGATAAAACCAAAAAAAAAAAGCATAATTCAACACAACAAACCCACCAAATGATCTTTGAAAAAAAAACCACAAATGATTCACAAAAAAGAAAATTTTCAAATTTTGTAACCTGAATTAACTCTGCCAACATGCTGAGACTGACCAACTGAACCTTCTTTAGCTGAATCCTTCTTGTTAACCTCTTTAACAGCACCAACACCGCTACTACCCTCCTTGTTTGATGAGCCAAAACAAGGAAAACACCCACCCATATCAAATCCACGTAAATCAAACCCGACCCACCAAAACCTCTAACAATCGAAAGATTGAAATTTCTTCAAAGTCTGAATCTTTACTACAAGACTTAACACGACAATTCAGTGTCAAAGTCACTCACTTTGCTTTCTTTTGCTTTTGCTTTCTATCTCTAAAACCTTCCTCTCTCTGGGATCTTTAGGTTCCATTGAAAGTAAAGATCGATCAAGAGAGAGGCCAAAAAGTTAGATCAACAAATCGAAGAAAATCTTGAAGAAGCTCAAGCGAGCAAAAGAAACAAGAGTTGGTAAAAAAAGAGTAATTAATGTAATAAAGTGAGTGATTTTTCCTTTCCTTTTTCTTTTTTAAGGTAAAAAGCATTTTTCTTAAAAGAGTTTAGCTACATGAGTGTTTAAGAACATTTCAATTAAAATTACTATTAAATATATAATATAAATTAATTTCTTTTATAGACCTTTTATTGAAGCACTAAATAGATTGCTTCAAAATTTAAAAACAATAACAAGCATCTAGAATAAATAAATTAAAAACAAATATTTATTTCATAAAAAATATTTTTTTATAATTTTTAAAATAAAACTAATATATATTTAAACCTCTTTTATAAGAATCATCTTTCAATTTTAAAAGAAATGATTTTTAAATTCTAACTTTTCTTTTTAATATTAAGAAAAAACTTAAATCCTATATCTTTACAAACAATTTAATGTGAATTATAAGAGTGTAATTATTATTATGTTTTTCAGTTCATAAGAAAGTTATTCGTAGTTTTGGGGTATTTTTGACTTTTATGTTTCACTTGTTGTCATTAAATAATTATTTGGGGATGCTTACATCTTTTTTGGTTTTTATAAATAGTAAAACTACGCTTCTGCTCCTAGGATTAGACAAAAAAATCGTTAGTTGAGAGAGGGCATTTTAAACCTTTTGATTTGTTAATGAACAATCAAATAACTTTTTTATCCTTAAGTGAAAGAAAAAAAAAAGAGTTGTCTATGAAGGTATTGTTGGTTTTCTAGTTTTATGAACAGTAAAAGCACTGAAGTCCCTCGAAAAAGACAAAAAAGAAGAGTTGGTGTTGAGAGTATTTGGATATTTTTTTTGTGTTTTTTCATTATTAAGACGAGATTCAGGGGTAGGTATTTTCATATTTTTTATTCTTTTTTATTGAAAAAATTGTCGATGCTAATATTAGATGCATCGATATTTTTCTTCCGTCCACCTGCACCATACAAACGGCGCATGAGGCGTCATGCGATGGCTAAAAATGCCCAACCTTCATCTCATTGGATGTGCCACTATGGACTCTTCAACATGGTGGTGCGTGTGTTGGCTCATGGTGGTCGAAGACTTGCCAATGGTAGGTTGTTTTTTTTCCTTTTCTCTCTCATACAACAAAAAATACATACAAGTTCTTTTTGTTTATGATTTGTGCATCTCAGTCCATTGTTTTTTTGTTTTTTTTTTCATCTTGATTTCTTATATAGAAGTTTTGGTTTGCAATTTTGTCCTTCAATTAAAATTCATCATATATTTTATTATTTATTTTAGCCCTCATTCTTTTAATTTTTTATTTATTTTCTAATTCCTTGGATATTTTTAGTATCGAAGTTTTCAAACAAAGGATGGAAACAAGGTATAGACATCCTCTTTTTATTATCAAACAAACTTAACTACCTAGTAGTGTTGTAGTAATTTTTTGGTATAATGGTTTAGCATATAAATCTTAAACAATCAAATCTTAGAGTTTTAAATTAAAAAAAAAATTAAGAAAGACTTTTTTTTTTACAATTACGTATTTTTCCACAATCCTACAAAACAATAATGTTTATTATCTTAATATTTTTCAGCTTTATTTCTTTATTTATTCTAAATTGTTTTATAAGAGATTAATAAAAAAAATTATTTAATAAAAAATCATAAATAGAAAAATAAGGTTCTTATTAAACGAAAATAATAGAAGGAATGATGATTAATTATGGAATCATACAACTCCTGAATTTTTAAAACAACCATTTATATTTTATAATTTAGGAAAAAAACTAAGAAAATAGAGAACATACCTTTTAAAGAAAATAATTTTGATTTTCAATTAATAAATGGCCTCTTTAAAAATATTGCTTATCATCTTTATTCTATTAAACTAAAAAAATTACACAAGTAATTGCAATTAATCTCATACATCTAAACTAAAAATAAAACAAAATAAAATTTTTAATATACATACATTCTTACAATCATTAGAAAAACTTATATTGGTATCCATGTATAAATTAATCTAAATAATAATATTTTCCTTATAAAAAAATATTTTCATAATTATACGTATACTATTACGTTAAAAAAATAAGTTAAACCATGTTGATAATTCACTATAGCTGTAAACACAATTCATTGTGAATTGCTATAGTGTAATTATTATTAAGCATTTTGGTTACTAAAAGTTATTTCTTTGGTTTGGGGGTATTTAAGTATTTGTTTTCCGTATTTTGTCATTAAATAATTTTTAGGGGCTTATGTCTTTTTCTAATTTTTGTAAATAGTTCAAAAACGTTTTTGTCAATGAAATTAGAAAAAAAAAGTTTTGATGAGCTTTTTGTTACCTGGGAGGGCTTCAAGGGGTATTTTAGTAATTTCATATTTTTAAAATGTTTTTTTATCAAAAAATTGGTGGTGCGTGAGCTAGACACGCCAACGATTTTGATCTATCTGCACCATACAAACGGCGTGTGACACTTCATGCGGTGGCTAAAATGGTCAACCATTGTCTCACTGGATGCGCCACCATGTCCTCTTCCACATGGTGGTGTGTGTGTCGATGTGTGATTGTCAGATTGTGGTCGGTTGTCGATTGTTTGTTTTTTCTTTGTCCTCTCTCCTGGAACCTAATATCAATACAAGTCCTCTTTGTTTTTCCTTCGTACATTTCATTTCTTGGTGTTTTAATTTCTATTTTGTCCTAATTTCTTTTATGTAAGTTTTGATTTGTTTCAAATTTATCCTTCAATTGAAATTGGTCATATATTTTATTTTTTATTTCAATCCTTATTCTTTTCATATTTTAATTTTATTTTAATTTCTTTAATAGTTTCAATTCTTCTAAAGCAATCTCTATTTTTTGTCATATTTATATGCCTATCCTCTTAGTTTTGATTTTTAATTTTTGTTATTTTCTCTTTTAGTAAAGTTTTATTTGTTTTCAATTTAGTCATTCAATTGTAATTTGTGTAAATGATCTTTTTAAAATTGGTACTTCTTCCTTTTGCTCTTGTTTTTTTTGGTCTTCAAGTCAAATTGTTTACTTAAAACTAATAATATTTATTTTAATTTTATGATTTTATTTTAATTTTTTTTGTTTGTTCTTTTGTTAAAGCTCTTGTGCGTTTTATTTTATTCTTTGAAAACTTTTATGATTTTATTCTTTAGGCAAAAACAATAATAATTGTAGCAGTTGTAATCATGAAAATAATAATAACATTACTAATGAAAATGATAATATTAACAATACTTTATTATAATGGTTATAGTGATTATGAAATCAATAATTATGGTAGTGTTAGTGATAATAACAGTAATTCATAAAATAATATAAAAAATATAAATAATGATACAAACAATTATAGTGATGATATTAATAATGATAATAATACTAGTGTTAATTTGAATGATATTAATAACAATAGTAATATTAGTAATCATAATCGTGATAACAGTGGTGGTAATGATGATGATGATGATGATGATAAGAATAAAAATATTGGTAATATTAGTTATGGTTGTAATGATAATAACTATAACAATAGTATGGACAATAATAGTTATAGCGATAATGATAACAATAATAATGATAGTGATAACAATAATAATACTAATAACAAGTAAGATATTATTTATTTATAGCTGTGGTCATAGTGATAGCTATAATGATAGTGACAACTTAACAATTATAATAATAATAATGAGAATAATAATTGTAATAATTCATTATCAGATGTTATATTTGTTAAGATTTGAGTTTTATAACTTTTTCATGTATAGTATTTCAGATCTAATATATCGGATTAATGGTTTGAAAAATATTTATGGCTCAATGTTCTCTTTTATATTTTTTTTCTTTTTAAAAAGCAATTATTGTTTAACATTAGGTTTTTTTCAAGAAAAATCATCCATATTTCATTAAAAACTATTAAACAAATAAATTCATGTCAATTTATATATATATATATATATATATATATAATTAAAGCTCATGCTTGACAAAAAAATAAAAAATTATCATCTTATCCAAGTTTATAGCACCACGAAAAAAACTTCACAATCTTAATAATTTTTTAAATATTTAAAAAAATATAATTCTGACTGCAGTGAAGCACAGGGTAATTGGATAGTAAAATCCTAAACCATGTGAATTTTTCATTGTAGCCCATATTTTTATCTATATATAAATTAATATGAAAACTAGTTTCCATAGAAAAACATAATACAAATATATTGTCATAATGGGTATGCAAACTATACGTGTATTATTACCTAAAAATCGAAAACATAAGGGTTTTTTCACTATCATCCATCCACAATGTTTTTTGGGTATTGCAGTTGAATTACCTTTTTTAACCTTCTTCTTTTGTTTCTTAAAACATTGTTGGAGGGATAGGACGATCTTTGCGCATATTCAGATGATCGGGTAGGATGATCTTTGCGCATATTTAGATGGTCAAATGATCTCTGCACGTTGTTTTGATTGCAAGGTGGTCAAGTGTATGCATATTGACATGTAGGATAAAAAATTAAGATTTTTTTTATTAAAAATAATATGTCCAAAATCTCTAAGAAAACATATGTTGATGATGAGAACCTCCGAAAAATTATTAGTGTGCCAAAAAAACATATTATTAAGTCCCGTTTGGCATTGAAAAATTATGTGTGTCCAAATTTTGGGTATTGCAATTGAATTACTTATTCATGCATGTGATCAATTAAATTTATAGCTATCTGTTTCAATAAATCAACAAAAAAAAGAACAATAACTTAAAATAAAAAAAATTGGAACTGAAAACAATTTTGATCAGGATTTCAAATCTTATGGAGCAAAACCATTTGCTTTAAGTCTTGTTTGGCATTGGAAATAAGATTTTTATTGTTATTTTAAATTATTTTTTTTTATGTTTTTTAGATCATTTTCATATACTGATATCAAAAATGATTTTTAATAAATAAATAAAATATTATTTTGATGCATTTTTGAACGAAAAATACTTTCAATAGTAACCTCAACAACACTCCCAAACAAGCACTTAATTTTTTCTTGAACGTAATTATTTAAATATTTTTAGAATTGAATCATACTATTATATAAAAAATGAAAATAGTTTGCGATAGTTTGTATGTTAGAAAAAAATGAAATGGGAATATTTTGTTTTAGAAAAAAAAACATCTATGCAAAAGCTTAAAACAATATACATTAATAATAAAAGCATCTTTGAATATTAGATGTTGACAAAAAAAAACACTTTGATTTAAAAAAGACTCACTAGACAAGATTAGAAACCGATTAGGTATCAATTTAGATATAGATAAAAAAGATGTTTTTATTTTAGTAAAAATAGCATGTATTTCTAATTTTTTATGTAATTTGTTTTGTCTTAATAGTGTTTGGACCAATTTAGTTGCTTTTTTACACCATTTGCCAGCTATTACATGGAATTTGTTTTGTTATTTTTATGCACTATAACTTTTTTGATTTGTTTTTTTGGTTTTTGTTTCAATCAATTGATATACTTTTTTTATAGATTTTTCTTTTTTTAGTTGGTTAAAGTTGTTATACTATAACATATTCTTTTTAGGACCGTGGTGGTTTTTGAGACCCTTTTTTTTCATAAAGTATTAATACTTTACCAATGCCTTTCGTTCATTAATGTTTTTTTTTTTTGCATGTTTTGTGGTTTTATTTTGGTCTTTAAATTAGAAAAATACCTTTTTAATTCTTCCTTGACCTAGCATTGTCAATGTATCTAGAATTTTTATGTTGATTTTTGCAATTTGTTTTTTTATGAAAAGACTTCATAATGACAAGTTCGTTATAACACCTTCAACTATGTTACGTATTGAACTAACTCATTATCCTTGTTATGCTTCTACAAGTTACATTTTTTTTTTTTTTAGATTATGATTCATTTCCTCACAACCAAAGTTTTGTGATCATAATTATTATTTCTCCACAACATCTAGATCTACTTTACATTTTGTTTCAATATAATATGCTCATGTTGAACCTATATCTTTATCATTAAACTTCAATGAGGATACTTGATTTTCTTTAATATCTTCTGCATATATGTTTGATCCTTCATCTTCAAACACCATCAATATTTTGAACTCAAGTGCCCATACTTTATGCTATGAAGTTGCTAACCTTTCAACACCTTTTTTCCATTAATTTCCAAACATCAGTCAAGCTTTTTATCAAAGAAAAAAAATTGTAGTTGTTCAACCATGTAAGGTTAATCTTTTCTTCGTGATGTTAAAAAATCACTTATTTTCTATTTATGATTATGTTTATGTAGTGTATTTGGTTGAATACATTGACTTTGATGATAAAACATACAGGTGTAGACATTGCAATGCTTTTTTTAGCATAAAAAATGATTAACTTGTTCAACAAAAGTAAACTTATCCCTTACACTTTGTTGTGACAATGGTAAGATCAAGTTGTTTGATTCACGATGAACACCTAATTATCTTGATATGTTCCTTAACCTAGATAATGATTTAACATACAAAATAGTGTGATATTCATGTTTATAATTTGATGTTAGCTTTTTCATCAATAAAAGCTAATATTGATCATTTAGTTAACACTCAAGCATCTCATGTCCTTAAAATTAATGGAAAATGTCACCATTAAATGAGTTTTGTTTACCCGTCAACAATCAAACACCAAAGTTTGCCTTACTCTACATCTTTAACATATGCAATGAAATACAAAATCAGTTGTGTCCATTACTCAAAGTGACACTCCAAGTTTCTTGATTGAAGCTATTGTTAGCAAACTTATTATGATGCTAGACAAAAGCTTAAAACTCACAATCTTTTGATAACATCGGTGGTCTATTTGTTGAGAACATTAGTGTTTCTTAAACTAAGAAAGATATTATCATTGAATGTTTTTCTGTAACTCTCCAAATGATCCCTAAACTTTATCCAAGGTTTGTCTCTACAATATCCACTCTTTTTTCCTTACAATGATGATTGATTTTACACTAGCACTGCATTGACTAATCAAGAAGGACATCCATTTAGAAAGCATCAAAGGGTTTCTATGAAGGTTATTATATTTATTTTATTCAAGAAAAAAAGTGAGGGTGAAAGTACTTTAGCCAAAAGGGGGTGGCTTTACCAATAATTTTTAGTTGATGCATTTTTTAATGTTAGAACAAGATCACATTGATTACATTAATGTAAACCAAGAGAACCTTAGATCTAAAGCTTATTAAGGGATACAAAAGGCTATTTCTTGTATACAACTATGACTTTTAGGTATAATAATGACAAATAAATAAAAAACTTCAATAATATTACAAGTTATTAAATCATGATCTTGATATAGTATCCATTTGTACTAATTTAATGACTCGTGTACTTATAAAACAATTCTTGTAAATGATTCGTTTACATGCACAATCAATCTATCTTAAGTTCCTTAAAGTTTTTGAAATTGTATTACATGTTTTTTTGCACCCATATGGTCTTTCAATCAAGCCTTCCCCTAAGAGATAAAATGTGAAAAAATAAATGATTTGTAGTCAGATATTGTTATTGATGATTATTTCAAATATATTAATTGCTTGATAATGATTCTAATAATGGTTATATTGATAATAAGGTGATGATAGTTTACTATAATAATAGTTGAAGGTGATAATGATAATGATGGTTAAATTAATATTAATAATCAATATTTGTAGTGATGACAATAATAAAATAGTATATGTGGTTGTGGCTTAAATAATAATAAACTAGTGATTTAAAAAACGATTATGTTGGAAACAATATAGTGGTAATTGTTTGATATTATATTAGTTATTATTTTTATTACATTTTAATTCTCAAATTATAAAATAATTACAGATGATATATATATATATATATATATATATATATATATTTATATATATTTGATTTATATTATAAATATATAATATTATCTAAGGATAACAAACCCATTTTATAATTGATAATATTAAATATTTTTAGTGGGGTATATCATTACGACATTGAATATGTTTAATGTCAGTAAAGTTTTATCTCAACTGCCATTAAAGCTGATTAATTACATTTAAAATCAAATAAATATATTTAAGCATGTATAATAAAGAAAATTACTTAAAATGTCATTATAACATTTTACTCAAAGTCCTGACATAAAAGTCGAGCAAATGAGATTATAATTCCATTTTGTAATAGTATCTACGAGCGATGTGCCCGCGCGATGCGCCGGGTTTTTTTTATCTATGTAGAAAATTGATTGTTTTTATATGTATTGTTTTTTGCTATTTTAATATTTAATTACTAAAATTATAATTGATAAAATCTGTATAATCGAAATGGAAAGTGGTTTGTATATTTTTTAAACCCAGATAATGTAGGTAATTTTTTTTATGATTTGCATTTTTCCCCAGTAATATTAGATCCGACACATTATAAATAAAAATATTATAATTTTTTTTCCAGAAATAAACTTACATTTTTTGCATGCTATAATTAGTTATTTCAATTTTTAATTACTAAAATTGCAATAGATAAAATATGTTAGGAATGAGTTTTTTGCGTGGTATAATTAGTTTTCTTGCCCGCGCATCGCGCTAGGGTTTTTTCTATGTAGAAAACTAATTGATTTTTTACATGTTGTAATTAGTTGTTTAAATATTTAATTAATAACATTATAATAGATAAAATATGTAACAAATAATTTTTTCCCCAGCCTAGAAGGAATAGTTTAATCGAAATGGGAAGTAGTTCGTATATTTTTTAATTGGAGATAACTTAGGTAAATTTGTAAAAAAAAAAAAATTGAGTTGTCTTTTTTCCCCAGTAATATTAGATTTGAAATATTAAAAATGAAAATATTGGGAAAAGTTTTTCAAGAAATAAACTTAAACAAAAGAGTATAAAATTTAAATTCAAAGCCAATTTTTTTTATAAGATTTATTAATCATATTATTATATTAAATGTATTTAAGCATATTGATATTAATTTTTTTTTAAAAAAAATCTTAGGTCATTTCTCTCTCTCTCTCTCTCTCTCTCTATATATATATATATATATATATATATATATATATAGACAATAATATTCAATAAATATCAAAACATATAATTAGTCCCACATACTTTAATTCGTTGAATATATATATATAATTAACTTGATATATTCTCAATAACATATTTAATTTAAAGGATAAAATTGAAGTAAATCCAAATATTGGAATTAAATAATTTAACACAAAACCGGAAATTAAAAAATTCAGGACCGAAATGAAACTGAAATCCATAATTAACTTGCATAGAAGGATAAAATTGAAAGAAATCAAACTTTGATACCGAAAATATTAAGGATTTATAATAAATTTGCATGGAAGGATGCAATTGAAATCAATGAAAACTTTGATACCAAAAATATTAAGGATTCTAGCCCAATCCGCAAAATTAAAAGACTGGGGACCTAATTGAAACTACAATATATAATCAATTTCAATTGAAGGACAAAATTGAAACAAATCAAAACCTATATAATAGCAATAAGGGCCTGAAAAATAAATTACAAAGTGCAGGGACTAAAATGAAATTCATCAAAAAACAGTTGTGTTGAGTCAGCCTGCGTAGGAGGAGAGAGAAATGGGGGTTGAAATTTCAAAAGATCATTGACACGTCTACGGACACCTTACCGGAACACGCGCCGCACCATGTGGAAGATAACAGGCCTGATAATCATTCTAGACGCCGATTGGGCGTTTTTGGACGCCTGAGTAAGCCGCACGCGCGTCTGAAAGACGCGTGGTCACGGAAACAGACAGCGCGTACGGAGACATGCCAACAGTACTGCGCCGATAAAATTAAAAAAAAGGCTAATTACCGGACCACCCCTCCCTGCAACGCCTGCTTTTTGTCCTTTTCGAGGGACAAAATGGTTATTGCATTGTGCAAGTAATTATAAAAAAATAAAAAAATTGGCCGGACTAACCGGGCCGGACCGGACCGGACCGAAAATGGTCAATTACCGCTGAGCCCCTGAAACCGGCGGTGTTTTTTATCTTTTTCGAGGGGTTGTTTCGTTAATACACTGTTCATAGGCCAAAAAAAAAGGTGGACGTGCGCCCGCGATGCACCGGGACAAATGTCCAATGAACAGTGCGCATGAGTGTAAGTGCACAGTATATGAACAGTAAAAATCGTTCTGTTTTAGTGTTTTTGTAAACAGATGGAGGATATAATTAGAAGATCGATAATTTAATTCTTTTTAAAAAACAACAAGAAGAAATTATTTACAAACACGACCCAACTCCTATGTTTGTCATTGCATTTCAAAAATAATTTTATTATTTTATTTTATTACTTTAAATTAAAAAAATAGTATTTTTTAGATCATTTTCATATATTGATATCAAAAATATTTTTTAAAAAAGATAAAAAGTCATTTTAATATATTTATAAATAAAAAATATTTTTAAAAACAACGTTAACTATATAAACAGTCTTTAGTGCTTGTTTGAGTGTGTGGTTGAAATTGTTTTTTTAAAATGCTTTTCATTTAGAAATGTATTAAAATTAATTTTTTTTTATTTTTTAAAAAATATTTTTAACATCAGCACATCAAAATGATCTAAAAACATCAAATTTTTTTATAGTAAAAAAAAATATTTTTTTTAAAATCCCTTTCCAAACATTTTCTAAACACCCTAAAGTGAGCATGAAGATGGTTCATTTTGTAAGAAGCAAAGTTGTCAATTCCGTTCCGTTCTGCCCGGAACGTTCTGTTCCATTAAAAAAACCGAGACTAAACGGCGTCGTTTTCATCTCGGTTTTAATTCCGGTCCGTTTTGGAAATTCCGGCCGGAACGTCTCGGTTCCGTTCCGGGTGTGCCGTTCCGACCTTAAAATCTTATTTTTTTTATTAACTTCTGATTTTTTTCTTCTAATTTAGAGATTATATTTGTTTGATTTTGTGTTTGTATTGTATAATTTAAAGTTAATTTATCTTGAATTTTAATTATGCTTGTTAAATTAATATTTTAATTTTTTTCATATATATATATATATATATAATTAATTATATATGAATAGCACAACCTCGAATCGGCACGCTGAAATGTTTCGAAACCGAAACGTTCTGTACCAATAAAAAAATCGAAATGACAACCAGAATGGTATTGATAACCTTGGTAAGAAGAGAAACCAAACATACATGTGAAGTTGTCAATGTTCAAAGTTCATGATTGACCGAATGATTGGGTAAGGATGAATTATTTGGATTATGTTGATGGGATTTATTATGGTGGCTTAGAGATCGGCAGACAGTACGTAAAATCCAGCAAAAATAATAAATCTTTAGGCACTACCTACATGGACTAGTTATTTGAGTCTGCATAATTATTTATTATAGTACCATGTAAGGACAAAAAGAAGAGGAATCACCGTTTCAAAAATATGTTAATTTTTGTTTATATAAAAATATTAACAAGTTGATATTGTTAGTTTTTAACCAAGTTAAATTTGAATCGGCTAGATTATTAATTTTACTTGAGTTTTTAATCCTATTATTTACATTTTTTATTTGTTTATTTTCAACATAAAAAGAATCAGATTATTTATAAGATTGTACAAAATTTAAAGCAATAATGAAAATAAAAAAGATTGTGAGTGAGTAAATTGTAGTATAATCACGTCACATTTTTTTGTTGAAAAGAGGAATTTTTTTTAACAACATAGTAAAATGTTTACTTCATAGTGATCACAGGGTTAGAAGATAAATGTAAAGAAAATAGATTAGAGACTATAATCCATTTTCTTATTATTAATATTTAATATAGAATGAAAGATCTAGTTCATTTCATAAAAGAATAAACAAATTGAAGAACATGGAACAACACAACCACTAAGAAAAAAAATGGATTACAACTTAAAGGGTTGATATATTTTTTTTACAAAAAAGGTTGTGCTATGCCTATTAGTGCAACAAAATTTCTATTAGTTGCTCTATTAGAAGTAGGGTAACCAATTCAAATGCACTCCTTTTAGCAACAAAACGTGTGTTGATTATGTTATTTCTAATAATGTAATCAACTAAATTGTTCCAAATTTTAAATTTTATTTTTAGTATTTTTATTAACTATGCTATGTTTTTTTTCTTAAGAAACCTCACATATGTGTACCTGTTGTTAAATTGATGGTAGAAATGTTATCCTTGAGTTATCATGCATTATTGCTTTCTCAACTTGATGGCTTAAAATAGTAAGCACAAACCAACAAATCGCAACTTTTTTTTTTTATCCATCTTTAATTATTTCTCTCCTATTATATATGTGTTGATGAGGGATACAATATACCTATCTCTTGTACTTCTAATTGTTCTGGTTGAGGATGGAAAAAAAAGAGAATATGCTTTTTAACTATGTCATCGATGGTAGTAAAAAAGATGAGGATAAACTTATTGCCTCATAAGCTAACATCCAAATCCATTGCCATTGAATTAGTTTCTAGGATCATATTGTTAATAATATGGAGTTACTTTGTTGTATTATTTATTAAGGGTAGAATAGTCTTTTTACTTTAGCCATATATAGTCTTTTTGTATATAGGTTAAGTTAATTGTGTTATGAAACCTTAGACTTTTCTTACGTTTGTATTTTTATTCATTTATTTGAATTATTTTACATGGTATCAGAACACAACTTAATCTCAAGCATAATTAGTTTCTCTTCTTTTTTATTTAAAGTGATCGTATCATTTGATTTATATAATTTAGTATTTCATCTTCCCTCCAATTTTGACAATCTAATTTATTTATTTTTTGTGCATTCTGTTTTTTTCTTTGTCCATTATGGCTACTGAAAGAGATGATTCACTTTAGTTTGTGAGTATGATGTCCAAATGTAAGGAATTATTTGTATTAAAGTTATGTAATGAAAAACTTTCTTAAGGGTGGAACTCTTGTGAAATCTAAGAATACTCATAAAGGTTATGTTGCTTTGATAGATGTTTAATAAGCAAAAAATGCAAAGATTATTACTTAGATTAACAATTCTATTGAGCATTCTATAAGTACAGAATTGACAAAGTATGAGATAAGAAAGGAAATTTGAGACCATTTACAGAGGTTATTCCCTTAATCGAATTTTACAAAATGTTACCAATTAATGAGAAACATACGAGCTTCTTTACTAGAAGAATATAAGTATTTAGAAGTTTTATTTTGCCATGATAGATCTTTGGGATGAATTAACTCTTACAAAATCAGTATAATTAAAAACATGTGGTGCCTATATTGGTCATAGAGAGCAATAATGATTCATACAATTTTCAATAGCACTTCTTAGAGACTCAATTTTGCATCGTTCTCCACTTCTCTATATTGATTTAGTTGTTAGCAAATTAATAACTGAAGAAATACATTTTCATTCTTCTTCTAAAAAATAAATTATTTCTAATCCTTTTGTGTTAGCAACACCTTTCAAACTATTCTTCAATAATCATAATAAGGCTTACACAAGGGTTATCTTCAACAAGTGACATTTTTATAAGTATAAGGGTCATTGAATGACTTAATATCATAAGCTCAGACAACAAAATGAAATCTAAAAACCTGAAAACCAATCACAATTTAATTGGCATAGACCACCTTAAGGTTACAAACCATCATACAATAATAATGCAACAACAATCTTATGAAGTTTTTTCATCAATCCTAGTACTCTAACTAAGTAATTTCAGAAATTGCTTGGGATTACAAACTACCATGCAATAATAATGCAACAACAATCTCATTAGGTTTTTTCATTGATCCTAGTACTCTAACTAAGCAATTTCAGAAGTTTCTCTCCTTACAACAAAAAACTATGTTTGTTTCTTTTTTCATAGGTCAGTTGAGTCATAGTTCTTTAGGTATGTCATATTCTCAATAAGTCTTAGATTTTAGTGCTTCACATCATGTCTCTATACCCTTCATCTTTTATGTTTATACCTAATTCATCCTTTATTCATATTATGATTGTTGATAACACTTCTATACCCTTAACAGTTAATGCACCTGTTATCATACCTCATATATCTATCTCTAATGTCTATCTCATCCTAAACCTCATATTGAGTCATACTTCAGTTGGTCAAATATATGATTCTGATGATTATTTAGTTATATTTTCCTCTCTTTTTTTGTGGAGGATCTGTAGTCTTAAAAGTTAATTAAGGCAGATTGTAAAGAGAATGGTCTATATATTTTAGATGAGTTATGTAAAGAGAATGGACTATATATTTTAGATGAGTTAAAAGTGTAAGTTGTTCCTACTACTAGTGTTGATTTATGTTCTTTTAGATTTATTTATTCCTCTTCTAGTTTTTGTTTATGACATTCTTGTCTACGTCATGTTTCATCTTCTTGTTTGAAATTTTTGACATCCATAAGATACTTAGAAATTTTACCAACTTATGGTATTTTTTATTGTATTGAATGTAAATTGACAAAAAATATTTGTTTTACCTTTTTATAAAAGTATTTCTATTTTTCCATATCCATTTGATTTGATTCATTCTAATATATGAGGACCTTTTCCTTTATCATAAAGCAGGGTTTCTATATAATGTTTTTTTTTATTGATTATCATACTTGTTATTGCTATGTTTATTTAATGAAACATCATTCTAAATTCTTTGAGATATATACAACTTTTCGAGCTTTTGTTAAAACTCAATATTTTGTTCTTATCAAATGTTTTAAATGTGATCTGAGTGGGGAATACACCTCTAATAAATTTTATAAATTGTTTGAATTAGATGAAACTATTCACCAAACCTTATATACAAATAATCCTAAGCAAAATGGCATTGCTTAAAGAAAAAATAGGCAAATTGTTAAAACTAATTATTCTATCTTATTGTCTGCTTCAGCTCCTAATGTGTTTTTGGGTGAAGTTGTTCTTAGTGTTATAAGTTTGATTAATACAATTTTATCTTCTCACATTTCAAGTATATCTTCTTTTTATAATTTGTATGAGTATGCCTTGATTATTCTTTCCTTAAAGGTTTTGGTTGTATTTATTTTGTTTTTCTTTCTTACGTAGAACACAACAGGTTATCCTCTCGATCTGTTATCCTGTATTTCTTAGATATGATGAAGGTAAAAAGAGCTATCATTGTTTTGATTCTATGACTCCTCGTTTCTAGTAACAGTACTCCACAACTCAATGCCAGCCAGCCATGCTAGCACTGCACAACCTCTCTCATAAAGATATCTGTAATGCGACCTACATCAGGAGAGACAGGTTAGGCAATAAAGATGTCCCAACAACAATATCCCTTAACCAAGATGATAGTTTTATAGAAGAAAAAACTCCAGTCAAACAATATGCAAATAAATATCGAATTCAAATGTAGCTTGAAGGAAAGTTCATCACCAATTTTAAGTCTTGGTGTATTATAAACACATCGATCGAGTTCATAACCTGGACATAGTTTGAATGGATCAACTTCCACATAAATTTATTTTAACGAAACCCGGACTAGATCCTGAGTCAGACTCACAAAACCAGGGCATGTAAAATAAACAAAATCATCTCTTATTGTATAGCCTAAAATTCACCGAATTCCTTAATAAATTTCACGCCAATCATCTAGAAGGTGATCTAGTGTTACAAGTTTAGAAATAAAGGGTTTGTGGTCTGTAATATGATGGATATTGAAAGTTTACATGATTGTTAATTTCAGGGTCCATAGAATTAGTCGAGGTGCGCCGAAACTGACCTGGACACCCATATTAATCTATTTTTTTTTCTCACGCCACGCTTCTATCCAAAGGAAATGTTACACTTGCACCTGCACACACAAGAGGCAATCATATCTTCACCCAAGCCAGCTAGCTTTAGCCCTTACAATTTTTAATCCCAGATTGCTAATCTTGTCTGTACCCTTTTTTTTTTCCAGCTCAACTATGATCATGATATGTTATTCAACTTGCTACTTTCCATCAACATGAAATGATTTAATATTCTTTTCTTCATTAGAGATCAACTCACATGTTAAATAAATAAAAATAATTAAATAATATATAGACAATCAAACAGACTTTTCAAGGTTCTGTTTAAATAAAAATTGTAGAGCAGAAGAAAATATGATTAGTCGCCAGTCAAGCACTTTTAGCTCCTTTCAATAACAGCAGCTATATTTTAACTCTAATATTCATATTTCTTCGAACTTTTGTTGGATTTCTTGCTTCTGTCGGTGTTTTCTTTTAGGAAACTTTTGGTGCTAAGTTCGTCATCCATGTTTGACTGGATAAGTTAGTTATATGCTGATGCACAATGACCGTACACCTTCTCTTCGGCATAGCCAAGGACCGCATCTCTCTTTAATTTCTTTCTTTTTGTTCGGTTCGGTGAATAACAGTTATACTAGCCATGGTACCCGCGTTTCGTCGCGGGCGAAACCATATTTTTTTCAAAGTAAAAAATATTAATTATGTGTGATTTTTTTTATTATAACATAAATTTAGATAAAATAATAAATCTGTATAGAAATTTTGTGAAGTGCAAGTTTTCTATAAAATATATGAATTTTAAATGGATATAAATTTATCTGTTCAGTAGGTTTCAATGAAATATCCAGTATAAAATAAGTAGTTAATTTTCTATCCACAAAAAGATGAAAACTTAAATTGAAAATCTATCCTTATGTTATTGTCATTATCATTACTATAACAGTTAAAATTTTTATCAACATACTATAACAGTTAAAATTTTTATCAACATTACTGTCAAAATAATTAAAATAATGAAATTTCCCTGAAAATCATTAAAAAAGCAAAATATTTATAAAAAAATAAATAAAAAACCACTCACTAAAATTATCAATATTATTGCGTAAATAGTAAAATCATAAAAATCATTTAATCCAAAGAACAAATAAAAATAAGAGAAAAAAATGAATAAAGGGAAAAGGAAGCAATATTAATTTTAAAATGATTACCAATATAAATTCAAATTTCAGGATTGAACCAATTTAAAAAAAATCCCCAAAAAAAAAATTAAAAGCATAGATGTATAAATACGAATAAAAAATAAATATTGTCTAAGAATTAAAAAAAAAACTAAATGAATTAATATTAAAAAAAACCCTCCAATAATCAAATAACAAAAATAAGTAGTTAATTTTCTATTCACAAAAACACAAAAAATATAAATTGTAAATCTTTCATTATGTTCTTGTCATTATCATTACTATAACAGTTAAAATTATTATCAATATTATTGCCAAAACAATTAAAATAATTTAATTGCCCTGAAAAATCATTAAAAAAAAGCAAAAGATTTTTATAAAAAAACACAATTAAAAAATAATCACTAAAATTATCATTATCATTATCATTGCACAAATAGTAAAATCATAAAAATCATCTAATCCAGATAACAAATAAAAATAACAGAAAACACCAAAAAAAAGGAATAAAGGGAAAAAATATGCAATATTAATTTTAAAATTATTACCAATATAAATTAAAATTTTAGGATTGAACCGATTAAAAATAAAACCTGAATAAAAAAAAGACAAAAACTAAAAGTATAGGTGCATAAATATGAATAAAAAATAAAGATTATCCAATAATTAAAAAAAAAAAGCAAATGAATTAATACAAAATAAAAAAATTAAAAGAATAAGGACCGAAATGAAAAATAAAATATATAATTAATTCCGGATAAAATTGAAACAAAAAACAATCTTGGGACCAAAATAAATAAAGAAATAAATAATGATAATTGCTATGTAATATATCAAAAAATTAGAAGAAGAGGGACTGAAATGAAAAGGTGTAAAAATTATCAATTTTAATTGGAGGACCAAATTAAAAGAAATTAAAACATCCGTATCGAAAAAATTAAAGGAACCAAAAAGAAATCAAAAATCAAAAGACTAAGGACTGCAATGAAAACTGCCTTATATAATCAGTTTTAATTGAAGGGCACAATTGAAAATAAGTAAACTTTCAATTAAAGAAATCAGTAATAAAACTGAAATTTAAACCTCAAGGATCGAAATAAACTTCCTCCAAACATCAGGGACCGGAGCCGAATTTGCGGCAGCAGGAGAGAGAAAACAAACAACCAACACAAAACCATCCTCCGCCGCTTACCGGAACTCCTATGATCGGAACGCGCCGCGACGAAAGATAGAGGACATGGAGGCGCGTCGCCCTACACGGCGGAAGGGAATTTTTGACCTCCTAGATAACGCGCATGCGCCGCCTCAATGGCGCGTTCGCGTGGAACGCCGCTGGCGCGACCGCAAGACGCGCCAGCTGTTCCCCCGAAACAAATAATAAAATAATGGTTAATGACCCATGCACCCTTGAACCCACTGGTATTTACAAAAAAAATAAAGGGGAAAATACGCCCCTGCCCCCGTTTACTGTGCTCTATTTTGTCGTTTTCGGGGGCATTTTTTGTCTGCTCACTGTTCAAAAAAATCGAAAAAACCGAGAGAGCCCCTGGTTCCTGTGCACTATTTTGTCGTTTTCGGGGGGCAGATTCGTTTATGCACTGTTCACAGGCGAAAAAAAAAGGAGCACATGCACGCGCGAAGCACCGGGACAAATTGCGAGTCCACAGTGCTTTGTGTCTGTGTGCACAGTGAATTCGTGCATAGTAAAACAGGGACGGAGTTTATTTTTTAGTTAATTTTTCTCGTGCTGCGCGGTGGATTTTTTTTTTATGTAACAAAAAAATATTGGATATTTTTGTTAACTTGAGCTAACATATTAATCTTAAAATTTTCTGAGCAGATTTATTACTTAGCTCAAGTTTAAAATTAAATTACTTTAAAATTATCTAGAAATGATATAGTTTATTTGACTAATCTAAAGACATCTTGGTAAGAAACAATCTGAGAATGAAATTGAGAAAACAAGATAAAATTAATATAAAAAATCTCATGACCTAACTTATTATCTAATTTAGATTTTAAATTACACTATGTGAGAGTTGTTTTGTTGAGACATAGTCAACTTGGTTGGTCAAAAGATAATTCAATCATCTGGTAAAGAAATCTGAGGATAAAATTGAAATAAAACCTATCAACCCATCTTGTTTTTTTTCTAATATGAATTTAAAATCAAACTGTGTAAGAGTTTCTTTGATGTGATTTAATTGACTTGGTCAATCAAAAAAATCTGATTAATTGGTAAAAACCATTTGATGATGAAATTGATAGGAAAAAAAAACCTATCAACCCAACTCTTTTTTTAGATCATATTTAAAATTAAAATAGTGTAAGAGTTGTCTTGATGTAATTCAATAAATTTGACTTGTCAAAAAATAAGTAGAATAACTATTAAAACAATTAAGGATAAAATTGTAAAAAGAAAATAAAAGAAGGAGAACAAAAAACTTACCTGTTGTTTTTCTCATTCTTTTATATTAAAATAAAATTGAAAAAATAAAAATAAAAGCCTTTATGCCATAGCTTTTAAAAAAATGCAATTAAATGAACTAGTAGCCGTTGGCGTGAGCTAATTAGATGAATTACTGGTTCAATAAAGTAAGCAGGTAATTGACCACCGTCCATCCTGCTCACAGCAAACACGTTGGTCAATGATAGTTGACCAACTCGTCCAAATTGTTTGAAAGCTCCGGAACCATAACTTTCTTGCACCGTCCCGTGAAGATGATTGGCTCCATAGCTAGGCAAAGCAATTTCTATAATTATCATTACCAAAGTAGATATATAGATTGAAGGGTGCTGCTCGATCAATTATTTAGTCCTTGTGTTTTTCTAATTTTTTTTATTTTTTTTTTATTGAATAAGTCCTTTTACTTTTTCATTTTGTTTTATCCAATTCCATAGTGATTGTATGATATTGACTTTTCACCCATGTTTGAATGTGTTTTAAGAATGTATATGCATTGAAAAAACATCGAATTGATTTTTAAGTATCTTTTGATAATTTTAAAATATATATGTAAAAAATATATAAAAAGTATTTTTATGTAGTTCTAAAAATAGATAATTAAAAATAAAAAAGTTAAAAGGTTTAAGTTAACAAAAATAAAAATAAAAAACATCTTTTGCATACAACCAAGTCTCTAAAAAATATAAAAAATAATATCATTTATTATTTTCATACAAAAAATATGTATTGGCATGCATATTGGGATTTAATAACTACTTTGATGAATCCATGAGAATTTGACCAAAATTTCAATAATTCACAATTTTAAGTCATGATGATTGATGGTACAAATTGTAATATAAATACTAAATCTATAAGTAGAATGATATTTAAATATCTTGAACTAACCAAAAGGTTCCAAGAATTATTTTGAGTTTTAACTAATTTTTAATTGGAATATTTTTGTACCATGACACATGAATTATGGAAAACCTATCCACCTTCCATGATAGATGAACCCCATAAGAGTTTCTAAATGAATTTCTTTCTCGTGAAAATTTATTTTTGAAACACGAGACCATAATAAAATTTAATAAAACCAAATTTATTCACATGGATAAATTGCAATCATCAAAACATTTAAACAACATCAAATCACACAATGCAGCTTACCTCAAGTATGGTGCACTAAGGTGCTAATACTTTTTCTAGCCACAACCAATCATTTACCCTTTGAATTTTTGACAAGACCAGTGCACCTGAATTTTTCTAGTAACCTTGAATCAAACAATTAAGTGGCGACTTCAACGAGCTCCCCTCGACATCGCACGTCCACGTGTGACAAATCTATTGAAGGCAACTAACCTTTCTATGATATGTTGTGCTGCTTTAATTGATTGGAGGGGAGTCGTCTCTAGTATGACTTGACTTTTCTAAGAACGGGTTCCCAGGAATCTCCCTTTATTGATAACAAACACACAGTTATAGGGATTGCACTTCATTTGATATTGATTTAGCATATAAAAAACCTCTTTTAGATCGAAAAGATTTTGATCAAATGTTATACTTTTTACGAGCATATTATCAACATAGTCTTACAATATCCTCTTTAACTAATGCTTGAAGACTTTTTTCACCATATAATAGTAAAAGACCCTAATTTTGTTCAGTCTGAAGGAATAACCCTATAACAATCTATCTATTGCTTCATTATGACTCATATATTCTCCTTAACATTGGTGTATAATGACATCTAGAGTTAGCATTGAGAAAGCTAAGAAATTTGAAACATGTTGTGAAACCCACCAATCTATCAATCTTGGAAAGAGAAAAACTATCATTTATGTAGGCCTTGTTCAAATTTCTAAAGTCCATATATATTCACCATTTGTAGTGATTTTCCTTACCATTATCATATTCGTCAACCTTATGAATAAATATGATGACAAATAAATCTCTTATTTTTTATTAGAATGTTTTATCTCTCACCCCCTATAATTATTTTCTTTTGATGAATAAAGAAGAAGGTTGGGTTAACTTATAATCGATGTGTGACCACCCTAAGGCTAATCCTAGACAATTTGAGTGTCCAAAAACAAAATTAGTTTTTTGAGATGGTGAAAAGCTCTGTCAAAGCTTGTTTATGACTAGGCTCCAAAGTAAATCCCATCTTTATGGTCACCTTCTCTTCCTTGAGAGGTACATCCTTTATATAATCAATGGCCTTTATTTATGCTTTTATTTATTCCTTCCTAGGATCTTATTAGTCCACTACTAAACCTTTTTGCCTTAAAGACACAAAAAGACACATTATCTAAAAGATATATAGTTTTCCCCTACCATGGTCACCTCTATATAAGTAGAGAGTTTAAGGGACAAGTAGCTAGTACTAAGAGCTTTGTTGATTCGATAAACCAAAAGTCTTCCAAAGATGATGTTATAATCTAGACTCATATCAATGATCATGAAAGTTTGTTGGATAGTTATACATTTATGATAAGTACTGATGGTGACATGGATCTCTTGTCTAAAAGATATATAGTTTTCCCATAACCTTGTCACCTTTATATGAGTAGGGAGTTTAAAGGCCAAGTACCTGGTACTAAGAGCTTTGTTGATTCGATAAAAATAATTCTTCTAAAGATGATGTTATGGTCTAGACTCATATCAATGACCATAAAGGTCTGTCTGATAGTTATACATTTATGATATGTACTGATGTTGATATGGATCTCTTTTCTAAAAGATATATTATTTTCCCATACCATGGTCACCTCTATATGAATAGGGAGTTTAAGGGTCAGGTACCTAATACTAAGAGCTTTGTTGATTCGATGCAGAAGAAGTCTTCTAAAGATTATGTTATAGTTTATAATTGTATCAATAACCATGAAGATCTATTGGACAATTATACATTTATGATCAATACAGATGGTACATGAATTCCCAAGATGCCCTTCACTAGTATTCATCATATACCTATAATCCAAATGATAAAAGTCTTTATAAGAGTTAATCTCAATAAGTTTATTCCTATTTATGCCATCACATCTCTAGATAGAATATAGATTATACTGTCATCATCCACTAACATATTATGGACACAATGATTAGCCAAATTATAGAAATGCCCAGAGCATCGTAATGTGGAAAAGCTACTCATTTCTTGTCTTATAGGGTAAATATGAAAGGCTCATGCCACATGCTTAGAAGAAAAGAAGTATTAAGGAATTTCTTTCTATATTTTCTTTTTCATTTCCATTATCACCTCTGACTAAGGTTCCACCCAAAATCATATTGATCTCTAGCAATACTTGATTAGGTTAGCTAGAATCTTCTCTACCTAAATCAATATGGATATTCCTATTTACAAACTATTACATAAACCCTTTTCTATCAACCATTTAATCCCTTCTTCAAGGTATAATATTGTTCGGTACATGTCCCCTGTATCAATGGAACATACAATATTTTTGGAGGTGTGAGTATAGGGATTTCTTTCAACGATGGGGATATTGGACAAATTCTTTATCCTTAATAATGGTATAGATTTTGGTGATAATGATGTTTATATGAGTAGAAAACCTTTTAGAATATGTAAAAGGTTCACGCGATAAACCTTACCTATTATTTTTTGAGCTCATATTCCAAATAAGGGAACGATTCCACCTAAACAATCCCATAGTTTGACATCTTTATAAGAATATGGAGGGTCATATGGCAACAAACTTATCTCAAGTAAACCTTTTTAGATTTTTCATTCAACTAGATAACCTTAAAGAGCTCTGTGGAACTCTATTTGACAGGTTTACTTGTATTAAATTACACAATTAGCTTAACACAAAGATCTTTAAACCCTCTACCAGATCCTAATTTTAGATTGTTATACCAGGTATACATATACTAATTTTTTTTAGGGAGTATCTTTCACATTGCATCACTATTTTGAATTATCTGTTTTAAGGTACTATGTATATTTTGCATGTGTTCCCTCATATCAATAATACCATCATAGTTATGTAAAATCATTTTTATAGAGATATGATCATGAGAAATTCAGGTATTCAAAACTCACTTGTATAAGGGTGGATTTGTATTTATTGAGGGTCATAAATACCATTTTAGATGTTCTCAAAAAATGAACACCTTTCAATCCTTTATTTATAAGATTTTAGAAAGGTTGAGTACTCTGATGTAGAAAAATAAGATCGATACATATTATCCATCCCATAGTTTAAGAAGGAGAAAACTTTTAATACCTACTTTGTGCGAGGGTATCATGATGATAAGAACAATCTCTTGCAATACTTGATGAATGTTAAGGCAAAATAGTTTCTTGAACATCATTTTATGTAGACTCAGAGTAGTGTAATTACCTGTGGGCACCGAGAATGGTCTATTATGATGGAAATAAGACCTTTCGTGTTACAGAAGGTATAAGAACTTCCAGGGGGTAGCAAAGTTATTTTGCTCTTGAGTAGTTAGCATTGTTTGAGTCAAAACCTGTAATTAATTAATGAGTTGTTGAAAATCTAGCTCAGAAAAAGTGCCCATGATAACATGTAGATCTTTAACACATCCAGGTCTAAAATTGTTTTGGTTATCTACCTTGAAATTATTGAAAATGCTAATGATGAGTTTCAGAAGAAAAAAAAAAGGATTTTTCTACTAGTTTCCCATAGACTACGCTAATTGATGGTATTCCAAAATTCAATATGCACATAAATAGAGTTTTAAGTGTTTAGACAACAAGTAATCCATGTTAATATCAATATTCTATTTTCTAGATCTCATGAAGTATATGATTGGTGGTGAGAATCCTAGAACCTGTAAAACAAGTTTTTTATGAAGTTTAAAAATCCTAAGATAATGAAGTTAATGACTATTAAGTAAGAAATTATAATAAGAGAATGAATTTTTAAGATCAAGAACGAGAGTGTTTGTTCTTGTTTTAGTATGATAAATTCTTTGAGAATTAAAATATGAATGCTTTGGAATATAAATTATGAACTTTTTACCTAAGTGGTTTAAAAGATATTTATAATTCTTGAACCTTGCTGTTTTAACGAAGTGGAGGAGTTGAAGAGTCATTTTCTACTAATGACATTAATGGGAGATAAATATCCCTTATATAATATTGATAAAGAACAAAAAAAATTCCACAACATTAATAAAAACAAATATCTCTTATAAAACATTAACGAGATGAAAATACAATAGACCTTGAAGAAGTTATTTCATACATAAATAGGTGTAGGGAGATGAATATCTTTGACATTAATATTTCATGTTAAAAGTGTTAAGAACAAAAAAAAAATTATAATCCTAACATGGGCCTATAATAACCTCCATACACTGCTTGGGCTTGGCATGATGCCGAACCTATAGACAGTGAATCCGACAACTCATTAGACCCATAATTGCTTGGAATCAACACGTAATTGAATCCAAGAGCATTTGGTTTGGAAGCTCACCAAACTCGTGTTTTTTCATCTCAATGTTAAACCCAAGGGTGTTGGGATTTGTATATTGTCAAATCCATGTTAATCTAGGTTGTATATAGTTGAACCAAAAGCATTAGGTCTACAGCTCGTTAGACAAACATCCGTTTAGTAGTTTGCCAGGCCCATGTCTTTTTAGACTTAACATGTAACTGAACTCAAGTGTGTTGAGTCTTGTAGCTGAATCCAAAAATTTTAGGTCCAACAACGAACTGGATTTATACCTATTTAGACTCAACATGTAGCTTAACTCCGGGGTATTAATTCTAGTAGCTTGTCAAACTTACATCCACTAAGACTTAACATGTAGTTACTAAACCCAAATATATTGGGCATGGAAACGAGCAAATTGTTAGGTACGGACACAAGTTCCACCCATCTATTGATGGGTTATCGCCCTATTTATAGACCTTTTAAATACAAACTTAGAATTTTTCACAAAGCATAAAAAATCCATTTAAAAAGAAGTGCTTTTTCTTTCTCTACAAGGAACCAAAACCGATCCCACCGCCATGCTTTGGCCTTGCTATCAAACTCCAATCAAACTTGCATATAGTTTTTCGACCACAGAAATTGATGCTCCAAGGAAACATTATCTTAAACATGGACATAAAATAGATTGGGAGACTGGAGATGACTGTGTTCTAATAAGACATTCTTCCTCCAAATGATAGCAGTCTCCTCTTCCATGGCAACAATATATTCCTTATCTTTAGTATAACTGGCTTCCATGTTGACATATGCTTTGGACTAGCTCCCTGAGGTAACCCAATGTATCTGAAAGTCTGCGTATCAACTCTCTTCGCATTCATTAATATTATTGATTGCAGGGGCAGAGAATGATTGTACCATCAGCATATTGTAAAAAGAAGAAGAAGAAGCATGCCAAGTACATCTGTATCATGAAAAGGGAAGGAGATTCTCGAGCCAAAGCATGCATGTGGAGTGATTGATTGAGAGTACAGCATGCATGAAGCTCCAATGAAACCACAAATCTTATTATCGAGGAAGCACCGAGGGAAAAGTGTTTGGCAGTGCTGCTTAATAATATAAATTTAAGTTGCAGCATTTTGACATATATTTTTTATATAATACATCGTAGTCTTAATAATTAAATATTAAAGCAGCGAGTTGAATTTCTATTATTCGTTTTTAATTCAAATTAATCAACTCAATAAAGCTTTAAATCTAAGTTATTTTCACTTAAAAGAGGAGCATTTAAGTGTGGTATTTTGGACTTTATTCAACAATTGCGGCCTGGAAGAACAAAAATGGGAGCAAAAACTTAATCAGAACCAATGCATTCCCATGTCAGCAGATCCTGGCTTGAGCTATCATGATTTGGACATTTCATAAAACAGTGTTCATTGATATGACTAAGCAACTTTCGTGGATACTTCTAAGAGATGAAAATTCTCAAATGGAGGTCACATTCTTCCACCTCCATCTTCCTTACATCCCCCACTCGATTATATACGTATGAAAGACAGATCATTGGATGATAATGGCTGTCGTGACTCAACCTACTATCTATACAAAGATGTGCCTAGTCTGAATCATTTTTTATTATACATATATATAGATATAGATATACCTTGGATCATTGGAAAAAATGTAGAATTTTTTTTGAGAAAGTAATTATTTTAATTCATATAATTGAATAAGATCTTCTATAAATAATTCATGTTAATTTAAATATTGTTGCACTTGTTTGTAATATTGCATGGATAATTGATTTTAAAGCTGCGCGCGCGCGCGCGCGCGCACACACACATATATATATATATATATATATATATATATATATATATATATATTATTCTAGACATATCACATTTCTTAACTTGTCCTCACAATTGTTTCTTACTACCAATGGTACTTCGACCTTATTTATTAAAAAATATTTATCTTTAAACCTTATTCATACCTGAATATATATATTATAATCTAGTTATTCCATCATAACATGATAGCATAATATCAATTTTGCAAATAACATCACATTATCATGTATATCAATTTTCTAACTTTATTTTTTTATGTTTAAGAACATCCAAATCAAATAGATGATTGGTTGTGGTATTAAGCAATAGAATCAATTTTAATTGAATTAGTGCTACAAAAATCAGACAAATTACGCCAAGCTTTAATAAAAGATTTTGTTTGAAGGGAATAAGTGTTGAAATTTAGTTGTGGACTCGGTATTTAAGGCATCGTGATTCCTTTGGTTATCTAAGAAAAATATTTATAAGTTATTTGAAAAAATTTTAATGTGATATTTATGAACTAGAATAGAGCCATCGTGATTCATTTTTATTTATGAGTATACATTATAGTATATAAGATCCACCTAGAGTCACTCCTTTTGGTGGACCATGTTAGTTTGTTACCTCTATTAATGACTATATTAGGATTACCAAGGTGTGTTTGATGAAATCAAAAGGAGAATCAAACTTTCTAATTCAAAAGATTTATAAAATAATTGAATTTCAATACAAAGTGCAAGTCTAGGTTCACTACGGTGAGAATAAAGAACAATATCATTGTTTTGAGCTTCAACCACAATTAGAAACATGTGAAACAATTCATCAAACTACTTATTTCAGTATAAACTAGCAGAATAGGGTTGTTGAATGCAAAAACTAAGTCTTAATAGAGAATGTTCATACTTGATTTATAGAAGTTCACATGTCATTATTTTATTAGAAGAAAAAACTTGCCTTTGCAATATATCTAACCAATTTGGTATCCTTTAGTTCCAATGATTTCTAAACACCACTACAAGCTTTTGTTAATACAGTTTGTTCCATAATAGTCCCAAATTTACTATCCTATATTTTTGTTATGCAGCATATGTAAGCATATGTACACCTTTACACACTAATGGAATAAGTTCATTTCTAATTCATTATAATGTGTTTTTTCTTATGTATGTTGATTCTTAAAAGGTGTAAATATTTATCATAATAGATGTTTTTTTTACGAAGACACCAAGGGCTTTTCTTATAAACCAAAACTTTAAAGGGAGCATTAGAAGGAAATTAAAACTCTAGATTGCAATTTTCTAAACATAAATTTGAATTCTAGTAGTGATGATTTATAAGTTAGAATAGACAATCGAGAAAAAGGTGAGTTGTTTTTCAATGGTATAATTTTGGATCAAAATGGTGATGAAAACTTATTAACTAAAGACATGAATCTCGTAAATACTTTATTGAGTTAGAATCCCTCACAACTAATATATCAAACCAATAAATTATTGAGGTTCTATTTGAGGTATTCAGAAAATTATAAACTCATCAATCAAGAGGTATTCCTATATCTACAAACAAACCATAACTTTTAATTAAGGTTAAATATTTAATCATTCATTATAGTCAAATATGTCATTCATAAATAAAATTTCTATTATATGTATTCCAAATAATGTGCAAAAAGTCTTAGCTATGAAAAACATTAGTTAGGTTATGATGGATGTACATGATCAAGTATAAGTTTAATAGTATAATTAAACATTTTAAAGCAATATAGCAATAAAGATTACACTCAAACCTAGAAACAAGTTTTATAAGGATATTTGCACTTATGGATAAAATCAACATAGTTATATATTTTTTATCCTTATTTGTGAACTTGGATTAGTCATTATAATTATTTGATATGAAAAATACCTTTTTGTATGAAAAAGTATTAGAAAGTCTACATAGATCTCTTACATATGTGTAGATACTTTAAAGGCAAAATTTAAAGGTGTGTAGGTTGAAGCAATAATTATATGGAGCGAAGCATTCTTCAAGATATGGTTTGAAAGGTTTATAAAATCTATGATAACCTTTATCTTCTTTTTTAATAAGCAAATAAGATTAAGACAATAGATGGAGAATAGGCATCCCAAAGGGTTACCTAGAGAACAAATACATGAAAGAAAAGAAAGAATCCAAGCCAATAACCTTGTTAAGAGAATGACTAGAAGACACTAATACCTTAACATAAAATTTGATATTCTTCTCTAGCTACTTCCACAATAGAGGACTAAAGATATATAACTCATAAAAGGTACACGGTACCCATAAAAGCAAAAGATATGAGCCATCAAAAGTTATATAAAACACGATACCCGGATATTTTGGATCACATTCAAGCAATGAATTCTTCAACATGAAAGACTTTTTGTTTAGCAATATCATGTGCATAGTTTTTAGCCTCATGCAGTACATGAAAGAAAACACACAACACCCAAGGCTAAGAGAAATGATTTGCAAGGATGAACAATTCATGTAAATATCAAGGCCTAAAAAATGGTTTTCTCATCCAGCTTACGGCACTTGAGGAATCATGCTCATTAATAATTTTCTTGTTGGACAAATCACCTCTCAAATATAATAATTATTAATTCTTTACCACCTTTATTAACTCTACTTCATTGGTGTCTTTAATCCCTATTGAAATAGAAAACACACACATAACCAATCCCCTGTGGTCACATAAGACTCAACCTTTACTTGATGGATTATCAAAACAATTCAAACCACACATTATCTCTAAAAACGGGTAGGGTAAGGCTACCACTCTCATTTTATATATAATGATATGGTGATTAAAAAAAAGTCTTAAGAAAATAAAGGTCATGCAAGATTACTTGGTTAGATGATTTGAAATGAAAACCTAGGCTATTTAAATATCTTCTTAGAATTTAAGTGTCTCAAACTTATAAAATAATTCACGTCTTAGAAAAAAATATCATAGGTCTTTTACAAGAGATTGATATGTTATTGTATTAACAAATTGATATGCTAATAGAAGAATGTTTGAAGTTATATAAAGAGTCTAATTAGATACCAACTAATAAAAAAATACCAAAAACTTGTAGAAAGATTGATGTATTTAACACACACGAACCTAGATTTGTCTTATACATCGAAATTGTTCGTTAGTTTATAGATAATTCATGATAGCAACATGTAAGTGCAATTGAGGTATTTGAAGGTTACACCTAGAAAGAGAATTTTTGTTTTCTTAATAAAAATGTATATCGCCAAAGCATTAATACATATACTTATGTTTATTGGACTAGAGTGGTAAATGATAAATGATTTATTTGTTGTTACTTTACCTTTATTATTTGTAATCTTGTTACATAAATAATAGACAACGAGGTGTTGCTTGCTAAAATGCAAAATTTAAAGTTATCTAAGAATAGATTTGAGGATAAATTGGTCAACATTCTAACCAAAATATTTTAAAATAGGCTAAATATGTGTAATATTTTTGCACCAACTTAAAAAATTAGCGTTGATTTCTTGTAGATGTTATAGGAATTATTAGAACTAAATATTTATTTTTTAATTTAAAGCAATATATAAATTTGATATATTGATCTCATCAACATAAACGTACTTCATAGCATAAATAAACTCTAACAAAGTAATATATAAAGCTATGAATTGATCATCCAATCTTTTGAATAACACACGCAATCAATCAACTAGGAATTCAATATAACAAATGATAATGCGAAAATAGAATATTTTTCCAGAACATAGGTCACAATGGCCATTCAATTAATGCAAAAAAAATGCTGATTCCAAATTGTGTGTGTGTGTGTGTATGAAGCATCGTCATATCATGATAATACCAAACTTTACCTCCAAATATTCTCATGTGAAAATTCTAACTAAAAGATGATGTGATAATATATAAGGTATTAAAATTGATAGTGCATGTTTAAAAATCCAATTACTCTCTCTCTCTCTGTGAAACAACAAGAATAATATGGTTCCTCAGTGTATAATGCGTACTTGATTAAGCAATGAAAGAATATATCCATTCATCGTAATGTCTTCTTCTGGTGATGGGAATTTCAGAGTTTACTTTGAACTCTATGTGACGTTTACCTACTTGTATTTTCAGAATTTCCAAATCCCTTTTTTTCTCTCTATGTTTTCAGAATCTTTAAAAGCAGCCATTTCTATGGGTATATTTCCCATATGTTTATCAAGTAGATAGCTAGCATATATATATATATATATATATAGCTGACCCTAGATGACAATGTGCGGTGCACATATCTATTTTGCATTTTGCCTTGTGCTAGGATCTCATACTCCTACAGGTTCCCTTCTTCATTTAACAGAAATGAGAGCACGAGGTAATAGCATCTGCTGCAAATTTTTGGAGTGTTAAAAACCCATTTAAATTTAAAAGTTTAAGTTATTAAATAATAATCTTGTGAGAATATGTTTTTAAAAGTGCATTTTTTAGATTCAAATTTTCTACAAACCCATGATTTTTAAATTAATTAAAAAGAATAAGGATGGTGAATTTATATTCTCGATTGCTTGAGCATTGAAGTTATGATATTGTGTAGAATAACTATTTCGCTTTCAAAATTTTAAATTGTTAAATGATGCCTTAGAGAAATAGTTTTATATTAACTTTCTAGCAAGCAATCTGAAGGATTGGATCAAGTGTAGTCAAGAACATATGATCATGAACACTTAATTATATGACTAATTAACAACAGATCTCTCTATAGATTATTTTCCACATAGTATATGTGATACTCTTCGCGTCCGCAGGAGGAGGAGGCAAAAACAGGGAAATTTAGGAAAATCAATTAATCTACAGCTGAGCTGTCCCTTTTAAGCTTAACATAAGATGCATGCTGAAATGAGTTCAGTATTGCTATTAAAGCCAAATAGCCCCGGCTTCTTTGAGTAGTTTCTTCAAAGAGCCGTTAAGCTGAAGGGTCATCACTGTGTTTGCAGAGCCTACAAATTTGCCCCCGATGAAGACTGCTGGCACGGAGGGGTTGCATCCGAGCCTCATGAGCGCCCACTCCATTTCCTTCCCTCGAGATTCTTCATCGAGCTCGTGAATTGCAGGGCTCACCCCTTGTTCGTAAAACAGTCTCTTGATTGCATGGCACATGCAGCATGAGCTCTTGCTGAAAATCACCACTGCCTTTTGGGATGCTAATTTTGCTACTCGGTCCATAAATGTATCTTCCTTCTTTTTTCTATCTCACTCAGAAGACAATATGCTATGTCAGTGCTATATGAAGATGCAAGAAGAACGACAGCGTTGGTTATTTGGAGAGCTTTATTATAACGTGTGTGCTACTTTCGCTGATATCTGATGGTTTGCTAATTACGAGCTCTTGTGAGCCTATATATATAGGCTAGGCTAGGCTAGGCAGCGAGAGCAGTGCATCCCATATCTGCATCGTTTAATGCAAAGTAATTAGGAAAGGTTCCTTGAGATATTTGGATCGATACCCCTGAATTAACGTTGATTTGACAGGGGCTTGTGTCGTTCGCTACAAAACATCTAACCTAGTTGGACCCAGAATCAAAACACTATGTGGATAAGCCAAATGCTGCCGAAAGCAAGGAGGGAAAAGCTTTTCGAGGACAGAAATGTGGCAACGGTTGCAGGTGGTGGCTTGTTCATGGATGATAACGGTGGATGATAACGGTGAGGTGAGGGAATGTCAGCTTTCGAGGATCTATGACAGCGGTGGATGCCAAGGTGCCGGATACAGACTCCCGCACGAACAGTTGCATATATAGTTTTCTCATAAAGCTGCAAAAAAGCCTAAGCCCGACAAAAATAATTCCTCCTCTCACATGACTATTCAGCATAATATTTAGGGTTTTGTAAAGTTCGTTGCAGAGGGAATATATAGGCAATTGGAAATGTCAAAATTCGAAATGGAAAAGTCAGCTGTCATATACAATTGTTTTTTTCTTTTTCTAATGAATGCACTCTTAAACACAATCTATTGGTTGTTTTTATAAGTCAAATCAATGCTATCGATTTAAAGTTTTCAATTGATTGCACGCTTACATAAATTAAAAAATATATATAAATGATAAAATTTAAACCAAAAATATTCTTTTTCTCTTAATTCATTCCTTATCATTTCACCATTAACAGCTAATTACAAACTCACTTGCTATTGCTTTGGCCGCTCTTTTCCTTCTAAAGGCTATCTTGACCTTAATAGCTAGATTTAATGAGTGATATTTACGAGGATGAAAATCTAATTAGTATACTCTAATATTTATCAGCCTTTTCTTGCAAGTGAAAAAAGGATACTTTTTTTTTTTTAAATCGGTTGAAGTGATACTTTGTTAATTTTTAAAATAGATTGAAAATGATACTTTGTTAATTTTTAAATTTTATTTTTGAAATCAGTATATTAAAATAATTTATAACACCAAAAAAGATTATTTTCAAACATAAAAACATTTAATTTTTTGCACAAAACATTTAGTGCCTGTTTGGAAGTGCAGTTGCGGTTGCTTTTGAAAGTGTTTTTCGTTCAAAAATGCATCAAAATGATTTTTTTTAGTTTTTAAAAATAATTTTTGACATCAACACATGAAAATGATCTAAAACACCAAAAAAAAATAATTTAAAATAAAAAATAAAAATAAAAAATTTTCATTTTTTTTCAAAAACGCTTTTGAAACGCATTGTCAAACACGACTCTTAATACGCTATATTAATACACTACCACCCCTCACAAGCAGACTCATTAACTCCCAAAATCACCCTTAAAAATAGCAAGAATAAGTTTTCTGAGTAAAGGCATTGAAGGGCATTTCCTCAAGGCTCACCTCTATCTATTGTTGAAATCGCATGTTCGTCAATCAAAATTGTGTTTTTTGGAGTGTTTAAGAATGTGTTTCAAAAGTGGAAAAAAAATAGAGTTTATTTATTTATTTTTTTTGCTTGAAATTATTTTTTTGGTGTTTTTTGATGTACTATGTTAAAAATAGTTTTTTTAAAATAAAAAATATTATTTTACTACAACTCTAAACAAAAAAAAAAACATTTTAAAAAATAACTTCCACTACATTTCCAAACATATCCGTGGACAATTCAGGTGTTGCCACACTTAGCCTAATAAAAGATCAAAGCTCCTGAATTAGAAATTTTTACTCGTAGATCTTTATACATTTATAGTTTGTAAACTAAGTTTAACCTGTAGGGACAACACATCTCAGATGTATGAGTTAAATTAAGAGGTATCAACTATGTCCAAAAGTGTGTATGGTTAGTCTATGGAGGAGAAAGATGCTCGGGCTACCAAGGAATCCTCCACTAGAAGCAATTGAACAAAAGAAACTTCTTTTGTAACATGGTATCATAGCTAGATTTCTAGATTTGAGTCTTCATCTTTTGGTAACTTGTGAAGTTTTCTCAGTTTCTATGTTGTCTAGAGAGACTTTTTGTGCTCTACTCAATGGCAAAATTTATGTCAGTTGAGAATTACAATTTTGTATGTTAGTGACAGGGAAGGAGTTGTGGGGTCATCTCGATGGATCTTCCACAGCTCCCACTGATGTTCAAGAGTTAATTGCTTAGTCTTCCAATGATGCTAAGATTGTTTCTTGGATACTGGGGTCTGTTGAACCTCATATGAATCTTCATTCCTTTGGCACAAGGAAGGAAATTTGGGAGTATTTTCCGACAAATTTATTCTCAAAATAATTCTGCTCAAAAGTTTCAAGTGGAAATGGATATTATCAATTACAAACAAGGTAATATTTCTATTGAATAATTTTATGATGGATTTCTAAATCTATGGAGTGAGTACACTAGGATACTCTATTCTCGACTACCCAAGGTAAGTTTAGAGGCACTGGACCTTGTTCATAATGAAAGTCAGAGAGATTAGTTTTTAATGAAATTAAGACCAAAATTGAAGGTTGTGCAAACTAACTTGATTGATCACAATCCAGTGCCTTCATTGGATGAGTGTTTGGGGAAATTATTATGAGAAGAGTAGCATCTCACTACTCAACTTGACTTGGCTCAAAAGACTACATCTACTGAGATGGTGAATGTGGCATATATGGCTCAAGGAAGAGAACGACATAAGATGAATGTTCAGTGCTTTAACTGCAAAGAAATTAGGCATATTGTAAAATATTGCAACAAGAAATTTTGTAATTAATGCAAGCAAGGCCATATTATTAAAGATTGTCGTTTGTGACCTCATAATCGACAGGATCAGGGGCTTAATGTGCAATCAAATTTGTTTCTTCGTCACTAGAACCTTCATCTTCAGTGAGTTCTTCATCTACAATCACTCCTGAGATAGTCCAGTAGATGATTGTATCTATTTTTTCTACCTTTGGTCTTCAAGGTAAGACTAATACCCTCACTTCACCTTGGTTAATTGATTCTACAGCCTCCAATCATATAACTAGTAATGTAAATGCTTTGTATGATGTGTGCAAGTACACAAGTCATCAGAATATACAAGTAGCCAATGGTGATAATCTACCTATCTCTTTGGTTGGTAATTTGGGGTCTCATTTCAAAAATGTTTTTTGTGCCACCAAAGTTGTCTACAAACTTACTTTATGTTGGTGAACTGGTAGATAATAGTTATGAAATTCACTTTGATCATCATGGTTGTTGTGTGCAGGATCAAGTGTCGGGGAAAGTGATCGTGAAGGGGCATAAAATGGGACGTTTATTTCCTATTTAGTTATTTATTCCTAGTTTTGATTCTTATGCTTATTCTACTATCATTAATAATCATCATGTCTAGCATAAGAAATTATATCATCTCATTTCTAATGTATTGACTCATCTTATGAAACATAGTTATTTGGGGAATAAAAATTTATTTTCAACAGAATTTTTGGATTGTAACTCTTATAAACTTTGTAAAAGCGAATCATTTTCTTTTCCTTCACAAAGTAGTCAGGCTTCTAAATGTTTTGAAAATATTCATATTGATGTATGAGGTGTGAGCCATGTTCTCTCTCATGTTGAGTATAAATATTTTGTAATATTTATTGATGATCTTAGTCATTTCACCTGGATATATTTTCTTCGATCTAAAGCTGATGTGTTCTCAACATTTCAAGCTTTTGTTGTGTTTGTTGAAACTCAATTTTCTGCTCATATTAAAATTCCACACTCTGACTCTAGGGGGAATATATGCCCAAAGAGTTTCAGGAATATCTCAAAATAAAGAAATTGTCTCTCAACGATCTTGTCCTTATACTCCTCAATAAAATGGGATTGTTAAGTGTAATCGTCACCTTTTCGATGTTGTTCGTACTCTGTTGATTGATTCTTTTATACCTCCTAGATTTTGGGTAGAAGCTCTATCAATAGTTGACCATTTGATTAATTGTTTGCCCTCTCAAGTTCTAAAATTTGTCTACATACTCTTTTTTATTTGGAGTTGTTCCCGATGATGATTCTCTCCATGTCGTTGGGTGTGTTTGTTTTGTTCACTTACCATTCACTGAACATCATAAACTTATTGTTCAAGCTGCTCTTTGTGCTTTTTTAGGGTATAGTAATACCCATAAAGGGTTTGTGTGTTATGATACAAATGCTCATAAAATTTATATCTCTCGAAATGTTATTTTCTTTGAACATCAATATTTTTCAGTCTTGTCCTTCTTTATATTCCCCTTTTATTCAACTTCCTAAATTTGATGATGATACACCTTATACCTTTGAACGCTTTAAGCTAGGAATTGTATATCAAAGACGTCATCCACCATCTACTTTGCCTCATCTAGACATTGAATCAACATTTGATCTTCACCATAAACTAAGATAATCATCTCGAGTTTCACATCCCCTAAATAGGTATGGATACTCTATAACTACTATTGATAATATTTATGTGCCCAAGACTTATATTCAAGCTTTTACCCCAAGCTTGTTGGCAACAAGCCATGAAAGAGGAACTTTAGGCTCTTCAGAAAAATCACACATAGGATATTGTTTCTTGTCCTACTAGAGTCAAACCTATTGGTTAGAAATGGGTATACACCATTAAATTACAACTTAATGGATATTAGTAACTACTATTGATAATACTTTTGTACCTAATATTTATGCTCAGGCTTCTACCCAAGCTTGTTGGCAACAAACAAAGAGGAACTCCAGGCTCTTCAAGGTAATCACACATGGGATATTATTTCTTGTCCTACTAAAGTCAAACTTATTGGATGCAAATGGGTATACACCATTAAATTACAGCTTGATGTCTTTATAGAATGGTATAAAGCACGGCTAGTCACTCTTGAAAATTGTCAGACATATGGTATTGATTATAATGAGATCTTTGAACCCGTGACTAAAATGACTACAATATACATCATTATGGCAATCGTTGCTTCTAAAAGATGGTCACTTTGGTAGATGGATGTGAAAAATGCATTTCTACATGGGGGACTGAAGGAAGACATCTATATGATTCCTCCTTCTAGTATGTTTACTCACTTCTCCAATGAGGTTTGCTGGTCGAAACGTTCTCTATATGGTCTAAAATAGGCACCACACGCATGGTTTGAGAAGTTTTATACTACTCTTCTGAACTTTAATTTTATTGAGAGTCAATATGATTCCTTTTTGTTTCTTCACATAACTACCACTAATAATGTTGCTCTCTTGGTATATATGAATGATATTTGATATTATTATCACAGGGTCTGACACTGTACTCATTAAGAACTTACAACAGTCTCTTAACACTGCATTTCATATGAAGGATCATGGACAACTTCAATATTTTCTTGGTCTACAGGTGCACTCTATATCCAACAAAATGTTTTTGCATCAGCATAAATATACCCAAGAGATTCTTCTTTTGGTCGGTCTTGAATCTAGAAATAGTGTTATTACACCTCTCGAGGTTAATTTGAAGCTTTGTCAGGACGATGGTGACCTGTTAACTGATCCTTCCATATACAGTGGGTAGCTTGAATTATTTAAAAAATACTTGGCCAGATATTTCCTTTGCTATACAAAGTCAGTCAATTTATACAGACTCCTCGTCGACATCATCTAGTTGTTGTTAAGGGAATTCTTCACTATCTTAAGGGTACATCTAGGTGAGAGTTATTTTTTTCTACTGACAATTCCTTACAATTAAGAGGTTATAGTGATGTAGATTCCTAATGTATGGATACACGTCGTTCTATTACTAATTGGTGCATGTTTCTTGAAAATGCTTTGATTTCATGGAAGAGTAAAAAACAAGATCGTATCTCGAAGTCTTCCACAGAATCTGAGTATCAAGTTATGTCCTGGGCATGTACTGAAATTTTGTGGCTTCAGGGTTTGTTAGGAGACTTTGGTTTTCCTCAAAAGACTCCTACGTCTCTTCACACCCGTTTGCAACGTGGTGCGTTCCACGTTTGCCAAACGGGATGGGGTTTTGGTGTTTGGTTTTGACCAAACACCATTTTGTTTTAGTGGGTCCCACCCCATTTTTACACCCGAACGGCGTTTCAAAAAAAGCACCTGTGAGGTGCTTTTGAAACGCCGTTCGAAACTGCGTTCGAAGTCCCGTTTATTCTCAAAAAAAATCAGACCCAAATTTATCATCTTCTCCCTTTCCAGAAATATCATCTTCTCCTCTCATCTTCTCCATTTCCAGAAATCATCTCCAATTCCAGAAAGCATCTTCTCCCTTCATCTCTGCACGCCTCTCCCTTCTTCTCTGCACGTCTCTCGTCTCTCCCTTCTTCTCTGCACGTCTCTCCCATCTTCTCTGCACCCATCTTCTCCCTTTCTATTCTCTGCCAAACGGGTGCCTCATCTTTCTATTCTCTGCCACTGAGAAATTTTTGATATATTTTTCTGCGTAAATTTGTTGAAAGTTGTGTGAATTTTTGCTGTGAAATTTCTCAATATATTATTTGAAGTGATTTGTGATGGTTTGCTGGTGGAAAATTGTTGATGTTGCCATCATAGATAGAAATTTGAGAAGGAACAAGCAGCATGCCAATTTTATTCATGCTGGTTAGGTTACAATACTATATTCATGCTGCTGTTATTGTGCATGCTGCAAATACGTGCAGGCATTCACCAAATTGGATTATCCCAAATGTTATTTAGGAATTCTAAAAATTTAAGTGAAGCTTGATTTTTTTACTTTTGGTAAAATTGGAGTTTGGGACCATTTTCCACCAGCAAACCTTGTAGTTTGATTGCTGCTAAAGTAGAACAAGTGACAAGGAATTGACTGGATACTCATTTAGCTAAACATGTTAAAGATAACTTGAGATAACTTGAGGTTTTATTGATAATGCACGTAAACTTTAGGGATTGAATTTGAAATTTACCTTAAACTCTGTCTACATGAGGAAGGCAGCTGTTACACTGATTCTGAATTAGCTGCAAAACTAACTTAACAGAATATATACTAAAACTCACTTTGAGATAAAGGTCTAGAAAAGGTTGTAGAAGTTTACTGACTGTCATATGGCATTTTGAAAGTCATGCTAACAAATTGCACATATGAGAGTTCAATTTTGTGCACAGTTGAGTTTCAGATGAGATTGCAAACCTTCACTTCTTGGACTGCATTCTCTGCCTTCCTTTTTCTTCAAAAGGTAAATAATATCTAACTTATAAACTCACTTTCACGTATGGTGCATTTTTTTTCTCCTGTTGTTAACCTACAATGCCCTGGAGTTCGTTGGGTTTTTTATCAACTCTTGTTATGGTCACAAGAGCTAGATCATTCAATTAATCCATCATGTCTGTTTGATAACAGCTTCTCTATAAGGACTCGAGCATATCTTGGCAAGGACCTTGTTAGTCCATTTAATCTTAAATTCTCTCACTCTCCAAATTTGTATTGCACTTCTTTGGTACCCTTGGAACCAGGAAGGTTAGGGGTGCAGATTTTGTGTGATAGAAGAACATTTTGGTGATATAATATTCTAATTAAGTAATGATTCTAATAAACTAGTATATTACAAATCCTTTTTCATGAAGGATTCCTACATTAGCTAGGATTCCTACTTTCACTAGAATTTTATCTTAATTTATTTGTAGAAGTTCCATATATATATATATATATATATATATGTATGGATGGATGTATGGATGTATGTGTGTGTATATTTCCATGCCCTTTTAAGTAATTTTACAAGTTAAAAGCAGTTTGTAAAGTTTGGAAACCAAACACCAAAACTGCTTTTTCTTCAACCTTCAACCCAACCACAGTTTTAACCAAACACTTAACTGCTTTTTTTGAACCACAGTAAAAAGCGCTTTTTTTGAAACTCCATTTTTTCAACCTCAACCGCAACAGCAACCGCAATACCAAACTGCTTAACATTTTTTCATGTTGATAACATAAGTCTTATTCGGATTGCTACTAATCCTGTGTTTCATGAATGCACCAAACATATTGAAGCTGATTGTCACTACATTCGTGAAGCTCTTGATCATAATATGCTTAAGCTCCCTCATATTTCTATTGAACATCATATTGTTGATGTCTTTACTAAAGCTTTGTCTCGACATGGTCATTAGTTCATGATTGATAACTTAATGTTTTTTTATTGACTAACATCAATTTGAGGAGGGATGTCAATGACAATTACAAATTGGTCGCAAAATGTTTTTTTTTTGTATTGCAAAGTTCGAATGCAATTCTTTCTTTTAATGTTTTAATTATTTTACCATCTTATGATTTATCAAAACAAATATTAAATAATATTAAAAAAAAAAAAACATTACCTGCGTCACAACAAAAGAAAACTGTACCACATGCACCCTCCTCTCATTGGGGCATAAATAGCTCAGGGCTTGTATACAAAAGCCTTAAAAATCATAAATCAAAATCAAGTCAAAACCAAAAAAAAATCTGAAAATCAAAACAAAAAAATAAGAAAATACCTTAACAGCCTTGATGACATGTCGGATAGTGAAGATAATTCCATTTGGAGCTGCCCTCCAGTCTTCTACTGGTGTCCACGTTTTCTTTGAGCAATGGGCCGGTGTCCTTGCAGAGTTCTTCTTTCGTTGAGGGGCCTGGAATTTTATTTTTATTTTTAGAGTGTATTTTTTCTAGGAGGGAGCGGGAGAGATAAAAAAATATATATATAAATTATGTTTTAAATCGATTGCACTCCGACACAAGCTGTGACTGATCAACAACCGAATTCTGATTCTTGTGGCCGAAATTCCCACTGCTATTCGGTTGCAATGTAAGAAATTACCTTTCCCGGTAACTAATCGATTGTAATTTGGCAGCCGAAATATGCCGGTTGTAGTCTTTCGTTTCAAAAATATTTTTATAAAAATATATAAAAAAATTATTTTTATTTTTATTTTAAATTAAATATTTTAGTATTTTTAGATTATTTTCATGTGCTGATGTCAAAAATAATTTTTTTTTTTTTAAAAAAAAACATCATTTTGATATATTTCTGAACCAAAAGCACTTTAAAAAACAACCTCAATCACACTCTCAAAGAGACACCCTTGCAAATTAGCTTTGCTTGAAAACTATATTATTGTTAATATTACATTGCAAGTCTGATTAAATAACATTTAATGTGAAGAAACATTTCCAAGTATTGTTAATGTGAATTTTAGCAAGAAAAAACAAATTTATAGAAATTAATCTAATTTGACCTAATTGACTTCATAAATGTAATGACAACCTAAAATATTGATAAAAATATAGTCGGACTAAAAACAATCAAGACATCTTTTTTAAAATATTGAAACAGAAACATATTAGATTGACTCGGATCAACTTAGATTAACCTATTGAATTTGTTACATAGATCATGTGACTCTAATAAACCTTATTAAACTCGATTATCAACCAGCACAATATTGAAGCAAGAAAAAATTAACTAAAAAAATAAATTAAGTTAACTCAGGTTAACCTGTTAAATCCAAGTCATGACACTACACGATTTAACAAATTTACCGACAGAAATTTATGTCTTATTTACACTTATATTTTTGTCATAATGTATTTTACAAACGGATTTATGGACAGACATATTATTTGGAACAAACTCTCATCTATAATTTATGGTTTTTCTATGAGTTTGTCGATAATAAATTTAATGATGGATTTAAAGATAGTAAAATCACACCCAAAAAAACATTTGCTTCATTCCATTGATAACTTTAATATATCATTGATAGAAAAATCATATATAATTCCATTAATTTTTTTATTTTTTTGTCATTATATCCATCGACAAATATAACATATCATCGATAGAATACCATTGATATTTATGTTATCGAGTTAATATTAACAATGGTATTTACAATTATTCTTTTTTAACTCTCTGAATATATCATCGATAATACCATTTGTAATTATTTGAAAAAATATATTCAACAAAAGTAAAAAAATAATTGAAATAATATAAAAATAAAATATTTATTATAAATTTAAACATTTGTACATTTAAAAACAATAAATATAAAATAGAGGTGGTGTTAAAAGAGGAGTCGTCTAGTTATTGCTAGGACTATTATAGCCAATTAGGGGGTGCAGATATAACATCCCATCTGTGATCTCATCTCCATTATCACTAAGCGAAGTTCTTCATTATTAATGGCATGATTAATTTCATCTAAGAATTAAAAACAAAACAAAATAAATGAAAAGAGATTGCCAATAAAATTACTAACGGAATATTAAGTATTATTATTTTTAGATTTTCCATTGAGGATTCTATCGGTGATGTCAAATTGAAGTTTACAATTTGCACAATAATTTTCGAAAACCCCTCCAAATATTACCAATGGCTTTTTATTTTGTCAATGATTATGTTGGTAAACAATTAAGAAAAGCATTAATTATCAATGAGTTGGGATTCTCATTACATCTGTGATTCCATTGGGAAAAATGTAACACAATAAAAAATATCATTAATTGTTAGTGTGTTGGAATTCCCATCTCATTAGTGATTATGTTAGGAAAGGTATCAGAGAAAAGGGAACAATTCTCATCGCCACTAAAATATACTGATGAATATGTTTCATTAGTGTACTCATATGTAGTGAACAACATGACCTGTGTTATGGAGGAAGGGAATACTTATTATCGGCTCTAGAAGATATTGATGGCCATCTTATGTCACTATACCATGTGTAACGAAACATCATGAACAGTGTTAGGAAGAAGGGGAACAATTGTCATTATCATTAAACTATATCGATGGACACATTCCATCGGTATACATGTGTGTAATGTACATACCTTTGGTATTTGATAAGTGTAAAATAGTGTTTGGTGCTACATTATATATGTATTCTCTCTCTATCCATCTTGTAAACACATAAATTCATCGTTGGACATACTTAAACAGCAATGCAGCTTACCTTAGGTAGGGTGCACTAGAAGTGATGCATCTTCCCTCTACACAACCAGTCCCCTTACCCAGACTGTCTAAGATAATTAGATTTTTTAGTGACCAAAATACTTGGTGGTAACTCCTGAATTAGGATTATAATTTATTATTATACCCCAAATCTTTCTTCCATATCTCAAGAGGAAGACTCGTCATCCCCGACGTTGTGCACATCATGAGAACATCCATAAGCAATCATTCATTATTTATATCAAAACTATATAAAATAATGATGATAACATGTATAGATTAACTACGTTAACTAAATAAATTTGAAAAAAAGTTTAACTCATGCTTACTCAATTTGTTTTAATAGTTTTTTTTTAATTCATTATCAATTAACTATATAAATTTAGATTTCTACACATTTATCAAAAATTACAACTTGACAATAAAATGGATAAAATATAAATAAACTCATTAAATAAGTCATTATTTATTTCATCACAAAACATTAATATCAAAAATTCAACATAAGTTTTATCAATTTACAAACGAAAACAATTTCACAAAATCTAAAACAAAGCCTAACACCTATAGATCGTAAATTCATAAGACAATTTTGTTTAAGAAAAAAAAAATAAAAACCCAAAAAATACATATGCTACAAAAATATTTTAAAATTATGTCTAAATAAAAAAAGAATAAATTTGCTTACTTAAAGTTGGGAATCGTTAATAAAGTTTGAATTGAAACACGAATGCTGAGAAGTTGAGTGTTATGGTCGTGTGATTTGTTATGGGAGGTTAAATTATGCTGACATTGAGAGGGAGTGAGTGATTGTTTGTTGTAGAATAAAATGCATAAGGAAGTTCAACTAAAAAAATTATATAAAAAAAATACACTTGAGTTGAATTAGCTAACCTATAAAATTCACAACCCAAATTATGAGATTATAATAACTCCTTAGAAGGAAATTCAAAAAACAATTATGAAACCCATTTCTCAACCAACTCAATGTCAAAAGATAAAGTTGAGAAAATGATTAATTAAAAAATAATAATAATCTGAGTTAACATCATTAACACATAAAGTTGTGTCTCGAGTTATAAAATTGAGATAACTTCATTGAAATCAAATCAAAATAAATTATGAAATTCAATATTAGTAAATCCAATGTTAATAGGTAAAATTGAAAGGAAAAACAACTTTGAAATTATTTAAGGACCAAAGTGAAAAAAAAATCTTGGCATTTCACTGTACATTACACTATAAGCTAAAACAAAATGGTTTTTTCAACAGTGTTCGGCATTGTTCATCTACACTCAGATGTACTATAGATTAGAATAGTGAAATTACACAATAATATAAGTATAATTTGTATACTAAGACGAAACAAAGACATGGCTTCGTCCGAGTGGTTAAGGCGCGCACGTATGTGAAGTAGACAGGAGTTAGAATCTCCAAGGCGACGAAAATAGTTTTGGATTTTTAATATCATATCATTTGTATTATGTATAATTTGTATACTAAGATAAACAAAGAAATTGCTTTGGCCGAGTGGTTCAGAACCGTGCCTGTACACGGAAGTCGTGAGTTCGAATTCCAAGGCGGGTGCAAAACTGATTTCCTTTTTTTTTCTTTGTAAACATTTTTTTTCTAACCGTGGTGTCCAGGGCAGTTTTTGCACACCACAATTAATCTCCGGGTCCACTTTTTTTAACATTTTTTTACTGTTTTTTTTCCTCCACTTATACATTTTTTTTGTTTATTTTTTGATAACCGGGGTGTCTGTGTTGGCTTACGTGCATCACATTTTTTTTTCCAAAATTAACAGTGATTTTTATTGTTTATTACTATTTGAAAAGGTGCTTTCCCCTTACTTTCTTTTTTTTGTTTGTTTTTTTCTTAATTTTTTTTTGTTAATATTATTAGGTGTTGAAATTTTTAATTATTATAGATAAGACATTAATAATGATAATGATTATTTTTAAGTTTTGTTTTATTTTGAATATGTCAGACTAATTATATATTTTGATATTTATTTAATATATATATATATATATATATATATATATATATATATATATATATATATATATATGACCTAGGTTTTTTTAAAAATAAAAATTTATATCATTGTTCTGAAATATTTTTAATATAATAATATGAGGAATAAATCATATAAAAATAAAAAATAATAGAATTTTTTTTCTAAGAATAATTATGGTATCACCCGTTTTTATTATTTCCACTATTATTAAGGTTATTTTTTTAATGTTTACATTTTAATTTGTGTTAGTGATCGTTTGAAAATTGATATTTATTATTTTTTCTCTTTTAAAAAAAATATTTTTATTTATTCTTCAACCCGAATAACTTTTTTAAATCTAATAATATTTTTTTTTGTCATTTATTGAGTTTTTAACTTCTTTTTTTTAAATATTGTTAGGTGTTGAAATTTCTAGGCATTCAAAATAATAATACTGTTTATTTGTAATATTTTTTCTTATAAATATGTGAGACTGATTATATATTTTTATATTTATTTAATATTAGCACCTTAATATATATATATATATATATATATATATATATATATATATATATATATATATAAAAATGACCTATTTATTATTTAAAATAATAATAATTTACCATCAGTATTCTAAAATATGTTTAATATAAAAATATCTGGAATAAATCTTAAAAAAAAAAATTCTTTTTCAAACAATAATTACGGTGTCATCGATAGTATAACCAATAATAATTAGAATATTAATTATATATAATAATATTTATAAGGATAGCTATAATAATTGTGACAAAAATTCATTGGTCAATGTTATTTTTGTGAAAAATAACTCCCGCGTCTCTTTTTATGTATGATATTTTAGATCATATCATGAAACAATATATAGACAAGACATGTAAAAAAAATTATGTCAAATTATCTATAATAATAAAATAAAAAATTATCCTGCATTTCGCCACAACCAGCACCAAATGTTTTAACATGTAACAATTTGTTAATGGTCCTAAATTTTTATATATATTATTTTTGGGATTTTTTCCTTAAAAAAATAGGAGAGACCAATTATATATTGTGATATTTTTTCATATTAACGTCTTGAAATATTATAAAAAATTGATCTGACTTTTCTTTAAAAATCTTACATTAATTTAATCTCAGTTTTCTAATTTTTTTTAATATAATAATATGAAGAAAAAATATGAAAAAATATTTTTTGATAAATTTTAGCAGTTGTATTTTTGCTATCTGTCAAATAAATTATTCGACAAATAGTTAAAACATGCTCAACAAACAATTAATATGTTGCAGGTGTCGTAACCCAATTTTTGGGTTACTCCCCAAAATAAAATAAAAATGACAAAAATAAAATATAAGGAGCCGGCGTGGGTAGAAAAATCAATATGGAAATTTTGGTTGTTTTCGCAAGTTCAATCGTATCCTTTTTGTTCCAAAAATAGAGGAAAATACAGATTTAAGGCAAAAATAATTTATCGTTGGATAAATCTGTGTAAAAATTAAGTTGAACGACATAATTATATTTTTATGGGTTTATTCGATTTAATCGTCAACCAATTTAAAGTTTAATTATGATTGGGAATTAATTTAAGATCCAATTGAAGGATTTAATTAAGTGCAAGGACTTAATTATACTTTAAATTGGTCAAACTAATTTTATTAAGGGTAAGGTCAATGAGAAATCAAGTTCTTGAATTTAATTCTGGCTCAATTGATGAGAATGGAATTTTCGGAGACCGATTGAATTTTTTAAGTCAATTATGCGAAATCAGGGGCCAAATTGAACGAATCGAGAATCTAATGGTCAATTGAGGGTTAAATTGCGCAAATCAGAAACCAGAGACCAAAATAAAAAAGGCGCGCACATTTAAGGTTGTTGTTGAAATTTTGACGGGGATACAATTGCATAAAATTTAAAGTTTAAAACTAATTGGGGGTGCGATTAAACCAATCAAAATTGAGGGACCAAAATGTATTTTTCACACAAACTTTGCATGTCATTGCACTGTTCCGACACCTGAACAGTGCAGGAACAGCCCTGCAATATTCCCTTAGCCCTCTGCAAAAATGCAGAGGCCGTAATGCAGGAACAGCCCTGCAACATCCTCTCAGCCCTCAGCCCTCTGCAAAAATGCAGAGGCCACAGCACACACAACATGCATGCTTGTATTCCCTTATAGATACTCGTTCGCAGCATGCACAGGAGAGGGAGGAGGTGAAAAAAGAAAGAAAGTAAAAACAGAAGAAACAGAGGGAACGGAAGAGAAAAAAACAGAGGAGAGGGAAGAAGAAAAGGAAAAAATCCTGTAAGAACACACAAAAAAACAGAGATTATTGAGGAAAATTTATGTAAGAAAAAACACAAGCAATCTTCTTCATCTTCCCCGTCTGTGCAGCAACTCTCTCTCCCTCTCTCTCTCGGTTTGAAGGTCTGTTTCTCTCTCTAACACCAGCGCGACCAAGCTCTCTCTCTCCACCAACAGAGCCCATTCAACCACCTAACACCACCCTTATCACCACCGTGAACCTCCCCTACACACTAGCAATCAAGCCACACTTTCAAGCGAAGCAAAGGCCACGGTTGCAACAGCTGCAACGTAAGCCCCGACGGCTTTGGAAGCTCCCTCCGGCCACCACAGGCCAACGTTGGCGATGCCACAACCACTGGGATACTCACCTCGATCTCCTCTACCCAACGGTGTCATCAGATGCACCTTTCATCTCACTCGAAGATTTGGCACTATTCATCATCTTCCCTAGCCTCGCATGCAGCGGGACGTGATTTACGTCCCATTGTTAATGCTAGTTGGGTTGAGATGGGTCGGGCACACGGCCCACGGTCTAGGCGACTTGGGCTTTCCATCCCGTGAGGACTGGAAGCCCAGCCCAAAAACACTTGGGCTTCCAGCCCGTGAGGACTAGAAGCCCAGTCCATAAATAAAATAAAAAGAATGGAAAAATTTTTAAAAATACAAATTGACAAAAAAATATTTTTATTTTATTTACTACTATTATTATTACAAAAAAATCAAAAATATAAAAATGTATTTGTTTTCGCGCATACAGTTGGATTCCAAGATCTTTTCCATCATATTTTTCATAAACAAAATATTTTTGCATCTTCCTCATGTTTTAAAACAAAAATTGGATATTGTAACCGGTTTATGATTATCCGTTGAAATTTGGCCAAAATATCAAAAATAATTATAACTATTTTTGTTTTATCTATTAGGGTGTAAATATACATCGTAAAATACATCCATAGATAAAAAAACGGGGGTTTTAACTACGGTGTAAATTTATATTGTAAAGTACATCCGTAGATAATAAAAAGGATTTTCAGATATGGTGTAAATTTACATTGTAAAGTACATCGGCATATAAAAAGTTTGTAATTGCGGTGTAAAATTACATTGTAAAGTCCACCCGCAGACAAAAAAATGTCTTTTTGAAAATGCAGTGTAAAAAATTTTAACTTAGAAAAACAATCAAACAACAATGCAGCTTACCTTAGGTAGGGTGCACTGGGGGTGATGCGTCTTCCCCTTGCACAACAAGTCCCCTTAACCAAGACTCTCGCAGACCAATAGGTTTCCTAGTGACCGTAATACTAGGTGGCGACTCCTAATAATTATAGTCGTAACTTTACGACTATAAAACACACCTCCATTTTCACCGCGCGTCGTTGTCTCCCAAATCACAGGGATGACGAGGCGCGAAGCGCGAAAAATTGTCGTCGCGGCAGCAGGTAACAAATAATATATCTTTATTCAATATGATCAATTGCGGTTTTGGTATCTACTAAGTAAATTATTACCAAGGTAGTTAAAACAAAATCATCAATTAAATTGTTTTCTGCATAATTTTACTATTAAACGATTATAATTTTACTATTTCCTAATGAAAGAATTCATGAAACAAATAAATCATACACAACAATCAATCAGTATGTTACACAGAGCATGTGGCTCATTTTAACATAATTTCTTCGATTAAAATTGTACAATCTACCGATTAAATAATTATCAAAACAATTTTAACAGTAGCAATATTCAATGACTTTTAGGCGGGAAAAAAATTATGTTTCTAACAGATTCTATCAATTATAATTTTACTAATTAAATATTAAAATAACCAATTATAACATGCATAAAATCAATCAATTTTTCATATAAATAAAAGCCTAGCACAACGCGCGTGCAAGTTCACTCCTTTCATTACTATAATGAAACACCAAGAACTTTTAAATTTGTTTTAATTATGGTAACCAGATAAGTCATTCTTTCACAGCATTTTAGCGTTTATGGAAGAGTATCCATGATATGGCTTAATTTCACCATATATACATAAATGGCAATTCTTCAAGCTATGATTTCGGCTAAAGCTTTTTTATATATATAATTTAAAGAGATTTAATTTATTCATGCAGTTGTATCTATGTATTTAGTTTCGTAATTCATGAGTGTGTAAGACTATATTTAATTTTTAACTTATTTCTTAGCCAATTAAAACTCTAATATTATATTAAATAATTATTTCAATTTAAAAATTTAAGAACTGATAATCAAAGTCCAAGAATAATTATAATATTATTATTTAATAAATAATGACATATATAGGATGTACGTACCCCAAGCAAATTAATTTTCCCCTCTTTCAATTTTGGTCTTTCTATTTGATTTTTGTAAAATTTTGATTGGATTTGAATTTACCGAGCTAAAGATTATATGAGTTGACCATTCCCATGCCTATCTTTAGCATGGACTTGGATAATTTGGTTGGTTGGCTGGCTTTATTCCATGATTTGAAGTTTATCAAAAATAATTTTTAAAAAATAAAAAATATATTATTTTATTATTTTTTATAAAAAAAACAAATATTTAAAAAAATTAATTTCAACCACCCTTAATCACGTGGTAAATCACAGCAAACATTGTCCCTTCCGTATAAGGTTCTTAAAGCACTGATTTGTGGTCCAAATTTGTATCTAACAACTTCAGATGAAATTAGCATACAGTTCTGTGTAGAATTCAGACACTTACAAACGAGGTTTAATTTAGCTTGAGTTTCCAAGCTTAACTCTTAAACGCATGTTTGAGTTATTCATGTATACATAATTATCAACCTTCAATTAATAATTGGAAGGCAATATTGGCTCTTGCAAACATTTTTTTTATTTTTGAATGCAAGGAAATCTTCACTCTCTAGAAAACGTACTTTATGGGTCCAAGTGAGCGAGTAAAACTTTAACTGTTTTATAAGAAGTGCAAGCTTTGACTCGAACTCGGGACTTGCTATCTAGATTGCAGGTCTTTTATCATCACGTCACGTCTACTAAGAACAGCTCTAGCAAGCTATAGACAAGTATCCTCTCTTTGTTGTTAAGATCATAAACGTAGTTAAAAATAATTCAACTCACTCAAAGCAATAGATAAACGAATATCTCAACTCAAAAGCTAATATTCATCGAAGTCAGAACTATTTTATATTAGTTTATAATCACATCCTCTTGTCACTATACTTAATTCATTTTATTATATAATAAGAAAGAACCGTCGTGATTTAATTGTTAAAATTATGATATAATAAGAAAAAGTTATTTTAATCCAAAAATCTAAATGATTAAATAAAGATTCAAATATAATTTTATAGTAATATCTATCAAAGATGGGTGAAGCTGAATCGATTCGAAAGAAATAAAAGAAAAATCGTCGGTCGTGATGAAGCAAAATTACTTCTCAAAGATCCCTATGCATGCACGTGTTAAATACCAAGAGAGCATAGTTAATAACAAAGCATGCATGTATAATGAGGCCGGTGATGCCATCACTGAGTTAACAGTAAGAGAACAGAATTCTCAGAGAATAATTAAGATGATTTTCATCAGAAGAACAGACACTTGAAACAAATCCAAAAGTGAAGAATGAATCGTATATTTTATCCTTTTAGTAGTGATATTTTGTTCGATAATCAAAGTGACGAGGGAATTTTTTGTATTTTTTTTTTTTTATCTTTATGAAATTGGATGGAGTGGAGAGGAATGGGCGTGCATTGTTTCTGTTTCGTATCTAGAAAAGATAGGCAGCGCTAGGCTAAAGGGAAAGGGTATAAAATATGTTCCTCTCCCTTTCACTTTATCTGGATATATATCTTTAATTTGTGGCGGAAGGAATATATAATTAAGAGAATGCAGCAATTTGTACACAGGGACCTGTACCTCACCAATCCAGAAACCTAATATGTGAAGGTGATGCCACGACCCGTCCTCGCTTGCATATATTTTGCTTTCTACTTTATCTTTTGTGCATAAAGTTGACATTCTTTTTCCACTCGCCACCAACACTACTATTTCTTCCCTAGGGTTTTATCCTTTCTTTCTCTCTCTCACGTTAGCTGTATATGCTGCCCAAGTGTATATATGTGCGTATGCAATAGTGTGTGTGTGTGTGTGTGTGTGTGAGAGAGAGAGAGAGAGGGAGAGAGAGGGAGAGAGAGGATGAGAGAGGGAGAGATCATCTTGTCTATAATGATCATCAGTCTTCCATTTCTTCTAAAGAAATCGGTAAAACTTTACTGAATCGAGATGGGTCAATCCTGTGTTTTACATGAATGATTTATAATTCCTGGGTTGGATTTTAAAACAAGTTGTTCATAAACATATACTTCACGAAGAGATCAGAGAATCCATATAAGTTTCATTGCTTACTACCCGTATCGGGCTGGAACTCGTGTAGTTGATAGGAGATTACATCATATGTATGAATGTTTCCTGGATAAAATTTTGTGGTCTATTTTTAAGAACAACTTTAACGACATTCCTAAACAAGGATTTAATATTAATCGAACAGCTCAAATTAGCTAGCTCAAGTTGGACGGCCCGCAATCTTCCACCGAGAGACGAATCTAGGGGTGGCCATGGGTGGGCTGATTTGGAAAGTTATTTAGAACCACCATTGAAAGTATACAAATTTATAGGGTTTTATTATGAAACAGCCCTCCCAGCAGTAAAACTATACACTTTGACCCCTTCAATTTATAAACATTTTGGATTCGTCCCTACTCCAACTCATGATCAGGGGTAAAAGAATTAATATAAAGATAGCATATGAGCCATGCATATGCAGGACTCAGAGGTACAAGGGGAATAGTGGCAGGCTAATTTGCTGTCAAGTAACCGAACAATCTGAAGGCATTTTTGGGTCTGGCCCTTGGCTATTCTCCTGAATTGAGCCGGTTATATATATATATATATATATATATATATAACTGTTCTATGTTTTTTTTTCAAAAAAAAAAAAAACTCGTAGGTTATGGGTTACGTTGCAACGCCTATATCAGAAAATACCATCTCCAATTTTCAGCAGAGTTTTTATATATAAAAATTAAAAATCTATTATGAAATTTAGATTTTCATGTTCAATCTAGCAATAAGATTTTCGTTCTTATTCATAAGAAAAAAAAATATAGAATTTTCATGCTCAAGTATTTCATTCAAGTCTCCAAAAGCGTGATGTGATGATAGAGGACTTGTGATCTACACAGCAGATCTCAAGTTCGAGTTACGGCGTATATTTCTTGTAAGAGTCTAGAATAGTCAGGGTATTACTCGGTCATCTGGACCCATAAAATATGTTTTTTAAGTGTAGATTTTACTCACATCCAAAAAAAAAAAAATCTTATTCAATTTAATTGATCATTACTTAATAATTGTAGTGATTCTATTATGGAATGATATGGGAGCTGTTTAGGCATTAAAATCTTATTTTTGACTCTTAATCACTTGAAAATTTAATTAAACTTTAGTTTTTTTTATATACATACATATACATATAACTACTGAAGATAATAATTCAATTGGAAAAAAAAAAAAAAAAACTATGACGTGAAAAATATAAAAAGAAATAAAAAAGAAAGGTGAGTGTTGGGGACCCCTTCGCTTTTGTCTTATCTTTTCGTGAACAGTCACTATAATTGGCAAGAAAAACTATGTGCTCGAAAGCGAGGGGAGGCTTAGCTCATTAGCAGCCAGAAAAGAAAGAAAAGGATTTCTCGCATGTCTAGAAGTTTCTGCCAAGCTAGAAAAACTATGTGATGTTCTTCTATTATTGTTGATGAATTTTCATTTCACAGCCATCGAAATCTAGTTTGTTAATTAGGGTTTATATGTATTGCAATTGATTTGCGAAACTGTTAACGCCCAAACAATTAATTCATATTTTCGATGCGATGCACAGTATAGTGCTCTGTGCTGATGAACACAGTCTAAATGATAAAATCAATTCTAGCTTGTGCCAACTTGCAAGAGCGTGTGGGTCCTTTCTCTAACCTTCTTCTCTCTCACTCACCTATCGATCGATCGGTTCTTGATGAATGGGATGCGAATCTCGACACAATCAGAGAAAGGTCCCAATTGGATAAAACCAACTTCTTTCTACAACCCAGCACATATGCCTCCATGCAAAGGGAAGTCATCGGAATGCAGAGATCAAACTGTGGATAGAGATTTGCATGTGTAAGATTACATGTAGTCATCATTTTGATAATGTGAAACAGCCGTACAAAGGGCATGTCTCTGTTTTCCGTATGAAAGATTCTTCATCTGTATCGTGCAATTACTTTCTGTGTGGTGTCACGCTTCTATTTGTGTCATGTAGCGATCAATTTGTGATTTTAGAAACCGCCCGAAATATCTAGCAGAACATTCTCCTTTTCTCTTTGCTATACCAACAATGCCAATCCACCCAGAACCCTTCAAATTGAACCCTATATATACGAGTCTCATGATATCAAGAACTCACGACAAAACAACTTAACTTCCCATATCAATATATATCCCTTGCTAGCTCACAGTGCTCTCCAGCTACTGCAGCTACACATCATCTGTTTCTCTCCTGCTCGATCGGTTTTGAGGCTTCTAGCTAGCCAGGTAGCTTGTTATCAAACTCGCCTAGTCCTCGGCATTAATTTCTTTCTCGGTGATCTGGAAATGGAGAGGGTGACAAACTTGGCATCCGAGAGACCAGTTGTGATCTTCAGCAACAGCAGCTGCTGCATGTGCCACACCATCAAGACTCTCTTCAACGAGTTTGGGGTGAACTTTGCTGTCCATGAGCTCGATGAGATGCCTAGAGGAAGGGAAATCGAGCAGGCACTCTCCAGGATTGGATGCCCAACATTGCCCGCCGTGTTCATCGGTGGTGAGCTTGTGGGTGGAGCCAACGAGGTGATGAGCCTGCACCTTAATCGTTCCTTGATCCCAATGCTTAAGCGTGCTGGAGCATTATGGGTTTGATCCTTCGGTGGACCGACCCAGCTACGCATCAGGCACTAATTAACCAAATAAACTATATATGAAACATGTTCTGGTTACATATATATATGCTCATGCATGAATAAATCTATATATAAATCATGCTATATATAGGTGTCGGATGAGTACTAAAGTATAGTACAGCTACTGTATGTAGTTTGTGCCGAGAGCTAGTTTACGTGCGTCTACTCCTTTTTGTAATGCAATGCTGCTATTATATATGTGCTTTTTTGGCTAATAAGATTGCAGTTTGCATATATTTAAACATATGATATGAATGCCTTTTGTTCTAAATTTTTGGTGCTCCATGATGCATTCTCTTTTCTTTTCTTTGACGAACGTGATCGAAATTTCTAATAAAAATATTAAAATGAGACCTCCTGGCCATAAATATTATTAAGACCAATATGACCACATGAAGGAGGAGGAAGAAACATCAAGGAACTGGTGCTAAGAGTAATTCACAGCAACATAAACCAAGACAGTATTCAAATGCCAGGAAAAGAACGAGATCTTGATCTTGTTAATTTACCTCCGTTAATCCCCTGCATTCAAGCATTGAGTGGATGAAATTAATGACCTGGCAAACTAGGGTTTTTCTTAGCTAGACCTTGAGGGTTTCACGATAAATAAAAATACGCTATCTTATATAAAAACAAAATTGCCACATGCAGTATTGATTCATTTATTTTGTAAGATTTATATACTAATAATTGTTCAGTTTTTTTCTCGCTCGCTCATATGCAATTACTACAAGGGCTTAATTAATTTGTACGTGCTTAAGAGAGAGAGAGAGAGAAAATGTTCTTCAAGGAATTTTTACTCCATCCACTCGAACCAGCCTGTGTTGAAGGTTTGGATAATGTTCTGCACAAGACACTTGTGCAGTTCGTTTGCGAAATGCATTATCGTGTATATAACTATATATATATATATATATATATATAGGCTCTACCTTTTTACCTCCTCGATCAAAATGATCGCCTACCGGGGTTCGCCTTAAGATGTTGAGTTCTTCAACCCAATTTTCAATATTAAATACGAAGGGCTTGTATGTTTTTTTTATTTTAAATTAATTTTTTTTAATGATTTTATATTATTTTAATGTGTTGACATTAAAAAATAATATATATATATATATATATAACCGAAAACACAATCTTCATTCTCGCTTGTCTTTGAAGGGTTTTATGAGTTAATTAATTGTGTGGGTGAGGAGAAGGGTGGCTGTGGATTATACGGGGAGGGCTCGCTCTAATCTTATGTCCTGACACTGTTTTAGAAATACTTTTTAAAATATTTGAATTTTTTATTTTTTATTTTAAATTATTTTTTTAATGTTTTTATTGATGTGTTATGTAAAAAATAATTTTAAAATAAAATATTATTTTAATATATTTCTGAATAAAAAATATTTTTAAAAATATATTTAATCAAGTTTCCAAATACACATTAGCTTCTCGTTTTGCAATACTGGGCCTTAAAATATTAAAACCCAAACAGGTTAGTCCAATAAAAAAAGTCGATGTCTTGGAGAGAATTGACATTGCTTCCGTTTGTTTGCTTCGCCGCTGAGTGTTTTAAAATATTTTTTTATTCGAAATTATATAAAAATAATATTTTTTTATTTTAAAAATTTATTTTTGACATTAATACTTTAAAATAATTTAAAAAAATATAAATCAAAAATATTTTTGAAATATAATATCAAATAGACACTTAGTAAGCGGATTATTATCAATTCCAGATCTAGATATATTTTTTAAGAAAATAAAAAAAATTATGTTGACTGGTTACATATGTACGTTTGATTTTATATTTAAATTTTTTATTTGTTTTTAATTAAAAAAATATTAATGTTTTTAAATTATTTTAATATGTTAATTCAGGAAAAAAAATGTTTTAATATATTTTAGAAAATAATCAATATTACATTCTCAATTACCCTCTTAAATCTCGTCGTCAAATCAGTTTTATCTGGTTAATATTCGAACCATTAATCTATTAATTATTTTTTTTTAAAAAAAAAAGGACGAAGAGGGAGAGCAATTTGGTTGGAGAGAATATTTTTTATTTATTTAGAAAAAATAAATCGGCTAGGGCTTTGTTTCATCATGTTATAAAAATCATATCGTGTACAACAACTGTTCGAAGAGATTCGGTCCGCTATCAAAACCCAAGTCCCAAAGGCCGTTTCTGTGGCCACTTGTCTCGCGCAATAAATGTGCATGTGCATCTCCCTCTCCCTCTCCCTCTCCCTCTCCCTCCCACAGTTTTCGTGTACTGCTATTGTAATTATTACATCTCACCAACGGCCATCCATGTGTCTGTCGGAATTGGCTACATCACAGAATCTTCTCCCAACCACATCTTCTTATCTCAGTTCAAATATCTTCAAAACAGTTTTTGTTTTCATGATAAGTTTTAATATTGTAATTATATTTAAAAACATTCCTTTTGCATTGCTTCCAATATTAAAATATATTTTTTATTTAAAATTATATTTTTTGAATAAATGATTTTTATATATTAAAAGTTATTTTAAGCATGTATTGATTTGATTTAAAAAAAAATAAGAATTGCATGAGTTGTAAGGGAAATTAAGACAAGAAAATGAGATAGATAATGACAATAGCATATATCAGTAATAATTTAAATATTTTTCAGCTAGTCTCATGACTAAATCTTTTTAATTTTATATCTTCCCTTTTCTTATAAGGTAGATAATACTTGCTTACTACAAATTTTATTAATTTGCACTTTTTATTTCATATATGCACACACGTGTGTGAGAGAGAACGTCATTTAACAATCATATATTAATTTTTATTTGATTAATGTGATTGTCAAATATCGCATGAAACTTAATTTAAATAAATAAAATATAATTTAAGAGTAGTTTAGAAATAGAACGAGCCATTAGCCTGTGTTCGGTCAGTTAGAAATTATTTTTTTATCTCGTTTCAATATATATAATTTTTTTGGTATTGTATTTTGATTTTGATTTTTTAATTTATTTTCGATCCTTTTATTTTTTCGGTCTTTCTAGGATAGTTCTTAATATTTTGTTTCTATTTATACATCTATACTCTTAATTTTAACTTTTAATTTTTATTGTAATTTATCTTTCTATTAAATGAAGCTTGTGTTAAAAACAGAGTAAATTTAGTTTTGGTAGCGTGCAATGAGAGTGAATCTTTTGTTGTTAGTGATTTGTTATCTTTTTGTTTTTTTGCATTCGTTTGTCTTGGTATATTTTTAGTTTAAAGTGATTTTTATTTAAAAAAAATTAAATAATTTTTTATTTTATTTTTTAAGATTTATTCTTCAAATTATTATATTAAAACAATTTCAAAACACTATTAATTTGAGATTTAAAAAAAAAAACTTAGTTCATTTTTTAGTATATTTTAAGGCATTAATATTAAATAAATATCAAAATATATATTTAGCCTCACATATTTTTAAGAAAAAAATACCTTTAAAAAAATTGAATATATAATCGTTATCAAATGTCTTATCTGTAATAAATTGAATATATAAAAAACTAAATAATCAAAAGGTTTGTAGGTTGATTATTTCTCTCAGATGTATAATATCATAAAAAAAATCCAGAGCCATTAACATTTTGTTTACATGTTAAAAATGTGGTTTTGGTAGTGGCGAAGCGCAAGACAAGTCACTCGTATATTTTTTCACTGTATATAATTTGGTCTAATTTTTTCACTTGTTTTGGCTTCGAATATTTTTTGTTTACGTGGTATTAGATATGAAATGTCATCCATAAAAAAACCACAAAAGTCAATTTTTAACAAAAACAACATAAAAACAACAAAAATAAATAAATGACAAAACAAAAATAAATATTATTAGCTTTAAAAAAATCATTTCACTCTAAGAATAAAACAAACAATGGGAAAAAAAATAAGAAAGATCAATTTTCAAATTAAAATTTAAGGCCTAAATTCAAAAAAAAAAAAAAACATAAAACCTCAACAAAATAAAAAATAATAAAAATTATAAACAAAAACTAAGAGTATGTACATATAACATGGACAAAATAGGGAATATTTCAAATATATATATATATATATATATATATATATCAAATATAGCAATTAAAATAAAATAAAAATTTTAAAGTATAAGGACCGAAATAAAAAACAAATATATGATTCATTTCAATTAAAGAACAAAATTGAAAAACTCTAAACTTTTATACCGAAAATATTAAGGGAATTAAAACTAATATCAAAATTAAAAGAATAAGGACCGAAATCAAACAAAAATATATAATTACTTTCAATCGAATGACAAAATTGAACCAAATCTACACTTTTATACCAAAAATATTAAGAGATTTCAAACCAATTCCAAAATTAAAAGAATAAGGACTGATATGAAATCGAAATATATATCAATTTCAATTGAAAAACGAAATTGAAACAATTCAAAACTTATATAATAGAAATAAGGATCATACAAAACAATCCAAAGATCATTGCCTGAAATAAAAACACCATAAACAAAGCGACTTGCTGTGTAATTTAGCATGCATGAGAGACAAAAGGGGGGGGGGGGGGGGGGGGAATCAACCTGTCGCCGTCACGTGAACTACCGTGTGACGCCATGCACCAAACCAAGAGCAAAAGGACATGGTGGTGGCCGTGGAGACATCGGATGAGCATTTTTCACCATCGGACGACGCTGCACGCTCCAACCGAAGAGTGTATGAGGCTGAATACCGTCGGTGCGTCTGGCAGACACTAACTATATTGGGCAAAAAATAATAATATAAAAATGGTAATTTACACTTCTACAATCAACTCTTGGATTTTATCTTATACGAGGACATATCTGTATATATACATTTTCAAAAAATACAAAATGCCTGAAACACCCCTGGAGGCAACTCTTGTGTTTTGTCTTATTTGAGGGCAAAATGGTTATTTTACTATGTAATGAATTATGAAATTACAGTGACACCCCTGGCGGAAACTCTTGGTTTCTGTCTTATTTAAGGGTATTATGGTTATTTTGTTATACAAAGAAATGTAAAAAATTGAAAACACCCCTGAGTCCAAAGCTAAAATTACTATGCGCAGAGAGGTAAAATTGTAATTTCACTATTGCTACAGTAATTTTGCTAAAATGAAAGACTGGTCCAATTTAGCTTATTTCTTAATTGGCTTGTGCATTGACACTATGTTGTGATTAGATTTTTTAGGGTATTTGGTGGTTGTTTTTTCAAAATATTTTTTTATTATAAAATAAATCAAGATAATATTTTTTATTTTTTTTAAAAAATATTTTTGATACCAACATATCAAATTTTTGTTAATCTTTGTTTAGACTGCAACAAAGACTTAATGGGTTTATAAATTAAGGAATTAAAAATAATATGTGTATTTAATAAAATAAACTAAAAATATATCTGAATTGATAAATTATTAAAAAAACTTGTTAGTATTGATTAAATACTAAAACAAAAGTTAACTCTCCTTGTAAGAACAAAAGTTAACTCTCCCATAGTCAATTTTGCTTCTTTTCCCCTTTCTCTCTCTCTCCTATAACGGCAAAATACATGTCAGTCCTTTAAGTTGTTGCATGTTTCAGTCCGGTTCCTGGTATTTTAATTTCGTTTCGCTTCTTGATTTCTTCAATAAATTTTTTGATTGTTTTCAATAATACCTTTGAATTGAAATTGATCATATATATTGTTTTTTTCATTTTAGCCCTTATTTTTTTGATTTTTGGTTCCTTTAATTGCTCAGGGGTCTACATATTTTAATTTTGTTCTCTAATTGAAATTGTTCATCTATGTTATTTTTCATTTCAGTCCTTATTCTTTTTTTTAAAATTACACGACTATTTTTTTATATCCCTTTGTTTTTTTCGGCCTCAAAGTTTTGATTTGCTGTAATTTTGTCATTCAATAAGAATTAATTATATATTTTATTTTTTTTGTTTCAGTCCTCATATTTTTAATTTTTTATTTAATATTAATTTATTTGTTTTTTAGGTCCTTCTTGGACAATGTTTATTTTTACCCATATTATGCATCTATGCTTTTAGTTTTGGTTTTTACTTTTTTTAGCTTTAACTTTCTTGGGATTTTATTTTTATTCGCTTTCGTCCTAAAATTTTAATTTATATTAGTGATCATTTTAAAATTAATATTTTTTTTCCTTTTTCCTTTGTTTTTTGTGTGCTTTCTATTATTATTTATCTGTTTTTTTTGGATAAATCCTAATAGAGAAAATTTGATAGTTTAGTTATCTGAATCTTCTTATTTTTTTTATTGATGATGATAATTTTATGCTGATAATTTTGTTGAAGTCTATAGAACAAATAAATTCATATCAATTTAAAATTCATGTATTTTATTGAATACTGTGTTTCATGTAAATTCTATATAAATTTATTATTTAGCCTATATCTATAGTATAATAAAAAAATCTTATACTATTAATATTTTTTACGAGAAATTGTTAATTATTTTTCGTGAGGTTCTAAATAATAAAACCAAGCACATTTGAGTCTCCAACTCTCTCCATCGACTCAGCTAAAGCTCAGAGATAGAAATCAATCATTATTATCTACTGCCAGTGCCATTTCTCACTTTTCCGAGTAAAATACACCACAGCTAGTCCTTCTTTCGTTTTATTGTCTCATCTTTCGTTCCTTTTCGTTAGCAACCAACCCAACTTAACTTGTTCTGTTGTGCCTTGATATGTTAGTTTGAAACTACTAGGAAGGCTTTTGGGTTCTTTCTTCTGTTTTTTAGTGGATTCTACTTCCACAGATTGTCTTGGCTACTAGTATGTGCTGGAGGTTATTTTGGGTCTTTTTTGTTGATGGTAATGTAGTTGCATTCTTGATTCCTTTTTCCTTTTCTTTCTCTCTTTTCTAAAGGGCTCTTTAAGCTGTCGAAGTGGAGCAGAAAGATCTGTTTTTGAGCAAAAATGTTTGGTTTCTCTAAAAGACGCATGAAACTTGGCAGGTGGGTTCTTTTTATTTAAGCTTTTTTATCGTTGCATTTTTTTATTGTAAATTACTTTATTGATTTAAGAGTTGTAGAAGACCATAGATTTCAATTGGGATTTTAAGTTAGATTGTTTATGGTCTGTTTCTAAATTTAGATGTCAGTGATGTGTTGTTTCTTGTTACTTTCAGGGTCAAGAAGGTGCAACTCTCTGATTCTTCACCAGGGATTAGAAGTCCGATTAGACCCCCAAAGCGGATTATTAGTAATAATAATGCTAATGTAAGATTCTTAGCTTGTGTTTTTGTGGATTGGGATTAATGGGATTTGTGCACTGTGGTTATATGTTATAATTGTGTGTGTAGAGTGAAGGTGTTGCACTTGCTGCTAGTAATTCTGATGAGCTTGATTATCATTGCTCCTCTTCTGCTCCGCCGGTGATTAGTAGCTCGACAGCTGGGAATGCTGAGAGCTGGATGGTGTTGTCTATTTCCGGGGATAAACCTACCCCTCGTTTCAATGTAAGGTTATTTAATGGGTTCTTTTTCTTGTTTAGAGTGTTTAATAGAGTGCATTGTTAATGTTATTCCTTATTTGTGGTGTGTTGGAAGTTGGCTTATTTTTCCTTGAATAGCATGCAGCAACCGTCATTGGGAATAAGATGATAGTGGTTGGTGGAGAATCTGGAAGTGGATTGTTAGATGATGTACAGGTAGAGAGTGTTTTCTCGCATGCCATTGATTTTTTATTGGCGTTAACTGTGTCCAGAGTTTAATGAATAAATAGGACACGTCACTTACATTCCAAGAAAATGGTGTCACCAGGCAATCTAGACTATGATCATTCAAATGTCATTTGAGAATTTCTTGAATTTTCAGAAGTTGCAAACTTTGGTATGGAGGCTGATATGCTTCCCCCCTCTCTTTCCAGGTTCTTAAATTTGACCAATTCACCTGGACTTCAATTTCATCAAAGCTTTACTTGTCACCCAGCAGTTTGCCATTGAAGATCCCAGCTTGCAGAGGCCACTCTCTGGTATAGTCACGCAGCTTATCTAGCTTTCTAACTCCATTTGTAGTGCTTTGCATCGTTTAATTTCTAACCTTACTGTTTCTTTATATTACTTGGCATAGGATGATATTTCCAGTTAAATACCTCATTTAGATAAAAATAAAATAAAATAAAAATTGGGGTGCAAATTATTTTCAAAATGATAGACATAATTTTTATCACAAATGTTTCACGTTCACTACAGTTAGGAGTAAAGTCACTGATGCCCTGCAAAGAAAATTGAAGTGATGGTATGTTGTTTGCTGAGTCTATAACTGAAATCCTAATGAGAGTGGATGAAACAAACAACGTATTTCTCCAAGCTTTCCAGTATGACACATTTAGTTAAAATCTTAATATATAAAATGATAGATACATTGAGTGACAGATGGAATTTAAAAAGGTTATTATCTCCTCTTCCTTGTGCATATGTTACTTTAGCTTTACTTGACATGTGCTGGTTTTTCTCCATAATGAAGAACTTCCAGTAGCTGCATCTGCGTTTTCTGTACTGTTTTTGTGTGCAAGTTTTTCATCTTGTGGAGCTTAAAAAGCTACTAGTGGCTGAAGTTTCTTTCTGCTGCTGGTCTGCCATAGGTTTCTTGGGGGAAGAAGGCACTTCTTATTGGAGGAAAAACTGATCCAGCAAGTGACCGAATTTCTGGTCAGATCTCCATGTTTACCACAACCATGTTGTTGTTACTTGGTTTTCAAGCATGATCTGGAATTACAGTAATGTCTTTCTTGCTTTTGCAGTGTGGGCATTTGACACAGAAACTGAGTGTTGGTCCCTTGTTGAAGCAAAGGGAGATATACCGGTATCCTCACGGACAATCTAATTTGTTATGACATTTTATATTCAGACCTCTCTGACCAAAGATTTGTTACTGGAAATTCATTACAAGCCCTAACTTGTTACCCCTCATTTATATCTTCAATCTATCAATTTGAGATTGCAGTTTGTTGGAAAATCTGAACCTAAATGAGGAGCAAGTGGAACTCCACACAAACTGGTGTACACTTTCCTAACAAAAAACTGTCTTCTTAATGCAGATTGCACGCAATGGTCACACAGTGGTCCGAGCAAGCTCTGTTTTAATTTTATTTGGGGGTGAAGATGCTAAAAGGAAAAAATTAAATGATCTTCACATGTTTGATCTCAAGTCTTTCACGTGGCTCCCTCTGCATTGCACGTGAGTTGGTTTTGGTGCACTATCTAACAATCTATACATTATAGATATTCATGAAGGTTTCAATAGCCATTGCTTTGTCTGAACAGAGGAACCGGACCATCTCCGAGATCCAACCATGTAGCGGCTCTTTATGATGATAAAAATTTACTTATATTTGGAGGAACTTCCAAGTCCCGGACTCTGAATGACTTATATTCACTTGATTTTGAGACGGTGTGTAAATTCATCTTAATTCCATCATGCTGATTATTGCATGCTAATCAAATAGATTTCATATTACATTTTGATATGTAAAATCATTTTTCTCAGATGGTATGGTCGAGAACAAAGATACGGGGCTTCCATCCATCGCCAAGGGCTGGGTGTTGTGGAGTTTTATGTGGAACTAAATGGTACATAGCAGGGGGAGGAACTAGGAAAAAACGTATGCCTCATAGATAAGAAGCAAATGCTCTCCTTCCATCATTTGACCTTTTTCTGATAAGTTGCAACTTTATGAAGAATCTGCATCTGTGTGTTAGAGTTACATGTAATCTCTAAAGCTCTTATTATTGTTTGACTTCAAAGGGAGAAACATATTTTATTCATCAATACTGGAGTTCCTGGTTTGGTTGATAGTGAATGGAGTTAGTGTTATAGGATAAATAAGCTTTTATGCCACGTGTTATGTATCTCTAGCTCATAGTATTGTGATTTGATGTACCATACTGCATTATATTTTGGTGTTTCTTCTGTAAAGTATCATAACTTAACTTGTTAGCATCATTTGACCTTTTTTCTAATAAGTTGCAACTTTATATGCAGAATCTGCATGTGTGTTAAGAGTTACATAAGTAATATGTATGCTTGCTTTGTTTACTTAACTTTTTTCCTGTGTCTCTCTAAACAAAAAAATTTAGTAGCTTTCATTGGTATTCTGCTTATGCTGCTGAATAATGTTTCCTTTAATATCTACAGGGCACTCAGAAACTTTGATTTATGATATACTGAAAATGGAGTGGTCAGTGGCATTTGCATCACCCCCATCTTCTATCACTACCAACAAGGTGAAGCATAGATGACCAATCCTTGCGCTTTTTCTAGTTGGTGAGCAATCCACAAAGATGTGGATTCAATGCTCATCTGCCTTGAGGGGGTGAACTATAGCATCTAGATAATAAGAAATTAAGAATAATAATTCCTGACACCATGCGCTGAATTTTGTTTTAAGCAATCTCTGTTGGATGACCATGCAATTGCCTTGTCCCATTTGAAAATGTTCTAAATAAGTATCTATCACCAGGCTCAGCCAGTCAGATGCTATGTATGCGTATGCATCTCCCATCTTTTGTTTGTGAATTAATTCATATTGTTTGTTCCCTTGAAGCAAGAAAAGGGGGATAAAAGGGTAAATATGAGCACTGAATGACACACACAAGGAACTTGATATTGATGCATAAATGCTCTAATGATACGGACTCTAAATGCAAGGTTGACATGCATATGAAATAAATTTAATCAAGATTAGGTGGGTTTTCTGGGTTTTTTTATCACACTAAGGCTAGGTGGATTTTCCGAGTTTTATTATCATTCCTAGATGCATGTTAAAAAATTACTGTTCAGTATTATTTCCTAAATGTGTGGCAAAATGATCTTCATCCTGAGCCTTCACAGAGAATGCTGTAACACAAGACTCAGAATCCTGTGTTCATAAATGATTCAAAATATTGCGTTAAAGACACTCTTTTCAGTACGGTTTTGAGTGTTTTTAAATATCACAATATTTGTTGTTTTCAATATCTCTTCAAGATTGTAGCATGGGGATGCCCTTCTTTCGCATTTTTGTTCTTTTTATCAGAGGTTCTGTTTGAAATATTATTTCTATCTCAGGGTTTCAGCCTGGTACTTGTGCAGCATAAGGAAAAGGATTTCCTTGTTGCTTTTGGTGGAAGTAAAAAAGAGCCATCAAATCAGGTTAGCGACTGAAATGTCTATTAGATATGGACATCATTTCTGCTTTTGGGGTTAGCTGAGATTGTAGTCAAATCTGCTAAACTATTAACTTTGCCTTGTATTTTATTACAGGTTGAAGTAATGGGCATTGAGAAGAATGAATCATCCTCAGGACGTCATTCTGCTCCAAGTAAAGGCCCTGGACGCTTGCTGTTTGAAAAGCGCTCATCATCTACAATGTTGGCTGCGCAACTTGGCATCGGTTCTTCTCAGCGTTCAGCTGAATCCGTTGCAAGACAGAATTTGGCATCTGCAATTGAACAACATGGTTCTGGTAGGAAATCTTTGTCAGATTCATTGTTTGTTGATCCAAATTCTGCTTCCAGAAATGTCTCCCATCGCAAGGAATTTCACCACGAGGAAGAAAACTGCATAGCTGCTAAGACAGCAAGGAGCTTAGAAGATGATAATTCTTCATCACCAGTAAGCTGATATTAATCACCAATTAGTTGTCTTTGCTATTTTTTATTTTACCTCAACTATTTATGAATTCAAACAGTGCCAAAGTTGGTTTTGGATGTTCTTCGTCCTTGATAGCAACTAAATTTCACTGTCTTGGTTGTTTTACATTGCAAAAAAAATACTGTCAAAATAGCTTGGTCAAATCACCAATGGAAAAGAAAGAGAATGAAAATACTGTAAAACTGTTCCTTTCCTTTCTGTGCCATTGTCTGAGGGTAAGATTACACAAGACACCTATATTTATCATTAACAGTCATTATGATGATTTCAGGCTGCAGAACACCGACGTAATTCTGATATATTGATCCAGCCTAACAATCCAGTTGGTAAAACTAATGCAGAGATGTCTAGCACATTTGAAATGGAAACTCCTTTCTCCCATAACCAAGGAATTGGAAACCTTTCAGTAGATAACGAGGATGTAGTATCGTTGGAGAGTGATTGTACAACAGGGGGGGCTCGTGCAAGTACATATCAATTGTACGAAACAGAAATATCTGCTCTCATAAGAAAAAATGGTATGCTTGAAGGACAACTGGCAGCTGCAATGGCAGGTCGAGAAGCAGCCGAGAAAAACCTATCTTCCGTTCTGAAGAGCAGACAGGAGATGGAGAAAAAGTTGGTAGACTCCGTGAGAGAGATGGAGCTGTTGAAAGAAAAGCTGGCTGGTGTTGAGCTAGCTCAAGAAGATGCCAACAGCTTATCAAATATTGTCCATTCTGACAACGTAAGGCTTGAGCATGACGTGGCTTTCCTGAAGGCTGTTTTGGATGATACTCAGAAGGTATTGTACCTGTGATAGTTTTGTCCATATCAAGATGATGGGTCCTTTACAGTCATTTTTACTGATTGGCTACGGGTTGTAGGAGCTACACTCAACTAGGGGAGTCCTTGCAGGAGAAAGGGCAAGAGCATTCCAGCTACAGGTAATAATTCTAAACTAAATACTAGGTTTGATGAATGGAATAACAAAGGTTTATTGTTTGTGATAGATGCTTCACTGTTGTAGTTCATGATCTTGCTATTCTGTCTTGATTGGTTATTAAGTGCATCAAACACCAAATCTAGCAAAATCTTTCAAGGCACTCACTTAGTTGAGCTGTCCAGTTTAGCACCGCTGCCCATGTCTGAGCACTCTAGAGAGAACACTCGAACTCCGCCTCACACTTTCCCCTGGGGATAAGTTCCCACATTAAAATAGTGAAGGTTACCAGCTCCATTTTTTGAATGAATGCAGAGGTCCAGTCACCACCAATTGACTATCCTTCCTGGTAATACATGCGGTTCTTCTTCATGTTCCGGACCAATCTTAGTGTTTAACCTTAGAAACATCACTGAAGTCCTGTATGATTGTATCAACCACTGCCTGAAACAACTGCAACGTTCTGCTTTAAGATCTTCCTTGTTTAATTTGTTCTGCTTTAAGATCTTCCTTGTTTAATTTATCTCACGAACACTGTGCCGGACTTATCATGCAGGTTGAAGTTTTTCATCTGAAACAGAGATTGCAATCTATGGAAAACCGAACATCTACCCCAAGAAAGCCATTCCATGTGCAGTGAGGAAAATAATTGATCAAGGCAGAGGGCATACCTCGCAAGAACCAATTGGATAGCTGCCATTGAGCGCGTCGACCTCAACCAAAACAGCTTACCACCACTATTATCTTCTATACTAGTCTGCTTGCTGCTGTGCGTGGGATGGAGAATCGTTTTGTTGCAATATCACTTTGTAAATATATTTAAAAAAAGTCTAAACCCATGCTTGTTCATTGCTTACTAATATCCTCGGGCTTCAAAAATTCTGGAGAAAATGCAGGCTAGTGTCTAGAATATTATTACATGTAGTAGTACAAGAGCTCTTTTGAAGGTGGAGCTGTGAACTTCAAATCTTGCTGTTTTGGGCCTATGAAATTAAACTTGAACCAATAAAAGATGGGCCTTGATTTGACCACCTAATAGATGTTGTCGTTGATTTTTCAAAGATGAGAACACTTGCATCTGTTCTGTAACCGAAAAAGGAAAATGACAGCGTAATGCACATGCCATTATCTTTCATGTTAGTCATACTAGGGTGTCTGAGTCATCACACGTCAACTCACATCGATCCTTGTATTGTGTGTGTATATATATATATATATATACATACAAGATTAAAATGCGTGGGTGGATTTTTATTGTTCATCCTATGCATAATTGTATATTTTTTCAATTTAATCCTTAATTTTTTTCCCAATAAATTTCATTATAATCAAGGAAATATTAGATATTTATTTTTACCTTTATAGAGTTCATCAAAAAACATATTTCAATTCAGGTTGTTTTTCTATTTCAAGTTGATTTTGTTTTTCAAGGATTGTTTTTGTTTTTTACACCATTTACAAGTTAATCACAATTTCTAAAATGTTTTGATGGTATTTTGGGCCAAAATTAGGTTGAAAACACGTTTTTAACTCAAAACTTCTCAAGCCCTGATTTTTCGGTCATTGTAGTGGCAAGAATCTGGGCAAGACAACGCATTGTCTGATGATTTCTCAAATGAAAAACAGGATGGATGACATGTCACTCTCCCAAGTATAATGAAAAAACAAAGCCCAATGTAACATAACTTAAATGGATTAGGTTTGGCAACGCCTCACCTTTTTTACTCTTTTTTTTTCATTTTTATATAAAAATGATATATATTTATACTAATACTTTTTATTTTATTTTTGGTGTACATAACTTATATTTTTTTAAATAAAGAATTTTTAGTTTTAGATAATATTTCTAATATGTTTAACAATGTAACATATTTTTATTGTTTTTTTTTTTAATTTTATTCTATCAGTTTAATGTGTTTGTGTTTTCTTTTTATCGTTTAATTGATTGGACAAAAAAAAGTGTAAGAAATTATTTATAATATAAATGATGTGACCATTTAACTGTAAATTCTCTTACTGTTCATTTTCTCCCAATTTATTGTGGATTATAATTGTGCTTTTTGGAAGAAAAAAAATATTATTTGGATCCTTAAACTTTTTCCTTGCACAAGTTACAATTTTTCTAAATACATTGAATGAATTAATTAACATGCAAAAAGATCACTAGATTGCTACACGATATATATTTTTACTAGCTATATTGCACACGCATCGCTGGGTGCATGCATGTGCATATGAGCTTATATTTGGACATTTAAAATATGATAAGCCTACATTAAATTATTTACTAATGAAATTACAGACCATGGAGCAAACAAGAGTAAATTGATGTTAAACTTTGTTGTGCAGACACAAATTCCTTTTTGCAAGTCCAACTTTTGGCTTGCAAAATATCATAAAAGTAAGTCAATTACTAATCGAGAAATACTCAATCAACACCAACAAAATTGTTTATAGATTGTTGCAGAAACAAAGAAATGCTTAGGGAAACAACAAAGCAAAAACTCCTTTTCAAAATGAGAGTCAATCCATTCCCTGCTAATTTCCCTATGCCAAAATAACAGTGCAAGCTATCAAATTAAATGAAAAAAGATGATGATATTCAACCAAAAAATGTTATAAATAAGAAGAAGAAAAAAAGGTTAGTGTGCAAAACAACCTTTGTTGAGGGAGAATGTGTGACTTCCTATTTTTTAGCTAATTGTCCAAATTCTTCATCAAAAATGATTGTTTTATGCTTCTCATGACTAGAAAATTCAGAAAAAGAAAAAATTAATTATATATGCAAGCTTATTTTAAGAAAATACAGGAGATGTAAAGAAATAAAATGTTATGAAAGGCTTATGCAAAGATTAAAAGCATTAAACTCAATTTATAAAGAGTCGTAGAACCAGATTGTTAAGTACTATTAAAAGGTGATTGCAAGAGAAAAAAAAATGTAAGGTAAGAAAACAAAACCCTATGAATTTGAAAGGATTTTGTTCAAGATTCAGAAAGAAGAAGAAGCTTGGAACTGAAGCTCCAAATGAGATTTGGCACTTCGATCTCTCCATAAAACAGAAGAACTAACCATGTGGATTGATGAACTGCACACCCTACCTAATTGATGATACATGTAGGTTCCTATTAGAAATTAGTTTATTGTTGGCTTATTCGTTATAGGCAGTGTTAATCGTGTCTGTTCTTGCTTCCCTTCCTTACTCGCCCAAAAAAAAAACAAAGCAATGAAAAATCAAGACAACCCTCACCTAACTATACGCAGGTCTGAATTCATTAAGGGCAGAACCGACAATACACTGTCACAATCCACAGTAAAAACACTCTTAAGCTACAGTGCGGCAAACAAGAAAATAACATGTTTTTTTTTTGTTAAATATGGCATGCATGTGGAATATAATAAATTATTAAGGAAGACAAAAACATATAGCATAGGCATTACCTCGTGATCATAAATAGGAGAATTGGTAGTTTTTCACTAGGGACCTAACCTTATACGAGCCCACTATTTTTTCTTTGTTAGTTATAAACCTTGATCAAAGTTCACTATGTAAACACTAGAAGAAACTTTTAATTTTCCGATGAGATTGGAAGTCCATTATTATATATATTCTATGTTCATAAAAAGAGAGTTGTGTTTTTTCATTGTGAGAAAAAAAAAAACCTTTTTTTTGTTTAAATACTGAGAAGATTCTCTTTTCAATGTGGGATAAAAAAATCTTTTGAAAATATCATTTAAAATTCATTATTTACAACACGTATAACTGACATCCACATGAATTCTTAAAGTGAGAAATTATAACCCTATTTTTTTTACTTTCTTTGGTTCACCCGGGATAATAACTATGGTACTAGGTTGGTGTTATATTTGTTAATTATTTTTAATATTTTTTGTCTCAACTTTATCCTTCAATATTGGATTGGTTAGGAATAAACTATATGATTTATTTTCTTTTATTTATAGAGTTATCATTATCTCTAACAAGTTATGATTTTTAGGTTGACACTCAATTTTATTGCCATATATTGTTATCATATAATTAACAAAATATCATATAAAAAAATAAATTAGTAAACTCGATAAAGTTTATGAGATAGTTTGATAAGGGACTGAGATTGATTCAATGCCATTGTCTCCATAGTTTTTGTTAAAAAAGTTATCTTGAAATTCTTTTAAAAAAAAATTAAATCATTTTTTTATCAATTATCAAGATTACATTTAGATTCATAAAATCAATCAATTTGATTCAGGCTAACTTCTGTGCAGATTAGTTTGAAGCTCAAGTTAGTAAAATAGCTAGGTTGCTAGATTTCAAAATCAAGTAAAACAATTAAAAAATATTAATTCTACTTAAAAAAAATTTATCCTGCCAACGACAAAGCACAAACCAATGAACTAGTAAAACTAAAAGCATGTTGTTTTGGATAAAATGTTTTTTTTAAATGTTGAAATTATACATCTTAGTTTGACCAAGATAGCTATATTAAGAATAATATCTAAAATTATTATTATTATTATTATTATTTTAAAAAAAAAGCTGACCAATTTACAGGTGATTGTCATCTGTGGATGCTTTAATAGTGAACAAAAACAGTGGTACCGAATCAAAATTATTGTTTGCCGTTTTGTTTTTTCTATTGGTACTAAATATTTCGATTTCAGAGCGTTTCGGCGTGCCATTTCAAGGTTATACTATTCATATATAATTAATTAATTATATATGTGAAAAAACTTAAAAAGCAAATAAAATAAATATAATTTTTATTTTTATTTTTTATAAAATCAAAGTTGACACAATTTTATTTTTTTATAATATATATTGTTTAATTTTTATTATTTTTATTTTTGCATTTTCAATATATCTCATAAACAATAGTAAATATATATAATAGTGTGTGTGTGTGAACCGAATATATATATATATATATATATATATATATAATAGGTCAGTGAGCAGGAGAGGTGTCATCATCTCGATCACAAATCAATTAAATCATAGGTAACATCAGACAAAAAACACAACTTTTGGCCATGAGCAGGAGAGGCGCGGGAATGAATTTTTTCCCTTAGCCGGAACGGCACGCCAGGAGTAATTCAAGAATGTTTCGGCAGGTATTTGACCGGTATTTCCGGTAGGGAGCGGTATTTAAAACGAGAGAAACAATACTGTTTTGTCTCTTTTTTTTGCATTGTACGAAATGTTTCGGCCGAAACAGAACGGTATCAATAACCCTAATTTTATCAGATAATAGAACACCATCAAAAGCAAGCATAGAATGATATCAAGTTAACCAAACAAGCTGACTTGCAGTAGCAGACATCATCAACAGCATTGATGTCTCCATTTATCCCACATTCTTGCCATAGGTTTTCCTGCAAGATAGCTGTGCATCAACCACAAGTCTTAGTCTTTTACAGCTCAGTGCTTTTTTTAACTGCCATCTCAACCCTTTCTGCATTGATAGCAGATTGCCTGCAAACCCTAGCATTCTTGCTCCTCTCATTGTCATCAACATGGCCTGTTCTGAAATGGCGATGGAGCCGGCCACTCTTCCTTTCCTCCCTAGCCTGTTCGGTCATCTGCCAATCAACGCACTCCTCCTATGCATCTTGGCATATCAGCTCCATAAAACACTGCAGAAAAAAAGATGATTATTTTGCAAGTTTACATTATACTTGCCTCGCAGTTAAATCCAGAACACGAACCACTTTCCAATCATCCTGTAGTAAAAGAGATAGCAACACTTTGCATCCTGTTTTTCTGAAATTACAACATGCTATATATAGATTTGAAAAATACACCAATGGCCTTCAGGAGGAGTTTATCGCCACATAATTTCTAGATCAACTCGTTTGAATTTAGGACCAGAAAATACATCGAAAATTAATGATAGAAAGGCTCTGGGATCAGAACTTTCCCCACTCTAGATCACAATTGAAACAATGGCATACAAACAACTGGTTGAAGAAAATATTTGATTCTCATTCCTACACCATCAAGCAAAAGAGCTCTACAGAACCACCTCGATTTCCAGTTCCATGCAATTTGAATGCTTTAATTGTTGAAATAAGAGCTCGGTCAATTGGCAGCATGGCAATTATTGCTGAGTCCACCAGTGATGGTTTTTTTCTCAACCAACAATCTTGGTGCTGATCCCGTGTAAACTTACAAGATTACTTTTATAAGAGATCAGTCTCTTCTTGGTCTCCATCGGCATCCTCAACCTCATTTTCTTCATCTTCTTCAGGCGCGTCTGGATCCACCCCCTACAGTAAGTAACAGTTAGTTGCTAAATACGATTTTCTCCAAGACCCCCAACCCCACCCCAATTCAGTTTTCTAAGTACATTTTGCCTGGTCAAATACACTTGTTAGGCAGTGCAGAAACTGAAAACAAAAAATGTTTTACAGACCTTCATCTGTTTTTCCAAGCGCTCTAGCCCTTTTTTTGCAGCTTCATTCTGTGGGTTTATTCTGCAACCACAGTTTTAAAGTGTGGGTATTAACAGCAACGTGACATGATGCATTGTTGGGAATCAACGATAAAATGTAGACATTCAGGTACGGAATCTCAGATTCTAGATTAAAGAAATCAGAGTGTATCTTTAATGCTCTACCTTAATGCAGCCTGATAATGTGACAAAGCGTCTTGCAGCATATTAGTGGCAGCAAATACTTGAGCCAACTTGACATGAAGAGAGTCATCTGCCCAATCCTTGAGATATCGCTCAAGAAGACATACAGCATCTCCATTTCGACCCTCAATGACATGAAGCTCAGCCAAAGCTAATGCTGCACCAAGGTAACCAGGTTCCAGCCTCAGTGCTGACTCATAAAACTTTTTTGCCTGTTGAATTTGACGTTAGATAGCCTTCTTTAACCATAAATTTAGAGATGGGCACTCATGAGCTGATGAGTGGCGATCCTTGACCAAAAGAACAGAAATTTAAAATGATATGTTACAGCTTTACCTTCTCTCTTCCACCAGAGTTACTAGCGTGTACATCCCCTACTAATTTTAGAGCCTTTGCAGACTGAGGCATGGCCTTCATTGCCTCCCTTGCGGCATGCAGAGCCTCTTTAATTTTGGAGAATGCCAAATAAGAATGAACCAAACCTGAAATTGCAATTGATCCAATTATTCCAGGATTGTTTTCCTTGTTACCATTCCATTTAGTTTGCATATGTAAGCCAATCATAAATATACATGGAAATTATGCAGATGAATAATTGAAGTTCTGTTCTTATTATTTATTTATTATCTTACAGATTGTACAGTTGTACCTTGATATGAACGGAGATCAGCTCTTAATTCTTGAGCTCCCCTGAAAGCAATTACAGCTGCTTCTGGTCGCTTTAGTGACAAGAGCAAAGTACCCTGATATCAGAGAAAAGAGTAAATGTTAATTGAGATTTATACACCAGACAGGTATCAACCCACAACAATCTCAAAGACAATTTGGATCAAAACAATATCTGTTCTATCAGGCATAAAATATCTTTTACCTTCATTATGTAACCTGGTATGTGTCTCTCATCAATCCTGATGCTCTGTTTGCAAGAAGAATCAGTGGATTTGTGACATTACAAAGATGGAGAAAAGACTTGTATTATAAGAAAAGCTAGCTAACCTTCTCAGCATAAGACAATGCTCCTCTCTCATCCTTCTTTTCCCACAGGACAGACAAAGCCACAAAAACTTCTGGCCTTGTCGGATCAATGCCCAGCAAATCATGCACCAACTTGTTTAGCTTTGAAAAATCACCCTTGGTCTTTAGAAGCATTGCATACTCATCCATATAAGTTACAACATACGGATCAATTGATCGAACCTGCAAGTTCATGAACTTAGCATGTTTGTGCATGTGCAGACAGTGAACAATTCCTCAATGTGGAAAACATAACTTCTTATACCTTCTCAAAATTCATTATGGCCTCATCATTCTTCCCAATTATGGCTTCAGTCTTAAGACATCAGGTTACGTATTAGTAAAACATATAAACAATTAATACACCTAGCCAGGTTGCACAGATTATAGTATAGCATTTCTTACCCTTGCGATTTCAAGTAATATGTGTATATTATTTGGAAAACGTTGCAAGAGTTCTCCAAAGAGCTCCAAACCACCTGCCAACAAAAGGGAAAGAGCCTAGGAGTAAGAACCTTAATGGATCCATGATTAATCAATAATCAATATAGCTGATATGGCAGAAGAAAACACATCTTGTAATTGGGAAATCCAAGAAAGGAAAGTAAATGATGAACTTATAACAGTTGCTATATAAAATTTCTTCTGTATTCACCTAAAAATATTTGGGATTGTATTCACTAAGATAATCAATTAATAGGAGCTGGCCAGCATTTAATATACCCCCTTTTATTTACTAACCTATTTGCTTTTAAATCAGGCCAGGATGCTAACAATAGAGGTCCCCATCTATAAGTAGTTCTGTTGGCACCAGATATGCATGCATTAGCATACAAACACGCAGATATATCTTTGAAACATAATTATTTTACCTTTATAATCATTTGAAGCAATACAGCACTGGGCCTCAACATAGCGCTGCATACAAATACCAGTTTATAATATAGCAAGCTGGCATAAACAATGCAATGTAAACCAACTGTTAAAAAGTTAACTGCTTAATAATATGAGCTATAGTCTTTCAAGTAATTTTCTTTTTCCATAATATATACTGCCAAGAATGCCACTGGACAAGGGTGTTCATTTATTCTTTGAGATTGGGTGATAGCAACATGGGCAGTATAGACAGGAAATCATTCTTTGTTTGGGCTGTGGTGATTGTGTCAAGAAAGCTCCAATAGCATGGAAGTACCAAGTTTTTTTCTGGAAAGCACCACAAAAGACTTGTGCAGAGTTGTAGCTGCAGTGACTTTTTAGCCACCACAATGCCAAACTGCCTCAGCACTCACTCCAAGGTGATTAATGTGCACAAAATGACAATCCTGGTGCAGTACATGTTTGATTTCATAAGGAAAAGAATGGTGTTCCCATGACCCAAGGATGAACATCTAGTTCTTGCTTTTTTTCTCCCTTTTCCTTGAATGGTGCTTTTGATTGAAGACTGAAATTTAAAACCATCCAAACAAACTTAACACCGGGGAAGCATTTTGTTTTTAAAAAAAAAAAGTTTACTGTGGGTAATGAAGACAAATGCTGATAGTGAAGAACCATAGAGCAGTTAGCAGTTCACAGCAGACCCAAATGTAATCTGTCTCATGCCATACTTACCTGAAGCCAGCGAGTAGAATCGATATGATCAAGTGGAGCTCTCCCACTTCTATTTGATACCTGCAACCATAATAGAAGTGCCTCAAAGATGTCAACGTTATGTTTTCTTTCAAAAAATAGTTTTTTTAATCTCTATCTCTAGTTTTCTCATTTACTCTAAAGAAATTTTTCCATGGAGAAATAAAGAGACAGGTTTATTAGAAACAATTTTTCCAAAATAGAAAACAAGGACCTTGTTTGGCTTAAATTGAAAATATTAAAAGGAATGACCATAAAACATTAGATAAACCAAACAAGGCCCTTTTTTTATAGTAAAGAATTTGGGAAACAACATTTTGGTGTTTTTCAATTTTCTGAAAAAGTGGAGAAAAGGAAACACATTTTCCAAGAAAACAATCTTCACTCAATTAGCAGGACAATCTTTACTCAATTAGTAAACGCATTTTCTTTAGCTTTCTATTTTTTATAAAAAAATCCTGACTCCCACGAGTAAACACAATCCAAACATTTCAAACCCCAGGGTAAAAAGAAAAGGAAGCCATGCAGATTCATTTAAATCTTATTTTTCCATGAACTTGACAAAGCTAAGAGCATCAAATCATTCGTTATAAAATTGAGAGAATCTTATGAGCAGAAGAAACCAACTAACCTGCCACTACATCATGGTTTCATGCGTTTGAAAAATAGAATCCTAGATAAGCCAAATATTCTACTAAATAAGTGTGAGTATTTCCTCCAAAGTATATAAACTGTGAATGTTTTGATAGGAACATGACAATCTATTTATAAGTCAAACAACAAGTAAAAGTTTTCACTTAGATGACTTCTTGTGCCATGTAACCTTGTATAACTATGACAAAGTATAACTAATCCGCAAATTAGAGGGATAGCATGACGAGTATGTCTTATCTAGGATTTTCGCCATGTAACAAGTGATAAAATATGAAAAAGTCAGAATTCATGAAGATAAAAATGATTTTAAAGGGATGGAAGTGAAACATGATTCCACACATACTTGTGGAAAAAACGAAAGTCATCCATAACAAACCTGTGAAAAAAGTGAAATTACATCCTTGGCAGCAACTCCCAGTTCTGCCAAAGCTACGATAGCCTCAATGACAAAAGGGCAATGCCTGCCAAAAATGCACCCAAAAGAAAAATATAAATTGAATATGATAATCTCTCGTGTGAATAAAGGAAAAAAGAACTGTTAATTTGACACAAATAGGTGAGCACGCATGGACAATAATTTGTAAGTCACTGAAAATGTAAGCGATTGTAATTAAAAGAGGTAAAAACATATTGAACATTGAAAGAGAGGAGTGGTCCTAAGTACACAGGAGTCTATAAAACCACAATGTGTTAATTAAATAATCCCGAGGTAATAGAATTTCTCCAAAATTCAATCAAGTCAGAAGCACAATATTTGTTTCCAGACTCTCCAGATATGACATGACAGGACTAACAGAAATCATACCACGAAATTTATAAGCAACAGATTAGCAAATATGCATATATATATATATGTTTACATTTGCTTATCAAGAAGGTGAATCTAAATTAGCATAAGAAATCAAGTCAGTGGATGCAAGCTATTTTAGCTAGTAAGCTTCCCTGGTGCTGGACTCAGGACCAGGGATCAAATAGGATTTTTGGAATTTAACCAAAGGAGAGGCTACCACTTGCATCCAGCCCATGTAACAAAAATTACAAAGCAACTTGACACACCTTAAGCACTCTTTGTAACAAGTGATAGCTAGGCGAGTATGTTTAGAACTTCTATAAAGCTTTGCCATCAATAAACTCATCTGCAAAGTTCTCGCTTTGCTCGGAATTCCTTCCATCTTCAAAATAAACAACCTAATTAATTGAAAGCAAGAAATCATTCATAAAAAAATTCTAAACGATAAAAAACACTACATAAAAAGACCTCAACAAGTGCAGCTCTAGTTTCATTCAATGTGGCATGACATGAAGCGATCTTGAACTTCACCTGCCATTGAGACAAATAAAACAGTAAGAACTCAAAATACACCATACAATCACAGAAATACCATGGTTGCGTTTGGTTATTGTTCTAAGATGGAACGCACAGATACAAATCACATGTTTAGTTGAGAAGACAGACAGAGATGAATTTTTTTTTGTCTTGGATACAAATTTCAAAACAAGATATACTGAGAGACTTGTTCTCCTTCCATCTTTTCTTTTCCGAGACAGTAACCAAATGCTATCAATCAATGTATGTGTAAAAAAGAGATAAATCAATGTACCTCATTTTCATTAATGGCTGAAATGTTAAAAGAATTCGGAGAAGAGGACCTGTTCGATAACGAACTTCGAGAAGTTGCCGAGCTCTGTTTCGGAATTATCTTGTAGTAATGCAATGCTTGCTTATACGTATGCTACAAATATATTCATAAAAAAAACACGCAAAATAATTAAATTCCAGATTCTTCAGATTATTAAAAAGAAAGAAAGAAAAACTTACAATCGCTCTGCGAAACTCTCTCTCGCGAAACAATGCGTCTCCAAGGAGAATCTGAAAACAAAACTTAATTACATTAAAAAAAAATTATCAAAGCTTTAAAAAAAAAAAAAAGAGAGAGAGAGAAACCTGATTTTCGGCTTTGAGCTGAGGGCTGGTTTCCAGACTGACTGTAGCTGATGAGACCAGAAAGCTACCCTGCAAAAGCGAATCATTTTTTTTATTTTTTATTTTATTTTTCAAAAAAAAAAGGGAAATGGAATGTTAATTACGAGAATTTGAGCGGAATTGTAGAGTTCGTGGTCGAGAAGAGCTGTGATTTGATCCTTCGGCACATCCATTTTTGTACCCGAAATCAGACGGAGACTGAAGCTCTATTTTGTACGTAATGTGATGCAAGTACTGTAGAGAAGAGAGTGTGTGCTTTTGGGGCTGAATTTTGAAAAACCAAATGTGCCTCGTCCCGTGCTCTTGCTGGGAGGAAAACCCCAGCCCGCTCTGTCTAAACGACACGTCGTTTATAAAGATCCGACCCAATGCAATGGGTACCGTTTACCCCGACTTTATATTTATGCAATCCGACAGGGATAGAGGCAGGTTTTTCATTGCCCGACTTCTTTCTTTAATTTCATTCCCCTTGCCACGACCACGACCACGACCTGTTTGTGAGTTTCGCTTAATTCGAAATTTGTAAAAAAATATTTAAAAAAAATCAAAAATAATTTTTAATATATTATATTAAAAAAAATATTTTAATACATGAAATGTACTCTGCAGTACCAAACACATTTAATTAATTAGTGTGAACCCAATGATGCTGGTTTACGGGAGTCACTTTCATAAATTCATTTATATGTGAATTAACTAATTAAGATATTAAATAATTTATAAATTTCACTACGATTCCGGTTAGGATAAAAAATATTTATTTGTGTTATAAGAAGAAGAAACAATTAACATAGAAGAACATAAATATTCAAAGTATAATTAAAAAAATAAGAGAAATATCTTTCTTATTATGAATTTTTTTTCTCTTCAAGTTCTAAGAATACAAGACAAGTGGATCTATTTACATGAGAAGAAAATGAACACACAAGTGTCATGGAAATCCAAAAATCTAGACCGAAGAGTCATGAATATTTAATACGCATTATAGATTTATAATTCCCCTTGAATAACCATGTACTTAAAAATATGCTTAATTAAAATATTAAAAATCTTGCAAAGAAAAACCCAATGGAAAAAAGAATACAACATTTTTGTACGAGTTCTGAATACCTTATAATTCAATAGAGAGTTTTATATAGATACTTCAAGATCTACATTTGAATACTTTAAGATTCATTAAAATAATATTAAATTACCTTATTAAAACCTCTTAAAGGAAACCCGGTCAGAAAAAACCTAAGCAAAGGAAAAAAGTACAAATTGCATTAACTTTCCCTAAAAAATACATGCCTTATGGTAAATTTTAAGATGACTCATTCCAATATTATGGACAAGTTTCTTGAAAGTTGAGGCTGATAAAGATTTTATAAATAAGTCTGCTAAATTATCACTTGATCTGATTTGTTTGATATCAATTTCTCCATTTTGTTAGTGTTCGCGAGTATAAAAGAACTTTGGTGAGATATGCTTTGTTTTGTCTTCTTTAATATAGCATCCTCTGACTTGAGTGATGAAAACAACATTATCTTTAAACAATATTGTGAGACTATTTTTAATGGTTGACAATCCACATTTTTTCTTTATGTGCTGGATAATTTACTTTAGTCATATACATTCTCGACTTGCTTCATGTTTGCGATAATTTTTGAATGATTTGATGAAGTGACCAAAAATATTTGTTTGAGAGATCTCCAAGAAATCACAGTACCATCATTGGTAAATAGATAAATTGTTTTATGATCTTTCGTTGTGGGGATCAGAGAGATAACATGCATCTGCATATCCAATCAATTATGAATTTAATCCACAATAAAATAACCCCATTTTGGTTGTTCCATGGAGATAGTGAATATATATATTTGACTCCATTCCAATGTCTTTTTGTGATAATGGAACTATATCTTGCAAATAATTTACTATAAAAGTTATATCTAGTCTTATACAATTTGCAAGATATATAAGTGCTCCAATAGCACTAAAATATGGTACTTCAGGACCAAGAATTTCTTCATCCTCTTCTGGAGGTCGAAAAGAGTCTTTTTTCACATCAAGTGATCGAACAACCATAAGTGTACTCAAAGGATGAGCATTGTCCATATAAAAACGCTTTAGAAGTTTTTTTTTGTATACATCAATTGATGTACAAATATTTTATTTGAAAAATATTCGATCTGTAAACCAAGATAAAAAAATTTCTTTCCAAGATCTTTCATCTCAAATTCATTTTTCAAATAGTTTGTAGTTTTTATGAGCTCTTTAGGAGTATCAATAATATTTAAACCATCAATATATACTAAAATAATACCAAATCCAAAAATTATTTTTTTAATAAAAATACACGGACAAATCTCATCATTCTCAAATCTTATTCTTAAAAGTATTTATTAAGATGATTATATAACATCCAACCAGAGTATTTTAACCCATATAAATATTTTTATAGTTTAATAGAATAAACACTTCCGGGTTTGTAAATCCTTCAAGGATTTTCATATGGAAGTCTTTATCTAATGATCCATATAAATATGCTACAACTACATCCATTAAACAAATATCTAGAGTTTATGAGACTACTAAACCAATTACAAATCTGAGAGTGATTGTATCCATAACTAGAGAATAAGTTCCCTCATAATAAATGTCGGATGTTTATGAGAAACCTTGTGCAACAAGTTATGCCTTATAACGTGCAATTTCATTGTTCTCATTTCGTTTTCTAACAACAAAAAAACCCACTTATATTCAACAGGTATAACACTTTTAGATGCATGGACTATAGGTCCAAATACTTCAGTTTTACAAGTGATTTTAACTCTGTTTGGATTGCTTCTTTCCACATTACCCAATTATTTCTATGTTGACATTCTTCAACAATTTGTGGTTCAAATTCATCATCACTTCTAGTGATGCCAAAAGTAACCTTAAATGTAAATACATCATTAATTATAATTTTATCTCATTCCAAAATCTCTCATATATGAACATAGTTTATGGAGACTTCATTATTTTCATGTGCTTGGTTCTTTTTCAGGGGGATTAGTATTAGAAGATGATTTGGACACAAGATTTAATGTTTGTTTTGTGGGTGAGGACTCTCCAAGAGTACCATCATCTATTCATTGGAGTTTTTATTTTCTAGGATTTTTGTCTTTAGCACCAATAGATCTTCCACGCTTTAGACGTGGTATAGATTCATTTGTTACTATATTGACCTTTTTTCTTTTAGAGATTTCAAGTCTAGATGGAGCATTTGCAGTATTAATGTGTGATTTAACTACCTTTTCACTACTAGTGAAAACATTCGGAAATTGATTTGCAATTTTCTGTAAATGAATTATCTTTTGAACTTCAAGTTCACATTGATTTGTCCTTGGATCAAAATGAGATAATTTTGGATCATTCCAAGTAATTTCTGGTTATGCTTCAGGCACTGACTTTTCTTTCTCTAATAATAGGAAAAAGTTCTCATCAAAATGACAGTCTTCAAATGCTTGAGAAGTAAATTCACCAATATTGTCCAACCCAATTTTCTTCATAAGATAATTAGGAAATTGTGCTCGTAGCCTGATAATTTGTGCTATTAATTTAGCAAATACAATATTTCAACTGGAAAGTAAACAAACATGTGACCATTTACTTTATGCATCAATCAATACCATAAAAATATTTAAAAGGTCCACATATATCTCCTTGAATTCTTTCGAGAAAAGATGGTGATTCTATATGAACCTTTGATGGAGATGGTTTGGTAATTAATTTATCTTGAGAACAAGCAACACATGGATTTTTACTTGGTAAAAGAATCTTCAGGTTCTTATCATTATTGATCCTGAATGTCCTAGTCGATCATGCCAAAGCATAAATTATTTTGGGTTGGAACACTTATGGTGTATCACAACATTTGATTCAATAGATTTCATGATCGTATAATAAATTCCAGAAAAAGAAAGTAGGTAACTTTTCAAGTACAAGTTTTTAGCCCGAAATACGTGTAGTAATATAAAGATATTTTTTTATCTTCATTTGTTGTTTCAATATGATAATCATTAACACATATATCTTTAAAACTGAGTAATTTTATTCTGGACTCAGGTGAATATAATACATCTTTAATACTTAGTCTTGTGTTATATGGTAACATAATTTTAGATTTTCCAGAGCCTTTAATAATGTCTGTTGGACTTGATATTGTAGTGACATTAGCTTTGGTTAATGTCAAATATTCAAATAGTTTTTTAAAAATTGTGTGCGTTGTTGCACTGTGTGTCAGACATAAATTTTCATCATAAAAAGTAATGTCGTTATTCAAAATATAATCAAAGTTTATTATTTAACTTAAACCAAACTGACAATGTTTATTGAGAATATAATAACATAAATTTGTTAATATAAATAAAAACTATTAATTATCTCTAATGATTCCACCACTAAACATGTTTTTTTTGTCTTATCTTGGTTTTCAAATAAATCAGAAACATTAAGATATATATTAACATTAAGATAAACATTATAATTTTCATAATAATCCTTATGAATAAAATTAGTTTCAACTATATTTTGTTCTAGAGAGGCATGGTATAAATATGTAAGTGTTTTGGTGTATAGCAGGTACATAACCAATGACCATGCATACTACACCTATGACACTTATCTTTCTATTTATGCAAATTTTTGCCCTTTTTGTGTTTAAGTTCATTATTTCTGCACTTTTAGTGTATGGTGAGTTGCTTTTAGAAGGATTAAAAGCAAGAATTTCCTTTTTTCTTCTCCTTTTCCGTTTATCACTTTCATACCTATATCCTTTGTTCTTTCTTGTTTTTTAGACAAAGGTTCCATTCACTTCAAGAAATTTAGAACTGGTGGGATGAGATTGATGATTTTTCATCAAAAGCTCATTATTTTGTTCAGCAACAAGAAGACATGAAATTAGTATCGAGTACCTTTTGAAATTACGCTCTCTATATTGTTGTTACAAGACAATGTTTGAGGCATGAAAAGTGGAGATTGTTTTCTCTAATATTTGATCTTCTGTGATATCTTCACCACACAATTTCAGCTGTGAGATGATTTTACAAGAGGCATAATTATATTCATTGACCAATTTAAAATTTTGCAACTTCAAGTGCAACCAATCATAACAAGCTTGAAAAAGTATGATAATTTTTTGGTGGTCATATATATTTCATTTAGATTTTGCCACATATTATTTTCTTCTTTAATGGTCTCTCCAAGATTTATACCCTCTAGATGAATCTCGACGTTAATGATCTATAACAAATAATTATTTCTAAAGATATCAAGAGTGATAAATTCAAGTTTTGTGAGATTTGACATTATCTTTATTTATAAAAGAAGAAATAACTTATTAAATAAAATCATGAATATAAAAGAAAAAAAATCAGTCCTTTAAGACTATTATTTATTTAGTTTTACAAATACTAGCTCTTTAAAAACTATAATTAATTCTTCAGGAACTTGCAATAAAAGTTTTTGAGGAACTGTTTTTTATTTATTTAATTCTTTAGAAACTATAAATCTCTTTATATGAATAAAAATGAAAGAAAATTTGCCAGAAATAAATTACAATAGTGAAAGGTAAAAATATTAAAATTGATTCAAGCCACATAATAATCGTGCTGACAACATGTCATAAAAAAACAATTAACATAGAAGAACATAGATATTTAAAGTATAATTAAAAGAGACAAGAGAGAAATACTTTTCTTATTATGAATTCTTTTTTTTTTTTTAAATCCTAAGAATACAAGACAAGTGAATCTATTTATAGAAAAAAAAAATTTAAAGGTCATGAAAATTCAAAAAACTAAATTTAAAAGTCATAAACATTCCATACAAGTGATTATTTAATTATAACAATTTGATATTTTTATAGATTTTATTTTCTCGAGTCTTACTTCGAGTTGAACTCCGGATCAGTTTTTGGCTTTTTGCAACTAGATCAAAGGTATCCGATAATTCCAAACTGGCTCAATCGGGATAACGGACTCAAAACCAGATCCGACTGGACTGGACCGGTCATCTCCCCTGAATAAAGTAGACGACAAGCCGTCTCTACAAAAACTAAACTAGAAAACAGAGGCAGACCATCCCTGACTAGGCATCAGTACTAGAATGGAGTCGTCGTCTTCGCGGAGGTCAAAGAGACAGAGTCACGAGAAGTTCTTAACGAAAGCAATTTTGCCAGCAATACGGGGGCAATCATGTCCAATATGCTTAAAAGATTTTGACGGCGAAGATTACCGAAGACTTGCGGTGATTGGGGTTTGCTTACACGCGTATTGTCTCGATTGCATCCGCAAATGGAGCGATATCAAGCGGAAGTGTCCTCTCTGTAATTTGGAGTTCAATTATTGGTTCTGTAGAATCAGTCTCTCCTCTCGAAATTTCTCGACAGAGAAATTACCGGTTGTCAAGGAGGGCAGAAGGGCCAAACCGCTGGATATATTGAGCTCCATGCAGCGGTGAGGTTTGTTATGTCATGATGATTAAGTTGATATTTGTGTGATTTAATCGGGATTAAATTTATTTGTCTTTATTATTGTAGAAATGTCAATTGTTTTTGAAAGTATGGCTCGGCATGATGTAATCAGAGAAATTTAATAATAAAAAAGACTTTGAATTGATCTTGAAGATTTGAATCTATAAAGAGCATATCTTCTTAGGGCAATTAAGTTAAATTGAACTTGCTAAGTTTAGTTTTGAATTTTGTTCGATTTTAGAGCTGGATTGAATGTTGCTAATCGGAGAAGTAGGCCATTACCATGGCGGCGAAGGTTTGGACAGCCTCTGCCAGGATCAGTGGGTTCTGATGTTATTGCTCAAAGAAAGCTTCAGTGGCGTGCTAGGTAGCCTAATTGACTATTGTTTTGTTAATTTGAGAGAGGATCAGTGAATCCGAACTATGCTTTTCTTGGTTGATATGATGATGATGCTTCTTTTTTTATTTTTTGCAGCATATATAATCGAAGATTGCATGCGGTTCATATATCTTCAAGGAATTGCCTCAAGCAGGTATTCACTTCAAAACCCTTATGAGTTTAAGCTGTTGTGTTCTGTTTTTTGAACAAGCACATTGGCAAAGTCATAGTTTTGTGATACTGTACTTCGCTTCATGCTCCTGTTTGCTGTCTTTTCCTACTATGGGTTATAGTGGGTGCTTGACACTTTTGCTTTCCCAAGTGACATGATGCATTGTTGTTTGTTTTGGAAAATTGATAGCATTAGGCTGACTGGCTTTGCTGAATTCGTCTCCCTTCTAGAGGAAATATTATGAACCATTTCTTTGTTTGCGAGAAAATTGGTGCCCACTTGCTGTTAAAATTGTATCCAAAGTTTCTCTTGTAGTGGATTCTAGTTTGTTGGTTCAAGGCTTTATCAATGATTTGCATGAGGGCTTAGCATGGAATTGGATCGAATTCAGTTTGATTTTATCGGTTCTTCCTACTGATTCTAGTGTCATGTTTTTGAACATTCAGATTATATCAAGAAATTGTTGCATGAAACAAAGGATACTGCACAGGATAGAACCATGGATTCAAAGAGAGCTACAGGCCATTCTTGAGGACCCAGATCCATCTGTTATCGTTCATCTTGCCTCCTCTCTTTTTATTGCAAGCCTTGAACGCAGGTCTGATGTTCAGTCAGATCCGCCTGGTGATGAAGACCACTTCCTTCAACCACTGCAACGTTTTTTGCATGGCTGGACCAACATGTTCTGGCATGAACTAAGGTATACAATTCAAATACAATCGCATCATTTTCTGGATTTCAGCTTCTTCATTTTTAAGATATTATATAAACATTATAATGAGAAGAAAATGCTCTCCAGATGTTTTGCAGAAAGTTCTCTCACCATGGAAACTTATGACACGGTGGTTGAATATAAACGATCAGACTAAGTGTGGAACTGGGACTTCCATTTGTCTTTAGCATTACTGCTCCTCGAGGAGCACTCATAATTTATGCTAGTGGCCAGACTGCCTGAGGCATCGAGACTGCTACATGAAAGTTGTTTGTGGTTTTACATGTAATTCACTGGATGATTTTTCAAGGATTTACAGTTTGCTCAATTGAATGAATAATCACATAGGGAGCTCAGCTGGTTGCTGGAGAATAAGCCAAATTATGTGGGTTAAGATGATGCTCAAATGGAGGGTGGAATTTGATGGAGATGCAATGCTGAGGATCTTGCCAGCGGTAAAAGTTGGAGCGGAGTTCTCTAGGAAAGGATACAGAAATGACGTGCTGCCAATTATGATGGCACATCGCATGGAATGTGATGTGATGTGCCATCATACTTGGCAGCACATCATTTCTGTAGTGAGGAAGGCGGGGAGGGAACGGGTTGGTCAAGCGTACCACCTGCTAGAATTGTCAGTCTTGTTTACTTTCACTTGATTGGTTTGATCCTGTTGTCTTTGCTCGAATGCAAATCATATCTTGTTTCTCCAAAGAAGCGAAGCCCGGCACTTTTAAGTCCGAAGTTAAAAATGATTTTAAAAAAAAAATATTATAATATTTTTCAAGTATAAAAACAATTTGAAAAACAACGAACATGCAATATAATATCAACTATCGCAATAGGATATCAAACAGCATCAGCTTTTTGGTGCATTACAGCACCAAAAACAAGTTGGGATACAGTAGTAACTTGCTGGAATCCTGTAAGCGATAGGAAGTTGGGGCCAGATCCTGCAAGCAAAGAACTGCTTGGATGCAGGTTCCCTTGCCTTTGCCTCGGCTAAAGAGACACCTCATAGCTGGTAACAAAAGAAATTGAATTTTTGCCCAGGGATTTGATTTGAGAAACCTGACAGTTCAACTGAGATTAGGGTTGGAAACACATCTAAAAACCCCCTTCTGAGCTCTGGATTCTGAATCCAGAAATCAGCCAGGGCAAATGAACTTCAATTCCAGTGCTTGCTTTTCACTATCGTAATGCACAACTGTTATACATGCTTGCTTTACACTATCTGAATGCACAACTGTTGCATCTTTACATGACATTCGCTCATATAGTTTACCAAACAGCGCACACACAAAAAAAAAATCTCCGTGAATCCCAAGGAAAGAAACAGATTTGTGTCAGTGCATGAATGGCCTCTACTCATTCCTCTTCTGGTTCTTCCTCTTCCTGCAGAAGATTTTCTCTATTATCATGGGCCCAAAATCCTCGCACGTCGATAAGCATACTGGCTACAGTCCCACCTTGTTTGCAACCCAGCAGATCAGCCAGTGTGATACTCAATGGGTCAGCTGGCTTGACCATATCCCATATTTCATCCCTCACATCCTCAATACACAATTCATAGTTACCGCCTTCAATCCATTTCTGGTGTACATCTCTGTTTCAAAAGTAAATACAATGTCCAAGTGGACGATGTTAACCCAACAGCTGAAACTGTAAAATCAAAATAGCAATAACATCCCAAAGACGGTTATTGCAATCTTTATAAGCCTTTCAGTCTAATATCCAGTTTCATGTCTCTGAACATTTGAGGCTTGCAGAATTGCTTAAGCACTACAAGCAGGAAACTACAGAGTTTACTCTAGGAAGGTTGTATCAGGTAGCATCTCAGCTCTTAGGTGCTCCCCTTCTATACTTCCATTCGTTATTTCAAAATTGGTTGATCATGATGAAAATTGTTGTTTCACAAACTCTTTGCAACCAAAGAAAGTGAAAAAAATAATAATTAAACAAAGCAGTTCAGGCTAATTTAAATGCTGACAAAATGTTCACCTGAAAAGCGAGTGAATATCAGCTGTGGTCAGAAATCCTCGTCCTTGGAGATCTAGACATCGAAATAAATATGTTAACCCTTCAGGAGTGTCTTTGTTTTCTAGTGCCAAAACAAAGTCGAGAAAACTTTCAAAATCCATTTCCCGAGTATTCCCTCCACCACTTTTTCCACGGCGGACATGCTCATCAAACACTATCAAAGCATAAAAAACAAAGAAAGAAAACAGCAGTCTCAGGAGAAATCATTCCCAGGAAAAGAAATCAAAAAGTCTAGCATCATAGATTCTGGTAAGCTAATAAAAACTCCTACCTCTTTCAATAAAGATTTCTGTCAGTGTACCATCAGCATATTCTTGAAGTTCTTGCTTGCTCAGTGTTCCATTCATATCTTTATCAAGGGCAAGGAACATATCTGCAGAAGAATGAACAGTAATTAGATACACAACAAGTCCCAAAACGTTATGCTCCTATGCCAAATTACAAAAATTCTTGAAGCCTAATTCTTCATGTCAACACAATGCAATTCAATCAATCATTGCACATCACTAACAGCAAGCAATTTCAATTGATAAACCTTGTACAAACAGATGATGAATCTTAAAAGAGACTCTACACTCAATTCTTTATTTCTTCTGCCCTGGACTCTCACAGCTATTACCAATCATCTACTCTTATATTGCCATTGTCTTTTGCTGATGATTGTCAAAAGCTCATCTCATTACCACATGATAATTAGATGACTACAAAACCTACACACACATTGCTTTAAACTGCACTGATCTCTACTCGATGCTTAATCTCAAAGTTAAGAAGGCAAAAATAATGCATGCAGGGAACAATAGAAAAGGTAAAGGGGGAGAGTTAGGCAGAGGGGAGAGACATGGGAAACTATCACAAAAAAAAAAAAAAAAAAAAAAAAAAACAGATCAATAGTAGTTTGGAAACAAAAACAAAGGGAGTACAAAAAATTAAAAGCACTCACCACATATTCGTTGTGCAGACATCAAAGAAAACCAATTTTCTGCTTGTTCAGTGTCAGTGACTTCCTCCTCACTTTCCTGTTATAGAAAAGGTTAGAGCCAAAAAATGGATTCGAACCAAAATATATTGGGTTTATTTACACAAATTAGTGTTTTGTACATCTTAACTGGCCAAAGAGAGCATACAAGGCATACTATAATGCATTTAAAAGCTATGTATTCAACAAAAAGAAAGCAGGCAAGAACTGGGCAATGGGCACTCCCTGTAACAAGCAATGGCAACAGTTAAGTCGATTGTCTTTCTACGAAAATCATCTCTAGGCGAACAAGTTCCATTTTCCAGTGTTCCACTGTATTCCGGATGTAGCAAAAAAATTGTTTTTGGTATTGGTGGTAAAGTAGTGGATAGAATTTGAAAGCAACAACTTCATATATCTGATAGGGCATTATTCCTAAGCTGTATGGGTTCTGATAAGATTGTGTTCATTAGTTATATCTTTTAGTTAGTTCCTAACTTATCTTATAGTAGAACTCATGTACATATACCACGTGCGATACATCATCAAGACCTACTGGGTTTTCCTCCATATTTCCATGTTTTAACTTTCAGGATGTTAAGGAAGAATGTCCAAAATTGCTGTAACCTTTTCATTTAGCTTAATTCCAAATCATATGGGCATAACCAGAGAGGAAAAGAGAAGGCACAAATGGAGAATCAAGGAAAGGATTATAGTGTCAGAAAAGAAAAACAAGCAGGTGTAAAGCTACTATAAATTGTTTATCCATGCAACTAGAAGATCAAACATATAAATCCATAATCCACCTGGTGCAGTTCCATCAATTCCTGGAGACAATTGCTAAGAAGCACCTTCTTTATGCAGGATTTACCTGTAAAGAAAACTAACCGTCAACTACTCTGAAACGCCAGTAGAAAGGAAAACCAAAATTCTTAAAAAATAATAATAATCTTACAAAAAGGAAAACTGGTCAAGAAGAGGTAACAATTAGGCCATTTAGATCTTAATTCACTGTTCCCTGCCATTCAAAGTGACTAGAATTTCATTCATCAAAATATCTTGTAAAGGATAGATTGGTATGTGTCTGTTTCCCTTTCAAGTGCCTAAAGTTTATGAAATTTACCTTTCAAGATATTTGCAGTTATTTATTATCAGCCTCCATCATCAGCATAATAAAAACATCTGATTTAGAATAACTCAAAATTTTGAAACCTTATCCTCACTAAAGTTTAATTTCAAGTATTTTTCAAGCTAGTTAAAGGGAGACCAAGATGCACAGGTACCAAAAAGTTGATTCAAACACTGCTCTAATAAAACATTAAAGGGAACCTACAGGTTATGGTAATGAGCAAACATATAGTTACTGTAACAATCAAATAACAAGAATGGTTATTGCACAAATGAAGGAGAAAAAAAATATCAGTGTCGAATAACTGGAAAAAGAAAACACACTGCTGTAATGAAAGAGGGTAACCATGCAAACCTCGCCTATGAGGATCACAGAAGAAAAAGAATTTGTGAGCAGCTATGCGACAATACATTTGAATGAATGCAGCAGGCATATCCCGTAGTTGCGCTAAATTAGGGATAAGACCCCGTATATAAGTCTCCATTTCCTGAAAGAGGACAAAGTAATCCTTGTTTTAAACAGAAGATTGCGAGATTGAATTATCATAAATAAACATTCATAAAGATCTAATAGTAGGACCAGATAGCCAAACGTGAGAGTTAAAATAAATGCTCAAAGCAATACATGAGGCTGGAGAAATCCATCAGAATCCTCGTCAAGCTCACTCATATCAATTCTGGCCTGTGTAAGTGAAACCTGAACAGCAATAAACAGTGATCAGCACTCGCAAAGATTAACTTCAACAAATAACTCAGACAATAAATGTGTAAATCCTGATACTTTAGAGTTGTGAATAAAAGAAAAAGAGACCAAAATGATGTACTCACAGTGCGCATCACATAAAGGTAAAAGGGCAAAATGGCAATTCTTCCAGATTCATCCTTCTCAAACTTCATGAAATTAGATGGGCTGAAAAAGCGCCTACATTTGGGGCCTATTTGCTCTGTACATACTGAGGCTATGTGACAAAAATCTTCATAATTCATCTACAATTTGGTAATCCCAAAGATAAATTAGGTTAAAGTGATAAAAATATTAGGCCATAGAACAGAATATTGTGGACTAAATCTAGCTCAACATCTGCATCTACCAAAAACAAATACCAAGACATCACGTGATTAAGTAATGTTTGGCATAACTTCCCAATATATAATGTTACGCTAGGACATTCTTAAATGAAAACAAATGAGATTTTAGTAACTGAAATACAGAATTCTGCCAAACACATTAACAACATTTGGTGTAGTTCCAAAACAGATTGGCACAGCAAGTCTTCCAAACCTTTTCAGCACCAGTGGCATCATCAATCACACAATTTTCTCTTAAGCAAACCCACATTGCATCCAGATCATCAGCATTTAGTAAAAGATCTGATTGTTTCTGCAATAATCGAATGGATAATGTTACCAAAAAGTAGACCAGTACATTCCCAGGCAACCAAAAGGAACAAGTATAACAAGCAGAAGCGGAAACAAGGTACCTTCAAAAAACGATATTTTGCCAGCCTTTGAACCCTATGACTAATTGATCCTTCTTCGGGTTTCTAAGTAAATAAAAAATGAAAGCAGACAAAAGAAAATAAGCAAATGACAAGGGAAAACACAAAAATACCACCACAATAAACAACTCAAAATATAGCATTGAATCAGCACAAATCTCCATTCCAAAAAATAATCAAAACCCAGAATTTATCCACGAACAAAAGAGCAAACTGAAATCAAAGTTGTAAAGTAACATCCATGTATCCTAATAAAAAAAACAGTTTAACGTCAAACAAAAGAATTCCACCAACATGCCTTCTTGTAGAAACTTGGTATTGTGCCACCTTCAGCACTCTTTTGCTGCTTCTCTTTGAAAATATCTAGCAATATTCTCTTCGTCTCGAGCTCTACAATCTCAACAATAATGAAACCCAATTTTAGATTCCAATTTTAGGAATGCCTAAAATATATCTTTACAAAAAAAAAAGGTATCCTTGATCACTCTGCATCAAAGAGAAACACTAATCATGCAAGCTCTGAGAACTTTAATCATACAATTAAGTAGCATTTCACATTGCTTGTATATTTAGGGTTACAGCTCTAATTTTTGCTGCAACTCCAAAAACACAATTAAAATCAAAATCAGCCAAGGCAAAGAGAAATGACCCATGAGAGCTTCAGATCCGAGCCCGGCACCGGATCCGATGAACCGCCGGAGGTTACGGACCCAAAGCATTGACGAAGCCGGCGGGATCTTCCTCTGCGAGGCCTCGTGGCTCTCGCCATCGCTAGATCCACTGTACATGGCCAAACTGCAGAAATCAAGTTGAGTGAGTTGACTTGGGAGAGTTTGGAGTTCGATTCCGCGATTTAAAACCCTAGATTACGTGCATTACTGGTTGGGAACGCAAAAACCCTAGCGCGCTCTCTCCCTTTGGTTTTTGATTGATTAGTTTCTTCTGTCAGATTTTGAAAGTTACGGGAGAAGGGAACTTTTCAATTTTCAATTTGCTGCCTGAATTTTAAGAATTGGTTAAAAATCAGGGAGATATATTTTAATTTTATATATAAAAAAATTACATATTTATATTTAAAATTAAATAAATATAAAACAAAGGGGTTATACATATATAAGAAGAAGAAAAAAAACATGTGTACAAAATAAACGTCTTAATTAGCTTTCTACGAGCCAATTCGCCCGCTTCGATAGATTTTTTTTATCTATGTAAAAAATTAATTAATTTTATAAATGTTGTATTTTGTTATTTTAATATTTAAATAGCAAAATTGTAATTGATAAAATCTGTTAAAAATAGTTTTTTTCAACCAAAAAATTATTGAATATTGCTATCGCTAAAAAACTTTTGATAAAATTTGTTAGAAAATTTGCTAAGAAGGTAAAATGATTTGTTAGAAATTTGTTGTCACGGATACTATAGTTAAAAAAACACAAAAAAAAAAACCCGGTTTAAAAAAAAAAAGACTTGGACACGACGGTTATTAAAAAATAAAAAAATATGAAAAAAGGTCATCGTTTATTAAAAGAACAAAAAAAACAGTATAAAATAGAAATTTAAATTCAAAGTCAAAGTTATATCTATAAGATTTATTAATCATATTATTATATTAAATGTATTTAAGAATACCGATATCAATTTTTTTTGCAAGAAATCGTAGGTCATTTTTTTTCTCTCTATATATATTTTTAGGCAATAATATTCAATAAATATTAAAACATATAATTAGTCTCACATACTTTATAGAGAGAGAAAAATATATTTTTATTGAAAATCAAAATGGGAAGTGGGTGTAGATTTTTTAATTGTAGATAATCCAGGTAAATTTGTAAAAAAAAAATTATGAGTTGCTTTTTTCCTCTTGTAATATTAGATTTGAAACATTATAAATAAAAATATTGTTATTTGTTTTTAGAAAAACAAAAAGAGTCTAAAATATAAATTTACATTCAAAGCCAAAGTTTTTTTTTATAAGATTTTTTCATCATATTATTATATTAAATATATTTAAGAATACCGATATTAATTTTTTTTGTAAGAAATCGTAGGTCATTTTTTCTTTCTCTTTATATATTTTTAGGCGATAATATTAAAAAAATATTCAACACATATACTTAGTCTCACATAATCTATAGTGTGATCGAAATGGGAAGTGATTTTTATAGTTTTTTAATTGTAGATAACCTAGATGAATTTGTAAAAAAAAAAATATGAGTTGTCTGTTTTTCCCAGTTATATTAAATATAACACATTATAAATACAAATATTGCAAATTTTTTGAAAAAAGAAATAGAAAAGTTTTTTCGTGCATAATTATTTATGCGAAATATTTGACACTTATGTGAAATTTAATTTTTATTTAAGCAAAATTTAATGTAATAAAATAGCTCAACACCCCCTAGTATAACAATAGCAAAATATATAATTGTATTCTAGGTCATTATTTTTCTCTATCTAAATATTTTTAGGCGATAATATCCAATAAATATTAAAACATCTAATTAGTTTTATATACTTTAATTTGACACAAATATACAAACATATAATTAATTTGACATACTTTAAATAATATATTTAATTCAAAGAAAAAAATTGAAGTAAATCCAAATATTGAAAAACAAAAGCTGGAAAAAAAAATTAAGACCGAAATCAAACCTGAAATAAAAAATTGCATACAAGGATAAAATTGAAAGAAATCAAACTTTGATACTGAAAATATTAAGGATTTATAATAAATTTGCATTGAAGGATGAAATGAAATCAATGAAAACTTTGAAACCGAAATTATATAGAATTCCAGCCCAATCCGACAAATTAAAAGCAAGAGGACCGATTTGAAACTTCAAGATATAATCAATTTCAATTGAAGGACGAAATTGAAACAAATCAAAACCTATATAATAGCATTAAGGGCAAGAAAAACAAATTATAACGTTCAGGGACTGAAATGAACTTTGACAAAAAACAGCTTAGCTGACGTCATGTTGCGCAGGCAGGAGAGAGAAATGGGGGGGAAATTTAAACGACCATTGACACGTATACGCACATCATAGTGCCACACGCGCCGCCCCATGTGAAAGAGAACATCCCTGAAAATCATTCTAGACGCCGCTCGAGCATTTTCCGATGCCGGAGTAAGCCGCACGCGCCGCTCGAAAAACACGTGAGCGTTTAAATGAACGGCGCGTCCCGTTACGCGCCGACATCTGTCAGCGAAAAATAAAATAAAAAAGGCTAATTACCGGAAAGCCCCTTACCCCTAGGCCTGTTTTTTGTCTTTTTCGAGGGACAAAATCGTTAATACATTGTTCAATGTAATATTAAAAAAATAAAAAAACCGGTCGGCTGAACTGAGCCGGACCGGACCGAAACGGTCAATGACCATCCAGCCCCTGAAACCGGCGGCGTTTTTTGTCTTTTTCGGGGGGCTTTTTCGTTAATACACTGTTCAAAAAGCCAAAAAAAAAAGGATGTACACCCGCGATTCACCGTGACAAATTGTCAGTCCATAGTGGCAATGAGTCACGGTGAACAGTAGAAAGGACGAGCTATTTTAGTTATATGTAATGAGCTATTTAACTTGTGCTTCATTTTAGGAAGAGCTAAATTTTTGAAATGTAAAAAGTAAATTTTAAGAGTGATTTTTTTTATAATATTATATATTTGATCAAAATAATTAGCTGGACAAAAAATTTGTTACATAAAGTTCAAAAAATATTTATAAGAAAAAAATGTGTTTGATAATAATGTAAGGTAATATAATTTTAATGAAATAAGGTAAAATAAATTAAAGGTAACTGCACTAGTACATTAATGAGCAGACAATTGATAAAATTCATTCAAGATAAGTGATTTGCTTTTAGTAGCAAACTAATTAATTATTGGATCTGCTTTAACTGTTTAGCTAAATATTCAATTAGCAAATAATGAAATTGCAAACGAATACATTTTTTGTTGTTTGCGCTCACAATTTTAATAGTTTAATAGAATTTATAATAATATTGAGATATTTTTATTCTAATTATATGAGAAACTTGAGATTTAAATATATGGTAATTTTGATATCATAATGAAACGAGGAATTTAATGGACGAGATCTAGAATGATTGGATTAGATATGAATTATTATTAATGACCTGAAATAAAATTGGTGATTTAAGAATTTTTAATAGATTTTCAAAAAATAATCTTCATTTTTTTCTTAAATTTAAGATGAATGCCAACTCTGAAAGATAATTTTTTTAGGATGTTACAAAAATAGCCTAGTAGAAACCTAATTATATTCATGGACTTAATTTTTATGTAAACTCATCCCATAATCATTTAATCTGTCATTGAATCAACATTATCTCTTCAACCTTGGATATAATAGGGTATGGTTAAGCGATCAATTTCATCCAAAACTCCATCTTGATTTTTCCATATTTAAAACTTTATTCACCTCACTCTTGCTAGATTGTTAATTTTCTTGTTAGTATTATTTTTATTATTAACAATATTATTATTTGAAAGGAAATAGGGTAATTTTAGGGGGAAGAACCTATACATGAGTTATGATCAAATACAAAAAGGAACTTTATAAAACAAAATCAAATCATCACAGTAATAAAAAAAAGACAAACACAATACCATTTTTCAAGCATTCAAACCTCACTTCCATGTTTGTAAATATAAATATAGACCAAAAGCAATCAAAAACACCTAAAGCAAGTCATATGGACTTCCACTTTTGGATTAGATTATATACCTATAACAACTTTTTTCTCTTTTCTTTTCTTTGTAAAGTTTTGCCTCTAACAAACTTATTACCCTATCAAAGCTTAAAAAATATGTGTTAGACTTTTGAACCTTCACACTTAGCTTTACCAATATTTTCCTAGCTCTCTATTTTTTTCTTCAACTTTGATTTTAGAGCTATTTATAGGTTTTAGGTAAGATTTTGTATCCATTTGTGACTCTTGATCTTGAGAGAATATTTGCTAAAAGTTGCAAACCTAATCACCCAAAACTATCAAATAAGCGATTTTCAGCTGACAAATGACGTGTCATTCATTATCTTCATTAAGAATTAGTGTTGTCAACTTTGGAGTTTAAATTTCAATAGTCCGTGTTCTTCTAATTTATTTTAATTTCACTCATAATTGCATTCTGACTTTAATATTTCAAGTGATTTCACCCTAGATAAACTCGGCTATCGACCCTAAAGTTAGGTTTCTTTTTAATGTAGTTATTAATTGTAAATTTGTGTATTTTGATTCTTAATTGATCAATAAACTTCTAATTTCTTCAATTTGGCCTATGATTTCATCAATTCTAACCCTTTAATTCACACATATATTTTAAGTTTAGTCACTGATTTTGGATTTCTTAATTGAAGTTCCTAATTGCCTATTAAACATCAATATTTATGCGATTAAGTCATTATTTGACCAAATTAGCTTTCTAAAATAGAAATTCATCCTCACACTAAAATATCTTCAATTGAAGTTAAAACTGACTTTAAAAATCATTTTTTTCTTGCTATTAGACCCTCAATGAACTGGATTAATCTTGAAAATTATAATTGACTCCTTATATATTCAATTTTGAATTTTCCTCATTAAATTTAATCTCATTGCCAATAAGGCACCCATTAGTCACAAATATACTATTAAATTCTCTAAACTTGTATATTTTGATTTTTCTTAACTAGTTTTTAGCAATTTTCTAAGCATTCTAATATGTTCTTCTCATTGATATATATTTTTTTATTTCTAACATTTTTTAATTCTCTCTTTTTTTATCTGATTTTTTGCATGTTTATATGAGCCTTTAAATAGAAGAACAATCATTATATGAAAAAAGAAAAGAAAAGAAAGAGTCCACTATTATTGGCGTCATTTGTTTGCCAAAAGATATTTTTTGTTTAAGAAAAAGTGGTTTCTATAGAAAATACATTCCTAGAAAGTTTTAGTTTTTGACCAAACTATTCCAGATCTAATACATGAAAAGTTGAAAGTTTAAGGAACCATCTCACCTAAAAGCTTAAGCTTATAAGTGAGACCCCATAATATGATTTATATTATTCTCTAATATACCCCCTCAAGTGAAAGCCCTTTGGGCTTGAAACTTGCATAGACCCACATCACCTTTTGCTTGGTTTTTATCAAATAGAATGGGGGTGGTGAGATTCGAACTCGTGACCACTAGGTCAACAAGGCTCTGATACCATGTTAAGGAACTATCTCACCTAAAAGCTTAAGCTTATACGTGAGGCCCCATAATATGATTTATATTATTCTCTAATAGAATGAAATTGAAAAAAAAAACAATCAAATTTCATAAATAATTAAAAATTAAATGAATGGAGATGAAATTTGATAGCTAAAAAGTTGAAAGAGGACAAGATTGAAAGAAAAAAAATCCAACTTCATAAATTATTTCAAATAAACAATGGACAATCAAAATAATAGAGACCAATATGATAGATAAAAAGTTTAAAGAGGATGAAATTTTAAAAAGTAACCCAGTTTCATAAATTTTCTTAAGCAAAATAAATAACAAAAAAATGAGGAAGTGTTGGTAATTTCACCTTGTTTTTGTTTCTTTCTAAAATGTTTTTGAAAAAGAAATTAGGATAAAAAGGACAACACTTTCCCTTCTTTAAGGATAACATTTTCTTTGACAAAAAATGTTTCTCTTTAATCAATTTTCTTCAAAGAACCACACATTAAAAAATATGGACAAGTAATTTAAAAAAAAAGTATAATCTTGGAAACAAATGGATACAATTAAAAGTAAAGAACCCATTTTGACTAAATATATGAAATTGAGTGATCATGCATGAAAATGAAAAGGAAACATATTGTAAATAAAATAAAGATTGTTTTGTTGTTCAATAAGCAGTTAAGCACATAATTGACTCCTATATCCACAATCAATGTTGTTAGAATCACAGTTGACTCATAAAATCATATAGTTTTATGAGTCATCGTATTTGTATCATGCAAAATTATTTAAAAAACTCAAAAATAGAGAGAATTAAACTGAAATTTGATGAAATCTATAAAATCAAGTAAATTCATAATTTTACATTTGTTTTTGCATTTTCAAATGAAGATGACCAAAACTATATAAAACACTACAAAACCATATTTAAGAAGTCCATTCTCACTTCACTATCTCCCTTGCTCTTAATTTCTTGTTTGGTTTGCAAATATTCCTTTGCCTTGCCTTTGCAAGGCTTTAGTTCCATTAACAAAATCATTTTCACCATCAATTTTCTTTCTTAACATGGATGTACATTCATTTGTAGTTTTTTTTTATCTCCATTCCATATAAATTTCTAGATGTTAGGATCCAAAAATCCATGACTTAGACATGAGACATGTTCAAATGACATGTCTATTATGAATTTTATATCATGAGAAAAATTTAGAGAAATCTAAATCAAATATTTAGTAGATCAACATAAGTCATCTACCCGACCGTGTTTAATGAATTTGTTTATTAAAATCAATTTGTAATACAAATCAGCATACATAAAATTTATTGAATAAAAGAAAAGAGAAAAAATGTCATTTAAGGTTGCACATGTTAAATATTATATATATAAATTAATCTCCATAATATATATATCTATATCTATATCTATATCTATATCTATATCTAATCTATATCTATATCTATAAAATTATAGATGAATGATGAATGATATTGACCTTATAAAAAATCTGACACACCCAATATAATTAAAAAACAAACAATGTCGATCCATAAAAGAACTAACTAAGCAAAAGCAAATCACTAAAAATATTTAATTAAAAGATAAACTTAAAAATTATAGAAAAAGAGATAAAAAAAAGAAATTAACTAAAAAAAATAAAAAAATGGAAAGGGTAAAGATGTGGTCCTTCAAGCCCAAACCCGCATGTTTGGGCTTGTAGTTTTTTGTGTTACTTAAAGAGATAAATGGTAGGTCATCCGCTCCTATTTTTTCTTGAAAAAAAAAAGGCAAACAACATATTGTTTTTTAGGCAAATATCATGTTGTTTACCAACCAAGATTTCATTCGTTCATGTTTTTTCCTAAAAAAAAAAACTATGTTTCAATTTATTCCAACTACAAAACACCTTACAAACACTAAGAAACAAACCCGTCAACCTAATAAACCAAAAACTAGTTCAAACCACAAAATGAAAATGAAAAAAAAATACTTCATCATTGATCTAGATCTATTTTTTATGCTACATTGATACTTGAAACAACCATCATAAAACTCCCCACATTGTGGGACCAATTGACACATATTTTAACTTGTTTTGTGGTTGAAAAAAATGTTAATGACAAGTTCTTTTTATACACCAAAATTCAATGAGGGATCTCTTCTCTTGCAAAAAAAAAAAAAATGGAAAATGACAAAAAAGTTTGATATTAATATAATTTTTTTTAAATTAAACAAATCAGTCACCTAATATCTAAAAAATGGAAGACTAAAAATAAACTCTTAAAACAAAAATTCATAATTGTCATCTATTTAAAATGTGTTTTTCACTTAAGTCATGTTTCTTTCAATTCAACTCTCAATCTCAAAAAACATATAATTGAGTGTTAATTTAGGTTTGAAATAGATAAATTATATAAAATAAAAATTTGGGAATCAAATTGAAAATTGTAAAAAGATTATTACTTAAATTATATATTGTTTGGGATTCCTAGGTACATGTTGATAGCTTTTCGCACAACGTGAATTTGAATTTATTCTGTTTGTTTTGAGCTAGATAGATCTTCACATCAACCTGAATTTGATTTTATTCTGTTTGTCTGAGTTGGAAATATTGAGTTCTGATGATGTGAACTTCTTGATCACGTGGTCAAGCTATCACCAACGAAGATGAAACTTCTCTAAGAAAGTCAAAAAACAGGTTTGAGAAGTGTGACACCATGAAAACCTATTCCAAAGCATCAATACTAGTGGAATTGAATCGAATGACGTCACAAGGTCAGTTATACCTTGATAAGTTAGATTTGATCTTTGACCCGGTAAAGAAAACATGTTGCAACACACAAAACACAAGTTTATTTCATCAATTGATAATTGTTAGCTTTGTAGCATACAATTCACTTATATAATGTTTCAAATAACTCTAATGGATCCCTATAAGTGGGTTGATTTGAATCCACTTACAAAATTAATCCAAACATGTAATAATAATCCAAAAACTAATAAAAATCAAAAATCAATATCCAAAATATGCTAGTAATATATTTGTCATCCCTAAGAAGTTGTAAATAGATTAAAAAATCTGATGTGATCCCAGTATTTTAATTAATGCAAGCTAATTTTTGATCTCATGTGGCTCAAACTCATATTCATTAAAATAAACCAAATAAGACCTAATATACACTCCAAATAAGTTTTCTTGCCAAAAAGGAACTGAACAACAAAATTCATAGAGCCTGTTATGACCTATATTGCAAGGCTTTCCTGAGCTACGATTGATGTGATATTTCACCCCACATAGAATCATAGCTCTAAAATCTTTTAGTAAAGTTTTAGCTCAACCCAACACTTAGATATCGAGATATGCTTAATAGCATATAACTAGACAATATAAAACTTTAAGTTAAAGTCGGAATTTGACAATGTCTGGATGGTGCTACTGCGCGATCTTCCTGAGAAGCTCTAAGCAGTTGCCGACAGCAAAATGGACCTTCTGGACGCATATGAGAACTGGCTGTTATGCAAGGAATAGCGACAAGCAGTTGGGATGAAGACTTTTTGCATGAGTGGTGTGAAGAGAGAAGGGACACATGAAGTGATCCGTGCTGCTCATAAGCTACTGCAAGAAAGTAAGGAAGCAACCAATTAAGGGCTTTGAAGGTCAAATTTCTACAACATGCTTGGGCTCTTAAAATCATGTTTCATATTCATTATTTCAATCCGACAGCGTCTTGGAGAGCTTTCACCTGTTCTGGGCTGGACCCATCCTGTAAATTTGAAATTTGAATCATGTTTCTGATATGGTAAAGAAGCAGCACAGGGCTCCTATCAATGGCTTTGAAATCTCTTATGACAACGCATCCAATGCATGCATGACATGCAGTTGGGGCTGGATTGCAATGTTTTGTTCACATGACATCGCCACTCTGATAGCTATTTATACTATATTTTTCTGTCAACTCTTGTGCAGGAATCTTTGGTTGATTATGTTCTTGTTCATCTCACCTCAGCTTGCCGAATATGTCTTCTTGTAATCTAGCAAGGCGAGGTTTCAGTCCAGAAAGAGGAGCGTGCAAAATCCTTGCATGCCATTTTGTACTGGAATCTCAAATAGATTTTTCTTCTCCAAGCCGCAAACCTGCGTTGTTTAGTGTTGGCTGTGTATGATTCTCATTTCTGTATTATTGTTTGCATTTAAGTTGCCTGGTTTTCATGGACTGGGAAAGAAAATCATCATCTTGTTTAATAGCCCGGCTCTATTCAATTGCTTGTATTTTCTATTTAAGGATCCATTTTCTCCAATTATGTTTGTGCATATTTAATCAATGATTCAGTCGCTACTCTATGATACGACAAAATTTGCCAGAACTTGAATGCTTGTGCGTGATCATTGCTTCCCATTTGACATTTGACTATACTTTTGATGTCAGTTTCTATTAGATCTCTGGCAATTGTGGTTTTCATATTTTATATTTTTCAGATAACATCCTTTCCTCCTTGTTGTCTCTACTCTGCATTGCATTCAATGCATAATTTCGAACAGATATGAAGATTCTGATAGAAGATTCCAACTTGTATTGGAGGCTTGTGGTGTTAACAAGTCGTTATTGAAGATGGGAATCTAGGAAGGTGACTCTGTGATTGTTGGAGAGGTGCGTCGAGATTTCATCCTCTTGAGGTGTCACCTTAGCTCTCCATGACTTTCTTAAACCGACATTTATGCACTCAAAGTACTTTCTTTCATAGATTCTAGCATGCAAACTTGCATCAACAGAGATTCCCATTTGTAAGTGGATAACAACTCATAACTTTTCTCAAGCCAAACCTCATGTCCACCTGAAGTTCTTTTTTAATTCTTGTCAAATTGTTTTATAGAATTTAGTCTTGTCCATTGTTGGCAGAATCCCGATTGATCATATCTTGTTTGCTTCCTGCCAGATGGAAACGGGACTATCCTGGAAGTTCTGGTCTGTCGAATGTGAAGAAGGGATCATTTGATCCTACGAAATGTGGTGCGAGTAATCCTTCTGTTCTTAGTGATAGAAAAGCTACATGGAGCAAAGAAAGTGACCACAATCTGTTGCTCTTCTGCTCAGGGGACTTCTTCAGAGAAATACCTAGTAGCTAGCTAGCGTAATTTCTTAAACTGCTTTGGGCTACACACTTCAGCGATCCTTTGTTACTTTTTTCAATTTGTTGGAGCCCTGGGTGGTTGAAGAATTACAGGCTCTGAAGTAGCTTAATGTGCAATTTTCCGCAGTGGACAGATCGTGGTTGTGGCCTACTAATGGGACTGATGATGCAGAACAATGAATAAAAAGAATTAAAATAGAAAGGAAAGAAGCTAAGAATTAAAAAAGGAAAGAAAGAAAAGGCCAAAAAGCAGAAGAATGGGGCTAGAAAAATCCACTAATCCGTAATCTTTTATTCAATAGCATATACTGGAATCCAATAATAAAATCTAACTTTTTTTTTTTTTTTTGGATGCGAGTAAACTCCATATCCTGGAATGTATATTTTATTAGTCTAGGTGAGCGAGTAAAACACCGACTGTCACAGACTCTTACAAGCATGGTTGTCGTTTTTGTTCCGTTTCGGCCGAAACGTTTCGTACCAGTTAAAAAACGAGACAAAACGACATCGTTTTTACCTCGGTTTAAATTCCGAACCGTTCCAGATTTTTCGGGAACCGAGCGATATGACAACTTTGCTTACAAGAGGTGTACACCCTGACTTGAACCTAGAACTTGTTGTGCAAATCACAAGCTCTCTGTCATCATGTCACGTCTCTTGGAGACTAAAAATCTAACAACTTGGGCATGGATGAGCCCAATCTTTCAATCCAATAACGCGAGGGTTGAGTTATCCCCCATCATTAATATCATATGAATGTGTGAATCATGTCTTGGATCTGACCCCTTCAACTCTTTAAAGTTGGAAGAACTTGACCTCATCGAGTATGGATCAAGAACACTCCGATAATACTCTCAAATATTATGATCAAGTTGCAGTACAAATTGAATATGTTTGTCTAGCTCATGTACTAAGATTTGTTGAAGTGCACAATCCCTGGTAAAAATAACTTGTGTATAAAAAATAACGTTAATATGTTTTTTTGTACCAGAAATAAGGATAAGGAGGATATGTTATTGTGTTTTATATATATTAAAGTTTTTAATGCCAAAAACAAAGTCATTATCAAAGTTGATTAACAATTTAATCACATAATTATTTGATTTAATCATTTGTACTATTTTGAAAGGTCAACACTATTTATTTGCAATTTATGATTGATTTTAGTCTAACACTGTAAATGATCTTTGGATATTATTCAGTTCTATTATGTATCATGAAATAATCTCCAAGATTGAGCGCGTCATGATACTTATGTAAATCAATTCAAATTTGTTTTTTTCATTTCTTGCTTGAATATGTTTTATGATCTCTACATGTAAATTATGAACTTTACATGAAAAAGACTTAGCTGAATCATAAATTTTAGAGTGAGAAGCCAAAAGAGAAAAAAAATACAAGCTTTCTAGGTTCATAATTATGAACACTATTTTACAGAGGGTATAAACTAGAGCAAGCATTATTTGAAATCATAAAAGATATAATTTGGATATAACCTAGTAAATTAGGACTATCTTCATCTTCATCTTCATCATCATGTGTCAGGGGTAAAGGCTCATTAAGCTTAACATGTTGCTTTAAACCTATGACGTGTTGGACATCAAACATGAAAAACTAAGTCATGGTTTGAGGTTTTTAAAATAAAAATTTGACAACTATAAAATAAGAACTTCAAGATTCATGGTAAGAGAAAGTGCAATGCCAACATAAGTTGTTAGTATGACGTCGTTATTTGAAACCTTTTATCGGTCACTACTTTCATACAGTGTTGTTGAAGAAAAGTGTTAGCAATAAGGAAATTTCAAAGACTTAAACAAAAGGCTAATGATGTCACTAATGATCCTTTTAAAGATTCAAGGGCGAGTCTTCATGAAGAGGGAATGAATGATACGATCCAGACATGGTCAATTTCGAACTTTGACATAAACTTTCACATTGTTCAGTTAGATGTTATTGAGCATATCTTCATATCTAACCATTGGATTGAGGTGACCTTTACCAAACGATTCTAGAGATATGATTATATATGAGGGTGGAAATGCAGATCAATCAAAGTTTGAAAAGGTTTTGCGATATGGATCATTGCAGGCTTTAGGAATTAAAAAGAAAATATCATTATACATTGAATAAATATATATATAAAAATAAATGTAGGTACATAATCAAAGATAAAAAAAAGATAAAAATGATATAACTTTCGCAGTATGTATCATAGTGGTCATTGTATATAAAATTAATAAAAAAAAATTTAATAAGATCCCATACAACTTCAACAAAAAACAATCTCATTGAATTTCAACATGTATAGTTTTAAAATCAAGACTAGTCTGGTACATTGGCTTAGATTTGACAAAATAGGATCTAAATTAGTTTGACTTTTGAAAATATAAAGGAAATAGTTGACTAGGTGTGACCTGTCAAAAAATTGGATTGACTCGTAACCTAGTTAATCTGAACAAAACTTGGTAGAAAAAATATTAATTTTAAAAAAAATATATTTTCTTTATCAAACTATTATTCTTTTTATATTTTTTTTAAAATAAGTTAACTCTCTCGATCTACAACAAGGTTAGAATTAAGTTTTAATATTATGATTAGATATGCATTTTTTGTTGTAATAAATTAATTTAGCCTATTTCATTTTCTACATGACAATGTTTTTTTACCTTTTAATCTTATACATATTTCTCCTTGATAATATATATGATACTACTCATAAAAAAACACACACCATATTTTGTATCATTAACTCCTACTTTTTTGTGCCAAATTTTTTACAATTAATAAAAACATCCCATCATTCTTTATAGTAATATTTGAGAAAAAAACCATAATTTATAACTGTGGAACTCATACTCCATTTGATTATAAATCATTTGTCATCTTTGTATATATTAACACTAGTTCTAGAATTGTGACATTTTACAGGTTTAATTATTTTTTTAGCTTAAAATTTTGGTTATAAAAAACTATTTGATATTTTTATTAAACTTGATTCAACAGGTTAACCTTGAATTCTTTTGAATCGACCCATTACCTAACCCTAATTTAAAATTAAAATTATGAGTGTTGCTCTGATATGATCAAGTTGATTTGATGAGTCTAAAGATAATTCAAATGTCAAGTAAAAACATGGTTTGACTTTAAAGAAAATTTCAAGATGCATCATTTTATTTAATATTAAGACAATGATATGATCGAATTATATAACTCATTGGATTTAAAACCTTTGTTTTTGCAAACTATTTTTTACTTAATAATATGATAACAAAAATAAATGATTGCCAAAATTAAGTATCAATCAAATTTTGAAGTGTTTGTTCTGGACTATAATAATCTCATGAGAAAAATTTGAAATAAATTATAAAGATCAATTCAGAATTAACTAAATATTGAAGGAAAAAATTGACAAAATAGAAAAAACTAAAATATAGAGTTTTTTATATAAAAAAAAAAGATATATTTGGCATTGTTATTACATCTATCCCAACGGGTCAATCTTAAAATTTCTTTACTCAAATCCTTGTGATCCAATTGACTTGGAGGTATTAAGGCAACCTAGATGACAGATTAAAGCATGCTTAAAATATTCAAGATGATTTTTTTTTATATTGAGATTACAATATATTAGGTTAACATGGACTTTGCAACTTAAATTTAAGATTATAAATATCATTATTATTAAACCTGTCTAAGATAGTATGTTAACTTGAGATTCAGTCAAACTATCTCTTAACCCCGATCAGGTAAAAAAAAATCAATTCAAAATTAACATGGTTTAATGCTTGATGTTATAGTATATGATATTTTTCAAAAGTTTTTCTTGCATGAAAATATACTAAAATATTATTTTTTTATTGGCAAATTAAATTCATCTAGAAACACTAAAAAAAATACATAAATGTGACATTTCTTCATAAAAAATATATTTATAAAACATATCTAACTCCAATTTTAAATTAAAAAAATTATTTTTAAATTGACTTTACGAGGTAACCACGAACCATAGGTGTCAGTTTCGTTTCGTTTCGACCGAAACATTTCGTATCAGTTAAAAAACGAGACAACACGATGTTGTTTTTATCTCGATTTAAATTTCAGCTCATTCTGAATTTTTGGCCAAATACCGACCGAAATGTGTCAGTATTACTTCATTTGTGTTGTTTCGGCTACAGAAAAAAATTATCTCCCACCTGACTTCACTTTCTTGCTTTTCATCTCCCGCCACCTGGACAAATTATTGCCACTTGTCATTGTGCTTTTCATCTCCTGCTGGACAAATTGTTGTCAGTAAAACTACAAAACAACATGTCAAAACCTTTTTAAACTAAAATATTCTACCAATAAAAAAACAAAACATCAACTGAAGTAAAACTAAAAGCTATGCCACAAACTTGGTTAATCCAGTTAAAATTTATTATTTTTAAAAAAGAAAACTACTGGTATGAATAAACAAAACATGTAGCATAACACGCCAATATCTTGCCGGAACGATTTCTGGGTCGGGTTTACTAGCTACGGAAGATGTGACAGTTATAAAAAGGTACAACTTGTGGCAAGGAAGTACGTCAAGGGGTGGTGTGTGCCCTCAAACTAGAACAAAGGACAGAGGCTTCTTCTCATTCTCAACCATCCAATCTGCATCCAACAGTTGAGAATGAATCTTTGACCAGAGATAGCTTTAAGATTCGATTTCACTGTTCTACAAGCTGGCACAAATAGTCTACATCCATCAACAAATCTTCCCCGTGCATCTACATCGTGCTTCACATGTCCAGATATCTGACACGTGCCCCTTCATGATTTACTAAGAAGATTGAGCTCTCCCTCTGCTTAGCTCGATCCTGAGGTGGCCCCATGTGATGACTTGTGAATAGTCTCGCGTAGGCCCATGTGATGACTTGGCAATAGTTTCCGGAGTTCAGTAGCCTAAGTACTAGGTTTGGTTTTTTGAGGTCACGTGGCAGTGACCCATTTGCTGGTTTGTTGGCTGAAAGGACTTTTACTGTTTGACAAATAAGCAGCAGATCTTTCCATGGAATGCCATAGTAATTACATGTACTTGGACTCCCAGACGGGACAAATTGGGTAATTACATGCACTTACACACACACACTTAATATTTTTGTTTTTGAGATGAGAAGTATCTCCTACATAATATAATGACATGATGAAGATAAGGACTGAGATTTTGAGGTGTTTGATACTGTATTTTAAATATATATTTTTTTTAAAAGATATTTTTTTTCTTTTAAGTTAATTTTTTTGATATTTTTCGATCATTTTGATGTGTTGATCTCAAAAATATTTTAAAAAAATAAAAAAATATATTATTTTGATATATTTATAAACAAAAAATACTTTCAAACATCAACCATGCTGTCAAACAATCACTGCATCTTGGAAGGTGTTTCTATCTGAATCAATAATAGAAATTTGATGCTCTTGTGTGGTATAATACTTTTAGCCACATTTATAATATATAAGATAAAACTATTTTTACTCCATACTAGATCAACCTTATTATAAAAAGACCATGCATACACACACACACATGTTGTTGAATTAATATAAAAGTAAAACAAACAGTGAAAAAACTGCAATAATTATATATAATAATTAATGTTGCATTACTTAACAATGATATTAAATAAATATATAATTCTAAGCCATCAATTATATTGTAGTCATCTCAATTATTCGATGAAGCTAACTAACTTTGAAGGACAAAAAAAATTAGGTTACACAAAGATTTTGGTCTACTACTCATATACAACACCATCATGTTCAAACAACTTTGGGTGAAATAGTCAATCATTGTATCAAAACTACCATCACATGCAATTGATATATGATAATATTGAAATTGATTAATTTAACACCTCTAATTTATTTAGCATCAATATCATTATAAATCCACCCAAATCCACGACAAATAGTATCTTTTATTTCCGCATATAACATGCCTAAATCATCATTTAATAACAAACTACTCTCACTATTATATGTGATATTATTATTTACATCAAGAGCAATATTGTAACCGTATTGAAATAACATAAATATGTTATAAGACATTCTATATATAAAAAAAAGGATCAAATTCTTGTCAATTTGATGTAATGTTAAGTGAATTGTATTACTTTAATCCTAATTGGCAAATTTCATATCAAATTCAATCGAATTCTCGAAATTTAAAGAAATATAATACTTGACCATGATTAAATATTTCATGATATCAAATGTGATTGACATTTCTCATGCTCATTTGCATTTAATCAAACCTAGAATCATAGCAAATTTAAACAATTCAAAGAAAAATACTAATTTGATAGCTTATCAATAATTCAATACAATGTATAGCTGATAGCATTATTCGTTAGCTCCAAAAATCCACTTAAAACCTCTAATTCAACAACTTATCTAAAATTAAACAAAGCATATAATTAATTAAAAAAAATATAATTAATTTAACTTGTTTTCTTATTCAACTATATCAAATCAACCCTGGTTGATTATTTTCATAACTAAGTTATCATTGATCCAACAAACCCTAAATCTACCCTCAATAATTATCTCATTTCAATTAAGCCAAACATAAAATCATAGCAATGCAGTATGTTTACCTTTCTCATAGGGCTAAGAAAGGTGGATCTTAAAGAGAAAAATATCCAGGGATGCTTGAATACTCGAATGAGTTTGATGTTTTAAAAGAAAAAAAAGTGTTTAATGGGTTATTTTAGAGAGATTTAGGTCTTGAAATGTCAATTTAGAGAGAGAGCGCTAACATGTCAGCCTTGATCTCAATTTCAGGTAGGGTTTTAATTTCATGATATATCACGTTTAAGAATCATGACATGTTTAATTGCCATTTTCTTGAAGCACGCCAACTATTTTGTCATGCTTGAATGTTTATTGACATGTATCAACATTTATTAAATATCACACTTTTGAAGCACAACAATGTAAAAATATGTTATTTCACTAAATTCTTTTCAAATGATGTTATTCGACAAAACTTGTAAATTGTGCCAATTTGTTTTTTTTTTTTTTAATCTTAATTTGAACACACAAACACCTTTATTATTAATTTGAACCAAAGTTTTCATAAACAAAATCTTAAAGCTCGTAAACATAGATAAATAAATAAAAAAACAATATCCCAGCTTATTCGTATGAGATGTCCACGAATGTGTTTGACTAGAAAGTAACCAGACAAGAAAGAGAGCAACTCTTACGTGATGATTATCCCAGTTCAACTCAAGTTTCAGTCTCCATTTTCAAAATCTGGCCATTCAAAGCCCGACTCTTCAAGAAAAAGAAAAAACATTTTCATCTTTCTTTTCCCTGAATCCTGGGGTGTCCCTTAAACACTGAGAAAAAGTGCGCTGTTTTGGAGAATGTGCAGAAATTCTCATCTGACCACACACACAAGTACACCACCATATACCATATGTCAAGAGAAACGAAAATTTGAAAGAGACCCCTACACAAACTGCCCTTTTCATTCTACACCTCGCTTCACCAACCTTTCTCCTCCTCACAATATTTTAAATAATCAAGCAAGTATGTTCATGTATTTCCTTCGCAAAATCACGGTCTTTTTAGTTTCGAGCCATTTAATTATTAATATAATAATCACTAAAGATTTATATGGTCGTTAATTTTACGATCCATGAAATTAGTTGAGGCGTACACAAACTGACGCGAATATCCATGTTAGTAAAAAAAATCATGGTTCTTTTAAGTTCGAGCCATGTGGTTTAGCCTCTGAAAACTTACATGATCATTAACTTCAGGGCTCGTGGGATTAGTCGAGACATGTGCAAGCTGACCCGGACACCCATGCTAATAAAAGAAATCATGTTTTTTTTTTTTTTTTAATTCCTTGTCAATTACAAACAAGGGAAAATGGCACTTTCTTGTTCCAAGAAAAATAATTAAAAAGAAAAAAGAGGGTTTCTTTCTCTTACATCTTGTTCTTGTTTTGCCTAACGTTTTCCTTCCTTTTGAAAATGTTCTGGTCCACATGGACGTTGCTCGATAAGATCATGGGGTCAATGGAACCAATCCAGTTTAGTGGAAGAGTCAAGGGTCATAGATTCTGTGACCAAGCCATTAATTCTTTAAGAGAAAAGAAAACCATTTTTTATTTTCTTAAACTATTACAGTTGATTGCTGAACTTTGAAACTTGCCACCTGAGTTCATTATTTTATAAATATAATCATTCGGGAGGATTGTTTAAATTATTTTTAAAAGTATTTTTTGTTTAATATGCATCAAAATGAATTTTATTTTATTTTATTAAATTATTTTTGACACCAGCACATAAAAATTATCTAAAAACATCAAAAAAAAATAATTAAAATAATAAATAAATTCTAAGTTTTTTCAAAAATATTACCAAACAGATTATACTCGATGACAGGCAACAATGATGGCCAGTGACAAAGCATAGTGTAGAGAGGAGAAATGCTAAAAACAAGAATAATTAGTTAATTAATTACATTCCCAATGCCATTAGGCACGTGCATGATGATCAAAGAGATCGAAAGCGAAAAGCTTAACCACCACTGCGATGTAACCTGCAGTAAGAACATCGAAAATAATGTTTTTGCTGCGTCGTACCGCACTGTATTGGAGATGATTTTTTAAATTGTTTTTTTTAAATATATTAAAATAATATTTTTTATTTTTTTAAAATATTTTTGATATTAACACATGAAAATATCTTAAAACACCAAAAATATATAATTAAAAATAAAATAAAAATCAATTTCTTTTAAAAACAGTTCTAAAATGCATGCAAAACTATAATACAAATTGGTATATTTAAATAATTAAAAAGAGTTAAATATGGCCCCAGCAACGACTTCTCTTTGCTTGGGCAGCTTAATCCACCATTGCTTTTGATTGCCCTTTTGACTATTAGCCCTTTTCACTTTCTTTATGAGATCGCAGGCAGACTCCCCTCCCTCCCGTGTCCTCTATCTACTTTTCCTGAATTTGATTGAAAAGAAAAATAAATAAAGGCAGCAGCTTTGTTGTCGCCTCGTTTAACCATTTTAAAATTATATTTGTTTTTACATGATACTAGCCGGTAATTTGACACTATTTATACTGTATTTATTTTTATTATTTTTTTAAAGTTATTTTTTTTATATACTTTTAAATGATATCAAAAATAATTTAAAAAAATAAAAAAATTATAATTTTAATATATTTATGAACATAAAACACTTTTAAAAGCAACTATAACAACATTTCCAAACAGTCAAATTGTAATTAAGCAGTTATGTTTCTATTCCTCTAACTAAATAATAAAATTTTCAGCACAAGGCAACGACGGGTTTGTATAGATTTTAAATATTAATAACTTTAATTTAAGAGTATATCTTAAAATTATTATATAACTCCTAGTATTGAACTCTCCATCAATGATGTAACATTTCATCCTGCTTTAAGATAAACTTATCGATGTGGAATTTTTAGAATTCAAAGTGTCCAGGTGTCAGCAGCATTACAGAAGGTAAATATGGAACAAGTTGGCCACGTTCGCCCATAGTCCCTAGAGTTCATCAAGATTAATTAATTAGTTTTGATGGTTTCAGAAAACTATATATTTAATCTCAATTTTAATTTATTTGATTTCACTTTTCTCCGTTTTTCTTCTTCTTTTTGAATGTGATGTTTTTTTTTTCCTTTCAGGAAACTAAAAAAATATTTTTATTTTTTACTTTAAATTAAAAGTTTTTTGTATTTTAGATTATTTTCATATACTTATGTCAAAAATAATTTTTTAAAAATAAAAAATATTAGTATAATATATTTTATGAATAAAAAACAATCATAATCACACTGTCAAACAGTCACATTGAAACGATTGTATAAAGTGCCAAGGAAGAGAAGGCTGAAAACTTGACTTGTGAAGGCAAACTTTTGTTGGTATGCTGTGAGGGTGGCTCCCGCGAGCCAACACAAGATTGTCTTATTAACACTACAATTTCTGTTTAGTTGATATCATTTTAACTGCTCCCTTTGAAAAATCATGATGCCGACAACACCTTACATGTAACTTCTTTCTCTTTTTTTGCTTAATCTGCGGATTCACATGTGCTCATGTATCCCTTTTAATTCAGGTTTAATACTTCATCATAGCTCTTCAAATTCAAATATTTCATGTTATCTCTTGTAATTAGTGAAACCATCACTTCATTTCATTGTGGCCATTTCATTGTGGCCGGGTTCGTGGATCAACTCGATGACCCGTTAAACTGACTTCCAGTTCAAATCAAATTATAATCAAATTATAATATTTTTAAAATAATGGATTTGAAAAATATTTTTAAAAGATAAAAAATGTATTGTTTTGATATGATTCTAAGTAAAAAACATCTCAGGCCGAACTCCGAAACAAGTAGCTAATGGATTTGAATAACTTTTCATGTTATTGTGTTTTTTTATTTGTTTGTTTGGTTGACAAAAGGAGATTGTTTTGCCATAATGCATGCAATAATGTTGCCTAGCTCAAGTAGCTATAATAGAGTGCCGCTTCTCTTGTAGATAGCCCACTTGGTTTGCACGTGATTTATTTTATTTTATTTTAAGTTTAATTCTCGCATTATCTTGTGCTTAACAAAGTGATATTGCTTGCTTTTACCTGATGATGTAATGTTTACCTCAAAAATACATTTTTAGTAGAGCAATTGGGTGATAGTTTTTCCCTCGCCAAGTAAAAATCTTTCAAAATGTAACCGTAGATTTGAATCCTCTCGGCAGAGAGAATTACTATCAGCAGAAGGACGACACTAGTACGGTTTTTCATCATCTTCGAGCTTTCAATTTTCATTATTCACAAATAAAAACAGTAAATCATTAAATGAAAATGATATCAATATAGTAATATATCATGTATTTTTTTATGTGAAGAAACTTCACCCGGAAAAATATAGTTCGTGGCTGAAACCCTAGTTGTTCCAAGCTCTTATAAAAAATATATACCCTCACTTAAATTCAAAAATTAACCCGATTCATGTCAGGTGTTAAGTGGTGAATCCAAAAATATAAATTTCAAGGAATTAAAAGATAGAACTATATATATTTCTCTTAAAAAAGAAGAACAAATCAAAACAAAAAATTAATAGAAAAGTTGCAAGTCAACAAGTAATGGGATAACTCAAACCAGATTTTATAACATTTTACCACAAAAGTCCTAGTTCCCAACCACACGAGCCGAAGGGCAAACTAGATATTTTTTGTCTTTCCCTTATGGTTACCAAGTTAGACTAGAGAATCTTCATGTTCTAGCTCCTAGAAAAAAAAGAAAAAAAAAAGAAAAAAAAAAGTAGGTGGAAAGGAGGGGATGGTGTTCCAAAGAATGACATCTACAGTGTCCCTTTCCCTCTCCCAACATGAACAAATCGTTGTCTTTAAAAGGCATACCAAACCACCTCACTCACTGCAACACCCTTCTCCTTCACATCATCACTGTAACCTTCTCTTCTGCTCCCCCCTCACAGCAATGGCCGGCTCCAAGACCTTCGATAAACCCCTGGACGGGTACGATGCCCTTGACATTCATGCAGGCTTTGCCATCCTTCAGAGAAACACGACCCCGCCCCAAGCTGGCGAGAGGCGAGGAAGAAGAAAGCAAGCCGAGCCGGGGAGGTTTCTTGGCGTCAGGAGGAGACCTTGGGGGAGGTATGCTGCTGAAATCAGAGACCCAACAACAAAAGAAAGGCACTGGCTCGGCACCTTCGACACGGCTCATGAAGCGGCTCTGGCTTATGATAGGGCTGCCCTTTCCATGAAAGGCACCCAGGCAAGAACCAACTTCACTTACTCTGACAACACCACCTTTCACTCCCTCGTTACTCCATTTGACATTCAAGCCTTCTTGCCACAATCACAGTTTCTCACTACCACTCAGATCAAACACCCAGCCAATCAGAACAGCCCCGTCAAGCTTGAAATCTGTCAAAATAAGACCCCGATTAGTAGCAGTACGTATGCTGAATCTTCTGGTGGATCAGCTCATGATGAAGCTAGCGATTTCTTTTTCTCGAACGAGGACTCTAACTCGGGTTATCTGGGCTGCATTGTTCCTGATAACTGCTTGAGGCCACCGCCCTCAGGCCCCGCTGGTAAAGCCTCCAAAACCAGCACATCCAATATTATTGCTTCAAATGATCGAAACTCTTGCTTCATGACCACAACTTACCTTGAAGATCATCCGCAATGTAGCAAGTACGCGCCTCCTCTCGATATCACAAATGTGCCGACCAAGGCATACAGTCCTGTAAACTTTCCTGGCTTTGACGAGCTCAGCAATGGATTTTGGGGGGAGCAACCGTCGTGGGATGGCAATTCCGGTGACCTCTCAGCACTGATGAACAACCCAATATCAATGATGGAAAATGTATGCATGGATACCTCGCATGGCATCGACAATCCTCCTGCCTGTGGCCTAATGCCTCAAGCTACTTCTTCAGTATCCTATCCAGCTTATGGCGATGCAGCTAACTTTGGATATTCACTCTTTTGAGTGCTGCTAAGCTGCATGCACGTATCAAGAACTCTACAAGTCCTTGCGTTTTTCCATTAATTACCTGCAAATCCTTTTACTGTAATTACCCTAAATGTTTTCACATTCGAGCAAGAAAGAGATGTGGGATGTCTATTCTGCTCCTCGTACTTACTATTAATCCAAAGTTGTTTAATTAAAAGTCTCCAATAATCAATCCAGCTAGCTAATTAATAATTATCTCTTACGGTGCAAAAAGCAGAACGAGAGAGCCTGAAAACCTGGGATACATCAGCTCCTTCCCTTGCTTTTGTAGGAATTTAATGAATAGCAGGACCAAAACACCTTTTGGTGCTTCATTATTGAGAGCAAATACTGAGTGCCTGATGCCTGCCATTGCGGCTCCTTGCCTGATCTTTTCTGGACAGAACTAAGAACACATGCGATGGATTAGTGCATGCGAGCACAGCAAATTCATGATTCATTAACAGCTTCACAGTAAATGCTCGCACACAAGAGTTAGCTTCAGTATTGCAGTTCTCTACTCTACACAGGGAGGTGTAAGAGTTTCACAACTCCAGTGTACGTACAGTAGCTGTCACCAGTCTTTTCTGTACAAGCTCGGCTTCTTCTTCAATGCTCGGCATCTTGCATAGGCCCATTCTTCCAGCTTTCTAGCATCCAGGGCTTTCCGGTGCCTTCGGTCCCGACCCCTAATTATCGAGAGTGGGAGGAGGGTGCAAGGCTGCAGAAACTGACAGACGAGAACTAGATAGGTTCATCTATGAAAATTGACCTGCCCTACATTGTTGGTATTAGTGGTCCAAATTACTTGAATTATTTTTGAGCCGGGCTCTGTTTTTTGCATTTTAGTTAACCCTATTTGATTCTGGTTGCGGTTGATTGAGAAGCTTATGAGCAGCTTGTGAGGGCTGAAGTAGCCAGAGCGTAGTTTCTTTGCTAGCTTTTGCATTTTGGAGAACATCCCCAAACTAGAATGCATGCGGAGGAAACTCATTATAAAGTAACGGCAGGAAGAAATCGCCAGGGATCACCCGTCTATCGTAATCCCAGTTTGAAAGCCTCCAATTAGCCACTAGCAGAGCTCACAAGCAAGAAAGGTTTTTCACTCGATCAATACTGGCAAGAAAGGATTTCGAAAAACAATGTCTAGATGGATTTGAAGAAACCATACAATGATCAGAGGAACCGAGTTTAGAGATAAGCTTGCGTGCTTGCTAAATGATCAACACAATAACCCTCTAAAATCTGCATACGGAGGACTTTCATTCCCTCAATGTTATGGGTGATCCCTGGAAACCATAATTTCTAAATTAAGTTATGATCATATAATCTTTTTCTCTAGCAGAATCTTACCTGGTATGGCATAAATAAACAAAGCACATGAAAAATAATAAATGAAATGTGCGATGATTATTACAGTCCGAGTGACTCCATATATTATTTCATAATAGATCCATCAATAAAAATTGCAAGCATTTCCATTGTCACAACATAACTATGTACCTAATCACATGTAAGGTAGCTCTGAGATGCGTGCCACCTTCGAGTCTTCGTAATTACTTCTATTTTTTCACAACAAACCCCAGATAAAAAAAAAAAAAAAAAAAAAAAGTAATAAGGGGGGGAACAAGAAACCTTCAAATTCCTTTCTAGACAAATTGGAAGCTTGTTCCCAAATTTAAAGAAAATCATAAAGTGATAGACATGAAGACACAGCTGATGTAAAATGAAGAAGCTGTCGGATTCATCCTTTTCATTTTTGAAAAAGGATTGAAATATAAATTAACAGACTCCAAAAAAGGGGAGATGTGGATGCAGATTTGCCTTAGGGAGGGATCTGTAGATTCATAGTTATTTGAAAGAACGGTTGGATGGCTATATTATGGGGTTTGCTAAGATTTTTGAGAAATGGCCATAGCTTATTGAATATAAAAAAGGATGGCTATGAGAGTTTATGAACAAGGAAATTATCAAAGCTGATGTGTGCTAGACCTGAGTTGTGGAACCATCGGAGCTGGGAAACTAAAGCCTCCTATTTGATGGTGAAGCCAGAAAAAATGCTGCTTTTCATGAATTTGACCAAAATGAGGAATGGACAGGAGTTGTTTGATATCTTTTCTTAGATTGAGGAGTGGGTCCCTGAGCTGCTGCTGCTGCTGCTGGTTGAAGGGCCAGAACTCCAGCCTGACTGTTGCACATTCGAATGAGGAGCAGGTCCACTCTTTGAAAAAATCGAACCAACTGATCCACTGGGTGCGCTAGTTGATGAAGACAGCCTCGTTGAACTGGGGTCCTTGCCGGGTCCTGAAACAGGTTTGGACCGCAAATCTGACGATGAGGATGATGGGGCAAGAGTGCCAACTGAAGAGCCCACCAGGTAGGGCGCAACTGGCATATCAGCAAGAGAAGATGCAGATGGGCTGTAACTCAATGTTCCTATTGGATGATTGAATTTGCATGCAGGCCCAAACTTGCACTGTCCACGTTGTGTATAGTGAGTACAAGTTGGAGCACCCTGTTTAAGAAAGTAGCGGGTCAGTGTTCAACTTGTAAATAAGTATATCAACATGTCGAAACAGCATGCCCAATAATATTTACATGCAGACCCTCACATAACTAACAAGTGCAAATTACAGCCATAAGCAGGGACCACTTGCAAAATAAGTCCATGATAGTATGCCTAAGCAAGTAAATGATAGGGATTAAGAGAGGAAAAGGAGTTGCCAGCCAAAAACCGTGAAGCTGCTTAAGGGGTGCAACAAAGTCCAGTACATCATAAAGACAACAACTTGTAGCATCAACGCATCTATTACCTCTCGACTTAATCTCCATTATCAACTCTCTTCGATACAATGTAGAACTGCATAAAGGCATGCCTTTATGAGTTCAATTTATCCATTTCATAATCATACTGACAGATGTTCCATCCCAATTCACAACTCAAACAAATCCAACAACTTAAGAAGATAATAAAGCAGCAAGGATGAGTAAAAACATGCCATTGCAGTACCTAAACTAGACAAGATGAAGATAAAAACATTAAGACAGAGGGGCCTAACTCCCTTCCAAACTCCCATAGTGGCCCAAAAACTACCAAAAGAAAGAGTGGTAAAAACAAATAGAGTAGCTAAATAAATTCCAGATTTTCTTCGTTTCTGAGAATACAATCCCAACAAACTATTTAGACAGGACATATATGTTCCCAACTAATACTCTGTCCCTGATATGTAAAGATCAAAATACTGTTCAAAAGACTATCAACATGTTAAAAAGATAACCTTATGTCACAGAAAGCTATTATCTCAGGATGTGAATCAGATTTTAATTGTTTAGTTGATGATATAGAAAATGCTCCTGACTTATGGTAAACCAAGGAATATGTGACTTTTCAGAGCACAGAAACAAAAGTTAGCATATATGATCTCACAAATAATGTCAAAGTAAATCAGAACTAACAGAAAGAAGAAAAGCACATCCAGAGGAGCATGATCAGCAATGAAGTAAGTTTTGAAAGAAGCTTCCACTAAATATGTTTGAATTATTTCACAATGCAATCAGATCACCCTATGAAGCAGAACAGTGAAGCGAAGACTGCAATCCAGATATTAAATGTTAATCATTGGACTCAAAAGCTGATTGGATTGTATTCTAACTTAGCACTAATTGAAGGAGTGATTACTTTGAACCAGGCCAGAATATAAAACATTCTTTGAAAAGGTTCATGTCCATGTCAGAGCATCTTAACTCCACGCAATACTTAGGTACAAAAGCTGTTAATCCAAGAAGCTATCAAGTTTAATGAGCAGAAAAGAGCTGCCATATCAGGGGAGTACACTCTCCTAATTGCTTATCAAGTTAAAATATCCCTCAGAGAAGCAAGTAAGCAATGTGTCTTCTTGTATTTCACTTACAGAATCATAAATGGAGAAGACAAGAGACAGAAACTTTGTGATATTCTATACATGCACCACAGATGCAATCAAAAGAACCATGCCACTAGACAAGATGGCAATGGTTGCTTAGAGGAGATCCCACCTGTTTCTCCTTCCTTCAAATAATTCCAGAGTTGCATGACACACCAGCGTCACGAGGCAAAACAAAGCTACTTCAAGAAATATAATTGAAGTGAAAAGACTCACCCTATAAAGAATCCAGAGATCAAGGGCAAGTGCCACCCGATCACCTACTCTGATAAGATCTCAAAAATACTATACTAGAAGCAGGCAGGTGTATTGCACAGTTGTGTCAAAAGTTTCAAGGTTCTAACCATATGAAATGAACCTTGTTTCACCAAGACTCTAATGAGAAAAAATAGAAAACAAAAGGAAAGTTTTTCAGAGGAAAATGATAGGAGGGGAAGAAGGGGAGTGAAAGAAAGAAATAGCATCTATACAACTGCAGCATTATGGTCGCATCACTCAGAACAAATTAAATTCATATAATTCAGAAAATGCTGTTTCAATGACCTCCACCAACACTAGTCATAAATGCTATGCAGCATGCAACAAACACAAGAGGTGTGATTAATTAGGACATTTTGCAACTTTAGCAGGTAAACAACTAGTAATGCATGCCCTGACATAAGATATCACAATGCAAGAGAGTTGTAAGTAGATACTTACTGGGCGTAGAGGAAGACCAATGGGGCTAAGAACAACATTTGGCGCTACCAATTCTGGGGGATGATGATATCTACACGAGGATCTGAATTTACAATCACCATTTTTTATGTAATACTGACATTCTGGCTGGCCAGGTCTTTCTGGGAACAAGTGTTCCTTCTGGGTACTGCTTGAAGGACCTGTTGCAGGAGGTGTGTATTGAAATGCTCCAGTATAAGCAGGCGCAGAAGGAGATAGTGGTGACATCCCATAGACTGATCCTGAGCTAACTGCTGGCTGAGTATTAGGAGAGGCTACTGGACTTCCAGGTGACTGCACCAAGAGCAATAACAACTTCAATGAATAAAAGTCGATGGTCAGGATGTAATGAAATAAAGGAATTTCCATTAAAGTACCGGGTAAGGACTCCAACTTGGATATGGAACTACGCTTGGGGAAAGCAGCACAGGACCATAAGGACCTTGTACATATGAGCCTGGCAGCAGAGGAGGCCTTGCAACCATTACACCATACTGTTGAGATGAAGGAACAGAGGGAGACTGCACCGAAGGATATAAAGTAGGGCCAGGTACAGGTGCAATTTGCGGAGCCGGTGATTGTGCTGGGATTTGTATGTTACCTGGCTGTGGATGGTGGAACTTACATGTTGCCCCAAACTTGCATTGCCCTGTTTTAATGTAGTATGTGCATTCCCTTTCACCCTGTTGTCAATTAAAAATCAAAGAATCAACAAACTTGAATTCATACTCGGTGCATAAAGTACCATCATGTTAAAAAAAAAATCTTAAATGCCCACGTAAAGATATACTGACCGGGCGTAATGGGTATCCATAATAATTTAGTAACACGGGACTAGCAGAACCACCTCCCTGCTTAGGATGGTGGTACTTGCAGGAAGCACCAAACTTACACGTCCCTGTCCGCATATAATACTGCAAATATAGCAAAAAAACAGCTCAATCAGTGCATCCATAAATCCCCTCTCCCATGAACCATCAAACTAAACCAAACTGGACCGGATCAAATGCACAATCAAGCAGTAAAACTCGTAATTCGGCCCTTAAAATATACAACCGTATGATTGCATCCACATTCTCAAAACAAACTTGCAAAACATCCCCTAAGACACGGACCAAGTCTAACGCACTTAAGCAACACACATTGCACCAGCACTCCATCACACTCGGCCAAATTAAACGTGTCTTTAACGAACACACATTGTCCACAATCAACCATTTGCACGTACGGCAAATCACAGTAATCATCCAAAACCAGCAAAATTACCTACCTGGCAAAGCGGCTGGCCCACTCGCTCTGGATACTCCACTCCGCCGACCCTTGCCGGTCCCAAAACCTATAAAACAGCATCAACCACAACAATCAACCACACCACCTCCACGTATCAAAATTACAAAACTAACCCTCCTTCAAAAACAGTTCCAAAAACCACAAGATCAAGTCTACTTACCAAACATGAACCATTTAAAACGCAATTCAAGTCAAATCAAAGTAAAATAAGTCAAGATTACCGCACTCCGGTCACGTGGATGATTATACCGACACCGCGCTCCGTACCCGCAAAACCCGGTTCTCAAATAATACATACAGTCCTGCTCATTAGGTCTCTCCGGGTATTCGGATTCTGTTTCCCCCAATCCCAACTGCCAATCACCCTCTGCATCAACCACGTAATCATAATTAATCAAAATCAACAAAACCGGATCACTGTTAAGTCACAATCTAATTAATGTAGGTCACCTTCAAGTCCGGTTTCCGGTCCTGAACCCGTCCATTCCAGTGCCGGATCGGGTTGTGAGCCTTCTTGTGCCCGACCGTACCGGTCCATTCTGTACAGACCAATTCCTGAATTCCACAGAACCGGACAGAAACTGGAGTGAAACCAAACAAGTTCCTCCGGCCCTTGTACAATTACGAAATGAGAGAAACCGTTTAAGTAGAGAAAAGGTAAAATAAACTGATGAGATGTTTTTGTCTGCTTTTTGGATTTTTTTTAAGGAGAAAAAGAGAGAGAGGGAGGGTGAAAGAGGAAGACAGTGTTCGGTGTTCGGTTTTTATGGAGGTTTATGGATTTTGTGGGTTGCTTTCACTTTCTGTTTCTCTCTCTCTCTCACACTCACTTCAGCGAAAGAAGTTGTTGATGTTGTTTGATCTTTTCTTTCGTGTGTGACGGTGTTGGTGGTTTATTTATACGCGCCAAACAGAGCAGCCACAACCTGTAATAATTCTTCTTTTTAAGGTAATTAATTCAAATAAATAAATTATATTTATATAAGAATATCTCTATAAATACCATTTTAAAAAACAGAGTTCCATTCAAATTTAATTTTCAATATTTAAAATAATTCCACACATAAAGTTTCATTTAAATTTTTAATTGAATTGAATCAAGAGGATTTCAAACATGCTGATTACACACACTGCAAAACATTTTTTTTTTTGTAAATTTATACATTTAACAAAAAGTAAATATTTATTATATTTTGATTTTTTTAACAGTGTATTTAATTTAGAAATACTAGTGCATGTTGGGGGTTTTTAAGTACAATTACTTTAAAAGTTATGAATTTAATATTATTCTTTATATATATTGATAATTTAGATATAGCAGTATAAAAAATATAAATATTTATTTTAATATTTATTCAAACTAAAAAATACTATTAAAAATGACATGAAATGTGAATACCTCTAGGTTGTGAGGCTAATATGACTATAGCATCCCTGGATTTTGGGGGACATGAGCTTGTAAGAAGTGGAGAAAGTTGTCTTTTCGACCGAGGGTTATTCCAAAAAGGGTGACGAGGGAAGAATATTAATTTAAGTGATTAATTAATTGTGTGAGTTGTGAGTGAGTGCATAGAGGTGTTTTTTCTACTTAGCATGCAAAAGGGATCTTACTTCAAATTGGAATTGGAACAATATTTTTTTCTCTACTTTATAGAATTTTTTTTATAAATAAAACTTAACAAATAAATGTTATCTTTTTCATAAAAAATTATCAATTTGGGTAGAATGACAAGTAATTCTTTTTTATTGGTTTAGACATTTAGCAAGAGCACAACACCATAACGATCATTTATTTATGGGTTTAGAATAATTTTGATTAAATAAGAAGTTGTTATCTAGTATCATAGTTACTGTACATCTTAATTTTAATTTTAGATAGTATAGGTAAATGACTAATTGCATAAAAAACATATTAACTCCTCTAGTATATCGTCTTACCTAATGTAACTTGCTTTGTTTTTTCTTTTTTTTTTTTATAGTTGTTATGGTTAAAATGTGTTTCTATCTCTATCAATTTACTATGAATGTTTGTTATGATGAACAAACCTTGATTTTCTAGGTAAAAAACTTAGTATAGAAGATCTCAATTAAAAAAGATATCAAAAGAAAACAAGTTCATTCATAACTAGTGTGTTGTGAAGGAGTTTAAGTTAAAAATCCAAAGAGATTAGGTGATTACTCAACTTTTACTTTTTCCTTTGCTATTTCAAATGTTTATGACTTTTGTACCATGAGACATGGGTTGAAATATCCTTAATTTTTGTTTAGGCTTCTTTGAGGATAAACCTAATTTTTTTATTTATTATATCATTTTAAATAATATTTTAGATAAAACTCTTTGTAATCTATATCCTTGTATTGCAAGTGAATGAGTAATGTCATTCCCATTAATATTTCAGATATTGACCTTCTTACATGTTTTTAATTTTTATATTAAAAATAATTAATAACAAATTATTATTCATAATAATATTTTGGATATTAAGTTTTTTATAAGGTTTTTTTTTATCAAGGATTATGACTTGAGTTTTTTTTTTCCTTTTTTCTAGTTGATTTTTTTCCAGTTTTATCCTTCAACCTTAGATTGATTGATAATTATGATTGATATTTTTTTTTCATTTTGCTTTCAATAAGTTTATTCATGTCTCATGATTCATATCACAAGTTTGACAGATTAACCTAGGTAAGTTGAGTTATTTTTTATATTTTTTTAACCATTTTTATCTTTTAACACTGAGTTGATTGAGAATTGAGCTTTATAATTTTTCTCAATATGTTTTATACTAGGTGATCTCTGTCTCATGACTCGGGTTGCAGGTTTACTTGGTTGAATCAAGTCATATGTTCTATTCCTTTTCTTAATTTATTTTCTTTTTCAATCTCAACTTCAAACTTGATTGATTTATAGAGGTTTATCATGATTTCATGATCAAACATGCAAATTAACAAGTTAATTCAGGTTCACCAAATCGATCAAATATATAATTGTCTCATTATTTATACATTATAGATTTAATCTTGAATATTTATTTTTACTCAATTTTTTTTTATCTATTATATAAGTGTTTTTTGGACCTGCAAAGTCGACTAGGTCCTATTGGGTCAATCATTATACAATTTTAAAATTCTTTTCTATTATAAAAAGATTAACAACACCTCAATATTTCTTTTATATTAAAAAAATGATATGACCCTATTAGCACATTTCCAAATAAGCCCTCATCTTCCATGTATGAATAGCAGGACACTAACACATGAGAATAATCCATGTATTGGCACAAGATTCGAATTTAGAAGATAAAGGGGGGAATCTTCCTTATACAATCTCGTAGAGTTCTATCTTTTATATTTGCTAGCTACCTAATTTATTGTGAAAATGCGATATATTATCCATTTCTCCACCATCCTGGCTCTCTAAAAATCCCAGAGACAAAATTACGAGCACAGAAGCAATAGTTTCTGTGAGTTGTAGGGTGGAAAGAGTCGAGATTTCCATGAACTAGACAACAATTAAAGACTTAATTTGTCACTACAGTGATTCACTAAATGTCAACCAACCCTATTGAAGTGATTAGTAGCTGACCACATGTGCATCGATCTTGACAGGACTGGAATTCACTTGCAGCAGCTCATCTTCAGATTTTCACAAGGATCCGAAAAAAAACTTAGAACCATTTATATCTCCACACTCCATTTATTGATTTTGACTCTTTTTTTTTACATGTTATATTTTCCAGGAAACTCATTTATAGATCCAGATGAACAATTAAAACCCTGACTATCTCAAATTCGGAATTCGGGCTAGGAAGACGATAAAGGAATTTGAGTCATTACGGAAAAATATTGAAGTTGGCCCAACTGTACCAAGTTAGACTTGGAACAGAGCAAATCACTTGCTAACAACATCCTTCGTATCCAGAATGACTTCGTAGCGAGGAAAACAATGCGCCTACTTCCATTTATTAAGCTACGTGTTAAACTCGAACATGTGGGATAGGTTTAGGGTCGGTGTTCATCGGGTTAAGTTAGATTTAGCTTTTTTTTTAATAAAAGTTTTAAATAATATTTTTTTATTTTATTCGGTGTAATTCAACCAAATCAAAGGTCAATTCAAGTTTTTAACCAATTTAATTTGTTTTTATTAATTATAAAACCTGGTCGTAATTCTAGATTTACATATGCATGTTATTTCCTATATGAAAGTGTAGTTAAAGTTATTTTTGACAATATTTTTTATTTATAAATATATTAAAAATTATTTTTGACATCAGCACAACACATGAAAATGATATAAAAATATAATTTTTTTAATTTAAAATAAAAAATAAAATTTTTATTTAAAAAAAAATATTTTTGAAACACAATCCCAAACACGTCTCACTAATCTAGATTGCATAGCCACCATTGTTCTTTTATGAACAAAATGATATTGTTAAATGGTAAATATTTTATACCCATATCTTTACAAACCGGGTAAAATTGATATTTGATTTTTAAAAGAAATGTCTATCAGAAAATAATCTATTGCGATATTACTCGAGACTTAATTAGAAAAAATAATCTAATTTTAAAATAAGAAAACTAAGTTAAAAGTACTTATAATATTAAAAAAAGTAATTTAATTGCATATATTTCGCTCACTATAAATCCAATGCATCATCCACGTTGCGTGTTGTAAAACAGAAACCTGAACATATCGCAATAAATTATTTTCTGATCGGTTATTAAAGATTTATGTTCATTTCTTGACTTGTTAAACTTATGATTTTGAGTTTAGCAAGATAAAAGGATGTATTTTAAAAATCATTTCATAAAATATATTAATCTTAATTTATATCGGTATAAAAAACACATTAAAATAGTTTTTTATATCAAAATAATTAAAAAAAAAACTTCAAAACACTCCATGAACATGCACGTAATTGTCACAAACTCAGATGAGGCTCAGCGGTGGTTAGCGGTGTTGATTTTATCTTCACAAAGACTGTTAAAACAAAGGACAGTGGACAAAATTAGGATTAGGGCATGATTTATTTTCAACCAAGAAAACCCTTGTAAAGATAGAATGCAACTTTTTGCATGAACCAATTAAGAACCGCCACATGTCTTTAAAGTCCGTCTTCTTCTTTAAGCTGCTTCTTACAGTATCTTGTGGCTGTGGCCTCCCCACGTTCCCTTAGAGTGCGTGATCACGCGCTGCTACAAGTCACAGAATCTCTTGTGCTTGTAAGAAAATTCATGTTTTTTTAGGTGGTCCTCCTAGTATTCAAATTTGGTCCAATCGATCACTTTACAGATAATTTGATCAAACTGGTCCTTCACCGCTACTTTTGGTTTTTTTAAACCCATCCCCCCCTTTTTTTTTGGCAGGTTTGGATACGAGAATCGATAAAAAAGGGAAATGAAGAAGAGTTTCTATTTTTATTTTTTCAGAGAAATAATTTATGTGATTTTCAAAACTACAACTCCCAATAAATTTCGGATTCAAGGGCATTCCATATAAGATTAAACACTTCCAGAGAAATAGTTTCCTTTTTTATTTTCTTAAGCTTGTGAATATCAATATTCAAATTGTAAATTAAACACTTTCAAAACTTGAGAAAATTTAAAATTAATTTTAGAAGAAGAATGAATTTTTTTTATCAACAATTGTGGAATATTTTGACATGAATACCCAAAATCAAACTTTATAGGAAAAAATGATTTGGTGATCAATGATTGAAGTATTGACGAATGATGAAATCAAAAAAATTAGGCAAAAAATTGGTGAGAATGACGTTTCAAGAAATTGATTGACTAATTTAATAGTACAAGTATGGTGTGCAACTATTCTAATAGTTAAGGGGGGAAACCCTATTTGTTACCATTAAAGAGAGCGAAGAGTCAATCGCTTCGCTAGAGCGTGTGATTGACATATCAAATCTGCTAAAAACAGAGCTTGGGAGAGGTAACCATCAGGGGGGACTATTTCAGCTACATCCGGTTGTAGCAAACTTCCCATGAAACAACGGTTGATATCCTGCCTCGGGAATTTCATGTCGGTCGTCTGATAGGGAGATAGGGTAGTGGGTGAGAAGTCTATAAAGGCATGATCATCATACACGCTGAGGGTATGACCGGATGTATTGGGCAGGAGAAAGGGTTGATGAGGATGGGACAGACAGCAGTAGCCGGTCATCAGGTGGAAAAGGGGGACTTGGACATGTTTTTGGCCACTTCAAAAGATTTGGTATTAATTGCAATTGATTTTGTAGCGTAGTGAGCATATCTTACATCATCAACGAAATGTCGGCGAGCCACTTGGCGGAAGTAGTGGGTATGTTGTGGATGCTTATTTATCTCGATTCCATGGCAACATGTAAGAAAAATATATAATTTTAACCTTGTACTCATCTCTATCAAGTTATTATTAAATATATCTTTTAATTAAAAAAATATTATTATAGTAAAAAAATAATTGATTTGAATTGTTCTATAACCCATCTTTAAAAAAAAAAAAAAAAGAATTGAGTTTAACAAATATAAAATAAGTGTCCATTTGAGAGGGAAATTGAAATTTTTTTTTAAAGTGTTTTTATTCAGAAATGTATTAAAATAATGTTTTTTTTATTTTTTTTAAAATTATTTTTGACATTACCATATGAAAATAATCTAAAAACATCAAAAAATAAAATTTAATATAAAAAACATATATATATATATATATATTTTTTAAAAAATACTTTAAAAATACAATCATAAACATGGTATAAGTATGTTTATTTGTGTGCCAACCACCACATGGAAACAAGGCAATGCTAAACAAAGTTTATGATGAATTGACATTTAGAGTTGGACTAACTAAATCCCTTGGGTTTTGGTAGGCTTTCATGTTGACATGAGCCCATCTTTGATACATATATATAAATTTGGAAAATTAAATTATAATGGTTTCAATCATTACACAATAAAGGTTCTCACAATAAATCAAATTTATGTTTGTTTTGATTTTAAAGAGGAGGGATGTATATCTTTATTTTTCTAAGAAATAATTAAAATTGATTGATTATTTAATTTTATTTATTATCATCAGAAGATTTGTTTGTAGTTTCTTTCATGCAATTCAATAATTTTTATTTTATTTTAAGAAGTTAATAAATAAATAAAAATTGATTATTTTTTTTACTTATTTTCTTTATCACAAACTAATTAGCAGGTATTTCAATGATATTTAATGAAGTATAAAATTATAGTTTTATTGACATAAAAAACTCTATAACCATATTATTTCTTTTATTGTCAATCTCAAACTTAAAAGAAGACTAAAACTCATTGCCCATCATATCTCATGATACTATTTTTTTTTTTATTGTCTTACAGAAGGCTATAAAACAACTTTGACTTTTGATTTTATAAATAACTTTTTTTTTATCTGATTATTTGAAGACACAATAATCTCAATAATATATTCTTTAATAGGAGGCTTCATCACAGATACCAAAAGACATGGTATTTCAGACTTTTTTTGTCTTTCAATATTATGGGCGTGTTTTCTTTTCAATTTTGTTTCTTTTTTCTTTTTTTCCATTCATGCCCCCATCATCAACTTTTGGTATTTGCTGCGCCCTTTCTCAATTAAAATCTCTTTTGCATCCTCTATCTAATGCTTTTTCTATTTTTGGCCCTTTCTTAATGTTTTGTTTTCAACATTTCCCTCACCACTATTTCTATTATTTCCTTCATCCTTTCAACCAAAAATCTCACTTTCCACTAGTGTGGGGCTTCATCCAAGTTCAAATTTCTTTTTGATAGAAAAATTATATCATGCTCAAGTTGGGATTGTAAGGGATATAAAATTTTAAGAATTGTGAAATGAATAAACAAAGATGACCACTAATCAACCAAATCTGTCAAAATAGGGATTTCTAGGTGATGAACGACGTATCAACATATTTGCTTCATTAAGTCTAAATGATATGTCATTTAGGGTTTTAATTTGGGACTGGAAAATTTCAATTAAATCTCTACTCTTCCAATTTCTTTTAATTGCATCCTTTATCACCATCTAATTTTTAAATTTATGCTAATTTCACTATTTTTTCCATTTTAATCCTTGGTTCTAAATTTATGCATTTTGACCCTTAACTAACTAACAAGCTATTTTTTTCTTTATTTTGGCCCCCGATTTGATCAATTTCAGCCCCTACATTCACGAGTTTTATTATTTACCATCAAATATCCAGCCATGATTTTATCACTGCATGCTCGAATAACTGGAATGGAAACCAAGGTTCCGCACAAGATAGAAAAAAGCTATTACCAGGCTGTACCGTAAACAACCAATGCCTTGGTGGTGGGAACTTCTCCTCAACTGATCTTTGATAGAACAAGAACATGTAACTCATCAACTCAGGAGAACTTTCCATGAAGTCTCAGCTACTCCATCTTTCTCCTGCTGAAATTTGTTTCACGAACTTGCAGTAACATGCAGGTAAGAACATAGTGTATGCTGAATTAATAAAGTGAGGCAGTAATACTACGGGTGGATAACACATGACCTTGACATCTTCAGCTGCTCTCCCTTCGCTACATCCTTCAGCGAGACGAAGGATGGTTTGTATGGCATTGCATAACTGTTTCCCTGAGCCTGCCAGATTCTAATAGCTTCCATGGATTTCGTTCTTGCGTCATAACAAACGACATATTCACGATAATGCATCATCAGGATTAATCCACTGTTCACGAAAATCAAGGGCTCACAAAGCTGGCCAAAACCTGGGTTCTCAACGGTAATCAGTTTGGTCCAAGACTCCTTCTTCCCATACTCCTTCATAACCCATACTTCATATTGAGGTTGTAAGCAAGTGCTGAAGAAAGACACGCCCAGACAACCCTCCAAAACTGTCAGAGTGACCAGTTCCTCATTATAGCGAGGCGGCAGGGAAAATTGGCTGAATTGCTCCTTCTCAAAGTTGAAAGAACCTATACTATTCACACAATTGCCTTCATCACGAAGCTCCCAATGGATTGATCCGCCCACAAAACTATCGAACATGAAGGTATCAAGATTGCGAAGAGCTTTGTGAATACTTCTCCATTTCCCTGTAGCAATGGTGTATATCTGAGCCTCAGGTTGGAAAGCAGACCCTGTCTTCGAGCAGAAAGTGTGTAACACCTTGTATTCTCTAGTAATGGCACTGTATCCCAAAGCAAAATTACTCTGATGCCTTGTTTCTTGACCAGCAGCGAGTGGAATGGAGATATACTCCCCCAAAATTGGATTGCACACATAAATGTCCTCATGGAAGTCGAATTGAAAGGTTTTCGATAAGCAAAGCAGCCCATTACAAGAGTGTTCAATCAAGAAATCATTACAGGGCAGGTTGGTTCCGGGAACAAACTTCATTTCTTCAACAGCACGGAAGCGCAATCCAGTGGGCTTTCCGGTTATTTGGACAAGCTGGAGGTTTCTTGATTCAGGATTGTTGGATATGGTTTTGATTAGCAAGCTGGTGGGTGATCTTTCAAGATGAAGGTCGGTAAAGAAAGAATCCGAGATGAAGTGAAGCCAAGTCTTGCAAACGCGCCTGCAATTCAAGATGGTCTTGATGGGCAATCTTGATAGTATGTCCATTATCAAACAGGATGGAAGCTTATCCAATAGACATTCACTACTGGCAGTGACAATGGGAGTTTGAGAGCTTGATTTCCTTCTCCGTGGATTATCATCCATTGAGAATTGGAGGGAACAATCCCTGAGGATTGGGAATGACTTATTTCAAGGGTTCTACGTTGCTAATGTAACCTTTCCTCTCATGCAGTCGGTTAATAATGAGAATTTTTGGAACGACTTGAGATTCTGAAGGAAATAAAACTTGTTTATGTTTATTTTATTTTTTAAATTAAAACAAAATGTTCTGACCATTCCTCATTAAACGGAACAAAAATTGACAACCTTGAATCTCTGCAGTTTTTTTGCCCTATTCTCTTGTACCATTTTAATTTCGTCCTAGATTAAATCATGATACCCGAGGATAATTAAGGCCCAGCCATGAAAAAAAAAAAAAGGAATGAGAAGAGAAGAGAAATATTGCTTAACTGCGTAATTTTATTATGGTCGTCTTCATGATTCAAGTCTCGTGAATATTGTACTTTTAAAATTTTTATTCTCAATTATTTTATATCTCTTCAATTTAGTTTTAGAATTCAATGAATCTGACGCAAATTAATACCTAGAAAAGTTATCAAATGCTTTTTGCTTTCTTATAGAAAAAATCACTGCTGCAGTAATTGGAATGGAAATCATGTTTTTGCACAGCAAAGAAAAAATAGTAACCTTGTAGTACCATAAACAATAGAGTAATGTGCTTAAAATAGAACAAGAGGAAGCTATTAGTGTACAAAGATGCTATCAGACATGTCACCACTTGTAATTTAAAGATGAATTAACAAATGATTTTCACTATAAATACACAAATTTAATTTTTTTTATTAGGATTATGTTCTGACTTGAACTCGAGATTTATTGTGCAGATCACAAGTCCCCTAACATCAACCCTGAACAACACGATTCAAACTAGCAAAACAATCTTTAATTAACTAACCTCTCAATTATTTAATATACAACCAATATTTCTGGTCACATATATATACAATTTATTTGAAGAGGGTAAGTAATTAAACCTAATAGTATACATTACACGAGGAAAATGCTTAACATTGCAAGAATATGCAGCAACATGGAAGAAGCGTCCCTTGCAACAGACACAGAACCTGAATTCCTTCCAGCATGATGAGAACCCCCCAGTACCGAACCACCACCACCTGCAGCTCCACCAGGAACGGTACTGGAACCGCCGCCTCCAACGCTGCGTGTTCCAGGGCTATTTCCTTTTGATGGGGTACCCCCACCTCTTGCAGGACTGCCACCTTTACCTCCACCACCACTTCCACCTCCTCCCTTACCACCACCTCCACTCCCACCCCCACCTCCCACCCCCATTCCCCCACCCCCGCTCTTACCACCCCCGCTCCCTACACCACCACTCCCTACACCCCCACCTCTACCACCCCCACCCCCACCGCCCCCACCTCCCCCGCCACCTGCTGCTGCTGCTACTGATGTTACCAGTAGGGTAATGATTGTGACACCCAAGAGTATCCTGGTCACTTTATTGAACTTCATCTTCGCTTTTACTCCAAAAAAATATTGAAAGAAAACACCCAAATGAAATCGGGAGATTTAATTTTTATTTTTTAATGAACAAGAATGTTTATTGTTTTTTGAAACAAAGAAGGAATGCAAGACCTGTATATAGATCTAGAAGAGAGAGAGAGGTGGGAACTCGTCAAGAAGCTGCGTATCTGCAGCTAACGATCGATGTCAATCATGATCCACATTGTGAAATTTCTTTCTAATGACGATAGCTTGTCTTAATGTATGACCTCGAGTTCCTTCAGGTTGAGAGCTTGATTTCTAATAAAAATCTAGCATTTCATGTTTGACTTTATTTTTTTATGTTTTAATCAAGATTAAATTTATATTTTAAATAATTTTAGTGGCGATGCACATTAAAATGCTTTTATGAATCATTAGGAAACTCATTTTGAGTTTTTTTGACTTTATTAATCTCTCACATGTAGTGTCCGTTTGACAATTTGCTTATGATTATTTTTAGAGTGTTTTTTTATTTATAAATATATTAAAATAATATTTTTTTTTTATAAATATTTTTAATATTAACACATGAAAATAATTTAAAAACATCAAAATTAAATTAAATTTAAAATAAAAATTTTATTTTATTTTAAAATATTTTTAAAACATAAAGAAACCATCTCCGTAACAACAAAAATCCAGCTCAAATATATACATTGGCCAGAGATTGATCCGCGGTGTCCTAGTTTTATCACTTTTTTTCCATTAAAAAATATATGAATATAAATTAAATGAGAAAATAAGTAAGTTGATATTGTAGATCACATAAATAATAATTTAATTATGAATATAACAATCTGACTGACAACTATTTCGAACTGCACAAATATTTTAGACAAGGCAAGCTGTATATGCAAAATAAAAAAAAAGAAAAGGATTATTTGTGAATTGTGACAGTCTGGATTAAGGATGTATTTTAATGTCACTATATTTCCAAAGTGTTTTGAAAAAAAAAATGATTTTTTACTTTAAATTAAATTTTTTGATGTTTTTAAATTATTTTCATGTGATGATGTCAAAAATAATTTTTAAAAAATAAAAAAAATTATTTTAATACATTTTAAATGAAAATAATTTTAAAATAACTTCAACCACACTCTCAAATAATCACTAAATAATTCAAATCTTTTCCAGGTAGGTTACTGCAGCTATATAAAATACCTAAAGAAACGTTAATAAAGAATTGGCAAGCAAATACGCCACATCCCAAAATAAAACAATAAAAAATGACTTGAATTCTTTTAAATTAATCCTAAAATACAATGCTCACCATGAACAGAGAGCTGGGGTAGGATGCAAGCTTCAAAACGAGGGAAGGTTTTCGGAACGTTCTTGTTTTGACCATAATTCTCAAAATAAATTTCTAGTAAATTTATGTACTTATTGCGTATAATTTTTTCCAAGAAAAGTACATATATCAAAATAGTGGGGGGAAAAAAGATCACCGGAGCCACGTTGGATCTTCATCGCCAACCTGTACCATCCCAGAAGGTAGAATAAGACAAAACGATGTTCATACATGTTTTACATTGTATTTCAAAAATATATTTGAGAAGAAATAAAAAAAAATATGTTTTATTAAAAAAATTGATGTTTTAGATCATTTTTATATACTAATGTCAGAAATAAATTTTTAAAAAATAAAAAATATCATTTTGATATATTTTTGAACAAAAAACACTTTCAAAATCAACTTCAACCACATTCTCAAATAGGAATCTTAGCTATGAGAAGGCCACTCACACCACCTTCTATGATGGCCTCCTCAGTATTGTCAATTCCGTTCCGGTTGATGTTTCATATTTTTAATCGGAATGGAATATTTTGGTTTTGATGCATTTTGACATTCCATTTCGGGGTTATACTATTTATGTTTATATATATAATTAAATATATTAATTCACCAATTTTTTTAATTCAAATCGAATAATAAAATTATTTAGAATTGTACAGTTTAAATTTCAAACATAAGTACAAAAATGAGAGTTGAACTGATACAACTCAATTAACTTGATGAGTTCAAAGATAACATGAAAATTGATAAAAATATAATTTGACTAAAAAAATCAAGTTAACATCTTAAAAAATATTGAAACAACGATATATTAGATCAACTCGGGTCAACCTAAGTTAATCTTTCAAATATGTGATTTGCGTTATAAGACCATGATAAACTTAAATAAAATAAATTATAAAGTTCAATTTGTAATAAACTTGTTGTTGTATAATGAAATTGAGAAAAAAATAATATATAAAAAGACACAATAAATAATTTTTCTGAACAAAATTATGAATATGGATAATATTACGAGAATACAATCATCAATCTCGCAAGGTCGTTACGTTCTTTGATTGCTCTAAAATTTTAACATAATATATATAAATATGTCAAGAGACTTGTCATAAAATATCATCTCAATTTAAGATTAAGAAATATGATTGATAATGTAAAACTATTCATTATTTAAAAAAATACTATTTGGGTGGACCAGAACATTTTGAAAGGAATTTGGAAAGAACTTTCAAAATGAAATGAGATTCTGACTAAGATAAAACTTATTTAAATTTGTTCTAATTTTTGAATTGAAATGAAATATACAGCCGTTTCCGACAAAACTTATCAGAAACAAAAATTTACAAACTTGGGCCTCCTCGTATGTTGGCACGGGCGGCAATTTTTTTGCCCCTATTCTCTTATACCATTTTAATAGTTTTAGATTAATTCATGATACCCGATGATAATTAAGGCCCAGCCATGACAAAAAATAGGGAATGGGAAGAGAAAAGAAATATTGCTTAGCCGGATAATTTTATTATGGTCATGTTCATAATTCAAGTCATGAATTTTACAAGTTAATTTAGTTTAGTTAGAGTCATTACAATATTATATTTTCATTATGGTCATGGCTAACTTAAGTTTTTTGAATGAATCATAACAAGTCAATTCTCCTTTTATTTTTATCAAAACCAGGTTTGTTCTAGTCTATAAGTAATCCAGATCACAAGTTAATTCCCGAGTCAAGTTGGGTTTCAAAACAATGGTCTAAGATATATATTTGAATACAATTTCTATCATAATACTGAAACCTACATATGCTCGAGGGTTAACCTAGACTTGAAGTCTAAACCAAGGTGTCAAGTTAAATTATCGTGTATTTATAATGACTATTTAAAAGTTAGATTATAATTACAAATGTTTTTTTATTCAAAATACCCTTAATATTAAAAGTGCACTTTGAATAAAAGTTTGATGATTTTTACAAATTCCTTTTTCTTAAAAAGGATGAATTGAACAATATTAAGAGTGTTTTTAATATAAAGGGGGTGTTGTGCTTGTTTATGCATAGAGAAAGTTTTTGTTAAATTTCATAATAATTTTATAATACTTTAAAAGTAATTATTATCGTTTACTAATATAAGAAGTTTATACTACATTGATATGTAACTTTGCGGCATTGAATTAAATAAAGAATATTCAATTCTTTTGATTAATATATAATTGAATTATGAATTAACAAATGATTTCACTATAAACATTCAAATTATTTAACCATCAATTATTGAAAACAACAACTCACATAACTTTAAAAAACCAACAAATTACCCCTTCGCCACAACCTCTTCATTTTAGCCAACAACTTCAAGTAACCTCTTCCCAGATCAGAATTCCTCCCAACGACTACCAACAACTTTGCCAACAGTTGTCAATGTTCCCAGAAGCAGCGACCACCGTTTGTGTAGGAGCTCAACACCATCGTCTTCGATTAACAGTTGATATGTAAATCCCCATGCATTCTTCTTCACTTTACATTTTAATTACAACCACTGTGCTACCTTTGTGTCTCATGCATACCTCTTGTTTGCCCAACCAGGTCATTAGTTTGGGCAAGTGACCGACACTCTTTTTTTTCCTCTAAAAAATATAAAATAAGAGAAAAAGATCTATGATTTTTTGACATATTTAGTTAAGGTTTGTATTTTCTTTATATTTTAAAAATATCAATCTCGTATTTAAAATACCAGGCTTTCAGCACTATGCGGTAAATATATATATATACCAAAAAAAAATGTTTTCATGCATACGTCCAATATGCTAACATATCTTGAACATTTTTTTTTTAAAAAAACAAATATTGAGAGTTCAAAAGAAAATGTATTTTAGCATGGATTTCATAAACACAAAAATTATTTTCTTGTATTTGTAGATTTTACAATATGTTTGTAAATTCCAAATGGTATTGGCCATTTTTTCAAATGAATCTTTTTTTTTTTGGATTCATACATTATTCAATGTTAATAATTGAATAAAGAAATCCCAAAATGGTTAATATCCAAAACATAAGTTGGGATAATTCACTATTATTCACCGTTAATATTTGGATAAATAAACCCTAAATGGTAAATATCTAAAATATTTTTCAAGGAATAATAAGTCATTATTATTTAATCAATACATCTTTGAAAGAAAATCCTGATTAGAATTGGGGACATTTTAATTTTTGACTCCACATTTTATGAGCCATAGAAGTATGAAACATTAAGGTAAAAACAAGATTTTAAAGCTCTCTGAATTTCCTTAGATTTCTAAATTTTTTTCCTTTTCCTTGCGATTTTCGAGTCGTAAACACTTGAAATACTAAAGTAAAAAATAAGTTTTTAAGCCCAATGAACCTCCTTAGATTTTTATCTTATTTATGTCTTAACTCGTAGGTCGTAAATTTATCAAACATAGATTTCAAGAGATTTGCATTGATTTTCTTTGGCATTGTATAGACATATCTAAAGGTATGATCTATTTGGCAAATGGTACTTCCTTTAGACTTTGAACCCAAGTCTATTCATCATAGCAAACCTATCATACAAATTGATTAGATAAACACTAAACACCATAGCAATCATAAGACAAATCAAAACACCAAGCACTTACCTTAGGTAGGACGTAGTAGGACTGCTAAAATCTTCCCTTTACGCAATCAGTCTCTTACCTTAAAATCTTAAAAGACCAGTTAGGTTTTCTAGTGACCATAGTACTAGGTGGCAATTTCCTTTTTAACAAAAAAAAACTTCGACATGAATCCTCATTCCCGGGGAGGGTAGTCGCGATGCCACGCTCTCGTGGAGGGTGTGACAAGAATTAGGAAACCTAATGATCTGTGAGAGTCTGAACAAGAGAAAATAATGTGCAAGGGTAAGACACATTACCCTCAATACATCTTACCTCAAGTAAGTTGCATTGTTGTTTGTTCTATCAAAACCAGGTTTGTGCAAGGTAAAGAAAAATATTTTTTTATAATTATAAAATTATAATTTTCAGGAATCACATTTATTATTAAGATTATTTGAGATTCTAATGATCCACGAGAGCTAAGCAAGAAAAATTATTGTGCAAGGTGAAGACACATCATTTTCAATACATCCTATTTAAGGTAAGTTGTATTGTTGTTTAAATGTATTTTTAGGTCAAATTTTTATTTGTTGATCTTTTCTATGGTTCGAAGTTGAACTCTTTTTATGAGAAAATCTCTATCTCATTGGATAAAAAACCTGATCGTTCTAAAGTTTGAATCTCATTTTTTTTGTCTTTAATATCTACATGTGTATGCTATGTGTAGTTTTATACCCCCAATATTAAAGTCTATAATTAAATTCTAATGAAAATATAATTATTAAAAGATTTATGATATTTTGATCGAATCCTAACGGATGATTGTAAACTCATTATATATTCTATTTTGCATTTTAAAATATGAGAAAAAATAAAATATTTTTTTGGAATATAAGCTAATAAAACTTTCAGAATTCAATTGTATGTATGAAAAATATTTTTTTTATATGCGAATTTTTATATATTTATTTTTACTTTATATATATATATATATATATATGAAGTTGGATCTGGACCAACCCAACTATGTTGAGCCAAAAATCTGATGCCTATTGTTCACTTGCAAAGTTAACAATAGCTACCGAAGGTGAAAGAGGTAAGAGGATGGTGAAGGAAGTTACCTGACGACGGAGGAGGAACGATAGCTGACGTTGGCTATAGGAATAAGAGGAAGCAGCTGCTGCAGTGGCTGTTGGTGCTGCTGGGTGAAGAAGAAGAAGGTTGTCGTCGATGCTGGTGGTGCCGGGAGGTTGTTGTTGCTGATGGTGAGATGAAAGAGAGAAGAAGAAGAAGGTTGTCGTCGATGCTGGTGGTGCCGGGAGGTTGTTGTTGCTGATGGTGAGATGAAAGAGAGAAGAAGAAGAAGGTTGTCGTCGATGCTGGTGGTGCCGAGAGGTTGTTGTTGCTGATGGTGAGATGAAAGAGAGTTTTTGCTGCCATGGTGGAGAGAAGAAACTAGTTTATGGTGAAGAGGAAAAGGAGCAATTGTCATGGAGGAGATCAAAACATTGCGTTGAACCAATCAAGCTATTTATACAGAGGAGATCAAACAACTAGTTTATTAAACTTCATCTTCACTTCGGCACCAAAAGATTATTGGATGAGAATTCCTAATTAAGATCTGGAGATTTTTTTAATGGAAATGAATGTTTTGTTTGAAACAAAGAGAGGAATACAATGCCTATATTTATACAGAGGAGAAAGAGAGATGAGAACTAATCAAGAAATCGCAAAGTTGAAGGCCAACATACCAACAAATTTAAGAACTTGTGAAGTTTCTTTTATATGTATGGCCTTTGAATTCTTTCAGCTTGTGTGCTTGACTTATAACAAAAATTAAGCATTTCATATTTGACTCAGGCCACCCGTAAAATCTGCTCTCAATTTTCTTTTGCCTCAACTTTCAAAGGTAGATTGTTTTTGCTTTTATGGTTGAAATTTCAAAAAAAAATAGTTTTATAAAAAGCATTTTAGTTGCAGTTCAAAATAATAAAAAATACTTTATTGTTTGGTTAAAACGGTAGTTAAGTTTAAGGTTAATGAAAAATAGTTTCAAGTGTTTGATTATCAAATTTTTCATATTGCTTTCAACTTGTGAAATTATTTTAAAGTGTGTATATATATATATATATTGTTTTTTTTTTAATATTTAATAATTATAATAATAAAATATAATTAATAATTCAAATAAATTACACACTTGTTTTTATTCTCCTATCAAACTACAAGTGTACAATAGGCACTTGTAATATATTCATACGTGAAGGCCTCTGCCATCCCGAAACAACATATAATAAAATATAATCTGAAACAAAATTAGGATTGCGAGACAAAAATTACATTGGGATCTACTTGTAATATATTTATTTATTGTAATTAATATTTAGATTATTTTAATATTAAAAATATATTTTTTATAAGAAAATATAATAAATAATTATATATTTTTATATTTTAAAATATGTTTTAAAATATAAAAAATATATTTTTTATTTCCCGCCACCCAACCCCCCAGCCCCCACCGCAATGCACGGAAAACAGTAAATTATCGCTTTCCGTGAAACTCTTGTTCAACAGTAAAATAGGTGGGTCCCATGTTAAAAAAATTGTGCTTCTTAAAATTAACCAAACAATCAATTCCTCAACTTTTTTACAACCTCTGATTACACCACAAAAACAAACACTTCGAAGATGAAGACTTGACTGTCTGCAACCATCACAGTGTTTTCTGTCAACCTGGAAGAACTCAATCAAAGATGTCTTAGAAGTGCTGCATTTCAATCAATCACATTCAAGATTCAGAACAGGAAGCATGTGAAAGTAGAAATCTCTCAAGATCTTCACAACTCTTGCACTTTTTTCCTGGGAATATGAATCAACAATTATTCTTGACCAAACGTTTTGATATTTGAAATTAAAAAACCTGCGCTCTTGAAGGAGTCTATACTGAAAGCTAAGTCCAACAAGATATGAATATTGGGGAATAAGGAAGACTACCAACCCAATGTGGAAACAAAAAAGTTCATTCCTGCGATGATCTTCTTCCTAGAGAGTATCATAAGCGATAGAAACTTTCTAAATGCTGCAAACCCTCTTCATCAGACAAATCTCACTTCCTATCTATACTCAGGTTATTTTCACATCTGGATCTGCTGATGGACTTCAGGACCTTGATCACTATAATGAGACAAATGCCACTTCCCATGCATATTAAAAGGTTCTTTTCCCATTTGGACTTCAGGATTGAACCCCTTTTCCTTCACTTCCTCTGCATGATGCCTAACTCTTATAAATTGGATACCATAACCATAGACAAGTGACGAGTAAACCTAACTTTATTCTTTTCAGACACTCTATTATCTTGCTAAATTCTGAGCAGCTGTTCACCAATTGCAAGATTCAATTTTGAGAAGATGCGCATCTCATTTGAATGCTACCATTGCAATGTCATTAGATTGGATCAAGTTTTGAAAGTAATAAAACGCAGGGACTCTATGGTTTTTTAAACAGCATCTCAAAATCCAAAGGTAGGGTGATACAACTTTGGAAACATCATGGCTTGGAACATTTTAGAGTACAAGAACAAGATGAATAAACCAAACATGGATTGATATGGTCTCCAGTAAAACAAGATTTTAACCAGCAAGTTAACATCATCAGACGATGCTCATCACAACAATCAATTTGCAGCATAATTAAATACATTCAAAACCTTATCCTCTATATTAAGCCTTGGAGACCACATCCAGTTGAATTGGAAAGCAATGGCTAGCTGACAAAAAGTAAAGGTGGATTACTGTTTCATCACGCTGGGGCCAAAAGGTTCAGGTTTTATCAACTTGAACATGCTTTTTCCATAAATTGAAGCAAACAGGAATGACATCCTTGTTCCTTAACAAATAAAATGCGGATTTTTCTTTCCTAAAACCTCCAAATCTCTTTGCAAATATGATTAGCAGAATCAGAAAGGCTAGAATTACTAGCAGATGTTTGCCCATTAGAAGTAGTCAACAAATGTTCTTCGCCCCCATACCCTGAACTACCAGTGTAAATACCATATCTACTACAATTCCACAGATAGCTGTCTATCACGCCACCTGCACTCAAAGGAATCTGAAGAATGGCAGGGTATCATCAATACCAAAATGAGAATAATAAACCTTGACTTTGTCCCAACCTTAACTCATCAACTCAGAGATTAATTGAATTTGATATGAATGAGGGGGAGGAAACAGAAATCACAGAGAGTTGCATATGATAGAGTAAAGGATAACAGTTCAGAAGTTATTCGATTTTACATTTCAAAAATATTTTTGAAAAAAAAAATGATTTTTTTCTTTAATTTTTTTAATGTGCTGATTTTTAAAAATAAAAAATATATAATTTTAATATATTTCTAAATAAAAATTATTTTAAAAAACAATCACTATCCTAACATCAGACAAAATACTGCTGGCCATCATCAGAGAAGCAAGAACAGTATGCCTCGTTTCTTGCAACATGAACAGTCAACAATCCGAACTTGCTGCATGTACTTACAAAAAGAAAAACATCAAAGGATTGCAGCATGAAGCCAGTCTCTTACCTGCCCGGCCAAGCAATCCCATAACATATGTTTCCCCGAAACGTATCATTATATCCCCAGTTTCCAGGGAAAAATTCTGTTCGTTTATTTTAGCTCATCCTTTTTTTACTTGAAACAACCTTCTCTATGTTGAAAAGGAAAATAAACAAGGCATGCGCCAAAGACTGAATAAGCTGCAGATTTTTGGTAGAAGTAACAATACCTAGCAAGAAAATGAAAATCTGCTGAATGTGGAATCAATTTGAATTGATGCTAATGGAACTAGCAATCCTAAAAGCAAAATATGACACTGTAACTTTCACAGCCTAATCTATCCTTCTCATCATTTCCAATAGTACACCTGGAACTAAAACAACCAAATCAAGTACACAAGAAAAGAAAATGTCAAAGTCACTGATATACGAATGTACAAGCTAGACCATATAGTCACCACCTTTTCATCAAATGCCTTTGCATCTTGAAAGATTCTGTTTCTCCCTGTACAACTGCAACAACTCAGTGGAATCAGCACAGCTGCTTATGACATTTTGAAGGAACTTATTTTCTGGACTCTGGAAGAATTCATAGCTTCTAAAACTCTTCTCAATCAAGCCTCTGGAAACTAGAAACTCCAATACTGAAGCCCTTGGAATGAGCGTCTTCTCCACGCTGTATAGCATAAGAGATGGGTGTTTAGCAATAAAAGAAGGCTCCCAACCCAATTTGTTGACAAAAAGACACATCACTTTCATAATCTTATATTCAGATGCTGTCATAAAATACGGATACTTTCTGAATGCTGCAAGGATCTCTTCATGAGACAAACCCCAGTCTCTGTACGCATCAAGTTTCCTTTCCCACTTGACTCTACTCGTCAAACACAGAACATTCATCGCCAAAACAAACCGACTCGTGGAAGTATCAAAGTCCATTGCCCTCAATTCCTCCACAAGCTTCTTAAATTTCTCCAGGGTCAACATCATAGTTAAGGGATAGCAACGAGCTAACATAGGAAGATTACTTTCAGGCACTCCGGTATCTCGCAAAATATCGAGCATGGATGTCACAATTTCAAGATCAAGTCCAAGCAGACCGGGATAGCGCTTGAACACTTTGATGGTTGTATCATCAGATTGAAGCAAGTTTTTAAAGAAATAAAAAATAGGGACAAAGCAGTACCTACGCTGCAAAGTCCAAGGATGTGATGAAATGATCTTGGCAATGTCAGGGCTTGAAACTCCTTTAGATTGCAAAAACTCAAGTTTGGGCAAAAGGGTTTTGTCAGGATTGGTCAAGAGCACTCCAGGGTATCCTTTGACAATGTTAAAGATTTGGGCTTTTGAAAAGCCACGGTTCTTTAAAAAGCCAAGGACAACATCAGGTTTAAGCGGGGCATCAAAGTGGACATCTTTCGAAGCTGCCAATGCAGATTTTGGAGACAACCCACATGAATTTATGAGATAAGACACAGTAAATGCTTGGTGATTTGTGGTATTTGTACTGTTTGATGATATGTGTCTTATAGATGATGATGATAATGAAATGTTCTCAAAAATGCAAACTTTATCTATCATTGAAGTTCTAACAGAACAAGCAATGTTTCTGGAGAGGAATTCAAGCATTGGGAAAGTAATAATGTAATGATACGTACCCTCTTCTCTGAAGATAGTATCCAATCAAAGTCTTTCTGGTACTGCCACTTCTTGAACCCTAGTTGCTACCTGCGAACTTGAACTTGAAATAAATTGCTGTTTGTCCCTCTATTCCGATCCTTGATTTGAAATTTTTGCTAAGTTAAAAAACAAATTATATAATTTTTTTGGGATGATAATAAAAAATATTTTTAATATATATATATATATATATATATATATATTTTAAAATAAAAAAATCAACACTTTTTAAACCAGCCTTAAAACCTTGGTTATTTTCTTTTGAGCCCAGTTTTTTCACGCCCCGGACATCATTTTTTTTATCCAATTTGGTTGGTTAGGCTATCGTATTGTTAGCCTGCTATGTCACAAGTCACCTTAATTTTATTTTTATTTAAAAAAAGGAGACAGTGCTCGTATTTTTAGTTTGAAAATGAAAAATGAAAAAATAATAATAAAAATATTGTTTTTTTGCAAAATCTAAGTACCACCAAAATAACAAGAATGTTCATATAAGACCACGACAACTTGATCAGAAGAAAAAAAAATTATAAAAATTAATTTAAAATAAACTAATTATTAAAGATGAAATTGAGAAAAAAAATCAAGAAAAAAAAAAAAACAGCCTAAGAGTCTTGAGCCTTATAAGAAAAGCCAAGGCGCACGGGTTTGCAAACCTAAGCCTGTATACCAGGGCTTTCATACAAAAAAAATAAATTAAAAGAGGTGTCCACCCTATTTTCAAGGTAGATGAAAAAAACATTGAAAAAGCTTAAAATATAATAATCACAAATTTATCTATACTATACAGCAAGTGAGTTTAAAACTCCACACTTGAATAGCTTTATGATGCTGTTTAAGATTGTTAAAGAGTATATTGATGAGGACTATCTCAACACCATGAGTATACATGTGCTCTCGTATTTTGGTATTTGTTGTTTTGTTTGTCTTCCAGTCATTCAATTTCATACAGACTTGCTTGCTACTAGGGAGACTATAATCATAGTCTCGTTTTTTCTTGTATTTATAATTTAATTTTTGATGTCATGTTTATTCATTTGAATTACATTTTCATGTCGTTCTGATTTTAGTTTCACAAGAGTTAAAAAAACGTGAGACGAGAGGAAAAAGACATAACGAGCATATTAGAGTAAAAAATCTGATACTAGAAGCAATTTAAACAAGAACAAAGAGAATCTGGGTCATTTAACTGAACAACTTTACTAGTTTTGGCTGAAGCATCACAACATGGATGACTCATGTCAAGTAGTTGAGTTTTCGAATGTTCATCGGCTGTAAGAGAATGTGTTGAGTTGCATGTGTAATTATAAAATTATGATTATAGTTTAGAAGTTATCATATAATATTAAGATCATTAAAAAATCTAATGGTTTGCGAGAGTATAGATAAGAGAACTTGTTGTTAAAAGAAAAGATCCATCACCCCCAGTGTACCATATTTAAAGTAAGCTACATTGTTATTTGATTATTTTTGTTGGCAAAATTTATAATTGTTAGTGTTTTCTAATATTCAAGGTAGATATCTCCTCGTGAGGAAGTCTTCACCTTGTTGAGTCAAAACTTAATTATTTTAATGGTCAAATTTTTGCATCTCTTTCATTTTTTATGTGTTTAATACTTGAGGGTATACTTTACAGTTTAATTACACCCCTAGATACTAAAATCTAAATTCAAACCCTAACATTTTAAATATAAAGTGAACAAAATGATTGATGAATAATTTTTGAAATTTTGGTGAAACCTTGAAATATAATCATAAATTGTTATGATGTTTGTTTTTACATTGTGAAACATGAAAAAGATGCAATTATTTTTTTTTGTTTGAAGATTTACTTGGAAAAATCTTAGTATTCGATTGTATGTACAAAAATAAACTCAACCTAGACAAATAGTTGGGTTGAAGGGTTTTTTTTATGTCAATTTCACTTTTTTCTCTCAATTTCATCCTTATGTCATCTCAAGGTAACTTCCATAAGATTTAATTTTAAACCATGGTTGGCAATGAGAGTCGGACCAAAAGATTTCAAGGTTCAGCCACTGAAGTGAGCTTATAAAAATGTCAAATAATTCTCTAAAATTTGGGTATTTTAAGTTATGTTAAAAAAAAAACTTGCGTTTAAAAACTAGGAATAATGTTAAACTAGTATAATCTATTTTAAGTTACAAACTTGTTAATTTGATTTCAAACATTAGGAATATAGTTGTTCATTTATATATTATTTATTTTTGTGTTTAGAAATGACAATTAGATTATATATATATATATATATATATATATATATATATATATATGTGTGTGTGTGTGTGTGTGTGTGTGTGTGTGTCACTCACTCATTGTATTCTGTGTATTTTTTTGTGATTGATAAAATTCATGCAAGATTTTAGTATATTTAATTAATCAAATGTATATAGTTTGATTAAAATGCAGAGCATTGATAAACATCTTTAAAATTCGGTCAACAAATATGGAGCTCTTTGGTTCACTTGGGGACCTTTTACTGGGTTGACTTTGAGCAAGGAATATTGAATTGAATGTGTTAAGGAACCATCTCACCTAAAAGCTTAAGCTTGTAAGTGAGGTCCCATAATATGATTTATATTATTCTCTAACACACCCCCTCAAGTGAAAGCCCTTTGGGCTTGAAACTTGCACAGACCCACATCACCTTGTGCTTGGTTTTTATCAAATAGAATGGGGGTGGTGAGATTCGAACTCGTGACCGCTGGGTCAACAAGGCTCTGATACCATGTTAAGGAAAATCTCACCTAAAAGTTTAAGCTTATAAGTGAGGCCCCATAATATGATTTATATTATTCTCTAACAGAATGCAGCCCAATCGGCGGGCAACTCTAAGGCCATGTTTCCACCCAACTAATTGAGTTGAGCTGCTGAATGCTCGGCTTTTAATTTAAACTCATTAATTAAAGTATATTTTTTTCTAATTTAAATCCATTTACTTCTGTGGGGTTCAAGCTAATGAATAGAGTGAAGCTCAATCGGCAAGCCTAATTATTAAAGTTTGTCAAATTATTAAAGTTGCAAATAAATGAAGGTGTTAGTGAGCTGCTATAAATTTCGTTACGTGAGCTTTTATTTAAAGCTTATTAACTATATCAATTAAGCTCGAGAGTTAATTTTATAATCAAGCTTATTTAAAAACTTGCAAAGTAAAAAAAAATCATATGACATCACCGATAAAAAACCCATGTATATGCTTAATCTATCAATAAGACCATCAATAATTTTAGTAAAATATTTTCATAAAAAATATAATAAATTAAGTACAAAATAATTTTAAAAAATAAATTAAAAAAATACTTATTATAGATTTAAAAAAAAAAACAGTTCAAATATAATTCATCCAAAAAATAGGCTGGAGAAGGAGAGGCAGGTGGTCAATAAGCAAAAAGAGGGAGGACATATATCACTCATGTGTGATTTTAGTTCCATGCACAATAATCAGAATTTAGTCATCTCGACATTAATTTGTTGTGTCTTAGCAGTAAGATGGGTCATTCAAGCTTCAACTTGTTAATTTAAAATTGCCTCAAGCTCTGGAGTTTGAATGCTCGAAACTGATTATGAGCATTCAATAGCTGAAACACTTTAGATCATCTGTAAGTCCTCTGTCGTAGTGTTGAGATACTATAAACCTGATTTTTATTAAGCCCACCATACAATCCCTGCCAACCATAATTCTGGATTAAATTTTGGATGAGTTAAAAAGATCATCTATCTCTATCGTAGTGTTAAGATACTATAACCCTGATTTTTATTGAGCCCGCCATATAATCCTTGCCAACCATAATTCTGGATTAAGTTTTGGATGAGTTAAAAAGATCATCCATGTATATCTCATGCAACTGAGTGTTATATATTTTCTAAAAAATAAGATTAAAAAAGAAATAACTTAAGAAAAGAAATTGTTGAGATCTAAAATACCAAGAAAGTCTAAGCTCGGTTATCCACGAGTTGTTACACTTTGCGTTGACCATGCAGACACCAAAACAAGGTATTAATTTGCTATCCCTTTAGTAAGTTTCTGGCAACTGATTCATTTGACATGCCTAAACTAGGTTTCTAGCAGGGTCGTGTTTCAAACTATAGATAAATTCACGTTTCTTGATGTGAACTTCTTGATCACGCGGTCATTCAACCCACACGTAAAGACACTAATTCTTAAGAAGCCAAGTAAATTAGGTATGATAGGAGTGTGTCATTAAGATAACTTGTATCTAAGCACCAATAATATTGAATTCAAACCCCCCACACAATACCTGCTCTTTGGTTTGGAACAAGAGTTTATCTGGCAGCAAGAATGAACATCGCTGTCTCGAGCATCATAGCATGTAGCTATGATTTAAGTCCACATGATGTGTTCATTATATTTAGGAAGCTGTTTTTCTTTTCTCCATTAAATTATTGGCAAATCAGTTTTAAATTTTACAAATGCTCTTTATCACTTAAATGCAGGCCTCGGGTGGAGAGTGTTGTCGCTGACTGTCATGATGGTTGGCAAAACTGCTGAGAATTTATTTGGCTCTGCTGCACGCCACCACATCTACGACAATCTATCGACCGTTCCACCTCCAATGCCTGCAAAGCTGAATAAGACTTGGATTTTCCAGCTTCGCTACGACAAAGTGTTGTCGCAAATGCTTTTGATGACGTGGAACCTCATGCTAAACCCAGCAGAGCCCACCCTGTCTTTGCCTGCCTCCAGCATTGCTCTCCCACTCCCAGAAGCTACTGCATCCAGCACTTCATCCCACTCCACCAGCCACTCCAAACGCCATTCCACCGCTCACTGTGCACTTTATGGAGATGTGTTTTGCTGTTTCAGGACATCTGCTGCTTCCTCTCCATTTTTTTGGCGCTTAACAGAAGAGGGAGAAAGAACGAATTTCATTGTCTTCGCTGTTTGTTGACCCCTTCATGTTTTTAAACCTGTTAAGTACTTTATTTTTTAAAACCTTTCTATTTATGTCATAGCGTATGGTTTAGATTCATTGTTATTTCCCTTGCTAGCTGCTAAGTTTTATGTTCTCTTACCAGAGATCTGGCACAAACATGACTCAAATTCAGCACAGTGATGGGGGGGAAATAATGCACTTGTGCCTTTCTCTTTAACTTGCTAAAAAAGACAACTGCTTGAAAATAACAAAAGCACGTTAATTTCTGTTCTATTAATTTTGTTAAAACCCTAATCTCATCATCTTAGCAATAATTTTTACCGCGCACATCCACAATCACGACAGCAACAGTGAAAGCAGTAGCTACCATCACAACAAAAAACCAAGACCATTGCCATACTAACTAAGCCTGCAAGACGATAATAGCATTTCCGTCCATTGAGCTTATAGTGCACAAAGAATCACTGAGTTTTTTTTGGCACTGGTATGGATTTCTGTTTGGAAATCAAGGGAAATTAATTCCTGGTTATCCCATTCAGACACAGATTTTACACAGATATTGTACATTCTACAAGTAGAAAAGGAAGATTATTTTGAGCTATGTAGGTACCAGTGCTAATATCTGATTCTTAATTATTCCCATGAATTTCTGTATCTCTGCATAAATGGGAAGGTTAACTGGACAGCATGGCTTCAAGCTTGTAACGGCAGAATCCAGTACCTGGGCAACGTGACTCGGTGGGAATTGTCGTTCTGTGCATTTCTGCAATTTGTTTGCTCAAGACAATTAGGGATTGTTCTCAACAATCAATGGAAAAGATAATATTCTTTGAACGAAAAAAGGAAAGTATATTGCATGTCTTAATGCTTACCTGAATCATTAGTAAAGTAGCTACACAGTGTGAAATGAGTTCTGAAGGGATTTGTACTTCGTTTTCATTGGATGAACTGTTCCACTTTGCATCAGGTGCATGGTTGATTGCCCCAGGATTGGCTACACATGAACTTGATTGATCCTGAGAAGCCAGAGTGTCTTGAACTGCACTTGCAGGGACAGGAGATCTGATGGCTGGCACACTTAAATCATCTGCTAAAAGTTTATTATTTACAAAATCTATAGCATCCTCAATACTCTCAATGCTGCTTCCTTCCTTCTTTAAGGATGACATTGCCTGAAATAGTTACAGTCAGAAAAATGCAGTATAAACATTTTACCACAACACGGGGCTAACCATCTTCAAGACAACAGAGAGGACAGAGTTCTGACATTATGGTCCACTTACACCGAGAAGTTCAAATGGTAGAAGATTAATATTGGTCTATAAAATAGCAAAATTTGCTGAAAGTCGCAGAAGAATTGTTTCTCATACCTGCATAGCTGCATCAACCATTGTCTGGGCTTTTGTTCTTGAACTTTCGACTATTTCCACAACATGAGATCCAGATTCTTGAGTATCATCTCCAGAAGAATCAAAGGAGCTGCTATGGCAAGCTGGCTCGTCTATATTGGGTATGGACATTGACAACACATGTGGGATGTTCCCTTGATATGTGTTACGTTGCCTCAAGAAAAAGAGAGCAGCAGAAACCTTCATGACGTAATCAAATCAGAAATGGTGCTGGTACATGATAAAGGGAAGTAATTGAATCTGAAAATTGTCCATGGATTGCTCATACCTGCTCATTGACTTCATTCAACTGCAGAAGTACTGCAGCATAGTGCTTCTTAAAAGCTTCTGAATCCTTGAGAGATTTTTCTCCATGTTTTTGGCTTTCCAACACCTCATCATTCATGTACTTCAACTCAGACACCACAGCCTCCTGCACATTCAAATATCCATCACCTTCTTTGTCAAACACAAGTGTCATCACAATCATCCAAAAGCTTTCCAATTAATTAACAAAAGCAAATACCATGTGAAACATAATTAATAAAATTTCTACATTAAGCATTAAGTGATACAGAGATAATTTAAATAGTACTCAGAGTAAATAAACAATGCAGTTATTATACAAATAATGGTACATAACACTACATATGAAGCTGAGAGCACATAAATGTAAGAGATCATCACAGGTGACGCCTCCTTGAGAAAACCTGTGAAGTATATCAACATGGAAACATCCAAAGTTTAAGCATAATTAGCCATAAGAAATATAACCTTTTTGTCAAGAGCTCGAGTTAATTCAGAAAGAGCATGGATATCAGCTTCCTTAGCTTGGATCTGTGCACAAAACGAAGGGTGGACACTTGTTGCTTGCTGGGTATTAACAGTTTCACCTCCATTGTTGACTTGTGTATTAGAACCTCCCAAACCTCCCTGGTAAAGGCAATTTCTTCTTAGATCAATGAATAATGATGAATGTACATGAAATGCTTAGCAACATAAATGCAACTGTAATGCTGTGGAGTTGTTCACAAGTTGATATAGCAGAACTTCATTAAAGTCCGGTCCAATTAAAAATTCAAAGGTGACTTTTAGCTCATCAATTACCAAAAGAAGATAAATTAAGACAGTAATAAGTTATACTTTGAGAACTAGGGTCATTAATATACTTGAAACATAAAATCTCCTTACAAAAGTGCTATTAGATTGTAAATGTGTTTTGGCATCTGCAAAAAAAATACTGTTAGAGCATCCATCTGAGAGGCTTAGTTAAACATTTAAGCTGAAGTTAATGAATGAATAGAGTTATTAACATAACCCCACACCAATTACTCTTAAGCAAGTACACACCAATTACTCTTAAGCAAGTACTCAGGAATTTGACAGAGAAGAGCAAGAGGTGGCTACTCTCAGTAAGGAATTGCGCCCTTCATGAATTATAGAGCCAATGAAAAATCACACTACAATTTAAATCCAAAAAGATCCTCTCCATTTTTCAGCAGAAAAAAAAGAATAATTTAATTGCTTAGCACATTTAACATTTCAGAAGACTTCATAATTAACAAAATGTGATAAGCACATGGTTGAACTTATATTCCAAGGACTTCTCACCATTGGCTGATGTAATAAAACACTACAGTGATAAGTTGACGGGGAAGAATGCGGAAGAGCACTGTTATCCTCCAGGTTCTCACATGGAGAAAATTTGAATCCTTCCGTCTTCTTCTCTGCTGGTTGCCCACTGATTTTGAGCTCATTTAAGTTCTTAATGTATTTATTCAATGCAATACTGTGCCCTATCATAGATGCAGGCATATTATCCAATGGATTCAAAGGCATGCAATCAACATCCTGCAGTAAAAAAGGCATCACATCAAGGTATTTGAAATGAAGAGCAATATACCATCACGAAAGGAAAACAGGATAAATATGCTGATTGAAGAGCTTAAATAAGATAAATTGGACTACTAGCTCTAAGAAAAAAAGTTAGATATGGAATACAAGATATTTGCAGCATGTTCTAAAAGTCAAATATTTTTGTTTGAGACAGAAGCAGAAAGGAAAATTGCTACATCTGTTGTTCTAACATATTTTCTAGGAGAAACACCTACTTACTAGAACAATTTTATGCATCCAGAATACACATAACCAGCTTCATATTCAGGTATCTGAGTCACTGTCATGTGAAGGTGATGTTTAAGTATAATACGCTGCTGGGTAGAAGTCATTAAAACTTGCCGTCTGTGCTGTTCACTTGTGATGGTGTGTTCTCTCCTTGCAAACTAATATACAGTGGAAGAAAAAGTTTTTAGTGTTTGTTTGGCTTGCCTAATTTGTATGTATTTTGCGATTAGAAACTTTAGTTTATGAATTGTAAGGGAAAAAACAAAGAAAGAAAGAAAAGCTTTTAACTTTGGTAAAATAGATTCAACATCCTTAGTTTGCATACTATCACGGTTAGTTATTTATATTTAGACCATATTCACCATAACTGCAAGACAGACTCAGCTGTAATTTAGATCACCAGGTGTAAATTCAAATAACTATAAAGTCCAAGAATGCGGAAAGTCAATCACCAAATGAAAATGTCTTAATTTCAAAAAACAATTCAATAAAGACATATGACTTACCATGACAAATTCAACCCCTAGTTCAGGTCGGTCAAACTGAACACGACACCGACTATGATCAACAGTTAATACACTTCCATCATGAATCTCACTTGTACTTGGATGAAGAGCAATAATGCGTTGACCAACTGATAGAGGTCGAGCCAAATCAGTTGGTAGTCCTTCCCTAGTACCAGTACGAAGTTCAGCGTAGTGTTCTCTAACAGATTCCCGATAATGGTTAAGCTTCTCTTTCTCTTCCTTCAAAAATTGCTCTGAAAGTCTCCTTGGTTTGCCAAGGGAACTGCATTGATGAGATAGTGAAATCAAATTCTCTAGCTAAGACTTCAAGGATATGTCAGAGAAAAGTATCAAATGCAAGTGCAGAGATAAAATTGGAAGCCACGGACCTCCGAATGACACCCCATTCAACACGAGTTAGTCTTGGGATATGACCCAATCGAACATGCTCCAGGTATTCAACAAACTCCCTTCTAGAAAACCATGGATAATCTATTGCACTATAGAACCACTCATAAACACACCATCTCCGCACTAGATACCGGGAAAGGCAATTAGAAAGCTTTCCCTGCAATTATTTATTGAATATACTTATGACAAAGATAACCAGAGATTCAGGAAAACTTCTTGAAAATGTAAAAAAATTGGCACATATCTAACCTTGAGATCAAGTACTCTATCCTGGGATGATGGAATGAGAGTATTTGATTGGCTATTTACAATAATATTCTCTGAAGACTTGGAATCTCTCTCAACCAACATCTTCGGGGTGTTTAGCTTACGGCTACTCCTCACTTTAGTAGGCAAGTTAAATTGGCTGGCAGATAGAACCTGTATGGTAGTTGGAGCAGAATTATTCAATTCTTTTCCATGATTATTACTTGAAGAAGTACGTTCTGCAGGTTTCATCAATTTCCCTTGTTTTGAGCATGCAGCATACTGAGAGCGTTTACCCTTACTCAATAAGTTATTATCATCTGTTTTAACCTATAATCAAGCATGGAGATATAAGAGTAACATCACCAAATAGGGTATAGAAATGCAAGTTCACATTGAGAGTGAACTTTCATAAGGAACTTGGGCACATAATGTTAAAAATGCAACTAATATAAGTGGATGACAAAACTAGAGATGAATGATATTTGTATTCCAAAACATGGAAAAAAGAAAACGAAAAGTGCTGCCCTTACAGCTTAAAAGTTTCCGAAAAGATAGTACAAGATGCATTATAAACATATGATAGCTTTGAGATACAACATGAATATAACAAAAACTACAAGGAGTTTATAAACAACCGAGAACCAGTATCCACTTTTCCAACTACCCATTTGAAAAAATAAGAGTTCAGGTAAAGAGCAGAAAATTAATCATTGACAACCACTAGCAGAAGATTTTTCAAAAAGGTGATGATTATCTAATCCAATGGATTTCTTCCTCCACATAAAGGTAGGTTAGCAAGTAAGAAGACAAGTGCGTAAAATGAAATTCTCAGTCCTCTCCTTGTTCCACAAATAGTTCCACAAAGTAAAGGTCCCGAAGTTAAGACACACATGTTGTGCCTCCACTTACTGAAACAATAGGAATATAAATAACAATATGGAAGCAGTAACAGTTATAACAATATTTTCAATGAGAATAATCCAAATAATTACAGTACAATGATAATAATATATGTCATGATAGAAGTTCAGAACTGATTGCAGGTTCCAGATTCATAAATTGCAAAATACACATCCTCTACATATAGGCTGATTTTTTTGTCACAAGAACAATATGTTAGACACTAAACCAGGTGCCAAATGCATAATGTTATATCCAAAAGATTGTAATCTGTAGAATGCAAATCTGAAATAACTAAAAGCATTAGCTGATTAAGATGGAAAAGAACTACACACCTCAACCTTTTGAGATTCACCCAGATAAGAATCAGCATGCTCATCATTTTCTGAAATCTGCAATAAGAAGCTTGCAGACCGGTCAGCATAAACTCATAAAGTATGAGAATCTAGCCAGGAAAGAAAAGCAAGAAAAATGGCATCAGCTATGGTTACATAAATCCTTACTTTAGATGGCAAGTGTTTTTGTCTCCTTTTCCGCATCACAGGAATAAACTGATGGGCCGCATCTTTTGCTTCTTGAATAGAAGAAGCATTATGAGTGAAAACTTTTCCCTGTTTGGTTGTCTTGAAGGAGATAGGTTTTACACCAGGAGAAGAATGATTCCCTTTCAGTTTAGACTTGGCAACAATTCTGGTCTTTTCTTCCTCTACATACACAGATGATCCTGAAGGTCACATAATAACAAAAGGTTAGATTAATAATTCCACAACAGAAATACAACATAGAATGTAATCCTGTACATTCAACAATGAAAATAAAGAAAGATTTCAAAAAGCTTAAGAATTGTAAGAATATTTGTTTTTTGTTAACACTGTCAAGGAGATATTATTCCTTAATTGTGGTATAAAACTCCCCCTCTCACATTCATGAGGATCCAAACAAGTTACTACAAGAGGATCCCACATCAATGAGAGAGAAGACATTGGCAAGTTTGAATGGTTGACTTCTAATGAGTAAAAGATTTAATCCATGATCATGAAAACCATGTTCATATGGTTGCCAGCCTTGCATTTACTAATGCCGGCAAGGAAGAAAGGAAAAAGGAAATCCAAATAAAATTAGATATCTAAGCGAAATAGCATTGTTAAAATCACCAAAAAAGTTGGTCTGAAGATTGTTTGTTTGTTTCTGAAGAATAAAACATCATAAATCATAAATAAAAAAAATACCCCTAAAAGACAGCTGTACATTTGAATAAAGATGTGAAAATCAATGGCAAACATGTTTGATTTCTAATTGTGCCATTAGCTGCTGTGTCAGCATATAACCTTATATATGAGTGGAAACACCATCTTTATTATAGGTCCACATTGGGTATATATTATATAATAAAGGAGTATTCCAATAATTTATCACGATACATTAGATGATAAATCACTGTTGTTTACGAAAGTGTCATGACTATTGTTTTGAGATTATACTAAAATATGACCCATAAATTTTCACAGCAATCTGACAAAGGCAATTAAAGTTGTAACTCAATGATAGGGATAATATCATCCAATAAAATTCCTTGTCCTTGTTCATAATAACTTCAGTAATTTAGCATTAGCTTTCCTTCAATACATCAGCACGTAATAATTTCACATAGCAACATCAACCTAACCTCAGAATGCATCCAAGTTTAATGCGTAATGAAGAACATGAACCTTAAAAAATTTAGAAAATATAAGGAGCAGCACAGGAAGAAGAGGGTGCAACTGTTTCACAGTCAGGTGTCACGTGAATACACTAAAATAGTTTATGCAAAACATAATTGTATCTTACCAGTGTCGACAGGTGTTTCTGGCAACCTCAAGGACAAATCAGCCAGTGCTTCTAAGGCATCAAAGTCAGCATCTTCAACTACACAGAAAAAATCAAGAAATGTTGTGAGATAAACAACATTCAACAGAAAGGAGAGTGGTAATTCAACATTGAAGCTCGATCAAAGTAGAAAAAGAAAAAAAAATCACAAATTTAAGCAATGGCCTGGAAAAGAGACAGGGTGACCATGCCCCCTAAGTTTCTTTCATATAACTCTTTTCAAGGATTTCTACTGTTTAGTTTAATATTTATATTTCCTTCAGGGTTTCCTATCATTCTGAATATATGATACCACTCAGAATTTTAGGTGTTCCAAATTTACTTTTCCTCATTAAGAAGTCATTTATTATACGCAAACGAATGAAATGACAAGTTTTATACGAATTCAATTTCATGGCCATAACCTGAAGGTCATTTTGATTCATTTTGTATTCCCGGTTAAACATTAAGTCTGCCCCAGCACAAGATGGAAATCACATGCCAAACATAACAGCTAAGCTTAAAAAATTGATGAAACTTTTGGTATAATCCACAGAAAAATAGTAATGGCCCCATTAAGTCAATAACATAACTATTAGAGTGGGTATCATACAAGTAATGAGGAACAATGAAATGGAAGCAAGTGCAGAACATCACATTGACTTATATAGAAAAGCAATTAAAGCCTGAGATTTTTTTCTTCCCCTATTTTTCTGCAGTGGGTGGATGCAACAATTGCAAAAAAAAAAAAAAAAATCAGTAGTAATTGATGCAAAACTTGGTTAGCCAAAGACAGTTATAGTTAGAAGCAATCACAATCTTCTGCAGATAGATGCTCAAGTAAACCACAAAATTCCATGATTGAAGAAAAACTCTACTTAAGCAGATGGTCAAAAGTTTCTTGAGGCATGCAAGATTTGAGACTGGATGCCTTGAGATTCATTATCAGCTTAAGACATGATATTGCTTTCCATAAGAAAGAACACAAAATGATAAATCTAGCAGGTTCCATCTTTCTTTGGAACCATCTCTGGCTTGAATCCATATCATATTACAGCCACAAGGAGAGAGTTTCTTCTTAGATCCATTTCCAGTAGCTTCCAGAATATTAAACTATACTTCAGGAAAAAAAAAATGTGATTGCAAACAATGACGACAATATGCTATTGCAGATTAAAATCCCAAATAATAATAGCAAAAGACTACAGAAAGTCATGCAACTGATGTTAATGGAAACTAATGAATAAACAGCTAATTTGCACAACCATGAGATATTCCAAGAAGGAAAAATTGAAAACTTCCAGAATGGGTAATTTCAAGAAAATTATAGGATTCCTAGACATGAAAGGGTGAGAGAAGAACAGATAGAGGACAACAGAACTTGGTTTAGATGAAATCACTGCCATACCTTCTCCAAACAGAACCTTCTTACTTCTTTTTCTTGGACCCTTGGAGGGCCTCAAAAGTTTTGTATCTGCAACCTCCATTTCAAATAATTCTTCAGCAGCATCCAGCTTCTGCCCTTCCTCTGTCCCACTGCAAGCTTCTCTTACATCATCCAAATGATCGTCTAAATTTTCTGCTAGTGGCCTCCTTCCATGGTATCTCTTCCCCTTCCAAGAGCTTTCATCTCTTACATAATCTACAACATCAGCTTCTGTGCTGCCTAAACTTAATTCACAACCCACCTCTTCCACTTCACTGCCACGAAGCTTGGCACTCATCATCTCTGATTCAGCATGCTGAACCACAATTGATTAATAAAAAAAAATTATAACAATCAGAAGAAATAGTGTAGAAGCCACCAAATAAATGAAATACCATTTGTTCATCCTGCTGAGCACGTGAGGGAATCTTTGTTTTTCTTTTTGGAGTTTGAGACACCTGGGGAGAACCACCTCTTTGTGAAGCCTCAGTCAAGGCCAATGCTATCTCATGAGCAACATCATCATCAACAGCATCAGCCTTTACTTTAAAACCTTGCCGAATTGGGGAAACATACTTCTCCTCACTGTATTTATCATAGGAATATGTAACAGGGACACGAGGAGTCCTTTTCCCAACAGCCCAAGGCTTGCTTCCTAAAAGAAATCCAAGGAAATCCTAAACCATACTTTCATAATGGAAAATTTTATGGTTGCATATGTGTGTCTCAGGAAAAGCAGTGTATGAGCAAGCACACAAGAGAACAAGCCAAAATGCATAGAAAAGAAACATGTAAAATATCCACCAATTTCAAGCACAGAAAAACAAAAATACAATTTCATAAGCATCACCCCAGAAAAAGAAAAGAAACGAGTAGTGTATAAATATATGTTAATCTACTAGTATATGAATGCATGCAATGACAGGAGGCCTGTGGGGAGGATTTTTTTTGTACCAGACCGCCTCTTCTTTAACAATGACAAGCAGCCATAACTTGATGCAGCTGGCTGGGACTGTAGAAGATCTGGAACTGGTGGTGCATCAGATCCTTTGGTTACCCGAGCACGCTTCTGAGATTTTTGAGAGGTTCCTGTGCCCCCATTGCTTTCTATCTCACTGTCACTCTCTCCCTATCCATGAGCATCAGAGTTCAAATCATGATAGATAAAAATAGAACATTTAGAGGAAAAACATTACTTCATTGAGCAGTCACCAATACCCAAAGGAAAAAAATTAAAGCATCCTTATTATGAATCAGCTAAATTATATGGTTTAGACTAAATAAATCCTCCCTTACTACCTTGACCTCTACTAAACTCATTATTTTACATTTATTGTCTAACCATCAATAGTTTGCCTCAATTAACTAGTGGTATTAGCTTATTTTGGCCAAGAGTTGGACCAGTGAGAATAATCAGCACATTTACGGAAACAGAAAGGGGAGGAGCAGAATCACTGTCGTGTTATAAAGCTCATGAATTGCAACAAGCTAGACAGGCTTCCGATCACCAGTTTAGCTCTCCCATAACTTGGGATAGAATCAGCAACTAATTTTTTGAGTAATACTAAAAACACTCTAGAATTAATATTCATGGGGAGTTCTACAAAAACCTTACCAATCTTACCAGATTAGAGTAGTGATCGGTCATCATTGCAATTAACCCAGCAGCAGAAGCAAAGCCCTTTGGAAGAGATAAGTAAGCCTGAATATACAGCACATATATATGACCAACTTCGACAAACAAAAGCCATACATAATACCTACCTCTACATTCAGACACATAATATGCAGAAAAGTATTTTATAAAAAGATTAAAAAATATCACATCAATGTAACATGATGAAATTTATCAGAAAAAACTCCTGCTGTAAAAATGTATAAGGTTTTCAAATCAAGATCAAATACTTGTCTAGTATTAAATTCAACACTTACCTTATTCATAGTATAAAGGGCTTCTAACATTTCCACAGATCGGTTCCTCACCACTGCTGCTACCTATAACCCCATGATAGAGAGGGGGGGGGGGGGGGGGGGCAAGAGACAATGGTAAGCTAACAATGCAATAATCAATATCAACAAAAGTCACCTTGTTCCCAAATGCAATACATCAAAACACCTGTTCCCATAAAACCTCGAGTAAATTTTTTTCCATTTCATACAAACCAAACAAAGAAAAAATCTTAATTAACACCATCATATTTGACTCTTGCAACCTAAATCGAGAAAACAGAACAAAAGGCAAAACAATGTTGAGGAACAGTTGACAGGAAAGCGCTGCTATGTACTAACTAACCTTCTCCCAATCCTTTCCATGTTTCCGAAACGCCTTATAGAACCTTTCTAGCTCTTCCTTACCCCATTGTGGCCCTAACATTTCAGATAACTTCCTCTTCTGCACATAAATTGAATTGAATTGAATTAATAGATAAATAACTCTCTGCTCGGTAATCCAAATCAAGCATGTTAATTTATAGCGTCACTTAATTAACTAATCTATTAACAAGATAATTCACTAAAAAACACCGTAATAACAGCAACTATTCAAATCCTCTAATATATAAACAAAAAAAAATGAAATTCGAGAAACTGACCCGAGGCTTGCTTTTGTTAGCAGTAACTGGTACATTTTTGGTAGATGTGACTTCATTAACGTTTGAATACCGCTTATTTACACTTCTCTTTCTGGACGGAGCCATCAGTGACTCCTACAGTTCCTTCAATTACCTAAAAACAGAGAGTCCGACTCGCGATTCTCAATTTCGCTTCCGATTTTAGAGAAATTGCGGAGGATAATTCAGAGAGAGAGGTTGAGATTTGGCGAAATTAAGTGAAGACGAGACTGAAATTTGATGAGCTGACCGATTCGATGGTGAGTTCATCGTAATGTGAATGTTGACTCAGTGAAGAGAACGAACGAAGAGCGGAAACCGATCGATCAAGCGCAACCAAGAAGCGATTTGGAGAAGACGGAGAAGATTTTTTCAATGGTATTGTGGTGGTGGTGATAATTGGGAGATGGAGAAATCGGGGGTTATAACCGCGAAACTTTAAAAAATAAGCATACTCTTTTTATTTTTCACTAATTATTTTTTCGATTTTTGCTTTGTATTAAATTTTTTTTCACTTTTAATATATGGTAATAAAGACTATATATTATACATATTATATGTTGAGCAAAATTTAAAACTAAAATAGAAAACATTGAATCTGTGATAGTTTTGTATCAACAGTTTAATTTATTTCGGGCATATAATAAAATAGCAAGTTTCATAATAATAACCTACTATAGGAATATTGAAAGTAGTTTGCAGCAGTTGGTTAAAATAGTAAGTTTCAAAAAGTATAATAGTATATAATGTTATAAAATCTTTTTGTTTGTTGGAATCTCTTATATTTTTTAGTTCAGTTTTTCGGTTTCTCATAATACATCTGTTTTCCAGTGTTTTTTAATGTTTTTATTTTTTCCAGTAAATAAATTATTTATCTTGTATTTTTAAAATTGAAAAATATATATATAAAAATATATGAATCTTTATTTTAAGTTTTATTCTCTACATGCTTGTTCTTACTTATTTTTTATTTTTTAACATGTTATCAACACAATTTTTTTATTTAATTTGTATTGAGATCTAGGCATGCACCTTCTATTTTACGTGATTTATATCAATGTCAATATTTTCTTTTCTTTTCATTGTTGTTCATACTAACTTGGTTTTGATAAATTTTCTTTTTTTATTCATAAGGATTTAAGGTTCTTGAAGAATTAATATTGTAAGATCCTGAAAAATTATGTAAATTAAATATAATTCTTGAAGAATTAGTATTAATAAAGAACTAAATAAATAACAATCTTAAAAGAGTGATTTTCTTTTTCTTTTATATTCATAGCTTTATTTAATAAGTTGTTCCTTTTTATATGCATAGATAATGTCAAATCTAACAAAACTTGAATTTACTATTCTTAATATATCTATAAATAATTATTTGTTATAGATCATTGACGCTAAGATTCATGAGGTGCATATGAATCTTAGAGAGACCATTAAAGAAGAAAACAATGCATTGTTGCCTGATCGTGCAAAAACAATGATTTTCACTCACTACCATCTTTATGAAGGAGTAAAAGTTGAATATCTCACAATAAAAAACCCCTCTCATTTTATGGAAAAATATAAATGAAAGATATGACTATCAAAATTTTATCATATTTTCTCATACTCATGCTGGTTTCACCTGAAGTTATAAGATTTTAAATTAATTAGTGAATATAATTTTATTCTTTTTAAAAATACCTCAATTGAAGTTGTGTGGTAAAAATATCACAAAAGACTAAATGTTAGAGAAAATATCTTCTACTTTTCATGCATTAAATATCATTTTGCAACAATAGTGTAGGAATGTAATTTCAAACGATACTCAAAACTAATTTCATTTCTTCTCGTGACTGAAAAAAATAATAAGTTTTTGAAGAAAAATCATTAATCTCATCCCATAAAAGCTCAATAAACCAATTTTTAACCCCACAACACTTTTGGATCTATAAAAAAACATAGAGTTAAATCGAAAACAAATTCTTATTTTTTTGACGAGATAAAAGCTCAAAAACACTTTAATGACACCTATCATTACGATAAATCTAAAGACACCAACATCACTCTTTTTAGTGATTAAAATGTAATTGACGAACCACTTTATCCCTCCTCTCTAATTTTTGAGCTACTCTCTCTCCTTGTAAATTTATTGAAATGAAACTTCAAATAAATGAAGCTTAAGACTAAAACATGAAATGCTTAAACCTAAGGATAAAAAATGATAAAAATTAAATAATAAAAAAAAGTATGAAAGCAAGTTTTTTCATGCTTTATGAATAATAATAATAATAATAATAATAATAATAATAATAGTAATAGTAATAGTAATAATAATAAAGTTGTCTCCTTATTTCTATGTTAAATTTGATCTCTAATGTTTCAATTTCTTTAAATTGCAAATCCAAATCCCATTTAGCAAAACTGTTATGTTAAATTTGGTCTTGGATGTTTTAATTTTTTAAAATTACAAGTTTAAACCCAATATAGTGAAACCAAGCATCAATCCAAATTCAAGACTCACTTTAACATAGTAAAAACAAGGTATCACACAATTAAAAAGGAATTACCAAGTTTTAAACCATGTGGATATAAATATAAAATGGAATGGTGAAATTAAAAAAATATGAGGGATTAAAATTTACCATTGCAAAAGGGCTAGAAAAAAAGAGAGGAAATAGTGAAAACATATCATGCTTTAGTTTATTATAGGAGACTAAAGGACTATAATTAATCATGTTCAAACATTGTTATGGACATGTTATTGAATTATTTTTTAAAAATCAAAATGAATTAATGAATGTTCAACTTGTAGGAAAATATTGGAAAAATCAATGAATTTGAATTTATTTCATAAATTTTAATGTTTTTTTCAAAGTACCTCAAACCTATTTTCAGTATATAAAAAATAATTCATTAATTTCTAAATAACAATTTTAAAACATGAAACGTATCATAAAACATATAAAAATTGTGATGGCACTAATCTCTAAATTTATCATGTGCACATGTATTTCATAGCTTTAGATTCATTGAAAGTCATGTGAGTTGAGATTAGACTCTCAACAACAGCATATCCCTTCTATTCAAATAGCTCTAATGAGTGATCATGGAGTGGCTTTAAGTAACTTGCTCGTTTAGGGTCATATTCAACAAATCCAATATATTATGCAAATGGCTAGAATACAACCATTATTGGTGAAACATATTTGTGATGATTTTTCAAAGTTCAAAGTGCTTAGGAGTAGTCTTTTAGCAGTTGAATTACAGGTTAATAACATGTTTTAGTAAGATAATATATTTTTCATTGTTTATAAAACTTGTAGTTTGTCTTGGAGAGTTTTGTAACCACAAAACAATCTTATTTGATGGAATTTGACAAGCCTCATATAGCAATGATCTTTGGGCAAATAATTACAATAAATGAGAGAATAACCATTTAATCTAAAATACAAATGTGTTATTTCTTAGTTTTATATGATATATGCTTTGATATTTCTGTTAAGAATAAAATTTTTGTAGCTTTTACCTGTGTGATTCTGTAGATAACAAATTAGACTTGACGCGCAACCAAGCTCAAGAGAATCAAAATCCAACAATTCATCAAATTCATGCCTACCTGGACTCAATGTGATGTCAAAACCAGTAATGATAAATCTGACAACTTGATTGATGAATCTGCGATCAACAAATAATGGTGTACCGATTGATCACCGAATCCCGGAATCAGGCCAAACTCTAGACTATAGTGCTCCATTGAGATTTTTTTCTCGGCTTGACAATTTCAATTTCCGTGCCCCTGCTAAGTGAAGATTAAAGGTACACTTTCATTTTTTATTTCAATATCGCGATCAAGAATTTATTAATCTAATATATTAAAAGAATTTAATCTCCAATGAATTTAACAATACAGTAGAGGTGCAAAACTCCATGCCGAGCTTTGACTGTACAGCTGTAATCTTTATATACTTTGAAAGTTGACAAATTTACTTATCTGGTCACTTTAAGCCGAGTTCATCTCTAACAAAATTTAAATGAGCTGAACTCGATTGAGTTCCATGTCTGGGACTTCTTGCAAACACAAAACGAGCTTGAGCTCCTATAATTAACTGAACCAAAAAAAAAAAAGAACCAAAGCTTAAGCATGTCAAATTTGAGCTCAGCTTGGCTTATTGGCAGCCCAAACGAAAAGCTCTCCCCATGGAAACTACAAACATTGCAAGAAACAAATAAGATCCCTCAACCAAATTTTAGAATTTGCTACTTTGAAGGGAAACCATCGAAGTCCCACACTAGAATAGTCACCAGATTGATCTGCTCCGTGCAAAAAAATAAGAAGTTGGTAGTTCTTTTACATCAATGAAAAAGAATATAACTAAAGATTAAGATACTTAATAGTCGCAACACGCCCTTGCTTTGCACATTCAAGGAGATCTGTAACTTATCCTAATTTGCCACAACCAAGGTTTTTATCATTTGATCACACATATTGCAGCCATGATAAGTACTTCTCAAAGCATCCACTGAATTCTTCCAACAACTAAGGCATTAAATTCCCAAGGGTTATCACAATTTCAACTTCTTTTTGCGCTTTTTCAAATTTGCACATTCACTATCATCTGCTATCTGGAAAAGAAAGCAATTTCAACAATCAAGAGTTGCAACCCGAAAATTGAAACACTGAATGATAATAACCAACAAATGCAAACCTTCTGTTTTTTATTTTTCTTCCCCTTTTTCTTGTTCTTTCCCTTTCGTTTCTTCAATGAAGATTGTTTTACTCTGTCTTCTTCGAAAGACTCCTGCAACATTTGCAAACTAATTAGAAGGTGCTTGACAAGAGCTTAATCACAGCTTTCAAAAGATCAACCAACAGGGATACTATATCCAAACACCTCAGAGTCGCCAAAGTCAGTCACATGATGAATAATTGTCCCTGACTTTGAAGTGCCACCTGATATATCAAAGAAAATAAGCCATGCTTCCATATAATAATGTCTTGTGTTGGAAAATAAAATCTTGAGTGCAAATAGACAAGCAAAACAGACCACTAAACTGGATTTCAAGAGCAAACATTACAACCGTCCGTATTTGAAGAAACCAGAATGAAAAATACATTTTCCCCATAAGGAAGTAACAAGATACCCAGCATTTTCTTTCTTTTCTGTAAAAGGAAAAACTAACAAAATAATAGCATGGAAAACTTTTCCAATCAACTATATGGCCTCCAGAATTCAAGACCACAAGGTACTACTCGAAACAATGCTTGTAGATCGAATATCACTCTTCAAATGGACCATAAAATATTCTTTTTCATGTTAGGAACATCTCATGAAACATAACAACCAGTCTTTTAAATGTTCAAGAAAAACTCCAACCACAGCATCGTAAAACCAAAGATTCAGATATGGAAAAAAAAAACATTTACAACAACAGGCACAAAAACATCACAATCTAACAATTCAAAAGCATTTCATTACACTAAATATGTCAGCTACGTGACAAATCATTCAATCATGAATATTGGGCAAACTTAAGATCTCAATCAGAATGCATTTGACTCCTCAAATTCATATCATATGAAAATCCACAAATAGTCCAACTAACACAATTTCAACTATCTCTGAAATATCTTCAGTCCCAATTTCATCAAATCCACTACAAACAACAAAAACCCACATCACGATCTCAATTTGTTCTTTCCCAACCAGCCCCAATAATTATAAACCTACAATTTCATCTTTGTTACTCATTGAATACAGCACAGAAAAAAAAAGGGCGGCTTGAAATAATTATACTAGTCAAGACAGTGTCTTTGGCATTCTTGACAGCCAATTCAAGGATATCAGGATCAATGGAAGCCAGCCCATTTGGGTCTTGAAGTTTTCTTTCAAGAAATTTAGCCAAGGCTGCAGCTTTATTAGTCCTTAATGGTCCACCAGGATGCGCTAACCTAACGGTAAGAGATACATAGCACATATAATCAATAAAAAAACCCTAGTTAGACTCATAAAATAAAAAAATAATAATACCTGGGTTGTTGGGAACGAGAGGAAGAAGGAGGAGGAGGGAGAGGTGCGAATTTGCTTCCTCTTAGTGCTTTTCTTTCGTCTTCGCTCAATCCTTCCATCATTCTCTCTCTTTCTCTGGCCTCTTTTCAAGCTTTCAACCGTTTAGGAGTTTTCAAATTTATGGTCATAGTTATTAGCTGGCTCTGCATATTAACTGTGGCAGTGTTTGGATACTGTGTCAACATAAAAGAAAAGGTGGGAATATAAGAGGCCAGAGGATCCTTTGTTTTAAAACTGTTTTTGAAAAAAATAAATTTTTATTTTATTTTTTATATTATATTAAATTTTTTATATTTTTACATTATTTTAATATATTAATATCAAAAATGATTTAAAAAAATATTATTTTGTACATTAATGAATGAAAAATATTTCAAAAACAATCGCAATCACACTCCCAAACATGCACTAAATAAAAAAAAATATAAATAGAATTATGTTTTAGGGGTGTTTGGGAATGCATTTGAGAAACGTTTTTGAAAAAAATAATTTTTATTTTATTTTTTTACTTTAAATTAAAAAAAAATATATTTTATTTTTTTATTTTAAATTAAAAAAATATATATTTTATTTTTTTACTTTAAATTAAAAACAAATATATTTTTAGATCATTTTTATGTGCTGATATCAAAAATATATTTTTTTAAATAAAAACATTATTTTGATGCATTTATAAATAAAAAACACTTTAAAAAACAACATTAACTACACTCTCAAACAGGGCCTCAGACGTTATGCACAAGATAAACTAATTATTTTTTATATTTTGTTTGATTATGGTGGACAATATATAATAAAATATAAAACAATCAATTTTATCTTTAATATGTATTGTTATAAAATTTATCTATTTAAAAAAATAATTTGATTTTTTTATATTTTAGTTCACATCGAGTGTTGAAATTAATAATATTATAATAACTCTAGTTATTAAAACTAGGACTAACTAGATGAATTAATTTGTGACCTAAACTGGTCATATTTTAAGAAAAAAAATAGAAAATTGATTGACTCAACTTGACCTAATTAAAAACTCAAGTCAACTTGGGATAAAATAAGGGTAAAAACCCATTGAATTTTTTTAAAGAAATAAAAGTTTGGGTCATTTGAGATGGCCCTCCCAACCCATTACCTGAACCTTCTATCGGGGAAGATCTCGAATGGGATTTATTTAATTTTGTTAGCTAGAGCCCAAGGCATGTTTGGGCTTTAATTAAAACTTTGTTTTTTTGCTAGGATCCTAGGCTTTCTTGTATTAAGTCATGGACTTTCCAACTTAGGGTTTTGGGTCAGTTTTGAGTGGACCTCATTTAAGTCCACATAAGGGGTTCATTAGGGTTAATTTTTAAAAGACTATTTAAACTCATGTTAGCTAAATTTCGGCAGCCATTGATGAAATTTAATTCTGAACTTTTCAGTTTATGTGTGAGAGTGATTCTTGCATTCTTTAGTTCTTGAATGAACTGAATCTGACTTATCGAAGATTAACTGGCTTCATGACATCATTCTACTCATTTTAATAGCGTTGGTGCCTTGGGGCAGGTTTCCATTGTGTCACACTCCTATCAGACCTATTTTGGCTTTCCGAGATCAGATCTCATTCTAGGTTGTGGGTTGCATGATCACAAGGTTCGCATCAGGTGGTATCAGAGCTAGGTTTTGAAACAAGTATCATTATGTTATTTTTGTGGTTTTTTTAGTATTCCTTAAACTTTCCAGTATTTGTGTTCATCTCCTTGTTAACGTCATCTAATAAAAAAAGAGGTTATATTTCATCTATTTTTGTCACTTCATTTCACTATATAAAAAAAGAGAGATAAAACAGAACAGAAAAGAAAGAGAGATAGAGGTATTAGTTGAAATTTGAAGAATCATTGAAATTTTGCCGCAAAAAAACACTACTCTAGGGAAACATAAGCAAACCACATCGGAATCAATTGAAAATTCATATTCCATCTATTGGGGTTGAGATAGAATCATATGTCAAATTTGGGATTATTCTAAAATTTATTTCTTGAGGTTTTATTTCGAGATTCATTTCTGCCGAAGAAACACTACCTTAGTGAATCCTTAGAAAAACACTTTAGAATCAATTGAAACTTTATATTTTGTGTCTTGGGGTTGATATCACATGATATATTAACTTTGAACTTATTTGGATATTGTATACTAGAATTTTCAATTGTAGGTTCATTTCTGCTGCAACAAGGGGTTGAGTACCTTGAAGTATGAGAACAACCTATAATTTGAGAGTTGTTTTTAGTTTGGTATTACAATATATTAAATTTGAGGTCATTTCAAGGTCGTTTGGTCTAGGTTTCAATTTTGTTACATAAAAATTATGTAAGAGGTTAGATTCTGCTTAAGTCTCAAAAAGTGATCCTTACTATTTAGTTTTGTCCAATTCTTCATTTTTATTCTATTTTGGGTTATCTAGGAGTCAAGTAATTGTTTTTGCTTCTGTTTTATTTCGTGTCTTTCTTATTGTCCATAAATTCGTACGAATTTGAATTGCTATTCGTGAAATCATAACCGTAGTTTTGTTTTGCTTTGTTTTGTTTTCAGTATTATTATTGCTGCTTGAGTCTGAAAATCATAATTAGAATGCGCTGTGAAGGCTACTAACTTTGATTTGTTGATTTTAGTTCCAAAAGAAAGCAAGTTGTGAGGTAAAAGGCGTAGCGAGCTTATTAGAGTGAAAAATCTTGATTTTTTTTGTGTGATACATGAGAATTGTGAGAATATATTTTTTGTTACTAACCAAATTTTGCAGATTCAAAGGATGTTTGAAAATAATGAATCAGCGACACAAAACGCTGACGTTGCTTTCCAATTGCGAGCCTTATGTCAGCAACTCGAGTTGTTGTCTAGGATGAACGTGGATGTGAAAGATGATTTGAAATGGATAAGGAAACATAATATTGGGGCGGATCGCAAAGGAAATACGGTCCATAAGGCCGTACCAAATAACAGTTCTGATTTTGACAAGTTTGTTGATGAAAATGCAGATGGGGGGTGAAGATGACTATGATGGTGATATGGAATTTGGAAGTGACAAATCTTATTGTGAAGGCATGCCGCCATTGAAGGATAGTGATGGGGATGAGCTAGCATTACCGGTTGCGGCGTCCTTGGTTATAAGGCCTACACTTCAGGTCCAGGTCAAAGAAGATGAATCTAATAAACAAAGAGAGAATATCTTCCAGACATGTTGTTACGTACAAAGCAAGGTGTGTGGTTTAATTATTGATAGCAGAAGTTGTGTTAATGTTTGCAGTACAACCCTTGTTAGTAAACTGAATTTGAGTACTGTTAAGCATGCTAAACCATATAGATTGCAATGACTGAATGATAGTGGTGAAGTGAAAGTGACTAAACAGGTTGTGGTTCCATTCTCTATTGGGAAATACGTTGACGAAGTTCTATGCGACATTGTACCAATGCAAGCAAGCCACATTTTGTTGGGGAGACCATGGAAATATGATAAGAAGGCAATTCATGATGAGGTTAGAAATAGGTATACCATTGTAAAAGATGGTAAAACCATCACTCTTGTGTCTCTTACACCCAAACAGGTGTATGATGATCAAATAAAGATAAAACATGAGCATGAGGCAATGGGGAGAGAAAATCAAGGCGAGGATAAGGGGAGAGAAAACCATCAGATTCGGCCTAAACCCAAACCACTACAACATGTTCAGACAGTCATCCAAACGCAAACAAATCAGACCATTCAACCACAACTCAAAAATACCCAAACCTGGTCGAGAGTGGAGGTAAGACAAGAGGAGTGAAGAAAGTCAGGAAGAGTGATGAAAATTGTGTGGAAAAACTAAAGAAACAACGAAGTTTTTATGCTAGAGAGGGGTGAGGTCAGATCTGCATATCTCACTAACAAGCCAATGATTTTACTTGTGTACAAAGAGGCTTACTTTAATACTAATGATCTTGATCATATGGTGCCTAGTGATGCTATTTCTTTGTTGTAGGAGTTTGATGATTTGTTCCCCGACGATACTCCAAGCAGATTACCACCATTACGCAGGAAAGAACATCAAATTGATTTTGTATGTGGAGCTCCAATTCCTAACCGACCATCCTATAGAAGGAATCCTGAGGAGATGATTGGGATTCAAAGGGAAGTTTATGAGCTAATAGATAAGGGATATATTCGTAAAGTATAAGCCCGTGTGCTGTACCCGCGCTACTCATGCCTAAGAAGGATGAAACATGGAGGATGTGTGTAGATTGTCGAGCTATCAACAACATAACGATTTTGATTCGACGTCGAATCCTTTCGAGAAGAAAGGGGATGATGCGAACTAGCCCAGAAACACTAGTAAGGACTTATGGGCTACCTTTTTCTTTTGTTTCTAGGATTAAGGGGCTGGATGGAAGGCTATAAATAAGACTTATGAGATTTATTTAATATTGTTAGCTAGAGCCCAAGGCTTGTTTGGGCTTAATTAAAACTTTATTTTCGTTTAATATTGTTTGTTTGATACTAATGTTAAGTCATACAATTTTAAACAAATAAGATAAAAAAATAAAAACAATATTGAGTCACAAAAGTTTTTCAAATCATGAATCCAAGATATTAGATTTGAAACATTATATATAGAGAAGTTGCAAAAATTTAATTCTTAATAAACACAACACTAATTGATAAATTACTTGAATTATTATTTTTATTGTTATTATTATGATTGAAAGTAAAAAAAAAAATAGCAACATTGAAAAGAAAATTAATATAAGAACAAATGAAAATATTTGAAGAGCAAAATTAAAACAAAAAAGCAAAATTAGTATTATTATCATTGTGAGACATTGTTAGAGTATCAAAAACAGTCTAAGTTAATGTGTTATTTTCTTTCCTATTTGCCTAAAAAACTCACAATTATTTAGTTTTTTTTATATATTTATTTTATTATGGATAAGACGTTGAAAATAATGATAATGATTATTTTTAAGTTATTTTTTCTTAAAAATATGTTAGGCTAATTATATATTTTAATATATATTTAATATTCACGCATTAAAATATATATAAAAATGAACTAAGTTTTTTTTTTAAATCTCAAATTAATTTAATCTCAATGTTTGAAATACTTTTAATATAATAATATCAGGAATAAATCTTTAAAAAAAAATTTAATATCTTTTTAAATAAAAATCACTTCAAACTAAGAATATACCAAATCACACGTAGACAAAACAAATCCACAGAGATAACAAATCACTAACAACAGAAGATTCACTATACGTGAGAGTTTCACTCTCATTTCACGCCACCAAAGCTAAACTTACTCTGCTTTTTAACATAAACTGCATTTAATACAGAGATAAATAACAAATAAAATTAAAAGTATAGATACATATATACAAACAAAAAATAAAAATTATCCCAGAAAGACTAAAAAAAATAAAGGGATCAAAATTAAATAAAAAAAAGAATCAAAATATAAAACAAAAAATTATATATGTTGAAACAAGACAAAAAGTTTTTTTTCAACTCATTATTATACTATATACTAAAAGATCTCAGTCTTTTACTATGCATTATGAGTGTTTTCACTATGGATTGTAATAGTGGTTTTGAGTCGATTCAGCTTATTAGTCGGTTTGGTTCGGCAGTTTGATCCCGGTTTTTGTGATTTTTTTATATTTCTTTACACAGAAAAATATCATTTTACCCTCATATAAGATACAAATCAAGAATTATCAGAAAGGGTGTCACTATAATCTGACCCCCCCCCCAATAAAACAAAATCGAAGAGTTGGTTGTAGGGGTGTTCCGATAATTTATTATTTTTTATTATTATTATTTTCCTGCAGACACTGTGGAATGTGGGCGCGTCTGACACACGCGCCAATGGTTTTCTTATTGACGCTTCAGTTGAGCGGCGTGTGCGGCGTTGTACGGTGGTGAAAAATGTTCATTTGGCGTCTTAGTTGATGCGTCATAATGTCCTCTTTCTCATGGTGCGGGGCGTGTCATCACATGGTGGCTGGAGATGTGACACTGGTTGTTTGAACTTTTTTCCCCTTTTCTCTCTCTTGCTTGCTGAATTACACGACAGACCCCCTACTTTATGGTTGATTCATTTCAGTCCCTGATCTTTTAATTGTGTTGTATGGTCTTTATTTCTGTTATGTAAATTTTGATATGTTTCAATAGTGTCTTTCGATTAAAATTGATTATATATGACGTTTTTATTTCAATACTTATTCTTTTAATTTTGGGTTTAGTTTTCAATCCCTCAATATTTTTGGTATAGAAGGTTTGAGTTTTTATATTTTATTCTTTAATTGAAATTGATAATATATTAAGTTTTCATTTTGGCCCTTATACTTTTAATTTTTGATTTTAATTCTTCTATTTTTTTAATATTTTTAAAATAGTTCATATTTTTGTTCATGTTTATATATATGTGCTCTTAGCTTTGGTTTTTAGTTTTTATTATTTTCTCTTTTGTTGAGGTAGTATTTTTTTGAAAAATTTTATTCTTAAATTTTAGTTTGTGTTTGTGATCATTTGAAAGTTGATATTTCTTATTTTTTTCCCCTTGTTCTTTCTTTTAGTTTTTTTTTATTAGTTTTGTTTTTTCAAGTCAAATGATTTTTTTTCCAGCTAATAATTTTTATTTTATCATTTTTTTTATTTTTTTTGTTTGCTCTTTTAGTAAAGTTTTTAGGTTTTTTTAAACTTTTTGATTGGATTTTGTTTTTTTTTCCATTATTAACGTAATAATAATAATAATAAAATTGAATTTTTTCTTTCTTTCTTCCTCTTTTGTTAATGTTTTTAAGTTTTTTTTTTCACTCGGGGTAATTTACTAATTTTTTTGTTTTAGTAGTAATAATAATGATATTTTTAGATATTAAGCTTTTGAATGTGTTGATGTTGTTGTAACAAGGTATGTTGACGTTGTTATAATAAGATATTGATATGTTTCATTATATCAAACTTTACATGTATAAATATTTTATTTTAGTTTTTAGCTAGCAAAACCTATTAATTACTTCAATTACAATAATTATAAAAATTATTAACTTAACCCGCAGCGTAAGAACAATCTTTTTAATCTTTATACTACTAATTAATGTGCACATTTAGTAATATAGAACTCATACGAGCCAATGTACCGCTGCTGCGCGGATAGTTGTGTTTATTTTATTTTTTTCCAGTCACCAGAAATCCTTGCAAGTGCAGGATCCATCCTTGAAATGATGAAATCTATTAACATCACGCACAACGAAGTCTCTCTCTACAATCTTACTGATCAACTTGAAAGCCTCGTGACAGTCGCTGCAAATCCTCAAGTTCTTCATCACTCGAATGGTAACTCCTTGAGGTATGCTTATCAAACCAAAGGCCAAGGCCAATCTCTCACTGTGCAGCCCTACTATTTTCTCCTTGACCTCCTGCTCCACATCAACAGATACTAGCCCCGTACTCCCTCCAACATAACCCCTCTCCATCATTCTCCTCTCCAACTCCCTCAGCAGGCTTATGACCTCATCCCTTCTTTCACACGATAAGTCTCCAGCATAGAACACATAAATCGAGTCCTTTATCTCAATCCAGCTGCACCCAGGTTCCTTGTGAACTCCAACGAGGTCCATTTCAGCACGAAGACTATGAGCTTTTTCCCATTCCCCAGCCAATGTGTAAGTGTTTGATAATGTGACGTAAGCGCCTGCTACTTGTTGATTAGATTCAATCAGCCACTTACTTGCTTCGACAGCAATATCCACTCGTCCTTGAAGCCTACTAGACGAAAGTAGTGTGCCCCACAAAAGGGCCCCTTCATTGGGGCTCACCCTAATAGATCTTGCTAATTTGTAAGCCTCATCTAGACGGCCAACTCGACTGAGCATGTCGACAGCACAAGTGTAATGCCTTGCATCAGGCATGACTCCATGTTTCTCGCGCATGGAATTCAGGACTCCAAGGCCTTCATCAACGAGCCCTGAATGGCTGCATGCATGTAAAATCCCAACAAAGGTAACATCATTTGGCATGACTTTTCTATCAGTCATCTCTTCAAAGAGTTTGAGCGATTGCTTTCCAAGTCCATATTTTGCAGCACCCACAATCATTGCAGTATATGGGATGACAGAAGGATTTCGAGTCCTCCTAAAAACCTTTTCCGAGTAAAGAAAACATCCGCATTTTGCATACATGTCCACAAGCGCACTCGCAACCACATCGTTCAACTCATACCCCCCACGTATCACAGCCCCGTGGGTGACTTTCCCTGAAACCAGCCTCCCCAAGCTAGCACAAGCATTGATCACACTGGCCAACATAAAATGATTGGGACGTTCCGTCATGTAACCACTGAACTCTCTAAAAACTTCAAGTGCTTCATATCCTTTTCCATTCTGTGCACAGCCAGCAATCATCGCGGTCCAAGAAACAACATTCCTACAACCCATCGAATTAAAAACCATCCTAGCTCCATCGACATCATTGCATTTCCCATACATATCAACCAACGAAGAACACACCACAAGGTTGCCTTGAAGCCCCAGAATCTGAACATGGGCATGGACCATCTTGCCAGTTTTGAGATCAGCAAGAATTGAACACGAATTGATCACTGTCGCAATGGTGAAACCATTGGGACTAACCTCACTCTCGGGCATCTTTGTATAGAGCCAGAGAGCAAATTGGGGTCGGCCCATGTTGACATAACCTGAAATGAGCGAGGTCCATGAGACCACATTTGGTTCAGGCATTTCATCGAACAGTTGGTGTGCATACTCAATCCTTCGGGATCTCACGTAAGAGTTAAGCAGATGATTGGTGGTGATAGTATCATTCAAAAGGCCAAATTTGAGCAGATTTGCGTGTCTTGAGATTGCAGAAATGAAATGCTTACAGCTTTTAAGATGTTGAATGATTTGAACTGCTGTTGCTTGATGATAACATGACATCTATTTATTGGTGCCTCCTGCAATGCCGTCCGAGTTCCATACCTTTCTACTACAGATACTTGCTGGAGTTCTTAACTCGTGGCTTTTATATACATGTATTTTTTATTGGTATGCGATGAAGGAATTTGAATAGACACCCTCCAAGTATTAGAAAATTAGTCATAATGAAACATTATGTATTATGCATGCTCACATATATATTTTATTTGAAACAAACTCCATCTCACCCATGTTGATTATAATTTCAACATATATTACCTCCCCATATTTTTAATCATCTATATGCTTTTGTGTATTTAAATAGACTTGTTCAAAAGGATAAAACACACAAAAAAAATGATAAAAAGGCAAACAGAAAAAAATATTAAAATTAAAATAAATATTATTACAATTGAAAAACAAACATACTTTAACAAAAAAAACGAAGGGAAAAAATAAAAAATCAAAATAAAAGGTACTAATTCAAAAACATTGCATGCACAAATTAGAATTGTAGGACTAAATTGAAAACAAATAAAAATCAAACAATAGAGAAAAATAGCGAAATCAAAAATTTAAAACTAAGAGGATAGATCAAGAAACACCAACAAAAAATAAGAATGACTTTAGAAGGACAAAAACAATTAAAGGAATGAAAATACAATTAAAAGTATATTGACCAAAATGAAAAACAAAACATATATAAAATTGCAATTGAATAACAAAATTGAAAAACAACATAACTTCCATAAAAAGAATTCGGATGAAATAAGAATTCAAATGAAATAAAAAAATTAAAAGAATAAAGACTAAAATTAACAAAATAAAAAAAGGACAATTGTGTATTACAAATGTTATAAGAGAAAAAAGAAAGAAACAATTCACCACTAGCAACAAATCCGACAACCTTAAAATTACACGCGTCATACCATGTAGAAAATGTCATAATGAAACATCTATTAAGACAGTGGATAACCAAATTTAGTCGTCGTGCGACGTCACATGCGCTATCTATATGGTGCAAACGTCTCCTATATGTTGGTGTGTCTGGAACACATGTCAACAACTTTTTTTTTTTAATTAAAAAACACATTAACATACCCAAACCCCCAAGTCTCTCTTAATTATACAAAAAAAACTCATATGAAAATACCAAAATACTCTAAAAGGCAAGCTTTTTTTATGTCTTTTATACTGTTAAAATTGTCATTTACTGTACATTAAATTTGAAAAATATGAAATACCCTCATTCAACAGCTCAATATTTTCTGATCTTGAAGGCAAAAAAATATTTTAACCGTTAGAAAACTTGTGAAAAGTCAACAAAACCATTTGTCTATAATTTCAAATTTCGTTGATTATGTGTGCAAAAGAGTATTTTCACTGTGAAAAAAATTGAAAAAGATTCATACACCCCCAAAAATCTTTTGAAAACAACCAAAACAGAGAAAACCCCCCTCAAATAAAAGCTTTAAATTTTATCAACTTAAAAATATAAAAATATTTACATTATAGCAACTCGTAATTTAGCTTTACTTTTAATGAAAAATCCCTATTTCAAGTCTTTAGAATCTAGAATAAGTTGTGCTGTAAGAAGAGATATTATTTATGGAGTGCATTGCTTGGGCCCGGTGTAGTAGACCTCCACGCATGAGGCATTAAAATTCAACAAATCACTCTTTTCATATGCACAAAAAGGTATCTTTTTTTAATTAATCATTAAAATTCAACAACAAAAAGGAAATTTTTTAATTAATATTAGTGTTGTCAACTTATGAGTATCTTGATTAATTTTATAAATTCTAAAGTTAATAATTATGTAAATTTTTAGTGACTATTATATTAACAACTACATAGTTCAAATCTAAAACTACAATAAATCACAAAAAGAGCATCTTTATCTTTATGAGTAGTGGTTGAAAACAAACAAAAGTTAGAATGAATATATTCATCATAATTGTGCTGGAAATAAATATATTCATCATAATTGTGCTGGTGCATTGATTTAATTGGAGAAAATATAGAACATTAACATTTAAATAATTTAATATTACAAAGAGAAATTATAATAATTTAAAACAAAAAAAGTAGAATAAAGACCACACTAACATTAAAAAAATATATTTTTTCAATTCCACACAAACATACATATAAATGTGTGTGTGTGTGTATGCTTTCGGGTCTCTCCCTTTTTTTCTTTACAACTCAAGCTTTTCTTTATTTTTTGGGTTTTCTCAAGCATTAAAAAATGCTTTATATTTGGTTTAATTTTGATTTTCATAAAAACAGTTGCTATATGTGATGGAAAAAAATTAAATCTTGTAGATATGGTAAATTGTTTTTATTATTTTTATCCTTATTTTCACTTCTTCAACGTGCAACAATTATAATATTTTAGAGTATTTTGGGACATTAAAGACTCCCAAAAAAATGAAAGAGATTTAGATGACTTACTTGCCAAATTGGTTGAACCAAAGAAAATCTTAGTATTGTTTCAAAACTAATTTGTTGGTTACTCAAAGAAAACCTAATGTCAAAAAAGGCTAGTGTTGTCCTAATTAGCACATACTTGTCGTCCATTTTAGGTCAAATGATAAATAACTAAAAATATTTATGAATCACCTGAAAATCCAAGTTATGTAATAAAGGAACAATCAAGGCTTTCAATTAATCTTAATATGCTTGTTTGTCTATTTATTATCGAAAGGTATTTTATCATTTCCATAACTTTGATATAATTATCACTTGATTATGTTTATTTGCCCCTAAACTAAATAGAATAATATTTGTATTCCCTTCTAGGGTCTACTATATTGCCTTCGATTGTTCAACCTTTTAAGGATGATCACAAGGTATTAATGTTTTTAGAAAAAATGAAGATTTGATCTCTTATTCAGGAAAGTTTGAAAGTGGTGAAGGAACTTGATAATGTGATCTTTTTTTATGAGTTTCCAAAGCAAAAGGCTCGAGTAAAAAATCAAGATTATGTATGAGAAAAGTTTGTCTCTTTTAAGCATTTATTTTTTCAACATGAATAATAACAAGTAACTTTGTTTGCAATGTTATAATTTTATGAAAAAGTTCTTTTGCATTTTGAAAACATCATTTATTGGTTCATTCATTTTCTTTATTGATTATAAATGATTTTTAAAGGCATGTAATGAAGTTATGGCTTCTAGCTATGAAAGAAAATAATTTGTAGACTTAAAAGAGTGTTTCAAGGTTTTAAAGACTGAGAATCACTTTCATTGTGTCTTCTTTTTCTTTCATCATGTTTATTTGATTTGTCATTTTAACTGATTTGGTGGGGCATCCCTATTTTATTTTGTCATTGACTTGGTTATTTTTGTTTTTCACTTGGGCATGCCCCTTAACATTTGGATCTTTTTGACTTTTTCATGACATCTTCTCATTCTTTGATCTTTGAATTTTGTTTTTCCTTTTTAGTGTGGGGTGTGATCTTGGTTAGAATCAACCTTTGACTTCAACATTTCTATTTGCACCTAGTATGGAGTGTAATTCTAATTTGGGTTCATACAAAGAAATTTTTTGACACGTCAATATCTTTGTCGCACTAGCTTGCAAGCCATCCAGTTATGTCATGCAGACTGACATGTTATCTAGCCCTGCCACATCATCCATTACTAACACATTAATATGTCATTTCAACAACATCAAATTCCAACATATTCCTAGTCAATCTAGTTATTAAATCACTTTACCTTTTGATTTGTTGAATTTTACTTTTTCAGGTTTGGCATTTGTCATTTAAGGTTGCATTTAAATTTACTTTTATGCCTAATAAAAATTATCACTTTGTATTCCATGTCTATTATTCTCACTTATCCATCTCTTTCTTCATTTATATTAAGTAATAGTTCTCTTTAGTAATTACAAAGCTTGCCAAAATTAGTGGGAAGTCATGACATTGCATTTAATTAATTATGTGCAAGTAGAAGGCCTGGCATTGTATGCTTATAATTTTCTTGGTGTACTTTATTTTTAATTGATTTTCGCATTAAAAAAACAAGGTTAGCTTTATTTTTATATTGTGATTTCACTTGCAAGAACCATTTGTGATCTTAATTCCATCCATATATTAGTATTGCATGCATTTGTTTCATGGTCATTTAGTATCTAACTTTAAGTCTATAGTTACAATTGACATCGATATTAATGATACACTTAGAGACTTATAACTTGTGAAAACTAACTAACTAACATGTTTTAAGAAGTTTAACCTTAAAAGAGTTCTTGAATAAGGAATCAAATACCAATAAAAATCATAGGAATAACCATTGCGATACGATTCAAACATGATCAATTTCAGATTTTGATGTTAAGTTTCATATTGTCTAGTTATATTCTATTGAGCATATCTCCGTATATAACCATTGGATTTTGCTGAAACTTTACTAAACGCTTTCAGAGCAATGGTTCTATATGGGTATGAAATTTCATATCAATAAGAGTTTAGGGAGGCTTTGTGATATAAATCATAACAGGCCTTACAAGTTTTGTTATTAAATTCCTTTTGGGCAATAAAGAAAGTTTATTTATAGTGTATTTTGTGTCTTATTTGGTTCATATTATTGAATATGAGTTTAGATCATATGGGGTCTAAAATCAATTTTGGTTAATTAAGATGTTGAGATCAAATCAAATTTTTTAGTTTATTTGGAACTTACGGTGACAAATCTGATACTAGCATATCTAGGATATTAATTTCAGATTTATATTATTTTATTATTACTTTTTGGATTATTATTATATATTAGGGTCAATCTTGTAAGTACACTTAAATCAGCCCGCATATAGGGATCCATTAGAGTTGTTTGAAACATTATGTAAGTTAATTGTATGTTGCAAATCTAGTAGTCATGGATCAATGAAATAAACTTGTGTTTTGCATGATGCAATATGTTTTCTTTGCTGGGACATCAAATATGACTTATCAAGGTAAAACTACAAGAGAAGTACATAACTTAGTTTTATGGAGCAAACTTTTTTACCATTAGAACAATTTAAGAGAACGGAAAAAGTATATCAATGAGTATATAACATGGTTTAACAATTACATGATGAGATGTGCTTTAAGAAAATAAAGTCATGATTTTGCGTAGATTTTATAAGGAGTTTTACTTGATGAAATGTGTCATAAGGAAAGTAAAATCATGACTTTGCGTAGATTTTATAAAGGTTTGAATGATAATTTTAGAAAAGAGGTCAGACTCTTGGGATTTCACTCTTGATTAAACCTATATTGTAGTACAAGATTATAAGTTGTTTCTTAAGAGTCAATTGACAACATTAAAACCCATTTAGACCCTTTTTAGGTCTCAATTTGGAGATAATGATTTTTTATTAAGTGTTACACCTTGTAAACCTTGTCCTAGTAATGTCTAGGTTTATAAAAAAGACAAGGGCAAACAAGTTATTAATGAAATGTCTAGGTTGAGTTTAGAGGTCTGGCATGCTAAATATCAAGGTTTCAGTCAAATTTTACTCAATTGCACCTTTAAACCCTTAGTCATTTAAAAACAAGGATATATGTGAAACAAAACTATTATGTTCAAGTGTATAAATCTAATCTTAAGGACTTTAATGATCTAGATGAAGAAGATGTGCAAGAAAAAAAAATTAACATTATAAGTCCAAATAATTTTGAAAATAAAGTTAATAAAGAAAGTAAGAATTATGCTCTACTGGTAGAGGAATAAGTTTTTGAAAAACTATTTAGTGGAATTGTCTGGAGATGTAAATATGGTTTTTAAATGACCTTATGATATTATTCATCTTAAATTACTTGATTCTCTATCCACCATGCTTGACCTTCAATGCGTAAAAGGTTTAGAACAACATGATCCTCACACTTTCATGTTTGATATCTAACAAGTCATTGGTTTATAGCAACATGTTGAGCTTCATAATCTCTTACCCATGAAATGTGACGAGGAAGATAAAGATAAATCTAATTTATTAAGTTGTATTCCAACTATCATTATTAAAGCTTCAAATAGTGTTTGTTTCACTCTACATCCTGAGAATCATATAATATTCATAGTTACAAACCTATAAAGCTTGTAGATCTTCTTTCTATGTCTCCTCACTTTAAGATGTCTAATTCAGTTGAGTCTTTTGCATGTAGAGTTCATAATTTACGTGTCGAAATCATAAAAATATTCAAGCAAATAATGAACAATACAAAATTTGAGGTAATTTATACAAGTATCATAATGCACTTAATGTTAAAAATTATTTCACAATACAGATTAGACATGAACAATGACCTTTAGAAACCTGTCATAAATTGCAAGTGGGTAGTGCTAAACCATTCAAATTATTGCAAATGATTAAATGAAATAATTATATCATTAAATTGTCACTAAATTTTAATATTATCTTCTTTTTTTTTTTTCATGAAAGACCTCATTATACCTAAACACAACAATTTATCCTTGATGCTCCTTTTCATACCCCATTATCCTTATCTTCAACACTAAAGAAATGTATTGTTACTTGAATACAAGTTATTTTTACCAAGAATGGTGAACTTCAACAAATCCTAGTATATAAGCTAAACAACTGAATTTAACTATACTTGAATTATCAAAGAAACATAACATCAATTTAATCATGATCTATGAGAACATTATCGGAGTCACCTTGATCTATACTTGATGAAGTCGGGTCCTTTCAATCCCTAGAGAGTTGATGGGTACATCAAGCACAAGACATAAATTAGACATTGGTATGATCTATGATAAGAAAACATAACCTTTATGTTATTAGATTGGAAGATTTGTTTAATCTAAGCCCAAATTATTACATTTTATTTATCTTTATTATTAAATTTCAATTTATATTATTTTGCTATACTTTTATTAATTAATGAATTTTAAGCTAATTTTTTTATGATTAGGGTTTTTTATTTACATATAATTTTCTTCGACATTACAGTGACTTTTCATGAATTAATTATTTTCTTTTCTAGCTTTTCCTTTTAATTATTAGCTTCTTTCTATAAGATCTTCGTTATTTCTTGCTTTAATTTTTATTGTTCATTGTTCCGCATCAAATAGGAAAAAAAAACTTCAGTTAAATGGGAAAAAGTTATGCCACCATCGATGAAATGACGTGACTTAAGGCAGTTCCAAGTTAAACAATCTAAATATTCGATAACCAACACATCCATCACAAAAAATAATGTAAACTCAGAAGTTGCACTTACAGATGATATAAAAAAAAGCATAATGTGCAGCAAATGTTCACATTCAAAGACAAAACCATCACCTGATAGTTTCTAGATCTGGCATACAAAATGTTTGTAAATAGTAGTAAATAAAATACTTTTTTCTCCCTTCCATTTGAAAAGCAAAGCACAATTAACAAACAACCAAGTCATGCGGTGGACTCAACGTAACAGGGTAAAGCCACAGGATGGTCCCATTGGCGCATTGTACCTCATTAGGGAAACAGTTACAGTTCTCCAACATGGGTTCAAAATCTATAGAAGTTGTTCATACCTGGGCTCTGGAGGCAAAATATACAAGTGTTCCAGCTTCTGCTTCCAATCAACCACCGAAGAGGCACTCATTAACTGCATTTATACACACCCATGCTACTTCAACCTTGTACAGTTGCTCTTTGGCGTGATTTGCAGCAACAATAGTCACCACTTCATTATTAATGAATAATCAAGCATGCTGCTTTATGCCAAGTATCTGAACAAGTTGGGGTTTTCTTTGTCCCTTTCAAGATAGTCTCGAGTAATCAGATCTTCAATCCGTTTTTTAATTGCCTTGAAATCAGGCTGCAGATCCACATTTCAATTAAACCATTAAGTTCAAATAGAGGAATAAAAAGGAAATCAGATCATGAAGAGTAAACAAAATGTCAAAAAAAACCTTGAACATGCGGCCCAACTGCTCAACACACTCCATAACCAACTGCTGGTGACCCAAAACTTTGCGACTCTTCATGATGCGCACAATTGAGGCATCAATAGCATACCTTCTATCCTTGTCAACATCTTCAATTACTTTCTTCTTTTCATCTACAGGAGGCAGAGGAATCTGCAAGTTGAGCAGAGAAGGTTCATTAGCATTCACATAAAACAGAATAGGAACAGGACATTGTGGAAGGTCTCAGCACCTTGATCCTCCTCATTTTGTCAGTAAATTTGGAGTTGAATTCAAAGTGATCAGTAGGAGATATTATTTTTGTATTTGGCTCTTTGTTTAGAATCTTATACTTCGCACATGACAACGAGTGGAGGAGTCTGACAACATCATCATCGGTCAAGTTCAATTGAGTCATGATCTCTGAATAACTCAATCTATCCGAGGAGTTGAAAAGTAACAGTGCAGACGCCTATTTAAAAAAAATATTATCAGAAATAAAGAAACTTATGGAGAACCTGCACTTCTACCCTGCAATCAGAATAAATAATAAATAAATATGGAGCTAAATACATTAACATAATACCTGATAGGTTGTCACAATCAACTCCATGGTTTTTTGTTCAAATTTTCCAATAAGATTACAAGTACCCAAGGAATATATCCAGGTAAGTTTCCTGTGCTTCGTTTTTATTTGATAAAATTCCCTAAAAACTTCAACACACTTGACCTAAAGCAGCAGCAACAGATAAAGGTGTGTATTAGTGACTTAGCCAAGATGCTAACCTTGGAAAACCACATATCAACCAAAATGCATTTAACAGTTAAGCCAAGGCATAAATTAATGAGCATACCATCTCTGCTGGAAGGTTCAAATCAAAAGACTTGTAACTAGGCCAGAAGCCAGTTGTCAAAACAGTAACTGTCAAGTCAATCCCAGGATTTGCATTTGGGTTATTGCTTAGATACTCCTCAAAACTGGTTTGGTTTTCGCGTGCTAATGTCAAATCCGTAACCTAGAAATAAAATCCAGTTTCAAAAAAGAGTAACAGTTTGCATCACAATCTTACATGCAGCAATACAAACTTCCAACTAGAAGAGATGATTCAAGGCAACTGACCATCCCCTCCATCTTTGAGGTGAACTGCCCACCGCATTGCTGTTTCAGCTTTGTCAAAATGCTTCTCTCATGGTCGTCATTTGCACTCTTATCAAAAAGAAGCCGCCGAGCAAGCTTTTTCCTGCCAGAAACCATGCAGCAAAAATAATCCTGTAAAAAACTTCTCAATATAATATTCGATTAAAGAAGCTATACATCAGAAGATGACATTACTCACCTATAAAATTCAGCAAACAGGTCTTTGTCGCTAATATAAGCAAGCAGCTTGACCACCTATGCATCAAGTAAATTCAATTATGAAGTTACATAATAGCATGAGCAACAGAACCAGGCAATAAAAGCACAACAGACCTTCTCCAGTGTTTCCTCAATGGCCTCATCACTCAGTTTCTCACTCCCACCTTTCTTAAGAATGTTATCGCAAAAGGTTGCTAGTAATTCTGCACTTGAACTTCCAGCAACACCCTTGTTGCAAAAAACCTCAAAAGCTTCCTTGAGGGCCTAAAGAAGGACAAGATTCAGACAAAACAGACCAAGAAGGATATGTTTTGACCTTAGAATGTCCGAAATAAATATTCTGCACAAACCTTGTGGAAGAGAGTGTGGTTCTGGAAACAATCATTGACATATGCCAGATATTTGTCATGCAGCTCAATTACCTTCCTGACAAAAACCTGAAGGCCAATAAAATCAGCTTCAATCCATTTCAATATTGCAGTCAATGTTTTAATTTAGAATTGGAGAAATCACCTGTTCTTGCAAACCAACCACATCCTTTTTATCTGCCTGTTCAAAAAAATAGCAGAAAGTTGGCATGAGAATTACATGAAAAAAAATAAAAAGATGAGCATTCACAAAATACTATGCATGTTTGTGAGAGTAACGTGGCATGCAACCACTTTTGTAATCATCTCGCTGATATCCCAAATTTGTGTTCTGCTGTTTGAAAATGATCCGATAGTCTCTACTTACCAAAACAGACCTGAACCACATGCTTAACTGATTTCTTAGCCTAAAATAAACTCACAAAGACCCTTTACCTCCCAAGTAGTAGAAACTAACTATTAGCTGCATTAATCAACACCTGCTGTCTCGGAGACAAGTTGGGCAAATTCAGGCTATCTCTAAGTCAAGAATAAAATTTGTGTGTTGTTTTCAAGATAGACCTAGGACGATCCATTAACTTTAGGCAGGTTCAGAAACCATGATGCCAGGTTTTTAGCCTCAATGAATTCATCTATGGTGCACAATAGAGCAGTTATCCACAAAATAGCTGTGTCAAAGCAGTTAGGTGAAAGGCAGTTGATAAAAGGTCTCCATGTTTATTAAGGGTACGAAGGGATAGAAAGTGGCCTCAAACACTTGTGTCCCCAAAAAAACCCACAAAATTAACTGAGGGTCCCAACAAAAACAGCTTCAATCAATCTATGATAACCTTTTCTTCAAGACTATTCAGCAGTGTTCAATGGAGGAGATATCGACACTGGTCTGATAGATCAATCATTTCAGTTTTGATGGCCTGTCTTCCTACTTTCTGGCATATTGTAAGGACGAGAACCAGCAATGATCCAAGATTACCACACACTCATTCAAGGATAATATGAAAGAGTTATCAGATACCCAAGTATCCAAGGAACTGTGACTAGGGTATGTAATTAAAGATGCTGAGCAGAAGAAACTTTAGATCCTTAAGCTTGCCAAGGTTATTTGGCTACTTGGTCTTTTTTTTTATAGAATAATATCATTGCTATGATAGCGAGCAAAATATTTTAAAATTGACAATGTTGCTAATTCTTAGCTAACTACAATGGTGCATATACAAGCACCAGTTTTTCTTGGAGGCTGATGAGTAGCCAGCGGGTAGCAGGGTTTGATGATGTGATAGAATTGGATTCTGGTATTAAACAAGACTTTCACCGATTTTTGGATCTTGATTTTGCTTTTCTTCATGCATGCAAAAGTGAAGTGGTATATATGCATTAGATAAGCCAGGACAGCTGATTTTCAAATTCAATTTAAAAGCAAAGTAAATAAAAAAAACAGGTAGCTAATTATCGACAACCGCATTAGGCATAACCAGCACATATTGTGTCTCTTACTATCCTCATCATAACCATTATTATAGATAAAACTACTCACCAATTGAAATCTAAAAGTTCACCTAAAATCACCTGACTATTAGTAACAGATTTATGTAAGCTGCTCAAAGATTATTTAAAGAGCATAGCAAACTGCACGGATATGGTGAACCAAGAGAAAGTGGATTTTTGCCTTTACTTTTTTTTGGGTGGGAGGGGCAATAAAATACAAATAAGAGGAGAAAAGAATTTCACCAGAAGCTACATTAAGTAATTTGCAAGTGTAGGAATAGTCATTAAAAGACCTACCTTCTTATTGCTTGCTGCATCTTCAGCCTGTTTGACCAAAGCTGTACCTTCAGCAGTGACATGCTGCATTATGAAATGAAAACCATCTTAGAGCAGAGGAAAAAAGACAGGGAGGAAACAGAAAAGAAAGGATCAACAAATGCTTATTTCAGATTGCCCAAGGTAAGGAAATATTAATGCAAGCCTACCAACCTGCTTAAATATACCAGAAACAGGATCTAAGCCTCGAGGTATTTTAGAAAAGAGCCTGAACATTCTTGATAAATCCTCCACCTAAAACAGCATGAAGCAAAGAAAGAAAGTAGCAACTTTTGATTAATTTGGAATTGCTCTAAGGAGAAAAGAAGTTAAACAAATGTATTGTGAATACCTTGTCATCTCTAAGCAATGCATGGCATCCAGAGTGCTCTTTTTCAAGCAGTTGGGTGGCATATACAGACAACAACTCATGTTGAACTTTCTGCAGAGAAGAACATACATCTTCTAATACAGCAATAAGATTTCAAAAAGAAAAAACACAAGAGGACACTTTCAGTTGGGCCTAAATCCATGCAACGCACTGCTTGCACCCTGAACTGAAATCCCATTTTACAAGGTTTTCTAGTATTTTGTGTGACAATACCATAAGCAACTAACTACCCAAAAACATAAATTTACAACATGCAATCAACTACAAACCTCCAGCAATTTTGGCTCACTACTGGAATGCAAGTAATGAGAAACCCTATCTTTCTCCCGTTTTAGACACTCCTCAGCCTGGAATCACCAACAAGATGCATAAGATACTATTTGCACAAAAAGACCATTTAAGGGGGGCAAAAGGTTTTTTGACTCATTAACAGAATACATATCCTGTTTACCTTTAGCATGTAATCTGGACAAGAATCATCTAGGATCCAGTTTGATGCCTTCCGAGAATAATAAGCAGCTGTATCTTTAAGCATCGCTGCTTCAAAATCATTTTCATAGTAATCCATCTGTCCCATTCCAATTTCAACAAATATATCTAAAACATTCTTCAATAAAGCTCGGTCAATCTGCTCTCCTTCACGCTCTTGATCAATCTGATTAGGGAAATCATGCTAACTAACTTGTCCATAGGTTAAAAAAAAGCAAACTATACATTTAGGAGAATCAGTACGACCCTACCAGAGAAATTACAGCATCCCTCACTTTCCCATTCAGTTCCTGGTACACCTGGAATCAAAAAACATGAGCCATAAAGTTACAATATGATTTATTTTTTTGAAAGGAAAACATCAAGTTAGTACACTGAATAATATGTAGTTTCAAATCAGACAATGGCTCAAAAATCTAAGGAAAGAAAAAAAAAATCCTTTGTCAACACAGAATACAGAAAGAACATTCAATAGCACATGAGTAGCACTCATTCATGACATACCAGATCACGGAAGCAAGTAAGTCCAACTTCATTAAGCGGTGGAAGTGATCTCCGGGCAATGAAATAGCGGTCAAGGTAATGGAAAAAACGAGAAAGCCACCTAACCATGACTTTATGGTTTGCCCACCTTTTAACTAGCTCTCTTAACATAAACTCATCATGCTTCTCCCTTAACGATGGCAATACCTGAATCAGAAAACAGATAATTCATTAGCGAAAACACAGCAGATTATTACATCTTTGATATAAACAAAAGAGAAATAAGACCAATCCATTATACATCTACATGTACTGTGTTGATGTAAACAAAACCAATGGTGGTAACGGAGGTTGAAAAGGTATTATCTTCTGGTAAAGGAAGGTTCCATCAACATTTTAGTAAATCATATGGAGGAATCTCACATTGAAACAGAGGGAAGAGCAAAAGAATAGAAGGGAGACATCATTATGGTGTTCAAAATGCACATAAGCTGTCTCACTCTCTCAACCTACCCAGCTACATCCCTTTTGAAAAGGAAGGTTGTTTTGCTCAAGAGAATCAAGAGATGCCAATGCATAATATGTGTTTTTGAAAGAGGATAGAAAGTTCAGATGACCTTCTCAAAGTAAGGATATTGCATCAACCTGGCTCAGTTATGAATCAAATCCAAATGATTCCCATGAACACATGAGACCACAACCCAAACGCACAACAAACCAGGGGGATTGAATTTAAGATGCCTGAATTGTCAGCCACTGCCTCACCAGCGTTTTTCCAGCCCATGATCATGAAAAACAGCACAGTTTCAAGAAGCAGTATTTTTTTCTTAACCATGTCATTTGGCATGATAACGTAAAAGAAAGTTGATTCACCAAGATATAACAACACCAGTGATAGAAGATGCTACCAATAACTGGCAGGCTACACTAGCATTTAAAATAGCAACTTCATATGCTATTGACATGAAAGGATATGTAGTTACTTAAAAACAGTTACTTAAAAACCAACAATCAAAAACCATAAATAGCAACTTCTCAGCCCCCAAGCCATTTGGTATTGACATGAAAGCATATGTCAAGCATCCATTACAAGGACAAATTTGTCAAAGATGTAAAAACAAGACTTATAGTTTCTTGGTCAAGATGCAGACAACAGAAACAAGTTGGCATTTCTTCTTGGTGAGAATTAATTTTGATTCTAAGCATGAAGAACAAATTTATGAACAGACATAATTCTGCAATTTTGATTATATGCTCCTCACCGTTGATGTAATGTATTCTTCAAAAGACTCCCGGTATTTGTCATATAGCTGCTGGGAATAATCGTGAGGGGGCTTCTGTGTGCACATGTTGTAAATGGTTCTGCAAACAAAATGAACGAAATAGCAACATCATCAACAACAACAACTAAACAAGTAAAAAACACACGCCAATTCACACAGGTAAACAACAGCAAAAACAAAATGTGGCATCAAAGCGTTTACGTGTAAAGCATCATGTAGTCCTCGGAGCTGAACTGCGGCTCTGGCAACCCTTCTAGGATGTTCTTCAGCTTAGTAATTCCCTTCTGCATAAACTCCCATCCTTGTTCAAGATCAATAGTCTTCCGCTCATTCATCGCCATACTTCCAAAACCTCAATTGCAAAACCCGAATACCAATACCTGCAGAATAACAACAAAAAAATCATATATCTCATTTCACATCCTAACACATAACCACAATATATCTACGAAAAACAACGAAACATGAGCACTTAACAAGCAATTAAATTCACCCAAGCTTATAAGCAAATAGTCCATATCCAGCCACAACAAGCTGGTAATCAATCTCATCAGGAATGAAAATAAAAACCTTAATTTTATTTTCAACAAACAAGAAATCCCACAAAAAAAATTCACAGCCCCTGAACCAAAATGTCAGTAGCTTTTGACCCAAAACCCTAATGCTCCAGAGCAACACCAAAGACAAACTAACTATAAAACTAAACCCCAGTTCGATTCACGACCAGAGAAACTACCCCAACACTAAAAGTCTTAATTTTTCACACATTTCAAGCGAATCCTAAGAATTCCAAAATCAGATCCTTGAAACATACACTATCAACAAAATTGATTGGAGAGAAAAAAAAAAGTGCAATCCACGTAACGTACAGTAACAATCAAAGAAAAGAGATCGAGAGAATTAACCCCAAATCGATCGATTGAAAGAGAAGAAAAAGACCTGATTTTAATTTATTTTTTCAATTATTTGAACGAAGCCCTAGAAAAAAAAATTGTGGACAGAAGAGATAGAGGGAGAGGTCGGATTCCGACAGGGCATTGATTTAAGGAAAGGTTGGTGAGAGAGATGTATTATGTGTTGTGTGTGTGGTGGCTGTTTTGTTTCTTTCAGTTCTTGGATCCTCCATTTTTCCTCTCTAATAATTCACTTAGACCTCCATTGTTTGGCGAGTTAATTAAATAACTCGTTATACCGGGATAAATATTGTAACAGTATATATGGATTATTGTGGATTCCAATTGTATAATTATTGTTTTGCCATTAGTATGTTAAAAATTAAGTTTTGGTGTTAGGGGCATTTTTCACCGATTAATGCACAATGAAAACTATGATATACCATAGAAACAATAAAATCAAAAAGTTAGCTTTGGGGTAGATTCTTATTGTACATGTATTTTTATTTTATTTAAAAAAAAAAATTGTGGGCGTGTCTCGCAGATGTGCCATATCTTTAATGGTGCATATATTGGTGCTTCAAAATATTCATTTGTCATCTCACCATATGTGCTTTTATGGCCTCTTACACATGGTGATATGTGGGTCATCCAATTATGGTGGAAGAGGTGCCGGTAGTCGATTGATCTCTTTTTTCACATTTTCTCTCTCCTATAAGCAAAACTACATAGCAGTCCTCTGTATTTATCATTTGTTCCTTTCAATCTCTGATCTTTTGATTTGTTTTTTCCTCCTGATTTCTTATTCTTTTAATTTCTAGTTTTTGTTGAATTGCTTTAATTTTTTCAGTCCCGGAGTATTGATTTATTGCAATTTTGTCCTTCAAATGAAACTGATCATATATGTTATTTTTCATTTTAACCTTTATTCTTTTTATTTTTGGTTTGTTTTTAATTTCTTTAATTTTTTCGGTCCTAAGGTTTTGATTTGTTTCAATTTTGTTATTCAATTAAAATGGACCATATATTGTTTTATACATTTTGACCCTTTAATTTTTTCAGTCCTTCTAGAATAGCCGCTAGAAATTTATGTTAATAATCATTCTAAGATTGATATTTTTTTCTTTTTTTCTCTTTGTTCTTTCTTTTCCATTATTTTTATTTCTTCTTCAAATCAAATGATTTTTTCCCTGATAATAATTATTTTAGTTTTGTCATTTGTTTTTGTTCTTATGTTAAAGTTTTTGATTTTTTTTGTTTTATTATTTGAGACAATTTTATAATTTTCATTGTTTATGCAATTATAGTAATAATTTCAATAATTTTTTATTATTATTTTTGGTTGCTCTTTTGTAAAAGTTTTTGGTTTTTTTTTCTTCTATACAATTTAATAATTTTCTTTCTTTGTTTAAACAGTTATGATAATTATAATTTTAGTTGTTATAATTATGATAATAATAGTTGCATTACTAATGATAATGATAATAACAATAATATTTTATTATAATAGTTATGGTGCTGAAATGAACAATAGCTCATAAAATAATATTAAAGATATTAATAATAACAAAAACTATTATCATAATTATCATAATAATATTAAATACTAATAATATTAAAGATATTTCTTTTTGTTCCTCTTTTGTTAAATTTTTAGTTTTTTTAGTTTGTTTTTAACCAAGGTTTTGGTTTGTTTCAATTTTATCCTTAATTGAAATTTATCATATATTGAAATTGATCATATATTGTGTTATTCATTTTGTCTCTTATTTTTTTAATTTCTTACTCCTTTAAATTTTTTAGCTCTTCTAGAATAATCGCTATTTTTTTTATTGTATTTAACTAACCATACTCAAAGTTTTGGTTTTTTTATCACTTTCTCTTTTGTTGTGGTTTTATTTTTTCATTTTGTATTAATCTGATTTTTTTTTCATTCCTGTAATTTTTTTAGTATTAAGGTTTTAATGTGTTTCAATTTTATCCATCATTATTTATTTTTTCATTTCAGCCTATATTCTTCTTCTTTTTTGCTTCGATTCCTTTACGAAAATTTTGTCCTTCTAGCATAGTCTCTATTTTTTATTCGTATTAATGTATCTATGCTCTTAGTTTTAGTTTGTAATTTCTATCATTTTCTCTTTTATTGGAGTTTTATTTTTATTCAATTTAGTCCTTAAATTTTAATTTATGTTGATAATTATTTTAAAATTGATATTTCTTTTTTTTAACAATAATTTATTAAAAACACAACATCAAATGATAAATTACTTAGGTGATTATTTTTATTGTTATTATTATGTTCGAAGATAAACAATGAAAATAATTTTTTGACAAAAGAAAACAATGAAAATAATTATTGAACAAAAGCAAAAGTATTATATATTTATTTTGGATTTCAGTTCTTTTTTATGTTAATTTTTGGTTTAGTTTCAATACTTTAAAAAAAATTATCCTTCTAAGATGGTCTTTATTTTTTGTCCTTATTTATGTATTCATGCTTTTAGTTTTAGTTTTTTATTTTTATAATTTGTTTTCTTAAGGCTTTGTTTTTATTTAGTTTAATTCTAAAATTTTAATTTATGTTGGTGATTATTTTAGAATTGATGTTTCTTTTTTTCCTTTTGTTGTAAAATTGATGGTCCTTATATTTTTCCTTATTTATGTATTCATGCATTTTGTTTTGTTTTATTTTTTTCATTCTTCAGGACAATTTAATAATGATATCATAATTATAATAGTACAAATTTTGCTTTTGCCCTTTAATTTTGTCCTATAATTATTTTCATTTATTCTTCCAATCAAATAATATTTTTTTATGTTGCTGATAATTTTTTTTCAGTTTTGTCTTCAATCATAATAATAACAAGAGTAAAAAAATTTGGATTTAGAAATTGATAACAAACAATCAGTTTGCTACATAAAGAACATAAGTCATATTTAGTTGATTTTATTATTTGTAGTTTTATTATCTACCAATTAAATATTTAGTCAAATAGTTAAAGTAGACCTAATAATCAATTATTTTACTATAGAAAATAAATAACTCATCTTTAATGAATTTTATTAATTATCTGCTCATAAATCTACTAGTGCAATTGTTTTTAATTTTTATTTTTATTTTTTAAATAAATTTATTACTTTACATTATTATTAAAAAAAATATATATCTTATAAATAAAAAAATTTAACATTATTTAACAAAAAATATATTGAGGCTAATTACTAGTGCCATTTTTTTCACATTTGAAAAACATTTGCTCGAAGCGTTGAGCAAATAGCTCATTATTTCCAAACAAAAGTGTGGTGGTCTCATTTTACTTCAAATTTAATTTATTGATATTTAAAGGTTTTTAAGAAAAAATTGTCAAATTTAACCGATAAAAACATTAAATATAGATAAATTAAGAAAATATCTTATTGATAATTTTTTTTTAAAAAATAAAAAGATATTTTAAAATTATATATAAAATGGAAAACTCAGGAACCCATAATTTTTATACACAAGTTTTATTATCTACCAAACTAGATATTGATAGGTGGGTTCCTAATTTAAAAGATATTGATTATTCAGGAGGGATCCAATATATTTTTTTTTTTATCTTCAAATTAAATTACATGGTTGAAAACTCATCTAGTGGTAGGACTTCCATAGCTTCAGCTTCAGCAAGATCAGATGATCCAGCATGGACTAATGGACAGGTGGTTGTTGGTGTAAAGAACGCAAGTATATGTGTTCATTGTAACAAACAAATCAATGGTGGTGTTATTACTCATTTGAAGTATCACCTTGCTGGTATTAAAGGTCAAATTGAACCTTGCAAAAGGATCCCTCCATATGTTAAATGGCAAATGAACCAATTGATGGAGGACTTGACAATGGAGAAAGAGAAAAGAAAGAGACTTAGAACTGATATTGGAAATTCTCAATCAGTTTCCAATGATGACGTTGAGGGTGATAATGCAAATCCTCATTTAGGTGATATGAGTTCACAAACAAATAGAATAGTGACAATGCAAGGAATAAGTACAACTAGAAAAAATGACTTTATTTGCTCCACGAACTACCCAGGTTCACAACCTAGTATTAGAAGTGCAATGACTTCTAAAGAGAATGAACACAATGCAAGAAAACTCATAGCAACATGGTGGTTTGATGCTAATGTACCGTTTAATGGTGCTAAATCATACTATTATGAGCCAATGACAGATGTCATAACATCAATGGGACTTGGTTTTGAAGGACCATCATATCATGATTTAAGAGGATCATTTTTGAAAGATGTAGTTCATGATGTTCATGAATATCTTTTAGAAATAAAGGTTGATTGAAAATTTTATGGATGCTCTATTATGGCACATGGGTGGTCAAATAGGAGGAATGTACCAATTGTAATTTTTTTTGCTTATTCTCCGAAAGACACTATATTCTTAAAGTATGTACACTTCAGGTCTTCGAAAAGATAAAGAGACATTGCTTGAGATATTTGATGAAGTTGTCAAAGAAGTTGGACAAGAAAATATTGTCCAATTTGTTAGTGAGAATGAGGTTGCATTTAAGGCCGCTGGGAAAGCTTTGCAGCAAAGGTATGACACCTTTTTTTGATCTCCTTGTGTTGCCCATTGCAATGATTTAATGCTAGAAAATATTTGTGATCCAAGATATTTTCCGATGATTGATGAAACCATTAAAAATACAAGAAATATAACCAAGTTTATATATAATCATGCATGGGTTTTTGGTTTTTTGAGGAAAGAATTCACTAATGGAAATGATTTATGTCGTCCTAGCATAACAAGGTTTGCTACCCATTTCTTAAGCATCCAATGTTTACTTAAGTTTAAGAATGAGCTTCGACAGATGTTTACTTGCACAAAATGGGTTGAATCAAGTCATGGCAAAAGTCAGGTTGGAAAGGAAATTGCTGCTATAGTTTTATAAGATAAAGACTTTTGTCCGAGATGTGCACATATAGTCAAAGTTAACGAGTCTTTAGTACGAGTTCTAAGGTTAATAGACAGTCAAGAAATATGAGGCAATGGATAAAACAAAAGAAGCATGAAAACAAGGTTAAGAAATAGAGTATCTCAATATGGACCATATATTCGGGTAATTGATGCTAGATAGGATAAACAACTTCATAATCCATTACATGCAGCAGGTTGTTTTCTTAATCCTTGAATATTTTTTAGGCTTTCTTTTTTCAAAACTAAAGGAGGTTACTCGATGTTTGCTTAGCACAATTACTAGATTGGTTCCTGATTGTGACATTCAAGATATAATTAGTAGCCAAATTAAGGAGTATAAGAAAGCAACTGGTGATTTGGCATGTCCCTAGCTATTCATCAAAGAGAAAAGTTAAATCCAGGCAATAACTTTTATTTTTTAAAATATAAAGTTTTTTTTTTAGATTTATAATATTTGATTTATTCAAATTTCCTTATCTAGTTACATGGTGGGAGCAATTCGGCAATGATACTGAAGAACTTCAAAAGTTTGGAATTCGAGTCTTAGTCAATGTTGTAGTGCAACTGGGTGTGAAAGAAATTGGAGTGTGTTTGAATTCATCCATTTCAAAAGGCGAAATAGGCTTAAGCACAAGACATTAAATGATTTAGTATTTGTTCGTTATAATATAAGGATTCAACAGAGATAAAATATCAATATTATTATATTAATAATTATTTTCTATTACATTGATAATAATTTTTTAATTTGTTTCATGTTTATTCTTTGTATGAATTTGAGCAAAACAATAGATGCTTTAGATCCCATTAGTCTTGATAACATTGATCTATTAAATGAATGGATTTGTGAAGAACCCAATTTTTTTGATGGAGAGGATATAAGTTGGGAGAGTATTGAAGCACCTTTGTCTACTTTAAATTTAGATGATGAAGAGACATGTTTTAATGACGAGAATGAGCTTGGTGGAAATGACCAACTATTGGAATGTCTAGTTAATGACTTTCTTTATATTCCACCACAAGATCAAGATCCTTATTTTTATATTAATGATGTAGAAGATGTTTGATTTATATATTTTTTTTATTTTAGAACATTTTACTTTCATAATATTTTGGAATTTTAGAGATGTTTCTAATTTTGAGATTATACTTGTTTGACTTTGTGTTTGTATTGTATAATTTAAAGTTAATTTATCTTGAATTTTAATTATGCTTGTTAAATTAATATTTTAATTTTTTTCATATATATATATATATATATATATATATATATAATTAATTATATATGAACAATACAACTCTGAAACGACATGCCGAAATAAAATGAAGATAGTAACAATACTCTCCCCACACGTTATAGCTTATTCTGTAATATAGTAATTTTTATTTTAGATTTTTTTTTTCTTGATCAATGAAGGTTCGGACTTCACTCGTTTTTTATGGCATACTCTTAACCCTAGACGATATTCCTCGTCACAATCCACACATCATACATACTTCGTTATGATCGCTTCATCGCAATAAAGCTTCTATACATGATATTTTTCACTATTACTTTTCCGAAGATTTTAAGAGGACGATCATGGATAGTGCTGTTCAAGAGTAACCTATTTCCGTGGACTGTGGTTGATTAGTTAGTGAGGAGAGAATGGAAAAGTAGATCAAAAAAGAAAGATTTAAGAGGTATATAGTTTGAGGAAAGGGAATGAAGATGAAATTATTATTAAAAAGAAATAATTAACTCATTTCTTTTGTTTGGATTGTAAAACTAGAAATAAAAAGGAATGGATCGACAGAGAAATTAGAGGGGAAATCAAACCTCCCAATGTACCCCCAAAAATTGCTGGTAATTAAAGAAACCCTAACCCTAGGTGTATATATATATACTACATGAATACATAGATGTAGGCCTTTGTATATGAAAAGAAAATAAGTAAAACCCTAGGCAATGACCTGATAGAGGCATGTTTGGTTGATGGTGATATACTTGATGTAATTCTGTTCCAAGCGATGAGATCATAGATGAAATCCAAATGAATGAACTATAGGAATTCAAGATAAAATGAAACTAATTCCTTGCTGCTGCTGTTCTAAGTTTCATTATTCTTTATCTTGAATTGCTTTAGTTCATTCATTTGGGTTTTAAACAAGTTGTAGTTCATTCATTTGATGAATACCTTCTGGTTTAGATAAGAGGAAACCTCATTCTCGGAAAGCGTACTTTGTGGGTTCAGGTAGCTGATAAAACACCTGATGTCTCAGACCCTTACAAGGGATGCACATCTTGACTCGAGCTCGAGATCTACCGTGCAGATCGCAATCCCTATACCATCACGTCACATCTCTTGGTACTTTATTTGCAATTCAATTACATCCAAAAAATTACTGTAGTTCTGCATTTGGATCTTGAATTACTGGAATGATCTGCAGTATGGTTAATTACTTTAGAATTAACAAGCTTAACCCAAAAATCTATTATTGGCAGATAATTGTCAATTATGGTACCCTAGCCACTGTAGAATTAAGAAGCTTAACCCAAAAGAAGCTCAAAAACATCAAAAAAACATATTACCTGCGAAACCATTTGACTTCAAAAACTCAAGCTGTTAGTTTATATCATTCTAGTGTAATGGAATCAAACTAATACAAGTGAATAATAATGTCTGATATGTGCAATCAAAGTATAGTAAAATTAACGAGAGAAAAAGATTTAATTATCATTCCTATTTTCCGACGAAAATTAAGCATGCAAGTACTGTTATGAACTGACCCCATACTTAATTTCCTCCTTGTTGAAAACTTCTGATGAGGTAGAACAAAAACCCAGCTCTCACCTCTTTCCAGACCAAGATCAAGCAGAATATAAAAAGCATGATATGGGAGCAGTATTGTCTGCCCTCACCAACGCAGTAGCAAAATCAATCCGATGATCAGAATATTGATCTACCTCGATCCCTGCCACACAAGCTAAAGTTGCTTTCAATTCATGGGGTATTGTATTATGCTGAGATATGAAGATAAAATGTCATCAACAGATCACAAAGTAGCCATTTGTGATGAATAAAGGAAACAACCCACAAAAATCAATGTAAAATAAGCTAAAAATATCCACATCTACTCCCGGTCCATCTAAGACCTTAAATGACTTTGTAGTGCACCGATTCACGAATATCCCACATCATATCAAGCTTCAATAGAGCTGGAACTCATGAACTACATCCTGGTTCCTCGATTATTTCTATATGACGAGGAGGAGGACGGCACGGATGCGTCTTTTTCTTGATCAGCAATGCTAATATTATCAGTGTTAGCATGCTTCTCTTGATTTGCTCTATCTCCTTCCATTTCTCTGTATCGTTGAAGATACCGTCTCAGTGGCCCGGCATAGTCATCAAAACCTAGCGCTTCCATAGCCCAGCAGACATCATCTCCGTTCACAGTTTTGCGCCTTTCCGTTCTGCACTTCTCGGATGCTTCGCCGGTGACGAAGCTGATGAATTCTGAAGCACACTCTTGAATCGTTTCCTTGGCTTCTTTGGAGATTTTCGAGTTCGGCGGCAGAATTTGCTTCATGATCCGTCCAACGTTGGCTATAGGCAACAGCCTGTCTTGCTCCAGCTTGACGCCGCCATCGTCACCCGAAGCACCAGCACCACCATTATCGACCATGTCTAGCTAGATGCAAAAAAACTGGGTTCTCCTTTTTCTCCAACCTAGCTAGACTTGCCGATGGTTGGTCAAAAACTCACCTTTTATATTACTCATATACACGTACATACGTACATAAATACATGAGGGGTATGTCTTCTTGTTCAAAATGGCATGTGTGAAGCCGACCACCTAGTTATGTTGATTCACTAGTGGGCTCCATGCGTACTCAATTCATTGGATAAATATTTAATCTCAATTTTGTGAAATATGTATATATATATATATATATATATATATCCATATATTAGATTATAAAAAAATTAGTTTATATTGTTATTAAATTTAACATAACAGATAAATTTAAAATCTTTGGATTCAATTTTTTGGAATTAAGTTGTGTGATAAATTTCTGAAGATGATTTATTGGACTTGGTTGATTCAAATACAACCTATAGGTTTGAAAAAACACAAAAAAACCACTTCTTTATCTAAATTTACATGCTGTCTTATGGCTAATTTTATTAATTTAATATAAGATAGTGAAACTGTGTGGCTCAAACTTTTAACCACTTGCATGAAAATTTTAATATCACATTTCAATTAAAAAATTCAAAACGACACCTCATGAATGATTTCTGATTGGTTCAAAGAACCTTTAGCTAATCTACATGCTTTTACTCTTTAATGTTCACCAATAAGGTGAGACCAAGCACGTTTTAGAATATTTTAAGACACCAAACCCTAAGGCTAATTGGCTATGCCCTTATCAAAGATACACAAGATGACGTCATTCAATGCGACAGCAAAGTTTTCCTTTTAATACGTGTAATTTTATAAATTTACTGTTGTTTGTAGGTGTTTTTATGTTGATTTTAAAGGGTTTTTTTTGTTTAGAAATATATTAAAATATTTAAAAAAAAATCAAAATTATTTTTGACATCAACCCATGAAAATGATCCAAGAACACTAAAAAAATAAATTTAAAATAAAAAAATAAATTTACTTATGGCTATTCGTCTTGTAAGCTGTCGTCCTATAAGAATTAGTTTTAAATCACTCACCGAGTTATGGCAATACTTTATCTTCTTCTCGTCTATTCAAATTTTTTATTATTATTTGACAATAAATACTACTTACAGATTAATTTACATATTAATGGAAACTAATTTTATTTTCTTGTTAAACAATTAACACTCATTGTTTGAGATATATGATTAAGAAAGTTTAATTCCTCTCTTGATTCTCCAAGTACAACTTAATTTAATGGTATATTTGGCTAAACTTAATTCCCTGAAAATTGTTTTGGTAATTAATTTAATGGAGAAATGTCACCTCCGTATGATATAAATATAAATTAGTTTATCAAGTGGACTTCATCTATGTAATTCATTATGATATATACATTAAATTAAGAAATGTTTACTGCTAGTGGGTGCAACAGCATGCAATGTTTCTTCTCTCTCTCTCCATCATGAAAAAGGAACTTGAATATAAGCATAAAATAACAAGCTGGGATTTTAAAATATTCCTAGAACCTGTAAATCTCAAATCAATTTGAGAACCTTTTAGAATATACTATGTTTTCCTCTTCTATGGCTCGAAGATTCTCCTCCCATTTCTTTATCAAATCTGATCTGATTTCCGGAGTTGGCCCACTAGGGTTTGGAGCAAAGCTTAAAAAATTCTGGCACGAATCAAGTTTTACGATTTAGTCAACAGAAGAAACATATATGCTGCTTGACGTGCTACCTGTTCCAGTCTCACTGGTTGTATAGTTACTGTACATGGAAGTAAATTGAGATGCGTCCCACGCATCAGCTCCTGACTGGTGGTTTGCATGCTTGGATCTTATGAGAGGAGAATAATATTTCAGGTTCAAAAAGAATCTTATTTAAATATATTTATGCTTCGACTTGGTATTCCATGTTTGTAATTTGGATTTATGGATCCTATTGCTTGGTATTCCATGTTTGTAATTTGGATTTATGGATCCTTAGATTGAGTTGGTATCTATATTAGTGGACAAGTCATTTGAAAAATAGGATAATTTCCCAATAATTTCATGAAATTGAAAAATGGTGACCACTAGTCATATCAAAAAGAAAAGGAAGAAGAGCAGATACAATCGCTTACCCATCTTCACATCTCTTGTATCTTCTGTTTAATTATTTCTTCTCACAACAAGCTGCACCGTCCACACGGGGCCCATTGGCTACATCATCTTCAAGAACATAAAACGAGGAAATTCTGATAAACCACTTTCCACCAGATATGATTTTGTCGATATAGCAGAAAAATTCACCCGTAAAATGATTGTAATGCCACAGCAGAAAAAAACCTTCTTCGATAGGAAAGCGACGGTCGCCATAACCTTCTATGAGATGAAAACCAACGATCAAGTGGTCCAAGCCTGATGAATTTCTCGAATATAATGTAACAGGTCAAACTCAAAAGAGATTCACCATGTAAATATAGTGCACTGAATCTGGTTTGTGATCCGGCAGGCAGACTGGCTCTTCCCCAGAAAAATGATTCCAGAAAAATGAAGATCTGTGAAGTAATGTGAAACCTGCAACAGTGTGCAGAAATGGCAGCCATGTTTTCAAACTATTTCTCCTCGAGAACAACGCACCAATCCCTGTAGCCCAATCATACAAGGAGGTGGAAGGAACTCAGGGTTCATAAACTCGAGCAGCAATGGCAGGCAATCAATAAGTGCGATCTTGTTGCTTGTAATTCACATGCCTGCCGGTGTGCTTGGTCCCAGAGAGTATCATATCATTGACCAATTGATAAAATGGAAGGTTTTTGTATTCTCTTACCTAGCAGTAACACTAGTTTTTTTTAGCGGGAGCTATGTTAAAAGTTAAGAAGTTAAAAATTAATCACCCCAGGTTAAAAGTTTCACTACACGGGTGATTCAAAATTCACCCATGAATGATTTTCCATTATATATATCAAATATTTATACAATAATCATGTAGTAATTATATACATTAATTAAACAAATACAATTTTACATAATCTAAAACAAATATTAGCATGTATACATCATAAATTCATAAGATAAATTTATACGATAAAAAGAACTATAAAATAAACAGCAAACACCCAAACAAAATCAATATACTTCAAAACTATACAAAACAAATTAACATATTAAATTCAATTTTAAAATATATGGTAGATTTGCTTACTTAAAGTCCAAAATTCTCAAAAACATCGAATCAGAACACAGATGCTCATAAACTTTGTGTTGTGGTTGTTGAATTTATTGTGAGAGGTTGCTGTGATGAAATTAGGAGGAGAGGGTAACTATAGGTTTTGAATCCCACTTTAATTCTCTCAGCTTTTACCATCGACATTTAGTACTAGAAAATTTATGTTTGTAATGGTGTCCACAAAAACCTTTAGGAATACCCATCGGTAAATATCGATGGAAACAGTGACGATAATGTTCTATCAGTAACGTTATTGGCTGAATTTTGATAGAAAAATTATGTTGATATTTTCATATGAATTAGCTGATTTTCTAGTAGTGTTCAATATATAATCGATATTTTTTTGTAAAATAAAATTGAGATTGTGACACACTAAATGATACTTTTTAAAAAATAAATATTAAAACATTGATATATTAGATCAATTAGAGTGAACCTTGTTTAACCCACAAAACTCCGGAAACTTTAGATACCTTGAGATTGTGGCAACATCATAAAATCAAAATCGAACCAAATTACAAACCTTAATTTAGAAGCTTGGAATGAAAAATCATCCAATTCAAAAAATAATCCCAAAAAATGGCTTGAGCAAGCCTAGAACAGTGACTCGCGCTATGGCGCGACTCAAACCACTGTTTTTAAATAAGAAAGAAAACCTAAAGACTTGGACAATTAACCTAACTATATCCATTAAGCATGTTTAATTTAATAATATAATTAAAAAAATAGTGATGAATGATTAAAAAAATTTCAAGATTACACATGTCATTTTCAAATTAGTGAAAAATCATATAGAAAAAAAAAACAATCTTAAAAAAAGGGAAAACAAATAAATAATGTTTTGCCTCACGCAACACTACAGCTTAGTATTTTTATTCAACTTTAAAAGAATATTAAAATAGATGGATATTATTTCACGTTAGATGATATATTTTTTAAAATACATATTGAGAAATTTATTTACTTTAAATTAAAAAGTGATTATTTTAAAAAAGAATCTAAATAAAAATATAAAAGAATTGAGCCAACTTATCTCATTTTTCAAAGCAATGATGAATTGTTAAATGAAGAAGTAAAATATGAGTTTAAAAAAGAGGAAAAAAATGAACCAGAACGAATTTTTTAAACCTGGGTTAATTTTCCAAATTCATAACCCATTAAATCATAAATCCAATGTCAATCAAAAAGCTCAATTTAATATCAAAATATGAAATAAAAAAATGATGGTAAAGTTTTAGATGAAATATAATAAATGAGGATGAAATTGTAAAAAACAAAGAGTTCTAAACACTATGCATGATAAAATAAAATAAATAGCAATTAAAAAATACGGACTTGTTTGAATGTTCAAGCCCTTGTGAATGGCAAAACCCTGGCTTTCCTAGTGTTGTAAAATTTGGTCCAGGTAAAAAAAGAAAAAAAATCCATGTGACTGTATCATTGCCAATTGAATTTAAGATATTACTGGCAAACTATTTCTATTCTGATGACATGAAAAAATGAATTTTAAGCTCTAAAGCATGTCCGATGTCGAGCGAAATTCATTAAAATTAAATTATTGAGAAATCCTAAAAAAATATATCTTCCACAATTAATATAAACACTCACTCACATCCCTGGACCTTTGCTATAACTGATACCTCTTAAGAGATCTCACTCTGATACAAAATAAGTAATAATTCAGAGTCGAGATTGGTATGATTTAAGAGATCTTGACGATGGAGGGCAAAAGAGCGAGAGGAACATTTCGCTATCTTAAATCTTAATTGACCGGTTTTAAATGAGGATGGCATGGGTTTCAAGCCGGAAAAAAAAACATGGAGGGTTTCCATTACTTTTATGCCCTCTACTTTTAGTAAGCCCTTTGTGCTGTTTCCCATGTCGACTCGACGATGTTTTGCGTGGCCTGCATGCGCCATTTCTAAGCCAATGCTAAGATGATGGGCGGGTTTCCATTCAATCCGCTCTGTTGGGCCTAGAAGCTCCATCCGTACTTGTTAAGTTTAGAAAATTTGTGATTCTCGTTTCCATTTCCGTGACTCCGTCTCCCTCTCTATCTATAATCCTTCCTTGTTTTTTTTATTATCATTGGTTTTCGATCCATTTACATGTATTTTAATTAATTTATGAATTTTTAAATTAATAATTATGTAATTTTCCAGTGATTTTTATATTAACAATCATAGAATTTGAACATCAGACAAAAAAATAACAAACTTCTTATTACTGGATCACCTACTAAATGATTTAAATTCTCCCTTGTTACTAATACATGAGGGTGTATTTTTATAATAAATGTTTAGTTTTAATTAACATATAAATTGATTAAGATATGATTTTTAACATTAAATAAACTAAATAAATTATCTTTCTTCATCCATCTTCAAAGATAGGACAGCGTTAGCACATGATTGGAGACTATAAAAACATATTAATAAACACATAATTTTATAATTTAACTAGTATCGATGGAAGAGAGTTTTTAAGCTTGAATTTTATAGAATTAAATCATTTAAATTAAACCATGCAATTCTTAGTGTTAATTATTGTCACTGCCATCGATAGTGGCATGCATTTATTTTATTTTTTAGTTCGGTGAAAAGATATATTTTCGATTAAATTTATATGTCGGTCTCCAAACTAAATCTTCTTTGTGAATGAATGATCTTCAAAATATATATGATATACTCATAAAAATTAATAAATTCTTTTAATATTAGTCTTAAAATTATACTCTTATATTAAAAAAATTAGGATACAGCACACCTTCATTGTTCATTAAAAATAATAAATTCATTTTAATTTTTGCATTTTCCTTTTTTTCACTTCCCCTCTCTCTTTTTCTTTTTACTTTTTTCAATTTTATTTTTTAATATTTGTTTGATTTAGAATTTATCTTCATAAATTATTTCAATTTATTTTCTATAGATTATTGAAGTCTCAAACAAACTTCAATATATTTAATATGTGTTTGGTTTGTGCTTAATTTTATGAGTATTTATTTTTTCCATTATATAATTAAATAAAAAAACAAAAAAATATGTTTCAATTGAAGGACAAAATCGAAAAAATCCAAACTTCTATACCAAAAATATTAAGAGATTTAAAATCAATCCCAAAATTTAAAGTATAAGGATCAAAATAAAACTGAAATATATAATCAATTTCAATTGAATGATACAATTAAAATAAATTACAACTTATATAATAGAAATTAGGATCATGCCAAACAATTAAAAGAGCAGATACTGAAATGAAAACACTAAAAACTAAAGGGGATTGTCGTGTAGTTTAGCAATGCAGAAGAGAGAAAAGAAAAAAAAATATCAATTGACTACTGTCACATTTCCGGCTACCTTGGGACACCACGCTCACCACCATGAGGTGAAGGACATGGTGGCGTATTTGGTGAGACGCCAAATGAATATTTTTCACCACCAGACAGAGTTGAATGTGCTGACCAAAGGGCGCGTGAGGCCGAATATCGTCAGCCCTTTTTCCAGACGTGCCAATAGTATCCAGTAGAAAATAATAATAATAAATGGTAAATTACTGAAACACTCCTACAAACAACTCTTGATTTTTGTCTTATATGAGGATATACATATATTTATACATTTTAAAAAATATATGAAATGCTTGAACCACCCCGCAAGCAGCTCTTGTGTTTTGTTTTATTTGAGGATAAAAATGTTATTTTACTGTACAATGACAATGTGAGATTATAGTGACACCCTCATCAACAACTCTTAGGTTTTATCTAATTTGAGGATGTTATGATTATTTTACTGTGTACAAAAATATAAAAAATATAAAATATTCCTAAATCCAAGACTACTGTATATTAAAGATATAATAATAATTTAACTATTATAATCCATAGTAATATAATATGTGTTTAATAATACAGTAATATAGCATGCTGATTTGGCTTATTTAGTAATAAGCCATATGTGACGGCTGAACATAATTTATGAAAACTTGGATTCTAGAAAAAGTTAAAAATCGTCCTCGCGAATCTATATTTGGAGGGCATATTGGTAATTTCATTTGATAAATCCATCCTCCATACATCTCAAGATTTCTTAGTTACACGCTCAGGCTCTGGCGCGTGGCCGCACTATATTAAACCATCCCAGCAACCATGCCGCCTTCTCCTAGTAATACAACTTCTACAGCCCCTCTATTTTCCTCTCTTGCCAACTAACCACCTTCATCTAAGGCATCTAACGCAACCATGACGTGGCAATTTTCTATTCTAATGGCTAGGCCACAGCAGTGCCTTTTAGTTCTGCACTTTACTCCCAGCATAGGGACTATTCTGTCATATTGAACCTCGTAGTATGAAGATGTGCAATTGCAGCCTTGTAATTTGATTTCTTTTTTGCCAAGCTAATTTTTTCTGCATGTTTTGGATCTTCCACTTGGATAGTTCTTAAGAAACCATTTCAAACATAAAAAATTAAAAACTTATGAATAAATTTTTGATAATAATTTTATATGAATTACTTCTACAATTCTTCGAGCCAAAGTTTTTCAAACTTGAAAATTTCCAATATTAATATTGATTAATTTAATTATGAAGATGATACAATTTAAACTCATAAATATTTAATTATTGAGTTTTTAATATTATATTAAAAATAATAATTAATTTAATTTAGTTTTTTAATAAAATTATATTGACTTATTCACAAAGAATAGTATAGTAAAACAAAAACATTGTCTTATTAACAAAATCTCGAGTTTTGTTAGAAAATTCATTTTGTACTTAAAAAATCTCACCATAAAATATTTAATTATTCTTTATTTAATTGAGAAAAACATACATTTGATTTTAAAGCAAATCATTTTTTTTATAATTATGTTTCACTTTTGAAAAAAAAATAGGTTTTAACGTAGCATAACTCTTAAAATAAAATAGATTATGAACTATTATATTAAAATAATCCAAGAAGAAAAGTTATTTATAAACAAGCTAAACATCCATCTAGTTATCCAATTATAATTACTTCATCATTAATCATAAGATTCGAGAAACAAAGCATGAAATAACATTGTTTTAAAACTTGAACTGGCAAGATATGTTGACTTGAGGAGACCCAACCAAATCTAGATATAATCCAGAATGAAAAAAGAAGAAGCTAATATTGTTTTAAAAACTTGGATTGACTTGATGATGTTGTTGATTCAAGATTGATTAGGTTAAAATCCATTTATTAATCCATTGATTCTCTTAAGTTTTTTTCTTTTATCAAAATAATATTATTTTAATAAATAAATAAATAAATTAGATTGACTTTCTAAATTCGCTACCAAGCTTGCCTCGAGGTCGTTTCCAAAACCATCTATTCTACGCAAATTTCTTATGAAAAGACATGCAATTCGTAGAATATTAGTCGATAATGATTTGTGCTCTTTTTGTACCGTGGAAGATTATACAGTGCATGGACGAGAAAAGTCATGAGGCGGAGGAATCTAAAATAAAGCCAGGTGTCAACTAGATGAAGAGAGTAAAGTTATAAAATAGAAACCGCGGGTGGAGATACCATTCGTGTCCTTGTAAACGGACCGGAAATAGAGACCCCTATCTCTCTCTTGATGAAATACAAAATTGATCCCTTATCTTGGGACTTTCATCATATTTATCCCTGTATTTTTGGTTTAATCATTATTGCATATATCTTAATTTTGTGGTCAAATTTTCTCCTAAATCATCTTTTTTGGGTAATATTTACCCCTATATTTTCTTTTATTGTCATATTCTACCTATGATTTAGGTTGAATTTCATGTGTATGAATAAGAATTGTAAGTAAATCAAAAGTATAAGAGGAACTATGACCAAGCTTTAAATACAGAGACCAAACAGTCAAATTCACCCATCCTTTCTCTCTATAAAGAAACAACGAAACCCGTAAAAATATTTCAGTTCTCCTCTGCCAAGAAGTTAAATCTTTCTCCTCCATGAACACCTGGCTTTCTTGAGGCAAGTACGTCTCCCACCCTCCCCCTCTCTCTAACTCTCTCTCTCTCTCTCTCGCTATATATATATATATAATCACACACGCACACCTACAGCTGCTGCTGCTGCTGCTGTAGTTTGTGTTGTGTTTTCTTAAGTGGGTATATATATATAAGGTCACGTTTTGTTTACTTTTAATCTATACTTGTGTGAATCGGTGCGTAACAAAGCACGCCCATTTCTGCTCTCAGCCTGCCTGTTGCCCTCTCTCTCTCTCTCTCTCTCTGTATATCACACTTGGGTCTTGACGGGTTTTGTGTTTTATCAATGGAGGTATAGTAAAAACTTCATCTTGAATGTTGTTGGTTTGGCTGTTGTTACTTTAATTGCTCTCTTTAACATAGAGCATCTAGTTTTGGATTTAATATTTTTAGTCTTTTATGGTTTTGTTAACGGTTTCTTGTAGTATTATGAGGTAGAGGAAAGAGTGGAATTTTGTTGGGGGTCATTTTGGAATTCTTGTTTTTGCTGGTAGTAAATAATTTTGTCTCTCTCGTGCCTTTTGGCTGTGTAAAAGTTTGTCTAAGCTTTGAGTTTTTGTTGTGTTTTGGGGTTTGGTTATGAAGTTGGATTATTAAATATGCGTAATGGGTTCATTTCATTGAATTATTAAATATGCTGCTGTTCTCGGGTTGGAAAATGGTTGCTTTTGACTTGGTTACTTTGGTTTCACTAGTGTTGCCTGGTTTCATCCTGCTGCATGTATTTTTTCTGGTAGGTGATTTTCTGTAAAACAGTGCTTAGGATTATTTTTTACATTTGCAGCTTATTAAATTTCCTCAGAGCTTTTTATTTGTTTGTTTTATACTACTTTAATTGGGAAGAAATATTTTTCTCAATATTGATAAGTAAATAATTAAATAAATAACTTTTTTGCATGTCTTTTGACTGAGATGGAAAATGATTAATTCTAGCTGAAAGTAAGGATTTTTTTAATTCCTTGGAACTTGTTTTTTTTTTTTTTTAATGAATTTCTGTTTGATTAGAGCACAAGGATAGATGTTTGAGCAAAATATTTTTTTATGTTGTTTAAATTTGAGTTGGAAAACATGATCAGTGATATATAGGAGCAGCTGTTATCTTCATAGTATTCACAATCATCAAGCCAATGCTTCTTCTTCTTCTTCTTCTTCTTCTTCTTCTTTTGCTTACAATGCAAGACAGCTTTGTTCCTTTTATTTGTTTTTTCTTTTAAATTTTAATTAATCATCTTTGTTTTTTTGAACTCCTTTTGCAGATGGATGTTATCAAAGGAAATTCTGAGTGGAATTGCATTGAAGATGAATCTGCTGAGCATTTACTTTCTCCAGGTATTTGTGACGCCTACAGAGATCCTGAGCTGCTTCCCCGCATTGGAGATGAGTACCAAGTTCAAATTCCAGCTCATATGACAGAATGTGCCCACGGGTTGCTTGTAGAAAGTCCAGCTTATGCAATAATCTCGTCTGCTACTTACCATGATTTTTTGGTTGGATTGCCTGTATCATTAATGTGGATAAGTGAGGAAGTCGAGAACAGTAAACATGAACCACAAGATTATCCCCGTGGTTTGACCAACAATTCCACTATAAACAAGTCTGCAAAACCTGAAAGCATTAGAGAGACAAATATTGTTCCAGAAATTGACTTGAAAGCTGAGGTTGAGCTTATGGATGTTACTGCGAATGATGACATAGAAGTAGGAGAATCTGCAAAGTTATGTTTTCCGCCAGAAATAAGTAATGAAATGCTTTGTGATCTCGGTGGCAAAGATTACTGTTTGGTTCCTGGTTCTGTGGGCAACCCTTGGAGTGATGCAGAGGAGGACAGTTTTCTCCTTGGTTTATATATTTTTGGAAAAAATCTTGTTCAAGTGAAGAACTTTGTAGAGAGCAAGAAGATGGGTGACATACTCTCGCTTTATTATGGGAAATTTTATAGGTCTGACAGATACCATAAATGGTCAGAATGCCGTAAAGTAAGAAGCAGAAAATGTGTTTATGGGCAAAGGATTTTTACAGGATCGAGGCACCATGAAATGTTATCTCGTTTGCTTCCACAATTGTCGGAGGAACGCAGAAGTATTTTGCTTGAGGTATTTTATGAAGTATTTCTAGATGCACAATTTTAAATGCCAAGATTCACCAAATGAGTGAGCTCATGGACGACTATGCACAAAACACTAACACATGGATGACTGCACAAAAGACAAACACGTGCTCACACATATCCGAAGGTCACAAAGTACATTCTGAATTAGCTAATTGCTTTCATGAAATATGTTTTAAACACCTTTGTTGAACTATTTGCCAAAATTATTGTGTGTGCTTCTTTAAACATTGCATTATTTGTACAAAATATGAGAATGTTTCAACTTTCAATGCTACATGCAGAATATATGCTTCGTTTTTCTCCAAGAATTGACAGATGGAGCTGGTATAAAATCTTTACATGATATGCTACTGCAGTATTTTCATCCTTTATTTAGCTGATGTTATAACATGATTAGAACAAACCATTTCCCTAATGATTTGTGATTGGTTGTGTGAAGGCCTACAAATGCACTTAATTTTTATTCCACTGAGGATGGCTGTTAAATGACAGTACAAAAAGGGTGGTGTGAACATTGATTTGAGACGCAAACTTCATAGTTTCTCTGCTGATAGGCCTGTCCTATGCTTGTGGCTCTTATTTTTTGAAAAGAAAATTTTCCAGTGCTTGGCTGTTTCTCTTTGATCTTATCTAGTTCATCGCAAGTCCATAACATCCTATTTGAATATTAGTTTCATCATTTGGCAGGCTGCTAAGGCATTTGGAGAGGGAAAAACGTTGCTGGAAGAATACGTATTCACTTTAAAGGTTATGGTCGGATTGCATGCCCTTGTAGAAGCTGTGGGAATTGGTAAAGGGAAGCAAGACCTCACAGGCATTACCACGGAGCCTCTGAAGTCCATTCAAGCTGCTCCTGTCCGTCCAGAAATACCAATTGGAAAAGCATGCTCGACCCTTACACCTGTTGAAATTATCAACTACCTTACGGGTGGCTACCGCTTAAGCAAAGCCCGGTCTAATGATCTGTTCTGGGAAGCTGTTTGGCCTCTATTACTTGCAAGAGGTTGGCATTCTGAGCAGCCTGATGATCATGGTTTTGCTGCTGCCTCCAGGCATTCTCTGGTCTTTCTGATCCCTGGCATCGAGAAGTTTTCAAGAAGGAAACTAGTGAAAGGAGACCACTATTTTGATTCTGTCAGTGATGTCCTGAATAAAGTTGCTTCAGATCCAACACTTCTTGATCTTGACATTGGAGAAGATAAGGGTGATGGTAGCAAGGAAGAAACTGCATGGAGCAATAAAACAAATTTGAACCAGGGAAATTTTCCTAGTCAACAACGCCATTGTTACCTCAAACCTAGAACTCCAAGCCGCACTTCAAATGCCATGATGTTTACCGTTGTTGATACAAGTCTTGCCAATGGGGAAATAAAAAAGGTGAGAGAACTGAGGAGCTTACCAGTTGGACTGAGCATGTGCACCTCCAGAAGTGATTCTGAAGATAGTGATGACGATTCTTTGAAGGAGTCAGCTGAGGAATCTGATTCTTCTGAGAACCTGTGTCCTGATATGAATGGGACTACCACGAAAAAATCCACAAAGAATGATATGGGCAAGGGAGTATTTTCAGACAGGGAAGATGTTGAAGATAATGCTTCGAAGCAGAGTTTTCATATAAATAGTTTAGGTTTCGCCAAGGTTCATGAAAAAATTCCCAAGGACCAGAAAGTTGATAGGTGTAATGGTACGCAGACAAGAAAACGTATCAAGCATCAAGCAACCCGGAGAGGCATACTTTGTGACAGAAAAGTTTTGGGTCCAGTGACAAAACGTCAACAGAGATTAATTTCTTATGACCACACAAAGACAAGCTGTGGCACAATTGATAGACATGGATCAAAACTAGATGAGCCTGGTTGTACTGGAGAAGGTGATATTAGAGTGGATTTTCTCTCTCGAGTGGATCCACTCGTGGAGAGGTTATCGGCTACAAGTTCTAGAGGCAGTCCAAATATTAGTAATGAATGCACTCTCAGCAGTAATTCTTCTGATGATGACCATCCTCATGAGAAACATCAAACTCGGGCATTGATAGACCTGAACATGCCTATACCTCAAGATGCTGAAACGGAGCCTTTAATGATGGAAGTGACAGAGGTAAAAGATGATCCAGCAAGCAGGCAAACAAAGGATTTTGGGATGCTAAAAGTCTCCACATCAGTAGGTGATTCTACTCCTCAGCAGTCACCTAATATGAACTCGCGAAGACACAGCACAAGAAACCGACCGCTGACCACTAAAGCGCTAGAGGCTCTCGCTTGTGGCTTTTTAAGCATAAAGCAGAAGCGGAAGAGTAGAGATGTTTTTTCCATGGATAACCAGATGTCGAGGCCTTCACGATGTGCTCGTAGTAAGATGAGAATTACTGAGAACTTCCAGGCTGAGATGACAGATTTTGAAGGGGATGAGAAAAGAAATGGTGGTTGCAAGAGCAATGGTGACATGGTTAGTGAGGTTCAGATTTAAATCATGGGTAGTGTACCAGCCTCGGGCTCTCAAGATTTTCTTTCTGGTGCTGATTTGCCAAATTTGTAGCGTAGGAATGGGACCTTGAGACGCCAGACGACTCAGCTGCTGAAGTAAAAACCCAAGACTTGAATGGAGCGCTCTTTTTTCTTGCTTCAAACTGCTACATGCATGGCTACATGCACAACGGTCAGAATAGAACGATCTACTTTCCAAGACAACCTTGCTTGATCGAAATGTCTGGCATCAGAAAACAGGATGTAGATAAGGTTGCTTGTTAGTCAAAGTGTTCTTTCTCAACAACATTTGACAGTACAGATACTTCTTGATTCCCATTTCACCTTTGCATCGTCGAGCGACCCCTCTCCCCTTGATCCAAGCTTGGATCAAAGTCAACTGTAGCCTTCAAAGCCATGCATATGACCGAAGCTTGACCGCGGTTTTACTTCTTTGATAATGTTTTTTTAGTTTTATTTCATTAGGAAAGCGGGAATGAATGGAAGTGTGGGTAATAATTATATTTTGTCAGTGGGCTAATCCTCTATAAATTTTGCGGTCTTCAAAATCAACACAACAAAAATGCAAATAAAAGTTGTATAGATGTTTGCAAATTAATTTAAATATTTTTTTTAGTTTTTAACTCAATTTGTTACAAATTTTACTTTACTAAAAATATAAAAATTTCATTTCTAACTTCTTAATTTTATTTCAAGCTTACAGATTTTTTTTTTTGCCAAATACATATTTATAAAAATGACTTTTGATTATGATTTAATGTTAAAGTTTGTTTCCTTTGTTAAGGAACCATCTCTCCTAAAAGTTTAAGCTGTAAGGTGAGAGCCCATAATATAATTTATATTATTCTCTAATAGTCTTTCTCAGGTAAAAGTTTTTTGGGCTTGAAACTTGCACAAACTCATACTACCTTGTGCTTGGTTTTTCATCAAATAGAATGAAGGTAGTGAGATTCGAACTCGTAACTCCTTGGTCAACAAAGCTCTGATATAATGTTAAGGAAGCATCTCACCTAAAAGTTTAAGATATTAGGTGAGACTCCAGAATATGATTTATATTATTTTTTATCACCCATGATCATACACTAAGAGCCTGTTTGGGAGTGTGGTTGAGGTTGGTTTTGAAAGTGTTTTTTGTTCAGAAATGCATGAAAATAATGTTTTTTATTTTTAAAATGACATCAACACATGAAAATGATCTAAAAACACTAATTTTTTTTTAATTTAAAGTAAAAAATAAAAATAAAAAAAATTCAATTTTGTTTCCAAAGCGCTTTTGAAACGTATTGCTAAATTAAATGTTTATTTTTAGATGGTTACTAGCTAGGAAATTCAAGGGAAGTAATGATTTAAACTTTATAAAAAAAATATAATTTTTTGTTCTAAGCTCTCCTTTTCTTGCTAATATATTTTTTAGCCTTATATTGTATAAAAACTTAAGGCAATCAAAATAATATTTGAAATAGAGAGGGATAAAAGATTTCTTTTTAATCTCAACCTCTAACCCTTTTTCATGCTATCTTTTTCTCCCTTTTTTTCCTGATAAAACATATTTTTTTCTAAAAATAAAAGATAAATTTATAGATACTAAAAATTAGGCCACTCAAAACTCTTTTTTTTTTATCAACTTTTTATCTCTCACCCTCAAATGGGATAAAAATTGAAGTTTACAATGAAAATATAATAAGAGCAACTACAATCGAGCAGACAAATGGAGAGCTAAAGGCAAATTTGTGTACTTTTTAGTTTTTTTATCAATTGTCATCGTCTCCAACGGAATAGCTATTTGGACAGGCAAAATGGCTATTCCGTTGTTGAGCAGCTAAATATAGTTGAGCAAATGGCAAAAAAAAAGAAGGTACATGTTACCATTGCAATATTCTTTTTCAGTGTAATTAAAACACACAAAGCATACATCTTCGTTCATAATTGAAACCGAAGCCATTGAAGAACATAATTTCTGTCAACGAGCGATTTGGCAAATTTGCAGTTTGAAAGAGAACAAAAGCTGAACAACCAGTGATTTAATTTTCTGTTCAAAGGTTAGTTTTCCAAACCGTTTCTATTTTGTTTTTCTTGCATATGCTCTACGAACGCAAATGGAGATAAGTGTGGGTATGTTTGTGATTGGTCTTGTGGGGTTTGTTTTTGGGCTAATTGTTTGTTTTGGGAAATGCAAGTTCTGTTTTTTACTTTGATTCTGGTTCTGTGAATGGGGTTTGGGAGGGGTTCCGAGGAAAAAAAAACTGTGGTCAAATGGACTAATAAGCTTTGGTCTCGATTTGATCCTCAAACTAGTAAAAACAAATAAATTTTTTTATTTTCTAAGGGTTTTGTTTTTGGGTGATTTTGTGGTTAATCAATAGTTGTTTTTTATTAGTTGTTTTACGATGGATTTTGGTTTATGGTAAAAGGAGATTAATTATCTTAAAGGTTTGATGTTTTGTTATCGATCTTTATAAGTTGGCTATAAATGTGATATTTTAGTTAAATTTGGGATTTCAACTTTGTTTAGTTGTTGATAGAACAAGAGGTAAAGGTTCTGTGATTTGTTTCTGCTGGTTATTTGTTCAGTTACTGGGTTTTGAATGTCTAGTAAGCATTTGTCTTCGAGTGAGTTTAGGTTTTGAGCTTGCGGTGTTGTGGAATTATGGGAGAGACTGAGATTGAAGAGGGAGAGGCATGAGATTAAAGAGGGCATTGGTAGGAGGGCAACCAAAGTAGAGAGCTTTGGAGAAGTTCAGTTTCTGAGGGGTTGATTTGGATGCTCTCCTTGGCATGTTCGTCATTGTACTCGTCGAGCTCTTTCCCACCAGAGCTCGCAGAAGGTAATAAAACTTTGGGATTAGAAAGTGGAGAAATTTAGATGGGTTGTTAGTTCTCATGTTTTTATTGATATTAATTTGTTTAGGGCTTATTGCAACGATGGGTTTCAGAGAGGTTTGAAGAGGAATTGTTAGAGGAATTGCGTGAAGCTGTAAGATAATCGCATGAGCTTGTGATGTTATGGAATTTTATGCATGAGGTGATGTTGTATTTGTATGTTCAATCTGTTACAGAGTAGTATAATTTTGAAATTTAAAGAGTAGCTGTGAACAATATCTTCAGATGTCAAATTTATCTCTAGATTTCTTCTCATCATTAACTAAACAATGTATGGCTGGTTTGAATATGAATGGAGTGGATTGCTCTTGTTTGATTTCTGTTATATCTCCTGCTATAGCATGTGAATTTCATTATGCTTGTTAACTCAAGTGTTTCAATCGGAGGGGTAGTGTTGAAAACATACATGTATTGTATCTGCTTGACTAGAAGACAATGTGTTCCTGTTAGCCCTGAAAATGGTAAATAATAACCAAGATGAGATTGTAGATCTTTCGAATGCTTTAGATTGACTTCAAATTCTGCTGAAAAAAACATCTTTCTATTGAGCTTGAATGCACCAACGTGTGGAGGAAACTCTTTGGTGTTTGTTCACTTGCATATGGAGGAAATTTAATTAGAAGGCATGCGCCATCATAGATGTAAACATAGAACTATAAAATTTAATGATGAGTATGATTTTATGATTGTTTGATAAGGAATTCGGGTACAAGAAGACAGAAAAATTGAGGTTTAGGTTGATGAATATTTATTTTGCAAAAGCTGAACATGTGATTGAATGAAATCATTTTTAGTTATTAATCTAAATTTTGGTTTTAAAATTTGGGTTTGAAATTTTCAGGTTTTATTATTTTAAATTCAATTTTTTTAATTTAAATATAATTAAAAAATTAGTCATTATAATTTAATTAGAAGGCATGCGCCATCATAGATGTAAACATAGAACTATAAAATTTAATGATGAGTATGATTTTATGATTGTTTGATAAGGAATTCGGGTACAAGAAGACAGAAAAATTGAGGTTTAGGTTGATGAATATTTATTTTGCAAAAGCTGAACATGTGATTGAATGAAATCATTTTTAGTTATTAATCTAAATTTTGGTTTTAAAATTTGGGTTTGAAATTTTCAGGTTTTATTATTTTAAATTCAATTTTTTTAATTTAAATATAATTAAAAAATTAGTCATTATAATTTAATTAGAAGGCATGCGCCATCATAGATGTAAACATAGAACTATAAAATTTAATGATGAGTATGATTTTATGATTGTTTGATAAGGAATTCGGGTACAAGAAGACAGAAAAATTGAGGTTTAGGTTGATGAATATTTATTTTGCAAAAGCTGAACATGTGATTGAATGAAATCATTTTTAGTTATTAATCTAAATTTTGGTTTTAAAATTTGGGTTTGAAATTTTCAGGTTTTATTATTTTAAATTCAATTTTTTTAATTTAAATATAATTAAAAAATTAGTCATTATAATGTTGGAGAGTTTTTTAAAAGCAATTATTTAATTATATAACTTACTACTATTAATTTCTATAATTAATTGCATAATTAAATTATATAAAAAATAATTGTACTATATTTAAAATGATATATAAAAAAAAATGGCTCTTCTAAATGGTTTTTACCATTGGAGTAGACATAGACAAAAAATATTATATTTACAATATTCAAAAGGCTATTTTACAGATTTAGTTCTCTAAAATGACTTTTACCATTGGAGATACTCTAAATTAAAAGAGTAATGATAAAAAAATGGCTCTTCTAAATAGTTTTTACTTTTGGAGTAGACATAGATAAAAAATATTATATTTACAATATTCAAAAAGCTATTTTAGAGATTTAACTCTTCAAAATAACTTTTACCATTGAAGATACTCTAAATTAAAAGAGTAATGATAAAAAAAAATGAAATTTAAGGATCATAAAGAAGTTCTTTGTCTTTTATTAAAGTTGGTCCCATCTCTTACTTTTTTTTTTTTTTTTAACAAAATGCTATAACTTTATTTCGTAAAATTAGATATTAATTTAACGTAGAAACATTTAACGGCTCATAAGATAATTGTAGTGACCTAATTGTACACTATGCAAACTAGAGAAACGAAAATGTAAAATAAAAATAAAAATGGAAATGAAGAGAAGGGTTGAAAGTTGAAACCATGCAATGGAAAAGCCATCCACCCTTTCTACTCACGGTCAAGTGTCACCCAAAGAAAGAAGGACAAGGAGGATGTATACGTGGCTTGCAAAGAAGCCACCAACGCGTCACCCTATTTTCCAATTAATATATATATATATATATATATATATATATATATATATATATATATATATATATATATATATGTATATGTGTGTGTATATATATATATATAAATAAAATAAGCGCGTGTCCTCCACGCCTGTTTCCTTCATCTTCTTCTCACTTACCTTAAAGCTGCCCTAAAGCCACGCTCTATAAAGAAATTACAACGTGACGATGACGATGACGGTGACGGCGTTATAGGCATTGGCATTTTGAGCTAGAAGAAAGAAAACAAAAATGGGCCAGGCATTTCGTCGAGCATCTGGAAGAATCAGAGCGCCACCTGACCCACCTCCAAGTAGGGTCACTGATCGGAGGCCGCCGGTGACCTCCACTGAAAAGTTGGAGATATCAAGGATCACAACCACCAATCAGAACAGTCGTGGCTCTGGTAGATTATCAATTCGTATTGCTGCTTCTTTTAAGAGATTTTTATGATAATATATTGGTTCATTCCATGAGAAAATAGCACAGATTCCGCTATATACTAGGTTTTTATCCTGAAGAGAAAATGCATGAGAACTTTTGGGCTATCGAGATATCAAGGACCACCACTTCATATGTATTGGCATTCATTTTCTTGGAGTGTTTTAATTTATTGCTATCTTCCCCTTTTGTATGTTTGATGCTATCGACTGCTTTGCTGTAAAGGCATGAAAGAAACTGTTGTAATAACAACAGGGAAATCAGTTTGTGATTTTGTTGTTGAAATAACTGGCTAAATTTGAGACTGAATTGGATACGTGATCAAATTTGTGATTTAATTCTTGATCCCTTCTTCCGAATTATTGATAATAGTGGCTTGCTAAAGACTATCTGCTTGACCAATTCTGTCAATTTGATCGGATTCAGCACATACCATGAGAGCAGGGATTCATATGTGCGGTGTATGTTCTGTAAGAAATATATTACAACTGACCACTCATGTGATCTTTTCAATGGGTACAAGCATATTGTGATTCGTTTATGATCTTGGCCTTAACTTGGTAGTGTAAATTGGTTGGTAATGATAATTGACCAACTTTCAGATTTTACAAAATGATCTATGTCGTGCTCTGGATATTGAGTTAGTATTTGTAAGGTCTTCTGAACATTCTTTTTTGTGAGACTACATGTTTGTGGGATGCAATTCTTAGGAATGGAAATTACTAACTTCATATCTCCACCTTTTGTGATTTTTCCACTCCTCACTGAAGATGGTGCTCCAAGAATTAATCCTGACAATGTCCTTGATCAACGAGATACTCAGTATGATGCAATGCTTAGTCAAATGGTGGGTAGAATTAAATCGAAGCCTGGAGGGAAGCTCGAAACTGGTGAGGTGAGTTACTGGGATTCATTCCTGCTGTTTGTTAACTTTTTTTCACTTAACTCTTGGTTAATGTGTCATCATTCAACTTTACTGCTATATATTGATTATAGATGTGCCAGAAACTTTGTCAAACCTCCTTGTTGCAATGTGCATTAACATGGTGCTGGATTGACACTAATCAAAAGAAAAGGAGAAGAATAAGAAAAATCTATTCATTTATGATTTCCTTGAAGTACTCAGATAAAGACTTGCTTAATTTTAATGTCAGAGAGAATGCTTGTTTGAAGTGAAAAAAAAATGGTTTAGAGAAAAAAACTTTGAAGAAAATCATTAGGTGTACTTCAATAAAGCCTCACGACTGAGAACACATTTGCATGTTTAACAAGTGATTCCACTTCGTATTTACACCTCTGACTTTTTTTAGTTAAAATCTTGACTGTTGCTCTGGTGATTGGTGATGCATTTAGTTGTCTGCTGTGATCCTCTTGCAATGGTGTCAAATAGATGACTGTCATTGAGATTTGCTTGGATAAACAAATTCTGGATTTCTCCTTGCATATCTGAATGCTGATATTCTTCTCAAAGTTTTGTAATAATCCACTTTGGGGATTGTAGTGGTACATGCTAGTCACTGAAACACCTTTACTGTTTTCCTTCCCATTTCTCTTAGAATGATCTTATAACTTAATAGATTAGAGAAAACTGAACCTGAAAATTATTTGCCTCAGCATGTTTCTCTTACTTCAGATCATCATCTGTTGAAAAGCTAGTTGGATTTCTTGGCAGGCACCTGTAGTTGAAAGGTACGATAGGCACATGCCAAAGCTGAGAAACACAAAACCTGATTCTGGCAGATATGAAGAAAGGGCTGTTGCTCCAGGAACTCTGAATGTGGCCCAACTGCGCCACATCATTCTCCTGTATCAAGGCAACGCTGATGATCATGAAGGACCTATGAACATCCAACAAATCGCTGAAAAGTTTCGACTTGAAGATGTACAAGTCCAGAGGATTGTGCAGTTCTTATCGCTGCCCCCAGAGAATAACAGCAAACAGAAAAGCAATCGGTGAAAGATTGCAGGTTTTCACCTGCTCTTCAGCGCCAGATATTCTACTGAATAAGAATAGATGCCGGAATTTCATGTCCTTCATTATAGAGCAAATCAGCAAATATAACTATTTATTGACCGTTGTAAACAAATTTTTGTACAATAATATGTTTTGTTGAGTATGTCATCAGCAATTTTTGCCGGTAAATCTGATACTGACCTCCAATTGACACTATTTTTTGTTTGGATAAAGAGTTGGGATCTATTTCCATTCCCCTCGTGCTGAAATATTGTCATTTTACTTTCAATGATGATGAGGTTTATTTATGTAATGCTATGACAGTCCCTGTCATTTCATTGAATTTAAAAAGTACTTAAAATAAATTAATTTTTTATATATTAATATCAAAAATATTTTTTAAAAAATAAAAAATATTATTTTAATATATTTCTAAACAAAAAAAATATATTTCTCATCCATCCATCGACCATTGAATGCACAATCAGTCGAGTGGACCTAATTTGAACAGATGCAAACCCAGATACCAAGGGATGAAATCACCAAGAGAAGGTCCCATATAACATTAAGGAGAAATTATTTGTACTCCTCCCTCTCGCTTCAAAGTAGGATTCATGAATTATTTTCATGATAAATCTTGTGTTTGTACAACTTCTCATATACCAAAAAATTTCTCATCATTCAGACATGAATCCCTGCAACTTCTTACATTCAACAGCCCAACAACCATTCCTTGATTCCCAGGATCTCATTGTTAAAATCCTGCTCCTGTATTTAGGGCAAATGCGATTTGCGTAACCAACAAGAAAGTCATTTTGATTGGCATCCTAATACACCCTAAACCAGCAACAAACAACAGACTTTCTGTGTATGAACAAATTTAGAGATCTAATAACAGTCTGATGATTTCCAGTGATATTAAATAATTCTAAAGCCGCTACAAAAATTGACTGCGCACTCAAAATCTAATCTAATTTTTACTACAAGCATAAATCCAGACTATAAGAATGACTAATCAAAAAATCAACACCACCACCACCTTCTTTGGGGGAGTTCTGAGATTCAAAAAGAATGGGACAGCCGTAAAAAGGAACAGGAAAAAATATTATGTTAATCAAGTCAAAATTGACTCCAGCCAGTCTGATGTAAATTCATAAGCTAAAAATGTTATGGCACCAGCTGGTGCAGCCTTGACAGTTGATGGGACGATGCCTTTATAAAGACCAGCCCAGCCCTCAACCTGCAAAATTCGGCGAAGAGCATCAAACATATTTTTGTAAGCATGATGCTCAACTCGAGCACCGTACCTTGGGTGCCTCTGTAGTCCTTCAATCTGCAGCGGCCAGAAACAACAAATCAAATATCATTGACAGTGCTGGAAGACAAACAGATTGCAAGAATACAACTTGTACTAACTCAAGTCTTTTGACTAGCAAATTGACTTCAAACAAAGAGAATCTTTTAGCAATCAGTATTTAAAACGCAGAATCTACCTGAAACCTTTTCTTGACCACATCAAGAGGATGACAGACAAGTTTGGCACAAGTGCCAGCCGCTAATCCACAGACAAATAGCTGAAAGCTGGAAAGGCTATCATCTGTACTTGTGAAGCTTGTGGTAGATGATCTATGATGGTTCCAAGCCTACAATCAATCCTGTAAAATGTATTACTGTCCAAAACAACTCGGTATGTGTATGTGTGGAAAGCAGGATGAAAAATCCATCAAGTTCATGCAAGACTCGTAACCTTCTCGCAAAATTGGTCTTTTAAGGAAATACTTGTTCTCCAGAAAAGGAAATACATTGCAATGCTTAACCAACTGGCCAGCTGTGAGAAACTAATTTCAGATGTTTATAACCAGCAAATGAAATCTATGATAGAATAGCTTGCCTATTGCCATTAAGTTAGCAGCTTCTTTAATAGAAATGACAAGTTTTAACATGGTAATGCTTTCTTTAAGATAGAAAAACATTCAGTTTGTAAGATTGAAATAACCAATTGTCTCAATCTCTTGTATATCTCCATCAATACCAGAATGGTGAATGGTGATGGTTAAAATCTCAGTTTGTAATGGGTGGATAATGCAAAAGGACCAAATAAGCAATTCTTTTCATATGTTTTGCCAGCACACTATATTGAGTTTTCAACCAAATGCTGATCCAGTTCTTCCATTTCAAAAGAAATTTAATATCCTTTTACAATCTTACCATGGTCCAGTTCTTAGACATTTGACTACAAAAAGAGATTGAATTCTTACCATGGTCCAACGCTTAAATGTATCATACGTGCCAAACTGAAGGCCAGCATAAGGAACAATCTCAACCAGTGTTGGAGATAATCCAGCATATAATCCTCTGAATCCACGTGTTCTGGTAATATCAACAAATGCTGACCTCATTGTTGGATACACCTAAATTAAACTAATCAGTCAAGCAGTAACATGTAATATTATCATTCTTATTGAGTCATCTTATTCCAGCACCACTGATAGTTTCACTAATCAAAATCATCACTAGAAAAATGAAGAGAGCCACATTTGTCTCTTATAAAGCATAAGAATGACACATAATCATGTTCTATACCTTGGGTTCACCCTGTGATGCTAATATGGTTCTTAGAAGATCAAATGGGTATGATCCAACTGTAGCTGTGCACCCTGCTAATGCTCCACTGATGTAGGAGAGGTAGGGACTCAAATGAATATGATCCTCTGCATCATAGTAAGCAATCAGACGATGACAAATAAAAGAGAGATTTTAGTATATGTAATCAGGACATATATTAAACATTATATCACTTCCAGTGCCATATCCTTTTATGGATATGTTTCAAATAACATAGAAACAATGGCCTCCACTACCAGCAGGTATAAAATATATAAATTGACAGTTAGAATCGGGACCATACGATATGTTTCTAAACATACAGTAGAGCATAATACAAGGAGAAGATATTCAGCAAAATTGTGGCAAACCTGTCAGCATCACATAAAGTCATTCTTATGTATTGAACAATTTTGAATCGGTTTTATGCTAGTCTACATGTTGAAGAAATCAAAATAAAATGTGAGGACATATTTGATGTATAAACATCTATTAAATCCATTCACCAATCAAAATAAAGTTTTACTGATCACAGCTAAACATTTAATAGAACACGCATTTCCAGAATAAAGTTACGGATGATATTAATCTGTTATAATTATACCTGCCTTAGATGAACCAGCAGCAAATGTTTTTAATTTGTGCAACACTGCAAATTGTATGGCAGTGTATGGCATAACCATAAGTAAAGCTGGAACATTGCCACGCCAAAAGCCCTACAGCAAGCAACTGTCTTGGATAAAAAGCAGAAAATGGTATATGTCTTGGATAAAAGCAGGAAATGGTATATTGACTTCAAAAATTAGTTTTTGAAAATATCTAGAAGGAACTCCCCCAAGAACAGTATTTGGACATCATGAACATCAGCCAAACACAATGGCATGAGGTGAATGAGCTGTGGTATGTTATATCGGCCATCAAGATCTGTTACTACAAGAAAAGCATGTTTCATTTACCTTCACTACCTGAAGAGCATGAGAACATTAAAAATTACATTCTCAAATTCTGGGCTCAAACCCCCGCTAGTTGCCAAAAATAAAGAAATTGCATTCTCGAAAACATGCAGAGCTTTCTTGATGGAAGAACTAGAACTCAATAATAACATATAAAATTCCTTTATTCAAGGATTATAGCAAAATATCCAGGTGGTGTTTAGAAATGAAAAAAAAAGAAGTCTAAATTTGAAATTCATTCCATCATTTTACTGAAACTAAACCATAAAGTTGTTAAACTGGGACTAAACCACCTGGGTTCAGCAGACCTATTCCTGAAAAGTTCAAATCATAGGCTTAGACTTCTTAATCAACTGCTGTGGACCAGCTTTGAGTTACACAGCGCAAATTAAATCATCCATCCACAAATAATAAACAGAAAGAGGGCATCATACGGGTAAACCTTCCTCTCTAAATATATCCTTTGTTGCTTGCAACATTCCTGTGTACTTTGACGGTGCAGTCATATTCCTGCGAACCAAATCCCATGAAGATGTTGGCTCCAGTTGAACCTGTCATCAAATAGATTACCCAATATTTTTTCTCAGCATCGCAACTTAATACATTTGACTCGAAATACAACCATGCATTTTGAAAGACAAACACGCCACAGGTGTATAAAATAAATTGCACCTCTCCCCTCTTTTTTTATTGCGCAATAGCATGAGCTCTTTTTCATCTAAAGATCAATGTTTCCCATTTCCCGGCCTCCCCCGTGAACTCCAGATTCTTATTAAAGTTGCATATCAATTCCCTTCACATGTACAACAGAACTTCACAGATATAGAAAAGGATAACATATAGATTCATGAACAATTTATTAAGTCTATTAAAAACCCATCTTTGCAAAACAATAAAAATTCAAACTTTATAATTCAGCCATTAAGAAAATTCAAAACTTAACAGAAAAGAAACAAAGAAAGAAAGACCTGGAATCTGATTTTGATGACATCAAGGGGAGATGTAACGGTACGCGAAATACCACCAGCAATAGCACCGGCAGTTGAATCTATTAACGCCCTTTTTAGCTGCCCTGGTGCTGCTGTTGCAGCCTCCTCCCCCTCCATTCTCATTATTACTTGTCACTATCCGCCAAATCCAAACCAAACGCCCCCTTTCCTTTTCTCAAGCTATATCAACAATAATCTAAAGCAAAAACATATAAAAACAACAGCAAATTTAAAACACTACACTAAAAGAAAGAAAGAACTGAAAATGATCCATTGATTTACTTAGATTTTTCACAAGAACTTCTTCGTAAACAGATACCTACCTACCTGCCTGGAAAGGGTAAGAGAGAGGAAGGCAAGGCAACCATTCCTTGGTTTTTCTTTTTCTTTTTCTTTTTCGTTTTCGGGTTAAGTCTAGTGGTAAACGCCGCCTAATTAGATTTACTAGCGGCGACGTGGGAGAGAGAGGGATTTGCGGTTGTAAGCTGTTGTTAGAGGAGAGGCAGAGAAAACGAGGAGACAGATGTCCTAAAATAATTTTAATCATATGTTTTTAGTGTTATTTTTATTCTTTATTTCACAGCAATCTTTGGCAATACAGCTGTTGGTCAGTCCCTCTGTGAGCGTCAATTATGATTTGGTCCTTCTTGGTTAAAAATTCTAGTTAATTTGGTCACAATTAATTTAAATGTTAACTCACATTTTAATTATATTTAAAAAATAAAAGAACTGGGTTCATATAGCGTTGATATCTTAGCCTGTAATTTTAATTTGAAACTATGATGCTGTTTGAAAGTTTGGTTTATATTGTTTTTTAAAGTTTTTTTTGTTTAGAAAAAAAAAATTAGAATGATGTTTTTTTATTTTTAAAAAATTATTTATGACATCAATATTTCAAAATGATCTAAAAACACTAAAAAAAATTTAATTTAAAATAAAAATAAAAATTTCAAAAATGCTTTTTTTGAATTAAGTTTTTTTTTTTTAAATTAATTTTTTTAGTATTTTTAGATCATTTTGATGTGTTGATTTCAAGAATATTTTTTTGAAATATCATTTTATATATTTCTGAATAAAAAACACTTTAAAAACAACATCAATTATACTCTTAAACAATGAAATTAATATAATTTTGGGATAATAAAGATAAGTAACCTTCCAGAGATGCATGAAAAGCAGGAACTTCCTGCTTTTTACAAAAATGAGTTTGGCTCACTTTTTACGATGCGGCCCACAGCTGATTGCCAGCTTTTCAGCCATTACCAAACGCTCAATTCATAGTTTTTTTTCAACCGCTCTCAACTGGAAGTGTTGCCACACTCCCAAACGCCATTGTCTAGACGGTGGGAGGAGGTTTTTTTTTAATTAAATATGAAAATGGTTAAATATGTAACTAAATATTTTGTATTTTTAATTTATGTTTCTTTATTATTTTTATCTAAGAAGTTATTTGTTCTATTCATAATAGCAAAAAAATCTAGTTTCTATAAATACATATTAAATATAAAAATATTTATAGATAAATCGTAGTAATCTATTTGATATATTATAAAGAAACAAAATAACTACTATTTAAAAAAGATGAACTAAGAAATTTGAAAATTAAAGAGAGAGGATATTAATATAAATTTAAATAAAAAAACAAATGCATAATAAAAATAAAGAGAACATTAATTATTTTTTAAATAATAATAATAAGGAGATCATGTGCATAACCCAAATGCTTAACTTTAAGAAAATAGCTTATGGGGACGAATCACTTACTAGCTTGTCTAGAATCTGGTTACCACTATGGTGGCTAAAAAATCTCTTGCGAGAGATTGGTTCCATAACAATCAATTTTTTTAAAGAACTTTTACCCAAAACCACCTAATAATCTTAAAACACCCAAAGTCATTCAAAAGAATTAAATTAATTGAAAACAAATATAAATTCAATCTATCTTTCTCGTCATGTTTAGAGAAAAAATATCACCTTTGATGACCCTTTCTTGAGAATAAGAACTCATCAACATAAAGATATTTACTTTTAGTGATTGGGTTGTGGTCAACTAACAACCTCTTCAGTTTTAGTGTGTTTCTCTCATTTTCTACACTCAAAAATTAAAAAATAAATAAAACAAAATTTTGGATCAAAACAAAAATAATGAAAACTTTGAGATTGGTCACATATTTTCATCGAGTTTTGCATTATGGTCGTCTTACTTTAAACTGTCTTTCTATTACATTTTAAAACTTTCTCTTCTTGTCAAGTCACAAAGCGACTAAATCAAAAGGTAAACAAAATCTAAGAATGAAATTGAAAAAAAGAAAAAGTGTTTTATTGTTTAGAACAAGCTCCATAAGAAAGTCAAATTCTTTTGGTTTCGATAATACGAGCCATAAACCCGCGCTCCGCCGTGGAGATTTTTTTTAATCTAGTTTTAACATATATAATTTCTTGTTTTTGGTTTTTATTCTTTTATTTTTTGGTTTAGTTTCGATCCCCTGATTTTTTTAGTTCTTCTAAGATAGTTTTTAATTTTTTGTTTGTATCTATACACCTCTACTCTTAGTTTAGATTTTTAATTTTTATTATTATTTTTATTTGTATTAAATGTAGCTTGCATTAAAAAACATAATAAATTTAGTTTTGGTGGTGTAAAATGAGAGCGAAACTCTCTCTTATGCATATATAGTTAAACGTGAAATGCTTGAAACATCCCCGCAGGTAACTTTTATGTTTTGTCTTATTTGAGGCTACAACAGTTATTTTACTGTGCACTAAAAATGTGAAATCATTGGGAGACCCCCACTGACAATTCTTGATTTTGTCTTATTTGAGGGTATTATGGTTATTGTACTACGCATAGAAATGAAAAAAAATATGAAAATACCTTTGATACCATGACATTATTTTAAATGTTTTTTCATAATAAAATGAATATATAAAAAACTAATATACATTTTCAGATGTTCTACGACACCACACTCGCTGTCCGAAATGTGCGTGAGTTCAAAAATTGACGGCGGGTCTATAGTACTGTGACAAATTGGTCTTGAGATTAGTCGTGGTGCGCTTAAGCTGGCCCGGAGACCCCAGTTATAAAAAAATATAAGTGCGGTAAAAATACCAGTACACCCTTATAGCCAACTCTTGGATTTTATCTTATAAGGGGTATATACGTACTTATATAACTCGTGGTGTGCTTCAGCTGACTCAGACACCATGGTTATAAAAAAGAGTCCGGGGAATAGTCGTGGTGCACGCAAGCTGCCCTGAACACCCTGGTTATAAAAAAAAATTGGGTCGAGGATTACTCGTGGAGCGCGTAAGATGGCCCAGAGATCCCGGTTATAAGAAAATGTATAAGTTAACAAAAAAAAGTATAAGAAAAAAATAAAAATAAAATAAAATAAATGGGTTCGGGGATTAGTCGTGGTGCGTGCAATCTGGCCTAGACAAACCGGTTACAAAAAAAACAAAAATCAATCCGGGAATTAGTCGTTTGCGCTTAAGCTGGCCCGGAGACCCTGATTATAAAAAAAAATATAAGATAAAAAAGAACAAAAAAAGAAGAAGCTTAAGCTGGCTCGGAGACCCGGTTATAAAAAAACTGTACAAGTGAAAAAAACAAAAAACAAATATAAACGGGAAAGCATTGTAACAATCCATATTGTTTTAAAAAAATCGACCCGGGAATTAGTCGTGGTGCGGTTAAGCTGGCCTGGAGACCCAGTTATAAAAAAATATATAAGTGAAAAAAAAAACAAAAAAAATAATATAAGCGGGAAAGCATTGTAGCAATCCATATTTTTTTTATAAAAAAATCAGCCTTGGAATTAGTCGTGGTGCACTTAAGCTGACCTGGAGACCCCGATTATAAAAAAAAATGTGTAAAAAAAGTATCAGAAAAAAACAGGGAATAAAAAAAATGTACCAGTAGGAAAGCACTATAGCAAAAAAAAAGTAGGTTTGGGGATTAGTCGTGGTGCGCTTAAGCTGGCCCGGACACCAAAGTTATAAGAAAAATGTATAAGTGGGGAAAAAATAAAATAAAATAAAAAAATATATGGGAAAGCACTGTAGCAAGCTAGAGTGTTTTGTGAGGAGATGAAAGCTGGTCAGGATACCCCAGTTATAAGAAAAAAGGTGAGTCCGGGTATTAGTCATGGTGCCTGTAACCTCGCCTGGACACTCCAGTTATAAAAAAAAATTGGGTCCGGGTATTATCATCGTGCTCTTAAGCTGGCCTGGATGCCCAGGTTATAAAAAAGAAAACAAAAAAATGTGTAAGTGGGAAAAAAAGTATAACCGAGGAAAAAAATGTTTCAGAAAAAAAAGAAAAAAAACATAACCAGAAAAAAAAAGCATTGTAGGAAAGAAAAAAATGGGTTTGGGATTAGTTGTGATGTGCGTAAGCTGACCTGAATAACCTGGTTATAAAAAATAAAGGTCCGGGGATTAGTCGTGGTGTATTTAAGTTGGCTCGGACACCAATTTGTACAAAAAAAATGTATAAGTGGGGGGGGGGGGGGGGGGGGGGGAATAAAAACAGCAAAAAAAAAGTATAAGTGAGAAAGCATTATAGCAATCCATGTGAGAAGATGAAAGCTAGCCCGAACAACCTGTTTATAAAAAAAAAGGTGAGTACGGGGATTAATCATAGTGCGCGTAAGCTGGCCTCAACACTCAGGTTATCAAAAAAAAAATTGGATCCCAAGATTAGTCGTGGTGCGCTTAAGTGGCCTGGACACCCCGGTTATAAAAAACTAAACAAAAAAAAAATATAAGTGGAACAAAAACATAAAACCAAGAAAACAACATTTAGAAAAAAAAAACATAATCAGAAAAAAAAAACGAAAAAGAAAGAAAAAACACTATAGCGGGAAGCACTATAGCAATCCACAGTGTTATGTGTGGGGAGCTACAGTGATGCGAACTGGCCTAGAAACACCAGCAAGGACCATGGAAGTATGAAAGGCAAGGACCATTGAAGTATCAAAAGGAAACCCTAGTACATTTTATCCATGTACAGAAGGGGTCCAACCCAACTTTATTTGGGTCATGAAGTGAGGAAAGCAAAGGAGCCAAAAGAATCTCACTACAACTTGGAAACATGGGATTGATGAGTTATGTCACGACGATGATTTTTTCGCATTTCGCGCCCCGCCATTCCCTAGATTTAGGGAGACAACGACGCGCAGTGAAATGGGAGGTGTGTTTTATAGTCGCAAAATTATGACTATAATTATTAGGAGTCACCACCTAGTATTACGGTCACTAGAAACCTATTGTGGTACGAGAGTTTGGGTGAGGGGACTTGTTGTGCAAGAGGAAGATACATCACCCTAGTGCACCCTACCTAAGGTAAGCTGCATTGTTGTTTGATAGTTTTTTCTAAGTTAAAAATTTTTATACTGCATTTTCAAATACAAAAACATATTTTTTTGTCTGCGGGTGTACTTTACAATGTAATTTTACATCACAGTTAAAACTCTCTTTTTATATATCTACGGATGTACTTTACAATGTAATTTTATACCGTAGTAAAAAAAATATTTTTATTCGCCGATGTACTTTATAATGTAATTTTACATCGCAATAAAAGAAAATCTTTTTTAGTATCTCCAGGTGTACTTTACAATGTAATTTTACACTGAGATAACTACAACAAAAATAATTTTTAATTTTTTTGATATTTTGGCCAAATTCCAACAGATAATCATAAACTAGTTACGATATCCAATTTTTGTTTTAAAATATGAGAAAGATGCAACATATTTTTTTTACAAAAAATATACATGGAAAAATCTTGGAATTCGACCGTATGCTCAAAAATAACGCATTTTTTTGTATTTTTTTAATAATATTTTTTTTGTATTTTTTCAAAAATAAAAAATAAAAATTTTGGACTGGGCCTAACCCACCTAAGGGGCCAACTATGGTAGACTTAGCCTGTGGGGCTGGCCCGACCCAACCAACTAGGCTGGCCCGAGAGCAGTCCAGCCCGTCCCAAACAAATTTCACGCTGCATGAATTAATTCATGCACGTGAACAGTAAAATGGTGGTCGCCTGACCACCACGAGAGGCTCACCTGTCACTGCTGCCGGATGGAGGAGACCGTGGTGGTTGTCCCTGTGGTGGCGTCGTCGAAAATGGCGGCATGTGGGGGCCGGAATAAGGGCTGGAAGCTGGCTGTTCTGCTGCTTGCCTCGCCCCTGCTGCTTCGTGCTGCTGCTTTTGCGAAGGTCACCGGAGTTGGAGAAGAAGGTTGGGTGGTGGCTGGAGACGGAGCTGAGGAGGAGCTTCTGGCGTGGTGGTCGACGGGAGCTGGAGCCGCAACTGTTTTTTTTAGAGAGAGAAATCCATGTCGAGGAGAGAGAGAGCTACCTGTAGAGAAAGAGAGAGATGGCCGCTGGGCGCTTGCTGTTGCCGTCGGTGAGGGGGTGCTGCTGTCGCCGGAGCTGGGGAAGATGGAAGGGTGCCTGTCGCGTGAAGTCACGACGTCGTCCCTGTCATGTGCATCCTCTATGTGTGATTGTCCCTCACTTAAATTTCTTTTTCCCCGTTACGTAAATTTTCCTAGTGTTATTTTGTTCTCCTCCTGCTAACCGTGGTCCCCTCCAGTGTCAAATTTGTTTGCCCTTTTGTGTCTTTTCTCCTCAGTTTTCTTTAGTTTTGAACCCCCGTGACAATCCCTTCATGTCAAAATTTTCCTCTCTGTTTTAATCAGCCCCCAGTCTTCCCCCCCCCCCGTTTCAAAGTTTTTTTCTCCTATTTATAGTAGGCGAAGAAGGTAAGGTGCATCATGGGGTTGATGTCTAGGAATGAGGTGTTGTGTGTTGCAGAGGGATAGTGGGCATGGTTAAGCATGGCTGTCGGCATGGTGCAATATGGTGTTTCTTTTAATAATATAAAATAGACTGATAAAAATGGATGATTACAAAAAGAGTTTTTTGACGAGAAGAACGATGTTTTTATCTTCAATTTTGGCTTCCAATTTCACCCAAAAAGTTTCATCATCGAAAATTCTGATCCTCTCAATTTAACCCAAATTAGGCTTCCAAACTTAATTTCTCGCCAATTAAGCCCTTAATAAAATTAATTTGACTTATTTAAAGTATAATTAAGCCCTTGCGCTTAATTAAATCCCTCAATTGGGCTCACAAATAATTTTGAAACATAATTACACTTTAAATTGGTCGACGATTAAATCAGATTTATGTCTTTCAACTTAAGTTTTAAGCAGATTGATCCAGTAATAAATTACTTTAGCCTTGAATCTGCATTTCATTTTCCTTCATTTCTGGGCAAAAAAGAGGTACGACTGGGCTCTCGAAAACGTCTAAAATTTCCACCTTGATTTTTCTGCCGACACTAGCCCCTTTTAATTTATTTTTGTTATTTTTGGGTAGATTTTGGGGAATAACCCAGAAATTGGGTTATGACAGGTTGGATGGAAGGCAATAAATAAACCTTATGGGCTTTATTTAATTTTCTTAGCTACAACACAAGGCTTGTTTGGGCCTATTTGGGCTTAGTTAATACTTTGTTTTCTGCTAGGATCCAAGGCTTCTTTGGATTAAGTCATGGGCTTTCCAACTTAGGGTTTTGGGTCAGTTTTGAGTTGACATCTTTTAAGTCCACATAAAAGATTCATTAAGGTTACTTTTCCAAGAACTATTTATACTCATGTAACCTAAATTTTGGCAGCCATTGATGAATATTAATTTTGAACTTTTCAGTTTTATGTGTGAGAGTGATTCTTGCATTCTTTAGTTCTTGAATGAACTAAATCTGACTTATCAAAGATTATCTGGCTTCGTGGCGTCATTGTAGTCATTCCAATAGTGTTGGTGCCTTGGGGCAGGTTTCCATTGTGTCACACTCCTATCAGACCTATTTCGGCGTTCCGGGATCAGATCTCATTCTTGGATGTGGGTTGCGTGATCACGAGGTTCACATAAGTGCTTTCCCCACACCATTTATATGGATAATTATACATATAAATGGTGTGGGGAAAGCACTGTAGCTCCCCACACATTTCATCGTGGATTCTTACAATGCTTTCCCTTGTATTTTTTTTTTAAACCTCGATCATTTTTTTGTTTGTTTTATAATTGGAGTGTTCAGGTCAACTCACAAGCATCACTATTGATCTCCGAACCCACTTTTTTTTTTTTACATTTTTCCTGTTTATTTTTTTTCCACGAATACTATTTGTATATAAATGGGGTGTTCGAGCCATCTTACACGCACCACGACCAATCCCCGAACCTACTTTTTTATAAACAGTGTGGGGATAACACTCCCCTCACATTTTACTGTGGATTGCTATAGTGCTTTCCATTGCACTTTTTTTTTAATCGAGATCCTTTTTGTTTTTGGTTATTTTTTTATAACGGGGTGTTCGGGCCAGCTCACGTGCACCACTACTGATCTCCAGACCCATTTTTTTACATTTTTTCCTGTTTATTTTTTCCCACTTATACATTTTTTTTTAAAACCAGGGTATCTAGGTCAGCTTACGCACACCATGATTTTTTTCCCACGTATACAATTTTGTTTTATAACTGGGGTGTTCGGGCCAGCTTACACGCACCATGACTAATCCTCAGACCCACTTTTTTTTACATATTTTTCCTGTTTTTTCCCACTTATACATTTTATTTTTGATAACCGGGGTGTCTGGGTTAGATTATGCGCACCATAACTAATTATTGTACCCACTTTTTTTTAATTGCTACAATGCTTTCCCACTTATGCTTTTTTTCCCTGAAAAATGGGATGTTCGGACCAGCTTACACGCACCAAGACTAATCCTCGAACCCACTTTTTTTTATATTTTTTTTCTGTTTTTTTCCCACTTATACATTTTTTTGTTTCTTTTGATAACCAAGGTGTCTAGGCCAGCTTACGCGCACCACGACTAATCTCCAAACCCATTTTTTTTTTACATTTTCTTTTCTTTTTTTTCCCACTTATACATTTTTTTAGTATTTTTTATAACCGGGGTGTTCAGGCTAGCTTACACGCAACATGATTTTTTTTCTACTTATAATTTTTTTTCTACTTATAATTTCTTTATAACCAGGTTGTCCAGGCCAGCTTACACGCACCACAACTAATCTTCCGACCCACTTTTTTTATTTGTTTTCTATTTCTTTCTCCTTATATATTTTTTTTGTTTTTTTATAACCGGGGTGTCCAAGCTAGCTTACGCACACCATGACTAATCCCCGGACCCACTTTGTTTTTGAAATGGTATGGGAAAAGCATCGTAGTTGTCCTCGCAAAACACTGTGGATTGCTACAATGTGGATTACTACTCTCTGTATTATACACATAAACGGTGTGGGGAAAGCGTTGTAGCTCCCCACACATTTCACTGTGGATTGCTACAATGTTTTCCCTTGAAATTTTTTTAACCGAGATCTTTTTTTTGATTTTTTTTATAATCGGGGTGTTCAGGTCAGCTCACGTGCACCACTACTGATCTCTGGACCCACTTTTTTTACATTTTGTTCATGTGTTATTTTTTCCCACTTATACATTTTTTTGGTTTTTTTTTTATAACCGGGGTATCTAGGTCAGCTTACGCGCATCTGATTTTATTCCCACATATACATTTTTTTCGATAACTGGGCCAGCTTACACACATCACGACTAATCCCCGGACCCTTTTTTTTTTACATTTTGTTTCCTGTTTTTTTCCCACTTATACATTTTATTTTTGATAACCGAGGTGTTCGGGTCAGTTTATGCACACCACAACTATTTACCGAAACCACTTTTTTTTAATCGCTACAATGCTTTCCTACTTATGTTTTTTTTTTGATAATTAGGGTGTTCGGGCCAGCTTACGCGATGGTGTGGGGAAAGCACTGTAGCTCTCATTGCAGAACACTATGGATTGCTATCATGCTTTCCCGCTTATACATTTTCGTTTTTGTTTTTTCTCCACTTATACATTTTTTTTGTTTTTTTTATAATCAGGGTGTTCGGGTCAACTTACACACACCACGACTAATCCCCGAAACTTTTTTTTTATAATCGGGGTGTCCGAACCAGCTTAGGCGAACCACAACTAATGCATGGACCCACTGAACACCTTGCAAGCCCAGTAGACAGGTAATGTATTGCGGGGGTGACAAACATGTACAGAGAGAATCGAATTCGGGTGCAGAGAAAAGGAACAAGTCCCTTCCCACTTATACATTTATACATGACAATTGTTATGTTTTAAAAAATATGCACATATTAGAAATTTGTCAATTGCATTCTGCTTTTTGCATGAGTCATGTTTAGAAGCGTTATTTATATTGTTTTTTAAATTGTTCTTTATATATATATAAAGCTAAAGGAGATCAAGGTTTTGCACAGTAAAATCACTATGTGTTTAGACACATATTATTATGGATTGCAATGATGAAATTACTCTTTTACCTCTCAGTGAACAATGATTTTAGCTATGAGTTTAGGGGTATTTTATATTTTTAATGTTTTTGGGTACATTAAAATAACCATAATATCCTCTAATAAGACAAAAATCAACAGTTAAATCTAGGATTGTTAAGGATATTGCACATGTTTTTTTTTTTTTTTTTATAATATACAAATACAAAATAACCTTCGTATACATGCATAAGAGAGAGTTTCACTCTCATTTTACACCATCAAAGTTGAACTTACTATGTTTTTTAACGCAAGCTACATTTAATAAAAATAAAAATATTAAATCTAAACTAAGAGCAGAGATGTATAAATACAAACAAAAAATTAAGAACTATCTCAGAAAGACCGAAAAAATCAAGGAATCAAAACTAAACCAAAAAATCAAAAAATCAAAATCAAAATAAAAAATAAAAAATTATATATGTTAAAACTAGACAAAAAAAATTAATCTCAACAGTGAAACGCGAGTTTATGGCTCGTAGTGTATAGAATCCGATGTGTTCCTAGCTAGGTGAATTTGTGTGTTGGTGGGTTAAATTAGTTTATTTCTTCTCATAACTTTATTTCATTTTTCTTTTTAAATTAAACAACTAATTTCTTTCATTGAAGAAAAATAAAACTCAATTAGGTATAAGCTCTAAATTAGCGAATCACTAAATTACTAGGTTGGACCGAGTTAACACTAGATTTAGTTAACCAAATTAAAAATATATTAGTTTTTTATTTCAAAAAATAACACTTTTCTGTTTTTTCTACTTTTTTTTTATAATTAATCCAGATTAAGATCTTGTTTGACACGGTTTGATACTGCATTTCAAAAATATTTTTGAAAAAGTTTGAATTTTTTTATTTCTTACTTTAAAGTATTTTTTTTAGTATCTTTAAATCATTTTCATGTGCTGATATCAAAAATAATTTTAAAAAATAACATTTTAATATATTTTTGAACAAAAAATATTTTCAAAAATAATCACTGAAATGTAATCTCTCGAAGTTGAGTCTTTTGCTGAGGCAGATTTAGTAGCAACTTTTGATTTGTCTCAACTGAAAACATTCTAGATAAATAAATTGAAGACCGGCCACTTTTCATTTCATAACTAATGCCTTCGAAATTTCCAAGTCACAGCAGATAAAAATCCATGGGATCAACCCTAAAATAGAGAAGTTAAAATAAAGTCAATGTGCGTGACGACTAAAAAAAAACTTTGATTATAAAAAAGAATAAGAGAATCTGACAGTCATTAACCATGGTCAATAATTCATCAGATCAAACTTCTATCTGTATCTAACCATGGTTAATCGGTCTCATGAGAAGCCATCTCATAACCCATAAACCACGAGGGTTGACTTCAGTGGCCCCTGTTTTGCACGCATATTTTGAACACATCTCCACCTCCGGAGATTACCAATTCAATTGCAAATTGCAACAGAGCTCACCGAACTCCATCTCTCTCTCTGACTGTCTCAATGGGTGAAAGAACCTTAGAGATCAATGTGATCTCTGCCAGAAGTCTCAAAGATGTCAATTATATCTCAAAAATGGATGTCTATGCTGTTGTTTCAATCTCTGGTGATGACGCGAAGCAAAAGCCAAACCAAAAAACCAAAACCCCGATAGATAGAGAAGGTGGCAAAAATCCCACTTGGAACTTCCCTATGAAATTCGGTATTCCTGAAACCCCACTTGCAGAAAACCGTCTAAATCTTGTTATCAAGCTTAAATGTGAGCGTGCTTTAGGAGATAAGGATGTTGGTGAAGTCAACGTGCCAGTAAAGGAGCTTTCGGATTCAGCTGGCGATGGTAAATCCATGAAGTTTGTTAGTTATCAGGTAAGGAAACCGTCGGGGAAACCTAAAGGTGAGGTTAGCTTTTCTTTCAAGTTTAGTGAGATTGAGAAAGTAGCGGTGCCTGAAGAATCAGCAGCAGCAGCGAAGGCTACTAATTCTAGTAGTCAACCTGTCACTGCATATGCCGATGCGCCTGTTGTTGGGTCTAGTTCTGTTCCTTATGCTGAACATCCACCGGTTCCACCTGGGTATGGATATCCACCTCCACCGCCATATGGCGGATACCCGCCGCCTCCTCAACCTGGTTATGGTTACCCGCCACCTCCTCAACCGGGCTATGGTTACCCGCCTCCTCCTCAACCGGGCTATGGTTACCCGCCACCTCCTCAACCGGGCTATGGTTACCCACCACCACCTGGGTATGGATATCAGACTGCTCAAGGGGGATATGGGTACCCGCCACCAGTGCAAGGGAAGCAGCCACAAAAGAAGAGTAAATTTGGAATGGGCTTAGGGGCTGGATTGCTAGGAGGAGCCGTTGGTGGGCTTTTGATTGGAGATATGGTGTCCGATGCGGCATCTTACGACGCAGGATTTGATGGTGGCGGTGGTTTTGATTTTTGATATATATTTTATTTTTATTTCTTTCGGACTTGTGTTCATGGGATGGTGATGGTTGGTGTGGAAATGGTGGCTTTTGACTTGTCAGATCCTTGATCTTTGTCCTCTTTTGTTGGGCCAGGAACACTAGTATACGATATTATGCCACTTCACTCATTAAAAAGTAGGCTTTTGAGTTGTATGTTTGACATCATCCTCTACTCTATGCAATGTAATGCTCTACAAAGTTTCATTACAGTTCGTGCAAAGTAATTTCATGTTCTTTATTTTGCTCTATCAAGTCCCCATTTTGGGTTAAGAAGTTAGAACAATACTGAAGAGGCACAGTGGTTGAATCTTTATTGTTGGCCTGGCGTGGAAATCTGGGGTTTGAAGCCTGTGAATCTTCAGTTTTGATATCGTCATGGTGAAAACTGGTTAATTGAGCTTAAATAATTCAATTAATCCGGCAAAACATTAAACCCGAAAGTTGAAAAAAAGAGAGAAAAAAGCGCCAGTCTTGATCTGCTGTTATTTCTGTCTGCTTGAGATAGGCTGGTGATGGTCGAGCATGGTCTTCAATCTGCTGCAGGCATGTTTTGGAAAGTTCTTTGTAAAGATGATGAAAAATACTTTTCTTGCACGTCGCTTTTCCATGGGAGACTGTTTCATTCATGGACGAAATTGATGTGAAATTTCGGAAGAGGAGACAGAGTCAGAGAAATGTCAGACAACCTTCTCTACCAGAGCTTGAATCGGTCCTCGCAGAAAAGTCTTGGTGGGTGGAGATGGAAACTGATACAGATTCTCAACTACTTGATGAATGAGCCGAGCCATACTCTCTCTAGAAGCTAGAAAACAAAATATAGTAACTGTGTGTGATGTCATAACATATAACAACCTGCGGATACAAGGAGGATTGGTGGCCTGTTCAGAGTAAAGGGCTCAGTTGGCTGCAAGTGGTCGGTTTTTCGAAGCTATCTTTGGCAGCAGAAGCCACAAACAAACAGCTGGATTCCTTTTTTTCAATCAATATTCTCAAGTGCACTTGTGAGGGGAAAAAATGGCACTTCACGCTTGGAACTACATCTGTTAGATTAATTTTAATTAATTTAATTCTTTTATTTATTAGTTTTTGTAATTAATTTTAATATATATGACGGCTGGAATAAAGCCCAACATTAAACATTCATATTGTTCATTAAAGTGGCCGTTCACTTTAATGAAACCATATGATCATTCATTGAATAATCATATTGTTTCTATCTATCTATTTATCTATAGACACGATTTTAATACATTACCTTAATCTCTAAGCAAACCAATAACACTATCCTACATAATTTGTTTGCACAAACGTCAGAATCACAAGCCATGTGCAAGTAGTTTGATATTTGTATGAACTGGAATCTACAAATGAGTTGGAATGTATTTCTTTTTTTGTTTTCCAGCTGTAGAAATCTGTAGCAGACTCTGCTTCGTTGATTTTTACTTGGTACCGCACAAACGATAAGTAAATCGAATGAAGCTTCAGTATATACATTATGATTAAATTTATTTTTTTAAGCAATGCTTTCTTGCAAGCTGAGCAGGCATATACAGCCATGGCCGTCAAGATTCTTTGAGCCCGAGCCGGTCGAGACTCGCTATTGGAGTCCATTAGCGACAGCCGTTCTGCGGCTAGATGTGGGATCTGCTCTTTTGAATTCTTTTTTAAATTCTCCGTAGAAATGATCAATCATTCTTAATTTTACTTTGTTAGCAGAATTTATATTTTTTATTGAGATATGTGAGATCTGCAGGTTTTAAATTTAAATAAATATATATTATTTATAAAAAAATAAAATAAACAGAATTTTATACTTGAAATGTAGTTTCTCGCATCCAAAAAACAGTTAGCAGAAATTAAGGGTGTTGACTATAGTTATATGATGGAATATAAGCCATAGCTGAATGGAGATTTATCGTATACTGATTTTGTAGATACCCTATGAAATGATTTTATCAACTAGAATATCAGGGATAGGCTTTAGAGTAGGACCTCATCGCACCATAAAAGCATAATAGCAATAAAATGCTATAACTTTCGATTTAATTTTTTCTAAGAGATTTTCAGGGCTTATTTTTTTTTAAAAAAATTTGCCGAGCTCTGAAAAACTTTCAAATTATATCTGTTTGATTTCATTTCTTCATTTCTTGTTTTATGATATTTTCATATTTTTAGCTATATTTTGATTTTATTTAAGGATTCTGATTTTTCCTAGATTATTAAACTCAATTGGTCCCCTGTAAAACTCCTGGAAGATGCATAACTTATCGAATTAATGCTTTAGAAATAAAATAAAATAAAATAAATTTTTAGATATTTTTGTTTTAACCTTATTTTAACCAATTGCTATTTTTTTTTTGGTTTGCTTCCATCTACACTTAACAGTTTTTAAATTGATCATATTCAACATCGCTGATCATTTTTTTCTTAATACTAAGAAGAGGCTCGATTAAGGACCACTTAGAAGGAGGGCAATGCTCATGCTAATTGAGCGACATGGTTAATTAATTATATATGTAATATTAAAAAAAGCTAAACTACATTGCTTAAATACTTTATTAATATACTTTATTAATAGGCTCAAATTACATTGGATTATAATAGTATAATTATTTTTTTGCTCTTCAATGTATTCAAATTTAACTTTTGGTTTCAGGGGTATTTTTTTTTTTTTTTAGAGACCGGTTGACATTATCTAATTGTTGAAGGGTGTTTTTGTCTTTTTCATTTCAGCCCGTATTCTTTTAATTTTTTGTTAAGGTTGTGTTTTATTCAATTTAGTCCTTAAATTTTAATTTATGTTGGTGATGATTTGAAAATTAATATTTTTTCTTTTTCCTTTTTTTTATTTGTTCTTAAAGTCAAATGATTTTTTTCCAAGCTAACAATATTTATTTTCATTTTGTCATTTATTTTATTTTTTTGTTTACTTTTTTATTAAATTTTTTGAATTTTTATTTTTATTTTTTAGGATAATTTAATGATTTTTATTATTTTAACTATAATAATAATAATAATAATTTTAGATGTTATAATCATAATCATCACCCTAATATAGCAATCCGTTGTGCCAAGATTCTTTCGGTGGTAAGCCCTAAATGTGTTTGCGATCAATCGTCCCAAGTGGAAAATATCTATCAACCTTTTATCTTTCGTGCACCCTGGTTTTTTTTGTTTTTTTTTTTAATTTCAAGGAGTATTTTTATATTATTCTATGTATTAATTAAGATTTTTTAAAACAATCTTAAAATTACACGTTTCACATCAATTTATTTGGTCCCACCCCCTCACGTTTCTTGATCTCTCTTTCCCATGATTGTCAAAATCACAAGCTGACTCGTAAAATTATCGATTTTATGAGCCAACTCATCAAACCTTGTCAATTTGGGTAGAAAAATCGATTTTGATCAAACTCGGTCAAACTCAATCAAAATCAGTCAAAATCATAAAATCGAACCGGATCGGTTCGATTTGATGATCATGCTGCTTCAAAATTTTAAAGCCAATTCATTATACTCTTATATTTATACACAAAATTTTTTGCCTTCTCAATTATTTATCCGATATGGGATAAATTGAGTAAGGAAATATTTGAATCTTGCTTGCCTCGGCTGAAGAGTGAAGATTATGGCCGAGGAGTGTAGATTATTTAAACTGAAACAATGCTATTTGTCCATCATTTTCGCTGAACAAATTATATATGTGTGTGTGTGTGTGTGTGTGTGTGTGTGTGTGTGTATTAAAAAACAATTATAAAAAAAATATATTATAAAAAAATAAAAAAATATTATAAAATATATATTATAAAAAAATAAAATTGTTGTGTTGATTTTATAAAAAATAAAAATTATATGTATCATGGAATCACTCTTGAAAATCAGTAATATTAACTTTAAAATTTATACTTAAAATTTTTATTTTTTACTTTTTACTTTTTACTTTAAATTAAAATTTTTTAATGTTTCTAAATTATTTTCATGTCCTGATGTCGAAATAATTTGTTGGAGTTGGAGCTAGTACTAGTAATATCGGTGTTGGTATGAGTATTAGTATTGATAATCCTTTCAATAATAATATTTTTGATGAATGTATTAAAATTAACGAGGAAAATGACGGTCATGAGACTGATTTTAATTTATATAGCACATCAACAAAATATTTATTTTAAATTTGTTAGTTTTTACCTAATGAAATTCTATGGACAAATTTTTTTGTAATGTATTTTTAAGTTATGCTGAATTATATATGAACCTTAACTAATGAAATTTTATGGCCATATTTATATAGTATTGTATTCGGAAATATTTTACTTACGATTTTATGATTTTTCTACCTACACGATTTTAGCTGTGATTTTACGATTTTTTTACAGAAAAATTCATATACAATTTTACGATCCGATTTTACAATCCAATTTTCCGAAACTCTTTCCATATCGTGTCAAAATCATGATTTTACTATTTTGACAACCATGATCTTTTCGTCGCCTGAAACCATTCCCAAGCTTTTGAAAGGACATTATTCTTCTGTATTCACACGAGCATCCCTCCCTCCTTTCCACATATGAAAATTTTATTCCATGACCATTCAACTTCTTCATCTTTTCTCAAAAACTAGAGTTCCACTGATTTACAAAATATGAGGGAGAGAAAGACTCCTCATTTATGGATTTGAACTCACGTTTCAAGTGATTTTGCAGGAACTAATCGCCCTTCCTTACTAGTTTCATTCAATCGGAGAGACTCCACCCACCTCCATGTACCCTCTAGCCTTTCTCCCAATCCATCCCGTGATCTTCTTGAGAGGAAAAACACTAGAGTGAAAATGGATTCTAAATCTTAATTTCCGAGGCATTCGGTTTTACCATCTATAGCATCTTCTTCTCTTCATGACAAACCTGAAACACATTGTGATTAGGGATATGCAAGTAACTGCTAATTACATTACTCCAAGGAAATCACCCTTTTTAGATTTTCATTTTAAAGTACAGTTTCCGTGATCAATTCACCATACCCTCGAACATCCTTTTTCTTCTTTAAATGTGATGCCCAGATAAGAATATTGGGGGTGCTGATCTTGATATTCGTTAAAAATAGAAACTTTGTGAAGTCTTTTAATATTAGGGTTCTCTAGAATACAACGTCCCGGTCCGTAAATCACTCTCTCTCTCCGGAACAAAACGAAGATTCCCATAGTGAGGGGTAAATGAAAGGCTTGGATAAGGAAATGTGAAGGATTCTTCTCAATCCGATAAAATGGTCCATATTAAATTGATGTTACATATGTCCCAAAAGAAAACCCTGACCGAGAGTTTTTGTTTATTTTTATACTTCTTTCTAAATGATTTTTAAATTTTCCGTAATGTTTTTTTAGATATTTCTCAATACCTTAAATGAGTTGATGTTAATATATGTATAAAAATATATAACGCAAATTGGCTCTATAAATACCTTACTATCCCATGACCACCTCCATCCCAAACCCTTATTGTACACACTCGCATATACTGAAATACATCCATCCACCTTTATCCGCAGCAGCATCGGAAAATGTCTGGTGTTTGGGTTTTCAAGAATGGCGTGGTTCGGCTGGTGGAGAATCCAGGAGCTGAATCAGTAGATGGAAGTCGGCAAGGGTCAAGTAGTAGGCGAAAAGTGCTGGTTCACACTCCAAGCAACGAGGTTATAACATGCTATGCTGTTCTTGAACGAAAGCTATCTTCACTCGGGTGGGAAAGGTACTACGATGACCCGGATCTCCTGCAATTCCACATAAGATCCACCATCCATCTCATCTCTCTCCCTAAGGATTTTAACAAGTTCAAGTCCACGCACATGTATGATATTGTCGTCAAAAACCGCAACATGTTTGAAGTGAGGGATATGTAGGGCGTCAAGTACTCCTGCACAGTCCTTAATTTGTGTCTCTTTTTTTTTTTCATTTTTCTTCGTCGATCGTTTGGTTTTGTCTGTGTACTGTTGTATCATGGCTCTTCTGTAATTTGGTGATATATATGAGTGTTTAATTCCTCATCATAAGCTGTGAGTGGAATTAGCTAATGTATTGTACGTAGTTAGGTGTTTGATTATTGAGTGTGTCGACGTCGTGAAGTAAATTATTTTCAGATCCACAATATCTCTTGGGAATGAAAAAAATGACATTGTTTTTTAATTAATTCGTCTTCTAATTTATTTATTTTCCAAGGTCACAGCTCTTCTGTTTTGTACAAGCTAGTATATATGCAAAACAAACCAGCCCCATTTCTATATAAGATCTGTCGGTGACTTCATTTCTAAATATCGTCATGGACAAGTTCGCTGAGCCGCAGATTGAAGGCTTAATGTTATCATATATCTTCTTGGAATGAAATGTAAAATATGGATGCGGTTTTTGCTTTTTCCATGGAAATTATGAGAGAGATGTGAAGGATTTTCAGGATGGAATAATTAGAGGTGGCCCAAGTGAAGCTATAGCCGAAAACTTGTCTTGCTTAATTGCCTTGCAACAACGTATAGTGATGCCATCTCTTTTGGGAGCAAGTGGTGAGGACCATCATCACATCCAATTTGAATGGAAGCTAGTCTCAGTGGAGTTGTAAGCACTAAGAGGAATCCATTCAATTTGGACAAGCTTTCACAAGGAATGACATAAATATGTATCTTAATTATTAGCCACTCCTATCAATTCGAAATGTATAGTAATTAATTTTTACCCTTAGTCTTAGTTTCTTAATAATAAATAGGAAAAAATGACTTTGTATAATTTAGTTAAAAACACAACCTTTAACCTATGATCATATCAAAATCTTATTATTTTTTATTAAAAAAATTAGATTAATCTAGGTTAACTGTTCAAGCTCAACTCGTGACTCGTGCTTTTTTTGTATCAAATTTAATTATAATGATTATTACTCTCATATCTTAATAACACAAAATATATATTAGAGGATAAATTAAGTAAGAACTCCAATTCAAATTATTTTTGTTACAAGTATACAACTCTATTTAACAATCATCTTGTCACAAATGATAGAAAATTTGGTTAGATTAGCTTGAACTAGCCAATTGAATAAATGTTTACTCAAAATAAATGTTTGGCCTCAAAATACAAAAAGGATAATTTTATATATAATTTACAATAGTATATATCACATGTTGCTACCCAATCTTAGATCCCATTTTGAGGTATTTTTGGAAATCTTTAAAAAACAACACAAACCCAACTCTTCGCTGAGTGCTTAGACTAATAATATTTGGTATACGAGCTAACGTATTACCTCCTCAACCCCCTTGTTGCCTTCACGAGGGTAATCACTAGGACAACAAGAGACCTATTTTAGAGATCAAAGTAGCAAACTCATCCTTTGTTGCACATGGATTAGAACCAACCAATGGGGTGTATGCTCCATCCATTTTGTTTTGCATTAAGGCAAACCCTTCTCGAAGCATCTTGAATTTAGAACTTACAAGCGACATAGTGGTTGTCACTTAAGAAATTTTCATTGTAAAGTTTAAGCAAATGCATTTTTATATCTTATTGAAGACATATGATGAGGTCGACACCAAAAAACCTTTTGACAATGGTTGACAAGATGCCTATAGCTAATCAAAGCGTGGTTTTTTAACAATCCAAAAAGTGATTGTGTTATTACACTTCTTTTTATGAAAATGCTAGCAATATCGCACTTAGGGGCATGTTCAGGTCTAATAAATAATGAGAGCAGTAATCATCGCAAATAACCCAAGACAAGCACTTCATTTACATTTGAGTGAAAGACTGACATACTATAAATCTAAATGAGCCATTGAATTATAAAAACAAAAAAGGTTTTGGATAACAAATAAAGGCACCCTATGACAATAGAGCATCAAAAGAGGAGCCTATATTTCAAACCACATAAGGATACATGCATATCATTTAAACCTCAAAAAATATGTACATGTTTTTGAATTCTTTCAAAAAGATCCTCAATGAAATCCAACAAGATTTTAATGAATCAGAGTTGACAAAGAAAGATCCTTGATCTATTATAGCAAGGAATTCAAGTTCAAACTCGTAATTAGGAAACACCAAAAAATTACAACTCTCAAGAATCAAAAGAAGAAATTGAAAGGGATCTATATTTTGAAAGGCATGCATTGCATATGCTTTACTCTCAACTTTGAAATAGTTTGGCATAAGATTCATCAACCAAGAGGAAAGGTAGTAAAAATTGCATGGGTGAACAAAAAATAAGAAATGACAAAGAATGACATCAATGATATGTAATAACTAAGACCAGACATTTGTATTAAAGAGTTTACCTAGGGAGAATATTGTATTTTGGGAAAGTTTTGAAGGATTTTTATCCTAGTTGGTTTCAAAATGGGTAGGCCACCCTTGAAAATAGACCGTTGTTTGAATTTCAAAATGGATAGGCCACCCATGAAATTAGACTAGTGTTTGAATTTCAAAATGGGCAGGTCGCCCATAAAAATAGACTAGTGTTTGAATTTCAAAATTAGCAGGTCACCTGAGAAAATAGACCAATTTTGGAAATGGGGTGGTCGCCTATGAAAATAAACAAGTGTTTGAATTTCAAAATGGGCAAGTTGTTTGAGAAAATAGAACAATTTTCAAAATGAGCAGGTCACCTGAGAAAATAAACTAGTTCTCAAAATCAATAAGTCGCTTAAGAAAAATATACCAGTTTTTAAAGTGGATAGGTTTCCTAAGAAAATAAACTTGTTTTTTAAATGAGTATGTTGCCCGAGAATATAGACTAGTATTTGAAAACGATAGTCACCCGTGAAAACAAACCACTATTTGAATTTTAAAATAGATAGGTCACCCATGAAAATAGACCATTATGTAGGTTTTGTTTAATGGATAGGTCGCTCATCAAAATAGAACAAGGTATGAATTTTTGAAAATAGACTATTTTTTTGAATTTCAAATGGATAGGTCGCTCGAATAGGCAGATCACTTATGATAAAATATCATTTTCTTTTAAAAATTTAAGTCTTTGATGGGTGGATCACCCGACAAATCAGCCAAATACTTCTTTCTTTATAAGCTCACTACATAAAACTTTGATGAAATTTTGCTTCGTAGGCATTGTAAAAAGAAAGTATTTGTTATTACTTTATTTTTTTACCCCATTTTGAAGTATAAAATTTCCAAAAAACTAAAAATAGCAACAAAAAAATAACCCAAAAATATGTTTTTGATGTATTTGCATCACTTTCAACGTCTTTTTCTAAAGAGTTTAAAGCATAAAAAGCATAAAATTTTATCTTTCAACACGTTCAGTTGTTAATTCTTAAGTCAATATTGATGTGGTTCTTTATTTAAAAAAAATCAGGAGATATAAAAAATAAAAAGAAAATAAAAATGATTAAAGGGACTAAATATGGAAAGAAAGAAGTTGAGGGACCAAATTGTTTTAAGTTTACTTGGCTTCCAAGTTTGTTTGAATACCAAGAAATAACAAATTTCTCTATCTATATATAGATACTTACACACACAACAAAGGAAAGGGGGAATAAATAAATAAATAACAAAACAAAACAAAAAACTAAAAATCTCTACACTCTCTCCCACACAAAAAGTTGACCACCAGCCACCCTTTGCCTTCACACCCAAACCACCTCCTTCTCTCCTAGCCATAGCTCACTACCTAAAATCATCACAAACATTAGACCACTGTAACTGAGACCCTTAGTGTTTGTTTATACTGCCATTATAGTTGTTCTTTAAAATATTTTGTATTTAGAAATATATTAAATGATATTTTTATACATTTTAAAAATTATTTTTAATATCAATATATAAAAACACCTAATAAAAAATACAAATAATTTTTTATTTTATTTTTTTCATAATGTTTTTTGAAAAACAGTGTTAAGCAGTAACTTAACCAAACAAACCCATCTCCTCCAAAGCAAATGGACCCACTCCAACCTTTTCCCTATTTCCAGCCACCCCTACCTCATCTTCAACCCAAGCAAAAAGCACAGAAGCCATCGAGAGCCACCAATCAACCTTCAATGTACCTACACAAAATAAAATACACTCTCAAACAACTCCCTCTTTAAAAGCTCCTTCATCGTTGTCGACCAAACCTCTTGCACAACGCTGACCAGACAGAAGCATTTCCTTCATCTCCTCTCATGGTTCTTGTTTACCTCACTAGATATCTCTTCTTAGTTTGATATCTTTAGTTGTCGTAGATGATAGCAGTAAGGGCGACCATTGTGAGTAGTGATTACTAGTTTCCTCACTATAAACCAACTTCAAAATGTAACTAGCCATCATTGGTAGCTTTGAAAACCAGTCAAGCCATGAACACCAGCAACAACAGAAGATTCTTCATCGATCATAGTTGAAACCATTGAAAGATAGAGAAACAGTAGCAAGAATAGGGAGAAGAGTATCAATGACTCACTCGCAATCAATTACTCTCATTCAATTTCATTCAAATTCAAATTTGTAATTACCTAATCTTAGGCACTAGATCAGCATAACTCCTACTTTGTAGAATCTCACACTTGTATTTAAGCACCTGCAATTGTAAAGAAGAAGTGTAATTCAAGCCAATCTTTCATGGTATCAGAGCTTATATGATCTGTATCAACCAAATCACATTTTTTCCCTACATCTGCTCATAAAAATGGCAACACCCACTATCAACCCATCCATCCAAAACACAAATGACAGATGTAATACGCTGATCAATATCAACACAGATGCATAGGCCCTACTCAAACTCAACTCAACTAATTATTTATCATGGAAACTTCAATTCCAGACACTCTTCGTTGGGTATGACCTCCTCAGTTACATTGATGGAACCAAACCTTGCCCACCTGCGACAATAATGCAGTCCAACATAGCAATACTCAATCCTGCTCACCATTTCTAGAGTCGGCAAGATTAGCTTCTTCTTAATGCTATTATTGGTTCAATCACCTCAATATCATACCTTTCATAGCACAAGCTGCAACATCTAAACAAGCCTGTATAATTTTGGCTAACACGTATACCAAACCATCACGTGGTCAAGTCAAACAACTCAAGATCCAACTGAAAAACACAACCAAAGGGTCACTTGGCATCTCTGAATTCATGCAACTCATCAAAACCAGGGCTAATGATCTGGTTGTTCTTGGAGCTCCAATAGACGAAGAAGAGATCACAGACAAGATACTAGAGGGTCTTAATAACGATTACAAAGAGCTTGTCCGTGCAGTTCAAGCACAAGATATGTCTATCACTTTTGAAGAGCTTCATGAGAAACTCCTGAATTTTGAAGCATCTCTCCAAACACAGGTTGGCACCCATTTCCCAGCCTCAGCATATCTCACATACAGGAACAACAATCACCACTAGCATCTTTACCAGTGCAGTCACTCTCACACCAATCCATGACGGCAATCAATCCACCCATCTACCTCACAAACATGATCCCATATTCCCCCTAGAACTCGACCACATCCTAGACCATACCTTGGTCACTGTTAAATCTGCCAAACCCAAGGTCACATTGCCAAGAGATGCCCCTCTTTTTGTCTGGTACCCATTCAACAGAAAACCCACATAGACAACCCTAACACCAGCCCTCCATGGCAACCCAAAGCCAATGTTGCCACCAGTAACATAACCACCCCTTCATGGTTGCTAGACAGTGGGGATGCTCACCATGTCACAGCCGATCTGGATAATCTGTCTCTCCACTCTCTTTATTCAGGCACTGATGATGTAATGATCAGCGATGGCACCACAATTCCAATTACCCACATGGGTTCCACCTCTTTCTCCATCCCTAATACAATTTTTCAGTTGGACGACGTCCTATGTGTCCCCTCAATACATAAAAATCTCATCTCCATCTCCCAATTTTGCAAGTCAAACAGTGTTAAAATTAAACTCTTACATGATTTTTTTTTATGAAGGACTTCAGCACAATGGACATGTTGCTGAGGGGATGCACTAAAGATGGGGTTTATGAGAGGCCATCTAATTTTCCCATGGTAGCCTTTTCCATGATAAAAACCTCTTCTAGTGATTGGCATCACCGGCTTGGCCATCCTGCTCTCTCAATCCTCAAACACATTCTCTCACACCATCAATTCAGGTTCCCCTTTTCCATAGCTTCTAATTTTTCTTATAACGCATTCTTATGCAATAAAAGTCACAAGCTATCATTTTCCACATCTTCCATTGTCTCCAGTCGCCCACTTCAAATTATCTTCTCTGATGTTTGGACCTCTCCTGTTGTATTCACAAATGGCTGCAAATATTACGTAGTTTTCATTGACCACTTTACTAAATATATCTGGTTTTATCCCATTAAAACCAAATCTGAAGTAGATCAGTGTTCATCAAATTCAAAGCCATTATCGAAAATCGTTTCCAGACAAAAATCCAAACCTTATACTTTGACAATGGCAAATAATACATTGCCTTGAAAACCTTTCTCTCCACTTTTGGTATATCCCACCTGACCACTCCACCACATACACCAGAACACAATAGCTTCTCTAAGAGGCAACATCTCCATATTGTTGAAATAAGTCTTGCCTTATTATCCCATGCCTCCCTTCCATCTCCCTATTAGCCCTATACCTTTCCCACTGCAGTCTACCTCATAAATTGAATGCCTAGATCCATAATACAATTCCTCTCCCTTTTTCAAAAAATATTTCACACCACACCCAATTACTCCAAATTAAGGATATTTGTTTGCTAATGCTACCCATGGCTACGCCCTTACACCTCACACAAATTGGAACCCCGATCCAAACCCTGCATATTTCTTGGCTACTCACTCACACAAAGTGCATACTACTGTCTCAATCTAGAAACCTCAAAAATATATACCTCCAGACATGTCAAATTTGTTGAGTCTAAATTCCCATTTACTGACCTCTCCACTACTCCCACGTGTCACTCACCCAACCACTCAAGCACTTGGATTCCACCCCTGCTCCACGTGTTGCCTTCTAACCACCAGCTGGTCACCATTTCCCCATCTGACGTGGCCTTCTCTTTGCAACTCCCATATGCATCTTCCTGTCAGCCACTACACCCGATACTCGCCTAGACCCTTCTCTAGATGACATGGTCCTCTCTCCATAACTCCCATGTGCCTTTTCATTGTCAGCCATTACACCAGATACTCTCTCAGCTCCTCCTCCAGTCTTTATTGCTCAAACAAACCCACAATCAACTACACCCAATTCATCACTACCTGTGACTCAACCACTAGAACCTATGCCACAACCAATACTTAATATCCCCTCTACACAGGTGACCATCACACCACATGATAGTGCTACTGCCTCAACACATACCATGCAAACACAGGCCAAAAATAACATCCACAAACCAATTCAAAAATTAAATCTCCTCACCAGCTCTCCTCACCAAATCATGTTGAACCCACCTCCGTATCCAAAGCTCTCACTCACCCTCACTGGTGAAAGGCCATGTTTGTTGAGTATGATGCCTTAGTATGCAATGGCACATGGGATCTAGTACCACCTGCTGAAACTCAAAATGTCGTAAGTTGTAAGTAGATTTTTCGAATTAAACATAACTCTGGTGGTTCTGTTAACAGGTTTAAGGCACAGCTAGTAGCAAAGGGGTTTCATCAACGACCCAGTGTGAACTTCCTTGACACTTTCAGTTAAGTGGTTAAATCCACTACCATACGAGTTTTTCTTAGCCTTGTTATCTTAAAGAACTAGACATTAAGACAACTAGATGTCAACAATGCTTTTTTTCAAGGCCATCTAGCTCATATAGTTTTCATGCAACAACCACTTGGATTTGTAGATAAGGATCGCCCGTCGTATGTGTGCAAACTACGTAAGGAAATCTATGCCCTTAAGCAAGCATCGAGGGCATGGTATCAGGAGCTTCCCAGTTTTCTTCTTCAACTAGGGTTCATAAATTCACATGCAGACTCATCCTTATTCATACTGAAAATTACTGACCATGTCATCTACATCAGAAATCTTTTATTTTAAATGTTTATGTCGATGACCTTATCATCACAGGGAGACGACACTAGTTTGGTTAATTTGTTCATCATCCAGCTTGCTCATCGATTCTCACTCAAAGACCTTGGCCAGCTATCCTACTTCTTGGGAGTGGAAGTTGTCCACAATAAGCACATCGTCCTCTTCTCTAAAAGAAAATACATTCTTGACGTATTAGCTAAAACAAAGATGACTCAAGCCAAACCCGTACTTACTCCTCTCTTGACAAGCCCTACCTTAGGGCTAAACACCAGAACACCTTTGACGGACCCTACTGAATATCAAACAGTTGTTGACAGCCTATAATATCTCCTCCTCACCAGACCTGATCTTGCATTTGCAGTCAACAAGTTATTCCATTTCATGCATCAACCAACTACAGATCACTAGGCGTTTGTCGAATGCCTATTTCGTTATCTCATTGGCACTATCAATGATGGACTTCAGCTCTATTGTCATTCCTCACTTCACATACATGCATTCTCCGATCATCTCCATAGTGCTGAATCACTTTCCCTAGCTGCCTACTCTGATGCGGATTGAGCAGGTAACAAAGATGACTTCTCATCTACAAGTGCATATATCGTTTACCTTGGTCGTAACCCAGTTTCCTGGAGCTCCAAGAAACAACAAACTGTAGCCGAGCCATCCACTGAAGCCGCATACAGAGTTGTGGCCAATACGGCAGTTGAACTTAATTGACCCACATATCTCCTCACTCATCTTGGCATCCCACTGTCCCAATGCCCAGTCATATATTGTGACAACATTGGTACAACTCAATTGTGTTCAAACCCTATGTTCCACTCTTAGATGAAACATGTTGCAATTGACTTCCACTTCTTTCGGGATCAAGTCCAAAACGACAGTCTTCGAGTAGCTCATGTATCATCAACAAACTAGTTAGCTGATGCACTCACTAAACCTCTTCCACGTGCTCGTTTTCTCAATCTCAAGTCCAAGATTGGTGTTCTCAATCGACCTCCATCTTGAGGGGGCCTATCAATGACTCACCCGCAATCAATTACTCTCATTCAATTTCATTCAAATTCAAATTTGTAATTTTCTAATCTTAGGCACTAGATCAGCATAACTCCTACTTTCTAGGATCTCACACTTGTATTTTAACACCTGCAACTGTAAAGAAGAAGTGTAATTCAAGCAAATTTTTTAAAGAGGACCAAATCTAAAAATGGTCATATCACCTTTCTTAAACCTCTGTTTGCCTCACAAACTAGCTAGCTAAAAAGAAAGAAGAGTTAATGATATACTAATCAGTGGGTCTCCATCTATTCATGTCATTAGAGAGTGACCCTATGCTCCTCCAACCACAACGATGCATGGATCCTTTTGTCGTTAATGTTGGTGGAGCATGATCTTTGCACCAATAATGTTCAAACAACCCTTTCAGCCCTATTGTAGTATACCCTAGGACATTCCAAATGTATTGGAAGGTCGATATATATCTCAAATTATGTTTTAGGAAAAATTAATAAAATTGCAGAATATGAGGAAGGAATGCGTATTATTTTTGTATAATATTTTGATTGTTCAGATATATTGATATTGGTTTGATGTGTTGTGCTCTTAAAATGATTTGATAATTTGTGTTGGATTGTGGGATTTGTTTATAATCTTATAATAATTGGATGCATCAAACATTAAATATTTGATTTGAGGATTATATTTGAAATTTGAATTAAACTCAATAGAATTAATGGTAATTACTTTCGTATAAATATTAGATCTACAAAGAGGCTCATATCTAAAATATCAGTAATTAACCTAAAAATTCTTAGAGTTAACTTAAATATTCACCAATTCTAATTGGCAATATTTTTTTTATCACGATATATGAGTAGTGGAAAAATTATCTGTTTTTCAAGATAGATGAACCTTGTTTGGGTATTTATATTAATTTCTTCAAATAATTTTTTTTGAGGTATATGAGTCCATAACAAGTTAAAAAAAAAAAACAGATTTACTTGTATAAATAAATTATAAGTCATAGATAAACAAAACCACAAAACAACTTACCTCATATTGGATGTGTTAGAGGTGCTAATATATTTCCTAATCACAATCAATCATTTACCCTCATAATCTCTGATAAAATCAATATATTTAAGCTACCTAACAATACTAACCAAACAACTAGATGACAACTTCTAAACACCGTCATATCATTACAAATTCCAGCCCACGCCTTCGTTACAAATTCCAGCCCACGCCCTCGCAAATGAGGTGTTATCGTAGATGCGAGGTGGAGAACAACGTGCAAACTCTCATCTTATGAAACAAAAGATGCCACAAGCACCGAATTCACAATTAGCAGCCATGGATTTTGCAAAAAGTCCTACATTTTTTAAGTCAATTTATTCGTCTGATTCTTTTTTAAAATTATTTGCAGGAATACCGTATTCCATCCATCCTTAATTTCACTGTTCTTCCTTTAATCAGTAACTAATTTGAGATCTTCAATAAATCTATTGAAACAAGGAAAGTGATTTTAACTTCATTCCATTCGTTTCCCTTCTCAAGCTATTCTTGCCACGAGGAATGGATAAAAAGAAGGATAAATTATGTAAAGTAGAAGAATGGAGGTGAAATAAAGAAAGAATAACTTTATATTCATCCAATAAAAAGAAGGATAAATTGTGTAAAGTAGAAGAATGGAGGTGAAATAAAGAAAGAATAACTTAATATTCATCCAAATGTTTGACTAAGAAGGAAGACGACGAGAGTTAATCTATCAAAGTTGAAAGTACAAAAAACTAATAATTTTTTTTGAAAGGATATGAGTCGATCCATTTAAATTGAGAGGACTGGAAATTGTAAATAAGAAAGGATTAAAGAGATCCCTCCATTGCTTTTTCTTATTTTTTACATCCATACCTTTTCAATGACAAATACATTCGATCCCTCCTCTCCTATCTATCCTACTTTCAATTCCTCGTGACAAATACTTTCTTCAGCATGCATACATTTATTAATTTATATACGGCCCAGTGTGTATGAAGACTTTTTTTTTTTTATGCTAGTAAACCTCCAGAAAATGTATTTTTATGGGTCTAGGTGAGTGAGTAAAACCCCAGTTGTCCTAGATTTTTACAAGAAATGCACGTCCTAACTCGAACTCAAGACCTAAACCTACTATATAAATCACAAATTCTTTGTCATTACAACATAGCCCTTGAAAACTATGAAAATAATATAAGTAAATCGTAACGTTGTTTTTCCCCCCTATTTCAGTCTGAAAAGTTTAGGATAGATGGTGTATGGAGTAATCCCACTGTACTCTTATGCGTTAATCCAAAAAAAAAAAAAAAATTAAATTTCTCCTTATGTTTTCTCAAGTCAAATACAATTTGATCGTGTAGATAAATATAACCTAAATTAAACAACCCATTTTCGTCCCATGAACTTTTCTTTCTACTCAAGGTCACGGAAACATTCCCAGCGGAACAAGCGGCTAGCTAGATAGAAAGAAAGAATGCATAGATCCAACGTTTTTGGGTTTTGGCCAAGCCATGCATGAATCCCTCCAAATTGCCGCATGTGCTTTTAAGCTTCAGAGATCTCTGAAACGGCTAAACCCTAATTTACTACAGCCTCACATGCCTTGACAATGAGCCTAGCTAGTAGCTAGCACGACAAACACGTGTGGATAAGGCTCTTATTTTGACTTCCAATGAATTTGGTTTTGATAGCTAGAGCCGTTGTCATGTCAAAGGCCATGCATCAAGGCATACATATCATTGGAGGCAATCTCATTTCATTAGACCGACGTCCCAGAAAAGGAGTCATTTTTCTTTTATAACTAGCAACCATATCCAAACAAACAAACAAAAAAGGTTGTTCCTGAACAGTACTGACCACCTTCCTAAATTATAAGCAAAGCTGAAAGGTAGAAAAAAAAGAAGCAATTCCATGTTTTCTTTTGATCTTGATGATGATACATTTAAGGTGGTTTTGTACCATATTGTTTCCTTATGTTTTCAAAACTTTGTAAATATAAATAAAAAAATTATTTATTTCTGAGTTTTTTTAATTAATTTTCAAAATATGTAATAAAAAATCTAAAAAAACAATAATCAGTTTTTTTTTCAAAACGATTTTTAAAAGTTATGATAATGATGTTTGTTTTATCTCACAAAGTTATTCAAATTAAACAAAATTTTCTTTCTTATGTCTAAAAATTTGAAGACATAAATAGAAAATAGAAATCACAAATTATATTTAAACTACTTAATTAAAAAAGGTGGCTACAAGATGAACTTTGACTACAATATGAACTTTGAGTCCTATATAAGAATATTTGTAAAACCATTGTGTTGTTGTGGTGTTCTGTATTCATTTAAATAGAGTGTACAAAGAAGATAATTAAGGAAGATAATTACAAGAGATAATTACAAATTAAAATCAAATCATATCTCCTAAACTATAGCTTCTGTAATCACGGAGGATTACACAAATCAATTCTTGATTTGCTGTGATTCTCTACACTATATTCCTCTTATTTGCAAGAGTATTAATAAATTGTGAACACCTTATAATAGGGGGATTTAGAGTATGATTAGAAAAAAATAATTAATCATTATGTAGAGTTCTTTGACAGACGTGATAAGGAATTAGACACGTGGAAAAAAAATGAGGATATTAACAAAATGACCTTGTTCAGTTTAATTCACTATCATAATAAATAGTTTTACCAATTGAAATATCCGTAGATAATTTCATGTAATTTTCTTTGGTAATTTTTTTCTCAACGACCACACGAACAAAAAACTATCATCGATAAAACCCTCGTCAATAATTTCCATTCTATCAGTGATTCTCTTGGAATAATATATATTAACTGAATCACCAATGGAATATTCTATCAATATTTCCTGCTCATGATTCTGTCGATATATTCCGCTAGTGATAGTAGTGATTTGAGTAACTACAATCGAACTCTATAAAAAATATCGACGAATAGTTCCATCTATAAAAAAATTTCATGACAACCACACAGACAAAATATTGTCATCGATAAAACCTTCGTCAATAATATCCATTCTGTCGGTAATTCTCTCAAAATTATATATACCGATGGAATCACCAACGAAATATTCTGTCAGTCTTTCCTGCTGGTGATTCCATCAATATATTCCGTTGGTGATAGTGGTGATTTGAGTAATTACTATCGAACTCTATAAAAAATACCGATGAATATGTCCATCTGTAAATTTGTCACTAATATTTTTTTTTGAAAAATAAATTGAAAAATAATTTTGATAAATTTTAATAATATGAAAATAAATTTCAAATCACAATATATTTCAAATTAAATTAAAATATTTGTTACAAATTATTATTTGTTGCACATTCAAAATTCAAATACAATAAATCTAAAACAAGGTGGGAGTAAGGAGGAGGTTGGTTTGGATCGTGGGACATCCTAGTTGTTGAAACAATACGGGTCATTCGCAAATTGTCAGTTGTAAAGTATGTATACCTGATTTCTATCACGTCCCCCGGACAATCCTTCCCCGACCACGCATCCAAATAGAAATCTAGATGGGTTGAAGGATCGTCACTGTAATTCTCCTTCAACTTGCTATTATATGTTTTCTATTATAAAAAAAAATTAAAAGAAAAGGCAAGAAAAAACCCAATGAAACAATAACTTAAGAAAAAAAAAGAATACTAATATACCATGAATTGATGAGAGCAACTATCCACAAACTGTTGTTGCACTCCTTTTTTGTGATATCTACTTTAAATATGTGTCTCAACAAAAAGCTCTATTGGTAATGGATCACGTCTAAGAGTCATAAAAACAATTTTAAACAAAAAATAATGTAATTAAAAAAATATTTACCATCTGTTTTGCATGCAAAACAAACAGCACGGAGCCATCTTGTTAAATGCTTAGACATCACATGCTCAATGTAATCCGCCCATTTGCCTTAATGATGTATGACAAGCTAAATTCTTTTCAGACTGTCACGTTCTTCTAGTTTGAAAGCTCTCTTATTCAAGCATATTTTTTTTTGTTTTTTTCTGCGTCTTATATCAAAAATCACACAACCTATTTATTTTAAAAGAAATGAGAAATACGAATGTCGCTAAAATTACCTATTTGCAATGTAATTCTCCCACACCCTTCTCGCAACATCATCATTATAAATCCATACAATTTATGTGTGGATGTCTGGTTCTTTCATACATCCCTCTCATATTCCATTCATTTATTATTCTATAATTGATTTGAATCTCTTTAAGTTCATTTGAATTTACATCTTTTTATGTCCTTTGAGTTTACAGGTATATATGACATGTGTTTCTTTTTTCATTCCCCCAATGTCTACTTGATGTAGCGAAAGCTTGATCGAGAAAGACCAATGAACAATGATAGAAAACAACCTACTAAAGTTCCGTTGATTTGCTCACAAATACCGGAAGGTTTAGGCTTCAATTTGTGGAATCATGAATAATTCCGAAAATTGGATTGAATTAGAGTAAACTCTGAATTTTATAAATCAAAAACTGACTTGCCAATTCGGCTTACATCAAGATTTAAAGGAAACAATTCAACCCTAATCGTATTCCTTGGAAAGCAAGAAAGACGCCCTAAAAATGGAAATTGACCAAAAGGGTAAACTGAATTTAAAACAAATACTACAGCTAAGGAGAATCCTAATCCTTCCAAAATTGGATTGATTTGAATCCCGCTCCTAATCTTGATCCTTCAAAATTTAAATTGTTGCCGATCTCATCCCCCTAAATGACTAACGCCACTTGGATGGTTTTGAATCCCACTTCTCCAAATAATCCAACGCCAGCTGATCCACTGCTGCATCATTCTCCCCTTGTTGGAAAAAATTCGACCTCGAATTTATAGGGGTATCCTCATCAGATGAATCACCATGGAAAGGCATCAGATGCTTAATATTAAAAACATCATGAGTTCGAATATGGCTGGGAAGTTTCAGGCGATAGGCATTCGGATTAATTTTCTCTACTATTTCTAGTGGACCGACCTTCTTAGCAGCAAGTTTGTGATACTCCCCCACAGCAAACCTGTCCTTTGTGAGGACTGCCCACACAAAATCGCCCACCTCAAACTCCAAGTGACGCCTCTTTTTATCCGCGGCCAGTTTGTATTTCTCCACTGATTGTAATAAATTGTCTTGCACCTGCTTATGAGTCTCCTGTAGGCCTTGAACGAAATCTTCAGCCTTTCCATGAACTCTGGTCTTGCTAGGTAGAGGAATCAGGTCAATGGGACCTCGCGGCACCAGTGAATATACCACCTGAAAAGGACTGAAACCGGTGCTCCTGTTGACGGCATGGTTATGGGCAAATTCGGCTTGGCTCAGCTTCAAATCCCATGATCGCACATTGTCTCCTACCAGACATCTCAGTAAATCTCCAAGTGATCGGTTCACCACTTCCGTCTGCCCATCTGTTTGTGGGTGGTATGCGCTGCTAAAATCCAACCGCGTGTTGACCATCTTCCAAAGGCACCTCCAGAAGTGACTGAGGAATCGAGTGTCCCGGTCTGAAACAATTGACGCCGGTAATCCATGAAGACGGTAAATCTCGCGGAAGAACAACTGGGCTACCTTGACAGCATCAGTAGTTTTTTTACATGGAATGAAATGAACCATCTTGGAAAACCTGTCGACCACCACATAGATGGAATCACATCCTCGTTGGGTTCTGGGCAGTCCCAAAACAAAGTCCATGCTCAAGTCTGTCCAAGGTTGATTAGGGATCGGTAATGGCCTATACAAGCCAGCATTCGTGGCCTTCCCTTTGGAAACTTGGCAGATTTGACAGCGCTCCACATACCTCTCTACTTCCTTGCGAATTGTTGGCCAATAGTATGACGCTTTGACTAATTGAAGAGTCCGATCCCTTCCTACGTGTCCCTCTCCATGTAGTTCCCTGATAATGTGTAGTCTCAAACTGCAATCGGGGATACATAATTGATTTCCCCGGAATAAGAAGCCATCTACCAATACAAATTCTGAATTTCGACCTCCTCGAACGGTAGCCATGATCTCTGAAAAGTGAGGGTCAGAATCAAATAATTCTTGAAAGGAATTAAAACCTGGAACTTGGATAGTCATTGTGGACAACAGGTTGGTTCTTCGACTCAAAGCATCAGCCACTCGGTTTGTAACGCCTGCCTTGTGCTTCAGGACGAACGTGAATTGTTGAAGGTATGCTGACCATGAAGCATGACGTGAAGAAATTTTCTCTTGACTGTGTAGATGTCTCAATGAGTCATGATCGGTGAAGAGGATGAATTCTCGGTGAAATAAGTAATGCCGCCAATGTTTCACTGCTTGTACCACGGCATAGAATTCCATGTCATAGGTGCTATAACGTGCGCGTGATCCTGATAATTTCTCACTGAAATATGCCACCGGTTTTCCACCTTGGCTCAAGACAGCCCCTATTCCCACCTTGGAAGCATCACTATGCAGCTCAAATGGTTGGGAAAAATCTGGCAGAATGAGTATAGGCGCTGTTGTCAATTTCTCTTTGATTTGCCGAAAACCTGCTTCAGCTTCGGTTGTCCACTGAAATTTAGCTCCCTTCATGCATTCAGTGATAGGTGCCATTATGCTACTAAAGTGTGGTATGAACCGACGGTAGAATGAAGCCAAGCCATGGAAACTTCGCACCTCCGTAACTGTTTTGGGTCGTGGCCACTGCCTCACTGCCTCAATTTTGGACTCGTCTACTTGTAGACCCTCTCCAGAAATAATATATCCCAAAAATAACACCCTTAGTGTCATAAAAACACACTTCTTGGCTGCAGCAATAAATTGCTCTCTACGCAACACACTTAATACTTCTCGAATGTGTTCAACATGTAATTCGGGATTTGCACTGTAAATTAAGATATCATCGAAGTAAACCACCACAAACTTACCGATAAACGGTCGGAGGGCTTGGTTCATCACTCTCATAAAGGTGCTAGGTGCGTTTGACAAACCAAATGGCATGACTAGCCATTCATATAATCCCTCTCGCGTTTTGAACGCTGTTTTCCACTCATCCCCAGGTCGAATACGAATCTGATGATACCCACTCTTCAGGTCCAATTTGGTGAACACCTGCGCACCACTCAATTGATCTAACAAATCATCAAGTCTCGGAATGGGAAAGCGATACCTTACTGTGATCTTATTAATTGCGCGACTGTCAACGCACATCCTCCAGGTTCCGTCTTTCTTAGGAATTAGTAACGCGGGAACAGCACATGGACTCAAACTTTCCCGGATATGCCCCTTTGCTTGTAGCTCCTCCACCTGCCGCCGTAATTCTTCATGTTCCGTGGGGCTCATTCTGTAATGTGGTTTGTGCGGCAACATTGCACCGGGTTCCAAGTCGATATGGTGCTGAATATCTCGTAGAGGTGGAAGTCCTTGAGGTAAATCCTCCGGAAACACATCCGCGAATTCTGAAATCAAAGGAGCTGCCTCACTAGGTACCTCCATATCAGCTCGCGTTTCTTTCCCCACTAACACAAATACTGTATCGGCTTCTTTTACTTCCAACTCGAATTTCGCATATGATAACAGGTTAGTATTATCGCCATGCGTTTGAATCTTCTCCGTTGGTTTGCCTGGTAGTAGCACAATTTTCTTGCCATTGAAAACGAATGAATAAGTATTTTTGAACCCATCATGATATACTCTCCTGTCATATTGCCACGGCCTCCCTAGTAATAAATGACATGCATCCATTTCAACCACATCACACCACATTTGATCCTTGTAGTTGGTTCCTATGGAGAACGCCATTAGCGCCCGCTGTGATACCGTAACCTCTCCCCCTTTTTGCAGCCATGAGAGTCTATACGGTTTTGGGTGTTTTTCCGTCTTCACCCCCAATTTTTTTACCGCTTCAACCGACACAATGTTTTCACAACTTCCCCCGTCTATGACAAATCGGCACACCTTACCAAGGATGGTACAAGTAGATTGGAAGATGTTTACAAGTACATCAGTTGGTATCAGAGCCGGGTTCGTTCGGGACGATTTCATCATGCCACCGAGACGACGACAAGCCCAGGTTCCAGTAGACGTAGCCATCGAACGTGACCGTATGACACAATTGGAGCAACAGGTGGAGCAATTGACGGCGCAACTAGCGGCGGCAAGGGCCAACCAAAACCAGTATCAGGCCTTAAATCCTGATACAAGCAGTGATGAAGTAGAAGAGGATCCGCGACCACGTCGTGGACAAAGAGCACCTTTACCTGATGATCGGGCTGAAGACAGGGTTGAAGACTTCAGACGATGGGAGTCAGGGATGCGGACTGAGGTTCCAGAATTCCGTGGAAGCATGCAACCAGAGGAGTTTTTGGAGTGGCTTGGGGTCGCTGAGGACATTCTAGAATTCAAAAGAGTTCCTGCGAATGAGAGAGTGGCATTAGTGGCCACACGGTTTCGGGGAAGAGCCGCAGCTTGGTGGCAGCAAAGTAAACTGGCTAGGAATCGCGCTGGAAAACCCAAGCTTGTTGACTGGGAGAAGATGAAGCGAAAATTGCGAGCGGAATTCCTACCTCATAATTTCGCAAGGTTGATGTACCAGAGGTTGCAGAACCTGCGGCAAGGCATAAGGTCTGTTGATGACTACACAACCGAATTCTATGAATTGTTGGTGCGGAACGATATAGAAGAGTCACAAGACCAATTGGTGTCTCGCTATTGTGGAGGACTGCGGACACAAATTCTAGACATGGTGAATTTGTTTGATCCGGTGACAGTAACCGAAGCACATCAAAGAGCTTTACAATTGGAGAAGACGTTAGCAAGAAAATCTGGGAATGGACCACTGTCAGGCTTTGGAAGTGGATTGAACAACCGAAATAGGACCACTGTGGGCAGCAGTTCAGGTGAGAATTTTGGGGGAAGAACCAACGCTAATAACAGCACCATGCAACGCACCCCCACAATTACCAATCATGCGCCCCGCACAACAGGTGGGTTTCGTTGTTTCGGGTGTGGGGAGACAGGCCACAGGCTGGCCGAGTGCCCAAAGCCGGCAAAAAGGGTCTTATTTATTGACCCGGAAGAATTTAATGAGGAAGATGCGGAGATAGTGGATGAGACGCTGTCAGGAGGGGAGGAGGCAACTGAAGACTTTGTAGATGGTGACACCGGAACAATGTTGATGGTGCGACGCACCTGCTTGGCACCAAGAACGGAAGAGAAGGAGTGGCTGCGAAACAATTCAACCCTAATCGTATTCCTTGGAAAGCAAGAAAGACGCCCTAAAAATGGAAATTGACCAAAAGGGTAAACTGAATTTAAAACAAATACTACAGCTAAGGAGAATCCTAATCCTTCCAAAATTGGATTGATTTGAATCCCGCTCCTAATCTTGATCCTTCAAAATTTAAATTGTTGCCGATCTCATCCCCCTAAATGACTAACGCCACTTGGATGGTTTTGAATCCCACTTCTCCAAATAATCCAACGCCAGCTGATCCACTGCTGCATCACTACTATTGTTGTATATTCTATCAACTCTTTATTGAGTATATTAAATGCTTTTAAATACACAGTTCCATATAAATATATAGTTCCCTAAAATGTTATCAGCACGAATTACTCCTCACTTTTATCTTGAAGAAGATAATCATATTTGGTTTGCTCATAAGTAAAATGTATGATTATCTACTTATATATATATTGATTTCAATACAAATTTAAGTAAATTTCTTCAAATCTTATTCATCCCTATATTTATTATTTTTTAAATTCTGTATTTATATTTTTGCAAATCATAAGTATGCTTTGTGTTTATTAGAGAATTTTGTCCTCTTTGGACTTGCCTCTTTCATTCACATTAGAAATTCTATTGTGTGTTTATAAATTTGGTATATAGGTTAGAAACTTCTGGCTTGTTGGCTACTAGTCCAAAGTAAGGTGAAATACCCTTTGTGTTTGAGGTATACCAATGTCACATACCTTTTTTTATTGATAATTTGATCTTACAAAATTTTCTTATTATTATATATTTGTCAATTTATTTATATTATTATTTTCTACATTTATGTGAAGCATATTTATTTTAAGGGAATAACAATTTTATTCAACATTTAACCAAATGTTTATTCAATACTTATTATTATAAACCAAAATTCTAATTATATATATATATATATATATATATATATATATATATATATATATATATATATATGTGTGTGTGTGTGTGTGTGTGTGTGTGTGTGTGTGTGTGTGTGTATTTATAAAGTTACAATGTCAAACCTTGGCAAACTTGAGTTTATGGCACTTGATATTACGGGAAAGATTTATTTATCATGGATTCTTGCTGTTGAAATTCATCTGAATGTCATCGGTCTAAGAGATGCCATTATAGATGGTAATGAAGCATCTAGTCAAAATAAATGAAAAGTCATGATTTTTTTATGTCATCATCTCCACAAGGAGTTGAAAATAGAGTATCTTGCAATAAAAAAATTCCTCTAATTCTTTGGTAAAATCTGAAATAAAGATATGATCATCAAAAGATAATTATTGTTCTAAAAGCTTGTTATGATTGGATATATTTATGATTATAGGATTTAAAATCAGTATGTAAAAACAATTATGCAATGTTTAATATCAATTCTAAATTAAAATTATAGGAGACAATGTCACTGATTTGTTTTAGAACTCATGAAAAATAATAATAATAATAATAATAATAATAATAATTAGTTCAAAATCTTGTTAATCCTTTAAGTGTGTTTCTTTATGCTAGTATTTTTTTGATGTATTTTATTTTCGGTCATTCATGTTGGCTTATTTAAAGTATTGTGTTATAATAAATAAATATATAATAAGTTTATAATAAGGCATAGTTTGTGTATATATATATATATATATATAAACTATGCCTTATTATAAACTTATTCCTTTTTAATGAAAAAAATATGATTTGCACCAAAAATCCAATATCGGTGGTAGAGATATATGTTTAGCAGATAATGCAACAACTCATACCATACTCAAACATAAGTAATATTTTTCAAATCTAAGATAGAGAAAAAGCAAAAATGAATACAATATCAGGTTTATCACACCTAATTGAAGGCTCTAAAAGAGCTAATATAATGCTTCCTACTGGAACAAAATTTATTATTAATAATGTTTTATTCTCAACTAAATCAAGGAGAAATTTGCTAAACTTCAAAGATATATAACTTAATAGGTGTCATATTGAGACTACCAATGACAATGATATATAAATATCTTTACATCATATCAAATGACTTTACAGGAAAATAAATATTTGAAAAACAACGTTTATCTTCAGGATTATACTATATAAGTATTAGTACAATTGAAGTCAATGTAATACTGAATCAGAAGTTCAATGAACCAAATCATTTTATTATTTAGAATAACCAGTTGGGTCATCTTGGATCATTAATTATGTGAAAAATTATTGAGAATTCACATGGTCATCCATTGATGAACAAAAAAAATCTTCAATTTAAAGAATTCTCATGTGCTGCTTGTTCTGAAGAATAAGTGGTCATTAGACAATCACTAACTAAAGTTGAGATTGAATCCCTAAAATTTCTGGAATGCATTTAAAGTGATATTTGCGAGCCCATTCACCTACTATGTGGACCATTTAGATATTTGTGGGTTCATTTACCCATTAATTGGATATAAATAGGTATTTGTGCAAAAATAAAATGAGAAAAATATAATTATAAGATATAAGACCCGACTAATAACAAAAGAGTTTTCACAAAGACCTGGTATTGATTATGATGAAACATATTAGCTTGTGAAAAACTAGATATATGCTTGATGGATATTGTTACAGTCGATTTATATGAATCAATTGATAATAATATGTATATGAAAATCCTTGAAGGTTTTAAAATGTCAGCAACATATAATTTAAGTCTCTAGGAGGTTTACCCAATCAAGTTACAAAAATCCTTGTAGACATTGAATAAAGAGTATAATAATGATCTTATATGCCCATGTGTTTTTATAAAGAAGTCAGAATCTGAGTTTGCTATTATTGTTGTGTATGTTGATGATTTAAATATCATTAGAACTCATGAAGAGATACCTAACATAATAAAATTGAGATGAAAAATTGTTTTTTTTGTCTCGACATGCAAATTAAACATTTATAGCAAATGATTTTTTTTTTCATCAATCAACTTATATAAAGAAGGTCTTTAAAAGATTTCATATGGATAAAACACATCCATTGAGTATCCCAATGATTGTTTGATCACTTGATGTGAAAAATAACCCTTTTAGACCTAAAAAGAATAACAATGAAATACTTGGTCCTGAAGTACCATACCTTAGTGCAATTGGTGCGCTAATGTATCTTGTTAATATTACATGACCTGATATAGCATTCTATGTAAATTTACTAGCAGAATCGAGAGATATTAGAATGGAATTAAACAAATTTTTCGTTATCTACGAGTAACTATGAATATGGGTTTATTTTATTCAAATAATGCTAATCATAAATTAGTTGGATATGTTGATTCAAGATATTTATTTGATCGAATAAAGGTTGATCTCAAACATATTATCTATTCACGTGTGACAATATTGTTATATCATAGAGATTTACAAAGCAAACATTAGTTGTTACATCATCCAATCATATTGAAATACTTGCAATCCATGAAACAAACAAAAAATACATGTGGTTTATTCTTTAGTAGAGTAACTCCAATCATTATGTATGAAAATAAATGTTGCATATATAGCTTAATTAAACTAAGGATACATCAAAAGACATAGAACAAAGCACATCCCACCGGAAATGTTTTTCACACATGAATTGGATAAGTGTGTTGACATTGATATTCAACAGGTTTGCTCAAAAAATAAACTAGCAGATTTGTGCACTAAAGCATTACCAACCACAACATTTGAAAGATTACGACACAATATTAGAATGTGACAACTTAATGACTTAAAGAAATACATACATGAGGAGGAGTTAATACACTGCATTTTTTTCCTTAACCAAGATTCTTTTCCATTAGATTTTCCTGATAAAGTTTATTAAGAAAATTTTCAATGCATAAAGCTATACAATAGATATCTAAGAAGAAGGGTTATAAAACCATACAATGTATGTAGTGTTGTTAATTTCATTTCGTTTCGGCCGAAACGTTTCATACCAGTTAAAAAAATGAGATAAAATGGCGTAGTTTTTACCTCGTTTAAAATTTCAGCTCGTTCCGGAAATTCCGCCAAAATTTCGACTGGAACATTCTAGTTTCGTTCTACCAGTTCCGTTTTGGCCAAATAGTATTTTTTAAAATAATAAATAATTTTACAATATCAATCATATCTCTTAATCTGACTGTTAGATTGAGATAAAAATTTACGATGAGTCTCTTGATATATTTACATATATTATGTTAAAATTTCAGAACAATAAGATAATATAATGAACTTGCGAGATTGATGATGACATTCTCGTAATATTATACATGTTCATAATTTTATTCAAAAAAATCATTTTATTGTATATTTTTTAGATTAAATTGCCCAATTCTAAATATTTTTTTTTTATTGAATTTGAACTAAATTTGTTTTTGAATTAATATATATATATAACCCTAAAACGACACGCCAAAACGCTCCGAAACCAAAACATTCCGTTTCAATTGAAAAAACAAAACACCAACCGAAATAGAATTGACAATCTTGATTGTATGTGTGGACGTCTAGGTTCCTTCATACATTCCTCTCATATTACATCCCTTCATTATTTTTTAGTTCACTTGAATCACTCTAAATTCATTTGAACCTATATTTTTTTATGTCCTTTAAGATTAAAATATTTATGTACACATGTCTATAAATAAATGTATTACAAAGTTATATGAAATAAAAAGAATCTCTCTCTATTCCCTCAATTTCTATTATTCTTGTTTATTCTTGTTTATTCTATTAACTTTTTATTAAGTATATTGTATACTTCGAAATATATAGTTATATAAAAATACATACTTTTAAAAAAAAAATACCTTAAAAATGATACAACCCGTAACATAACAATCAATCTAGCTCTAGTATCATCTATAATGTCCAAGTTTTGCGGAAATCAACAACAAAAAGTCAGGAAAATTGCAAAAAAGAAATGTCCGTGTAATACTAGACACACTACAACACATGATACAACGCTCAACATAATGACAACTTAAGATCTCTCTCCATGCCAATTTGCTAAGAAGATAAAATACCAATCTGATGAAACCAAAGCTCCTCTGCCGAAGTTCGAACACAACCTGTTCAGTCTTTTGTATATAGCATTGAGTTCTCTGTATGAATGATTACTAGTTGGAACAATCAAATCCATGGCAAATGGAAAGCCAAATTATTAGTACAAGAATCAATAAGATTCCGAGGACAACCAACTTGATCTTCATGTTTTGATACCACATTTTCCGTCGAATCTGTGTCCCTTGTTTTTTGTATGCTTGGGCCTAAATTATAAATCAAGGAAAACAGTCAAGTACTTATCATGAATGGATTGAGCAAATTTAAAAGTTTGCATGGTTAACCAACCTGATCACGCAGAGTCTCAGTCTTGTCAGCAAGAGTCGTTATGGCTTCACCTCTATCAATAGCCTGGAAAGGGCACATGAGCCATCAAATAAGCAGGCAATGCTGCGGAATGCATTTTGTTTTCATTACCTATTACCTCATTTCTAATTCTTCAAGCAACACAATACAAAACAAGATTTAATCACTTAATTATTGCTTGCAGATGATTAATTTAGACAAGCTTCACATGTTTGATCAATGCAATTGGTTAAGTTGTTCCATTTAAAAGCTAATAAATTGTTGGTTCTTAATTTCTACATGAGATTTGCCTGTACCTTTCAATCTGCCAGTACAAGAACTAATCGCACAGTCCTGATCACATCTGTGCAGAGAAAACATTTTACACTATGATAATTTACACTGATCATTATGGTTAATGTTTTGTAATGCAAGTTGTTTGATCCATACAGCTATTAACCATTTTTGGGTTTATGAAATAACTTATCCTGAAACACGGCTATTAACCAGGCAAGGTTCCTTTTCCTTTCCATTTTCAGTGGACTTGCTAAGAGTCCTAAGCAAATGTTCTGCATTACATTAGTTCTTGCTTCTAGGCTCTCTTTAAAGGCACCTTAACAGGGGACCAGACAAAAAAGACAGTGGAACCCCATGTGACACTCATAAAAATCATGTCAGAACATAATTTGTTCAAATGAAGCTTCCCAACACAATTCCATTTTCATCCAGAAAGGAGTTTTGGTCTCTGATGCCTACTACTAAGCACTTGGTTTCTTGTTATAAGCCATCTGAAAAGAACACAAAGACACATTTCATATATAGAGTAGGCTAATTTCAACAAGAGCATTACATGATTCTGGTCCTTAAAGATAGCAGAATCCCCCAGTACATCCTAACTATTAAAAGCATTCTTGCCTAGAATTTAGTGAGAACTGAGCAGATCCTGGAATAAAATGCTCAAATTAGTGTATAAGAGCACCAGACAAAAAATGCATACTTTTACAGCAATATAGAAGCTGTGTTTTTTTTTCATTTACCTTGTCAATATTTCCTAACATTATGCTTTTAACTTCTGAAACTTGAGCCTTCACTTTTATTAACTTCTCAATCTCTTCAGCGTGATCAATAATATACTTCATGTGCTCTTTCATGACTGGCCTGAAATGAGTGCATAGTCTTACTTTAAAGTACAAAACTCATAGTAAAAAACATAAATCTTGAACGACCTTTTCTTTGTGTTCAATACTTGATGTACTTTCATAGATGCACATACCCAAATTCCTTATTGAGACTTTTTGCAGCAGCAGTATCTGCTTTCCCACCCCCATATCTTTTCTTGAAGTCTGCTTTCATTCGTTCCAAAAATGCAATGGAGATCTGCTTGCTAACAGTTTCTTTGGCAACTACACAATAAGCTGCAAATTGCACAAAACATCATATCAAGGGGAAGCTAGAAGCCTTAAAAATTTGCCACTACACTAGACCGATGCATCTTATTACACCAGATTGCAAAGGATCCCAACAGATTCAAGATTGGATCGAGTGATAGGAGAAGGAGCTTGACCAATCCCAATGAGGGAAGAGAGAGCTGCTCAAGCAACTACAACCTCCCACAAGGGTTGAAAGAAGTGAATAGTGGACCATGTTGTCCTATCTCAAGTTGGGGGCAGAGTTGACATAGTAGTAGTAAATACCCCAAAACGCAGGCCTAGATTAAATAAGGTGGTCACATTTTATGTTGGACCTACAACCCTCAATTACATGAAGCCATGGTTGTATTGTAACTAATGTGACTTTGACATCTAAAATTACTTTCCACAAATAGCAGATAAATGATGCAAATATATATAAATAAACAAAATATGAAACTTTGATCAAGCATATCAACTTGTTACATCACTCAAATTATAACAGGACATGCACAATTTATGAATTGTGGGTCTTCCAATGCCATTTTGCTAGATGATTTCAAAACTTCTTAATGTCAAATTTCAAGGAGTTCGGAAAGGCAGTACAAGTCACAGCCAACACTTCCAACACTCCTCTTAATACAAAGGGGACAAGAAAAAATAGCATGCACTAATAGGAGATTAATTTTTTTAGCAAATTAACCTTCAAATATGGTTATGAACTCAAAATTAGCACAATTCCATTACAGTGCCAAATCTTAAGCAATGATCATCCAACAAAAAATTACTAACTCGCTTCTCTAAGATTTCAGAATCTTATACGGACTACAATTTCACTAAAATACTTTCATTGATAGAAACTTGAACATATGCCTCCTTTGACAAGGTATGTTTGTCCAATGTACATCGCACAATCTTCATTAATTTGACAAAAAAAAAAAGAGAAAATTTACAAATTTTATAAATTATAAAATGATATACATTTTGATTACTATATTGCAAAATTTTGTATTTGCATCTATGTATGTATTTTTTTTCTTTCAATAATCTAAGTGGGCATATTAAATTTGAGAATCAGGACAAATATCATAAATTCAATCCTAAAACAGAAATAGCACTTACAAAACTGGACCTCTGTTAGAACATCATCTAGCTTCTGTCACCAGAAATGGTAAATCAATCCCCCTTCCCTTACCTCACTCAATTTTCTTTTAATCAGACAGTAATTATTTTCCCAAAATTACCAGTAACAACCACACTAAGCAAAAACAAAAGAGCCCAAGTTGAGATTTTAGGCTCAAAACAAATCAAATCCAAAAGGAAAGAAACTTTACAGACAAGATCCATACTTTCATTTGCAATTCACTTGAAAAAAAAATGAAGAGAAAATGGAGGGCCGAAATTGCAAAAGAAGAAAAATTACCGTATCCATCTTCAACAAGAAAATTAAAGGTATGGTGGTCACAATTGTAAGTGAACTTGTCATTAGAAGAAGGGAGTTTTTGAAGGCACTGAGTTGCGATCGCCGGAAAGTTGCCAGTGAACTCAGTGTACTCGGCTAAAATCATTGTCCCTCGTGCCACGAAGCTGTATATAAACGATTCCTGACTCATTTCTTGAGTTAATAGTGCTCTGAGTCAGCCCGGGTAGAGAGACAAAGATTTGCTAAAACGGAATTCTTTTCAGACAGGAGAGAGAGAGAGAGTGTTCTGGTTCTACTTTTAAGTGTGTTTTATTAGGCCGTGTATGGTTTGTGTTTTTCTTTGGTGCGAAGAAAGAATTCTCTTAAATTATTTTGCAAGTAAACGGCGGCGTATTTTGTAAGGAGTGTTATGGTTCATGGCAAACGTTGTCAATTCCGTTCCGTTCTACCTAAAATATTCAGTACATTTTGTTTTATTTCAAAAAACAAAATAAACCAGAACAAATTTTATTTAGTTTAAAATCTCTTTCCATTCCAGAAGTTTTGCCCGGAACGTTCCGATTTCATTCCGTTTTGAGCAAATAATGTTTTTTAAATAATGAATAGTTTAACAATATCAATTATATCTTTTAATCCGACCGTTAGATTGAGATGAAATTTTATGAGGAATTTCTTGATATATTTATATAGATTATGTTAAAATTTTAGAGTAATTAACGAATGTAACGACCTTGCGAAATTAATAATGGTATTCTCATAATATTATTCAAGCTCATAATATTTTCAGAAAATCATTGTATTGTGTTTTTTTTAGATTTTATTTTTCTCAATTTCATTATTCAACAACAAGTTTATTATGAATTGAACTTTATAATTTGTTTTATTTAAGGTTATCATAATCTTATAGCATAGATTACATATTTGGAAGGTTTTCTGAGGTTGACCCAAGTTTATCCAATATATCATAATTTCAATATTTTTTTAAGATGTCAACTTGATTTTTTTTTAGTTAAACTATAGTTTTATCAATTTTTCAGGTTATCTTTGAACTCATCAAGTCGATTGAGTTATATGAGTTCAACTCTCATTTTTTACTTATATTTGAAATTTAAATTGTATAATTCTAAATAATTTATTTTTTTATTTGAACTATTTTTTTTTGAATTATATATTTAATCATATATATATATATATATATATATATATATAAACAATACAATCCCAAACAAAACGCCAAAATACTTTGAAATCAAAATATTTTGTTCCAATTAAAAAAAAAATCAGCAACTTAGTTTATGAAGACCAGTATTAAATCAGACTCTTTCAACTTAAGAAAATATTGCTCTTTCAAATAATAATAATAATAATAATAATAATAATAATCCATTTGTATTTTCTTTTCAATACGCGATCTACTTGATGAAAAATGATTAGACTCTTATGGAAACAAATTTTGACTCTCTTTAGTCATGCAATAATGATAAAAATAAGCAACGTTATTTTACAAGGAAAAAATGGGTTGAAAATATTTTCAAATTTTTATATTTGGGTGTCTTTAATTTATACATACATACATACATACATACATACATACATATTAGGTTTTTCAAACTTTTAATTTTTTCAATTATTTTTTCCCCATTAAATTAATTATCTGATTATGAATCTGTTAAATTGATATATAACATGTTGATATATCTACTATATGATAGGATGCATAAAAGTAAAAAATATTATATTCAAGTCATGAATTTACAAATAACTTCCACTTTGGTTTTCTGGATGGATGATGCATTATTTATTCTTATAATTTTTGTTTTGTTTTCTAAAATAGGATTATTTTGGAGGAATAAATTTGTCATCAAGATTTACTAGGTTTACTGTAAAACTTAATTTTTTTTTTTTTTGCAAGATTGTAACACTATAGATTGCTACTCCCTTGATCAAATTTGTCTCATTGGTGTAAACAAAGAATTTTGAGCCCCTTTTGCTCATTATTATTGGCCTTAAAAGCACACAATTAATTCCCAATAAAATATCATCCCGTATGTTTACAAACATCATGTTTGATAGTTGACGACTTACAAATTTGAAGTCAAAGATCTCAAAACCATAGATTAAATTGATAACTATATATTTAGATAATTATTAGTATTAATTATGTAAATTACCCGATTTTTTTTATTTACAGGACCTGAATCTTTTTACCGAGAATGTATACCCTATTATATTATTTTTATACTTCTAACTCTAAAACAGATTAATTAACACAATAGGCAAGACTTCCTTATATGTCCTACATGGATAATCAGAACCACATGCATGTCCACTTCTCTCTTACTATCTCTAGTCCTTCCACATAAGTCTACTTTTAAAATAAAGAAATTTGACTATTCTGAAACCATGAGCTTCTAGCCTCTGTCTATCTATAGTAATGAATTTATTGTCTCTCCCCAGCCACTGTCACCTAGTCAAGGAAAGTGAAAACCTTCAATATTATAATTATAATTACTATTACTACAAAAGCTAAAACAAAACATGTTTGTGAACAGTATTTGTCACTTTTCATCTACACTGATGGAATAGTGAAACTACATAATAATGGAAGTATAATTTTTATACTAAATTGAACAACAAACATGCTTTGGCCGAGTGTTTAAGGTGTTAGGGTACACGGGAGCTCGAATCCAGGTAACGAGAATGTGATTTTCCTTTTTATCCTGGGTTTTTTTTTAATCGCGGTGTCCGGGACAGCTTATGCGCACCACGACTAATCTCTAGACTCATATTTTTTTTATTTTTTTCCTGTTTTTTTTCCACTTATACATTTTTTTGGGTTTTTTTTTATAACTGGGGTGTCCGTGTCAGCTTACGCGCACCACGATTTTTTTCCAAAATAAACAGTGATTTTCATTGTTCATTACTGTTTGAAAAGGTGCTATCCCCTTGCAGTTTTTTTTTATAACTGGGGTGTCCGTGTCAGTTTACGCGCACCACGATTTTTTTTCAAAATAAACAGTGATTTTCACTGTTCATTACTGTTTGAAAAGGTGCTATCCCCCTGCAGTTTTTTTTTTAACCGGGCTTCCTTTTTTTTGTTTGTTTTCTTTTATAATCGAGGTGTTCGGTGCATTTAAACAACAATGAACACCGATTTTCACTGTTCATTCCTGTTTGAAAAAGTGCTTTCCCATTGCATTTTTTTTTAATAATCGGGCTTCCTTTTTTTGTTTTTTCTTAATTGTTTTTTTGTTAATATTGTTAGGTGTTGAAATTTCTAATTATTATAGATAAGACATTCAAAATAATGATAATGATTATTTGTAAGTTTTGTTTTGTTTTAAATATATCAGACTAATTATATATTTTTATATTTATTTAATATTAGTGCCTTATATATATATATATATAACCTAGGGTTTTTTGAAAAATAAATTTATATCACTGTTCTGAAATAGTTTAAATATAATAATATGAGGAATAAATCTTATAAAAATAAAAAAATAATGGAATTTTTTTTCTAACAATAATTATGGTCTCACCATTTTTTTTATTATTTCTACTGTTAATAAAGTTATTTTTTTTAATATTTACACTTTAATTTGTGCCGGTGATCGTTTGAAAAATGAAATTTATTATTTTTTCTCTTTTTTTTAAATTATTTTTATTTATTCTTAAAGTCGAATAATTTTTTTAAATCTAATAATATTTATCTTTGTTTTGTCATTTATTGAGTTTTTTTTTTTTTAAATTTGTTAATATTGTTAGGTGTTAAAATTTCTAATTATTATAGAGAAGACATTCAAAATAATAATAATGATTATTTCTAATGTTTTTTTCTTATAAATATGTGAGACTAATTATATATTTATTTATTTATTTAATATTAGCACCTTATATATATATATATATATATATATATGACCTATTTATTATTGTCTAAAAATAATAATTTACTATCAGTATTCTAAAATATTTTTAATATAATAATATGAGGAATAAATCTTAAAAAATAAAAAATAATTTTTTTTTAAACAATAATTACGGTGTCATCAATAGTATGACTAATAATAATTAGAATATTATTATGTATAATAATATTTATAATGACAGCTATAATAATTTTGAGAAAAATTCATTGGTCAATATTATTTTTATAAAAAATAACTTCCGTGTAATTTTTATGTATGATATTTCAGATCTCATATCACGAAAAAAAATATACGAAACCACATACAGACAAGACATGTAGAAAAACTGTGTCAAATTATCTACAATAATAAAATAAAAATTTGTCTTGCATTTCGCCACAGTCGACACCAAATTTTTAACATGTAACAAAATTGTTAATGATCCTAAAATTTTATATATATTATTTTTGGGATTTTTCCATAAAAAATAAGATAGACTAATTATATATTATGATATTTTTCATATTAACATCTTAAAATATATATAAAAAATTAAACTGACTTTTCTTTAAAAATCTCACATTAATTTAATCTCAGTGTTCTAAATTTTTTTAATATAATAATATGAAGAAAAAATCTGAAAAAATAATCTGTGATAAATTTTAGTAGTTGAATTTTTTCTATTTGTCAAATAAATTATTATGTAAATAGTTAAAACATGCCCAACAAACAATTAATATGTTGCAGGCAACAAATAATAGATCCTTAGTCAATTTGATCAATTGTGGTTTTGCTATCTACCAGTTAAATTATTGCCAAAGTAGTTAAAACAAAACCATCAATCAAATTATTTGCTACATAAAACAAATCACTCATTTATGCTACAATTCAACGATTGTAATTTTACTATTTGCTAATGAAAGAATTCAAGAAACAAATAAAACATACACAACAATCAATTAGTCTGTTACACGGAGCACGTGACTCATTTTTTGATTCCAATTGTACAATCGACCGATTAAATAATTATCAAAACAGTTTTAACAGTAGCAATATTCAATGACTTTTAGGCAAGGAAAAAAACTCGTTTCTAACAGATTTTATCAATTACAATTTTAGTAATTAAATATTAAAATAATCAATTATAACACGCATAAAATCAATCAGTTTTCTACATAGAAAAAAGGTTAGCGTAGTGCGCAGGCACATTCACTCTTATACACTAAAAAAAGATGTTAGTCGTTTACGGTATGTTATGAGTGTTTTCACTATGAATTATAATAGTATTTTTTGGTTGGTTTGGTTTGGACAGGTCACATTTTTTTTTGTTTTTTTATATTTCTTTACATAGTAAAATAATCATTCTACCCTCAATTAAGAAAAAAAACAACAGTTGTTGGAGGGGGTGTCACGGTAATTTCACATTCCATTGCACAGTAAAATAACCCTTTTACCCTCATATAAGACAAAAAAACAAGGTTTGCTTACGGGGGTGTTTCAAATATTTCACATTTTTCTAAAAATATCTAAATACTAATCTGTCCTCCAATAAGACAAAATTGATGAGTTGGTTGTGGGGTGTTTTGGTAATTTATAAAATTTTAATTATTCTTTTCTGTGCAATATTGTGCGCGCGTCTAACACACGTGCCGACAGTATTCGACCTCACGCACACTTTAGACAGCGGGTGCGGCGTCGTCTGGTGGTAAAAAAAATATTCATTTGCCGTCTCACCCAATATGTCATCATGTACCCTTCCTCATGGGGTGACGCGTGACCACACACAATGGAAAGAGTCATGATGGTGGTCGATTGAATTTTTTGTGGCTCTTTTCTCTCTCCTGGAAGCTAAATGACACGACAGACCCCTATGTTTATGGTGTTTTCATTTCAGTCCCTCCTGATCTTTTAATTGTTTTGTATGGTCCTGATTTGTGTTATATAAATTTTGATTTGTTTCTTCGATGGAAATTGATTATATATTATATTTTCATTTCAATCCTTATTCTTTTAATTTTGGGACTAGTTTTCAATCCCTTACTATTTTTGGTGCAAAAGTTTTGATGTTTTCAATGTTGTCATTTGATTGAAATTGATAGTATATTGGGTTTTATTTCAGTCCTTATACTTTTAATTTTTCATTTTAATTCCTTTATTTTTTTATATTTATGAAATAGTCCCTATTTTTGTCTATGTTTATATATGTGTGTTCTTAGCTATGGTTTTTATTTTTTATTACTTTCTTATTTGTTGAGGTGGTAATTTTTTGAAAAATGTAGTTCTTAAATTTTAGTTTGTGTTTATGATCATTTGGAAATTGATATTTCTTTTTTCTTTTTCTCTTTGTTCTTTCTTTTAATTTTTTTATTAGTTTTTTTTCAACTCAAATGATTTTTTTTTTCAGAAGTTTTTTTTATCTTTTTTTTGTGTGCTGTTTTGTTAAGGTGTTTAGGTTTTTTTTATTCTTTGATTTAATTTTGTTTTTTTTCATTAGTAATAATAATAATAATAATAATAATAATAATAATAATAATAATAATAATTTTACCTTTTTTTCTTGCTTCCTCTTTTGTTAATGTTTTTGATTTTTTTCTCGGGATAATTTAATAAGTTTTATTGTCTTAGTAATAATAGTAATGATAATTTTAGATGTTAATGTTTTGATGTTGCTGATGTTATAATAAGGTGTATTAATGTGTTTACCTGTATCAAACCTTGCATGTATAGATGCTATATTTTTTTATTTTTGTTTTATATTTTTTTTTTGTTGCTCTTTTGTTAAAGTTTTTAGGATTTTTTTTATTCTTTGATATAATTTTGTTTTTTCCATTATTAACTCAATAATAATAATAATAATAATAATAATAATAATAATAATAATAATAATAATAATAATAATAATAATAATAATAATAATAATAATTTTTGTTTTTTTTCTTGCTTTCTCTTTTGTTAATGTTTTTTGAGTTTTTTTCTCGGGTAATTTAATATTTTTTATTGTTTTAGCAGTAATAGTAATGATAATTTTACATTTTAAGACTTCGATATTGCTGTTGTTATAATATGGTGTGTTGATGTGTTTCATTATATCAAACCTTGCATGTATAGATGTTATATTTTATTTTTGAGCTAGCAAATCCTATTAATTACTTCAATCCCAACGATTATAAAAATTATTTGCTCAGTCTGCAACGTAGTGCGTGCAATCTAACTAGTATTATCTAAAATATAATTCACGTGGCAATCACTTGGAGCCCTGTGAGAGGTGTAATTTATGTTATTTTTTTAAAATAATTTATGTTTAGAAAAATATTAGAATTATGTTTTTATCTTTTAAAAATTATATTTGACATAAACACATTAAAATAATCTAAAAACATAAAAAAAAAAACTATGCACAACACTAAGCATTTTTTGAAATTTTATTTTAGATGATATTATTCTATGTAATGGTAATTGTTTCTGATTTCTTAAGTAAGAGTAATTAGAAAAATAAAAATTAGAATAATAAAAATGTCAAATTTGGATTGTGTTTGTTGGTATATTAAGATATTATTTAATTACTTTATATAACAAGAAAGATAGAAAATTTAAAACTAGTATTTTCCAATACTTTATATTAAAATATTAATTAATAACTTTATATAACAAAAATAAAAAACCTTGAAAATGACCTTCAATAATATATATAGTCATACTCTCTATTTTATCATCTAAAAAGTTGCATGAATTTTTACTTGAGTTTCAAAAGTTTTAATTTAAATAATCTTTCTATCCATATGTGACCATGAATTCTATCCAAATTAAATATATATATACACACACACACACACATATTATTACAATCCACAGTAAAAATACTTATAATTTATAGTAAAATACTGATATATTTTTAGTATATGTTATAATATCAAATGAGAGGTCTGCTTCTATTTTTCCCTGCTTTATTTAGATTAGCAGTTTTTCAAAATCACTTCCAAATGATGTCAGTTTTCCATGGATGAGTGAATCTCAGGATAGTAAAATAAGAATTTCTTAGTCTTGTAGTAAAAGTGCTAATATAGGGAAATGTTTCCTTCGGGCTCAGAATTCGATCTCCTCGCATCAAATGCATGCACCTCAACATTAAGATTTACATCATCCCAGCTCTTTGCATCCGATTCATCGTCATTGTCATCTCCTTCCCAGTATTATATTAAAATTTCATAGTAATTAGAGAATATAATAATTTTATGAAATTAATGATGTTGTTTTTATAATATTATATATGCTCATAATTTTATTTAAAAAAATTATTTTATTGTATATTTTTTTAGTTTAAATTACACAATTCTAAATAATTTTATTTTTGGATTTGAACTAAATTTTTTTGACTATATATATATATAGTATAACCCCGAAAATGACGGGTCGAAACGCTCCAAAACCGAAATATTCTGTTCCAATTAAAAAAATAAAGCACGAACTAAAACGAAATTATAAACCTTAATCTCAACAATTAGAGGGGTACATTCATGGTTTGCTCAGTTTTATATTTTATTAAAAAAAAGGCAGAAAAACGAAATGATGCTATGAGAAATCACCTACAGTTAATTGCATGATTAAGTATACTTTTGGAGTGTTTTATTTTTTATATATTTTCAGAATGTTTCAATGTGTTCATGTTAATTATTATTTTTAAAAGAAATGTTTCTTATTAATGATTTGACACCCAAAAACAACACTAAATACAAAGGTTTTGTTTTGTATATCAAATGAGAGGCCCGCTTCTACTTTTTCCTGCTTTGGACCGGGTGGGATGTTCCATTCACCAGAATTTCCCATTTTAGGTGAGCAGAGCTGAGCCCATCTTTTCTTACATCAAACTTGGAAATAATGTTAGAATCGAGGCCTAATGAATGCTCTGTTTATATCTGGTGTCACGCGGTGCATATTCACTGATGGTTGCTCCAAATTTATGTTTGATTTCAACCCGTGATAGCTAAAAAAATACGTAAAAACAAAAACTGAAGTGGTTCGATACCAGCAAAGTTTAGCGTATCTATACGTCAGGGGCACATACATGTTCATAGAAAAAATAAAACACCATATTAAACCCCGATTCTTTTAGTGTTTTTAGTTAGTAGATGTTATGTTGTAGGTTAGAGATTTTGTTTCGAAAGTAAGAAAAAAAAAATACAAAGATCTAATCGAGAAAAAAAAACGTGTAAGTGTCAAAATAAAATAAAAAATCATGACTTTTAATTTCTTTGAATTACATTATGCAATAATTAATAAAGAAATCAATTAAAATAAATTTAGTCAAAATAATAAATTTTAATATAAGTTTTCTATAAAATATATGAATTTTAAATCGATATAAATTTATTTGTTTAGTAGTTTCCAACGAAATAACCAGCATAAATTTATCATCATCATTAAAAAGGAAGGAAACTAGGATATCTGAATTATTGAGTTCACTGTATTAAGACTAGTTCATTTTATAATTTAATTTAAATCAAACAAAAATAAAATATAAATTGTGAAAATAGCTGTAATAATCAAATAACAAAAATAAGTAGTTAATTTTCTATCAACAAAAAGACGAAAACATAAATTGAAAATCCATCAATACGTTACTGTCATTATCATTGCTATAACAACAAAAATTATTATCAATATTACTGTCAAAACAATTAAAATAATTAATTTTCCCTGAAAAATCACTAACATTTAAGGAAAATCATTAAAAAATCAAAAGAATTTTATTTAAAAAATATTAAAAAATAATTATTAAAATTATCATTATTATTGCGCAAATAACAAAATCATAAAAATCATCTAATCTAAAGAACAAATAAAAAAACACAAACCACAAAAAAAAAAAACAAATAAAGGAAAAAATAGAGCAATATTAATTTTAAAATGATAACCGTCATAAATTAAAATTTCAGGAAAATCATTAGAAAATTCAAAAGATTTTTATAAACAAGAAATTAAAAAAAATCACTAAAATTATTATTATTATTGCGTAAATAATATAATTAGACAAATAATCTAATCCAAAGAACAAATAAAAATAACAGAAAACACAAAAAAACGAATAAAGAGAAAAAGGGAGATTAATTTTAAAATGATTACTAACATAAATTAAAATTCCAAGATTTAACCGATTAAAAATAAAACCCAAATAAAAAAAGACAAAAACTAAAAACAAAAACTAAAAGCATAAATGCATAAATACTAATAAAAAATAAACATTGTCCAAGATTTGTTTTAAGAAACCAAATGAATTAATATCAAATAAAAATTCAAAGAATAAAGACTTGAATGAAAAATAAAATATATCATTAATTCCAATTAAAGGATAAAATTGAAACAAATAAAAACTTTGGGACCAAAAAAAATAAAGGAATAATAATGATAATTGTTGTGTAATTGGATAACAAAATTCAAAGAAGGAGGACTGAAATGAATTGTCGCATATATGACCAATTTCAATCGGAGGATCAAATTAAAAGAGATCAAAACCTCTGTACCGAAAAAATTGAAGGAATCAAAAAGAAATCAAAAATCAAAAGAATAAGGACTGAAATAAAAACTTACTTAGATAATCAGTTTTAATTGAAGGGTACAATTGAAAACAATCAAACTTTGAATTAAGAAATCAGTAATAAAATCGAAAGCAAAACCTCATGGACTAAAGTAAACTTACTACATACATCAGGGACCTGTCAGAAATTGCGGCGGCTGAGAGAGAGAGAAAAACGGCAACCGACACAAACCCGTCCTCCGCCGCTTACCTAAACATATATGACCGGAACGCGCCGCTCCTGTGGACAGAGGATATTACGGCGCACCTCCCGACATGGCGGAAGTGAATTTTTTACCGCCTTAATGATCCGCACGCGCCTCCTCAAGGGAGCGTTGGCGTGAAACAGTGCGGGCGCGTATGGACTACGCGCCCGCAGTTCATCTGAAAAAATTAATAAAATAATGGTTAATTACCTACACACACCTAAACGCACTGGTATTCACGAAAAAACCTGATGGGAAAACATGTCCTAAGCTATTTTTTCTTTTTTGGGGGCTATTTCCGTTGATGCACTGTGCAAAGAAGTTGAAAAAAAGCAAGAGAGACCCTGCATCCTGTGCACTATTTTGTCGTTTTCAATGGGCATATTCGTTAATGCACTGTTCATAGGCGGAAAAAAAAAAAAAAAAAAAGAGCACATGCACGCGCGAAGCACCGGAGCAAATATCCAGTCCACAGTGCAATGTGTCTTAGTGCATAGTAAAAATTGACAACAATGAAATGCCCATGCCGATTATATTTTAGGTAATATCCCAGCCCCATATATATATATATATATATATATATTAGCGCCCCCCCATTTGTAACACGGAAAGCAGCAATTTGCTGCTTTCCGTGAAACGACGTTTCACACTTAAAAATGGGTAGACCCCATAACCAAACCAGTTTTTTTTTACACTTATCAAACACACACTTGCAGGTGCAAACTGTGTTTTCAACAAAACATAGTTTGCACCTCTTAAACAAACGGGCACTTAACCTGCAGGCACAACAAATTTGGTATTTTCAAAACATTTTATAGTTAAAAAATAAATGAAAAACTAAAACATTTATGCATACATGTAATCAAATAAATTAATAATTATATGTGCTAATAAATGGAATAAAACCATAAATAATATCTAGAAATAAAATTGAAAAAATTGAGAAACAAGTATAAATCAAAATATTTAATCAAGTATAAATCAAAATAAATTATTTTTATTTAGAAAAATATTAAAATGATGTTCTTTTATTTTTTAAAAATTATTTTTAACATAGGCACATTAAAATGATCTAAAAGCATAAAAAAATAATTTAAAATTAAAAAATTAAAAATTCAAATTATTTCTAAAATATTTTTGAAACACAATATCAAACAAGCACGTAGAAGCCACCACTATTCATCCACACTCAAAACACTATGCACAACACTGAGCATTTTTTGAAATTTTATTTTATATGATTTGATCCTACGTCATGGCAATAGTTATTTACATCAAATTTGAAAATAATGTTAGAGTTTAGGCCTAATCAATGCTGGCCATGCTTTTGTTCTGTATATCAGACTGGGAAATGAGAGGTCTGCTTCTACCTTTTTCTGTTTTATTTAGATTAGCAGTTTTCCATGGATTAGCAGTTTTTCTCTTCTCTCGTGGTAAGACTCCATCGAGCTTCATTTTCTTTTTCATCTCTCGCGTCTCAATTCCTTCACTCATTGCTCTTTCTCTCTCTATGTTCAAGAGAATCACTTCCTCTTAGCTTCAAGACCTGCACATAATTTGATGAAATAATATTTAATGATGTAAATATATTTTTTTTATAATGTATACTCTAATAGAAAAAATAATTTAAAAGGCTAATTATATAGGAGTTGAAGAATTAAATATATTTATTGAAGAAGTTTAATGTCAATGTTTTTCTCCATGGTTGCATTTAATTTGTTTTTATTCGTTGAAGTCATTTATTGGTTTTTGTTTTCCTAAGAGATATATACAAGAATAATAATTTTTTACAAAAATATTTTGATATTTTATTTATGGTTTGTCACACATTCCCAGCCGTTTGATTTTTCACGACGTTACTATATATGTTGCCACGTATGAACACTTATACATACGCGCGCGTATACGCAAGATTGAGAGCGTATACAAAGTTGTCACGGGTTCAAATTAGTGCTGTCAGAAATTTTACCGAAGAAAGCTCAGCTCTCCGCCGAATATAAGAAATGTTTTCCTTTCTGAGAACACATTTATAATTTCATCTTAGGTTCAAATTAGTGCTGTCAGAAATTTTACCGAAGAAAGCTCAGCTCTCCGCCGAATATAAGAAATGTTTTCCTTTCTGAGAACACATTTATAATTTCATCTTAGGTTCAAATTAGTGCTGTCAGAAATTTTACTGAAGAAAGCTCAGCTCTCCGCCGAATATAATAAATGCTTTGACGGGGGGAGATGTTCCAGTTTAGGCTGGCTTCAAACTCAGAGTAGAGCTAAGCCTTGTTTTTGAGACAGGGAAAGGCTTCCTTCATCAGGAAAGATTCGATTTCCTCACATCAAATGCATGCATGCACCCTCAATATTAAAATTTACACCGTCCCAGCTCCCAGCCTCGTCATTATCATCTCCTACACTAGGAAGTAGGAACTTCATCCACCTTTTAATAGATGAAATTTATTTTTAAAAACGAAAAAATATATTTTTTAATTGAATAAAAAAAAGTATTATAATTACCAACAAACACAAATGAAAAAAATATCCCATCTTGCAAGATGAAATATCTTAATCTATAATTGTTTCTTGATTTTTTTGGTTTTATTTTTAGTGATATTAATGGTTTTTCTATTATTGATTTATTCATAAACATAATTCTTGATTTATACGAATGTCGGGAGGACATTTCCGGCCACCATATTAGCCTTCACGCGCCACCTGAAAGGGGCGTGAGGTGGAATACTGTCGGTCGCGTGGACCGCACGTGCCGACAGTATTTCAAAAAATAAATAAATAATAATGGTCAATTACCGGTATACCCCTATGCTAAATTAATCAATTTTGTCTTATTAGGGGCTATATCCGTATTTAGCCATTTTAAAAAATATTAAAAAAAAGGGTTGCGGCGGAACGGACCGGTTCGTACGCGTGCAATTACAACCGTGACCCTCTGCCGGAATTGTTTTTTGTCTTATTATCGGGGGTAAAACCGTTAAAACACCGTTAATATCAGGAAAAAAAAAAGGGTGGACAAACTCGCGTGACGAACGGACGAAAAATATCCAGTCCACAGTGCAATGTGTCTTGTGCTGCATGGAAAGTGTGAGCTCTTTTAGATTATTGTATAATTAGCATTAATTATGTAAATTACCCTATTTTATTTATTTACAGGACCTGAATCTTTTTACCGAGAATGTATACCCCATTATATTATTTTTATACTTTGAACTCTAAAATAAATTAATTAACACAACATGCAAGATTTCCATATATATATATATCCTAAATGGATAATCAGAACCACATGCATGTCCACTTCTCCCTTACTATGTCTAGTTCCGAAAATGGCTGCAATCACAGTTCATACATCACATGCAAGATAAAGACAGTCGTGGATGTGGGGGCAAGGAGGGTCGGCAGCACATGATACTGAAAGCTGTACGTATGAATCTTTTACCAAAATTTCCAATTTTAGGTTGGCTTCAAACACACACAGAGCAGAGCTCAGCCCATCTTTTTTTACATCAAATTTGAAAATAATTAGGCCTAATGAATGCTCTGTACGTGTATATTTGGTGCATATTCACTGACGGGTGCTCTTTTCCTTTGTATAGAAGCCCCCTTGACATTGACCCAAAACCTGCTGTGCCTGTCCGCACTCCAAGTCACCTGTCTCCGTCTCAAGACCTCCCTCCCTTGCCTATATACATGTAAATTTCCTCCACACCCTATGGCAGTCCAACAGCAATTAATACTCCGAAGGAGTGGTGGGAACGAGTGGAGTGGGGCGATTCCAACAGCAAGAATGGCCTTCAATCCCTCTGTGTGTTTCAGGAGGCTTTGTATTATTAATGGGAGAAGAAGGCAGGCATCTGAACCATATGCATGGTATGGCGTTTGTTTTTTAATGTTTGAATATTTATGGATTTGTTTGTAATCCTCAAGGTAATTCATTGGCGTAGTATATATATTTAATGTGTAAAGAAATACATTAATAAATACAGACCATATTGACAGATTGATATCATGCCTGTATATGGCCCTTCCATTTTTCCTGGTATGTACTGTGCTTTTCATTACTGAGATTTTGAGTATTTTGCATCTTTTCCTTACCTCACAACTTGTCCCTAATAATTTATGAACAGAGGGGTTAATCAAGCAGCAGGTTCCTCAATTATTTGAACAAACACATTATACCTGTTTTTGACAAGGTAGTGCACTGCCTTCTCTTTTGTTACTATCTTCAAATATCCTATTCTTGTTTACCCTTTTTTTTTGTTTGTGCTTGCATATGCCTTTTGACAAGAACCTGTGAATTCTAATGATTTCCTCTTTGCTAGTTGCCCGAGGAGCGGAAGCTTGATTTGCTCAAAGCACTTGCAGAAATATCGCCTTTTACATTGCCACAGGATTCACGCCAGGTTCTTCCCTCTGTTGTTCAGCTTTTGAAGGTAACCTTTTCTTTTTCATTATTAATTTAGTCCTTTGTTTTTGTTAGAAATAATGTTCAGGACTGCTGAGCTGGACGGCTGAGCTGGAGTGCTGAGCTGGAAATTTTATTCTTGCTTTATATTTTGATTTAGTCAATTCTGTTCCTATTCTCTCGTTCTTGCTGCTATTTCGCAGCTCTGTTATTTCCATTATTTCCATTATCAATTGATCATGGCCTGTTTGTAGGATCACGATCACATGTTCTTTGTTAAGCACCAGCTCTATAAATTGGGTTGCTGTCATGAATAAAGTATTCAAGTATTTTCATTCATCTATTTCTTCTTAAACACAAGCACTGTCCTTTGTTAACTTTGTTGTTCAGAATCACTGCAACAACGACAATTGGTATCAGAGCATTGATTTAAAGGGATCTGTGTTGTAACCCATGGAGACAGAAGTAAGCTTCTCATCAATTGCTCCACCAGTGTTCAACGGTGACAATTACCAATTTTGGGCAGTACGGATGGAGACATACTTAGAGGCTCTGGATTTGTGGGAGGCAGTGGAAGATGACGAAATCCCTGCACTTCCAAACAATCCCACCATGGTGCAGCTCAAATCACATAAGGAGAAGAAGACAAAAAAATCAAAGGCAAAGGCTTGCTTGTTTGCTGCAGTAGCATCCACCATTTTCACTCGCATCATGTCTCTAAAAACAGCAAAGGAGATATGGGAGTTTCTCAAGACTGAGTATGAAGGGGATGAAAGAATTCAAGGTATGCAAGTTTTGAACTTGATGCGTGATTTCGAGTTGCAGAAGATGAAGAAGACTGAATCCATCAAAGAGTACGCTGACAGGCTGCTCAATATTGCAAGCCGAATCAGTTTACTTGGATCGTCCCTGCCTGAGTCAAGAATTGTTCAAAAAATTCTTGTAACAATTCCTGAAATTTTTGAGGCTACAATTACATCCTTGGAAAATACCAAGGATATGTCAAAAATTACTTTGACAGAAATGCTAAATGCATTACAAGCTCAGGAGCAAAGGAGGATCATGAGACAGGAAGATGAGATTGAAGGAGCTCTATTCGTCAAGCATAGAGAAAAAGGGAAGAATTACAAGAAGAATGGAAGCAGTCAATCATCATCAGGTGATTCCAGGAATTTCAACAGGAGCAACACTGGAAACAAAAAAGGACCCTTTCCTCCATGTCAGCATTGCAAACGGAGATCACATCCACATTTTAAATGTTGGAGAAGACCAGAAGCTAAGTGCAACAAATGCAATCAAATGGGGCACGAGGCTGTCATCTGCAAAAACAAATTTCAACAGCATGGTGAAGAAGCTCAAATTGCTGATCAAGTTGCTGATCAAGAAGAAGAAGATCAATTGTTTGTGGCCACTTGTATTTCCAGAAATGACTCAAGTGAAAGCTGGCTCATTGATAGTGGTTGCACCAACCACATGACACATGACAGAAGCTTATTCAAGGAGCTGAAACAAACAACTTCAAAGGTGCGAATTGGAAATGGAGAATACCTTGCTGTTGAAGGAAAGGGAACCGTGGCAATCTTGACTTGCTCAGGTACTAAGCTCATCTCTGATGTGTTGTATGTCCCTGGTATAAATCAAAATTTATTCAGTGTTGGTCAGCTTATTGAGAAGGGTTATAAAGTGGTGTTTGAAAATAATTGCTGCTTGATCAAAGATGTGAATGGTCATGATATTTTCAAAATAATCATGAAAGGGAAGAGTTTTGCTCTAAATCCATTGGAGGAGGAGCACACTGCCTTCCCAATTAAAGAAAATATCACAGATATTTGGCACAAGAGGCTCGGGCACTATCATCACAGAGGGCTGATGCTTATGAAATCCAAGATGATGGCTAAGGATTTCCCAGCACTTGATGATCATATATCCAACTGCAAAACTTGTCACACTGGCAAGCTAAACAGGAAGCCCTTTCCAGAAGCCACATGGAGAGCAACAAGGAAGCTGCAATTGATTCACACTGACATTGCAGGACCACAAAGGACACCCTCTCTAAATGGGAGTCTGTATTATGCTATCTTCATTGACGATTTCAGCCGAATGTGCTGGATTTTCTTCTTGAAGCACAAGTCAGAGGTAGCACAGGTGTTCTGGAATTTCAAAGCCAAAGTTGAAAATGAAAGTGGCTGCAAAATTCAAGCCCTCAGATCAGACAATGGCAAGGAATACACTTCCAATGCTTTCAACGTTTTTTGCGAGGAGGCAGGCATTCATCATCAGCTAACAACTCCGTACACTCCGCAGCAAAACGGAGTTAGTGAGAGGCGAAACAAGTTCATCTTGGAAATGACAAGATGCTTGTTACATGAGAAGAATTTACCAAAGAAATTCTGGGCAGAGGCGGCAAACACTGCTGTGTTTTTGCAAAACCGACTGCCTACAAGAGCCTTGAAGGATCAAACACCCTTTGAGGCATGGTATGGTTACAAACCATCTCTGAATTTTCTTAAGGTATTTGGATGTTTGTGCTTCACCCTTGTTCCACAGGTCAAGAGGGATAAACTTGACAAGAAAGCACTTCCAGGCATTTTTGTTGGCTACAGCTTAGTCTCAAAAGCTTATAAGATTTTTCAGCCACAAACTGGAAAAATCGTTATAAGCAGAGATGTCCAATTTCTGGAAGATGAAGAATGGGATTGGAATGAAGCAATTAAAGAAGATGCAGCCTCTCCAAAGGGAAATTATCCTGTTTCAGACGCAGATGATCAAAGCATAGAAGAGTGGGACATCAATATGACAGATGACACACCTGTTAGAGGCACACGGTCACTCCTTGATGTGTATCAAAGGTGCAACATTGCTGTGTGTGAACCAGCAGACTTTGAAGAAGCCAAGCTAGATCAAAATTGGCTTGCTGCGATGAAGGAGGAGCTTCTCATGATCAAGAGAAACAACACGTGGGAGCTGGTGGACAGACCTCAAAACAGAAATGTAATCGGTGTAAAATGGGTGTATCGAACAAAACTCAACGCTGATGGCTCAATCAATAAGCTCAAAGCCAGGCTAGTGGTGAAGGGCTATGCACAAATCTTTGGCGTGGACTACTCAGACACGTTTGCACCGGTAGCTAGACTTGACACTATCAGGCTGCTACTTGCCATTTCAGCACAACTGAATTGGAAGGTGTATCAAATGGACGTCAAGTCAGCGTTTTTAAATGGAGTTTTGCAGGAGGAGATCTATACCGAGCAACCAGAAGGCTTTGCAAATGAAGGAGAGGAGGACAAAGTCTGTCTTCTTAAGAAGGCACTATATGGATTGAAGCAAGCTCCAAGAGCTTGGTACAGCCGAATCGATGAACATTTGCAGCACTTGGGATTCACTAAAAGCCTCTCCGAATCCACTCTTTACATCAAGCAAAATGGTGATAACATTCTTATCATCTCTCTTTACGTTGATGATTTGCTTGTAACAGGAAATAACAACAATGATGTGGAGACGTTCAAGCAAGAGATGATGAGTGTATTTGAGATGACAGATTTGGGTTTGATGTCTTTTTTCCTTGGAATGGAAGTTAAGCAAGCTGAAAATGAAGTGTTCATATGTCAGAAGAAGTATGCCAAAGAAATCCTCAAAAAGTTCAAACTTGAAGATTGCAAGGAAGTAAGCACTCCTATGAATCAAAAGGAGAAGCTGTGTAAAGAAGATGGAGCCGAGAAGGTTGATCAAGCACAGTTCAGAAAGATTGTTGGATGCTTGATGTATCTCACTGCAACTAGGCCTGATATTTTGAATGCTGTGAGTATCTTGTCTAGATTCATGCATTGTGCTAGTGAATTGCATTTCAAGGCTGCTAAAAGAGTGATAAGATATGTCAAAGGAACCTGCAATTTTGGCATAAGATACACAAGAAGTAGAGAGTTCAAACTGGTCGGGTATTCTGACAGTGACTGGGGAGGCTCAATTGATGACTTGAAGAGTACATCAGGCTACTGTTTCTCTTTGGGTTCTGGTGTGTTTTCATGGAATTCAAAAAAGCAAGAAACCGTAGCCCAATCCACTGCTGAAGCTGAGTTTGTGGCTGCAACAGCTGCTGTCAATCAAGCTTTGTGGCTGAGGAAAATTTTATCTGATCTTAACTTGGAGCAAAAGGAAAGCACAGAAATACTAGTTGACAATCAAGCTGCCATTTCCATCTCTAATAATCCTGTGTTTCATGGAAAGACCAAGCACTTCAACATCAAATTATTCTTTTTAAGAGAGGTGCAGAAAGATGGGAGTATCATTCTTATTTATTGCAAAACTGAAGAACAAGCAGCTGATATCTTCACCAAACCACTGCCAGTCAACAAATTCGAATTTCTGAGAACAAAGTTGGGAGTTTGCAGCTCCTAAACAAGGAGGAGTGTTAGAAATAATGTTCAGGACTGCTGAGCTGGACGGCTGAGCTGGAGTGCTGAGCTGGAAATTTTATTCTTGCTTTATATTTTGATTTAGTCAATTCTGTTCCTATTCTCTCGTTCTTGCTGCTATTTCGCAGCTCTGTTATTTCCATTATTTCCATTATCAATTGATCATGGCCTGTTTGTAGGATCACGATCACATGTTCTTTGTTAAGCACCAGCTCTATAAATTGGGTTGCTGTCATGAATAAAGTATTCAAGTATTTTCATTCATCTATTTCTTCTTAAACACAAGCACTGTCCTTTGTTAACTTTGTTGTTCAGAATCACTGCAACAACGACAGTTTTGAATGTTTTCAAAAAAAGTTTATTATATGAAATGCACTTCTAATGTCATAGTAATGCTTGTGTGTTTGTTCTCATAGATTTTCAGTCTTATGTCCATGAGAAGAATTCTTATCGTATCACATTGTTAAAGCCTCTCTAAAAAATCTGCATATACCAACCGCCTATTTATTGATGTAGACTGTGGTCTCATAGTTATGCCTTCTCTTTTTTGCCACTCAGAAATACATGCCACGGAGGAAGAGCGGAGAGGAGATGAACTTTACATATGTTGAGTGCTTGTTATATGTGTTTCATCACCTAGCTCATAAGGTTGTGATTTCATGATTTTACATTTGTCAGCATACTCTTGCATGTATCAGCTCTGTGAAACATAATGTGATCTTTGTTGTTTTAAAGGCTCCAAATGCTACAAACAGTCTGTGTGGTTACAAGATTGTGACTGGGCAGCCATCAGACCGGCTTGGGGAAGACTTCTCTGAGTTTTACACAGACTTGATAGAGAGGTGACATTTTAATTCAGAAGTAGAATTCTTAACATCTGTTTTGGTATTTAATTGAGTGATTCCTGTTTCTTAACTTGAAAGGAACAAAGTAGTATTTTTAGTAGTTGTATTTGTCTTGTAATTCTGGGTGCAACCTTGCTATTTCTAAATTGTTGCAGACAGGAACTTGTGCTTTATTTCTCATTAGCTTACCTTCATACCCCTGCCTAAAATGACAGGTTTTATTTTTTAAATGCCTGTTGTTAGCCTTGGAGGAAACTTCACTAATATAAAGATAATTTTCGAGTTTAAGACAATGAGTTCACTTGTAGAGAAATAAAATGATAAATAATGTCCATAGCTGTGATTATTATTCCAAGGATTTTTTAATTTTATTTTCTTGGAATTAAACAATTTTCATGGTTTTGAACCAAACAAGCATTGTCATATTTCTGTAGCTCTAATATGGGTCTTCCATCGACATTGTTTTTGGTGTCTGGGGTGCAGGTTGAGTAATGTAGAAGATCTAACCAGGGCTACCATGAGAAAGTTAACTCAGGGAATGACTGAACACAACAAAGCAATGGCAGCTGCCAAGTCTGATGATGCAAAGGATAGCATAGTAAGTTAATTTCTCAGGAGAGGGGCATCTTGTGGTCTTCTGTAGAGCTTTTCATAGCAGTATCTTACAAACATATTTCTTGTTTAATGTGCAGAAAACACAAAAACAGAACACTACAACTGGGTTGCGTACATGCAATAACATTTTGGCAATGGCAAAGGTTTATAAAGAATGAAATTTTGACAGTTAATTCCATGCCTATGTATTTGTAAAACATCAATAACTTGTTCTACAATTTTCAGCCATTGCACGCAAAGACACCTTTGTTTATTGGAGATAAGAGTATAAACCTCTCTTGGAAAGAAGTAGCAAAACCTTCTGTGCCTTCCACTACCGTCTCGGCTGGGTATGAGAGATGTCTAATCCTTGTCCTTGAGTATATATATTATGTGTGTAACTATATGTATTTATATTTAATTCAAAACATGTGGTTAGAAGAATCTACAGAGTGACAGGATAATGTCTATCGTGATTGAGGAAACTATTGGAAATGATATTACCCCATAAAATTAAGATAAAGTGAAAGCCACTCCCAGTAAATGCCTAGATAGAAATGCCAGTGGATGCTATATTAGTTGAATGAACCTTTTTTCTTTACAGTTTCTCTTTGAAAAGCAGTTCTTAAGCAGGATTCTGCTTATATTTATTTGCTTCGCTTATTTGCTTATGGAACCTGGCGTGATTACAAAGGTTAAAGAAACAAACTTTACCCCTTTTTTTGGCTGTCGATTTTGGTTAGTGGGTTGGCTGTATCTATCTCCTAGAAGCCCATGCTCTTGATTGTTTTCTTTTCTTATTTTGATTGAGCGTTTGTTTTTTAATGTTTGAATATTTATGGATTTGTTTGTAATCCTCAAGGTAATTCTGCTCTGCTTCCAAAGTTGTTACCTCAACAAATCCTCAAGCTCAAACAACTCACTGTGCTTACTCTTTCCGAGACCAATAAGGTACTGCATTTTAACTAATACTATTTTTTTTTTTCTCGTCTGAAATTTCTGGAATTCATGCGCTCGATTGAAATTATAGCTGCAACTGGAATGAACTCGTGTGTGTGTGTATATATATATATATATAGAGAGAGAGAGAGAGAGAGAGAGAGAGAGATTACCTGGCCAAACACTCTTTGTATCATAAGTTAGGGCCACATACATGTTCATAGAAAAAAGTTGAAGTGTCAAAATAAAATAAAATCATTTCAATTTATAGTAAAAATATGAAGAGCAGAATGGTAAAAAATGCACGATGGTTTCATTGACTTTTAATTTCTTTGAATTACATTATGCAACAATTAATAAAGAAATCAATTAAAATAAATTTATAGCAAAAAAACAAAAAGTGAAAAATAAAAATCTCTCACTTTATTTTTATTTTGCCCTGTAAGCACCAGCTTGTTTGTTAAAACATCTTATGGAGAGATGTTATTTTAAAAAAAGCTATATTGATGAAATAATATTTTAATGATATAAATATTTTTTTTATAATGTATATACTCTAATAGAAAAAATCATTTAAAAAGCTAATTATATCGGAGTTGAAGAATTAAATATTTTTATTGAAGAAGTTTAGCGTCAATGTTTTTCTACATGGTTGAATTTAATTTGTTTGACGTACGCGGGCGCGTGTACGCGAGATTGACAGCGTACACGAAGTCGTAGTTTCATCTTAGGTTCAAACTTCAAACAACCGATATGCCCGCGTGATGTGCTAGAGTTTTTTTATTTATGTAAAAAATTGATTGTTTTTATATGTATTGTTTTTTATTATTTTAATATTTAATTAGTAAAATTATAATTTATAAAATCTGTATAATCGAAATGGAAAGTGGTTCGTATATTTTGTAATTGCAGATAACGTAGGTAATTTTTTTTTATGAGTTGCATTTTTTCCTAAGTAATATTAGATCTGACACATTATAAATAAAAATATTGTAATTTGTTTTTTCAGAAATAAACTTCTATTTTTTGCGTGCTATAATTAGTTATTTTAATGTTCAGTTATTGAAATTGCAATAGATCAAATATGTTAGAAATGAGTTTTTTGCGTGGTTTAATTAGTATGCTTGCCCGCGCATTGCGTTAGGGTTTTTTCTATGTAGAAAACTAATTGATTTTTTAAATGCTATAATTAGTTGTTTAAATATTTAATTAGTAACACTATAACAGATAAAATATGTAAGAAATAAATTTTTTCCCCGCCTAAAAGGAATAGTGTAATCGAAATGGGAAGTGGTTCGTATATTTTTTTAATTGTAGATAACCTAGGTAATTTTGTTATTTTTATTTTTATGAGTTGCTTTTGTTCCTCAGTAATATTAAATCTGACGCATTATAAATAAAAATATTGTAATTTGTTTTTAAAAATAAACATAATTTTTTTGCGTGCAATAATTATTTTTTTGCCGTCTAAAAAGAACAGTTTAATCGAAACGGGAAGTGACTTGCATATTTTTTAATTGTAGATAACCTAGGTAAATTTGTCATATTTTTTTTATGAGTTGTCTTTTTCCCCCCAGTAATATTAGATCCAACAAATTGTAAATAAAAATATTGTAATTTGTTTTTAGAAAAAAAATATTTTTTTTTGCGTGCTATAATGACTTATTTGCCGTCTAAAAAGAACAGTGTAATTGAAACGGAAGTGACTCGCATATTTTTTAAATCTAGGTAAATTTGTCAATTTTATTTTTTTGAGTTATATTTTTTGCCTAGTAATATTACATCTGAAATATTAAAAACCAAAATATTGAATTTTTTTTAAGAAATAAATTTTAAAAAAAGAGGACAAAATTAAAATTTAAAGCCATTTTTTTTATTTTATCCGATTTATTCATTATATTATTATATCAAATGTATTTAAGAATACTGATATTAATATTTTTTCTTAAAAAATCCTAGGTCATGTTTTCTTTTCTCCTAGGCGATAATATTCAATAAATATTAGAATATATAATTAGTTTAACATATTTTAATTTGACACAAATATACAAATATATAATTAATTTGACATACTTTAAATAATATATTTAATTTCTAGAATAAAACTGAAGCAAATCAAAACATTGAAAATAAATAATTTTAAACAAAACCTGGAATTAAAAGATTTGGGACCGAAATGAAATTTAAATCTATAATTAACTTGCATAGAAGGATAAAATTGAAAGAAATCAAACTTTGATATCGAAAATATTAAGGATTTATAATAAATTTGCATGGAATGATGCAATTGAAACCAATCAAAACTTTGATACCAAAAATATTTAGAATTCCAGGCCAATCTGCAAAATTAAAAGCATGGGGACCGAAATGAAACTTCAATATATCATCAATTTCAATTGAAGGACGAAATTGAAACAAAACAAAACCTATATAATAGCAATAAGGACCCGAAAAAACAATTACAACGTTTAGGGACTAAAATAAAATTTGACAAAAAACAGTTTAGCTGATGTCATATGGCGCAGGAAGGAGAGAGAAATTGGAGGGGGGGGATTCAAACGACCATTGACACGTCTCCGGACACCATAGTGTGACACGCGCCGCACCAAGTGGAAGATAACATGCCTAAAAATCATTCTAGACGCCGATCGGTCATTTTCCAACGCCGGAGTACGCCGCACGTGCCGCCCGAAACACGCGTGAGCGCTGAAACGAACGGAGCGTTCGGCGACGCGCCAACAGTTGTCAGACGAAAAAAAATAAAAAAATGGCTAATTACCGAAACGCCCCTCACCCCCAGGCGTGTGTTTTGTCCTTTTCGAGGGACATAATCGTTAATGCACTGTTCAATGAAATATTAAAAAATTAAAAAATTGGTCAAACGAATCGGGTCGGACCGGACCGGAAATTGGCAATTACCGCAAAGCCCCTGAAACCGGCGGCGTTTTTTGTCTTTTTCGAGGGTTTTTTTTTGTCAAATCACTATTCAAATAGCAAAAAAAAAAAGGTGGACGTGCACCCGCGAAGCACCGAGCCAAATGGCCAAGGAACATTGACTATGAGTCACGGTGCACAGTAATTCAACAATAAAAGACCGATGTCTTTTAGGTTCTTTGTTAATTAGTCCTGTCAGAAATTTTACTATAATAAATGTTTTCCTTTCTGAGAACACTTTTGATCAGCATAATAATGAAATATATGGTTTTGACAGGATGGTGATTTCTTTCCATTATAGCACCCCCTGCGCCAGGTTTGAAACACATTACAGCTGGCATGTTCCTATAGCTTGTAGTTAATTTACTGTTTCTTAATAAATGACAGCTGACATGCTTTTGTTTTGCATATCAAACGAGAGTTGTGTTCCTCCTTTTTCCTGCTTTGACGGGGGGAGATGTTCCATTTTAGGTTGGCTTCAAACTTAGAGTAGAGCTAAGCCTTTTTTTTTAGACAAGGAAAGGCTTCCTTCATCAGGAAACTTGGTTGGCTATATTGTATTATTTTGTCGGAAAGAATGGTTTTTTTCTCGTGTGTTTGGTTGATAGATGGCATTTCAGATTCGGGTGTGTTTGGTTTGAGAGAGAGGGATTCTGGTTTAGGGTTTTTGGTTTCTTGGAGAGATGAATGATACAACGGGGAATCCAGCAAGGACATGTTTGGCGATGACAGAGAAAAAGGCTCATAGGCCTGGTGGTTGTGTTGGTATTTTCATAGGACATTGTATTATTTGTTTTTTTTTATTATCTCTGTCTGCAGCAACGCCTGCATTAATTAGCAAGTATTTGCTTAGAATTAGCTGGGTTTCTCCTCGTGTGGAGGTGGCGCAGAAGGTTTCGAAGTAGGTGTCACCTTGCTCTGCAAGAATCTTATCCACAGTATCCTTTTCTTGAGCAGTCCTTCCACTCTTGTTCATCTTCTTCAAAGTCTCTGCCACCGCTTCATTCTTAGTAGCTTCAGCAAAATTAGGTTCTTCTGGTTCCACCATCTCTGTCTCTCATCCTCCCTACCAAAAAGCAGATTACAACTAGCTTTCTCATTGCCTAAGTACTTGTTCTGGTTTTTTATTTGCTTCCCTTTCAATCTCTTTGGCGTGATAAATAACATATTTTTCATGTGTTCTTTCATGACAGATTTGAAATAAGGAGTTGTTTACTCGCTTTAAAGTACAAAATTCAGAGGCACGAGAGGATCAAGATGACTTCTCACTATAGGTTAGATCATTTTTCGTTAATCTCATGTCCATATTGTAGGGTCATGGTGTAGAACTCATACATATTCATATGTTAATAAGTTATTATTATTAATTATCTATGGAAACTTCCAAACCATGGGCAGACACACTTCTCCACTATTGAAATATCTAGAATAAATCAGCACTGGTTGCGATTAAGAGATAGAAAGAGGTGGATCGAGTTAATCAATTAATATACCTACAGAATGTTAACAATCTAGATGCAGACAGGTTACAGAATATTAACAATCACCACTATTGGTATTCTTTTCTTGTTATTTGACAAACCCAATTTAGAAGTAACTGGTACCAATATAAATTTTCTGTTAGTAATGTAATGTATTTTTTGTCAGTAATTGTTTTTTCGATAACCACACCAACAAAAATAATTTGTCGGTAAAACTATAACTATCGTTGGTAAAAAAAATTTTCTATTGGTGACTCCATCAGAGTTGCACCAAATATTGATGCATTACACATGCATGGTTAATATGGGGTTGTGGAGGAAAATGTGAATTCTGATCACACAGTTGCTGTTAGGACTTCAATTATCATCAACGGTTTATCATCTTCATCTTCCTATTAGAGATGTGATATACAGAACTATGCTACATGGATTGAGAAACATTCTCCATTTACTTTACTGTTCCTACTATAGCTTGATAAATTCATTTCGACAATCAATTGACTGCTTCATTATTGATGATGTGAGTAACTTCTGCTGGTAATAGTTATTAATGATAGGAGGAACTTTTGCAATGCATGCTCTAATATCTCGCTATATGGACATAATCTTGATGCCAAGTCATCAAGTTGGAGATAGAGAGCAGCACAAGGCAAGTGAGAAGAGGTATTCAATAATGAAATACTTGTTGCTCTTCTTGGTGTTTCCATGGTGATTGGGGATGGTATTCTCACACCATGCATTTCAGGTAAAACAATTATTTCTATATGTGATTGGAATAACAATTCTAATATTTAGGAATTTCTATATAGTGATTTCTATTGTAACGAGCATTACGTTTGCTTCCGATTCCCACATCATGTGGATATCAGTAGTTATATTAGTTGTTTTATTCCAAATACAAAAATTTGGAACTGGAAAACTCGGCAACATCTTTGCCCTGATTCTTCTAGCCTAGTTCTTCTCAATAGCTTCTATTAGGGTTTTTAATTTGGAAGAAATACAATCAAGGAGTGCTACAAGCTTTCAACCCATATTACATATGGGTCTACTTCAGCAAAAACCCTATGAATGCTTGGAAATCTCTTGCTGGCATCGTGTTGTGTTTGACGGGTATGCATTTTGTATAATATTTATATGTTTAGTACCATTTGCATCCTTAAATTTGATTATTGATTCCTACTTTTCTTTTATATATAGGAATCAATGATTGAAATTAATAACCATCAATCAAGTATAGTTTATAATATTGAAAATTCAGTTAGACCTGACCAACTCTAATCGACCTTAGCCATGTTGTTTGTTAATCAAGAATTGAATTAAACATAGTCAACTTCAACCTTTAAGAGTTTCATTATTTGAAGCTGCTTATCACTGTTCTAGCATAGTTTGTCATCAAAACTAATCAACTTTCGTTTATCTTTTTATATGGACATTGTAATCATGTATTTTTTTAATGTAACCTTTTCTATTGCTCAAAACCAAGTTCAAAAGCTTTATTCGCTGAACTCGGGCATTTTAATGTTCACTCTATTCGACTCAGTACTTGAGTTGTAGTGTTGTCATCGCTAGTGCTTGCCTATCTTGGCCAAAGCTCCTACCTGCGAAAACACATCAAAGATGTTCGTGATGTTTTCTCTCTTAATTCCTAGTAAGTACTATCTCGTCTTTGGTCTTATTTTTGCTATTGAGATTAATTATAGAGATAGGGGCCTACTTATGTCTCCCGTGTAGAATCTCTATTTTGGCCATAATTTATATTGTTGGTATTGGCTTCCATCATTGCAAGCCAGTCTTTGATATCAGCAACATTCTCTATAGTGCAACAGTGTGCAATGATTGGTTACTTCCCTAGAGTCAAGGTGGTGCACACTTCGTCGTCACATCAAGGACAAATTTATATGCCGGAGCTCAACACGTTTTTGATGGTTGCTTGTGTCTTCATAACTCTATATTTTAAAACCACTGCAGGCATCAACGTTGCATATGGTAACCGTTTTCATAATCTAAAGCACACAATATAATTCATAATAATTAGTTAACTTTAGTATTTAATAAGTATTTTCATATAGGAGTGGCTGTCTCGTTTGTCTTCTTAATCACCTAAGTGATGTTCATGGTTGTGATGGTCGTGGTGAGGAAGACACATATAATATGGGTAGTTTTTTATGGCACCTCCATGGTAATTATTGAACTCCTATTTCTCACATTAGTGTTGTCGAAGATTTTGGTTAGAGCTTATTTGCCAGTAAATTTAGCATCGTCTATGTTGTTTATTATGATAGGATGGACCTACGGCAGGAGGAAGAGGTTGATGCATGAGCAGAACAATGTAGGAGACCTCGAAATATTAAACAATTCGAGGATAGCTAGGTTGCCAACTATTAGGATCTTTTATGGTGATGATCAAGTGATCCCTCTAATATTTAGGCACTATGCATCCAGTTTAATGGTCATACCTTCCATCCTTATCTTCATTTCTCACAAACCCCTCCCTGTGAGGTATGTTCCTCTTGAAAAGCAGTTATCTTTTCGAAGAATCTACTTAGATCAACCAGTCTTTCTCTATGATGTCAATATTGGTTATCTAGAAACTAGAATGGAAGAAAATTGTTTCGAGGAGATAGCAATCAATAGGTTAATCGAGTTTCTGCAACAACATAGTGAAGGTGAAGAAGAGATAGCTTGTCTTTACAAAGCAATGGTGGACGGTGACATTACACACCAAACAGGAGAGGTAGAGATGATTGCATCACAAGGATCCAAGTTAAAAAACATCATTTTAGTTAGTTATAATTGGCAGAATAGATGTGTCAGACAACAGAGACAAATTTATCAAATCCCTCAAGCGACGTCACTTGAGCATGCGAGTGACATGTGAAGTTTGATGAGCTCTATAGGTATAATATTCCTTATTTGTCTATTAATTTGTTCACTCGAAGAAATAGGTCTTATCTCTATATCAGGTCTTCCTAATATTATAACTAGTTAAACAAAACAAATCAAACTTCACATGTCACTCGCATGCTCAAGTGACGTCGCTTGAGGGATTTGATAAATTTGTCTCTGTTGTCTGAAACATCTATTCACCCAATTATAACTGACTAAAATGATGTTTTTTAACTTGGATCCTTGTGATGCAATCATCTCTACCTCTCCTGTTTGGTGTGTAATGTCACCGTCCACCATTGCTTTTTAAAGACAAGCTACCTCTTCTTTACCTTCACTATGTTGTTGTAGAAACTCGATTAACCTATTGATTACTATCTCCTCGAAACAATTTTCTTCCATTCTAGTTTCTAGATATCCAATATTGACATCATAGAGAAAGACTGGTTGATCTAAGTAGATTCTTCGAAAAGATAACTGCTTTTCAAGAGGAACATACCTCACAGGGAGGGGTTTGTGAGAAATGAAGATAAGGATGGAAGGTATGACCATTAAACTGGATGCATAGTGCCTAAATATTAGAGGGATCACTTGATCATCACCATACAAGATCCTAATAGTTGGCAACCTAGCTATCCTCGAATTGTTTATATTTCGAGGTCTCCTACATTGTTCTGCTCATGCATCAACCTCTTCCTCCTGCCGTAGGTCCATCCTATCATAATAAACAACATAGACGATGCTAAATTTATTGGCAAATAAGCTCTAACCAAAATCTTCGACAACACTGATGTGAGAAATAGGAGTTCAATAATTACCATGGTGGTGCCATAAAAAACTACCCATATTATATGTGTCTTCCTCACCACGACCATCACAACCATGAACATCACTTAGGTGATTAAGAAGACAAACGAGACAGCCACTCCTATATGAAAATACTTATTAAATACAAAAGTTAACTAATTATTATGAATTATATTGTGTGCTTTAGATTATGAAAATGATTACCATATGCAACGTTGATGCCTGCAGTGGTTTTAAAATATAGAGTTATGAAAACACAAGCAACCATCAAAAACGTGTTGAGCTCCGGCATATAAATTTGTCCTTGATGTGACGACGAAGTGTGCACCACCTTGACTCTAGGGAAGTAACCAATCATTACACACTGTTGCACTATAGAGAATGTTGCTGATATCAAAGACTGGCTTGCAATGATGGAAGCCAATACCGACAATATAAATTATGGCCAAAATAGAGATTCTACACGGGAGACATAAGTAGGCCCCTATCTCTATAATTAATCTCAATAGCAAAAATAAGACCAAAGACGAGATAGTACTTACTAGGAATTAAGAGAGAAAACATCACGAACATCTTTGATGTGTTTTCGCAGGTAGGAGCTTTGGCCAAGATAGGTAAGCACTAGCGATGACAACAGTACAACTCAAGTACTGAGTCGAATAGAGTGAACATTAAAATGCCCGAGATCAGTGAATAAAGCTTTTGAACTTGGTTTTGAGCAATAGAAAAGGTTACATTGAAAAAAATACATGATTACAATGTCCATATAAAAAGATAAACGAAAGTTGATTAGTTTTGATGACAAACTATGCTAGAACAGTGATAAGCAGCTTCAAATAATGAAACTCTTAAAGGTTGAAGTTGACTATGTTTAATTCAATTCTTGATTAACAAACAACATGGCTAAGGTCGATTAGAGTTGGTCAGGTCTAACTGAATTTTCAATATTATAAACTATACTTGATTGATGTTTATTAATTTCAATCATTGATTCCTATATATAAAAGAAAAGAAGGAATCAATAATCAAATTTAAGGATGCAAATGGTACTAAACATATAAATATTATACAAAATACATACTCGTCAAACACAACACGATGCCAGCAAGAGATTTCCAAGCATTCATAGGGTTTTTGCTGAAGTAGACCCATATATAATATGGGTTGAAAGCTTGTAGCACTCCTTAATTGTATTTCTTCCAAATTAAAAACCCTAATGGAAGGTATTGAGAAGAACTAGGCTAGAAGAATCAGGGCAAAGATGTTGCCGAGTTTTCCAGTTCCAAATTTTTGTATTTGGAATAAAACAACTAATATCACTACTGATATCCACATGATGTGGGAATCGGAAGCAAACGTAATGCTCGTTACAACAGAAATCACTATATAGAAATTCCTAAACATTAGAAATGTTATTCCAATCACATATAGAAATAATTGTTTTACCTGAAATGCATGGTGTGAGAATACCATCCCCAATCACCATGGAAACACCAAGAAGAGCAGCAAGTATTTCATTATTGAATACCTCTTCTCACTTGCCTTGTGTTGCTCTCTATCTTCAACTTGATGACTTGGCATCAAGATTATGTCCATATAGCGAGATATTAGAGCATGCATTGCAAAAGTTCCTCCTGCCATTAATAATTATTACCAGCAAAAGTTACTCACATCATCAATAATGCAGCAGTCAATAATGCTCTCATCTCACTGGGTTGATGAGGAAATGAGGAGGTGTTTTTGGGTTCCGAAAATGGCTGCAATCACAGTTCATACATCACATGCTTGATACTGTTTTTGGGTTCATAAAGATAGTCGTGGATGTGGGGGCAAGGAGGGTCGGCAACACTTGATCATACTGAAAGCTGTATGAATCTTTTACCAAAATTTCTAATTTTAGGTTGGCTTCAAACACACACAGAGCAGAGCTAAGCCCATCTTTTTTTACATCAAATTTGAAAATAATGTTAGAATTGAGGCCTAATGAATGCTCTGTCATATTCACTGATGGGTGCTCCTTCATACCGTTCGACCACATTTATGTTTGATTTCAACCCGTGACAGCTAAAATACTTCAAAAAAAAATCAAGTGGTTCGATACCAGCAAAGTTTAAATGATTGTTTTATATATGTAATGAATCCCTCAAAAACTTTCTATCCCTTCTTTCCTTGTTACCCTTTTCTTTGCAACGTGATCTTCCACTTTTTCAAAAATAAAATTTAATTTAATTTACCTCTTGTTAATTCATTTCTCACTCAGCTTAATCATATATAAAACCTGCTACCATGATCACGTATGTCCAAATCTGCTACATGGCTAATGGTGTATTGTTTCACTTCTAGTCCATATATGGTTTCAGTGAGTTTTGTTCTAAAAAGACATCTCTTGAAAAGAGAAACGGTGCTGAAGCTTATAATAATCTTCCAAACCCCTTGACTCGTAACTAAGGTGGGATATTGTGTCTGCCTACTCATATAAGTTTTCTGATCATGATGCGCTGTCGTTCTTGTTACTGTTTTGTGGCTGCGATCCTGGTTCTGTAGTGTCTGCTGTTTTGCACCGTCGCTCCTTTAATTTTGTTTCTTTTTCTTGTGTCTTGGCCTTCGCATCTTAGCTTTATATATGTGTCCTCTCCAAGTTTGTGCTTTGCCTCCTGGTCTTTTAATCAATCATTGGCTTATACTTGCAGGAAAAGAGAATTACTATATATCCCAAACTCGTTTCTCTTCTTTTTGTCCCCCCCCTCCTTTATTTGCTAATCTATAATACAGAAAACGCAGGAAAGCAATGAGGCGCAGTTGAAAAATCTTGAAAATGAATGTAGCCGCTACAAAGCACAGGTAGATTTTTATGAAAAGTACTCAATGATGAAACCTTTTTTGGATGATGCATGTAAGTTCAGCAAACTTGTTCTGGAGCCTGGAGAAAGTAGTGGGCAAGCCAGAGACGCTGCTGAAAAACAAACTGATCTTGTGAATTGTGCGTGCTGGGAACTACTAAAAACGTACGGTACTTCCTTTTCTACGGTTATCATTGCACTTCTTCCTTCCAACTCCTCTTGCTCTTTACCTTTAGCTTCTACATGTTCCTGATACTTTCAACTTGTTCTTCATCTTCGTACTTGTTTTTTCAGGTATGTATGTTTTACTTTGGTCTCAGTTGAGGATTGACATTAATCATAGAAATCTATTTTCAATTTTAGAATAACATTGTTTTATAAGAATCAGCTTAACTCGTGATGATGAGCTGCCTCGTTGGTCTTGTAACTATGAAGTGAAGTGTTCATTTTTCTTTTGCAGCCGCAATAATGGTTCGAGATGTCCAAGCAAAAAGATGCAAGGAACTGTGGAGCAGTAGAATATATATGTTATCCTGATACGTGTCGTCCAATGTGCCGGAGACCCGGCCGTCCTGGATTAGTTGCTAAGTGTAACTTTACAAGATGCCTCTGTCAGTGGGACTGTTAACTTAATTCGAAGGCTCCATTAAACCCAATTTCCAGCTCTTGAACTGACAAAGTGTGATGCAAGATTACAGCGAGGAAGAACAATATGAACAAAGTATGTGCGTGCGTGATTCCTTAAATCCATTAATCTCCCTTCTCTTCTCCATTCAACTGTTGTTTCTCTAATTTTCGACTCCAACTATATGCCCGGCAGAAAGAAAATTGTTATTCTTCATCTCTGTCAGATTTCATACAGTCAGGAAATTGGATGTTACTGGTAAACAGATCTGAAAATTGCCCTCATATCAGACAGTATCGCAGTAGTATATTATCTCAAATTCTGTAGATCTTAGGATAATAATCATATGAATCTGCTCTTCAATCAATCTGAAAATTGCCTGAAAGAAAGAGAAGAGCTCGCGACGTGTAACTCAAAATTGGAAAACGAATCCCACAATTTTGTTAATTAAGGATTAGTGTTTTTCTCTCTATATTTTTCTTGGAAGACAAGAGATGTAAACTTTTTCGAGTGGCGATACATGCAACTATTTAAGCTATACATTTTTTCAATCTTTTTGTTTGCTAAATCAAAGTATTCATTCTTGCTTCTCATGGCTGCGCGTAGTCCATTATGGCTGGGAGGGGACGTGTGCTCGTGTCTTTTCTGCTTTTCTCAAGGGGCTCAAGGGCTATGTCTCTATTGGCTATGTCTCTATTGGGTATGTCTCTATTTAAACTACTTTTTTTATTTATTATTAATATGTCTCTGTATACATCAACTAATCATAATAAATTTTGAAATTAATAATTATATAAATCTTCAATAATCATAATAATATCAATTTACTAAAGTTCTTAATCCCTGTAGGCTTAAGAAAATGGCCCGCAGAGATGATGGTCCACTAAATGGCTTCCTTTCTCCTGTAGCATTGGGAGAGTTGCTGCAGATTGGGTGAGATTGGACGTTTGGTCCCTCATTTTGCTCCCAAGGGGTGGGTTAGTTTCTGCCAACTCTGCTTTGGTTTGGTTTGCTATTTTTTAGCCTCTTAGATAATTATTTGTTTGGTTATGCTGTCATTTGGGTTCTTGTTTAAGCAGTACAGTATTTGTAAGAATCTATAATATGTATCTCTGATAATTCTCTTTAAGGATTGAGATTTTGAAATTGGAAATATGCAAAAGTTGGTGCAAAGACATCTCATATGTATAACTTGTTCAGAGAGCAATCAAACATATTACTTGATACTATTTGATATTAGTCAATTAATCTTAAGATTTAACACAATGCTTAAGTTTTAGGCCAGTTCTGTTTCACCCCGCTTTCTCTCCTGTCTTAATTTTCACTCTTTCCATTTCCATTTTACTTTTTTGTTCTCTCCGTTGCTGTTTTGGGGAAACTTGGTTAGCTATATTGTATTATTTTGTTGGAAAGAATGTTTTTTTTCTCGTGGGTTTGGCTGATAGATGGCATTTGAGATTCGGGTGTGTTTGGTTTGAGAGAGAGGGATTCTAGTTTAGGGTTTTTGGTTTCTTGGGGAGATGAATGAAATAACGGGGAATCCAGCAGGGACATGTTTGGCGATGACAGAGAAAAAGGCTCATAGGCCTGGTGGTTGTGTTGGTATTTTCATAGGACAGTGTATTATTTATTTGTTTTTATCTCTGTGTGCACCAATGTTATATTACCCAGGGGCTCCTGGCGTGAGTGGTGAGGGCGCTCTCGTCCCTTAAAAGAGGTCAGGGGTTCAAACCCTCCTCTTGTATGGAGCCGGCCATATAGGGAGCACTTTCACCCCTTTGGGGCCCACCCGGTGCGAACGTGGATTAGTCTGGGCCAGCGCCTAGGACACCGCGTGGTTTATACAAAAAAAAAAATTAGCAAGTATTTGCTTCAAATTAGCTGGGTTTCTCCTCGTGTGGAAGTGGCGCAGAAGGTTTCGAAGTAGATGTCCTCTCACCTTGCTCTGCAAGAATCTTATCCAAAACATCATTTTCTTCTTCAAAGTCTCTGCCACCGCTCTTAATAGCTTTAGCAAAATTAGGTTCTTCTGGTTCTACCATCTATGCAACTTCTCTCTCCTCCTCTTTACCAAAAGCAAATTACAACTAGCTTTCTTCTTGACTAGTACTTGCTCTGGATTCTTATTTGTTTCGCGATCAATCTCTTTGGCATTGCTAATAACATTCTTCATGTGTTCTTTCATGACAGGCTTGATAGACTCACCCTGAACATGAGGCACGATAGGATCAAGATGACTTCTCATCGGGTTATATCATTTTTCATTTATTTCTCAACTTACCGATAATTAATAATCTCATGTCCATATTTTACGATCATGGTGTAGAATTCCTGCATATTCATATGTTATTATGATTAATTATCTATGGAAACTTCCAAACCATGGACAGACACACTTCTCCAATATTGAAATACCTAGAATAAATCAACACTGGTTGGGATTAAGAGATAGAAAGAGTTGGATCGGGTTAATCAATTAATATACCTACATAATGTTAACAATCTAGATTCAGATATACAAAAGTCACCACTAAAAAAATGTTTAACCTTATGCCACATTTAAGAATCTAGCATCATTTATGTAAGTGTGGATTGCAAAAGAAACCTTAAAGAAAAAAAAAGGAGAAGGACTTCGGAGTTGGACTAGTTTTTCTATTTCTTTGAAATAAACTGTCATCAAATATTCACTAATCGGTGCTCCTTCTTACTGTTTGACCAAATTTATGTTTGATTTCAACCCCTGACAGCTTAGCCTTAAAAATACTTCAAAAATATAATTAGACCTGATCAATGTTCTGTTTGATTTTTGAAATAAGGAGTGTCTAAACTCACTTTAAAGTACAAAACTCAACCTGAACGTGAGGCACGAGAGGATGAAGATTTTTATTTTCTTCTCAATCATTTTTCATTTATTCCTTAAAATACCGATAATTAATAATCTCATGTCCGTATATTAGGATCATGGTGTAGAACTTGTACATATTCAAGAAGAGATACCCCATGTAGATGGATGGGAACAAGAGATTTGGGAAGAGGTATTTTTGTTTGTTTTGAGTTGCAATCTTATTTAAAGATTTTTGCATGAGCTTTTCTTTGTTTATTTATTTTTAATGTTCAATAATTAACCCCCTCTCTCTATACATATATAAATGTTAAAGATGTAATACTTTATATTCTTTTCTCTTCCGTAGTCACTAACCCAATTTCCAGGCATGACACATTTATACATCTCTGTCTATTATTACAAACTGCCGACATGAGTAAAACATCTCATCTTTGGATACAAAATATGCAATATATTAATGCTTTTTGTTGTTAATTCAAATACTATTTTTCATCAAAGGTGGAGGAAGCTACCGATCATATTGTACCACTTCTGAAAATTCCTGAACAGACTGTAACCGAAAGAGGCACTAGTGACTCAAGATGCACCGCCCATCATGTAATATGTCTTTTGTACTTAAACTCCACTCATGGTATCTTCTGTGTTTGGGTTTCAGTTCAGTCTTATTTAGAGATTTCTCGTGTTTTTGTGAGTTTTTTTTTAGTTGTTTTAGTTTTTTGATGTTTAGTAAACCTAAACTACACACACTAATATGGCCATTAATAATTAATTAAAACTTTAAGCTTATTATGCAGGGGAAACATTGGTTCGGCATTATACAATTGGCATTCCAATGCATTGGAGTCGTGTTTGGTGACTTAGACACGTCTCCTTTGTATGTGCTGTCGAGCACCTTTCCTAATGGTATCCAAGACCCTGATGACATTTTTGGAGTCTTATCAGTCATTATCTACTCCATCTTCATCATCACAATCGAAAAGTACACATTTATGGTCTGATTCGCCAACAATAAGGGAGATGGTAAGCTTAAACGTTATTCCATAATCTATATTTTGCTCTCTTCTTTTATACATAAGTTGAATCCTTGCAGTTGACCTCTAAGTACCTTATTCATCTATTTCGATAATAATAATAATAATAATGATAATAATAATTTTTGTTTTTTTTCTTGCTTCCTCTTTTGTTAATGTTTTTGAGTTTTTTTCTCGGGTAATTTAATATTTTTTATTGTTTTAGCAGTAATAGTAATGATAATTTTACATTTTAAGACTTCGATGTTGCTGTTGTTATAATATGGTGTGTTGATGTGTTTTATTATATCAAACCTTGCATGTATAGATGTTATATTTTATTTTTGAGCTAGCAAATCCTATTAATTACTTCAATCCCAACGATTATAAAAATTATTTGCTCAGTCTGCAACGTAGTGCGTGCAATCTAACTAGTATTATCTAAAATATAAATCACGTGGCAATCACTTGGAGCCCTGTGAGAGGTGTAATTTATGTTATTTTTTTAAAATAATTTATGTTTAGAAAAATATTAGAATTATGTTTTTATCTTTTAAAAATTATATTTGACATAAACACATTAAAATAATCTAAAAACATAAAAAAAAAAAACACTATGCACAACACTAAGCATTTTTTGAAATTATATTATTCTATGTAATGGTAATTGTTTCTGATTTCTTAAGTAAGAGTAATTAGAAAAATAAAAATTAGAATAATAAAAATGTCAAATTTGGATTGTGTTTGTTGGTATATTAAGATATTATTTAATTACTTTATATAACAAGAAAGATAGAAAATTTAAAACTAGTATTTTCCAATACTTTATATTAAAATATTAATTAATAACTTTATATAACAAAAATATAAAACCTTGAAAATGACCTTCAACAATATATATAGTCATACTCTCTATTTTATCATCTAAAAAGTTGCATGAATTTTTACTTGAGTTTCAAAAGTTTTAATTTAAATAATCTTTCTATCCATATGTGACCATGAATTCTATCCAAATTAAATATATATACACACACACACACATATTATTACAATCCACAGTAAAAATACTTATAATTTATAGTAAAATACTGATATATTTTTAGTATATGTTATAATATCAAATGAGAGGTCTGCTTCTATTTTTCCCTGCTTTATTTAGATTAGCAGTTTTTCAAAATCACTTCCAAATGATGTCAGTTTTCCATGGATGAGTGAACCTTAGGATAGTAAAATAAGAATTTCTTAGTCTTGTAGTAAAAGTGCTGATATAGGGAAATGTTTCCTTCGGGCTCAGAATTCGATCTCCTCGCATCAAATGCATGCACCTCAACATTAAGATTTACATCATCCCAGCTCTTTGCATCCGATTCATCGTCATTGTCATCTCCTTCCCTTTATTATGTTAAAATTTCATAGTAATTAGAGAATATAATAATTTTATGAAATTAATGATGTTGTTTTTATAATATTATATATGCTCATAATTTTATTTAGAAAAATTATTTTATTGTATATTTTTTTAGTTTAAATTACACAATTCTAAATAATTTTATTTTTGAATTTGAACTAAATTTTTTTTGACTATATATATATATAGTATAACCCCGAAAATGACGGGTCAAAACGCTCCAAAACCGAAATATTCTGTTCCAATTAAAAAAATAAAGCACGAACTAAAACGAAATTATAAACCTTAATCTCAACAATTAGAGGGGTACATTCATGGTTTGCTCAGTTTTATATTTTATTAAAAAAAAGGCAGAAAAACGAAATGATGCTATGAGAAATCACCTACAGTTAATTGCATGATTAAGTATACTTTTGGAGTGTTTTATTTTTTATATATTTTCAGAATGTTTCAATGTGTTCATGTTAATTATTATTTTTAAAAGAAATGTTTCTTATTAATGATTTGACACCCAAAAACAACACTAAATACAAAGGTTTTGTTTTGTATATCAAATGAGAGGCCCGCTTCTACTTTTTCCTGCTTTGGACCGGGTGGGATGTTCCATTCACCAGAATTTCCCATTTTAGGTGAGCAGAGCTGAGCCCATCTTTTCTTACATCAAACTTGGAAATAATGTTAGAATCGAGGCCTAATGAATGCTCTGTGTATATCTGGTGTCACGCGGTGCATATTCACTGATGGGTGCTCCAAATTTATGTTTGATTTCAACCCGTGACAGCTAAAAAAATACGTAAAAACAAAAACTTAAGTGGTTCGATACCAGCAAAGTTTAGCGTATCTATACGTCAGGGGCACATACATGTTCATAGAAAAAATAAAACACCATATTAAACCCCGATTCTTTTAGTGTTTTTAGTTAGTAGATGTTATGTTGTAGGTTAGAGATTTTGTTTCGAAAGTAAAAAAAAAAAATACAAAGATCTAATCGAGAAAAAAAAACGTGTAAGTGTCAAAATAAAATAAAAAATCATGACTTTTAATTTCTTTGAATTACATTATGCAATAATTAATAAAGAAATCAATTAAAATAAATTTAGTCAAAATAATAAATTTTAATATAAGTTTTCTATAAAATATATGAATTTTAAATCGATATAAATTTATCTGTTTAGTAGTTTCCAACGAAATAACCAGCATAAATTTATCATCATCATTAAAAAGGAAGAAAACTCGGATATCTGAATTATTGAGTTCACTGTATTAAGACTAGTTCATTTTATAATTTAATTTAAATCAAACAAAAATAAAATATAAATTGTGAAAATAGCTGTAATAATCAAATAACAAAAATAAGTAGTTAATTTTCTATCAACAAAAAGACGAAAACATAAATTGAAAATCCATCAATACGTTACTGTCATTATCATTGCTATAACAACAAAAATTATTATCAATATTACTGTCAAAACAATTAAAATAATTAATTTTCCCTGAAAAATCACTAACATTTAAGGAAAATCATTAAAAAATCAAAAGAATTTTATTTAAAAAATATTAAAAAATAATTATTAAAATTATCATTATTATTGCGCAAATAACAAAATCATAAAAATCATCTAATCTAAAGAACAAATAAAAAAACACAAACCACAAAAAAAAAAAAACAAATAAAGGAAAAAATAGAGCAATGTTAATTTTAAAATGATAACCGTCATAAATTAAAATTTCAGGAAAATCATTAGAAAATTCAAAAGATTTTTATAAAGAAGAAATTAAAAAAAATCACTAAAATTATTATTATTATTGCGTAAATAATAAAATTAGACAAATCATCTAATCCAAAGAACAAATAAAAATAACAGAAAACACAAAAAAACGAATAAAGAGAAAAAGGGAGATTAATTTTAAAATGATTACTAACATAAATTAAAATTCCAAGATTTAACCGATTAAAAATAAAACCCAAATAAAAAAAGACAAAAACTAAAAACAAAAACTAAAAGCATAAATGCATAAATACTAATAAAAAATAAACATTGTCCAAGATTTGTTTTAAGAAACCAAATGAATTAATATCAAATAAAAATTCAAAGAATAAAGACTTGAATGAAAAATAAAATATATCATTAATTCCAATTAAAGGATAAAATTGAAACAAATAAAAACTTTGGGACCAAAAAAAATAAAGGAATAATAATGATAATTGTTGTGTAATTGAATAACAAAATTCAAAGGAGGACTGAAATGAATTGTCGCATATATGACCAATTTCAATTGGAGGATCAAATTAAAAGAGATCAAAACCTCCGTACCGAAAAAATTGAAGGAATCAAAAAGAAATCAAAAATCAAAAGAATAAGGACTGAAATAAAAACTTACTTAGATAATCAGTTTTAATTGAAGGGTACAATTGAAAACAATCAAACTTTGAATTAAGAAATCAGTAATAAAATCGAAAGCAAAACCTCATGGACTAAAGTAAACTTACTACATACATCAGGGACCTGTCAGAAATTGCGGCGGCTGAGAGAGAGAGAAAAACGGCAACCGACACAAACCCGTCCTCCGCCGCTTACCTAAACATATATGACCGGAACGCGCCGCTCCTGTGGACAGAGGATATTACGGCGCACCTCCCGACACGGCGGAAGTGAATTTTTTACCGCCTTAATGATCCGCACGCGCCTCCTCAAGGGAGTGTTGGCGTGAAACAGTGCGGGCGCGTATGGACTACGCGCCCGCAGTTCATCTAAAAAAATTAATAAAATAATGGTTAATTACCTACACACCCCTAAACGCACTGGTATTCACGAAAAAACCTGATGGGAAAACATGTCCTAAGCTATTTTGTCTTTTTTGGGGGCTATTTCCGTTGATGCACTGTGCAAAGAAGTTGAAAAAAAAGCAAGAGAGACCCTGCATCCTGTGCACTATTTTGTCGTTTTCAATGGGCATATTCGTTAATGCACTGTTCATAGGCGGGAAAAAAAAAAAGAGCACATGCACGCGCGAAGCACTGGAGCAAATATCCAGTCCACAGTGCAATGTGTCTTAGTGCATAGTAAAAATTGACAACAATGAAATGCCCATGCCGATTATATTTTAGGTAATATCCCAGCCCCATATATATATTAGCGCCCCCCCATTTGTAACACGGAAAGCAGCAATTTGCTGCTTTCCGTGAAACGACGTTTCACACTTAAAAATGGGTAGACCCCATAACCAAACCAGCTTTTTTTTACACTTATCAAACACACACTTGCAGGTGCAAACTGTGTTTTCAACAAAACACAGTTTGCACCTCTTAAACAAACGGGCACTTAACCTGCAGGCACAACAAATTTGGTATTTTCAAAACATTTTATAGTTAAAAAATAAATGAAAAACTAAAACATTTATGCATACATGTAATCAAATAAATTAATAATTATATGTGTTAATAAATGGAATAAAACCATAAGTAATATCTAGAAATAAAATTGAAAAAATTGAGAAACAAGTATAAATCAAAATATTTAATCAGGTAAGATGGATTATATACCAGGTTGTATTTGCTTAATTTATTTATTAAATTATTTTATTTAATCAAATAATAATAGAAATGTAAACGTAGATTAAAATAAAAAATAAAAAAAATATTATTCAAGGCTACATATATTAGAAACATTATTTGAAGATAAAAAAAAAACTAAATTATACATAAAAAATTAGAGCTGAATAAAAAAATCATTAAAATTTAAAACTAGTATTTTCCAATATTTTATATTAAAATATTAATTAATTACTTTATATAACAAAAATAAAAACCTTGAAAACGACCACCAGCAATATAAATAGTCATAGTCTCGATTTTATCATCTAAAAAGTTTCCTGAATTTTTACTTGAGTTTCAAAAGTGTTAAATTAAATAATCTTTCTATCCATATGTGACTAGGAATTCTATCCAAATTTAGTGTATATATATATCACTCAGTCGTGCATTAAATAATCTGGGTCGTTAACCTTCACAAAGAATCTTGCTGAGATGAGTTAAGAACAAGGTGGATAAAAACACAGAATTAATTTCTCACGTTTATCATTCGAAATTATATCATTATTCTAAAATATTTTTAATATAATAATACGAGGAATAAATTTTAACAAATAAAAAAAATTAAAAAACAATGACGGTGTCATCGATAGTATTACCAATAATAATTAGAGTATTAATTATGTATAATAATATTTATAATGACAACTATAAATATTAGATTAGCAGTTTTTCTCTCGTAGTAAAACTGTTGAGATATTAATTTATATATTTAAAAAAGAAATTATTAAAAAGAAAACCTTCGTTTTTGTATCCTTACCTAATCCAATTTAAATTAATTGATATCCAACGCAGCATCATTGTCCTCTTCCATAAATTTACCCAAAAACAATGGCACCAGCTATCTACAGACCACAGAAAACAGGGTGGCATGGCAGAGAACGTCTCTTTGTGACTCTTTCTCTGCTACGTTGCCACTCCATCGAGCTTCATTTTCTTTTTCATCTCTCGCGTCTCAATTCCTTCACTCATTGCTCTTTCTCTCTCTATGTTCAAGAGAATCACTTCCTCTTAGCTTCAAGACATGCACATAATACTACCAGGTAACAGAAGGTAGGCCACTTCTGTTTCACCCCGCTTTCTCTCCTGTCTTAATTTTCACTATTTCCATTTCCATTTTACTTTTTTTGTTCTCTCCGTTGCTGTTTTGGGGAAACTTGGTTAGCTATATTGTATAAAAAATCTAACAATAATTAAAAGACAAACATTAATCGCTGTCCAAATTTCGAAATACACCTTCAAGAGATTCGAGATAAGTTTGAGTAAGCAAATGACTAGATCTAGAAATTGAAAAATAATGGAGGTGCGTGAGCTTTAGGCGTTAATGCTACAAAACACCTAAAGGAAAAAGGAAAATATCACATGCAAAAACACACAATCTGCAGTAGCTCTCCCAATCTGCAGCAGCTCTCCCAGTTCTACAAAAGGAAAAAGGACCGGCCGAGTTGGGAAGCCATTTAATGGACCATAATCATACTCTCATCCTGTTTTCAAGATTTTACTATATATATCATTGGGAGAATTGGGCATATATATAGTATATATATCACTCAGTTGTGCATTATGCTCACCGTACGTAGGAGAGTTGGGAGCAACCCATGATTCATAGATGGTCTGTGATGTATCTGGGTCATCAACCTTCACAGAGAATCTTGTTGAGATGAGTTAAGAACACGGTGGATAAAAACACAGCAATGTCAATTATTAATTTCTCATGTTTATCATTCGAAATTATATATCTTATTAACGTACGACTGGTTTTGTTGCCTAAACGTCTTTCTTTTCTAGTTTGCTAAGCCCCCGTATCATCAACCATATCACTTACAACAACCCAGTGGAGCTATCTTTGGATTAACCAGAGCTAATCTTTCCTTTTCTTTTTCTTTTTATAACAAGAAAGGTCCACATGAGTAAAATAAATTACCTGGCCAAACACTTTTTGTAAGAGAATGCTCAAAATTATAAGATGCCATTTAGAAATCCAATTGTTTGATGGCAAAACAGACACTATCTCAACAATTAGAGGGTACATTCATGGTCTGCTCAGTTTTTTTTATTAGAAAAAAGCAGAAAAAGCAGAAAAATGAAATGATCTCAGACTTGCCATGATACGTGGTAAGAACTCGCAGGACCTCTACACCAGTATTTAGCCATCTAGATCTAGAGAGGTAGAACAAGGAAGAAAGATTGCAGATGGAGGGAGCATGCATGCATGTGATGGCCATGGCAACGTAACCTCTATAGATCGATCCAAAATAAATGACCCGTATCTGCATGTCCATCTTCCTCTCGATCTCATTTATCCACGCACGCACCATGTGGGTGCTCGATCATGGTAAATGACAAAGTTGCGAGAGTGACAGCCTATACGAAGTCATAAATTTTAATGAAGAAAGCTCAGCGGATAGCTAAGTTTATCTGTTTCTTACTCACACTCACATGACCATGCACCCTCTCTCTCTCTTTTAGTCTCTTTAATTCTAGGGAGAGTTTTCCTTTCTTTCCTTTTTTCCCCTTCTTTTAGTCTCTTAAAACTAAAGTTGGAATAGGGCTTTCACCATCATATCTATATAAGTGTATGGTAGGGCAGCTACATGTTTTCCAACAAAAGCATAACCATAAATTCATACACATATATGGAAACATCAATAGTATACGTCAAGAAGCTCACTTTATTTTTATTTTGCCCTATAAGCACCAGCTTGTTTGTTAAAACATCTCATGGAGAGATGTTATTTTAAAAAAGCTATATTGATGAAATAATATTTAATGATATAAATATATTTTTTTATAATGTATACTCTAATAGAAAAAATAATTTAAAAGGCTAATTATATTCGATTATTTACAAAAAAACAGTTCTTAAAAAAAAAAAACCAAATCAGTTTTACTGTCTGAGCGGTTCGAACTCGTGCGCGCCATTGCTGGCAGCGCGCAGACAACCACTCGGCCACATCCACTCTTTTGTCATTTCCACCATACAAATTACAAAAAGCAGCCCTGTGCAACAAAAAAAAAAGGAGCACATACACGCGCGAAGCATGAGAGCAAATGGCCAGTCCACAGTGCACATGAGTGTGCGTGAACAGTGGCTGACCGAGCTACTTTAGGCTATTTGTAATTTTATTTTATTCATTATTTGTTTGCTCTTTTGTTAAAGTTTTTGGAATTGTTTATTTCTTATTGAATTTATTTTCCCATTATTCACGCAATAATAATAATAATAATAAATTTATTTTTTTCTTGTTTCCTCTTTTATTAATATTTTTGAGTTTTTTTCCTCGGGGTAATTTTATAATAATTATTGTTTTAGAAATAATAGTAATGATATTTTTAACGCAAGATTGAGAGCGTATACAAAGTTGTCACGGGTTCAAATTAGTGCTGTCAGAAATTTTACCGAAGAAAGCTCAGCTCTCCGCCGAATATAAGAAATGTTTTCCTTTCTGAGAACACATTTATAATTTCATCTTAGGTTCAAATTAGTGCTGAAATTTTACCGAAGAAAGCTCAGCTCTCCGCCGAATATAAGAAATGTTTTCCTTTCTGAGAACACATTTATAATTTCATCTTAGGTTCAAATTAGTGCTGTCAGAAATTTTACCGAAGAAAGCTCAGCTCTCCGCCGAATATAAGAAATGTTTTCCTTTCTGAGAACACATTTATAATTTCATCTTAGGTTCAAATTAGTGCTGTCAGAAATTTTACTGAAGAAAGCTCAGCTCTCCGCCGAATATAATAAATGCTTTGACAGGGGGAGATGTTCCAGTTTAGGTTGGCTTCAAACTCAGTTTAGGTTGGCTTCAAATTAGTGCTGTCAGAAATAAGCCTTGTTTTTGAGACAGGGAAAGGCTTCTCCTCACATCAAATGCATGCATGCACCCTCAATATTAAAATTTACACCGTCCCAGCTCCCAGCCTCGTCATTATCATCTCCTACACTAGGAAGTAGGAACTTCATCCACCTTTTAATAGATGAAATTTATTTTTAAAAACGAAAAAATATATTTTTTAATTGAATAAAAAAAGTATTATAATTAACAACAAACACAAATGAAAAAAATATCCCATCTTGCAAGATGAAATATCTTAATCTATAATTGTTTCTTGATTTTTTTGGTTTTATTTTTAGTGATATTAATGGTTTTTCTATTATTGATTTATTAATAAACATAATTCTTGATTTATACGAATGTCGGGAGGACATTTCCGGCCACCATATCAGCCTTCACGCGCCACCTGAAAGGGGCGTGAGGTGGAATACTGTCGGTCGCGTGGACCGCACGTGCCGACAGTATTTCAAAAAATAAATAAATAATAATGGTCAATTACCGGTATACCCCTATGCTAAATTAATCAATTTTGTCTTATTAGGGGCTATATCCGTATTTAGCCATTTTAAAAAATATTAAAAAAAAGGGTTGCGGCGGAACGGACCGGTTCGTACGCGTGCAATTACAACCGTGACCCTCTGCCGGAATTGTTTTTTGTCTTATTATCGGGGGTAAAACCGTTAAAACACCGTTAATATCAGGAAAAAAAAAAGGGTGGACAAACTCGCGTGACGAACGGACGAAAAATATCCAGTCCACAGTGCAATGTGTCTTGTGCTGCATGGAAAGTGTGAGCTCTTTTAGATTATTGTATAATTAGCATTAATTATGTAAATTACCCTATTTTATTTATTTACAGGACCTGAATCTTTTTACCGAGAATGTATACCCCATTATATTATTTTTATACTTTGAACTCTAAAATAAATTAATTAACACAACATGCAAGATTTCCATATATATATATATCCTAAATGGATAATCAGAACCACATGCATGTCCACTTCTCCCTTACTATGTCTAGTTCCGAAAATGGCTGCAATCACAGTTCATACATCACATGCAAGATAAAGACAGTCGTGGATGTGGGGGCAAGGAGGGTCGGCAGCACATGATACTGAAAGCTGTACGTATGAATCTTTTACCAAAATTTCCAATTTTAGGTTGGCTTCAAACACACACAGAGCAGAGCTCAGCCCATCTTTTTTTACATCAAATTTGAAAATAATTAGGCCTAATGAATGCTCTGTACGTGTATATTTGGTGCATATTCACTGACGGGTGCTCTTTTCCTTTGTATAGAAGCCCCCTTGACATTGACCCAAAACCTGCTGTGCCTGTCCGCACTCCAAGTCACCTGTCTCCGTCTCAAGACCTCCCTCCCTTGCCTATATACATGTAAATTTCCTCCACACCCTATGGCAGTCCAACAGCAATTAATACTCCGAAGGAGTGGTGGGAACGAGTGGAGTGGGGCGATTCCAACAGCAAGAATGGCCTTCAATCCCTCTGTGTGTTTCAGGAGGCTTTGTATTATTAATGGGAGAAGAAGGCAGGCATCTGAACCATATGCATGGTATGGCGTTTGTTTTTTAATGTTTGAATATTTATGGATTTGTTTGTAATCCTCAAGGTAATTCATTGGCGTAGTATATATATTTAATGTGTAAAGAAATACATTAATAAATACAGACCATATTGACAGATTGATATCATGCCTGTATATGGCCCTTCCATTTTTCCTGGTATGTACTGTGCTTTTCATTACTGAGATTTTGAGTATTTTGCATCTTTTCCTTACCTCACAACTTGTCCCTAATAATTTATGAACAGAGGGGTTAATCAAGCAGCAGGTTCCTCAATTATTTGAACAAACACATTATACCTGTTTTTGACAAGGTAGTGCACTGCCTTCTCTTTTGTTACTATCTTCAAATATCCTATTCTTGTTTACCCTTTTTTTTTGTTTGTGCTTGCATATGCCTTTTGACAAGAACCTGTGAATTCTAATGATTTCCTCTTTGCTAGTTGCCCGAGGAGCGGAAGCTTGATTTGCTCAAAGCACTTGCAGAAATATCGCCTTTTACATTGCCACAGGATTCACGCCAGGTTCTTCCCTCTGTTGTTCAGCTTTTGAAGGTAACCTTTTCTTTTTCATTATTAATTTAGTCCTTTGTTTTGAATGTTTTCAAAAAAAGTTTATTATATGAAATGCACTTCTAATGTCATAGTAATGCTTGTGTGTTTGTTCTCATAGATTTTCAGTCTTATGTCCATGAGAAGAATTCTTATCGTATCACATTGTTAAAGCCTCTCTAAAAAATCTGCATATACCAACCGCCTATTTATTGATGTAGACTGTGGTCTCATAGTTATGCCTTCTCTTTTTTGCCACTCAGAAATACATGCCACGGAGGAAGAGCGGAGAGGAGATGAACTTTACATATGTTGAGTGCTTGTTATATGTGTTTCATCACCTAGCTCATAAGGTTGTGATTTCATGATTTTACATTTGTCAGCATACTCTTGCATGTATCAGCTCTGTGAAACATAATGTGATCTTTGTTGTTTTAAAGGCTCCAAATGCTACAAACAGTCTGTGTGGTTACAAGATTGTGACTGGGCAGCCATCAGACCGGCTTGGGGAAGACTTCTCTGAGTTTTACACAGACTTGATAGAGAGGTGACATTTTAATTCAGAAGTAGAATTCTTAACATCTGTTTTGGTATTTAATTGAGTGATTCCTGTTTCTTAACTTGAAAGGAACAAAGTAGTATTTTTAGTAGTTGTATTTGTCTTGTAATTCTGGGTGCAACCTTGCTATTTCTAAATTGTTGCAGACAGGAACTTGTGCTTTATTTCTCATTAGCTTACCTTCATACCCCTGCCTAAAATGACAGGTTTTATTTTTTAAATGCCTGTTGTTAGCCTTGGAGGAAACTTCACTAATATAAAGATAATTTTCGAGTTTAAGACAATGAGTTCACTTGTAGAGAAATAAAATGATAAATAATGTCCATAGCTGTGATTATTATTCCAAGGATTTTTTAATTTTATTTTCTTGGAATTAAACAATTTTCATGGTTTTGAACCAAACAAGCATTGTCATATTTCTGTAGCTCTAATATGGGTCTTCCATCGACATTGTTTTTGGTGTCTGGGGTGCAGGTTGAGTAATGTAGAAGATCTAACCAGGGCTACCATGAGAAAGTTAACTCAGGGAATGACTGAACACAACAAAGCAATGGCAGCTGCCAAGTCTGATGATGCAAAGGATAGCATAGTAAGTTAATTTCTCAGGAGAGGGGCATCTTGTGGTCTTCTGTAGAGCTTTTCATAGCAGTATCTTACAAACATATTTCTTGTTTAATGTGCAGAAAACACAAAAACAGAACACTACAACTGGGTTGCGTACATGCAATAACATTTTGGCAATGGCAAAGGTTTATAAAGAATGAAATTTTGACAGTTAATTCCATGCCTATGTATTTGTAAAACATCAATAACTTGTTCTACAATTTTCAGCCATTGCACGCAAAGACACCTTTGTTTATTGGAGATAAGAGTATAAACCTCCCTTGGAAAGAAGTAGCAAAACCTTCTGTGCCTTCCACTACCGTCTCGGCTGGGTATGAGAGATGTCTAATCCTTGTCCTTGAGTATATATATTATGTGTGTAACTATATGTATATATATTTAATTCAAAACATGTGGTTAGAAGAATCTACAGAGTGACAGGATAATGTCTATCGTGATTGAGGAAACTATTGGAAATGATATTACCCCATAAAATTAAGATAAAGTGAAAGCCACTCCCAGTAAATGCCTAGATAGAAATGCCAGTGGATGCTATATTAGTTGAATGAACCTTTTTTCTTTACAGTTTCTCTTTGAAAAGCAGTTCTTAAGCAGGATTCTGCTTATATTTATTTGCTTCGCTTATTTGCTTATGGAACCTGGCGTGATTACAAAGGTTAAAGAAACAAACTTTACCCCTTTTTTTGGCTGTCGATTTTGGTTAGTGGGTTGGCTGTATCTATCTCCTAGAAGCCCATGCTCTTGATTGTTTTCTTTTCTTATTTTGATTGAGCGTTTGTTTTTTAATGTTTGAATATTTATGGATTTGTTTGTAATCCTCAAGGTAATTCTGCTCTGCTTCCAAAGTTGTTACCTCATCAAATCCTCAAGCTCAAACAACTCACTGTGCTTACTCTTTCCGAGACCAATAAGGTACTGCATTTTAAATACTATTTTTTTTTTTCTCGTCTGAAATTTCTGGAATTCATGCGCTCGATTGAAATTATAGCTGCAACTGGAATGAACTCGTGTGTGTGTGTATATATATATATATATAGAGAGAGAGAGAGAGAGATTACCTGGCCAAACACTCTTTGTATCATAAGTTAGGGCCACATACATGTTCATAGAAAAAAGTTGAAGTGTCAAAATAAAATAAAATCATTTCAATTTATAGTAAAAATATGAAGAGCAGAATGGTAAAAAATGCACGATGGTTTCATTGACTTTTAATTTCTTTGAATTACATTATGCAACAATTAATAAAGAAATCAATTAAAATAAATTTATAGCAAAAAAACAAAAAGTGAAAAATAAAAATCTCTCACTTTATTTTTATTTTGCCCTGTAAGCACCAGCTTGTTTGTTAAAACATCTTATGGAGAGATGTTATTTTAAAAAAAGCTATATTGATGAAATAATATTTTAATGATATAAATATTTTTTTTATAATGTATATACTCTAATAGAAAAAATCATTTAAAAAGCTAATTATATCGGAGTTGAAGAATTAAATATTTTTATTGAAGAAGTTTAGCGTCAATGTTTTTCTACATGGTTGCATTTAATTTGTTTGACATACGCGGGCGCGTGTACGCGAGATTGACAGCGTACACGAAGTCGTAGTTTCATCTTAGGTTCAAACTTCAAACGACCGATATGCCCGCGTGATGTGCTAGAGTTTTTTTATTTATGTAAAAAATTGATTGTTTTTATATGTATTGTATTTTATTATTTTAATATTTAATTAGTAAAATTATAATTGATAAAATCTGTATAATCGAAATGGAAAGTGGTTCGTATATTTTGTAATTGCAGATAACATAGGTAATTTTTTTTTATGAGTTGCATTTTTTCCTAAGTAATATTAGATCTGACACATTATAAATAAAAATATTGTAATTTGTTTTTTCAGAAATAAACTTCTATTTTTTGCGTGCTATAATTAGTTATTGTAATGTTCAGTTATTGAAATTGCAATAGATCAAATATGTTAGAAATGAGTTTTTTGCGTGGTTTAATTAGTATGCTTGCCCGCGCATTGCGTTAGGGTTTTTTCTATGTAGAAAACTAATTGATTTTTTAAATGCTATAATTAGTTGTTTAAATATTTAATTAGTAACACTATAACAGATAAAATATGTAAGAAATAAATTTTTTCCCCGCCTAAAAGGAATAGTGTAATCGAAATGGGAAGTGGTTCGTATATTTTTTTAATTGTAGATAACCTAGGTAATTTTGTTATTTTTATTTTTATGAGTTGCTTTTGTTCCTCAGTAATATTAAATCTGACGCATTATAAATAAAAATATTGTAATTTGTTTTTAAAAATAAACATAATTTTTTTGCGTGCAATAATTATTTTTTTGCCGTCTAAAAAGAACAGTTTAATCGAAACGGGAAGTGACTTGCATATTTTTTAATTGTAGATAACCTAGGTAAATTTGTCGTATTTTTTTTATGAGTTGTCTTTTTCCCCCAGTAATATTAGATCCAACAAATTGTAAATAAAAATATTGTAATTTGTTTTTAGAAAAAAAATATTTTTTTTTGCGTGCTATAATGACTTATTTGCCGTCTAAAAAGAACAGTGTAATTGAAACGGAAGTGACTCGCATATTTTTTAAATCTAGGTAAATTTGTCAATTTTATTTTTTTGAGTTATATTTTTTGCCTAGTAATATTACATCTGAAATATTAAAAACCAAAATATTGAATTTTTTTTAAGAAATAAATTTTAAAAAAAGAGGACAAAATTAAAATTTGAAGCCATTTTTTTTATTTTATCCGATTTATTCATTATATTATTATATCAAATGTATTTAAGAATACTGATATTAATATTTTTTCTTAAAAAATCCTAGGTCATGTTTTCTTTTCTCCTAGGCGATAATATTCAATAAATATTAGAATATATAATTAGTTTAACATATTTTAATTTGACACAAATATACAAATATATAATTAATTTGACATACTTTAAATAATATATTTAATTTCTAGAATAAAACTGAAGCAAATCAAAACATTGAAAATAAATAATTTTAAACAAAACCTGGAATTAAAAGATTTGGGACCGAAATGAAATTTAAATCTATAATTAACTTGCATAGAAGGATAAAATTGAAAGAAATCAAACTTTGATATCGAAAATATTAAGGATTTATAATAAATTTGCATGGAATGATGCAATTGAAACCAATCAAAACTTTGATACCAAAAATATTTAGAATTCCAGGCCAATCTGCAAAATTAAAAGCATGGGGACCGAAATGAAACTTCAATATATCATCAATTTCAATTGAAGGACGAAATTGAAACAAAACAAAACCTATATAATAGCAATAAGGGCCCGAAAAAACAATTACAACGTGTAGGGACTAAAATAAAATTTGACAAAAAACAGTTTAGCTGATGTCATATGGCGCAGGAAGGAGAGAGAAATTGGAGGGGGGGGGATTCAAACGACCATTGACACGTCTCCGGACACCATAGTGTGACACGCGCCGCACCAAGTGGAAGATAACATGCCTAAAAATCATTCTAGACGCCGATCGGTCATTTTCCAACGCCGGAGTACGCCGCACGTGCCGCCCGAAACACGCGTGAGCGCTGAAACGAACGGAGCGTTCGGCGACGCGCCAACAGTTGTCAGACGAAAAAAAATAAAAAATTGGCTAATTACCGAAACGCCCCTCACCCCCAGGCGTGTGTTTTGTCCTTTTCGAGGGACATAATCGTTAATGCACTGTTCAATGAAATATTAAAAAATTAAAAAATTGGTCAAACGAATCGGGTCGGACCGGACCGGAAATTGGCAATTACCGCAAAGCCCCTGAAACCGGCGGCGTTTTTTGTCTTTTTTGAGGGTTTTTTTTGTCAAATCACTATTCAAATAGCAAAAAAAAAAAGGTGGACGTGCACCCGCGAAGCACCGAGCCAAATGGCCAAGGAACATTGACTATGAGTCACGGTGCACAGTAATTCAACAATAAAAGACCGATGTCTTTTAGGTTCTTTGTTAATTAGTCCTGTCAGAAATTTTACTATAATAAATGTTTTCCTTTCTGAGAACACTTTTGATCAGCATAATAATGAAATATATGGTTTTGACAGGATGGTGATTTCTTTCCATTATAGCACCCCCTGCGCCAGGTTTGAAACACATTACAGCTGGCATGTTCCTATAGCTTGTAGTTAATTTACTGTTTCTTAATAAATGACAGCTGACATGCTTTTGTTTTGCATATCAAATGAGAGTTGTGTTCCTCCTTTTTCCTGCTTTGACGGGGGGAGATGTTCCATTTTAGGTTGGCTTCAAACTTAGAGTAGAGCTAAGCCTTTTTTTTTAGACAAGGAAAGGCTTCCTTCATCAGGAAACTTGGTTGGCTATATTGTATTATTTTGTCGGAAAGAATGGTTTTTTTCTCGTGTGTTTGGTTGATAGATGGCATTTCATATTCGGGTGTGTTTGGTTTGAGAGAGAGGGATTCTGGTTTAGGGTTTTTGGTTTCTTGGAGAGATGAATGATACAACGGGGAATCCAGCAAGGACATGTTTGGCGATGACAGAGAAAAAGGCTCATAGGCCTGGTGGTTGTGTTGGTATTTTCATAGGACATTGTATTATTTGTTTTTTTTTTATTATCTCTGTCTGCAGCAACGCCTGCATTAATTAGCAAGTATTTGCTTAGAATTAGCTGGGTTTCTCCTCGTGTGGAGGTGGCGCAGAAGGTTTCGAAGTAGGTGTCACCTTGCTCTGCAAGAATCTTATCCACAGTATCCTTTTCTTGAGCAGTCCTTCCACTCTTGTTCATCTTCTTCAAAGTCTCTGCCACCGCTTCATTCTTAGTAGCTTCAGCAAAATTAGGTTCTTCTGGTTCCACCATCTCTGTCTCTCATCCTCCCTACCAAAAAGCAGATTACAACTAGCTTTCTCATTGCCTAAGTACTTGTTCTGGTTTTTTATTTGCTTCCCTTTCAATCTCTTTGGCGTGATAAATAACATATTTTTCATGTGTTCTTTCATGACAGATTTGAAATAAGGAGTTGTTTACTCGCTTTAAAGTACAAAATTCAGAGGCACGAGAGGATCAAGATGACTTCTCACTATAGGTTAGATCATTTTTCGTTAATCTCATGTCCATATTGTAGGGTCATGGTGTAGAACTCATACATATTCATATGTTAATAAGTTATTATTATTAATTATCTATGGAAACTTCCAAACCATGGGCAGACACACTTCTCCACTATTGAAATATCTAGAATAAATCAGCACTGGTTGCGATTAAGAGATAGAAAGAGGTGGATCGAGTTAATCAATTAATATACCTACAGAATGTTAACAATCTAGATGCAGACAGGTTACAGAATATTAACAATCACCACTATTGGTATTCTTTTCTTGTTATTTGACAAACCCAATTTAGAAGTAACTGGTACCAATATAAATTTTCTGTTAGTAATGTAATGTATTTTTTGTCAGTAATTGTTTTTTCGATAACCACACCAACAAAAATAATTTGTCGGTAAAACTATAACTATCGTTGGTAAAAAAAAATTTCTATTGGTGACTCCATCAGAGTTGCACCAAATATTGATGCATTACACATGCATGGTTAATATGGGGTTGTGGAGGAAAATGTGAATTCTGATCACACAGTTGCTGTTAGGACTTCAATTATCATCAACGGTTTATCATCTTCATCTTCCTATTAGAGATGTGATATACAGAACTATGCTACATGGATTGAGAAACATTCTCCACTTACTTTACTGTTCCTACTATAGCTTGATAAATTCATTTCGACAATCAATTGACTGCTTCATTATTGATGATGTGAGTAACTTCTGCTGGTAATAGTTATTAATGACAGGAGGAACTTTTGCAATGCATGCTCTAATATCTCGCTATATGGACATAATCTTGATGCCAAGTCATCAAGTTGGAGATAGAGAGCAGCACAAGGCAAGTGAGAAGAGGTATTCAATAATGAAATACTTGCTGCTCTTCTTGGTGTTTCCATGGTGATTGGGGATGGTATTCTCACACCATGCATTTCAGGTAAAACAATTATTTCTATATGTGATTGGAATAACAATTCTAATATTTAGGAATTTCTATATAGTGATTTCTATTGTAACGAGCATTACGTTTGCTTCCGATTCCCACATCATGTGGATATCAGTAGTTATATTAGTTGTTTTATTCCAAATACAAAAATTTGGAACTGGAAAACTCGGCAACATCTTTGCCCTGATTCTTCTAGCCTAGTTCTTCTCAATAGCTTCTATTAGGGTTTTTAATTTGGAAGAAATACAATCAAGGAGTGCTACAAGCTTTCAACCCATATTACATATGGGTCTACTTTAGCAAAAACCCTATGAATGCTTGGAAATCTCTTGCTGGCATCGTGTTGTGTTTGACGGGTATGCATTTTGTATAATATTTATATGTTTAGTACCATTTGCATCCTTAAATTTGATTATTGATTCCTACTTTTCTTTTATATATAGGAATCAATGATTGAAATTAATAACCATCAATCAAGTATAGTTTATAATATTGAAAATTCAGTTAGACCTGACCAACTCTAATCGACCTTAGCCATGTTGTTTGTTAATCAAGAATTGAATTAAACATAGTCAACTTCAACCTTTAAGAGTTTCATTATTTGAAGCTGCTTATCACTGTTCTAGCATAGTTTGTCATCAAAACTAATCAACTTTCGTTTATCTTTTTATATGGACATTGTAATCATGTATTTTTTTAATGTAACCTTTTCTATTGCTCAAAACCAAGTTCAAAAGCTTTATTCGCTGAACTCGGGCATTTTAATGTTCACTCTATTCGACTCAGTACTTGAGTTGTAGTGTTGTCATCGCTAGTGCTTGCCTATCTTGGCCAAAGCTCCTACCTGCGAAAACACATGAAAGATGTTCGTGATGTTTTCTCTCTTAATTCCTAGTAAGTACTATCTCGTCTTTGGTCTTATTTTTGCTATTGAGATTAATTATAGAGATAGGGGCCTACTTATGTCTCCCGTGTAGAATCTCTATTTTGGCCATAATTTATATTGTTGGTATTGGCTTCCATCATTGCAAGCCAGTCTTTGATATCAGCAACATTCTCTATAGTGCAACAGTGTGCAATGATTGGTTACTTCCCTAGAGTCAAGGTGGTGCACACTTCGTCGTCACATCAAGGACAAATTTATATGCCGGAGCTCAACACGTTTTTGATGGTTGCTTGTGTTTTCATAACTCTATATTTTAAAACCACTGCAGGCATCAACGTTGCATATGGTAACCGTTTTCATAATCTAAAGCACACAATATAATTCATAATAATTAGTTAACTTTAGTATTTAATAAGTATTTTCATATAGGAGTGGCTGTCTCGTTTGTCTTCTTAATCACCTAAGTGATGTTCATGGTTGTGATGGTCGTGGTGAGGAAGACACATATAATATGGGTAGTTTTTTATGGCACCTCCATGGTAATTATTGAACTCCTATTTCTCACATTAGTGTTGTCGAAGATTTTGGTTAGAGCTTATTTGCCAGTAAATTTAGCATCGTCTATGTTGTTTATTATGATAGGATGGACCTACGGCAGGAGGAAGAGGTTGATGCATGAGCAGAACAATGTAGGAGACCTCGAAATATTAAACAATTCGAGGATAGCTAGGTTGCCAACTATTAGGATCTTTTATGGTGATGATCAAGTGATCCCTCTAATATTTAGGCACTATGCATCCAGTTTAATGGTCATACCTTCCATCCTTATCTTCATTTCTCACAAACCCCTCCCTGTGAGGTATGTTCCTCTTGAAAAGCAGTTATCTTTTCGAAGAATCTACTTAGATCAACCAGTCTTTCTCTATGATGTCAATATTGGTTATCTAGAAACTAGAATGGAAGAAAATTGTTTCGAGGAGATAGCAATCAATAGGTTAATCGAGTTTCTGCAACAACATAGTGAAGGTGAAGAAGAGATAGCTTGTCTTTACAAAGCAATGGTGGACGGTGACATTACACACCAAACAGGAGAGGTAGAGATGATTGCATCACAAGGATCCAAGTTAAAAAACATCATTTTAGTCAGTTATAATTGGCAGAATAGATGTGTCAGACAACAGAGACAAATTTATCAAATCCCTCAAGCGACGTCACTTGAGCATGCGAGTGACATGTGAAGTTTGATGAGCTCTATAGGTATAATATTCCTTATTTGTCTATTAATTTGTTCACTCGAAGAAATAGGTCTTATCTCTATATCAGGTCTTCCTAATATTATAACTAGTTAAACAAAACAAATCAAACTTCACATGTCACTCGCATGCTCAAGTGACGTCGCTTGAGGGATTTGATAAATTTGTCTCTGTTGTCTCAAACATCTATTCACCCAATTATAACTGACTAAAATGATGTTTTTTAACTTGGATCCTTGTGATGCAATCATCTCTACCTCTCCTGTTTGGTGTGTAATGTCACCGTCCACCATTGCTTTTTAAAGACAAGCTACCTCTTCTTTACCTTCACTATGTTGTTGTAGAAACTCGATTAACCTATTGATTACTATCTCCTCGAAACAATTTTCTTCCATTCTAGTTTCTAGATATCCAATATTGACATCATAGAGAAAGACTGGTTGATCTAAGTAGATTCTTCGAAAAGATAACTGCTTTTCAAGAGGAACATACCTCACAGGGAGGGGTTTGTGAGAAATGAAGATAAGGATGGAAGGTATGACCATTAAACTGGATGCATAGTGCCTAAATATTAGAGGGATCACTTGATCATCACCATACAAGATCCTAATAGTTGGCAACCTAGCTATCCTCGAATTGTTTATATTTCGAGGTCTCCTACATTGTTCTGCTCATGCATCAACCTCTTCCTCCTGCCGTAGGTCCATCCTATCATAATAAACAACATAGACGATGCTAAATTTATTGGCAAATAAGCTCTAACCAAAATCTTCGACAACACTGATGTGAGAAATAGGAGTTCAATAATTACCATGGTGGTGCCATAAAAAACTACCCATATTATATGTGTCTTCCTCACCACGACCATCACAACCATGAACATCACTTAGGTGATTAAGAAGACAAACGAGACAGCCACTCCTATATGAAAATACTTATTAAATACAAAAGTTAACTAATTATTATGAATTATATTGTGTGCTTTAGATTATGAAAATGATTACCATATGCAACGTTGATGCCTGCAGTGGTTTTAAAATATAGAGTTATGAAAACACAAGCAACCATCAAAAACGTGTTGAGCTCCGGCATATAAATTTGTCCTTGATGTGACGACGAAGTGTGCACCACCTTGACTCTAGGGAAGTAACCAATCATTACACACTGTTGCACTATAGAGAATGTTGCTGATATCAAAGACTGGCTTGCAATGATGGAAGCCAATACCGACAATATAAATTATGGCCAAAATAGAGATTCTACACGGGAGACATAAGTAGGCCCCTATCTCTATAATTAATCTCAATAGCAAAAATAAGACCAAAGACGAGATAGTACTTACTAGGAATTAAGAGAGAAAACATCACGAACATCTTTGATGTGTTTTCGCAGGTAGGAGCTTTGGCCAAGATAGGTAAGCACTAGCGATGACAACAGTACAACTCAAGTACTGAGTCGAATAAAGTGAACATTAAAATGCCCGAGATCAGCGAATAAAGCTTTTGAACTTGGTTTTGAGCAATAGAAAAGGTTACATTGAAAAAAATACATGATTACAATGTCCATATAAAAAGATAAACGAAAGATGATTAGTTTTGATGACAAACTATGCTAGAACAGTGATAAGCAACTTTAAATAATGAAACTCTTAAAGGTTGAAGTTGACTATGTTTAATTCAATTCTTGATTAACAAACAACCTGGCTAAGGTCGATTACAGTTGGTCAGGTCTAACTGAATTTTCAATATTATAAACTATACTTGATTGATGTTTATTAATTTCAATCATTGATTCCTATATATAAAAGAAAAGAAGGAATCAGTAATCAAATTTAAGGATGCAAATGGTACTAAACATATAAATATTATACAAAATGCATACCCGTCAAACACAACACGATGCCAGCAAGAGATTTCCAAGCATTCATAGGGTTTTTGCTGAAGTAGACCCATATATAATATGGGTTGAAAGCTTGTAGCACTCCTTAATTGTATTTCTTCCAAATTAAAAACCCTAATGGAAGGTATTGAGAAGAACTAGGCTAGAAGAATCAGGGCAAAGATGTTGCCGAGTTTTCCAGTTCCAAATTTTTGTATTTGGAATAAAACAACTAATATCACTACTGATATCCACATGATGTGGGAATCGGAAGCAAACGTAATGCTCGTTACAACAGAAATCACTATGTAGAAATTCCTAAACATTAGAAATGTTATTCCAATCACATATAGAAATAATTGTTTTACCTGAAATGCATGGTGTGAGAATACCATCCCCAATCACCATGGAAACACCAAGAAGAGCAGCAAGTATTTCATTATTGAATACCTCTTCTCACTTGCCTTGTGCTGCTCTCTATCTCCAACTTGATGACTTGGCATCAAGATTATGTCCATATAGCGAGATATTAGAGCATGCATTGCAAAAGTTCCTCCTGCCATTAATAATTATTACCAGCAAAAGTTACTCACATCATCAATAATGCAGCAGTCAATAATGCTCTCATCTCACTGGGTTGATGAGGAAATGAGGAGGTGTTTTTGGGTTCCGAAAATGGCTGCAATCAAAGTTCATACATCACATGCTTGATACTGTTTTTGGGTTCATAAAGACAGTCGTGGATGTGGGGGCAAGGAGGGTCGGCAGCACTTGATCATACTGAAAGCTGTATGAATCTTTTACCAAAATTTCTAATTTTAGGTTGGCTTCAAACACACACAGAGCAGAGCTAAGCCTATCTTTTTTTACATCAAATTTGAAAATAATGTTAGAATTGAGGCCTAATGAATGGTCTGTCATATTCACTGATGGGTGCTCCTTCATACCTTCATACTGTCATATTCACTGATCATACTGCTTATACTTGCAGGAAAAGAGAATTACTATATATCCCAAACTCGTTTCTCTTCTTTTTGTCCCCCCCCATCCTTTATTTGCTAATCTATAATACAGAAAACGCAGGAAAGCAATGAGGCGCAGTTGAAAAATCTTGAAAATGAATGTAGCCGCTACAAAGCACAAGTAGATTTTTATGAAAAGTACTCAATGATGAAACCTTTTTTGGATGATGCATGTAAGTTCAGCAAACTTGTTCTGGAGCCTGGAGAAAGTAGTGGGCACGCCAGAGACGCTGCTGAAAAAAAAACTGATCTTGTGAATTGTGCGTGCTGGGAACTACTAAAAACGTACGGTAGTTCCTTTTCTACGGTTATCATTGCACTTCTTCCTTCCAACTCCTCTTGCTCTTTACCTTTAGCTTCTACATGTTCCTGATACTTTCAACTTGTTCTTCATCGTCGTACTTGTTTTTTCAGGTATGTATGTTTTACTTTTGTCTCAGTTGAGGATTGACATTAATCATAGAAATCTATTTTCAATTTTAGAATAACATTGTTTTATAAGAATCAGCTTAACTTGTGATGATGAGCTGCCTCGTTGGTCTTGTAACTATGAAGTGAAGTGTTCATTTTTCTTTTGCAGCCGCAATAATGGTTCAAGATGTCCAAGCAAAAAGATGCAAGGAACTGTGGAGCACTAGAATATATATGTTATCCTGATACGTGTCGTCCAATGTGCCGGAGACCCGGCCGTCCTGGATTAGTTGCTAAGTGTAACTTTACAAGATGCCTCTGTCAGTGGGACTGTTAACTTAATTCGAAGGCTCCATTAAACCCAATTTCCAGCTCTTGAACTGACAAAGTGTGATGCAAGATTACAGCGAGGAAGAACAATATGAACAAAGTATGTGCGTGCGTGATTCCTTAAATCCATTAATCTCCCTTCTCTTCTCCATTCAACTGTTGTTTCTCTAATTTTTGACTCCAACTATATGCCCGGCAGAAAGAAAATTGTTATTCTTCATCTCTGTCAGATTTCATACAGTCAGGAAATTGGATGTTACTGGTAAACATCTGAAAATTACCCTCATATCAGACAATATCGTAGTAGTATATTATCTCAAATTCTGTAGATCTTAGGATAATAATCATATGAATCTGCTCTTCAATCAATCTGAAAATTGCCTGAAAGAAAAAGAAGAGCTCGCGACGTGTAACTCAAAATTGGAAAACGAATCCCACAATTTTGTTAATTAAGGATTAGTGTTTTTCTCTCTATATTTTTCTTGGAAGACAAGAGATGTAAACTTTTTCGAGTGGCGATACATGCAACTATTTAAGCTATACATTTTTTCAATCTTTTTGTTTGCTAAATCAAAGTATTCGTTCTTGCTTCTCATGGCTGCGCGTAGTCCATTATGGCTGGGAGGGGACGTGTGCTCGTGTCTTTTCTGCTTTTCTCAAGGGGCTCAAGGGCTATGTCTCTATTGGGTATGTCTCTATTTAAACTACTTTTTTTATTTATTATTAATATGTCTCTGTATACATCAACTAATCATAATAAATTTTGAAATTAATAATTATATAAATCTTCAATAATCATAATAATATCAATTTACTAAAGTTCTTAATCCCTGTAGGCTTAAGAAAATGGCCCGCAGAGATGATGGTCCACTAAATGGCTTCCTTTCTCCTGTAGCATTGGGAGAGTTGCTGCAGATTGGGTGAGATTGGACGTTTGGTCCCTCATTTTGCTCCCAAGGGGTGGGTTAGTTTCTGCCAACTCTGCTTTGGTTTGGTTTGCTATTTTTTAGCCTTTTAGATAATTATTTGTTTGGTTATGCTGTCATTTGGGTTCTTGTTTAAGCAGTACAGTATTTGTAAGAATGTATAATATGTATCTCTGATAATTCTCTTTAAGGATTGAGATTTTGAAATTGGAAATATGCAAAAGTTGGTGCAAAGACATCTCATATGTATAACTTGTTCAGAGAGCAATCAAACATATTACTTGATACTATTTGATATTAGTCAATTAATCTTAAGATTTAACACAATGCTTAAGTTTTAGGCCAGTTCTGTTTCACCCCGCTTTCTCTCCTGTCTTAATTTTCACTCTTTCCATTTCCATTTTACTTTTTTGTTCTCTCCGTTGCTGTTTTGGGGAAACTTGGTTAGCTATATTGTATTATTTTGTCGGAAAGAATGTTTTTTTTCTCGTGGGTTTGGCTGATAGATGGCATTTGAGATTCGGGTGTGTTTGGTTTGAGAGAGAGGGATTCTGGTTTAGGGTTTTTGGTTTCTTGGGGAGATGAATGAAATAACGGGGAATCCAGCAGGGACATGTTTGGCGATGACAGAGAAAAAGGCTCATAGGCCTGGTGGTTGTGTTGGTATTTTCATAGGACATTATATTATTTATTTGTTTTTATCTCTGTGTGCACCAATGTTATATTACCCAGGGGGTCCTGGCGTGAGTGGTGAGGGCGCTCTCGTCCCTTAAAAGAGGTCAGGGGTTCAAACCCTCCTCTTGTATGGAGCCGGCCATATAGGGAGCACTTTCACCCCTTTGGGGCCCACCCTGTGCGAACGTGGATTAGTCTGGGCCAGCGCCTAGGACACCGCGTGGTTTATACCAAAAAAAAAATTAGCAAGTATTTGCTTCAAATTAGCTGGGTTTCTCCTCGTGTGGAAGTGGCGCAGAAGGTTTCGAAGTAGATGTCCTCTCACCTTGCTCTGCAAGAATCTTATCCAAAACATCATTTTCTTCTTCAAAGTCTCTGCCACCGCTCTTAATAGCTTTAGCAAAATTAGGTTCTTCTGGTTCTACCATCTATGCAACTTCTCTCTCCTCCTCTTTACCAAAAGCAAATTACAACTAGCTTTCTTCTTGACTAGTACTTGCTCTGGATTCTTATTTGTTTCTCGATCAATCTCTTTGGCATTGCTAATAACATTCTTCATGTGTTCTTTCATGACAGGCTTGATAGACTCACCCTGAACATGAGGCACGATAGGATCAAGATGACTTCTCATCGGGTTATATCATTTTTCATTTATTTCTCAACTTACCGATAATTAATAATCTCATGTCCATATTTTACGATCATGGTGTAGAATTCCTGCATATTCATATGTTATTATGATTAATTATCTATGGAAACTTCCAAACCATGGACAGACACACTTCTCCAATATTGAAATACCTAGAATAAATCAACACTGGTTGGGATTAAGAGATAGAAAGAGTTGGATCGGGTTAATCAATTAATATACCTACATAATGTTAACAATCTAGATTCAGATATACAAAAGTCACCACTAAAAAAATGTTTAACCTTATGCCACATTTAAGAATCTAGCATCATTTATGTAAGTGTGGATTGCAAAAGAAACCTTAAAGAAAAAAAAAAGGAGAAGGACTTCGGAGTTGGACTAGTTTTTCTATTTCTTTGAAATAAACTGTCATCAAATATTCACTAATCGGTGCTCCTTCTTACTGTTTGACCAAATTTATGTTTGATTTCAACCCCTGACAGCTTAGCCTTAAAAATACTTCAAAAATATAATTAGACCTGATCAATGTTCTGTTTGATTTTTGAAATAAGGAGTGTCTAAACTCACTTTAAAGTACAAAACTCAACCTGAACGTGAGGCACGAGAGGATGAAGATTTTTATTTTCTTCTCAATCATTTTTCATTTATTCCTTAAAATACCGATAATTAATAATCTCATGTCCGTATATTAGGATCATGGTGTAGAACTTGTACATTTAACATTCTTCATACCCCATGTAGATGGATGGGAACAAGAGATTTGGGAAGAGGTATTTTTGTTTGTTTTGAGTTGCAATCTTATTTAAAGATTTTTGCATGAGCTTTTCTTTGTTTATTTATTTTTAATGTTCAATAATTAACCCCCTCTCTCTATACATATATAAATGTTAAAGATGTAATACTTTATATTCTTTTCTCTTCCGTAGTCACTAACCCAATTTCCAGGCATGACACATTTATACATCTCTGTCTATTATTACAAACTGCCGACATGAGTAAAACATCTCATCTTTGGATACAAAATATGCAATATATTAATGCTTTTTGTTGTTAATTCAAATACTATTTTTCATCAAAGGTGGAGGAAGCTACCGATCATATTGTACCACTTCTGAAAATTCCTGAACAGACTGTAACCGAAAGAGGCACTAGTGACTCAAGATGCACCGCCCATCATGTAATATGTCTTTTGTACTTAAACTCCACTCATGGTATCTTCTGTGTTTGGGTTTCAGTTCAGTCTTATTTAGAGATTTCTCGTGTTTTTGTGAGCTTTTTTTTAGTTGTTTTAGTTTTTTGATGTTTAGTAAACCTAAACTACACACACTAATATGGCCATTAATAATTAATTAAAACTTTAAGCTTATTATGCAGGGGAAACATTGGTTCGGCATTATACAATTGGCATTCCAATGCATTGGAGTCGTGTTTGGTGACTTAGACACGTCTCCTTTGTATGTGCTGTCGAGCACATTTCCTAATGGTATCCAAGACCCTGATGACATTTTTGGAGTCTTATCAGTCATTATCTACTCCATCTTCATCATCACAATCGAAAAGTACACATTTATGGTCTGATTCGCCAACAATAAGGGAGATGGTAAGCTTAAACGTTATTCCATAATCTATATTTTGCTCTCTTCTTTTATACATAAGTTGAATCCTTGCAGTTGACCTCTAAGTACCTTATTCATCTATTTCGATAATAATAATAATAATTATGATAATAATAATTTTTGTTTTTTTTCTTGCTTCCTCTTTTGTTAATGTTTTTGAGTTTTTTTCTCGGGTAATTTAATATTTTTTATTGTTTTAGCAGTAATAGTAATGATAATTTTACATTTTAAGACTTCGATGTTGCTGTTGTTATAATATGGTGTGTTGATGTGTTTCATTATATCAAACCTTGCATGTATAGATGTTATATTTTATTTTTGAGCTAGCAAATCCTATTAATTACTTCAATCCCAACGATTATAAAAATTATTTGCTCAGTCTGCAACGTAGTGCGTGCAATCTAACTAGTATTATCTAAAATATAAATCACGTGGCAATCACTTGGAGCCCTGTGAGAGGTGTAATTTATGTTATTTTTTAAAAATAATTTATGTTTAGAAAAATATTAGAATTATGTTTTTATCTTTTAAAAATTATATTTGACATAAACACATTAAAATAATCTAAAAACATAAAAAAAAAAAGCACTATGCACAACACTAAGCATTTTTTGAAATTATATTATTCTATGTAATGGTAATTGTTTCTGATTTCTTAAGTAAGAGTAATTAGAAAAATAAAAATTAGAATAATAAAAATGTCAAATTTGGATTGTGTTTGTTGGTATATTAAGATATTATTTAATTACTTTATATAACAAGAAAGATAGAAAATTTAAAACTAGTATTTTCCAATACTTTATATTAAAATATTAATTAATAACTTTATATAACAAAAATAAAAAACCTTGAAAATGACCTTCAACAATATATATAGTCATACTCTCTATTTTATCATCTAAAAAGTTGCATGAATTTTTACTTGAGTTTCAAAAGTTTTAAATTAAATAATCTTTCTATCCATATGTGACCATGAATTCTATCCAAATTAAATATATATATATACACACACACATATTATTACAATCCACAGTAAAAATACTTATAATTTATAGTAAAATACTGATATATTTTTAGTATATGTTATAATATCAAATGAGAGGTCTGCTTCTATTTTTCCCTGGTTTATTTAGATTAGCAGTTTTTCAAAATCACTTCCAAATGATGTCAGTTTTCCATGGATGAGTGAACCTTAGGATAGTAAAATAAGAATTTCTTAGTCTTGTAGTAAAAGTGCTGATATAGGGAAATGTTTCCTTCGGGCTCAGAATTCGATCTCCTCGCATCAAATGCATGCACCTCAACATTAAGATTTACATCATCCCAGCTCTTTGCATCCAATTCATCGTCATTGTCATCTCCTTCCCTTTATTATGTTAAAATTTCATAGTAATTAGAGAATATAATAATTTTATGAAATTAATGATGTTGTTTTTATAATATTATATATGCTCATAATTTTATTTAGAAAAATTATTTTATTGTATATTTTTTTAGTTTAAATTACACAATTCTAAATAATTTTATTTTTGGATTTGAACTAAATTTTTTTGACTATATATATATATAGTATAACCCCGAAAATGACGGGTCGAAACGCTCCAAAACCGAAATATTCTGTTCCAATTAAAAAAATAAAACACGAACTAAAACGAAATTATAAACCTTAATCTCAACAATTAGAGGGGTACATTCATGGTTTGCTCAGTTTTATATTTTATTAAAAAAAAGGCAGAAAAACGAAATGATGCTATGAGAAATCACCTACAGTTAATTGCATGATTAAGTATACTTTTGGAGTGTTTTATTTTTTATATATTTTCAGAATGTTTCAATGTGTTCATGTTAATTATTATTTTTAAAAGAAATGTTTCTTATTAATGATTTGACACCCAAAAACAACACTAAATACAAAGGTTTTGTTTTGTATATCAAATGAGAGGCCCGCTTCTACTTTTTCCTGCTTTGGACCGGGTGGGATGTTCCATTCACCAGAATTTCCCATTTTAGGTGAGCAGAGCTGAGCCCATCTTTTCTTACATCAAACTTGGAAATAATGTTAGAATCGAGGCCTAATGAATGCTCTGTGTATATCTGGTGTCACGCGGTGCATATTCACTGATGGGTGCTCCAAATTTATGTTTGATTTCAACCCGTGACAGCTAAAAAAATATGTAAAAACAAAAACTAAAGTGGTTCGATACCAACAAAGTTTAGCGTATCTATACGTCAGGGGCACATACATGTTCATAGAAAAAATAAAACACCATATTAAACCCCGATTCTTTTAGTGTTTTTAGTTAGTAGATGTTATGTTGTAGGTTAGAGATTTTGTTTCGAAAGTAAAAAAAAAAAAATACAAAGATCTAATCGAGAAAAAAAAAACGTGTAAGTGTCAAAATAAAATAAAAAATCATGACTTTTAATTTCTTTGAATTACATTATGCAATAATTAATAAAGAAATCAATTAAAATAAATTTAGTCAAAATAATAAATTTTAATATAAGTTTTCTATAAAATATATGAATTTTAAATCGATATAAATTTATCTGTTTAGTAGTTTCCAACGAAATAACCAGCATAAATTTATCATCATCATTAAAAAGGAAGAAAACTCGGATATCTGAATTATTGAGTTCACTGTATTAAGACTAGTTCATTTTATAATTTAATTTAAATCAAACAAAAATAAAATATAAATTGTGAAAATAGCTGTAATAATCAAATAACAAAAATAAGTAGTTAATTTTCTATCAACAAAAAGACGAAAACATAAATTGAAAATCCATCAATACGTTACTGTCATTATCATTGCTATAACAACAAAAATTATTATCAATATTACTGTCAAAACAATTAAAATAATTAATTTTCCCTGAAAAATCACTAACATTTAAGGAAAATCATTAAAAAATCAAAAGAAATTTATTTAAAAAATATTAAAAAATAATTATTAAAATTATCATTATTATTGCACAAATAACAAAATCATAAAAATCATCTAATCTAAAGAACAAATAAAAAAACACAAACCACAAAAAAAAAAACAAATAAAGGAAAAAATAGAGCAATATTAATTTTAAAATGATAACCGTCATAAATTAAAATTTCAGGAAAATCATTAGAAAATTCAAAAGATTTTTATAAAGAAGAAATTAAAAAAAATCACTAAAATTATTATTATTATTGCGTAAATAATATAATTAGACAAATCATCTAATCCAAAGAACAAATAAAAATAACAGAAAACACAAAAAAACGAATAAAGAGAAAAAGGGAGATTAATTTTAAAATGATTACTAACATAAATTAAAATTCCAAGATTTAACCGATTAAAAATAAAACCCAAATAAAAAAAGACAAAAACTAAAAACAAAAACTAAAAGCATAAATGCATAAATACTAATAAAAAATAAACATTGGCCAAGATTTGTTTTAAGAAACCAAATGAATTAATATCAAATAAAAATTCAAAGAATAAAGACTTGAATGAAAAATAAAATATATCATTAATTCCAATTAAAGGATAAAATTGAAACAAATAAAAACTTTGGGACCAAAAAAAATAAAGGAATAATAATGATAATTGTTGTGTAATTGAATAACAAAATTCAAAGAAGGAGGACTGAAATGAATTGTCGCATATATGACCAATTTCAATCGGAGGATCAAATTAAAAGAGATCAAAACCTCTGTACCGAAAAAATTGAAGGAATCAAAAAGAAATCAAAAATCAAAAGAATAAGGACTGAAATAAAAACTTACTTAGATAATCAGTTTTAATTGAAGGGTACAATTGAAAACAATCAAACTTTGAATTAAGAAATCAGTAATAAAATCGAAAGCAAAACCTCATGGACTAAAGTAAACTTACTACATACATCAGGGACCTGTCAGAAATTGCGGCGGCTGAGAGAGAGAGAAAAACGGCAACCGACACAAACCCGTCCTCCGCCGCTTACCTAAACATATATGACCAGAACGCGCCGCTCCTGTGGACAGAGGATATTACGGCGCACCTCCCGACACGGCGGAAGTGAATTTTTTACCGCCTTAATGATCCGCACGCGCCTCCTCAAGGGAGCGTTGGCGTGAAACAGTGCGGGCGCGTATGGACTACGCGCCCGCAGTTCATCTGAAAAAATTAATAAAATAATGGTTAATTACCTACACACACCTAAACGCACTGGTATTCACAAAAAAACCTGATGGGAAAACATGTCCTAAGCTATTTTTTCTTTTTTGGGGGCTATTTCCGTTGATGCACTGTGCAAAGAAGTTGAAAAAAAGCAAGAGAGACCCTGCATCCTGTGCACTATTTTGTCGTTTTCAATGGGCATATTCGTTAATCACTGTTCATAGGCGGAAAAAAAAAAAAAAAAAAAGAGCACATGCACGCGCGAAGCACCGGAGCAAATATCCAGTCCACAGTGCAATGTGTCTTAGTGCATAGTAAAAATTGACAACAATGAAATGCCCATGCCGATTATATTTTAGGTAATATCCCAGCCCCATATATATATATATATATATATATATATATATATATATATATATATATATATTAGCGCCCCCCCATTTGTAACACGGAAAGCAGCAATTTGCTGCTTTCCGTGAAACGACGTTTCACACTTAAAAATGGGTAGACCCCATAACCAAACCAGTTTTTTTTTACACTTATCAAACACACTTGCAGGTGCAAACTGTGTTTTCAACAAAACATAGTTTGCACCTCTTAAACAAACGGGCACTTAACCTGCAGGCACAACAAATTTGGTATTTTCAAAACATTTTATAGTTAAAAAATAAATGAAAAACTAAAACATTTATGCATACATGTAATCAAATAAATTAATAATTATATGTGCTAATAAATGGAATAAAACCATAAATAATATCTAGAAATAAAATTGAAAAAATTGAGAAACAAGTATAAATCAAAATATTTAATCAAGTATAAATCAAAATAAATTATTTTTATTTAGAAAAATATTAAAATGATGTTCTTTTATTTTTTAAAAATTATTTTTAACATAGGCACATTAAAATGATCTAAAAGCATAAAAAAATAATTTAAAATTAAAAAATTAAAAATTCAAATTATTTCTAAAATATTTTTGAAACACAATATCAAACAAGCACGTAGAAGCCACCACTATTCATCCACACTCAAAACACTATGCACAACACTGAGCATTTTTTGAAATTTTATTTTATATGATTTGATCCTACGTCATGGCAATAGTTATTTACATCAAATTTGAAAATAATGTTAGAATTTAGGCCTAATCAATGCTGGCCATGCTTTTGTTCTGTACTATATCAGACTGGGAAATGAGAGGTCTGCTTCTACCTTTTTCTGTTTTATTTAGATTAGCAGTTTTCCATGGATTAGCAGTTTTTCTCTTCTCTCGTGGTAAGACTCCATCGAGCTTCATTTTCTTTTTCATCTCTCGCGTCTCAATTCCTTCACTCATTGCTCTTTCTCTCTCTATGTTCAAGAGAATCACTTCCTCTTAGCTTCAAGACCTGCACATAATTTGATGAAATAATATTTAATGATGTAAATATATTTTTTTTATAATGTATACTCTAATAGAAAAAATAATTTAAAAGGCTAATTATATAGGAGTTGAAGAATTAAATATATTTATTGAAGAAGTTTAATGTCAATGTTTTTCTCCATGGTTGCATTTAATTTGTTTTTATTCGTTGAAGTCATTTATTGGTTTTTGTTTTCCTAAGAGATATATATAAGAATAATAATTTTTTACAAAAATATTTTGATATTTTATTTATGGTTTGTCACACATTCCCAGCCGTTTGATTTTTCACGACGTTACTATATATGTTGCCACGTATGAACACTTATACATACGCGCGCGTATACGCAAGATTGAGAGCGTATACAAAGTTGTCACGGGTTCAAATTAGTGCTGTCAGAAATTTTACCGAAGAAAGCTCAGCTCTCCGCCGAATATAAGAAATGTTTTCCTTTCTGAGAACACATTTATAATTTCATCTTAGGTTCAAATTAGTGCTGTCAGAAATTTTACCGAAGAAAGCTCAGCTCTCCGCCGAATATAAGAAATGTTTTCCTTTCTGAGAACACATTTATAATTTCATCTTAGGTTCAAATTAGTGCTGTCAGAAATTTTACTGAAGAAAGCTCAGCTCTCCGCCGAATATAATAAATGCTTTGACGGGGGGAGATGTTCCAGTTTAGGCTGGCTTCAAACTCAGAGTAGAGCTAAGCCTTGTTTTTGAGACAGGGAAAGGCTTCCTTCATCAGGAAAGATTCGATTTCCTCACATCAAATGCATGCATGCACCCTCAATATTAAAATTTACACCGTCCCAGCTCCCAGCCTCGTCATTATCATCTCCTACACTAGGAAGTAGGAACTTCATCCACCTTTTAATAGATGAAATTTATTTTTAAAAACGAAAAAATATATTTTCGTATAATACTCTAATATGTGTAGTACTGCATAATGTTTTTTCCTTTTCTTTTATTCAAGTAATTTAATATATATCTTTATTTTATTATTTTTTAATTGAATAAAAAAAGTATTATAATTAACAACAAACACAAATGAAAAAAATATCCCATCTTGCAAGATGAAATATCTTAATCTATAATTGTTTCTTGATTTTTTTGGTTTTATTTTTAGTGATATTAATGGTTTTTCTATTATTGATTTATTGATAAACATAATTCTTGATTTATATGAATGTCGGGAGGACATTTCCGGCCACCATATCAGCCTTCACGCGCCACCTGAAAGGGGCGTGAGGTGGAATACTGTCGGTCGCGTGGACCGCACGTGCCGACAGTATTTCAAAAAATAAATAAATAATAATGGTCAATTACCGGTATACCCCTATGCTAAATTAATCAATTTTGTCTTATTAGGGGCTATATCCGTATTTAGCCATTTTAAAAAATATTAAAAAAAAGGGTTGCGGCGGAACGGACCGGTTCGTACGCGTGCAATTACAACCGTGACCCTCTGCCGGAATTGTTTTTTGTCTTATTATCGGGGGTAAAACCGTTAAAACACCGTTAATATCAGGAAAAAAAAAAAGGGTGGACAAACTCGCGTGACGAACGGACGAAAAATATCCAGTCCACAGTGCAATGTGTCTTGTGCTGCATGGAAAGTGTGAGCTCTTTTAGATTATTGTATAATTAGCATTAATTATGTAAATTACCCTATTTTATTTATTTACAGGACCTGAATCTTTTTACCGAGAATGTATACCCCATTATATTATTTTTATACTTTGAACTCTAAAATAAATTAATTAACACAACATGCAAGATTTCCATATATATATATATCCTAAATGGATAATCAGAACCACATGCATGTCCACTTCTCCCTCACTATGTCTAGTTCCGAAAATGGCTGCAATCACAGTTCATACATCACATGCAAGATAAAGACAGTCGTGGATGTGGGGGCAAGGAGGGTCGGCAGCACATGATACTGAAAGCTGTACGTATGAATCTTTTACCAAAATTTCCAATTTTAGGTTGGCTTCAAACACACACAGAGCAGAGCTCAGCCCATCTTTTTTTACATCAAATTTGAAAATAATTAGGCCTAATGAATGCTCTGTACGTGTATATTTGGTGCATATTCACTGACGGGTGCTCTTTTCCTTTGTATAGAAGCCCCCTTGACATTGACCCAAAACCTGCTGTGCCTGTCCGCACTCCAAGTCACCTGTCTCCGTCTCAAGACCTCCCTCCCTTGCCTATATACATGTAAATTTCCTCCACACCCTATGGCAGTCCAACAGCAATTAATACTCCGAAGGAGTGGTGGGAACGAGTGGAGTGGGGCGATTCCAACAGCAAGAATGGCCTTCAATCCCTCTGTGTGTTTCAGGAGGCTTTGTATTATTAATGGGAGAAGAAGGCAGGCATCTGAACCATATGCATGGTATGGCGTTTGTTTTTTAATGTTTGAATATTTATGGATTTGTTTGTAATCCTCAAGGTAATTCATTGGCGTAGTATATATATTTAATGTGTAAAGAAATACATTAATAAATACAGACCATATTGACAGATTGATATCATGCCTGTATATGGCCCTTCCATTTTTCCTGGTATGTACTGTGCTTTTCATTACTGAGATTTTGAGTATTTTGCATCTTTTCCTTACCTCACAACTTGTCCCTAATAATTTATGAACAGAGGGGTTAATCAAGCAGCAGGTTCCTCAATTATTTGAACAAACACATTATACCTGTTTTTGACAAGGTAGTGCACTGCCTTCTCTTTTGTTACTATCTTCAAATATCCTATTCTTGTTTACCCTTTTTTTTTGTTTGTGCTTGCATATGCCTTTTGACAAGAACCTGTGAATTCTAATGATTTCCTCTTTGCTAGTTGCCCGAGGAGCGGAAGCTTGATTTGCTCAAAGCACTTGCAGAAATATCGCCTTTTACATTGCCACAGGATTCACGCCAGGTTCTTCCCTCTGTTGTTCAGCTTTTGAAGGTAACCTTTTCTTTTTCATTATTAATTTAGTCCTTTGTTTTGAATGTTTTCAAAAAAAGTTTATTATATGAAATGCACTTCTAATGTCATAGTAATGCTTGTGTGTTTGTTCTCATAGATTTTCAGTCTTATGTCCATGAGAAGAATTCTTATCGTATCACATTGTTAAAGCCTCTCTAAAAAATCTGCATATACCAACCGCCTATTTATTGATGTAGACTGTGGTCTCATAGTTATGCCTTCTCTTTTTTGCCACTCAGAAATACATGCCACGGAGGAAGAGCGGAGAGGAGATGAACTTTACATATGTTGAGTGCTTGTTATATGTGTTTCATCACCTAGCTCATAAGGTTGTGATTTCATGATTTTACATTTGTCAGCATACTCTTGCATGTATCAGCTCTGTGAAACATAATGTGATCTTTGTTGTTTTAAAGGCTCCAAATGCTACAAACAGTCTGTGTGGTTACAAGATTGTGACTGGGCAGCCATCAGACCGGCTTGGGGAAGACTTCTCTGAGTTTTACACAGACTTGATAGAGAGGTGACATTTTAATTCAGAAGTAGAATTCTTAACATCTGTTTTGGTATTTAATTGAGTGATTCCTGTTTCTTAACTTGAAAGGAACAAAGTAGTATTTTTAGTAGTTGTATTTGTCTTGTAATTCTGGGTGCAACCTTGCTATTTCTAAATTGTTGCAGACAGGAACTTGTGCTTTATTTCTCATTAGCTTACCTTCATACCCCTGCCTAAAATGACAGGTTTTATTTTTTAAATGCCTGTTGTTAGCCTTGGAGGAAACTTCACTAATATAAAGATAATTTTCGAGTTTAAGACAATGAGTTCACTTGTAGAGAAATAAAATGATAAATAATGTCCATAGCTGTGATTATTATTCCAAGGATTTTTTAATTTTATTTTCTTGGAATTAAACAATTTTCATGGTTTTGAACCAAACAAGCATTGTCATATTTCTGTAGCTCTAATATGGGTCTTCCATCGACATTGTTTTTGGTGTCTGGGGTGCAGGTTGAGTAATGTAGAAGATCTAACCAGGGCTACCATGAGAAAGTTAACTCAGGGAATGACTGAACACAACAAAGCAATGGCAGCTGCCAAGTCTGATGATGCAAAGGATAGCATAGTAAGTTAATTTCTCAGGAGAGGGGCATCTTGTGGTCTTCTGTAGAGCTTTTCATAGCAGTATCTTACAAACATATTTCTTGTTTAATGTGCAGAAAACACAAAAACAGAACACTACAACTGGGTTGCGTACATGCAATAACATTTTGGCAATGGCAAAGGTTTATAAAGAATGAAATTTTGACAGTTAATTCCATGCCTATGTATTTGTAAAACATCAATAACTTGTTCTACAATTTTCAGCCATTGCACGCAAAGACACCTTTGTTTATTGGAGATAAGAGTATAAACCTCCCTTGGAAAGAAGTAGCAAAACCTTCTGTGCCTTCCACTACCGTCTCGGCTGGGTATGAGAGATGTCTAATCCTTGTCCTTGAGTATATATATTATGTGTGTAACTATATGTATATATATTTAATTCAAAACATGTGGTTAGAAGAATCTACAGAGTGACAGGATAATGTCTATCGTGATTGAGGAAACTATTGGAAATGATATTACCCCATAAAATTAAGATAAAGTGAAAGCCACTCCCAGTAAATGCCTAGATAGAAATGCCAGTGGATGCTATATTAGTTGAATGAACCTTTTTTCTTTACAGTTTCTCTTTGAAAAGCAGTTCTTAAGCAGGATTCTGCTTATATTTATTTGCTTCGCTTATTTGCTTATGGAACCTGGCGTGATTACAAAGGTTAAAGACACAAACTTTACCCCTTTTTTTGGCTGTCGATTTTGGTTAGTGGGTTGGCTGTATCTATCTCCTAGAAGCCCATGCTCTTGATTGTTTTCTTTTCTTATTTTGATTGAGCGTTTGTTTTTTAATGTTTGAATATTTATGGATTTGTTTGTAATCCTCAAGGTAATTCTGCTCTGCTTCCAAAGTTGTTACCTCATCAAATCCTCAAGCTCAAACAACTCACTGTGCTTACTCTTTCCGAGACCAATAAGGTACTGCATTTTAACTAATACTATTTTTTTTTTTCTCGTCTGAAATTTCTGGAATTCATGCGCTCGATTGAAATTATAGCTGCAACTGGAATGAACTCGTGTGTGTGTGTATATATATATATATAGAGAGAGAGAGAGAGAGAGAGAGAGAGAGAGAGATTACCTGGCCAAACACTCTTTGTATCATAAGTTAGGGCCACATACATGTTCATAGAAAAAAGTTGAAGTGTCAAAATAAAATAAAATCATTTCAATTTATAGTAAAAATATGAAGAGCAGAATGGTAAAAAATGCACGATGGTTTCATTGACTTTTAATTTCTTTGAATTACATTATGCAACAATTAATAAAGAAATCAATTAAAATAAATTTATAGCAAAAAAACAAAAAGTGAAAAATAAAAATCTCTCACTTTATTTTTATTTTGCCCTGTAAGCACCAGCTTGTTTGTTAAAACATCTTATGGAGAGATGTTATTTTAAAAAAAGCTATATTGATGAAATAATATTTTAATGATATAAATATTTTTTTTATAATGTATATACTCTAATAGAAAAAATCATTTAAAAAGCTAATTATATCGGAGTTGAAGAATTAAATATTTTTATTGAAGAAGTTTAGCGTCAATGTTTTTCTACATGGTTGAATTTAATTTGTTTGACGTACGCGGGCGCGTGTACGCGAGATTGACAGCGTACACGAAGTCGTAGTTTCATCTTAGGTTCAAACTTCAAACAACCGATATGCCCGCGTGATGTGCTAGAGTTTTTTTATTTATGTAAAAAAATGATTGTTTTTATATGTATTGTTTTTTATTATTTTAATATTTAATTAGTAAAATTATAATTTATAAAATCTGTATAATCGAAATGGAAAGTGGTTCGTATATTTTGTAATTGCAGATAACGTAGGTAATTTTTTTTTATGAGTTGCATTTTTTCCTAAGTAATATTAGATCTGACACATTATAAATAAAAATATTGTAATTTGTTTTTTCAGAAATAAACTTCTATTTTTTGCGTGCTATAATTAGTTATTTTAATGTTCAGTTATTGAAATTGCAATAGATCAAATATGTTAGAAATGAGTTTTTTGCGTGGTTTAATTAGTATGCTTGCCCGCGCATTGCGTTAGGGTTTTTTCTATGTAGAAAACTAATTGATTTTTTAAATGCTATAATTAGTTGTTTAAATATTTAATTAGTAACACTATAACAGATAAAATATGTAAGAAATAAATTTTTTCCCCGCCTAAAAGGAATAGTGTAATCGAAATGGGAAGTGGTTCGTATATTTTTTTAATTGTAGATAACCTAGGTAATTTTGTTATTTTTATTTTTATGAGTTGCTTTTGTTCCTCAGTAATATTAAATCTGACGCATTATAAATAAAAATATTGTAATTTGTTTTTAAAAATAAACATAATTTTTTTGCGTGCAATAATTATTTTTTTGCCGTCTAAAAAGAACAGTTTAATCGAAACGGGAAGTGACTTGCATATTTTTTAATTGTAGATAACCTAGGTAAATTTCTCATATTTTTTTTATGAGTTGTCTTTTTCCCCCCAGTAATATTAGATCCAACAAATTGTAAATAAAAATATTGTAATTTGTTTTTAGAAAAAAAATATTTTTTTTTGCGTGCTATAATGACTTATTTGCCGTCTAAAAAGAACAGTGTAATTGAAACGGAAGTGACTCGCATATTTTTTAAATCTAGGTAAATTTGTCAATTTTATTTTTTTGAGTTATATTTTTTGCCTAGTAATATTACATCTGAAATATTAAAAACCAAAATATTGAATTTTTTTTAAGAAATAAATTTTAAAAAAAGAGGACAAAATTAAAATTTAAAGCCATTTTTTTTATTTTATCCGATTTATTCATTATATTATTATATCAAATATATTTAAGAATACTGATATTAATATTTTTTCTTAAAAAATCCTAGGTCATGTTTTCTTTTCTCCTAGGCGATAATATTCAATAAATATTAGAATATATAATTAGTTTAACATATTTTAATTTGACACAAATATACAAATATATAATTAATTTGACATACTTTAAATAATATATTTAATTTCTAGAATAAAACTGAAGCAAATCAAAACATTGAAAATAAATAATTTTAAACAAAACCTGGAATTAAAAGATTTGGGACCGAAATGAAATTTAAATCTATAATTAACTTGCATAGAAGGATAAAATTGAAAGAAATCAAACTTTGATATCGAAAATATTAAGGATTTATAATAAATTTGCATGGAATGATGCAATTGAAACCAATCAAAACTTTGATACCAAAAATATTTAGAATTCCAGGCCAATCTGCAAAATTAAAAGCATGGGGACCGAAATGAAACTTCAATATATCATCAATTTCAATTGAAGGAAGAAATTGAAACAAAACAAAACCTATATAATAGCAATAAGGGCCCGAAAAAACAATTACAACGTTTAGGGACTAAAATAAAATTTGACAAAAAACAGTTTAGCTGATGTCATATGGCGCAGGGAGGAGAGAGAAATTGGAGGGGGGGGGATTCAAACGACCATTGACACGTCTCCGGACACCATAGTGTGACACGCGCCGCACCAAGTGGAAGATAACATGCCTAAAAATCATTCTAGACGCCGATCGGTCATTTTCCAACGCCGGAGTACGCCGCACGTGCCGCCCGAAACACGCGTGAGCGCTGAAACGAACGGAGCGTTCGGCGACGCGCCAACAGTTGTCAGACGAAAAAAAATAAAAAATTGGCTAATTACCGAAACGCCCCTCACCCCCCAGGTGTGTGTTTTGTCCTTTTCGAGGGACATAATCGTTAATGCACTGTTCAATGAAATATTAAAAAATTAAAAAATTGGTCAAACGAATCGGGTCGGACCGGACCGGAAATTGGCAATTACCGCAAAGCCCCTGAAACCGGCGGCGTTTTTTGTCTTTTTCGAGGGTTTTTTTGTCAAATCACTATTCAAATAGCAAAAAAAAAAGGTGGACGTGCACCCGCGAAGCACCGAGCCAAATGGCCAAGGAACATTGACTATGAGTCACGGTGCACAGTAATTCAACAATAAAAGACCGATGTCTTTTAGGTTCTTTGTTAATTAGTCCTGTCAGAAATTTTACTATAATAAATGTTTTCCTTTCTGAGAACACTTTTGATCAGCATAATAATGAAATATATGGTTTTGACAGGATGGTGATTTCTTTCCATTATAGCACCCCCTGCGCCAGGTTTGAAACACATTACAGCTGGCATGTTCCTATAGCTTGTAGTTAATTTACTGTTTCTTAATAAATGACAGCTGACATGCTTTTGTTTTGCATATCAAACGAGAGTTGTGTTCCTCCTTTTTCCTGCTTTGATGGGGGGAGATGTTCCATTTTAGGTTGGCTTCAAACTTAGAGTAGAGCTAAGCCGTTTTTTTTAGACAAGGAAAGGCTTCCTTCATCAGGAAACTTGGTTGGCTATATTGTATTATTTTGTCGGAAAGAATGGTTTTTTTCTCGTGTGTTTGGTTGATAGATGGCATTTCATATTCGGGTGTGTTTGGTTTGAGAGAGAGGGATTCTGGTTTAGGGTTTTTGGTTTCTTGGAGAGATGAATGATACAACGGGGAATCCAGCAAGGACATGTTTGGCGATGACAGAGAAAAAGGCTCATAGGCCTGGTGGTTGTGTTGGTATTTTCATAGGACATTGTATTATTTGTTTTTTTTTATTATCTCTGTCTGCAGCAACGCCTGCATTAATTAGCAAGTATTTGCTTAGAATTAGCTGGGTTTCTCCTCGTGTGGAGGTGGCGCAGAAGGTTTCGAAGTAGGTGTCACCTTGCTCTGCAAGAATCTTATCCACAGTATCCTTTTCTTGAGCAGTCCTTCCACTCTTGTTCATCTTCTTCAAAGTCTCTGCCACCGCTTCATTCTTAGTAGCTTCAGCAAAATTAGGTTCTTCTGGTTCCACCATCTCTGTCTCTCATCCTCCCTACCAAAAAGCAGATTACAACTAGCTTTCTCATTGCCTAAGTACTTGTTCTGGTTTTTTATTTGCTTCCCTTTCAATCTCTTTGGCGTGATAAATAACATATTTTTCATGTGTTCTTTCATGACAGATTTGAAATAAGGAGTTGTTTACTTGCTTTAAAGCACAAAATTCAGAGGCACGAGAGGATCAAGATGACTTCTCACTATAGGTTAGATCATTTTTCGTTAATCTCATGTCCATATTGTAGGGTCATGGTGTAGAACTCATACATATTCATATGTTAATAAGTTATTATTATTAATTATCTATGGAAACTTCCAAACCATGGGCAGACACACTTCTCCACTATTGAAATATCTAGAATAAATCAGCACTGGTTGCGATTAAGAGATAGAAAGAGGTGGATCGAGTTAATCAATTAATATACCTACAGAATGTTAACAATCTAGATGCAGACAGGTTACAGAATATTAACAATCACCACTATTGGTATTCTTTTCTTGTTATTTGACAAACCCAATTTAGAAGTAACTGGTACCAATATAAATTTTCTGTTAGTAATGTAATGTATTTTTTGTCAGTAATTGTTTTTTCGATAACCACACCAACAAAAATAATTTGTCGGTAAAACTATAACTATCGTTGGTAAAAAAAAATTTCTATTGGTGACTCCATCAGAGTTGCACCAAATATTGATGCATTACACATGCATGGTTAATATGGGGTTGTGGAGGAAAATGTGAATTCTGATCACACAGTTGCTGTTAGGACTTCAATTATCATCAACGGTTTATCATCTTCATCTTCCTATTAGAGATGTGATATACAGAACTATGCTACATGGATTGAGAAACATTCTCCATTTACTTTACTGTTCCTACTATAGCTTGATAAATTCATTTCGACAATCAATTGACTGCTTCATTATTGATGATGTGAGTAACTTCTGCTGGTAATAGTTATTAATGACAGGAGGAACTTTTGCAATGCATGCTCTAATATCTCGCTATATGGACATAATCTTGATGCCAAGTCATCAAGTTGGAGATAGAGAGCAGCACAAGGCAAGTGAGAAGAGGTATTCAATAATGAAATACTTGTTGCTCTTCTTGGTGTTTCCATGGTGATTGGGGATGGTATTCTCACACCATGCATTTCAGGTAAAACAATTATTTCTATATGTGATTGGAATAACAATTCTAATATTTAGGAATTTCTATATAGTGATTTCTATTGTAACAAGCATTACGTTTGCTTCCGATTCCCACATCATGTGGATATCAGTAGTTATATTAGTTGTTTTATTCCAAATACAAAAATTTGGAACTGGAAAACTCGGCAACATCTTTGCCCTGATTCTTCTAGCCTAGTTCTTCTCAATAGCTTCTATTAGGGTTTTTAATTTGGAAGAAATACAATCAAGGAGTGCTACAAGCTTTCAACCCATATTACATATGGGTCTACTTCAGCAAAAACCCTATGAATGCTTGGAAATCTCTTGCTGGCATCGTGTTGTGTTTGACGGGTATGCATTTTGTATAATATTTATATATTTAGTACCATTTGTATTTTTTTCAATGTAACCTTTTCTATTGCTCAAAACCAAGTTCAAAAGCTTTATTCGCTGAACTCGGGCATTTTAATGTTCACTCTATTCGACTCAGTACTTGAGTTGTAGTGTTGTCATCGCTAGTGCTTGCCTATCTTGGCCAAAGCTCCTACCTGCGAAAACACATCAAAGATGTTCGTGATGTTTTCTCTCTTAATTCCTAGTAAGTACTATCTCGTCTTTGGTCTTATTTTTGCTATTGAGATTAATTATAGAGATAGGGGCCTACTTATGTCTCCCGTGTAGAATCTCTATTTTGGCCATAATTTATATTGTTGGTATTGGCTTCCATCATTGCAAGCCAGTCTTTGATATCAGCAACATTCTCTATAGTGCAACAGTGTGCAATGATTGGTTACTTCCCTAGAGTCAAGGTGGTGCACACTTCGTCGTCACATCAAGGACAAATTTATATGCCGGAGCTCAACACGTTTTTGATGGTTGCTTGTGTTTTCATAACTCTATATTTTAAAACCACTGCAGGCATCAACGTTGCATATGGTAACCGTTTTCATAATCTAAAGCACACAATATAATTCATAATAATTAGTTAACTTTAGTATTTAATAAGTATTTTCATATAGGAGTGGCTGTCTCGTTTATCTTCTTAATCACCTAAGTGATGTTCATGGTTGTGATGGTCGTGGTGAGGAAGACACATATAATATGGGTAGTTTTTTATGGCACCTCCATGGTAATTATTGAACTCCTATTTCTCACATCAGTGTTGTCGAAGATTTTGGTTAGAGCTTATTTGCCAGTAAATTTAGCATCGTCTATGTTGTTTATTATGATAGGATGGACCTACGGCAGGAGGAAGAGGTTGATGCATGAGCAGAACAATGTAGGAGACCTCGAAATATTAAACAATTCGAGGATAGCTAGGTTGCCAACTATTAGGATCTTTTATGGTGATGATCAAGTGATCCCTCTAATATTTAGGCACTATGCATCCAGTTTAATGGTCATACCTTCCATCCTTATCTTCATTTCTCACAAACCCCTCCCTGTGAGGTATGTTCCTCTTGAAAAGCAGTTATCTTTTCGAAGAATCTACTTAGATCAACCAGTCTTTCTCTATGATGTCAATATTGGTTATCTAGAAACTAGAATGGAAGAAAATTGTTTCGAGGAGATAGCAATCAATAGGTTAATCGAGTTTCTGCAACAACATAGTGAAGGTGAAGAAGAGATAGCTTGTCTTTACAAAGCAATGGTGGACGGTGACATTACACACCAAACAGGAGAGGTAGAGATGATTGCATCACAAGGATCCAAGTTAAAAAACATCATTTTAGTCAGTTATAATTGGCAGAATAGATGTGTCAGACAACAAAGACAAATTTATCAAATCCCTCAAGCGACGTCACTTGAGCATGCGAGTGACATGTGAAGTTTGATGAGCTCTATAGGTATAATATTCCTTATTTGTCTATTAATTTGTTCACTCGAAGAAATAGGTCTTATCTCTATATCAGGTCTTCCTAATATTATAACTAGTTAAACAAAACAAATCAAACTTCACATGTCACTCGCATGCTCAAGTGACGTCGCTTGAGGGATTTGATAAATTTGTCTCTGTTGTCTGAAACATCTATTCACCCAATTATAACTGACTAAAATGATGTTTTTTAACTTGGATCCTTGTGATGCAATCATCTCTACCTCTCCTGTTTGGTGTGTAATGTCACCGTCCACCATTGCTTTTTAAAGACAAGCTACCTCTTCTTTACCTTCACTATGTTGTTGTAGAAACTCGATTAACCTATTGATTACTATCTCCTCGAAACAATTTTCTTCCATTCTAGTTTCTAGATATCCAATATTGACATCATAGAGAAAGACTGGTTGATCTAAGTAGATTCTTCGAAAAGATAACTGCTTTTCAAGAGGAACATACCTCACAGGGAGGGGTTTGTGAGAAATGAAGATAAGGATGGAAGGTATGACCATTAAACTGGATGCATAGTGCCTAAATATTAGAGGGATCACTTGATCATCACCATACAAGATCCTAATAGTTGGCAACCTAGCTATCCTCGAATTGTTTATATTTCGAGGTCTCCTACATTGTTCTGCTCATGCATCAACCTCTTCCTCCTGCCGTAGGTCCATCCTATCATAATAAACAACATAGACGATGCTAAATTTATTGGCAAATAAGCTCTAACCAAAATCTTCGACAACACTGATGTGAGAAATAGGAGTTCAATAATTACCATGGTGGTGCCATAAAAAACTACCCATATTATATGTGTCTTCCTCACCACGACCATCACAACCATGAACATCACTTAGGTGATTAAGAAGACAAACGAGACAGCCACTCCTATATGAAAATACTTATTAAATACAAAAGTTAACTAATTATTATGAATTATATTGTGTGCTTTAGATTATGAAAATGATTACCATATGCAACGTTGATGCCTGCAGTGGTTTTAAAATATAGAGTTATGAAAACACAAGCAACCATCAAAAACGTGTTGAGCTCCGGCATATAAATTTGTCCTTGATGTGACGACGAAGTGTGCACCACCTTGACTCTAGGGAAGTAACCAATCATTACACACTGTTGCACTATAGAGAATGTTGCTGATATCAAAGACTGGCTTGCAATGATGGAAGCCAATACCGACAATATAAATTATGGCCAAAATAGAGATTCTACACGGGAGACATAAGTAGGCCCCTATCTCTATAATTAATCTCAATAGCAAAAATAAGACCAAAGACGAGATAGTACTTACTAGGAATTAAGAGAGAAAACATCACGAACATCTTTGATGTGTTTTCGCAGGTAGAAGCTTTGGCCAAGATAGGTAAGCACTAGCGATGACAACAGTACAACTCAAGTACTGAGTCGAATAGAGTGAACATTAAAATGCCCGAGATCAGCGAATAAAGCTTTTGAACTTGGTTTTGAGCAATAGAAAAGGTTACATTGAAAAAAATACATGATTACAATGTCCATATAAAAAGATAAACGAAAGTTGATTAGTTTTGATGACAAACTATGCTAGAACAGTGATAAGCAGCTTCAAATAATGAAACTCTTAAAGGTTGAAGTTGACTATGTTTAATTCAATTCTTGATTAACAAACAACATGGCTAAGGTCGATTACAGTTGGTCAGGTCTAACTGAATTTTCAATATTATAAACTATACTTGATTGATGTTTATTAATTTCAATCATTGATTCCTATATATAAAAGAAAAGAAGGAATCAATAATCAAATTTAAGGATGCAAATGGTACTAAACATATAAATATTATACAAAATACATACCCGTCAAACACAACACGATGCCAGCAAGAGATTTCCAAGCATTCATAGGGTTTTTGCTGAAGTAGACCCATATATAATATGGGTTGAAAGCTTGTAGCACTCCTTAATTGTATTTCTTCCAAATTAAAAACCCTAATGGAAGGTATTGAGAAGAACTAGGCTAGAAGAATCAGGGCAAAGATGTTGCCGAGTTTTCCAGTTCCAAATTTTTGTATTTGGAATAAAACAACTAATATCACTACTGATATCCACATGATGTGGGAATCGGAAGCAAACGTAATGCTCGTTACAACAGAAATCACTATATAGAAATTCCTAAACATTAGAAATGTTATTCCAATCACATATAGAAATAATTGTTTTACCTGAAATGCATGGTGTGAGAATACCATCCCCAATCACCATGGAAACACCAAGAAGAGCAGCAAGTATTTCATTATTGAATACCTCTTCTCACTTGCCTTGTGCTGCTCTCTATCTTCAACTTGATGACTTGGCATCAAGATTATGTCCATATAGCGAGATATTAGAGCATGCATTGCAAAAGTTCCTCCTGCCATTAATAATTATTACCAGCAAAAGTTACTCACATCATCAATAATGCAGCAGTCAATAATGCTCTCATCTCACTGGGTTGATGAGGAAATGAGGAGGTGTTTTTGGGTTCCGAAAATGGCTACAATCACAGTTCATACATCACATGCTTGATACTGTTTTTGGGTTCATAAAGATAGTCGTGGATGTGGGGGCAAGGAGGGTCGGCAACACTTGATCATACTGAAAGCTGTATGAATCTTTTACCAAAATTTCTAATTTTAGGTTGGCTTCAAACACACACAGAGCAGAGCTAAGCCCATCTTTTTTTACATCAAATTTGAAAATAATGTTAGAATTGAGGCCTAATGAATGCTCTGTCATATTCACTGATGGGTGCTCCTTCATACCGTTCGACCACATTTATGTTTGATTTCAACCCGTGACAGCTAAAATACTTCAAAAAAAAATCAAGTGGTTCGATACCAGCAAAGTTTAAATGATTGTTTTATATATGTAATGAATCCCTCAAAAACTTTCTATCCCTTCTTTCCTTGTTACCCTTTTCTTTGCAACGTGATCTTCCACTTTTTCAAAAATAAAATTTAATTTAATTTACCTCTTGTTAATTCATTTCTCACTCAGCTTAATCATATATAAAACCTGCTACCATGATCACGTATGTCCAAATCTGCTACATGGCTAATGGTGTATTGTTTCACTTCTAGTCCATATATGGTTTCAGTGAGTTTTGTTCTAAAAAGACATCTCTTGAAAAGAGAAACGGTGCTGAAGCTTATAATAATCTTCCAAACCCCTTGACTCGTAACTAAGGTGGGATATTGTGTCTGCCTACTCATATAAGTTTTCTGATCATGATGCGCTGTCGTTCTTGTTACTGTTTTGTGGCTGCGATCCTGGTTCTGTAGTGTCTGCTGTTTTGCACCGTCGCTCCTTTAATTTTGTTTCTTTTTCTTGTGTCTTGGCCTTCGCATCTTAGCTTTATATATGTGTCCTCTCCAAGTTTGTGCTTTGCCTCCTGGTCTTTTAATCAATCATTGGCTTATACTTGCAGGAAAAGAGAATTACTATATATCCCAAACTCGTTTCTCTTCTTTTTGTCCCCCCCCCCTCCTTTATTTGCTAATCTATAATACAGAAAACGCAGGAAAGCAATGAGGCGCAGTTGAAAAATCTTGAAAATGAATGTAGCCGCTACAAAGCACAGGTAGATTTTTATGAAAAGTACTCAATGATGAAACCTTTTTTGGATGATGCATGTAAGTTCAGCAAACTTGTTCTGGAGCCTGGAGAAAGTAGTGGGCACGCCAGAGACGCTGCTAAAAAACAAACTGATCTTGTGAATTGTGCGTGCTGGGAACTACTAAAAACGTACGGTACTTCCTTTTCTACGGTTATCATTGCACTTCTTCCTTCCAACTCCTCTTGCTCTTTACCTTTAGCTTCTACATGTTCCTGATACTTTCAACTTGTTCTTCATCGTCGTACTTGTTTTTTCAGGTATGTATGTTTTACTTTGGTCTCAGTTGAGGATTGACATTAATCATAGAAATCTATTTTCAATTTTAGAATAACATTGTTTTATAAGAATCAGCTTAACTCGTGATGATGAGCTGCCTCGTTGGTCTTGTAACTATGAAGTGAAGTGTTCATTTTTCTTTTGCAGCCGCAATAATGGTTTGAGATGTCCAAGCAAAAAGATGCAAGGAACTGTGGAGCACTAGAATATATATGTTATCCTGATACGTGTCGTCCAATGTGCCGGAGACCCGGCCGTCCTGGATTAGTTGCTAAGTGTAACTTTACAAGATGCCTCTGTCAGTGGGACTGTTAACTTAATTCGAAGGCTCCATTAAACCCAATTTCCAGCTCTTGAACTGACAAAGTGTGATGCAAGATTACAGCGAGGAAGAACAATATGAACAAAGTATGTGCGTGCGTGATTCCTTAAATCCATTAATCTCCCTTCTCTTCTCCATTCAACTGTTGTTTCTCTAATTTTCGACTCCAACTATATGCCCGGCAGAAAGAAAATTGTTATTCTTCATCTCTGTCAGATTTCATACAGTGAGGAAATTGGATGTTACTGGTAAACAGATCTGAAAATTGCCCTCATATCAGACAGTATCGCAGTAGTATATTATCTCAAATTCTGTATATCTTAGGATAATAATCATATGAATCTGCTCTTCAATCAATCTGAAAATTGCCTGAAAGAAAGAGAAGAGCTCGCGACGTGTAACTCAAAATTGGAAAACGAATCCCACAATTTTGTTAATTAAGGATTAGTGTTTTTCTCTCTATATTTTTCTTGGAAGACAAGAGATGTAAACTTTTTCGAGTGGCGATACATGCAACTATTTAAGCTATACATTTTTTCAATCTTTTTGTTTGCTAAATCAAAGTATTCATTCTTGCTTCTCATGGCTGCGCGTAGTCCATTATGGCTGGGAGGGGACGTGTGCTCGTGTCTTTTCTGCTTTTCTCAAGGGGCTCAAGGGCTATGTCTCTATTGGGTATGTCTCTATTTAAACTACTTTTTTTATTTATTATTAATATGTCTCTGTATACATCAACTAATCATAATAAATTTAGAAATTAATAATTATATAAATCTTCAATAATCATAATAATATCAATTTACTAAAGTTCTTAATCCCTGTAGGCTTAAGAAAATGGCCCGCAGAGATGATGGTCCACTAAATGGCTTCCTTTCTCCTGTAGCATTGGGAGAGTTGCTGCAGATTGGGTGAGATTGGACGTTTGGTCCCTCATTTTGCTCCCAAGGGGTGGGTTAGTTTCTGCCAACTCTGCTTTGGTTTGGTTTGCTATTTTTTAGCCTCTTAGATAATTATTTGTTTGGTTATGCTGTCATTTGGGTTCTTGTTTAAGCAGTACAGTATTTGTAAGAATCTATAATATGTATCTCTGATAATTCTCTTTAAGGATTGAGATTTTGAAATTGGAAATATGCAAAAGTTGGTGCAAAGACATCTCATATGTATAACTTGTTCAGAGAGCAATCAAACATATTACTTGATACTATTTGATATTAGTCAATTAATCTTAAGATTTAACACAATGCTTAAGTTTTAGGCCAGTTCTGTTTCACCCCGCTTTCTCTCCTGTCTTAATTTTCACTCTTTCCATTTCCATTTTACTTTTTTGTTCTCTCCGTTGCTGTTTTGGGGAAACTTGGTTAGCTATATTGTATTATTTTGTTGGAAAGAATGTTTTTTTTCTCGTGGGTTTGGCTGATAGATGGCATTTGAGATTCGGGTGTGTTTGGTTTGAGAGAGAGGGATTCTAGTTTAGGGTTTTTGGTTTCTTGGGGAGATGAATGAAATAACGGGGAATCCAGCAGGGACATGTTTGGCGATGACAGAGAAAAAGGCTCATAGGCCTGGTGGTTGTGTTGGTATTTTCATAGGACAGTGTATTATTTATTTGTTTTTATCTCTGTGTGCACCAATGTTATATTACCCAGGGGCTCCTGGCGTGAGTGGTGAGGGCGCTCTCGTCCCTTAAAAGAGGTCAGGGGTTCAAACCCTCCTCTTGTATGGAGCCGGCCATATAGGGAGCACTTTCACCCCTTTGGGGCCCACCCGGTGCGAACGTGGATTAGTCTGGGCCAGCGCCTAGGACACCGCGTGGTTTATACAAAAAAAAAATTAGCAAGTATTTGCTTCAAATTAGCTGGGTTTCTCCTCGTGTGGAAGTGGCGCAGAAGGTTTCGAAGTAGATGTCCTCTCACCTTGCTCTGCAAGAATCTTATCCAAAACATCATTTTCTTCTTCAAAGTCTCTGCCACCGCTCTTAATAGCTTTAGCAAAATTAGGTTCTTCTGGTTCTACCATCTATGCAACTTCTCTCTCCTCCTCTTTACCAAAAGCAAATTACAACTAGCTTTCTTCTTGACTAGTACTTGCTCTGGATTCTTATTTGTTTCGCGATCAATCTCTTTGGCATTGCTAATAACATTCTTCATGTGTTCTTTCATGACAGGCTTGATAGACTCACCCTGAACATGAGGCACGATAGGATCAAGATGACTTCTCATCGGGTTATATCATTTTTCATTTATTTCTCAACTTACCGATAATTAATAATCTCATGTCCATATTTTACGATCATGGTGTAGAATTCCTGCATATTCATATGTTATTATGATTAATTATCTACGGAAACTTCCAAACCATGGACAGACACACTTCTCCAATATTGAAATACCTAGAATAAATCAACACTGGTTGGGATTAAGAGATAGAAAGAGTTGGATCGGGTTAATCAATTAATATACCTACATAATGTTAACAATCTAGATTCAGATATACAAAAGTCACCACTAAAAAAATGTTTAACCTTATGCCACATTTAAGAATCTAGCATCATTTATGTAAGTGTGGATTGCAAAAGAAACCTTAAAGAAAAAAAAAGGAGAAGGACTTCGGAGTTGGACTAGTTTTTCTATTTCTTTGAAATAAACTGTCATCAAATATTCACTAATCGGTGCTCCTTCTTACTGTTTGACCAAATTTATGTTTGATTTCAACCCCTGACAGCTTAGCCTTAAAAATACTTCAAAAATATAATTAGACCTGATCAATGTTCTGTTTGATTTTTGAAATAAGGAGTGTCTAAACTCACTTTAAAGTACAAAACTCAACCTGAACGTGAGGCACGAGAGGATGAAGATTTTTATTTTCTTCTCAATCATTTTTCATTTATTCCTTAAAATACCGATAATTAATAATCTCATGTCCGTATATTAGGATCATGGTGTAGCACTTGTACATATTCAAGAAGAGATACCCCATGTAGATGGATGGGAACAAGAGATTTGGGAAGAGGTATTTTTGTTTGTTTTGAGTTGCAATCTTATTTAAAGATTTTTGCATGAGCTTTTCTTTGTTTATTTATTTTTAATGTTCAATAATTAACCCCCTCTCTCTATACATATATAAATGTTAAAGATGTAATACTTTATATTCTTTTCTCTTCCGTAGTCACTAACCCAATTTCCAGGCATGACACATTTATACATCTCTGTCTATTATTACAAACTACCGACATGAGTAAAACATCTCATCTTTGGATACAAAATATGCAATATATTAATGCTTTTTGTTGTTAATTCAAATACTATTTTTCATCAAAGGTGGAGGAAGCTACCGATCATATTGTACCACTTCTGAAAATTCCTGAACAGACTGTAACCGAAAGAGGCACTAGTGACTCAAGATGCACCGCCCATCATGTAATATGTCTTTTGTACTTAAACTCCACTCATGGTATCTTCTGTGTTTGGGTTTCAGTTCAGTCTTATTTAGAGATTTCTCGTGTTTTTGTGAGTTTTTTTTTAGTTGTTTTAGTTTTTTGATGTTTAGTAAACCTAAACTACACACACTAATATGGCCATTAATAATTAATTAAAACTTTAAGCTTATTATGCAGGGGAAACATTGGTTCGGCATTATACAATTGGCATTCCAATGCATTGGAGTCGTGTTTGGTGACTTAGACACGTCTCCTTTGTATGTGCTGTCGAGCACCTTTCCTAATGGTATCCAAGACCCTGATGACATTTTTGGAGTCTTATCAGTCATTATCTACTCCATCTTCATCATCACAATCGAAAAGTACACATTTATGGTCTGATTCGCCAACAATAAGGGAGATGGTAAGCTTAAACGTTATTCCATAATCTATATTTTGCTCTCTTCTTTTATACATAAGTTGAATCCTTGCAGTTGACCTCTAAGTACCTTATTCATCTATTTCGATAATAATAATAATAATAATGATAATAATAATTTTTGTTTTTTTTCTTGCTTCCTCTTTTGTTAATGTTTTTGAGTTTTTTTCTCGGGTAATTTAATATTTTTTATTGTTTTAGCAGTAATAGTAATGATAATTTTACATTTTAAGACTTCGATGTTGCTGTTGTTATAATATGGTGTGTTGATGTGTTTTATTATATCAAACCTTGCATGTATAGATGTTATATTTTATTTTTGAGCTAGCAAATCCTATTAATTACTTCAATCCCAACGATTATAAAAATTATTTGCTCAGTCTGCAACGTAGTGCGTGCAATCTAACTAGTATTATCTAAAATATAAATCACGTGGCAATCACTTGGAGCCCTGTGAGAGGTGTAATTTATGTTATTTTTTTAAAATAATTTATGTTTAGAAAAATATTAGAATTATGTTTTTATCTTTTAAAAATTATATTTGACATAAACACATTAAAATAATCTAAAAACATAAAAAAAAAAAACACTATGCACAACACTAAGCATTTTTTGAAATTATATTATTCTATGTAATGGTAATTGTTTCTGATTTCTTAAGTAAGAGTAATTAGAAAAATAAAAATTAGAATAATAAAAATGTCAAATTTGGATTGTGTTTGTTGGTATATTAAGATATTATTTAATTACTTTATATAACAAGAAAGATAGAAAATTTAAAACTAGTATTTTCCAATACTTTATATTAAAATATTAATTAATAACTTTATATAACAAAAATATAAAACCTTGAAAATGACCTTCAACAATATATATAGTCATACTCTCTATTTTATCATCTAAAAAGTTGCATGAATTTTTACTTAAGTTTCAAAAGTTTTAATTTAAATAATCTTTCTATCCATATGTGACCATGAATTCTATCCAAATTAAATATATATACACACACACACACATATTATTACAATCCACAGTAAAAATACTTATAATTTATAGTAAAATACTGATATATTTTTAGTATATGTTATAATATCAAATGAGAGGTCTGCTTCTATTTTTCCCTGCTTTATTTAGATTAGCAGTTTTTCAAAATCACTTCCAAATGATGTCAGTTTTCCATGGATGAGTGAACCTTAGGATAGTAAAATAAGAATTTCTTAGTCTTGTAGTAAAAGTGCTGATATAGGGAAATGTTTCCTTCGGGCTCAGAATTTGATCTCCTCGCATCAAATGCATGCACCTCAACATTAAGATTTACATCATCCCAGCTCTTTGCATCCGATTCATCGTCATTGTCATCTCCTTCCCTTTATTATGTTAAAATTTCATAGTAATTAGAGAATATAATAATTTTATGAAATTAATGATGTTGTTTTTATAATATTATATATGCTCATAATTTTATTTAGAAAAATTATTTTATTGTATATTTTTTTAGTTTAAATTACACAATTCTAAATAATTTTATTTTTGAATTTGAACTAAATTTTTTTTGACTATATATATATATAGTATAACCCCGAAAATGACGGGTCAAAACGCTCCAAAACCGAAATATTCTGTTCCAATTAAAAAAATAAAGCACGAACTAAAACGAAATTATAAACCTTAATCTCAACAATTAGAGGGGTACATTCATGGTTTGCTCAGTTTTATATTTTATTAAAAAAAAGGCAGAAAAACGAAATGATGCTATGAGAAATCACCTACAGTTAATTGCATGATTAAGTATACTTTTGGAGTGTTTTATTTTTTTATATATTTTCAGAATGTTTCAATGTGTTCATGTTAATTATTATTTTTAAAAGAAATGTTTCTTATTAATGATTTGACACCCAAAAACAACACTAAATACAAAGGTTTTGTTTTGTATATCAAATGAGAGGCCCCCTTCTACTTTTTCCTGCTTTGGACCGGGTGGGATGTTCCATTCACCAGAATTTCCCATTTTAGGTGAGCAGAGCTGAGCCCATCTTTTCTTACATCAAACTTGGAAATAATGTTAGAATCGAGGCCTAATGAATGCTCTGTGTATATCTGGTGTCACGCGGTGCATATTCACTGATGGGTGCTCCAAATTTATGTTTGATTTCAACCCGTGACAGCTAAAAAAATACGTAAAAACAAAAACTTAAGTGGTTCGATACCAGCAAAGTTTAGCGTATCTATACGTCAGGGGCACATACATGTTCATAGAAAAAATAAAACACCATATTAAACCCCGATTCTTTTAGTGTTTTTAGTTAGTAGATGTTATGTTGTAGGTTAGAGATTTTGTTTCGAAAGTAAGAAAAAAAAATACAAAGATCTAATCGAGAAAAAAAAACGTGTAAGTGTCAAAATAAAATAAAAAATCATGACTTTTAATTTCTTTGAATTACATTATGCAATAATTAATAAAGAAATCAATTAAAATAAATTTAGTCAAAATAATAAATTTTAATATAAGTTTTCTATAAAATATATGAATTTTAAATCGATATAAATTTATCTGTTTAGTAGTTTCCAACGAAATAACCAGCATAAATTTATCATCATCATTAAAAAGGAAGAAAACTCGGATATCTGAATTATTGAGTTCACTGTATTAAGACTAGTTCATTTTATAATTTAATTTAAATCAAACAAAAATAAAATATAAATTGTGAAAATAGCTGTAATAATCAAATAACAAAAATAAGTAGTTAATTTTCTATCAACAAAAAGACGAAAACATAAATTGAAAATCCATCAATACGTTACTGTCATTATCATTGCTATAACAACAAAAATTATTATCAATATTACTGTCAAAACAATTAAAATAATTAATTTTCCTTGAAAAATCACTAACATTTAAGGAAAATCATTAAAAAATCAAAAGAATTTTATTTAAAAAATATTAAAAAATAATTATTAAAATTATCATTATTATTGCGCAAATAACAAAATCATAAAAATCATCTAATCTAAAGAACAAATAAAAAAACACAAACCACAAAAAAAAAAAACAAATAAAGGAAAAAATAGAGCAATGTTAATTTTAAAATGATAACCGTCATAAATTAAAATTTCAGGAAAATCATTAGAAAATTCAAAAGATTTTTATAAAGAAGAAATTAAAAAAAAACACTAAAATTATTATTATTATTGCGTAAATAATAAAATTAGACAAATCATCTAATCCAAAGAACAAATAAAAATAACAGAAAACACAAAAAAACGAATAAAGAAAGGGAGATTAATTTTAAAATGATTACTAACATAAATTAAAATTCCAAGATTTAACCGATTAAAAATAAAACCCAAATAAAAAAAGACAAAAACTAAAAACAAAAACTAAAAGCATAAATGCATAAATACTAATAAAAAATAAACATTGTCCAAGATTTGTTTTAAGAAACCAAATGAATTAATATCAAATAAAAATTCAAAGAATAAAGACTTAAATGAAAAATAAAATATATCATTAATTCCAATTAAAGGATAAAATTGAAACAAATAAAAACTTTGGGACCAAAAAAAATAAAGGAATAATAATGATAATTGTTGTGTAATTGAATAACAAAATTCAAAGGAGGACTGAAATGAATTGTCGCATATATGACCAATTTCAATTGGAGGATCAAATTAAAAGAGATCAAAACCTCCGTACCGAAAAAATTGAAGGAATCAAAAAGAAATCAAAAATCAAAAGAATAAGGACTGAAATAAAAACTTACTTAGATAATCAGTTTTAATTGAAGGGTACAATTGAAAACAATCAAACTTTGAATTAAGAAATCAGTAATAAAATCGAAAGCAAAACCTCATGGACTAAAGTAAACTTACTACATACATCAGGGACCTGTCAGAAATTGCGGCGGCTGAGAGAGAGAGAAAAACGGCAACCGACACAAACCCGTCCTCCGCCGCTTACCTAAACATATATGACCGGAACGCGCCGCTCCTGTGGACAGAGGATATTACGGCGCACCTCCCGACACGGCGGAAGTGAATTTTTTACCGCCTTAATGATCCGCACGCGCCTCCTCAAGGGAGTGTTGGCGTGAAACAGTGCGGGCGCGTATGGACTACGCGCCCGCAGTTCATCTAAAAAAATTAATAAAATAATGGTTAATTACCTACACACCCCTAAACGCACTGGTATTCACGAAAAAACCTGATGGGAAAACATGTCCTAAGCTATTTTGTCTTTTTTGGGGGCTATTTCCGTTGATGCACTGTGCAAAGAAGTTGAAAAAAAAGCAAGAGAGACCCTGCATCCTGTGCACTATTTTGTCGTTTTCAATGGGCATATTCGTTAATGCACTGTTCATAGGCGGGAAAAAAAAAAAAGAGCACATGCACGCGCGAAGCACTGGAGCAAATATCCAGTCCACAGTGCAATGTGTCTTAGTGCATAGTAAAAATTGACAACAATGAAATGCCCATGCCGATTATATTTTAGGTAATATCCCAGCTATATATATATATATATATATATATATATATTAGCGCCCCCCCATTTGTAACACGGAAAGCAGCAATTTGCTGCTTTCCGTGAAACGACGTTTCACACTTAAAAATGGGTAGACCCCATAACCAAACCAGCTTTTTTTTACACTTATCAAACACACACTTGCAGGTGCAAACTGTGTTTTCAACAAAACACAGTTTGCACCTCTTAAACAAACGGGCACTTAACCTGCAGGCACAACAAATTTGGTATTTTCAAAACATTTTATAGTTAAAAAATAAATGAAAAACTAAAACATTTATGCATACATGTAATCAAATAAATTAATAATTATATGTGTTAATAAATGGAATAAAACCATAAATAATATCTAGAAATAAAATTGAAAAAATTGAGAAACAAGTATAAATCAAAATATTTAATCAGGTAAGATGGATTATATACCAGGTTGTATTTGCTTAATTTATTTATTAAATTATTTTATTTAATCAAATAATAATAGAAATGTAAACGTAGATTAAAATAAAAAATAAAAAAAATATTATTCAAGGCTACATATATTAGAAACATTATTTGAAGATAAAAAAAAAACTAAATTATACATAAAAAATTAGAGCTGAATAAAAAAATCATTAAAATTTAAAACTAGTATTTTCCAATATTTTATATTAAAATATTAATTAATTACTTTATATAACAAAAATAAAAACCTTGAAAACGACCACCAGCAATATAAATAGTCATAGTCTCGATTTTATCATCTAAAAAGTTTCCTGAATTTTTACTTGAGTTTCAAAAGTGTTAAATTAAATAATCTTTCTATCCATATGTGACTAGGAATTCTATCCAAATTTAGTGTATATATATATCACTCAGTCGTGCATTAAATAATCTGGGTCGTTAACCTTCACAAAGAATCTTGCTGAGATGAGTTAAGAACAAGGTGGATAAAAACACAGAATTAATTTCTCACGTTTATCATTCGAAATTATATCATTATTCTAAAATATTTTTAATATAATAATACGAGGAATAAATTTTAACAAATAAAAAAAATTAAAAAACAATGACGGTGTCATCGATAGTATTACCAATAATAATTAGAGTATTAATTATGTATAATAATATTTATAATGACAACTATAAATATTAGATTAGCAGTTTTTCTCTCGTAGTAAAACTGTTGAGATATTAATTTATATATTTAAAAAAGAAATTATTAAAAAGAAAACCTTCGTTTTTGTATCCTTACCTAATCCAATTTAAATTAATTGATATCCAACGCAGCATCATTGTCCTCTTCCATAAATTTACCCAAAAACAATGGCACCAGCTATCTACAGACCACAGAAAACAGGGTGGCATGGCAGAGAACGTCTCTTTGTGACTCTTTCTCTGCTACGTTGCCACTCCATCGAGCTTCATTTTCTTTTTCATCTCTCGCGTCTCAATTCCTTCACTCATTGCTCTTTCTCTCTCTATGTTCAAGAGAATCACTTCCTCTTAGCTTCAAGACATGCACATAATACTACCAGGTAACAGAAGGTAGGCCACTTCTGTTTCACCCCGCTTTCTCTCCTGTCTTAATTTTCACTCTTTCCATTTCCATTTTACTTTTTTTGTTCTCTCCGTTGCTGTTTTGGGGAAACTTGGTTAGCTATATTGTATAAAAAATCTAACAATAACTAAAAGACAAACATTAATCGCTGTCCAAATTTCGAAATACACCTTCAAGAGATTCGAGATAAGTTTGAGTAAGCAAATGACTAGATCTAGAAATTGAAAAATAATGGAGGTGCGTGAGCTTTAGGCGTTAATGCTACAAAACACCTAAAGGAAAAAGGAAAATATCACATGCAAAAACACCCAATCTGCAGTAGCTCTCCCAATCTGCAGCAGCTCTCCCAGTTCTACAAAAGGAAAAAGGACCGGCCGAGTTGGGAAGCCATTTAATGGACCATAATCATACTCTCATCCTGTTTTCAAGATTTTACTATATATATCATTGGGAGAGTTGGGCATATATATAGTATATATATCACTCAGTTGTGCATTATGCTCACCGTACGTAGGAGAGTTGTTGGGAGCAACCCATGATTCATAGATGGTCTGTGATGTATCTGGGTCATCAACCTTCACAGAGAATCTTGTTGAGATGAGTTAAGAACACGGTGGATAAAAACACAGCAATGTCAATTATTAATTTCTCATGTTTATCATTCGAAATTATATATCTTATTAACGTACGACTGGTTTTGTTGCCTAAACGTCTTTCTTTTCTAGTTTGCTAAGCCCCCGTATCATCAACCATATCACTTACAACAACCCAGTGGAGCTATCTTTGGATTAACCAGAGCTAATCTTTCCTTTTCTTTTTCTTTTTATAACAAGAAAGGTCCACATGAGTAAAATAAATTACCTGGCCAAACACTTTTTGTAAGAGAATGCTCAAAATTATAAGATGCCATTTAGAAATCCAATTGTTTGATGGCAAAACAGACACTATCTCAACAATTAGAGGGTACATTCATGGTCTGCTCAGTTTTTTTTATTAGAAAAAAGCAGAAAAAGCAGAAAAATGAAATGATCTCAGACTTGCCATGATACGTGGTAAGAACTCGCAGGACCTCTACACCAGTATTTAGCCATCTAGATCTAGAGAGGTAGAACAAGGAAGAAAGATTGCAGATGGAGGGAGCATGCATGCATGTGATGGCCATGGCAACGTAACCTCTATAGATCGATCCAAAATAAATGACCCGTATCTGCATGTCCATCTTCCTCTCGATCTCATTTATCCACGCACGCACCATGTGGGTGCTCGATCATGGTAAATGACAAAGTTGCGAGAGTGACAGCCTATACGAAGTCATAAATTTTAATGAAGAAAGCTCAGCGGATAGCTAAGTTTATCTGTTTCTTACTCACACTCACATGACCATGCACCCTCTCTCTCTCTTTTAGTCTCTTTAATTCTAGGGAGAGTTTTCCTTTCTTTCCTTTTTTCCCCTTCTTTTAGTCTCTTAAAACTAAAGTTGGAATAGGGCTTTCACCATCATATCTATATAAGTGTATGGTAGGGCAGCTACATGTTTTCCAACAAAAGCATAACCATAAATTCATACACATATATGGAAACATCAATAGTATACGTCAAGAAGCTCACTTTATTTTTATTTTGCCCTATAAGCACCAGCTTGTTTGTTAAAACATCTCATGGAGAGATGTTATTTTAAAAAAGCTATATTGATGAAATAATATTTAATGATATAAATATATTTTTTTATAATGTATACTCTAATAGAAAAAATAATTTAAAAGGCTAATTATATTCGATTATTTACAAAAAAACAGTTCTTAAAAAAAAAAAACCAAATCAGTTTTACTGTCTGAGCGGTTCGAACTCGTGCGCGCCATTGCTGGCAGCGCGCAGACAACCACTCGGCCACATCCACTCTTTTGTCATTTCCACCATACAAATTACAAAAAGCAGCCCTGTGCAACAAAAAAAAAAGGAGCACATACACGCGCGAAGCATGGGAGCAAATGGCCAGTCCACAGTGCACATGAGTGTGCGTGAACAGTGGCTGACCGAGCTACTTTAGGCTATTTGTAATTTTATTTTATTCATTATTTGTTTGCTCTTTTGTTAAAGTTTTTGGAATTGTTTATTTCTTATTGAATTTATTTTCCCATTATTCACGCAATAATAATAATAATAATAAATTTATTTTTTTCTTGTTTCCTCTTTTATTAATATTTTTGAGTTTTTTTCCTCGGGGTAATTTTATAATAATTATTGTTTTAGAAATAATAGTAATGATATTTTTAACGCAAGATTGAGAGCGTATACAAAGTTGTCACGGGTTCAAATTAGTGCTGTCAGAAATTTTACCGAAGAAAGCTCAGCTCTCCGCCGAATATAAGAAATGTTTTCCTTTCTGAGAACACATTTATAATTTCATCTTAGGTTCAAATTAGTGCTGAAATTTTACCGAAGAAAGCTCAGCTCTCCGCCGAATATAAGAAATGTTTTCCTTTCTGAGAACACCTTTATAATTTCATCTTAGGTTCAAATTAGTGCTGTCAGAAATTTTACTGAAGAAAGCTCAGCTCTCCGCCGAATATAATAAATGCTTTGACGGGGGGAGATGTTCCAGTTTAGGCTGGCTTCAAACTCAGAGTAGAGCTAAGCCTTGTTTTTGAGACAGGGAAAGGCTTCCTTCATCAGGAAAGATTCGATTTCCTCACATCAAATGCATGCATGCACCCTCAATATTAAAATTTACACCGTCCCAGCTCCCAGCCTCGTCATTATCATCTCCTACACTAGGAAGTAGGAACTTCATCCACCTTTTAATAGATGAAATTTATTTTTAAAAACGAAAAAATATATTTTTTAATTGAATAAAAAAAAGTATTATAATTAACAACAAACACAAATGAAAAAAATATCCCATCTTGCAAGATGAAATATCTTAATCTATAATTGTTTCTTGATTTTTTTGGTTTTATTTTTAGTGATATTAATGGTTTTTCTATTATTGATTTATTCATAAACATAATTCTTGATTTATACGAATGTCGGGAGGACATTTCCGGCCACCATATTAGCCTTCACGCGCCACCTGAAAGGGGCGTGAGGTGGAATACTGTCGGTCGCGTGGACCGCACGTGCCGACAGTATTTCAAAAAATAAATAAATAATAATGGTCAATTACCGGTATACCCCTATGCTAAATTAATCAATTTTGTCTTATTAGGGGCTATATCCGTATTTAGCCATTTTAAAAATATTAAAAAAAAGGGTTGCGGCGGAACGGACCGGTTCGTACGCGTGCAATTACAACCGTGACCCTCTGCCGGAATTGTTTTTTGTCTTATTATCGGGGGTAAAACCGTTAAAACACCGTTAATATCAGGAAAAAAAAAAGGGTGGACAAACTCGCGTGACGAACGGACAAAAAATATCCAGTCCACAGTGCAATGTGTCTTGTGCTGCATGGAAAGTGTGAGCTCTTTTAGATTATTGTATAATTAGCATTAATTATGTAAATTACCCTATTTTATTTATTTACAGGACCTGAATCTTTTTACCGAGAATGTATACCCCATTATATTATTTTTATACTTTGAACTCTAAAATAAATTAATTAACACAACATGCAAGATTTCCATATATATATATATCCTAAATGGATAATCAGAACCACATGCATGTCCACTTCTCCCTTACTATGTCTAGTTCCGAAAATGGCTGCAATCACAGTTCATACATCACATGCAAGATAAAGACAGTCGTGGATGTGGGGGCAAGGAGGGTCGGCAGCACATGATACTGAAAGCTGTACGTATGAATCTTTTACCAAAATTTCCAATTTTAGGTTGGCTTCAAACACACACAGAGCAGAGCTCAGCCCATCTTTTTTTACATCAAATTTGAAAATAATTAGGCCTAATGAATGCTCTGTACGTGTATATTTGGTGCATATTCACTGACGGGTGCTCTTTTCCTTTGTATAGAAGCCCCCTTGACATTGACCCAAAACCTGCTGTGCCTGTCCGCACTCCAAGTCACCTGTCTCCGTCTCAAGACCTCCCTCCCTTGCCTATATACATGTAAATTTCCTCCACACCCTATGGCAGTCCAACAGCAATTAATACTCCGAAGGAGTGGTGGGAACGAGTGGAGTGGGGCGATTCCAACAGCAAGAATGGCCTTCAATCCCTCTGTGTGTTTCAGGAGGCTTTGTATTATTAATGGGAGAAGAAGGCAGGCATCTGAACCATATGCATGGTATGGCGTTTGTTTTTTAATGTTTGAATATTTATGGATTTGTTTGTAATCCTCAAGGTAATTCATTGGCGTAGTATATATATTTAATGTGTAAAGAAATACATTAATAAATACAGACCATATTGACAGATTGATATCATGCCTGTATATGGCCCTTCCATTTTTCCTGGTATGTACTGTGCTTTTCATTACTGAGATTTTGAGTATTTTGCATCTTTTCCTTACCTCACAACTTGTCCCTAATAATTTATGAACAGAGGGGTTAATCAAGCAGCAGGTTCCTCAATTATTTGAACAAACACATTATACCTGTTTTTGACAAGGTAGTGCACTGCCTTCTCTTTTGTTACTATCTTCAAATATCCTATTCTTGTTTACCCTTTTTTTTTGTTTGTGCTTGCATATGCCTTTTGACAAGAACCTGTGAATTCTAATGATTTCCTCTTTGCTAGTTGCCCGAGGAGCGGAAGCTTGATTTGCTCAAAGCACTTGCAGAAATATCGCCTTTTACATTGCCACAGGATTCACGCCAGGTTCTTCCCTCTGTTGTTCAGCTTTTGAAGGTAACCTTTTCTTTTTCATTATTAATTTAGTCCTTTGTTTTGAATGTTTTCAAAAAAAGTTTATTATATGAAATGCACTTCTAATGTCATAGTAATGCTTGTGTGTTTGTTCTCATAGATTTTCAGTCTTATGTCCATGAGAAGAATTCTTATCGTATCACATTGTTAAAGCCTCTCTAAAAAATCTGCATATACCAACCGCCTATTTATTGATGTAGACTGTGGTCTCATAGTTATGCCTTCTCTTTTTTGCCACTCAGAAATACATGCCACGGAGGAAGAGCGGAGAGGAGATGAACTTTACATATGTTGAGTGCTTGTTATATGTGTTTCATCACCTAGCTCATAAGGTTGTGATTTCATGATTTTACATTTGTCAGCATACTCTTGCATGTATCAGCTCTGTGAAACATAATGTGATCTTTGTTGTTTTAAAGGCTCCAAATGCTACAAACAGTCTGTGTGGTTACAAGATTGTGACTGGGCAGCCATCAGACCGGCTTGGGGAAGACTTCTCTGAGTTTTACACAGACTTGATAGAGAGGTGACATTTTAATTCAGAAGTAGAATTCTTAACATCTGTTTTGGTATTTAATTGAGTGATTCCTGTTTCTTAACTTGAAAGGAACAAAGTAGTATTTTTAGTAGTTGTATTTGTCTTGTAATTCTGGGTGCAACCTTGCTATTTCTAAATTGTTGCAGACAGGAACTTGTGCTTTATTTCTCATTAGCTTACCTTCATACCCCTGCCTAAAATGACAGGTTTTATTTTTTAAATGCCTGTTGTTAGCCTTGGAGGAAACTTCACTAATATAAAGATAATTTTCGAGTTTAAGACAATGAGTTCACTTGTAGAGAAATAAAATGATAAATAATGTCCATAGCTGTGATTATTATTCCAAGGATTTTTTAATTTTATTTTCTTGGAATTAAACAATTTTCATGGTTTTGAACCAAACAAGCATTGTCATATTTCTGTAGCTCTAATATGGGTCTTCCATCGACATTGTTTTTGGTGTCTGGGGTGCAGGTTGAGTAATGTAGAAGATCTAACCAGGGCTACCATGAGAAAGTTAACTCAGGGAATGACTGAACACAACAAAGCAATGGCAGCTGCCAAGTCTGATGATGCAAAGGATAGCATAGTAAGTTAATTTCTCAGGAGAGGGGCATCTTGTGGTCTTCTGTAGAGCTTTTCATAGCAGTATCTTACAAACATATTTCTTGTTTAATGTGCAGAAAACACAAAAACAGAACACTACAACTGGGTTGCGTACATGCAATAACATTTTGGCAATGGCAAAGGTTTATAAAGAATGAAATTTTGACAGTTAATTCCATGCCTATGTATTTGTAAAACATCAATAACTTGTTCTACAATTTTCAGCCATTGCACGCAAAGACACCTTTGTTTATTGGAGATAAGAGTATAAACCTCCCTTGGAAAGAAGTAGCAAAACCTTCTGTGCCTTCCACTACCGTCTCGGCTGGGTATGAGAGATGTCTAATCCTTGTCCTTGAGTATATATATTATGTGTGTAACTATATGTATATATATTTAATTCAAAACATGTGGTTAGAAGAATCTACAGAGTGACAGGATAATGTCTATCGTGATTGAGGAAACTATTGGAAATGATATTACCCCATAAAATTAAGATAAAGTGAAAGCCACTCCCAGTAAATGCCTAGATAGAAATGCCAGTGGATGCTATATTAGTTGAATGAACCTTTTTTCTTTACAGTTTCTCTTTGAAAAGCAGTTCTTAAGCAGGATTCTGCTTATATTTATTTGCTTCGCTTATTTGCTTATGGAACCTGGCGTGATTACAAAGGTTAAAGACACAAACTTTACCCCTTTTTTTGGCTGTCGATTTTGGTTAGTGGGTTGGCTGTATCTATCTCCTAGAAGCCCATGCTCTTGATTGTTTTCTTTTCTTATTTTGATTGAGCGTTTGTTTTTTAATGTTTGAATATTTATGGATTTGTTTGTAATCCTCAAGGTAATTCTGCTCTGCTTCCAAAGTTGTTACCTCATCAAATCCTCAAGCTCAAACAACTCACTGTGCTTACTCTTTCCGAGACCAATAAGGTACTGCATTTTAAATACTATATTTTTTTTTCTCGTCTGAAATTTCTGGAATTCATGCGCTCGATTGAAATTATAGCTGCAACTGGAATGAACTCGTGTGTGTGTGTATATATATATATATATATAGAGAGAGAGAGAGAGAGAGAGAGAGAGAGAGAGATTACCTGGCCAAACACTCTTTGTATCATAAGTTAGGGCCACATACATGTTCATAGAAAAAAGTTGAAGTGTCAAAATAAAATAAAATCATTTCAATTTATAGTAAAAATATGAAGAGCAGAATGGTAAAAAATGCACGATGGTTTCATTGACTTTTAATTTCTTTGAATTACATTATGCAACAATTAATAAAGAAATCAATTAAAATAAATTTATAGCAAAAAAACAAAAAGTGAAAAATAAAAATCTCTCACTTTATTTTTATTTTGCCCTGTAAGCACCAGCTTGTTTGTTAAAACATCTTATGGAGAGATGTTATTTTAAAAAAAGCTATATTGATGAAATAATATTTTAATGATATAAATATTTTTTTTATAATGTATATACTCTAATAGAAAAAATCATTTAAAAAGCTAATTATATCGGAGTTGAAGAATTAAATATTTTTATTGAAGAAGTTTAGCGTCAATGTTTTTCTACATGGTTGCATTTAATTTGTTTGACATACGCGGGCGCGTGTACGCGAGATTGACAGCGTACACGAAGTCGTAGTTTCATCTTAGGTTCAAACTTCAAACGACCGATATGCCCGCGTGATGTGCTAGAGTTTTTTTATTTATGTAAAAAATTGATTGTTTTTATATGTATTGTATTTTATTATTTTAATATTTAATTAGTAAAATTATAATTGATAAAATCTGTATAATCGAAATGGAAAGTGGTTCGTATATTTTGTAATTGCAGATAACATAGGTAATTTTTTTTTATGAGTTGCATTTTTTCCTAAGTAATATTAGATCTGACACATTATAAATAAAAATATTGTAATTTGTTTTTTCAGAAATAAACTTCTATTTTTTGCGTGCTATAATTAGTTATTGTAATGTTCAGTTATTGAAATTGCAATAGATCAAATATGTTAGAAATGAGTTTTTTGCGTGGTTTAATTAGTATGCTTGCCCGCGCATTGCGTTAGGGTTTTTTCTATGTAGAAAACTAATTGATTTTTTAAATGCTATAATTAGTTGTTTAAATATTTAATTAGTAACACTATAACAGATAAAATATGTAAGAAATAAATTTTTTCCCCGCCTAAAAGGAATAGTGTAATCGAAATGGGAAGTGGTTCGTATATTTTTTTAATTGTAGATAACCTAGGTAATTTTGTTATTTTTATTTTTATGAGTTGCTTTTGTTCCTCAGTAATATTAAATCTGACGCATTATAAATAAAAATATTGTAATTTGTTTTTAAAAATAAACATAATTTTTTTGCGTGCAATAATTATTTTTTGCCGTCTAAAAAGAACAGTTTAATCGAAACGGGAAGTGACTTGCATATTTTTTAATTGTAGATAACCTAGGTAAATTTGTCGTATTTTTTTTATGAGTTGTCTTTTCCCCCCAGTAATATTAGATCCAACAAATTGTAAATAAAAATATTGTAATTTGTTTTTAGAAAAAAAATATTTTTTTTTGCGTGCTATAATGACTTATTTGCCGTCTAAAAAGAACAGTGTAATTGAAACGGAAGTGACTCGCATATTTTTTAAATCTAGGTAAATTTGTCAATTTTATTTTTTTGAGTTATATTTTTTGCCTAGTAATATTACATCTGAAATATTAAAAACCAAAATATTGAATTTTTTTTAAGAAATAAATTTTAAAAAAAGAGGACAAAATTAAAATTTGAAGCCATTTTTTTTATTTTATCCGATTTATTCATTATATTATTATATCAAATGTATTTAAGAATACTGATATTAATATTTTTTCTTAAAAAATCCTAGGTCATGTTTTCTTTTCTCCTAGGCGATAATATTCAATAAATATTAGAATATATAATTAGTTTAACATATTTTAATTTGACACAAATATACAAATATATAATTAATTTGACATACTTTAAATAATATATTTAATTTCTAGAATAAAACTGAAGCAAATCAAAACATTGAAAATAAATAATTTTAAACAAAACCTGGAATTAAAAGATTTGGGACCGAAATGAAATTTAAATCTATAATTAACTTGCATAGAAGGATAAAATTGAAAGAAATCAAACTTTGATATCGAAAATATTAAGGATTTATAATAAATTTGCATGGAATGATGCAATTGAAACCAATCAAAACTTTGATACCAAAAATATTTAGAATTCCAGGCCAATTTGCAAAATTAAAAGCATGGGGACCGAAATGAAACTTCAATATATCATCAATTTCAATTGAAGGACGAAATTGAAACAAAACAAAACCTATATAATAGCAATAAGGGCCCGAAAAAACAATTACAACGTTTAGGGACTAAAATAAAATTTGACAAAAAACAGTTTAGCTGATGTCATATGGCGCAGGAAGGAGAGAGAAATTGGAGGGGGGGGGATTCAAACGACCATTGACACGTCTCCGGACACCATAGTGTGACACGCGCCGCACCAAGTGGAAGATAACATGCCTAAAAATCATTCTAGACGCCGATCGGTCATTTTCCAACGCCGGAGTACGCCGCACGTGCCGCCCGAAACACGCGTGAGCGCTGAAACGAACGGAGCGTTCGGCGACGCGCCAACAGTTGTCAGACGAAAAAAAATAAAAAATTGGCTAATTACCGAAACGCCCCTCACCCCTAGGCGTGTGTTTTGTCCTTTTCGAGGGACATAATCGTTAATGCACTGTTCAATGAAATATTAAAAAATTAAAAAATTGGTCAAACGAATCGGGTCGGACCGGACCGGAAATTGGCAATTACCGCAAAGCCCCTGAAACCGGCGGCGTTTTTTGTCTTTTTCGAGGGTTTTTTTTGTCAAATCACTATTCAAATAGCAAAAAAAAAAAGGTGGACGTGCACCCGCGAAGCACCGAGCCAAATGGCCAAGGAACATTGACTATGAGTCACGGTGCACAGTAATTCAACAATAATAGACCGATGTCTTTTAGGTTCTTTGTTAATTAGTCCTGTCAGAAATTTTACTATAATAAATGTTTTCCTTTCTGAGAACACTTTTGATCAGCATAATAATGAAATATATGGTTTTGACAGGATGGTGATTTCTTTCCATTATAGCACCCCCTGCGCCAGGTTTGAAACACATTACAGCTGGCATGTTCCTATAGCTTGTAGTTAATTTACTGTTTCTTAATAAATGACAGCTGACATGCTTTTGTTTTGCATATCAAACGAGAGTTGTGTTCCTCCTTTTTCCTGCTTTGACGGGGGGAGATGTTCCATTTTAGGTTGGCTTCAAACTTAGAGTAGAGCTAAGCCTTTTTTTTTAGACAAGGAAAGGCTTCCTTCATCAGGAAACTTGGTTGGCTATATTGTATTATTTTGTCGGAAAGAATGGTTTTTTTCTCGTGTGTTTGGTTGATAGATGGCATTTCAGATTCGGGTGTGTTTGGTTTGAGAGAGAGGGATTCTGGTTTAGGGTTTTTGGTTTCTTGGAGAGATGAATGATACAACGGGGAATCCAGCAAGGACATGTTTGGCGATGACAGAGAAAAAGGCTCATAGGCCTGGTGGTTGTGTTGGTATTTTCATAGGACATTGTATTATTTGTTTTTTTTTATTATCTCTGTCTGCAGCAACGCCTGCATTAATTAGCAAGTATTTGCTTAGAATTAGCTGGGTTTCTCCTCGTGTGGAGGTGGCGCAGAAGGTTTCGAAGTAGGTGTCACCTTGCTCTGCAAGAATCTTATCCACAGTATCCTTTTCTTGAGCAGTCCTTCCACTCTTGTTCATCTTCTTCAAAGTCTCTGCCACCGCTTCATTCTTAGTAGCTTCAGCAAAATTAGGTTCTTCTGGTTCCACCATCTCTGTCTCTCATCCTCCCTACCAAAAAGCAGATTACAACTAGCTTTCTCATTGCCTAAGTACTTGTTCTGGTTTTTTATTTGCTTCCCTTTCAATCTCTTTGGCGTGATAAATAACATATTTTTCATGTGTTCTTTCATGACAGATTTGAAATAAGGAGTTGTTTACTCGCTTTAAAGTACAAAATTCAGAGGCACGAGAGGATCAAGATGACTTCTCACTATAGGTTAGATCATTTTTCGTTAATCTCATGTCCATATTGTAGGGTCATGGTGTAGAACTCATACATATTCATATGTTAATAAGTTATTATTATTAATTATCTATGGAAACTTCCAAACCATGGGCAGACACACTTCTCCACTATTGAAATATCTAGAATAAATCAGCACTGGTTGCGATTAAGAGATAGAAAGAGGTGGATCGAGTTAATCAATTAATATACCTACAGAATGTTAACAATCTAGATGCAGACAGGTTACAGAATATTAACAATCACCACTATTGGTATTCTTTTCTTGTTATTTGACAAACCCAATTTAGAAGTAACTGGTACCAATATAAATTTTCTGTTAGTAATGTAATGTATTTTTTGTCAGTAATTGTTTTTTCGATAACCACACCAACAAAAATAATTTGTCGGTAAAACTATAACTATCGTTGGTAAAAAAATTTTTCTATTGGTGACTCCATCAGAGTTGCACCAAATATTGATGCATTACACATGCATGGTTAATATGGGGTTGTGGAGGAAAATGTGAATTCTGATCACACAGTTGCTGTTAGGACTTCAATTATCATCAACGGTTTATCATCTTCATCTTCCTATTAGAGATGTGATATACAGAACTATGCTACATGGATTGAGAAACATTCTCCATTTACTTTACTGTTCCTACTATAGCTTGATAAATTCATTTCGACAATCAATTGACTGCTTCATTATTGATGATGTGAGTAACTTCTGCTGGTAATAGTTATTAATGACAGGAGGAACTTTTGCAATGCATGCTCTAATATCTCGCTATATGGACATAATCTTGATGCCAAGTCATCAAGTTGGAGATAGAGAGCAGCACAAGGCAAGTGAGAAGAGGTATTCAATAATGAAATACTTGCTGCTCTTCTTGGTGTTTCCATGGTGATTGGGGATGGTATTCTCACACCATGCATTTCAGGTAAAACAATTATTTCTATATGTGATTGGAATAACAATTCTAATATTTAGGAATTTCTATATAGTGATTTCTATTGTAACGAGCATTACGTTTGCTTCCGATTCCCACATCATGTGGATATCAGTAGTTATATTAGTTGTTTTATTCCAAATACAAAAATTTGGAACTGGAAAACTCGGCAACATCTTTGCCCTGATTCTTCTAGCCTAGTTCTTCTCAATACCTTCCATTAGGGTTTTTAATTTGGAAGAAATACAATTAAGGAGTGCTACAAGCTTTCAACCCATATTATATATGGGTCTACTTCAGCAAAAACCCTATGAATGCTTGGAAATCTCTTGCTGGCATCGTGTTGTGTTTGACGGGTATGTATTTTGTATAATATTTATATGTTTAGTACCATTTGCATCCTTAAATTTGATTATTGATTCCTACTTTTCTTTTATATATAGGAATCAATGATTGAAATTAATAACCATCAATCAAGTATAGTTTATAATATTGAAAATTCAGTTAGACCTGACCAACTCTAATCGACCTTAGCCATGTTGTTTGTTAATCAAGAATTGAATTAAACATAGTCAACTTCAACCTTTAAGAGTTTCATTATTTGAAGCTGCTTATCACTGTTCTAGCATAGTTTGTCATCAAAACTAATCAACTTTCGTTTATCTTTTTATATGGACATTGTAATCATGTATTTTTTTAATGTAACCTTTTCTATTGCTCAAAACCAAGTTCAAAAGCTTTATTCGCTGAACTCGGGCATTTTAATGTTCACTCTATTCGACTCAGTACTTGAGTTGTAGTGTTGTCATCGCTAGTGCTTGCCTATCTTGGCCAAAGCTCCTACCTGCGAAAACACATCAAAGATGTTCGTGATGTTTTCTCTCTTAATTCCTAGTAAGTACTATCTCGTCTTTGGTCTTATTTTTGCTATTGAGATTAATTATAGAGATAGGGGCCTACTTATGTCTCCCGTGTAGAATCTCTATTTTGGCCATAATTTATATTGTTGGTATTGGCTTCCATCATTGCAAGCCAGTCTTTGATATCAGCAACATTCTCTATAGTGCAACAGTGTGCAATGATTGGTTACTTCCCTAGAGTCAAGGTGGTGCACACTTCGTCGTCACATCAAGGACAAATTTATATGCCGGAGCTCAACACGTTTTTGATGGTTGCTTGTGTTTTCATAACTCTATATTTTAAAACCACTGCAGGCATCAACGTTGCATATGGTAACCGTTTTCATAATCTAAAGCACACAATATAATTCATAATAATTAGTTAACTTTAGTATTTAATAAGTATTTTCATATAGGAGTGGCTGTCTCGTTTGTCTTCTTAATCACCTAAGTGATGTTCATGGTTGTGATGGTCGTGGTGAGGAAGACACATATAATATGGGTAGTTTTTTATGGCACCTCCATGGTAATTATTGAACTCCTATTTCTCACATCAGTGTTGTCGAAGATTTTGGTTAGAGCTTATTTGCCAGTAAATTTAGCATCGTCTATGTTGTTTATTATGATAGGATGGACCTACGGCAGGAGGAAGAGGTTGATGCATGAGCAGAACAATGTAGGAGACCTCGAAATATTAAACAATTCGAGGATAGCTAGGTTGCCAACTATTAGGATCTTTTATGGTGATGATCAAGTGATCCCTCTAATATTTAGGCACTATGCATCCAGTTTAATGGTCATACCTTCCATCCTTATCTTCATTTCTCACAAACCCCTCCCTGTGAGGTATGTTCCTCTTGAAAAGCAGTTATCTTTTCGAAGAATCTACTTAGATCAACCAGTCTTTCTCTATGATGTCAATATTGGTTATCTAGAAACTAGAATGGAAGAAAATTGTTTCGAGGAGATAGCAATCAATAGGTTAATCGAGTTTCTGCAACAACATAGTGAAGGTGAAGAAGAGATAGCTTGTCTTTACAAAGCAATGGTGGACGGTGACATTACACACCAAACAGGAGAGGTAGAGATGATTGCATCACAAGGATCCAAGTTAAAAAACATCATTTTAGTCAGTTATAATTGGCAGAATAGATGTGTCAGACAACAGAGACAAATTTATCAAATCCCTCAAGCGACGTCACTTGAGCATGCGAGTGACATGTGAAGTTTGATGAGCTCTATAGGTATAATATTCCTTATTTGTCTATTAATTTGTTCACTCAAAGAAATAGGTCTTATCTCTATATCAGGTCTTCCTAATATTATAACTAGTTAAACAAAACAAATCAAACTTCACATGTCACTCGCATGCTCAAGTGACGTCGCTTGAGGGATTTGATAAATTTGTCTCTGTTGTCTAAAACATCTATTCACCCAATTATAACTGACTAAAATGATGTTTTTTAACTTGGATCCTTGTGATGCAATCATCTCTACCTCTCCTGTTTGGTGTGTAATGTCACCGTCCACCATTGCTTTTTAAAGACAAGCTACCTCTTCTTTACCTTCACTATGTTGTTGTAGAAACTCGATTAACCTATTGATTACTATCTCCTCGAAACAATTTTCTTCCATTCTAGTTTCTAGATATCCAATATTGACATCATAGAGAAAGACTGGTTGATCTAAGTAGATTCTTCGAAAAGATAACTGCTTTTCAAGAGGAACATACCTCACAGGGAGGGGTTTGTGAGAAATGAAGATAAGGATGGAAGGTATGACCATTAAACTGGATGCATAGTGCCTAAATATTAGAGGGATCACTTGATCATCACCATACAAGATCCTAATAGTTGGCAACCTAGCTATCCTCGAATTGTTTATATTTCGAGGTCTCCTACATTGTTCTGCTCATGCATCAACCTCTTCCTCCTGCCGTAGGTCCATCCTATCATAATAAACAACATAGACGATGCTAAATTTATTGGCAAATAAGCTCTAACCAAAATCTTCGACAACACTGATGTGAGAAATAGGAGTTCAATAATTACCATGGTGGTGCCATAAAAAACTACCCATATTATATGTGTCTTCCTCACCACGACCATCACAACCATGAACATCACTTAGGTGATTAAGAAGACAAACGAGACAGCCACTCCTATATGAAAATACTTATTAAATACAAAAGTTAACTAATTATTATGAATTATATTGTGTGCTTTAGATTATGAAAATGATTACCATATGCAACGTTGATGCCTGCAGTGGTTTTAAAATATAGAGTTATGAAAACACAAGCAACCATCAAAAACGTGTTGAGCTCCGGCATATAAATTTGTCCTTGATGTGACGACGAAGTGTGCACCACCTTGACTCTAGGGAAGTAACCAATCATTACACACTGTTGCACTATAGAGAATGTTGCTGATATCAAAGACTGGCCTGCAATGATGGAAGCCAATACCGACAATATAAATTATGGCCAAAATAGAGATTCTACACGGGAGACATAAGTAGGCCCCTATCTCTATAATTAATCTCAATAGCAAAAATAAGACCAAAGACGAGATAGTACTTACTAGGAATTAAGAGAGAAAACATCACGAACATCTTTGATGTGTTTTCGCAGGTAGGAGCTTTGGCCAAGATAGGTAAGCACTAGCGATGACAACAGTACAACTCAAGTACTGAGTCGAATAGAGTGAACATTAAAATGCCCGAGATCAGCGAATAAAGCTTTTGAACTTGGTTTTGAGCAATAGAAAAGGTTACATTGAAAAAAATACATGATTACAATGTCCATATAAAAAGATAAACGAAAGTTGATTAGTTTTGATGACAAACTATGCTAGAACAGTGATAAGCAGCTTCAAATAATGAAACTCTTAAAGGTTGAAGTTGACTATGTTTAATTCAATTCTTGATTAACAAACAACATGGCTAAGGTCGATTACAGTTGGTCAGGTCTAACTGAATTTTCAATATTATAAACTATACTTGATTGATGTTTATTAATTTCAATCATTGATTCCTATATATAAAAGAAAAGAAGGAATCAATAATCAAATTTAAGGATGCAAATGGTACTAAACATATAAATATTATACAAAATACATACCCGTCAAACACAACACGATGCCAGCAAGAGATTTCCAAGCATTCATAGGGTTTTTGCTGAAGTAGACCCATATATAATATGGGTTGAAAGCTTGTAGCACTCCTTAATTGTATTTCTTCCAAATTAAAAACCCTAATGGAAGGTATTGAGAAGAACTAGGCTAGAAGAATCAGGGCAAAGATGTTGCCGAGTTTTCCAGTTCCAAATTTTTGTATTTGGAATAAAACAACTAATATCACTACTGATATCCACATGATGTGGGAATCGGAAGCAAACGTAATGCTCGTTACAACAGAAATCACTATATAGAAATTCCTAAACATTAGAAATGTTATTCCAATCACATATAGAAATAATTGTTTTACCTGAAATGCATGGTGTGAGAATACCATCCCCAATCACCATGGAAACACCAAGAAGAGCAGCAAGTATTTCATTATTGAATACCTCTTCTCACTTGCCTTGTGCTGCTCTCTATCTTCAACTTGATGACTTGGCATCAAGATTATGTCCATATAGCGAGATATTAGAGCATGCATTGCAAAAGTTCCTCCTGCCATTAATAATTATTACCAGCAAAAGTTACTCACATCATCAATAATGCAGCAGTCAATAATGCTCTCATCTCACTGGGTTGATGAGGAAATGAGGAGGTGTTTTTGGGTTCCGAAAATGGCTGCAATCACAGTTCATACATCACATGCTTGATACTGTTTTTGGGTTCATAAAGATAGTCGTGGATGTGGGGGCAAGGAGGGTCGGCAACACTTGATCATACTGAAAGCTGTATGAATCTTTTACCAAAATTTCTAATTTTAGGTTGGCTTCAAACACACACAGAGCAGAGCTAAGCCCATCTTTTTTTACATCAAATTTGAAAATAATGTTAGAATTGAGGCCTAATGAATGCTCTGTCATATTCACTGATGGGTGCTCCTTCATACCGTTCGACCACATTTATGTTTGATTTCAACCCGTGACAGCTAAAATACTTCAAAAAAAAATCAAGTGGTTCGATACCAGCAAAGTTTAAATGATTGTTTTATATATGTAATGAATCCCTCAAAAACTTTCTATCCCTTCTTTCCTTGTTACCCTTTTCTTTGCAACGTGATCTTCCAATTTTTCAAAAATAAAATTTAATTTAATTTACCTCTTGTTAATTCATTTCTCACTCAGCTTAATCATATATAAAACCTGCTACCATGATCACGTATGTCCAAATCTGCTACATGGCTAATGGTGTATTGTTTCACTTCTAGTCCATATATGGTTTCAATGAGTTTTGTTCTAAAAAGACATCTCTTGAAAAGAGAAACGGTGCTGAAGCTTATAATAATCTTCCAAACCCCTTGACTCGTAACTAAGGTGGGATATTGTGTCTGCCTACTCATATAAGTTTTCTGATCATGATGCGCTGTCGTTCTTGTTACTGTTTTGTGGCTGCGATCCTGGTTCTGTAGTGTCTGCTGTTTTGCACCGTCGCTCCTTTAATTTTGTTTCTTTTTCTTGTGTCTTGGCCTTCGCATCTTAGCTTTATATATGTGTCCTCTCCAAGTTTGTGCTTTGCCTCCTGGTCTTTTAATCAATCATTGGCTTATACTTGCAGGAAAAGAGAATTACTATATATCCCAAACTCGTTTCTCTTCTTTTTGTCCCCCCCCCCTCCTTTATTTGCTAATCTATAATACAGAAAACGCAGGAAAGCAATGAGGCGCAGTTGAAAAATCTTGAAAATGAATGTAGCCGCTACAAAGCACAGGTAGATTTTTATGAAAAGTACTCAATGATGAAACCTTTTTTGGATGATGCATGTAAGTTCAGCAAACTTGTTCTGGAGCCTGGAGAAAGTAGTGGGCACGCCAGAGACGCTGCTAAAAAACAAACTGATCTTGTGAATTGTGCGTGCTGGGAACTACTAAAAACGTACGGTACTTCCTTTTCTACGGTTATCATTGCACTTCTTCCTTCCAACTCCTCTTGCTCTTTACCTTTAGCTTCTACATGTTCCTGATACTTTCAACTTGTTCTTCATCGTCGTACTTGTTTTTTCAGGTATGTATGTTTTACTTTGGTCTCAGTTGAGGATTGACATTAATCATAGAAATCTATTTTCAATTTTAGAATAACATTGTTTTATAAGAATCAGCTTAACTCGTGATGATGAGCTGCCTCGTTGGTCTTGTAACTATGAAGTGAAGTGTTCATTTTTCTTTTGCAGCCGCAATAATGGTTCGAGATGTCCAAGCAAAAAGATGCAAGGAACTGTGGAGCACTAGAATATATATGTTATCCTGATACGTGTCGTCCAATGTGCCGGAGACCCGACCGTCCTGGATTAGTTGCTAAGTGTAACTTTACAAGATGCCTCTGTCAGTGGGACTGTTAACTTAATTCGAAGGCTCCATTAAACCCAATTTCCAGCTCTTGAACTGACAAAGTGTGATGCAAGATTACAGCGAGGAAGAACAATATGAACAAAGTATGTGCGTGCGTGATTCCTTAAATCCATTAATCTCCCTTCTCTTCTCCATTCAACTGTTGTTTCTCTAATTTTCGACTCCAACTATATGCCCGGCAGAAAGAAAATTGTTATTCTTCATCTCTGTCAGATTTCATACAGTCAGGAAATTGGATGTTACTGGTAAACAGATCTGAAAATTGCCCTCATATCAGACAGTATCGCAGTAGTATATTATCTCAAATTCTGTAGATCTTAGGATAATAATCATATGAATCTGCTCTTCAATCAATCTGAAAATTGCCTGAAAGAAAGAGAAGAGCTCGCGACGTGTAACTAAAAATTGGAAAACGAATCCCACAATTTTGTTAATTAAGGATTAGTGTTTTTCTCTCTATATTTTTCTTGGAAGACAAGAGATGTAAACTTTTTCGAGTGGCGATACATGCAACTATTTAAGCTATACATTTTTTCAATCTTTTTGTTTGCTAAATCAAAGTATTCATTCTTGCTTCTCATGGCTGCGCGTAGTCCATTATGGCTGGGAGGGGACGTGTGCTCGTGTCTTTTCTGCTTTTCTCAAGGGGCTCAAGGGCTATGTCTCTATTGGCTATGTCTCTATTGGGTATGTCTCTATTTAAACTACTTTTTTTATTTATTATTAATATGTCTCTGTATACATCAACTAATCATAATAAATTTAGAAATTAATAATTATATAAATCTTCAATAATCATAATAATATCAATTTACTAAAGTTCTTAATCCCTGTAGGCTTAAGAAAATGGCCCGCAGAGATGATGGTCCACTAAATGGCTTCCTTTCTCCTGTAGCATTGGGAGAGTTGCTGCAGATTGGGTGAGATTGGACGTTTGGTCCCTCATTTTGCTCCCAAGGGGTGGGTTAGTTTCTGCCAACTCTGCTTTGGTTTGGTTTGCTATTTTTTAGCCTCTTAGATAATTATTTGTTTGGTTATGCTGTCATTTGGGTTCTTGTTTAAGCAGTACAGTATTTGTAAGAATCTATAATATGTATCTCTGATAATTCTCTTTAAGGATTGAGATTTTGAAATTGGAAATATGCAAAAGTTGGTGCAAAGACATCTCATATGTATAACTTGTTCAGAGAGCAATCAAACATATTACTTGATACTATTTGATATTAGTCAATTAATCTTAAGATTTAACACAATGCTTAAGTTTTAGGCCAGTTCTGTTTCACCCCGCTTTCTCTCCTGTCTTAATTTTCACTCTTTCCATTTCCATTTTACTTTTTTGTTCTCTCCGTTGCTGTTTTGGGGAAACTTGGTTAGCTATATTGTATTATTTTGTTGGAAAGAATGTTTTTTTTCTCGTGGGTTTGGCTGATAGATGGCATTTGAGATTCGGGTGTGTTTGGTTTGAGAGAGAGGGATTCTAGTTTAGGGTTTTTGGTTTCTTGGGGAGATGAATGAAATAACGGGGAATCCAGCAGGGACATGTTTGGCGATGACAGAGAAAAAGGCTCATAGGCCTGGTGGTTGTGTTGGTATTTTCATAGGACAGTGTATTATTTATTTGTTTTTATCTCTGTGTGCACCAATGTTATATTACCCAGGGGCTCCTGGCGTTAGTGGTGAGGGCGCTCTCGTCCCTTAAAAGAGGTCAAGGGTTCAAACCCTCCTCTTGTATGGAGCCGGCCATATAGGGAGCACTTTCACCCCTTTGGGGCCCACCCGGTGCGAACGTGGATTAGTCTGGGCCAGCGCCTAGGACACCGCGTGGTTTATACAAAAAAAAAATTAGCAAGTATTTGCTTCAAATTAGTTGGGTTTCTCCTCGTGTGGAAGTGGCGCAGAAGGTTTCGAAGTAGATGTCCTCTCACCTTGCTCTGCAAGAATCTTATCCAAAACATCATTTTCTTCTTCAAAGTCTCTGCCACCGCTCTTAATAGCTTTAGCAAAATTAGGTTCTTCTGGTTCTACCATCTATGCAACTTCTCTCTCCTCCTCTTTACCAAAAGCAAATTACAACTAGCTTTCTTCTTGACTAGTACTTGCTCTGGATTCTTATTTGTTTCGCGATCAATCTCTTTGGCATTGCTAATAACATTCTTCATGTGTTCTTTCATGACAGGCTTGATAGACTCACCCTGAACATGAGGCACGATAGGATCAAGATGACTTCTCATCGGGTTATATCATTTTTCATTTATTTCTCAACTTACCGATAATTAATAATCTCATGTCCATATTTTACGATCATGGTGTAGAATTCCTGCATATTCATATGTTATTATGATTAATTATCTATGGAAACTTCCAAACCATGGACAGACACACTTCTCCAATATTGAAATACCTAGAATAAATCAACACTGGTTGGGATTAAGAGATAGAAAGAGTTGGATCGGGTTAATCAATTAATATACCTACATAATGTTAACAATCTAGATTCAGATATACAAAAGTCACCACTAAAAAAATGTTTAACCTTATGCCACATTTAAGAATCTAGCATCATTTATGTAAGTGTGGATTGCAAAAGAAACCTTAAAGAAAAAAAAAAGGAGAAGGACTTCGGAGTTGGACTAGTTTTTCTATTTCTTTGAAATAAACTGTCATCAAATATTCACTAATCGGTGCTCCTTCTTACTGTTTGACCAAATTTATGTTTGATTTCAACCCCTGACAGCTTAGCCTTAAAAATACTTCAAAAATATAATTAGACCTGATCAATGTTCTGTTTGATTTTTGAAATAAGGAGTGTCTAAACTCACTTTAAAGTACAAAACTCAACCTGAACGTGAGGCACGAGAGGATGAAGATTTTTATTTTCTTCTCAATCATTTTTCATTTATTCCTTAAAATACCGATAATTAATAATCTCATGTCCGTATATTAGGATCATGGTGTAGAACTTGTACATATTCAAGAAGAGATACCCCATGTAGATGGATGGGAACAAGAGATTTGGGAAGAGGTATTTTTGTTTGTTTTGAGTTGCAATCTTATTTAAAGATTTTTGCATGAGCTTTTCTTTGTTTATTTATTTTTAATGTTCAATAATTAACCCCCTCTCTCTATACATATATAAATGTTAAAGATGTAATACTTTATATTCTTTTCTCTTCCGTAGTCACTAACCCAATTTCCAGGCATGACACATTTATACATCTCTGTCTATTATTACAAACTGCCGACATGAGTAAAACATCTCATCTTTGGATACAAAATATGCAATATATTAATGCTTTTTGTTGTTAATTCAAATACTATTTTTCATCAAAGGTGGAGGAAGCTACCGATCATATTGTACCACTTCTGAAAATTCCTGAACAGACTGTAACCGAAAGAGGCACTAGTGACTCAAGATGCACCGCCCATCATGTAATATGTCTTTTGTACTTAAACTCCACTCATGGTATCTTCTGTGTTTGGGTTTCAGTTCAGTCTTATTTAGAGATTTCTCGTGTTTTTGTGAGCTTTTTTTTAGTTGTTTTAGTTTTTTGATGTTTAGTAAACCTAAACTACACACACTAATATGGTCATTAATAATTAATTAAAACTTTAAGCTTATTATGCAGGGGAAACATTGGTTCGGCATTATACAATTGGCATTCCAATGCATTGGAGTCGTGTTTGCTGACTTAGACACGTCTCCTTTGTATGTGCTGTCGAGCACCTTTCCTAATGGTACCCAAGACCCTGATGACATTTTTGGAGTCTTATCAGTCATTATCTACTCCATCTTCATCATCACAATCGAAAAGTACACATTTATGGTCTGATTCGCCAACAATAAGGGAGATGGTAAGCTTAAACGTTATTCCATAATCTATATTTTGCTCTCTTCTTTTATACATAAGTTGAATCCTTGCAGTTGACCTCTAAGTACCTTATTCATCTATTTCGATAATAATAATAATAATAATGATAATAATAATTTTTGTTTTTTTTCTTGCTTCCTCTTTTGTTAATGTTTTTGAGTTTTTTTCTCGGGTAATTTAATATTTTTTATTGTTTTAGCAGTAATAGTAATGATAATTTTACATTTTAAGACTTCGATGTTGCTGTTGTTATAATATGGTGTGTTGATGTGTTTTATTATATCAAACCTTGCATGTATAGATGTTATATTTTATTTTTGAGCTAGCAAATCCTATTAATTACTTCAATCCCAACGATTATAAAAATTATTTGCTCAGTCTGCAACGTAGTGCGTGCAATCTAACTAGTATTATCTAAAATATAAATCACGTGGCAATCACTTGGAGCCCTGTGAGAGGTGTGATTTATGCTATTTTTTTAAAATAATTTATGTTTAGAAAAATATTAGAATTATGTTTTTATCTTTTAAAAATTATATTTGACATAAACACATTAAAATAATCTAAAAACATAAAAAAAAAAAAAAACACTATGCACAACACTAAGCATTTTTTGAAATTATATTATTCTATGTAATGGTAATTGTTTCTGATTTCTTAAGTAAGAGTAATTAGAAAAATAAAAATTAGAATAATAAAAATGTCAAATTTGGATTGTGTTTGTTGGTATATTAAGATATTATTTAATTACTTTATATAACAAGAAAGATAGAAAATTTAAAACTAGTATTTTCCAATACTTTATATTAAAATATTAATTAATAACTTTATATAACAAAAATATAAAACCTTGAAAATGACCTTCAACAATATATATAGTCATACTCTCTATTTTATCATCTAAAAAGTTGCATGAATTTTTACTTGAGTTTCAAAAGTTTTAATTTAAATAATCTTTCTATCCATATGTGACCATGAATTCTATCCAAATTAAATATATATATACACACACACACATATTATTACAATCCACAGTAAAAATACTTATAATTTATAGTAAAATACTGATATATTTTTAGTATATGTTATAATATCAAATGAGAGGTCTGCTTCTATTTTTCCCTGCTTTATTTAGATTAGCAGTTTTTCAAAATCACTTCCAAATGATGTCAGTTTTCCATGGATGAGTGAACCTTAGGATAGTAAAATAAGAATTTCTTAGTCTTGTAGTAAAAGTGCTGATATAGGGAAATGTTTCCTTCGGGCTCAGAATTCGATCTCCTCGCATCAAATGCATGCACCTCAACATTAAGATTTACATCATCCCAGCTCTTTGCATCCGATTCATCGTCATTGTCATCTCCTTCCCTTTATTATGTTAAAATTTCATAGTAATTAGAGAATATAATAATTTTATGAAATTAATGATGTTGTTTTTATAATATTATATATGCTCATAATTTTATTTAGAAAAATTATTTTATTGTATATTTTTTTAGTTTAAATTACACAATTCTAAATAATTTTATTTTTGAATTTGAACTAAATTTTTTTTGACTATATATATATATAGTATAACCCCGAAAATGACGGGTCAAAACGCTCCAAAACCGAAATATTCTGTTCCAATTAAAAAAATAAAGCACGAACTAAAACGAAATTATAAACCTTAATCTCAACAATTAGAGGGGTACATTCATGGTTTGCTCAGTTTTATATTTTATTAAAAAAAAGGCAGAAAAACGAAATGATGCTATGAGAAATCACCTACAGTTAATTGCATGATTAAGTATACTTTTGGAGTGTTTTATTTTTTATATATTTTCAGAATGTTTCAATGTGTTCATGTTAATTATTATTTTTAAAAGAAATGTTTCTTATTAATGATTTGACACCCAAAAACAACACTAAATACAAAGGTTTTGTTTTGTATATCAAATGAGAGGCCCGCTTCTACTTTTTCCTGCTTTGGACCGGGTGGGATGTTCCATTCACCAGAATTTCCCATTTTAGGTGAGCAGAGCTGAGCCCATCTTTTCTTACATCAAACTTGGAAATAATGTTAGAATCGAGGCCTAATGAATGCTCTGTGTATATCTGGTGTCGCGCGGTGCATATTCACTGATGGGTGCTCCAAATTTATGTTTGATTTCAACCCGTGACAGCTAAAAAAATACGTAAAAACAAAAACTTAAGTGGTTCGATACCAGCAATGTTTAGCGTATCTATACGTCAGGGGCACATACATGTTCATAGAAAAAATAAAACACCATATTAAACCCCGATTCTTTTAGTGTTTTTAGTTAGTAGATGTTATGTTGTAGGTTAGAGATTTTGTTTCGAAAGTAAGAAAAAAAAATACAAAGATCTAATCGAGAAAAAAAAACGTGTAAGTGTCAAAATAAAATAAAAAATCATGACTTTTAATTTCTTTGAATTACATTATGCAATAATTAATAAAGAAATCAATTAAAATAAATTTAGTCAAAATAATAAATTTTAATATAAGTTTTCTATAAAATATATGAATTTTAAATCGATATAAATTTATCTGTTTAGTAGTTTCCAACGAAATAACCAGCATAAATTTATCATCATCATTAAAAAGGAAGAAAACTCGGATATCTGAATTATTGAGTTCACTGTATTAAGACTAGTTCATTTTATAATTTAATTTAAATCAAACAAAAATAAAATATAAATTGTGAAAATAGCTGTAATAATCAAATAACAAAAATAAGTAGTTAATTTTCTATCAACAAAAAGACGAAAACATAAATTGAAAATCCATCAATACGTTACTGTCATTATCATTGCTATAACAACAAAAATTATTATCAATATTACTGTCAAAACAATTAAAATAATTAATTTTCCTTGAAAAATCACTAACATTTAAGGAAAATCATTAAAAAATCAAAAGAATTTTATTTAAAAAATATTAAAAAATAATTATTAAAATTATCATTATTATTGCGCAAATAACAAAATCATAAAAATCATCTAATCTAAAGAACAAATAAAAAAACACAAACCACAAAAAAAAAAAACAAATAAAGGAAAAAATAGAGCAATGTGAATTTTTTACCGCCTTAATGATCCGCACGCGCCTCTTCAATGGAGTGTTGGCGTGAAACAGTGCGGGCACGTATGGACTACGCGCCCGCAGTTCATCTGAAAAAATTAATAAAATAATGGTTAATTACCTACACACCCCTAAACGCACTGGTATTCACGAAAAAACCTGATGGGAAAACATGTCCTAAGCTATTTTGTCTTTTTTGGGGGCTATTTCCGTTGATGCACTGTGCAAAGAAGTTGAAAAAAAAGCAAGAGAGACCCTGCATCCTGTGCACTATTTTGTCGTTTTCAATGGGCATATTCGTTAATGCACTGTTCATAGGCAGGAAAAAAAAAAAGAGCACATGCACGCGCGAAGCACTGGAGCAAATATCCAGTCCACAGTGCAATGTGTCTTAGTGCATAGTAAAAATTGACAACAATGAAATGCCCATGCCGATTATATTTTAGGTAATATCCCAGCCCCATATATATATATATATATATATATATATTAGCGCCCCCCATTTGTAACACGGAAAGCAGCAATTTGCTGCTTTCCGTGAAACGACGTTTCACACTTAAAAATGGGTAGACCCCATAACCAAACCAGCTTTTTTTTACACTTATCAAACACACACTTGCAGGTGCAAACTGTGTTTTCAACAAAACACAGTTTGCACCTCTTAAACAAACGGGCACTTAACCTGGAGGCACAACAAATTTGGTATTTTCAAAACATTTTATAGTTAAAAAATAAATGAAAAACTAAAACATTTATGCATACATGTAATCAAATAAATTAATAATTATATGTGTTAATAAATGGAATAAAACCATAAATAATATCTAGAAATAAAATTGAAAAAATTGAGAAACAAGTATAAATCAAAATATTTAATCAGGTAAGATGGATTATATACCAGGTTGTATTTGCTTAATTTATTTATTAAATTATTTTATTTAATCAAATAATAATAGAAATGTAAACGTAGATTAAAATAAAAAATAAAAAAAATATTATTCAAGGCTACATATATTAGAAACATTATTTGAAGATAAAAAAAAAACTAAATTATACATAAAAAATTAGAGCTGAATAAAAAAATCATTAAAATTTAAAACTAGTATTTTCCAATATTTTATATTAAAATATTAATTAATTACTTTATATAACAAAAATAAAAACCTTGAAAATGACCACCAGCAATATAAATAGTCATAGTCTCGATTTTATCATCTAAAAAGTTTCCTGAATTTTTACTTGAGTTTCAAAAGTGTTAAATTAAATAATCTTTCTATCCATATGTGACTAGGAATTCTATCCAAATTTAGTGTATATATATATCACTCAGTCGTGCATTAAATAATCTGGGTCGTTAACCTTCACAAAGAATCTTGCTGAGATGAGTTAAGAACAAGGTGGATAAAAACACAGAATTAATTTCTCACGTTTATCATTCGAAATTATATCATTATTCTAAAATATTTTTAATATAATAATACGAGGAATAAATTTTAACAAATAAAAAAAATTAAAAAACAATGACGGTGTCATCGATAGTATTACCAATAATAATTAGAGTATTAATTATGTATAATAATATTTATAATGACAACTATAAATATTAGATTAGCAGTTTTTCTCTCGTAGTAAAACTGTTGAGATATTAATTTATATATTTAAAAAAGAAATTATTAAAAAGAAAACCTTCGTTTTTGTATCCTTACCTAATCCAATTTAAATTAATTGATATCCAACGCAGCATCATTGTCCTCTTCCATAAATTTACCCAAAAACAATGGCACCAGCTATCTACAGACCACAGAAAACAGGGTGGCATGGCAGAGAACGTCTCTTTGTGACTCTTTCTCTGCTACGTTGCCACTCCATCGAGCTTCATTTTCTTTTTCATCTCTCGCGTCTCAATTCCTTCACTCATTGCTCTTTCTCTCTCTATGTTCAAGAGAATCACTATCTCTTAGCTTCAAGACCTGCACATAATACTACCAGGTAATTAGTGCTGTCAGAAATTTTACCGAAGAAAGCTCAGCTCTCTGCCGAATATAAGAAATGTTTTCCTTTCTGAGAACACATTTATAATTTCATCTTAGGTTCAAATTAGTGCTGTCAGAAATTTTACTGAAGAAAGCTCAGCTCTCCGCCGAATATAATAAATGCTTTGACGGGGGGAGATGTTCCAGTTTAGGCTGGCTTCAAACTCAGAGTAGAGCTAAGCCTTGTTTTTGAGACAGGGAAAGGCTTCCTTCATCAGGAAAGATTCGATTTCCTCACATCAAATGCATGCATGCACCCTCAATATTAAAATTTACACCGTCCCAGCTCCCAGCCTCGTCATTATCATCTCCTACACTAGGAAGTAGGAACTTCATCCACCTTTTAATAGATGAAATTTATTTTTAAAAACGAAAAAATATATTTTTTAATTGAATAAAAAAAAGTATTATAATTAACAACAAACACAAATGAAAAAAATATCCCATCTTGCAAGATGAAATATCTTAATATATAATTGTTTCTTGATTTTTTTGGTTTTATTTTTAGTGATATTAATGGTTTTTCTATTATTGATTTATTCATAAACATAATTCTTGATTTATACGAATGTCGGGAGGACATTTCCGGCCACCATATCAGCCTTCACGCGCCACCTGAAAGGGGCGTGAGGTGGAATACTGTCGGTCGCGTGGACCGCACGTGCCGACAGTATTTCAAAAAATAAATAAATAATAATGGTCAATTACCGGTATACCCCTATGCTAAATTAATCAATTTTGTCTTATTAGGGGCTATATCCGTATTTAGCCATTTTAAAAATATTAAAAAAAAGGGTTGCGGCGGAACGGACCGGTTCGTACGCGTGCAATTACAACCGTGACCCTCTGCCGGAATTGTTTTTTGTCTTATTATCGGGGGTAAAACCGTTAAAACACCGTTAATATCAGGAAAAAAAAAAGGGTGGACAAACTCGCGTGACGAACGGACAAAAAATATCCAGTCCACAGTGCAATGTGTCTTGTGCTGCATGGAAAGTGTGAGCTCTTTTAGATTATTGTATAATTAGCATTAATTATGTAAATTACCCTATTTTATTTATTTACAGGACCTGAATCTTTTTACCGAGAATGTAAACCCCATTATATTATTTTTATACTTTGAACTCTAAAATAAATTAATTAACACAACATGCAAGATTTCCATATATATATATATCCTAAATGGATAATCAGAACCACATGCATGTCCACTTCTCCCTTACTATGTCTAGTTCCGAAAATGGCTGCAATCACAGTTCATACATCACATGCAAGATAAAGACAGTCGTGGATGTGGGGGCAAGGAGGGTCGGCAGCACATGATACTGAAAGCTGTACGTATGAATCTTTTACCAAAATTTCCAATTTTAGGTTGGCTTCAAACACACAGAGCAGAGCTCAGCCCATCTTTTTTTACATCAAATTTGAAAATAATTAGGCCTAATGAATGCTCTGTACGTGTATATTTGGTGCATATTCACTGACGGGTGCTCTTTTCCTTTGTATAGAAGCCCCCTTGACATTGACCCAAAACCTGCTGTGCCTGTCCGCACTCCAAGTCACCTGTCTCCGTCTCAAGACCTCCCTCCCTTGCCTATATACATGTAAATTTCCTCCACACCCTATGGCAGTCCAACAGCAATTAATACTCCGAAGGAGTGGTGGGAACGAGTGGAGTGGGGCGATTCCAACAGCAAGAATGGCCTTCAATCCCTCTGTGTGTTTCAGGAGGCTTTGTATTATTAATGGGAGAAGAAGGCAGGCATCTGAACCATATGCATGGTATGGCGTTTGTTTTTTAATGTTTGAATATTTATGGATTTGTTTGTAATCCTCAAGGTAATTCATTGGCGTAGTATATATATTTAATGTGTAAAGAAATACATTAATAAATACAGACCATATTGACAGATTGATATCATGCCTGTATATGGCCCTTCCATTTTTCCTGGTATGTACTGTGCTTTTCATTACTGAGATTTTGAGTATTTTGCATCTTTTCCTTACCTCACAACTTGTCCCTAATAATTTATGAACAGAGGGGTTAATCAAGCAGCAGGTTCCTCAATTATTTGAACAAACACATTATACCTGTTTTTGACAAGGTAGTGCACTGCCTTCTCTTTTGTTACTATCTTCAAATATCCTATTCTTGTTTACCCTTTTTTTTTGTTTGTGCTTGCATATGCCTTTTGACAAGAACCTGTGAATTCTAATGATTTCCTCTTTGCTAGTTGCCCGAGGAGCGGAAGCTTGATTTGCTCAAAGCACTTGCAGAAATATCGCCTTTTACATTGCCACAGGATTCACGCCAGGTTCTTCCCTCTGTTGTTCAGCTTTTGAAGGTAACCTTTTCTTTTTCATTATTAATTTAGTCCTTTGTTTTGAATGTTTTCAAAAAAAGTTTATTATATGAAATGCACTTCTAATGTCATAGTAATGCTTGTGTGTTTGTTCTCATAGATTTTCAGTCTTATGTCCATGAGAAGAATTCTTATCGTATCACATTGTTAAAGCCTCTCTAAAAAATCTGCATATACCAACCGCCTATTTATTGATGTAGACTGTGGTCTCATAGTTATGCCTTCTCTTTTTTGCCACTCAGAAATACATGCCACGGAGGAAGAGCGGAGAGGAGATGAACTTTACATATGTTGAGTGCTTGTTATATGTGTTTCATCACCTAGCTCATAAGGTTGTGATTTCATGATTTTACATTTGTCAGCATACTCTTGCATGTATCAGCTCTGTGAAACATAATGTGATCTTTGTTGTTTTAAAGGCTCCAAATGCTACAAACAGCCTGTGTGGTTACAAGATTGTGACTGGGCAGCCATCAGACCGGCTTGGGGAAGACTTCTCTGAGTTTTACACAGACTTGATAGAGAGGTGACATTTTAATTCAGAAGTAGAATTCTTAACATCTGTTTTGGTATTTAATTGAGTGATTGATGCAAATCAGGAGCTGATGATTGACACAAGCCAGGAGACAATCCCGCAACAAGATCAGGAGGCAGGGCAAGAGGAACTGGAGCAAGGGCACGGGACAACTAGCGTGCCAGACATGGAGACAATTGAGACATTACCATAATCAAACACTCTACCGTTTCAAGAGAACATATATGGAAAGTGCAACTTCAACACAGCTGCTGGAGTCATGGAATTTCACCGTTGCAAGGAGTCTGATTCTTAGCTAATTTTATTAATTATTGGATTGCTTTTTATTTATCTGCATTTATTTAATTTCCTAATTTATTGCTTTCCTAGTTAAAGTTTGAGTTATCATACCTATTTAAGATGAAGATTGTAAGGGAAAAACATTCAGCTTTTATTATCTTTGATTGAATACAATTCAATTGATTTTTGGAGAGATTCCAATACAATTTGCAAAGAGATTTTGCACCAGCCTAATTGCCTTTTCTTTGAGATTTAGAACTTGCAATACAAGGCACCAATTTGGTATCAGAGCTTTCCTTCATGCCAGCAACAAGAAGTGGAACTTCTTACGCCATGGCCACCACCCAAAACAGAAACAATCCCCCCAACCCAAACCACCAAACACTGACCAATTCCAGTCCTACCAGCCACAACCCGAACACCCCAGACCCACTAAACCAAGACACAAACAATTCCAATTCCAATCACCAAAATCCGGCAAACCCCCAGAACACAAACAACCGAGAACCTGAGCAACCACAACTTCATTATCAGCTTAATCAGATTGCCACGGTTATGGCACAAGTGATTCGTCGCTTGGATATCATGGAAGAAAGATATGCTCGAGAGGAGAATGCCCCCGTTAATCAGCAGAGGTTCCATAGAGCAGAGGTGGAGTACAATGCTGCAGATGATATTCAGGAAAACGTGGAGGAGGAGGTGTACGAGGATCATGAACCACGGGTTCATCGCCCCAGACCAAACGTATACAGGAGGCATGCGGATCATGATGGAGGTTATCAACCTTTGGATGAATTAACAAAAAGGATGAAAATTGACGTACCAGATTTTTCTGGAAAATTAGACCCCCATGCATTTGAAGATTGGCTAACAGCCATTGAAGATTACTTTGATTGGTTCGCTGTTTCGGAAGACAGGAAAGTGCGCTATGTCCGGATGAAATTGAGAGGACATGCACGAGTTTGGTGGGGAAGTGTGGAGGAGCAACTACGACGCACTCGACGTCCTGCGGTTGCTAATTGGGAGGAGATGAAAGAACGACTCAAGGAGAAGTATCTGCCCATAGATTATGAGCAGATGATGTTCGAAGAAATGCTGCAATTAAGGCAGGGCTCATGGACTGTGGATCAATTCACGGATCGATTTCACGAACTGACTGTTCGCAGCAAAATAATGGAGACCGATCAACAAACCCTAGCTCGATATCGCACTGGCTTGCGGGATGAAATACGGAAGGAGATGTGGACCTCTAGACTGATCAATGTAGAGGAGGCATATCAACTAGCCCTCCGCATTGAGAAGCAAACAAGGTTCTCGGCTGGAAGGAGGATGAATATGGCAGACGCAAGGACTGAACCTACAACAGCAAACACCTTCCAAAGAACACCACTACAGAGGGACCAAAACAGGAATTTTGGCAGTGGAACCGTAAGAGGAATGACGAGACCTGCCAATGAAGGACCTCAATGCTACAAGTGCAAGGGACATGGGCATTATGCAGTAGTGTGCCCAACACGAGATAAGAAATTGGCCTATATATGTGAAAAAGAATTACTGGCTATGGAAGAAACCGAAGACGCTGGAGAAGAGGACTTCAGTGATGATGCTCACGGTGATGAGGAGCACCTTGGTGCGTCTGATTTACCTAGCTGCGTGATTAACAGGGTATTGACAGGAACAAGGAAAGAGGTACAAGCCAATCCTGAGTGGCTGCGAACCAACATTTTCCATACCCGAATGGAGCATAAGGATCGTGCTTTAAATGTCATAATTGACAATGGGAGTGGTATGAACGTGGTTTCTGAGATGACTGTCAGTAGATTGGGATTAAAGGCGGAGAAGCACCCCAGCCCCTATCGGATTAATTGGGTAAATGATGCTAATTCAATCCTTGTTAAGCATCGTTGTTTGATTAAATTTTCATTGGGCAAAACATATGTTGATGAGGCTTGGTGCGATGTCATCCCTATGACCGTATGCCACATGTTGTTAGGACGACCATGGCTTTACGATCGTAGGGTATTTTATGATGGGTATACGAACACATATTCGTTCAGCTTTAAAGGGAAGAAATTTGTTCTTGATCCATTGCAAATTTCAGAATTTGAGACGAAACAGGAGACGTGGCCAGTATTGACAATGCGTCAATTTACACGGGTTATGCAAGAGGACAACATGGTGCTCATGTTGGTGACACGTGAAGCAAAACAAGGGGACCGTGAGACACCCATTGAATTAGCCGAACTATTGAATGAATTTCAAGACATGATGCCGGCTGAAATACCATGTCAACTCCCACCAATGAGGGACATTCAGCACGCTATTGACTTGATTCCAGGTTCTTCTTTGCCTAACATTCCACACTACAGGATGAGCCCCACAGAGAATGAGGAGCTTGGTCGGCAAGTTCAGGAGTTGTTAAACAAGGGATTTATCCGGGAGAGTTTCAGCCCCTGTGCTGTTCCAGTTTTATTGACGCCAAAGAAGGATGGCAGCTGGAGAATGTGTGTGGATAGTCGCGCAATCAACAAGATAACAGTGAAGTACCGATTCCCTATTCCACGACTTGATGATATGCTGGATGTCTTAAATGGTTCCGCTGTTTTCACCAAGATCGATCTCCGCAGCGGGTATCACCAAATTCGGATTCGTTTGGGTGACGAATGGAAGACGGCGTTCAAAACAAAAGATGGTTTGTTCGAATGGTTAGTTATGCCTTTCGGATTAACTAACGCGCCCAGCACTTTCATGCGCGTTATGACCCAAGTACTCAAACCATTTTTGGGCAAATTTGTTGTTGTATACTTTGACGATATTCTGATTTTCAGCCGAAGTGTGCAGGACCATATTAGCCATGTTGAGCAGGTGTTAACCGTATTAAGGGCAGAGAGGCTTTTCATCAACAAAGAAAAGTGCTCATTTATGAAGGAGAGTGTCAACTTCTTGGGATTTATCATCTCCAACCGAGGTGTCAAAGCTGACCCTATGAAGGTCCAGGCGGTTCAATCATGGCCTACACCCACAAGTGTTTCGGAAGTCAGAAGCTTCCATGGTTTGGCTACTTTCTATCGGCGTTTTATAAGGCATTTCAGTACCATCATGGCTCCGATCACTGAATGTCTCAAGGGCAAAAGTTTCATATGGGGTAACGCAGCTGACAAAGCCTTTCGGGAGATCAAGAAGAAGATGGGAGAAGCACCAGTACTAAGGTTACCCGATTTTACGAAAGTCTTTGAGGTAGCATGTGATGCATCCCATGTGGGAATTGGAGGCGTTTTAAGCCAAGAAGGTCACCCCATTGCCTTCTTTAGTGAGAAGCTTAATGAGGCGCGCCGACGATATTCGGCTTATGACATGGAGTTCTATGCACTAATGCAAACATTGAAGCATTGGAGGCCATACTTAATCCATAGAGAATTCATTCTCTACACCGACCATGACTCTCTAAAACACCTCAATTCGCAGACTAAAATGAATGCAAGGCATGCACGTTGGATGGACTACGTGCAGCAGTTTGATTTCTTGATCAAACACAAAGCAGGGACCGAAAACAAAGTGGCAGACGCATTGAGCAGGAGGCCTCACCTGCTGCACATTTCATCAGCAGTTGTCACTGAGTTTGACAGTGTGAAGAGTGCTTATTCTGATGATGAAGATTTTGGCAAGTTATGGAAAGAGTTATCTAGTCCAGACGCACACCAACAGGAAGACTACATGCTGCGTGATGGGTTCTTGTTTTTTAAATCACGCCTTTGCATTCCACGCGGATCATTTCGGGAATTTTTGATTTCTGAATTGCATGGAGGAGGCCTAGCGGGACATTTCGGCTATGACAAGACTTTTGCAATTGTGGCTGATCGGTTTTATTGGCCAAAGCTAAGAAGGGATGTGCACACCATAATTGACAGGTGCAGGATTTGTCAAGTTAACAAAGGAACCAAGCAACCAGCAGGGCTGTACACACCCTTACCCATCCCCGATAAACCATGGCAGCAAGTTAGCATGGATTTTATACTCGGGCTACCAAAGACTAGTCGACAGAATGATTCAGTCATGGTAGTAGTGGATCGTTTTTCCAAAATGGCGCATTTTATCCCCTGCCACAAAACGTTTGATGCATCCAAAGTGGCAGCTCTATTTGTTCGCGAAGTAGTCCGTTTGCATGGCATTCCAATGTCAATAGTTTCAGACCGCGATGTCAAGTTCGTCAGCTATTTTTGGAAGACCTTGTGGGCTAAAATGGGAACGAAGTTGATGTTCTCTAGTGCTTTCCACCCGCAAACGGATGGCCAAACCGAGGTGACCAACCGAAGCCTAGGGAACTTGCTACGCTGCCTTGTAGCGGATCATGTCACCAGTTGGGATCTTGTACTTCCCCATGCTGAATTCTCTTTTAACAACTCTGTTAATAGATCTACTGGATGCACTCCATTCGAATTGGTGTATGGGTGTCGGCCAAACACCCCATTGGACGTCAACACCTTGCCACTCCCAACAAGGCCGAGTGAGGCTGCCTTGGACTTTTCCAGTTATATGCAGCACATTCACGAAGAATGCAAGCGTCGCCTAACGCTCAGTTCAAATTCCTATGCAGCTGCAGCAAACGCCAAACGGAAAGATCGTCAATTTAATGAAGGTGATATGGTTCTTGTCCGTTTACGACCAGAACGATTTCCTCCAGGAAGTGTTTCAAAGCTTCATGCTCGCAGAGCAGGTCCCTTCAAGATTATAAAAAAAATGGGCAGTAATGCATATGTGATTGAGCTCCCTTCTGAGTTTGGGATCAGCCCCGTGTTCAATGTTGAAGATATTACTGCATTCAAGGGCGACACATCTAGCCCACCAGTCCCAGCCACTTCAGCAGACGGGCAGTTTCCAACAAATACAACACCTCGGGATGAAATTGCCGCAATCCTTGATCATCAGTTTGTATCAACTCGACGGGGAGGCTATTACAAGTTCCTAGTCCAGTGGAAAAATCGCCCAAATTCGGAATCAGTTTGGCTACAAGCATCAGAATTACAACGATTGCACCCCCACCTCTTCACTACCTACCTTCAGTATAACTTGCCGGAGTCAAGTTCTTTGGGAGAGACGGCAATTGATGCAAATCAGGAGCTGATGATTGACACAAGCCAGGAGACAATCCCGCAACAAGATCAGGAGGCAGGGCAAGAGGAACTGGAGCAAGGGCACGGGACAACTAGCGTGCCAGACATGGAGACAATTGAGACATTACCATAATCAAACACTCTACCGTTTCAAGAGAACATATATGGAAAGTGCAACTTCAACACAGCTGCTGGAGTCATGGAATTTCACCGTTGCAAGGAGTCTGATTCTTAGCTAATTTTATTAATTATTGGATTGCTTTTTATTTATCTGCATTTATTTAATTTCCTAATTTATTGCTTTCCTAGTTAAAGTTTGAGTTATCATACCTATTTAAGATGAAGATTGTAAGGGAAAAACATTCAGCTTTTATTATCTTTGATTGAATACAATTCAATTGATTTTTGGAGAGATTCCAATACAATTTGCAAAGAGATTTTGCACCAGCCTAATTGCCTTTTCTTTGAGATTTAGAACTTGCAATACAAGGCACCAGTGATTCCTGTTTCTTAACTTGAAAGGAACAAAGTAGTATTTTTAGTAGTTGTATTTGTCTTGTAATTCTGGGTGCAACCTTGCTATTTCTAAATTGTTGCAGACAGGAACTTGTGCTTTATTTCTCATTAGCTTACCTTCATACCCCTGCCTAAAATGACAGGTTTTATTTTTTAAATGCCTGTTGTTAGCCTTGGAGGAAACTTCACTAATATAAAGATAATTTTCGAGTTTAAGACAATGAGTTCACTTGTAGAGAAATAAAATGATAAATAATGTCCATAGCTGTGATTATTATTCCAAGGATTTTTTAATTTTATTTTCTTGGAATTAAACAATTGTCATGGTTTTGAACCAAACAAGCATTGTCATATTTCTGTAGCTCTAATATGGGTCTTCCATCGACATTGTTTTTGGTGTCTGGGGTGCAGGTTGAGTAATGTAGAAGATCTAACCAGGGCTACCATGAGAAAGTTAACTCAGGGAATGACTGAACACAACAAAGCAATGGCAGCTGCCAAGTCTGATGATGCAAAGGATAGCATAGTAAGTTAATTTCTCAGGAGAGGGGCATCTTGTGGTCTTCTGTAGAGCTTTTCATAGCAGTATCTTACAAACATATTTCTTGTTTAATGTGCAGAAAACACAAAAACAGAACACTACAACTGGGTTGCGTACATGCAATAACATTTTGGCAATGGCAAAGGTTTATAAAGAATGAAATTTTGACAGTTAATTCCATGCCTATGTATTTGTAAAACATCAATAACTTGTTCTACAATTTTCAGCCATTGCACGCAAAGACACCTTTGTTTATTGGAGATAAGAGTATAAACCTCCCTTGGAAAGAAGTAGCAAAACCTTCTGTGCCTTCCACTACCGTCTCGGCTGGGTATGAGAGATGTCTAATCCTTGTCCTTGAGTATATATATTATGTGTGTAACTATATGTATATATATTTAATTCAAAACATGTGGTTAGAAGAATCTACAGAGTGACAGGATAATGTCTATCGTGATTGAGGAAACTATTGGAAATGATATTACCCCATAAAATTAAGATAAAGTGAAAGCCACTCCCAGTAAATGCCTAGATAGAAATGCCAGTGGATGCTATATTAGTTGAATGAACCTTTTTTCTTTACAGTTTCTCTTTGAAAAGCAGTTCTTAAGCAGGATTCTGCTTATATTTATTTGCTTCGCTTATTTGCTTATGGAACCTGGCGTGATTACAAAGGTTAAAGAAACAAACTTTACCCCTTTTTTTGGCTGTCGATTTTGGTTAGTGGGTTGGCTGTATCTATCTCCTAGAAGCCCATGCTCTTGATTGTTTTCTTTTCTTATTTTGATTGAGCGTTTGTTTTTTAATGTTTGAATATTTATGGATTTGTTTGTAATCCTCAAGGTAATTCTGCTCTGCTTCCAAAGTTGTTACCTCATCAAATCCTCAAGCTCAAACAACTCACTGTGCTTACTCTTTCCGAGACCAATAAGGTACTGCATTTTAAATACTATTTTTTTTTTCTCGTCTGAAATTTCTGGAATTCATGCGCTCGATTGAAATTATAGCTGCAACTGGAATGAACTCGTGTGTGTGTGTATATATATATATATATATATATAGAGAGAGAGAGAGAGAGAGAGAGAGATTACCTGGCCAAACACTCTTTGTATCATAAGTTAGGGCCACATACATGTTCATAGAAAAAAGTTGAAGTGTCAAAATAAAATAAAATCATTTCAATTTATAGTAAAAATATGAAGAGCAGAATGGTAAAAAATGCACGATGGTTTCATTGACTTTTAATTTCTTTGAATTACATTATGCAACAATTAATAAAGAAATCAATTAAAATAAATTTATAGCAAAAAAACAAAAAGTGAAAAATAAAAATCTCTCACTTTATTTTTATTTTGCCCTGTAAGCACCAGCTTGTTTGTTAAAACATCTTATGGAGAGATGTTATTTTAAAAAAAGCTATATTGATGAAATAATATTTTAATGATATAAATATTTTTTTTATAATGTATATACTCTAATAGAAAAAATCATTTAAAAAGCTAATTATATCGGAGTTGAAGAATTAAATATTTTTATTGAAGAAGTTTAGCGTCAATGTTTTTCTACATGGTTGCATTTAATTTGTTTGACGTACGCGGGCGCGTGTACGCGAGATTGACAGCGTACACGAAGTCGTAGTTTCATCTTAGGTTCAAACTTCAAACGACCGATATGCCCGCGTGATGTGCTAGAGTTTTTTTATTTATGTAAAAAATTGATTGTTTTTATATGTATTGTATTTTATTATTGTAATATTTAATTAGTAAAATTATAATTGATAAAATCTGTATAATCGAAATGGAAAGTGGTTCGTATATTTTGTAATTGCAGATAACGTAGGTAATTTTTTTTTATGAGTTGCATTTTTTCCTAAGTAATATTAGATCTGACACATTATAAATAAAAATATTGTAATTTGTTTTTTCAGAAATAAACTTCTATTTTTTGCGTGCTATAATTAGTTATTGTAATGTTCAGTTATTGAAATTGCAATAGATCAAATATGTTAGAAATGAGTTTTTTGCGTGGTTTAATTAGTATGCTTGCCCGCGCATTGCGTTAGGGTTTTTTCTATGTAGAAAACTAATTGATTTTTTAAATGCTATAATTAGTTGTTTAAATATTTAATTAGTAACACTATAACAGATAAAATATGTAAGAAATAAATTTTTTCCCCGCCTAAAAGGAATAGTGTAATCGAAATGGGAAGTGGTTCGTATATTTTTTTAATTGTAGATAACCTAGGTAATTTTGTTATTTTTATTTTTATGAGTTGCTTTTGTTCCTCAGTAATATTAAATCTGACGCATTATAAATAAAAATATTGTAATTTGTTTTTAAAAATAAACATAATTTTTTTGCGTGCAATAATTATTTTTTTGCCGTCTAAAAAGAACAGTTTAATCGAAACGGGAAGTGACTTGCATATTTTTTAATTGTAGATAACCTAGGTAAATTTGTCGTATTTTTTTTATGAGTTGTCTTTTTCCCCCAGTAATATTAGATCCAACAAATTGTAAATAAAAATATTGTAATTTGTTTTTAGAAAAAAAATATTTTTTTTTGCGTGCTATAATGACTTATTTGCCGTCTAAAAAGAACAGTGTAATTGAAACGGAAGTGACTCGCATATTTTTTAAATCTAGGTAAATTTGTCAATTTTATTTTTTTGAGTTATATTTTTTGCCTAGTAATATTACATCTGAAATATTAAAAACCAAAATATTGAATTTTTTTTAAGAAATAAATTTTAAAAAAAGAGGACAAAATTAAAATTTGAAGCCATTTTTTTTATTTTATCCGATTTATTCATTATATTATTATATCAAATGTATTTAAGAATACTGATATTAATATTTTTTCTTAAAAAATCCTAGGTCATGTTTTCTTTTCTCCTAGGCGATAATATTCAATAAATATTAGAATATATAATTAGTTTAACATATTTTAATTTGACACAAATATACAAATATATAATTAATTTGACATACTTTAAATAATATATTTAATTTCTAGAATAAAACTGAAGCAAATCAAAACATTGAAAATAAATAATTTTAAACAAAACCTGGAATTAAAAGATTTGGGACCGAAATGAAATTTAAATCTATAATTAACTTGCATAGAAGGATAAAATTGAAAGAAATCAAACTTTGATATCGAAAATATTAAGGATTTATAATAAATTTGCATGGAATGATGCAATTGAAACCAATCAAAACTTTGATACCAAAAATATTTAGAATTCCAGGCCAATCTGCAAAATTAAAAGCATGGGGACCGAAATGAAACTTCAATATATCATCAATTTCAATTGAAGGACGAAATTGAAACAAAACAAAACCTATATAATAGCAATAAGGGCCCGAAAAAACAATTACAACGTTTAGGGACTAAAATAAAATTTGACAAAAAACAGTTTAGCTGATGTCATATGGCGCAGGAAGGAGAGAGAAATTGGAGGGGGGGGGGGATTCAAACGACCATTGACACGTCTCCGGACACCATAGTGTGACACGCGCCGCACCAAGTGGAAGATAACATGCCTAAAAATCATTCTAGACGCCGATCGGTCATTTTCCAACGCCGGAGTACGCCGCACGTGCCGCCTGAAACACGCGTGAGCGCTGAAACGAACGGAGCGTTCGGCGACGCGCCAACAGTTGTCAGACGAAAAAAAATAAAAAATTGGCTAATTACCGAAACGCCCCTCACCCCCAGGCGTGTGTTTTGTCCTTTTCGAGGGACATAATCGTTAATGCACTGTTCAATGAAATATTAAAAAATTAAAAAATTGGTCAAACGAATCTGGTCGGACCGGACCGGAAATTGGCAATTACCGCAAAGCCCCTGAAACCGGCGGCGTTTTTTGTCTTTTTTGAGGGTTTTTTTTGTCAAATCACTATTCAAATAGCAAAAAAAAAAAAGGTGGACGTGCACCCGCGAAGCACCGAGCCAAATGGCCAAGGAACATTGACTATGAGTCACGGTGCACAGTAATTCAACAATAAAAGACCGATGTCTTTTAGGTTCTTTGTTAATTAGTCCTGTCAGAAATTTTACTATAATAAATGTTTTCCTTTCTGAGAACACTTTTGATCAGCATAATAATGAAATATATGGTTTTGACAGGATGGTGATTTCTTTCCATTATAGCACCCCCTGCGCCAGGTTTGAAACACATTACAGCTGGCATGTTCCTATAGCTTGTAGTTAATTTACTGTTTCTTAATAAATGACAGCTGACATGCTTTTGTTTTGCATATCAAACGAGAGTTGTGTTCCTCCTTTTTCCTGCTTTGACGGGGGGAGATGTTCCATTTTAGGTTGGCTTCAAACTTAGAGTAGAGCTAAGCCTTTTTTTTTAGACAAGGAAAGGCTTCCTTCATCAGGAAACTTGGTTGGCTATATTGTATTATTTTGTCGGAAAGAATGGTTTTTTTCTCGTGTGTTTGGTTGATAGATGGCATTTCAGATTCGGGTGTGTTTGGTTTGAGAGAGAGGGATTCTGGTTTAGGGTTTTTGGTTTCTTGGAGAGATGAATGATACAACGGGGAATCCAGCAAGGACATGTTTGGCGATGACAGAGAAAAAGGCTCATAGGCCTGGTGGTTGTGTTGGTATTTTCATAGGACATTGTATTATTTGTTTTTTTTTATTATCTCTGTCTGCAGCAACGCCTGCATTAATTAGCAAGTATTTGCTTAGAATTAGCTGGGTTTCTCCTCGTGTGGAGGTGGCGCAGAAGGTTTCGAAGTAGGTGTCACCTTGCTCTGCAAGAATCTTATCCACAGTATCCTTTTCTTGAGCAGTCCTTCCACTCTTGTTCATCTTCTTCAAAGTCTCTGCCACCGCTTCATTCTTAGTAGCTTCAGCAAAATTAGGTTCTTCTGGTTCCACCATCTCTGTCTCTCATCCTCCCTACCAAAAAGCAGATTACAACTAGCTTTCTCATTGCCTAAGTACTTGTTCTGGTTTTTTATTTGCTTCCCTTTCAATCTCTTTGGCGTGATAAATAACATATTTTTCATGTGTTCTTTCATGACAGATTTGAAATAAGGAGTTGTTTACTCGCTTTAAAGTACAAAATTCAGAGGCACGAGAGGATCAAGATGACTTCTCACTATAGGTTAGATCATTTTTCGTTAATCTCATGTCCATATTGTAGGGTCATGGTGTAGAACTCATACATATTCATATGTTAATAAGTTATTATTATTAATTATCTATGGAAACTTCCAAACCATGGGCAGACACACTTCTCCACTATTGAAATATCTAGAATAAATCAGCACTGGTTGCGATTAAGAGATAGAAAGAGGTGGATCGAGTTAATCAATTAATATACCTACAGAATGTTAACAATCTAGATGTAGACAGGTTACAGAATATTAACAATCACCACTATTGGTATTCTTTTCTTGTTATTTGACAAACCCAATTTAGAAGTAACTGGTACCAATATAAATTTTCTGTTAGTAATGTAATGTATTTTTTGTCAGTAATTGTTTTTTCGATAACCACACCAACAAAAATAATTTGTCGGTAAAACTATAACTATCGTTGGTAAAAAAAAATTTCTATTGGTGACTCCATCAGAGTTGCACCAAATATTGATGCATTACACATGCATGGTTAATATGGGGTTGTGGAGGAAAATGTGAATTCTGATCACACAGTTGCTGTTAGGACTTCAATTATCATCAACGGTTTATCATCTTCATCTTCCTATTAGAGATGTGATATACAGAACTATGCTACATGGATTGAGAAACATTCTCCATTTACTTTACTGTTCCTACTATAGCTTGATAAATTCATTTCGACAATCAATTGACTGCTTCATTATTGATGATGTGAGTAACTTCTGCTGGTAATAGTTATTAATGACAGGAGGAACTTTTGCAATGCATGCTCTAATATCTCGCTATATGGACATAATCTTGATGCCAAGTCATCAAGTTGGAGATAGAGAGCAGCACAAGGCAAGTGAGAAGAGGTATTCAATAATGAAATACTTGCTGCTCTTCTTGGTGTTTCCATGGTGATTGGGGATGGTATTCTCACACCATGCATTTCAGGTAAAACAATTATTTCTATATGTGATTGGAATAACAATTCTAATATTTAGGAATTTCTATATAGTGATTTCTATTGTAACGAGCATTACGTTTGCTTCCGATTCCCACATCATGTGGATATCAGTAGTTATATTAGTTGTTTTATTCCAAATACAAAAATTTGGAACTGGAAAACTCGGCAACATCTTTGCCCTGATTCTTCTAGCCTAGTTCTTCTCAATAGCTTCTATTAGGGTTTTTAATTTGGAAGAAATACAATCAAGGAGTGCTACAAGCTTTCAACCCATATTACATATGGGTCTACTTCAGCAAAAACCCTATGAATGCTTGGAAATCTCTTGCTGGCATCGTGTTGTGTTTGACGGGTATGCATTTTGTATAATATTTATATGTTTAGTACCATTTGCATCCTTAAATTTGATTATTGATTCCTACTTTTCTTTTATATATAGGAATCAATGATTAAAATTAATAACCATCAATCAAGTATAGTTTATAATATTGAAAATTCAGTTAGACCTGACCAACTCTAATCGACCTTAGCCATGTTGTTTGTTAATCAAGAATTGAATTAAACATAGTCAACTTCAACCTTTAAGAGTTTCATTATTTGAAGCTGCTTATCACTGTTCTAGCATAGTTTGTCATCAAAACTAATCAACTTTCGTTTATCTTTTTATATGGACATTGTAATCATGTATTTTTTTAATGTAACCTTTTCTATTGCTCAAAACCAAGTTCAAAAGCTTTATTCGCTGAACTCGGGCATTTTAATGTTCACTCTATTCGACTCAGTACTTGAGTTGTAGTGTTGTCATCGCTAGTGCTTGCCTATCTTGGCCAAAGCTCCTACCTGCGAAAACACATCAAAGATGTTCGTGATGTTTTCTCTCTTAATTCCTAGTAAGTACTATCTCGTCTTTGGTCTTATTTTTGCTATTGAGATTAATTATAGAGATAGGGGCCTACTTATGTCTCCCGTGTAGAATCTCTATTTTGGCCATAATTTATATTGTTGGTATTGGCTTCCATCATTGCAAGCCAGTCTTTGATATCAGCAACATTCTCTATAGTGCAACAGTGTGCAATGATTGGTTACTTCCCTAGAGTCAAGGTGGTGCACACTTCGTCGTGACATCAAGGACAAATTTATATGCCGGAGCTCAACACGTTTTTGATGGTTGCTTGTGTTTTCATAACTCTATATTTTAAAACCACTGCAGGCATCAACGTTGCATATGGTAACCGTTTTCATAATCTAAAGCACACAATATAATTCATAATAATTAGTTAACTTTAGTATTTAATAAGTATTTTCATATAGGAGTGGCTGTCTCGTTTGTCTTCTTAATCACCTAAGTGATGTTCATGGTTGTGATGGTCGTGGTGAGGAAGACACATATAATATGGGTAGTTTTTTATGGCACCTCCATGGTAATTATTGAACTCCTATTTCTCACATCAGTGTTGTCGAAGATTTTGGTTAGAGCTTATTTGCCAGTAAATTTAGCATCGTCTATGTTGTTTATTATGATAGGATGGACCTACGGCAGGAGGAAGAGGTTGATGCATGAGCAGAACAATGTAGGAGACCTCGAAATATTAAACAATTCGAGGATAGCTAGGTTGCCAACTATTAGGATCTTTTATGGTGATGATCAAGTGATCCCTCTAATATTTAGGCACTATGCATCCAGTTTAATGGTCATACCTTCCATCCTTATCTTCATTTCTCACAAACCCCTCCCTGTGAGGTATGTTCCTCTTGAAAAGCAGTTATCTTTTCGAAGAATCTACTTAGATCAACCAGTCTTTCTCTATGATGTCAATATTGGTTATCTAGAAACTAGAATGGAAGAAAATTGTTTCGAGGAGATAGCAATCAATAGGTTAATCGAGTTTCTGCAACAACATAGTGAAGGTGAAGAAGAGATAGCTTGTCTTTACAAAGCAATGGTGGACGGTGACATTACACACCAAACAGGAGAGGTAGAGATGATTGCATCACAAGGATCCAAGTTAAAAAACATCATTTTAGTCAGTTATAATTGGCAGAATAGATGTGTCAGACAACAGAGACAAATTTATCAAATCCCTCAAGCGACGTCACTTGAGCATGCGAGTGACATGTGAAGTTTGATGAGCTCTATAGGTATAATATTCCTTATTTGTCTATTAATTTGTTCACTCGAAGAAATAGGTCTTATCTCTATATCAGGTCTTCCTAATATTATAACTAGTTAAACAAAACAAATCAAACTTCACATGTCACTCGCATGCTCAAGTGACGTCGCTTGAGGGATTTGATAAATTTGTCTCTGTTGTCTAAAACATCTATTCACCCAATTATAACTGACTAAAATGATGTTTTTTAACTTGGATCCTTGTGATGCAATCATCTCTACCTCTCCTGTTTGGTGTGTAATGTCACCGTCCACCATTGCTTTTTAAAGACAAGCTACCTCTTCTTTACCTTCACTATGTTGTTGTAGAAACTCGATTAACCTATTGATTACTATCTCCTCGAAACAATTTTCTTCCATTCTAGTTTCTAGATATCCAATATTGACATCATAGAGAAAGACTGGTTGATCTAAGTAGATTCTTCGAAAAGATAACTGCTTTTCAAGAGGAACATACCTCACAGGGAGGGGTTTGTGAGAAATGAAGATAAGGATGGAAGGTATGACCATTAAACTGGATGCATAGTGCCTAAATATTAGAGGGATCACTTGATCATCACCATACAAGATCCTAATAGTTGGCAACCTAGCTATCCTCGAATTGTTTATATTTCGAGGTCTCCTACATTGTTCTGCTCATGCATCAACCTCTTCCTCCTGCCGTAGGTCCATCCTATCATAATAAACAACATAGACGATGCTAAATTTATTGGCAAATAAGCTCTAACCAAAATCTTCGACAACACTGATGTGAGAAATAGGAGTTCAATAATTACCATGGTGGTGCCATAAAAAACTACCCATATTATATGTGTCTTCCTCACCACGACCATCACAACCATGAACATCACTTAGGTGATTAAGAAGACAAACGAGACAGCCACTCCTATATGAAAATACTTATTAAATACAAAAGTTAACTAATTATTATGAATTATATTGTGTGCTTTAGATTATGAAAACGGTTACCATATGCAACGTTGATGCCTGCAGTGGTTTTAAAATATAGAGTTATGAAAACACAAGCAACCATCAAAAACGTGTTGAGCTCCGGCATATAAATTTGTCCTTGATGTGACGACGAAGTGTGCACCACCTTGACTCTAGGGAAGTAACCAATCATTACACACTGTTGCACTATAGAGAATGTTGCTGATATCAAAGACTGGCTTGCAATGATGGAAGCCAATACCGACAATATAAATTATGGCCGAAATAGAGATTCTACACGGGAGACATAAGTAGGCCCCTATCTCTATAATTAATCTCAATAGCAAAAATAAGACCAAAGACGAGATAGTACTTACTAGGAATTAAGAGAGAAAACATCACGAACATCTTTGATGTGTTTTCGCAGGTAGGAGCTTTGGCCAAGATAGGTAAGCACTAGCGATGACAACAGTACAACTCAAGTACTGAGTCGAATAGAGTGAACATTAAAATGCCCGAGATCAGCGAATAAAGCTTTTGAACTTGGTTTTGAGCAATAGAAAAGGTTACATTGAAAAAAATACATGATTACAATGTCCATATAAAAAGATAAACGAAAGTTGATTAGTTTTGATGACAAACTATGCTAGAACAGTGATAAGCAGCTTCAAATAATGAAACTCTTAAAGGTTGAAGTTGACTATGTTTAATTCAATTCTTGATTAACAAACAACATGGCTAAGGTCGATTAGAGTTGGTCAGGTCTAACTGAATTTTCAATATTATAAACTATACTTGATTGATGTTTATTAATTTCAATCATTGATTCCTATATATAAAAGAAAAGAAGGAATCAATAATCAAATTTAAGGATGCAAATGGTACTAAACATATAAATATTATACAAAATACATACCCGTCAAACACAACACGATGCCAGCAAGAGATTTCCAAGCATTCATAGGGTTTTTGCTGAAGTAGACCCATATATAATATGGGTTGAAAGCTTGTAGCACTCCTTAATTGTATTTCTTCCAAATTAAAAACCCTAATGGAAGGTATTGAGAAGAACTAGGCTAGAAGAATCAGGGCAAAGATGTTGCCGAGTTTTCCAGTTCCAAATTTTTGTATTTGGAATAAAACAACTAATATCACTACTGATATCCACATGATGTGGGAATCGGAAGCAAACGTAATGCTCGTTACAACAGAAATCACTATATAGAAATTCCTAAACATTAGAAATGTTATTCCAATCACATATAGAAATAATTGTTTTACCTGAAATGCATGGTGTGAGAATACCATCCCCAATCACCATGGAAACACCAAGAAGAGCAGCAAGTATTTCATTATTGAATACCTCTTCTCACTTGCCTTGTGTTGCTCTCTATCTTCAACTTGATGACTTGGCATCAAGATTATGTCCATATAGCGAGATATTAGAGCATGCATTGCAAAAGTTCCTCCTGCCATTAATAATTATTACCAGCAAAAGTTACTCACATCATCAATAATGCAGCAGTCAATAATGCTCTCATCTCACTGGGTTGATGAGGAAATGAGGAGGTGTTTTTGGGTTCCGAAAATGGCTGCAATCACAGTTCATACATCACATGCTTGATACTGTTTTTGGGTTCATAAAGATAGTCGTGGATGTGGGGGCAAGGAGGGTCGGCAACACTTGATCATACTGAAAGCTGTATGAATCTTTTACCAAAATTTCTAATTTTAGGTTGGCTTCAAACACACACAGAGCAGAGCTAAGCCCATCTTTTTTTACATCAAATTTGAAAATAATGTTAGAATTGAGGCCTAATGAATGCTCTGTCATATTCACTGATGGGTGCTCCTTCATACCGTTCGACCACATTTATGTTTGATTTCAACCCGTGACAGCTAAAATACTTCAAAAAAAAATCAAGTGGTTCGATACCAGCAAAGTTTAAATGATTGTTTTATATATGTAATGAATCCCTCAAAAACTTTCTATCCCTTCTTTCCTTGTTACCCTTTTCTTTGCAACGTGATCTTCCACTTTTTCAAAAATAAAATTTAATTTAATTTACCTCTTGTTAATTCATTTCTCACTCAGCTTAATCATATATAAAACCTGCTACCATGATCACGTATGTCCAAATCTGCTACATGGCTAATGGTGTATTGTTTCACTTCTAGTCCATATATGGTTTCAGTGAGTTTTGTTCTAAAAAGACATCTCTTGAAAAGAGAAACGGTGCTGAAGCTTATAATAATCTTCCAAACCCCTTGACTCGTAACTAAGGTGGGATATTGTGTCTGCCTACTCATATAAGTTTTCTGATCATGATGCGCTGTCGTTCTTGTTACTGTTTTGTGGCTGCGATCCTGGTTCTGTAGTGTCTGCTGTTTTGCACCGTCGCTCCTTTAATTTTGTTTCTTTTTCTTGTGTCTTGGCCTTCGCATCTTAGCTTTATATATGTGTCCTCTCCAAGTTTGTGCTTTGCCTCCTGGTCTTTTAATCAATCATTGGCTTATACTTGCAGGAAAAGAGAATTACTATATATCCCAAACTCGTTTCTCTTCTTTTTGTCCCCCCCCCTCCTTTATTTGCTAATCTATAATACAGAAAACGCAGGAAAGCAATGAGGCGCAGTTGAAAAATCTTGAAAATGAATGTAGCCGCTACAAAGCACAGGTAGATTTTTATGAAAAGTACTCAATGATGAAACCTTTTTTGGATGATGCATGTAAGTTCAGCAAACTTGTTCTGGAGCCTGGAGAAAGTAGTGGGCACGCCAGAGACGCTGCTGAAAAACAAACTGATCTTGTGAATTGTGCGTGCTGGGAACTACTAAAAACGTACGGTACTTCCTTTTCTACGGTTATCATTGCACTTCTTCCTTCCAACTCCTCTTGCTCTTTACCTTTAGCTTCTACATGTTCCTGATACTTTCAACTTGTTCTTCATCGTCGTACTTGTTTTTTCAGGTATGTATGTTTTACTTTGGTCTCAGTTGAGGATTGACATTAATCATAGAAATCTATTTTCAATTTTAGAATAACATTGTTTTATAAGAATCAGCTTAACTCGTGATGATGAGCTGCCTCGTTGGTCTTGTAACTATGAAGTGAAGTGTTCATTTTTCTTTTGCAGCCGCAATAATGGTTCGAGATGTCCAAGCAAAAAGATGCAAGGAACTGTGGAGCACTAGAATATATATGTTATCCTGATACGTGTCGTCCAATGTGCCGGAGACCCGGCCGTCCTGGATTAGTTGCTAAGTGTAACTTTACAAGATGCCTCTGTCAGTGGGACTGTTAACTTAATTCGAAGGCTCCATTAAACCCAATTTCCAGCTCTTGAACTGACAAAGTGTGATGCAAGATTACAGCGAGGAAGAACAATATGAACAAAGTATGTGCGTGCGTGATTCCTTAAATCCATTAATCTCCCTTCTCTTCTCCATTCAACTGTTGTTTCTCTAATTTTCGACTCCAACTATATGCCCGGCAGAAAGAAAATTGTTATTCTTCATCTCTGTCAGATTTCATACAGTTAGGAAATTGGATGTTACTGGTAAACAGATCTGAAAATTGCCCTCATATCAGACAGTATCGCAGTAGTATATTATCTCAAATTCTGTAGATCTTAGGATAATAATCATATGAATCTGCTCTTCAATCAATCTGAAAATTGCCTGAAAGAAAGAGAAGAGCTCGCGACGTGTAACTCAAAATTGGAAAACGAATCCCACAATTTTGTTAATTAAGGATTAGTGTTTTTATCTCTATATTTTTCTTGGAAGACAAGAGATGTAAACTTTTTCGAGTGGCGATACATGCAACTATTTAAGCTATACATTTTTTCAATCTTTTTGTTTGCTAAATCAAAGTATTCATTCTTGCTTCTCATGGCTGCGCGTAGTCCATTATGGCTGGGAGGGGACGTGTGCTCGTGTCTTTTCTGCTTTTCTCAAGGGGCTCAAGGGCTATGTCTCTATTGGCTATGTCTCTATTGGGTATGTCTCTATTTAAACTACTTTTTTTTATTTATTATTAATATGTCTCTGTATACATCAACTAATCATAATAAATTTTGAAATTAATAATTATATAAATCTTCAATAATCATAATAATATCAATTTACTAAAGTTCTTAATCCCTGTAGGCTTAAGAAAATGGCCCGCAGAGATGATGGTCCACTAAATGGCTTCCTTTCTCCTGTAGCATTGGGAGAGTTGCTGCAGATTGGGTGAGATTGGACGTTTGGTCCCTCATTTTGCTCCCAAGGGGTGGGTTAGTTTCTGCCAACTCTGCTTTGGTTTGGTTTGCTATTTTTTAGCCTCTTAGATAATTATTTGTTTGGTTATGCTGTCATTTGGGTTCTTTTTTAAGCAGTACAGTATTTGTAAGAATCTATAATATGTATCTCTGATAATTCTCTTTAAGGATTGAGATTTTGAAATTGGAAATATGCAAAAGTTGGTGCAAAGACATCTCATATGTATAACTTGTTCAGAGAGCAATCAAACATATTACTTGATACTATTTGATATTAGTCAATTAATCTTAAGATTTAACACAATGCTTAAGTTTTAGGCCAGTTCTGTTTCACCCCGCTTTCTCTCCTGTCTTAATTTTCACTCTTTCCATTTCCATTTTACTTTTTTGTTCTCTCCGTTGCTATTTTGGGGAAACTTGGTTAGCTATATTGTATTATTTTGTTGGAAAGAATGTTTTTTTTCTCGTGGGTTTGGCTGATAGATGGCATTTGAGATTCGGGTGTGTTTGGTTTGAGAGAGAGGGATTCTAGTTTAGGGTTTTTGGTTTCTTGGGGAGATGAATGAAATAACGGGGAATCCAGCAGGGACATGTTTGGCGATGACAGAGAAAAAGGCTCATAGGCCTGGTGGTTGTGTTGGTATTTTCATAGGACAGTGTATTATTTATTTGTTTTTATCTCTGTGTGCACCAATGTTATATTACCCAGGGGCTCCTGGCGTGAGTGGTGAGGGCGCTCTCGTCCCTTAAAAGAGGTCAGGGGTTCAAACCCTCCTCTTGTATGGAGCCGGCCATATAGGGAGCACTTTCACCCCTTTGGGGCCCACCCGGTGCGAACGTGGATTAGTCTGGGCCAGCGCCTAGGACACCGCGTGGTTTATACAAAAAAAAATTAGCAAGTATTTGCTTCAAATTAGCTGGGTTTCTCCTCGTGTGGAAGTGGCGCAGAAGGTTTCGAAGTAGATGTCCTCTCACCTTGCTCTGTAAGAATCTTATCCAAAACATCATTTTCTTCTTCAAAGTCTCTGCCACCGCTCTTAATAGCTTTAGCAAAATTAGGTTCTTCTGGTTCTACCATCTATGCAACTTCTCTCTCCTCCTCTTTACCAAAAGCAAATTACAACTAGCTTTCTTCTTGACTAGTACTTGCTCTGGATTCTTATTTGTTTCGCGATCAATCTCTTTGGCATTGCTAATAACATTCTTCATGTGTTCTTTCATGACAGGCTTGATAGACTCACCCTGAACATGAGGCACGATAGGATCAAGATGACTTCTCATCGGGTTATATCATTTTTCATTTATTTCTCAACTTACCGATAATTAATAATCTCATGTCCATATTTTACGATCATGGTGTAGAATTCCTGCATATTCATATGTTATTATGATTAATTATCTATGGAAACTTCCAAACCATGGACAGACACACTTCTCCAATATTGAAATACCTAGAATAAATCAACACTGGTTGGGATTAAGAGATAGAAAGAGTTGGATCGGGTTAATCAATTAATATACCTACATAATGTTAACAATCTAGATTCAGATATACAAAAGTCACCACTAAAAAAATGTTTAACCTTATGCCACATTTAAGAATCTAGCATCATTTATGTAAGTGTGGATTGCAAAAGAAACCTTAAAGAAAAAAAAAAGGAGAAGGACTTCGGAGTTGGACTAGTTTTTCTATTTCTTTGAAATAAACTGTCATCAAATATTCACTAATCGGTGCTCCTTCTTACTGTTTGACCAAATTTATGTTTGATTTCAACCCCTGACAGCTTAGCCTTAAAAATACTTCAAAAATATAATTAGACCTGATCAATGTTCTGTTTGATTTTTGAAATAAGGAGTGTCTAAACTCACTTTAAAGTACAAAACTCAACCTGAACGTGAGGCACGAGAGGATGAAGATTTTTATTTTCTTCTCAATCATTTTTCATTTATTCCTTAAAATACCGATAATTAATAATCTCATGTCCGTATATTAGGATCATGGTGTAGAACTTGTACATATTCAAGAAGAGATACCCCATGTAGATGGATGGGAACAAGAGATTTGGGAAGAGGTATTTTTGTTTGTTTTGAGTTGCAATCTTATTTAAAGATTTTTGCATGAGCTTTTCTTTGTTTATTTATTTTTAATGTTCAATAATTAACCCCCTCTCTCTATACATATATAAATGTTAAAGATGTAATACTTTATATTCTTTTCTCTTCCGTAGTCACTAACCCAATTTCCAGGCATGACACATTTATACATCTCTGTCTATTATTACAAACTACCGACATGAGTAAAACATCTCATCTTTGGATACAAAATATGCAATATATTAATGCTTTTTGTTGTTAATTCAAATACTATTTTTCATCAAAGGTGGAGGAAGCTACCGATCATATTGTACCACTTCTGAAAATTCCTGAACAGACTGTAACCGAAAGAGGCACTAGTGACTCAAGATGCACCGCCCATCATGTAATATGTCTTTTGTACTTAAACTCCACTCATGGTATCTTCTGTGTTTGGGTTTCAGTTCAGTCTTATTTAGAGATTTCTCGTGTTTTTGTGAGTTTTTTTTAGTTGTTTTAGTTTTTTGATGTTTAGTAAACCTAAACTACACACACTAATATGGCCATTAATAATTAATTAAAACTTTAAGCTTATTATGCAGGGGAAACATTGGTTCGGCATTATACAATTGGCATTCCAATGCATTGGAGTCGTGTTTGGTGACTTAGACACGTCTCCTTTGTATGTGCTGTCGAGCACCTTTCCTAATGGTATCCAAGACCCTGATGACATTTTTGGAGTCTTATCAGTCATTATCTACTCCATCTTCATCATCACAATCGAAAAGTACACATTTATGGTCTGATTCGCCAACAATAAGGGAGATGGTAAGCTTAAACGTTATTCCATAATCTATATTTTGCTCTCTTCTTTTATACATAAGTTGAATCCTTGCAGTTGACCTCTAAGTACCTTATTCATCTATTTCGATAATAATAATAATAATAATGATAATAATAATTTTTGTTTTTTTTCTTGCTTCCTCTTTTGTTAATGTTTTTGAGTTTTTTTCTCGGGTAATTTAATATTTTTTATTGTTTTAGCAGTAATAGTAATGATAATTTTACATTTTAAGACTTCGATGTTGCTGTTGTTATAATATGGTGTGTTGATGTGTTTTATTATATCAAACCTTGCATGTATAGATGTTATATTTTATTTTTGAGCTAGCAAATCCTATTAATTACTTCAATCCCAACGATTATAAAAATTATTTGCTCAGTCTGCAACGTAGTGCGTGCAATCTAACTAGTATTATCTAAAATATAAATCACGTGGCAATCACTTGGAGCCCTGTGAGAGGTGTAATTTATGTTATTTTTTTAAAATAATTTATGTTTAGAAAAATATTAGAATTATGTTTTTATCTTTTAAAAATTATATTTGACATAAACACATTAAAATAATCTAAAAACATAAAAAAAAAAAAAAAAACACTATGCACAACACTAAGCATTTTTTGAAATTATATTATTCTATGTAATGGTAATTGTTTCTGATTTCTTAAGTAAGAGTAATTAGAAAAATAAAAATTAGAATAATAAAAATGTCAAATTTGGATTGTGTTTGTTGGTATATTAAGATATTATTTAATTACTTTATATAACAAGAAAGATAGAAAATTTAAAACTAGTATTTTCCAATACTTTATATTAAAATATTAATTAATAACTTTATATAACAAAAATATAAAACCTTGAAAATGACCTTCAACAATATATATAGTCATACTCTCTATTTTATCATCTAAAAAGTTGCATGAATTTTTACTTGAGTTTCAAAAGTTTTAATTTAAATAATCTTTCTATCCATATGTGACCATGAATTCTATCCAAATTAAATATATATATACACACACACACATATTATTACAATCCACAGTAAAAATACTTATAATTTATAGTAAAATACTGATATATTTTTAGTATATGTTATAATATCAAATGAGAGGTCTGCTTCTATTTTTCCCTGCTTTATTTAGATTAGCAGTTTTTCAAAATCACTTCCAAATGATGTCAGTTTTCCATGGATGAGTGAACCTTAGGATAGTAAAATAAGAATTTCTTAGTCTTGTAGTAAAAGTGCTGATATAGGGAAATGTTTCCTTCGGGCTCAGAATTCGATCTCCTCGCATCAAATGCATGCACCTCAACATTAAGATTTACATCATCCCAGCTCTTTGCATCCGATTCATCGTCATTGTCATCTCCTTCCCTTTATTATGTTAAAATTTCATAGTAATTAGAGAATATAATAATTTTATGAAATTAATGATGTTGTTTTTATAATATTATATATGATCATAATTTTATTTAGAAAAATTATTTTATTGTATATTTTTTTAGTTTAAATTACACAATTCTAAATAATTTTATTTTTGAATTTGAACTAAATTTTTTTTGACTATATATATATATAGTATAACCCCGAAAATGACGGGTCAAAACGCTCCAAAACCGAAATATTCTGTTCCAATTAAAAAAATAAAGCACGAACTAAAACGAAATTATAAACCTTAATCTCAACAATTAGAGGGGTACATTCATGGTTTGCTCAGTTTTATATTTTATTAAAAAAAAGGCAGAAAAACGAAATGATGCTATGAGAAATCACCTACAGTTAATTGCATGATTAAGTATACTTTTGGAGTGTTTTATTTTTTATATATTTTCAGAATGTTTCAATGTGTTCATGTTAATTATTATTTTTAAAAGAAATGTTTCTTATTAATGATTTGACACCCAAAAACAACACTAAATACAAAGGTTTTGTTTTGTATATCAAATGAGAGGCCCGCTTCTACTTTTTCCTGCTTTGGACCGGGTGGGATGTTCCATTCACCAGAATTTCCCATTTTAGGTGAGCAGAGCTGAGCCCATCTTTTCTTACATCAAACTTGGAAATAATGTTAGAATCGAGGCCTAATGAATGCTCTGTGTATATCTGGTGTCACGCGGTGCATATTCACTGATGGGTGCTCCAAATTTATGTTTGATTTCAACCCGTGACAGCTAAAAAAATACGTAAAAACAAAAACTTAAGTGGTTCGATACCAGCAAAGTTTAGCGTATCTATACGTTAGGGGCACATACATGTTCATAGAAAAAATAAAACACCATATTAAACCCCGATTCTTTTAGTGTTTTTAGTTAGTAGATGTTATGTTGTAGGTTAGAGATTTTGTTTCGAAAGTAAGAAAAAAAAATACAAAGATCTAATCGAGAAAAAAAAACGTGTAAGTGTCAAAATAAAATAAAAAATCATGACTTTTAATTTCTTTGAATTACATTATGCAATAATTAATAAAGAAATCAATTAAAATAAATTTAGTCAAAATAATAAATTTTAATATAAGTTTTCTATAAAATATATGAATTTTAAATCGATATAAATTTATCTGTTTAGTAGTTTCCAACGAAATAACCAGCATAAATTTATCATCATCATTAAAAAGGAAGAAAACTCGGATATCTGAATTATTGAGTTCACTGTATTAAGACTAGTTCATTTTATAATTTAATTTAAATCAAACAAAAATAAAATATAAATTGTGAAAATAGCTGTAATAATCAAATAACAAAAATAAGTAGTTAATTTTCTATCAACAAAAAGACGAAAACATAAATTGAAAATCCATCAATACGTTACTGTCATTATCATTGCTATAACAACAAAAATTATTATCAATATTACTGTCAAAACAATTAAAATAATTAATTTTCCCTGAAAAATCACTAACATTTAAGGAAAATCATTAAAAAATCAAAAGAATTTTATTTAAAAAATATTAAAAAATAATTATTAAAATTATCATTATTATTGCGCAAATAACAAAATCATAAAAATCATCTAATCTAAAGAACAAATAAAAAAACACAAACCACAAAAAAAAAAAAACAAATAAAGGAAAAAATAGAGCAATGTTAATTTTAAAATGATAACCGTCATAAATTAAAATTTCAGGAAAATCATTAGAAAATTCAAAAGATTTTTATAAAGAAGAAATTAAAAAAAATCACTAAAATTATTATTATTATTGCGTAAATAATAAAATTAGACAAATCATCTAATCCAAAGAACAAATAAAAATAACAGAAAACACAAAAAAACGAATAAAGAGAAAAAGGGAGATTAATTTTAAAATGATTACTAACATAAATTAAAATTCCAAGATTTAACCGATTAAAAATAAAACCCAAATAAAAAAAGACAAAAACTAAAAACAAAAACTAAAAGCATAAATGCATAAATACTAATAAAAAATAAACATTGTCCAAGATTTGTTTTAAGAAACCAAATGAATTAATATCAAATAAAAATTCAAAGAATAAAGACTTGAATGAAAAATAAAATATATCATTAATTCCAATTAAAGGATAAAATTGAAACAAATAAAAACTTTGGGACCAAAAAAAATAAAGGAATAATAATGATAATTGTTGTGTAATTGAATAACAAAATTCAAAGGAGGACTGAAATGAATTGTCGCATATATGACCAATTTCAATTGGAGGATCAAATTAAAAGAGATCAAAACCTCCGTACCGAAAAAATTGAAGGAATCAAAAAGAAATCAAAAATCAAAAGAATAAGGACTGAAATAAAAACTTACTTAGATAATCAGTTTTAATTGAAGGGTACAATTGAAAACAATCAAACTTTGAATTAAGAAATCAGTAATAAAATCGAAAGCAAAACCTCATGGACTAAAGTAAACTTACTACATACATCAGGGACCTGTCAGAAATTGCGGCGGCTGAGAGAGAGAGAAAAACGGCAACCGACACAAACCCGTCCTCCGCCGCTTACCTAAACATATATGACCGGAACGCGCCGCTCCTGTGGACAAAGGATATTACGGCGCACCTCCCGACACGGCGGAAGTGAATTTTTTACCGCCTTAATGATCCGCACGCGCCTCTTCAATGGAGTGTTGGCGTGAAACAGTGCGGGCACGTATGGACTACGCGCCCGCAGTTCATCTGAAAAAATTAATAAAATAATGGTTAATTACCTACACACCCCTAAACGCACTGGTATTCACGAAAAAACCTGATGGGAAAACATGTCCTAAGCTATTTTGTCTTTTTTGGGGGCTATTTCCGTTGATGCACTGTGCAAAGAAGTTGAAAAAAAAGCAAGAGAGACCCTGCATCCTGTGCACTATTTTGTCGTTTTCAATGGGCATATTCGTTAATGCACTGTTCATAGGCAGGAAAAAAAAAAGAGCACATGCACGCGCGAAGCACTGGAGCAAATATCCAGTCCACAGTGCAATGTGTCTTAGTGCATAGTAAAAATTGACAACAATGAAATGCCCATGCCGATTATATTTTAGGTAATATCCCAGCCCCATATATATATATATATATATATATTAGCGCCCCCCATTTGTAACACGGAAAGCAGCAATTTGCTGCTTTCCGTGAAACGACGTTTCACACTTAAAAATGGGTAGACCCCATAACCAAACCAGCTTTTTTTTACACTTATCAAACACACACTTGCAGGTGCAAACTGTGTTTTCAACAAAACACACACTTGCAGGTGCAAACTGTGTTTTCAACAAAACACAGTTTGCACCTCTTAAACAAACGGGCACTTAACCTGCAGGCACAACAAATTTGGTATTTTCAAAACATTTTATAGTTAAAAAATAAATGAAAAACTAAAACATTTATGCATACATGTAATCAAATAAATTAATAATTATATGTGTTAATAAATGGAATAAAACCATAAATAATATCTAGAAATAAAATTGAAAAAATTGAGAAACAAGTATAAATCAAAATATTTAATCAGGTAAGATGGATTATATACCAGGTTGTATTTGCTTAATTTATTTATTAAATTATTTTATTTAATCAAATAATAATAGAAATGTAAACGTAGATTAAAATAAAAAATAAAAAAAAATATTATTCAAGGCTACATATATTAGAAACATTATTTGAAGATAAAAAAAAAACTAAATTATACATAAAAAATTAGAGCTGAATAAAAAAATCATTAAAATTTAAAACTAGTATTTTCCAATATTTTATATTAAAATATTAATTAATTACTTTATATAACAAAAATAAAAACCTTGAAAATGACCACCAGCAATATAAATAGTCATAGTCTCGATTTTATCATCTAAAAAGTTTCCTGAATTTTTACTTGAGTTTCAAAAGTGTTAAATTAAATAATCTTTCTATCCATATGTGACTAGGAATTCTATCCAAATTTAGTGTATATATATATCACTCAGTCGTGCATTAAATAATCTGGGTCGTTAACCTTCACAAAGAATCTTGCTGAGATGAGTTAAGAACAAGGTGGATAAAAACACAGAATTAATTTCTCACGTTTATCATTCGAAATTATATCATTATTCTAAAATATTTTTAATATAATAATACGAGGAATAAATTTTAACAAATAAAAAAAATTAAAAAACAATGACGGTGTCATCGATAGTATTACCAATAATAATTAGAGTATTAATTATGTATAATAATATTTATAATGACAACTATAAATATTAGATTAGCAGTTTTTCTCTCGTAGTAAAACTGTTGAGATATTAATTTATATATTTAAAAAAGAAATTATTAAAAAGAAAACCTTCGTTTTTGTATCCTTACCTAATCCAATTTAAATTAATTGATATCCAACGCAGCATCATTGTCCTCTTCCATAAATTTACCCAAAAACAATGGCACCAGCTATCTACAGACCACAGAAAACAGGGTGGCATGGCAGAGAACGTCTCTTTGTGACTCTTTCTCTGCTACGTTGCCACTCCATCGAGCTTCATTTTCTTTTTCATCTCTCGCGTCTCAATTCCTTCACTCATTGCTCTTTCTCTCTCTATGTTCAAGAGAATCACTTCCTCTTAGCTTCAAGACCTGTACATAATACTACCAGGTAATTAGTGCTGTCAGAAATTTTACCGAAGAAAGCTCAGCTCTCCGCCGAATATAAGAAATGTTTTCCTTTCTGAGAACACATTTATAATTTCATCTTAGGTTCAAATTAGTGCTGTCAGAAATTTTACTGAAGAAAGCTCAGCTCTCCGCCGAATATAATAAATGCTTTGACGGGGGGAGATGTTCCAGTTTAGGCTGGCTTCAAACTCAGAGTAGAGCTAAGCCTTGTTTTTGAGACAGGGAAAGGCTTCCTTCATCAGGAAAGATTCGATTTCCTCACATCAAATGCATGCATGCACCCTCAATATTAAAATTTACACCGTCCCAGCTCCCAGCCTCGTCATTATCATCTCCTACACTAGGAAGTAGGAACTTCATCCACCTTTTAATAGATGAAATTTATTTTTAAAAACGAAAAAATATATTTTTTAATTGAATAAAAAAAAGTATTATAATTAACAACAAACACAAATGAAAAAAATATCCCATCTTGCAAGATGAAATATCTTAATCTATAATTGTTTCTTGATTTTTTTGGTTTTATTTTTAGTGATATTAATGGTTTTTCTATTATTGATTTATTCATAAACATAATTCTTGATTTATACGAATGTCGGGAGGACATTTCCGGCCACCATATCAGCCTTCACGCGCCACCTGAAAGGGGCGTGAGGTGGAATACTGTCGGTCGCGTGGACCGCACGTGCCGACAGTATTTCAAAAAATAAATAAATAATAATGGTCAATTACCGGTATACCCCTATGCTAAATTAATCAATTTTGTCTTATTAGGGGCTATATCCGTATTTAGCCATTTTAAAAATATTAAAAAAAAGGGTTGCGGCGGAACGGACCGGTTCGTACGCGTGCAATTACAACCGTGACCCTCTGCCGGAATTGTTTTTTGTCTTATTATCGGGGGTAAAACCGTTAAAACACCGTTAATATCAGGAAAAAAAAAAGGGTGGACAAACTCGCGTGACGAACGGACGAAAAATATCCAGTCCACAGTGCAATGTGTCTTGTGCTGCATGGAAAGTGTGAGCTCTTTTAGATTATTGTATAATTAGCATTAATTATGTAAATTACCCTATTTTATTTATTTACAGGACCTGAATCTTTTTACCGAGAATGTATACCCCATTATATTATTTTTATACTTTGAACTCTAAAATAAATTAATTAACACAACATGCAAGATTTCCATATATATATATATCCTAAATGGATAATCAGAACCACATGCATGTCCACTTCTCCCTTACTATGTCTAGTTCCGAAAATGGCTGCAATCACAGTTCATACATCACATGCAAGATAAAGACAGTCGTGGATGTGGGGGCAAGGAGGGTCGGCAGCACATGATACTGAAAGCTGTACGTATGAATCTTTTACCAAAATTTCCAATTTTAGGTTGGCTTCAAACACACACAGAGCAGAGCTCAGCCCATCTTTTTTTACATCAAATTTGAAAATAATTAGGCCTAATGAATGCTCTGTACGTGTATATTTGGTGCATATTCACTGACGGGTGCTCTTTTCCTTTGTATAGAAGCCCCCTTGACATTGACCCAAAACCTGCTGTGCCTGTCCGCACTCCAAGTCACCTGTCTCCGTCTCAAGACCTCCCTCCCTTGCCTATATACATGTAAATTTCCTCCACACCCTATGGCAGTCCAACAGCAATTAATACTCCGAAGGAGTGGTGGGAACGAGTGGAGTGGGGCGATTCCAACAGCAAGAATGGCCTTCAATCCCTCTGTGTGTTTCAGGAGGCTTTGTATTATTAATGGGAGAAGAAGGCAGGCATCTGAACCATATGCATGGTATGGCGTTTGTTTTTTAATGTTTGAATATTTATGGATTTGTTTGTAATCCTCAAGGTAATTCATTGGCGTAGTATATATATTTAATGTGTAAAGAAATACATTAATAAATACAGACCATATTGACAGATTGATATCATGCCTGTATATGGCCCTTCCATTTTTCCTGGTATGTACTGTGCTTTTCATTACTGAGATTTTGAGTATTTTGCATCTTTTCCTTACCTCACAACTTGTCCCTAATAATTTATGAACAGAGGGGTTAATCAAGCAGCAGGTTCCTCAATTATTTGAACAAACACATTATACCTGTTTTTGACAAGGTAGTGCACTGCCTTCTCTTTTGTTACTATCTTCAAATATCCTATTCTTGTTTACCCTTTTTTTTTGTTTGTGCTTGCATATGCCTTTTGACAAGAACCTGTGAATTCTAATGATTTCCTCTTTGCTAGTTGCCCGAGGAGCGGAAGCTTGATTTGCTCAAAGCACTTGCAGAAATATCGCCTTTTACATTGCCACAGGATTCACGCCAGGTTCTTCCCTCTGTTGTTCAGCTTTTGAAGGTAACCTTTTCTTTTTCATTATTAATTTAGTCCTTTGTTTTGAATGTTTTCAAAAAAAGTTTATTATATGAAATGCACTTCTAATGTCATAGTAATGCTTGTGTGTTTGTTCTCATAGATTTTCAGTCTTATGTCCATGAGAAGAATTCTTATCGTATCACATTGTTAAAGCCTCTCTAAAAAATCTGCATATACCAACCGCCTATTTATTGATGTAGACTGTGGTCTCATAGTTATGCCTTCTCTTTTTTGCCACTCAGAAATACATGCCACGGAGGAAGAGCGGAGGTTTTGAACCAAACAAGCATTGTCATATTTCTGTAGCTCTAATATGGGTCTTCCATCGACATTGTTTTTGGTGTCTGGGGTGCAGGTTGAGTAATGTAGAAGATCTAACCAGGGCTACCATGAGAAAGTTAACTCAGGGAATGACTGAACACAACAAAGCAATGGCAGCTGCCAAGTCTGATGATGCAAAGGATAGCATAGTAAGTTAATTTCTCAGGAGAGGGGCATCTTGTGGTCTTCTGTAGAGCTTTTCATAGCAGTATCTTACAAACATATTTCTTGTTTAATGTGCAGAAAACACAAAAACAGAACACTACAACTGGGTTGCGTACATGCAATAACATTTTGGCAATGGCAAAGGTTTATAAAGAATGAAATTTTGACAGTTAATTCCATGCCTATGTATTTGTAAAACATCAATAACTTGTTCTACAATTTTCAGCCATTGCACGCAAAGACACCTTTGTTTATTGGAGATAAGAGTATAAACCTCCCTTGGAAAGAAGTAGCAAAACCTTCTGTGCCTTCCACTACCGTCTCGGCTGGGTATGAGAGATGTCTAATCCTTGTCCTTGAGTATATATATTATGTGTGTAACTATATGTATATATATTTAATTCAAAACATGTGGTTAGAAGAATCTACAGAGTGACAGGATAATGTCTATCGTGATTGAGGAAACTATTGGAAATGATATTACCCCATAAAATTAAGATAAAGTGAAAGCCACTCCCAGTAAATGCCTAGATAGAAATGCCAGTGGATGCTATATTAGTTGAATGAACCTTTTTTCTTTACAGTTTCTCTTTGAAAAGCAGTTCTTAAGCAGGATTCTGCTTATATTTATTTGCTTCGCTTATTTGCTTATGGAACCTGGCGTGATTACAAAGGTTAAAGAAACAAACTTTACCCCTTTTTTTGGCTGTCGATTTTGGTTAGTGGGTTGGCTGTATCTATCTCCTAGAAGCCCATGCTCTTGATTGTTTTCTTTTCTTATTTTGATTGAGCGTTTGTTTTTTAATGTTTGAATATTTATGGATTTGTTTGTAATCCTCAAGGTAATTCTGCTCTGCTTCCAAAGTTGTTACCTCATCAAATCCTCAAGCTCAAACAACTCACTGTGCTTACTCTTTCCGAGACCAATAAGGTACTGCATTTTAAATACTATTTTTTTTTTTCTCGTCAGAAATTTCTGGAATTCATGCGCTCGATTGAAATTATAGCTGCAACTGGAATGAACTCGTGTGTGTGTGTGTATATATATATATATATATATAGAGAGAGAGAGAGAGAGAGAGAGAGATTACCTGGCCAAACACTCTTTGTATCATAAGTTAGGGCCACATACATGTTCATAGAAAAAAGTTGAAGTGTCAAAATAAAATAAAATCATTTCAATTTATAGTAAAAATATGAAGAGCAGAATGGTAAAAAATGCACGATGGTTTCATTGACTTTTAATTTCTTTGAATTACATTATGCAACAATTAATAAAGAAATCAATTAAAATAAATTTATAGCAAAAAAACAAAAAGTGAAAAATAAAAATCTCTCACTTTATTTTTATTTTGCCCTGTAAGCACCAGCTTGTTTGTTAAAACATCTTATGGAGAGATGTTATTTTAAAAAAAGCTATATTGATGAAATAATATTTTAATGATATAAATATTTTTTTTATAATGTATATACTCTAATAGAAAAAATCATTTAAAAAGCTAATTATATCGGAGTTGAAGAATTAAATATTTTTATTGAAGAAGTTTAGCGTCAATGTTTTTCTACATGGTTGCATTTAATTTGTTTGACGTACGCGGGCGCGTGTACGCGAGATTGACAGCATACACGAAGTCGTAGTTTCATCTTAGGTTCAAACTTCAAACGACCGATATGCCCGCGTGATGTGCTAGAGTTTTTTTATTTATGTAAAAAATTGATTGTTTTTATATGTATTGTATTTTATTATTGTAATATTTAATTAGTAAAATTATAATTGATAAAATCTGTATAATCGAAATGGAAAGTGGTTCGTATATTTTGTAATTGCAGATAACGTAGGTAATTTTGTTTTATGAGTTGCATTTTTTCCTAAGTAATATTAGATCTGACACATTATAAATAAAAATATTGTAATTTGTTTTTTCAGAAATAAACTTCTATTTTTTGCGTGCTATAATTAGTTATTGTAATGTTCAGTTATTGAAATTGCAATAGATCAAATATGTTAGAAATGAGTTTTTTGCGTGGTTTAATTAGTATGCTTGCCCGCGCATTGCGTTAGGGTTTTTTCTATGTAGAAAACTAATTGATTTTTTAAATGCTATAATTAGTTGTTTAAATATTTAATTAGTAACACTATAACAGATAAAATATGTAAGAAATAAATTTTTTCCCCGCCTAAAAGGAATAGTGTAATCGAAATGGGAAGTGGTTCGTATATTTTTTTAATTGTAGATAACCTAGGTAATTTTGTTATTTTTATTTTTATGAGTTGCTTTTGTTCCTCAGTAATATTAAATCTGACGCATTATAAATAAAAATATTGTAATTTGTTTTTAAAATAAACATAATTTTTTTGCGTGCAATAATTATTTTTTTGCCGTCTAAAAAGAACAGTTTAATCGAAACGGGAAGTGACTTGCATATTTTTTAATTGTAGATAACCTAGGTAAATTTGTCGTATTTTTTTTATGAGTTGTCTTTTCCCCCCAGTAATATTAGATCCAACAAATTGTAAATAAAAATATTGTAATTTGTTTTTAGAAAAAAAATGTTTTTTTTTGCGTGCTATAATGACTTATTTGCCGTCTAAAAAGAACAGTGTAATTGAAACGGAAGTGACTCGCATATTTTTTAAATCTAGGTAAATTTGTCAATTTTATTTTTTTGAGTTATATTTTTTGCCTAGTAATATTACATCTGAAATATTAAAAACCAAAATATTGAATTTTTTTTAAGAAATAAATTTTAAAAAAAGAGGACAAAATTAAAATTTGAAGCCATTTTTTTTATTTTATCCGATTTATTCATTATATTATTATATCAAATGTATTTAAGAATACTGATATTAATATTTTTTCTTAAAAAATCCTAGGTCATGTTTTCTTTTCTCCTAGGCGATAATATTCAATAAATATTAGAATATATAATTAGTTTAACATATTTTAATTTGACACAAATATACAAATATATAATTAATTTGACATACTTTAAATAATATATTTAATTTCTAGAATAAAACTGAAGCAAATCAAAACATTGAAAATAAATAATTTTAAACAAAACCTGGAATTAAAAGATTTGGGACCGAAATGAAATTTAAATCTATAATTAACTTGCATAGAAGGATAAAATTGAAAGAAATCAAACTTTGATATCGAAAATATTAAGGATTTATAATAAATTTGCATGGAATGATGCAATTGAAACCAATCAAAACTTTGATACCAAAAATATTTAGAATTCCAGACCAATCTGCAAAATTAAAAGCATGGGGACCGAAATGAAACTTCAATATATCATCAATTTCAATTGAAGGACGAAATTGAAACAAAACAAAACCTATATAATAGCAATAAGGGCCCGAAAAAACAATTACAACGTTTAGGGACTAAAATAAAATTTGACAAAAAACAGTTTAGCTGATGTCATATGGCGCAGGAAGGAGAGAGAAATTGGAGGGGGGGGGGATTCAAACGACCATTGACACGTCTCCGGACACCATAGTGTGACACGCGCCTCACCAAGTGGAAGATAACATGCCTAAAAATCATTCTAGACGCCGATCGGTCATTTTCCAACGCCGGAGTACGCCGCACGTGCCGCCCGAAACACGCGTGAGCGCTGAAACGAACGGAGCGTTCGGCGACGCGCCAACAGTTGTCAGACGAAAAAAAATAAAAAATTGGCTAATTACCGAAACGCCCCTCACCCCCAGGCGTGTGTTTTGTCCTTTTCGAGGGACATAATCGTTAATGCACTGTTCAATGAAATATTAAAAAATTAAAAAATTGGTCAAACGAATCGGGTCGGACCGGACCGGAAATTGGCAATTACCGCAAAGCCCCTGAAACCGGCGGCGTTTTTTGTCTTTTTCGAGGGTTTTTTTTGTCAAATCACTATTCAAATAGCAAAAAAAAAAAGGTGGACGTGCACCCGCGAAGCACCGAGCCAAATGGCCAAGGAACATTGACTATGAGTCACGGTGCACAGTAATTCAACAATAAAAGACCGATGTCTTTTAGGTTCTTTGTTAATTAGTCCTGTCAGAAATTTTACTATAATAAATGTTTTCCTTTCTGAGAACACTTTTGATCAGCATAATAATGAAATATATGGTTTTGACAGGATGGTGATTTCTTTCCATTATAGCACCCCCTGCGCCAGGTTTGAAACACATTACAGCTGGCATGTTCCTATAGCTTGTAGTTAATTTACTGTTTCTTAATAAATGACAGCTGACATGCTTTTGTTTTGCATATCAAACGAGAGTTGTGTTCCTCCTTTTTCCTGCTTTGACGGGGGGAGATGTTCCATTTTAGGTTGGCTTCAAACTTAGAGTAGAGCTAAGCCTTTTTTTTTAGACAAGGAAAGGCTTCCTTCATCAGGAAACTTGGTTGGCTATATTGTATTATTTTGTCGGAAAGAATGGTTTTTTTCTCGTGTGTTTGGTTGATAGATGGCATTTCAGATTCGGGTGTGTTTGGTTTGAGAGAGAGGGATTCTGGTTTAGGGTTTTTGGTTTCTTGGAGAGATGAATGATACAACGGGGAATCCAGCAAGGACATGTTTGGCGATGACAGAGAAAAAGGCTCATAGGCCTGGTGGTTGTGTTGGTATTTTCATAGGACATTGTATTATTTGTTTTTTTTTATTATCTCTGTCTGCAGCAACGCCTGCATTAATTAGCAAGTATTTGCTTAGAATTAGCTGGGTTTCTCCTCGTGTGGAGGTGGCGCAGAAGGTTTCGAAGTAGGTGTCACCTTGCTCTGCAAGAATCTTATCCACAGTATCCTTTTCTTGAGCAGTCCTTCCACTCTTGTTCATCTTCTTCAAAGTCTCTGCCACCGCTTCATTCTTAGTAGCTTCAGCAAAATTAGGTTCTTCTGGTTCCACCATCTCTGTCTCTCATCCTCCCTACCAAAAAGCAGATTACAACTAGCTTTCTCATTGCCTAAGTACTTGTTCTGGTTTTTTATTTGCTTCCCTTTCAATCTCTTTGGCGTGATAAATAACATATTTTTCATGTGTTCTTTCATGACAGATTTGAAATAAGGAGTTGTTTACTCGCTTTAAAGTACAAAATTCAGAGGCACGAGAGGATCAAGATGACTTCTCACTATAGGTTAGATCATTTTTCGTTAATCTCATGTCCATATTGTAGGGTCATGGTGTAGAACTCATACATATTCATATGTTAATAAGTTATTATTATTAATTATCTATGGAAACTTCCAAACCATGGGCAGACACACTTCTCCACTATTGAAATATCTAGAATAAATCAGCACTGGTTGCGATTAAGAGATAGAAAGAGGTGGATCGAGTTAATCAATTAATATACCTACAGAATGTTAACAATCTAGATGCAGACAGGTTACAGAATATTAACAATCACCACTATTGGTATTCTTTTCTTGTTATTTGACAAACCCAATTTAGAAGTAACTGGTACCAATATAAATTTTCTGTTAGTAATGTAATGTATTTTTTGTCAGTAATTGTTTTTTCGATAACCACACCAACAAAAATAATTTGTCGGTAAAACTATAACTATCATTGGTAAAAAAAAATTTCTATTGGTGACTCCATCAGAGTTGCACCAAATATTGATGCATTACACATGCATGGTTAATATGGGGTTGTGGAGGAAAATGTGAATTCTGATCACACAGTTGCTGTTAGGACTTCAATTATCATCAACGGTTTATCATCTTCATCTTCCTATTAGAGATGTGATATACAGAACTATGCTACATGGATTGAGAAACATTCTCCATTTACTTTACTGTTCCTACTATAGCTTGATAAATTCATTTCGACAATCAATTGACTGCTTCATTATTGATGATGTGAGTAACTTCTGCTGGTAATAGTTATTAATGACAGGAGGAACTTTTGCAATGCATGCTCTAATATCTCGCTATATGGACATAATCTTGATGCCAAGTCATCAAGTTGGAGATAGAGAGCAGCACAAGGCAAGTGAGAAGAGGTATTCAATAATGAAATACTTGCTGCTCTTCTTGGTGTTTCCATGGTGATTGGGGATGGTATTCTCACACCATGCATTTCAGGTAAAACAATTATTTCTATATGTGATTGGAATAACAATTCTAATATTTAGGAATTTCTATATAGTGATTTCTATTGTAACGAGCATTACGTTTGCTTCCGATTCCCACATCATGTGGATATCAGTAGTTATATTAGTTGTTTTATTCCAAATACAAAAATTTGGAACTGGAAAACTCGGCAACATCTTTGCCCTGATTCTTCTAGCCTAGTTCTTCTCAATAGCTTCTATTAGGGTTTTTAATTTGGAAGAAATACAATCAAGGAGTGCTACAAGCTTTCAACCCATATTACATATGGGTCTACTTCAGCAAAAACCCTATGAATGCTTGGAAATCTCTTGCTGGCATCGTGTTGTGTTTGACGGGTATGCATTTTGTATAATATTTATATGTTTAGTACCATTTGCATCCTTAAATTTGATTATTGATTCCTACTTTTCTTTTATATATAGGAATCAATGATTGAAATTAATAACCATCAATCAAGTATAGTTTATAATATTGAAAATTCAGTTAGACCTGACCAACTCTAATCGACCTTAGCCATGTTGTTTGTTAATCAAGAATTGAATTAAACATAGTCAACTTCAACCTTTAAGAGTTTCATTATTTGAAGCTGCTTATCACTGTTCTAGCATAGTTTGTCATCAAAACTAATCAACTTTCGTTTATCTTTTTATATGGACATTGTAATCATGTATTTTTTTAATGTAACCTTTTCTATTGCTCAAAACCAAGTTCAAAAGCTTTATTCGCTGAACTCGGGCATTTTAATGTTCACTCTATTCGACTCAGTACTTGAGTTGTAGTGTTGTCATCGCTAGTGCTTGCCTATCTTGGCCAAAGCTCCTACCTGCGAAAACACATCAAAGATGTTCGTGATGTTTTCTCTCTTAATTCCTAGTAAGTACTATCTCGTCTTTGGTCTTATTTTTGCTATTGAGATTAATTATAGAGATAGGGGCCTACTTATGTCTCCCGTGTAGAATCTCTATTTTGGCCATAATTTATATTGTTGGTATTGGCTTCCATCATTGCAAGCCAGTCTTTGATATCAGCAACATTCTCTATAGTGCAACAGTGTGCAATGATTGGTTACTTCCCTAGAGTCAAGGTGGTGAACACTTCGTCGTCACATCAAGGACAAATTTATATGCCGGAGCTCAACACGTTTTTGATGGTTGCTTGTGTTTTCATAACTCTATATTTTAAAACCACTGCAGGCATCAACGTTGCATATGGTAACCGTTTTCATAATCTAAAGCACACAATATAATTCATAATAATTAGTTAACTTTAGTATTTAATAAGTATTTTCATATAGGAGTGGCTGTCTCGTTTGTCTTCTTAATCACCTAAGTGATGTTCATGGTTGTGATGGTCGTGGTGAGGAAGACACATATAATATGGGTAGTTTTTTATGGCACCTCCATGGTAATTATTGAACTCCTATTTCTCACATCAGTGTTGTCGAAGATTTTGGTTAGAGCTTATTTGCCAGTAAATTTAGCATCGTCTATGTTGTTTATTATGATAGGATGGACCTACGGCAGGAGGAAGAGGTTGATGCATGAGCAGAACAATGTAGGAGACCTCGAAATATTAAACAATTCGAGGATAGCTAGGTTGCCAACTATTAGGATCTTTTATGGTGATGATCAAGTGATCCCTCTAATATTTAGGCACTATGCATCCAGTTTAATGGTCATACCTTCCATCCTTATCTTCATTTCTCACAAACCCCTCCCTGTGAGGTATGTTCCTCTTGAAAAGCAGTTATCTTTTCGAAGAATCTACTTAGATCAACCAGTCTTTCTCTATGATGTCAATATTGGTTATCTAGAAACTAGAATGGAAGAAAATTGTTTCGAGGAGATAGCAATCAATAGGTTAATCGAGTTTCTGCAACAACATAGTGAAGGTGAAGAAGAGATAGCTTGTCTTTACAAAGCAATGGTGGACGGTGACATTACACACCAAACAGGAGAGGTAGAGATGATTGCATCACAAGGATCCAAGTTAAAAAACATCATTTTAGTCAGTTATAATTGGCAGAATAGATGTGTCAGACAACAGAGACAAATTTATCAAATCCCTCAAGCGACGTCACTTGAGCATGCGAGTGACATGTGAAGTTTGATGAGCTCTATAGGTATAATATTCCTTATTTGTCTATTAATTTGTTCACTCGAAGAAATAGGTCTTATCTCTATATCAGGTCTTCCTAATATTATAACTAGTTAAACAAAACAAATCAAACTTCACATGTCACTCGCATGCTCAAGTCTCTTGAGGGATTTGATAAATTTGTCTCTGTTGTCTAAAACATCTATTCACCCAATTATAACTGACTAAAATGATGTTTTTTAACTTGGATCCTTGTGATGCAATCATCTCTACCTCTCCTGTTTGGTGTGTAATGTCACTGTCCACCATTGCTTTTTAAAGACAAGCTACCTCTTCTTTACCTTCACTATGTTGTTGTAGAAACTCGATTAACCTATTGATTACTATCTCCTCGAAACAATTTTCTTCCATTCTAGTTTCTAGATATCCAATATTGACATCATAGAGAAAGACTGGTTGATCTAAGTAGATTCTTCGAAAAGATAACTGCTTTTCAAGAGGAACATACCTCACAGGGAGGGGTTTGTGAGAAATGAAGATAAGGATGGAAGGTATGACCATTAAACTGGATGCATAGTGCCTAAATATTAGAGGGATCACTTGATCATCACCATACAAGATCCTAATAGTTGGCAACCTAGCTATCCTCGAATTGTTTATATTTCGAGGTCTCCTACATTGTTCTGCTCATGCATCAACCTCTTCCTCCTGCCGTAGGTCCATCCTATCATAATAAACAACATAGACGATGCTAAATTTATTGGCAAATAAGCTCTAACCAAAATCTTCGACAACACTGATGTGAGAAATAGGAGTTCAATAATTACCATGGTGGTGCCATAAAAAACTACCCATATTATATGTGTCTTCCTCACCACGACCATCACAACCATGAACATCACTTAGGTGATTAAGAAGACAAACGAGACAGCCACTCCTATATGAAAATACTTATTAAATACAAAAGTTAACTAATTATTATGAATTATATTGTGTGCTTTAGATTATGAAAACGGTTACCATATGCAACGTTGATGCCTGCAGTGGTTTTAAAATATAGAGTTATGAAAACACAAGCAACCATCAAAAACATGTTGAGCTCCGGCATATAAATTTGTCCTTGATGTGACGACGAAGTGTGCACCACCTTGACTCTAGGGAAGTAACCAATCATTACACACTGTTGCACTATAGAGAATGTTGCTGATATCAAAGACTGGCTTGCAATGATGGAAGCCAATACCGACAATATAAATTATGGCCAAAATAGAGATTCTACACGGGAGACATAAGTAGGCCCCTATCTCTATAATTAATCTCAATAGCAAAAATAAGACCAAAGACGAGATAGTACTTACTAGGAATTAAGAGAGAAAACATCACGAACATCTTTGATGTGTTTTCGCAGGTAGGAGCTTTGGCCAAGATAGGTAAGCACTAGCGATGACAACAGTACAACTCAAGTACTGAGTCGAATAGAGTGAACATTAAAATGCCCGAGATCAGCGAATAAAGCTTTTGAACTTGGTTTTGAGCAATAGAAAAGGTTACATTGAAAAAAATACATGATTACAATGTCCATATAAAAAGATAAACGAAAGTTGATTAGTTTTGATGACAAACTATGCTAGAACAGTGATAAGCAGCTTCAAATAATGAAACTCTTAAAGGTTGAAGTTGACTATGTTTAATTCAATTCTTGATTAACAAACAACATGGCTAAGGTCGATTAGAGTTGGTCAGGTCTAACTGAATTTTCAATATTATAAACTATACTTGATTGATGTTTATTAATTTCAATCATTGATTCCTATATATAAAAGAAAAGAAGGAATCAATAATCAAATTTAAGGATGCAAATGGTACTAAACATATAAATATTATACAAAATACATACTCGTCAAACACAACACGATGCCAGCAAGAGATTTCCAAGCATTCATAGGGTTTTTGCTGAAGTAGACCCATATATAATATGGGTTGAAAGCTTGTAGCACTCCTTAATTGTATTTCTTCCAAATTAAAAACCCTAATGGAAGGTATTGAGAAGAACTAGGCTAGAAGAATCAGGGCAAAGATGTTGCCGAGTTTTCCAGTTCCAAATTTTTGTATTTGGAATAAAACAACTAATATCACTACTGATATCCACATGATGTGGGAATCGGAAGCAAACGTAATGCTCGTTACAACAGAAATCACTATATAGAAATTCCTAAACATTAGAAATGTTATTCCAATCACATATAGAAATAATTGTTTTACCTGAAATGCATGGTGTGAGAATACCATCCCCAATCACCATGGAAACACCAAGAAGAGCAGCAAGTATTTCATTATTGAATACCTCTTCTCACTTGCCTTGTGTTGCTCTCTATCTTCAACTTGATGACTTGGCATCAAGATTATGTCCATATAGCGAGATATTAGAGCATGCATTGCAAAAGTTCCTCCTGCCATTAATAATTATTACCAGCAAAAGTTACTCACATCATCAATAATGCAGCAGTCAATAATGCTCTCATCTCACTGGGTTGATGAGGAAATGAGGAGGTGTTTTTGGGTTCCGAAAATGGCTGCAATCACAGTTCATACATCACATGCTTGATACTGTTTTTGGGTTCATAAAGATAGTCGTGGATGTGGGGGCAAGGAGGGTCGGCAACACTTGATCATACTGAAAGCTGTATGAATCTTTTACCAAAATTTCTAATTTTAGGTTGGCTTCAAACACACACAGAGCAGAGCTAAGCCCATCTTTTTTTACATCAAATTTGAAAATAATGTTAGAATTGAGGCCTAATGAATGCTCTGTCATATTCACTGATGGGTGCTCCTTCATACCGTTCGACCACATTTATGTTTGATTTCAACCCGTGACAGCTAAAATACTTCAAAAAAAAATCAAGTGGTTCGATACCAGCAAAGTTTAAATGATTGTTTTATATATGTAATGAATCCCTCAAAAACTTTCTATCCCTTCTTTCCTTGTTACCCTTTTCTTTGCAACGTGATCTTCCACTTTTTCAAAAATAAAATTTAATTTAATTTACCTCTTGTTAATTCATTTCTCACTCAGCTTAATCATATATAAAACCTGCTACCATGATCACGTATGTCCAAATCTGCTACATGGCTAATGGTGTATTGTTTCACTTCTAGTCCATATATGGTTTCAGTGAGTTTTGTTCTAAAAAGACATCTCTTGAAAAGAGAAACGGTGCTGAAGCTTATAATAATCTTCCAAACCCCTTGACTCGTAACTAAGGTGGGATATTGTGTCTGCCTACTCATATAAGTTTTCTGATCATGATGCGCTGTCGTTCTTGTTACTGTTTTGTGGCTGCGATCCTGGTTCTGTAGTGTCTGCTGTTTTGCACCGTCGCTCCTTTAATTTTGTTTCTTTTTCTTGTGTCTTGGCCTTCGCATCTTAGCTTTATATATGTGTCCTCTCCAAGTTTGTGCTTTGCCTCCTGGTCTTTTAATCAATCATTGGCTTATACTTGCAGGAAAAGAGAATTACTATATATCCCAAACTCGTTTCTCTTCTTTTTGTCCCCCCCCCCTCCTTTATTTGCTAATCTATAATACAGAAAACGCAGGAAAGCAATGAGGCGCAGTTGAAAAATCTTGAAAATGAATGTAGCCGCTACAAAGCACAGGTAGATTTTTATGAAAAGTACTCAATGATGAAACCTTTTTTGGATGATGCATGTAAGTTCAGCAAACTTGTTCTGGAGCCTGGAGAAAGTAGTGGGCACGCCAGAGACGCTGCTGAAAAACAAACTGATCTTGTGAATTGTGCGTGCTGGGAACTACTAAAAACGTACGGTACTTCCTTTTCTACGGTTATCATTGCACTTCTTCCTTCCAACTCCTCTTGCTCTTTACCTTTAGCTTCTACATGTTCCTGATACTTTCAACTTGTTCTTCATCGTCGTACTTGTTTTTTCAGGTATGTATGTTTTACTTTGGTCTCAGTTGAGGATTGACATTAATCATAGAAATCTATTTTCAATTTTAGAATAACATTGTTTTATAAGAATCAGCTTAACTCGTGATGATGAGCTGCCTCGTTGGTCTTGTAACTATGAAGTGAAGTGTTCATTTTTCTTTTGCAGCCGCAATAATGGTTCGAGATGTCCAAGCAAAAAGATGCAAGGAACTGTGGAGCACTAGAATATATATGTTATCCTGATACGTGTCGTCCAATGTGCCGGAGACCCGGCCGTCCTGGATTAGTTGCTAAGTGTAACTTTACAAGATGCCTCTGTCAGTGGGACTGTTAACTTAATTCGAAGGCTCCATTAAACCCAATTTCCAGCTCTTGAACTGACAAAGTGTGATGCAAGATTACAGCGAGGAAGAACAATATGAACAAAGTATGTGCGTGCGTGATTCCTTAAATCCATTAATCTCCCTTCTCTTCTCCATTCAACTGTTGTTTCTCTAATTTTCGACTCCAACTATATGCCCGGCAGAAAGAAAATTGTTATTCTTCATCTCTGTCAGATTTCATACAGTCAGGAAATTGGATGTTACTGGTAAACAGATCTGAAAATTGCCCTCATATCAGACAGTATCGCAGTAGTATATTATCTCAAATTCTGTAGATCTTAGGATAATAATCATATGAATCTGCTCTTCAATCAATCTGAAAATTGCCTGAAAGAAAGAGAAGAGCTCGCGACGTGTAACTCAAAATTGGAAAACGAATCCCACAATTTTGTTAATTAAGGATTAGTGTTTTTCTCTCTATATTTTTCTTGGAAGACAAGAGATGTAAACTTTTTCGAGTGGCGATACATGCAACTATTTAAGCTATACATTTTTTCAATCTTTTTGTTTGCTAAATCAAAGTATTCATTCTTGCTTCTCATGGCTGCGCGTAGTCCATTATGGCTGGGAGGGGACGTGTGCTCGTGTCTTTTCTGCTTTTCTCAAAGGGCTCAAGGGCTATGTCTCTATTGGCTATGTCTCTATTGGGTATGTCTCTATTTAAACTACTTTTTTTTTTTATTATTAATATGTCTCTGTATACATCAACTAATCATAATAAATTTTGAAATTAATAATTATATAAATCTTCAATAATCATAATAATATCAATTTACTAAAGTTCTTAATCCCTGTAGGCTTAAGAAAATGGCCCGCAGAGATGATGGTCCACTAAATGGCTTCCTTTCTCCTGTAGCATTGGGAGAGTTGCTGCAGATTGGGTGAGATTGGACGTTTGGTCCCTCATTTTGCTCCCAAGGGGTGGGTTAGTTTCTGCCAACTCTGCTTTGGTTTGGTTTGCTATTTTTTAGCCTCTTAGATAATTATTTGTTTGGTTATGCTGTCATTTGGGTTCTTGTTTAAGCAGTACAGTATTTGTAAGAATCTATAATATGTATCTCTGATAATTCTCTTTAAGGATTGAGATTTTGAAATTGGAAATATGCAAAAGTTGGTGCAAAGACATCTCATATGTATAACTTGTTCAGAGAGCAATCAAACATATTACTTGATACTATTTGATATTAGTCAATTAATCTTAAGATTTAACACAATGCTTAAGTTTTAGGCCAGTTCTGTTTCACCCCGCTTTCTCTCCTGTCTTAATTTTCACTCTTTCCATTTCCATTTTACTTTTTTGTTCTCTCCGTTGCTGTTTTGGGGAAACTTGGTTAGCTATATTGTATTATTTTGTTGGAAAGAATGTTTTTTTTCTCGTGGGTTTGGCTGATAGATGGCATTTGAGATTCGGGTGTGTTTGGTTTGAGAGAGAGGGATTCTAGTTTAGGGTTTTTGGTTTCTTGGGGAGATGAATGAAATAATGGGGAATCCAGCAGGGACATGTTTGGCGATGACAGAGAAAAAGGCTCATAGGCCTGGTGGTTGTGTTGGTATTTTCATAGGACAGTGTATTATTTATTTGTTTTTATCTCTGTGTGCACCAATGTTATATTACCCAGGGGCTCCTGGCGTGAGTGGTGAGGGCGCTCTCGTCCCTTAAAAGAGGTCAGGGGTTCAAACCCTCCTCTTGTATGGAGCCGGCCATATAGGGAGCACTTTCACCCCTTTGGGGCCCACCCGGTGCGAACGTGGATTAGTCTGGGCCAGCGCCTAGGACACCGCGTGGTTTATACAAAAAAAAAATTAGCAAGTATTTGCTTCAAATTAGCTGGGTTTCTCCTCGTGTGGAAGTGGCGCAGAAGGTTTCGAAGTAGATGTCCTCTCACCTTGCTCTGCAAGAATCTTATCCAAAACATCATTTTCTTCTTCAAAGTCTCTGCCACCGCTCTTAATAGCTTTAGCAAAATTAGGTTCTTCTGGTTCTACCATCTATGCAACTTCTCTCTCCTCCTCTTTACCAAAAGCAAATTACAACTAGCTTTCTTCTTGACTAGTACTTGCTCTGGATTCTTATTTGTTTCGCGATCAATCTCTTTGGCATTGCTAATAACATTCTTCATGTGTTCTTTCATGACAGGCTTGATAGACTCACCCTGAACATGAGGCACGATAGGATCAAGATGACTTCTCATCGGGTTATATCATTTTTCATTTATTTCTCAACTTACCGATAATTAATAATCTCATGTCCATATTTTACGATCATGGTGTAGAATTCCTGCATATTCATATGTTATTATGATTAATTATCTATGGAAACTTCCAAACCATGGACAGACACACTTCTCCAATATTGAAATACCTAGAATAAATCAACACTGGTTGGGATTAAGAGATAGAAAGAGTTGGATCGGGTTAATCAATTAATATACCTACATAATGTTAACAATCTAGATTCAGATATACAAAAGTCACCACTAAAAAAATGTTTAACCTTATGCCACATTTAAGAATCTAGCATCATTTATGTAAGTGTGGATTGCAAAAGAAACCTTAAAGAAAAAAAAGGAGAAGGACTTCGGAGTTGGACTAGTTTTTCTATTTCTTTGAAATAAACTGTCATCAAATATTCACTAATCGGTGCTCCTTCTTACTGTTTGACCAAATTTATGTTTGATTTCAACCCCTGACAGCTTAGCCTTAAAAATACTTCAAAAATATAATTAGACCTGATCAATGTTCTGTTTGATTTTTGAAATAAGGAGTGTCTAAACTCACTTTAAAGTACAAAACTCAACCTGAACGTGAGGCACGAGAGGATGAAGATTTTTATTTTCTTCTCAATCATTTTTCATTTATTCCTTAAAATACCGATAATTAATAATCTCATGTCCGTATATTAGGATCATGGTGTAGAACTTGTACATATTCAAGAAGAGATACCCCATGTAGATGGATGGGAACAAGAGATTTGGGAAGAGGTATTTTTGTTTGTTTTGAGTTGCAATCTTATTTAAAGATTTTTGCATGAGCTTTTCTTTGTTTATTTATTTTTAATGTTCAATAATTAACCCCCTCTCTCTATACATATATAAATGTTAAAGATGTAATACTTTATATTCTTTTCTCTTCCGTAGTCACTAACCCAATTTCCAGGCATGACACATTTATACATCTCTGTCTATTATTACAAACTGCCGACATGAGTAAAACATCTCATCTTTGGATACAAAATATGCAATATATTAATGCTTTTTGTTGTTAATTCAAATACTATTTTTCATCAAAGGTGGAGGAAGCTACCGATCATATTGTACCACTTCTGAAAATTCCTGAACAGACTGTAACCGAAAGAGGCACTAGTGACTCAAGATGCACCGCCCATCATGTAATATGTCTTTTGTACTTAAACTCCACTCATGGTATCTTCTGTGTTTGGGTTTCAGTTCAGTCTTATTTAGAGATTTCTCGTGTTTTTGTGAGCTTTTTTTTAGTTGTTTTAGTTTTTTGATGTTTAGTAAACCTAAACTACACACACTAATATGGCCATTAATAATTAATTAAAACTTTAAGCTTATTATGCAGGGGAAACATTGGTTCGGCATTATACAATTGGCATTCCAATGCATTGGAGTCGTGTTTGGTGACTTAGACACGTCTCCTTTGTATGTGCTGTCGAGCACCTTTCCTAATGGTATCCAAGACCCTGATGACATTTTTGGAGTCTTATCAGTCATTATCTACTCCATCTTCATCATCACAATCGAAAAGTACACATTTATGGTCTGATTCGCCAACAATAAGGGAGATGGTAAGCTTAAACGTTATTCCATAATCTATATTTTGCTCTCTTCTTTTATACATAAGTTGAATCCTTGCAGTTGACCTCTAAGTACCTTATTCATCTATTTCGATAATAATAATAATAATAATGATAATAATAATTTTTGTTTTTTTTCTTGCTTCCTCTTTTGTTAATGTTTTTGAGTTTTTTTCTCGGGTAATTTAATATTTTTTATTGTTTTAGCAGTAATAGTAATGATAATTTTACATTTTAAGACTTCGATGTTGCTGTTGTTATAATATGGTGTGTTGATGTGTTTTATTATATCAAACCTTGCATGTATAGATGTTATATTTTATTTTTGAGCTAGCAAATCCTATTAATTACTTCAATCCCAACGATTATAAAAATTATTTGCTCAGTCTGCAACGTAGTGCGTGCAATCTAACTAGTATTATCTAAAATATAAATCACGTGGCAATCACTTGGAGCCCTGTGAGAGGTGTAATTTATGTTATTTTTTTAAAATAATTTATGTTTAGAAAAATATTAGAATTATGTTTTTATCTTTTAAAAATTATATTTGACATAAACACATTAAAATAATCTAAAAACATAAAAAAAAAAAAAAAAAACACTATGCACAACACTAAGCATTTTTTGAAATTATATTATTCTATGTAATGGTAATTGTTTCTGATTTCTTAAGTAAGAGTAATTAGAAAAATAAAAATTAGAATAATAAAAATGTCAAATTTGGATTGTGTTTGTTGGTATATTAAGATATTATTTAATTACTTTATATAACAAGAAAGATAGAAAATTTAAAACTAGTATTTTCCAATACTTTATATTAAAATATTAATTAATAACTTTATATAACAAAAATATAAAACCTTGAAAATGACCTTCAACAATATATATAGTCATACTCTCTATTTTATCATCTAAAAAGTTGCATGAATTTTTACTTGAGTTTCAAAAGTTTTAATTTAAATAATCTTTCTATCCATATGTGACCATGAATTCTATCCAAATTAAATATATATATACACACACACACATATTATTACAATCCACAGTAAAAATACTTATAATTTATAGTAAAATACTGATATATTTTTAGTATATGTTATAATATCAAATGAGAGGTCTGCTTCTATTTTTCCCTGCTTTATTTAGATTAGCAGTTTTTCAAAATCACTTCCAAATGATGTCAGTTTTCCATGGATGAGTGAACCTTAGGATAGTAAAATAAGAATTTCTTAGTCTTGTAGTAAAAGTGCTGATATAGGGAAATGTTTCCTTCGGGCTCAGAATTCGATCTCCTCGCATCAAATGCATGCACCTCAACATTAAGATTTACATCATCCCAGCTCTTTGCATCCGATTCATCGTCATTGTCATCTCCTTCCCTTTACTATGTTAAAATTTCATAGTAATTAGAGAATATAATAATTTTATGAAATTAATGATGTTGTTTTTATAATATTATATATGCTCATAATTTTATTTAGAAAAATTATTTTATTGTATATTTTTTTAGTTTAAATTACACAATTCTAAATAATTTTATTTTTGAATTTGAACTAAATTTTTTTTGACTATATATATATATAGTATAACCCCGAAAATGACGGGTCAAAACGCTCCAAAACCGAAATATTCTGTTCCAATTAAAAAAATAAAGCACGAACTAAAACGAAATTATAAACCTTAATCTCAACAATTAGAGGGGTACATTCATGGTTTGCTCAGTTTTATATTTTATTAAAAAAAAGGCAGAAAAACGAAATGATGCTATGAGAAATCACCTACAGTTAATTGCATGATTAAGTATACTTTTGGAGTGTTTTATTTTTTATATATTTTCAGAATGTTTCAATGTGTTCATGTTAATTATTATTTTTAAAAGAAATGTTTCTTATTAATGATTTGACACCCAAAAACAACACTAAATACAAAGGTTTTGTTTTGTATATCAAATGAGAGGCCCGCTTCTACTTTTTCCTGCTTTGGACCGGGTGGGATGTTCCATTCACCAGAATTTCCCATTTTAGGTGAGCAGAGCTGAGCCCATCTTTTCTTACATCAAACTTGGAAATAATGTTAGAATCGAGGCCTAATGAATGCTCTGTGTATATCTGGTGTCGCGCGGTGCATATTCACTGATGGGTGCTCCAAATTTATGTTTGATTTCAACCCGTGACAGCTAAAAAAATACGTAAAAACAAAAACTTAAGTGGTTCGATACCAGCAAAGTTTAGCGTATCTATACGTCAGGGGCACATACATGTTCATAGAAAAAATAAAACACCATATTAAACCCCGATTCTTTTAGTGTTTTTAGTTAGTAGATGTTATGTTGTAGGTTAGAGATTTTGTTTCGAAAGTAAGAAAAAAAAATACAAAGATCTAATCGAGAAAAAAAAACGTGTAAGTGTCAAAATAAAATAAAAAATCATGACTTTTAATTTCTTTGAATTACATTATGCAATAATTAATAAAGAAATCAATTAAAATAAATTTAGTCAAAATAATAAATTTTAATATAAGTTTTCTATAAAATATATGAATTTTAAATCGATATAAATTTATCTGTTTAGTAGTTTCCAACGAAATAACCAGCATAAATTTATCATCATCATTAAAAAGGAAGAAAACTCGGATATCTGAATTATTGAGTTCACTGTATTAAGACTAGTTCATTTTATAATTTAATTTAAATCAAACAAAAATAAAATATAAATTGTGAAAATAGCTGTAATAATCAAATAACAAAAATAAGTAGTTAATTTTCTATCAACAAAAAGACGAAAACATAAATTGAAAATCCATCAATACGTTACTGTCATTATCATTGCTATAACAACAAAAATTATTATCAATATTACTGTCAAAACAATTAAAATAATTAATTTTCCCTGAAAAATCACTAACATTTAAGGAAAATCATTAAAAAATCAAAAGAATTTTATTTAAAAAATATTAAAAAATAATTATTAAAATTATCATTATTATTGCGCAAATAACAAAATCATAAAAATCATCTAATCTAAAGAACAAATAAAAAAACACAAACCACAAAAAAAAAAAAACAAATAAAGGAAAAAATAGAGCAATGTTAATTTTAAAATGATAACCGTCATAAATTAAAATTTCAGGAAAATCATTAGAAAATTCAAAAGATTTTTATAAAGAAGAAATTAAAAAAAATCACTAAAATTATTATTATTATTGCGTAAATAATAAAATTAGACAAATCATCTAATCCAAAGAACAAATAAAAATAACAGAAAACACAAAAAAACGAATAAAGAGAAAAAGGGAGATTAATTTTAAAATGATTACTAACATAAATTAAAATTCCAAGATTTAACCGATTAAAAATAAAACCCAAATAAAAAAAGACAAAAACTAAAAACAAAAACTAAAAGCATAAATGCATAAATACTAATAAAAAATAAACATTGTCCAAGATTTGTTTTAAGAAACCAAATGAATTAATATCAAATAAAAATTCAAAGAATAAAGACTTGAATGAAAAATAAAATATATCATTAATTCCAATTAAAGGATAAAATTGAAACAAATAAAAACTTTGGGACCAAAAAAAATAAAGGAATAATAATGATAATTGTTGTGTAATTGAATAACAAAATTCAAAGGAGGACTGAAATGAATTGTCGCATATATGACCAATTTCAATTGGAGGATCAAATTAAAAGAGATCAAAACCTCCGTACCGAAAAAATTGAAGGAATCAAAAAGAAATCAAAAATCAAAAGAATAAGGACTGAAATAAAAACTTACTTAGATAATCAGTTTTAATTGAAGGGTACAATTGAAAACAATCAAACTTTGAATTAAGAAATCAGTAATAAAATCGAAAGCAAAACCTCATGGACTAAAGTAAACTTACTACATACATCAGGGACCTGTCAGAAATTGCGGCGGCTGAGAGAGAGAGAAAAACGGCAACCGACACAAACCCGTCCTCCGCCGCTTACCTAAACATATATGACCGGAACGCGCCGCTCCTGTGGACAGAGGATATTACGGCGCACCTCCCGACACGGCGGAAGTGAATTTTTTACCGCCTTAATGATCCGCACGCGCCTCCTCAAGGGAGTGTTGGCGTGAAACAGTGCGGGCGCGTATGGACTACGCGCCCGCAGTTCATCTAAAAAAATTAATAAAATAATGGTTAATTACCTACACACCCCTAAACGCACTGGTATTCACGAAAAAACCTGATGGGAAAACATGTCCTAAGCTATTTTGTCTTTTTTGGGGGCTATTTCCGTTGATGCACTGTGCAAAGAAGTTGAAAAAAAAGCAAGAGAGACCCTGCATCCTGTGCACTATTTTGTCGTTTTCAATGGGCATATTCGTTAATGCACTGTTCATAGGCGGGGGAAAAAAAAAGAGCACATGCACGCGCGAAGCACTGGAGCAAATATCCAGTCCACAGTGCAATGTGTCTTAGTGCATAGTAAAAATTGACAACAATGAAATGCCCATGCCGATTATATTTTAGGTAATATCCCAGCCCCATATATATATATATATATATATATATATATATATATATATATATATATATATATATATATATATTAGCGCCCCCCCATTTGTAACACGGAAAGCAGCAATTTGCTGCTTTCCGTGAAACGACGTTTCACACTTAAAAATGGGTAGACCCCATAACCAAACCAGCTTTTTTTTACACTTATCAAACACACACTTGCAGGTGCAAACTGTGTTTTCAACAAAACACAGTTTGCACCTCTTAAACAAACGGGCACTTAACCTGCAGGCACAACAAATTTGGTATTTTCAAAACATTTTATAGTTAAAAAATAAATGAAAAACTAAAACATTTATGCATACATGTAATCAAATAAATTAATAATTATATGTGTTAATAAATGGAATAAAACCATAAATAATATCTAGAAATAAAATTGAAAAAATTGAGAAACAAGTATAAATCAAAATATTTAATCAGGTAAGATGGATTATATACCAGGTTGTATTTGCTTAATTTATTTATTAAATTATTTTATTTAATCAAATAATAATAGAAATGTAAACGTAGATTAAAATAAAAAATAAAAAAAATATTATTCAAGGCTACATATATTAGAAACATTATTTGAAGATAAAAAAAAAACTAAATTATACATAAAAAATTAGAGCTGAATAAAAAAATCATTAAAATTTAAAACTAGTATTTTCCAATATTTTATATTAAAATATTAATTAATTACTTTATATAACAAAAATAAAAACCTTGAAAACGACCACCAGCAATATAAATAGTCATAGTCTCGATTTTATCATCTAAAAAGTTTCCTGAATTTTTACTTGAGTTTCAAAAGTGTTAAATTAAATAATCTTTCTATCCATATGTGACTAGGAATTCTATCCAAATTTAGTGTATATATATATCACTCAGTCGTGCATTAAATAATCTGGGTCGTTAACCTTCACAAAGAATCTTGCTGAGATGAGTTAAGAACAAGGTGGATAAAAACACAGAATTAATTTCTCACGTTTATCATTCGAAATTATATCATTATTCTAAAATATTTTTAATATAATAATACGAGGAATAAATTTTAACAAATAAAAAAAATTAAAAAACAATGACGGTGTCATCGATAGTATTACCAATAATAATTAGAGTATTAATTATGTATAATAATATTTATAATGACAACTATAAATATTAGATTAGCAGTTTTTCTCTCGTAGTAAAACTGTTGAGATATTAATTTATATATTTAAAAAAGAAATTATTAAAAAGAAAACCTTCGTTTTTGTATCCTTACCTAATCCAATTTAAATTAATTGATATCCAACGCAGCATCATTGTCCTCTTCCATAAATTTACCCAAAAACAATGGCACCAGCTATCTACAGACCACAGAAAACAGGGTGGCATGGCAGAGAACGTCTCTTTGTGACTCTTTCTCTGCTACGTTGCCACTCCATCGAGCTTCATTTTCTTTTTCATCTCTCGCGTCTCAATTCCTTCACTCATTGCTCTTTCTCTCTCTATGTTCAAGAGAATCACTTCCTCTTAGCTTCAAGACATGCACATAATACTACCAGGTAACAGAAGGTAGGCCACTTCTGTTTCACCCCGCTTTCTCTCCTGTCTTAATTTTCACTCTTTCCATTTCCATTTTACTTTTTTTGTTCTCTCCGTTGCTGTTTTGGGGAAACTTGGTTAGCTATATTGTATAAAAAATCTAACAATAACTAAAAGACAAACATTAATCGCTGTCCAAATTTCGAAATACACCTTCAAGAGATTCGAGATAAGTTTGAGTAAGCAAATGACTAGATCTAGAAATTGAAAAATAATGGAGGTGCGTGAGCTTTAGGCGTTAATGCTACAAAACACCTAAAGGAAAAAGGAAAATATCACATGCAAAAACACCCAATCTGCAGTAGCTCTCCCAATCTGCAGCAGCTCTCCCAGTTCTACAAAAGGAAAAAGGACCGGCCGAGTTGGGAAGCCATTTAATGGACCATAATCATACTCTCATCCTGTTTTCAAGATTTTACTATATATATCATTGGGAGAGTTGGGCATATATATAGTATATATATCACTCAGTTGTGCATTATGCTCACCGTACGTAGGAGAGTTGTTGGGAGCAACCCATGATTCATAGATGGTCTGTGATGTATCTGGGTCATCAACCTTCACAGAGAATCTTGTTGAGATGAGTTAAGAACACGGTGGATAAAAACACAGCAATGTCAATTATTAATTTCTCATGTTTATCATTCGAAATTATATATCTTATTAACGTACGACTGGTTTTGTTGCCTAAACGTCTTTCTTTTCTAGTTTGCTAAGCCCCCGTATCATCAACCATATCACTTACAACAACCCAGTGGAGCTATCTTTGGATTAACCAGAGCTAATCTTTCCTTTTCTTTTTCTTTTTATAACAAGAAAGGTCCACATGAGTAAAATAAATTACCTGGCCAAACACTTTTTGTAAGAGAATGCTCAAAATTATAAGATGCCATTTAGAAATCCAATTGTTTGATGGCAAAACAGACACTATCTCAACAATTAGAGGGTACATTCATGGTCTGCTCAGTTTTTTTTATTAGAAAAAAGCAGAAAAAGCAGAAAAATGAAATGATCTCAGACTTGCCATGATACGTGGTAAGAACTCGCAGGACCTCTACACCAGTATTTAGCCATCTAGATCTAGAGAGGTAGAACAAGGAAGAAAGATTGCAGATGGAGGGAGCATGCATGCATGTGATGGCCATGGCAACGTAACCTCTATAGATCGATCCAAAATAAATGACCCGTATCTGCATGTCCATCTTCCTCTCGATCTCATTTATCCACGCACGCACCATGTGGGTGCTCGATCATGGTAAATGACAAAGTTGCGAGAGTGACAGCCTATACGAAGTCATAAATTTTAATGAAGAAAGCTCAGCGGATAGCTAAGTTTATCTGTTTCTTACTCACACTCACATGACCATGCACCCTCTCTCTCTCTTTTAGTCTCTTTAATTCTAGGGAGAGTTTTCCTTTCTTTCCTTTTTTCCCCTTCTTTTAGTCTCTTAAAACTAAAGTTGGAATAGGGCTTTCACCATCATATCTATATAAGTGTATGGTAGGGCAGCTACATGTTTTCCAACAAAAGCATAACCATAAATTCATACACATATATGGAAACATCAATAGTATACGTCAAGAAGCTCACTTTATTTTTATTTTGCCCTATAAGCACCAGCTTGTTTGTTAAAACATCTCATGGAGAGATGTTATTTTAAAAAAGCTATATTGATGAAATAATATTTAATGATATAAATATATTTTTTTATAATGTATACTCTAATAGAAAAAATAATTTAAAAGGCTAATTATATTCGATTATTTACAAAAAAACAGTTCTTAAAAAAAAAAAACCAAATCAGTTTTACTGTCTGAGCGGTTCGAACTCGTGCGCGCCATTGCTGGCAGCGCGCAGACAACCACTCGGCCACATCCACTCTTTTGTCATTTCCACCATACAAATTACAAAAAGCAGCCCTGTGCAACAAAAAAAAAAGGAGCACATACACGCGCGAAGCATGGGAGCAAATGGCCAGTCCACAGTGCACATGAGTGTGCGTGAACAGTGGCTGACCGAGCTACTTTAGGTTATTTGTAATTTTATTTTATTCATTATTTGTTTGCTCTTTTGTTAAAGTTTTTGGAATTGTTTATTTCTTATTGAATTTATTTTCCCATTATTCACGCAATAATAATAATAATAATAAATTTATTTTTTTCTTGTTTCCTCTTTTATTAATATTTTTGAGTTTTTTTCCTCGGGGTAATTTTATAATAATTATTGTTTTAGAAATAATAGTAATGATATTTTTAACGCAAGATTGAGAGCGTATACAAAGTTGTCACGGGTTCAAATTAGTGCTGTCAGAAATTTTACCGAAGAAAGCTCAGCTCTCCGCCGAATATAAGAAATGTTTTCCTTTCTGAGAACACATTTATAATTTCATCTTAGGTTCAAATTAGTGCTGTCAGAAATTTTACCGAAGAAAGCTCAGCTCTCCGCCGAATATAAGAAATGTTTTCCTTTCTGAGAACACATTTATAATTTCATCTTAGGTTCAAATTAGTGCTGTCAGAAATTTTACTGAAGAAAGCTCAGCTCTCCGCCGAATATAATAAATGCTTTGACGGGGGGAGATGTTCCAGTTTAGGCTGGCTTCAAACTCAGAGTAGAGCTAAGCCTTGTTTTTGAGACAGGGAAAGGCTTCCTTCATCAGGAAAGATTCGATTTCCTCACATCAAATGCATGCATGCACCCTCAATATTAAAATTTACACCGTCCCAGCTCCCAGCCTCGTCATTATCATCTCCTACACTAGGAAGTAGGAACTTCATCCACCTTTTAATAGATGAAATTTATTTTTAAAAACGAAAAAATATATTTTTTAATTGAATAAAAAAAAGTATTATAATTAACAACAAACACAAATGAAAAAAATATCCCATCTTGCAAGATGAAATATCTTAATCTATAATTGTTTCTTGATTTTTTTGGTTTTATTTTTAGTGATATTAATGGTTTTTCTATTATTGATTTATTCATAAACATAATTCTTGATTTATACGAATGTCGGGAGGACATTTCTGGCCACCATATCAGCCTTCACGCGCCACCTGAAAGGGGCGTGAGGTGGAATACTGTCGGTCGCGTGGACCGCACGTGCCGACAGTATTTCGAAAAATAAATAAATAATAATGGTCAATTACCGGTATACCCCTATGCTAAATTAATCAATTTTGTCTTATTAGGGGCTATATCCATATTTAGCCATTTTAAAAATATTAAAAAAAAGGGTTGCGGCGGAACGGACCGGTTCGTACGCGTGCAATTACAACCGTGACCCTCTGCCGGAATTGTTTTTTGTCTTATTATCGGGGGTAAAACCGTTAAAACACCGTTAATATCAGGAAAAAAAAAAGGGTGGACAAACTCGCGTGACGAACGGACAAAAAATATCCAGTCCACAGTGCAATGTGTCTTGTGCTGCATGGAAAGTGTGAGCTCTTTTAGATTATTGTATAATTAGCATTAATTATGTAAATTACCCTATTTTATTTATTTACAGGACCTGAATCTTTTTACCGAGAATGTATACCCCATTATATTATTTTTATACTTTGAACTCTAAAATAAATTAATTAACACAACATGCAAGATTTCCATATATATATATATCCTAAATGGATAATCAGAACCACATGCATGTCCACTTCTCCCTTACTATGTCTAGTTCCGAAAATGGCTGCAATCACAGTTCATACATCACATGCAAGATAAAGACAGTCGTGGATGTGGGGGCAAGGAGGGTCGGCAGCACATGATACTGAAAGCTGTACGTATGAATCTTTTACCAAAATTTCCAATTTTAGGTTGGCTTCAAACACACACAGAGCAGAGCTCAGCCCATCTTTTTTTACATCAAATTTGAAAATAATTAGGCCTAATGAATGCTCTGTACGTGTATATTTGGTGCATATTCACTGACGGGTGCTCTTTTCCTTTGTATAGAAGCCCCCTTGACATTGACCCAAAACCTGCTGTGCCTGTCCGCACTCCAAGTCACCTGTCTCCGTCTCAAGACCTCCCTCCCTTGCCTATATACATGTAAATTTCCTCCACACCCTATGGCAGTCCAACAGCAATTAATACTCCGAAGGAGTGGTGGGAACGAGTGGAGTGGGGCGATTCCAACAGCAAGAATGGCCTTCAATCCCTCTGTGTGTTTCAGGAGGCTTTGTATTATTAATGGGAGAAGAAGGCAGGCATCTGAACCATATGCATGGTATGGCGTTTGTTTTTTAATGTTTGAATATTTATGGATTTGTTTGTAATCCTCAAGGTAATTCATTGGCGTAGTATATATATTTAATGTGTAAAGAAATACATTAATAAATACAGACCATATTGACAGATTGATATCATGCCTGTATATGGCCCTTCCATTTTTCCTGGTATGTACTGTGCTTTTCATTACTGAGATTTTGAGTATTTTGCATCTTTTCCTTACCTCACAACTTGTCCCTAATAATTTATGAACAGAGGGGTTAATCAAGCAGCAGGTTCCTCAATTATTTGAACAAACACATTATACCTGTTTTTGACAAGGTAGTGCACTGCCTTCTCTTTTGTTACTATCTTCAAATATCCTATTCTTGTTTACCCTTTTTTTTTGTTTGTGCTTGCATATGCCTTTTGACAAGAACCTGTGAATTCTAATGATTTCCTCTTTGCTAGTTGCCCGAGGAGCGGAAGCTTGATTTGCTCAAAGCACTTGCAGAAATATCGCCTTTTACATTGCCACAGGATTCACGCCAGGTTCTTCCCTCTGTTGTTCAGCTTTTGAAGGTAACCTTTTCTTTTTCATTATTAATTTAGTCCTTTGTTTTGAATGTTTTCAAAAAAAGTTTATTATATGAAATGCACTTCTAATGTCATAGTAATGCTTGTGTGTTTGTTCTCATAGATTTTCAGTCTTATGTCCATGAGAAGAATTCTTATCGTATCACATTGTTAAAGCCTCTCTAAAAAATCTGCATATACCAACCGCCTATTTATTGATGTAGACTGTGGTCTCATAGTTATGCCTTCTCTTTTTTGCCACTCAGAAATACATGCCACGGAGGAAGAGCGGAGAGGAGATGAACTTTACATATGTTGAGTGCTTGTTATATGTGTTTCATCACCTAGCTCATAAGGTTGTGATTTCATGATTTTACATTTGTCAGCATACTCTTGCATGTATCAGCTCTGTGAAACATAATGTGATCTTTGTTGTTTTAAAGGCTCCAAATGCTACAAACAGCCTGTGTGGTTACAAGATTGTGACTGGGCAGCCATCAGACCGGCTTGGGGAAGACTTCTCTGAGTTTTACACAGACTTGATAGAGAGGTGACATTTTAATTCAGAAGTAGAATTCTTAACATCTGTTTTGGTATTTAATTGAGTGATTCCTGTTTCTTAACTTGAAAGGAACAAAGTAGTATTTTTAGTAGTTGTATTTGTCTTGTAATTCTGGGTGCAACCTTGCTATTTCTAAATTGTTGCAGACAGGAACTTGTGCTTTATTTCTCATTAGCTTACCTTCATACCCCTGCCTAAAATGACAGGTTTTATTTTTTAAATGCCTGTTGTTAGCCTTGGAGGAAACTTCACTAATATAAAGATAATTTTCGAGTTTAAGACAATGAGTTCACTTGTAGAGAAATAAAATGATAAATAATGTCCATAGCTGTGATTATTATTCCAAGGATTTTTTAATTTTATTTTCTTGGAATTAAACAATTTTCATGGTTTTGAACCAAACAAGCATTGTCATATTTCTGTAGCTCTAATATGGGTCTTCCATCGACATTGTTTTTGGTGTCTGGGGTGCAGGTTGAGTAATGTAGAAGATCTAACCAGGGCTACCATGAGAAAGTTAACTCAGGGAATGACTGAACACAACAAAGCAATGGCAGCTGCCAAGTCTGATGATGCAAAGGATAGCATAGTAAGTTAATTTCTCAGGAGAGGGGCATCTTGTGGTCTTCTGTAGAGCTTTTCATAGCAGTATCTTACAAACATATTTCTTGTTTAATGTGCAGAAAACACAAAAACAGAACACTACAACTGGGTTGCGTACATGCAATAACATTTTGGCAATGGCAAAGGTTTATAAAGAATGAAATTTTGACAGTTAATTCCATGCCTATGTATTTGTAAAACATCAATAACTTGTTCTACAATTTTCAGCCATTGCACGCAAAGACACCTTTGTTTATTGGAGATAAGAGTATAAACCTCCCTTGGAAAGAAGTAGCAAAACCTTCTGTGCCTTCCACTACCGTCTCGGCTGGGTATGAGAGATGTCTAATCCTTGTCCTTGAGTATATATATTATGTGTGTAACTATATGTATATATATTTAATTCAAAACATGTGGTTAGAAGAATCTACAGAGTGACAGGATAATGTCTATCGTGATTGAGGAAACTATTGGAAATGATATTACCCCATAAAATTAAGATAAAGTGAAAGCCACTCCCAGTAAATGCCTAGATAGAAATGCCAGTGGATGCTATATTAGTTGAATGAACCTTTTTTCTTTACAGTTTCTCTTTGAAAAGCAGTTCTTAAGCAGGATTCTGCTTATATTTATTTGCTTCGCTTATTTGCTTATGGAACCTGGCGTGATTACAAAGGTTAAAGAAACAAACTTTACCCCTTTTTTTGGCTGTCGATTTTGGTTAGTGGGTTGGCTGTATCTATCTCCTAGAAGCCCATGCTCTTGATTGTTTTCTTTTCTTATTTTGATTGAGCGTTTGTTTTTTAATGTTTGAATATTTATGGATTTGTTTGTAATCCTCAAGGTAATTCTGCTCTGCTTCCAAAGTTGTTACCTCATCAAATCCTCAAGCTCAAACAACTCACTGTGCTTACTCTTTCCGAGACCAATAAGGTACTGCATTTTAAATACTATTTTTTTTTTCTCGTCTGAAATTTCTGGAATTCATGCGCTCGATTGAAATTATAGCTGCAACTGGAATGAACTCGTGTGTGTGTGTGTATATATATATATATATAGAGAGAGAGAGAGAGAGAGAGAGAGAGAGATTACCTGGCCAAACACTCTTTGTATCATAAGTTAGGGCCACATACATGTTCATAGAAAAAAGTTGAAGTGTCAAAATAAAATAAAATCATTTCAATTTATAGTAAAAATATGAAGAGCAGAATGGTAAAAAATGCACGATGGTTTCATTGACTTTTAATTTCTTTGAATTACATTATGCAACAATTAATAAAGAAATCAATTAAAATAAATTTATAGCAAAAAAACAAAAAGTGAAAAATAAAAATCTCTCACTTTATTTTTATTTTGCCCTGTAAGCACCAGCTTGTTTGTTAAAACATCTTATGGAGAGATGTTATTTTAAAAAAAGCTATATTGATGAAATAATATTTTAATGATATAAATATTTTTTTTATAATGTATATACTCTAATAGAAAAAATCATTTAAAAAGCTAATTATATCGGAGTTGAAGAATTAAATATTTTTATTGAAGAAGTTTAGCGTCAATGTTTTTCTACATGGTTGCATTTAATTTGTTTGACGTACGCGGGCGCGTGTACGCGAGATTGACAGCGTACACGAAGTCGTAGTTTCATCTTAGGTTCAAACTTCAAACGGCCGATATGCCCGCGTGATGTGCTAGAGTTTTTTTATTTATGTAAAAAATTGATTGTTTTTATATGTATTGTATTTTATTATTTTAATATTTAATTAGTAAAATTATAATTGATAAAATCTGTATAATCGAAATGGAAAGTGGTTCGTATATTTTGTAATTGCAGATAACGTAGGTAATTTTTTTTTATGAGTTGCATTTTTTCCTAAGTAATATTAGATCTGACACATTATAAATAAAAATATTGTAATTTGTTTTTTCAGAAATAAACTTCTATTATTTGCGTGCTATAATTAGTTATTTTAATGTTCAGTTATTGAAATTGCAATAGATCAAATATGTTAGAAATGAGTTTTTTGCGTGGTTTAATTAGTATGCTTGCCCGCGCATTGCGTTAGGGTTTTTTCTATGTAGAAAACTAATTGATTTTTTAAATGCTATAATTAGTTGTTTAAATATTTAATTAGTAACACTATAACAGATAAAATATGTAAGAAATAAATTTTTTCCCCGCCTAAAAGGAATAGTGTAATCGAAATGGGAAGTGGTTCGTATATTTTTTTAATTGTAGATAACCTAGGTAATTTTGTTATTTTTATTTTTATGAGTTGCTTTTGTTCCTCAGTAATATTAAATCTGACGCATTATAAATAAAAATATTGTAATTTGTTTTTAAAAATAAACATAATTTTTTTGCGTGCAATAATTATTTTTTTGCCGTCTAAAAAGAACAGTTTAATCGAAACGGGAAGTGACTTGCATATTTTTTAATTGTAGATAACCTAGGTAAATTTGTCATATTTTTTTTATGAGTTGTCTTTTTCCCCCCAGTAATATTAGATCCAACAAATTGTAAATAAAAATATTGTAATTTGTTTTTAGAAAAAAAATATTTTTTTTGCGTGCTATAATGACTTATTTGCCGTCTAAAAAGAACAGTGTAATTGAAACGGAAGTGACTCGCATATTTTTTAAATCTAGGTAAATTTGTCAATTTTATTTTTTTGAGTTATATTTTTTGCCTAGTAATATTACATCTGAAATATTAAAAACCAAAATATTGAATTTTTTTTAAGAAATAAATTTTAAAAAAAGAGGACAAAATTAAAATTTAAAGCCATTTTTTTTATTTTATCCGATTTATTCATTATATTATTATATCAAATGTATTTAAGAATACTGATATTAATATTTTTTCTTAAAAAATCCTAGGTCATGTTTTCTTTTCTCCTAGGCGATAATATTCAATAAATATTAGAATATATAATTAGTTTAACATATTTTAATTTGACACAAATATACAAATATATAATTAATTTGACATACTTTAAATAATATATTTAATTTCTAGAATAAAACTGAAGCAAATCAAAACATTGAAAATAAATAATTTTAAACAAAACCTGGAATTAAAAGATTTGGGACCGAAATGAAATTTAAATCTATAATTAACTTGCATAGAAGGATAAAATTGAAAGAAATCAAACTTTGATATCGAAAATATTAAGGATTTATAATAAATTTGCATGGAATGATGCAATTGAAACCAATCAAAACTTTGATACCAAAAATATTTAGAATTCCAGGCCAATCTGCAAAATTAAAAGCATGGGGACCGAAATGAAACTTCAATATATCATCAATTTCAATTGAAGGACGAAATTGAAACAAAACAAAACCTATATAATAGCAATAAGGGCCCGAAAAAACAATTACAACGTTTAGGGACTAAAATAAAATTTGACAAAAAACAGTTTAGCTGACGTCATATGGCGCAGGAAGGAGAGAGAAATTGGGGGGGGGGATTCAAACGACCATTGACACGTCTCCGGACACCATAGTGTGACACGCGCCGCACCAAGTGGAAGATAACATGCCTAAAAATCATTCTAGACGCCGATCGGTCATTTTCCGACGCCGCACGTGCCGCCCGAAACATGCGTGAGCGCTGAAACGAACGGCGTGTTCGGCGACGCGCCAACAGTTGTCAGACGAAAAAAAATAAAAAATTGGCTAATTATCGAAACGCCCCTCACCCCCAGGCGTGTGTTTTGTCCTTTTCGAGGGACATAATCGTTAATGCACTGTTCAATGAAATATTAAAAAATTAAAAAACTGGTCAAACGAATCGGGCCAGACCGGACCGGAAATTGGCAATTACCGCAAAGCCCCTGAAACCGGCAGCGTTTTTTTGTCTTTTTCGAGGGTTTTTTTTGTCAAATCACTATTCAAATAGCAAAAAAAAAAAAGGTGGACGTGCACCCACGAAGCACCGAGCCAAATGGCCAAGGAACATTGACTATGAGTCACGGTGCACAGTAATTCAACAATAAAAGACCGATGTCTTTTAGGTTCTTTGTTAATTAGTCTTGTCAGAAATTTTACTATAATAAATGTTTGCCTTTCTGAGAACACTTTTGATCAGCATAATAATGAAATATATGGTTTTGACAGGATGGTGATTTCTTTCCATTATAGCACCCCCTGCGCCAGGTTTGAAACACATTACAGCTGGCATGTTCCTATAGCTTGTAGTTAATTTACTGTTTCTTAATAAATGACAGCTGACATGCTTTTGTTTTGCATATCAAACAAGAGTTGTGTTCCTCCTTTTTCCTGCTTTGACGGGGGGAGATGTTCCATTTTAGGTTGGCTTCAAACTTAGAGTAGAGCTAAGCCTTTTTTTTTAGACAAGGAAAGGCTTCCTTCATCAGGAAACTTGGTTGGCTATATTGTATTATTTTGTCGGAAAGAATGGTTTTTTTCTCGTGTGTTTGGTTGATAGATGGCATTTCAGATTCGGGTGTGTTTGGTTTGAGAGAGAGGGATTCTGGTTTAGGGGTTTTGGTTTCTTGGAGAGATGAATGATACAACGGGGAATCCAGCAAGGACATGTTTGGCGATGACAGAGAAAAAGGCTCATAGGCCTGGTGGTTGTGTTGGTATTTTCATAGGACATTGTATTATTTGTTTTTTTTATTATCTCTGTCTGCAGCAACGCCTGTATTAATTAGCAAGTATTTGCTTAGAATTAGCTGGGTTTCTCCTCGTGTGGAGGTGGCGCAGAAGGTTTTGAAGTAGGTGTCACCTTGCTCTGCAAGAATCTTATCCACAGTATCCTTTTCTTGAGCAGTCCTTCCACTCTTGTTCATCTTCTTCAAAGTCTCTGCCACCGCTTCATTCTTAGTAGCTTCAGCAAAATTAGGTTCTTCTGGTTCCACCATCTCTGTCTCTCATCCTCCCTACCAAAAAGCAGATTACAACTAGCTTTCTCATTGCCTAAGTACTTGTTCTGGTTTTTTATTTGCTTCCCTTTCAATCTCTTTGGCGTGATAAATAACATATTTTTCATGTGTTCTTTCATGACAGATTTGAAATAAGGAGTTGTTTACTCGCTTTAAAGTACAAAAATCAGAGGCACGAGAGGATCAAGATGACTTCTCACTATAGGTTAGATCATTTTTCGTTAATCTCATGTCCATATTGTAGGGTCATGGTGTAGAACTCATACATATTCATATGTTAATAAGTTATTATTATTAATTATCTATGGAAACTTCCAAACCATGGGCAGACACACTTCTCCACTATTGAAATATCTAGAATAAATCAGCACTGGTTGCGATTAAGAGATAGAAAGAGGTGGATCGAGTTAATCAATTAATATACCTACAGAATGTTAACAATCTAGATGCAGACAGGTTACAGAATATTAACAATCACCACTATTGGTATTCTTTTCTTGTTATTTGACAAACCCAATTTAGAAGTAACTGGTACCAATATAAATTTTCTGTTAGTAATGTAATGTATTTTTTGTCAGTAATTGTTTTTTCGATAACCACACCAACAAAAAAAATTTGTCGGTAAAACTATAACTATCGTTGGTAAAAAAAATTTTCTATTGGTGACTCCATCAGAGTTGCACCAAATATTGATGCATTACACATGCATGGTTAATATGGGGTTGTGGAGGAAAATGTGAATTCTGATCACACAGTTGCTGTTAGGACTTCAATTATCATCAACGGTTTATCATCTTCATCTTCCTATTAGAGATGTGATATACAGAACTATGCTACATGGATTGAGAAACATTCTCCATTTACTTTACTGTTCCTACTATAGCTTGATAAATTCATTTCGACAATCAATTGACTGCTTCATTATTGATGATGTGAGTAACTTCTGCTGGTAATAGTTATTAATGGCAGGAGGAACTTTTGCAATGCATGCTCTAATATCTCGCTATATGGACATAATCTTGATGCCAAGTCATCAAGTTGGAGATAGAGAGCAGTACAAGGCAAGTGAGAAGAGGTATTCAATAATGAAATACTTGCTGCTCTTCTTGGTGTTTCCATGGTGATTGGGGATGGTATTCTCACACCATGCATTTCAGGTAAAACAATTATTTCTATATGTGATTGGAATAACAATTCTAATATTTAGGAATTTCTATATAGTGATTTCTATTGTAACAAGCATTACGTTTGCTTCCGATTCCCACATCATGTGGATATCAATAGTTATATTAGTTGTTTTATTCCAAATACAAAAATTTGGAACTGGGAAACTCGGCAACATCTTTGCCCTGATTCTTCTAGCCTAGTTCTTCTCAATAGCTCCTATTAGGGTTTTTAATTTGGAAGAAATACAATCAAGGAGTGCTACAAGCTTTCAACCCATATTACATATGGGTCTATTTCAGCAAAAACCCTATGAATGCTTGGAAATCTCTTGCTGGCATCGTGTTGTGTTTGACGGGTATGCATTTTGTATAATATTTATATGTTTAGTACCATTTGCATCCTTAAATTTGATTATTGATTCCTACTTTTCTTTTATATATAGGAATCAATGATTGAAATTAATAACCATCAATCAAGTATAGTTTATAATATTGAAAATTCAGTTAGACCTGACCAACTCTAATCGACCTTAGCCATGTTGTTTGTTAATCAAGAATTGAATTAAACATAGTCAACTTCAACCTTTAAGAGTTTCATTATTTGAAGCTGCTTATCACTGTTCTAGCATAGTTTGTCATCAAAACTAATCAACTTTCGTTTATCTTTTTATATGGACATTGTAATCATGTATTTTTTTTAATGTAACCTTTTCTATTGCTCAAAACCAAGTTCAAAAGCTTTATTCGCTGAACTCGGGCATTTTAATGTTCACTCTATTCGACTCAGTACTTGAGTTGTAGTGTTGTCATCGCTAGTGCTTGCCTATCTTGGCCAAAGCTCCTACCTGCGAAAACACATCAAAGATGTTCGTGATGTTTTCTCTCTTAATTCCTAGTAAGTACTATCTCGTCTTTGGTCTTATTTTTGCTATTGAGATTAATTATAGAGATAGGGGCCTACTTATGTCTCCCGTGTAGAATCTCTATTTTGGCCATAATTTATATTGTTGGTATTGGCTTCCATCATTGCAAGCCAGTCTTTGATATCAGCAACATTCTCTATAGTGCAACAGTGTGCAATGATTGGTTACTTCCCTAGAGTCAAGGTGGTGCACACTTCGTCGTCACATCAAGGACAAATTTATATGCCGGAGCTCAACACGTTTTTGATGGTTGCTTGTGTTTTCATAACTCTATATTTTAAAACCACTGCAGGCATCAACGTTGCATATGGTAACCGTTTTCATAATCTAAAGCACACAATATAATTCATAATAATTAGTTAACTTTAGTATTTAATAAGTATTTTCATATAGGAGTGGCTGTCTCGTTTGTCTTCTTAATCACCTAAGTGATGTTCATGGTTGTGATGGTCGTGGTGAGGAAGACACATATAATATGGGTAGTTTTTTATGGCACCACCATGGTAATTATTGAACTCCTATTTCTCACATCAGTGTTGTCGAAGATTTTGGTTAGAGCTTATTTGCCAATAAATTTAGCATCGTCTATGTTGTTTATTATGGTAGGATGGACCTACGGCAGGAGGAAGAGGTTGATGCTTGAGCAGAACAATGTAGGAGACCTCGAAATATTAAACAATTCGAGGATAGCTAGGTTGCCAACTATTAGGATCTTTTATGGTGATGATCAAGTGATCCCTCTAATATTTAGGCACTATGCATCCAGTTTAATGGTAATACCTTCCATCCTTATCTTCATTTCTCACAAACCCCTCCCTGTGAGGTATGTTCCTCTTGAAAAGCAGTTATCTTTTCGAAGAATCTACTTAGATCAACCAGTCTTTCTCTATGATGTCAATATTGGTTATCTAGAAACTAGAATGGAAGAAAATTGTTTCGAGGAGATAGTAATCAATAGGTTAATCGAGTTTCTGCAACAACATAGTGAAGGTGAAGAAGAGATAGCTTGTCTTTATAAAGCAATGGTGGACGGTGACATTACACACCAAACAGGAGAGGTAGAGATGATTGCATCACAAGGATCCAAGTTAAAAAACATCATTTTAGTCAGTTATAATTGGCAGAATAGATGTGTCAGACAACAGAGACAAATTTATCAAATCCCTCAAGCGACGTCTCTGATGGGTGCTCCTTCATACCGTTCGACCACATTTATGTTTGATTTCAACCCGTGACAGCTAAAATACTTCAAAAAAAAATCAAGTGGTTCGATACCAGCAAAGTTTAAATGATTGTTTTATATATGTAATGAATCCCTCAAAAACTTTCTATCCCTTCTTTCCTTGTTACCCTTTTCTTTGCAACGTGATCTTCCACTTTTTCAAAAATAAAATTTAATTTAATTTACCTCTTGTTAATTCATTTCTCACTCAGCTTAATCATATATAAAACCTGTTACCATGATCACGTATGTCCAAATCTGCTACATGGCTAATGGTGTATTGTTTCACTTCTAGTCCATATATGGTTTCAGTGAGTTTTGTTCTAAAAAGACATCTCTTGAAAAGAGAAATGGTGCTGAAGCTTATAATAATCTTCCAAACCCCTTGACTCGTAACTAAGGTGGGATATTGTGTCTGCCTACTCATATAAGTTTTCTGATCATGATGCGCTGTCGTTCTTGTTATTGTTTTGTGGCTGCGATCCTGGTTCTGCAGTGTCTGCTGTTTTGCACCGTCACTCCTTTAATTTTGTTTCTTTTTCTTGTGTCTTGGCCTTCGCATCTTAGCTTTATATATGTGTCCTCTCCAAGTTTGTGCTTTGCCTCCTGGTCTTTTAATCAATCATTGGCTTATACTTGCAGGAAAAGAGAATTACTATATATCCCAAACTCGTTTCTCTTCTTTTTGTCACCCCCCATCCTTTATTTGCTAATCTATAATACAGAAAACGTAGGAAAGCAATGAGGCGCAGTTGAAAAATCTTGAAAATGAATGTAGCCGCTACAAAGCACAGGTAGATTTTTATGAAAAGTACTCAATGATGAAACCTTTTTTGGATGATGCATGTAAGTTCAGCAAGCTTGTTCTGGAGCCTGGAGAAAGTAGTGGGCACGCCAGAGACGCTGCTGAAAAAAAAACTGATCTTGTGAATTGTGCGTGCTGGGAACTACTAAAAACGTACGGTAGTTCCTTTTCTACGGTTATCATTGCACTTCTTCCTTCCAACTCCTCTTGCTCTTTACCTTTAGCTTCTACATGTTCCTGATACTTTCAACTTGTTCTTCATCGTCGTACTTGTTTTTTCAGGTATGTATGTTTTACTTTTGTCTCAGTTGAGGATTGACATTAATCATAGAAATCTATTTTCAATTTTAGAATAACATTGTTTTATAAGAATCAGCTTAACTTGTGATGATGAGCTGCCTCGTTGGTCTTGTAACTATGAAGTGAAGTGTTCATTTTTCTTTTGCAGCCGCAATAATGGTTCAAGATGTCCAAGCAAAAAGATGCAAGGAACTGTGGAGCACTAGAATATATATGTTATCCTGATACGTGTCGTCCAATGTGCCGGAGACCCGGCCGTCCTGGATTAGTTGCTAAGTGTAACTTTACAAGATGCCTCTGTCAGTGGGACTGTTAACTTAATTCGAAGGCTCCATTAAACCCAATTTCCAGCTCTTGAACTGACAAAGTGTGATGCAAGATTACAGCGAGGAAGAACAATATGAACAAAGTATGTGCGTTCGTGATTCCTTAAATCCATTAATCTCCCTTCTCTTCTCCATTCAACTGTTGTTTCTCTAATTTTCGACTCCAACTATATGCCCGGCAGAAAGAAAATTGTTATTCTTCATCTCTGTCAGATTTCATACAGTCAGGAAATTGGATGTTACTGGTAAACAGATCTGAAAATTGCCCTCATATCAGACAGTATCGCAGTAGTATATTATCTCAAATTCTGTAGATCTTAGGATAATAATCATATGAATCTGCTCTTCAATCAATCTGAAAATTGCCTGAAAGAAAGAGAAGAGCTCGCGACGTGTAACTCAAAATTGGAAAACGAATCCCACAATTTTGTTAACTAAGGATTAGTGTTTTTCTCTCTATATTTTTCTTGGAAGACAAGAGATGTAAACTTTTTCGAGTGGCGATACATGCAACTATTTAAGCTATACATTTTTTCAATCTTTTTGTTTGCTAAATCAAAGTATTCGTTCTTGCTTCTCATGGCTGCGCGTAGTCCATTATGGCTGGGAGGGGACGTGTGCTCGTGTCTTTTCTGCTTTTCTCAAGGGGCTCAAGGGCTATGTCTCTATTGGCTATGTCTCTATTGGGTATGTCTCTATTTAAACTACTTTTTTTATTTATTATTAATATGTCTCTGTATACATCAACTAATCATAATAAATTTTGAAATTAATAATTATATAAATCTTCAATAATCATAATAATATCAATTTACTAAAGTTCTTAATCCCTGTAGGCTTAAGAAAATGGCCCGCAGAGATGATGGTCCACTAAATGGCTTCCTTTCTCCTGTAGCATTGGGAGAGTTGCTGCAGATTGGGTGAGATTGGACGTTTGGTCCCTCATTTTGCTCCCAAGGGGTGGGTTAGTTTCTGCCAACTCTGTTTTGGTTTGGTTTGCTATTTTTTAGCCTCTTAGATAATTATTTGTTTGGTTATGCTGTAATTTGGGTTCTTGTTTAAGCAGTACAGTATTTGTAAGAATGTATAATATGTATCTCTGATAATTCTCTTTAAGGATTGAGATTTTGAAATTGGGAATATGCAAAAGTTGGTGCAAAGACATCTCATATGTATAACTTGTTCAGAGAGCAATCAAACATATTACTTGATACTATTTGATATTAGTCAATTAATCTTAAGATTTAACACAATGCTTAAGTTTTAGGCCAGTTCTGTTTCACCCCGCTTTCTCTCCTGTCTTAATTTTCACTCTTTCCATTTCCATTTTACTTTTTTGTTCTCTCCGTTGCTGTTTTGGGGAAACTTGGTTAGCTATATTGTATTATTTTGTCGGAAATGATGTTTTTTTTTCTCGTGGGTTTGGCTGATAGATGGCATTTGAGATTCGGGTGTGTTTGGTTTGAGAGAGAGGGATTCTAGTTTAGGGTTTTTGGTTTCTTGGGGAGATGAATGAAATAACAGGGAATCCAGCAGGGACATGTTTGGCGATGACAGAGAAAAAGGCTCATAGGACTGGTGGTTGTGTTGGTATTTTCATAGGACATTGTATTATTTATTTGTTTTTATCTCTGTGTGCACCAATGTTATATTACCCAGGGGGTCCTGGCGTGAGTGGTGAGGGCGCTCTTGTCCCTTAAAAGAGGTCAGGGGTTCAAACCCTCCTCTTGTATGGAGCCGGCCATATAGGGAGCACTTTCACCCCTTTGGGGCCCACCCGGTACGAACGTGGATTAGTCTGGGCCAGCGCCTAGGACACCGCGTGGTTTATACCAAAAAAAAAATTAGCAAGTATTTGCTTCAAATTAGCTAGGTTTCTCCTCGTGTGGAAGTGGTGCAGAAGGTTTCGAAGTAGATGTCCTCTCACCTTGCTCTGCAAGAATCTTATCCAAAACATCATATTCTTCTTCAAAGTCTCTGCCACCGCTCTTAATAGCTTTAGCAAAATTAGGTTCTTCTGGTTCTACCATCTATGCAACTTCTCTCTCCTCCTCTTTACCAAAAGCAAATTACAACTAGCTTTCTTCTTGACTAGTACTTGCTCTGGATTCTTATTTGTTTCTCGATCAATCTCTTTGGCATTGCTAATAACATTCTTCATGTGTTCTTTCATGACAGGCTTGATAGACTCACCCTGAACATGAGGCACGATAGGATCAAGATGACTTCTCATCGGGTTATATCATTTTTCATTTATTTCTCAACTTACCGATAATTAATAATCTCATGTCCATATTTTACGATCATGGTGTAGAATTCCTGCATATTCATATGTTATTATGATTAATTATCTATGGAAACTTCCAAACCATGGACAGACACACTTCTCCACTATTGAAATACCTAGAATAAATCAACACTGGTTGGGATTAAGAGATAGAAAGAGTTGGATCGGGTTAATCAATTAATATACCTACATAACGTTAACAATCTAGATTCAGATATACAAAAGTCACCACTAAAAAAATGTTTAACCTTATGCCACATTTAAGAATCTAGCATCATTTATGTAAGTGTGGATTGCAAAAGAAACCTTAAAGAAAAAAAAAAGGAGAAGGACTTCGGAGTTGGACTAGTTTTTCTATTTCTTTGAAATAAACTGTCATCAAATATTCACTAATCGGTGCTCCTTCATACTGTTTGACCAAATTTATGTTTGATTTCAACCCCTGACAGCTTAGCCTTACAAATACTTCAAAAATATAATTAGACCTGATCAATGTTCTGTTTGATTTTTGAAATAAGGAGTGTCTAAACTCACTTTAAAGTACAAAACTCAACCTGAACGTGAGGCACGAGAGGATGAAGATTTTTATTTTCTTCTCAATCATTTTTTGTTTATTCCTTAAAATACCGATAATTAATAATCTCATGTCCGTATATTAGGATCATGGTGTAGAACTTGTACATATTCAAGAAGAGATACCCCATGTAGATGGATGGGAACAAGAGATTTGGGAAGAGGTATTTTTGTTTGTTTTGAGTTGCAATCTTATTTAAAGATTTTTGCATGAGCTTTTCTTTGTTTATTTATTTTTAATGTTCAATAATTAACCCCCTCTCTCTATACATATATAAATGTTAAAGATGTAATACTTTATATTCTTTTCTCTTCCGTAGTCACTAACCCAATTTCCAGGCATGACACATTTATACATCTCTGTCTATTATTACAAACTGCCGACATGAGTAAAACATCTCATCTTTGGATACAAAATATGCAATATATTAATGCTTTTTGTTGTTAATTCAAATACTATTTTTCATCAAAGGTGGAGGAAGCTACCGATCATATTGTACCACTTCTGAAAATTCCTGAACAGACTGTAACCGAAAGAGGCACTAGTGACTCAAGATGCACCGCCCATCATGTAATATGTCTTTTGTACTTAAACTCCACTCATGGTATCTTCTGTGTTTGGGTTTCAGTTCAGTCTTATTTAGAGATTTCTCGTGTTTTTGTGAGCTTTTTTTTAGTTGTTTTAGTTTTTTGATGTTTAGTAAACCTAAACTACACACACTAATATGGCCATTAATAATTAATTAAAACTTTAAGCTTATTATGCAGGGGAAACATTGGTTCGGCATTATACAATTGGCATTCCAATGCATTGGAGTCGTGTTTGGTGACTTATACACGTCTCCTTTGTATGTGCTGTCGAGCACATTTCCTAATGGTATCCAAGACCCTGATGACATTTTTGGAGTCTTATCAGTCATTATCTACTCCATCTTCATCATCACAATCGAAAAGTACACATTTATGGTCTGATTCGCCAACAATAAGGGAGATGGTAAGCTTAAACGTTATTCCATAATCTATATTTTGCTCTCTTCTTTTATACATAAGTTGAATCCTTGCAGTTGACCTCTAAGTACCTTATTCATCTATTTCGATAATAATAATAATAATAATGATAATAATAATTTTTGTTTTTTTTCTTGCTTCCTCTTTTGTTAATGTTTTTGAGTTTTTTTCTCGGGTAATTTAATATTTTTTATTGTTTTAGCAGTAATAGTAATGATAATTTTACATTTTAAGACTTCGATGTTGCTGTTGTTATAATATGGTGTGTTGATGTGTTTCATTATATCAAACCTTGCATGTATAGATGTTATATTTTATTTTTGAGCTAGCAAATCCTATTAATTACTTCAATCCCAACGATTATAAAAATTATTTGCTCAGTCTGCAACGTAGTGCGTGCAATCTAACTAGTATTATCTAAAATATAAATCACGTGGCAATCACTTGGAGCCCTGTGAGAGGTGTAATTTATGTTATTTTTTTAAAATAATTTATGTTTAGAAAAATATTAGAATTATGTTTTTATCTTTTAAAAATTATATTTGACATAAACACATTAAAATAATCTAAAAACATAAAAAAAAAAGCACTATGCACAACACTAAGCATTTTTTGAAATTATATTATTCTATGTAATGGTAATTGTTTCTGATTTCTTAAGTAAGAGTAATTAGAAAAATAAAAATTAGAATAATAAAAATGTCAAATTTGGATTGTGTTTGTTGGTATATTAAGATATTATTTAATTACTTTATATAACAAGAAAGATAGAAAATTTAAAACTAGTATTTTCCAATACTTTATATTAAAATATTAATTAATAACTTTATATAACAAAAATAAAAAACCTTGAAAATGACCTTCAACAATATATATAGTCATACTCTCTATTTTATCATCTAAAAAGTTGCATGAATTTTTACTTGAGTTTCAAAAGTTTTAAATTAAATAATCTTTCTATCCATATGTGACCATGAATTCTATCCAAATTATATATATATATATACACACACACATATTATTACAATCCACAGTAAAAATACTTATAATTTATAGTAAAATACTGATATATTTTTAGTATATGTTATAATATCAAATGAGAGGCCTGCTTCTATTTTTCCCTGCTTTATTTAGATTAGCAGTTTTTCAAAATCACTTCCAAATGCTGTAAGTTATTTATGGATGAGTGAATCTCAGGATAGTAAAATAAGAATTTCTTAGTCTTGTAGTAAAAGTGCTGATATAGGGAAATGTTTCCTTCGGGCTCAGAATTCGATCTCCTCGCATCAAATGCATGGACCTCAACATTAAGATTTACATCATCCCAGCTCTTTGCATCCGATTCATCGTCATTGTCATCTCCTTCCCTGTATTATGTTAAAATTTCATAGTAATTAGAGAATATAATAATTTTATGAAATTAATGATGTTGTTTTTATAATATTATATATGCTCATAATTTTATTTAGAAAAATTATTTTATTGTATATTTTTTTAGTTTAAATTACACAATTCTAAATAATTTTATTTTTGGATTTGAACTAAATTTTTTTAACTATATATATATATAGTATAACCCCGAAAATGACGGGTCGAAACGCTCCAAAACCGAAATATTCTGTTCCAATTAAAAAAATAAAGCACGAACTAAAACGAAATTATAAACCTTAATCTCAACAATTAGAGGGGTACATTCATGGTTTGCTCAGTTTTATATTTTATTAAAAAAAAGGCAGAAAAACGAAATGATGCTATGAGAAATCACCTACAGTTAATTGCATGATTAAGTATACTTTTGGAGTGTTTTATTTTTTATATATTTTCAGAATGTTTCAATGTGTTCATGTTAATTATTATTTTTAAAAGAAATGTTTCTTATTAATGATTTGACACCCAAAAACAACACTAAATACAAAGGTTTTGTTTTGTATATCAAATGAGAGGCCCGCTTCTACTTTTTCCTGCTTTGGACCGGGTGGGATGTTCCATTCACCAGAATTTCCCATTTTAGGTGAGCAGAGCTGAGCCCATCTTTTCTTACATCAAACTTGGAAATAATGTTAGAATCGAGGCCTAATGAATGCTCTGTGTATATCTGGTGTCACGCGGTGCATATTCACTGATGGGTGCTCCAAATTTATGTTTGATTTCAACCCGTGACAGCTAAAAAAATACGTAAAAACAAAAACTAAAGTGGTTCGATACCAACAAAGTTTAGCGTATCTATACGTCAGGGGCACATACATGTTCATAGAAAAAATAAAACACCATATTAAACCCCGATTCTTTTAGTGTTTTTAGTTAGTAGATGTTATGTTGTAGGTTAGAGATTTTGTTTCGAAAGTAAAAAAAAAAAAAATACAAAGATCTAATCGAGAAAAAAAAAAACGTGTAAGTGTCAAAATAAAATAAAAAAATCATGACTTTTAATTTCTTTGAATTACATTATGCAATAATTAATAAAGAAATCAATTAAAATAAATTTAGTCAAAATAATAAATTTTAATATAAGTTTTCTATAAAATATATGAATTTTAAATCGATATAAATTTATCTGTTTAGTGGTTTCCAACGAAATAACCAGCATAAATTTATCATCATCATTAAAAAGGAAGAAAACTCGGATATCTGAATTATTGAGTTCATTGTATTAAGACTAGTTCATTTTATAATTTAATTTAAATCAAACAAAAATAAAATATAAATTGTGAAAATAGCTGTAATAATCAAATAACAAAAATAAGTAGTTAATTTTCTATCAACAAAAAGACGAAAACATAAATTGAAAATCCATCAATACGTTACTGTCATTATCATTGCTATAACAACAAAAATTATTATCAATATTACTGTCAAAACAATTAAAATAATTAATTTTCCCTGAAAAATCACTAACATTTAAGGAAAATCATTAAAAAATCAAAAGAAATTTATTTAAAAAATATTAAAAAATAATTATTAAAATTATCATTATTATTGCGCAAATAACAAAATCATAAAAATCATCTAATCTAAAGAACAAATAAAAAAACACAAACCACAAAAAAAAAACAAATAAAGAAAAAAATAGAGCAATATTAATTTTAAAATGATAACCGTCATAAATTAAAATTTCAGGAAAATCATTAGAAAATTCAAAAGATTTTTATAAAGAAGAAATTAAAAAAAATCACTAAAATTATTATTATTATTGTGTAAATAATATAATTAGACAAATCATCTAATCCAAAGAACAAATAAAAATAACAGAAAACACAAAAAAACGAATAAAGAGAAAAAGGGAGATTAATTTTAAAATGATTACTAACATAAATTAAAATTCCAAGATTTAACCGATTAAAAATAAAACCCAAATAAAAAAAGACAAAAACTAAAAACAAAAACTAAAAGCATAAATGCATAAATACTAATAAAAAATAAACATTGTCCAAGATTTGTTTTAAGAAACCAAATGAATTAATATCAAATAAAAATTCAAAGAATAAAGACTTGAATGAAAAATAAAATATATCATTAATTCCAATTAAAGGATAAAATTGAAACAAATAAAAACTTTGGGACCAAAAAAAATAAAGGAATAATAATGATAATTGTTGTGTAATTGAATAACAAAATTCAAAGAAGGAGGACTGAAATGAATTGTCGCATATATGACCAATTTCAATCGGAGGATCAAATTAAAAGAGATCAAAACCTCCGTACCGAAAAAATTGAAGGAATAAAAAAGAAATCAAAAATCAAAAGAATAGGGACTGAAATAAAAACTTACTTAGATAATCAGTTTTAATTGAAGGGTACAATTGAAAACAATCAAACTTTGAATTAAGAAATCAGTAATAAAATCGAAAGCAAAACCTCATGGACTAAAGTAAACTTACTACATACATTAGGGACCTGTCAGAAATTGCGGCGGCTGAGAGAGAGAGAAAAACAGCAACCGACACAAACCCGTCCTCCGCCGCTTACCTAAACATATATGACCGGAACGCGCCGCTCCTGTGGACAGAGGATATTACGGCGCACCTCCCGACACGGCGGAAGTGAATTTTTTACCGCCTTAATGATCCGCACGCGCCTCCTCAAGGGAGCGTTGGCGTGAAACAGTGCGGGCGCGTATGGACTACGCGCCCGCAGTTCATCTGAAAAAATTAATAAAATAATGGTTAATTACCTACACACCCCTAAACGCACTGGTATTCACGAAAAAACCTGATGGGAAAACATGTCCTAAGCTATTTTGTCTTTTTTGGGGGCTATTTCCGTTGATGCACTGTGCAAAGAAGTTGAAAAAAAGCAAGAGAGACCCTGCATCCTGTGCACTATTTTGTCGTTTTCAATGGGCATATTCGTTAATGCACTGTTCATAGGCGGAAAAAAAAAAAAAAAAAGAGCACATGCACGCGCGAAGCACCGGAGCAAATATCCAGTCCACAGTGCAATGTGTCTTAGTGCATAGTAAAAATTAACAACAATGAAATGCCCATGCCGATTATATTTTAGGTAATATCCCAGCCCCATATATATATATATATATATATATATATATATATATATATATATATAAATTAGCGCCCGCCCATTTGTAACACGGAAAGCAGCAATTTGCTGCTTTCCGTGAAACGACGTTTCACACTTAAAAATGGGTAGACCCCATAACCAAACCAGCTTTTTTTTACACTTATCAAACACACACTTGCAGGTGCAAACTGTGTTTTCAACAAAACACAGTTTGCACCTCTTAAACAAACGGGCACTTAACCTGCAGGCACAACAAATTTGGTATTTTCAAAACATTTTATAGTTAAAAAATAAATGAAAAACTAAAACATTTATGCATACATGTAATCAAATAAATTAATAATTATATGTGCTAATAAATGGAATAAAACCATAAATAATATCTAGAAATAAAATTGAAAAAATTGAGAAACAAGTATAAATCAAAATATTTAATCAAGTATAAATCAAAATAAATTATTTTTATTTAGAAAAATATTAAAATGATGTTCTTTTATTTTTTAAAAATTATTTTTAACATAGGCACATTAAAATGATCTAAAAGCATAAAAAAATAATTTAAAATTAAAAAATTAAAAATTCAAATTATTTCTAAAATATTTTTGAAACACAATATCAAACAAGCACGTAGAAGCCACCACTATTCATCCACACTCAAAACACTATGCACAACACTGAGCATTTTTTGAAATTTTATTTTATATGATTTGATCCTACGTCATGGCAATAGTTATTTACATCAAATTTGAAAATAATGTTAGAATTTAGGCCTAATCAATGCTGGCCATGCTTTTGTTCTGTACTATATCAGACTGGGAAATGAGAGGTCTGCTTCTACCTTTTTCTGTTTTATTTAGATTAGCAGTTTTCCATGGATTAGCAGTTTTTCTCTTCTCTCGTGGTAAGACTCCATCGAGCTTCATTTTCTTTTTCATCTCTCGCGTCTCAATTCCTTCACTCATTGCTCTTTCTCTCTCTATGTTCAAGAGAATCACTTCCTCTTAGCTTCAAGACCTGCACATAATTTGATGAAATAATATTTAATGATGTAAATATATTTTTTTTATAATGTATACTCTAATAGAAAAAATAATTTAAAAGGCTAATTATATAGGAGTTGAAGAATTAAATATATTTATTGAAGAAGTTTAATGTCAATGTTTTTCTCCATGGTTGCATTTAATTTGTTTTTATTCGTTGAAGTCATTTATTGGTTTTTGTTTTCCTAAGAGATATATATAAGAATAATAATTTTTTACAAAAATATTTTGATATTTTATTTATGGTTTGTCACACATTCCCAGCCGTTTGATTTTTCACGACGTTACTATATATGTTGCCACGTATGAACACTTATACATACGCGCGCGTATACGCAAGATTGAGAGCGTATACAAAGTTGTCACGGGTTCAAATTAGTGCTGTCAGAAATTTTACCGAAGAAAGCTCAGCTCTCCGCCGAATATAAGAAATGTTTTCCTTTCTGAGAACACATTTATAATTTCATCTTAGGTTCAAATTAGTGCTGTCAGAAATTTTACCGAAGAAAGCTCAGCTCTCCGCCGAATATAAGAAATGTTTTCCTTTCTGAGAACACATTTATAATTTCATCTTAGGTTCAAATTAGTGCTGTCAGAAATTTTACTGAAGAAAGCTCAGCTCTCCGCCGAATATAATAAATGCTTTGACGGGGGGAGATGTTCCAGTTTAGGCTGGCTTCAAACTCAGAGTAGAGCTAAGCCTTGTTTTTGAGACAGGGAAAGGCTTCCTTCATCAGGAAAGATTCGATTTCCTCACATCAAATGCATGCATGCACCCTCAATATTAAAATTTACACCGTCCCAGCTCCCAGCCTCGTCATTATCATCTCCTACACTAGGAAGTAGGAACTTCATCCACCTTTTAATAGATGAAATTTATTTTTAAAAACGAAAAAATATATTTTCATATAATACTCTAATATGTGTAGTACTGCATAATGTTTTTTCCTTTTCTTTTATTCAAGTAATTTAATATATATCTTTATTTTATTATTTTTTAATTGAATAAAAAAAGTATTATAATTAACAACAAACACAAATGAAAAAAATATCCCATCTTGCAAGATGAAATATCTTAATCTATAATTGTTTCTTGATTTTTTTGGTTTTATTTTTAGTGATATTAATGGTTTTTCTATTATTGATTTATTAATAAACATAATTCTTGATTTATATGAATGTCGGGAGGACATTTCCGGCCACCATATCAGCCTTCACGCGCCACCTGAAAGGGGCGTGAGGTGGAATACTGTCGGTCGCGTGGACCGCACGTGCCGACAGTATTTCGAAAAATAAATAAATAATAATGGTCAATTACCGGTATACCCCTATGCTAAATTAATCAATTTTGTCTTATTAGGGGCTATATCCGTATTTAGCCATTTTAAAAAATATTAAAAAAAAGGGTTGCGGCGGAACGGACCGGTTCGTACGCGTGCAATTACAACCGTGACCCTCTGCCGGAATTGTTTTTTGTCTTATTATCGGGGGTAAAACCGTTAAAACACCGTTAATATCAGGAAAAAAAAAAAGGGTGGACAAACTCGCGTGACGAACGGACGAAAAATATCCAGTCCACAGTGCAATGTGTCTTGTGCTGCATGGAAAGTGTGAGCTCTTTTAGATTATTGTATAATTAGCATTAATTATGTAAATTACCCTATTTTATTTATTTACAGGACCTGAATCTTTTTACCGAGAATGTATACCCCATTATATTATTTTTATACTTTGAACTCTAAAATAAATTAATTAACACAACATGCAAGATTTCCATATATATATATATCCTAAATGGATAATCAGAACCACATGCATGTCCACTTCTCCCTTACTATGTCTAGTTCCGAAAATGGCTGCAATCACAGTTCATACATCACATGCAAGATAAAGACAGTCGTGGATGTGGGGGCAAGGAGGGTCGGCAGCACATGATACTGAAAGCTGTACGTATGAATCTTTTACCAAAATTTCCAATTTTAGGTTGGCTTCAAACACACACAGAGCAGAGCTCAGCCCATCTTTTTTTACATCAAATTTGAAAATAATTAGGCCTAATGAATGCTCTGTACGTGTATATTTGGTGCATATTCACTGACGGGTGCTCTTTTCCTTTGTATAGAAGCCCCCTTGACATTGACCCAAAACCTGCTGTGCCTGTCCGCACTCCAAGTCACCTGTCTCCGTCTCAAGACCTCCCTCCCTTGCCTATATACATGTAAATTTCCTCCACACCCTATGGCAGTCCAACAGCAATTAATACTCCGAAGGAGTGGTGGGAACGAGTGGAGTGGGGCGATTCCAACAGCAAGAATGGCCTTCAATCCCTCTGTGTGTTTCAGGAGGCTTTGTATTATTAATGGGAGAAGAAGGCAGGCATCTGAACCATATGCATGGTATGGCGTTTGTTTTTTAATGTTTGAATATTTATGGATTTGTTTGTAATCCTCAAGGTAATTCATTGGCGTAGTATATATATTTAATGTGTAAAGAAATACATTAATAAATACAGACCATATTGACAGATTGATATCATGCCTGTATATGGCCCTTCCATTTTTCCTGGTATGTACTGTGCTTTTCATTACTGAGATTTTGAGTATTTTGCATCTTTTCCTTACCTCACAACTTGTCCCTAATAATTTATGAACAGAGGGGTTAATCAAGCAGCAGGTTCCTCAATTATTTGAACAAACACATTATACCTGTTTTTGACAAGGTAGTGCACTGCCTTCTCTTTTGTTACTATCTTCAAATATCCTATTCTTGTTTACCCTTTTTTTTTGTTTGTGCTTGCATATGCCTTTTGACAAGAACCTGTGAATTCTAATGATTTCCTCTTTGCTAGTTGCCCGAGGAGCGGAAGCTTGATTTGCTCAAAGCACTTGCAGAAATATCGCCTTTTACATTGCCACAGGATTCACGCCAGGTTCTTCCCTCTGTTGTTCAGCTTTTGAAGGTAACCTTTTCTTTTTCATTATTAATTTAGTCCTTTGTTTTGAATGTTTTCAAAAAAAGTTTATTATATGAAATGCACTTCTAATGTCATAGTAATGCTTGTGTGTTTGTTCTCATAGATTTTCAGTCTTATGTCCATGAGAAGAATTCTTATCGTATCACATTGTTAAAGCCTCTCTAAAAAATCTGCATATACCAACCGCCTATTTATTGATGTAGACTGTGGTCTCATAGTTATGCCTTCTCTTTTTTGCCACTCAGAAATACATGCCACGGAGGAAGAGCGGAGAGGAGATGAACTTTACATATGTTGAGTGCTTGTTATATGTGTTTCATCACCTAGCTCATAAGGTTGTGATTTCATGATTTTACATTTGTCAGCATACTCTTGCATGTATCAGCTCTGTGAAACATAATGTGATCTTTGTTGTTTTAAAGGCTCCAAATGCTACAAACAGCCTGTGTGGTTACAAGATTGTGACTGGGCAGCCATCAGACCGGCTTGGGGAAGACTTCTCTGAGTTTTACACAGACTTGATAGAGAGGTGACATTTTAATTCAGAAGTAGAATTCTTAACATCTGTTTTGGTATTTAATTGAGTGATTCCTGTTTCTTAACTTGAAAGGAACAAAGTAGTATTTTTAGTAGTTGTATTTGTCTTGTAATTCTGGGTGCAACCTTGCTATTTCTAAATTGTTGCAGACAGGAACTTGTGCTTTATTTCTCATTAGCTTACCTTCATACCCCTGCCTAAAATGACAGGTTTTATTTTTTAAATGCCTGTTGTTAGCCTTGGAGGAAACTTCACTAATATAAAGATAATTTTCGAGTTTAAGACAATGAGTTCACTTGTAGAGAAATAAAATGATAAATAATGTCCATAGCTGTGATTATTATTCCAAGGATTTTTTAATTTTATTTTCTTGGAATTAAACAATTTTCATGGTTTTGAACCAAACAAGCATTGTCATATTTCTGTAGCTCTAATATGGGTCTTCCATCGACATTGTTTTTGGTGTCTGGGGTGCAGGTTGAGTAATGTAGAAGATCTAACCAGGGCTACCATGAGAAAGTTAACTCAGGGAATGACTGAACACAACAAAGCAATGGCAGCTGCCAAGTCTGATGATGCAAAGGATAGCATAGTAAGTTAATTTCTCAGGAGAGGGGCATCTTGTGGTCTTCTGTAGAGCTTTTCATAGCAGTATCTTACAAACATATTTCTTGTTTAATGTGCAGAAAACACAAAAACAGAACACTACAACTGGGTTGCGTACATGCAATAACATTTTGGCAATGGCAAAGGTTTATAAAGAATGAAATTTTGACAGTTAATTCCATGCCTATGTATTTGTAAAACATCAATAACTTGTTCTACAATTTTCAGCCATTGCACGCAAAGACACCTTTGTTTATTGGAGATAAGAGTATAAACCTCCCTTGGAAAGAAGTAGCAAAACCTTCTGTGCCTTCCACTACCGTCTCGGCTGGGTATGAGAGATGTCTAATCCTTGTCCTTGAGTATATATATTATGTGTGTAACTATATGTATATATATTTAATTCAAAACATGTGGTTAGAAGAATCTACAGAGTGACAGGATAATGTCTATCGTGATTGAGGAAACTATTGGAAATGATATTACCCCATAAAATTAAGATAAAGTGAAAGCCACTCCCAGTAAATGCCTAGATAGAAATGCCAGTGGATGCTATATTAGTTGAATGAACCTTTTTTCTTTACAGTTTCTCTTTGAAAAGCAGTTCTTAAGCAGGATTCTGCTTATATTTATTTGCTTCGCTTATTTGCTTATGGAACCTGGCGTGATTACAAAGGTTAAAGACACAAACTTTACCCCTTTTTTTGGCTGTCGATTTTGGTTAGTGGGTTGGCTGTATCTATCTCCTAGAAGCCCATGCTCTTGATTGTTTTCTTTTCTTATTTTGATTGAGCGTTTGTTTTTTAATGTTTGAATATTTATGGATTTGTTTGTAATCCTCAAGGTAATTCTGCTCTGCTTCCAAAGTTGTTACCTCATCAAATCCTCAAGCTCAAACAACTCACTGTGCTTACTCTTTCCGAGACCAATAAGGTACTGCATTTTAACTAATACTATTTTTTTTTTTCTCGTCTGAAATTTCTGGAATTCATGCGCTCGATTGAAATTATAGCTGCAACTGGAATGAACTCGTGTGTGTGTGTATATATATATATATATAGAGAGAGAGAGAGAGAGAGAGAGAGAGAGAGATTACCTGGCCAAACACTCTTTGTATCATAAGTTAGGGCCACATACATGTTCATAGAAAAAAGTTGAAGTGTCAAAATAAAATAAAATCATTTCAATTTATAGTAAAAATATGAAGAGCAGAATGGTAAAAAATGCACGATGGTTTCATTGACTTTTAATTTCTTTGAATTACATTATGCAACAATTAATAAAGAAATCAATTAAAATAAATTTATAGCAAAAAAACAAAAAGTGAAAAATAAAAATCTCTCACTTTATTTTTATTTTGCCCTGTAAGCACCAGCTTGTTTGTTAAAACATCTTATGGAGAGATGTTATTTTAAAAAAAGCTATATTGATGAAATAATATTTTAATGATATAAATATTTTTTTTATAATGTATATACTCTAATAGAAAAAATCATTTAAAAAGCTAATTATATCGGAGTTGAAGAATTAAATATTTTTATTGAAGAAGTTTAACGTCAATGTTTTTCTACATGGTTGCATTTAATTTGTTTGTCGTACGCGGGCACGTGTACGCGAGATTGACAGCGTACACGAAGTCGTAGTTTCATCTTAGGTTCAAACTTCAAACGACCGATATGCTCGCGTGATGTGCTAGAGTTTTTTTATTTATGTAAAAAATTGATTGTTTTTATATGTATTGTATTTTATTATTTTAATATTTAATTAGTAAAATTATAATTGATAAAATCTGTATAATCGAAATGGAAAGTGGTTCGTATATTTTGTAATTGCAGATAACGTAGGTAATTTTTTTTATGAGTTGCATTTTTTCCTAAGTAATATTAGATCTGACACATTATAAATAAAAATATTGTAATTTTTTTTTTCAGAAATAAACTTCTATTTTTTGCGTGCTATAATTAGTTATTTTAATGTTCAGTTATTGAAATTGCAATAGATCAAATATGTTAGAAATGAGTTTTTTGCGTGGTTTAATTAGTATGCTTGCCCGCGCATTGCGTTAGGGTTTTTTCTACGTAGAAAACTAATTGATTTTTTAAATGCTGTAATTAGTTGTTTAAATATTTAATTAGTAACACTATAACAGATAAAATATGTAAGAAATAAATTTTTTCCCCGCCTAAAAGGAATAGTGTAATCGAAATGGGAAGTGGTTCGTATATTTTTTTAATTGTAGATAACCTAGGTAATTTTGTTATTTTTATTTTTATGAGTTGCTTTTGTTCCTCAGTAATATTAAATCTGACGCATTATAAATTAAAATATTGTAATTTGTTTTTAAAAATAAACATAATTTTTTTGCGTGCAATAATTATTTTTTTGCCGTCTAAAAAGAACAGTTTAATCGAAACGGGAAGTGACTTGCATATTTTTTAATTGTAGATAACCTAGGTAAATTTGTCATATTTTTTTTATGAGTTGTCTTTTTCCCCCAGTAATATTAGATCCAACAAATTGTAAATAAAAATATTGTAATTTGTTTTTAGAAAAAAAAAATATTTTTTTTTGCGTGCTATAATGACTTATTTGCCGTCTAAAAAGAACAGTGTAATTGAAACGGAAGTGACTCGCATATTTTTTAAATCTAGGTAAATTTGTCAATTTTATTTTTTTGAGTTATATTTTTTGCCTAGTAATATTACATCTGAAATATTAAAAACCAAAATATTGAATTTTTTTTAAGAAATAAATTTTAAAAAAAGAGGACAAAATTAAAATTTGAAGCCATTTTTTTTATTTTATCCGATTTATTCATTATATTATTATATCAAATGTATTTAAGAATACTGATATTAATATTTTTTCTTAAAAAATCCTAGCTCATGTTTTCTTTTCTCCTAGGCGATAATATTCAATAAATATTAGAATATATAATTAGTTTAACATATTTTAATTTGACACAAATATACAAATATATAATTAATTTGACATACTTTAAATAATATATTTAATTTCTAGAATAAAACTGAAGCAAATCAAAACATTGAAAATAAATAATTTTAAACAAAACCTGGAATTAAAAGATTTGGGACCGAAATGAAATTTAAATCTATAATTAACTTGCATAGAAGGATAAAATTGAAAGAAATCAAACTTTGATATCGAAAATATTAAGGATTTATAATAAATTTGCATGGAATGATGCAATTGAAACCAATCAAAACTTTGATACCAAAAATATTTAGAATTCCAGGCCAATCTGCAAAATTAAAAGCATGGGGACCGAAATGAAACTTCAATATATCATCAATTTCAATTGAAGGACGAAATTGAAACAAAACAAAACCTATATAATAGCAATAAGGGCCCGAAAAAACAATTACAACGTTTAGGGACTAAAAAAAATTTGACAAAAAACAGTTTAGCTGACGTCATATGGCGCAGGAAGGAGAGAGAAATTAGGGGGGGGGGATTCAAACGACCATTGACACGTCTCCGGACACCATAGTGTGACACGCGCCGCACCAAGTGGAAGATAACATGCCTAAAAATCATTCTAGACGCCGATCGGTCATTTTCCGACGCCGGAGTACACCGCACGTGCCGCCCGAAACACAAGTGAGCGCTGAAACGAACGGCGCGTTCGGCGACGCGCCAACAGTTGTCAGATGAAAAAAAATAAAAAATTGGCTAATTACCGAAACGCCCCTCACCCCCAGGCGTGTGTTTTGTCCTTTTCGAGGGACATAATCGTTAATGCACTGTTCAATGAAATATTAAAAAATTAAAAAACTGGTCAAACGAATCGGGCTAGACCGGACCGGAAATTGGCAATTACCGCAAAGCCCCTGAAACCGGCGACGTTTTTTTGTCTTTTTCGAGGGTTTTTTTTATCAAATCACTATTCAAATAGCAAAAAAAAAAGGTGGACGTGCACCCGCGAAGCACCGAGCCAAATGGCCAAGGAACATTGACTATGAGTCACGGTGCACAGTAATTCAACAATAAAAGACCGATGTCTTTTAGGTTCTTTGTTAATTAGTCTTGTTCGAAATTTTACTATAATAAATGTTTTCCTTTCTGAGAACACTTTTGATCAGCATAATAATGAAATATATGGTTTTGACAGGATGGTGATTTCTTTCCATTATAGCACCCCCTGCGCCAGGTTTGAAACACATTACAGCTGGCATGTTCCTATAGCTTGTAGTTAATTTACTGTTTCTTAATAAATGACAGCTGACATGCTTTTGTTTTGCATATCAAACGAGAGTTGTGTTCCTCCTTTTTCCTGCTTTGACGGGGGGAGACGTTCCATTTTAGGTTGGCTTCAAACTTAGAGTAGAGCAAAGCCTTTTTTTTTAGACAAGGAAAGGCTTCCTTCATCAGGAAACTTGGTTGGCTATATTGTATTATTTTGTCGGAAAGAATGGTTTTTTTCTCGTGTGTTTGGTTGATAGATGGCATTTCAGATTCGGGTGTGTTTGGTTTGAGAGAGAGGGATTCTGGTTTAGGGGTTTTGGTTTCTTGGAGAGATGAATGATACAACGGGGAATCCAGCAAGGACATGTTTGGCGATGACAGAGAAAAAGGCTCATAGGCCTGGTGGTTGTGTTGGTATTTTCATAGGACATTGTATTATTTGTTTTTTTTTTATTATCTCTGTCTGCAGCAACGCCTGCATTAATTAGCAAGTATTTGCTTAGAATTAGCTGGGTTTCTCCTCGTGTGGAGGTGGCGCAGAAGGTTTCGAAGTAGGTGTCACCTTGCTCTGCAAGAATCTTATCCACAGTATCCTTTTCTTGAGCAGTCCTTCCACTCTTGTTCATCTTCTTCAAAGTCTCTGCCACCGCTTCATTCTTAGTAGCTTCAGCAAAATTAGGTTCTTCTGGTTCCACCATCTCTGTCTCTCATCCTCCCTACCAAAAAGCAGATTACAACTAGCTTTCTCATTGCCTAAGTACTTGTTCTGGTTTTTTATTTGCTTCCCTTTCAATCTCTTTGGCGTGATAAATAACATATTTTTCATGTGTTCTTTCATGACAGATTTGAAATAAGGAGTTGTTTACTCGCTTTAAAGTACAAAATTCAGAGGCACGAGAGGATCAAGATGACTTCTCACTATAGGTTAGATCATTTTTCGTTAATCTCATGTCCATATTGTAGGGTCATGGTGTAGAACTCATACATATTCATATGTTAATAAGTTATTATTATTAATTATCTATGGAAACTTCCAAACCATGGGCAGACACACTTCTCCACTATTGAAATATCTAGAATAAATCAGCACTGGTTGCGATTAAGAGATAGAAAGAGGTGGATCGAGTTAATCAATTAATATACCTACAGAATGTTAACAATCTAGATGCAGACAGGTTACAGAATATTAACAATCACCACTATTGGTATTCTTTTCTTGTTATTTGACAAACCCAATTTAGAAGTAACTGGTACCAATATAAATTTTCTGTTAGTAATGTAATGTATTTTTTGTCAGTTTTTTTCGATAACCACACCAACAAAAAAAATTTGTCGGTAAGACTATAACTATCGTTGGTAAAAAAAAAAAATTCTATTGGTGACTCCATCAGAGTTGCACCAAATATTGATGCATTACACATGCATGGTTAATATGGGGTTGTGGAGGAAAATGTGAATTCTGATCACACAGTTGCTGTTAGGACTTCAATTATCATCAACGGTTTATCATCTTCATCTTCCTATTAGAGATGTGATATACAGAACTATGCTACATGGATTGAGAAACATTCTCCATTTACTTTACTGTTCCTACTATAGCTTGATAAATTCATTTCGACAATCAATTGACTGCTTCATTATTGATGATGTGAGTAACTTCTGCTGGTAATAGTTATTAATGACAGGAGGAACTTTTGCAATGCATGCTCTAATATCTCGCTATATGGACATAATCTTGATGCCAAGTCATCAAGTTGGAGATAGAGAGCAGCACAAGGCAAGTGAGAAGAGGTATTCAATAATGAAATACTTGTTGCTCTTCTTGGTGTTTCCATGGTGATTGGGGATGGTATTCTCACACCATGCATTTCAGGTAAAACAATTATTTCTATATGTGATTGGAATAACAATTCTAATATTTAGGAATTTCTATATAGTGATTTCTGTTGTAACGAGCATTACGTTTGCTTCCGATTCCCACATTATGTGGATATCAGTAGTTATATTAGTTGTTTTATTCCAAATACAAAAATTTGGAACTGGAAAACTCGGCAACATCTTTGCCCTGATTCTTCTAGCCTAGTTCTTCTCAATAGCTTCTATTAGGGTTTTTAATTTGGAAGAAATACAATCAAGGAGTGCTACAAGCTTTCAACCCATATTACATATGGGTCTACTTCAGCAAAAACCCTATGAATGCTTGGAAATCTCTTGCTGGCATCGTGTTGTGTTTGACGGGTATGCATTTTGTATAATATTTATATGTTTAGTACCATTTGCATCCTTAAATTTGATTATTGATTCCTACTTTTCTTTTATATATAGGAATCAATGATTGAAATTAATAACCATCAATCAAGTATAGTTTATAATATTGAAAATTCAGTTAGACCTGACCAACTCTAATCGACCTTAGACATGTTGTTTGTTAATCAAGAATTGAATTAAACATAGTCAACTTCAACCTTTAAGAGTTTCATTATTTGAAGCTGCTTATCACTGTTCTAGCATAGTTTGTCATCAAAACTAATCAACTTTCGTTTATCTTTTTATATGGACATTGTAATCATGTATTTTTTCAATGTAACCTTTTCTATTGCTCAAAACCAAGTTCAAAAGCTTTATTCGCTGAACTCGGGCATTTTAATGTTCACTCTATTCGACTCAGTACTTGAGTTGTAGTGTTGTCATCACTAGTGCTTGCCTATCTTGGCTAAAGCTCCTACCTGCGAAAACACATCAAAGATGTTCGTGATGTTTTCTCTCTTAATTCCTAGTAAGTACTATCTCGTCTTTGGTCTTATTTTTGCTATTGAGATTAATTATAGAGATAGGGGCCTACTTATGTCTCCCGTGTAGAATCTCTATTTTGGCCATAATTTATATTGTTGGTATTGGCTTCCATCATTGCAAGCCAGTCTTTGATATCAGCAACATTCTCTATAGTGCAACAGTGTGCAATGATTGGTTACTTCCCTAGAGTCAAGGTGGTGCACACTTTGTCGTCACATCAAGGACAAATTTATATGCCGGAGCTCAACACGTTTTTGATGGTTGCTTGTGTTTTCATAACTCTATATTTTAAAACCACTGCAGGCATCAACGTTGCATATGGTAACCGTTTTCATAATCTAAAGCACACAATATAATTCATAATAATTAGTTAACTTTAGTATTTAATAAGTATTTTCATATAGGAGTGGCTGTCTCGTTTGTCTTCTTAATCACCTAAGTGATGTTCATGGTTGTGATGGTCGTGGTGAGGAAGACACATATAATATGGGTAGTTTTTTATGGCACCACCATGGTAATTATTGAACTCCTATTTCTCACATCAGTGTTGTCGAAGATTTTGGTTAGAGCTTATTTGCCAGTAAATTTAGCATCGTCTATGTTGTTTATTATGATAGGATGGACCTACGGCAGGAGGAAGAGGTTGATGCATGAGCAGAACAATGTAGGAGACCTCGAAATATTAAACAATTCGAGGATAGCTAGGTTGCCAACTATTAGGATCTTTTATGGTGATGATCAAGTGATCCCTCTAATATTTAGGCACTATGCATCCAGTTTAATGGTCATACCTTCCATCCTTATCTTCATTTCTCACAAACCCCTCCCTGTGAGGTATGTTCCTCTTGAAAAGCAGTTATCTTTTTGAAGAATCTACTTAGATCAACCAGTCTTTCTCTATGATGTCAATATTGGTTATCTAGAAACTAGAATGGAAGAAAATTGTTTCGAGGAGATAGTAATCAATAGGTTAATCGAGTTTCTGCAACAACATAGTGAAGGTGAAGAAGAGATAGCTTGTCTTTACAAAGCAATCGTGGACGGTGACATTACACACCAAACAGGAGAGGTAGAGATGATTGCATCACAAGGATCCAAGTTAAAAAACATCATTTTAGTCAGTTATAATTGGCAGAATAGATGTGTCAGACAACAGAGACAAATTTATCAAATCCCTCAAGCGACGTCACTTGAGCATGCGAGTGACATGTGAAGTTTGATGAGCTCTATAGGTATAATATTCCTCATTTGTCTATTAATTTGTTCACTCGAAGAAATAGGTCTTATCTCTATATCAGGTCTTCCTAATATTATAACTAGTTAAACAAAACAAATCAAACTTCACATGTCACTCGCATGCTCAAGTGACGTCGCTTGAGGGATTTGATAAATTTGTCTCTGTTATCTGAAACATCTATTCACCCAATTATAACTGACTAAAATGATGTTTTTTAACTTGGATCCTTGTGATGCAATCATCTCTACCTCTCCTGTTTGGTGTGTAATGTCACCGTCCACCATTGCTTTGTAAAGACAAGCTACCTCTTCTTTACCTTCACTATGTTGTTGTAGAAACTCGATTAACCTATTGATTACTATCTCCTCGAAACAATTTTCTTCCATTCTAGTTTCTAGATATCCAATATTGACATCATAGAGAAAGACTGGTTGATCTAAGTAGATTCTTCAAAAAGATAACTGCTTTTCAAGAGGAACATACCTCACAAGGAGGGGTTTGTGAGAAATGAAGATAAGGATGGAAGGTATGACCATTAAACTGGATGCATAGTGCCTAAATATTAGAGGGATCACTTGATCATCACCATAAAAGATCCTAATAGTTGGCAACCTAGCTATCCTCGAATTGTTTATATTTCGAGGTCTCCTACATTGTTCTGCTCATGCATCAACCTCTTCCTCCTGCCGTAGGTCCATCCTATCATAATAAAAAACATAGACGATGCTAAATTTACTGGCAAATAAGCTCTAACCAAAATCTTCGACAACACTGATGTGAGAAATAGGAGTTCAATAATTACCATAGTGGTGCCATAAATAACTACCCATATTATATGTGTCTTCCTCACCACAACCATCACAACCATGAACATCACTTAGGTGATTAAGAAGACAAACGAGACAGCCACTCCTATATGAAAATACTTATTAAATAGAAAAGTTAACTAATTATTATGAATTATATTGTGTGCTTTAGATTATGAAAACGATTACCGTATGCAACGTTGATGCCTGCAGTGGTTTTAAAATATAGAGTTATGAAAACACAAGCAACCATCAAAAACGTGTTGAGCTCCGGCATATAAATTTGTCCTTGATGTGACGACGAAGTGTGCACCACCTTGACTCTAGGGAAGTAACCAATCATTGCACACTGTTGCACTATAGAGAATGTTGCTGATATCAAAGACTAGCTTGCAATGATGGAAGCCAATACCGACAATATAAATTATGGCCAAAATAGAGATTCTACACGGGAGACATAAGTAGGCCCCTATCTCTATAATTAATCTCAATAGCAAAAACAAGACCAAAGACGAGATAGTACTTACTAGGAATTAAGAGAGAAAACATCACGAACATCTTTGATGTGTTTTCGCAGGTAGGAGCTTTGGCCAAGATAGGTAAGCACTAGCGATGACAACAGTACAACTCAAGTACTGAGTCGAATAGAGTGAACATTAAAATGCCCGAGATCAGCGAATAAAGCTTTTGAACTTGGTTTTGAGCAATAGAAAAGGTTACATTGAAAAAAATACATGATTACAATGTCCATATAAAAAGATAAACGAAAGTTGATTAGTTTTGATGACAAACTATGCTAGAACAGTGATAAGCAGCTTCAAATAATGAAACTCTTAAAGGTTGAAGTTGACTATGTTTAATTCAATTCTTGATTAACAAACAACATGGCTAAGGTCGATTAGAGTTGGTCAGGTCTAACTGAATTTTCAATATTATAAACTATACTTGATTGATGTTTATTAATTTCAATCATTGATTCCTATATATAAAAGAAAAGAAGGAATCAATAATCAAATTTAAGGATGCAAATGGTACTAAACATATAAATATTATACAAAATGCATACCCGTCAAACACAACACGATGCCAGCAAGAGATTTCCAAGCATTCATAGGGTTTTTGCTGAAGTAGACCCATATATAATATGGGTTGAAAGCTTGTAGCACTCCTTAATTGTATTTCTTCCAAATTAAAAACCCTAATGGAAGGTATTGAGAAGAACTAGGCTAGAAGAATCAGGGCAAAGATGTTGCCGAGTTTTCCAGTTCCAAATTTTTGTATTTGGAATAAAACAACTAATATCACTACTGATATCCACATGATGTGGGAATCGGAAGCAAACGTAATGCTCGTTACAACAGAAATCACTATATAGAAATTCCTAAACATTAGAATTGTTATTCCAATCACATATAGAAATAATTGTTTTACCTGAAATGCATGGTGTGAGAATACCATCCCCAATCACCATGGAAACACCAAGAAGAGCAGCAAGTATTTCATTATTGAATACCTCTTCTCACTTGCCTTGTGCTGCTCTCTATCTCCAACTTGATGACTTGGCATCAAGATTATGTCCATATAGCGAGATATTAGAGCATGCATTGCAAAAGTTCCTCCTGCCATTAATAATTATTACCAGCAAAAGTTACTCACATCATCAATAATGCAGCAGTCAATAATGCTCTCATCTCACTGGGTTGATGAGGAAATGAGGAGGTGTTTTTGGGTTCCGAAAATGGCTGCAATCACAGTTCATACATCACATGCTTGATACTGTTTTTGGGTTCATAAAGACAGTCGTGGATGTGGGGGCAAGGAGGGTCGGCAGCACTTGATCATACTGAAAGCTGTATGAATCTTTTACCAAAATTTCCAATTTTAGGTTGGCTTCAAACACACACAGAGCAGAGCTAAGCCCATCTTTTTTTACATCAAATTTGAAAATAATGTTAGAATTGAGGCCTAATGAATGCTCTGTCATATTCACTGATGGGTGCTCCTTCATACCGTTCGACCACATTTATGTTTGATTTCAACCCGTGACAGCTAAAATACTTCAAAAAAAAATCAAGTGGTTCGATACCAGCAAAGTTTAAATGATTGTTTTATATATGTAATGAATCCCTCAAAAACTTTCTATCCCTTCTTTCCTTGTTACCCTTTTCTTTGCAACGTGATCTTCCACTTTTTCAAAAATAAAATTTAATTTAATTTACCTCTTGTTAATTCATTTCTCACTCAGCTTAATCATATATAAAACCTGCTACCATGATCACGTATGTCCAAATCTGCTACATGGCTAATGGTGTATTGTTTCACTTCTAGTCCATATATGGTTTCAGTGAGTTTTGTTCTAAAAAGACATCTCTTGAAAAGAGAAACGGTGTTGAAGCTTATAATAATCTTCCAAACCCCTTGACTCGTAACTAAGGTGGGATATTGTGTCTGCCTACTCATATAAGTTTTCTGATCATGATGCGCTGTCGTTCTTGTTACTGTTTTGTGGCTGCGATCCTGGTTCTGTAGTGTCTGCTGTTTTGCACCGTCGCTCCTTTAATTTTGTTTCTTTTTATTGTGTCTTGGCCTTCGCATCTTAGCTTTATATATGTGTCCTCTCCGAGTTTGTGCTTTGCCTCCTGGTCTTTTAATCAATCATTGGCTTATACTTGCAGGAAAAGAGAATTACTATATATCCCAAACTCGTTTCTCTTCTTTTTGTCCCCCCACATCCTTTATTTGCTAATCTATAATGCAGAAAACGCAGGACAGCAATGAGGCGCAGTTGAAAAATCTTGAAAATGAATGTAGCCGCTACAAAGCACAGGTAGATTTTTATGAAAAGTACTCAATGATGAAACCTTTTTTGGATGATGCATGTAAGTTCAGCAAACTTGTTCTGGAGCCTGGAGAAAGTAGTGGGCACGCAAGAGACGCTGCTGAAAAACAAACTGATCTTGTGAATTGTGCGTGCTGGGAACTACTAAAAACGTACGGTACTTCCTTTTCTACGGTTATCATTGCACTTCTTCCTTCCAACTCCTCTTGCTCTTTACCTTTAGCTTCTACATGTTCCTGATACTTTCAACTTGTTCTTCATCGTCGTACTTGTTTTTTCAGGTATGTATGTTTTACTTTTGTCTCAGTTGAGGATTGACATTAATCATAGAAATCTATTTTCAATTTTAGAATAACATTGTTTTATAAGAATCAGCTTAACTCGTGATGATGAGCTGCCTCGTTGGTCTTGTAACTATGAAGTGAAGTGTTCATTTTTCTTTTGCAGCCGCAATAATGGTTCAAGATGTCCAAGCAAAAAAGATGCAAGGAACTGTGGAGCACTAGAATATATATGTTATCCTGATATGTGTCGTCCAATGTGCCGGAGACCCGGCCGTCCTGGATTAGTTGCTAAGTGTAACTTTACAAGATGCCTCTGTCAGTGGGACTGTTAACTTAATTCGAAGGCTCCATTAAACCCAATTTCCAGCTCTTGAACTGACAAAGTGTGATGCAAGATTACAGCGAGGAAGAACAATATGAACAAAGTATGTGCGTGCGTGATTCCTTAAATCCATTAATCTCCCTTCTCTTCTCCATTCAACTGTTGTTTCTCTAATTTTCGACTCCAACTATATGCCCGGCAAAAAGAAAATTGTTATTCTTCATCTCTATCAGATTTCATACAGTCAGGAAATTGGATGTTACTGGTAAACAGATCTGAAAATTGCCCTCATATCAGACAGTATCGCAGTAGTATATTATCTCAAATTCTGTAGATCTTAGGGTAATAATCATATGAATCTGCTCTTCAATCAATCTGAAAATTGCCTGAAAGAAAGAGAAGAGCTCGCGACGTGTAACTCAAAATTGGAAAACGAATCCCACAATTTTGTTAATTAAGGATTAGTGTTTTTCTCTCTATATTTTTCTTGGAAGACAAGAGATGTAAACTTTTTCGAGTGGCGATACATGCAACTATTTAAGCTATACATTTTTTCAATCTTTTTGTTTGCTAAATCAAAGTATTCGTTCTTGCTTCTCATGGCTGCGCGTAGTCGATTATGGCTGGGAGGGGACGTGTGCTCGTGTCTTTTCTGCTTTTCTCAAGGGGCTCAAGGGCTATGTCTCTATTGGGTATGTCTCTATTTAAACTACTTTTTTTATTTATTATTAATATGTCTCTGTATACATCAACTAATCATAATAAATTTTGAAATTAATAATTATATAAATCTTCAATAATCATAATAATATCAATTTACTAAAGTTCTTAATCCCTGTAGGCTTAAGAAAATGGCCCGCAGAGATGATGGTCCACTAAATGGCTTCCTTTCTCCTGTAGCATTGGGAGAGTTGCTGCAGATTGGGTGAGATTGGACGTTTGGTCCCTCATTTTGCTCCCAAGGGGTGGGTTAGTTTCTGCCAACTCTGTTTTGGTTTGGTTTGCTATTTTTTAGCCTCTTAGATAATTATTTGTTTGGTTATGCTGTAATTTGGGTTCTTGTTTAAGCAGTACAGTATTTGTAAGAATGTATAATATGTATCTCTGATAATTCTCTTTAAGGATTGAGATTTTGAAATTGGGAATATGCAAAAGTTGGTGCAAAGACATCTCATATGTATAACTTGTTCAGAGAGCAATCAAACATATTACTTGATACTATTTGATATTAGTCAATTAATCTTAAGATTTAACACAATGCTTAAGTTTTAGGCCAGTTCTGTTTCACCCCGCTTTCTCTCCTGTCTTAATTTTCACTCTTTCCATTTCCATTTTACTTTTTTGTTCTCTCCGTTGCTGTTTTGGGGAAACTTGGTTAGCTATATTGTATTATTTTGTCGGAAATGATGTTTTTTTTTCTCGTGGGTTTGGTTGATAGATGGCATTTGAGATTCGGGTGTGTTTGGTTTGAGAGAGAGGGATTCTGGTTTAGGGTTTTTGGTTTCTTGGGGAGATGAATGAAATAACAGGGAATCCAGCAGGGACATGTTTGGCGATGACAGAGAAAAAGGCTCATAGGCCTGGTGGTTGTGTTGGTATTTTCATAGGACATTGTATTATTTATTTGTTTTTATCTCTGTGTGCACCAATGTTATATTACCCAGGGGGTCCTGGCGTGAGTGGTGAGGGCGCTCTTGTCCCTTAAAAGAGGTCAGGGGTTCAAACCCTCCTCTTGTATGGAGCCGACCATTTGGGGAGAACTTTCACCCCTTTGGGGCCCACCCGGTGCGAACGTGGATTAGTCTGGGCCAGCGCCTAGGACACCGCGTGGTTTATACCAAAAAAAAAAATTAGCAAGTATTTGTTTCAAATTAGCTGGGTTTCTCCTCGTGTGGAAGTGGCGCAGAAGGTTTCGAAGTAGATGTCCTCTCACCTTGCTCTGCAAGAATCTTATCCAAAACATCATTTTCTTCTTCAAAGTCTCTACCACTGCTCTTAATAGCTTTAGCAAAATTAGGTTCTTCTGGTTCTACCATCTATGCAACTTCTCTCTCCTCCTCTTTACCAAAAGCAAATTACAACTAGCTTTCTTCTTGACTAGTACTTGCTCTGGATTCTTATTTGCTTCTCGATCAATCTCTTTGGCATTGCTAATAACATTCTTCATGTGTTCTTTCATGACAGGCTTGATAGACTCACCCTGAACATGAGGCACGATAGGATCAAGATGACTTCTCATCGGGTTATATCATTTTTCATTTATTTCTCAACTTACCGATAATTAATAATCTCATGTCCATATTTTACGATCAGGTGTAGAATTCTTGCATATTCATATGTTATTATGATTAATTATCTATGGAAACTTCCAAACCATGGACAGACACACTTCTCCACTATTGAAATACCTAGAATAAATCAACACTGGTTGGGATTAAGAGATAGAAAGAGTTGGATCAGGTTAATCAATTAATATACCTACATAACGTTAACAATCTAGATTCAGATATATAAAAGTCACCACTAAAAAAAATGTTTAACCTTATGCCACATTTAAGAATCTAGCATCATTTATGTAAGTGTGGATTGCAAAAGAAACCTTAAAGAAAAAAAAAAGGAGAAGGACTTCGGAGTTGGACTAGTTTTTCTATTTCTTTGAAATAAACTGTCATCAAATATTCACTAATCGGTGCTCCTTCATACTGTTTGACCAAATTTATGTTTGATTTCAACCCCTGACAGCTTAGCCTTAAAAATACTTCAAAAATATAATTAGACCTGATCAATGTTCTGTTTGATTTTTGAAATAAAGAGTGTCTAAACTCACTTTAAAGTACAAAACTCAACCTAAACGTGAGGCACGAGAGGATGAAGATTTTTATTTTCTTCTCAATCATTTTTCGTTTATTCCTTAAAATACCGATAATTAATAATCTCATGTCCGTATATTAGGATCATGGTGTAGAACTTGTACATATTCAAGAAGAGATACCCCATGTAGATGGATGGGAACAAGAGATTTGGGAAGAGGTATTTTTGTTTGTTTTGAGTTGCAATCTTATTTAAAGATTTTTGCATGAGCTTTTCTTTGTTTATTTATTTTTAATGTTCAATAATTAACCCCCTCTCTCTATACATATATAAATGTTAAAGATGTAATACTTTATATTCTTTTCTCTTCCGTAGTCACTAACCCAATTTCCAGGCATGACACATTTATACATCTCTGTCTATTATTACAAACTGCCGACATGAGTAAAACATCTCATCTTTGGATACAAAATATGCAATATATTAATGCTTTTTGTTGTTAATTCAAATACTATTTTTCATCAAAGGTGGAGGAAGCTACCGATCATATTGTACCACTTCTGAAAATTCCTGAACAGACTGTAACCGAAAGAGGCACTAGTGACTCAAGATGCACCGCCCATCATGTAATGTCTTTTGTACTTAAACTCCACTCATGGTATCTTCTGTGTTTGGGTTTCAGTTCAGTCTTATTTAGAGATTTCTCGTGTTTTTGTGAGCTTTTTTTTAGTTGTTTTAGTTTTTTGATGTTTAGTAAACCTAAACTACACACACTAATATGGCCATTAATAATTAATTAAAACTTTAAGCTTATTATGCAGGGGAAACATTGGTTCGGCATTATACAATTGGCATTCCAATGCATTGGAGTCGTGTTTGGTGACTTAGACACGTCTCCTTTGTATGTGTTGTCGAGCACCTTTCCTAATGGTATCCAAGACCCTGATGACATTTTTGGAATCTTATCAGTCATTATCTACTCCATCTTCATCATCACAATCGGAAAGTACACATTTATGGTCTTATTCGCCAACAATAAGGGAGATGGTAAGCTTAAACGTTATTCCATAATCTATATTTTGCTCTCTTCTTTTATACATAAGTTGAATCCTTGCAGTTGACCTCTAAGTACCTTATTCATCTATTTCGTTTGGTATTAAGATTGTAGTTCAATGATGATAATAATCAATATAGTATTATGTGAATTGAATCAAGATTAGTTTAGAGACTTGATCATTTTTCCTTACCTTGGAATAGAATTTACTTAGTTAAACATTACATGTTAGCGGAGATGAGGAAGTTTAAGTATCATAAAGTGCATTGGATATATAGCTTTCCTTAAAAGATAACTTTTTAAATGCAAAAAAAAAAAAAAAATGTTACTATGAAATAGGTATCGTATCTCTTGCTCTCCTTTCTGATGTCGTAAATGGCTATCACTTTTTTAGAAGTGGAGAACTAGAATGGCTTCAGCTGGTAGTCCAATTTGATAAAAATTTATGAATTTAAAAGGCTGTCAGCACTGTTTTTATATTCTGATATGTTATATTCATTTGCTATTGGTATTATTTTCTTGTTATTTGACAAACCCAATTTAGAAGTAATTGTTACTAATATAAATTTTCTGCTAGTAATGTAATGTATTTTCTGTCAGTAATTGTTTTTTCGATAACCACACCAACATAAACTTTTTTGTCGGTAAAACTATAACTATCGTTGGTAATTTTTTTCTATTGGTTACTCCATCAGAGTTGCACTAAATATTGATGCATTACACATGCATGGTTAATAAGGTGGGGTTGTGGAGGAAAATGTGAATTCTGATCACACAGTTGTTGTTAGGACTTCAATTATCATCAAGGGTTTATCATGTTCATCTTCCTATTACAGATGTGATATACAGAACTATGGTACATGGATTGAGAAACATTTTTCCATTTACTTTACTGTTCCTACTATAGCTTGATAAATTCATTTCTTAATTTCAACAATCAATTGACTACTGCATTATTGATGATTTGAGTAACTTCTGCTGGTAATAATTATTAATGGAAGGAGGAACTTTTGCAATGTATGCTCTAATATCTCGCTATATGGACATAAGGTTAATGCCAAGTCATCAAGTTGGAGATAGGGAGCAGCACAAGGCAAGTGAGAAGAGATATTCAATTATGAAATACTTGTTACTCCTCTTGGTGTTTCCATGGTGATTGGGGATGGTATTCTCACACCATGCATCCCAGGTAAAACAGTTATTTCTTTTTTTTATATGTGATTAGAATAACATTTCTAATATTTAGGAATTTCTATGCGGTGATTTCTGTTGTAACGGGCATTATGTTTGCTTCCAATTCACTTACCGATTTCCACGTCATGCGGATATCAGTAGTGATATTAGTTGTTTTATTCCAAATACAAAAATTTGAAACTGGAAAACTCGACAACATCTTTGCCCTGATTCTTCTCAATAGCTTCTATTGGGATTTTTAATTTGGTGAAATACGATCCAGGAGTGCTACAAGCTTTCAACCATATATTACATATGGGTCTAGTTCAGCAAAAACCCTATGAATGCTTGAAAATCTCTTGCTAGCATCGTATTGTGTTTGACGGGTATGCATTTTGTATAATATTTATATGTTTAGTACCATCTGCATTCTTAAACTTGATTATTGATTCCTTTTTTCTTTTATATATAGGAATCAATGATTGAAATTAATAACCATTAATGAAGTATAGTTTATAACATTGAAAATTCAGCTAGACCTGACCAACTCTAATCGACCTTAGCCATGTTGTTTGTTAATCAAGAATTGAACTAAACATAGTCAACTTCAACCTTTAAGAGTTTTGAGTTTCATTATTTGAAATTGCTTATCATTGTTCTAGCATAGTTTGTCATCAAAACTAATCAACTTTCGTTTATCTTTTTATATGAACATTGTAATCATGTATTTTTCTCAATGTAACCTTTTATATTGCTCAAATCCAAGTTCAGAAGCTTTATTCGCTGATCTCGGGCATTTTAATGTTCACTCTATTCGACTTAGTACTTGAGTTGTACTGTTGTCATCGCTAATGCTTGCCTATCTTGGCCAATGCTCCTACCTGAGAAAACACATCAAAGATGTTCGTGATGTTTTCTATCTCTCAATTCCAAGTAAGTACTATCTCGTCTTTGTTCTTATTTTTGTTGTTGAGATTAATTATAGAGATAGGGGCTTACTTATTTCTCCCGTGTAGAATCTCTATTTTGGCTACAATTTATATTGTCGGTATTGGCTTCCATCATTGCAAGCCAGTCTTTGATATCAGTCACATTCTCTATAGTGCAACAGTGTGCATTGATTGGTTACTTCCCTAGAGTCAAGGTGGTGCACACTTCGTCGTCACATCAAGGATAAATTTATATGCCGGAGCTCAACACGTTTTTTATGGTTGCTTGTGTTTTCATAACTCTATATTTTAAAACCATTGCAGGCATCAACGTTCCATATGGTAACCGTTTTCATAATCTAAAGCACACAATCTAATTCATAATAATTACCTAACTTTGGTTTTTTAGTATCTAATAAGTATTTTCATATACGAGTGGTTGTCTCGTTTGTCTTCTTAATCACCTCAGTGATGTTCATGGTTGCGATGGTGAGAAAGACACATATAATATGGGTAGTTCTTTATGGCACCACCATAGTAATTATTGAACTCCTATTTCTCACATCAGTATTGTCGAAGATTTTGGCTGGAACTTATTTGCCGGTAACTTTAGCCTTGGCTATATTGTTTATTATGATAGCATGGACCTACGGCGGGAGGAAGAGATTGATGCATGAACAGAACAATGTAGGAGATCTCGAAATATTAAACAATTCCAGGATAGCTAGGTTGCCAACTATTGGGATCTTCTATGGTGATGATCAAGCGATCCCTCTAATATTTAGGCACTATGCATCCAGTTTAATGGCCATACCTTCCATCCTTATCTTCATTTCTCACAAACCCCTCCCTGTCAGGTATGTTCCTCTTGAAAAACAATTATCTTTTTGAAGAATCTACTTAGATCAACCAGTCTTTCACTGTGATGTCAATATTGGATATCTAGAAACTAGAATGGAAGGAAATTGTTTCCAGGAGATAGTAATCAATAACTTAATCGAGTTTCTACAACAACATATTGAAGGTGAAGAAGAGATAGCTTGTCTTTGCAAAGCAATGATGGACGGTGACATTACACACGTAACAGGAGAGGTAGAGATGATTGCATCACACAGATCCAATCTAAAAAACGCCATTGCTTTGTAAAATTGTGTTTTTAGATTGGATCCCTGTGATGCAATCATCTCTACCTCTCCTCTTACGTGTGTAATGTCACCGTCCACCATTGCTTTGTAAAGACAAGCTACCTCTTCTTCACCTTCACTATGTTGTTGTAGAAACTCGATTAACCTATTGATTACTATCTTCTGGAAACAATTTCCTTCCATTCTAGTTTCTAGATATCCAATATTGACATCACAGTGAAAGACTGGTTGATCTAAGTAGATTCTTCAAAAAGATAACTGTTTTTCAAGAAGAACATACCTGACAGGGAGGGGTTTGTGAGAAATGAAGATAAGGATGGAAGGTATGGCCATTAAACTGGATGCATAGTGCCTAAATATTAGAGGGGTCGCTTGATCATCACCATAGAAGATCCCAATGGTTGGCAACCTAGATATCCTCGAATTGTTTAATATTTTGAGATCTCCTACATTGTTCTGCTCATGCATCAACCTGTTCCTCCCACCGTAGGTCCATGCTATCATAATAAACAACATAGCCAAGGCTAAAGTTACCGGCAAATAAGCTCCAGCCAAAATCTTCGACAACACTGATGTGAGAAATAGGAGTTCAATAATTACTATGGTGGTGCCATAAAGAACTACCCATATTATGTCTTTCTCACCATCGCAACCATGAACATCACTGAGGTGATTAAGAAGACAAACGAGACAACCACTCGTATATGAAAATACTTATTAGATACTAAAAAACCAAAGTTAGGTAATTATTATGAATTAGATTGTGTGTTTTAGATTATGAAAATGGTTACCATATGCAACGTTGATGCCTGCAATGGTTTTAAAATATAGAGTTATGAAAGCACAAGCAACCATCAAAAACGTGTTGAACTCCGGCATATAAATTTGTCCTTGATGTGACGACGAAGTGTGCACCACCTTGACTCTAGGAAAGTAACCAATCAATGCACACTATTGCACTATAGAGAATGTTGTTGATATCAAAGACTGGCTTGCAATGATGGAAGCCAATACCGACAATATAAATTGTAGCTAAAATAGAGATTCTACATGAGAGAAATAAGTAAGCCCCTATCTCTATAATTAATCTCAACAACAAAAATAAGAACAAAGACGAGATAGTACTTACTAGAAATTGAGAGATAGAAAACATCACGAACATCTTTGATGTGTTTTCGCAGGCAGGAGCATTGGCCAAGATAGGCAAGCACTAGCGATGACAACAGTACAACTCAAGTACTGAGTCGAATAGAGTTAACATTAAAATGCCCGAGAACAGCGAATAAAGCTTCTGAACTTGGTTTTGAGCAATATAAAAGGTTACATTGAAAAAAATACATGATTACAATGTCCATATAAAAAGATAAACGAAAGTTGATTAGTTTTGATGACAAACTATGCTAGAACAGTGATAAGCAACTTCAAATAATGAAACTCAAAACTCTTAAAGGTTGAAGTTGACTATGTTTAATTCAATTCTTGATTAACAAACAACATGGCTAAGGTCGATTAGAGTTGGTCAGGTCTAACTAAATTTTCAATGTTATAAACTATACTTGATTGATGGTTATTAATTTCAATCATTGATTCCTATATATAAAAGAAAGAAGGAATCAATAATCAAGTTTAAGAATGCAGATGGTACTAAACATATAAATATTATACAAAATGCGTACCCGTCAAACACAATACGATGCTAGCAAGAGATTTTCAAGCATTCATAGGGTTTTTGCTGAACTAGACCCATATGTAATATATGGTTGAAAGCTTGTAGCACTCCTGGATCGTATTTCACCAAATTAAAAATCCCAATAGAAGCTATTGAGAAGAATCAGGGCAAAGATGTTGTAGAGTTTTCCAGTTTCAAATTTTTGTATTTGGAATAAAACAACTAATATCACTACTGATATCCGCATAACGTGGGAATCGGTAAGTGAATTGGAAGCAAACATAATGCCCGTTACAACAGAAATCACCGCATAGAAATTCCTAAATATTAGAAATGTTATTCTAATCACATACAAAAAAAAATGAAATAATTGTTTTACCTGGGATGCATGGTGTGAGAATACCATCCCCAATCACCATGGAAACACCAAGTGGAGTAGCAAGTATTTCATAATTGAATATCTCTTCTCACTTGCCTTGTGTTGCTCCCTATCTCCAACTTGATGACTTGGCATCAAGCTTATATCCATATAGCGAGATATTAGAGCATACATTGCAAAAGTTCCTCCTTCCATTAATAATTATTACCAGCAGAAGTTACTCAAATCATCAATAATGCAGCAGTCAATTGATTGTCGAAATTAAGAAATGAATTTATCAAGCTATAGTAGGAACAGTAAAGTAAATGGAAGAATGTTTCTCAATCCATGTACCATAGTTCTGTATATCACATCTCTAATAGGAAGATGAAGATGATGAACCCTTGATGATAATTGAAGTCCTAACAGCAACTGCGTGATCAGAATTCACATTTTAATTCACATTTTCCTCCACAACCCCACCTTATTAACCATGCATGTGTAATGCATCAATATTTGGTGCAACTCTGATGGAGTCACCAATAGAAAAAAATTACCAACGATAGTTTACTTTTGTGTGGTGATTTATTGGGCATAAATTTGTGTTAATTTTGCTTCCTGCTGGACAATAATATAAAATGGTCAGTAGTTTTCTTGTTTCTTTGCAGAAAGAAGAAAAGGCAGCATGAGAAAAGGTAGAATTCGATCCCACTATGATTTGCAATCCGAGTTTTTTAGATTCTAAAGCAACTACTTTGTGTGATTATAAGAGCAGCATTTGTTTGTGGGCCTAAGAGCTTGCAGAAACCAGTGAAATAAAGTCCAAAAATAGTAATTCCACTTTCAGGCAGAGAAACCAAAAAGAAGATGCGAGCAAAAAATAGAGGGATCGAATTGAAATGAAATGACAGGAAGCTGCAACCATGCTGGACCATCCTTTCGAAAGTGATTCTTAATTTTAAAGGGAACTATGATATAGCACAAATGGGTCTCTGATAAAATATACAGACTGATTGTTTTGTTGAGAAAGTTTTTGTTCTTCCTTTCTTTTTGTTTATAGGAAAAGTCCATTTCATTTTTATCAAAAGAAAAGAAAAAAAAAAGTCCTATTTGAGGCACTCATGCGCAGTTCAAAGAGTAATAATAAAAACAAAACAAAACATTCATGCTAATTCAGAGATCATAAAATTGGAGGATGATCAAATTTTCCACAGATCAACATGGTCTGGCATCAGATATGTACAATTTGAAGCCTATAACTACAGAATAGAGACAACTAAATATTCTATTGCAAGACAGAACAGTCCCATAAAACTCACACCCAAGTTGATGCCTTTGAGGTGCGCTGGTTTATTCCAAGAATAATCACCATTACAGTCACATCATCATGGTATTTTCTCCTCCTGCCTGCTGGAATATTCATCAATTCTTCCATGCTGAAACCTGCAATAGCAATGCTAAATTGTTAAGGAATTTATAATGAACAAATTGGAAAAAGAAGAATGACATGTGGAATCAAGGAATTTACCTGCACAATCAGCAGCTCTCCCTACAAGCTGCTCTAGTAGAAACTTTGCTGGATCACCATTGGGGTTGCTCATGATGTAAGAATGCACGAGCTTTACTGCCTCATCATTACTGAAGAAATCAAACAAACCATCGCTTCCAACGATAACAAAGTGATCTGATTTTGATATCCTATGCACACTCAGCGATGGTTCAGTAGAAATGTATGGAGGGCTTATGAGGTTACGAACTCGAAGAATACCCATCAGTGCATCGTTTAGGTTTTTCTGCATGAAAAAGAAGAAAACAAAGCAAATAGAGTAAGAATTTCAGGTACATGTACACTGGTTCTTTTGGAATGTCAATGCTAACTTGATTATGGAGATAAATTGAATGAATATTTTACAGACCTTTTTTAAGTATCCAACTCCCATTGCTCGAGTTACCTTCAGTTTTCCCTTAACTTTTCCACCTGCAATCACTGTTGGGTCTTCAGGATGATCAGACATCACTCTACTTCTTTCAAGTTCATTATCTACAGTGTGAGAATCAGTGAGCTGGATAGCTTTTAGTCTCCCAAAGCCCTTCATATCGCTGCCCTCATCGTATGTTGCCAATACAGCTCTGCTATCACCCAGATTAAGTGTATACAAATCCATCCTGTGAAGAAGGCTGACCAAGACACATGAACCAACAGATACTAAATCAGGGCGATCCTCCATTTCCTGCTCTACCATGAACAAGAAATCATTTTCAGCCTGACTAAGGGCACGCTGAAGGCTATCTAGCATCCCCTGTCTAAATGAATTAGATGAATCATGAACTAAGGCATTATTAATGGACTTTTTTATACTTGAATTGTTCTCATCAAGAGTTCCTGCTGGTGGTTTCTCCACATGACTATTATCAGCTTCCTTGAAAGCATGTTGAAAGGAACTGTGCGGATAGAAACCATTCACATCTCCGGTAACATCCTGCTTCAATTCACAGTCTAATAATCTAGTCTGATGTATGATGTTCTCATATAATGTCACAGCCAGAAAATCAGCTGCATCCCTTCCATTGAAGCCATCATAGATTGCACAAAAGAGCCAGCCATTTTCTTCTGAACAGACAGCTTGAACCCTGTCTTCACCGGCAGCTCCACCTGCCACTTGAACTTCCATTGCATTAAGAAAACCTTCATTTCTAGAAGGAGCACTCATGGATCTAAATGAACAAGAATCATATTCAGGTGGACTTGGGGTGGGCGGGCTACAGCTTAAGTTTGACATACTGCTTTGAAGAGAAGATGATAATACATCCAACCTTGAAAGAGTTGGTGATGAAGGAATCCTACGAAACGAATTAGGGGAATCCCAACTGGGAAGTATTTCTGCCCCTATTACACCATTGCAGATATTTGTGTTGGCCAATGTGGCATTCGCACTTAGAGCAGCACCAGACAAGCGAGAGAAGCTGCTATTCCTAGGGATTTTTCCAGGAAGACTTTCAAACCCATTAGGAACCAGGCAAGAGCAACCGTTATGGGCATTGCATTCATAACCAAAACTTATCTTGAATTCTCCTTCTGGATTAACTGTATTTTCTCCTAACATTATTTATCAATGAAATAAGGAAAGCACCTGCAATTAATCTCTCATTATAGAACATCAAGCTGGAAAATTTTACAAATTAATCAAAATTAAGAGATTAACACGCGCATGCTACTGACTATAACTCATGATCAATCATAAATAAGAATCATTAGCTTTTTCTTAGATTTTAAGCAACCAAGCTCAATAAGCAAGTGAAGATTCAATCACGTATATCACGTCTATCAAGAAACTCCGAATTGTTCAGTAATCATGATCCATATTATATTTTGCCATTCCATGAATTTCATATTCCTCTAAAGATTTATTGTCCATACTGAATTAACTTCTAAAGTTAGCCGACAAGAAAGCAACATTAAAGACTAGATAGATGATTACTTCACCAAAGAAAAAGCCAAAATCTTCATATCAAGAAACAGACACCAGATTAAACAAGAAAAACATTCAAATATTCAAGAAAACACCATGGTATCAAAACAGTAAGCCAAATCAATACAGCAACCAAATTTCAAACGAAAAATAGAACAGACAGAGCTAAAAAATGAATTCCCACCTCAGTAGTTTGGCCCAAAACAAGAGATCAGACAGAGAATGTAAGGTTGTTGTGTCTCTTGAGTGAAAAGGTGTGGGAGTAGTAGTTAGCAAGTGGAAGTAGTAGTTCGCAAGGCAAGAGATCTTGGAGAGAGAGATTCAGATATACACTATATTTATTTTTAGGTTTTAATTTATTTCAAATGAACTCTCTTCTCGCTACCTCTTTTAAATTATAAATTCTAAATTCTAAACTATATTTTACCTCCTAATATTTTCAAAATATTCAATTTAATACTTGTTATTTTTAAAAAATATATATCATTTGTTTTTAAAAAAATTATTATATTTAACATTAACACATAAAAAAATTAATTTAAATTTAAAAATAATTTTGAATACATAATTAACCGCAATGTCAAACATCACCTTATAATCCTACAGACAACTTCTTAATTTTTTTGTTTCCAAAAAGTTTCAGCCCCAATAATATTTCTCTCATTTTTCATGTTTTTCTTTTATATCTTTCTTCTAAGCCACCATACATATAATAATATGCAATATAAAAAAAGTTCAAATTTTTAAAAGGAAAAATTATTATGTGACTGCTTGGAAGTGTGGTTAAGGTTATTCTTGAAATTATTTTTTATTTAAAAATATATTAAAATATTTTTTTTAAATTATTTTTAACATCGGCACATGAAAATAATATAGAAATACTAAGAAAAATTATTTTAAAGTAAAAAATAAAAATAAAAAATTTTCAATTTTTCTTAAACTCACTTTTGAAATGCAATGTTAAACAAAGCTCATGACCCTCGAAAAATTATATTATAGTATAACTATATATCATGCTATTTATATAGTTGATAATTCTTTACATGCTACGTTAAAATTTAATAAAAAGAATTGATTTTATATGAAAAGTATAATTTTTAAAATGAAATAAATTAACATTCAAATATTAGTGATTGTTTGGGAATGTGGTTGAGGTTATTTTTAAAAGTATTTTTTATTCGGAAATATATCAAAATAATTTATTTTAAAAAAAATATTTTTGATATCAGCACATGAAAATAATCTAAAAATACTAAAATATTTTAATTTAAAATAAAAATAAAAGAATTAATTTGGAATGCAGTGCAAAACAGGAGGTTAAAGAGAATATATAGTAATTTTTCCAATTCAAAAACTAATTTGAAAGGTGTTCGTTGGCCATCATGAGCGGGTCGTGGAAAGAAAAGAGAGGGAGAGATGGTGGGACCAGGGCACAGAAGAAGATGACCCCTCGATCGACCACAGCCCCAGATTCGTACGTGTGGAGCACACAGTTGCTGCATTCTTGACTACACACACACCACACGTGTGTTCCTATAATGGCAGTGAATTTGCAACCACAGGACCTGTGGATTGTGATCTTCCAGTGTTCACTTCTTGAACTTTTTAATTGCAGAAGAAATGTCTTCAATCAGCTTTATCCAGAATCTGCCAAGACAGCAATTGTTGGATCAACTCTGGCTGCTAAACAGTGGAGGTCATCTTTTGCCTGATGCTAAATTATTTATATATTTATTATTAATAAAAGTTTAAAATATCTATAATATGTATATAGATTAATTAATCTAATATTTGATTTATAAATCTAGAGTAAAGATAAAGTTTATGAGATAAAAATGTTTTGCAAAGAAAATTATAAAGTTGTTATAATTATGGGATTCTTATTGCATTAGATTCCTTATAGAATCTTAAAAAAAATAAATTGAATTAGAACACAAATGTTTATAAACTAAAAGTTATGGTCGTTGGATTTGTTCTGTTGAAATTGGGGAGAGGGGGGCGACCGGTAGTTGCATGGGAAAAAATGAAGAAAAAATGAATATAAAGAGGAGAGGGGAAGAGAAGGGTTAATGGTTAGGTTATAAATTAAAAAATTATCAATGGGTTTATTTGTGAAATATATTCATTGGTCAATCATTCAGTAATTCTATTGGTAACAATGTTACATTAGCATACTTTTGAAGTTTTTTAAATCTCATTGCAATTGTCTCGCTATATTTACCATAGATAATTACCACCAAACATTTTTTATTGGTAATAGTATCTATAAATCACACGTCATCTTACGTGAATATTTTTTTATTCCTCTTTTCCCGCTATAATCCCTCCCGTGTTTACAGATGGATAAGAAGATGAAAAAATCATCGATAAATTTCATTGTAAAATATTAATGAAAAAATTATGTCAATTTTATATGTATTGTAAAGTATTAATGAAAAAATTATGTCAATGTTTTTATATGTATTCAATAATTTTCTGGTAGTGTTTCTCAATTTGGTGTTAGTGTTTAGTAGATCTTTACTATATCTAACTTTTTCATCTCTTGTAGGGCAACACTCCTTGTATTGTGTAGTTAGGAACAACACAAGTTGTTATGGTGATACCCATATTTTTGCTATATATTGTTATAGTTTATTTATTTAATTCATTGTTTTATTTAATTATTTATTTTATGTTGATTTAGTCATAATGGACCTAGTCTTTAGGAATGTGTTTAGGTGGCTAAGAGAGTGGTGATTGTGTTGCTAGAATCATGGGATAGTGGGTTAATGGTGATGTGGGTTAGTAGGTTCATTATGCACTATGTAATGCCTATTTATAGGCTCTTTATCATTAATTGAATTACTCAACTAAGCATTTCTTTTTACTATCATATATAATAGGGGCGAGCATTTTCGGTTCGGTTCGGTTTTTATCAAAAAAAGTAACCAAACCAAAAATTGTTTTTAAAAAAAAAAACAACCGAAACCGAACCAAACCTATTAAAAACCGACCACTTTCGGTTCGGTTCAGTTCGGTTTTTTAGGATTAAAAAATTGAAAAAACCGAATTTAGTTTTTGGGCCATCTAATGGGCTTTTCTGATGGGCTTCCGCTTAATATATAAAAAAACTGATTTTCTCATAAAACCACAAAGTATTTTATATTTTTTTTGCAACTAATAGTAATACAAATATTAATGTATTAAATTATTAATATAGTGTTTATCCAGTTTTTTTACCTTTCTAATACTTTTGTTTTGTTTAATTTAGCATGAGATGAAATAATTAAACTACACAAGTGAACAAATTTAAATTTAAATTACAAAAAAAGCCTTCAAGGGCTTCAAAAATAAACAAGCAACATTAACATCAAAACTTCAAGAAATACACCGGTTTTGAACTAATTATCATCGTTGCTAGATTTAAATTTCCACCAAATTCTACAAAAAAAATAGAAAAGTTAGATTGAAAATAATTTAATTAATAAATAATAAAATAAAAATACAAATATATAAGAAAAATAACCTGATTCAAGATTTTCATATTTTTCATTATCATTCATCAAGGTTGTAGGTTGGGTGTTTGAAATGAGGGCATTAAACGTTGATGTGGGGTAGTGTCGGTGGATGAAACATTCTGGTTTTGACGGTTTTTCATCTGTAATTACCAAATGAAAAAGATCAAAACATGTTAATAAAATATATTTTTAGAATTCACAATATATTTGCAGCATATATTCATAATATTTTCACAATATATTTGCAGCATATATGCATAATAAATTCACACTATATTTTCTATATTCCTAATCCTAATTTTATACTGATTTTTCACTATGTTTACACTAAATTTACACTATTTTTATACTGATTTTCACCTAAATTTCCTAATCCTAATTTTCTATCCACACTTTCTCGATGATTAGAGCAGTAGGGCAGCAACATGTTTAAATACATTATACTAATTTTTCACCTAATATTCCTAATTTCCTATCTATACTTTGATTACTTTCAGTCTTTCACAATGACATAGCAGCAACTAGGAAGGCAGCAACAAATTTAAATACAATGAAATTTTTTCAACATTATCAACCAGTGATTAATTACCAGCAAGGCAGCACCATCAATCTCTAATAACAACGACATTATATGAACAAATAATCCCAAATATCAGCAACATCAATTTATTACTACTTAAATAATACATCAATCAATTAATACTACTTAATCTCAGAATGTCCAAATTAGGTTTCGAAATGATGCCCAACAATTATCAAACTAGAGTTGTATGATTTATCAAATGGCTCTGATTTACATGAGTAATTTCATTGACAGTCCAATGGCTCTGATTTATCAAATGGCACACAAATAGCTCTGATTTATCAATTCCACAGGACCATGACTACTCTACGATAGATGATCTATAAGATATAACAAGAAATAAAATAGAGGTTCAGTTTACTTACCTTTTTTGAACTGTAACCGTGTCGATCTGATGGGGACGATGATAAAGAGGAACTGTCAAACTGGGGTAACGATGTGTTCAGATGCAGAGGGAGAGAGGGTAATGGTTGGTTTGGTTGTTTGCAGAGGGAGGGACACGCCGAGAAGCAAGAGGCGAGATGGAGGGAGATTTAAGATGCAGAGGGAGGCGAGAGGCGAGAGGGACAGAGATGGAGGCGAGATCGAGTGTTTTAAACCGAACTGAGAGGCTAAAACACTTAGATTAGTAACTTTTGTTGCAGAGGGAGGCGAGAGGCAGAAGGCGGAAGGAAGGGGCGGACGAATCTAGGGTTTCTTCTTTAAGTTGCTATTTATATGAATATTGTTAACCGAACTGAACCGGTTCGGTTTGGTTTAATCGGTTCTGTCCGTACTGAACCGATACCGAACCGAACCGGACATTTTTTAAAATTTTACAATCGGTTTAATCGGGGTTTTTTTCGGTTCGGTTTTCTCGATTATTTTTTTTTCAGTTTTCTCGGTTTAATCGGTTGTTCGGTTTTTTTGCTCACCCCTAATATATAATATATAATTGGTTGCTCTAACACCTCTCTCTCTCTCTCTCTCTCATTCATCCTACGTCGTCAAGATAGAATTGTTTCCTTTCAACGATTATGAGGAACACAAGTTATTAGGTGCCGACCATGAACAAACACGTAGGGGATATGCATTGACTCACGGTGTTGGGTAGTAGAGTATAATGGTGCAAAGTCAAGAAGTTGTCCTTTTATAATAGGATACAATTACTCACAAGTATTGGGCCCAATGGAATGAGAACCTTTCAATGTATGTTTTTTCACACTTAAATTTGTTTAATAATTTTTTATAAGATAATCTTATTTATAAAATGAGATTTTAGGTTTGCAAATATTGAGGTTGCAAGAGCAATAACAACGGTCTTTAGGTGTTTAAATCGTTGATGTGGATTTTATTGTTTCAATGAAGTCAGGTCTCCAAAAATCTTGAAAGGAGGGAGTAGGCTTAGATCCAAAAATAAAATTGGTGGGATTCTAATTAATTTAAATAAATATTGATTTACAATCATATTAACGAGATTTCCTTGAGATATAAATATTCATATTTTGTCTTTATATTGTACGGCATCTCTGATTAATTGTAAGACATTTCGACAATATCTCTTATGTTTAAATAAAAATAGTTATTGTATTATTATTTCAATGAAACTAAAGAAACAAACTAGTTAAAGAGAGAGTAGCAAAGTTTAGGAGCGTACCCGGAGAGGAGGGAAGAAGCTGGCTAAACGTGGGATGATGGGCTGGGCCTGACTGGATTGAACTGGTTCTTTTCACCTTTCTTTAAGAATTCAAGGGTAGCCCAAATGGGCTGGGCCTGACTGGATTGAACTGGTTCTTTTCACCTTTCTTTAAGAATTCAAGGGTAGCCCAAATGGGCTGGGATCAGACGCTTCAGCCACTTTGTTCGAAGAAGTAAGAAAGAAATAGAATCTCCTACTTTTATTAATCTTCTTTATAACTGGTGCACATATCATTGAGTAATTCTCGAAAGAATGATCATAGTTTATTGATTTTCCTTATAACTCGTACAGTTATTTAGGGACCATCAAAAACAATTCTCAAGAAAAATAATATATTTGTCCATTTATTATTTAATCAGTGTCTTTTTGAGAATGTGGTTGAAAATATTTTTCATTCAAAAATATATCAAATTGATGCTTTTTATTTTTAAAAAATAATTTTGACATCAGCGCATGAAAATAAACTAAAAAACACCAAAAAGTTGATATTCTCAAGTCAAATCTAAGAATTCTTATATAAAACTAATATTATCAAGTTGAATTTATTTTCTAGTCAAGTCAATCCTCAAGTCTAACAATTATAATATAAAAATCATTTTTATACAAGTTGAGTGAGTTGATTGAGCAAGAAATATGTCATTTTTTTATGATATTTGTGATTGATATATGTTGATTTTCCCATTATGAAAAGGACAATAAAAGGAGTGCATGATGTTTTAAGAGTATTGTTGAGGTTATTAGAAAGTGTTTTTTATTTTAAAATATATTAAAATAATATTTTTTTTATTTTTAAAATTATTTTTGATATCAGTAGCAAATGAAAATAATCTAAAAACACTATTTTTTTAATTTTTAATTAAAAAAAGAAGAAGAAGAAGTGATAAAGAGTGAGTATTAGCGGAGCATCATCAAATTCCAATGAGGGCACAAAACGCGCTGATGAATGATGGCGGCAAGAGAAGGTTGGTCCATGAAAGAGACAGGCTAACCCATAAAGATCACACCTCATCCAGCACCACACAAAATTATCCCATTCCTCCTTTCCATGATTCTGATTCAAGAAATGAGAATCAATCCTCCTCCCTTTCCGGATAAACAAAACACAACCCTCATTATCTTGCCTCCTCACGTTTTTGTTCGCTATTATTATTTATTACATCGCATCATCACGGGACTTGTGCTTTTTATAGGCCGTCCAAATTATTCTTATTATTTTAGATTTCATTCTTAAGCTAACAACCCTTACAAACTCTTTCAATCTTTCAGTTCAATCTTAAAAATTGAATTATATCAAAAATAATGTGTAATTTATCAATAGTTTTAATTTATAAACACCCAAAATATTTAATTTAAAATAAAAATAAATAATATTTTTCAAAAATACTTTTGAAACACAATGTCAAACACCAACAGCTTTTTAAAGATATATGACACGATATATTTAGATTATTTTTTTAGAATTTCTCTAAATAACAATTCCAAAATTTGAACCCAAAAAATAATAAATAAATAAATGACAACCATATTTTCAACCTTGAGACTAATTTTTATGGGGGTTTAAATGAAAACTCAATAACCAATTACTTCAATTAAGATTGTAATTGATATTGTTGTGCAGTGAAGTTGAAAAATAATTCACTTAAAAATATATTAAAATAATATTATTTTTAATATCGATATATTAGAAATAAAATAAAAACTTTAAAAAATTCAAAAAAAAAAAGAGATTAAAATCATAACTTCAACAGTTATTTGGTTTTTATTAGTTAAACCTGCTTTCATATTAAATTATAGCAAAAACTTGAATTTAAAAAAAAAATCTGTAATTTATAGCTATTTGTATTTATATTGTTAAGCTGTGTGTTGCAAAAATTGCTATAAAAAATAAACTCAACCTCACTGAAGTCAAAAGAGTGATGAATGGGTTTCCATGAGTTCATTGATATTCTTACATCACAGGTAGAGACAGTCAAGGGGTGTTCTCGTAATTAATCCCTAAAACCAGTACCATTTTCCTACCCGGCCTCATTTATAAGTTATTAGCCACAGAGACTACCTCACTTCCCGATCTCCCCCTTACCTTCTTCTCTTTCCTCACCCTCATCTCTCAGCTATGGCAGCCCCAAAATTCTACATTTTCCTCCTGCTTTCTGCAATCCTAACCGTCCACATGTCCCTGTCATCACCAACAGCCGTTGATTTTCTCCCCGTGGAGTCCTCGTCGGAGTGCCGGGGATCCATTGCTGAGTGTTTGATGGATGAGGAGTTCGGGATGGACACGGAGAGCAACAGGCGCATTCTAGCAACGTCGAGGTACATAAGCTATGGTGCGCTTAGGAGGAACACTGTACCATGCTCGAGACGTGGCGCCTCGTATTACAACTGTCGACCTGGAGCTCAGGCTAATCCTTACACGCGCGGGTGTAATCGTATTACTCGTTGCAGGACTTAATTAGTAAAAATAAAAATACAGATAATAGTAACGATTTTTTTAGTTTTATATTTTCTTATTTTTGATATTTCTTTTTTATGTATTTCGAGTGCTTATAATATATGGGTATTGTTTGATTATTGATTGCATGTACTATGTAGTATACACTTATTAATAAGATGGGCGTGCAATAAATAAAAATGAAAATTCAAATATATAAGATGAGTTCATTTGTGAATTTTTAAATCTTGTACTTAACAGCAATATATTGACATAAATAATATATTTTTATTTGCCTAGGATGATTAATTCCCGTTGATTATGTCAATTGTGCATGTAATTGGCTTAATCTTGATTCTAATTCCGGTGGCTCTAATTTTCGTTTATGATTGATTTTAATCGTGGATGATTCTATTAATTCATATCTTCAAGCTTATTTATTTTTTAAATGAAAAGGTATTTTTTAAAAAGCTTGAATTCTTTATTTTAAATTCATTTTTATATATTTTTAGAAAGCAAGGCGTGGACAGTGTATAGTTGGGAGTGTGAATGGAATGGAAGCAAAGGAAAGATGTGGAGCATCAGTGCAGCCACTGAGAGAGCTGTAACTACTAACTACACTGGATGGCTGGCCCGGCTGGCTAGCGAGTTTGACTTTGAGCTTTTAAGATCGAAACGCTCGGACACGTCTACACTCTATTCGCCATCTCCTTGACATTTTGAAAGCAGCACCGACAGATAAATTTAAACAGCATTTGATTACTGCTTTGGAATAAGAAATGTAAAAATAATGAAAACAAAACAATAAAGATGTAATTTTGTTTGATAATGACCCATGAACCACATTTGGTTAATAATAAGCAAAACATAATAATAATAATAATAATAATAATTATCAAGTGTAACTCTCAACTTGACCATTAGATCGAGCTGAAATGCTTACAAGAGTCTTTAGACTTGTTGTTTCACATTGTAATAGGATTTCATTTCATTTCATTTCAATTGGAGTTCAATAAGTGAAATTGTTTTGTTGTTATTTTCCTTATTCTATAGGGTTTCCTAACATATCAATGACTCTAAAGGAGACAATTTAAGAGAGAAAATTTCAGCAATTAAAACACAAAGTTTCCTAGCTGATTTGAAGCATGAAGTTGCTCTAAGAAAAGTAAAGGGAGAGTTTCAACCATGCATTAGATTTCAAAGAAGATGACTTTGTTTTATGATTTATTTATTTTAGTGTTGAAATTATTAGCTTTGGACTTTCTTCTAGTTTAAGTTTTGATTAAATTCACTAGACATTGTTTTTATAAAAGTTACTAGTTATCTCATTGGCTTGCAACCCTGTAGAAATGCATTAAGATTTTCTAGAGGGTGCTATATATTTTAAAGTTATTTAGAGTCTTATATTACTTTTATAGCTGTAAGGTTTCGCCAACTATTACAAACATTCTTTACAGAAACAAAAATCATGCACCAACTTATCAAAAACTAGCTAATTTCATAGTATCATTTACATAATTCAAGTTCTAAAATGCATCGTTCTCTCTAAATCCAAGATCTTTTTCCAATATTTTTGGTTTATAGATGCAGAAATATATCCAAGTGAAAGTTTCAAACTTAATATTCGATTGATTTTTATTTTTGTTCGAGGTTACATAACCACATGATCATGAAATTCACATAACTTCATCTCTTCCATCTTAAAATGAGCTACCTTAGTACCTTGTTGACAAAAGAATTGTCTGCAAGAATCTCATTCTTTCTTCAATGAAGGCACTACAAACAAAGACAAATGACCTTGCTACAATAGCATTTCCATCATATTGGTGAACTCAATGACACCTCATAGTCACAAGTCTTCCTAGTAAGCAAATTCGGACCATAATAATTGTAGACCAGAACTTAATCTATAACTCCTGTTAGCCAATCGAAAGATTCGCATATGCCGCCCCCTGTTCTTGCATAATCAAAACGCTACAACAGATCACGGGACTAGCACAATCACACAAGACTAATTAAATTCTCAAACCCATTAAGCACTCCCATAGCATACCAGAAATTTAAGCATTGAGACTCCTGTTTCCTTCCACAGACACGCAAGAGAAAGAAGGAAAAAAAAACAATAAGGCAGCAAGCTATTGAAATGAAAACGAATGGTAATAAGAAAGCTTTGCAGTACATATTCCTTGAATTCATAGCTTTGAAAGATGATGCAGTCAACTTATGCCGAATCATTCCCTGACTTGGGTTCTGCCTTAGCCTTGGGAGGGACAGAAGGAGAAGGAGAACCCTCTAACCCCATCTCAGATCTGAGATCATCAATGCTCTGCTCCAACTCATCTATCCTGGTGCCCATGTCATCGAGTGCATTGCAGTCAAGGAAACCAGCGCTTGGTTACATTTGCATCGTATTCACATTTAAGCAACATATTCAGAGCATAAATCCATGGAACTTGGAGAAAGTCCACCATTCAAAAAGAAATTTCAAACTAATGTATTTTAAAACATGGAAAACAGCCTTAAATATTCTGTCCAGAAAAAAATAATAAAATTTTGATTTCAGCATCGCAATAATAACCATTCAAAATGAAGATTTAGGCGTCCAGCCCAGATGGACACAGAGAGGGGATTTTGAATTGTGCAACTCTGATGTCATGCAATTGAGATTGCAGAGTATCCAAAGTGAAATACCAAGCAGACTTCTCACACATACCATAGAGTACCAGTGAAATTGTTTCATTTCACTGAGATGTAAACCTATCCCCTTAATAAGTATTAAGCTACTCAAATAATAACAGAACTACCCTCCCTATGCATTTAGCAAATGAAATGAGAAAAAGGATATTCTTTGTAATGATAGAGTCAGACATTGTCTGGAACCTGGATTGCTGCAAAAGGGAAAGGTAATCAACTTATGCATCTTCCCTTAAATAGGCTAATATCAAATGTAAATCACCACAGATTTTGCAAATAAGGACTCACCATCTGCTGGAGCAAATTTTGCACCTGCATAAAATCGATTCAAGAGATCAGCCAAAGCCAACCCTTCAACCACTCTAACAAGACAGCAACACTATAGCCATTTCCCACAAATATGCACGGCATAAAAGTTAACCAAATAATACTAAACGAAAGGCACTTGTAACTATACCCTAGCTGTCTTGCTCTAGCACACACTAACTAAAATAAATGCAGTTCAAAATTCAAACCATCAACAGCAATAACCCACGATTCGACACAGCTTCCATAGCATAAAATTCCACGATACTTCATACTGAAACATGGGTTTTAAATCTCATTTTCTCAAGAAATCATTCTTACGGCAACACGGAAAAAACCCATAATTTTATTTGATCTAAATTGCATGGATTAAATAAATATTCTTGAAATCGTGTCGAAGAACTTACAAAAGCAGTCATATCAGCAGTGCTTTTTTTCGCATCATCGGCATCATGCCCATCCTGCCAAACGGTAAAAAATCTAACTAAGATACGCTAATTTCGCCCTGCAGCAATAGAACACAATATTCTCCGCAAATCTCAAGGTTACAGTAAAATATGAAAAATAAACAAACCAGAATCTACATTTTTTTTAAAACAATTCCTTTTTTTTACTGTAGAAACCCTAATGGAGTATGATACGAAGGGCGGAAATTGCTTGAGATGATAGATTCAGAGAGATTACCATTTTTTTGGCTAGCGTTGTTTTTTAGTGCTCCTTCGAGGGTTGACTTGACGGGACCAAGCTGAGAGTCGAGACGGAAATGAAATTACAGTCCCCAGAAGCCTAAATTAGTTAAACTATGCCGAGTGAGTGAGGCATCGAAATTCAAATAGATGAAATATATTGTTAGCCTCTAAAATTTGGTTTTTGTTCACATTTGTCCCTATAGTTTCAGTTGATCAATGTTATCCTTATACTTGCAAATATGTAGGGATAACAAAAGGTTGTGTTTCTTTATATACATATCTTATTTATTATCTATCAAGTAAAACATTTAAATATTTATATCTTATCTATCATGTATCCATATGAATATTCATTGTATGACTATTATTTACCATTAATTAAAAATACACACACTTTTGAAGTGTATGTGTATTAAATGATAGAATTATAATTGTTTTACATTAATATTTATATAATACCAATATATATTTTGGGTTAAGTTCGGGTCAAGTTTCAAGTTGATTTTGATAATGCTCATATCCTATTCATTATAGATATTATAGAATAAATTCACTTATTCAGATTGATTTGAATCAATATCCATTAAATTTAATTAAATCATTATCTATACAAATATGACAAAAAAAAACCCTAACCATACAAGTTAAACTTGACTAAAAAACCTAAGGGCAACAATGCTCAAACAAGTCAACCACAAGTTTCTTCAAAATATGGAATCAACTATTACATCATTATCGCTACTTTACTAAAAAAAATTAAAGTTCTGTTTACGAAACATGTTAATATATATTTTTAATTATTTTATAAAATCTTTGTGTCATAACTTTATTGGTGAATCATGGTATAAATGGTAAAGGTTGTTGGTTTGATTCTCCCTAGCAATAATATTTGCCCCCTTTTTTTCCAACTTTCTTCTTTTATATGAGATTTTTTAGTTTTACCCTTTGGTATTTAGTTTATAATAAAATCATTCTTGGTATTTTTTATCATATAATAAAATATAAAAAGTAATTAACCTATTCCATAATCTAGATCGTGAGTTTAGCTAGTAATTTATGGATAATCAAACTTATTTCTTTCCTTTTTAATTTTTTTAAACCCGCCTAATCAACAAGTTCATGTCAAGATAATTGTCCTTATTTTATTAGTACTATCACTATCAACACCACCACAATCATCATCATCATCACAATTTTATTGTAGATCAGCGTTGTTCATACGCTTGCAAAATATTATGGATTTACTATTTATTTTATAATATATTTTTATCCTCAATGTTTTTTTAGATGATTTGGTCCTAATTGAATCCCAATTGCTTTTGATTTCTTATGCAATGGTGAAACTGAAAGAGAAGGAATCAAAATGAAAAGGACACCATAAATGGATGGCGTGCTCGAGTTTTAGCGCAAAATATACTTAGGTTCTTGATCTTTAAAAATAATATAATTTATAAAATTACGTCCCTTTAAATTTTCAAAACTCACCTTCGACACAAAAAATCATTTGTATTTTTTAGTCCTTGGTTACAAAAAGAAGAGAGAGATGCATCACCAAATTCCAATAATTGTTGTTCATGTTATTTTTAACCACCCAAATTGTTTTTTTTTGTGTCAACGACTTCTCATGCAATGAGAGGGGCTTAATGGTACAAAAATATATTTTTTAAAAATTAAAGGGATTAATCACCTTATAGCAAAAACAACTAAGAGATTAAAATGTACATTACAAATAAATTTGAAAGCGGTACCTATATTATCTATGTTTTTATTTTAGTCTTCTATCTTTTGATTTAACCCTCCCTCATAAAAAAAAATATTAACTTTGGTTCAAAATGACTTCTTTGCGAATAGAAAAGAATTGAGAATCAAATTGAGGATTTTTAAAAATAATAATTATTCTAATCATCAATGATTTGTGAGAGATTGATATTGCAGTATTGGTTTTTTTAAGTATTTTGTACTCAAAAACTAATATATATATGTATATTTATTTATTAAAATTTAATTTTGACATCAATAAATAAAAATTATTATTTTTATAAGGTTTCGGCCGCGTTAGTACACTGGGCCTATCACACCGACAATCCCAAAAGCGGCTCCTGCTTTGAAAAATCGTCTTGCTTATAATATTTTGCATGTGAATGAGAGCCCCACAAGCAAGCATATCATTGCTTCACGCCTTCAACTTAGCAATAATCTTTCTTTGTTTAATCTCTATCCCTACCCAAATTCATCCTTTGTTTTGCCTCAACCCAATTGTAATGTATTATTTCATATTTTTATTTGTAAATTGATTAATTAAAAATAATAAAATAGTCGAGATTGCATAATTCAACTCTTATACTATTGTAAATTTACAAATAATTTGAAGACTATAATAAGGGTTAATCTAGCACATGACATAACTCTATTGTTTTACTTCAATATATTTCTTAAAGCAAACCCTGTAATATGAGTTTATAATTAGTTTAAGTGAAAAGAGTATAGATGTTCTAAGAAATTTTAATTTAAACTATTAAATTTAAGTTCTTTTTCCTTAAAAACTTTATATACACAAAACCGATTTTCTCATTTTAGAATTCTTATACATGTAACACTATAAATTTAATGATTTATAAGTGTATTGGGTTAATTCATAATTCTAGACAATAAACTAGATTTGCCTAACAATTTCTCAAGAATAAATACACATAAATCGAGTTATAGTTTAATAAATATTTATTTTTAGAACATCAAATAGAGCCTCATATTGTTTTGTTTTTAATAAATAGTAATTTTTTTTTTATTAATGTGGGTTTTTGGATCAGCTTGCGTGTACCTTGAAGAATCTCACGAACTCTGAAGTTACGATCATGTAAGCCTCTAATAGTCATTATATATTAGCAACTATAGAGTTCGAACCTGAGACCACAAAGGAGCAAACCTCTTAATTTCAAAATCATATTATTAGGTCACCTACTAAATGATTATAATAACCCCTGTTTTATTGATATGATATCTAAGTCAACCTATACGCACTTTAATTTCAAAATTATATTACTGGATCATCTACTAAATAACTAGAATAATTTAATGAGTTTTAAAATTAAGAACAAGTTAACCCGATTTTAATTAGGCAGAAAGAGACACCGTGCATAATCCGTGAACTTGCCTGCATGCAACCAGACACACACACAAAAATAATAATAAATAATTTTAATTGTTCCCATTTTCCTCGCTTGATCTCCCTCCCTGCCTCCCTTCCATCTTCAGCTTCACCGACTAATTTACTTTTAAACTACCCCTGAATTTGATTTATTTACAACCAAGTCCTCTTCCAGAATGCATTCTTCAATCCTCAAATTTTAAATAAACTTCAAGGCAAGATCTAAATTCCAAATCATTTGTTCCCAACTCAGTCTGAGTCAAAATGCTTGACCGCTGTATCGGGACTCACCGGGTCCGCCAGATCCAAAGAGCAATCCGCCACGGAAAAATCACACTTCTTTGCCTTTTCATGACCGTAGTCGTCCTACGGGGCACAATCGGCGCCGGCAAGTTCGGTACGCCAGAACAAGACTTCAACGACCTCAGAAACCACATCTACGCATCTCGCAAACACGCTGAGCCACACCGAGTCCTCACCGAGTCGAATCAGTCCAACAACAGCAAGAACGACGAAGCGAATAGTGCAGGTGATGCGAATAATTATGCCGCATTTGATATCAACAAGATCTTGGTCGACGAAGGAGAGGACGAGAAGCCGGACCCGAGTAAACCGTACAGTCTGGGTCCGAAAATATCAGATTGGGATGAACAGCGGGCGAAATGGTCGAGTGAAAACCCTGGTTTTAGCAATTTTATCGGGGCAAACAAACCGCGTGTTTTGTTAGTAACTGGATCTTCGCCGAAGCCGTGTGAGAATCCGATAGGGGATCATTACTTGTTAAAATCAATAAAAAATAAGATTGATTATTGCAGGCTTCATGGAATTGAGATATTTTATAATATGGCATTGCTGGATGCGGAAATGGCAGGGTTTTGGGCGAAATTGCCTTTGATTAGGAAGCTATTAATCTCGCATCCGGAGATTGAGTTTTTGTGGTGGATGGACAGTGATGCTATGTTCACGGATATGGCTTTCGAGGTGCCGTGGGAGAGGTACAAGGATTCGAATTTTGTGATGCACGGATGGAATGAGATGGTTTATGATCAAAAGAATTGGATTGGATTGAATACTGGGAGTTTTTTGCTGAGGAATTGTCAATGGTCGTTAGATCTTTTGGACGCGTGGTCACCAATGGGGCCAAAAGGGAAGATTAGAGATGAAGCAGGGAAGGTGCTTACTAGGGAACTCAAGAACAGGCCAGTTTTTGAAGCGGATGATCAGTCTGCCATGGTTTATTTATTGGCTACACAAAGGGATAAGTGGGGCGATAAGGTGTATCTGGAGAATGCTTATTATTTGCATGGTTATTGGGGGATTCTGGTCGACAGGTACGAGGAAATGATTGAGAATTATCACCCAGGCCTTGGTGATCATCGCTGGCCGCTTGTTACTCACTTTGTGGGATGCAAGCCCTGTGGGAAGTTTGGAGATTATTCAGTGGAGAGGTGTTTGAAGCAGATGGATCGCGCGTTTAATTTTGGGGATAATCAAATCTTGCAGATCTATGGATTCACTCATAAATCTCTCGCTAGTCGGAGAGTTAAAAGAGTGAGAAATGAGACTGGCAATCCCCTGGAAGCGAAGGACGAGCTCGGCTTGCTTCACCCGGCATTCAAAGCTGTCAAGGTCTCAGCATCTTGAGAGGTTTGATGGTGTTTTCCGATGCAAGCTCTGTTTTCTTCTTCTTCTTCTTCTTCTTCTTCTTCTTCTTCTTCTAAGTTATAGTGCAGCTGCTGTTACTGCTTGTACAAGTACTGGATATTGTATTATTGTATTCTGCCTGTTCGTTTCCTAATTTTGTGTTTTCAGTCTTTAAATTATATTGATTTATGAAAGGAAGGCAATTAGTCTCACTGATTTTATTTCTTGGTTGCTTTGCATCTCATCCAGCGTTCCCGGATGAAAAGCTTCACTTTTTATTTGGGAACTCAACGGGTTCTTAGTTGCAGAAACTCTAATTTTGTTTTCGAAAAGCTCAGCAATTTACTAGCCTGATTTGGTAAGCCCTGTTCATCTCCCTTGTATTGTATGATGCTCATCACCGATCAGTCCTCATCCTAACTTTGAACAGAGTGAGAAGACAAACCATCGTACCACATTTTAGGCTGTATCACAATTTCATTCGATTTTTAAACTTTTAACGTTGTATAATTGAGTTTTTTTTTAAAACTAAACTAGCACTTAATTGCAAGTGTTTTTTTTTATTTAACTAAACAAGCACTTAATTGCAACTGTTTTTTTATTTAAAAAAAGGTTAAAATGGAAAGACAATGATTTAAAATAAAAAAAATACAGCTAAAATAGAAAGCAACGAGCTCACTTGTACATGCACTGTGCTAGGCTTTTTTCTATGTAGAAAATTGATTGATTGATATGTGTGTTTTTATTGATTAAATAAAAATTTAATTAGTTATATTATCATTAATAAAATTCATTTCAAATGGATTATTTATTTTGCGCATCGAAGTTATTGAATATTACTATCATTTGAATGTTTGGATAATTATTTAACTGGTAGATTGTTAATGTGCATCGAAACGTTTGTAAATAATTTGCCTCAATTTTCCTACCTGTTTTGTCTATATTTGGTTTCATATATTTTTTGGTTATATGATATTAAATCTGAAATATCACACATAAACAATTCATGCAAGTTAATTTTGAACAAAAACAGCATCGACTAATGAATTATTTTTATTATTATTATATTTCAATCACCATGATTTTTAAATTGTCATAATTATTATAGATGCTATTATAATAATTATTGTAAATAATTAATATTCTGATTATTACTGATAGTATTGTTGTAATCGTTGTTATTATGGCAATAATTATCATGATACCAACATCGTTGTTTTTCTGGATATTATTTCAATTATAATTACTATTATTATTATTCTGGATACAAAGATAATTTGTATATAGGTATATCAATACAATTGGATTTGAACCTCCACCTGATGAATATCAATTTGTGAATGGATGTATGGATTAACATCATGAAATCAGTTGAACCTCGATAAGTCATTTTTAGTCATTTAGAAAACAAAAAAGATAGGATTCTCACCTTCATAAGCAAATAAAGTTGTAACTGTAATTTGAATATTATTAGGCAAAAACATAATTTGAAACTTAGGTTACATGTGTATTTTTAGCCTAAGTTAAACCTAGAATACTCAAAGATATGAACTTGTATAAAACTCATGTACAATCAAACTCAAATCCCCAATTATTTACAACCAATTGATGTTTATTAAACCTAAAACACAAAATACAAATTTAAATAAAAACTTGAAGTTACAGCCATATAAAAATAAGATGAAGAAGTTCGATTTGGTTTTCAATGTTGCTCACTTTTTTTATGTTTTCTTCCTAGACTTGGAGAATCATTAAATAATCCCCTAGCTTAGAAAACCAATTTGACAACTCATTAGTTTTCTTTGTAGACTAGGAAATTCTTCTTTTGAATGCTTAAAACCCTCTCTTCTTTAGGAAATAATATGAAAGAATTTCCTTGCTTTTCTTAGAAGAATAATATGCTGACTTGAACCCTATGTAATATTAGAAAAAATAAGCACAAATTAAGATTGACATAGGACCTAACACATCAACTCTTTTCAGAACATGAATAAGACCTTTTTTGGATTTGGATTAGATGAATTAGAGATTGTCTTTTAAGCTCCATAGGTATTCTTTGTCCATTTAGGTCCATTTTACTTCATGTGCTATAAACTAGCCTATTCGATACTTCTTTAAGTCTCTTTGTCCTAACTCTTGTAATGGACCTACTTGACACCATCAATGAATAATTTGTATGATTATGCTTGGTGTTGGGCTCATTCTCATCACTTACTCTATCAAATCATCTTGATTTTCATGATATATAATGCATGATAGAGTTGTAATATTGACATGGGGCAAGAAATTATTTGGTGGTAAACTTTTGGAGAAATAACACAGTTGCATGTATAGTTGATAGCATGGCTATTATAGATTTTAGGGGAAGGAAGGGGTTAGCTCAACATCCAATGGTTATTACACCTGATAATATAATGAAGGTTAGTGATGCAAACCTCTTAAACATGTTGTCAAGCAATCCATACGCAAAGACATCAATTCTCGGAAAGCGAAGTAAATCAGGTTTGATAGAAGTGTGATCTAAAAATAAGTTGTATCTAGGTATCGACACTATTGGATTCAAAACCCCACCCATCAAATAACAAATCATGAAGGAGAAATATAGATTGATATCACAAAGTTATTTCAACATCAATAAGTTTTTTTTTTAGTCATTTAGAAAATCAAGAAAGAGAGCATTATCTCACCAACACACAACAAAGTATGAAAAAAAATTTTTATTATTATTTTGAATTTTGTAATCTTAGAAGTTTGATTATGACTCTGTTTATACCAAATTATTTAGCTTTTATTTTTTTTTTATATGCGACAACAATTTTAGACTTTATTTTAGATTTATTTCTTTACGTTTGGACTATATTTTGGTTTAATTATAAATGAACCTCGTATAAATCTACATAAAAGATCCATTAAGAATTATGTTGAAACCCAGCCCGATTAAAAGACCAGATAGAATAATTATGATGTTTCTTTATTGAGCTTGATTAAGTTTAAGTGTGTGTTTGATACTCTGTAACTTTTGTGTATATAGTTTTAAAAAATATATTGAAGAAAAATGTTTTTGAGGTGTGATTTTTTCTTAAATATTTATTTTATAATATAAAATAGATAAAAAATATTTTCTTATAAAAATATAAATTATTTTATCTTCCATAAAATCAAGTTTAAAACACGAGTCAACATCAGCCTTTTACCAACCATATATTTTTTCATTTATAACCGGAAAAAAACACAACCTATTAAAATATCAAACGTCTCTATAACGTTGCCAAAAAATTTCCGCGACCTCACTACAACTGCATAAAATCTTTCAAATGAGAGGGGATACTATTTAGTTGATAAAAAAAAAATACTAGAAAGGATCAACGGCGACAGCAGCGTGAAGAAGAAGAAAGAGAAGGCCGATAAAGATTGACCCCTGCCACCCTCGTCGGCTGGTGGTGTTTTGCACCTTCATCTTCGGCTCGACAGGTGGAAAAGATCGCGATCCATCATCTAACGCGCCGGATCCCTCGTTGGAGACTCACCGCGGGCGGTGGCAGTTGGCCGTAGCTTTCATTCAGCTCTCGAGGGTATTTTCGTCCTTCTCTTTCTCTTTCCATACACTTAATTTTTTGTGGTTGATTTGAAGTGTTAGGTAAGGTTGGTGCTCAACACTCTTTCGGAGCTGGGAGGAAGGGATGAGTTGATTACATAGTTGTTTTGAGACGTAATGGTTGGTCTCGGTGTGAAATTTATTGAATTGCTTTGAAAACATGCTAAGCTGGGATTTTTTTTATGTGATTGTTGAATTCAAAATTGTGTGCATGTTTATTGTTTTTAGTTTTGAAACTTAATTTTAAAATTATATGCATGTTGTGGTATTTTGTGTTCTTAGTGCGTGATTTGCCTTTGTTTTTTTTTTTTATGTCGAATACATGTTAAAATTAAGTTCTTACTTCAAGATGCTTGAATTCAATATTTGATTCTTGAATTGTTTTTCACTTTGCTCTGCTAGTATCCACTAGGAAAGTCATTAAAGAATCTTAACGGAAAAATCTAATGCAACTAAGCAAGATACTTAGCAACTTAAAAACTTAAGCACTGCTGAGTTAGCGATATTTTATACAGTGAGCACATTCCTAACAATAAAGCATCCAATGATTCACAATACAAACCTCTTTTGCAAATCAATCACAACTAAGCTGCTGAGAATCTGATGAAATACCTCAACGGTCCTTCACATACAAAAACAGGACCTTCCACTCCATGTACAAAAGACTCGCTGTCCACCTTTTAAGTAACTAGAAACTACTATTCATACCCAGACCAACAAGGACCCTCCTTGAGGAAGAGGTATAATAAACCCAATCCCAGAATCATTATCTTTTGCTAATGTATGCAATGCTGAAGCTGTGGAGGAAACCTCATAAAATCACTCCCAAGTAGGAGCACCATAGACTTTGGTCTCCAAAATACTAGTGCTGAAATCATTTTGCCATCAAATCAAAACATCCCAGTTCAACAAAAGACCATTCTCTTACTTTAAACGTGAGTTTCATGCAAAGGCATCATTCAACTAAAGTACATACCTGTCCATCACAACATATTATGGCATGCATTATTGCTGTCAGGTCCTCTAATGTTAGTGTCATCTATGAAATTAAGTCCTCTTGGATAGGGCTCATTGCTACCGCACAAATGATACTACAGAAAAAGTCTTCCTTCAAGATTTCAAAACCTGCTTATGATCCAAGTGACTGGATACAAAAACCAAACCATTCATCAATATTTTTTATAAGAAAAACTACTTAACTTCAGATTCAGCTTTTTGGAACAAGAATCCCGAAATAAAACATTAAAAGTTCAATAAAAACTAGAAAGTGAACATGAACAAAATTAAATATATATATTTTTTTGCTTAAAAAGACCTTTATATAAGTGATGACATTGCACGTTGTTGTGATCAATTGTTGAGAGATTGGGGAAGAATTAGGAGCAAGAATAAGTAATGGATTCTATTCATTTTGTCATAAAGTCAAAGAACCCCAGTCCAAAGGTAACTAATATATATATATAGTCTAAAAAAGATACCAGTAATGCTAAAAGGGGTATCCCAAATAGGTGACCAATCAAGTGTAGACAAGATCCTTTGATGTTTCACTAAAAATATAAAAATTCTATTATTTGGCAGGAAAGAAGAAAAATTAATTTGCATAATCCATGACAATATTGTCACAATCAACAAGAAAACCTGCCTTTGAAGAAGAGTTGAGATAACTGTACTACAAGCTTACCAACACTATTCATCTTGTGTATTCTCACCCACCGAGCATCACCTTGGAAGTGTAACCAAAGGTCCCCATGGCTTTTATCAACGAATACTCTTAGAACTGTACAAACATGATGAAACCTAAAAAGGATATCTTGATCAAGAGGATTCAATTCAATTTGCTGGGGAAGAGGGTTTTGTCCTTCATTTTTCAATCTGTAACAGAAAAAATTGACAATCATTTACATGCTTACACATGAACTGAGATTTGTATATCCATTCAAGCATGTTTGTTGGGCACCATGTTATTGTTTATATATGCTTCAAGTTGAGTTTTATTTTGAGGATGTCATCAGTTCAACAAAATAGTTATGTACAACATTGATTGTTAAATTGTTATAACAAATTAAAATAACTAAGACCTTATGGATTGAATATTTTTATGGAACTAGCAAAAACTATGTCTGATTTTCTTTTTCTTCAATAATTATAATGCTAATACAAAAAAGAAAGAAAGCAGGATTTGCTAAAGTCTAATGTTGAAATACAAAGCAAATTAGACTTTGTTGTTTTCAAAGAATAGAGATAAATTGAAATATTTTACCCTTCAATAATTCCCATTATAATAATATAGTTCAAACAAATGCTATTTATTTATAACAATCGTCACACAATATACTTTGCTAATTATAGAAATGACAAGAAAAAGACTTCAATTGCCTCCAACAAAGAAAAAAGACAGATTTTTGAGCTACCATTTTTGAAAAATTAAAATTGAAAAGTGATGAATATATTAACAAACACCTGTTCTCCATTAAAGTTTAGAGCCTCATAGTTGAAGCTACCATATTTGAACAATTAACACTAAAAAGTGATGAATCAATTAACTAACATTTCTTTCCATTAATGTTCAAGGCGAGACATTAGCTCCATCCCATATAAAGAGCATTCAAAGGCCTTTAGAAGCTTCAAAGGACATGTGCAAAGCTTTTCACCAATAGAAAAAAAGTAAAATGGAATCATTTCTTCAAACAAAGTCAACAAAACCCACCGATAAAAAGTCTAAGAAGATTTGCCACCATCAAATAAGGTACAATAATAATATTAGTAAATAAATAAAACCTGCAGAAAAAATATCGGTGAAAAAAGATGAAAGCACCTTGATAGATTATGGAGGACAGTCAATTTTGTAAGAGGTTTTAACTGGAAGTTGATGATGTTATCCTGTGAAATTGTGAATTTATAATGTTGACTTTGTTGTGGCTGATCCAGTATCTTCAACAGGCATAATCTATATAACGACTTTACAATCTATGCTAAGCAAAAACCCCTTAAAGATGACAGGGAAGAGGAGGGGGAAATGAAAACTTTATAAGAATCACACCAGTTCCTTTGCTCATACTAGGAAAAGAGAAGTCCTAAACTGCTCCTAAAAGATTCACCTTCTTCCTTATGGGAATCAAATCCCAACTCCTATTTCTATTTTGCTTGGTCATCTTTTACTTCCTCTCCCAAACTAGAGAATCTCAAGAGAAAGAAAGAGATGGGCAACTCTGAATTTTGCAAAGACAAGAAATGAATGCACACAGAACGTTTTGACTGCCAAGATTTGCTCAATTTCTGGTGGGCCAGGGTGATAATTTCTCCCTCGTAAAAAAGGCAGACATTCCTAGTTTTAATTAACTTGTAAGTATAGAATTGATTGTCTGATGTCAGCACACCCACTAAACTGCCAAAAAGCATGAAGGTGGCAGAGAAAGTCGAGGAAATCAATGATGCAAGTAGCATAAACAACTGCTAAGATTAAAACGGTATGTTTTGAATGCATCACTCCTCTTTGAGGTTCCTGTTTTGCAACTGGGTCTCTCAGTTATCTCTCTATCTCTCTCTGCTTTTGGTGCGGTCAGAGAAGAGAAAAACAAAATCATTAAATGGACAGCAAAACTACATTAGAATCAGAGTGTGGTGTCACAAGGTAAATATTCTCGTTCGAAGTTTTGAACTATTTTTACTCTTAACTATAAATTTATTTGGGCTTCTCAATTCCTTTGAGTTTTTTTTTTCCTATTCATAGCCATGTTTGTTTTCCTAGAGGTTTGCATGATTTTTATATTTGTTCATGGCTTAAATATTTCTCATTGTGAGAGTTTCACTTGGTCATAAACTCTGCAAATTGTGTTGGTTATTATTATCCAACACAGTTTGTATTGAACTTGTGGTTATCAATCTGTATTCTTGTTTATAATTTGTGGGATGTTTTTGGTAACGTAGGCCATGGCTGCAAAGAAAATAATAGCTATATGCCAGTCAGGAGGGGAGTTTGTGACAAATATAGATGGATCATTGTCATATAATGGTGGTGATGCTTATGCGATTGACATTGATCATCAAACCCTGCTGAGTGATTTCAAATCTGAAGTAGCAGAACTTTTCAATTGTAGTGCTGATATCATGTCTATTAAGTACTTTCTTCCTGGGAATAGAAGGACCCTTATTACAATATCCAAAGACAAGGATCTACAGCGCATGGTTAATTTTCTTGGGGATTCATCCACGGTTGATGTCTTCCTTTTATTGAAGGATGTTGCTGCTTGCAATGTATCAAACATATCTGCTAGTAGGTAGTTGTTTCATAATTTTGCTTATGTATATATGTCAAGAATTTCTATCTAACCTGGAAGCAAGACACTAATGGATTGTTAAGAGGATTTCCTGCAAGTGATGAAGATACTGCCTAGGTTGAAATCTTACAGGATACACTGATGTTGCAGGTCAAGCAGGACTACTGTATCAGAAGCAGTGATTCCTTTTGAAGCTCCTATTGATGTTGCTGTTGATATGACCCATACTGTTGGCGGGTTTGATATGGATTTTCCCAATGGAGATCCTATATCCTGTCTACCTATCAGAGTCATCGATGACAAGCAACGTAAAGCTGCACAACAGTGGGAGAACACGATTACTGGTGTTGATCAAAGGTTTAATAGCTTCACTGAATTCCGTGAAGCTTTGCACAAGTACTCAATTGCACATGGGTTTGCTTACAGATATAAGAAAAATGACAGTCACCGTGTTTCTGTCAAATGTAAAACCCAAGGTTGTCCATGGAGGATATATGCATCAAGGTTGTCGACCACACAATTAATTTGCATAAAAAAAATGAACCCAAATCATACATGTGAAGGAGCTGCTGTGAAAGCTGGGTATCGCGCGACAAGGGGTTGGGTGGGAAGTATCATAAAGGAGAAACTGAAAGTTTCCCCAAACTACAAGCCAAAGGATATTGCGGAAGACATCAAACGAGAGTATGGAATTCAACTGAATTATTCTCAGGCATGGCGTGCAAAAGAGATTGCTAGGGAGCAGCTTCAAGGCTCCTATAAAGAGGCATATAATCAGTTACCTTTCTTTTGTGAGAAGATAAAGGAGACTAATCCGGGCAGTATAGCTACATTCTCCACAAAAGATGACTCAAGCTTCCATCGTCTCTTCGTGTCATTTCATGCATCAATATCTGGTTTTGATCAAGGTTGCTGTCCTCTCATTTTCCTTGACAGCATTCCCTTAAACTCAAAATACCAAGGTACACTGTTGGCTGCTACTGCTGCAGATGCAGACGATGGTATTTTTCCTTTAGCATTTGCTGTAGTTGATGCTGAAACAGAGGACAACTGGCTTTGGTTTTTATTGGAACTGAAGTCTGCAGTCTCTGCATCTCGCCAGATCACATTTGTGGCAGATTTTCAAAATGGTTTGAAGAAATCATTAGCTGAGATATTTGATAAATGCTACCACAGCTATTGCTTACGTCATCTTGCAGAGAAACTAAATAAAGACCTGAAAGGTCAGTTTTCTCATGAAGCAAGACGTTTCATGGTTAATGATTTGTATGCTGCTGCTTATGCACCCAGACTTGAGGGATTCCAGCGCTCTGTAGAAAATATAAAAGGAATATCCCCTGAAGCTTACAATTGGGTCTTACAAAGCGAGCCTGAGCACTGGGCAAATGCATTCTTTGGAGGGGCAAGGTATGATCATATGACATCAAACTTTGGACAGCAGTTCTACAATTGGATATCAGAGGCACATGAGTTGCCAATAACTCAAATGGTCGATGCATTAAGAGGTAAGATGATGGAAGCAATTTATACTCGCCGGGTGGAATCGAATCAATGGACAACTAAGTTAACCCCATCAAAGGAGGAAAAATTAGAAAAGGAAATGACAACTGCAAGGTCACTTAAAGTGCTACTCTCCCATGGAAGCACATTTGAAGTTCGTGGAGAATCTGTAGATGTTGTTGATATTGATCATTGGGACTGTAGCTGCAAGGGATGGCAACTAACTGGTTTGCCCTGCTGCCATGCTGTTGCGGTCTTTGAATGCATTGGCCGAAGTCCATATGATTATTGCTCCAGATACTTCACAACTGAGAGTTACCGCTTATCGTATGCTGAGTCGATTCAACCTGTTCCAAATGTTGACCGACCGGTGCAGGGTGAATTGACCGAGGCAGGAGTTATTGTAACCCCTCCACCAACTAAGCGACCACCTGGCCGGCCAAAGATGAAGCAGGCTGAATCAACTGATATTATAAAGCGTCAACTTCAGTGTAGTAAATGCAAGGGCCTTGGCCACAACAAGAAGACATGCAAAGAATCTTAGCATACATAGATCGTAGGTAAAGTAGTTGTTTCCTTTTGGTAAGTATCCCACACGCTGTAACTTTTTTGACAATTTTAGTTGGCAATCTGGTCGCATGTTTTTGTATGCACTGATTGTTGAAAAGCATCATCTTTTGCTTGGATGCTTGTGATGTGGTGGCTTTTGTGTGTTTGTGTGAATAATAGTCATCATATGCCATGGCATCACAGTGCTATGTCGTGTCTTTATTGTCATGCATCAGTGTGTCGTCTTAGGAATATTAATCACTCACCAATTGTTTCATTTTTTTCATTATCCATTAATAGGAGAATGGTGGGTGTTAATTAATCATTCACCTCTTGTTTCATTTTTGAAAGTGTTTGTCTCACGACTGTTTATCTTCTGTGTTTTTCTTGTATTTATTTTATTTCCCTCGGACATCAGCCTTTCCAAGATTAAAAAAGGGCCCAAAATAAAACAACCAACTCCAAACGTTTATTTTTTAATAACATGAAGATTTTTATGGAGTTCTAGGAGTAACATGTTAAAAATAGGGATAAGAATAGGGATCAAATTAGCTTTTTTGGGGGATATATTTTGAATAAAAAAACAATGTGAAAATGAGATAATATAAAATTCATGACTTGTTAAAAGTAATACGAATATTTTCATCTAAGTCCTTTCTACTTGGTATTTATCTTTTCTAATTGTATGTTCATATTTCTTTGAAGTGGATCTTAAGAAATAACCAATAGATGTTATTAATTACTTTCTAAACACTATAAAATTATCCACACTGCAATTAATCATAAAATATAAAAATAAGTAGAGGTGAAAAGAAACATAAACAAATTGATAAAGACATTTAGATAGTGCTTGGTTACTGTCCTGGAACAAATAGCGGAGACAAAAATGTAATTGATTAAAGAGATCCATACACATAAACTCATTTCTAGGATAATTTTGGAGTGAATATTTATATTTTCAAGAACAAAACATCTAAAGAGGATGTCTTCAAAGATAATATTTATTATTTTTAACATATCATTGTAAAAACCTCAATTCTAAAATCATCAAACTAAGACATGCAATGATAAAAATTGTAGCATACACCAAAATTATCTTTTCTTTTTCTTTTTTTATTAGTAATTGATAAGATTCCACCGAAATTTCAGCAGAATCTTTCTTGTACAAACATACTTCAAGTTATTGACATATAACGTATCCTTCAAAGAAAAATATGATAATTCTCAATTCAACCTTGACCCAAATGTCATGGGTCTACATCTCCACAAACATCATTCTCGTCACAAGCATAATAAATAAAATATGAATTTAATAGCAATTTTCAATTATAATAGAAATTAAAATAAATTCGGTCACATTAAATAGGATACCATGAATTCAGGGTTAAATTCTTATATTCCATTCTTTTTAAAGGGTAACATTTATACATGCTAAATTTACTAACACTTAAATGACATAAAATACTAAAATGGACATCTTAGATACAAAAATATAACAAACAATAGATTATACTCGTGACATGCATATGATAGACCTAAAAAAAAAACAAGATAATTCTATATATAAAAAAATATAACAGTAAAGTTATTTAACTATCTGCACATCATCATACATGTCATGATAATAAGTATAGCTATTTGAGTCGCAATTTAACTTTCCTGCCCATAATACTGCCTATATATTCATCACTCTACAAGCGATGTCATCACAAAGATCTCTTTTCGGCTCTCTAACATATCTCTTGATGTGTATTTGTGGAGGTACGATGATTCCATTTCTGGAATCTTAACATACACTAATGTATGTTAAACAATGCTCCACGATTATATTATCTAGGATTCTTACATACACTCAATATATGTTAGCTTATGCATAACAATCCTCATTCTCGAGATCCTAACATATATTGAATTTTAAAATGAGACATTTTCAATGAACAAATTATACTTAAGAAAATTGTTAAGATGAGACATTTTTCAATAATATAAATACATTGAATATAATTTTTTCTATCATCACCATCAATCACAAAATAAAATTAATCTAAGAAAATGCTAAAAATAAATAAATGTCAACACTATCAATCACTATTATCATTGTTTATCCTACACTAATTTTCTTGCCAAATATCATATCTAATATTTCCTTACGGTTTGCTATCAAATTATGAACAAATGGTAGCTTAGGACAACTTCAGCATGCCCCTTGAATTAAAATTTAAAGCTAGCAATTTTAACCATAAAAAAATTTATGAAAGATACAAGTGACGTGATAGGGATGAAATTGAAAGAAGTATGAAGAATATTTTAGAAAAAATAAAATAAATTTAAATTCATTTGAGTCTTATTTTTAAATTTATATTTGATTTTAATTATAATTAAAAAATGACGATATTGTTATTAAGTGTCAATTGAAGTGGGAAGGATTTGAAGATTTTTCGAGAAACAAATCTTTATATTAAATTTTTTTTACTAAAACTATATTTTATATTGGTTTTATGTTTTAATTTTGTTTATTTAATTTCTTAACCTCTTAGTAGTTTTTTTGAGTGAAACTAAAAATAACATATAAACATCAAATTTATCCAAAAGCCTCACAAGACTAGACACGACAAGACACGGCGCCGTTTGCTAAAGACAATTAGTCCCTGGGTTCTTAAATTCTCTCTCTCCAATCCAAAACAAAAGGATGACTTGTTATGGTGGGGTTGCAGCAGCGGCAGCCCTTCCATCTCCTCCACCTACAACTCTGACCACGCTTCCTTCTTCACCCAGTAACACCTTTGTAAGAGTAAGAGTAAGCTCCGAACCCTTCTCTCGTTTTGGTTTTTGGTTTATGCCCCGAAGGAGATGATGAAATGTTATATTCCTTTTCTTTTCTGAGAACAGGAAGTGGGAAGTGGCGGCGCAGAAGATCCTAATACGGTAGTGAAGCAGAGCGTTGATGGGTTCAAGTGGCGCTTACTTGTATCTTATGATGGCACTCGCTATAAAGGTTTCTTGAGCTTCTTAGTTCTAATTTCTTCTTCTTGGCTATCTGTATTGTCGATAACTGCCTTCGTTCTTGCTGTTTTCTGTATCTTAAAACTGCCCTCTCATTTGATCTCGTCTGTTCAACATGCCCAAAATTCTATAGATTCATGTCTATGCTGCCACTTGTACAATTTTAATGTTCTGATATCTTTAACCTTGTGGAGTTAAAAATCTCAGGCTGGCAATTTCAGCAAACCCCTCCAACTATACAGTGCATTCTAGAAAAAGCTTTAACTCAAGCTACAAAGCTTGAAAGGAAGGATCTTCATTTGGTTGGTGCCAGTAGGACAGATGGAGGAGTGCATGCCTGGGGTCAGGTCTGACTTTCTTACTCTTTTGAGCTTCCAACTAGCATCCAATGATTGAAAACAGAAAAAAAACAAGCTTACATTCAGTTAAGATTCCAGGTGGCACACTTTATTACACCTTTCAATTATGACAGCTTGGATAGCATTCATGCAGCTCTCAACGGTCTACTTCCTCCTGACATTCGTGTTAGAGAAATTAGTGCTGCAGTTCCTGAGTTCCATGCTCGATTTTCTGCCAAGGGAAAGATTTATCACTACAAGATATATAATGATGCTATCATGGATCCATTTCAGCGTCTGAATGCATACCATGTTACTCATAAACTCAATGCTGCTGTAATGAGAGAAGCAGCAAATCATTTTATCGGAACCCACGATTTCTCTGCTTTTGTCAATTCATCACGCAATGATGGAATGCCAAATCCAGTGAAGACTATTTTTCGATTTGATATCGTCAAAATGGTAATCAAATCCCATAACAATCTTGCTCCAAAAGATGGGTTGCTTTCTTTGATTTGTCCTTTTCATTGCCATTGAAACACTGGACCTGGTTCCAACCCAAATTGTACATGCTCTTCTTGAATGTCTCCTTTTGAGCTCTTTGATCATAATCAGATACCGGTCTTTTAAATGGACTATTCGCTTTTATTATTATTCAGGGAGCTCTCCTGCAGCTAGAAGTTGAAGGCTCCGGTTTCATGTATAGACAAGTGCGGAACATGGTAAATTACAACTCTTAGAAATCTGGATCATGAATTTAGGTTTTACATGTTGGAATGTTGCTATCAGGAGTTTGCTACAATGAATGCTGCTCAGTTTTTGGGATGTCAGCATGAGCTAGTTCTTGGAGATGGCTTCTGACAATTGACAATAAACTTTCTGATTTTCGCTTTATAGGCTGCTTTGCTGCTCCAAATTGGCAAGGAAGCAATTCCTCCCGATATTGTCCCAAAGATTTTAGCCACTCGTGATCGCAAGGAGCTTGCTAAATATACCTCAGCTGCTGCCCCACCTCACGGACTCTGTCTTGTAGCTGTTAAGTATAATGCAGAGCACCTGCAACTTCCGTTAGGTTGCCCTACAACCAGTCTTGGTAGGCATCACATCGTAAGCAAATGTAAGGTTCCATTTTATTAAGACATTCATTTCCTAAACTCCTCTGCTGTGGGAAGATAAATAAATGAATATTATCGGATTTTAAAGGTATAAATGCAATCCTGTTGTGTTCTAGAAAAAATAGTCAATATTCATGCTGTTTTTAATACATTTAGTCATCATGTTTGCGTAATTCAAAACAGCTCTCAATTTCCATTGCTTGTTCCGAGAAGATACTGACTAAGCTAATGCAAATCAGAAATCATTAAAAAAAACACTAAAACTCGTTGGAGCAATGTAGTTATGTTGCCTGCATTTAGGGGTAGAATTGTCTTTATCAAAAGATGCATTAGTCATTGCGCAATTGATTGGGAACAAATTGATCCAGGCACCTGTTTTTATTGTAAAATGACAGGTATCAAATGGAAACAGAAGTTGCGAACTTCATGAAAGGAACATGGACTTACATTTATAGGATCAGGGTTACGTAAATGAATCGAAACCTTTTGACCTTAAAAACATCACAACTAAACATCTATTCTGATCAAGTTCAGAACCTTCATTTATGAAAACAAAAGATTAATCTCTTTCAAATGGGCTTGTGAAACTTTACCAGTATTGACCAAGGTTATTAATACCGTTCCGTTTCGGCCGAAATAGCCAAAACATTTCTTACCAGTAAAAAAAAGAGACAAGACAAGATCAATTTCATCTCGGTTTAAATTTCGGTCTATTTCGGTAATTTTGGCCCAATATTGGCCGAAACATACTAGAATTGTTTCGTTTGTGCCGTTTCGGCTACATAAGAAAATTATTTTACTTTTCTACTCTTAAACCAGCACACATCCTAAATACATTGGTGACAACATCCTAAATACATTGGATGTCACCGACCTAAGATTAGTCCAGGTAAACAGGTTTTGCAAGACTTCTTGATTTATGTTTATAGACACAATTCTTTGCTTGGATATCTATTTAATCGATGTGGGATAACCTTTCAGCATTTATAGCCACAGAATGTAAACTTCTTGGACAATTTCAGCGATGTGGGATAGCATGTTTGTCCAGCTATAAGTATATATATATATATATATATATATATATATATATATATATATATATATATATATATAATTGGTAAGTTTTTAAAATACTAAATCCAACTCCAAATATGAACCAGCTTAACTCCATATATATTGTTAATTTATTTTATGTTTAATAATAAATAATATTTAAATATTAAATATTCATGGTCGTACCACGATCCACTGTCTTGAATGTTGAGATGCCAATTAGCAAGAGTAGCGTGTTTATCTGTGCTTCCTTCTAACTCCACCAAAGCTCACAATCTGAGGCAGCCGTATTGTCAAAAAAACGAATTTACTCGGAGCACATACTCTCACTATACTTGTGATGAATACAAGCATACTATTCGATCGTATTCCAAGTTGCTGTCGTGCGTATGCCCTTCACTCAAGGCCCCTCTTGCATGATCATTCAAGCCTCATAAGAAAATCATTTTCGTCGAAGGGGATAAATGTATTAACATCGAAAGAATCACCAGTTGGCACAGCAAATAATTCCTAACCCAAGCGTCTCAGATTACACACATATTTTTCCTACTATTCAACAACAATCAATGAAAAACTAGCCGTGATGTACCGTAAGATGCCACTTTTTACTCTGCTTCATGCCTCTAAAACTTCAGCTCAACATGTAATTCACCTACTGCCCACATTAGCTCAAGAAGAAATGCAGGGCTATATCAGATGATACTCATGAATCACACTGGCTCTGCTATGAAGAAATGAATTCGATGGACTTGGTTGCAGTTTCCAGAAGCTGCATCCATCGTTTTTATTCATTCCATCCCACCCAGGAATTCGGAGAAAAAAATGACAAAGGAATTTGGAAAGAGAGCACAGCTTTTGCAAACAAAAATTCGGATTCTGGATAATGGCCAAATTGTTAATGCTGATCTTCAATCCTCAATGACACTAGTTCACTCTCTTGAAATTGACCTTTAGATTTTAAACTGCCAGGGAACCATCTCCGAAGACTCGCTGGCCAAACCCTATGAAAGAAATGCAATTAAGCAAATCATTACCAAATTTAGAATAGAACAAAATCAACAACAGCAAAGCAAAGCAGTTTTAAGAGCTTGACCATGGAAGAAGACAGTAGGAAAATATAGAACAAGTTGGGACCACAGACTCTCCACCATCCCCACCTTCCCTCCTATTTTCTCTCTACTTTTGTTGGGCCATACATCATAATCATCAGATAAATAGTCTATTGATTAAAAACATTCAGCCAACACCTTCACGCATTGCTTAGCAAGACTGCTTGACAAGTATGACCTAAAGTTCAAGATTAGTGTTGTACCCTGTGTTTTGATGATAGCAAATAATGTTGTATGCTAATGGGTTTGCTTGTGATGTTTTATTTCAGGGATAACATTACAAAAGCTAATGGACTTGGTTGTGGTGGGTTTAGATGCGTTTGTATATGGACTTCATGCCAAAGAAAATAAAAGTCCAACGACCTAAATAGCCTTAATTTTGTGCATGACATTCTTGGGGTTTTCTGTTGGAAAGAAAACCGTATCTTAAAGAATCTGATATCTAGATGACTACTTGGCTTTTGTGGAATACTATCATGAATGAAACATTATTAGCATATTTTAGTGTCTTATAAAATACAAGATATTCTCTGAATGATGGGAAAAGCATCCTATCTATTCCTCTATTATTGAAACTGGATTTCACTTTTTAAGAATTGTTCTTGATAGAAACAACAAAGTGATCTTTCTTCTTGTATGAGGAATTATTATTGCAGACTTGATTAGAGACCTTTTAGGGATAGGAGTCGTTACACTCTTCATACAAGGAAACGAAGAAGCCAAGCCTTGAATCCTTTTCATGTCAGATAAATATTATTTCAGCAGGATTATTTATAGAAATCTTTTTATCTGCTGGAATAATTTTATAAATGGCCAAACAATCCAATGAAACATTTGAAAATTAAGAAGAATCTACCCACAACAGATGTGTCTTTATCAAGCAAAGATCTTTCTTCAATGTCTATACTCTTGAGCCCTAAATAATCCTTGTTTCAAATGACAATGAAATGCAGAGAAGTGGAGGGAAAAATTGAGCTGTTAGCTACAAATAATATATGTCAATATACTGGAGCTAAAACCATGTTCTATTTACAGAAAAAGAAAGAGAAGAACCCGTGTGATATCTTTTCACTTGAAAGTGCATCAAAATGATTTTTTTTTTCACATCAAAACCATCATAAAGCACTAAAAAAAACATCATGATGTTTTTTCAAGCCAAACAAACTATTGAAATGCACCCAAATGCAGTTACAAAAGCAAAAACAAACAGCCTAAAGAATAATAAGAAAAATATGCAGATTGAGTTGTAAGGAAATCTGAACAAGTGAAATTCGGTAGCTCTCAAGGAAGACCCTTGAGGACTAAAGCATTCACAAGTTACAAGGAACCAATATAAATCTGTGTTAGCTGTTCTTGATCCCTACTCTCTCTTTACTTTGTCTTTGTTTATTTATTTTTTCTAATTGGATAACCCTTTCTTATGATTTAATTCATGTGTTCATTGTACACGTAGACTATAATGTACCTGCAAATAATTGTCTCATTTTTGCTTAACTGTTTCTCGATATACCAGTTATTATCCACTACATATACCTATTCTTTTTACACCTACTCTTTTCTTTTATTGTTTTTAATTTTCAAATTCTATAAGTGTGATTTTGAGTCTAATTCAAAATTAGAGTATACTTTGCAAACTAGGACAAAAAATTGTGTTAAAGCATCTAAGATTACTAGAAGATAATAGCAAACTGAAGATGGTATGCATTGAGATTGTGTACTTTGCCATTGAAATTGATATTGAAACCATCATAGGTAGGCCATTACCGCTGTAGTCAGGTCAAATGGGGTCCTAGGAGAAATAATTTGAAGGCAATCCAACCCCATTTCTTTATACATAATAAAAAGCTTAGTTTGTTGCCACTTACTGATCCAATCTTTCATAAATTGCCCGCCGCACTGAAGAGTTCAGGCCATATGCTATTGAGTTGAAAAGACCCTAAAACAAAAGCAAATAATTAGTTGTGTTAAGAGTTTGTGAGGTTAAAATAATAAAACTATTCTATTAATGGGTTAAGCATTTCATCCACACTAATGATAAAAGAAAAGCTGTTTCTCCAAGTGACATACTGCAATCTCTTCTTACTCATCATGTAGAAGATAAATGAATTCTATAATCAGCAAGGGTTTTCCAAACAATCCACAATAATTGATTAGACGCAAGGGGAGTGAATCCTCACTCCTCAGCAACATCCCAAACTCCATCAACAATAAGAGCACACTAGGTTTTCAATTTGCTATCCAAATTATAAATGCATATTAACAATAAATTTCCCTGTAAAAGATGTCAGTCTACTGCTTTAATGTCATGTTTACAAGTATTTATCTGATTGTGTACTCTGCAAGATAGACAAATAACCCAAAAGCTAAAATGACAATTGTAATCCCATCCAGTAAGATGTCCTATAACCCCTTGTTACTTGCTCAATTCAAAACAAAAAAATTAAATAAATATATTCATTACATTATGTTCCCAATATATCTATTCAAAATGAAGAAAAAATCATTCCATAGACACACAATCACCCAATTTTACACTTAAAGGTTGAGTCCAATTTCTAATAATATAGAAGAAGAGAAAATTAAGAAAGAATAAATTGATGGTTATTGGAATTACCATAAGTGCAGCTGTCCCAACATCAAGAACAGAGAGCCAAAAGATTTTGTGGCCTGGTTCTATAAAATCATGAATGCCGTTGATAGTGCCAAAAGCCCATGATCCTATTAAGATGAGTGGATAGTATCCCCACCGGTTCATTGACTATGAAATGAAAGAGAACAAGGGAAATTAACATTTTTTTTACCACGTCCCCATCAAACTTTGAGCTAACAATGAAGTTAGGTAGCCAGAAAACAGCACATTTCAACTTTTTGGTTTTTAAGAAACCTGGTTTTAACAGTAATGTTGGCAGAAACACAAAACATTCTTTTAAATGAATTTCTGAAATAGGTCAAATCACCATGATCTTGGAGAAAATGTGTAAGAAACGTCAGGTTTCTCCAGCATAGGTGTTATTCTATTGATTTTCTTCGAAGTAGTGAAAGTGGTTTTATAAGTTCCATGGGAAGCCAAGTAAACCACATGGAGTGGACTAGGTATTCAGTTAATAAGAAAAGGGTGATATCTGCCGAGATCCAAGCTTCTTGTCATATCATTAACATAACAGATGTGAAGATTCTAATTCAGCATACTAGCAGCTGGGAACATACCTTCTTGTCTGCCCTTGCATCAGATTGATATGCTCGGTCTGACATCCCTACTGCCATCTGAAATTCCGACATACAGTGTAAATGCTGTCTCAACAAATAGACAATCCAGAAAAGGAAACAAAATGTAATTGGGCACATACTCGTGTTGCATTGTTTAGCATGCGTATGACTTGAATGTAAGTATATCCATTGTAAAGAATTGCACCCCACAGTGGTGCATAAAATGTTATGAATTGAACTGCCTGCGTAAGTAGAAAGGAGCACATGAATCTTTTTAGCAGAGAATAAGCGCGAGTACTGCATAGCACTAGAAACAAAACAGAAATTACGAAGGTTTTCCTTTATCTCATCAAGCATCTAAGACCATTAACATTCACAATTAACTAAGTTTTGTACCCACATTGCTCTCACAATGAAATGATTGAAATGTTTGATGTATAAAGGTCAAAATAAATATATGGAGCCACTTTATATCATGAAAACAAACTATAAATGACTAAATCCCAGTGAGAGGAAAAAAAAAGGATTTTCCACACCAAACTCCTATGCACTTACCTTTCTTGTTCTCCCTGTTTGTGTCAAACACCATCCACCTAAATGTCTGTGGTCATTACCAATGGAGCGTATTACAGTCAGAAACAATGAAGTCCCTGTAAAGAGAAGTCAAACCTCAGTTTCCATTGGCAAAAGAAATGCCCATTCGTATGAATGAAAACCATGTCAATTTGAATTGCAGAAAGAAAGTGTTTAAGACGGCAACAGATGCAATAATCATGAAAAGGACCAGTAGAAGAATAGAAAAAATAAATAATAAAGTGCAAGAATTCATACCCCAAACATACAAGTGAAACATGGCCTCAAGATCTTCAACATCTGTCTTGTGTTTAACAACAGTGCGATGAAGTGTAAAGGCAATGGTCGTAGTCCAAAGAAATGATGCTACACAAAAGAAATGTGTACTGTATCCTTGTGCATAACAGAAGAATCCTTTTGATGGATCCCTGCTTATATATACATATATTATTTTTTATCAAAGAATAAAGAAAGCAAATTTATACAAAATTAAAAGAAAAAAGAAGAAAATCGTACCCAACAATGCTGAAGAAACTGCAAAGCATATCCTGCAATGAACACAAATCCCATACATAAATTTCTTAATATAATGTATTAAACCAAGAGAGTAACTACGGATCATAATGACAACATATATGTATATATATACATACACACACACACACACACTAAATGAAGTGACAATTGATGAAGATGAATTAATTTAATTTTGATCCATCAATTTAATAATTAATAAGCAGACGCACAAGTGAGATCCACTACTATTAGCTAATAAGAAAATTAGTAACAAAATATTGTGAGTAAAGAGGGAGAGAGAAAAGTGGTTACGGAGAGGGCGAGGTAAAAGACGAGCTTGAAGGAGAACTTGCGGAGTTCTTTGAAGAGGAGATAACAGAGAACGATGAAGCTCGACCCTACGAATGACAGACTTGACGCTCCTCCTTTCACCGCCATCAAAATCCAACGCTGGTGAGCCGTCAGGCTCCCTATCATCGCCATCATCGCTGTTTTTTATTTTGGACGGGGTTTTCTTTTTTCTTTTTAACTAGTACCGTCCAGTACCTGCTCACCCCTCGATCTTTCTTGTGTTTTGGCGTTGGCACTTGGCGAGGAAGGGAGGAAGGAAGCGAAGTAGACTGTATTTTATTTTATATTTATTGCTATAATAATAATCACCACCTTGCTTCTTGCCCTGGGTAATATAAAACATCAAAATATATATGTAAAAGAAATTTATCAGGAAAAAAAATTAGAAAACTGAATTAAACCAAACCCTGAAAAATAAATCTAAGAGATTTCGGTAATATAGATTTATAAGAATAAATATAATAAAAATGTTATTCTTTTAGAAAGTTTATTGTTGTAATGGAAATATACTCCTTTTCTTCTTCTTCTATCTCAAACCCTTAAAATTTGCATCATTTTGTTAAAACATGAAGTTCATATTGTCCCTAATATATAAAATAATACATGTTTGAATATGTTTTATTTGTAATAAATGTTTGTGAATATATTTACAATTGCTCGGATAAATTTATATTTTATGAAATGACATAAAAGCCCCTAAAACCCCCCACAAAAAACAACAGGTTTTTGCTAGTTTTCCTCTTTAAAAAAAAACATAAGTAAACCAAAATTAGTTGGTTTGAATGTGTTGTCTAGGTCATGTTTTAAATATATGCAAAAAAAAGTTTTGGTTTCTTATTGTTTTAAAAAAAAACAAATAAAATGAAATGAAAATGCTCATTTCACTCCTTGTAATTTGTGTTTCGCGCGTGTATGTTTATCTTTTTTTTTCTATTATGAATAGTATCTTAACGCTTTTGCTCCTCTGATAGGACAAAAACCGGCTTCTGGACTGAGGGTCACAGAGGTAATTGCACGCATACGGACCAGTCCAGTCCGCCGCACTTTTTTTTTAATATTTTTTTTAAATGACTAAATACGGATATAGCCCCTAATATGATAAAATTGATGAATTAGGCATAGGGGTAGACTAGTAATTTACCATAATTTTTTATTGTTTTTTTTTTTAAATACTGTCTGCGCGTGCGGGACACGCGACCGACAGTATTACGCCTCACACCCTGTTGAGATGGCGCGTGAGGGATGATACAGTCACCGAAAATGTTCTACTGGTGTCTCTGTTGATGCGCCTCCGCTTGGTCTTCCTCCCGGTGCGGCGCGTTTTGTCACAAGGTGGATGTGGACGCGACGGTGGCTGGTTAAAGCCGGTTTCACCGTTTCTCTCTCTCCTGCACGTAAAAGTGCAAGAGAGGCCCCCGGTTTTGGTGTCTTTTCACTTCGGTCCCTTGACTTTTAATTTTGTGTATGGTCCTGATTTCTGTTATATAAGTTTTGATTTAGTTCGATTGGGTCCTTCGATTGCAATTAATTAAATGTTAATGTTTCACTTCAGTCCTCATTCTTTTAATTTTTGGATTTGGTTTAAATAGCTTAATATATTCGGTACAAAAGTTTCAATTTTTGCAACTTTGTCCTTTAATTGAAATTGATAATAAATATAATTTTCATTTCAGCCCTTAAACTTTTAATTTTTGATTTTAATCCCTTTATATCTGATTTTTATTTCAGCCCTTATACTTTTAATTTGTGATTTTAATCCTTTTATTTTTTTATATTTCTAGAATAATCCCTACTTTTGTCCATGTATAAAAGTGTGATTAACACAACAACAACAACAACAACAACAACAACAATAATAATAATAATAATCATAATAATAATAATAATTAATTATTATTATTATTATTATTATTATTATTATTATTATTATTTAATTATTTTTCTTGCTTACTCTTTTGTTAATGTTTTTTAGTTTTTTTTTCTCCGAATAATTTGATAATTTTTATTGTTTTGACAGTATTAGCAATGATAATTTTTATTTTTATTTTATTTTTTGTTTTATCTATTGTTAAAGTTTCTAGGATTTTTTTAGTCTTTCTTTTATTTTTGTTTCTTTCATAATTAACATAATAATAATAATAATAATAATAATAATAATAATAATAATAATAATAATAATAATAATAATAATAATAATAATTTAATTGTTTTTCTTGCTTAATAATAATAATAATAATATTTAATTGTTTTTCTTTCTTACTCTTTTGTTAATGTTTTTGAGTTTTTTTTCAGGATAATTTGATCATTTTTATTGTTTTAATAGTAATAACAATGATAATTTTAGATTTTAAGACTTCGATATTGCTATTGTTATAATACGGTGTGTTGAGCTATTTTATTATATTAAATTTTGCATATATAAATATTATATTTTTATTTTGATCCAACAAATCCTATAAAAATTGTTTGCTCAGCCCGTAACGTAAAACATATATATTTTTTTAATTTTCAAATTAAATGATTTTTTAGCTAATAATTTTTATTTTTGTTTTATCATCTATTATATTTTTTTTAGTTGCTCTTTCTTTTAGTTTTTTTATTGGTTTTTTTTTTATTTTCAAGTTAGATGAATTTTTTTTGCCTGAATTTTGATATTATTTTTTTGTTTGATCTTTTGTTAAAGTTATTAGGATTTTTTTAGTCTTTCATTTATTTCTGTTTTTTATTCATTATTAACACAATAATAATAATAATAATAATAATAATAATAATAATAATAATGATGATGATGATGATGATGATGATGATGATGATGATGATGATGATGATGATGATAATAATAATAATAATAATAATAATAATAAATTTAATTATTTTTCTTGCTTACTTTTTTGTTAATGTTTTTGAGTGTTTTTTCTCTCTGAATAATTTGATAATTTTAATTATTTTGGCAATAATAGCAATGATAATTTTAGATGTTAAAACTTCGATGTTGTTATTTTTATAATAGGGTGTGGTAATCTGTTTTATTATATTAAATTTTACATATATAGATATTATATTTTAATTTTGGACCAACAAATCCTATTAATTTCTTTAATCCCAACAATCATAAAAATTGTTTGCTCAACTCGCAACGTAGTGCGGTCACTTTTTTTAATTTTCAAGTCAAATGATTTTTTTTTCAGGTATTAACTTTTATTTTTGTTTTATTATTTATTTTATTTTCTCTTTTGTTAATGTTTTTAGACTTCCTTTAGTCTTTTTTTTTTTGTTATTAACGCAATAATAATATTAATATTAAGAATAATAATAATAATTTTAGTTTTTGTTCTTACTTGCTTTTTTTATATTTTTTTGTGTTTTTTTCTCGAGGTAGTAGTTGAATAATTTTTATTGTTTTGATAGTGATAGTGATTTATAATTTTAGAAGTTAACACTTCGATGTTACTGTTGTTGTGATATGATATTTTGATTTGTTTCATTATATTAAACTTTACATATAGAAATATTATATTTTAATCTGAACAGTTGTAAAAATTATTTGTTCCGCCCGCAACGAAGTGCAGGCAATCAAACTAGTTTTAGCTAAGTTAGATCAAAAGTCTTTATAGTTGGCTCTTAAAATAAATATGATGATGATGATGATGATGATTTGTTATGCAAATTATATATAAGTTAAATATTCAATTGTACATTGTTAATTGCTTTCAAATTATGCTAAAGAATTTTCTAATTATTTAGTCACTTTTGATCATTAATTTTTTAGTTTAGTAGAATTTTTATGAATAATTAAGATGTGAAATTATATAAAGCCCACATATGTTACAAAAAAAATTCATTTAAAATTCATTTAGTCAACATGGTCAAAATCAAATTATTTTAAAAAAGAAAACAACATACATTTAATTTTTATATAAATATAAAAATAAAACCTAAGTCCCAGATCAACTTCAAATCTGATTTTGATACTATGGCTCAAGTGCTGACTTAAAGTTAAATGCAACATAGCTTCTGACTTCATTTCTTGACACAACATGACCTGATGTCAAGTGCTTTTTTTTTTTTTTTTATGACCGGGGTGTTCGAGCCAACTTTACGCGCACCTCGACTATTCCCCGGGCTCACTTGAACATCCTGCAAGCCTAAATGAGCAGGTAAGGTACCACGGGAGTGACAGGCATACCACGCAAGGAAAGATCCAGAGAAATATGAGAGGAGGAGCTCTCCAGCTCCACTCCCACTGGAACTCGAACCGAAATTCGAAAGATGGAGGACGCCCCTACACTGCTGGGCCACAACCTTACAGGTAATGTCAAGTGCTTTTTTGTCATTTACTTGAAGTGACTATCCTGAGCAGTGGAGTGCTGTAAAACAACATGGAAGAACTGATGGGTAACTCAACAAGACTAAGCGTTATAATGATTTTATGGCACCGTGCAAAACAGGAAATTGGACCACCAAGGTATTTTTATAGGATACCTAGGATTCAAATCTAAAATCTGGTTGCCAAATATGCCTCGTTCCTCTTGAACAATAGCAACCAAAAATCCCTTTTTATTGCTGCTTTTCACCTGGGTATGTGATTGTGAGAAAGAACATTAACAATGAGAATCGAAGGAATCAAGGAACCAAACGAGTAGGATTCAACTCATTATTAAAGAGCTCATCCAAAAAATACAGATTTAAATTGAATGTCCTGCAGACTGGATAAAGCTGCTATAATCATAATCATGCAGACATGTGAGAATTTGACTTTCTTTTCGCTATATGTCTATCCTCTCAAAATTGAAGTTCTAACAAATAACGGTATATGGAAAAAAGAACACCTAGTAGTCTAGTGTGTGTGAGTTGCTTGTAGCATAACCATTATAGATACTCCTAAAGAGGGATGTAACCATCGGAACAATAGCGATGAGGGCAACTTGCATTTCTGAGCTGCTTGTCTTGACGGTGATCTGCCCACTTCGCTTATTGTTTATTCCGACACGGACAGCCATTTTGGAATTCCGACCAATGGAGAACTGAGACTGCAAGTTGGCCATCAGACCCAAATCACCCCTCCACTTCATCAAGGACAAACCTAATGTGGATTGATCCTGCTCTATAGGGAAATCCTTACTCTTGAGACACACTTCAAAGTTGGCTCCATACGCTGTATTGCCTCCAGATCTCACAGCACCGGCAGCTCCCACCAAAGCCAAGTGCTTTGCAACAGCAATCTGATCCTCAATTTTGAGTCCAGTGGCTACATTCTCACCCAACAGAGTGAAGGATATCCCAGCTGATGTTTTGTTCATCTTGAAATTTTTGAATTTGGTTTCACTTCTCAGGATGTAGGCAAGCTGCCTTCCAACATTCTGAATATCAAATCCTGCCATGGTTGATCCATTTTCTCCATGCTTGGCACAAACTGAAGAATCTAAGTGGATATTAAAGTCTTTCTTGTCTTTTGTGATTTGAACAGCACATGCACCTGGAAACTGACCCGCAACAACAAGATTTCTTTCAAGGCTAACACCATCATACCCACAATCATGATCCCACCCATTGGAGTCCAGAACTGGCCTCACAAGAATCTGGGAAGTGGGCTCCAGTGCTCGATACCTGTAAGAAGGATTGTCACTGTCAAAGGAGGGTGGGAGGACAAAGTCAGGCATGGCAATCGGAACAGTGGCAGGACCGACATCTTCCTGGTCCACATCTTCACCAATGCCATCGTAACCATCTTTGCCTTTCTTCTTCATCTCCTTCAACCTTTTCACCTCTTCTTGCCATTGCTTCTTTTGAAGGAGTTTTACCCGATAATCGTACTCCTCCAAATAAGCTTTCCTTTGTTCTTTTGTGAGCTTCACGACATGAGATTTCTTCAAAGGCTTGAATGGTGGAAGTTGGTCATATTCATCCTCAATTTCTTCATCAGAATCTGATAAATCCACCCAGTCAATATCCGAATCAACATTCTCTCCTCCCTGATCAGCAGGGAGTTTAGGATGAGGGCGAGACTGCAATAGAGAAGACACCAGGTGGGGTAAAGGTAAAGAGCGGAGATGGAAACCAAAAGGCTTCTTGTGATCAAAAGGATCTCGAGGCTTGGCTAAAGAACTTGCTTCCGATAAAATCTTCAATGAATAACATAGCAGTAATAATTGTGGTCTCCAACTTTGTCCATTTGGAAGGATATGTTCACTGTTTTCATTCATCTGACATAGTGGATGGTTCTCAACAAGAGACACTGGATGCATCATTCTTGGATGTATCAGACGCAGATCACCAACTGCTTGGCTGATGGCTTGCTGAATAGCATGGGATCGTTGACCAATAAACATCTCAAAACTTAGGGGAGACCCGGATGGTCCATCAGGAGGAGGAGAAGTGGCATGGGTTAGAGTGACAACAGAATTTTTCCATATTGATGAAGTGAGAGATTTTGTAAGCAATCTTAACATTGGCAAATCATTGAGATCTATTGAGTGGGTATCTAGCCGATCAGTATATAGGACAACATCTGGAGGGAACTTGTTTATTGAGGTTTTTATAGATGCTAGTATTTTCCGGTTGATAGCTTCTTCCTTCATAGAGGACCTGAGACCTGGTGTGTCAATGATTCTGATTTTAACTCCATCTATGATTCCAACAACTTCCTTCAACATAGTTGTGGCAGGCTCAAATGCATTGATCTCAACTTTTTTCTCACCGAAAATAGAATTAATTGTCGCACTCTTTCCCACTCCAGTTTTCCCAAGAACCAAAATGTTCAAAGAGAAATCTAAATCATCTTTCCCCTCAGCTTCAAGCTGCATGGCCATTTTCTCAGCATTTTCAAGGCTAAACTCTTGATTAACATGTGCCCTTGTAGCCATGACCAGCCTATGTAAAACCTGTGCAACCATGGAATCTTCAGGAGATTGTCCAAGTCGCTGGACAAGCCTCAAGAACTTCACTGTGATTTGCTGTATCTTCTCAATCACCTTCTTATCTTCTTCATTCAAATCATTCTTTGCTACATCCTCGATTGTTTCTGACAGCAGAGCAGATCTCACAATTCGAAATGGGGAATCTGAACCAACAAGACGTTCCAGAGAAAATACCCTGGAACCATCAGCAGAGGTTAGTGCAACTCTGCCTCCATCCATACCAGCACTACTTGCTGCTTTCAAAAGAGCAGCCAATGCATCTGACTCTAACAAGTCATTTCCTATTTGCTCTGAGTCAACGTCCCCTTCTTCTTCTGAGTCTGTAATAACCTGGCCATCAATTCTACCTGAAGATGCATCAAATAATCCCTCTCCAATCTGTTCATTGATCAAATCCACTTCTTCATCTGAGTCTGCAATAATCCGCTCATGAATACTCTGTGAATGATCATGGGAAACCTTCACTCCTAAAAGAGAATCAAATAGTTCTTTTTCCATTTGCTCCTGAACTATGTCTGCTAATTCCCTTCCCATTTGCTCCTCAACTATGTTTGTGTCCTCATCTGAGTCAGTTATGATTTGTCTGTTAGTTCTATGTGAACGTTCATGAGAAACATCAGCCCATGAAGGAGAACCAAATAATTCATTTCCCATTTTTTCTGTAATTATTTTTCCTTCTTCATCTGCATCTGCAACAATCTGCTCAACAATTCTCCCTGAAGTAAAATCAAATGATGCCTCTCTGCTTTTCTCCTTAACTGTGTCCGCTTCTTCATCTGGATCTGCAGTAAACAGATGGTTTGAAAAATCATGAGATACCCCGGCAGTCACAATAATCTTCTCGTCAATTCTCCCTGAAGGAGAATCAAATGATTCCTCACTGCTTTTCTCCTTCACTATGCCCGTGTCTTCATCTGGATCTGTAGTAATTTGCTGGTTTGAATAATCATGAGATACCACGGCCGCTGCAATATTCTGCTCATCTATTCTCCCTGAAGTAGAATCAGATGATTCCTCTCTTTTTTTCTCAATAACTATGTCTGCTTCTTCATCTGGATCTGCAGTAATCTGCTTGTTTGAATAATCATGCGATACCCCGGCAACTACAATATTCTGCTCGTCAATTCTCCCTGAAGGAGAATCAAATGATTCCTCTCTGTTTTTCTCCTTAACCATGTCTACTTCTTCATCTGGATCTGCAATAATCTGCTGGTTTGAATAAGCATGAGATACCCAGGCAGCTGAAGGAGAATCAACTAATTCCTTTCCCAATTGCTCCTGAACTGTGTCTACTTCATCTGAGTCTGCCGTAATCTTCTCATCAATTTTCCGTGAATGATCATCAGACACCTCAGTCACAGAAGGAGAATAGAAGGCTAATCTCCGCTCCAATTCACTCATGATATTTTCTTCTAAAGCCTCAGATATCAATTCCCTAGATCATCACCAGAAAGTAACTTTTTATGTTGTCAACATGAACCTGTGATGAAACAACATGAACCTTACTGGAAAACAGACATGAAGCAACAATATCCTTGAAATTTATTTTTATCTTCCACACCAAAAAGTCAAATAAGAACTTCATCAAACTAAGAAATATCTATCTTATTATTGATAGCTCATCAACTTTTCACATATCCAAGATAAATTAATCGACCCTGGGAAACTCTCATGGCATACATAAGCAGAATAAACAAATTGGTAATAAAATAAACATATTTGAAATAGCACAAAAATGTTACTAAAGTCATATTCAACATCTTTATGGATCATTGTGCCAGTACCCAATGACTTAGTGGAAAATCATTTGACAAAGGAAGAACAAGAAATCAAAACTCAGGAAAACAAAGATAATTTCATGGTAATGCAATATATCAATTGCATTCTATGCTGCAAATTCTTAAAATCAAAAGGTCTAACGTTTCATCTTATTTAAAGAAAAAATGGAGGCACCAAACAACTTTGTTTTAGAGTTATTTATTAAATCTTGATCCTTTCTTTTGCCTTCATGGTGAGCGCAGCTACATCTGATTTATCTGAACCTTAGATATAACTCAAGTGTGCTCCTCCCAACTCGTAACTAAAGGAGAGTGGTGTCCAAGCACAATGGTTCTTTTCAAAATTTTATTTTTTCCTGTAACTTTTCTAATCTTTTTAGATGGATAATTTATATTTTCTTAAAAAAAAGGGGGAAACTTATGGTTACTAGTTCCTCCATGGTTACAGTCAACTTCTCTCTTCCCAAGAATCAGACATAAGCTACGTCACAAAACCTCAGTTTGTAACTTCTTAAAATTTGTAGTAGCAACACAAACATTCCAAAAGATTGCAAAATATCTCTGAGACAAAAAATCCCAATAATTAATTTACCTTACAATCAAAATCATAACCTTATATGGGCTCACGTGCAACACACAACAACCTCTCCAACCTATCCTCAAGCAAAACCCTTTACCAGTTTAATCAAGTCAAATCTCCATGCAAACCCCCTGTGTTACATTTTATCAAGCAGATGACGTGCGATAGACCAAAACCAAGACCTCAAGATATACAGCACACCCTACAGCAAAAGTTCATTTCTTTTCTTCTCTTATCTCCTAACATCACAAGAAGTAAAAAGTGAAACCAAGAATAAGCTAACCATGAAGCAACGCATGATGAGCAGAAACAAGAGTGAGTGTTACATCATACATACCTTCTTACTAAGGAAAAATGATTGGATTACGGATCTTGTAGCTTTCGGCTTGTGTTGAGAGTGAAAATTGGAGAGTTTGCATGCAAAGAGGATTTGTGTTTTGATGAAGGATATTCGATAGCTTTTGTGTGGTTACATTTGCAGACTTCACTCCTGTTTTTATGAGGCTAGAAATAGAAGATTGGAGATAAATTTGTGGATAAATGAAACCAAAAACTAAACAGCCTTTGTTCTTTAATGGGTTTCGTTATCTTGGATTCCCTAGCAAGGGCTACAAGCAGAAGTATCTCTTCTCAGTTCAATAAAGATTTTCCTTATCTTCAGCTCCATGTTTTGTTTTTTTCTAACAGTAAAAGGCATTCTCGAAACAGTTTGTAATTGAAAGTGTTTTAAAAGTGTGTAGTATTATTTGATTTTAAAAAATATATTTTTTCTGATTTTAATTTTTAAAAAAAATTAATCTCTTCTCTTTTTTTAATTTATTTAGAATAATTATTTTTCTTGTTATGCATTTTGTTTTTAAAGAGGTTTTTCTTATTCATTTTATATATATATATATATATAAAAAATATTTATTTTTAAATAATATTTCTAACATTGTCAACATTGCATGATTTTTTTCCTTCAAAAATTCAATGTGCTTGCCGATTGTGTATTATTGTTGTTAAACAAATATAATTAACAAATTTAAAATCAAAATTATTTCAATAAACAAATTTAACAAACACAATAGGATTAATATCCTCTCAATTTTTAATATTTTTTTGTAGTTTTTTTTTTTTTAAAAAAAAAAACATCATTCTGATATATTTCTGAATAAAAAACACTTTGAAAAGTAATATTAATAATATTTCCAAACAGACCCACCGGGGCTTTGCAAATTGATCAGCAACTAACTCAACCAAGAAAGAAAGTACATGTTAACTATCTAGTAGTAGATGTTCTAGTGGTAAAAGATTGGGATTAAGAGGTTTGTTCCTTCTATAGTCTCAGGTTGGAGTCATGTGATTATAATATAATGATCGTTAAAGGTTAACATGGTCGTTAACTTCAGGATATGTGGGATTAATGGAGGTACACGCAAGTTGATCCAAACACCATTAATAAAAAAAACAAAAAAAAACTAATGTTATCCTGACTGATAATTACAAATCAAAAAAACCTTACAAATCAAAATGCTTTATCAACCGACAATACCCCCAATATCAACTAATGTTCCAACTTCAAACATTAACCCGACATCAACCACTGGATCCATCATGAATGACAAAGATAAACAATCTCAAGTTAGATGAGAAGAAAATGCACATGATACTTGATTTTTTCTTTATACAATTAACATTTTCAATATTAAATTTTCAAAGCAACCAGAAGATAATAACAACCAAAAAATTTTATTTTATTTTATGAGAAAGATTTAATGTTATCCTGACTGTTATTATGGCTAATCTTTTATTGGGAAAGAACTTACAAATTCATTATATGTTATCAAAAAATACTATTTAATATATTCTAGATATACAAACGAGTATAAATATTTAGGTCCATGTAAAAATAAGAGATATCACGTAATAGATTTTTACCAACAACGACAATTATGAAGTTGGGAAGAAGTATTCATTTGTGCACACTAATCCATATTTTATGTGACAAAACAAACATCCAAAGCATGGAAAAAGAAATGAAGAATTTTGACAAGACATGCTCTCGAATCCTTATAAAATGCAAGTTCAAATTATATTTGGTATCAATGGCTTTACATAGATATATTAGAAAGAAGTTGCAGAAAGATATTCCTGAATAGAATATATTCATGATGAAATTGCAATTAATTTAATGTGACAATAATATCACTTCACTTCAAAATGTATTTATTAAAACATCTAAAAATAAGTGTTATTAAATCTAGTCCAGCTCATCAAGTCAATTTAGTGAAACTTTTGACTTTAACTTAATTGAGATTTTAAATTAAATCTAGTAGTTTAATCCATGACCCATTTAAAACCTGATTTTTTTTAAATGATATTTATTTTATTTTATTTTATTAAAATAAAATCTAGTCCAGCTCATCAAGTCAATTTAAATGATTTTATTTTATTTTTTAAATCTAGTCCAGCTCATCAAGTCAATTTAGTGAAACTTTTGACTTTAACTTAATTGAGATTATACAATAAATTAAAAGAGGTAAGGAAAATACTGTAGCTTGTGAGTGAAAACACTGTGGATTTCAATAGTGTTTTTTTTTTTCCCCATTTGGTCGTTGTTTTCATACTATTTATATATTCTGTCACAGGAAGAGACAAAGAAAGTCATGTAGCTCACTAGCAAACGAACGTGTCAATGACTTATGAGGGTGGGGGTTCGACCCCTACCTAGCGCAAAAATTTGTTTTTCGTTTTTTGTTTGCTTTTTTGATTTTTTTTTCACTTATGATTTTTTTTTCAATTTTATTTATTTTGATTGTTTTTTTTTATTTGTTTATTTATTTTGACATTTTTATTTATTTATTTTGACGTCAATTGTTTTTTTCACTTATGTTTTGTTTTTTAAAAAAATTATTGACATTTGTTTTTCTTTGATTGAATTTTTCCCCATTATTAACTCAATAAGAAAAATAATATTAGTTGTTTTTTTTCTTGCTTTCTTTTTTTTATGTTTTTTATTTTTTTCATCGTAATAATTTAATAATTTTTATTGTTTTAGTTGTAATAGTAATAATATTCTTAGATGTTAAGACTTCGATGTTTTCATTTCGGCCCTTATACTTTTAATTTTGGATTTTAATCCCTTTATATTTAATGTTCTTTTCAGCCCTATTACTTTTAATTTTTTATTTTAATCCCTTTATTTCTTTTTATTTCAAGAATAATCCTTACTTTTGTCTATATATATATATATATATATATATATATATATATATATATATATATATATAAGTTTGCTTAGCTTTGATTTTTAAGTTTTGTTATTTTCTTATTTGTTGGGCTGGTATATTTTTTTCAAAAAAAATAGTTCTTAAATTTTATTTTATATCTATGATCATTTGGAAATTGATATTTGTTTTTTTTTTTGTTATTTCTTTTAGCTTTTTTTTTTCGTTTTTTATTTTTATTTTTACGTCATATGACTTTTTTTACCTAATAATTTTTATTTTATTTTTTTGTTTGATCTTTTGTTAAAGTTTTTATGATTTTTTTAGTCTTTTAATTTTTTTTTCATCATTAGCATAATAATAATAATAATAATAATAATAATAATAATAATAATAATTTAATGTTTTTCTCTTACTTACTCTTTTGTTAATGTTTTTTAGGTTTTTTTCTCTCAGGATAATTTGATAATTTTTATTCTTTTAACAGTTATACAAACTTTTTACTCAGCCCGCAACGTAGTGTGATATTTTTTTTTATAAATTTTCAGGTCAAATAATTTTTTTCCATTCAATAATTTTTATTGTTTTTTTCATTTATTTTATTTTTTCATTTGCTCTTTTGTTAATGTTTTTAGGTTTTTTTAAGCCTTTGATTTAATTTCGTTTTCTTCCCGTTATTAAAACAATAATAATATTAATATTAAGAATAATAATAATAATTTTAGTTTTTGTGCTTACGTGTTTTTTTACTAATTTTTTTTGTTTTTCTCTGAGATTTGTTGAATAATGTTTATTGTTTTGACAGTGATGATGATGATAATTTAAGAAGTTAAGACTTTGATTTACTATTATTATAATAAAGGATGTTGATCTTTTTCATTATATCAAATTTTATATACTGAAATATTATATTTTAATCTCAACAGTTATACAGATTATTTGTTCCGCCCGCAACGTAGTGCGGGCAATCCAACTAGTTTTAAATTAAATCTAGTAGTTTAATCCATGACCCATTCAAAACCTGATTTTTTTTTAAATGATATTTATTTTATTTTATTAAAATACAGTAATTAAGTCTTAGATTAACTAACCAATCGTATCTAAATCTTTAGTCGGGTCTCGTCATGACGAAATAACTTTTCTAAAAATGAAACATCTGGTACGGAGGGTTGAAATTTTTGTAAAATAACTCTGGGCTGGGCTGCTTTTTAGCCTTGCCTAGTTTCGGTCCTAGAAAACAATTGGGCCTGGCATATTTCAATCCCTATAAGCTTTGAAACTCAAAAACCTCAAAATGCCCCTCCTCCTCCATCACCTCTGCCATGGCGGGTACGCCTTGCGCCACCTTCACTTTCCTCTCAACCTCCACAATCCAAATCCCGCACGCCGCCCCTCGCAGATTTCGCCCGAAACCACTCCTCTCTTCCACTTCATTCCCATCAAAACGCATAAAGAGGAAAAACCACTTGCGTCCCAAAATCCTAAAAACCCTAACTAAACCCTTCCCTACCGCACCTCTACCCCAAATAGAAACAACCCCACTTCATAACGATACCGTTTACGACACACCCTTGAAGGAAATCCTATCAAGTGAAGAATTAGAGGTTGACAAAGTTGAAGAATTTAACGTCTTGGAGACTGTTAGCTCTGCAGGAGAATACAGCGACAGTGTTGGTAAATTATCTGTGAAGTCTGTATTAAAATATAGCGCTTATTTTCTTGGGGTTTTGTTGTTTCAAACAATTTGTGCTGTTTGGTTATTTGGAAATGCTGATTCTGAAGGAAAAGAAAGGAATTTTAATGAGAAATGGAATGTCTTGTCGGATGTGAATGGAAATGAGGTTTATGTTAGTGAGAGTGAATTGGAAGAGAAAATCAGTGAAATTAAGGTGATGGCGAGAGAAGCGAGAGAGAGGGAGAGGAGGGAGTTAATTCAGGGTGATAAAGGGAGTGAGCTTGAGAAGGAGATTGGTGCGCGATTGGTTAAGTTGGAGAAGAGGTTGAATTCGAAGAGTGAGAAGTTGCAGGATTCATTCACGGAGTATTTGGGGTTGTTTGGGGATTTTAGGGATGGTTCGGATTCAAAAGAGGAAAATAAGACGTTGATGTTTAAAAAGAAGTTTAGGTTTAAGAGTCCATCAATGGATGCGAGGAGCACTCCGAAATGTTTTTCGGGTTTGAAGGATGATAGTGGTGTTAGTAAAAGCGGTACTGATCTGAATGGTTTGTCTAGAAAAACTGATGTGAGGTCTTTGAAAAAGGACACCGGAAGGAAAGATGGGAACGTGCAGTTGAATTCAGTGAAAAATAAGGGAAACAAGGTGGAGAAGAAAGGGGTGAATTTGCGAAAGGAATCCGGTAATGTTCTTCAAACTCTGATGATTGTGTGATTGTTTTATGCTTTTGATTGAATATTTATTAAGCTCAATTAACTTTTGTGAATGTTCTTGGCAATAAGGAATTAATGATTGTATAATTTAACTTTTTCGGCTTAGTTTTGGATGGTGCCAATTCCGGACGTATTATTACTTCTGCTATCAGTTGAATTTCAGATACATTTTGTTATTAAAACTGTCTGCAAACCTGGGGTGTTTGTAAAATCTTTCAGGCAGTGTCCATGAGATCAGGGAAGGAAGGCCTTCAAGTGAAGATCCAGAGGCAGGAAAATCAAGAGATTTGGAGACCTTAAATTCTGAAAGCTCGACCAAAGAAAACCAGGAAACCTCCATTAAGGCTGAAAGGCCTGCTGCTACATCGAGTATAAATGGTAGCAGAGATCCTGGAAAGAGACCATTGGCATATAAATTTGGGGATAAACAATCAGATGTACAGAAAGATTTGTGGTGGTCAAATCTTCCTTATGTTTTAGTAAGTAATTGAAACTGTGACCCTATTGTTATTTTAAAGTATAGAGCATTTGGAAAAGCTATGATTGTGAACAAGTACAAGGCTTCCTTTCAAAAATCACTTATGTTAAATGTTTGTGAATTAATGCCTCCAAATGCTTCGTCCAATTTGTATGCTAATCATTAATAGGTACAATTTCATTGCATTTCAAAAGTAATAACTTGATATGTGCCCAGGCTATCCTTATGCGTAGAGGTTCAGAACATGAAGAATCTGGTGGACTTTATGCTTTAAGAGTGCCTTCTCAGGTGGATAAGCACGGGGACTTTTCTTACACCATTGCTTTTGAGGACCGTGGCAATGCCGATAATTTCTGTTATTTACTTGAGTCCTTTTTTGAAGATTTAGGTGACTTCAGTGCTGATATTGTTCCTCTGCAAGTAAAAGTAAGCAATCCAAGCTGATCTCTTATAGACATCAAGCTTTATCTGTATGACCAAACCAAGCCTGTAGTGCTGTTGCGATTCCGTGGTTGCAATAATGAAGACATCATTGACTTCTTGTAATGATTTCATTGCATTTGCTATCGTATATTATATTTTATATTCGATTAGATACCTCTTAATCATTGCTCCAAGTACTTCTGCATGTAATTGACTTCCTATTATGAAATTTGAATTTCTGTAGGAACTTCATGATGCAGTGAAATTACATTCCAAGAAGGTAATTGTTGTGAAAAAGGGGCAGCTCAAGCTCTATGCTGGTCAACCATTTTCTGAGGTGGAGATGGCTTTGTACTCTTTGTTTGAACAAGATTAAAGCGTCTAAATAAATTGGTTCTACTGAGAAGGCACACGAACCAAAGATGGATTCTTCTATGGATTTGTCTTACAATGGAAGCCAGTTTCAATCTGTGAGCGTATTCCAACCAGAAGTTCCCTCTTGGAGTAGATGGCTTTGCATGCTTGTAAGAAGTTACTGGCTGGAGTTAAAAACTTTGCGTGCCACCCGTCTTCCAAATCTCCGGATGCATTTCTACTAGGAGATTCATTTGCCATTTTAACCAGAAATTTCCAACCTGGTCCCCTGTTGGATGTCCTAAATTGGAGCTAAAAAAGAAGATACGCTTGCCCATTTTGCCTGCAAATCGAAGTTTGGAGATAGGACCATTCAATTTTCGATAGAAATTGACTTGAAATGCTGGCACTATATTAGTGGAAAATATTACTATATTTTTCTTCTCATTTTTTAAAGGATTCGGTACTGCCCTATTACATGCCCAAATCTCGATAACCATCCACTTCAACTAATGTTTCACTTTTCTTCACTACTGCTGCAAACAGTTTGGACAAGGGTACTTTTGCACCAGTTGTGGTGTCGCTTCAAGGGTATGCTGATGGCCGGAGCCTGAAAGATGCAGTGAACACCAGCTAATCTTGTAATTTGATTCCATAGAAAACAACAGTGGCTTGAAGAGTACACATGCATGCTTGGAAATGTCCGTGAGTGTAGTTTAAATTGTTTTTTGTTTTTTTATATATTAAAATGATATTTTTATTTTATTTTATTTTAATTTATTTTTGACATACATGAAAATAATCTAAATACATCATTTTTTTTTTAATTTCAAGTAAAAATAAATGTTTTTTCGAAAGCACTTTTAAAATGCTTTTACAAACACCTCCCACACAAGGCTCCATGACCTTAAACAGCTACTGAAAGCGAGCACAATAAAATTACATCCAACAATTCCCTAAAAAGCTGTGGCTGATGAGAAGCTAAAGCAAAAACCCAAGCCTCCCAAACAATGACCCTTCTAAAAACTATTAACAGAAAACTACCAATGCATTCTGCGCTTCATCATCTTTTAATCATATGAACCTGTAAGATTAGTGACAAAATTCTATAGTGTTTTTTAACAAGCAAATGCAGAACTTGGAAAAAGAAATCGAACCACCAAACCACATCACCAGAACACCTATTAGCTAAAATCAGGTAAACATGGAATTTACACAAAAACTCAAGGTCTGATTATCTTCTTCAGGCCACCATAACCGTAGTTCTATTATCTCTGCTGATACAGTAAACATTATGACAACATTGAATATTATTGAAAACTAGTAATTTTGACCATTGACTGGGCATGAATGGGTGGTAAACTGGATTGGCAAAAGTTTTGCCATGATTCCTGCTTCTGTTCCTCGTTTCGGGTATATGCTTCATATATACAAGTCACAATGTTCCTTGCCGCTTCTCTTGCCTCAGGCAGCCTGTCATTCAACAAATCTGCAGCCATTTGAACTAGCAAAACCAATCCAAACTCGTTCATTCCTTCCAGGCCCTGCAATTTACCCACATAAATTCCCACCAATTAATATCATTCTCCCCTTTACAAGCTAAAACTTGGCAATATCAACACAAAAGAAATAGCTTTATACAAGTTTTACCATCTTGGAGACGGAGTTAGAGATAGTTATGGCAGCTTTGGCCCGGACTCTGGGGTTGGAATGGCTAACATAAGGCCGGAGCTTATTTAGCAAAGGCAGAGGAGTCATGGATTTCACCATTGCATTCAGTGCTCTATCTGCTTCTTCACACACAAACCTTTTGTCTTGAGAAGCTTTCAGTAGTAGTTGCAACAGCTGCGCAACCACATTAAAATCCAAACACATTAACCACAATTCTGAACAGAGCCCTCATGAAAATGATAGAATTAAAATGCAAACGAAGGCAACAAATTTTGAATCGAAAAACAAAAGGTCCCCAGTCCTCACCAAGTTATCAAATGCATTATTAGTAGAGTCAAGTAACTGGTCACCAAAGACCTTGAAAATATCAGATGAAGCCATGATAGATGTCTTGCACAGAGCACTTCTTGGATTCTTCATAGCTTTCACCACCACTAACACTACTTTTTCCCTATACAAAACATATTCAGCCAAAACCCCATTATCAGAACACTTGAGAAAACACTACTAATCATGTTGCCAAAAAGACTAGAAAAAAAAATACATACAAGATTGGGAACAAAAGCAACGAATGATAGAGTGCAAATCTCCTAGCATCATTCAATGACTCGCAAACCTTTGTCCAATCCTTTGAATCTAACTCTTCTACTAAACCCTGAAAATAAAGCAAAAAACACAAGAAAACCCAAATTTCCTGATACACACTCAAACAAAAACCCTCAAAGCCTAAAGTAGAATGACATCTGCGTTTGGTCTAAAATGAAAGAAAAGATCCAAAAAGACACTTACATGGATCTTGGATTCAGGATCTGAAATGGGTTCAAGATTCCCAGAAGAGATATAATCAATGATCGGATCTGCAGGAGGCAATGATGCAGCTGTCTTGTTTTCTTCATTTACACCCAATATGATAGCTTCTTGTGGAAGTGGAAGAGCGTTGTCAATGGGTTTCAGTGCCATTTTTGGACCAAGTATGACTGTGAAAGAGAAACTGATTTTTGCAACGAAGGAAGGAGGGGTTATTTATATATTTAAAAGTGAGCATGATTGCGAGTGAGACAATAAAGAAAGAGAAAGGTAAAGATCATTTTATTTTTTTAATTCTTTTGCTATCGGTTTATCCCAATACTGTAAATTTCGATTCAGTTGATGTTTTATCTTTTCAATTAAAATGAAGTGCTTTGGTTTTGAAGTATTTTGATGCTCTGTTTTTGGGTTATATTTTTTTATATATACACTTAAAAGTATTAATTTAAAAAAAATAGTTTAAATTAAAAAATAAAATTATAGAATTATGCAATTTAAATTTCAAATATAAATAAAAAAATTAGAGTTGAACTGATATAACTAGACCGACTTAATAAGTTCAAAGATAACATGAAAAATAGAAGAAAATATAGTTTAACTAAAAAAAATTAAGTTAACATCTTAAAAAACATTGAAATAACAATATATTGAATAAACTCGGGTTAACTTCTCAACTGTGTGACTTGAATTATAAAACCATGATAATCTTATATAAAAAAATCAAATAAAATTATAAAGTTCAATTTGTAATAAACTGTTGAATGATAAAATTGAGAAAAAATTATTCTAAAAAAAACACAATAAAATGATTTTTCTGAATAAAATTATGAACTTGTATAATATTACGAGAATATCATGATCAATCTCGCAAGGTAATATTCTCTGATTGCTCTGAAATTTTAACATAATATATATAAATATATCAAGAGACTCCTCATAAAATTTCATCTCAATTTAAAGGCAGATTAAGAGATATGATTGATATTGTAAAACTATTTATTATTTTAAAAAAACACAATTTGGTCGGAACGGAACGGGTGGAATGAAACTGGAACGTTCGAGGTGAAATTTGGGCAAAATTTCCAGAACAAGCTGAGATTATGAGCGAGATAAAATATTCTTCGTTTTGTTCTGTTTTTTGAATTCGAACAAAACTGTCGGCCATTCCGGACAAAACAGAACAAAATCGGCAACCTTGGTTTATCCAACTGCTTGAACATATACAAAAGTAATTTTAAAAGGATTGATTTGGGGTCTTGTAGCTAAAAATATTAAAATCTTGACACTAGTCCTCAAAGTTTTTGTTTTTTCAATTTGATTCTCAAACCTTTTTATGTGATTTAGTCCTTATTGAAGACCACTTGATTTTAATTTCTTACGAAATGATAGGATTACAAGAAAAGCGATCTAAATGAAAAAGACGCCAAACATGAGTGATGTTCCATAAGTTTTTGAAAAAAAAAAAACACTTTGGTCATCAAACTTAAAAATATAATATAAATTATACAATTTTGGAATCCCAATATTTCCCAAATTTATTTTTGTACAAAAACTATTTTTATTATTTTTTAAGTTTTGGTTTAAAAAATGTTGAATTCTGGCGGTAGAGAGATAAACAAGTTGTTGAGACAAATTTAGACCACCAAAATAAATGATATTTGTGTTAAATTCTTTTTTTGACAAAGAGAGTTAATATTACATTTTTTTACCTTTAAAGTTTGTGAAAAACCTATCTAGTTGAGTTGATTTTTAGTTTTGAGTTTATCATGGTTTTTGGATGGTTTTTTGTTTTGTTGAGACCATTGATAGATTTATTATGGTTCTTAAAGTGTTTTAGGTCAAAAATAGGTTCAAAAATAACTTTTGGGTAAAAACATTTAATACCTGATTTTTCAATTATCATAGTAGCTGAAATTCTTTTATTAAAAGAAAATAAAAATGGACCAAGTGCAATAAAAAATAAGGGCTCAATCACGCGAGTTAAAACAAAATAGAAATGGGCTAGCTTGGCTTGTCAGACCCAATAACACCTGACCTTTTTTTTTTTCTACTTTTTCATTCACTTAACGCTTTTTATATGTATATGTTAAAAAATATATATATTTAGATTAACACTCTTTATTTTTTTTAGAGAGTCTCTTTTAAATGATGATTATATTTTTTTTGTTATGCTAGTAATTTTGAAGAGATTTTCTGATTCATTTATATTTTTGGCTTTCTTTTGTATAGATGATTTAAAAAAAAATATCTATTATCATATAATATTTTTAATATGCATAACTTTGCATACTATTTTTTTATTCAATCGAGTTAACGTGTTTGTCTATTTTTAATATGGTTTGATTGAATAAAAAATATTATAATAAACAAAAATTAAAAAAAAATATAATTGAGTAAATATCCCGTTTTGCAAGATTATATATTTTAATCTACAATAGTCTCTTGTTTTTTCAAGTTTTATTTTAAGATACTATTAATAATTATTTATTTATTTATTTATTAGCACATATAATTTTGAATTATATTTTGATAATAATCAATATATTGAAAACAAGCTTACTCTTTTAGAGAATGGAAAAGGAGTACAAGATAGCAAGAGAAAAACAGAACCTAGCTAATAACTACACCAAAGTTTTCAAGAGGCGTGACGTGATGGTAAAAGATTTTCGATTTGCATAGTAAATCTCGAGTTTGAATTAGGGCGTATATTTCTTGTAAGAATATAAAACAACTAAAATTTTATTTATTCATCTAGATCTATAAAGTATATTTTCCAGAAAATATGATTTACTCACATCTAAACAAAGAAAGAGCCGATCTGCACTTTGTGCACCAGGTGATTGTTTATATAACTACAATTCTGACATTTGGTTTCAACCACATAGTCAATATGTGAAGAATCAAGTCAAAAGCTGTGTCCAGCTTGAATTAAAGATTAACGTTATTTTGAGCCAACCATATATGCCATGTTTTTTCCCCATGCCATTGCAGAGTTTGATATCTATACTTTTTTATTTGTATTTAATTTTTTTGAACTATAAATATCTGCACATATATATTTTTTTTTATATTTAACATGTGATAAAATGTGGGTCACATAACTAATTTAATCTAAATTGAGTTTTTTATATGGAATTGGATGAAAATTGATCTAGATAAATCTAATTAATATATGACGTACTCGACTGACTTGGCTAAAAAAATCCAAAACAATATTGTTTTGGATTCGAATCAACCTAAATTGACTCACTCAACTTGTGACCTAAACTATAATTAATATCTTTAAAAGTTTATATTATTTATAAAATATAATATATTAAAAAAACAATATAGATAGTAGAAAATCTTCCAATTCTATATAGTTTTTAAACCTTTACTATTAAATGTGTTTTTGATAATATGATGTAAATGTTTTTAAAAGTTGTTTTTTAATTAAAAAATATTATCAAAATAATATTTTTTATATATATTTTTACAAGTTTTTTTGAAATCATCAAAACCATAAAATTTTTTGAAAAATCATTAATTTAATTTCTCTCAATTATAAAACAATTTAAAAAGCAGAAACTACTAAATATTAAGTGGGCATTTTAAAATTGTGGTCAAAATATATTTTTATAAGAAATATATCAAAATAATATATTTTATATTTTTAATATCAATACATTAAAATAATCTAAACACATAAAAATTTTAAAAATGTATAGTGAAACCCAAATTCCAAATGCACAATAATTTCAAAGCGCGTGAGCTGTGCACGAGTCCTGTGCCGGCGTTTTGATTTGTTGGATTTATTTAGACAGTATCTGCAAACCATACCATATGGTTCCTGTTATTAAAAAAGAGATCATACATTCAACACCCAATCGGAATTTGTCGCGTGGAGTTTAAATTTCTTTTGTTTTAATTTCCGTCCAAATATATACATTTCAGTAACGTAAAGGGAGAATTATGAAGGTGACTTTTCATCTTTCCAATACTCTTTTCTTCTTGAAAAAATATATGCTGGAGGATAAATTTTCAAACAGGATAACATTTAATTCCAAACAGAATTTTAAATCTTTTACCTTATAAGTGGAGCTACTATTAGTTAACTTACTGTACTTTCAAATGCTTTAAAGATTCATGATTTTAATGTATCACAAATTTCTTGGGCCAAACATGATACTATCACGTCTCAAAAATTCTTACCAAGGTGTAGAGCTTATTGTCATATGTAGAGTAATTCATGGTTGTCCCAATAAGTTTTTCATTAAAATATATTACAGGTTTCTTATTCTAAATTAACACAACTCTTATCTTTACACCTGAAGCTAGGGGTGAGCAAAAAAACCGAACAACCGATTAAACCGAGAAAACCGAAAAAAAAAAAATCGAGAAAACCGAACCGATAAAAAAACCCGAGAAAACCGATTATAAAATTTTAAAAAATATCCAGTTCAGTTCGGTATCGGTTTTGTACGGACAGAACTGATTAACCCGAACCGAACCGATTCGGTTCAGTTTACAAGCTTAATATAAATTGAAACTTACAAAACCCTAATTCGTCTCTCGCCTCTCGCCTCCCTCAGTCCCTCAGTCCCTAACCCTCTGCTGCTCTGCACTTACAAAACAAAACCCTCTCGCCTCTCGCCTCCCTAAGTCCCTCTACTGCTCTGCACTTACAAAACCCTCTCGCCTCTCGCCTCTTGCCTCCCTCATTCCCTCTGTTGCTCTGCACTTACAAAACCCTCTCGCCTCCCTCAGTCCCTCAGTCCCTCTGCTGCTCTGCACTTACAAAACCTCTCGCCTCCCTCTGCATCGTTAATCTTCGACCCTCTCGCAAAAGGTAATTAAATTGAACCTTTGTTTTATTTCTTGTTAAATTGAGCCATTAGACATGATTTTTATATGCATTAATGAAGCCCTACTACTACCTCTTGCTATGTATTGAGATTATGATTATTGATTAATTGATGTATTTAAGTATTAATTAATTGATGTTGCTGGTATTTTAGATTATATGTATCACTGGACACTGGCTATGCACGAATCACTGGCTATGCACTGAGAAATGAGAATCACTGGACATTGGCTATGCACGAATCACTGGCTATGCACTGAGATTATATTTTCCATCGTATTTAAAAATGTTACAGTTGCTGCCTTGCTTGCTGAGTTGCTGTCATTGTGAAAGTGTGGATAGGAAATTAGGAATATTAGCCTAATATTGAGAAACTGCAACAGATTATTTCTCAGTGCAAATTAATTTACTAGAAAAAGACATTTACACACTTAATTTTGCAACAACCAAGTGCCTGCACAGTTGTCAAAATTGGTTGCTTGAACAATTGCTGGATATTATTAGGTGAAAAATGTTTTAGATTTTGATGTTGCTGCCTTGCTGCCACTGGTAATTTAATCACTGGTTTAGTGGTTTATAATGTTGAGAATTTGAAAAATTGCTGAATATTAGGTGAAAAATTGCTGAATATTAGTGGTAATGAACAATTGCTTAATATTAGGCGAAAAATCAGTATAATGTATTTAAATTTGTTGCTGCCTTGCTACTCTAAATGATTATGAAAAATATGAAAATCTTGAATCATGTTATTTTTCTTATACACTTGTATTTTTATTTCATTATTTATTAATCAATTTATTTTTAATCTAACATTTCTATTTTTTTTTTTGTAGAATTTGGTGGAAAGTTAAATCTAGCAACAGATGATAATTAGTTTAAAAATCGAGTGTATTTCTTGAAGTATTTTGTGCTAATGTTTTGTTTATTTTGAATCCCTTTGAAGGCATTTTCTGTAATTTAAATTTAAATTTGTTCACTTGTGTAGTTTAATTATTTCACCTCATGCTAAATTAAACAAAACAAAAGTATTATAAAGTTGAAAAAAAATAACTAAAACTATATTAACAATTAAATACATTAATATTTGTATTGGTTGCAAAAAAATACTGTGGGAGTTGATAAGAAAATTAATTGCAAGCCCATCATAACATTTATTCGAAAACCCATCAAAAAGCCCATTAGTGGGCCTAAAAACCATTTTCGGGTTTTCCAATTTATTTAATCTTAAAAACCGAACTGAACAGAACCGAAAGTGGTCGGTTTTTAATGGGTTTGGTTTGGTTTCGGTTTTTTCTTCAAAAAAATACAATTTTCAGTTTAGTTACTTTTTTTTGATAAAAACCGAACCGAACCGAAAATGCTCACCCCTACCTGAAGCGTCGCATTCAACTTCAAAAACTTTTATAAAGTCTAACAATGCTAAAATAGGCTTTGAACAAAAATTATCTTTCAACAAAATAAAAAATTTATATTGTTCATCAGTCCATTTAATTCTAACAAACTTTTTCACAATTTCAGGATAAGGTATTACTTTTTTTTTCTTCTCTTACATTTCTTACTTTGGACCATAATCATAATATTTTTTATAATATTTTTTACCTTAAATGTTGATTGGATTTATATCAGACCCATTTTATTTCTAAAGTTTGCAACTGATTTTATCAAATATCCTTAATATTCTCTCCTCAAGCATATTTTTACTTCTTTAATACTTTACTTTAAAACCCTACTCCCTTCATATTTTCTCTCAAAAATTAAATCTCTATCAAATGCATTTTTTGTTTTAAATTTTGAATGATTTGTATAATGATAATGATATGTTTCTTTCATTGAATCAAGCCAAAGACCATTTAATTTAGTTTATAGAGACAAGAGCTTAATACAATTAGAAGCAAACAATTTAGACAAATGGAAAATAAAATACTTGCAACGGCAATTTGCAAAAAAAAAAAAAAAAAAAAACAAGAAGAAGAAGAAGAAGAGAGAAACTGATTGTGATTTTAAAATGTGTTTAATAAAATAAATTGATAATTAGATACACTAATAAATATTAAAAAACAACTATTTATGATAATGAAAAATAAAAATTGGTATGCATAGAAAGCCACCGAATAAAATTTTAAAAATCATTGCAAAAAGTTGTATGGAAAGCTATACTATGGTCTACAAGTCTCCTGAAAGGAGAAAAACATAGTTTTTCCCCTAAAACACTTGAAATTTATCTTCAACAAATTAGACCTATTGCCTATAAGGTATATCTTGACCAGTCTCGGTTGATGACTTATAACTGGAGTTCTACAATCCCAAATAAGTGAAACCAATTTTCTTCGATAGTAAGTATCCAAAACTACAACTCCTAAGTAGGAAAAAGTCTTAATTCCCTCATCCTTTTACTTAGATTCTCTTCAAAAGTCAAAAGATTTTGTCCAAATTTGTTAACCCCCTTTTGCACACAAACACAACTTCCATAATTTAATTTTCTCTTTTCTTACATCACAATTAATTAACACACATTAAAACAAAATTTCAAAACAATCTTCATTGCTCCATAATTCCCCATTAATGGCCAGTCATCCTTATCTTCCTTAACCTTTTATTTCTCTTTAATAATTTCATTCTCATTATAACATATAACATATATTTATTAAATTCCTTACAATTAAATATTTTATCAAAATTTATCTAGGAACCCTAGCTTAAATCTTAACATAAATTTATTAATTCCTAATTGAATTCAAAATGGCTGGTAGAATCATGCTTATGACTCCTTATCGAGTAATAAATAGAGTTTTGATCCTCAACGATTCGAGATTTTGTCTTGTTTTTTTTTTTTTGTATTGAAGTCAACCACCTTTAAGATTTATATAGGGGTATTTAATGCAACAATATTATATGATAGTTTTGTCATATTGACTTAGTATTTTGTTTATGTTTTATGTATATAATGTCTTTATATTCTTTATTTTCTATTTTGAAGTTGTTTTAGGATGTAAGATTCGAAAAAAGAGTGATTTAAAGATAAAATTCATATAAAGGCTTTATGCATAACTTGAGTTGTAGAGGTTGAAATGAATTGATTCTACTGGCATTAGAAAGATAACATCCATACTTTACTATATAAATGACAATAAAATCAAAAAAGAGCACGAAAATCACAACCATCAAAGACAAGTTTCGTATTTTGCCAACTTTGACCTATAACCATCTTAACTTGAATATCTTGAGTTAAAGAAGTTTGTTTCATGCAAAATTGATATTTTTGGAATCTAGATTCAAGGACATGTCCAACCTACCAAATTTCAGTAGAGAAAGAGAGATCATATGGGAGACATATGATTTTTCTAAGATATCCCATAATTTATGACATAAAGGTTTTGTGAAGTCCGACTTACTTTCGAAGCATCCGAATCACATGTCAACAATTTATTTGTATGTAAAAGGCCTTTATTTGGGCAGATTAACTTCACTAAGTTCAAATTCAAAGCTTGAAGATTTTATGCAAAACTATTTTTCTTTATTTATAGGAAAGTAGTTATTGTATTACTTAAATATAAATTGTCTACTTTGGAAAGAACTTTTATATATTTATTATTATTTTGAAGGAGACAAATAGACTAGAGGGATGTCGTGTTAGAGTTTTCTATCAAATAAAAAAAGGAAAAGAGAGGCAACAAAAAAAAAAAAACTCTTACTTTTTTCTTATATACCTATAATTATGTTTTCATCTTTTCTCTTAGTTTTTCAATAGTCATGCAAGGCTAAATTATTTTTCTTGGTTGAAAAGATACAAAACCCTTTGAATTTCAAAAACTATGAAATCAAAGCTAGCAGGGGAGGGGCGGCGGATGGGACAACCCAACAAGGCATGGGCAATTGGTAAGATTTGTGAGATCGTAAAATCAAACCGATCTGGTCAAATTTTATGATCTAGACCAATTTTTAAGATTTTTGTCCGATGTTAACGGGGTCCGATTTTTCTACCCGATTTAACCAGGTTTGTTGTTTTGACTGGCAAAATCATACGATTTTGCAAGTCCACTCGCAATTTTAACAGCAATGGTTAGGATACTAGTTATACTGTAAATCAGTTAACTGACTAATGCTAAGAAAAAATAAATATTCAAAAAATAAATTGATATATCATTTCAATTATTAGTTTTGATTTTCATATGTGGACAACATTTACTTGACACCAGTGTTTTTTTCTTAATAAGTTTTTTTTTTTTTAATTTAGTTTGATTACTTTATTTTGTTTACATGCATAACATAGATAACATAAAATCCTTCCTTCTACCTTGAATTGTTTATTATAAAGACTTGAACTAGATCTTTCTCATAGGATCAATTCCTTATTTGCTTTATACTATCTCATTTGTTTAAGTTTGGATAATTAATTTATGTAATCATGACATCGCAATAATATATAACAAGATCAAAACACAACATTCTCTATATACGATAATAGTGATCTCAAGTCTAAGATCACTTGCACAATCTCATGCGGATTAATTTTGTTTGTCTTATAACAAGCACCATAATCTTTTATCTCATCTTATGAGAACAATTTCATTTCATAATACAATGAGCATGATATTTTATACAATCTCTACGCCTCCTGTAAATATAGAGTATTTAAGAGAGCATCATCAACCATGAACATTTTAGTAACAATACTTTAATGCAATAAGAATCTCATAATTGTAATAACTTTATAATTGTCTTTGCAAAATATTTTTATCTCATACTTTATTTTTACTCTAGATTCAATAATATAATATTATATAAATATTAAAGAGAAATTAAGATGTTTATTAATAATCATGTATTTATATAAATATAATAATATCATGAATAACTAACTAATTCACTACATAACGTTGTATCAGTAACGGCCATGAAAATTTAACTATTACCACCTAAAACTACGGATATAAAGACAACCTAATTTGGATCAAAAGAGAAATATTTCTTCCTGATATTGTTTAACATTTGCTGATATTGTTTAACATAGTATCTAGTTGGAACTAGATGTAATTTTGACAACAGAGTGAACATGAATAGGTGGCAAACTGGACTGGCAAAAGCTTTGCCATTCCTCCTGCTTCTGCTCTTCATTTCCTGTATATGCTTCATATACAGAGATCACAATTCTCCTTGCTTGGAACTAGATGTAATTTTGACAACAGAGTGAACATGAATAGGTGGCAAACTGGACTGGCAAAAGCTTTGCCATTCCTCCTGCTTCTGCTCTTCATTTCCTGTATATGCTTCATATACAGAGATCACAATTCTCCTTGCTTGGAACTAGATGTAATTTTGACAACAGAGTGAACATGAATAGGTGGCAAACTGGACTGGCAAAAGCTTTGCCATTCCTCCTGCTTCTGCTCTTCATTTCCTGTATATGCTTCATATACAGAGATCACAATTCTCCTTGCCGCCTCTCTTGCCTCTGGCAGCCTATCATTCAACAGATCCGCTGCCACTTGAACCAAAGAAACCAAACCAAACTCATCCATTCCTTCCAGCCCCTGAAATTCATCAACTAGTCAGTACCAGTCAACAGACAGGCTAAAAAAACTAGCAATGTCAACTCTAACGATGCTACTTTTTCCAAGTCTTACCATCTTAGACACAAAGTTGGAGATGGATATAGCAGCTTTCGCCCTGATTCTAAGGTTGACATGGCTAACATATGGCTTGAGCTTATTAAGCAAGGGTAGAGGAGTCATGGATTTCACCATTGCATTCAAAGCCTTGTCAGCTTCTTCACACACAAACTTTTTGTCTTGAGAAGCTTTTAGCAGTAGCTGCAGTAGCTGTCCACCCGCAACATAAGCCAAACTCAGTAACTTAACAAACCCACATGAAAAGGTAATGAAAGCTAAATGTAATTCATTAAAACAACGGGGAGAAACATTGAAGAGAAGAAATAGCCCTCACCAAATTATCAAATGCGTCGCTAATAGAGTCGAGTAAGTGGTCACCAAAGGCATAAAAAATATCAGATGAAGCCATAATCGAGGTCTTGATCAAAGCACTTCTTGGGTTCTTCATAGATTTTACCACCACTGACATTACCTTTTCCCTGCACAAAAATCACACACATGTTTAGGATCAGCAATTACCAACACGTACCACATTAGCAGCCTAATGATATCATACTCAGGTTCAAAACACAGGCAACAATCACTTACAAGAATGGTAACAGGAGAGAGGAATGATACAGTGCAAAACGCCTAATATTGTTCAGTGACTCGCAAACATTAGTCCAATCCTTTGAATCTAACCTTTCAATTAAACCCTGAAACGGGAAAATCCAAATGATAAGAAAAACGGGTTTGCTCTAAAAAACTGGAATTTAGCCCGAAATTGAATCTTTTTATGAAAAATTGGAAAACCAAAAAAAAACCCTGGGAGATTTTATAAAAATAATCTGAGTTTTGCACTAAGAAATTGAAATTTAACCAAAAACCGATTCTTTTTTATGAAAAAACAGAAATAAAAAAAGACCCACTCATAAGAAATAGAAAAAAGAGACGTACTTGGATCTTGGATTCGGGATCAGAAATGGGTTTAAGATTATCAGAAGAGATATAATCAATAGGGGAGTTAGATGGGGGCAAAGGAGCCTTGTTTTCATCATTTACACCAACCTCGGATTGCTTTTGAAGTGGAACAGAAACTACTTGCAAATGTTTTTTGGGTCTCTCTGGTGCTACTGGAAGTGCATTATCAATGGGCCTCAGTGCCATTTTTTAAAAAGATAGAGCAAAATAAATGAGGAAGAAGAGATGAATTTCATATAGGGCATAAGGGTTATTTATCTGTGAGAATGGAAATGAAATAAAGAAGGAGCATTTGGGCCTGTTTGGGAGAGCGGTAGCGGTTGCGGTTGTGGTTGAAAAAATGGAGTTTTGAAAATGGAGTTTTTAAAATGGAGTTTTTAAAAATGGAAAGTGTTTGGTTAAAACTGTGGTTGAGTTGAAAGTTGAAGAAAAAGGAGTTTTGGTGTTTGGTTTCCAAACTTTCCAAACTGCTTTTAACTTGTGAAATTACTTAAAAGGGTATATATATATATGTGAAATTACTTAAAAGGGTATATATATATATGTGAAATTACTTAAAAGGGTATATATATATATATATACACCCTTATATATATATATAATTTTTTTAAATATTGTAAATTTAATAATGATAATAATATTATGAAATTAATAATTCATGAAAAAACAAATATTATTTTTTATTCTCACATCAAACTATTTGCAATTTCATCACGAACATATATTTTTTTTCCATTAAGACTGATCTGTATCTACACATTTTTTAAAAAAAATATATATTTTAAAATTTTTGGTGGACCGAGGACAGCCCAACCAAATTGGGCCTAAGCCCAACTTTGCTGGACTTGGGCTGGGCCGAGTGCAGCCCAGCCCAAGCCCAGCTGCTTATCAAACAGGCAAAACGGTGCGCTGCACTGTGCGTCTTCTTCGCGACAGTGCAGCGCACGTAATTAACGTTAATAGTGCCTTCCGACCGACCACGACGAGAGCTTCAACGGAGGATACCTACGGGTAGAGGAGTCCGAGGTGGTTCTTCCTGTGGTGGTGGCGTCTGAAATGGTGGCCTGTGGTGGCCGGAAACAGCCTTGGAAGGTGGCGGTACTGTTCACCGACCACGACGAGAGCTTAAACGGAGGATACCGACGGGTAGAGGAGGCCGAGGTGGTTCTTCCTGTGGTGGTTTCATCGTAAATGGTGGCCTGTGGTGGCCGGAGTCAGCGTTGGAAGCTCCGGCCACCACATGTCTGTTTGGGTAGAGAGAGAGAGAGAGAGAGAGAGAGAGAGAGAGCGCGCGAGAGAGAGAGAGCGAGAGAGAGAGAGAGACAGCCATGCACTTGCATGTAATTTTTGCACAGTTTTGCATTCTCAAAATTTTGCATGAAAACGGAGATACAAAAAAATGAAACGCGATGGCAAAAGCTCATATTTTCAGCTTCTCGGAAAATGGCGTTTTGATCAATTTTTTGGTGGGCCCCACATGCTTTTAAATGGCGTTTTGATGTTACCAAACACCATTTTTGCTCCAATCTCCGTTTGGCTCTCCAATCTCCGTTTCAAACGCGGAGCCAAACGGGTGCTTTGTGTGCATCTCTCCTTTTCAGTTCTTTTCAAAAATTTAAATTTTTTAGGCAAACTTGAAAAGAGACGTTTAACTTTATTTTTTTAACGGTCATATTTTCTGCAGTGGGATAGGATTCTCGTAATTGGTGATGTTTTGTTTGACCAAGGAATCTTATCGTTGCAGAACGGTTAACGATTTGAAAATTGGAGCAATTGATAAAGAACAAACAATGGATTAGTAATTTTGTTCGGGAGGTGCTACTATCGTTATAAAACCAATGATTTGTAAGGCATGATTATTTTTGTGTCTTAAAATATTTTTCAGATTTTTTTTTATTTTCATATTGTTTTGAATATACTAATATAAAAAATATTTAAAAAAATATATAATTTAATATATTTCCAAGTAAAATACATTTTAGAAACAATCACAATTATAATATAAAACAAACTAGTAGACATGAAATTTGACTTGAGTTAATTTTTATGTCAAACTAGATTCAAAAAGTGTTTTTTATTTTTTTTAGTTTCTAAAGCTCTTGTGAAAAAAATGATTTTATTTTATTTTTAAATTATTTTTTTTGTATTTTCAAATTATTTTGACATGATAATGTCAAAAATATTTTTTACATATATATAATTATTTTGATGTATTTTCAAACAAAAAACTCTCTAAAAAATTGACGAGGACCAACCTAACAACAAGCGTAATTACGCAAATGACCAATTGTTCGTGAGAAGTGGGCATATTATAAGAGCTAGGTCAAAGAGACTTAAAGAGACATTGAATGGCTAGTTACAAACATATGGAGTAAGATGATCTAGAGGGACAAAAGAGACCTATGAAGCTTAAAAGACAATATCTGTTTCATCTAATCCAAGTCCAAGAAGAGTCCCAATCATGTTCTGATAGGGCTAATGTGTTAGGCTATATAACAAACTTTTATTTGGGCTTATTTTTCCTAATATGACATGGATTCCAAATCAAGATCATTTTCTAAAGAAAAGAGGATTTTTAGCATTCAAAAGAAGAAGTTTCCTAGTCTAGGAAGGAAACCTAAATAAATCTTCATTATCTTATTTTTATGAGGCCGAAACTTAAACTTTTTTTTTTAAATTCGTATTTTGTGTTTAGGGTTAATAAACATCAATTAAGCTTAAATACTTGAGGATTTGGGTCTAATTGTTAGTGGGTTTTGTACAAGTCCATATCTTTGGGTATTCTATGGCTTAACTTAGGTTAAAACCACATATGCTACCTAAGTTTCAGATTAAGTTTTTTTATGCTTAATGATAACTTTGTATGCTTGTAAGGTGAAAATTCTCTCTTCCTTGGTTCTCTAAATGACTAAAAATGACTCATTGAGGTTTAATTGACTTCTTGGCGTCAATCCATACTTCTCGTTTGCAAATTACTATTCGTTGGGTGGGGGTTCAAATCCAATAGTGCTGGTGTCTAAGTACAATTTATCTTTATGTCACACTCCTATCAAACCTGATTTGCTTGGTTTTCCGAGAATTGATGTCTTTATATGTGAGTTGTTTGACAATGTGATCAAGAGGCCCACATCATTTGGTATTAGAGCTTGGCTCCATTAATCAGGTTATATCCTTATGAAATTTTAGTTTGTTGTTGATTCTAAAAGAAATGTAGTGTCCAATTTCTTCTTGTCCTTAAATATACGGATATAAAAAAACAAAAAAAGGAGTTATTATGTTCTATTACCATCCAAAATATAATAGTAGCATAAAAAAGACAAAGAATAATAATAAAAAATCTCGTTTAAAGATGTTTATTGATTTCTGTTGTAGAACACTCAAAAAGGGAAAATTGGGTACGTAAAATCAATTCAGAATTAGCTCAAATTACAAATTCTGTTTACTAGGGTCCTAATCACACCATATATTAATTTTGGGGTTGATTGGATGCTGTTTATTTAGATTTTAAATTTCAGGTCTAATAAGGTCTAATTCATAATGTTTTTGCGTCACCATATCAAACTTTATCGTAAATTGATCAAATATAATATTCTGTCTATTTAGGTTCAAATCACACTTCATCACAAATTATAACTCAATTTGACATCATTTACCTTAGGTTTTAGATTCGGGCTTGACTTGTCCTAAACAAGTCTATTTGTTTTTAGTTTTTTTCGCCAGCTTCGAAATTTATTTTGTTTATGTTATTTTCATTTTTACAACATATTTAACATAGTTGGGTGTTGCTTCATCATTTGAAACACTTGGTTTCTGTTTTTTTAGTTTTTAGTTTCGTCCATATTTTGGATAGATTTGCTTGCTTCTTATGAGACTATTATTGCAATTTTGTTTAACTACATTTTTATGCTTTTCTTGCTTTTGGAGTCATATACACCTATTCTAATTGTTCTGCGAAGTTGGTTCCATTCGGTGTTGGTTTCAATTCCGCAAGTACCACAAGAAGATGAGACGAAGAGGTGTGATCAAGTGATGACATTAATAGTGGTTGAGCGAAACACGAAAGTCCTAAGGATATTTTTTATCATCAACCAATTTTTACAGGTGCTATCATGTCAGATTAAGAAAACACACCACCCCCTTTCGAGAGTGAGCTTAAGTTCCAAATGCAACCAATGACAATGATGGTGGAGAGGATGACTTTTGTGATGGTAAACATTTATGATAGACTTAATAGGGTGGATAAACATGGTAACAAAACTAGTAAAAATAACATGATGTAAGGAAGATCTGGGTTAAACCAAAATCAAACAATGGTAAGAGGGCTAAAAGGCCAAGGTGGGCTGATTGTGAGGCTTTTGGGGAGGACATTGATGTTATTGGCTATGGTGGTTTTGAATATAAGACCATAGGTCATAGGGAAGGTTTTTGGTAGCCTAGAAACCAAAAGGATTTGGGGAATAGAACTAGGAGCCAATTCAGTCAAAGAGAAAACTTTCATAATTTTAGGGGACATGATAATGTAGATGGTGTTTTGGATGCTACCAAATTGAAAATACCTACTTTCCTAGGTAAAAATGATCCCGAAGCATATTTGGAGTGGGAGAAAAAGGTGAGTTGGATTTTTTATTGCTACAACTATTCGAAGGCAAAGAAGGTGAAATTGGTAGTCATTGAATTCGTGAAGTACGCACTGATTTGGTGGGATCAGAATATGATTACTAAGAGGAGAGTGGAGAAAGGCTGATAGCATCATGGGAGGAGATGAAAGTGTTGATGAGAAGGTGATTTGTGCCTAACCATTATTATAGAGATTTGTATTTGAAATTTCAGGGTTTGAATCAGGGTTCTAAGTTTGTGGACGAGTATTTCAAAGAGATGTAGATCACAATGATTCAGGCTAATATAAACGAGGATAGGGAATCTACAATGGCTAGAGTTTTTAATGGGTTGAATAAAGACATTGCGAATTATAAAATTACAACATTATATGGAATTAGAAGACATTGTACATATGACAACAAAGGTGGAGAGGCAAATAAAGAGAAGGGGCAATACACGTTTTTATACCAATTCAGTTTCATTTTCCTCAACATGAAGGCCAAATCTAAAGAGAGAGGGGTTGTTCAACCAAAGCCTTATATGCATGCAAGGGGCAAATCACTTAAGGCTAAAAAGGATGTTAATAAAAATGGGAAAAGTGAATTTGAATCTCAAACTACTCATGAGAGGGATATTAAATGTTTTAAGTGTTTAGAGAAGGGTACATTGCATTTTAGTGTCAAAACTGAAGAGTTATGGTTACAAGAAACAATGGAGAGATTGATATAGAAGTGGCAACAAATCTAAAAGTGATGAGATACCATATTTGGAGGATAGTAGTGATGAAGAGATTGCATATCCTGTTGAGGGGGAGATCTTGATTATAAGGTATACGCTGAATATGTAAATAAAAAAGATGATGTAGAACAACAACGAGAAAACTTATTTCACACTCAATGTCACATACAAAATAAGGCGTGTGGCATGATAATCAATGCTGGTAGTTGTGCTAATATAGCTAGTGATACTCTTGTGACAAAATTGAATCTGGTTTGCATTAAGCATTCTAGGCCTTATAGATTGCAATGGTTGAATGAATGTGGTGAACTGAAGGTTACTAAGCAAGTATCGATTTTAAAAAGTATTATGATGAGGTTATGTGTGATGTAGTCTCAATGCATGCTAGTCACTAGTTATTGGGGCGTCCATAACAGTTCGATCGAAAGGTTGAAACTTAAACTTTCTATTTAAAATTCATATTTTGTGTTTTACAGTTAATAAACATAAATTAGGCTTAGATACTTAGGGATTTGGGTTTGATTGTAAGTGGGCTTTATACAAGTCCACATCTTTGGGTATTCTAGGGTTTAACTTAGGTTAAAAACACATATGCTACATGAGTTTCATATTAGGGTTTTTTTTATGCTTAATGACATTGAGATTACAACAACAACTTTATGTGTTTGTGCAGTGATAATTCTCTCTTTAAATGACGAAAAATGACTTATCGAGGTTCAACTAACTTCGTGGCGTCAATTCATACTTTTTGTTCGTGAATTGCTATTTGTTGAGTGGGGGTTTGAATAATAGTGTTAGTGCCTAGGTACAAGTTATCTTTGGATCACACTCTTATCAAACCTGATTTACTTGGTTTTCTAAAAATTGGTGTCTTTGCATGTAAGTTACTTAAGCACGTGATCAAGAGATTTGAAGTAAAAGTAATTGCTACCATCATATCAAGTGGACTCAAAGTTGATCTTGTCAACCTAGTTAATCTAGCAAGTCAACCTATAACTTTCAATAGAGTTATTTGATCAGGCTGTCCCAGGTCACATGTTTAACGAGCTGACCCAACTTGATTCTGTTTATTTTTTTTAATTAAATGTTTTTTTTCAATTTCACCCTCCGACAACTCAATCTTTTTTTTTAATCTTTCAATATTAAGTTGTTTGGAAATTAAGCTTCATTGTTTTTGTATGAAGTTATCTCGATTGAATTAAGTTGTTTTTGTTTTTTTTATAAAATTGATATTTATTTTTAATTTTATCCTTCAATATTAGGCTGGTTGAGAATAGAGCTTTATATTTATCTATCTTTGTTTTCAATAGGGTTATTGTGATCTTATAATTTGGGTTATAAGTTTAGCACGTTAACTTGATTGACTCAAATAGTTTTTTTTTTTTTTTTAATTTTATCCTTTAACATTGAGTTAATTAGGAATTGACCTTCATAACTTATTTTGACTTGCTTTCTATAAAGTTATCATAGTCTTATGAATCAAATTATAAATTTAATAGGTTAATCTAGATTCAATATATCAATGTCTTAATATTTAAAAAACATTGTTTATCAATATTTAAAAAGACATTATGTAGTATGCATAATATTTTGAATTCATGATTTTTTTTAGAAAATACTTAAATATTTTTATATATAAAAATATAATTGATCCTGGTTTCTAGACACAATCATGTATGATGTCATTTGTAGACATCAAATGTTTAGTGATGCGAACCGGCCCATAAAAACCAGCAAGGACCCATTATATGTTTAGGGGCTTGATTCATGGTTTTGAAGGTTTCACTGAAGTCATAATTGCAAGGACCATTGAAGTATCTATGTGTAGGAGGGGTCTAGCCCTGCTTTGTTTAGCTTCTGTATCTAATACCTGTTTCATTTGGGTTTGATCTGTTTATCATCATATTTTAGAATTTGTTCATTGATTCAAATTTGGAAAACTTGAGTGAGAGAATAAGGCTACCAATATAATGCCTTTTCTCATCACAAGTTGAACGATTATCCTCGGTTACTTCCCATCCCTATAAAACCATTCAATTTGAATTATGCTTGAAGAAGTAAGTTTCTATGTGTAGGAGGGGTCTAGCCCTGCTTTGTTTAGCTTCTGTATCTAATACCTGTTTCATTTGGGTTTGATCTGTTTATCATCATATTTTAGAATTTGTTCATTGATTCAAATTTGGAAAACTTGAGTGAGAGAATAAGGCTACCAATATAATGCCTTTTCTCATCACAAGTTGAACGATTATCCTCGGTTACTTCCCATCCCTATAAAACCATTCAATTTGAATTATGCTTGAAGAAGTAAGTTTCAAATTAATATTTTTAGTATTTATCTAATGGTTTTGATGTGCTGTAAAAGAAAAATAAAAAAAAATATTTTAATATATGTTTAAGTGAAAAATACTTTGAAGAATATCTTGTATTATAATACCAAACACAATCGAATATGCAGTTGTCACCACAAGATATTACATTCAAGAGCATGAGCACCATGATTCTCTCGGTGGTGTGACTATTATATATGTTGTTGATTCTCTCAAGGTGAGGGAAATAGACTCTTTAGGTCAATAAGAGTGAATGTTAGGGATGTATTGATATGATTTGAACGTTTGATATAGAAGAATAGATGTGAGACATTTATTGGAGTTGTGGAAAAAAACTTATCATATTTTATAACTGACAAAGGGAGGACCAAGTTTTTTTACGCTTGTAAAAAAATGTTGAGTAGTGTAAAATAGGAACAAAAAGACAATAACACTCTTTTGGGTCAAAAAATAATTTTGGAAAATATCACACTATATAAACATTATCTTTTTCTTCTCCAAAGAAGGAGTTGCAAAAGAGTGAGGGAATGAATTGTCGACAGTAATATATTGCTATTTCACCATTGGCTTTTTTATTTATTTTGAGATATGTTATATTACTCACATTTGTTTACCACCTGATCGTTGCGATTTGAAAGATCTTAATCCATTTGATATATTTATCCCTAAAAATATTTTAAGAAAATAATTGTGTGAAGATCAATCACGATCACTAGAGGTGTTAACTGTATTACACTGTTGGATCTTAATCCATTTGAATTAGCCGTTTGATATAAATAGTCATATTACATCGTTGGATCTTTCAAAGTTTAGGATATGTTGGTCATATTGATAATACCTACATTCTGATTGGTGGAGATCTGCATCAAAGACTCCGACGAGAAATTGTTCATTGGTGAACAACATACTATCAAGTTGCAGGTCAATTTAGTTTGATTTTCAATCTATTAAGATCTATCCATTAACATTCTCAGATATTTGGATATGTGTTGCATGATATAATTATGGTTAACTTCACCATTACGATTTGATTATTAACTATTGGTTAGGATATACTTTAACCTTTATAAGGCTTATGTTGTCTAATCCATGTATTGGGGTTGGATAGTTCAGTCACCTAACTTCTAGCTGAGGTTAGGGCACCCAAATGATGAAATTTAAGAATTGACCTCACTTAATTATGAGTTATGTAATCTCATAAATGGCGTAAAAATTGAAGAAGGAATTGAATTTCTTTTGCTTGACAAATTTATTATTCAATGTTTAGGTGAGATTTAATTTGAAAATGACTGAATTTAAGATAAGCTCTTTATGAAAGTTGTATATAGAAGTGTTTGCTTTCAAAGGAAACTAGATTGCATCGATTTGGAGTTGTATTACTCCATATATGCATAACAATTCAAGAATAGGTTACGTTGTGTGTTACTGGACAAAATTGGTTTTCAATGTTGATCTGAACTTTAAGATTTGAAAATAAATGAATTGTAAATAAGTTACTTCATAGAAGTTATGTTTTAGGGTGTTATGTTTTAAATGAGACTAGAATCATTTAGTTTGGGGTTCTCGTGTTTAAGGATGTTATGTTTTAAATGAGACTAGAATCATTCAGTTTGCAGTTCTCTAACTCCAAATATAATGTAAAATTCAAGAAGAGTCTGAAGGAGTACGTTATTGGAATTATTTTGTAAATTTCAATATATGAGGTTTAGGGAACCTTAAGGCTGAAATTGAGTTTTCTTACCTCTAAAAAAGTGATTAAAAAAGGCTTATGGAAGGAATAATTAAATCTGTTAGTATGACTTACTTTCATATTAGCTAAAGAACATGAAGAATATAAGTACTTGAGCGATAAGAAAATGTAAAGATAGACTTAATTGTATGAATGATAAAGAAATAATGAGTAAGAACTTGAAATGAAATGATAGTCTTGATTTGAATCAAGAGTATTAACAATGAAATTTTGTTTGATATAGGGGACATCTCAAAAGGAAGATATCAGTAGAGGGTTGCTTCTTGTGTATAATTTTCAGGTAGGCACTCGGTACCTTGTAGAAAATTTCTTCTAAATATTTTATGTATCTTTGAATGTGAATTTATTGATTGTAAATATAAATTTGATATTTGATGGTGTAATTAGAAAAGAGAAAAACATGTATGGTGGAGGATTAATCAATATTCATTGAAGAATATCAAAATATTTGCAATTGTGGAGGGTTGAACTAAACTATTGATTTTCACAAATAATAATGAAAACTTCAATAATTACTAGTAACTAGTAGAAAGCCCAAGCATGGATTTTAATTGAGTTTGGATGTAGAGATCATGATATGGATGTATTCAGAAAGTGTTGCAATAAGTCAAATATCATTACATTCAAAATATCAGGATGTTACGAGTATTATTGAGAATCAAAATATTGGATTCAAAATCTAGAATTTTACAAAACATTTCGCACGCGGTTCTAAATATGGTTATGTAAGTCATTTCAAATTCAATTTTGAACTGATGCCTTGGTGTTGGATCTTTATTATTGTTCTTAGACTTGAATTGGGAAAGGAACTCTTGGTTCCTTAAGGCCATGCTTACGACCAATCATGCATAAAAAAGGAATGATGTTTTATTTTATATATTTAACTTGATTACGTGTGTTCAATTGTGTTGAAATGAGAAAAAAAATACATTTTGAAATCAAGGGTTAGGTTTAGAAGAATATTGTTCAGAAGGTTAGTAAAATCGATAAAATTATTTTATTTTGATGTTAAGAGGGAAAATAGAAATAAATAGAGTAAATTGGCTCTTAAAAGATATTTTTTGACAATCTTATATGGTTTGTAATATGACTATGGTTGAGATAAAAGAGGGAGGGTTTAATTGTGGATGTTGTGTATAAATAGCAAGGTCGACAAATCTGGATAGATTTGCCTCCTGACTCTTAGAGAGAATTCAAATAAAAGGATGAGGGAATTAGGATAAGAGTTCTTCATATGAATTGTAGTTTTGTATGTTGAATAACTAAGGAAAGTGGACTTACTCAATTAGGAGCTATATAACTTAATTTATAGGTCACCTACCTAGACTAAGTCATGACAGACCCTATAGGGCAGTATGTCTGATTTGTTGATGAGTAATTTTGATTGTCTTAGGGGCATAATTGGGCTTAAATCCCTTCAAGGACTTGTATAATAGTGTCTTAATTTTCTAAAGAGTCTAACCTTGCTTGAAACAGAGTCCTACAACTTTGGATATAGTTAAAAACTAAAGGAGAGGTCGGAAAGTGACCTCTATTAGCACATTTGGAAAGTCGCTAAAGTGACTCTCTAAAAGTATTAAGGGTGAAAATCAGGTCATTTTCCTCGGGGAACATGTTATATTATATCTTATATTCTAAACTAAATGAGTTATGTTGAGATAAAAATGTATAATTGTAACGTCCCTTCTTATGGAGATAAAAAAATAATCTTATTAATACACATTAGCCAAGAAAAGAAGACTTAATTAATTTTTTTTACATATATATACACATATAAGGTTTCACTCAAATTTCTATCGAAATTTCAGAAAAATCTCCCTTGTACTTGTACTGGTAGATCCCAAGTTTTTGACATATAACATAACCTTTATTTCAATCTTGACCCAATCATCCTGGGTCACAAAACCAAAAACATCATCCTCATCACAACTACAATAAATAAACTATATATTTAACAACAATCAACAATTTGCACCATATTTAATATAAATCTAGTCACATTTAATAGAATACGACAAAACTAGTTTTTTTTTCTTACATTCCAATTTTTTTCAAAAATAGTGATCATACATACTAGTTTACCAATATTTAATTTATACAAAATACTACTGGATGTAAAAAAGCTAAGAAACAACAACTTTACTCTTGCCTTGAAGATGATGGACCTGAAACGGAAATACAAGATAATTCTATAAAGAAAATTTGAAAAAAATAGTATTAAAGTTATTAAACCCACGGTATGCAATCATACATAATTATAATAATCAACATAGCTATTTGAAACACAAAATAACTTCTCCGCTTACGCATTGTTGATACAAAGTACTGCTGATACCCCTATCACCCTACCGATATCAGAATTCAGAGAAGATAGGTCCCTGATATACCCTTCCCTTGCTAATATATTTGTTTTGAGGATGTGCGTTGATTTCATTTTATATTTTTTTTGGAATATCAACATACATGAATGTGTATTAAACATTGCACCATAATCCCTTTATTCGAGATTCTAATATACACTCGATGTATATTAGCCTGTGCATAGTGATCCCCATCCCTAGGATTTTGACATGCACTGAATGTATGTCAGTCATTCATGATGATCCCCTTATCCAGGATATTAACATAAACTAAAATATATGGTAGCCATTTTTGGTGATCCCTTTATCTAGGATCCTAGATACACTAAATGTATGCTAGCCACCACCATGTTTTGTTCATGACATTTTCAAACTTCCTTGACACACATGTCTTAAATATTTTTATTGATAAAATCATATCTTTTCAAACTTCCACCAAAGCTTTAAGCATAATTCATATATTTTCATTATGAAAATTAAATCAGAAAAGTAGGCATGAATCACCTACCTGTTGTGGATGCTCTGTTAGTGGTCCCTTGTTGCTGCTGTAGCACCACATTCGTGGTCCCTACTGCAATTACAAGAAATTCTCATAAATCATTTTCAACCACCAATACACTTCCTAATAACCACACCAATACAATCCAATATGTCTTTAAATTTGTTATTTTTTCATTTTTATTTTTTATAACAACTTTTATCAATCAAAATATCATTATAAACACCTATTTTTGAACATAGCTTGTTTCTTTTCCTTTAACGCGTCTAACTTCATCGCTTTGCGACCTCCCACTTGTTTTTTTTTCATCTCAAAGCTGCTAGATTTTTCACTATAATAAGAGTTATAGAACTCCATTTTGTACAAAATTGATTTTGTTGGAAAGCTAACATACAAGGTTACAACTCTTATAAAGGGAGGAAAACTCAATTCTGCCCCAGTATTCACGAAATGCATCACAAATGTGACAGACATGTTGTTTTGCAGAGTTTGCCCTGCATAGTCACGTTCAGTGACCCTTAACTAGAGTTATGAAATTACAAATTAAATGAAACTAGTTCCTTGGATGGTACACATCCAAAACTGCAACTCCTACAAAGGAAATTGATTATAATTCCCTTGTTTTCCCACTTAGATTTTCTCAAAAAGTCAACAGATAAATCTGTCGAGCTGTTAACTTTTGCATCATATACATTTGCCCCTGCAAAAACAAGACTTCCCTCATTCTTTTCATGCTCAATCATTCATTACACAAACATTCACATCCAACACAACATGTACAATAATTATTTTGCAAAACACATAATCTTTCCCTCCTAATTACTACCCTCAATGGCTAGCCATGACCTTTCCTAGGGGTTTTCCTTTTCCTTTCCTTTTGTCTTGCCAATTAGATCTCATTTCATACCATTTCATGCCACATTCATCAATTACACCAATTCCACATTTCCCCCAAAAATTTCCAGGAAACCTAACCAAAACCTCATAAAGAAAATTATGCAATTTAACCATAAAGTCAAGAATATTTTATATGAATATAAGAAATACCATAGCAAGGAAGATTTAAGATACTAATAGCTTGTGAAATCACAATATCCTCCTCCTTTTTTTCTTCTTCTTGTTGTTGTCAGGCCAATACTCTTTTTTATCCTCCAATTTCTTCTTCCAATAATACTTTAAATCCTTATGTTTGAATGTGTTTTGGTAACACTTAATCTCACTTTCACTTTGAAATTCTTCTTCAATTGGATAAGAAAAATATCAAAATCTCTCTCCCTTTCTTCCTCTTATTTTGGTGGACATAAGAGAAAAGGGAGGGGTATTTATACCCCTTAATTTCTCTTATTGCACTTACGCCCCCGTTTCCTTTAAATATTTTCTTTTTACCCCACATCTTCTCTTCTTATAATTTAAATCATAATATTTACATATATTTCCATTTCACCCCCTTAACCTATTTTATTTTTCTTTTATTTCATTCCTTTAATTTAAAACTAACCCTAAATTTCGAGTTAAAAATTATGATATCTCAACTATCTCATCCGAATGTTATATCCAAAATTTCTGAATTTTTATTTTATTTAAAAAAAAATTCATAAATTCTTCCACTTTATTTATTTATTTTTATTTAATTTATAATTTACACCTATATTTATTTCCTAGTTTACAATAATGATAACAATGTTCGGACAAAAAATGATGATATTAATAGGTTAAATGAGAAAAACATAATATATATATATATAAAAAGGGAATAATTAAAAGAAATACATATGATCTAGGTTGCAAGTTTCATGAGCCTTACGGGTCAGCCAAGTTGACTCAAGTTTTTTTTTTAATTGATTTTTTTTGCAAAAAATTCATCATTCAACATTGGATTGATTAGATATTTGACTTGACAATTGTTTTTTTTTTTTTTGGAGTTATTCTAACCTTATGATCTGATTTTAGCAAGTTGACCTAGGTTGAGTTATAATTTTTTTTTATTCACTCTTAAAATCTAACCTTTCAACATTAAACATATTGAAAATTATGCTTTATATTTTTTTTTAACTTTCTATAGGGTTATCACAGGTTTATGACATGTGTCATTGGTTAACCTGATCATTTTTAATTTTTTTTTGTAATTTATCATTCAATATTGGGTTGATTAATAATTATTCTTCATAATTTATTTTAGTTTTACTTTCTATGAGGTTATCATGTCCTCATGACTTAGATTAGAGGTTTGGCTAGGTGGTTTTTTGGTGTCTTTTTTTTTTAATTTTTTTTTCTCAATTTCATCTTTCAATATTAAGTTGATTGAGAATTGAGATTCATAGTTTGTTTCAATTTTCTTTCTATGTGGTTATCTTGGTCTTATGACTTAGGTTTGATAGGTTAACACGGGTTGACTTGACTTATTTCTTATAAATTTTATTTTCAATTTCATCCTTTGATATTGATTTTTTTTAGAATTAAGCTTATTATTATTATTATTATTATTATTATTATTATTATTATTATTATTATTATTATTATATTTGTTTTCAATAAGGTTTTTAGGGTCTCATGATTTAGGTTGAAGATTTGACAAATTAACCTGAGTTGATGAAGGTAAATAAGTTCAATATATTGTTGTCATAATATCTAAAAACAAGATATTTTTTTTACCTTTTTTAGTCAAATTAATTTTTTACTAATCATTTAGATTGTATTTAAATTAAAAATTCAATTCAATTATATCAAATACAATTTTTTCTCTAGAAAACATATTAACAACCCTAATTTTTTTTACTTATTACATTGAACAAAGTAGACAATCATTTAATTATAAAATAAACTAAAAGAGATCAGGAAAACACTGTGCATTGTGAGACAAAACATTGTGGATTGTAATAGTATGTTTATGAGTTGGTTTGGGTTTTTGGGTCAGTCAAGTCAGTTCATCGGTTTATTGATTTTTTATATTTATTTGCACAGTAAAATAACTATTTTATTCCTAAAAAAGAAAAAAAAACCGTTGTTATCGAAAGGGGTTCCATGAGAATTTCACATTTTTTTTAAAATAGAAAAATACTAATCTGCCCCATATATAAGACAAAAAACAATTTTGCCCGGGAGGGGTGCCACGAGAATTTCTCATTTTTTTAAAATAGCTAAATACTAATCTCTCCCCCCCCCCCCAATAAGACAAAATTAAAGATTTGCCAGTAGGGGTGTTCCGATAATTGATCACCTTCTTTATTATTATCTGCTGAATACTGTGTGTGCGTGTGCCACGCGCGACCGACGATGTTCGGCCTCACGCCTGTTTTGGGCAGTGCATGCAGCTGATTCCGGTGTTGTAAAATGACCATCTGGCGTCTCACTCGATGCTCCATCGTGTAATCTTTCGCATGATGTGGAGCGTCGTCTCCCAAGGTGGCCAAAATCGAGACGGTGGTTGGTTGAAAGTGTTTTTCCTTTCTCTCTCTCTTTCATGCTAAAAGTACATGGCAGGCCCCCGTGTTTTTATAGTTTTCATTTGAATCCCCGATCTTTTAATTGTTTTGCATGGTCCTGATTTCTGTTATATATTTTTTGATTTATTTCAATTGAGTCTTTCGATTGAAATTGATTATATATTTAGGTTTTAATTTGGTCCTTATTGTTTTAATTTTCGGATTGGTTTTAAATCCCTTAATATAATCGGTATAAAATTTTTGATTTTTTAAATTTTGTCATTTGATTGAAATTGATCATATATTTGGTTTTTATTTTGGCCTTTATACTTTTAATTTTTGATTTTAATTCTTTTTTTTATATATATTTCTAAAATAGTCCCTATTTTTGTCCATGTTTATATATGTGTTCTCTTAGCTTTAGTTTTTAATTTTTATTATTTTTTTATTTATTGAGGTGATATTTTTTCAAAAGATTTAGTTCTTAAATTTTAGTTTGTGTTTGTGATAATTTAAAAATTGATATTTCTGTTTTTTCTCTGTTTGTTTTTTCTTTTAATTTTTTTATAAGTTTTTATTATTATTTTCAAGTCAAATGATTTTTTCCAAGGTTGTCAATACCATTCCAGTTTTTCTATTGGTACCGAACTTTTCGGTTTCGAAGCGTTTCGGCGTGCCGTTTCAGGGTTGTATTGCTCATATATAAATTAATTATATATATATGAAAAAAAATTAAAATATTAATTTAACAAGTATAATTAAAATTTAAGATAAATTAACTTTAAATTATACAATACAAGCACAAAGTCAAACAAACATAATCTCAAAATTAGAAACACAAACACAAGTTAATCAAAATAAGGAGGATTTAAAGGCCGAAACGACACACCAGAACGGTACCGAGACGTTCCGGACGGTATTTTCGTAATGGGCCAGAATTAAAACCGAGACGAAAACGACGTTGTTTTGTCTCGGTTTTTTTAATGGCACGGAACGTTCCGACCATTCCTGACGGAACAGAACGGTATTGATAACCCTGATTTTTTCTCAGCTAATATTTGTTTTATCATTTGTTTCATTTTTTTATTTGCTCTCTTTTTAAAGTTTTTAGGTGTTTTTTAGTCTTTGATTTAATTTTGTTTTTTTCATTATGAACGGAGTAATAATAATAATAATAAGAACAACAACAACAACAATAATTTTTGTTTTTGTTTTAAATTACTTTTTTGTTAATTTTATTGAGTTTTTGTTTTCAGGGTAATTTAATAATTTTAATTGTTTTAATAGTAATAGTAGTGATAATTTTAGATGTTAACACTTTGATGTTGCTGTTATTAATATATTTTATTATATCAAACTTTGCATGTATAAATATTAAATTTAATTTTAAACTAACAAATAATATTCATTGTTTTAATTTCAACAATTATAAAAATTACTGCGTGCTGGCAATTTACCTGGTGTTTTTCTAGAAACGGAAAGGACGAAAATCGAGGTTTAGAATAGGAGACCTGTCGTTTAATTATATCGTCATACCAGAAAATCAAAGGTCCCCTTTAGTGCCGCGAAACAAAAACAAAAGCCACCATCTTCACAATCGCCCCATCTACATTTTTCAAAAAGATCCAAGCTTTCTTCTTTTTCTTTTTCAATTCCAAATCCCCCAATTCAATTCATCTCTCGCTCTTTTTACCTCCCCAAACCCTAATAATTGGCAAGAATGCTTATTTTGTAGATGGGTTTTGGATTTATAGGGTTTTTGATTTCAAAATGGGTGCTTTAACAAGTAGTGGTAACCACAAAAGAGATCACCCATGTAATTATAACCCTTATTCAAATCCTCCAGATTTTCACATTTCTAAAAAACCCAGATTCTCTACCATGCATCAAACCCATAAATTCAACAACCAAACCCTAGGTTCTGTTAACTGTATTGCCTCTAGAATCTCTAAGTACCCAGAAACAGCTACGAAGTTTCGCCGAGAAGTTCATGCCCCTTGTAGTTTTCAGAAATTTACCTTGTCCAGGGTTAAAAGTGGTGGTTTTAGCGAAAAGGAGAAAAAATTTGGTCGTGAAGGTGATGTAATGGGGAACTTCTTGAGTAGAAAGTTGGATTATGCAAAACAAAGCGTGTTTGGTGCGATTAGGTATTTGGTCAAAGAGAAAGATGTAATTGATGTTGATGATGAGAGTGAGAAGATTGAGAAAGGAATTGTGTCTGAGGATTCTAGTATTATTGAAGAGGTTGAGGTTATCGAAGAGGATATAAGAGAGGGAGAGTCTGCAGTTTTGGACCGGATATTGCGAAATGGGGTTGTGGGCAGTGAGAATGATGGTGATGTCAAAATTTTGGAGGAGAGATCAGTGGTTACTATTGATGGGAATTTAGGTGTGGAGAATGCTGGGAAGATGTTGGGTTCGTTGGCATTGAATAATGAAATTGGGGTTTTGACTGTCGAGACTTACAAGAAGTTGTTGGAGGATACAGAGAGGAGGAACGGGAGGTTGAGATCATTAGAATTTGAGATTGAGTACAATGAGAAAAGGTGGGATTCATTTAAGGCCTTGCGACCTGTGAAGAAGGAACCTGTGGAGGTGAGTTGTCCTCGTTGTTTTATTGAGCTTGAGTTTTAGGTCTTCATACATTGTTTTGTTAGGGAGTTCGAGTAGTGTCTCCTTTTTTAGTTTAGGAAGAAGTATCTTTCTTAGTATGCCTAAATGTTTTATGTTTCTCCTCTCTAATGAAGTGTAGTTCTGCTGGGAAAAAAATGATTTTCAGGAGATACCACGAGAGAGTATTATCCCTCTCACACCTGAGGAAGAAACTGAGGTTAAACGAGCATTTTTGCCCAAAAATAGGTATATTTGATCGATATTTCCTTTTGATTGCATTATTAATATTGCTTGATAGCATTTTGTTGTTCACTCCTGTAGGAGGAGGGTCTTGGTCAGTCATAATAATTCCAATATTGATATTACTGGACAAATTTTGCACTGCCTTGCACCAGGAGCATGGTTGAATGATGAGGTGATTTTTTGGATTATAGTTTTTTTGATAGTTCTAGTTAGCAATGTGTTTTCCTACTTATTGTAGCTTGAAGTTAATGGTTCATGCATATATTTAAAATGCAATGCTACTGAGTATTGTTTATTCTGCTGAGCTGCTAATATGGTTTCTGTTGATACATTTATCTTTTCTTTTTTCAGGTCATTAATTTGTACATGGAGTTGCTTAAAGAAAGGGAAAAGAGAGAACCGAAGAAGTTCCTGAAATGTCATTTTTTCAATACCTTTTTTTACAAAAAGGTTTGTGACTTTACTTTTCCTTCAATCTTTTCAAATATAAGTCCTACTGTAATGTATTAAAGTATTAAAAATAGTTCTCTTGGCAGCTATGGTTCAATTTCTTGATAGTCAGTGAAGTTTGAGATGTCAATTGTGAGCCTGTTTCTCCACTTCATGCCCCCCCCCCCCCCCCCCCCCCCCCATTCTCAATGCAAATAACTGATTTCTCTGGTCTTGAAAAGGTGCTTTTCCGTGATGTTTTCTTCTGAGTCCATGTTTCCTTCCTAGTCAGCAACAGGCAGGAAAAGATGTTAATTCCCAAAGCTCAATGCCCCTCCCTCCCTCAAAAAAAAAAAAAAAATTAGAAAATAAAATTAACAGAGCTGTTCATTCTATCTTGTTGCAGCTTTCTTCTCATGTAGTTAGAGTGCAGAATATTGCTTCTCATTATTTGTCTATTGTTTTTCTCTTTCTTGTTGCTGACTGTGTTGTGTTTTGGCTGTGATTTTCTTTTGTTGAAGCTTAGTATATATAACCTAAATGTTAATATCCAGTTAACAGGTGGAGGTAAGGGTGGCTATGATTATAGAGCTGTCAAAAGATGGACCACAGAAAAAAAGTTGGGATATTTCTTGATTGACTGTGACAAAGTAAACAACTCAAATCCTTTCCACTTTTCTGAGCACTTATTTTTATTCACTGTCAGTTGCCATATTCTTATTTTTGCTATTGTGCTCAGATATTTGTCCCTGTTCACCAAGAGATACATTGGTGTTTGGCAGTCATTAACAAAAAGGATCAGAAGTTCCAGTATCTTGATTCACTTAAAGGAAGGGACAACAGAGTTCTTGAAAGTTTGGTATGTTTTGTTTTGTTGTCTGCATATTCATATATATAGAGGGATGTCACTAACTAGTTCAAGGGACCTTGTACCTAAAGCATCTATTTGTAAGTGACATGGTTCCATTGAGACTTCTTTAGAAGCTTATGGACCATTTGATTCCAGCCGTTTCTATACTTTTCAAAAGCCTGGCCCTGCAGCTAAACTCTTAAGTTTGGAAGCCTGCAGCTAAAAAGTTTTATTATATATTGAAGGATAAAGATTGTGCTCTATATACTTTTCCAATTTTCCTCAAGTGCACAGCAGATGCTTGTTTGATCCAACTATATATATAGATGGCTACTAATGCTGGGGTGAGGAGTTTTATTTTAAATGTACTAATGCATGTATCACTTTCTGTACATCCTGTTTAATGCTACAAAATCATCTCTCTGAAAAAGAGATTTAAAGAACAAGCTCCAATCAGCAAACAGCTTGTATTAGGCTCCTATATGGGATACAGGACCGAGTGCCATCCAGGTAGGTGGACATGCCTCTGATATGTTTTTGGGGAGCAGTTTCCCCTTGTGATAGAAAAGGATGCTTCGATTCTAGCCATGTTTTGCGAGAATCCTTTCAGAATTCATTGGGGTCAAAAGGGATTGGTGATTTTCTGAAATTGGTTAGGTTTTGGAGCTGGTATCATTATTTTGCAGAATTTACTCTCAAGTCTAGTCAATGACACAAGTTTTTCCTTTGATTAAATTCTTGAGAGAATTTTAAACTATATGATTTATAAGAAAGATTGTGTATGGAGGATTGTGGGGTTGTGCATGTACGGATCATCTTACAAAGGGTCTTTGATCATCTGAAAGCTGGTTAGGCTTTGGGGCTGGTATCATTATTTGCAGAATTTACTCCCTCAAATCTAGTTGATGAAGCCAAGGTTTCTCCTTCGATTTTAATTTGATTAAATTTTTTAGATTTTTAAAGTAAGGATTTATTAGATAGATAATTATTGAGGACTGGGATTGCTCATGTATGACCATGAATTACGAGATTAATGTTGCAGATCTTAAGTTTTATCTGGGTAACAGGTGTGGTGCTGTAGCATTAAGATGGTTTATCTTGCAGTCAGGAAATTTGAGTTGTGAAATCTGTGAGCTTGCACTTCAGTGGCTCCAAATCTTTATGCCTATTGCTGGTAGTTGCAAAACTAAAAGGGGGAAATGAAAAATATATGGGAAAAATTCTCAATCACACAACTTCTTCAATACTTGGCTGATGTTGTTTATTTATGTTTACCAGGCTAAATACTATGCTGACGTAGTTAAAGACAAGAATAGGAAAGACATTGATGTAAGTAATTGGGAGCGTGAATTTGTTGAAGACCTTCCTGAACAGCAGAACGGGTGTGTATTCATTATTCGTGTCATTAATCTTCTGTTGGAATCTAGTGGCTTATATATCTATATCTATATCTATATCTATATCTATATATATATATATTGTTTGCTTCCATTTGTTGAAAAAAAAAAGTCTGCAAATCATCACTTCTGCTGAAGCTTGTGAGGGTGTAAAAGAAATACCTTGTTAGAAGCTTAACTTCTACAATAAAGAATGAATGATAAAGAAATCAATTTAACTCGAACTGAGCCTCAATGGCAATATAGTTGGGGCAGCTAAATGGTCCAGCCTTTTCAGCTCTATCATGATACTGTGGACTAAATGTTTTGTGAGCTGTGATGTTATATCTGTAAATGAAAAAAGTATCTGTGAAATGATCATGATAGAAGTAGCAGGTTTTCCTCCTTGACTTTACATTTAAAATTGGCATGTAGAAAGAGTAGAAATGAGCTTAACATGCCTGAACGTGGATGCAACATATTGTTCTCTTTGCTTCTCTGCTGGCTTTAAAATTTTAGGACATGGTGTGCTGTTAAGTTTTAGGATGAGGTTTCTTAGTCTTGACCCATATTCTCTGTTACTATTCATTCTAGAGGGTTATAACTTGATTTTAACCACTTTGTTACGGAAACAAGTAGGCATGTGTACAATGTAATGCCTGGTATTAGAAAATGATGGATTAGCTGATAAAAGAATCTCAATTTACCACTTCACTTTATCTGAGTTTCCTTAAATTTTTTATGGATAATACTTCTTACTGACTATCATTGATTGCTATTATGTCCGTGCTGTGAATGTTCTGAAGAAACCATGTTACAAATTTACACGGGCTACTTTTGGTGCTTCTCCGCTGAGGTGCCCAAGTTCCCTTAGTATCTCCATCTATTATTTTCTACACTGTAACTGCTTTGTAAGAGTTCCCTCAAGGAACTAGTATATGTTCCTGAAGTTCAGTGCATGTGCAGCTTCAGTCTGGTTGTGTGGACTTTCCCAATTCAATTCTGCTGAACATCTAATCCACATAAGTTGTAACTATCAACTATTTAAATTATTTCTGGTATTAACATTGTTTCCCTGTAAATAGGTATGACTGTGGTGTGTTTATGATCAAGTATGCTGATTTTTATAGCAGAGGTATAGGACTTTGTTTTGGCCAGGTAAGATGATTATGCATTTTACAATGATGATATATTTTCTCTTGTATTAACAAAATTTCCTTAGGTCTCTAATATATAGTTATTAACCTGCATTAGTTGAAGATTAGAAATATGGGATTTGGAAGCCCATCCACCTGTCATAGATAAGCAGCCTTGATGACTTCTTTTTTGCCAATGGCTCTTCGTGGTGACTATCACCACCCCATGCTGTTCAAGGTTTCAAACCAATGAATCAACTGGTTGAGCTGCCAATAGGGGTCAGTCATCCAATGATATACCCTCTTTCTATGGAATGGATGTCTCACTCCTGGTCAGATTGCTAGAAAGAAGTCCTCATTCTTTTTTCTTTTTTGGTGCAATAAAACCTCGTTCTTAATGTTTTTGTACATAATGAGTCATATCTTGGAAACAAATGTTGGGCTACTAAGTAGGAAACCAGTAATTGTTGTCACCTGTAAGCTCAAATCTACATTTCCTTTTTATGTAGGAGCACATGCCCTATTTCCGGTGGAGGACAGCGAAGGAAATTCTGAGATTGAGAGCTGACTGATGGAAAGTGTACATGCCCCATTCAAATAACATGTATCCATTGTTTTGTATGAATGATCCTGCAAGGAGCAGATCTGTTTGGTAGATGATTGATTATAAATTGCCTGTGCCTTGTGAGAAGAGGGTCCTCACTAGCAGCTCCAGCTTACCCTGATTGTTATGATCGATCGATCGATCGATCATCGACGAAGAACAAGGCAGGACTGGTGGCTGGCAATATGAGTGCAAGCAAGCCGAGGTGTGAGGGATTTTGTTTTTGCAAGAGCTGTCTAGGAGATGTCAGGGTTTCGTAATTTTCAGAAACAAATGAGGATTTTGCTTTTCTCATCTCAGTCGTTCATTGCTGCTGTTTAATTCATTCGACCTGGATAGTTAATTCATTCGACCTGGATATTTTAGGAGTCCTTCCGTGTTGGTTCATAATTGTAATGATGCTTTTTGGGAAAAGAGAAAAATACATGGTGGTAGTTTCTACTCTCCTCGGCTGCTGGTTCCAGTTTATTTCTCACACGACGTTAACTGATGTAGAAAAGACTTCCTTTTATTTTCTTATTTGTTTTTCAACTTGATCCATTTAAACTCTGATTTTTTGCCATATCCAGGCTAATTTAAAACAATCAAAGACGAATTAAAAATACAGCAAATCTAGATAATTTGCTTTGAGACGTTTCTGCCATTTTTAGATGGCAACGGGCTGTTTGTAGGTGGCAATGTTCTTTCCTTTTCTTCTCGCCTACCCTCGAGATTAGGCATTCAAAATTTCATAGTGGTCCTCTCATCTATTAAGACTTCAACTTTGATCCTTATTGTTTTGATTTTTAATTTTTGTTCATGGTTTTTCAAATTTTCTTTTGATTTTTCTACTTCGATATCATTTTGCAATCACAATTTATTAACCGTCCTTTATTTATTTCAATTATATTGTTCATTTTTTAATTGTTGATTTATTTTACATTATTATTATTATCTAATTAAAATAAAACTAACTTCTTTCACCCAGTCAAATTAAAAAAAAAAAAAAAACAAGCGTTAGCAACGTCACAAGAAAAAAATATAACAAAAGTCAACAGATCTAGTTCTTCAATCAAACAAGATGATTATATATATTCTTTCTGCAACACTAACCACAGTGCACAATTTGAAACTAGATATTGCTTGAAATTCTCTTTACCTATAATACAATGTTGAGGTGGCACAAGGAGCAGTTCAGTTCACAACTGGAAGAAACAGAAGACCAAGGAATTCTTATTATTATTATTATTATTATTATTATTATTTCAATTTCAATTTGCTGAAACTTGCCTTCAACATCCCAAGCCACAAGCGCATACACGTCATCAAGCTCGTATACACAATTAATTTAACACACCCATTAACATAACATCAATGAACATGAATCCCCACCACCACAACAGCCAAAAGCCAGCCAGGATATGTCGACAGCAGCAACATTTGTCCTTGAGCGCAGCCCGGTCGCATTGGACACTGGCAAAAACCAAACACCATTCCTTCCCCGCCTGCTGGCTGCAAGAGTCAAATTTAAGTTCATAATAAAAGGGAATTGATTCTATACAGGTAATTGAGATTATATCTGCTCAGGTAGGTGGAGCCAATTATATTGAATCAACAAGGGCAAGATCATAATACATGAGATAAGAAATTACAATACAGGGCAGGATGCCATGCGCGTAGCGTAGCAGGGAACGCATTAACGAGGAACTCTCTTCCGACTAAGTATCTCCTGTTCTTTTAGTCGATGCTGGAACCTAGAAAGGCGTGCCTGAAGGCTAACCAGGCCAGCTGCTTTGCGCGAAAGCACAAAGCTCAACTGGGTCACATAGTTGTCAATGAGACTGCCTGGCTGGTCAACTTCTGCCAACAGTTTCATTTCCTGGGCACACAAGTCCACACAGCATTAGAGCACTGAGGGTGACAAAAGGAAGCACACAAGTGGATGGGTGTTCACTTACTTCACGAACAATCTCCATTGTATCTTCTATTTCTTTTCTATGAGCAACCATTAGGGCCTCTTCTTCCTGGAAAATCCCAACAAGATGTTCAATTAAGGGCACAACAAATATCAACCTAGACCACACTAAAAATACCATATATATATATTACCAACCTCTAGTATTGCATTTATATTCCCATCGGGAGGATAAGGTTCATACTGTCTCGATCCAGTGTTACTTGCACTCCAGTTTCCTGTATTCTGCTGCTTTGAATATGTGGTGGGGGGATCAGGTCCACTGCCATCTTTTTTCAACAAGTTCCCTGGTTTTTCATCTCTGGATCCTTTTCTGCGGGTCGGTGAAACCTTCGGCACTTTATCTTCTGTATCAACTGCGTGCTGGGTGTACGATGAATGGACCTTTTGACTAGTCAAACCACCAAAGGATCCATACCTCTCCCTGTCTGCTAAGCCAGAAGTCAACTCACTTTCTTCTTGTCCGTTGTATGAAAAAACTGATGTAAAACTTGACTGTTTATCATAATCAACAGTAGGATTGAGTGATGAAGTTTCTTTTTCCACAACCCTTCTACCCATATCTGGCACTTTGACCTCTTGTTGCTCATAGACACCATCAACATCAGCAGAGACTGGCAGAGAAGATGTAGAGGAAGCATCCTTACTAGTTGGTGGTAATGAACTTACAGCCTGATCCTTTTTTGCATTTCCACTTTTAGAAAGACTTTTAACCCTGTCATTTAAATAAGCATGCTTATTGTCAAAGGGACAAGATACCACTGCAACTATATTTCAGTTGAAACAATAGGAACATGCTTACCTATCTGCATATCTCAATGTATTGAGTGTATGTTCACATGAGCCGGCATTTGGGGATATGCAAGAGATCATAACTGTCCTAGAGTTGCCCACAAAAGAGTCACGGAGTACTTCTGTGAGCTTGCTCCCTCGGAATGGTATATGGATCTGGTCATTGTCCAGAGCACGAATGCACTCCTTGAGAGCCAAAAGGCTCTTGTTGATTTCTGCACCTTCAATCCTGCAAAGAACCATATGGTTCATTAGGAGTGCGAAACTGCCTTCACAACAACCATCCAAAGCCATAGTGATTGTTGAGCTACCACATCAGGCAAGAAAACTTTTTGCAACGAGTAAAACATATCCATCATCAGTGGTCATGAGGATGGACATCAGGCAAGATGACAATGCCAATCTAGTTTATGCAGTTTTCTGTAGCATATGGAGAATGAATCCCATAGGTACAGAACTGACATTACTAGTTTTGGTGCCAGGAAAGGAAAAAAACGCACAAGTTTTAGAAAAATCTTAATGTGGATTTCTTACTGAATATTTAAATTACCCCCACAGCAAACAGAATGCTCATCCATCAACATTAATATGAACAGTAACCAGAAAAATGAAAAGACCTAACTCTCCTAAAAAATCGTAGATAATACGACCTCAATCCAGCACCTTAATTAGAAGAGAATTAGCTTACCCACCTCCAGCTCAATGAGTTCTAAGCATGTGTATAGGATACTCAGCTGATTGATGGCCCCGATTAACCAGGCAAAGACAAAGACGCAACCAGATTGCAATAGCTAGCATTACCAGTCTTCATCACAAAACCCAAATCCATTAAATAGTTAAACATTGCCTGATAGAGGTGCAGGAAGAATGGGTAGATCTTTAAAAATTTCATCCTAGGAGAAATTTCATGTCTCATGTAGTAAACTCGTTTACCTTAAACCTTAAAATCCTGAAGGTTTCTTCAGAAAGTTAACTTTACCAAACAAATTAACAGCTTCAAACATAATAAATGTGTAATTAGCATCTCTTCCATAGAACTTGTATTTCTCTGTCCCCAAATTCTTTAGACAGACCAAACTGGAAAGAGAGAAAATCTGTGGAAACCCACCCTATGTCACACTAGTCATGCAGCAAAAACAGGCCTTGATGTTGTTTATCAGCTAATCAACAAATTGTGTTTGATTGACATGAAATAATAAATAGATTCTTAAAACTCAAGCAATGGAGTAGAGTAGTAATTAACAAAAACCAGAGTAATGACCTTGAAGTTAGAACAAAAGAAGAAAAAAAGAGTATGGTTCAAACAAAGACCTTGTTTGCCGGTCATTGTCAGTGGTGTCTGCACCTCGTTCACTACCAGCAAGATCAATGAATGAAATTTTCCCAACTACTTTTCCACTTTTAGACTCATTCACATCATTGTTCCTCCTGGAATCTTTTACTTCACTGTGCTTCTTAACAGCGAGTTGTAAAATAGCATGTGATCTTGAAGATTCTTCATTGGCACCAGTAGATCCTGTACTTCTGGCAGCATTCCCCCTTTCGATATATTCCTTAACAATTTGTACATCAGAAACTTCAAATTCTTGCAGACCAACTATGCAAACTTGTTGTCTACCATCTTCTCTCATACAAAGTTTCCTAATTGAGAAGAACAATGTAATTCAGCATTTGTGGTTGAACTCATTAACCATTCAAACTTGAAAGACTTTTAGACAAGTGAATGAACACATAAAAATTATTCTGAAGAAAACATACAGAAAAGATAATGCCTGCTTGACAAGGGGCAATGCTGCTACTTCAATTAACTTCAATTGTGAAGCTAGCCCAATTTTTTTTAAAAAAAAAACAGTGAAGAAATTACAGACTATAAATGGATGTTACAGATTCAAAGTAAAGGTAAAATTACACTGCAAATGAATTGTATAGAATTATTGTTGAGTAAAAAAGTCTTATTACTTCTTATGCCACAACTGCACTAGAGAAACTTATACAAATGTGACTTTTAAGTCACCACAGCAAGCACCCATGGAACACAGTGACTGTGATGAATCATATCAGCAGAGACAGTTTAGCCCCGTTACAAACTGCATTTAATAGATATCCAAGTTCTGAAGACAGTTTTCTTAAGGAAAAAAATAAATAAACCAGTTAGAACAGGAAACACTAACTTTCTTTCACTGAGAAGATCAAAGAGTTTTCCACCATATATTTCAAAAAAGCTAAGCCACAATTTGAATCTCTGATTATGATAAACTGGCTGACGCAACAATCTAACAAGGTCTTCAGCAGCTCTAAGAGGCAGGGGTTGCATTGTGAATGTCTTACCACTACCTGAAATATAAAAGCATCAGGATTTCAGATGCGCAGAAGAGTTTGAACCAAACTTGACTTCAGAAAGAGGCAGCATCTTTGAAACAAAAACTTCAAAGTAAAGATAAGTAATGAATCAACATCCCCCTCCATGCATTCCACCCACAGGGAAACCAAAACAAATATGCAGAAGGTGAAAACAAGTGAAAGTGCTGCAGTGAAATTTTGTTTTTCAGGAGTCATAGAAACATAGACCCAGTGACTTAACCCGGGACAGTTTATACAGAAAATGTATCAACAGAAGAAAAAAAAAGAGGATTTCTACCTGTCTGACCATATGCAAAACAGGTGGCTTTTGTTCGCTGAAAAATGGTGGGGATGATTGGTTCCACAGTAACCCGATATACCTGTTTCAGAGAGGGAAGCAATCATTTCTTTGAGCTAACCAATAAAAAATTACAAAGGAACTAATTCAGTAATAATAGACAGAAAGATGAAAGGATTAGAAAAAAAAATGTCATTAGAGCTGAATTTAAGCGTAAAATATCACTTATTGATCATAGAAAAACTCATGATTCACAACCTCTTTAACTTAGAATATTTTCACATTCTTGTAACTAAAAGCAAGGACGATTCATAGTGATGCTTGCCTTTTGAATTGTTATCCCAGATATAAAAGACATTACCTCATCATTGGTGACACGTTCATCCAGAACAGCATCAAAACAGAACTCATGCTTCTCAACATATGCAGTCAAGTCCACCTATCATATTGGAATGAAATATCAGTCCTCTGAAAATGGAAAATGAAGAGAAAGAGAACAGTCTACCAGGACTACTTCAACAAAAAAAATTTAACAAAAATATTGTAAGACGTTTTTTCAACATCAAGGAAACAAACCTTTAGCTTGGGTTCGAGGACAGTCAAAGCATTGTCATACACGGTTACAATGTCATCCTCCTTCCTAGCAAGCTCTTTCTTATTCAGCGGTCTTTTACGTACCTATGGCACACATATCATATCATCAAGATCTTTCCAGTAAATTGCCAAATGCTTGTAAATGAATCAAATGGCAGACAGAACAAGGACAAACAGGATATCATCCATACACCAGGACTGACTAAGGCTGGAGAAAAAGGATTGAGAACATGAAAGAACCGACAAAAAATAAAAAGGTTTTCCCAGTCTGTCATGCTAGCTAGTATAACATGATTCTGCAATACTTTCTCGGGAGAAAAAAAAACATTGTTACCCATGTCACCTCTTAAAGGCTTGGTTACAACATTTCTCCTTAAAAAACCAAAGATTTAGGATTGCTTTGGTTTAGTAACAAACAATGCATCTAAGATTTTTATTTTTAGATTCAAGGAAACCCCACCCCACTTTAAGACACTCTTTGCGGGCCCAGGTTAAGCGAGTAAGACCCCATCTATCCCAGGCTCTTACAAGGTGAGCACGCCTTGACTCAAATCCGAGACCTACAAGACAGATCTCAAGACCTTTGTCACCACACCACGCCCCTTGGGGCCTAGGTACCAAAATAGCAATTCATGCTTGCTAAGTTAAAGCAAAATATTAGGCGAGTCTGAGAGCTGAACAAGGCAGATGCAGCAGTGAATTATCTAAAAGTAGACTTTTATGTCCATATCATCAGTGATGATGCAATTCTTCACTCAACAAAAATGACAAGTTTTCACACCAAATTTTTGTGCTCACTACTTTACCATGTTTCTTCATGCAGGCACACAAATAAAATCATGCAAAGCCACAGAATCTTGCTACCCTACAAATTAACTTACCACAACTTTAATTTTAGCCACATTATTTTCTTTTGAGCTGCTCTCTTTTTCACTAGTAGGGAATGGAACTGGCAGATCTGCATCGGTTTGCTCTCTGTGTTGTCTGCTCCTAGTCACGTTGAAGTCATTTTCTAGTCCTTTTGCAACACCAGGCATCAATGGTGATGGATCAAATGGTTCTGGGATGACATGCTGAAAAGGATATGAAAGCATCAATAAAAAGGAATAAGGAGAAGTATCCTCCCAATATCAAGACAACAAAGAGAGACAGAAAGAGGAAGACAGTACTGATCATCCCAACAGATGTATCTGCTTATATGAAGTAATACCAGGCCAAAAATGGCCAAGGGAAAATCCATCAAGAAAAAGATTTATCAGAATTCCATAGCCTCGATGATTCTAAACTCCTGAATCTGATTCCAGAATCGGCAACTACTTATCTACTTACTGTCAAATTAATTCATTTGTTGACAGCTTCACCTTGAAAGAAAAGGGAAGAAAATACAGCATAAGAGCTATAGGCCCACAAGTGAGCAGAAGTGAGAGTGGATTGGTTCAAAATCTAAAAGTAAGATCACTATCTTAAAGAGCATCATCGCATTGACAGCTAAAGTTAATCATTTTCCTCTTGCTCTTCATTCTTGCATGTGAATAGAGTTTCACAACACTGACACATGGAAGAGGGAGAAGCAAATAACAATATCACCTATAATCTAGTGAAAGTAAAATACTTGGTGTTAAGAACTGAATCCTTTGCTGGTAGCTCACATTAAGGTCGGGACTCTTGAAAGCAATATAAGACACAGTACCTCAGATAGAAGCTCTGTATCATCCATAGCATGAAGATCCAAAAGCCCAGCTCCAAAATCGCCCCTAAACTCTGGAGAATAAAAACCGTCTGAGTAAGAAACACCAGCTGAAGTTTGGGCAGTAGGGGTGTAAGACTCGGAAACAGACTCTCCATTGAAATTGAGGTTTCTCATAAGCTTGAAAAGCCTCTGTTTCTCTTCCGCAGATTGCGCTCCATAACCCTTTTATCAAAGAAAATATAACCATCCAACTCAGATCCAGGCAGAGCCACAAATTCATTCGACCACATTTGCTTTACTTAACATAGTTTCTAATACATAATTACTACAAGAAGCACACAAGTCAACGGTCCAAACATAACTCAGCAACAAAACCTCCAAATTTGTTTCTGATCAAAATGCACGATCACTTGAAATAGAAACCCAAATAAACACCATTAACTTGCAACGAAAGCGAATTAAAAGTCGATCACAATTTCTGTCCATACCTGCACTAAAATATTAGGGAGGAGGCGATGATCAATGCCGGTAGAAGCCAAGGGAGAGGCCAGATGCTGCAAGCCGGCAGACTGAAGCCACCTAGCCATAACCGCATCGCCAGCATCACTAGTGGGACCCAAGGACCCACCAGCGCCGGCATGATCATAAAGTGCGGTTGCAGTAGCAGCAGCAGCAGCAGCAGCAGCATTGGTTTGCTGCAACTGGCCACCCATGTGGCGCTGCGATCGCCTTTGGGGAGCCAATTTTCAAGATCTATCTATCACCACCGCTTCACACACAAATTAAATAAATAAATAAATAAAGCAAATGCAAATGCAAAACGAAGAAAATAATTAATTCAAAAAATAAAAATTAAATTACTTACAACGAGGAGAGGATTCAAATCCAAAAGAGAACATGAAACGAAATTCAAACAAAATTCCGATCTTATCACACGATTCTTTTTTCTTCGATTTTGTTTACGAGAGATGAAATTGTGAATAGAGAGAGATCTGCCAAGTGAGAGAGATTCTTTGATGCTGATCTGAAACTGATGAAGAAGAAGTGAAAACGAACCCTATTTTCTTTTTTTTAATCTTTTGGAAATAAGGAGCGTCGTTGGAAATGGTTTGCCGTTTGAGAGGAGGTGAAGAAAAGAAATGTTGTTGGCAGAAAGCCCCACGCTAGAGAGAAGGGGGGTTGCTTGCGATGCTGATATGGTAAATATTTCTGCTTACTTTATGAAATGGATATAATATATATATAGAGAGAGAGAGATTAATATATAATTTTATTTTATTTTTATTAAAATATAGTGTTTTCATTTTATTTTATTTTTATAAAACAATTATTTTGAAACTTTGTTTGGTGACTAATTTGTCCTCCTTGTTTTTGCTCCTCTTTTTTGAAAATATAAGGAATTACAATAAGTAGTTTGTATATTATTACGGTGTACGGTGTTTTTTAAGTTACAAATATATTTAAATAATTCTTTTAATTTTTAACATTAGAAGATCTAAATTATTAAAAAAACATGTAAAAATTATTAATTTAATATTTTTTCAGGTAAAAAAAACTAATATGATGTTAACTAAATATAAAAAAATCGTGTCTACAATTATTTTTCATGGATACTAATCCTAGATTATGGCAATACAATTTATTTATCAACTAATTAGCTCATATCTCAAAAACATTAATATGTTGTGAATGGTATTTAGATAAAAAAAAAATTATGTTGAATCTAGCTATAATGGACAAAAAATCTCAATGCTAGAAAAAAACAACTTAAAGGGTATAAATAACCTTTTTTTTTTTTTACTAAATTTAAGGTGAAAATAATAATTTGTAAAAGTTATGATAAAAAAAAAGCATTTGAAAAGAGATTAAGACCTTGTTGGCACTGTGTTTTAAAAACATTTTTGAAAAAAATTAAATGTTTTTATTTTTATTTTTTTATTTTAAATTAATTTTTTTTATGTTTTTAGATAATTTTCATTTGTTGATGTCAAAAATATTTTTTTAAAAAAAATTTTAATACATTTATAAGTGAAAAACACTTTTAAAACACAATTCTAACTACACTTTTAACATGCACTAAAGATGATGGGTTTAAAATGAAGTTCAAAGAACCTTAATTAACATTGTAAGAAGATCAAACTATGCGTTATTTATAATATTTTTGTAATGTAATAAATTTTTATTAGCTAATATGGTTTACTATAGGTGCATCAAATTATAAATATTGAAATAAATGGGAAAAAGCCTCAAAATAAAATGCTTTGTAACCGTCATGATTGGCAATAGCTTTTGTTTTCTTAAACATAGGATCCATGTAAATCCTAGGTTTGATTTTTTGTTATCAAAATATAATAATGATTACTATTTTGATTTATATGATTTAAAATGTCAACTTCAAATTACGTGTTCGGAGTATGGTTGAGGTTATTTTTAAAAGTGTTTTTCGTTCAAAAATGCATCAAATGATTTTTTTAGTTTTTAAAAATTATTTTTGATATCAGTACATGAAAATGATTTAAACACCAAAATAATTTAATTTAAAATAAATATTAAATTTCTTTTCTTTTCAAAAGCGTCTTTGAAATACAGTGTCAAACGTTTAAAACATATTAAACTTTTTAACGATATATGATCCATTGTTCATCTGGTTTTTCTTTCGGTCCAAGGTAAAGAGCATCTCTAAGATTTATTTATTTATTTGGATTGGTAATTATTTTGGTTAATAAATATTTTAAAAAAAATAATTGTTATATCCAAATGAAAAATGTCATTAAACAATCATTACCTATGAAATGTCCTCATTTGTCTTTCTAGCGTCAAATGAGAAAAATAATAGAAAATTATCGGGTGCCAAAACTAATAATGATAATAGGCCCAAGCAAAGATGAGCTCCTATGTCGACATAAAATAAATTATTCATAAAAAAAACATAATTAGATTTAAAACTAGATTAATTATTTAAAAAAATATATTATTTAAAAAAATATAAAATTAGATTTTGATTTTGATCAAGTTGATTTTTTTATATATATATAAATTGATTCAGGTTAGGTTAAATTGAATAAAAGAGCATAAATTCTTGTTTGTCCACGTGGCAATTGATATTCACTTTTGTTATGACGGCACTTTAAGGTAAATACGTCAAATATGTTAGAAATGGAATATTTAAAAATAAAAATAAAAATGGAGGGTGCGTGGAAGGACATGTTTGTTTGTTTAGGTAAAGGCTAAGTCAAGTATTTACCAAACAATCAAAAAAATGAGTCTTGAAAACATAGATTTCAAAGGAAATGCCAATTATCTTGGCGGCTTTGCCTTTCAAAACAATGTATGAATGAGTACAATATTCGCTGAATCATGATGAACGGGAAGGTGTCTGTGCATTCATTTATTTATTTTAATATTAAATAATTCAAAAATACGAAAGCAATTAAAATATTTGAAAATAGACACACTCCTAGATAAAAATTACCCTCTTGGACTCATATGATAATTTATCGTCTGCATTATTTATGATTTGAGTTTAATGCTTTTAATTTGAATTAGTTTTGAATTTAGCACATTTGGATTCATGATTCATATGATTTGATCAAATTTAATAGTGATTTGATTTTATATATATATATATATATATATATATATATATATATATATATATATATATATATATATATAATGACAAACAAAATATAACGAAAAAACAACAGAGTTCCAACACTAGCAGTGTCATCAGCCCATCGTGACAAGCAGCATTGAGGGCAAAAAATATCGCCAGCAACAATATTTCCATTCATATTTAAAATAAACTTAAGATTGTTAGAACATAGTATAACAAAGAATAGAAACAAAAAAAACAAACTTGATGCATGCCCATACACTATCTTTAAGGATATTTTTCTAATACTAGGGTGTCCTCTAGGATTCAATAATTTCCCCCTCTATAATTGAGGGACACAAAAATAGTTTGATTAACAGGAAAAGAAAAGACCATCAAGTGTAAAAAATAGTTCGGTTTTTTGGTGCATGATTGTAAAAATGCATGATATTCAAGGTTGCTATCATGTAACATTCATGTAAAAAACTATTATGGAATTAAAGAGTTGTTACATAATTGCTGGGGAATTGAAGAATTATAGATGTTAAAAGTCTTAAAATAAAAAAGCTATTAGGATTTTATGACTGCTAGAAAATTAATTTCAAGTGCTTAAAAATTATGGTTTCAGTTCAAAAGTTATCAAAAATAATTTAACATTGGAGAAAAAAGTTTCAGAAAATAGAGGCATTGTCTCCTGCGCAAGAGGGGACAATCAAATATTTTTCTCTTACTCGACTTATTTTTTTGTGCACGAGCTCACTATTCTCCAATTGTTGTCTACTATCTCATATCAACGTTTACTATATAAATACTTTATGAACATTTCTTTTTTTTCAATGTAGGATGAAAGGCCTTATGTATATACTCTTTGCTAATAAAAAATAAGTTGTGTTTTTTCAATGTGGTATAGAAACCTTTCGAAATAGTTTTATTATAATTTACAATAGTTGTCAATGAGATATGATGCTAGATCATCCTATAAATAGTTTTATTATAATTTACAATAGTTGTCAATGAGATATGATGTTAGATCATCCTACGATCCTCGGGAAAAAAATGATTTTTTTCTAATTTATCATGAAGTAATTGGCCATGATGATATTTTTAGGGGTTTTTAGGGTGATTGTTTTGGTTTAAGAAGATTGGGATATTAAAAGAAATAATGATAAAATGTTGTATTCGATTCTTGTATGATTATCTAGTAAATATTTTTTTTATAATTTCATAAAATAATTGGCCTCTTGTATAATCCTGATTCAGAAATGGATTTTGCTTCCATAATGGCTCTAGAAACCACTAACCATAACCAATCACAATGCATTTATCTCTGCGATTTCCCTACTTAAAATAAACATTGACCATTTCACTGTAAAAATAATTACCTGTGATCCTTGCTTGTAATTAAATATAAGAATCCATTTCAATGGTTTGGTTTGAGTAATTTAATGTATTTGAATTTTTGTTCTATAATCTTGGATCAAACTAGATAAAAGAGGTTTGTTTCGGTTGCATATATTTATTATAACTGAATAATTTTAGTTTTAATTAATAAACCTTTATTTGAGTTATTATTTACAAACTTTAAAGAAGGAGACTTTTTTTTTCTAATTTGGTTTATTTTGATTTGATTTAGAAGTCCAATTTTTCTGGTTTCAAAAATTTAAAACAAATTTTAAATTGATTATACTTGCATGTACATGATCATGAGAATTAGTTTAATTGGTAATAAAGTATGCTCTGATTTCATCAATGAGAATTTATTAAACAAAAATATAAATTATATGAATTAGCTTGTTTGAGCAACCAATTCATAACACTTTTTTTTATTGCTTCATGCTAGATCAATTATTTTTCTATTTTGTTGAAACTCAATCTAGGTTTCAGGTCACACTAGGTCAATTTTACTTCAATTTTTGTTGATACTTGATTTGGTCTAGACCCTGAATAATTAGTGTCATGGATGAACTCATCAAATCAGATTCATTCTTTTCAGTCCATACGAGTCTAGTAAATATTTGATTAAAAGAAACTAAAACCCATTGTAAAAACACTAAGCTTGAGGCTCATGAGCATTGTTCACTAGAATAATGTAGTGATATTTTCCCCTCCACCCAAAAAAACCTTAAACTAGATTCCAAAGGAAATTGAAGTCTTTTGGCCTGACCTATTTGTCATTTAAGTATTTTACCCAAAAAACACAGTATTTAATGGGGACAAATAAGTATTTTTTTTATGCACAGTGAAATAACCAAAATATCATTAGAAGCTTAAAAAATAAACCTGGTGTCGATGGGTATTTCAGAATAGTTTTTTTGTTATTACAATTTAAGTTTATGAACAATTTAGTATTTGACAAAATATATAAGATAATAAACAATTAAAATACATGGTAAAATAGCAAAAAGTGTCCTTAAAATCATAAAATTTAAGCGGGTTCAAGGAGTGTTTTTAGTATTTCATGATGTTTTTTTGGGAATTAGAAATTTAGCTCTCAAACACTTTGGTATTTAGCTATATTTATTAAAAATAAAGGTGTGCTAATGTAGTACACCTAAGGGTGAGTGGAAGATGCCCGTTCCCTTCAAACGATGAGTGTAGCTCCTCCTAACATCCAAAAATATATATTTTGTCATGTTATTAGAAGCATTACCATATCCCTTTTCTTTTAGTGTGTCACTTGTCTCCATTTATATTTTGGTTAGTCACTAATAATTTTTTTTTTAGTTTTTTCTTTTCTCTCTTCTCTTTTGAAAATTACAAGTTGGTCCCCTCTTGGTTGATGATATTTCATCTTCAGTTACTTATTCTTTTGATTTTTTATTTTTGATCTTGGCTTTTTTGTACAAGTTTTATTTGTTTTCAATTTCATTCTTGAATTTCAATTTACCAAATATTATATTATCTAATTTGGTCCTTGAGTTCTTTAATTTCTAATGTTTGTTTTGTCTTCACTCGTTTTTAAAAGTTTTTTTTTTCAGTTTCCTATTTCAATTCAAATTGATGGACTGTGTTTTTCAACTTGATCCTTATTATTATGATTATTTTTTTCTTGGTTTTTTTTTTATTAAAGTTCTTATTCTTTTCAATTTTACCGTTTATCAAAATGTTGTTTTTATTTTTTATGTCAATTTTAACCCTTATTCTTTTAATTATTTTAGTTCTTTTTAAAATTATTTTTTCTTTTCAATTTCATCTTTAAATCAAATATAAAGTTTATTTTATATTTTAATTTTGATTCTCATTCATTTAATTATAATTATTTTGAATTCTTTTGTATAATTGATTTTTTTTTAATATTATTTTTCAATATTTAATTGATTTAGAATTAAACTTTATAATTATTGTAGATTGAATATCTTGGGACTAATAAACTTGGTCACATATTTGAAAAATCAACCTATATTTTTATTGGATTATTAATTTAGAAAAGAAGAAGAGAATCTCCATAAAAAATCGAGCCTTCATGTTCGTTAGATATGCTGGCCAGTCATGAAGTCCTATCCTAACGCTGCTGCAAGATCCAAACTTTCAGAATCGCAACTAAGAATCAGTGCATCTTGCTCTCTTCAATATACCGAAAAGGTCGTGTCGACGCTTTCCTTATCCATATTCTACTCTGTTGGTTGCGAGAAAGCAATAATGATTGAACAAGCGTTTCTGCATTTTCACCTTAAATTAATAAAGTTGAATAGAAAACCGTGGTGGTCAATTGCAGAACCTTCCACCTGAAAAGTCTTTTAAAAAATACGTTTTTTTTCCGGTGTGAATGTAACTGGCAACACAAACCATGGCGACATGGGAATTGAGAAATGATGGTGTCAAATAACCATCTCAAGGTCAAGTTATTAGATTAACACCATAATATGATTTAATATATTTTTTCAAGTTAAGGTTTTTTGGGATTGAAACTTGCACACGCTCATATTACCTTGTGCTTGCACACGCTCATAACACAATAAGGTTTTGATACCATGTCGAGAAATTATCCTCTTTAAAAATTTAAGTTATTAAATAACACATTAAAATATAATTTATATTATTATGTGACCGACGAGAAAAATACAAGGCACTGTTATTCTGTCAAAACTTTATGCATCAATCACCCTGACCAGAGACAATGAACACCGTGCTTTGTTTGGCCTGAAACAAGGTTTTCAGGGGGGTGTTCTTCTGGTCAATGTGGGGATCTTAAAGTGGGACCCATCAAACAAAAAACCATTTCCCCTTATCAATGTTGCAACCTATCATACCTTGCAGTACACTCCTTTTGTAGAATAAAAAGCCTTTGCTTTAACTTAAAGCATGTAAGGTTGAGATCCAACGATTAGTTAAAGAGTGCAAATTTGAATTGAAGATGTCTGATTTTCTTAGACTGAATTAGATCATGCATCCTTTCCATACTTGTGCGTGTTGATGTAGTTTATAAGTGAATAAAGAAGAAAAAATAGCACTTGATACTTGTATCTAGATCTCTCTGATTAATTTTAATTATTGTAATTCTTTTTATTTATTAATTTTTGTAAATAAATTTGACAAGTATGATTGTTGAAATAAAACTGAATATTAAACAATCATATTATTTTATTAAATGAATGTTCATTGAACAATTATACTGTTTCATTAAAATGTTACAAATTTGACAAATACATCCTTAATATATGAATAGGAAAGACAAGGAAAACACAATTTTCTTCATTTTGTGTTCTTTTCTTATTCTTTCATGATGTTTAGAGGGTTTAGTCCTGGAGCTGTTCTCTCTTTGTGGAAAAATAAACACCTTAAAGACAATGTTTTTTTCACGCTTCTCACTCATTGTTCATATTCTCTTATTCCTTTCCATATCAAAAGTCTCTAACAATTTTAAAGTGTTTATTCATGGAGACAAATTCAAGTGTCGGTGTTACTAGGGATGTCAAAATCCAACTAGAATGTTTTGATGGTATGAATTATACAAGGTGGATGGACAAGATAATGTTCTTGATAACTTCACTGAAGATTTACCACATTCTTGATCTGAATCTTCCTTTACTACGTGAACCATAAGAAGATAAATTTGTTGTTGTAAGGCTAAAAGACTGAAACATAACAAAGATGAAGTGTTATATCGATGACATATTTTGAATACCCTTACTAGTCAACTTTATATCTTTTTTTCCAAATCAAAGTCGGCAAAGGAAATTTGGGCAACCTTGAAGACACATTACAAGTAAGAAAAATCAGGTTTTGACCATTTTCTTACTTCAAAATTGTTTTAGTATAAGATTACTGACAGCAAGCCAATCACAGATCAAGTCTATGAAATTCAAATTATGATATCTAAACATAGTGATCTTGATATAGAGGTTCCCGATTAACTACAAGTGGGGATTGTTTTGTCAAAACTTCCTCCATCTTGGAATGAATATAAGAAGAAAATTTTGCACTCAACAAACAATTATACATTTGAGCAGTTTCAAGCACATTTGCAAATTAAGGTTTAATCTTGTATGTGTAAATTACAAGCAATGAGTTCTAAAGTGAATTTGGTTACTGAAACTGGTTTGTCAATGACTCAAAGCAATCTAAAGTGAAAAAGAAAGGAAACAAATTCAAGAAGAAACAAAATAATAACAAGAAAAGTAAAGTTTGTTTCCATTATGGAAATAAAAGGCACTACATAAAAGAGTGTGGATGCAAGAATTTCAAGAAGAAAGATGGTGCTAACAAAATGAATATGGTTGACCACAGTGAAGTCAAGGTATTGGTTTCCATGGTTTCAAACATTCAAATTGGAATGTTAATTGAATTAAATATGGCAACTACTGTGAAAACTTTATATTGGTGGTTGGATGCTGTGCATTCTGGTGCAAAAATTCATGTTAGACATATGTTAGACAGTCAAGACTAAACCCTTTTGCTCTTGTTGTCCATTATTTCTGCCAAACAAATTTGTTTGGAAAATCCATGGAATGAGGTCTCGTGTAACTGGATTATTTTTATTGTATTCAAATCATTTTGTAAGCATTGTCTTATAAAGATTAGGTCTCCTCGTTACAAACATCAAATATTCACTTCCTGAGTATATAATATTATTTTGTAATGGCAAATAAACTTGCAACTGTTCAATTGGAGGATATTTTGAATGGATAGGAAATTGAAAGAGTTGTCAGACAACTTAGTCTGGGCAAATAAAACCACATTTGAGATAGACTTCAATCTCATTGTTGGTATCTTCTTGGATAACCATCTACACTTATCTGATCATTTGCTAATATACTTGAAAACACATACTTGATAAACATTGACTGATAACATATCTTAACATTGATGTCTACATTATATCGCAATAATAACTCTCTATTATATGGAACAACATGGTTATTGTACAATTTTATATCATCTTTAAGGATAAAATTATCATATTGTTGATGACGTTTATAGTAAGCAAAACCATTATGATCAAAAGTTGTTGTTGTCGTCTTGAATGCTTTTGGAAATGATATTAAGCGTTACCTTTTTTCATACATTTAGATTTTTTTGGTTTGCTAAACCATATGACCTGTGCATCATAAACATCGATACAAAATCATAACAAATTTGATCGTTATTCTTGTTAGGAAGTTCCGCCGAGACAATAGAATCAACATTTTCTACATTTTGACATTTAAAGTGAGCATCTAGCCAAAAAAGAAGGTGTGTGTGTGGAAGTTCCTCGTACTACATAAACATCTTGTTTTGCAAGTTAAAAAGAAAAAAAAAGGATAAAAATGGCATTCAACGTATAATAAAATAATTGTAGTAACAAAGAATAAGAAGTTATGAGCATCCACGATTGTTCTACCAAATGGTTTGCCTAATTTTATATAGGCAATCATATCAGTTACTTTTATTTGAAAAACTCTTATAACAATGTTTGACTTGTCTTATTGCTTGTACGGTCTATTTTTTCTAAGATCTCTATGAATTTCTGGCCAATTATATTGCAGTTAAATGTAATGAAAATATTTGGGTAAAAGTCATCAAAATCTTCGATAAACTAAGCCCTGTTTGACACTACGTTTCAAAAACGCTTTTGAAAAACAAAATTAAAAAATATATTTTTATTTAAATTAATTTTTTTGGTGTTTTTAGATCATTTTCATGTGTTGATGTAAAAAATAATAAGTAAAAAATATCATTTTGATGCATTATTGAACAAAAATCACTTTCAAAAACAACCTTAATCACACTTTTAAACATGCACTAAAATGAATGGTTCACTATACACGATTTTGGAACCCACATAGTGGTTTGTTGTTCTCACATGCATAAACATGCCTATAGATGTAGAACTTTATAATAAAGCCAAAGCAAATGGAAATATTTCCCAATCATCTCGAACAAAAAAAAACAACCCACTTAACTATAATCATGAGGAAAAATAAACTCGAATAACACAAATTAATAAAAAGAAAAAAGAGAGGAAAGGAGAGAGTAATTTGAAGAAACTTATCATCGTTCATCCACTGTAATCACACATTGCAAAGGAGCACCTACCTTGTCCAGGACACTCCTGAAAACAAGAACCACAATGGCGTGGATCATTGTGAATATCAACACAGTTTCCATCACAGCAAACAAATCCATAAGCACATGTTCGCCCGCATGCCCCACAATTGTTCGAGTCCCTCGAGGTGTCTTTGCAGAGTTGCCTGAAACAACATGTGCTGCCTCCCCATGGGTTCTTCTCGCGATCCACACACACGTGAGGGTCATCGGCACACGACAAAACTCTTTGCCTCCCCCGCAATGCCGACCGGAGGAAGTTCACGTGCGTAGGAATGTCGGGTTCCGGCCGGTCAGCAGTATCAACGCCGGGAGTCACAATTAACAGGAACAAGATGAAAGGCCACAGGTATTCCAAGCTCGACATGGGTTATGATCATATGTAAAAAAACTCAGCAACCGGCCTCACATAACAAGGCATCAACTTAACCAAACATCTATTTTAATAAGATTAATTGTTTGAGCTGCTGCGCTTAATTTGTCACATAAAGACAATCACATTACGTAGAGGATCAACCTAACACGTTGATGAGTGAGTGGTTCAGTGAGGAGGCATGAATAGGACTTGTTGAACTCGTAAATATTGAGAGGAATTAAACAAAGAAGAAGTGGTGCTATTGTGCAAACAAATACCTTTTTTCTTCCTACACGTAGTTGATGAGAATCTCCCAACTAATCAGTTTCCTAATCTACTATTTTATTCTCCTGGAAATTGTCTCATTAAACCTATGTAACTCACAACCAAGAAATTAGCAAATACAGATGGAATTCTTATGTCGGTAAATCACGGTAAACTTTACCGACACAATTGTTTTTTTCAGTATTCATCCGTAAACACGACTAAAGATATTTTATTCTTATATACCAAGAGAATTACAATAAAAAAGAGAGTTAAGAAAAACCAAAACACACAATGACGCGTCATTTAATAACTCGTTATTAAAAGTTTTTATTTATTTTAATGTTGTATATGTAGTTTATTTATGTGTTTACTTATTTTATAGCTTTTCCCATAGAAATTTAATATAGGAACGTATGGTCTGTATATGTTACGGTTTGTTTTTTATTTAAAAAAATTATATTTGCTTATAATTTGATAAAATTGATTTTGGATTTGTGACTTAGCTATTCTATAGTGAAATAAACAAAAAATTATTTAATGAGTCAATTATATATATATATATATATATATATATATATATATATATATATATATTATTGTTGAATTAAGAATTTTTATAAATGTATAAGAATTTGAATTCATATAAGCAATTGATAATGATATAAAAATAATTTAAAATAAATTGAATAAGTTTAAGTTAAACCAATGTTAGCTAATGTATTTAGTTTACACAGTTAATTAATACATGTTGTTATTAATATTCTATATACATTAGATATAAGTAATGAATGATTGTTCAAGGAGGTATCGAGATTCACTCAAAGAGTTATGTATGATGGATTAATGTAATGAGGTTGAGTGCTTTATTAATTATACATTATCTAATTGGAAAAAGTAATAGTGGAGGTGTAAAAATAAATTTTTTCTCGATGTAGATACTGAAATGATGTTTCTACAAAAAGAGTTCATAGAGAAGTACTCGTTTTGGTTTGCACATGGAGAATTATATGTTTCTTGTGAAACCATGGTGGAGAGGATAGTTGGGTACACATCTAATTTTATCAATGTGCATGGATTTGTAGGTGAAAATTGTAATCCTCATATGAATATAATTATGAATGCGATGAGAATGAATTAGGTTTATGAAGGCGAATGTCTAATTGTAGATGAAGAACTAAATGCAAACGCGACCAAGTTTTTTGATATTTTGAAAAGATTCCAATGAACCATTATAGGATGAGTGCATAATTAAATAATAAATTATCAGTTGTTGCATAAGTATTCATCATCAAGTTAGATCATTAGCCAAGTGAGGCAGATTATGATACAATTGTTAAATGGACGAGAAACATTTTACCTAAAGGGAATAGGCTGAAAGACAACTTCTATATTGCAAAATCCATGATAGAACCCCTTAGCATATGATACCAGAAAATTTATATATGTTCAAACTTTTTAATATTGTACTACCTTGAAAATCCAGAGTTGATTGAATGTTGAGAATTCAAAATTAATAGCTTCATGATCTTCCAAAATTTAGAACTTCGACTAAAGCCAAATTTTGGCAAAATGTATGTACTCCATATATTCACAACTAAAATCAATCTGATAACTAACGAGCAATAACCTTCTTGGACAAATAATTTCATAACCAAATCATATTAAATTTCAGACAAATCATACCAAATACTCATGAAAATTTCAACATAAACTCATGGTCCCAAAATCTAACCCCAATCACTCAACAATCATACCTTCAACTAAATCTTCTCCTCATCACAAACTAATTCAATATAAACCTCTTCCTCAAGTGTCCCATGCAGGAAGGCATTGGAGACATCAAACTGTAATACTGGCTAGTCAAAACACACAGACAGTGCTAACACTACTCTCACGGTTGCAGGTTTAATCACGGGACTAAATGTCTCGGCAAAGTCCACCCCACTCACCTGCTGAAACCCAAGTGCCACTAATCTCGCTTTATAGCGATCGATGCTCCCATCTACCTTTTGTTTGATTTTATACACCCATTTGGTTCGAATCACATGTTGATCTGGACACCGTGGTACAAATCCCATGTGTTGTTAACCAGAAGAGCATCATATTCTACTTGCATAGCTTGCTGCCATTCTTGTGACAAGATAGCTTGAGAAAATGTTTGTGGTTCCACACAAGTAAGCATACCAGTGAAAACACGTAATGGGTGTTTAGAAGCATAAAAAAGTTTGAAATATGGAAATTCTTTTGACCTAAGTGTACCAGTCCGGGATCGTGCCACTATATGATGCACGGGATGAGAGATTTCAGTGGAGGAAGATGAAATAATTGGTGGATGATCAGGTGGTTGTGGAGGACTAACTGTTGATAGATCTTGGGAATACTGAGGTGGTTCCCGTGAGGGACTTTGTGAGGTTGAAGGCAAATCATGTGGAGAGGTCTGACGACTTTGCGAGGTTGGGGGCCATGGATGTGGAGAGGTTTTAGCAGAACTGGAAGGATATGAATCTGTGATACTGGCAGTAGGGATTAGATCCAATGAGGGTTGTGAGAATAATTGTGATAAATCAAGTGACATACCTGTTTTAGGGATGCTCGCGGTAACAGGAGGTAGACCATTCTTTTGCTAGAAAATTGAGTTCATCAAAGACAACATTTCGAGAGATATAAATTTTGTTAGACGCTAGATCTAGACAGCAATATCCATGATGTTGGGATGAATATCCAAGAATAAAACATTTTTTGCTACGAAATTGTAGTTTATGCTTTACGTAAGGTCTTAAAAGGGGATAGCAAGCACAACCAAAAGATCATAAAAAGGAATAATTCGGGTTTTGAGAAAACAATTTGAAGTAGGGAGATTCGTAACCTAGAACTGACGAGGGAGTTCGATTAATGAGATAGATGGTTGTCATAAATGCTTCAGCCCAAAACTTTGTAGGTAAGTGTGACTGGGCCAGTAATGATAATCCAACCTCCATGATGTGTCTATGTTTGCGCTCAGCTAATCCATTTTGCTGAGTGGTATAAGGACACGAAAGACGCTAATGAATCCCGGATTTGCGTAACAAATTTTTGAATTGTTGAGAGAGATATTCTCCTCCATTATCACATTGAAATTCTTTGATAGATGTAGAGAAACGATTTTCTGCCATGGACTTAAAATGTATAAAACAAGAGGGAACGTCAGATTTATTACGCATAGGGTAAACCCATGTAAACCGAGAATAGTCATCAATGAATAAAACATAATATTTATACCCCTCATTTGACGTGACAGGTGAAACCCAAACATCCAAATGAATTAGACTTAAAGGAGACAATACGACACGCATAGAATCACCAAACGGCAGTTGTTTGGCTTTTCCCATTAAGCAAAATTGACAAACAAATTTTATTTCAAAGGGACCCGAAATAGGCAATGTAAAAGACTTAAGGACATGATTGGTAATATGTGATGAAGTGTGACCCAATCTGGCATGCCACACAGAAGGAGATGTGCGGACGCCCAAAAGGGCAATTTTTGTGGGAAGACTGTTAATGGCTTGTTGATTAATTTGAATGGGGTAGAGTCCACCTTCACTCTTGCCTGTTAGCAGCGTGCGTCCCGTGAGGTTGTCCTTCACAAAAAAATTGGATCCAGTAAGTATAAAGTAACATCCATTATCTATGCAAAAACGATTAATAGATAAAAGATTTACTGCTGCCTTTGAGCAATGAAGAATGTTTTTCAGTTTTAAGGTGGAATCAGGTGTGTGTAGCATGCGTGCACCGGTATGCTTAATTTGTAAACCATTACCATTACTATCAATGTCAGCAGTAATGTGCTGATTAGCACCACTGTCAGCATACCAAGTGTTATCATCTTGAATGATGTTTGACTGAGCAACCATGGCTGCTAATTGTTGTGGTGGGTGACGTCCTTGGTAGTTGTAATCATACCTGTGAAAACAGTTGAGTGCCATGTGGTTCCTCTTGCCACAGATTTGGCATACATAAGGATCAAATGTTGGGTTATTTGCCCATGCAGGAACACGTTCAGTGTTGGTGAAAGATTGTTCATTGTTGGAGGACCCGAAGTTGCCATTTCTATTCCCTGAATGGTACTTCGGATTTGGTGGGGAATTAAAACGCTGCTGCTTCCAATTTGTAGGTACATTACCAGTGGTGGGAGAGAATCCATTTCCACTGTTATTATTTGAACTGAATCTGTGATTTGCAGGAGAAGAGGTTTCACGTTGTGGCTGCCAGTTTTTATTTTTCCTCTGATTTCTTGCACCTCCTCCCAGTTTATGAGCCATCATCGCAAATTTCTTATGATCAATTTGCATGCTTCGTTGCTGGCTGTCAAGAAGTGCTTCAAAAGCAAACAATTCAGATTGAAAATCAAATAAAGATAAAGGTTTCTCACGTTGGGCAAAGTAGCAATTGGACACGAATGGAGTGTAAGCTTTGTTGAGTCCTCCTAAGACAAGGGAAATTAAGTCTGCTTCATCCACAGGCTTCCCAATTGCTGCTAACTGATCGGCAAGGGCTTTGGCATGTTCAACAAAGTCTGAGCAACTCATACCTCCTTGCTGCAATCCTTGCAGTTGACGTTTCAACTGATTTACATTGGAGATGGAAGGAGAGGCAAAGCGTTGTGCTAGAGCAACCCACACTTGTCGGGCGGTTTTCAAATCATAGACCATCGACAATACCTTCTCAAAAATCATGGATTTCATCCACATCAGTACAAAGCGGTTTTTGCGATTCCATAGAGTGAAATCGGGGTTGGTTACATTGGTTCTGCCTTCAGTGGCAGGTAAAAACTCATCTGGACATGATTCAGTCCCATCCACAAGACACAAGAGGTCATGGATGCTTAATGCATCTTCAATCTGAGATAACCAATTCAAGTATGAAAAGGGTCCCTCAAGTTTCACAGAAACAAATTGCAAGAGATTATTTGGAGGAATATAAGTGGTAGCGGAAGAAGACATGATGATATGGCGTGAGCCTTAAAATTGCTCTGATTCCATGAAAGATTTACAGAGGAGAAATATTGCAGCAAATGCAGTCAGTGCAATGGCCTGCATATGTTTCTTTATTTTATAGACAATTTACACGAAGGGTCTATACAAGGCAATTGATCTAATTATGGTTGTAATCTTCTACATTTACATTCAGCATTATGCGCATTCATGACTAATATCTTCTGCATTCTTGTTAAGGAAACACAACGCATGGTGAGCATTGTTGCCAATTCTATCTTCTGTAACGGCTAGTAACGGCTAGCTATGATCATGCTGTTTAACATTATTTCTTTACTTAACAATTTGATTATAAATTAAATTCGGCATGTAAATCATGGAGACAACACAACATGGTTTGTTCAACTAATTTCAAAGAAAGCTAAGGATGTCGGACCTTAATATCCCTGATACTGTTCATGGTTGGGTCGAAGCTCATGGTTTGAACTAAATCTTGTACTACTACTGCTGGAAGGTTGTGCATAGATTTGATTTGTGAAGAGACTGCTTGTTGCTACTTACGTCTGAAACTAGAGAGGTAGTTTATCGTTCACATTAGACTGGGAAAAAGAAGTTGCTGGTGCAGGAGGCTTACAGGCAGCTGCTTTAATGGAGGAATGATAGTTAGGAGAAAGATGTTTTTCCTGTTGTTGCTTGCCCAAGGTGCGAAGAAGAAGATGTTGGATACTGCTGAGGGTCATCTTTCTAACTTTGAATTTTCTAAACTAAATATGATATTATTGTAAACCTCGTGATCACATGGTCACGCAACTCACAATCAAGACCGAGATCTGATCCCAGAAAATCGAAATAGGTCTGATAGGAGTATGACACAATAGAAACTTGCCTCAAGGCACCAACACTATTGGAATGAGTAGAATGACGCCACGAAACCAACTAATCTTTGATAAGTTGGATTTAGTTCGTTCAAGAACTGGAGAATGCAAGAATCACTCTCACACTTTAAAACTGAAAATTTCAGAAGTAATATTCATCAATGGTTTCCAAAATTCAGCTTATATGAGTTTATATAGCTCTTTAAAAACTAACCCTAATGGACCCCTTATAAGGACTTGAATGAGGTCCACTCAAAACTGACTCAAAATCCTAAATTGGAAAGCCCGTGACTTAATTCACACTAGCTTGGATCCTAGCTGAAAACAATGTATTAATTAAGCTCAAACAAGTCTTGGGTTGTAGCTAACAAAATAAAATAAAGCTCATAATATTAAATTCATTAGCTGCCATGAGAAGAAGAGAAGTTAAATATTATAGAGCTGATTCAAGGTTTATTTATAGTCTTTCATCCAACGTCTTAATCCTAGAAACAAAAGAAAAAGGTAGTAACCCATGTTGTTTCCAAGTTGTAGTAGAATTCTTTTGTTTCCTTTGTTGTCCTCATTTCATGGTCCAAATAAGGTTGTGGTGGACCCCTCCTGCACATAGATAAGATGTACTAGGGTCTTCTCTTGATACTCCAATGGTCTTTGCAATTCTGACTTGGTTGAAACCTTCAAAACCAATGCATTCAATGTTTCTTTCAATGTGTTTGTCTTAGACCGGATCATTGGACCATTTGGAACATGTAATGGATCCTTGCTATTGTTTTAGAGCTGGTTCACATTAATTATCTAATTCAAATATCAAAGTAAAAAAGCAGTGTTGATAACATTTTATAAAATTATATATTTAAAATAGTACAATATACTCGATAAAAATTAGGATAATAGGAAAAAACATTTATATGTGTACATCATTCCCTTAACAATGCATCTATTTACATGCATATTTGTAAACTTAAAATATTTAAAAAGATATAGATCCAAATAAACTTAAATGAGAATCAAATAAAATTGAGAATGATAAATGAATATAATTACGAAAATGGAAAAAGAACGCTATATGTATACATCATTCACTTAGCAATCCGTCTATTTAAAGACACATTTGTAAACTTAAAAAATATAAATTCAAATGAACTTAAAAGAGAATCAAATAAATTTCAGAATGATGAATAAATATAACAATGAAGACGTGTAAAAATACAACTTGTTATGTAGGGAACACGGAACAATCCAAGTAAAAAAAATCAACTAATCATGAGAAGCCAAAAATATATTTGAAGTTCATCACATGTTAAAAATTGTCAAGTAATTAAATTCAGTTTAAGTACATTGGTCCCAAAAAGACGTGACGTGATAACAAAAAGTTTGCAATATGCACAGAATATCTCGAGTTCAAGTCAAGACGTGCATCCCTTGTAAGAATTTGGAATAATTAGGATTTTACTCGCTCACCTAGACACATAAAATACGTTTTTCGAGAGGTGTGGTTTCCTCGCATCTAAAACAAAGGTTTGAAGTAGATTGGAATAATTTGATTGGCTTAAACATTGAATTCGCTCCATCTATAGCAAGCTCGTGAAATAATATCTGAAATGGATTTGCCCTTTTCGCTCTGCTCACTAAACTAGCTTGATGATGCATATAATATACATGTGAATTTGACTTGGTATTTTTATAGCCTCTAAATATATTGTATGGTCTCGTGGAGGAAAAAATCTGGTGCCCGTGACAGACAAGGATCAAATCCATGGTCACACATCTAAATTATTGCCCTACCAGTCTACCAAATGAAATGCCATCTTCTTCCTCCTGATGATGCAGATATATCCTTTAACTTTCTTCTTTTTTTTTTTTTCAAATTATTTTTATTATTATGTTGATGATGCATATAATATCATGTTGATGTGATAATATTAAAAATATTATTTTAAAAAAATAATAAAAATATCAATCATGCTTGGGAGATTGGAGAGAGCAGCAGCCTGTCCAATGAATTTTCTTTTCCTTGCACAATACACATTTAGGTCCCTATAGTTTATAAGGTATACAGTTCTATTCCTATATTTCAAAACTTATTTGCAATTATATCCTTGGTTTATAATATTTCTTATTTTCAAAGCCAAAAATCCATCCTTGTATAACATGCATGTGGTTTTCAAAGAAAAAAACACATTGACTGAGGATGCTTGAAAGATAATGTTTATTTTTTCACATGTAAATTTAAAAGTGAGAGTTGCACTCACTTTTATTAAATCATTGTTGAGTGTTATCATGAATATCTTTTTTGGATGAGTCGCATGCTCTTACAAGAAACTAATATTAATGTTATTAAACATGATCTGATAAATGAATCTAAGATTTAATTAGGATTGAAAACTGGTAGGAGTTCACTGGGTCAAAGTAAGTGAACCGACAAATCAACATACAATTTTGTGATTTGATTTTTTAAAAATATTTAGATATTAATTTTTCTAAAATAATCTTAAACGACCGAGTCAACTTGATTGCTGGTGACCCCGGTCTGGGGACTTTAGAATACAAAGAATGAAGAAGAGTTACCAGGATCTGCAGCTACAAAAAATGCTGATACTGTGAAGCTTCCACTGTCAAGTCAACATGCTGTCTGTCTGTAGCAGATGCTTTTAATGCAAGGTTACATGTGATACTGGTTTTTTATTCGGAAATATATTTAAATAGTATTTTTTATTTTTAATAAAAGAGAAGATGTATGCCCCGTGATCATGGAGAATATGAGGAAGAAAAGGGATTTTGTTTCTTATGATTAATGCAATTGATGGTGCAGAATAACAGGACTCAACACCCCCGATGAAGCTAGAAATCTTCCAATGCCAAGTTGTTTTAGAAGTAGCAGAAATTGAGGGACCGGTGAAGTTTGCAATTTGTTTGCAAGTGTCACGGGGATTTGTTCCAGACGCCTCGATTCTCTGCTCATGATTATATAGCATCACTCTCTTATCCTCTATAGCAATAAGTCAATCCTACTCTTCTTCATCTTTCTTCTCCTTGAGCTTTCCATTATGTCCAAGAGTTCCCTTTCTTGTTTGGCTAAATCCCATGATCACGGGACACCAGATCTTGAATCCATAAGGGGACTTGTGGATTCCATCAATGAATACATGATTGGATTCTTGGAAAATGTTGAATCTTGGAATTCTTTGAAATCTCTGTGCACTTCAATGCTAAATACAATTCAAAACCACAACTTCTTTGAATTCGCTGACCACCCCGTCCTCTCAAATCTTTACTGGGGAATCGAAAGCATTGAAGCTGCAATACAAGCAAAATGTCCAGAAGAGAAAACGGATCAGCTCAGGAACTCAGAAAGGTTGCTTCAGCTTCCAGCATTGCTTGATGAACACGGGGTTACAGCAGGAATTCCAAACCAGTTCTTGGTTTGCTTCTCATACTTCTATCTCTCAGCCATTAAAAAGCTACAAAATGATGAGTGGCAGGTTGCGCTACATTATTTACAGGCAATGTTGGTCTCCCCTAGACTTGTTCGAACAGAATTCGCACCGGAGTTTTGTCGAGATTTTTTCCATCTAAGCAACAAATCTGAAATAGAGGATGAAACTTCCTGGGATTTTGGCGAGGAAAATACTGATGAAGCAATCAGACAAACTGCAAGGAGGTACAAGCACTGGTTAATGTATTGTCAGATCATGTTGCATGGAGAGATTTCTGGGAACCACTGCAGAAGCAGAAATGCTTCTTCCCCTGACAAGGAATCACAAGATTTATCGTAAGTTCTGGGCCTAGTATCATCATAGTTGATGAAAATAAAAACCAACTAAATAATTTTAACGTGACAGTGAGGGCACAGATTTGGTTTGAGCCTTTTGATTAACCTAAGATCAACTATGGAAATGTACTGTGGAGAGCATGATTTTTATCTTTTTAGTTTATCTTTGGAAATTCTAAGAATCTGGATCCCCCGAACCATCCCATAATTATTAGCTCAATACAGGCTTGTGATGAAGAGCAGCAGTGATCGTTCAAATTCAGTTAAGCAAGGACACTGCTTGCATAATTATCATGAGGTGAGTCTTAGTTATCTTTCATCTTATCCATGTATTAATCTGACTGCATGAAGATATTCAAGAGGGATCCCAGTTTTGAATCTACAAAACTACACATGATTCGACAATTAACTTTATTGTGTTCGTCTGTGAAATCTAACATCCATCTCATATGATACAGAAATTAATGCAGTATGAGGGGCATCCGCCTGATCTTCAAGGAAATAGAATTGAAGGCACAGCAAATGAACCTAATTCAAACGATATTCAAGAGTTTCAGTATTATAGCAATGCTCTGAAACATTTGGATCAAGTTCCAAAGGTCAACATTCAGAATGCAAACCTTGATAATTGTAAGAGTATCAGACACCTTCAGGAAATACTGATGGAAGGCGAATCGGATTCACCAACCTCAGTATGTTCGTGCGAAAATTATGATTTAGAAGAAGATAATTCAGAGGTAATTACTTGAAAGTTTGTGCTGCCTGATATGTGGAATATGCATACCTTTTTCTGGTATTTCAGCAATGCTACTTTCAAAGTAGTTCCAGCAGCTGTTATTTGAGAATCACAAGGCTGAACGCTTGTTTATATGTTGTTCATGAATCAGGAAAAAATGGAAAACTCAACAACCACTACAAGAACAGGCCTTCATGATCGGCAAGCAGAATGTTGGGATCAGTTATGTTCAAAATATTTCTATTTATTGTCCAGGCATGTTGTAGATAAATGAACATCAGAAGTTTACTTACTTGAAATATTCAATTACAATGACTTCAACAGGATGCTTCAGGCTCCTTGTTCCACAGTGCATTCAATGTCCACAACAACGATTTTGCCACATGCTTCTCAGCACCGAACGCGGGAAGAAGCCAGTGAAGTAAATATAGATGACTTGTTTTCCGGAAGATTCGTAAGTTCTATCAGCGATTTAGATTTACGTGTATTTGAACTCGGAGGTAAGAGATCATACATCCAGTGGAATTCCCATCTTAAAAGGTCATCTCAGAAGCTAGTTGAACACAGAGCTGCAAGGACAAAGCAGGACCCACATAGCCGGGAAAACCTCAACAAATTCTGTGTGCATTACAGAAAAGACTCCAGTGCTGAGTTAATAGGAGATATTGAGAAAGTAATTTCAAAACTATGTTTCTCACAAGGTTTAGCAAAGTTTGAGGAAGACTATGCTGGAGAAGTGATGACCACTTACGAAATGCTGAACAGCAAAAAAGGAGTGAAGTATACTATGCTGAAAGATGTAATGCTGGATCAACTTCTGACAGCTATTTCAACTTCCACAGAGGAAAGAGTTATAAGGGCATCGGTTTCTATACTCACAACTATCATATCGACAAACAAGTCTGCTATAGAGGACATCAAGAGAAAAGGTTTGAGGCTGTGTGATTTGGCAGCTGCTTTGAAGCAAAATGTGCACGAGGCAGCTGTTCTTATTCATATGATAAATCCATCTCCAACAGAAATGAAGACATTGGAGCTCTTGCCAGCATTGGTTGAGGTCGTGTGCTCTTCAAACAATTACAAGGAAAAACCAGTGGCACCTCTTCTGACGCCTCCTGCAGCATCATTGATGATTATTGAAGTCCTGGTCACTGCATTTGACTGTGCAACTAATAACACGCATTTGGCTGCAATCAATTCGCCTCGTGTTCTTCGGGAACTCCTCAACTTCGCTGGAAATAACAATCTGGAAGGATATGTCTCCTTGTCCAATGTTCTAGTAAAATGCATGCAGTTTGATGGACAATGCAGAAAAATAGTAGCACAATGTATTCCGGTGGCTCCATTTATATGTCTACTCCGAAGTGATGAGAAGTGTGCCAAGTTCGCAGCACTGCAATTTTTCCATGAACTACTTCGCATGCCAAGGTACGAGTTTCAGATTGATTTTACTCGCATGCTATGGTTCTCTGTGCAGTATGGTATGTGGTTTATATACTTCGCCAAAATATCCTCAAGTGTATTTTTCTCTTCCTTGTCAGATCACCGGCTATGAAGTTGTTGCGGAAGATAAGAAAAGAAGGCGGCACCAAAATTATGGAAGTATTGGTTTATTGTGTCCGAGAACTTCCAACTGATTACCAACTTTTGGCAGCAAATTTACTGCTTCAATTAGACACATTGGTAAGTGCAAATTTACTGCTATATTTTAGAAAAGTATACATGGATTCATATCATGGCCAGTTGCTGTTGGATAAGCCTTCTAATTGATGAACACATGCAGGAAGACTCATCTGGTAAAGGTTCATTCAAAGAAGAGGCTATACAGATCATCCTCAAGTCAGTGGTTTCTGAAGGAAGCTCTCCTACAGAACAGTTATCTGCATTCATTTTTGCAAACCTTGGAGGAACTTATGCTTGGACAGGGGAGCCGTACACTGTGGCATGGCTAGTAAAAAAGGCGGGCTTGACCTCCTTGTGTCACCGAAATATGATCAGAAACTATGACTGGTTGGATCAAAACCTGAAGGTGAGAGTTAAAATTATAAAAAAAAAAAAATCAATTTCAATATGGAAGGTTTGGAACTATCAACTATGTATCCAGATTAAGCGAGGTGCATGAAAATAAAATGCAGGATGATGTAATTGACTCTTGGAGCAGCAAGATTGGAAAGCATGTAATTGACGTAGGAAAACCTGTGTTCTATGCTTTAGAGAGAGGTCTGAGGAGTAAGGCAAAGAGGGTTTCTCGGGACTCTCTCACCGCAGCTGCATGGATTGGATTTGAAATTTCAAAGTTTCCAAATAGCTTAAGATATTCTGCGTGTGAGATCTTGCTTAATGGAATAGAGCAGTTCTTGCACCCTGGATTGGAGCTCGAAGAAAGACTTCTGGCGTGTTTGTGCATCTATAACTATGCTTCTGGTAGAGGTAATATGAACGCAAAAGCAGCTCTAAATGTGCATTATCATCCTTAAGAACATAAGAACAATCCGGTTCATTCAGGGTTATTAAACACTTGTTAACACTCATAATTCTTGTCATGAAGCATCATATCACACTCATTTTTCTCTGGCATTTGCTATTATCGTATACCGATATCTTGCATCCTGAAAAACTCTCGATACATATTAGCATGAGTGGCGTAGTAATGAACAAGCAAAATCCATCAACTCCAATCCAAATGCATTTTATTTTCTCTGAGTAGGGATGCAGAAACTAATTCATTTCTCCGAAGGAGTACGGGAATCGCTGAGACGTTTCTCAGGAGTAACCTGGATGGCAGATGAACTACATAGAGTAGCTGACTACTATTTGCCCAACCAATCGGTTAGTATTCTTTGACACTACTAGTTGTAGTGCAGATGTTAGATGCCCTCATGATTATCCTATCCAAATTCTTATTATTACGAGGAAACAGCGTATTTCTTGTGTTCACACGCAAATTGTGGAGGCAAATGATAGCAGAAGCGGAGCCATAACTTCCCTCATCTACTACAAGGGACTGCTTTACAGTGGACATTCAGATGGTTCAATCAAGGTATGAAATAGACTCATCTTATATTTTAGATAGTCAATTAGTCACTCTTAACGATGGTGAATCTCATTAAATCCAGCATTACTATTCTATGTTGTTGAAAATAATTCAACTCATGGGAATGTTAATCAGGTCTGGGACATCAAACAGCAGTCAGCCACCATTATATGGGACTTGAAAGTGCATAAAAAAACAGTGACATGTTTTTCACTCTTTGAAGCAGGGGAGAGCCTTCTGAGTGGATCTTCTGACCAAACCATTAGGGTATAAAACTCTCCTTGCAAAGATTATTGCAATAAATTTGAATTATGTATTTGATCAACCACACCCTTCTTCTAACAGGTTTGGCAAACGCTACAGAGGAAACCGGAGTGCACTGAAGTCATAGCTATGGAGGAACCGATTCGACAGTTAGAAACATATGACCAAATCATTTTTGTCATCACCCAAGGCCACAGAATGAAGGTAATAACCAGTAAGGCCAAGCATATGTGGAGAGAGGGAACTTGTAATGCTCTTGGAAAATTATTTATCAGATTACCATGATCTACTGAAATTTTTACTTCAAGGTCTATGATTCATCAAGAACAGCCAGAGACATCTGTAAGGCTAAGAAGGTGAAGAGCATGAGAGTGGTCGACGGAAAGATTTACGTAGGCTGCAAAGATTCAAGCATACTGGTACAGTTTAAGAGCCTGTTTTGATACATGTTGATGCAGCAACTGGAGATTAAAAGAGCGTACGTGTGGCACATTCTTTCAGGAATTAACCATAGCAACTAAAAGGGAGCGAGAGATCAAGGCACCAACAAAGAGATGGATGATGAAAAAGAAACCCATCAGTGCAATTGTTGCCTACAGAGATTGGCTTTATAGTGCAAGTTCAGTCATCGAGGGTTCAAAAGTTAAGGTAAGAACCACACACATGAATCTAGGTAGGTACTGCAATGCAAGAAGCTTTCAGTGACGCAGAATATCGCAGGAATGGAGAGCACATCATAAGCCCCGAATATCGATAGCAGCAGATAAGGGCAGGAACGTGTTACTACTGGGAGTAGTCGAAGATTTCATCTACATCAATTCCTCCCCGTCATCCAGCACCCTTCAGGTACAGCTAGCAAGTTGCATTTTATATTGTTCAGAAAGACTTTCAGCTTCGTTGCATTTTATATTGTTCAGAAAGACTTTCATCTTCGTTGCTGAGAGCCATTGTTATAACTTGGAATACCACATGTGAAACTAGATTTGGTTAAGAGGGATGCAACAGAAAGTGGGCAGAATCTCTGCAGGCGGCAAAATAACAAGCCTTCTTACTGCCAATGACATGGTTCTATGTGGTACTGAGAAAGGACTAATCAAGGTTGGTTCATTTCTTATTATATGGATTCTAATTTTCTTCAAGTACATGGTTACTTACGCAACTTTCTGTGATGGACAGGGATGGATACCACTCTAGTGCTCAGTCAGTATGACTGCAACTTCTAATCGATGCAGTATACATGGTTATAATGCAAGTTCCAGGGTTTATTCCTTGGTCTGATATGAACAGAAGAGCTATAAGAGCACAAGCAACTGGTTGTTGTAAATCTTACCCTCAAAGAACAGATTTGTGAAATGTCAAGTGTAGTTCTCCAACAGAAATTGTGACATGATGAGCTGTCTATCATAAATATAGCTGGTTATTCTATGATGTGATTAATTGATGGAGTCGGATCAAATCTTGTATAATATTACTACAGTTTCTTAGAATAGGATTGTTGCCTATTCTTTCCTCCTAGAAGGAGCAGAAGAAAAAACAAATAATTCAGTTTGTAGACACCATTCTTTACTACATAGGATGAGAGCAAGAATTGTAGAATTGCTCTAACACAAATCTCATTCTCAGACTTTTTTTCTGAAACTTATATACACTAATTACATGGCGAATCTCAACCCGGTCGTTCCCGTTCCACAAAATAACTAAACATCACCCATTATTATCCAGCAAGACAGTTATGCATTCCCTGCCAGCATCATATTGGATGGAAGTAATTATTCACTATGGTCTCAACTTATGGAGATGCACATTAGTGCTCGTAACAAAACCGGATATCTTACTGACAAAGCGAAAGAACCCAAACCCAAAGATCTCATGTTTGCAACATGGATCACCGAAAGTCAAAAAGTGAAAAGTTGGCTTATTGATTCAATGAGTCTATTCTAATGCCAGCGATTTATTCCCCTGTCCACAACCATGGAAGTATGGGAGGTTGTGTCGAAGACCTTCTATGATGGCTCAAACAAAACTCGTCCGTTTGAATTAAATCAAAAGTCTTTCTCTATCAATCAAGATGGTAGATCTGTGTCAGCATATTACAATGAACCCATTGCTCTATTCCAGGAAATCGATCACAGAACTACTTCCCAAAAAGAGACAGTTGAAGGCATGGTCCCATCACATTCAACAATGACTCAACTTTAGGTTTATATATTTCTGAGTGGACTTGATTCTGAGTTTGATCAAGTCTATGGAGAAATCTTACGTATAGATCCAAAACTGGACTTGGAGAGCACACATGTTCGTGTAAGGAGGGAGTTTTAACAGAGACAGACAATGGGGAGTTATCGATCATTTACCGATCACTCTACACACTCTATCATGATCACAAACCAATCCCGACAAGGATCAACATCTAGAATAATGAAGAACCGCAATAATCCATCCGCTAGAAAGTATACAAGTTTGGTATGTGGGAATTGTGGTGAATCGGGTCATTCAAGCAAGGTGTTATGACATCATTGTTGGGTATCCTGAGTGGTGGGACTACTCAAAGAAACCAAGAAAGAAGTTTGTAGAAAAGGCCATGATGACCACTATAGCCGAAGCTCAACCTGCTATTGATGATAAATTGGAGCCTAGTGCTAATGTTGCTCACTCAAGTACTGTTGGTGAGGCAAATGCATTCTCAGCAACTTCTAAGAATAATACTTGGATTATTAATACAGGTGTATTAGATCATATGGTTAGAGATATTGGTCAGTTACAAACCTTCCATTCATCTACACATTCTTTTATTTCTACACCTAATGGCAGTACCTCTCCTACTGATGGTGAAGGCATTGTCATCCTGACTCAAACTCTCGCTTTAAACCCAGTCCTAGTTGTCCCATCTCTTGAATATAATCTACTATCAATTGGACAAATTACTTCTTCTTTTAATAGGCAAACTCTATCATTTAGAGCTTACAGAAAATAGAGGATGAAATTCATAGTATGGTAGGTACTCAATATCATAAACAAATTCGCAGTTGGCAAACTGATAATGCCACGGAATATGTTGGTTCAGAAGTATCTACACCACTATGCAATTTGACATAAAACTTTATGTACTTATACTCCATAATAGAATGGATTGGTAGAAAGAAAAAATAGACAAATATTAGAGGTGGTTTGTGCTTCCTTCTTTGGCATGCACATGCCTCGGTACTACTAGGGAGAAGCTGTGAACTCTGTCATTTATCTACTCAATTGGACACCCTCTCATGTGATAGATTTTTAGACACATTAACAACGTATGCAATCCTTATTATCCATCCCACATCAATCTTGAACCTAGAGTGTTTGTGTGCCATGCCTACATCCATATTCCAAAGGTTTTGTGAACTAAACTTGATCCATGTGCCACCTGATATGTTTTTGTTAGATATTCAGACTTGCAGAAAGGATACATATGTTACAATCCTCACACATAAAAACTACACGTAAGCTTGGATGTATCTTTCTATGAATCCGAACCATTTTATGGGGTGTTCAACCACTTCTTCTTAGGGGAGCCACCTAGCAATGAACATTTGATGCAAGGAACAACAATAATGAATTTTTTGAACTAGAAGAAGTGACTAAAAAGCTTTAGAGCATAAGAACTGATGAGAAGTCACTAATAAATATAGAGTTGCCTTTGTTAACACCATCGACCAATAAATCCCCTTAGAATTTTGAATTTAGTGAGTCCAATGTATTTAGTGATAATTCTCTTGTCCTTCTAGATATTATAACCCTAAGATATCCACAAAGATAAAATAAAGGTGTCCCAAAGAAACAGTATAAACTCGATTATAAAGTTAATGTTCAATATCGAATCAACAATTATGTCTCTAACCATATGTTTTTTGAATCATATGCATTCACTATTAATAAATTATCTAATGTATCACCATCACTAGTCAAGTGCAGAAAGCTTTGATAAATTCAGTTTGGGTGAAGGCAATAAATGAAGAAATGCACGTTTTGCAAAAGAACTCTATATGGGATCTCAGTAGCCAAAGGAAAGAAGACCTCAGATGTCAATAGGTGTTCACTGTGAAGCTTAGAATACATGGCTACATTGATAGATATAAAGCAAGGTTGGTCACAAAGGGATACACATAGAAATACAAGGTTGATTACCAAGAGATGTTTGCACCGATTGCCAAGCTTGACACAATTCCCATCCTTATCTCTATAGCAACTAGTCTGGAATGGCCTTTGAAACAATTTGATGTTAAAAATACATTTTTCAATGGAAACCTAGAAGAAGAAGTATACATGGAATTACCATTGGGTGTGTAGTGTAATTATGCAAATAGAAGAAAAGTTTATCGATTGAAGAAATCTTTAAATGGGCTAAAACAATATCCTGGAGCTTGGTTTGGGTGGTTCTCCTTTATAATGAAGGCATTTAGTTATAAATAGAGTAGTTCAGATCATACCTTGTTTACAAAACACTATAATGGGAAGCTAATAGCTCTCATTGTATACATGGATGACATGATGTTGACAGGAGATGATATAGAGGAGGTGACATTGTTAGAGGAGCATTTAGCTGCTGAATTTGAAATGAAGAACCTTGGACAACTCAGATACTTTTTAGGAAATAAAGTTACAAGATCAGCTCATAAAATTTATATCACAACAAAAATATGTGTTTGATTTGTTGACAGAATTGGAATTCTTGCTTGCAAACCAACTTCAACACTTATGGACATAAATCACAAGCTCATAATCTTTCCTAATCAAGTTCCAGCTAACATAAGTCGTTATCAACGGTTAATGGGTAGAATGATTATTATTATATACGAGACCAGACGTAACTTATAATGTTAGTATTGTAAATCAATTTATGCATCCGCCTAGAGAAAAACATTTAAATGGAATGAACAAAATTTTACGATACTTGAAGGGTACTCCAAGAAAACGATTATTGCTCTCAAACCATGGTGTCTAGCATTATGGGATATACAAATGTTGAATGGGGAGATCAAATAACCAAAAAAAATCTACATCTAGATACTTCACTTTTATTAACTATAACCTTGTTACGTGGTGAAGTAAAAAGTAGAAAGTAGTGGAAAGATTGAGTGCAAAGGTAGATATTTGAGGCATGGCTCATGGTGTCTGTGAATTATTGTGGATTAAGAGGGTCTTGATAGAGTTAGGGTTACACTATATGAATCCTATGACTTTACATTGTGATAATAAGGTCATCATTTCCATTGCGCATAATCCTATCCAACATGACCGCATAAAGCATGTTGAAAATGATTGTCACTTTATTAAAGAAACATTATATTAGAAACTTACACAATTTTTATTCGTCTAGTTAGAACATCAATTAGCTGATATTCTTACCAAAACAGTTTCAACAAAGGTGTTTCATGAAAAAATCAACAAGTTGGGCATGGCCAATATTTATGCTCTAATTTTAGGGGGAGTGTTTAGATGATGAGTTGTTTATTAGCTATATATTATAAATATAGATGGTGATTCTATAATTTGATTAATTATAGGAACTAGATCAAATTTTGTATAGGTAGTAATTATGTGAATCTAATTAATTATAGGAGTATATTCAAATCTTGTATAATATTATTATAGTTCTTTGGAATAAGATTGTTGCCTATTTAGAGAACTACCTATATATTTCCTCCTAGAAGGAGCATTAAAAAAACACAAATAATTAAATTTGTAGACCTCATTGTTTTCTACAGATATAAAGATAAATTGACTTGTAGCTCTACTATAAACAGAATCAATAGCTAACAAAACAAGCAAACATCTAGGGGGAAAATGAAGTGTAGCATTACGTTCCATACCTGAGATTTCATTTATTAAAAAGATTTTAAATAAATCACAAACTCAATAATAATCCCAATTCACGCATTTGCTTTGGCTATTCAAAGACTTCAGTAATAATTGCACCTCCAAATTTGTATGAACTTATAATTGTATCCTTACTTCTTTTCCTTCTTTTATATTTTTCATATTAGTTATAAATTTATTTTCAAAATAATTTTTTTCTCTAACCAACCATGGTTATTAAACTTGATCTAAGTTGATTATGGTCAAAGACTTGGGTTATAGTTAATTCTATTTTCTTAAAAAATCAAAAATTAAATAGAATAGTTTTTTTGATATCAAGTCTCATCTAGTTAACTCGAATCTTAGGTCAACCTAGGCTTTTAACTAGGTTACTCATATCTATTTTTTCCTTTATGTTTTGTGAAATCTAAATTAGTCTAAGCTCCATATCAACCTATCATGCTTGTCTAGGTGATGCGACCATATTATTTGATAATTTCATCCATATTTACGTAGTGTTTTGCATATGTTTTGTCTATAAAATGCCTTGATATTCTTTGTTTTATGTTTTGAAGGTATTTTTGGATGAAAGATGCAAAAAGGAGTAAATTGGAGGTAATTGGCAGATTTGACGTTCAGTCGATGTTTTGTGCGGAGCATGAGTTCTAGAGATCGAAATGAAGTGATTCCAGTGGAACTGAAAAGCTAACATCCATACCTTTCTGGAAATGTAATGCAAGAAAAATAAAAGGAGAAAGATCATGGAAATCGCATCCTGCAAAGTCAAATCTCGCATTCTGCCAGTGTTGACCTTTGGCCATTCAAAATTTAATATCTGGAGCTACAGAAGTCCAATTGATGCAAACTCAATTTTAATGGATTCAGGACTAAAAGACCTATAAACGCTCCAAATTTAAGCTCAAAACGATGTGATATGAAGGAGATATGAATTTTACAAGGGACAACTAAATTCTGCCAACTTAAGGAAGGACTATTTTGTAAAATAGACACTAGGGTTTCTAAGCATATATAAAGGAGAAGAGGAGCATAGAAGTGGAGGCCAGCACAAAAGAAAACACAAAATCTTCCTCCTCCAAACCCTAAATCATGTGTTCTTTCATCTTTTTATTTAGGTGTTCAATAAACATGCAAGGCTAGACTCTTTTGCTTGGTTGCAAGGACACAAAAACCTTCGGATTTCAAGAGCCGTGAGATTTATTCTTCCTTCTATTTTCAGTTTATGTTATGAATGAGTATGATTGTTTTCCTATGCATATTTCCTATGATTGTTGTTGATGATTGCTAGAGCGGACTCTAAGTTATTGTTGTGAACAATCTATTGCTAAGTTTAATATCAAAACCGGAGTTGTGATATATGAACTTGTGAAGCAACTAAGCTTGATAATTGTGGCGGAACTACATTATTGAACTTAGGGAGAACATATGAATAAATTGACACAAGTTGCGGACAACTTGTATGTTAATCTTGATGAAATTATCTAGTTCTTAAAGCTACCATTAAATTGAATCATTAGTGCGGACACTTTGATTGTTTGTTGGTTAGGATTAGTTATACGGCGGATCCGTTAATTAATCACGTTAAGAAAAGATAAAATTTCAGAACATAAATTGCATTTTTTGTTTCAAGGATCGGTTCTAATTTCCGTAGGTGGATGTATGCTTGTGACCAAGGTTTGTTTTCTTGATAAGTTTCGGTTTTAATTGATTTTGTTTGCTAGTTTAATTGCTGCCATAGTTTAGATAATCACAAACCAAATCCCCCCAATCACATAACGTACAACATAAAAATCTGACTTGAAACTTCCTCGTGGGATCTACCCCTTGCTTGCTCTATACTATCTTGTGTGTTTTAAGCTAGGGTAATTAATTTGTGCGACCGCGACATCGCAACACTAGGTTTTATAAGATTGTCTCTAATTTAATTTATATTTATTTATTTATTATGATAGCATCTCCATTAAAAACATATATCACCCCACCCCCTTCATATATTTTATATGAAAGTTAAGTCTAAATATCATTGAAAAATAAAAGAAAAAAATTTATTTAGATTTTAGAATTTTTCTTTTAAGATCTAATAATTAGAATAACCATAAATGCTAATAATCAATATCGATCAAAAGACTCAATTATAATTTATGATAATTAAAATAACTAAAATACTATTTCCAATTAAAGAAAAAGCTAAGCCATGTTGTGAAAATACTATTTGTTCATACTCATGGAACTTTGGATCAAACAGTTATTTTGTTGGGTTTAGTTAATAAGAGAAAAAGTTAGATCGTGTTGTGTTGTGGAGATATTGTATTGTTATGCCTTCTCTCTACAGGCAGCGAGTAATTAATGCACTCTTCACTCTCTCATTTAATTAATGTGTTCTTTCTTTATCATTTTTTGTTATTGTCTTTTAAATCATTTGTCATTAATTTTGTCTTGGGATAGTTGCAATTCGCCAGCTGATTGATGCAATCTTGCAGCCACCTTTTGATGCAATCTTGTGACAACCTTTTGGTGGTTAATTAATACACCCTTTTATTGTCTATTGTCAACAATTATTTAATGCATTTGTTGTCGTAGATTATATCTTGGGATGGCCACAGTTCAATTAATGCATCCTAGCAATTAATTAATGGATTTTGTCTTCGGCTAACCACCATTGTAGGCTAAAGTGCTCATCTCAAGCAAGAAAGAGAGGTGTAAAAAATCAAGACAACCCCTAAACACTAAAGCAATAAATCCATTGAGGGTTGATTCAACAGGCAGAGTGGAAAATTGCTTCAGCTGGATTTTTCCCCTTGGCACTATTCTATTAGAAAAAACCAAGGGGAAAATGAGGTTACCCCTTTTGATATGGTTCAATGATAAAATCAATGGTGCACTGCCATAGGCAAGAGGATTGATGTCATGTGGTTTCTTGCTTGGAATTAGCTTTGACCAAGGAAGAAAGCTCTAGAAAACCAGCGTAGCCCATTGTAGTGGCATTTGACCAACCAATTCGTTCTTTTTATACTAGCCATTAGAGTTATTTGAAATTTTGTTTGGGTTTGGGTTTTGTTGAGTTTTCTCTTTGTTTATTTTCCCTTCGGCTTTAGACTTTAGTCATTTTCTGCATGGCTTCTTATCCATCATCTGTAGTGGGATTTGGCCAACCAATTTGTTCTTTTGTTTGTTTTCTTATGTTGATTTTTTTGGGTTGCTCTTGGGTCTTCAGTGTAGTGCTTACCTAGTTTTATGGTTTTGGTTGATTGTCCTTCGCTACTGTCGAATTATTGTTATTGCTAAGGTTGGGAAGTTTTTGTGGTTGCCTTTTGCTTGGTTTTCCTTGAGGTTCTTGTCGTGATGCATTTTATCCACTACTAATTTTTGTATTGTTTGTTGTGTTGTATGCGTCCTTTTCCCTATTGCTTGTAAAGTGTTAGAGTTTATTTCCTTCCCTTGCGTTTCATTGTTCTTTTTATCTATAAGTGTTATTTGCTTTGTCCTGCTTTGTCATTTTTTGTTGCTTCCATTGTTTTTGTGCTTTGATTTGTAAGCTTTTTTTGCCCTCTTGCTAGTTGGGTGGCTACTTTGTTACAGTTATGATATGAAACATTAATACATTTGTTTCTCTGGCTTTGTTATGTTTTATTATTAGTTTTTCTGGGTTTTCTCTAGTGTTTTTGTTTGGCATCAAAGGCATTGATTGGTAGAAGTTTGTTTAGGAAATTATGTTTCCTATGTTTTCTTCCCTTTTGATTATTTCGTCTGTCATCTTCATTTTTTTTGTAGATTAGTGTTGCAGTTTTCGTTTGTTGTTGATTTATCATCTTTTCTTGCCTTCTTTAACAATGTTTGTAAACCACTATGTTTGTGTGGTGATCTTGTATTGAATTAAATAGAGTGTACAAGGCAGATAAATAAGGAAGATAAATACAAGAGATAATTACAAATCAAATTAAATCATATCTCCTAAACTATAGCTGCTGTGATCACGGAGGATTACACAAATCAATTCTTGATTTGCTGTGATTCTCTACAGCCCCCCGCAAGCTAAGAGTGGGATTAACACAAACTCGTAGCTTGGATCGAAAGAAGACAAAGAGATTCTTGGAGACACTCTTGGTGAAAACATCGGCCACTTGTAAATGTGATGGAATATGCTGTAGACGGAGAGTATCAGCAGTAATAAGCTCACGTAGGAAGTGGTAATCAAGGTCTATATGTTTTGCTCTTTTGTGGGACACTGGATTGGAGCTGATGAAAATTGCACTTTTGTTGTCACAAAGGAGAAGAGGCTGTGACGGTAAAGAAACTCTGAGATCTTTGAGTAGATGACTGATCCATAACACTTCAGTAGCAGCAAGGGCAAGTGCTCGATATTCTGATTCACAACTGGAACGAGAGACAGTTGGTTGTTTCTTTGCATTCCAGGAGACAAAATTGTTGCCAAGCAAAATAGAGTAACCAGAAGTAGATCTTCTAGTGTCCGGGCAGCCAGCCCAATCGGCATCTGAGTAGGCAATCAATTCCTGTGAATGGGATGAAGTGATATTGAGGCCAAATTGAAGAGTCCCTTTGACATAGCGAAGAATTCACTTGACCGCCTGAAAATGAATGTCCGTGGGCTGATGAAGAAACTGACTGACTGAGTTGACAGAGTGAGCAAGATCAGGCCACGTGATTGTCAAATATTGTAGTGCACCCACTAAGGATCTATATAGTGTTGGATTCGAAAAATGTGTACCATCAGAAGAGAGTCTTTGAGAGACAATCATGGGAGTTGAGACTGGTTTGCTGTCCAGTAGCTGCGCACGAGCCAAGATATCAGTGGCATATTTAACTTGGCTGAGAAAAAGACCACTGGGTGTGTACGTCGCTTCAAGGCCATGGAAATAAGTAAGCTGGCCAAGATCTTTGACAGCAAATTCGGAGTGCAGCTGAGTGATGAAGCGATTAATAAGAGCGGTGTTGTTGCCCGTGAGTATGATGTCGTCAACATATAGCAGTAAATAGATGAGATCACCCTGCAAATAAAAAACAAACAAAGATGTGTCCGCGCGGCTACAAGTAAACCCAAAATGAATAAGAAATGAACGTTGAAACCAAGCACGGGGTGCTTGTTTCAACCCATAAAGAGCCTTCTGTAATTTGCAAACATGAAGGGGGTGATGAGGATCAACATATCCCAGTGGCTGCTCCATATAGACATGTTCTTGAAGAATGCCATTGAGAAAGACATTATTCACATCAAGTTGTCGGATGGACCACTTGTGTGATATGGCAAGAGTGAGGACAACTCGGATTGTAGAAGCTTTGACTACTGGACTGAATGTAGATGAGTAATCAAGTCCCGGAAGCTGTGTATAGCCCTTCGCAACAAGTCGCGCTTTTAGCCTCTCAACAGAACCATCTTTAAGAAACTTAGTCCGAAATACCCATTTGGACCCAACAATATTTGTATTTGGGGGCCGGGGAACAAGAACCCAAGTTTTATTTGTCTGAAGAGCTTGGATCTCGTCATCCATGGCAGCAAGCCATGCCGGATTTTTGGCTGCAGTTTTGAAGCCTTTAGGCTCGGAAGTGGATAATAGTGCTGCAATCAATGGAGAAGATGCCACAATACTGAGATGCACTGGATGCCTTGGCTTAAATATTCTGGATTTTGATCGCGTGATCATTGGATGAGAGGCAGGAGCAGCTGGTGGATTTGGATCATGAGAGTTATCCATGGGAGCAGCTGATGGAGCCACGGAAGCAGAGGATGATATGTCCACATCTGCAGTGATGGATGAGTCGGATGCCACCGTGTCATTTGATGGTACCTGCAAGCACTCAACAAACGAATTATCCGGACACACATGGCAAGGAGTATGTGTTACAGTAGGAGATGTAATGCCGGAACGGGGTGAATTGATGGATGGTGCAGGTTCTCCGGGTTCAAAGAAATTGGAAAAATTAATGTCATTAATTGAAGCATCACTGGAGGTATTTGAAAAGGGAAAAAATTGCTCATCAAACCGAGCATGTCTTGTAATATATAGACGAGATGAATTAACGTCTAAACAACGGAAACCTTTATGAGATAAACTGTAGCCAAGGAAAATACATGGTAAGCTGCGCGGAGAAAATTTGTTAGGTGCATAATCTCGTAGACATGGATAAACTCGACAACCAAAAGGATGAAAATTTTCATAATTGGGAGGCTTACCATATAAGACTTCAAAAGGAGAAAGATTTCCAAGAACAGGCATTGACAATTGGTTGATTATGTAGGTTGTTGTGCTGAAAGCGTCAACCCAATGTATAAGTGGGACATGAGAGTGAAAAAAGAGAGCAAGACCTGTTTCGGTCACATGGCGTTGTTTACGTTCAGCCCTACCATTTTGGGAAGGTGTGTATGGACAGGACATTTGATGGTGAATGCCAAATTGTCGAAGGTGAGATTTAAAGCGGTTGCTTGTAAATTCAGCGCCACCGTCGGTTTGAAAAATCTTGATTTTAGTGGAATATTGATTTTCAACCAATTTTTGAAATTGAATGAAAACATCAAAGAAATCAGATTTTAATAGCATTGGGTAAAGCCAAGTGAAACGCGAGTAATCATCGACAAATAACACATAGTAACAAAAACCCATTTTAGATGTAATGGGAGCAGGTCCCCAAATATCGCAATGAATAAGTCCTAAAACAATATTAGAACGCGAATTATTTGAGGAAAAAGGCAAGCGATGACTTTTAGCAATTTGGCAAGTAGAACAAAGAGATGGTTTGGGCAACAATGAAGTAAGAAATAAATGTCCTTTTTTATTTAAAAGAGATAAAATAGAGTGATTTACATGACCTAGGCGCGCGTGCCATAATTCAAAAGAGGCATGTAAAGTTTTATTTCGCAGGACAAAAACAAATGCAGAATTGCCGCGTTTCAGCACATACAATCCACCTTCTCGTCTACCTTTTGCCACTGTCGCTCCCGTTAATCGATTCTGGACAACAAAGAAATCATCAACAAAGGTGACAGATAAAGGAAAATCTTTGGTTAATTTACTGATTGACAACAAATTTTTAGTAAGGTGAGGAACAACCAGGACATCTAAAAGTTGAAGATCAGAAGAGGAAGAGAGTGTGCCGGTGTGGGTTATCGGAAGTGAGGCACCATTACTTACTATAACATAATCCTTACCATTATAAGGCTTAACCTTATCCAATTGAGAGGGATCGGGAGTCATATGGGCAGAGGCACCGGTATCAGTGTACCAATCCGACTCTGAGCCATTTGAGAGAGAGCAGGCAGTGAAAGCTTCGGCCAATTGTGCCGTTGGTTCAACGTGATTGTAACGCCTTCTGCAACGATCAGCAGTGTGGCCTTCAATATTGCAGATTTGGCATCTATAGAAGTTACGTCTGCCACGTTCAAAGCCACGGCTGCCATTGTGACCACCTCGAGAGCCACGGTCAAAACCACGGCCACGGTCATAGCCACGGAATCTGGAGGAACGACCACCACGAGATGAAGAGGAATATCGATTGGTGGCCATAAAAGCAAAGGAGATGGATGGGGACCCCATGGATTTCTGAAAAATTTCAAAGCTTTCAGCTTTGGGAACTAGGTCTTTGAACGATGGTAGTGGAGTGAGAGACATCTGTGCAGTTGAAAAATTGATGAAATCGGTGCCCAATCCTCTAAGATACCAGTGCACTTTGTCTATATCTTTAACTGGACGACCCATTGCAGCAAGTTGATCACATAAAGATTTAAGGAATCGTGAGTATTCAGTGACACTTCTAGTGCCACGTCTGATGAGTTGCAGATCATCCTTAATACGCAGCTCACGAGTTTTAGAGATGTGACTGAATGAATTCTCTAAGGCAACCCATACCTCTCGGGCAGTTGAGAGATTGAGCACTTCGGCCATGGCTTCTCAGTCAATGAGGAGAATAGAAGACTGAGAAGACGTTGATCTTGGAGTTTCCATGCCACATAGATGGGGTTTGATTGAGAAGAAGATGAGGATTCAGAGGAAGATTCAGAGGTGACAGTTGGTGAGGGTGCTGTGGCAGACCCATCTACATGGTTGAGGAGATTTTGACACTGAAGAAGGGGAATAAGTTGATTTCGCCAGAGGAGATAATTGGTGGAAGAGAGTTTGATGGTGACCATGTGAATCATGGTATTGAAATTGAAAGAAGAGGAGTCAGCCATGGGTGGATCGGGGAGTTTTAATCCAAGGACTGCTCTGATACCATAACAATGTTTGTAAACCATTGTGTTTGTGTGGTGATCTTGTATTGAATTAAATAGAGTGTACAAGGCAGATAAATAAGGAAGATAAATACAAGAAATAATTACAAATCAAATTAAATCATATCTCCTAAACTATAGCTGTTGTGATCACGGAGGATTACACAAATCAATTCTTGATTTGCTGTGATTCTCTACATTCTTGCCATTTGGGTGGTTGCTTTGTTAGGATTAAGATTTGCTCCACTTGCTATATTGGTATGTACATATTTTTATGATATGAAACATTAATGTCTTTGTTCTCTTGCTTTGTTATGCTTTGTTGTTGGCTTTTCTGGTTTATTGATTGTATTTTTGGTTGCCATCGAAGGCGTTGATTGGTTAAAGATTGCTGAGGAAATTATTTGTCTTGTGTTTTCTTCCCTTTTAGTTATGATCACACTTCTGCCTTGAATTCCCATCTTCATTTTTTATCATGATTTGTGTTGAAATTTCCATGTTATTTTTCATAGCTGCCCATTTTTTCTCCATCCATTCGTTTGATTCAGCATTGGATCATTTTGAAATTTAACGCAATGTTTTGAATAATTGGTTTACCAAGTTAAACATTTTGATGTTGCCTTGCTCAAAGAGATTGCACTTTTGGTTCCCTAAAAATTGCTCTCCTTGGACTAATGCTTTTTTATGTTTGTTGTCATTATAAATTAATAAGTTTGAGCTAGCTTTTAAAGGTGATTGATTAATTAACGTAGAACTTTTTGTTGTTGGTTTAAAATTGTTATCTATTCATCGAATATGTTTTTTCTCTGTCTTCCTATAAATTAGTTGGTGGAGTTGCGTTATAAAAAAATCCTTGGTATAAAAAGACTTATGTGTTATGTTAATTCATCGGCAACTGGTGACTTAACAAGAGTTAGCTTCTAGCCTAAATTCTTAGAAAAAAGATGAGATGCATTGCCCGCACACTACGGTAGCCTTTTATATTAAATTTGTTCAAGTTATAAATAAACAGAAAGTAACATGAGCATAAAAAAATCTCAATTAACTATTAACTAGGTTCTGAAGACATAATGAAAAGGCTATAAACTAGCTTAATTAACTAATATGAAAAAATAAACATGATATTAATTGAATGATTAGCCAAACAGTTAAAACATGTCCACCAATCAATTAGTTTGTTATAGAAAGCAAATAACTCATATTTAATGGATTTTATTAATTGCAATTTTACTATCTAGCAATTTAATAATTAGCAAAATAGTGAAAATAGGCCTAACAATCAATCAGTTTACTGCAAAAAGCAAATAACTCATCTTTAATGGATTTTATCAATTGCAATTTCACTATCTGCCAATTGAATAATTAGACAAACAGTTAAAACATATCAAACAACCAATCAGTTTGCTGCAGAAATCAAATAAAACCTATGTCACGACCCGATTCCCGGATCCGTGACCGGCACATAGATATGGTTCCCCTCCAAGGTTCCATACCTATGCGAACCCAAACTTACACACAAACTTAACATTTAACTTTCAGAGTTCAACGCAGTGGAAATAACAAAGTAAACGTTATAACATAATTCGAATGTCTTAATACAAAAGTTGAGTATTCTTGTTATAATTGTGGAGCGCTAACTAGATATAAAAATAAAAATGTCAACTACAACCAAAATAATAAGTTTTGAAATTTCAACGATAATGATCTGCTAACGAGCTACGATCCTGAAAATAATAAATAATTAGGGGGTGAGTTCAACAACTCAGTGAGTAGATAACATCTAATATACACATGCGAGATAATACAATAACGAGAAATATATTATCGAATCAGCTTGGGGTTCTTACAAGAAAATTTCTCAAATAGGTCATATCAAGGAGATAATAGGTAAAGCTCGTCAGAAAATCAGAATGCAATGAGCATGAGGCTCCGTACTGTGGGATGATCAGTCCACAAAGGTTGGTGACTTCCCCGACCAACTAGGATTTCAGATACGATGTGTACAAAGACTAACATCTCCCTGTTAGCATGGGTATTCTGACTGGCATACCGTACGTATATATATATATATCATAATCAACAGACATATTCATATCTCAAGGCTCAACTCATGACATCAATCAAATGAGGAGCTATCAATTCACAAACAGATATTGGCTCATATCAAGAACGTATATTCAATAATTGATTATGCTTTATCGTAACAAGAATAGTAATCAATGTATATATTATCAAGAAGTATAATCCAAATACTATCAAATCAAATATTTATAATATTTCTCATACATATTAAATATTATCCACTCACCTGACTCAAAAGCGATCGAAATTCAAAAGCAGAATATTGTCGGAATCCTACTAACATACCGCGAGCAGAATATCAGGATTATCTGAATATATAAAGGGAATACATACTCAAAAATGACTCAAAAGAAGTAGAATACCTTTAGTAAACATATCTAAGAGTTCAACTCATAATCCTATGTATTTTGAATTAAACTATCTATTTCTCGCAAAACCTAAAAACAATGGTTTCTTTCTAAATCTAGTTCAAGATACACAATTCGTAAAATTAATAATAACTCATCAAATAAGCCTTAATTATCCATCAAACCAATCTGAAATACTCAATTTCACTCCAGAGACCAAACTACAATTTTCCAAAGTTCAGGGACTAAATTGTAATTTTCCAAAGTTCAGGGACTAAACTGCAATTTTCACCAAAAAGGACTAAAATGAATTTTCGTCATCTTCAACCTCCAGCCCAGAATTCCAGAAAGGGTTTTTTTTACCATTTTTTTTAATATTTTCTTAAACCAAACACATCAAAATCTTCAAAATCATCTACAATCAAACCTATTAACCATTACCGAAACCATTAAACCCTTAACATCTTAATCCATTCATCCATCAAATTCAAATAAAATCTACAAACCCTAATCACCAATGCAAGCAATTAGCTTAACTATTAAACAATACTTTTACATAATAACACATACACATTACCTTAATACTTACTCCTCCTTCCTTTCTCCCTTCCTCTTTTCTCTTTTTTTTTTCTTCTCCCTTCTCCTCTCTTTCGGCTCACTCTCAATTTTTCAGATTTGCTTCTCATCTCTTGTTTTTCTTTTTATATTTTACAAGTTACTACTATATCCTTAATTCATTTATACCTAATCTTGAGTCATTAAGGGTTTTAATGCCTTTTCTATTCAAAGTTTCAAAACCCTAAAATTCTTTTCCTATTTAAAATTTCAAAACCCTACAACCTAATAATCATTTTGACAGTGAAAATCATCAATGAAAACTAAGTTATTTAACATTTCTTTTCTCTAAGTTTACTTATATGGTCAATATTAAGTCCCTTCCTCAAGCTTATACTTCAACCTTGTTTTGGACATAGACCACACCCAAAATCACTTTTAAAACTCATGAAACAAGGGCAACCTGTAATATTTATATTTCATGACAATATCACACATTTATAAACATTGATAAAAGAACCTATTAATCACCACTATCTTCATAGAGGTCTATCTATGTTATTTTCTTCTAAGATGATTGAAACCATATAGCTTCCCTAACAAGCATGCTTCAAGTTTTTCATGTGATATCATCAATTCTAATTTATTATAGCATGATATAAGGTGTGCTAGACATTCTAACTTACAAAAGTACAATCAAGCATGTTCAATAATCACATTCCTTTCTATAATCTCATCAATTTCACCTCAATGTTATCAAGTAGCATACAATAAGCTCAAACACGTATATTTTCAAGGGTCCTCCTATCCAAGTTTCCATAGGGTTGAAACATGGGCATTGACAATAAGTGTTCATTTCATTAAACTCAATTATACCATTCCAGATCAAAAAAACACAAGCTATTAATTTATTTGACATTACACGTATGATTTCAATTTCTACCATTTATTTGGTTTTTCTAAAGAAGCTCATCATATTACTGTTTCTTCATGGTATCCTTTCTTCTTTTAATTTATTCATGCAAATCATCATTTTAACAATAAACATGTCTACATTACCATACATTAATTCACATATCAATCTTCTAAGTCCTCAACCAAGCAAATTCTTCAATATATGATATAAAACAAGGTGTTAGCATGTGCACAATTTTGTTTTAGCTCAAGTATTTTCCTAAGAGCATATCAAGATTACAATTGACACATTTCATCATTTCATTCAATCCATATTTCATCCTTTCAATAGGTTGACAATCTGTTAAGGTTTGTTCCTTAACATGCATCAAATTTCTTTGTTAAAGATTATGAAATTACATATTTTTATCATTTAGTACGAGATATTAGGTTAGCAGGTAGTGAAGAAAAAACAACAATGTGTTATTTATATGAGGCAATGGATAAAACAAAAGAAGACATCAAGAGAAGGTTGAAAAATAGAGTATCTCAATATAGACCATATATTCGGGTAATTGATATTATATAGGACAAACAACTTTATAGTTAATTACATGCAGCAGATTGTTTTCTTAATCCTAGAATATATTATAGGTCTTCTTTTTCAAAACAAAACGAGTTCACTAGAGGTTTGCTTGGTGCAATTACTAGATTGGTTCCTGATTGTAACATTCAAGATGTAATTAATGGCCAACTTAAGGAGTATTAGAAAGCAACTGGTGATTTTGGTATGCCCTTAGCTATTCGTCAAAGAGAAAAGTTAAGTCTAGGTAATAAATTTTAGTTTGTAAAAATATAAAGTTTTTTTGGATCTATAATATCTGACATATTGAATTTTTTTTCTTATCTAGTTGCATGGTGGGAGCAATTTGGCAATGATGCTCAAGAACTTCAAAAGTTTGGAATTCGAGTTCTTAGTCAATGTTGTAATGCAACTAGGTGTGAAAGAAATTGAAGTATATTTGAATTCATCCATTCTAAAAGGCAAAATAGACTAGAGCACAAGAGATTAAGTGATTTACTATTTGTTCGTTATAATCTAAAGATTCAATAAAGGTAAAATATCAATATTATTATATTAATAATAATATTGAAAATAATAATTATTTTCTATTACATTGATATTAATTTTTTTTCTATTTTCATGTTTATTCTTTGTAGGAATTCGAGTAAAACAAGAGATGTTTTAGATACCATTAGCCTCGATAACATTGACATATTAAATGAATGGATTTGTGAAAAACTCAATTTTCTTGATGGAGAAAATATAAGTTGAGAGACTATTGAAGCATCCTTGCCTACATTAAATTTAGAAGATAAAGAGACATGTTTTAATAACAAGAATGAACTTGGTGGAAATTATCAACTATTGGAATGTCTAGTTGATGATTTTATTTACATACTACCACAAGATCAAGATCTTTATTTTTATAATAATAATGTAGAGGATATTTGATTTATATTTTTTTATTTTAGAATATTTTACTTTCACAATATTTTAGAATTTTATTTAAGTCAAATTACTTTAAGTTAAAGTTCTATTTAAAATGAACTATTTTAAGAAATCACCAGTTCAAGTCTCACATGAGCCAGAGCCATTGAACATGTAGGATTAATTAAAATACACGTAAACTAACCAAAACACTAATATTCAAAGAATAAGTAAATTGAATATTACAAAATTACCCCCAATTTTTTTGAATATCTTTACTGTGAGCTGTGAATGTTAAAATACCAACCCTGATAACAATGAAAATGAAAAATTACTTGTCTATGTGCAAGGTGATTCCCGACTTTTTCTTGTTTTTTCAAAATAATATAACAGGCAATCATTTTCATACATAACAATAAATTTCAACAAAAATTAAAAAAATGTGATAACACTAGTGATAGAACTGATCAAAGCAGGATAGATGAACACAAATCAAACAAACAAGATCATAATAGATGTACTATTATGCTAAAATCTTCTACTTTAGCCTCTCACAGCTAATAATGAAGGAATGGCAGACAAGTTTGGAGTGGTGCTCCTATTGATCTCTCCTTTCCCATCTTTTGAAAAAGGTTTGCTGCCCAAAGCTCTCATTGGGCTAGCGAAAGCCCATACCCAGCTCCTGCTCCTGCTCCTGCTCCTGCTCCTGCCATGAGCAAGAGGGCAAGCTCCTGCTGATTTCCCATTCATATCTTCAGCTGATGATGAAACCCAGTAGGATGATGATGAAGAAGAAGAAGACGAGGAGGTTATGATAAAACCACCGAAAATACCGCCACATCTCACCCTTTCTTTCATGTGAGAAGTCCCAACAGTGACCTTTGGCTTGCCTTCCCTTTGGGACTCCACTCTTCTCAGAGTGCAATCACCAAACCCAGTTGAGATTCTCTCGAAGAAGTCACCGGAGAAGCTCCTGCTTCCACACCCAACGGATCTAGACCTTGACACCTTTCTCTCAGAAGAAGTGGCAGAGGCGGTTGCTTGGCTGTTTGGACTATCATCATCGTCATCCTCCACTACCACAATATTGTCACCTTTCTTTGACAGAGAAGAACCAAAGCACTTCTCTTTCGGCCTCACCGTGGACCCATCTGCTGCTGGTATAGTTACAGCCAAAGAAGACATCTTTCCTGTTTTTCTTGTTGAAGTACCAGGCTTTGAGGAAGAGAGAGAGAGAAATGACCAAAACCCTCTTCTTCTTGGGCTAAAATCCTCACCATCATCAGTACCAGCGCTCAAGAAATGGCTTCTCCTGGGAGTTGTAGTAGATTTGCTTCTCTTGAAAACAATATCACGATCTGATGATGATACCATCATCTTCTTCTTTTTAGCCAAAGGAAAAGGGATCCTGACCCTCCTCGTGTAATATTCTTGATAGTGACTGTTATTGCCACCATCATTTCTACATTTTGTTGTTGTCGGACCCACAGAAAGTGATAGTGAAGTACCTGCACCACCATTGCTAGAGCCACCAACACCAATATCAGATCTAAAAGAAGGAGAAGGGGAGGAGGAGGAGGAGGAGGAGCCACGTACAGGTAAAGGAAAAGAAGAAGAAGAAGAAACAAGCTTGCCAAGCTTTTCTTGAAGACAAAAGGCACAGATCCCACCTGGGTTGTTTCTGTACGGATGGTCAGTACATTGCATACCATCACCCATATCTTCTTCACCTACACCAACTCTACCTCCTTTGATGTCCATCATAATCTATGACAATACCACAGTACTAATTTATGATTGTCACTGCAAATTTTTATGATTCCTGGATAGAATATAGTGGTTGTATTGCAAGGCCTTGTATTTATTTCCTGGTCTCTTTTGATACCTTGCAAGTGCTGCTTGACTGGTTTTCGTGTTTATGAGAGAGATGGAAGACAGATGCAAACGAGAGGAAGGGAACGTGTGGTCAGAGTATAAACTGAGCGCATTCAAGAGGTGAAAGTGGGGGACTGGGGAGGGAGAGTCCCCATGAGCACGTGGAATTCTGACTTAGCCAATATATTTTTAAATTAGTGTTGAGCAAGACAAGCAAAACCCTAGAAAAATATATCAGATCTCTTATCTCTTGCCCGCTTCCAAACACAGAAGAATCTATAAAAGCCTGTCCCTTCTGAGAGACTGATAGCCCTCTTAGTTTGCTCTGCCACTTACCATTTCTTATCTGTAACAGTAGTATTTTTTTCTCGGGTTTAGAATTTAGCAGAGAGAAAAGGAGTATTGTGATGAGATTTTCATTAACCAGGATAGCGACTTGCTTGTGGGAAGTTGGAGAATATATTATTTTGCATGGAGTAATTACAGGGGGGGAGTTTTCAAAGAGAAAACATTATGGTTGTCAAAGTTGGAGGAGTTTGTGTATTATTTTGCTATTCCACCCTCCTTATTATATATAACATAAATTAAAAGTGTTCAGGGTGTTACTGTTCATTGTAAAGTTTTCACCATGGGTTACAATAGTGTTTTTTGAATTGGTTTGGTTTCGAGTGTCTAGATTACTGTTTTTTTTATTTTTTATTATGTTTGCATAGTAAAATAATCACTATATCCTCAAATAAGATAAAAATCAAAAGTTATCGGAGAGCGTGTCACGGTAATTTCACATTTCTGGGTCACGGGTAATTTTTTTATATATATTTTTTGCACAGTAAAATAATCATTATACCCTCTAATAAGACAAAAATCAAGAGTTGCTAGAGGGTTGTCACGGTAATTTCACATTTCATTGCATGGTAAAATAACTTTTTTACCCTTCAATAGGACAAAAAAAAAGGGTTGTCTGCGGGGGTGTTTCGGATATTTCATATTTTTAAAAAATATCTAAATACTTATCTTCTCCAATAAGACAAAGTAGAAGATGGTTGTAGGGGTATTTAAGTAATTTACCATTTTTATTATTTTCTTGCCAACATTGTAATGCATCTGACACACATGCTGACGGTTTTCTTCGTGATGCTTCATTCGAGTGGCACATTCAGCGTGTTCCGGTGGTGGAAAATATTCATCCAGTGTCTCGGTGGATTCGTCGCCGTGTCCTCTTTCTCATGGTGTGATGTGTGGCTTGTGGCATAACACGGTGGCTGGAGACGTAACGATAGCCGGTTGATATTTTTTCCATTTTTCTCTCTCCCACACGATAAATTATACGGCAACCCCCCAGTTTTATGGTTGTTTTATTTCAGTCCTTAATCGTTTAATTGTGTTGTATGGTCCTTATTTCTGTTATATAAGTTTTGATTTGTTTCAATTGTTTCCTTCGATTGAAATTGATTATATATTGCGTTTTCATTTCGATCCTTATTCTTTTAATTTTGGGTTTGGTTTTAAATCCTTTAATATTTTTAGTACAGAAGATTTGATTTTTTTTCATTTTTGTCCTTTGATTGAAATTGATAATGTATTTGGTTTTTATTTTAGTCCATGTATTTTTATTTTTTTTATTTTAATTCTTTTATTTTTAATATTTCTGAGATAGTCTCTATTTTTGTTCATGTGTTATATATATGTGCTATTAGCTTTGGTTTTTTAATTTTTATTATTTTCTCTTTTGTTAAGGAAGTATTTTTTAGAAAACTTTGTTCTTAAATTTTAGTTTGTGTTTATGATCATTTGAAAATTAATAATTCTTTTTTTCCTTTGATCTTTCTTTTGGTTTTTTATTTGTTTTTATTTTATTTTCACGTCAAATGATTTTTTTTCGCCAATAATTTTTATCATTTTTTTGTTTGCTCTTTTGTTAAAGTTTTAAGGCTTTTTTAATTCTTTGATTTAATTTTTTCCCATTATTAACGTGATAATAGTAATTTTTTTTCTTGCTTCCTCGTTTGTTTTTTGATTTTTTTTTCTTGGGGTAATTTCATATTTTTTATTGTTTTAGTAGTAATAATAATAATATTTTTAGATGTTAAGGTTTCGATGTTATTGTTGTTATAATATGGTATATTGATATATTTCATTATATCAAACTTGCATGTGTAGATGTTATATTTTATTTTTGAACTAGTACAACTTATGAATTGTTTGATTCCCAATTGTTATAAAAATTATTTACTCGGCCCGCAACGTAGTGCAAATAATTTAACTAGTTTTTTTTAATAGATTTCATTCGTTTGATTTTTTTTAATTTGCAAAACTTTTAAAATTAGTTTTTTTACCTGATTTAATTCTTCATCATTTAATTGGTTATGACTTAATCTTCTTAATTAAGTCCATGTCCAAGCACAGGCTGCAAGCTTTGAAAATTAACTTGTTGTCATGAGGTTTACCTAGTATTGCTTCTTCTTCTTTTTAACATTTTCTAAGTTGTGTTTTTTTTTATCATTTAATATTTATTTGATTGGAGATTGAAATCATTTTTTTCATCCTTTTTATGACCTTGGTTTTATCTTTTTTTTATTTAAATAGACTATCTTAGTTTTTTTTGTTATTCTTTGTTAAATTTATTTTTTAAAATGATTCTCCATTCCAGAATTAAATAGAATTGATTTATTGAATATAAACGAATGTTCATTTCATTTTGTATTGTTGGATTTGCAATAATTTCTTATGTCTTCATAAAAAATGTCTACAATGGAGTGCTGGAGAGTTTTTAACGATTTATTGTTTCTTCTTCATTTTCCTTGTAGATATAACATTAATGGCTCACTTGTTCTGGTCGATTGTTGTCGTATATTATTTTTATGGTTCATCAACTATAATTTTAAAATAAATTAGTAAACTACTTGGTCTTATTGTATTTAAAGGTGGCGGAAAATCTTATAACCGGTGAATATTTTATCATGTTAGATTTGAAAATGTTTAGTTTAATTTGAAAGTTTGTGATGACAAGTGAATTATTTTTCATCGTAAAAGATGTTTGGTTCGGAGTTAAATTTTATAATTCTTCACTTCTTTAATTAATTGAATTAAGGTTATCAATTTTATTCTATTTAACGTTTTATTTTTTCAAGTAGAATAAATATATTTTAATTCAAATTTAAAAGGTTATGCTATATATATATATATATATTGATTTAACAAATATAATTTTAATTCAAATTTAAAGACAAACTACTTAAAAAATTATGCAATTCAAATTTCAAAGATAAATAAAAAAAAAATGAGAGTTGAGCTGAATATGTCCTCATTGACTCGACGGGTCCAAAGATAATATGGACAATTGATAATTATAGTTTGACTAAAAATTCAAGACAATATCTTCTTAAAAAAACATTGAGATGACAATATATTTGATTGACTCGGGTCAAGCCGACTTAATCCTATAAATGTATAATATGGATCATAACAATAAAGCAAATAAAAAAAATTATGAAGTTTAATTTCTAATAAGTTTATTGTTGAATAATGAATTTGAAAAAAAAAATTATAAAAAAATTACAATAAAATGATTTTTTTCGACAAAAATATGAATTTGGATAAAATTGAATATCATTAGCAATCTCACAAAACCTTTCTAATATTTGATTACTCTATAATTTTAACCTAATATATATCAATATGTTAGGAGACTCCTCCTAAGTTTCTGCTCAATCGAATTGTAGGATTAAGAAATATGATTAATAACGCGAAATAAAATATTTTTTTTTAAAAAGACATTATTTGACTAGAACGAAACTAGAATATTTCAGCTGGAATTTGGATAGAATTTTCATATCAGGTTGAGATTATGAACAAAATGAAATTTATTTTAGTTTGTTTTTTTTGAAAAAAATAAAATGAGAAATAACGGTTATCCTAAAACCTTGAAATGAATTACAATTACAAATTATTATTAATAAAAAAAACCCTCTAAAAACTGCGGCAAAAATACTACTGATGCTACTTTTGGATTATCTCGTAGTTTACTGTGGACTTTAGCAGTAAATAAGATTTGTTCATTGGTTTTTCATTTATTTTCCTTTTTTTCCGTAGTGTGAAGAAAACTTAGTCATTGCCTCCAGAAGTATATGAGCTCTTTTAATTCAGCCCTCCACAACCCCTATTTTCCTCTCTTCTGTTATTAGTTGCATTTCTGTTATTCTGTTGTATTTTTGTTCATATTTTTGTTATTCTGTTAATAGTGTGCGATTCACGTGTGCCTCACGTTACATTTCCTTTCTCTATTATCCTCTGAGTGGCTATATATATAGTCACCTTGATAATGAATAAATGAGAGATTTGACCTCTTGGAAAACTAAGCTTCAACATTTGGTATCAGAGCTTAGTGTCTTTCTTCTCCATTGTGAAGTCGTAGCTAAAGATGACAAGTGAGAGTAGCTTTGTTCAGCCAGCAATTCCTCGATTTGTGGGGTATTATGATCATTAAAGCATGTTGATAGAGAATTTTCTTCGCTCCAAGGAATACTGCCAAGTAGTTGAAACTAGAGTTTCTGCTCTAACAAAAGACAACAACCTCTCGGATGAATAATAGAAGGCCATAGTAGATCAAAGACTGAAAGATTTACGAGCAAAGAATTATTTATTTCAAGTCATTGATCATTCAATTCTTGAAACTATATTGGATAAAGAAACTTCAAAAGGAATCTGGGATTCATGAAGAAAAAGTTTCAAGGTAATGTAAGCGTCAAACGTGCACAGTTGCAAGCCTTCACAAGGAGTTTAAAATTCTACACATGAAGGATGGTGAGACTGTCTCTGATTATTTTGCCTGTACACTTACTATCACTAATAAACTGAGGTTTCTTGGAGAAGTAATGAATGAAATCACTGTTATCAAAAAGATCCTGCGCTCTATGATTTCAAAACTTGATTATGTTGTTTGTTCCATTAAGGAGTCCAGGGACTTATACTCCATGTTCATTGATGACCTACAAAGTAGTCTATTAGTTCATGAGTAGCGCATGCATAATCATGTTGTGGAAGAGCAAGCATTGAAGACCACCCATGACAACAATGGTGGCAAATTTGGTCGTAGCAGCAACAATTTTCGAGGAAGGGGACGTGGTCATGGGAGGCAAGGTTTTGACAAGTCCCTTGTTGAATGCTTTTATTGTCATAACCTTGGTCATTTCCAATATGAATTTCCACTATTACTGTAATGGGAAAGAGTCGTATTCATCTTCAAGTCAACAATACTCCACAAGTGATCTTAGAGGTGTTTTATATTCCTGATTTGAAAAATAATCTTTTAAGTATTGGCCAACTACAGGAAAGACAGGTGTATCATCCTAAGAGAGGTCTTATTATTGAAACTGCCATGACTTTTAATAGGATGTTTATTCTTCTTACCAAGATCTAACTTCATGAACATAATTGCTTTATAACTCCAGCACAGAACTTAGATTATCTCTAGCACTGTCGTTATGGTCATTTGAGTTTTGGTGGCCTTTAAACTGTACCACAAAAATAAATGGTTCATGGGTTGCCACGTTTGAAATGTTCCAGTATGATATGTGAAGATTATGCACTGGGTAAACAACATCAATACTCATTTCCACGAGAAAGTGTGTAGCGAGCATCATAGCCACTCCAACTTTTTCATGTGGATATGTGGACCAATTTCTCCTATCTCCAACAGTCATCAAAGGTATCTTTTGATTGTCATTGATGATTTTAGCATGAAGCTTTAGGTCTTTTTCTTGACAGATAAGTCAGATGCCTTCAAACGATTTTGATTTTTCAAAACAAAGATTGAGAAATAAATTGGCACCATCAAATAGAGGCGGGGAATTCACATCAAATGAGTTCTCTGAGTTTTGTGAAACCAATGGCATTCATCGTCAACTTACTACAGCCTACACTCCCCAGCAAAATGTAGTGGCGGAGAGGAAAAATTGCACAATCATGAACATGGTTCGCAACTTACTTCCTAGTAGAAAGGTTCCTAAAACCTTTTGGCTCGAGGTTGTTAATTGGGCAGTGCATGTTCGTAACAGGAGTCCTACACTTGCAGTACGCAATAAGACTCTAGATGAGGCATGAAGTGGCACTAAACCATCAGTTGCTCATTTTTGAGTATTTAGGTGTATCTCGTATGCTCATGTTCCGGATAACAAACGTACCAAATTGGATAGTAAAAACTTGAAATGTGTTTTGTTGGGAATTAACGAAGGGTCCAAAGCTTATCGTTTATATGATCCCTTTTCTAAAAGATAATTATCAATCATGATGTTATCTTTAAAGAAGAGGACAGTTGGCCCTGGAGTGAAGATCATGTTGAGGTCATTCAAGCCTCTCTTGAATGAGGGGATATAGATGAAGACAACACCAATAGTGTTTGGAATGTCCAAAATGAAGCTGTAAACATCAACAATTTGGATGGGACTAGTTATGACGAAAACAACAACAATGGATTCACTAATACTGATAATCATGTTGACTATATTGATCATCATGTTGACTTTCCAGCAGGATATTTAAAGCAACTTAAAACTGCTAATGTTGGTCATGCATATGCAGCTGAGACTTCCAGTTCTGTTGAAAGTCATTCTCAACAATCACCAGTCTAGCTACATGACTATGACAGTGGGGAAGATTTCTATGATGATGATCATCAGGTAGTTGGAGTGAAATGGATATATAGGACGAAGTTAAATGAACATGGAGAAGTCGACAAATGTGTCTTGTTGCTAAAGGATACACGCAAAAACATGGGGTGGATTACACGGAGCTAGATGTCAAGTCTGCGTTTCTTCATGGTGAGTTAAATGAGGAGGTGCATGTTAAGCAACCCCTGGTTATATTGTGAAAAGAGTAGAAAACAAGGTGTATTGCTTGCAAAGAGCTTTATACGAGTTGAAACAAGCCCCACGGGCATGGTATAGCCGCATTGAAACTTATTTTCTAAAAGAAAGATTAGAGAAATGTCCTTATGAACATACTTTGTTCATCAAAAAATCATAGGGTACCTCATTATTGCTCGTGTGTCTTTATGTAGATGTTCTCATCTTTATTGGAAATGATGAGACATTGTTTAGCTCTTTTAAACATTCCATGATGAAGGAATTCGATATGACAGATTTGCTAAGAATGCAATATTTTCTGGGTTTAGAAGTGGTGCAACAAACTAATGGCATTTTCATTTGCCAAAGGAAATATGCCCAGGAGGTGTTGGAACGTTTTAATATGGCTGGGTGCAATGTTGTATATAATCCTATAGTTCCAGGCTTCAAGTTAGTCACTAACTCTGATGGCATGACAATCAACAACACCCAGTACATGCAAATGGTGGGCAGTTTAATGTATTTGATATCCACTAGACCTGACATTAGTTTGCTCAATAGATATTTGGCACATCCTACAGAACTTCATCAAGCTATTAAGAGAGTACTTCGTTATATCAAGGGAACTATTTCATATGACATTCTTTATAAACAAAATGGTAATGAAGAGCTTCTTGCATATACTAACAACGATTCTACAGGAGATTTGGAGGATAGGAAGAGTACATTGGGTTTTTTGTTTATGCTAAGTTCTGGAATTATATCTTGGTCGTCAAAGAAGTAACTTGTAATCACACTCTCCACCACTGAAGTTGAGTTTATTATGGCTGCCTCTTGTGCCTATTAGGCTGTGTGGTTGAAGGATGTTGGAAAAACTTGACCATGTCTCGGCTAGAACTACAATAATGTATTGTGATAATAGTTCCACTATCAAACTCTCAAAAAATCCTGTCATGCATGGTAGAAGCAAACATATTAATGTTCATTTCCATTTCCTTTGTGACCTGACTCAAGATGGAGTAGTAACTCTATTGCACTATCACTATCAAGAGCATTTAGCAGATATCATGGCCAGACCATTGACACGAGTTGTTTTTGAGAAGCTGTGTATGTTGATGGATGTCTGTGAAGATCCAGAAATAAACTAAAGACAATAACTTCAGTTCAAGGGAGAGAATGTTATTAGTTGCATTTCTGTTATTCTGTTAATAACGTGTGATTCACATGTGACTCACATTACATTTCCTTTCTTTGTTATCCTTCGAGTGGCTATATGTATAGTCACCTTGATAATGAATAAATGAGAGATTTGACCTCTTGGAAAATTAAGCTTCAACACCTTCCTCTCTCTCTCTCTCTGCACAAGGAAACAAAAGAATGAGGGGAAGGAACTTGAAAAAAAAAATCAAGAGAGAAGACAACACAATAGCCAATGGCAGGTATAGACGACAAGGATTGATGGTGGATCCTTTCTTTGTTAAGGCTACTACATTACCATCACACAAGCTAGTACTTACTTCCTTTTTCCCAAAATCTTTGAAGTGGGTTTTTTGGTTTGTTCATTTAGATATTTGGGTTTTATGAGATGAGTTTGGTAATATTGTGTTTTTATGAAATTTCAGGGTTTGGGATTGATTTTAGAAATTGGATCTGGTTAATTTGAAAATTGTTTTTTTTTCTCATATAGGGATACAATGGCTTATTACTGTATAAAGTGAATAGTGTGGTTGAGTTGTTTTTAAAAGTGATTTTTGTTTAAAAATATTTAAATATTTTTTTTTTTATTTTTAAAAAAATATTTTTAATATTAGTATATAAAAATATTTTTAATATTAGTATATCAAAATATCAAAAAATTTAATTTAAAAAAAAATAAAATTATTTTGAAACTCAACGCAAAAATCAAAGAAAGAAAGGGGAGGGGGGCTGTTGTTTTGGGATGGATTAGATTTTATTTCAATTACTCTTTGTAAGCTCTTCATCATAATTATATGGCGTGCTTTTTTTAGCATGTCAATTGTATAATCGAATAGAAAAAGAGGCATCATAGCTAGTTTATAACATTTTGGATTTTTTTTTGGATGAGGGAGTAACTCTATTTTCCGGAAAGTTTATTTTGGGTGATTGAAGATTACTATTTTTTATTTGCTGAATGCTCTTTTGGATTCATGATTTAGTCTTTTATTTCCTTTTTTTTAAGTGTAAAATGAAAAAAAAAGTTAGGGATAAAAGAGATAGGCTAGTTTGGAACCCAACTGGGTGCATTTACGATTCTTTATGGCCTTTATATAGCTTCCTCACTGTTTATGAATTTATATTCTTTGTGATATTTCTTATTTTCCTCGTAACGTGGAAGGATATTCTTCACTGTTTATGAATTTACTAGCCAATGCCCCACACTTCATCTCACGGGTGATATCATATTTTCTTAATGCAAAAAAAATTAATTATCTAAGATTTTATTATAATATAAATTTAGACAAAATAATAAATTTGTGCAAATTTCTTGTTCAGTGCAAGTTTTCTATAAAATATATGAATTTTAAATTGATATAAATTTATCTATTTAGTAGGTTTTAATGAAATAACCAGTATAAAATTATCATATCACTAAAACAGCAAGAAGATTGAGATTTTTGAATTATTGAATTCACTATATTAAGATTAGTTTATTTTATAATTCAATTTAAATTCAACATAAAAACAAAAATTAAACTGTGAAAACACCTACAATAATCAAATAACAAAAATAAATAGTTAATTTTCTATCTACAAAAAGAAGAAAACATCAATTAAAAATTCATCCTTACGTTACCATCATTATCATAACTATAAAAGTTAAAATTATTATCAACATTACTGCCCAAAACAATTAAAATCACTAAATTGCCCTGAAAAATAAAATAAAAAAGCAAAACATTTTTACAAAAAAAAACAATAAAAAACAATCACTAAAATTATCATTATTATGACACAGACAATAAAATCATAAAATCATCTGATTAGAATAGCAAATAAAAATAGCAGAAAACACAAAAAAAAGGAAAAAATGAGCAATATTAATTTTAAAATGATCATCAGCATAAATTAAAATTTCAGGACCGAACCAAATAAAAATAATCCCTAATAAAAAATAAAACAAAAAAATTAAAAACAAAAACTAAAAGTATATATGCATAAATACGGATAAAAGATAAACATTGTCCAAGAATGACAGAAAAAACCAAAAACAATAATAGCAAACAAAAATTCAAAGAATAGGGACTGAAATGAAAAATAAAATATATAATTAATTCTAATCGAAGGAAAAAATTGAAACAGATAAAAACATAGGTACCGAAACAAATGAAAATATATTTTTTTTTAAAATGAAGTGTAATTTTGTTAAAAAAATTAAAAGAATAAGGATTGAAATGAAAAGTAGCATACATTATTAATTTTAATTAGAGAACACAATCAAAACAATTAAAACAAACTATATGATTAATTCCAATTGAAGGACACAATTAAAATAAATAAAACCTTGGGATCGAAGTAAATAAAGACATTTAAAAAAACATTGTGTGTAATGTTTTAAAAAAATTAAAAGAATAAGGACCGAAATAAAAGATATAATATATGACAAATTTCAATTGGAGAACCCAATTAAAAGCAATTAAAACCTACATACCGAAATAATTAAAATAACCAAAAGCAAACCAAGAATCAAAAGAATAAGGACTAAATTGAAACCCAACATATAATCAGTTTCAATTGAAGAGCACAATTGCAACAAATCAAAAACTATATTGAAAAAATTAGTAATAAAAGCGAAATCAAAGGGACCAAAATAAAATTGTCACAAACTGTAAGGACCGAAGCGTATTTCTGGGCGGCTGGAGAGAGGGGAGAAAAAACTTAGACCCGTTCACCGGAGCTTCACTGACCATCGTAACCAGACACGCGCCGAGAGGACATATCGGCGCACCATGTGACAGGAAGGAAGTCTGATTTTGACCACCATAATGAGGCGCACGCGCTGCCCGAATGGCACGTGCGCATGAAACACTGCAGACGTGTCCGTATGGCGCGCCTGCAGTGTTTCCGAAAAGAAATAATAAAATAATAGACAATTACCTATACATCCTTAGACCCATCGATAACTACGAAAAAACCACCGTAAAAAATATAGCAATACCCTTGGACGGGGCCTATTTTTTGTAGTTTTGGAGGCTAATTTCGTAGTTTTACTGTGTAAAGAAATTGAAAATATTATCCATGACCCCTGGAAATTGCTAAAATACCCCCGACCCGAAGTGTCTTCTTTTGTCGTTTTAGGAGGCTATTTTCGTTGTTTTATTGTGCAACAAATTTGAAAATATCATCCATGTCCCATGAAAAAGTCTCAATACCCCCAGTCTTAGGGGTTAAAATTTTTGGTTTTGGGGGAAATTTTTTCATTTCACTGTAGCAATCTACAATGAATTGTGTCTAAGTGAACAATGAAGAAGCGCACAGTAAAATGGCAATGTCATTTATATTTTAGTTAATATTCTTTGTGATATCTTATTTTCCTCATAACGTGTAAGGATATTCTTCACTATTTATGAATTTATACTCTTTGTAAGGATATTCGATTAATTATTTTTTAGGATTTTTCAAAGTGGTTTAGGGTTGATTTTTTTAATGCACAGTAAAAGTATAATTTCTTATATGATTATAGAGACGAGATCAAATTGGATGAAAAGTTTAGAAAAGTCTTATCTTATATACAATTAAATCTCAGGTTAATTGGACATTGAAAAGTTCTTGAGAAAAAAATTAAAAGTTTGTGTGAGAATTAAACTATTTTTCTAGTTCATATAAGATATTTTCTAGTTGATATAAGAATTTTTTTTCTATTTTATTTAGTACTTCAATTATTTTTCTAAAATATTTGAAATTGTTAAATTAAAGAAAAAAACTAATATTCAACGATATTATTTTACTTCCCAAGTTTTTATCTCCAGAAAGCTTAATTAATGATAATTTCATTTTTTTTTTCAATTTTAATTTTTGAAAGATTTTGATCTTCTAATTTCTTAAAAAAAATATTTCTAAAAGTCATTTTAGATATTATATATATATAATATCTAAAATATATAATATCTAAAATAATCATTGAATAATCTCCACCTTAAGATTTTAATTTACATTTATTCACCTGTTCATAAATATTATTTATTGTCTATGCTCTCATTTCTCATCAGAAAAAAAGATTGAGCACACGAGGAAGAAAAGGAAAAGATGAGGAAACATTTACTCCCACCAACTGGCGCATCAGGCAAGTTAAATCTCACAGCCGCGAGGTAGCATGGTCCACCGGAGAACTCTGCAACAAAACAGAACAAATATCATTCGCTATCCATCCAATGTTAATCTGCTGCAAGAACAGCTATACAATCAGCTAATATGTTGTAATTGGTAAACAAACAAATGGGCACTTGCTGCTATACAATCAGCTAATATGTTGTAATTGGTAAGCAAATGGGCACTTGCTGCTATACAACAATCAGCTAATATGTTGTCATTGGTAAACAAACAAATGGGCACTTGCTGCTATACAATCAGCTAATATGTTGTAATTGGTAAGCAAATGGGCACTTGCTGCTATACAACAATCAGCTAATATGTTGTCATTGGTAAACAAACAAATGGGCACTTGCTGCTATACAATCAGCTAATATGTTGTAATTGGTAAGCAAATGGGCACTTGCTGCTATACAACAATCAGCTAATATGTTGTCATTGGTAAACAAACAAATGGGCACTTGCTGCTGTACAACAATCAGCTAATATGTTGTAATTGGTAAACAAATGGGCACTTGCTGCTATACAATCAGCTAATATGTTGTAATTGGTAAGCAAATGGGCACTTGCTGCTATACAACAATCAGCTAATATGTTGTCATTGGTAAACAAACAAATGGGCACTTGCTTCATGGAGCCAAATGGTAGCCACTCTACATGTTTTAAACACAATCCAAAGTACACGCAGCTACGTATACTCATGTAAGAGATCCATCCAGAATACAAACGGTTTTTTATCTGTTAGCTGCTACAAACAAGGATGCTTTTGAGGGGGGCGGATTTGATTCGGGAAATGTTGGAGACAAATTCGGTAAAACCACAGCTAGAACTCGTTAATTTACTGGCTACAAAATTTAGTGTGCCTTAAAATGGGTATTTAATATAATGTTTTGGTATTCTATGTCAAGGACAGAAATGATGATAAAACGATATGCTATAACTCATGTACTCGTTCTTCAAATCACTTGATAAGCATACTCAGAAATTCAGGTGTCTCACCAGAGGAGCACCCTTGGCACTTCGTTCAGCCAAGAAGGCACAGGGCTCAAAGAATTCTCCATAGGTCTTTGACCATTCCTCCAATCTCGAGTAAATGTATTTGGATCCAAAAGAATCAGCCCAGAACATAATGCCACCCCTGGTCCAAATGAAACAAATTGATCAGAGCAAGAGCCTAAACTAGGGAAAGAAACCCTTTCATTCGGTAAAAACCAAACCTGTAAGGTGGAAAACCCATTCCCATAACAGACGCAATGTCAAGGTCGGCAGCTTTGACTGCAATGCCTTCGGCAAAGACTCGGCAGGCCTCATTCACTACTGGGAAGAATATCATCTCCACAATGTCCTTCTCGGGTAATCTTGCAAGCTGTAACAAGCATTAATGACCCATAATGAGCAGAGAGAGAGAGAGTGGGAGGGAGAAGATTATCTAGAACATACACTTGTTATTTGAGGTCAGAATCCATACTAGATGGAATGAAAACAACACCTGAAACTACAGGCGATAAGTGAGAAAAAGAGAGAGAATACCTTGGGATCGACAGCAACACCAGAAATGCTTCTTGCTTTCTCAATGTATTTCCTTAATTCAGGATCTGGCTTAGCTTTGCGCCTATCATCATACAAATAGAATCCTTTGCGAGTAGTTTCACCTAAGATTTACATGGTGGATAAGGAATGCTTCAGAAAGAAACATAGTTATCAAGATGGATCCCGTTAAAGAGTTGATGCATCCTTTCAAACTTTTGGAGCTAAAGTTCTACTTTATATTCATGTTTCATCAGGAGGAAATTCATAGATTAACCAGAGAAGAAAAATACCTCCTCTCTTATCCTCTTGCATTAGTGGGAGAAGCAAAGATTTATAGGTCCTCTCTGCGAAATTCTCAACAAATTGCATGCCAGTTGCAATTGCAACGCCAAACCCAACCAAGTCAGCCAACCTACATCAACAAGTGAAAAATTGTAGTCATTCAAGGTGAGAAATCATATATTTTATAAGTTACCAAGATGAACTGAAATATATTTTCTACAGAAAAAAAGGGGAAATGGTTACGTTTTTTCCAATGAATTACATACCTGAATGGGCCCATTGGCATTCCAAATTTGGTGATCACCTTATCAATTTCATAAAGATCCACACCATGTTCAACAAGTAAAATAGCAGCTTGGGTGTAAGGAAAGAACATCCTGTTGACAGCAAATCCTGTACAATTTCCAACCACAACTGGAGTCTTCCTTATTTTCTTCCCAACATCCATTAAATCTACAATTACTTGAGGAGATGTCTGCTTGGTTCGGACAATTTCCAAAAGTGGCATAACATGAGCCGGACTGCATCAGAAGCACAAATGATTTTTTAAGCCAAAAAACAACAGGTCAAAACACAAAGTTCTTTCTCTACACCAGATACTACCTAAAGAAATGGGCTCCAATAATCCTATCTTGCGACTTGGTCTGCTTTCCAATCAAGTTCAAGTCGATTGTGGAAGTGTTGCTGGCAAGTATGCAATGTGGTGGGCAATATTTTTCTAGATCAGAAAAAATTTGTTGCTTCAAAGAAACATTTTCAATCACAGCCTGTCTCAAGCATCAAGAGCAGAGAATGAGAATACAGTAGTTTAATTTCAGGATAGAAAATTCAAAAGCAACAAAAGAAAGTTAAATCATATGAACATGCAGACCTCTATGACCATGTCCACGTCTATAAAGCTTTCATAATCAAGAGAACCCTTGAGAAGAGACAAGGTTTTCTCAAACTCTTCCTGTGTCATTTTTCCTTTCTTGACACGACTTTGGAGATTGGCTGAATAAAAAGAATATTTACTCAGAACAATAGAACCTCTTTAAGTAAACCAAATGAGAACTGAGTTACCAGATGATAAATTAAAAGCTGATCTCAAGACATGGCACAGGTTCTACCTCTGACTCTACCAATACCAGCCTGCATGAACTGGTCATTTACTTCTTTCAGGATCACTGGATAATTACTGAGAATTAATGCAGTTGCTATTCCTGAACCCATCAATCCTCCACCAAGCACAGCAACCTTCTTCATTCGTCTAGGTACCAAGCCCAGATCAGTAATTCCTGGAATCTGTTCTAAATCACGAGCTGATCAAGGTTTTGAAATAAAAGTGTGTGGAGTGTTAAGTGCCAGACAAACTTGAACAAGTAGACAAATATCTTCCATAAATTCAGATTCTAGAGAGCTATTACATGTATATCAATCAATAGCTCTAGAAATTCAATTGCATCAATTTAATTTCAATTTCTAGAGAAACCTAAGTTGGTGCACACTAAAAGAACAAACCTACTAACAAGAAACCAATCTCTGCAACCGAAATTCCTGACTTCAATCAGAATGAGTGGACCTACTTGTTGAATTCTAGGATTAAAAAGAATATCCACAAAACAGTTAAGACGAAGCAAATCAGCAAACTTGACCAAATATATCTTGCAGAAATATCAATGGTTGCAAAAACATATTAATATGGCTGACAGAAAGTATAGTTTAAGATCTACTACAAACTGCAGATGAATAGCCAACAATTCCATGAGTAAAATTGCACTAGAACCTTGGTTGTTCCACGCAGAGAAAAGAAGATGTGGACCAAGCTCTTGCTGATGTAAGAACGCACAAGTTCTTGGAAACTTTCAAACTCCTGCCAACATCAGACTACTTATAAAAACAGTTGAATTGGCTACAATTTGAGGTTAAAGAAAAAAATTCAGGTAAGGACCTTGTAGAGTCCAGCTCGTGGACCAGAAACTATGCCGTGTTCAACAACATCAATGCAAACTAGAGGATGTATAAGATTGGGGGCTTGTTTCTGGGCTTGAGCTCTTGCAAACTTGAATATTTCCCTTGCCTCACCAAGGGAATCTAATTTTTCGGTCTTGTAAAGGCTAGCAATCCATGGTCTCCTACACTCCGAGATATCAAGGGCCCACTGACATGCAGCACTTACCAGCTCATTTGGTGGAACAACAGCATCTACAAGGCCCAGAGCATGAGCTTCCTCACCTTTAACTGTTTTTGATGTCTAAATGCACGGAGGGGAGTTGGGGATTGGATACATATTGTAAGGCTGTGCAACTAAAGAAACACATGGATCAAGAAACTGGAAGACCTAGCTACAACATACCAGCATCATTTCAAGGGCCTTTACGATACCCACAAGACGTGGGAGTCTCTGTGTTCCTGAGACAATCAGAAACATAAGATTCAAAGTAAGAAAAGAAAACCCTTTTTTAAAGGAAAATGAGCCTGATAAATAACCATGTGTCAAATCAGAGGTGTAAGCCATAACTTTGTTGAAGGAAGAATTGACAGCTGATGGGCAAACATGACAACAAAAACAGTAAACACCAAAAGAGAAAGCATCTCTCCTATCACCCTAATTGAAGAATCTGAGGAGGTTCATCCTTCCATTTTATGTATAAAAATGTTAACCAGCAGGTTCTCTAACAGATTGTACTCGTTAAAATGATAAAAGATGTGCTAAATGAGTAGCTCATACACAAAGCCTTTTTGTGCATGTTTAACCACAAAATATAAATGACATGTATGATGTAAGAGCAACAAAATTTCTGATTCAGTTTCTGTAAATAGGATCATTAAGCTCTCATTTCATGACATGCAAATCATTTCTTGTGCCAGCAAGATGAAAATAAACCCTGTCTCTTCCAATGAGCATACCATATATGGAGTCAAATGTTCTAGATTTCAAGGCTATGATATCATGTCTTCACACACCAAATCATCTAAACTGTCTTTCACCTTGTCCTCCATGAAAACTATCTCTCACTTCCTATATCTTCATTGATTTATCATCATTCTTTGTCTAGAAAGTAAATGGTTTTAACATTTTATTATGCTAGACATGTTGTCCTAAATACCTACCATCATATTTTACAAGAAAGCACATCCTTATGCTGGAATTTATTATTTAACTTTTGAATTTGCCAAGGTGTCATGCTAAGCAGATTCAACAACTCCCAAAGCAATTACTCACTCTATGTACATCAACTCTGATTTAGTGAGCACTATGCATACCATATATGGAGTCAAATGTTCTAGAATTCATGGCTATGATATCATGTCTTCACACACCAAATCATCTAAACTGACTTTCATCTTGTCCTCCATCAAAACTATCTCTCACTTCCTATATCTTCATTGATTTATCATCATTCTTTGTCTAGAAAGTAAATGGTTTTAACATTTTATTTTGCTAGACATGTTGTCCTAAATAACCATCATATTTTACAAGAATGCACATCCTTATGCTGGAATTTATTATTTAACTTTTGATATTTGCCAAGGTGTCATGCTAAGCAGATTCGACAACTCCCATAGCAATTACTCATCAACCCTGATTTAGCGAGCACTATGCCCCCTTCACCTGATTTCCTTTTTATGCATGAAAACTAAAAAGGTCATCCATAGATTTTCCTTGACATCTTGATCAAAATACCTAAAATGCAAGCCATTGAACATTACAAGAAAGCATAAAATACGATGCAAAAGTTTTTATTTTTTTGAAATTACAAAAAAGCAGGCATTTCAAAACAAAAAAATGTGTAAGGATCCCACTGACATACCTCCAAAACCAGGAATTAGTCCAAGTTGAAGTTCAGGTAGGCCTAATCTAGCAGTAGGGGTTGAGATACGAGCATGACAAGCCTGGCATAGCAAGCATATCAGATCATCTGAAGAAATCAATTGTAAAATGATAAATCAGTAATATAGAAAGGCATACCATCGCAACCTCTAATCCTCCACCTAATGCAAGGCCATCAATTGCAGCAACTGAAGGTTTTTTTGCAGCTGGAAAGCAAAGCAACTATTCAAAAAGCTGAAATATATCGACGTAACTTCTTTTGAGGACATTCAGGACATCACGAATGAAGAAGAATAAACCAAGAGTACCTTCTAAAGTGTCACCGAGAACCTCAGATAATTTAAAATCAGGTGTTGGTTCATTCACTGAGAAAACATAAAGGAGATTTTATTGGTGTTATAGGAAAGAATATCTTGAGCACAAGACATAAAATACCGAACATACCTTTTCCCTCTTGAACTTTCTCAAAAGCAGAAATGTCAGCACCACCAGAGAACTTTCCTTTCGCACCTGCATCATTAGAATGAGATCTTAGCTTGACATCTCACATTCTCAATCAGTTCTGATGCTTGAAAATGTCCTACAAACTCCTTGATTTTTTTACGAATAATTTCTTAATTACCTGTTATAACAATTGCCTTAACATCATCTCTTCTTAAAGCTTGCTCATAACTGTCCTTCAAGCTGCTCAACACTGGAATGAGAGCAACATAAATAAGTTCCATATCCTTTCACCATCATTGAGAAACTTCATGTAACTGAAGACAAATAAGTAAACACGACATCATGCAAGTCTGGAAGATGCCAATTGCTTTCGCAAACAAATTTGAGGAGAATAAGAATACACGGGGAACCTAAAAGGTTATTCCAAATGCTATCAGTCATTAGCTTAAACCAGAAGCGTTAAATATTCCAAGTTAGCCTATACAACTGGACCATAAATTTTCCAGAGTGAGAAAATAAACCTCGAAGATGGTCTCCTAATTCTTTGAATAACTAATCATATAGCATCGAGAGTAAGAGGATAGAGAGCCTTTACCCCCTAAATAATCGCAGCATGGCACCCACCAATTTGTTAAAAAGTATTTTATTTATTTGTTAACTTTTCTTGCTAAGCAGGTGTTGAAATGTGAAATTATAAATTAAATTGACGATCCTGTTTCCTGAAAAAAAAGGACCAATATTTAAAAGTAATTCCTCCACGCCTGTAGAAAGAAAATCACCACCAGGAATGATCCCTTTGAATTCTTTAGTTTATAGCCAGTTATCATTTTTTCCTCAACCAATTACAAGTATTCATGAGCTTGAAAAATTAAAAAAATCTTAATCCAACAAATAACACTATAATTAGACCAACAGCGAAGCAATAAAACAAGAAATCAAGTTTAATTATCAAAAGGGTCCACATAAAATGAACTAAACAAACAGGATCTAATTCAATTCAGATCAAAGAAAGGGTGACAATACCATCAGAAGAGAGTGAATTGACAGGAGGATTGATGATGGTGATTAAAGCCACCCCATGAGCTCCAACTTCAATAGTGGTTGTTCCCTTAGTCCTGCTTCCTTTCATTCTCCCTTCCCAGGTTCTGAGACGGTCAATATTGTTTTCTTAGTTTCTATATATATATATATATATATAGACACACCAATGAGGGTTGGTGTCGTGTGTTAGCAGAAGAAGTGACGGTGCAGAGGTTTGCAAAGAAACTATAAACATATATAGCATGCGGCCACAGCAACCACCACCGACGTTTTGTAAGAAATGATTGAGATGACGATTAAATTGTTTTTTTAAAAAACAATTATTTAAAAAAATTATTTTTTTTTTAAAAAACATATTAAAATAACATATTTAAAAAAAAAATTATTTTTAACATTATTATATTAAAATATTTAAAGACATAAAAAATGAAAATAAATTATTTTTTTTCAAAAATATTATTAAAACAGTATTTATCAGACATAATAATTGTTTGTGATTGTGGTTGAGGTTGTTTTTTAAAATATTATTTATTTATAAATAAATCAGAATAATATATTTTTTATTTTTTCAAAAATATTTTTAATATTAGCACATTAAAATAATAAACTAAAAATATATATTAAAATAAAATATTAAAAATTATATTTAAAGAAAAATAAAAACATTTTTGTAAGAGATTTTTTTTTCAATACTGTTAGATTATATAAGATGTTAAAAATAATTTTTAAATAATAAAAAAATAATTTTAATATATTTTTAATATCAATAATATCAATATCCTCTTGCTTTCTACGTAGAGTGACCGTACCTGTCCATTTATTTTTGATATCCCACATCAGTCGATTTGCTTTACATGTATCTGTAGTCTGTAGCATTGATTTTTATAATAATAGTAATAATAATAATTTTTTTCATAATAATTTTTTTCTTAAAGAGAAGAAAAGAAAAGGCCATTGCGTTTACCTTATCTGGCCCACGTGTCATCTTAACTTTGTTAAATAATATATATTTTTGACACAGATTTTTCTAATTAATTCGTCACTTGTTTAATCACAGTCTTTTTTTTTTCATTTAGAATTTTATAGAATTTATTAGGTTTCAAAATTCTTATCGTGATGAAAAAAAACTTATGATAATAGATTTTAAATTTGAATCATGATATATATATTTTATAAGAGTTTGAAATAATTAAAATTTTATTTACTTATTTAGACCCACAAAATATATTTTTCTTGTATAAAAATGAATTTATTACACCTGATTTTTCTTATCCATTTTCTAGCATTGAATTGATTGGCCTTTTCAAAAATGTTTTTTCACAACGTCTTGTTACCGAATATCTGTCCACTTTTCAAATGCAATGCATTAAAAAAATTGATTTTCAAATCTCTTCTCCATTAATTAAATAATATATTAAATACAATTCTGTTTCAGAACACTTGAATTTGTTGTTTAAGAACAATAAACAATATAATATATGATTATTCAATAAAATAAAGGGAATTACTCATAATAAATAAATAAAATAAATAAACAAAAACCTTTTTCTATAGTTTTAACCTATAGGGGAAAAGGTTTTTTTTGTGCAATTTCGTTAATGTTAATATTAGAAATTCTTTACAAGTGAGATGTTAATTCGTTTGACTAATTCTTCAGTTTTTCTTAAGGAATTGCCTCCCATTTTCGTTTCTTCTCTTTTCTCAGTCTTAACTGACTGTTTTCATAAAAAAACCGAGATTTTTTTTCCCTTCTTTATTTATTTATGATCAATTGCTTGACCATCTAGGGTTTTAAATGAACTGGTTGAATGATTCATACTTAGTCTCTAACACCTTTTTAATTTAGTTTTTTTTCAAGGTCTTTTATTTAATCTTCTTAGCCGGGGTTTGTATTTATTCACAAATCTCGTGCGGACTCAATGTTTTTCATTTTCCATCCCATGGAAAACCCTTTCCACTTTGCCTAACGTGATCCCCTTGAGGGAGGGGTATTTTAGAGATAAGGTTTAGAGGAAGTGGATGCTCTTATTTGATGACATACACTCGTATTCCTTTTATCATAGTATTTTTTAAAAAAAGTGTATATATTAAATAATACTTAATGCAAAGTAAGACAGCCAGAGAAAGTGCTCCTCTGTAGTGAAGTCTTACAAGCAAGTCTTATATTTTAAGAATAAGGTTATTTTGTAATGAAATTAATTAAATGACAACAAGCTCCTTTTTATCCATTATATTGAATTTCCACCAGCACCAGCTACTCCTGCTATGCTATGACCTTTGTCATTTACAGCACCATAAATGCCACTATCATAGCTCAAGCTGCTGGTATCATTACCTTAACTACGAGCATGCCAACCACCTGTTCTTAATCCTTAACTCATATTATGTCTTTATTAGCTATTCTTTCAAAAATTGTTATTTTTTTCTTCAAAAGATCTTGTGATATCAAAGCTAGAACACATTGCGGTGTTTTGGTGAGAAGGAGATCACAGAATTTGTCCCAGATGACATGGATTTCTTAAGGCTAACAGAGTCTCGCCCTAATTCTGCGCTGTTTTATGTATGCCTCCTTCGAGTCTTGCCATTTTCCCTTAGAAAGAAGAAGAAAAATTGATTGTATAAATAATAAAAAGTGAAGGGACTGTATTAAGCAAATGTAAGAACTACAGTGACCACATGGGTAGCAGTAAATCAAAGTTAAATTCCACACCTTCACTTCAGCGTTTCCGCTGACAGAAAACAAGAAGACAGCTACATCTTACTACTCTCCTTTTTCCTTTATAAAGCTCTCTCCTTTCTTTCGAAAATCCCTAAAACTTAACCTCAAAGCAAAGAAAATGAACAGTGAAGACACAAAAAGAAGCATCACTGGAGGTATGAAGGTCGAAAACGACTCTTATTACCGGAAATCATCACTGGCTGCAGCACCCCCTCCCGGTAAAAAGATCATCATCAAGAATGCTGACATGAAAGATGACATGCAAAAAGAAGCTGTTGATATAGCCATCGCAGTTAGCTCTCTTTCTCTCACTTAACTCTTTTTTTTTTTTTTCTTAAACTGGGTTTCTACTGTATAATTTTGTCTTTGATTTTCCTTTCTGGGTGTGTTTTTTAGGCATTTGAGAGGAATAATGTAGAGAAGGATGTAGCAGAGCATATAAAGAAGGAGTTTGATAAGAAGCATGGACCCACGTGGCATTGCATTGTTGGTCGCAATTTCGGTAACCCCTTTCACTTTCTTTTGATTTGCTTGGCTGCTTTTCTTGTTAGAATTGATTGAGTACATTTGTTGTTTTGGGGTTTGAAGTGTTTTTGTTAAAGATCTATATTTTTGGTTTATATTTAGGTTCAATAATCACAGGGTGAGTAATGATATTGTGTTATTAAAATAATATGGAAGACATAGATCTAGGCTTAGATTAAACTATTTTAACTTGTTTCTGTCTGCTATAGAGGCAGCATGTAATTGCGGTGAGAAGGGGATGTGATGAGCTATGGCTCAATGGTGTGTTGATAGCTTATCAAGAGATGTGGGCTGTTATTGGATTTGAGCCATTGATTTGGTTAGGAATTAGGGAATTGTACCGGGTTATGATTTGCTTGTGACGGTAATATTAGGGATAACTCGGGGTGAGAAAAAAACTTGATTCTGTTTTCAGTTTGAGGTGATGCTGGGGGTTCGATCGTGTGAAGTGCTAGGTGGGTCTGGATTCGATTATTTGGATAAAACGTAATTAATTGGTTTGCTAAAAGGCTAGGATGTTGTGTGCATTAAAATTTGGCTGTTCTTGTTTGATCTTTCTGGGTGATCTTATCCCAATGTGGATATAAGGGTTGGAGAGTGGATATTGCTGATGTCAACTGACTTTACAAGTGATAATATGTTCTCAGTGCTTTCATGCAGCATATTTTCTCCTTCTGCAGTTGAGCTCTAACTATGGCTATTTAATGTCTATGACTACATTGTCTGTAAGTTGTGTGAAATTGGTGATGGCAAGATTATGATCATTTGTTATTGGCTAGGCATGGTCTATGTCTTCAATAAAATGTCTCAAAAAATCTAGATGCTATTTAATTTTGAAACAACCTCTGAAGATGTTGCAAGATTAAAAAGCAACTCTTGAGAGGTGTTATTTGAGTAAATCAATACAATGCAAATTATTCAGAAGCCCGCGTAACCATCTTTTTATTAACTTCTTGAATACATATAATGGATTTGACTTCATTTACATGAAGGTTAAAATATTGGTGTAATCTTAAACATGTTGGATCTCACTGCACAGTTCATGTGGACAGAGTGAAACTGGTATATTATTGTTCAAGAGATGCGCAAGGTGGAAAAAGAAAATTTCTTTCCTGTGCTTTAGATGGCTGTTGATCAACTACTTTTAAGGTAGCGCGGCAAAAGTGTTTGTATTTTCACTGCATGGGGACCCGTGATGGACCTATTATTGTGTCAGAAACAATAAAAGTCGATAATCAATCAGTGGCATCATATGTTAAACTCAAATGAAACTTGAGATTTTCATTTGAATTCACACCTTTTTTCAGTGTACAGAAAAGAAATATGATTATTTCAAGTCATATTTTGTGGATTAGTAGAAATAGGATATCAACTCCATTTGGGCTGCATTTAGGATCGTTTGGTGCTCTATAACAAATATATAGATAAATATGAGAAAGAACAACAATGTCAGACTGGAAAAATATAGTGTTTAAGTAGGATTTTACTAGAAAACTCTACGGGTTAGTTTCCTGGATTGGATATAGCTTTCCATAAATTTGTTTTTTGCCTGGTTTTAAAATCAGGTTACAGTATGTTCTGAGGCTGAATTCGTTCTGATTTCCTGGTGTCCAACTTGAGTTTTTCAGCCTAGACCAGCTTCTTTCCAAATATAACTTTGAGAATGATTTCTCTGTTGGAGCTAATAATTTCAGTTGTAAAATTCTTTCTTTTATAAACAAACATGGTTGGCAAGAAAAAAAGAAGAAGATGCATAAGTGCGAGTTAAACAAGTAAAGGGGTTGTTAACTGTGGGCCAAGGTGGGTAGAGCATCGCATTATCTGTCCTTATTTTTTAGTAAATGTGCACGAATGCATCTGTTGGTTTCAATTTCACCCAGGTCACACGAGAATGGCACTTTGCCTGTTCATGATCATGTTCTGAGTTTCCTGAAATCATAAATGAGAATGTGCAAGATTTCTATACTAGTTCAAGCACTGCTACTTGCATATCACTTTTACAGAGGAAAATCCACGGTTAGATGCTAAAACATGAGTGATCTTTGTCTAGTAGTACTAGATATCCCATTGTCATGCTTCAAGAATATGTATCCCATGTATATTGAGATTGGTACATCTTAATTGGACCATGCACACTGTGTTGGCTAATTGTTCTCACTTCATTTTAGTTTATCTTACTGAAATGGTAAAAAAGAAAATGCCTTGCTTTCCATCCTTACTTCCACATTTTGATCCTTCGAGGGAAATTGGATTGCTTGTAACTTGTTTCATGAAAATTTTAGTAACGTTCATTCTGTTTTCATTTTGTTCCTGGAATACAGGTTCATATGTGACTCATGAGACGAACCACTTTGTTTATTTCTATTTGGACCAGAAAGCTGTTTTGCTATTCAAATCTGGTTGATCCTGATGGTTATGGAGATCACAACTATTCTGATAATGCATTTATGATCATGATGCTATAGCTAGTGCTTGTATGTATTAATTGAAACTCCCTGGCATCCAAAGACTCTAGCCAGGATTTCCTGTGCCTTAACATGTATATTTGATCGCACTTCAAATGGTTTTGGACATGTGGACATGAATATCCTCCCTTCAGTCAACTGTTTTGCTGCTTTTTCTTTTGTTAGTGCTTGTCATAGTTATTCATCGAATGGATACTGGCTGCAGTAAATTATAACGTGTAGCTTCTCTCATCAAGGAAAGTTGAAACTGCTGATTCAAAGTCTTGGATGGGTCAAGTATCTCTTATCCCTGATATGTTGTGTAAAACTGGCAAGTAATAAGAACATGGTTAAGTCACGTAGCTCAGCTGTCACTGCTAAAGCTCTGCTCGAAGATGAATCTTTCCTTGTTTGTATTTTTGAAGAGTTTGACGGGGCAGATTTTTCACTAATTTGTGTTCACCTGTGCATTAGATCCCTGGAATGAGGTGTGATTGACATCGTAATTAGCTGTGATAGGTCCCAACCAAAGCTTCACTACAATTGCAAAGTAAATATAATTCTCATCGGGTGAGAATGAACCACAATTAATTACACAAATCTGGATCACAATTAGAATTAGCTGCTTGAACTGCACCAAGCCTACTGACTCCACGCGCACCACCTTCACCTCATATATTTACAAGTAGCTGTATCTTCAGTGTTCTCCCATGTTGTGTCCTCAGCGGGAAGTCGATGCCATTTGATCACGCTCTCCTCAACAAATTTGGACCCGCCTTCAACCAACGGCTGTCCAATATAGCTTCAGGTTCTAAAACCATCTCGCCGTCATCAGTGATGGGTGGTGATTGAGCATTGGCAGCGCATACTTCTCCTACCTTTTTCTTAAGCAAGGAAACATGGAGAACTGGATGAATTCTTGATCCTTCAAGAGGTTTGAGTTTATACGCGACCTTCCCGGCACGTCTCTCAATTGGATAAGGCCCAAAGAATCAGCTGGCTAATTTTTGATAACCCTTTTGAACACCGTTTGCTGCCGATGAGGATGTAGATTCAAAAAAACCAATCTCCTTCCTGGAATTCAACATCATGCCTCTCAGATGAGGATGTAGATTCAAGTGCTGACCAATAGAATTGTTGAGCAAGATGTTTAAGTGTTCATGGAATTCACAGAGAAGCTTGTTAATTGTAGGAGAATTGGGCGGCACCACCACTCGATTTTTGTAATAGATTAAGCCACTTCGCCGCCTGTAGGGGGCACCAGGATTGCCACCATCTCTTTAGCATATGTTGACCATGGCAGTTTGGCAACTCCTATCCTATCATCAAGGCCATCACCTTCGCCAATCCCAAATGGCTCATTGAAGTTAGGCATGACAAGAGTAGGATGACCTTGGTTGAGTGATCAAAATGCGGCCTTGGCTTCCTCGTACCATCCAAACTGACCTTGGTTGAAAAGATTGGTGAGTGGTCGCGCCAATGCACCATAATTTCAGACACTTTAGGATACAAGGCCTAAGAAGCCACGCACTTACAAAATATTAGTAGGTCTACGCCACTTTAGCATTGCCTCAATTTTACCCAAATCCACCTTCACTCCATGAGAAGTAATAATATGACCCTAAGTCTTCCAATTCTTGTTGTTCCAAAACACATTTGCTAGTTTTAATGAAAAATTGGTGATGCCTTAGAATTTCAAAAACTTGATGGACATGTTCAAGATGCATGGTCTAAGTGGGGCTATAAATCAACATGTCATAAAATATATAGATAAATCAAAATAATATCTTCACAAATGGGTTATGAACAAAATCAAAAATACTTTGTACTACAACCTGTGGACTTTAAAAACAAAATTAATTAAAAGAAAAGGAAAAGTAACTTTTCAATGGTGGTTCCACGAGTAAACAGGTTGGCTCTATATCACTATTTTGAATTTAAATATAACAAAACAAGTTTTAAAAAATACATGGGTGATATGAGTATAAAATTCATCAAGAAAGGATTTAATAGCTCTGAAAGATGCTGGGAAAATCACCTATAAAATCGAAAGAAAGAGAGATACAAGCAATTTAAATATGATAAATCATGATTTTTTTTTTTAAATTAGATAATAAATTACTCGTCCTAAATCGAACTATCGAACTATACTACTGGTATGTTAACGACAAGGTCATTGAATGATAGGAGATGTTATGACGAGATCTAGTTGATTTAGCCAATTCAAAAATACTCAACCCACAAGCAAACAAAAAAAATCAAGGATGAAATTAAAAAAAAAATTGACAATAAAATGTCCCTCTCGACTCAACTTCTTGTCTAGTCCAGGTTCAAAATTAGACAAGTATGAATGTTATTTTAATATGATTCGATTGACTTATTCAATCTAAAATTAGATTAACTGGCTATTAAAAAAAATGAAGATGAAATTGTAAAGAAAATAATGAAAATAACAGAGAAAAAACCTTTAGATTCAATTTCTTGCTTGGTACAAGTTTAAAACTAAATGATATGAGAGTACTCTAATGTAACTCAATTGACATGATCATTTCAAAGATAAATATGATGAATATGAAAAGAATCTAATAATAAAATTGAAAGAAAAAAAAACAAAATTAAAACTAAATAGGAAGGTAAGTTGAAAATAGAGGATATGGAAAATTACAACCTGATATTTAGTATTTTATAATGTAAAAATGATAAAAATATACCCCTCGGATAAAAAGAAATGAAGGGCAAGAACATGATGAGTCTCAGTATCACACGAAGCACATGGAGGATTTATGCCGCCGGTTCTTATTTTGGACCGTAGTGGCAGCTTCATGTTCTTTGCCCAAACCCCTCTCCGTCAATCTTGGATCTCCCATCGACACTTGCCTTTTTTACTATCATTATTTATTTTATAATGGGGAGTATTTTTAATACAAAAACTATAAATTTAATATTTAATATATTGCAACATTATTATTCAAGTTTCGAATTTATACATGCTCTTTAAATTATTTTAATCCAAGGTGTTAAAATCAACAGACAATTTTAATGTCAATCCTCTTTTTCACTGACTTAGTTTAAACTAAAGTTTTTAATGTCAAATTATTGCTATAATTGTCTCTTACAACAAATTAGAGTTTATCTTACGCCCTAAAACGGAAGTATTTAACAAGCACTAGCTAAATGGACGGGATAATGAGAGATGGAATTGTGTAGTGGAGATTAATTACATTTAGAGGAGATTATGGAGGGGTAATTTAGCCCCCCATTGGTAATATCAACAATTAGAAAAGACTAAAGTAGATGACTCGGTGATAAAAATTTAAGATTAAAAGGTTTATTTTTTTTGTAATATCAAGTTTGAGTCCTATGATTACTAATATAATAACTATTGGATGCTTACATGGACGTTAATTTCATAACCCGTGAAATCAGTCAAGGTGTGAATAAACTGTCTTGAACACTCATGTTAATAAAAAACAATTGGAAAAGATTAACCATAAACTAGGTGGCCCAGTAAAAAAACTGGAGACTAAAGAATTTGTTTTCTTTGTGGTTTAAGGTTCGAGCCTTTGATTGCTAATATGATGACTACTAGATGCTTACATGAACATTAATTTCAGGGCTCATGAAATTAGTTAAGATACGTGCAAGTTGACCGGTACACCAAGTTAATTAAAAAACAATTGGAAAAGAAAAAATAAGAACTCCACAAGGGAATCGTCAAGCAACAGGGTTTCATGAGTTGCAGAAATCAATAGAGTGAGCAACAAAGCACCCCCCAAAATAGAGCCCCACCTCCCTCCATCCTCCAAAAAGTTTCGAGCACCTTTGCAGCCTGGAAAAAGGGGCAAACCCCAAAAAGATGGCAATAAACAGTAAAGAAACTGAAAGAGCACTCGCGCCATTATCAAACCACCAAGTAATGAGTCACGACACAGACCCAGTAATCGAAAACTTTTTATTCAAGTGACCAAATATATTGGCATAGCAGAAGTAGAAATACTCCGTTGCTGCTGCTCCATGTTAAGCTCCCTCAGACTCAAATAAGGTATCTCCAAATCATCCTTTCTTGCCGGAATCAAGGTTCCGGCTAGAGGCCCTGAAGAGGGTCTGCTAGTGGACCTGTAAGGAGTGCTTGACCCACTTAAACTATCAGTTAAATAAACAGGCCCTGAAACTGAAACTCCGAAAGCTCTAGCCCTTGCTATATGAACATCTCCACGATCAAGATAATCATCTTTGTGATTACTGTGGATCCACTTCCACTTAAAGAATAACAAAGCATTTCTCCACCATTTCTTCTTCTTGTTGTTGGCTTTGTGGATCTTTCTATTAGCAGACTCTTCTTTTGAAATGGGTTTTTGGAGCTTGAAGTGTAAGGAATCAACGGAAGACCTTGCTGCTGTTGTCTCTCTCTTGTGATTTCTCGCTTCCTCCAAGAACTGGTTTTTATGGAAATTGAAACAAATGGCTTCAAACAAATACATGAATACATAATAGTAAATGAAGAGCCTCATCATATAAAGGACGGATTAGCTAAACAAACCTGAAAGTAATCAATCTGCGGGTCAAAGCCATAGTCGCTGAAGTGTTGAGGTTCTGGCATGGGAAAAACCGGGGACCTGTTCGACATTATTGCTTTGTGGTAGATCAAAAGTGAAGGGCCTTTAATTGCGGATTTGCTTTATAGTCGAGGAGGGGCTAATTAATGGCATGGCCAAGAGTGTGGTTGTGAGTTGTGAGTTGTGAGGAGGGAAGGCCAGAGGACAGAGAAGGTTTTTTGGGGGTCTGGAGCTGAAGGAGGGTAGTAACCGTTGAGGAAAAGCAAGCCCTAGTAAATGCTGCTCCTCAGTTATTAAGCTTTATGCATTTGTTTTAGACTTTCAATGGTACGGTCCTTAATTAACTTCATTTATTGTCATCTCACGCTCTTGTCTGATGCTGAAACTGTTTGTAAGTGTAGCTGTGGGTGGGTTTTTCATTTATTTTTAGCTAAGCTCGCAAGGCACCTCAAATGACTGATATAAAATACAAGGTTGATTTGAACCAGAAGGGATCTAGAATTATGCATGGAATGAAGTTAGGGTTTCTATTTCTTTTATTCTTGATAGACGACAAAACGTGATAAGCACGTGCATGTTCTGCTTTAAGCAGCATCAGCAATGCCACGTCCTCAGAGGGGACGAAAAAGAAGAGAAATACAGTAGGAGGGAGTCGCATATAGTACTATTCATTGATTATTTACTAGTGAAGATCGAATCAAAGCCTCACGTGAAGGGTATGCAAATGAAAGACCCAAATCATTTCACAGGCGTTCCATGCAAGAGCCAGCTTCATAAACAAAACGGAGCATCTGCGTTCACCTCAATTCCCTGTTTATTAGACTTCCATTGCCATCCTATTTTGACTCCGATAGGTCTCCCGTATTTAACAGAGTCAACTTCTCATTCTTATCGATATAAAAACTAGCCCAGGTGATCAGGTTTTGGATTCAGAGATCACTGCATTTAATTGCCAAACCAATTCAACTTTTATAATAATATATTTAAATTGAAAATCACAAGAGAATTAAAAAATCAAAAAAAGAATGAAAATTATGCAAAGTATTAGGCATTAATAGAATGACAATAAAGAGAATTCCTTGTAAAAGCCTCACGTTCTTCTTCCATTTCTGTGAACTGAAACCAATAAACCTTTAAGCACTTTCCTCCTCCTCCCCTCTCTCTCTCCCCCCATTCGTAATTCCCTCTTTCTTCGCATACTCATAATAGGAATGCAAAATGTCATATTTTGCTTCCTTAATATCTGTTTTTTTGCACTAATTTGGTGTCTAAATACACTCATTATTATCTTATTTTTATTTAGGATACAAATGGAGGAGTTAAATCCGGAACAAAGTTAATGGATGATTTTGGACAGTTTCAATATTGCTTCATTATCGGGGCATAACTCTTTCATCCTTAATCCAATTAAGATGATTCAAGATGCTATGAAACAATAAGAGATAGATCTACAACTTTCATGTTCTGAGTTTTGATAGATATTACCTGCATCAAGGTCATTTTTGGCCTCGAAGTCGCTGCACCTAAATCGGTACAATCCTGGAACGTCTCTTATCATGCAATACAAATGTCCTTGATGTTTTGAACTTGATGGATGAAGGTTCCAGCTGGAAACACCACTTTCCTAGTTATTTTAGGACATAGTTTTATTCTCCTTGATTGGTCAGATTTGAATATCATTATTTGAGGATAATACCTAGAATATCTCAAGAAAAGTTTGGAGGAGCAGAAAAACAGAATTGAACTCGTTAAAAGGGAAAATAAATAAGCATAGGGACCTCTAGGCCTGCACTATTTCTCCATTGAATTTTCATCATGGTTTTGTACGACTAAATTCGCATGATTGGTTGAAGGAAACAGAAACCACGGAATCACTAAAATTGTGAGATCTAATTTGTTTCTAGTGTTCAATTTACACTTTAAAATATTGGATGTTTTTATGTGTTTATTTTCGTGATTTTTAATTATTAGGAGGCCTACTAGTTTTATTCGTTGCAATCTACTGCTAGATTAGACATCAAATCCATAATTGTTTGATACCTATAATTTGTGAAGTAACAAAGCTTTAATGAACTTATACGTCAGAATTTATTATATCTTAGGAAGTAAACACCCAATGAAATTAAAAGCATCCGCTTGTGCTTGTGCTGTTTAGCTTCATCAATTTCTTTAATTCTTAAGGTTGCTTCTAGATTAAACCTCTGTGCTTGTCCTGTATTGTTTAGTAGTTAAAGTTATATACATATCTTATTTTCTACTTACCGCAATTAAGAAGAGAAAATATTTTTTTTTCAATTGTAGTAATGATGTTTTTTCATGTTTTGCGCCTCGTCATCCTCGGAGGGGTGACGACAAGCGGTAAAAGGGGGGTTTTATAGTCCTAAAGTTACAACTATAATTTTTAGGAGTCACCACCTAGTATTAAGGTTACTAGGAAACATAATGGTCTACGAGACTCTAGGTAAGTGGACTTATTGTGCAAGGGTAAGACGCATCACCCTCAGTACACCCTACCTAAGACAAGTTGCATTGTTGTTTGATTTTTTTTTCTAAGTTAGTTTTTTATTTGTTGGTCTTTTCTAAGGTTCGAAGTAGATCTCTCTTCGTGACAAAGTTTCTACCTCATTAGAAAGTTTCTTAGTTTATGACCATTCTAGAGGTAAAAATTTTTACACCGCACTTTAAAAAAAAACATTTTTATTATATTTGGGTGTACTTTACAATGCAATTTTACACCCCGATAGCTAAAACAATATAACTGTTATTTTTTTTTGACATTTTGTCCAAATTCCAACGGATAATCATAAATTAGTTACGATATCCAATTTTTGTTTCAAAACATGAGAAAGATGTTATATTAGTTTTTTCCTAAATAATATGCTTGGAAAAAAAACTTGGAATTTAGCCGTATGCACGAAAACAACATATATTTTTTTAATGTGATTTTTTATGTGAATTTTAAAACAAAGAACTTGGAATCCAGTCCTATGTTGTTAGGTTGTTCTACCACTACTACTACTGATGCGATGTCGGTGCTTGCTACTGCTACTGAAGTAGAGGAGAAGCCGTCAGTGTTGAAGAGGTGATGATGTGCTCACCAAGAGCTGGCTGGTGGGGAGAGAGAGAGAGAGAGCTGCTAGTGACTATAAGAGAGAGAGAGATGTCGATGACTGTAGGAGAGAGAGTTGTCGGTGTGGTTCTACTGGTGCAGAGGAAGAGTGGCTATTTGTTATGTTTTCACGTGATTGTCTATAAATTTGATCTTCCCCCCGCTCTTCTGTGTATCCCCTGTATTTTTCTACAAATGTTTCCCCCCCGTTTGTGTTTGTTTGTTTCTCTATTGTCTCCCCCAAGACTAAATATGCAAGTTGCATGGCATGGGAGTGGTGTCCGGAGATGGTGTGTTGTAGGGCATGGTTGTTGGCATGGCACAAACATAGATGCTAGTATTGACATTTTTATAAAATAAAAATATCATTAAAAATACAAAAATATTGCAAAAATATAAAATAGACCATAAAAAAATAGATTGAAACAAAAAGGGGTTTTTCAACGAGAAAACTGGGAGGAACAATGTTTTTTTTTATAAAAAAAAAATGGCTTCCAATTTCACCCGAAAAAGTTTCGTTCTTGAAAATTTCAATCATATCAATTTAACCCAAATTAGGCTTCCAAACTTAATTTCTCACCAATTAAGAACTTAATAAAATTATTTTGACCCATTTAAAGTATAATTAAGTCCTTACACTTAATTAAATCCTTCAATTAGGCCTTAAATTAATTTCTAAATATAATTACACTTTAAATTGGTCAGCGATTAAATCAAACTGGTCCATAAAAATATAATTATACCTTTTGCCTTAATTTTTACACGAATATATCCAATAATAAATTATTTTAGCCCTGAATCTATATTTTTCTTTATTTTTTGGCCCAAAAGAGGTATAACTGGGCTCTCAAAAATCCAAAATTTCCACGATTTTTCTGCCGATGCTAGTCCCTTTTATTTTATTTTTGTTTTATTTTGGATAGATTTAGAGGAATAACCCAGAATCGGGTTACAACATCAATGATGAATATTCAAAGTGAAAATTAACACATATTTACTTCGATGATCAGTTCTAAAATTTCGATGGTGGATGTTGACTTACACCAAAGTTTGTTCATTTGATTGATTTAGAAATTTTAATTTGAATTATTTCTTAATAATTCTACTTAACATTGATTTTTTTAAATTCCAAAACTCGTATCCTTGTTCAAGTAGTATAAAAACTAGACTAAATACTGTGTTTGGGAACGATCCTTACTTGCACTACTTCATGCATTTTTAGGAGTATAAATTTATTTTTGGTTGCCTATGATAGCACACCATATACCAACTCTAAAAATATTCTTCTATTTTCATTCCTAAACCTAGACCATCATCTTTCTCTTTCCTTTATGATTCCAAACTCACAAGAATCAAATTTGATGGGCATGGAGGTCAAGCATCTTAGATAATAGGTTAATCTTCTGGTTCTAGTGATTTAAATCGTTTTCTCTAGCCAAAAAATGTTGATGGATAATACCTCATACCTGAAAACAAATCCCCTCATGTGAATTTAGACACTCTCTCAAGCTTAAATAATTATTATTTAAAAAAATTCAATCATCTATAAGATAAGAATTCTAAAAATAGGTATACATTAAAGAGTGGAGATAAAAATGAGAACCTAAGCTTGAGAGATATCATAGTCCCTTTTTATAGCCTTGTAAGGCTTATCTCTTTTTTAAGAGAAGTGGTTAAAGTGGCATAACATATATACAACTCATTGAGATCAAGTATCTTTAACTTGTGAAGGAGTATAATATCAATGACTTATTAAAGTAAAATATATTTGACTTATTAGAGTGATCATGAATTCCAGGATTCTTTTGAGTTTAAATAGATCATACACTTAGTGTTTAGTAGAGCCAAAAAATGATGGGTTTAATAGCTCATCAAACTCATATATATTTGGGCTTAATAATTGGCTAAGACTAGAGATGGTGGGTCTGGTAACTTGTCATACCTATGTATGTCTAGGCTTAATGCTTGGTTGAGTCCAAAAATAATAAGTTATTACTCTATCTTTGGTTACTCTTTTAAGAAAAAGATCAAGGTAAAAAACAAAAATATGGATCAATTAGTAGCCACCAAAATCTTTGTGTATTATATGCAGAGATTTTAAAAGTTATGTTAGCATTAAATGAGAGCTTTTTTATCTCCTCCATAAGATTTTACATGTCCTACATAATACTATTAGGGTCCTTAAGTCCAAATGAGTTGTATTTATTATGAGAAGATAATTCTTAGGAAGTGAAATGATGGATGGTTTTTAATATAGTATTTAAGTGGACTTCTTGAGATTTGTTATGACATGAAAGATTTTTCATCTGACTATGGAAACAAAAAGATTTCCACTTTATAACCCTAATTTTTCTTGCTTCTACCTTTTTTTACTATTATTTTTGTGATTTTAAAAAAGTTGTTCCTACAAAAAGACCTTAAATAATCTTTTCTCTAATCCAAGAGGAGAAAAACCCACTTCAGTTTTCATTACCATTCTTTTTCTTTACTTCAAATGGAACAATTGAACCTTAGAAATTTCATTTTAAAACGAAAGGTGCTCTTATCCTTGATAGAGAGTTCATAAAGCCCAAGAGAAACAACATAGGATAGGGCTCATCAAATTAGGTCCCAATATAAGAAATGATAGTACATTGACATCTTTCTCTATTTTAAAGGTGAGAAAGACTTTTTATAGAAGTCATTTTTCCTTGTTAGAAATACCCACTAGAAATTGAGGTTACCCTAACTCTTAAGGAAGACATCCTTAACATTGTATATGATGAGGATGTAAATATATAAATTTCCGATAATCAAGAAAGTATGTGGCCTAGATGTTATTCCCTACTAAATGTATCAACAAACAAACCCCCAGTTCAATCCAAGGTTATTTTGAAATTATCACCCTTATTTGTATATAATGTGGTATTATTTTCCTCTTTAAGGGTTCACAAGGAAGGTGTTTAGTTAGTATCAGGTGGATTTAGGCCAAGTGCAGGGTGTTTCAAATATTTCACAGTTAAACTTTACATACATGAGAGGGAGTTTCACTATTATTTTACACCACCAAAGCTAAACTTAATATGTTCTTTAACGCAAGTTGCATTTGATACAAATAAAAATAATAATAAAAAATAAAAATCTAAACTAAAAGCAAAGATGTATAGATACAAACAAAAATTAAAAACTATCTTAGAAGGACAAAAAAAATCAAGGGATCGAAACTAAATAGAAAAATAAAAGAATAAAAACTAAAATGTAAAACAAGAAATAATATATATCAAAACTAGACAAAAAAAAAATTATATCCGGCAGCGGAGCGCTGGTTTATGGCTCGTTCAATTCTATAATTAAATTCCCCCCAAAATTGTGTACGAACCCTAACTTAAATCTTAACTTAAATCCTTAGCTTTTTCAAGAGTTTATCTTTTATGTATCATCTAAGGAAAAACCTATATATAATTTGTAATGCTCATGCTGATTTGAAATTACACTGAAAACATTAATCACACAAAAAAAAAACGAAAAATTGGAGGACAAAAATAAAACAAATTAAAACTGTATACCAAAAAAATTAAAGGAACAAAAACCAAAGGAAAAATCAAAAGAATAAGAACTGAAATGAAAACCGACATATATAATGAGTTTCAATTGAAGGACACAATTGCAAAGAAACAAAATTTCCATTGAAAAAATCATGAATACAAGTTAAATCAAAAGAACATGAACTAAAATAAAACAGTCACAAACATTAAGCACTTATATGTATTTTCCGAAGACAAGAGAGAGAAAAGGGAGAAAAAACTAAAAACCATCTACTGGCTATTCACCAACCATCTTAACGCAACATACGCCTCACTAGGAGGCTAAGGACATGGCGTGCACCAAGCAACACGGTGAAAGGTTAGTTTCCACCGCCCAACGACGCTACACGCATCGTCTTTAAAGGCGTATGCGCAAGAAACATTGCAGCACCTCTGTATGACCAGCCTGCAATGTTTTAAAAAAAATAATAAAAAAAAAATGAAAAATTACCTATAGACACCTGGACCCAACGATGACCACGAAAAAACCAGGGGAGGAAGTACCACAATGCCCCCAACTCCATCCCTTCATTTATGTCTTTTCTAGGGATATTTTAGTAGTTTTATTGTGCACGAATATGTGAAAAACTGAAAACACCCCTCATTGTTCCGCTTCTTTTTGTCATCTCCCTAGAGTAAAATAATAATTTTACTCTTGGAATCCACAGTAATCTGTGTCTATGTACATAGTGTAAAAGCTACAGTAAAATACTCATGACTTATATATATATATATATATATATATATATATATATATATATATATATATATATAACAATGCTTATTTAACAGTTAGTGTGCGTCCAAGTCGTCTAGGGCTTTATTTGACATTGTATTTTAAAAGTGTTTTTGAAAATTTTTTTATTTTTATTTTAAATTAAAAAAATTATTGTATTTTTAAATCATTTTTATATGCTGATATCAAAAATAATTTTTTTAAAAATAAAAAAATTTTATTTTAATATCTTGAAAAACACTTTTAAAAACAATATTAACCATTTTTCCAAATATACATGAAATCTCGATGCAGAATTAAAATATCCTTGCTTGTAAAATATCTTTATCAAGAAAAAACACAACGGCAAATATCGTTTGTTTGTTTCTTTTCCCATTAATTTGTTTGTTCGATCGTGTCGATAATAAAAAAAAACCAGGTCTATTTTAATTTTAATTGCATCACAAATTAATTTGATTTGATGGGGCTGACAGCTGACTACCGTATACAACACAAATCTCAATTCAACACATCATTAGGCAAAGTTTAGGGCATTAATAGAAGGACAATAAAGAGAATTCCATATAAAATCAATCCCTCGTCAACCCCGGCGTTCTTCTTCTATTTTTGTGTGAGCTGAAACCTAGAAGAAACCCTCATGAACCTTCTCCCCCTCCATTAATTCTCCTCTTCCCTTCATATGCCAACTCCAAAAACACTTTCGTCTCTTCATTTCTGAACCAAAACGCGTGTCCTTCTCTCTATCTTAAGTTCAATTATTCAAGAAAAAAAAATGGACTCAAACTCGAGAGAACCACCAGCTGAATATAGAGAAGGCTATGCATTAAGTGGAAAGATAATGCTAGCTGCTATTGTTATGCTCTTCTTTGTTATCATTTTAATGGTTTTTCTCCACCTTTACGCTCGTTGGTGCCTCATTCGTGCTCGCCAGCGCCAAGTCCGCCGTGCTCATCTTGTCTTCTACGTCGACTCCGCCCAAAACCCCAACTATGTCACCTCTCATGCCACGCGTGGCCTTGAAGAGACTGTCATAAACTCGCTTCCTGTTTTTGTATATTCAAGAAAAACCCACCAAGATTCGATTGAGTGTGCGGTTTGTTTATCCGAATTTGAAGAGAACGAAAGGGGTCGGATCTTGCTCAACTGTAACCATAGTTTCCACACCGAGTGTATCGATATGTGGTTTCATTCTCACTCCACTTGCCCTCTCTGTCGCTCTCCAGTTGAACCGGTGGCCGAAAACCTCGTTCCAGATGCTTCAATTATCGGGATTTCGGGCTCGGCTTCGGGTCTGTGTACCTCGTGCCAGCACGAGGAGGATCGTTGGGGTTCGGCTTCTACGTCGTCGTTTAGGGGCGGAAGGAAACCTGTTGGGCTTATTGGTGTGACCATAGATGTGCCTAGCAGAAATGGGAATTTCGAGGACGAGTCAAATACCGATTCACCATCAGCGAGTCACTCCTTTAGATCTCCAATGAGTCGGATGTTGTCGTTTAAGAGGATGCTAAGTTGGGAAAGAAGAGGTTCCGGGTCTCCAACCGTGGCTAACTCAGTGAGCTGCGGTGGTGGGTCAGGGACGACCGAGTTTGGTATTGAGCAAGGGAGGGACGAGTCGATGCTTCAGCAAACTCGGTGTTAAAATCAGAGGGGGCAATTCTTGACCCGCTGGGATGAGTAAGTACCCACGTGGCGGTTGTCTTACTGAGAAAACCGGCGGCGATTGCCAGTCGCGTGTGGCAGTTTTGTTCTCACGTGGCGATGCGGGGGTCCTTGTGGATGGGAGCGCCGCTTGAGGTCTTATGTTTGACTTTTGACTTGTACATAATGAAAGCAATCTTTTTCTTTTTTGAATTTTATCCTTCTTATATTGTCTTTTATGATTTGAATATAGATAGAGGAAGGAATGGTTTTTTGGGTTTGGAAAATTATTATTTTGAATAATAATTATAATTTTCTTAATTTATTTTAATTACTACTATGAGAATGATATGCCTAACTTGGATACTGCAGAGCCATATAATGCTGCCCAGTGTTTTGTTTGTTAGGTCGTTTTCATTTTCAAGAGTGAAAAATGGATGTAATTGTTTTTAGTAAGGTCTAGTTATTGAATGGAAACGGAGAAGATAGAGATTTTTTTTTTTTGATTAAAAAATATTTTCAAATTTATTTATTTATGTTTTTCTATATATATATATATATATATATATATATATATATATTATTGAACAGCTTGCTACATGTTAGTTTCTCGCCAAAATTGTGTATAACATGAACAGAAGTTGATAAATTTTTCACAAATAGACACAATCGCTTATACATTTTTTATATTATTTAATTCATTTATTTATTCGTGTAAAATACATTTCAATATCAAAAAATTATCAAATACAAATAAAAATATTGATAAATCACAATGATATTTATCGATAAAAAAATGCATCATTGTTTATGTCAGTATTCACAAATAAAAAAAAAATTATTGGTGTATATCAAGAAAATTACAATTCAAAATCAATGAATACATCATTTTTTTTTATTTTGATACAAATCATGTTCTTATCATCACAAATTTGATCACCCTTTTTTTTTTTTTTTGATACAAATCATGTTCTTATCATCACAAATTTGATCACCCTAACACTTTGTATGCTACTATCCTTCATTTTTTTTAAGATTCCCACGTTAAGTAAGAAAAACAAGCTATTGTTTGTTGTAACCTATTTTTTATGTTAATTTCTTGTCATTTTTATATAGTATATTTAGTTTGTTTGTTGGTTTACTTTTTTATAGGTTTTTTATAAATAAATTATTGTATGAATGTATAATTTGTAAATCTTAGGGATTGTTTGAGATTTTGAAAATTTATGTCATTTTGATGAAATTGAGTTTCATAATTTGTAATTTAGTTTTTTTATAATGAAATAAAAAAATGGGCTATTTAATTGGTACATTTCATATTTTGTCAATTTTATTGTTCAATTGAGAATTTAGGTAAATTTGAAGGAATTTGATATTTTTAGAGAAAATCGATATTCATTAAAGGCTACTATTGCAATAAATTGAATAATTCTAGATTCAACCGATGACAGTTATTTAACTCGGCACTAATAATTTGTGTAGTTAGCATTATTAATTAAAATATATTATCACCAATATTCTATATAGGTTCTTTATAAGTAATAGATGATTATTCTTGGATGTATCGAGTTTTACCTAAAAGTTTATGCATGATGAATTATTATAATGTGGTAGAAGGTTTTATTAATTATATTATTTAATCTGAGAAATATTAGTAAATGTGATATTTTCATATAAGTAATAGATGATCTTTGTCTCCAAGGAGCATGACGTGATGATGGAGGGTTTACAATCTGTATGGTATAAATTATTTCGGAAAGTGGCATTACGAGAAACTGACTAACACTTATTTGGTGAATGTTAGAGATAACGGGTATGAGTATCACCGTACATCGATGTTAATAGGGTTTGTCGTAGCGTCATGGCATGAAAAAACAATTAGTTGACATTCATTTATTAATAGCCTGTTTGGCACGGCGATTGCTATTGTGGTTGAGCTTGAAAAAAAACAGTTTCATGAAAAGCGCTTTTAGTTGTGGTTTATAACTGAAATTGAAGTGTTCGGTTAAAACTGTGATTGAGTTTGATGTTTATGAAAAGCACTTTCGTGTGTTTGGTTACCATACTTTTCATATTGCTATCAACATGTAAAATTACTTTAAAAAAACACTTTTTATTTAATATTGTAAATTTAATAATCATAATAATAAAATATAATTAATAATTCAAGTAAATTAAACACTTGTTTTTATTCTCCCATCAAACTACTTGCAATTCCATCACGGACTAAATCTATACGTGAAAGCTTCTGCGATCCTTGGTTTTTTGATCGAGGAACAACATCTAGTAAAATATCACAAGGAATAAAATTAGGATTGCGATCATATTGTGCAAAAGTCATATCATCTTGTGATCTCCTTCTAATATAATTATGTAGTGTCATTGATGTAACTATAATTTTTAATTGACTAGTAATCGATCAATTTCACGAATCAAAATGCAGTTTTACAATATCCAATTTCTAGATATCGATAATAAAGAAATAATTATATATATAAAACAAGGCTCACTATAAAAAAAATAAAAAAAATCTTGTAAATAGCACTCACTCCCTCTCCCTCACAGACAAACATAAATGACCAGACCCATTTCTCAACTAGAACCACAAAGCTCTCGTTGACGAAACATCAAAAAATAATCCAATGAATTTTGGAACTTGGATTTTTTTTCTTTTTGTATTATCTCTAATACTTCTAGAGTGCTGTTTCATTTTGTACGTTTTCCTTCCCATATTTTTGGTGTTTCTTGTTTTCAAACAAAGCTTGACTGGCCTGCTACTTGTAGCTGAGGGTGGGTTATGATCTATGTCTGCTCGAGGGAAGGTCTGTTGTTGTTGAAGGGTCTCGAGGGAAGGTCTGTTGTTGCTGAGGGTGGGAGGTGTGGTGATTTTTGTCTGCTTTAGCTAAGGGTGGGTTGATCGGTGGGTTGATCTTTGTCTGTGCCAGGAAGGTTTGCTAGCTTGTCGAGATGTGTATGCATATGTCTGTGTTTTGGGCGAAAGACTATGGTGGCGACCGAAAAGCATATAAAACATGCTTCTAAAAAGCTCAGGTCTAGCCTCAGTTTTTGGTGGGTCCCACAATTATAAAAATTGTGGTTGACCATTAACCAAACACCCTTGCTCTGCGGCTAGCTTCAACCACAAAAGCTACCGCAGAGCCAAACACCATCTAAATGTTAGGAATACTGGGAATTGACATCATCATGCAAGGATGCTAACGGGGATCACCATAGTGTTAAGGCATGTAAACTTGATGAGCATTCATTGGTGAATGTTTATGAAATCTGATAATTGATATCAATATATAATGACACTAGTGGGGATGCTGTGTGGGGAGATATAGAATGAATTTACTTTCATTGAATGAATGTAAATAATACTAGATTATTGGTATCGATACTTTCTAGACGAATGAGACTTTGATTTTTATATAGAATGCTAAAATAAATAAATAAATATATAATTTTTTTTAATGATAACATGTTCTTATGAGATATTTAATTCCAAATAAAATATATTTTGTTGCAGGTATTTATCATACCCGACATGAGTGATTCATAATGTTTGTCTATCTATTTTGATCTAGTGTTAGATCAACATTTATATATTTTATAAACTCAAGGTACTTTTATGACTAAGTTTTGTAACACTAATACTTTAAAACTAAATGTATGTAATGTAATGTTATACTTCATGTAATTATATGTGTTTAGTTAATTATACTTGATGTTAGTTTATTGTTTTCTTGGTATTGTAAAGATTGTGATTATGGTGTGAATTAATGATGAGATTATGATTATTGGATGGGTAATTGTACTGCCGAATTTTCAGTAGAAATTTCAGAAGATTAATGTATATAAACTTTATAAAAAGAATTACCATGGTTTTGCTTATATGGGATTGGTATTGTTATCCTGATATTTGGGTCCCTACATTCTATTAATTACACATGATCTAATATAAGAAATATTAGTTGTCCAAGTAAGAGGTGTAAAATAAAAAAGTTTATTGTACTAGATTATATGTACTCCATTAACAATTGTGATGAAACTCAATAACAATGATGGTTTAGAACCCCAACGATCATGTAGACAAGATTGGTTGAGCTTTGACCCGACACCTAACAAGATGAAAACCAAGACTACGAAGGATTGAAACGCTACACCTAGAAAAACTAACAATCTCTCAACAATCAAGGTGACAAGTTTAGTTGTTTGAACGCCACAAGATTAACTTGATAAGTTCTAGGAGCTCTTTTAAGAACGAAGAGAAACACAAGACCTCACAATATTGATAATTTTCTAAAAACATAATCTGTTTATTTATTTCGAAATATCCATTTATATACTTGGAACAACCCTCCAAGAATAGGAAAAGTCATAACTAAAGCTTTAAAACAGCTTAAACAGTAACAATAACAAGTCCCCATGTTTTTAGGTCTCTTGGATTTCTAGAGGCTACCATAAATAGCTAAATGACTAAATTCAATGTATTTAACATAACCATTCAAGACCAAATTCATTCCTCTATTTAATATCTTTTGAACTCATCAAATTCATGTCCTTTGATGGTCAGACCATGTTGAAATGTTTTTGCATAATTATTAGCCTCTTCAATTGCTTTGATGATGTGGACTAAGCCTTGATTATTATTTGAATCCATCTTGGTCTTTTTAGAATCAGCCAAAATCTCATGGATTAGCCCATTTAGTGCTTCCTTGAAACGTTTGGCTCTAAGTCTTGTAATTGGACCACTTGAGAGTGACAAAGGGTCTTGTGCAAATTTAACCTCATTTCTGAGTGTATGATCAACATATCCAGCTCCTTAGTTTGCATCACCAAATATTACGTTGCATCTTCTACTAAAGGAGTTCATATAAAAATACTCATGTTGGTTTGCACAAATAAAACTATATGTTTCTTGTGAGACCATGGTAAAAAGAATAATTGAGTCAACTTCTAGTTCTAGCAATATATATAGAGTTTCAGATGATAATAATAATCATTATTGGAGTATGGCTATAGACTTCATGAAAATGAATTAAAGTTATGCAAATGAATGTTAAATCGTAGATGAAGAATCCAAACGCAACCGGGTTTGAGCTTCTAAATTTTTTTAATAAACTATTATAGAATAGGCGCATAAGTCATAATGAATTATCGGTCAATGCACAAGTATTTATCATCAAGTCAAATTATAGGCTAAATGAGACAGATTATTACTGAATCATTGAAAAGGCGAGAAATATTTTATTGTGAAAGAAATAGGTTGAAAAAGGATTTTTATGCTGCTAAATCCATAATGAAACTTTTAAGCCTAGGATACCAAAAAATTAACATACATACAATTTTGTGCATGTTGTACTACATTGAATATGCAAATTTGACCGAGTGTAGAACTTGTGGGAACACTTGGTATAAACCCAAAACTGACATGGAAAAAACTGATATACTTCCCAATCACTTTAGACTATCAAAATTACTCATGTTTTGAACACATGATATGCCATCATTCACATAATATGATAGATAGAGTGACGATGTAACTTTTCAATGATGAAACCTAAAAGCAATTTAATAAGATGCATACATGGTGTTTAATGGAACCACAAAACACACATCATTAGTTATGTAAAGACTATTTAATCCATTCATGTTATTTACTACATCTTGTTCTTTTATTTTTGAAAATAAGGTAAGAAAGTGTTAAAAAAAACATTATACCTAGGTTGTCTAAAATAATTTCTTGATGATTATTTATAGTTAAGATGCAACAAAAATTACACTGATTTAGAAGAAGACCATCCTCGTGTTGTGTCTGTTAGACTAATAATGTTAGTTTGCATTCAGTTACTTGCAATCAGTTACAATCAGTTAGTTGGTTAGCATAGTTACAAAGTTAGTATACCAAATTGTAATCAATATAAAGGACCAGAGGTAAACATTGTAAGTTTGGGGAGTGACTTGAATAAAGAATACACTTCAGGCACCTGACATGTGGTATCAGAGCCCCAACTAAAGGGATTTATTAAGAGAGAGAGAGAGAGAGAGAGAAACCACATCGAAGAGTGAGAAAAACCGAGATAGAGAGAGAAACATGTAGAGAGAGATTGAAGGAATCCATGGTTGAAAAAGAGACCACAGATCCCTGAGATTGAAGATGAGATCACAGAAGAAAGAAGAGACAATCTCACAAAGATCTAAGAAGATCTATGGCTGGAAATCAAGAAGGTTGAAGAAGAAATATCAGACTTCTTTGACTTTGAAATCAAGAAGGTTGAAGGAAAGAGAAAATCTCTTGTTGTGTTTAGAAACCTGCACTTTATGATATGCTACCACCACAGATCGTGATTCTCCAAAAGAGAAGGGAGACAGAAAGAAGAGTGAGAAACACACACACACAGAGAGAGAGCGAGTTCAACAGAGGGGAGAGAAACACAAAGAGAGAGTGAAAAGCAGAGGAGAGGGAAACATGATAGTTCAACAGAATGTCCACCTCAGATACAGGCAGCCATTCCAAAATTTAGGGGTTTTTATGATCACTGGTCCATGATGATGGAGAATTTCCTACGGAGTAAGGAAATGTGGTCCTTGGTGGAAGAAGGTGTTCCTGTACTTACCAAGGGCACAACAGCGAGTGAAGCACAAAAGAAAATTGTAAAAGAAGCCAAACTGAAGGACTTGAAAATCAAGAACTTCCTCATCCAAGCCATCGACAAAGAAGTAATGGAGACAATTCTAGATAAAGGAACAGCCAAGGCAATTTGGGACTCAATGAAACAGAAATATCAGGGGTCAACCAAGGTAAGAAGAGATCAATTACAGGCATTGAGAAGGGAGTTCGAACTATTGAGCATGAAAGAAGGAGAGAAGGTAGACAGATACCTCTCTCGAAAGTGGTGAATAAGATGAAGGTGCACGGGGATCGAATGGAGCAGAAGGTGGTGGTCAGTAAGATTCTAAGATCCATTTCCTCCAAATTTAACTACATAGTATGTTCAATAGAGGAATCAAATGACTAAGATAGCCTGAGCATTGATGAGCTACATGGTAGTCTCCTAGTCCATGAATAGAGAATGCATGAGTACAACAAAGAAGATCAAGCCCTCAAGGTTATCTATGATGAAAGGACAACAAGAGGGAGGGGTAAGGGTGTATTCGATACATTTAAAGGGACTAGAGGCAGAGGAAGGGGAAGATAATAGTTCAACAAGGAACTTGTTAAATGTTACAAGTGTCACAAATTAGGGCACTTCCAGTATGAATGTCAAGAATGGGAGAAAGGAGCACACTATGCAAAACTCGAAGAAGAAGAAATGCTCCTTATGGCTCACGTTTACCTGCATCATGCAAAGAGGGATGAGGTATGGTTCCTTGACTCCGGCTGTAGCAATCACATGACTGGTAACATATTGTGGTTTATTACCTTTGATGATGAATTTAGACGGTATGTGAAATTGGCAAATAATTCTAGGATGATAGTAATGGGAAGAGGGAGTGTGAGAATGGAAATAGAAGGGGTAACACAAATAATCACCAGGTATACTACATCCCAGAACTGAAAAATAATCTGTTAAGTATAGGTCAGCTCCAGGAGAAGGGGCTGGCAATACTGATCAAGAATGGTATGTGTAAAATGTTTGATCCTATGAGAGGGTTGATCATGAAAAGTCTAATGTCATCAAATAGAATGTTTGTAATGTTAGCAACAGTAGCACCCAGTGAACATGCCTGCTTTAAAATGGTACTGAGGAAGAAACCCAATTGTGGCACTATCGTTATGGTCACCTAAGCTATAAAGGGTTGAGGACCCTTTATTATAAGAAGATGGTAACATGATTGCCTCTTCTGAAGGCCCCAACAAAGTTATGCGAAGGGTGCTTTATGGGAAAACAACATAGGGACCCTTTCCTAAAAATCAGTCAATGGAGAGACACTAGAAGGCTACAGCTGATCCACACAGATATTTGTGGACCACTAGCCCCAGAGTCACATAGTAAGAAAACATACCTAATTACCTTCATTGATGATCACACAAGAAAAACATGGGTGCACTTCTCGGAAAAGTCAGAAGCCTTAGTGACCTTTAAGAATTTTAAAGTGCTGATAGAAAAGGAAGTTGGTGAAACCATATGCTGTTTGAGAATTGACAGGGGAGGGGAATTCAACTCTGAAAAGTTTGATGAATTTTGCAAGACAAATGGCATAAGCAGACAACTCACTACTGCGTATACTCCCCAGCAAAACAGAGTTGCCGAGCGCAAAAATAGAGCCATCATGAATTTGGCCAGGAGCATGCTGATTGAAAGAAAGGTTCCAAAAGAGTTTTGGCCTGAGACAATAAATTGGACGGTGTATCTGCTAAATAGAAGTCCCACCTTGGCTGTAAAGGACAGGACTCCTGAAAAGGCTTGGGAAATCAAACACCATCAGTCCAACACCTTAAAGTGTTTGAGTGCATTGGGTACGTACACAATAATGATCAGAAGAGGAAGAAGCTGGACAATAAGAGTATAAAATATGTATATTTAGGGATGAGTAAAGAATCAAAGGCCTACAGAATGTATAATCTAGTGACAAAAAAGATTGTGGTGAGTAGAGATGTAGTCTTTGATGAGAATGAGAGTTGAGAATGGGACAAAACAGAGGTGAAAACTGGAGACATACTAGAATAGGGGGATAATGAGATAAGGACAGAAGCTAGAGCTGATGAAGCTGAAACTACTGCTGATACACCTGCTGCTGAACCTTTTGAAGGAGGAGATCCTGTTACACCATGAAAAAGTGCAAGGAAATGAGAGGAATTTTGAGGCTGCAAGTTCTGGGAGTGCAATCAGAACACAAAGAAGAATAAGCAAAGAGCCAGAATGGATGAAGGACCACGTGACAGGAGAAGGACTGTTTGACAGTGATGAGGTTGAAGACTTGATTATGTACACAAAAAAAGGTGATCTAAGTACATATGAAGAGGCTGCAAAGAGTTCCACATGAAAAAAGGCTATGGGATGTGAAATACAAGCCATAGAAAAAAACTGCACTTGGGATCTAACTACCTTACCTGCGGGAGCCAAAGCAATAGGGGTTAAATGGATCTTTAAAACGAAACTGAATGAAAGGGGAGAAATTGATAAATATAAGGCTAGATTGGTTGCTTTGGGGTATGCTCAAAAACATGACATTGACTACACAGAAGTCTTTGCTCCAATTGCTAGGTAGGACACAATCCAGATGATACTGGCAGTAACAGCTCATAATGACTGGAATGTTTATCAATTAGACGTGAAGAGTGCATTCTTGCATGGAGAACTGGAGGAGAATGTATACATTGAGCAACCAAAAGGATTTGTCAAGAAAGGGGAAGAAGGAAAGGTTCTAAAGCTCAAGAAGGCACTGTATAGGCTGAAGCAAGCACCAAGGGCCTGGTACAGCAAGATAGAAGCTTATTTCCTTAAGGAGGGGTTTGGAAAATGTCCCAGTAAACACACTTTGTTCACAAAATCTGATGAGGCAGGGAAGGTAATAATTGTTAGCATATATGCGGATGATTTGATTTTTACAGGAAATGATGAAAGATTGATAAATGAATTTAAAGGCAGAATGAAAAGTGAGTTTGACATGACTGACTTAGGGAAAATGAAATTCTTTTTGGGGGTCGAAGTGATTCAGAACAGTTCTGGCATTTTCGTCACTCAAAGAAAATATGCTGAAGAAATACTGAAGAAGTTTGGAATGGAGAGCGGCAATCCTACAAAAAAAACCCTAAGGTTCCGGGGTTTAAATTGGTAAAAGATAAGGGGGGAACACAAACCGACCCAACTCAATACAAACAAATAATTGGAAGTTTGATGTACTTGACTATTTCCAGGCTTGATCTAATGTATGTAATGAGTTTGGTGAGTAGGTACATGGAGAGGCCTACAATATTGCACATGACAGCAGTGAAAAAAATATTGAGATATCCGAGGGGAACCACTGAGCTGGGAATCTGTTACAAGAAGGAAATGGGAGATAATGAACTAATTGCTTACTCTGATAGTGATTATGCAGGTGATTTGGACAATAGAAGAAGCACCTCGGGTTATGTGTTTGCAATGAGTTCTGGGGTAGTGGCATGGAGTTCAAAAAAACAGGTAGTAGTTACTCTTTCAACAACAGAAGCTGAGTTCATTTCAGCAGCTCTATGTGCATGTCAAGCAATATGGATGCAAAGGATCCTGGGTCATCTGAAGTGGAATCAGAAGAGCTGTGTGATATATTGTGATAATAGTTCCACAATCAAGCTATCCAAGAATCCAGTTATGCATGGGCGGAGCAAACACATAGGCATTAAATATCATTTTCTGCGTGATCTATCAAAGGAGGGAGTGGTAGAGCTTAGATATTGTAGTTCATAAGAACAAATTGCGGATATCATGACCAAGCCTTTGAAGCTAGATACATTTGAGAGATTAAGAGAACAACTTGGGGTATGTGTAATTCCAAATGTGTAAACTGATTACTATAAGGATAATCAGTTTAAGGGAAGGCCTGTTGTGTTTGTTTGAGTCTGTTAGACTAATAATGTTAGTTTGCATTCAGTTACTAGCAATCAGTTAGTTGGTTAGCATAATTAAAAAGTTAGTATACCAAATTGTAATCAATATAAAGGACCGGAGGTAAACATTGTAAGTGTGGGGAGTGACTTGAATAAAGAATACACTTCAGGCACATGACACCTCCTACTAGCTAAGATTGGAAGAAAAAAATGTTAATGTTTTGGCTATTAATTCATAATATATTCCAAAAGCTTTTCACCAGTTAGTAAATGTCCATATCCTGGATTTGAGCTTAGCTACTAATAAATATCAAATGCGGTGTCATTTAATCTAAAGGGATGTTCTCACAGTGTGTTTTAAAAGTATTTTTGAAAAGAAAGGAAAAAATTTATTTTTATTTCTTACTTATAATTTTTTTTGGGTGTTTTTATATTATTTTATGTGCCAAATACTTCTGAATGAAAAAGGCAGGTTTGTGAGCCTACAAGCATGGCATTCTAGATTTTTATTTTTAAAATAGAAGGATGATAACACATCCATCCTATTTTTGTAGAATAAATAAATAAATAACTACACGAAAGTCTTGTATTATTACTAGCAGCAAATCTTCTACGCCGTCACTTAATCGAGTTTTGGAACCTAAAAAAACCATTTTCACCTGGAAACGTTCGATCTTAAAGGAAGTCATCATCAACATCTCATTGATGAGCTTATTGCGTACATGCCTGTGAAATTGATGGATAGACATGCAACATAGCTGTAAGAGGAGATTATACGAGCAAAAACGCACCTGGATATATATGGTTAACAACTAACTCTAAAAGCAATCAAGTTGATTGGACCCTTTTGGCTCCCGAATGAACATCCAGAAATTACTGAATGAAAATAATTAATTTAATATATTTCTAAATAAAATTTAAAAATCAACCTTAACTAAACTCGCAAACGAAAACTATATGAATGGATTAGGACATCGCTATATTTTATTTGAGGCCATAATAGAAAAACTTGGGAAATTTAATGGAGTTTTCCTATCCATAGTGAAGCTTATATAATAAAGATATTTTTTTTTTAATATATAATAATTATAATTAAAATAAAGTATAAAGGACAACATCTCTAAAGTCAAGCATGACATTAGGAAAATGAAGCTTAAAAATAGAAGTTAACCTCTTGGGACTTCTGCGCCGGGAACAATTACGAAATTGAATCCATGCTGGTTCGATTTCTAGGGGCAGAAATTGGAAATCCCTTCCTTGCAATTTACTTACCAAACGAGAAATTCAGATGGCCTAAAATCTGTGTGTTAATCCCCTATATGAGATACTTGAATTGAATGGCTCTTAACTAAGAAAATTTGTCTTATTCCATTGTATATTGTTTGGAATTAATTTTTTATTGTAATTAAATTCAATTATGGTGTTTACTTTAAATTCAACGGATAAATAAATTGAATTTGTGTATTTTAAAAAGGTAAAATTTAATTTAATAGATGGGTGTATTCAAGATTAATTTTTTTCTTAGTGTAGTAAATTAGAAGGGTTAACTTCTGTTTTTTTTTCAAGATTGAATTTCATTAAAAAAAAAGTTTTGATCTTAAAATAATCATAAACATTAAATTTTATTAAAATCTCTAAATTAAATTGAGAAATCACGGTGATTTTCCTTGCGAAGAGGTTGGCTTGCATTTTGTACTCATTTTATTTTCTAGCCTGTTTCGAAAGGACCTGAAAGTGTTTTTTTGGAAAAAAATAATTTGTTCTTTGCTTTACATTATATTTTATTAATGTTTTAAGTCATTTTGATATGACGTGTCAAAAATAATATTAAAAAAAATTATTTTAATATATTTTTAAATAAAAATAACTTTAAAAAACAATTTGTTTTTTTTTAAAAAAAAAAACCACGATCAGACTTTCAACATCCCTAAAAAAAAAAAAAATTCTATATGTTTCCCCTTTACTCTACTAGAGGGATGATAGTGATGCCATTGTAAAGTAATTAATGGTAGTTAGTAGAAAACGATAAGCATAAAGACAAGAGAAAAATAAGAAAAGACGAATTAAAAGATTATTTTTTTAAAAGAAGAATTAAAAGATTATTTTTTTAAAAGAAGAATTAAAAGATTATTTTAAAAAAATAATCTTATATATTTGTTTTAAAAATAAATATGATTTTTAAGCAAAAATTGAATCTATCTTTCTTTCTTTTTCTAAGAAAAAATGATCATGAAATAATTAGTGACAATTGCTAGATGATTAATATAAAATTTATTGTAATAATGACAAACTTCTTGAATGTATATTTATTTGTGTCTCAATTAAATCAATACATTCAAATTTCAAAGAGCACTCAATAGAGATTGAACCCATGGAAGTAAAACCCACATTGTAAATGGATGCTTTTACTTTCTTAAAATATTTTTTTAACAATTTTAATGGGTTGATGTAATATATATTTCTATATATATCACAACTCCAAGCTTACTAAGGACAAAATTGTCATTACACTATTATAGCTTATAGTGAAATACCTCGGAAACAATAATGCACTAAATAGTAAAACAATCACACAATTATATATATATATATATATATATATATATATATATATATATATATATATATATATATATATATATATATATATATAATAATAATAATAATAGTAATCTAACATTAAGCAACAGGTATGGGTAGGTGTGATGAGGTTTCAACGTATCAATGAAAACAACATATTGTGACTGTTTGAGAATATGACTGAAATTATTTTTAAAAATATTTTTTATTTAAAATGTATCAAAATAATATTTTTAATATAACACATAAAAATAAATTAGAAAAATTAATTGACAATAAAAAATATAAATATATTTTTGTTTTAGTACCAAACTCCAATAACACGCCCGCCCGCCATCTCTGTTCCCCAAAGAGAGGTCCACGCGCTTTGCCTGCTACTTTTCTTAGGCATATACAATGTATTAAGTCAAATATTATCGTTTTTCTTATACTGAATTGCGTGGCATGTGACATGTCTTGTTAGAGACCCACCAAAAGAATACATTTTCAATTTTTTATGCATTAATAATTTATAATTAGATTTTAAAAGAGTGTCAACCATACCATACCACAATTTTAAACAAAACCTAGGCATAAGTGGAGTTAATTAATAGCTGTGGAAGAATTATGGCGAGCAATTTGCGAGCAATTCTGTTGGTAACCCTAAAGTCAAAAGCTATCGATTTCTTTCACAATTCTAATTTGACAAGTAAGGAATTACTTAATGAAACGCCTACGTTCCAAATATCTTCTCTGTCTCATCCACTTTTGTAATTGACGTGATTACAATTTGCATAAAAATATAATAATTGGAACAAGTTTGAATAATTCTGAGGAGTGTGAGAGGCACTTGATCACTACATGTGATATAAGAAATTAAGAGAATACACAACTCTATGAACTACCCTGGACCTCACTACAAAAATAGTTTATATGTTTTTAAAACACATATTAAAATGCTCTTTTTATTTATTTATAAAATTTTATTATTACTATAACATATAAATTTAATATAAAATACTAAAAATTAATAAAAGAGAAACATAATATTTTGAAATGGATAATTTAATATCGAAAATAATACATATATTACCATATGTCACAGGGTCAACATTTTGGTCACAGTCTCTTTCCCTATGCAATAGTTTAGTCCTTTTACCAAACTCAACCTTCCTCACAACCTCACTCGTGTTTAGCCTACAATCTAGGCGGTATGCACACCTAAAAAGGTTCTCTCGTAGCCCTTTATGATCATAAACCAACAACAATACCACAAAGCAACAAAAAAATAATGCAAACACAAATTACATGAAAATTATATCAACTTTTATTAAAACTCAATAAAGAAGACAACATCAATGCCAATGTGTGTGTTGTGCACATACTTGTACGATACACCACAACACACATGATTTTTGCTTATAAATAAGCATTACATGTATTGTTACTCATTTTAGACCCCACATGCTAGAGATGACGTATAACTATTTTGAACCAGATGCAAGAGTTTAGCTCATGGTTAATATAATGTCTTAAACACTCATTTAGTTGATTATTCACCCTCTTCATTTCACATAATGTGATTAGTGATTGACAATTTCAAACTTGTACTCATAAATCAAAACAACACGGTCCAAAATAGTGAATCGCTCACAATGTCAAACAAAAACCTAAAATATTTTATCACAATTCAGTAAAGCAACCCAAAAACCACTTCAACAGTACACATAATTGGTGTGGCTACAAAAACAACATACTTTGTAACTCTATCAACCACCTCATCATTGCATCAAAGTCTTTAACTTTTGGAAACCCAACCACCACTTTAGTAGTACACATGGTTGATGTGGCTACAAAAATAGCATACTTTGTGAATCTATCAACCACCTCATCATTGCATCCAAGTCATCAACTTTTGGAAACCCCACCACAAAGTTCATCGAAACAGTAACCCATTTTTTTTTTGGAATGAGCAGTGACTGTAACAATCCAACTTCCTTATGTTGTAAATCGTTATCTTGTTGGCATACTACTAGACATGTCTTGATATAAAAATTTACATCATATTTCATATATTATTTTACCAAAAATAGGTTTGGGCCATCAATGCTAAGACAACTCCAAGGGGAGAGCTATATTGAAAAGATAAAATAACATTTTTAAGTTGAAGAGCTATTCCTACATATTGATAAAAAAACCAAAAAAATGTTTAATATATTTCTATACAAAAAGTGGTTTTGATTGTACTTGTATTAGTTATTTATTATTAATAAATAGTTATATCAATATTATTTATATTAAAATAGAATTGGCTTTTCTAAATGATTTTTTTTCCATAGGAGTGCAAATATAAAAAATATTATATTTACACTATTAAAAAAGCTATATTGCTAATTTGGCTTCTCTAAATAGTTTTTTCCATTGGAGATGCTCTAACATCCTTTCTCGATCTGGATATTTAACCCATATAGGGTCATGATTTTTAACCACAGGGTATTTCTTCAACTTCCTACTTGGAACACACAATTGACCATTTTTGGCATGTAAAATGTCATTTTCCAACACCACTGAATCGTCCCTTCTCTTACGAGTTGGACAAGTTTGGCATAGGTGTGTCTTCCTTGGCAATATTGTGTAATATGTCCAGCACATCAAACTCAACCTATACCAAAGCAAATAAACATATCAAACACAACCTACACTCAAAACATTTGCAACCTAATTATTTTGCCCCAAATTATGCTCTTAAATAAAATCAAAATTAGCTTAGAACTATTGCCACAGAGTCAGCCATCACAACAACTTTTTATGAGTTCAGATGAGGGTGTTTACCATATTGTTAGCACTAAGACAATGCACCACCATCGTCATCTCGTTCTCATGTGTGGATTATCTTTATTTAAGCTCATTTATTTTTCAACTCTTGAAGGCCATTAGATGTCCCCCTACACCAACACACCATTAATGGCCTTATCTAAAGCATCTACATGGACTTCAAATGGTTTCTCAAAACCAATTTCAATTTGTCAAATACATATTCTTCTTCAATAAATCAGACAAAGGGGTTGCTACCTTGTTGTACCCTTCAATAAATTGTTGGTAATAATTTGTCAAACCCAAGAATGATTGCAAATCAGACACCATCGTAGGGGCTGCCCAATCCAATATTGCTTTATCTTTTTTTCAAATCCATCCTCACTTGGCCCATACCCAAAAATATTATCTCAACACATACAAACTCATACTTGTCATTTATATACAACTCATGTTCTCTAAGTCTTCCCAACATCCTGGACAAATATACTACATGATCCTCCATATTTATACTAAACAAAACAATATCTTCCAAGTACACAACATCAAAATTATATAGAAAATCATATAGCACAACATTCATCATATTGTAAGAAGTAGTTTGTGCATTGGTTAGGCCAAATGACATAACCAAAAACTTATAATCATACCTTATGACACGAGTTTTTTTGTGCTCATCCCCTCAACAATCATAACCTCCTAATACTCGGACCTCACTTAGTTTGTCCATCAAATCCTGCACCAATGACATTAGACACTTACTCTTTATCATCACTTTGTTTAGTGCACAATAGTCTACACATATTCAAAGACTATCATTGACATTCTTTTGAAATAGAACAAGAGCATCATAAGGGGCTTTAGATGGACAGATGAATCTTGCCTGAATCAGTTCCTCTAGTTGTCTTCATAACTCAACCAATTCCCTTGGCAATATACAATAAGGGGGTTGTGATGGTGGTGTTTCACCATGCACTAATTCAATCTTATGATCAATAGCCTTCCTAGGAGGGAGATTTTGAGTAATTCCAACGACATCACATTAACATAATGTTCTAATAACCTTGCAATATCCCTCAATTTCTTCCTGTACCATTTTGGACCTTCAAATACTACTACTACTATAAATACCCTACCATTTTTCTTCAAGACTTTTTCAATCATAATAAGTGAAGTCATACTATTATCACCCTTGCTATCCAACCACTGAAATCTTACAACAAGACACAAAATAAAGGCATATCTCATTAGCAATTAGAGCACCATCCAAGTATGGCATTAAGGCAATCTTATCTTTCTTTAGAAAATCCAACCCAAAAATCAATTCAAAGTCATCCAGCACAACCATCAATAAGTCAAGCATCTCCCGTTGTTTTTCTAGAACCAACAACACACTATAAAACATCCTCTAAGCCTTGACATTTACTGTCTTCATCATGGTATGATTGTTGCTCAATCGCAAACCAAGTTGTTTCACTAACTTGCTAGCAATAATGGTGTTTGTTGCTCTATAATCCAACATAACTATCATTTTTAATCATTCACTCTAATTTTAACATACATTAGAGTAACTATGACATCCATTTTTTCCTATCACAAAGCATCTAGACAAGCTAAGTCATTTTTGACAAGCTAGGATTCATCCATAAAATCCTTAAAATCAACAACCAAACAATTCAATACACTTATTGGATTGACATGCGTGATTGTTTCCTCATGCTCACCATCATTGACCAGAATTGCATTTATTTTTTTCTTCTTCTGACACTTTAGCGTAGAGTGGTTGTCTATATATAAAACAACATGTATTTGGTCTAGAGTCTCTCGTTGCAGAATTTGATTGCTTTTATTTGCCCTTTTTAGTAGCAGACTTGAACCCTCCTCCATTGAACTTCTTTTTCTTATTCTTATTCCCCCTCATATCCTTTGTCTTGGCTTTCTATGGGGATGCGATAGAGCCATCCCACGTTATAGACTTGAAATCCACCAAACCATTCATGGTAGCAATCATGGAAGATAAATCAATAACTAAACTTTGTCGTCTCAACTCAGCTTTTACCCAAGGTTGCAGGCTACACAAGAAATTAAACAACTTGTCTTCCTTATACATGTTTTTTATATCCAAAATGAGTAACTAAAATCCTTGACATATGTTTGCATTGATTTATCCTATTTCAACAAATCCTCCCTATCCAACTAGGACGTATTATTTGGAAAGAATTGTTCCTTCAATTTCAGTTTTAGATGAGCTCAAGTATCAATCTTAGGATGCCTTGCATTCAAATCATCATTGATTTTGATCCTCCACCACAACTTCACATCCCCTGTCAAGTACATCGTTGTGATGGCCACTTATTTACCCAAATAAACCTTAGCAAAATTGAATTATTGTTAAATATCCCATAAAAAGTTTTCCAATTCCTTGGAAGTCGCCCAACCACGCCCTCTAGACGTGTCAATAGTTCCCAAATAGTTTTAATACCTGCCGGTATGCAAAGTCAGTCATAAGGTTCTTACACTCTTTGACAATGGCATTTCCAAAGCCTTATGTTGTTCTTGTCCAAACACCAAATGACTCTAATACCAGTTGTCACAAGCTCACAATCTTGTTTCTTATGCGATAGTCTAGTCTCTTTAGTAGACTCATCCTTTCTCACAATCTCACTCGTGTTTATCCTACAATCTAAGTATTTTGCACACCTGAAGACATTTCCCCAAGCCTTTACAGTAATGAGCAACAACAAAAACACAAAGCAACAAGAACATAATGCAAAACACAGGTTGCTGGAAAATTATCTCATCCTTTATTAAAACTCAATAAAGAAGACAACACCAATGTCAATGTGTGTGTTATGCATATCCTTGCATGTTAAACACAGTTTTGTCTATAAATAAGCATTACATGGAAATTTCTACAAGCAAAATTGTCTCTCGAGATTGGAGACTATATCTGTCCAGATTTGGAAACACAAGTAACTGCCTATAATCAACTCCAACTGCCTTCGTGTAATAATCTTCCTTGGAATGCCACCTCAAACAAATAACTCAAAATGCCAACATCCACGTTGTCAGGACACATATAAAATTGCCTAAATTTGGGCAGCTCAGATGAACCTAATATCTGCCGAATCACCAACTCATATTGTTGTCGTTTTTTACATTGTTCATGGCCAACAGTAGTGTTGTCGTTTGCGCGCCTAAGTCCGTAACACCATGGCACTCGTCCTTAAAAGACAAGACGCTTTAGTAATTCTATGATGTAGTGATGTAGCAAGAGAATCGATAGTCTCATTTATTAACCATCGAACTGGAGCTTAGAGAAGAGAAGCAACAATGACAGCTTAAGCCGATGCAAACATGTTCGTCTATTTAATGACTCTGCAGGGCTACTATGTTGTGAAAACCAATCACCATTTGTATTGCTTAAATCTTTTTGGTCTTAGCCAAGTTCATGAGCTGAGCACCCCCCCCCCCCCCCCCCCAGCCAGGTTTCATCACAAGCTATTAACACTCTTGTTTTATGTCGAACAAAAAATACCAGTAACAGTGGCTTTATACTTTTCTAATCATCAACTCGTAGTGGTTTCTAATCACAAATTCATAGCAAGAAAATAATCCAAGAAGAGAATAACACTGCCAACATCTTAAAAAAATTGCCGTATGCAGATTGGTATTATTAGATGGTAACAAGAGATATTCATTCTACACTTTAACAATCAGTATTTAGTAGTGTTATTACAAGGCCCTTCCCTCGCATGCAGGTCCGTGAAAACAGGTTACTCATGCTAGCTGGCCATTGTCTCTGGGACTACAGAGTTGCAAATAATACAATCACACTGTAAATGTACCATGCCATTCAGCACAAGGATTGAATAACTCTAGGGATAAAGTACAGCCTGCTTATCATGATTTTGTCACCCAGCCAAATGTAAGTCAACTGGTTCAACAAGTCCAGATCTTCGTCTCTTCTTCCCTCCCGGTGTGCACCTAGTGCCACCATTCTTCCCAAGCCTTCGACCTCTCTTTCTTATTGGTGATTTAAGTCTCTCTTTGGACATTTGAAATTGTCTTCCTTCCTGATCTTTTTTATGCCCAAGGAGCCGTACATGGAAAGTATTCACAGCCGAGTGACAGAATGACTCCCCATTAGCTTGACTACTTTCCAAATCAACTTCTCCGTTGTTCACCTGAAATTGGAGAGTAATTCTTTTAGCTTATAAAACCAATGATTGCATTTCACTCCAAATCATTTTCCAATAGAATTGATCTCATCCAACACAACTTCATGTTAAGAGAATAACCCTGGAGCTTGTAGCCCACATGTCGCAAGTTTGAGGCCTGAGAACAGTTGCTTTGCACACAATAGGGTACCTTATTTTAGAAGCTATTCTACTTTAATCTACTAAGGTTGGTAGATTGAGATAGTGAAAGAGAACTACCAGCTGAAGAAGCGCGGAGAAGGTTCGAGCCACATCATGCTTTTCCTGGCCCTTTACAACATCAGTAAAGGCCATGACATTTTTGCTATCCACTTCAAGAGAGAGTTTGTCAACAATCCTTTCACCATAGGCATGAATGTCAAATGGCGGATGTGAGTCCTATTAGAATCAAAATTCACCTTCAATTCAAAACCAATAACAAGATGGAGAGCAAATATATAGAGCAGCAACAACATATACAAATGATGGTTGTAGTTGCCAAAATTGAAATTCGGATATATGAAGAGAGCAGAGACATAGAAGTTACTTGTTCTTCCAAGTTTTGCTCAATTTTCTGTTTCCATGATGAAACCCGAGCAGCCAATTCAGTTTGCTTCTCAGTTTCAGCAATATTGGCAAGGAGAGCATCCTAAAAAAAGGGGGTGGGTAAGCTACAACTGTTCTGGCAGGTAATTGAGCAAACCATTATATCAGAAAAAACACAATCAATTCCAAAATTTTAGAGTCCAGGTTGATCTCTATAATTCAACTTCCTACAATTTCTAAAATTATTGCTTTCAAAAACCATGCTTGCATGTCCTGAAAATTTCAAATGAAAATAAAAACCAGCAAAGCGCCCAAATGAAAAATGATGAGAGCAAGGTCCAGAAATGGCCAGAAAGTAAATGCAGAGGACTGAGTATGTGTAAGAGAAATGCAACGAGAGCAGAGCTTATTCAGCTTGGTCCTCAGGACAAAATTCAGGAATGAATTTGTAATACATACAAAAAAGCAAACTTTCCAGACTAATTTCCAAACAGAGTACATGTTCCAAAAATATTAGGCTTGGAAAGGTAGAAAAGTCAAACACTTAAGCCTGCAAAGAAATTTCACCCAAACCCCTAACATAAATGTGAGTATTAGAGTGCATGTACTATTTCCATGTTCTGGGTAGATTTAGTCAAAAAGCGATAGAAATATAAGCTTACAAGATGAGAGCGACATAGATCTTCTAGGCTTGCTTGAGAACTTTGATCTCCATGTCCAAAATCTTTATGGGTGTCAGAGCAAGTGGCGCCATCATCATGCTGTATAAATCTGCCAGTAAGCAACTTGATTGTTCCTTCTATACTACTGCAGATACAAATTAGAAAATTAGAACAAACACAAGCCTGCCAACCTTTTCACGTGGAGGGTGTAAATCTTCATTCTTGTATTCTGAAATCTCATCTTCATGCTGCCCAAAATCAGGGAACCCAGTGTCGTTTGCATTGTCTTCATTGTCATTCCCAGGGGTACTGAAAGTATCAGGAATATTATGTCCTTCATTATTAAGGGATTTCCTCAGCTGCAAATGGAACATCGGGTATGATATAACAATCACAAGAAATTACGGTAAAGGTGATATCAGAAAAAAATACCTTTTCATATAATGGAATAGGTTGTGTTTTCCTATGTTTTCCAAGTTCATTTCGCTGCAATTCCCACATTTCTTTGAGATCCGGACTAACAGGACCATGCATCCTTGCAAGTGGAAACAGGGTACTTATAGATGTCGGCTTAGCAGATTTTTGCCCATTCCTTCTGAAAGCTTTTACTGCTTGTTAAGAGAAATATATTATGAGTGCAAAGTAAACATACATCTTGGAAAACAGCGGGGTGGGGGGGGGGGGGGGGGGGGGGGGTTGCTAAACACAGAAACAAATTCTTTAATGACCTTTCTCAAAAGGTTTCACTTTTAAGTTCCCAGATTCATGAGGATTCAAAGACTTCCAAGGATCATCGTCATCATCCAAATCTTCTGAATATGTGTCTTCAATATCAAATCCATGATTGTTGTCAAAATTATCATGGACAGGAGGATCAGGCCCCGTCTTATACTCATTAACTTGAAAACCACAACCAGCAACTGGTGATTGCATGGGATTGGCATCCCGATTCTTTCCAAGAGAAGGCTTATGAGCAGTCTCCCCAGAATGTCTTGTCGAAGACTGAAAGGTCTTGCGTGCTGAGCTTCCCCTGTAAGAGCCATATTGTGCCTTTCTAGTATCATCTGCTTGCAAAAAGTCATCTACAGCTATGGCATCACATGGGTTTAAGAGAATAAAATCTTGGTAAAGATCATTGGTGGCTAACTGCAACAATGTAGAAAAAAATAAGTAATGTGGATTGGGTCAGTAACAGAAAGATTGATATATTAAAATGTGGAAGTATATGTAGTACCAGATATGACTCTAATTCCCCGCCATCACCACTGGTTTCTAAGCAATCGCCTTCAAGAACAATAAGATTTGCTGGTGGTTTCACAAAGTGATAGAAAGAAGCATCTTTGCTGGTTGAAGCATCTAAGCAATTCCTTGGTTCAGCTGCAGTAAATGGATTTCTTTTAGCCAAGAGTTCCATCATATTTCATCAAATAGAGGGTAGAGTTCGGCTTACCTGGGACATCATCTGAGACCCAAAATTGATCATTCTCTTCATCAGAAACTGCTTGGGAACCACTTTGTTCAGGCTGGACTGACAAACCCTCTGATTGCTCCTGCTGCCTGTTTCAAAAATTTATAAAACCAGTCTGAACACCATTTCATTTAGGCTTCAAGACTACTCATTACAAAGGCTTCAATGGGTTTCTAGTGAGAATAATTTTTTTATTTGGGTATAGATGATGTCTCTTTTTTCTTCATGATATTGACCTAATTTATAATCCATAGTTGAGCTTTCATGGGTTGGTCTGGTTTGAGAATTTATTGGGAAGAGCATATTAAATCACCACTAATTTGTGAATTTCTAATGATCACTGTGTTCCACAACAATTGATATTTCCCTGACAAAATGATCAGTGTTCTGTAATTGACTGTTCCAATTTATTTATAAAATTCATGGAAATTAACTGAATATACAGTACATCCTAGCAATTCTTTATTAAAAGATAGCAACATATAGTTACACAAACTGAACTAAATATCCCGGGTAGATGAAGAAGATGACAGTTGAATACATCTCCGATCATCTCTTAACCAGTAACCCCATTATCTATCTCCATTTCAAGCAGTGGAAAATCACTCAAAAAAGACAGTTGAATTAGGCAACTATACATATAATACACAAACTCTCAAGACTCTTAAACTTGCAACAGCTATCAATCACAGCAACAAAATTATGAAATACTCATCCTGAAAAATTGTAGGTTTCAAAGCAACAAAACCACCAAATTTTATATTCAAACTGTATTACAATTTATAAACCAAATGGCATTCACCTTTAACTATCAAATAAACTCACAAAAAAAATGTAATTTACACAAATTCTTAAAAGAAATCAATTTTGGATCTAAAAGGAACTTGATACACAAGCAAAACCCAACAAAATAGGCATAATAGGTACCTTTTTTGAGAAAGGAAATCCAAAGCATGCAAAACCAAGTTGTAGAGATACTCAACCTTCCTGCTATAAACTTGAACCGAACCTTGAAGCAATAAAGCAGCTACATTTTGCCGCAAGAAAATAAATCCATTAAAATCCCTCAACAACAGAACCCTAGAAACACAAATAATCTAAATAAAACGCCCAAACCCTTGAGCAATATAGCAACTGCGTTGTTCAAGAAAATTATAAAACCCTAACCTTCAGCGAAATTGACGTTACCATCTTCTTCGTTTCCAGCAATTTCACCAGAACAAATCTTCAACAAGTAATCTTCGAGCTTTTTTGAAAGGTCAACTTCCCAATTGGCTTCTAAATCACGCTCTGCTTGTACAGTGTGGTACTTGCATGGTTCTTCTTTGTTGTTGCTAATCATTGTTTTAGAATAATTATATAAGAGTGCATTTGGGGGCTTTTTGGAGCACTAGGGTTTTGGGAATTTGTTGAAGGACACAAGTGGAAATTCAAGGGTGTTTGCTTGCCTGGAAAATTAGAGATAAAGTGTGAGAAAATCGAAAGCGGATTTGTGAGTTCAAAATTCTCAATGTCTTCTTTTCCCGCTTCTCTTTGTTTCCGATTTCTTCTTCGGCTTTTCAGTTGTATTTATTGCGTAACATTTGCTGCAAGTAAATAGAGCATATATTGATCGAAGAAACTAAGAAAATATATTTGTTTTTTATATATAATTTTAGAGCAAATTTCCAATTTAAAAATAAAAATAAAAATAACATATCACAATACTTTTTAATTTCTTATCATCAAAATATTTTTAACATTTTTTAATTTTAAAATTATTTAGTTATAACATATAAAAATAAAAATAATTATTAGTATACTTTTAAAATTCAACTCAAAAGTTTTCACAAAGTAAAATTCAAGTCATGGATCAAGACATTAACATGAGTTGGCTACAATGTTTTTTTCAAAAAAATCAAAATGATATTGTTTTCATAAGAAAAATCCAAACAAAGTCAATAGGATTTAACCAGTTTAGAGGTCACTCCTAGTTTTTTTTAATCAATTACAGCCAAATCAATCTTTTCTCTATTTTTTTCTTAAACCTAGATTAATCTAGGTCTCATATCAGCGGAGTCGTGATGTTAGCTCATAGGTCTTTGGTACCTATGTTTTTAATAATTTTTATGATAATAATAAATTGTTATCGGACAAATCTGTATATAAATTAAGTCCAAGGGCATAATTTGATTTTTAATAAGCTATTTTAATATAATCATGGGCTTTATTAAAGTTTAATTATGTTCGAGGATTAATTTGAGTCCAAGTGAAAGACTTGATCAAGTGCAAGAGTTTAATTATACTTTAAATAAATTAAAATAAATTTATTAAGCGTTTAATTGGTAAAAAAAATAATTTTGAAGCCTAATTTGGGATTGATTAAGAAAAGTGAAATTTTAGAAAATCAAATTTATTTTTTACCAAGTTAATTGAGCAAAATTAGGGGGTGAAATTGAAGATAATTAAAAGTTTAATAGTTAACTGAGGGTCAAATTATATAAATCTAAGACCAAGAGCCAAAATAAAATAGCCGTGTAAATTCAAGGTTACTCTTAGAGTTCGGTGGGGATAATAAAATTGCATAAAATTAAAAATTTAAAGCCAATTAGAGTATAATTAGAGCAATTATAACTTAAATGACCAAATCAAAATTTATCAAAATGGCGTCATTCTACAAAATTTAAAGACTGGACACACAATGCAAACACACCATCTTCTTCATCAATGTAGAAATGGAAGAGACAACTTACAAAAACTATCTTCTACACGCAACAATCAGCTGAAATACCACCTTATTCCCTATAAATACCTGTAGTGTGATGAGAAGAAAAGGGAAGGCAGGGTGAGAGAGGAAATAGTACAGAGAAGGAAAGATAAAGGATATAATAAACAAAGTAAAACAAAAGAAAATACATAGAAATGAGAGAAGAGAGAGCAAAGGGCAGGAAAAAAAACAAATGTTATCACTCTCTACTCTTAGCCACATGAACTCCAACCTATCTTCTTCTTCATGCAGTACTTGTTTCTCTCTCTTCCTCTAACCAATGTTGATCATCGTTCTTCCTCCAACTCTCGGCCAACCACCAGTCATATCTCCTCCATCTCTAGGTAACCTCTTTTGCCTTCATCTTCCTTCTCCATATCCGGGCACTATTCATGCAAATGTGAATAGTGCACAATGAATTAAGTCATATGCACTGTTCATGTGAATAATTTTTTCTTTTCCTTTTCTTTCTTTTTTCGGGTTGAACCCTTTTCAACCCAGCCCAAAACCAAATATTATTGGGCCATTTCGGCTCATCAAGGTTAGGCCATCCCATTTGGTTTGGCCAAGCCTAACCCGAACATTATATTTAGGCACACAAACTCATGAAAAATTAAAAAAATTGAATTTATTCATACCAATATATTCCAAGTCACAACACCTGGTAGTAAAACCGTCCAAATATCTAAACCACAGTAAACCCACAAAGTAGCTTACCTCAGGTAGGATGTGTTGGGGGTGTCAATACCTTCCCTAACCACAACCAATCTCATACCCTTTAAATCTCTAAGAAAAAGTAGAACATTCAGGTTTTCTATCAACCTTAACCAAAGAACTAGGTGGTGACTCCTTGAACACCCCTAACACCATTGTGCCAATCCAAACAATAAAATGACGACTCCACTGGGAATTGATATTGCTTTAAACATTATTTGGACTAATCTATGTGTGATTCTATGTAATGTATTTTTTCGATATGTTTAAAACGTCTTTCTTGGCTTATTTTGTTCTATTTATGATTTATAAATTTTTATCCTACTCATGCATCATTTGTTTATTCAAGTTGTGTCGTTTGGATGGCTCATATAGAACCTTCAGGTTACATGGGGGAGTAATGATTTACCCTATGACTTTCAGTTGGGGTTTAAGTTTGCAAACTCATTCAACTCTTCAATAAGTTCTTGAACTGGTAGTTATTGGTATACATGTCATCCCATTACTTACTGAGCCTCTATATTACCTTTACGAGGGTAATCGCTACAACAAAATGGGATCCATTTTAGTGGCCAAGTAATAAAACTACCTTTTGCATCATGCAAAAGGATTAAATCATAAGGCATATGATCCCAATTAAAATCATAATAGATCATGTCTAACCATAAATGATGCGAACTTCATGATCACGTGGTCACGCAACCCATAACCCAGAATGAGATCTGATCCTAGAAAACCGAAATAGGTCTAATAGGAGTGTGATACAATGGAAACCTGCTCCAAGGCACCAACACTATTGGAATGAGTAGAATGACACCACGAAGCCAGTTAATCTTCGATAAGTCGGATTCAATTCGTTCAAGAACTAAAGAATGTAGGAATTACTCTCACACATAAACTGAAAAGTTCAGAATTAAAATTCATCAATGGCTCCCGAAATTTAGCTAGCATGAGTTTAAATAGTCTTTGAAAAGCTAACCCTAATGGACCCCTTACATGGACTTAAATGAGGTCCACTCAAAACTGACCCAAAATCCTAAATTGAAAAGCCCATGACTTAATCCAAACAAGCCTTGGATCCTAGCTGAAAGCAAAGTATTAATTAAGCCCAAACAAGCCTTGGGCTGTAGCTAACAAAATTAAATAAAGCCCATAAGGTTTATTTATTGCCTTCCATCCACCCCATCAATCCCATGCTTCCAAATTGTAGTACGATTCTTTTGGCTCCTTTGCTGTAATCACTTCATTGCCCAAATAAAGTTGGGTTGGACACCTCCTGCACATAGATAAGATGTACTAAGATCTCTTCTTGATACTTCAATGGTCCTTGCAATTTTGACTTGGTTGAAACCTTTAAAACCACGAATCAAGCCCCTGGACATGTAATGGGTCATTGCTGGTGTTTCAAGGCCGGTTCGCATCATCCCCTCTCTCCTCAAAGGATTCGACCTCGAATCAAAATCATTATGTTGTTGATGGCTCGACAATCAACACATATCCTCTATGTTCCATCCTTATCTATTAGCTCATAAAATTGCCTTTGAAGCTCTTTCATCTCCTCGGGATTGCTTCTATATGCTGGTCGGTTAGGAATTGAAGCTCTGGGTACGAAATCAATCTGATGCTCTATCCCTCTCAATGGTGGTAATCCGCTTAGAGTATAATCGGGGAATATATCATCAAACTCCTGCAACAAAAAAATAGCAACACTAGGGACAATATGATCAAGATCATTAGTATTAAAGTAAGCCTCCTTGTACACAAATAAAATCATTGGCTTGTTTATGAAATATGCAGATCTGACCTCACCCTCTGTAGCATAAAAATTAGGTTTTTTCTTTAGTTCTTCCACACAATTCTCATCACTCTTCCTGACTTTCTTCTCTCCTCTTGTCTTACCTCCACTCTCGATCAAATTTGGGTGTTTTTGAGTTGTGGTCGAATGGTTTGATTTGTTTATGTTTCCATGACTGTTTGAATGGATTGTAATGGTTTGGGTTCTGCCCGAATCCGATGGTCTTCTCTCCCCTTGATCCTCACCTTGATTTTCTCTCCACATTGCCTCATCATACTCATGTTTTAGCTTTATGTGATCATTATACACTTGTTTGGGTGTAACAGGTACAAGAGTAATGGTTTTACCATCTTTTACAATGGTATACCGATTTCTAACCCCATCATGAACTGTATTACTATCATATTGCCATGGTCTCCCCAACAAGATGTGACTTGCTTGCATCGGTACCACATCGCACATAACTTCATCAACATATTTCCCAATCAAAAATGGGTTCACAACCTGCTTAGTCACTTTCACTTCACTACTATCATTCAGCCATTGCAAATTTATATGGTTTCTCATGCTTAATAGTACTCAATTTTAGTTTACTAACAAGGGTTGCACTGCAAATATTAGCACAACCTCCACTGTCAATAATTAAACACACACCTTGCTTTGTACGTAACAACGTGTCTGAAAGATATTCTTTTTTTGTTGATTAGATTTATCTTCCTTGACCTGAACCTGAAGTGTAGGCCTTATAACTAAGGACGCCGCAACCGGTAATGTTACCTCATCCCCATCACTATCCTTCAATGGTGGCATGCCTTTACAATAAGATTTGTCACTTTCAGATTCCATATCACCATCATAGTCATCTTGAGCCACATCTCCGTTTTCATCAACAAACACGTCAATATCAGATATGGTATTCGGTTCGGCCTTACGGATCATATTTCCTCTACGATCAGCCCCAATATTCTGTTTCTTATCCATTTCAAATCATCTTTTAGATCCATGTTCATCCTTGACAACAACTCGAGTTGCTAGCATAAGGCTCGCATTTGGAACACAACGTCAGCGTTTTGTGTCGCTGATTCGTTGTTTTCAGACATCCATCTACAAAATTTGGTTAGTTGCACAAAATATATCCTTGCACCTCTCGTGTATCACACAAAACAAAATCAAGGCTTTTCACTCTAATATGCTCACTTCGCCTTTTACCTCACAACTTACTTTCTTGTGGTTCTTTAGGAACTAAAATCAACAAATCAAAGTCAGTAGCCTTTGCAAAGCACTCTAATTATGATTTTCAGACTCAAGAAGTAATACAAATACTGAAAACAAAGCAAAACAAAACTACGATTACGATTTCGCGAGTAGCAATGCAAATTCGTACGAATTGTGGACGATACGAAGACACGAAATAAATCAGAAGCAAATAGTAGAGAAAACAGTTTCTTGACTCCTAGATAACACAAATATAATAGAAAGAAAGAATTGGACAAAACTAAACAGTAAGGATCACGTTTTGAAACTTGACGCAAATCTAACTTCTTAAGCAATTTTTACATAACAAAATTGAAACCCAGAACAAATGACCTCAAAATGAACTCAAATTCAATATTTAGTATTTTAATACCAAACTAAAAACAACACAAATTATAGGTCATTCTCGTACTTCTAGGTACCCAACCCCTTGTGTGATCAATTTGCAGCAGAAAGGAACCTCTAATTGAAAACTCTAGTATACGATATCCAAATAAACCCAAATTTAATATATCATGCATTATCAACCCCAAGACACAGAATGTAAAGTTTCAATTGATTTTAAAGTGTTTTTATAAGGGTTCGCTAAGGTAGTGTTTCTGCGGTAGAAATGAATCTCGACATAAAACCTCAAGAAATCAATATTAGAATAAACTCAAATTTGACATATGATGCTATCTCAACCCCAATGGACTAAATATGAATTTTCAACTGATTCCGATGTGGTTTGCTTATGTTTCTCCAAAGTAGTGTTTTCTGTGGCAAAATTTCAATGATTCTTTAAATTTCACCTAATGCCTCTATCTCTCTTTCTTTTCTTTTCTCTTTTTTTATTCTTAATGTACTAAAATGACAAGATAGAAAAAGATGAAATATAACCTCTCTTTTTTTATTAGATGACATAGACACGAAGAACAAGGAGATGAACACAAACACTAGAAAACTTTAAGGAACACTAAAAAAAACAAAAATAATAGAATGATATGACCTTGTTTCGGAGCCTAGCTCTGATACCACCTAATGTGAACCTCGTGATCATGTGGTCACGCAACCCACAGCCAAGAATGAGATATGATCCCAGAAAGCCGAAATAGGTCTAATAGGAGTGTGATACAATGGAAACCTGCCCCAAGGCACCAACACTATTAGAATGAGTAGAATAACGCCACGAAGCCAGTTAATCTTCGATAAGTCGGATTCAGTTCGTTCAAGAACTAAAGAATGCAGAAATCACTCTCACACATAAACTGAAAAGTTCAAAATTAAAATTCATCAATGGCTTCCGAAATTTAGCTAGCATGAGTTTAAATAGTCTTTGAAAAGCTAACCCTAATGGACCCCTTACGTGGACTTAAATGAGGTCCACTCAAAACTGACCCAAAATCCTAAATTGAAAAGCCCATGACTTAATCCAAACAAGCCTTGGATCCTAGCTGAAAGCAAAGTATTAATTAAGCCCAAACAATTCTTGAGTTGTGCTAACAAAATTCAATAAAGCCCATAAGGTTTATTTATTGCCTTCCATCTAGCCCATCAATCCCATGCTTCCAAGTTATAGTACAAATATTTTAGCTCCTTTGCTGTCCTCACTTCATCGCCCAAATAAAGTTGGGTTGGACACCTCCTACACATAGATAAGATGTACTAGGATCTCCTTTTGATACTTCAATGGTTCTTGCAATTCTGACTTGGTTAAAACCTTCAAAACCATGAATCAAGCCCCTAAACATGTAATGGGTCCTTGCTGGTGTTTCAAGACCGGTTCGCATCAATGAACATCATACCATGTACACCGTTAAAGAAATTCTCGTTGTCAAATATGGCATGGATTTTGAGTTTCTACAGTTTGTAGAAGAGGATAGTTTGAGATTGGATATTAGAAAATTACCAAGCATTAAGAGTACTATGGTCGGTAATATGTACACCGTTAAAGAAATTCTCGCTGTCAAATATGGGATGGATTATGAGTTTCTATAGTTTCTAGAAGAGGATAGTTTGAGATTAGATGTTAGAAAATTACCAAGCATCAAGAGTGTAAGTTGCTTAGGGAACGATCTGGCACTACTAAAAATGGGGGTCGTTTGCAACGGACGTGTCCGTTGCAAACAAGAAAGGAGTCCGTTGCAAATATTTTTTTGCAACGGACTTTGCAACGGATGCATTCCGTTGTAAATCCGTGACTGCAAATTAATTTGCAACGAAAATTCCGTTTCCGTTGCAAATAGGCAACGGAAAATCCGTTGCAAGCTTGTCAAAAAGATTATTTATTTAATTTGTTTATTAAATTATTTATTTAATTTCTTAAATAATTATAAATAAATATTTTCATGAATATTATTAATATTTAGAAACAAATAAATATAGTTCAAATAATATAAAAGGACATTTTATAATACAACAAAGATTCAGTTACATTTACACGTTAAAGTAAATACATATTTTTACATCATGAAACAAAATAATCAAGAAATTTACATCAACATGAAACAAAAAAAATACATATTTTTAACCATTGTTTAAGGTGGAAATGATCTACGATGTTGTGGATGAGATGAAGATGGACCACTATTTGGGAGATTGGGTCGAGGTCGATACACTGTGGAAGACACGGGACCCATAGGTGCCATTGTATGTGATGGCATCGTGTCAACAAGTACCTTGACTCATAAACTCAGGCCTAACATAACTTCCATTCTGGGCGCCAAGATAATTTGTTATCGAGTCAATCTGACGTTGCATATTACTAAGAAGAGCATCTTTTACTTGCAATTCATCTTTCAACTCTTGAATAACTGTGCTCGGATATGTGGAGTGTACTGAGTAGGAATGTTGTGACGAACTCGCACTAACCTTAGATTTTGGCATATGAGGTGCAACGTAAACTCTACCCTTGATTACCCCCCCCCCCCCCCCCCCCCCGAAGCCTCACGCCAAGCTTCTCCATCAAAAGAAGGATGAACATCTCGATCAGGTCCATACTTTGCAATCATCTCATTTCTATAATTTTCCTGCAAACAGACAAGTACATGTAGAAATAAATTTATTTGAATATGAAATTAAATTTTAATTTTTTGTTAAAAAATAAAAGTACTTACCACCACTGTTTTGGACCTGTTATCAACGAATGTGCCGGTTTCATTCACATTCTGATGCAACATTGAAAAGACATCATCCCATGGAAGTTCTTTCCCCCCGGCTTGTTGTTGCTATCAACATTTAAAAAAATAATTAGCAATATAAATATTAAACAAATACAATTATGAGTCTTGAATAATATTAATGCTTACCATACTGGCTCGATATGATGCATCTCACACAAGGACATCTAATTTTCCCCTCTGATATATTGTTATCAATTGAAAATGCAAAATTGATAAATCTTCTAACACCCGCAATATATTCAGGATTCAGACGAGCACTTCTCATACGACGATACATCCACTCTCGATCGTCCATATTAATCTAGTAAACATTATGACATACAAACATTTTAGAATGTTGATTCATTTTGTATTACACAGGAGGCAAATAAAAAATAATATGATTTAAATAATTGATACATAATTTAAGTTTTTTTTTATTTCACAACTATAGATTCATGCGTAAGATCATTACGGTGCAAAGGGGACAACTATGTCTCCCTTCAGTTCAATAGCTATCTCTAGTTTACAAATTATTAATGGCCAAGACAAAGAAAACAAAAGCCAACAACACAAATACTTAACAAAACATTGAACACACAATAGCAACAAACACATTTTTTTCCATACACAACAATATGCATTTAATCGATACTAACACTAAAAACAAACAATAAACATATCACGCTGACCTTTGAAGCGACTTTAATACACTTTGTAGTCAACGTATATTGATCAGTGCTTGATGCTCCTTTCTAAAACCCTGAGTAGAGAGACATTGTTAATACATTCAATATAAATTGAATATCAGCCAGCAACTAAAAGATTAAGCAAGCACAAGGTAGAAAATACAAGTTGATAGTATTTTAAATTGCCCCCCCCCCCCCCCCCCCCCCCCCCCCCCCCCCATCCCCCGGGGGGTAATTCAATAGTATTTGAACAGAAGTTGAATTTAAATGCAATAGTTATCCAAGCAAAATGATGCTCAATCTTGATCAAAGATTTTGGACTTGTATTCATCCATTATGTAAGGGATTTAATTCAAAAGTGAGCAACTTTATTGGATAGATCTTATTACCAATGATACATTTAGTATGGGAGGTCATATTGAGATGCAGAATGCTAAAGTTAGGGATATGCTTGATAACCGGAATGAAATTGTTTTTGGAGAGTAAAGTGTTTATCACACTAAAACATAAAAAGGCATTGTATATCCCAACTAAAGAAAGAACTTCACTAACACAATAGAAAAGATAATTAAGTAGTGCCACTAAATAATGTAATTAGCAAAAACCGAAGTTAGGGCAAGAATTTCCCTACATGCAAGTCACACTTCAGTGGAAAAAAGATAAAATTATAGAACGATGTTTTAAGCGCTTGAAAGAGAATTGGATAAATTGATAACTGGTTTTAGTTTCATGGGTATTAAGGTTAGATCCAACATCTTAAAGTTCTAATCCACACTGCATTTTCCCAGAGACCAAGCAGAAAGGGGGATAAAGAAAATGACTTTAAAAGATAAAAGGTAAGGCTTCAGTAAGAGATTCGAACACAATTTGTTCGTTTAAAAAGGACGAAACTTTATCTATCTGTATGTAAAGCAGAAAATCTCTTCTTATGGTCAAGCAAGGATGGAATGAAATAAATTTTATTTCGCTTAATTTACGTCAGTTTTCTTCCTCATAAGATAAATTTAAGACTCGACAACTGCTCTGTATATACTAATCATTTTCCTTATTGCGATCACAGATTATAGTAATCTCATGGATTTTGGGTCTGGGAATTATAAGCATCAATATTTATTATCTAAGCACTGGCTTTGTGGGCTGGCTACTTCACAACAATCTACCAAAAGTTGGGAACATTTTCGTAGGAATCATGGTATTTCCTCTGATGGCAATCTATATCCTATCAGTAGCCTATTTAGCCTTCAGAAAAGACTCTGTGGTGACCTTTTTGGGGCCAAATAAGAATGACCCACATCAACAAACTAACATGGAGAAAGGAATCACCAAATCTACCGAGAACCCAGAGCTGGATCGTGTGCCATACAAAATGGAGCCCCCACAAACCACACATATAACCATAAAGAAAAGTATCAATAATGAGGAGGAACTGCGCAACTTCAGATGGAAGTAATTAAATGCTCGTAAGACACTTAAACACTCCCTGGAAGAGCAGATTCTCACCGAAGAAAGGTTACGGAAGTTTGTGGAAGAACAGTCGGTTATAAGGGATGAGAAAATCACACTCTTGGAGGATTAACTAAGTAGAGAAAGAGAAGCGCGATCTCAGCCAAAAAAGAGTACGGCAAGTCAAGAGAAAAGTTGGACCATACTAATGCTGAATTAATAGCTTTGAAAACCAACTTCAATGGGCAGATATTGCTCCAAAAATCCAAAATGAGTTGAGGGATCGAATTGAGCAATATGAAGGATTGTATGTAATTCTTGAGAGCGAACCGACTGAAGCAAAAGCTAAAGGAAAGGCAATTTGATATTTCAAGGTTGACCTAGGCCACAAAACAGGATGAAATTATCTCGTTAAGGAAGGAACTTGGTGATGAAAGAACCAAGATAAAACATTTGGAAGACGGAAAGTACTCTTTTGCTTTCAGAAAGCATGAAAAAAACCCTGAATCATGAACAAGTAAAGCGAGCCATTGTCTTTGCTTGAAGAATTTGCCTAAGCACTCGACATGACAGAAAAGATGCACACCATTACCACCAAAGTTCATTCCTTCTAACCCATGGATATGCATCCATACTTCATTCATAATTTGGTTAACATGCCTTCTAAATACAGGTCCCTCAACCAAAATTCACAAAACTAGACTTTAAAAAAAAATAAAGACGAGGAAATGGCCCACTGTCAGGCACACTATCCAAAGGAGTTAGACGATGTCAAGGGTAACACGACCCAATAACCAATTTACTCGAGCAAGTCTTCAGAACACAAGCTAGTTAAGGGACATCTAACCAACAATCTCCTCCACCATCAATGGCAAGCCCAATTACAAGCAATCAACAACACTTGTGCACAAACCCTACTGGTGTACCACCTGGAATAGCAAAATCCCCTATCACTAGTCCCCTTACATCTACAAGGCCATATATGATGGATCTGACAAATGGGATGCTTGGAAAGAGAGGTGAGGGGCAGTAAAAATCTGTAATGTGTATGGTGCGGTCAGAACTGTAGAAATATGTTTAGTGCCAAACATTGTGGTGCCTAAAGAATTCAGGATGCCTCAATTCGTCAAGTATACATGGCTAGAAGCGCTTGAGATCATACTGCTATAAGATGGTGGAAGTCATAAAAAAGAAGAAGCTATTAATTCTTTTTTTCCAGACATTGACATGTTACATGACTCTAGACAACATAGTCAAGAGGTTGAACGATTTAACTCATGCCTTTTTGAGGCAATACAAATTCAATATTGATATTGCTCTTCCTGACCGAACAAGCCTAATGGTGATGGAGAAAAATGGAAGAGAAAATATGAGGGAGTATCCCATAGGTGGAAAAATAAAGCGATGCATGTCCAGCCGCTTCTATTAAAGAAAGATATGGTAACTCTATTTTCCAATACTTTTGTCTTTATGTTAGGGGTGCTAATACGTTTTTTAATCCCTTTAAATCTCAGAGAAAATCTAGAACATTGGTGGCGACTCCTGACGTCATTGCACTGACGCCGCTACATGTAATTTACTGTCTTATGCAGTGTCGAGCTTGAGAAGGCCAGACTGCTGGTTCTTGAGGCAGATGATCTGCTTGGATACAAAATAATCCCGTGGTACCATTAGATGATCTGCTTGGATACAAAATAATCCCGTGGTACCATTAGATGATCTGCTTGGATACAAAATAATCCCGTGGTACCATTAGATGATCTGCTTGGATACAAAATAATCCCGTGGTACCATCGCGATGGCCAAGTTAATTATTGCCTTTGAATTTGAAGAGCAACATTGTATTGTTCTCTTCACATCAAGCATCCAAAACATAATGGTTTTCTATAACTTGGAGCAGGAAGCAGTTCCAAATATGGAAGCCATGGCTCTTGAACGCAAGTGCATGGCGCTGCTGGCTTATCATCGGACATAATTTAGCCCATCTTTGGGGCCATGCAAGAACATTAATGAGAATTGCAGATGGCCCTGATGAAGTCCACTTGGGTACTGCTGCCTTACAGAGAGCTAAGCTATAAAAACCTTGGAGTGAAATTCGAAAAGCAGAATTTGATTTTTTGAGTTGCCGTATAGAAGGGGAAATAGAAGATAGATTCGGAAGTGGATAAGTACGCCAGACGGATCTACGGTACAAAATTATCTATATTAACCATCGATATTTTAAAATAAAATTAGCAGTACATGAACATTTTATTTTGACTGAATCCTGGCATGCCATGTCTTATCAGCTCCAGCTAAATTAAGCACTGGTTGATAGTAAAGTGAGCAAGTGCATCTAGTAGAAAGTTCTTATCTCCCGTGAGAGTGAGATTCGTAGGCATCCCTTTGATGTGTCAATTTTTTAAAAAAAATGGAAGGAAAGGGTGAAATGCTCTGGGTATATGCGTCTTCTAGCTCGCTCCCAGTCCATTATAAACAGGATGAGGATTCTTTTCATAAACTTTATCTACATGTGAATCTCAATTATTAATGTTCTTTAACTTCATCCATGTTTCATCTTAGCCTAGAAGGATTATCCTACCTCCTCAGCATCTCACTGCGAATATTATTGCTTCGGAAACATAGCGATTGCAAGCATCGGATTTCAGTGACGTTTTGATGGCATGAAACAAAATGGGTCCTATCCCAGAGAGCTTTCCTTTCCTATTCTGCATAGAGATGAAACATTTAAGTCCTCATCAGAATACCCCTCCAAGAAAATGGATGAGGTGTGCAGAAGGAAAGGTTTCCTGTAATCATAAAATTATGATTATAATTTGTAAGAGTTGCCACCTAGTATTAAAGTTACTAGAAAATCTAATGGTCCGCGAGAGTCTTTGTAAAGGACTTGTTGTGTAAGGGGAAGATGCATCACCCCTAGTACACCCTACTTAAGGTAAACTGCATTGTTATCTGATTATTTTTCTAGGTCAAATTTAATTTGTTGGTCTTTTTTAACTTTTGAAGTAGATCTCTCTTTGTAAGTGAGTCTCTACCACATTGGGTTGAAAATCTAACTGTTCTAAAATTTGAATTTTAGCACAACATTTTTCTAAAGTCTAAAGAAGACTAGGACTTTGTCTCTATGTTTTCTTCATTTTCTGCCTTTTTTAAATTGTTTTCTTCATTCTCTATTCTTTGTTTGTTCCCCCCGTTACTCTGTTTTCCTTTCCTTCCCCCCTACTCTGTCTTTTTTTTTTTGTCCTCCCCTCCATCGTTTGTTCTTCTACAGGTATTTATAAAGACGAAAAATGACTCTTCACTTTCTCTTTGCGTGCAGATACAAGTTGCCTCTTCGTCACTCGTGATGCTGAAGATGATGACGCGCACTGTTACAGTACACAAAACACTATATTGGCTCTCTACAATTCTACACGATGGCACAAGTACACTTTGATCTCCAGTTTATAATTGTTGTAATTGCGCTTTTAATTAGCCTTAAAATTTTAATATTATGCAAGTTTATCCCCGCTAAAATTTCAATAGCATCCTTAAATTTACTCATTTTTTTACTTTAATCCTTAGTTTCAGATTTATGCAATTTGACCCCAATTGACCAATTTTCTTCAATTTCATCCTCATCTCATCCAAGTGACTTGGCAAAAATTCAATTTGATCGTAAAAAAATCTAATCTTCTCAATTAAACCCGAACTAAGCTCCAAACTTGTTTTTCATCAAATAAGCCCTTAATAAAATTAATTTGACCAATTTAAAGTATATTTAAGTCTTTGCACTTAATTAAATCCTTCAATTGGACACTAAATTAATTCCTAAACATAATTAAATTTTAATTTGGTCCATGATTATATCAAGTTGACCTATTAAAATCTAATTATACATTTTGAGTTAATTGTTATGCAGATTTATCCAATAATAAAATATTTTAGCATTGAATATGTATTTTCCTTTTTTTTTGGGAGCAGTAGAGGCACAAACGGGCTCTCGAATCTATTCAAAATTTCAAACTTGATTTTTTTTCCACACGTCAGCCTTTTTTGTTATATTTTTATTATATTTTAGGATATAACTCAAAAAAGAATTATGACAAATTATAGTCTTATTTTCACTTATGGCACTAGGAATCGAAAGCTTTGCTCTGATTACGGATAGCCATATGGTGGGCGGGCTTACATTACCTGAGGCCTGGAAGACTCCCCTCAACTCAAGCACATCAACATCAGCAAATATTTTTTTTTATCATGGACCTCAAATTTCCACTGTGCGGATGCCTGAAATCGCTAGAATTGAGGCAGCTCCAGAATATGGAAACATGGCGAAGGAGCCTGTTATTCCGAGTAGTGAGGTAGGTTAATAGCACATGTAATTTAAGTTTGAGATTATTGTTTTACTAAATGATATTTAGATTACGGCTGCAACTTTGTGCGCTCATGAGGATGAGAATTCTCTCTTCTTTCGTTTTCTAAAGGATTTATCGAAGTTCAAATGACTTCGTGGTGTCAGTCCATACTTCTAATTCGTGAATTGTTATTCGTTGAGTGAGGTTTCGAATCCAATAGTGTTGATGCCTAGATACAAGTTATCTTAGTGTCATATTCCCATCAAACCTGATTTACTTAGTTTTTTGAGAATTGGTGTCTTTACATGTGGTTTGCTTGATCACGTGTTCAAGAGGTTTTCATAATGTTAGTTTCACCAATTTCTTTTTCTTAAGTTACTATTTCAAGGAATGTTTTCTGATTTTTTTTGTAGTAAACATATAATGATCGGTCGATGGAGAATATAGAGAAGATTCTTCAATCCATTCGAACTTGATTAAGATGTATGGTTAGAGGCAGGATCGTCTACTGGACACGATAGAAGTCTATTCTATAGACTCTCTAATACTATGACCAAGAATTGAAGAACGACCTGTAGTATTTTCACCATTGAAACCTCCTTCAAAGTGATTCTATTCATGCAAACTCCGAAGTCTCAAGCAACTTTAGCCAAGAAAGTGCGAAATAACATAGCCAGACTTTATGATGAAATAGCTAGACTTCGAGTTGAGATGGATGAATTGTACCAAATGGTTATGCAGATGCAATCACATTGGGGCGATCCAAGTCCTCCTCATTTTTTGTCTCATGGTTAGACCAACCTCCTCTATTTTATATTTATTGTATTTGAATTTTGAATGTAGAAAATTAAATTAATTCAACATATATCTTGAGTTTTAATTCATTAAAATAATTTTTTAATATTTATTTTTAAAAAATAGTAGTGACGGAATTTCAGACGGAAAGATCTGCCAGTATTTTCTAGAGAGTTGGTAAATATTACTAGAGAATACAACTACTACTATTTAATTACCAAAACAATTATTGATGATTGTTGTCATCGTAAATATTGAAGGAATGTTACTGATGGAATCATTAATAATATTTATGTTGGTGATATGTTGAATATACCGAAGGATATACCAATGGAATTGAGTGGATAATTTTTTTTGGCGTGCTTTGTCCATTGGCAAAGCCATCAATATATTAAATATCAATGGACTCGCTAACAAAACAAAAAATATCAATGAACAACAAGTAGATATTGACAAATATTTTCATCAATAAAACTATTAATTGTGGTAATAGAAAGAATTGTTACTATTACCATTTATAAAAAAAAAGTCCTTTATACATTAGTGGGGCTACTACCATCAAGAATTGGAATTATCGAAAGTAGGAATTTCTCGTTTTCTTTAATCACATTATCTCATTTATGCTCAACACAAATTCATCAATTGAATCGATAATGTTATCAATACTATTCATTCATAAAAGTTGTTAACCAGTCTTTCCACATATATATAAGGATCGCTTGGTCTCACTTATTAGCCAAAGCATGCAAAATGACAAAACATATATACAACTACTTGTATTGTACATGGATTTATATAGTGTTTGAAATTGTGATGGTAGGTTCTTTTCATAGTGATTAATTGCATCAAAATAATACACACACACACATATTTAATATTTATTTTTGACATTAATATATCAAAACAGTTCAACATAAAAAATAAAGCAAAACGATTCAAAAAATTTCAAAGATATTTTTTAAACGAAAAAAATTCTTGTTAATTGAAACATTTTTTTTAATTGGCCTAGTATCTACTAGGCACACCAAATTCCAACTCATCTTTCAAGCTTCAGCCAACCATGCATGGAATAGTAACCAAGGATTGAAACAAAAATTTATTTCAAAAATCATGAGAGAGATTATCTTTTGAGAAAATTTATATTTTGCACCTAAAACAAAAACATGCATTTTACCAATCCTAATTTTGAACATGGCTTTAATATCACTATTGGGTTTTCTAAATAAAATACCTTGAATGCAAACTACGAAACAAAAATTATCCAAAAGTCCATAGGATCTAGTTTTTTTTTGGTATAAACCACGCGGTGTCCTAGACACTGGTCCAGACTAATCCACGTTCGCACCGGGTGGGCCCCGAAGGGGTGAAAGTGCTCCCCAAATGGCTAGCTCCATATAAGAGGAGGGATTGAACCCCTGACCTCTCTTAAGGGACGAGAGCGCCCTCACCACTCACGCTAGGACCCCTTGGGTTCCAAAGGATCTAGTTAGACAAATCTAGAGTTGTTTAAGAATTTATTACATGAATATACAATATTTTTTTACTTTGAATAATTCCTTAAAGGTTGAGTGTCATAAACTATAAGTCATCTAATTGTCTTGCCTCAAATTGTAATCCACATGAAGCACCCCTAATAAATCTTTTAAATCTCTATTTAGAAAAGAAAAATTGCTATCCCTTGAATGTTAGCTTAAATTTTGTATTTAGGTAGCTTTTTCTATTTAAAAGAACTCTACTAGAAGAATAAGAGACAACGCTTACTATTTATAGGGAAATATAAAAAAATCCTTATAAATTGGCAAAATATCAATTTGACCCCTAAACAATATCCATATATTATTCAAGAAAAATTTGGAAATTAACTCCATCAAGTCCTTACTTTATTTTTCTAGGTCTAGAAACTTTGTACTAATTACATTCTAGTCCTTAATTTCTAAAATATATTTTAATCAAGTCATACTTAATTAAATCATATCAATTTATTTTTTGACTAATGGTTCGTAATGTGTGTGACCCATTAGGTTTCTAATATGTTGACACAAATATAAATTATAATTATTAATTAAATAGAGTTAAATAAATTAAACAATTAAATTTATTATTAATGAAAAAAATAATTAATTTATATTTGATGATTAGGTGCAATGTCTAGCAACGTGTAATGATCCCTCGAATACTAGAAAAAATAATTAATGGTTTGACTTAACCTTTTAGTGATTTGTTTCTCAGTATAATTAATATCCTTTAATCGATAGTGTTCTGTTTTAACATTTAAAGCATGAAGTATGTTTGTCTGTTTATCATGTTAAATCGTGTTTTTTCTCTACATAAGTTATTGATTATTTGAATAAGCCTTAAAAATCTTTTCCAAATCTCATTCCACCTTGGCCAATGAATTCTCAATCAATACTATTTGAGAACATACTAAATATTTTTTTATAATTCACCTATGGAAAAGAATTCTCTCTTGACCACTCAAGTACCTTCATATAATTCATGTTATACTCCCTTTCATTACCTCAATTAAGATTACATGACCAAAACATAACATTCTCTATAAAAGATAACTTATTGATTTCAAGTAAGCTTATAAGAGCCATTGCTTCATTTTATAAAATAAATAACATAATATGTATTAGTCTCTACGTTCTAGTTAATGTTTAATATTTAAATGAGTATTGACTGTAAATATGTTGATGCAATAGTAATCTTATAATTATAAAAAATTATAATTTTATAATTTTATTTACAAAATATTTTTGTTTCATGGACATTATCTTTTCTCTAGATTCTTAAATCAAATATTATATTTATTAAAATAATATTATATGAGTATTAAAGATATTTTGATATGAATTTTTGATGAATTTATAAGTAAACTTAAAAGAAATGTAAATCTAACTATCCTATAGTCTTACCATTGAAATTAAAAAAATAGAACATTTATAAGCAAATTTAAAAGAAATGTAAACAAAAAATTCTCATTAGGTCAAAACGTTTTATATGGACACGCCTCTAATAATAGAAAAATTGCATATAACTGGATTTGTAAAATAAAGAAAAAGAAAAGGCATCCCGCAAACAGAAAATGATAGCTAACAAAATATATTCCTTCCTTGTCTATATATTTCTTTTCCGATATTCATGAACTCTATTTTAATCTGACTTCTGTGTCGTAATTGGGATTATACTTTGAATGAAAACGAAACGAAATGAAATATGCCTTCACATGGATTAGCTAGAATTTTGAAACAATTCTTATCTTGCCTTGCCACCCCCGTGACATCAAATACCTTTCTTTGCCTACCCCTTTATTTACCAGAATATTTTAAGCATGTAGAACTTTAAAGATAGCAACACAACAAGCATCGGAAAAGTCGTGAGACCTTTGGATGTTTTCTCATAAATGTGAATGGAATTAACAACCCGGATGAAAAAAATAAAATAAAATAGAAAGGAACAAAATCGATCATAAGAAGTTGAAAAGACTATCTTTTCTTGAAGATTTTGATTTTGACCAGAGTGACCTTGTACCTAAGCTAGAGAAGCTTCCATGATTTCTTTTATATAGGACAATGTATAATGTGTATGTAGCTTGACTTCAAACCATATAAGATGGATAGGTAATTCAATATTGAGATCATTTTTTGAAATACTTTTTAGAAAAAATGTGGAGTTTTTCTAAAAATTTTAAGATGGGGCAAGTCAACTGATATTGAAACTATTTTTAGAAAAAAATGTAGATCTTCTATAAAGCAACTGAAGATGGACAACTCATTTGATTATAAGACCATTTTTTTTAGAAAAAAACTTGGATTTAAAAAAAAAAAGGTGAGTAGATCACCCGATATTGAGACTATTTTTAGAAAAAGTGAAGAATTTTTCTAAAATAACTGGGAATGTCACCTGATATTGAGACCACTTTTAAAAATGTTTCTTAGAAAAAATGTGAAGTTTTTCTATAAATCTGAAGATGGGCAGATCACCCGTTATTGAGACCATATTAGAAAAAGTATGGAGTTTTTCTAATAATTTGTAGATGGGCAGGTCACCTAATATTGAGACTATTTTTATAAAAAAAGATGGAGTCTTTTTAAAACAACTAAAGATAGACATGTCACTCGATATTGAGACCATTTTTAGAAATGTTTTTTAGAAAAATCATGGAGTTTGTCTTAAAATCTTAGCTGGGAAGGTCACCTGATATTGGGAGTATTTTTTTTCTTAAAAGCGTGGAGTTTCTATAAAACAACTGAAGATGAGCAGGTCGCTCGATATTGAGACCATTTTTAGAAAACACATGTGGAGTTTGTCTAAAATAATTGGGAAGTTCACCCGATATTGATACTCTTTTCAGAAATGTTTTTTAGAATAGCGTGAAGTTTTTCTATAAATTTGAAGATAAGCAAATCACCTGTTATTGAGACTATTTTTAGAAAAAACACAGAGTTTTTCTAAAAATTTGAAGATGAGCAGGTCACCTAATATTGAGACTATTTTTATAAAAAAAACATAAAGTTTTTCTAAATCAACTAAAAATAGGGAGATCACCCGATATTGAGATCATTTTTAGAAATGTTTTTTAGAAAAATCATAGAGTTTGTCTTAAAATTTTAGGATGGGCAGGTCACTTGATATTGAGATTATTTTTAGAATAAACATGGAGCTTTTATAAAACAACTGAAGATGAGCAGGTCACTCGATATTGAGACCATTTTTAGAAAAACGTGTGAAGTTTTTCTTAAACAATTGGGAAGGTCACTCGATATTGAGAATGATTTTAGAAATGATTTTTAGAATAGTGATGCGAACCTCATGATCACGTGATCACGCAACCCACAACTAAGAATGAGATCTGATCCCGGAAAGCCGAAATAGGTCTGATAGGAGTGTGACACAATGGAAACCTGTCCCAAGGCACCAACACTATTGGAATGAGTAGAATGACGCCACAAAGCCAGTTAATTCTCGATAAGTCGGATTCAGTTCGTTCAAGAACTAAAGAATGCAAGAATCACTCTCACACATAAACTGAAAAGTTCAGAATTAAAATTCATCAATGGCTGCTGAGATTTAGGTTACATGAGTTTAAATAGCTCTTGAAAAAGTAACCCTAATGGACCTCTTATGTGGACTTAAAAGAGGTCCACTCAAAATTGAACCAAAATCCTAAATTGAAAAGTCCATGACTTAATCCAAGCAAGCCTCGAATCTTAGCTGAAAACAAAGTCTTAATTAAGTCTAAACAAGCCTTGGGTTGTAGCTAACAAACTTAAATAAAGCCCATAAGGCATTTTTTCTTATAGTCTTCCATCAAGCCCATTAATCCCATGTTTCCAAGTTATAGTAGGATTCTTTTGGCTCCTTTGTTGTCCTCACTTCATGGCCTAAATAAGGTTGTATTGGACCCCTCTTGCACTTGGATAAGATGTACTAGGGTCTCCTCTTGATACACCAATGGTCCTTGCAATTCTGACCAGGTTGAAACCTTCAAAACCAATGCATTCATTGCCTCTTTTAATGCCTTTGTCTTAGATCGCGTCATTGGACCATTTGGAACATGTAATGGATCCTTGTTGGTGTTTCTGGGCTGATCCGCATCAAATAGTATGAAGTTTTTCTATAAATCTGAAGATGGGCAAATCACCTGTTATTTAGACTATTTTTAGAAAAAGTGCGGAGTTTTTCTAAAAATCTAAAGATGGGTAGGTCACCTAATATTGAGACTATTTTTATAAAAAAACATGGAGTTTTTCTAAATCAACTAAAAATAGGTAGGTCACCCAATATTGAGATCATTTTTAGAAATGATTTTTAGAAAAAATATGGAGTTTGTCTTAAAATCTTAGGATGGGTAGGTCACCTAATATTGAGATTTATTTTAGAAAAAGTGTGGAGATGTTATAAAACAACTAAAGATGGACATGTCACCCGATATTGAGACCAATATTTTAAGAAAAAACTCGGAGTTTTTCTAAAATAAAAAACTGAAGGTGGGTAGGTCACCCGATATTGAGGCAATTTTTAGAAAGAAAATGGTGTTTTCTAAAACAACCAAAAATGGGAAAGTCACCCAATATTGAGACCATTTTTAGAAATGTTTTTTTTTTAAAGGAGTGGAGTTTTTCTATAAATCTGAATTTAGGCAGGTCACCCATTATTTAGACCAGTTTTAGAAAAATTATGGATTATTTCTTTAACTCTTAAGCTGGACAGGTCACCCAATATTAAGACCATTTTTAGAAAAAAAATGTGGAGTTTTTCTAAAACAATTAAAGATGGGCAGGTCACCTGATATTTGAGACTATATTTTTTGAAAAAAGCTTGGAGATTTTTAAAAAACTAACTGAAGATGGACAGGTCACCCGTTATTCTGACCAATTTTAGAACATTTTTTTAGAAAAAACATGGAGTTTTTCTAAAAAATATAAAGATGCACAAGTCACTCGTTATTAAGACTAGTTTTAGAAAAAAATATGGAGTTTTTCTAACAATCTTAAGATCGACAAGACACCTGATATTGAGATTATTCTTAGAAAAAAACATGGAGCTTTTCTAAAACATCTTAAGATGGGTAGGTCACCCGATATGAGATCATATTAAGAAAAAGAAAGGATTTTTTCTAAAATCTAAAGATGGGCAGGTCACCCGTTATTCTGACCACTTTTAGAAAAATCATGATTATTTTAAAACAACTAAAGATGGACAGGTCACTGGATTTTGAGACCTTTTTTTAGAAAAAAAAAACTTGGATTTTTTTTAAAACAACTAAAGATGGACAGATCACCCAATATTGATACCATTATTAGAAAAAGCTTGGAGTTTTTCAAAATCAAATAAAGAGGGGCCGACTCATCTTATATTGGGAATAATAAAAAACTGAAGATAGGAGGTGAACCGATACTAATACTGTATTTTTTTAGAAAAAAGAGTGGAGTTTTTGAAATAGATAAAGATGGATAGGTTACTCGATATTGACACCATTTTTTTTGGAGAAAAAGCATGGAGTTTTTTTAATTACAATTTTAAAATGGGTAGGACTCCAGATATTGAGACCTCTTCTAAAATACTCTTCGAATAAAAAACGAATAGGTCATCCAATAACAAGGTCATCTTTAGGAAACCACAAGATTCTTAGAGTAATTAAGAGTCTTCATAATGCTAAATTCATTCTTTCTTTATCTAGTCTTTAAGGTTGGGTAAATCCCTCATAGTTTGCACTATTTTTGTTGTTGTCGCAATTTTGTTCCAATACCAAATCTTTCTTCAAACTTAGACATTGATTCTGACTTGCAGGTAGTTTCTGTTTTTCAAAATCATTGAAAAAAATAGAGGGTTAGTTATAATTTATGCTGCTTGAGTGCTGTATAAGATTACATTTTGTTTCTTTTCACAAAACTAGCGGCGTTATTTTTTTACCATAGGTTTAAGGTTGAATAAATCCCTCAGAATTTGCATTAAAAAATGATTTGCCGCTACCGTGATTTTGTTCTTCTTAATCCCCTTAGTGATGGATCTATAGTCAAACATGATAAATATGTTGAGCTACACAAGATATAAAGTCATACATACCCTGCCTAATCTATTGTTAAACAAAAGACCTCATCATGATCATGAAAACCTCCTTCTCAAAGTTATGAAGATACAATGTTTAATTAACATCTAGCTAAGGAATTCACTAGAAATAAGATCAACCTCATAACTCTTTTACTTAACCTAGGATAACTTTTTTATTACACCTTAATATTGATGGTCTCTCATGACACCCCTTTACTTGGTTAGTCTTACTCTCTGATATGTTTTTCATAGGAATTTTGGGTTGGCCAGTAAAAGTGAAGAACCAACAGGATGAGAAACTCAACAGCCAACAGCTATCTAGTGGAAGTAGCCTAGCTATATAATTCTGATTTGTTGATTTCCCTAAGAAATACAGAACTTGTTCTCGATATCTGAAATACAGAATTTATTCTATAGTGCAAGTAGCCTAGCTATATGCCAGTGCTTGGCCAAACTAACAACAATGTGTGTCTGCCTGAATAGACTGGTATGCTAGTGGACATGGAATCAGCCGAAGTGGAGAACCCAGCATCTTTTGAATGCCTCTGTTGTTGTGATGGATCCAAAAACCAGGAAGCTAGCTACAAGCTGCCTGCTTTCTGCACATATATAAGGCTGCCCCTATGACCTCTTTTGTACCAAGGCAAACAATATTCCAGTTTTAATTGTTCTTTGAAATACATATTGTGTTATTTGCACTTATGGCATATCAAGAAGATCGGCTCAAGAGGATAGGAATCGAAAGCTTTGTTCTGGTTGAGGATAGCCATGGCAGGCTGCCTTCCATTACCAGAAGGTTTGGAAGACTCCCCTCAACTCAGGTACAGCAACATCATCATCTATACCAACATCAGAAAACATTTATATATCATGGACCTCAAATTTCCACGGTGAGGTTGCCAGTGATCACTAGCAATATTGAGGTAGCTCAATTATATGGAACCATGGTGAAGGAGCCTGTTATTGCTAGCCCATACTATGGAACCATGGTGAAGGAGCCTGTTATTGCCAGCAATGAGGTAGCTCAAAATTATGGTGGTCTGGAGAAAGAACCTGTTATCACCAGCGACGAGGCAGCTAACTACTATGGAGGCTTTGTAATGGTGGAGCATGGAAGGAAGAAACAATATCGTTGAGCTTATTAGGGTTCATTTAATATAAGTTACAAAAACGCACTTCTTTTCATGTATAATGGTCTTTGAATCTCCAGGTCTCTTACTCGTATGGGTAAAGTATATATGGTGAATGAAGTTGGTCTACGAAAGAACCTTGTAAATTCTATCTTAGGGCTCCTCTTGTCTCATAGTTTTCTTATCTATAATCCCTCTCTTTCTCTCTGTCAGTCAGTGCTGCGGAGATCTTTTTTACTTCAGGTCAGCCTAATGAGAACAAGGAACGCCTTAATTGTGAAACAACAGCTTATACAAAAGGACAATAGGCAAATTAAAACCTAGGAAACAGGACAGGACAAAACCAACACATACAAAAATGCAAAAGAGAAAAGAAATGTGGCTGAAAGAAAAACCCTCAACATCCATCCACATAAAGCATAAACGCAGGGATGCAAACCTAGCTAGTCCTTCACTGTTAATACTTTTGTGATCTGCATGTAGGTTTTGCTTTTTGCAAAAAGAATTGTGGCCTCAGGATGGTGAAGGGCTATTCCTAGTGCTCAGGATACCAGTCATCAAAGTTTTGGCCAAGGATAAGTATTTTAGGCATGATCGACTTTTGTTTAAGGAAAATAAATTGTGCATGCCTAATTGTTCTATGGGTGAATTGCTTGTAAGGAAAGCTTATGAGAGTGAATTATTGAGATATTTAGGATGTGCTCAGACTTTGGACAATTAACGTGAACACTTTTATTGGCCTAATATGAAAAGAGATATGCAAACAATTTGTGATAGGTGCATAACATGTAAACAAACTAAGTCTAGAGTAATGCCTCATAGATTAAACACATTTTTACCTGTTCCTATGGAACCTTGGGTAGATGTTTCTATATATTTTATTTTGGGTCTACCTAGGTCTAGGAAAGGAAGAGACTCTATATTTGTTGTTGTGGATAGATTTTCTAAGATAATATATTTTAATGTTTTTCATAAGACTGATGATGCAACAAACATAGCTGACCTATTCTTTAAAGAGGTCATTCAGCTACATGGTGTTCCTACGAGCATTGTGTATGATGATAAGTTTTTAAGTTACTTTTGGAAGGTTTTGTGGGGGTAAGATAAGGACTAAGATCTTATATTATACTACTTCTCTTCCACAAATATTTGGCTATGTTTAACAACACTTTAACTCAATTGTTAAGGGTTATCATTTAAAAGAAACTTAAAAATTAGGAAGAATGTTTTCCATTTATTGAATTTGCATATAATTGTAGTGTGTATCCTACTATAGTTTGATATTCATCCAATTTTTAAAGGTGCATAACATCAATACGTTATGGCGGTTTCTTACAACAAATCATAATTACACAAAGGACTTCTTTGTTGGTAGTAATGTCGAGTGAAGAATTATATGATGTGGTGTCATAGTACAATGACGTTATGTTTGATTTTCGATCTAGTAAGTACAAGTTTCTTGGTTTTTGTGTGACTCATAATTTGATAAATAAAAGTATTTTCTAGGAGTTTCTTTATTGAAAGACCATTCTCCTCTTCCATAACCTTGATGTTATGCACCTTTAAAAAAGCATGTTTGAAAAAAACTCATACAATAAAAGCAATGTCTCTAGATGTAATTTCAATTAGATATTCTCAATTCTTAAATGATTTTGTAGTTTGATATTCATCCAATTTTTTATTTGTACAATTATATAATATTTTGATGCTAACAAAACCAATTAAATGTTGACTTCAAAATATCACATCCATGTTTTATATATTTTAATGATAAATATAAAATATAAAAATGACTAATAACATGCTCGGTTGAAAATAAGTTTTCAACAAGTTTTATATGAAAAGCATATCAACAAGCTTAATATATTACATGAAAAACTCAATTTGAAAGTCGAACAAAATAACAAAGTGAAGACTTCAAATAAATTTTCATTCGAATGCTTAAATGTAAATCTTTATATCTTACTTAAAGCACATTTAAAATGATCACACATTTTAATTTGTATGCATTAAAGGATTGATAAATATCAAATTAAATCTAAGTTAAATGGTTCTAAGAATCCACTTAGGTTAAAATGTTAAATTTTAAACTCTACATGAATCATTTGATTGTTTAGAGTAACCAAATGAACTAGTTGACTACTTATTCATCAATGATAAATATTTGAGAATTCTGTAGTAATCAACTGATCGAATGGCTTGACAAATCAGAATTGGTTAGCCTTTTTAGTTGTCATAGGGATTGTAATAGCTATAAATGACTATTTGGTCTTAGAAACAGATGTATAGGTTGTATCATTGCAAAATTATAAAGAGAATTTGATCATATATGATATACAAGTTACTCTAAGAGTAAATCAACATCAAATTCATCAATCTTTGGATTATATTTTAATTTATGCTATTATTTTTTTATATTTTAGCAAAAAGAGTATTCATTGTCATCGTAACTACACTTTAGCACCTTAATATCTTATAAGTTCTATCCATTGAGGTATAGAAATATAAGAGCTTTAAATTGTAATATTCACTCTATTTAGAGAATATATTATGAAAAGATCATCATTGTAAACCTGTTTTTTTATCCTAACACAACAACAACAACAAAAACAAGTTATGTAATGACTGAAACACCCTCTAATCTTAGGCTTAAGAATATAATTCTAAGGGCAAGTAGGTCTTTTTACTATGCTAATTAAAATAAAAAGACAATAAAATCCTCTTTGTCAATTTTTTTTTCTATTTCAAAATATAATTATTTTATTGTATACAATCAAATGAAAATACAAAAAATAATCCATGAAAGACTAATAATTTCTTTTTTTGTAGGATACCAATGTAATTTTATTGTGCAAAAGAAAGTGAAATACTTGTTGATTATCAATTTTATAATGTCAAAATAATCTTATTGCAAAGACAATACTACCCTTGACAATAGGCTATACTCTCATTGTTTCACGGGGATAGGGCATCAACGTTTATCACTCCCATCAGTTTCTGCTTATTTGACATTAGAAATTATCTTCTGGGTTTGATCTTTGATCATGTGGCCCAGATACAAATAAATTTCTTCCATGTGAAGTCATCTCTAAGATACGAACAGAGATGAGAAACGACAAGGAGAATTGATGATTATGGCAGAGCCAAATTGAGGTAGAGGCCGGAATAAGAGCAGTACAATCTTTTCGGGCTTGTTTTCAAACACACAAGATGCTGTTACATATAATATTTTTTATTTGAGAATATATTAAAAAATCCATGTTTTTTTTTTTAAAAAATCTATTTTTAACCTTTGGATATTAATTAATAGGGGAACCTAGCTACTTGCAGGATCTAAATAACTACAGCTCGCAAGATCTTACATCTGCACATCTTACTATGTTCATTTCACCATAAGCTCACATAGCATCCCTTGTAATCTCGCCCACACCCCATGGCTGAATTTAGGTTTTCACCAATTATGTTACCATTATGGTTTTGATGATAATTATGCATTTTGATTAAGCTCATGATATTAATGAATTAGATTTGTTTTTATTGTATTGTGTTAATTTTTTTGAACAAATGTCATGGATTAAGAGGGAAAACTGTACATTGGGCTTGCTAGCGCGGTTACAAAGTAACCAGGCTATGAACAAGAAGCGGTCTGCCGCTAGACGAAAGGAAACTGGCCCGTTATGGCCTCACAAGAGCTAGGCCCATACGGGTAGCCTTAGAGCTTCAGCTGTGCGGAAGAGACAGGCCCTAACATATGGGCTTTAAAAGGTAAATAAGAAATCCAAACGGTTTATCAGTTCCGAGGGAGGTTCCATTGCAGCTTCACAACCCCATTCCTAGATTTCTAGATTGAGGGTGCTGCAGGCCAGGAGAGATTTGCATCTTGGTTAACCGCCTCCGAAGCTGATCTAGAGTAATAGCATTGGAAGAATGTTTGGCGTTTGTTTTGCGGAGCTAACCAAAGGATGAATGATAGCGCCTTGGAATATGATCTGGGTGCCAAATGATCGTGATCATAGGGTTGACTCTTTTTTGCTTTCGAAGCAGTTCCCATGCTGATAGAGAGTTTGGCATGTTGCTTAAACTAATGATACAACTAATACTGTTGATTTGTTTTTTAGAGAGAAAGTATGGATTCATACGGTTTCTAAAAGCATTGTTTCTAATAAAGATGTTGAGTTTCTTAGTTACTTTTGAAAGTTGTTGCGGGGAAAATTGAGTATTAAGTTATTATTTTTTACTAAATGTCATTTTTAAACAGATGGATAAACATAAGTAGTTAATAGGACTTTAACACAATTTTTGTGTGCTGTCATTCAAAAGAACTTGAAGAATTGAGAAGATTGTTTTCCATTCATGGAGTCTGCATATAATCGTAGGGTTCATTCCACTACTAATTTTTCATCATTTGAGATTGTGCATGGATTTAACTCTTTAACTCTCATGGATTTGACTTCTTTACCTGTTGATAAAAGGGTTAGTTTGGATGGAAATTGTAAAGCACAAGTGGTGAAGACACTCCATGAAAGTGTACGACAACAGATTGAAAAGAGGAATCATGTGTATGCAAGTAAAGCCAATAAGGGGCACAAACAAGTTTTATTTCAGCTTGATGATTGGGTTTGGGTGTATATACGCAAAGAAAAATTTTCAGTGAAAAGGAAGTTCAAGTTACATCCACAAGGAGATAAGTCTTTTTCAAATCTTGAAAATGATAAATGATATCATATAAAGTTGATTTGTCAAGTGAGTAGTGGTAGTGCTTCCTTTAATATTTCCGATATTACTCTGTTTGATATAAATGATAATGATTTGAGGTCGAATCCTTTAAAAAGAAAAGGGATGATGAGGACTAGCACAACATCAAACAGACCTATTGGTGGTGCCAAGTGGGCCTATTACAAAAGTTAGGACAAAGAGACTCAAAGGGGCATTGAATGAGCTAGTTTAGAGCACATGAAGTAAGATAGATCTGAAAGGACAAAGAAAGCCTATGGAACTTAAAGGGAAGCCTCTAATCCATCTAATTCAAATCCAAGAAGGGTATCATTCAAGTTCTAGAAAAGGGTCGATGTGTTAGGTCCTATGTCAACCTTGATTTGGGTTTTTTTTCCTAATATGACATAGAGTCCAAGTCCAAATATTTCTTAAAGAAGAGATGATTTCTAGTCTACAAAGAAAACTAATGAGTTGTCAAATTGGCTTTCTAAGCTAGAAAGATTATTTAATGATTCTCCTAGTCTAAGAAGGAAACCTAAAAGTTAGCAACATTCAAGAGCAAATAAATCTTCTTTATCTTATTTCTATGTGGCTGCAACTGAAATTTTTTATTTTAAATTTATGTTTTGTGTTTTAGGGTTAATAATTATCAATGGGGCTTGCATACTTAAATATTTAGGTCTGATTGTTTGTGGACTTTATACAAATCCACATTTTTAGGTATTCTAGGGTTTAGCTTAGGTTAAAAACACATATATAAGCTAAGTTTCATATTATGTTTATGCTTAATGATATTCAGATTACAACTGCATATCTGGGCTTTATACAAATCTATATTTTTGGGTATTCTAGGGTTTAGTTTAGATTAAAAACACATATGCTGTAAGGTAAGTTTCATATTATGTTTATGCTTAACGATATTCAGATTACAGCTTTACCGTTGTGTGTCTGTGAGGGTAAGGATTTTCTCTTCCTTGGTTCTTTAAAGGATTGAAAACAACTTATCGAGTTTCAACTAACCTCGTGGTGTCAGTCCATACTTCTCGTTCGCGAATTGCTATTCATTGGGTCGAGGCTCGAATCCAATAGTGGTGTCTAGGTACAAGTTATTTTTATGTCATGCTCTTATCAAACCTGATTTACTTAGCTTTCCTAGAATTATTGTTTCTGCGTGTGGGTTGTTTGATCATGTGTCTAAGAAGTTCTCATAAATAAGGGCATTTTAATGGGTCATTTTAATGTCGCTAAGACTTTGAATGTATGATATGAATATTTTAATCATTTTAAACTGAAAAATTATATGTAAAGAGTGTGTGATGGATGCATTACATGTAAAAAAGCTAAGTTTAAGATCTTACCACATGGTTGGTATACTTATTTACTTGTACCCAAAGAACTTTGGGTAAATATTTTCATAGACTTTGTCTTAGGTTTACCTTGGTTGAAAAGAATAAAGGACTTTATCTTTATGGTTCTTGATAGGTTTTCTAAGATAACACATTTCATAAAGTCGATGATGCAACCAACATTGATAGCTTATTCTTTAAAGAGATAGTATGACTTCATGGGATTCCTAGAAGCATAATCTCATATCATGATTAAAATGGTAGTATATAGGACTTTAATTATACTTTTATGTATTGTCATTCAAAATAACCTTAAGAATTTAGAAGATTGTTCACCATTCATTGAGTTTACTAATAATCATAATGTGAAGTTTACAACTGATTTGTTTTACCATTTAAGAGCATTTATGACTTTAACCCTTTAACTCCATTAGATTTGATTCTTTTACGTGTTGATGAAATAGATAGTTTGATGGTAATAGAAAGGCACAGATGATGAAGGCACTCCATAAAAAATGTAAGGCAGCATATAAAAAAAAATTACCAATTTGCATCCAAGGTATATAAAAAATTGTAAATGTGTTGTTTTCCAACTAAATGATTGGGTTTGGTGCATATGCGTAAGAAGAGGTTCTCGACCTAATAAAAATCAAAATGAAAACTGTGGGGAGATGAACCTATCCAAATACTTAAGAAGATCAATGTCAAAGCCTATAAAATAGATTTGCTATGTGAATATAGTTTTAGAACTACTTTAATTTATTTATTTTTATCTTTTTTTTGTTTAATGTTGGTAACAATTCGAGGTTAAATATTTTTTAGGAGAAAAGGGATGATACAAACCAACCTGCTAACACAAAGGATGATGATAATCAATAAGATTTACCATATGATCCTCTAGAGTTACTAGTTGAGCCCATTAAAAGGTGAAGGGTCAAGAAGATTAAGGAGGCCTTGATTGAGATGATTCAAGATATTTGAGCCAAGATAAGTGTTCAAACTTCAATAAAGGATGATCATACTAGATTTTTAATTGGCTTTAAGTCAAGGATGGAAATATCTTGTAATCAAGGAAAAAGATGGTAGTGAGACTTAAAATAAAATTTGAAATGAAAAAGAGGGAGACAGTAGACACTAGATTTTTTTAGCTTTGGAGTGTTTTTGGACCAAACACAAGGCTAAAAGCTCTAAAAACACTTTTGGTTGCGTGCTTTCATTGAGTTTTGAGTTTTGTTATTATAATTGTTTTACATTTAATTTATTGTGTCCGTGGTCTTATGCTCAAACCAAGGTTGTCAATACCGTTCCGGTCTTTCTATTGGAACGGAACGTTTCGATTTCGAAGCGTTTCGGCGTGCCGTTTCAGGGTTGTACTGTTCATATAGAATTAATTATATATATATATATATATATATATATATGAAAAAAAATTAAAATATTAATTTAACAAGTATAATTTAAATTCAAGATAAATTAACTTTAAATTATACAATACAAACACAAAGTCAAACAAACATAATCTCAAAATTAGAAACATCTCTAAAATTCCAAAATATTATGATAGTAAAATGTTCTAAAATAAAAGAAATATTATGATTTTGAGCCGGAACGGTACCGAGGCGTTTTGGCCGGAATTTAGCCGGAATTTCCAGAACGGGCCGGAATTAAAACCGAGACAAAAACGATGCCATTTCGTCTCGGTTTTTTTAATGGCATGGAACGTTCCAGACATTCCGGTCGGAACGGAACGGAATTAACAAGCCTGTTTCAAACCATTAAGTTCTAGGTATTTCGCAAGCTATAAATACTCGTTTCAAATGGGGTGTTAGAGCTCCAAACTTTGTTTTATGAATGTTATATATGTTTGAGAGTATTATTCTACTTTGGTTCTTTGATATACTAAATCGACTAATTAAAAATAATTATTTTTGTAGTGTCATTCTAAGCTTATTGTTATTTATGAATTATTATTCGTTGAGTGAGAATTTTGAATTTCAATAGAGCTAGTATTAAAATTCAATATAATCTTGTATCACACTTTCAAATCTAATTTCTTAGCTTTTCCAAAGTTGTATTATTAAGTGTTCACCAGGTTCACATCAAAATTACTCCATCCAATATTTATAAAATAATTTAATAACTCTAAAACACAAAATTTAAAATAGCTCATCTCTTTAATACAATATATATTCTTTAATGAAAATTTAAAATAAAATAAAATAGTATATATCTTTAACTCAAAACTCGCATTTTCCTAAACCCAGGAAAACAAATATTTTAAAATATCTTATCTCTTTAATACAATATGTATTCTATAATCACCAGTATTCTCCAAATTTTGACGAAAGGTTCCTTGTCTCCTGTCTGTTAGCTAGTCGATAAATCCCAACCGTCTTTCTATAAAAACCAGACCTCCTCTAATAGCAAAGCCATATTTATCAGTGCATTTCTTTCCTCTCTCTGTTGGAGAATTGGACAGACAAAAACATGTGTGGAGGTGCCATTATTTCCGATTTTGTTGCTGTTAAGCATGGCCGGAGATTGACAGTTGAGGATCTCTGGGAGGATCTCCGGCCTGAACTGGACCTCTTCTCTGAATATCTTAGATTTGATCTTCACAATAATGGTAGTAAAAAAGACCCATCAAATCTCTCGCTCCCTCAAAAGCCAAGCCACACCAACCAAGTCCAGCAAGGTAATGATACTTTTTTGTTTTTTATCAATTTTCTGGGTCTTCCCAAAATATATTTATACTCATATAAACATGCGCTAGTTAGGTTTATCTTGGATTCATGGCCTGTATCTCCCTGTTTGTTTTTGTTCTTAAAGGCAATTTTTTTCCCTGTGATTTTATATGTAGTTATAACAGAGAAAGTTGAGAAGCCAAGCCATGTCACAGATAAAGAAAATGGTAACAAGAAGGCTCAAAGAACCAGAAAGAGTGTGTATAGAGGAATTAGGCAAAGGTCATGGGGCAAATGGGCAGCTGAAATAAGAGACCCACACAGAGGTGCTAGAGTTTGGCTTGGCACTTACAGCACAGCCGAGGAAGCCGCCAAAGCCTATGATGAAGCCGCCAAACGCATCCGTGGTGATAAGGCCAAGCTCAACTTCCCTTCTCAGACACCACCAACTCCGGAGGCGCCACCACCTGCCAAGAAGCGTTGCATCTTGTCTCCTGAAACAGCTTCTGTGGCTAGTTCTTGCACACAACCACCACAAGAGCCATATTTTGTTGATTTTCTTGATTTGTGTTTGTTGTTGTTGTATTTTGCAGGTTGTGTTTGTTTGGGAGAGAAATGAAGAAGCTTTGAGAGCTGGGAATAAGAAGATTGCAGAGTAAAAGGCAAGATTGTATATCTGTAAATTGCTTATGAATTGTTTGATGTTATGCCTCTTATATACTTGAGACAGAGCACACACAGCACACACATTATGCATGTTCATTCAGTTAGTTACAGCTGTACACAGATCATTTAGCTAACTAACTATTACATTGTCTTCAATCCTCTAGTATTCCAGCTCATCATTCCATCTCAGCATTCCAGCTCAGCAGCTTATCTTCCAACAGCCTCTCCTAAGCTGCTGACTGGTTTAACTCCAAGATTCATCCGTAATCTAGGTTGTCAACAATTTGTGCCTTCCATTTGCCCTGGTAGTTGGGGTTCTTAATTTTCTTTGGCTTCCATGGGCACTTGTACTTAGGATTAGAAATGGTTGGGGCAGTCCACTCACCATCTTCCTCATCATCCCAGTCTTCTGGCTTCTTGTCTTCAGGATCAGGAATATACTCCTTGTCATCCCAAATTTCTGGTTTCTTGGCCTCAGGATCCTTGATTGTCTTTGGTGGGAGAAGATCCCAGTCAGAGTACACCATTTCAACATGCCTCTGAGCCCTCTCAATTTCCGCTAATCTTTCAATTTCCAGTTTCTGAAACTCACTCTTCATTTTCTCATGTTCCTTACCCTTCATTTCAATCTCATCATCTTTAGCCTTCAACATCTCATCTTTCTCTTTCAACAACACCTCAGTCTTCTCTTTCTCAAGCTTCAACTGCTGCAGCATTTCTTGCATTTCTTGAAAATCCTTCTCAAAAGAAGAAGCCGCAACCTTCTCTAAAGCAACTTTTGTCTCTCTTACAGCAATGTCATACTTTCGTTTCCACTCAACTGCATCTTCTTCAGCTGACCTCATTTGTTCATGAGCAGCAGCCAACCTTGCGTCAGAAGCACTTTCCCGTGACTTCAGTATTGCAATCTCTGAAGCTGCCTGCTCTTCATCAGTATCATCTAAGGAGTCACCATCATCTTCATCATCATAATCATCATTTTCCTTCTTGACCTCATCATTCTCTTCTTGTACACTTGCTGCATGACATGCGTAGAATGCATTTGCAATGAACACTTCTTCCTTCTCCTTTGCACAATTTGCCATTTGCTCGTAATCTTTGCAATCATTTGTATTATGCCCAAACAGATTGCATCTTCCACATTTAGGCTGACCTTTATACCTGCAAACACCATGATGAAATTTCTGACAAGTGCTGCATTGTGGTTTGGTATTCAGCTGATTGTTGTTCATATTTCTATACTGTGAACTGAATGTATTGCCATGGCTTGCTTCAGCTCTTTGATTCCAGTTCATGTTGTGATTATTCATCAGATTTCTCCCTTGATTCCAGGTTGAATGGCTTTGATCTTGTCTTTGCCATTTAGGATTAAACCTCCCCTGTGAAAATCTGTTTGCAGCAGCAGGTTCTTGGTTATAACCAACCTTAAAGCTGCTGAATGCCTTTTCAATTCCTGCACTACTTTCCCTTTCATCATGCAGGTTTTCTCTTCTGTCAAAAACCTTGACAGAAGCTATCACTTCTTCAGCTCTTAGTACATCCAGATCTCTTGTTTCTTCAATGATAGAAACAATAGACCTATACCTTCTACTCAAGCTCATTAATAACTTTTGCACAATTCTCTTTTCAGGCACTTCTTCACCAAGTGACTTCAAGTTGTTCACTACCTCGAAAAACTTGGCTAGGTAATGCTCTAAACTCTCATTTTCTTCCATTCTCATGTACTCAAACTCACCTCTCACAGCTTGTAACTTCACTGCCCTTACTCTTTTATCTCCTCTATACTCTCTCTTCAGCACATTCCATGCTCCTTGTGCTGTCTCTTCATTTCGAATTCTAGGGAAAATGTCATCTGAAAGTGCTCCTTGGATGAGGCTCAATGCCTTGGCATTTTTGATTCTGCTCTCTTTGGATACAGTAGCCTCACCAACCTTTTTTCCTTTGGAACCAGCAGCCTCCTCAGATTCAGATTCATCTTCTTCTTTCTTTGATTCAACTGTCAAAACAGAGTTTGATTCCATGCCAAACTCAACTACATCCCATAGATCAAATGCTATGAGGATTGTCTTCATTTTTACTGACCAAAAGTCATAATTTTCACCATTAAATTGTGGTGTTCGAAGCTCTCCATTGCTCACCATTTTTTCTCTCTTCTTTAATTTCTGTTTGTATGATCACAGATTGTTTTACTCCCTTCCTTGTTGATCAAGCCAGCTCTGATACCATGTTGATTTTCTTGATTTGTGTTTGTTGTTGTTGTATTTTGCAGGTTGTGTTTGTTTGGGAGAGAAATGAAGAAGCTTTGAGAGCTGGGAATAAGAAGATTGCAGAGTAAAAGGCAAGATTGTATATCTGTAAATTGCTTATGAATTGTTTGATGTTATGCCTCTTATATACTTGAGACAGAGCACACACAGCACACACATTATGCATGTTCATTCAGTTAGTTACAGCTGTACACAGATCATTTAGCTAACTAACTATTACATTGTCTTCAATCCTCTAGTATTCCAGCTCATCATTCCATCTCAGCATTCCAGCTCAGCAGCTTATCTTCCAACAATTTTGGGTATGAAAATGAAGATTATGAGCTGAAAGAGCAAGTCTTGAAGTTGGAGTCGTTTCTTGGGCTGGAACCTGACCAGATGGCGGCTCAGCTGAGGGGAAATAGCGGTGATAATCGTGAATCTGGGGACCTTTGGATGCTTGATGATCTTGTGACACATCATCAGTATCAACGTCAGCTTAATTATTTGTAAAATAATTCACTACTAATTAATCCTACAGATGCATGCATCTCTTCTGCTTGATGGACTGCTTTTAGTTTTTACAAAAGAGTGTTTTATTAATGTTTGTGTTTATTGTTTAATTAGGGTTTGGTGCTTCATTGTCGTATATACTCTGTGTAACAGAGTATGAGAATAATGCTTTTGTAGTTGCACGCATTTGCATCACTTTTTTTCCCTCTAGGTCCGTTTGAAATAAAATCCTTCGGTTGTGCCATCTACCTCAAAAGTACTTGTTTAATAGTTATTTTGTGTATATAAAAATTAAGAGAATTTTGAATTTCAAAGTTTAATATAAAAAATAATTATTCAATAAAGTTTTATAATTTAACTAACACTAGTAATCAAATTGAAATTGTATCAGTTAAGCAATAATAATAATAAAAGATAATTGCAATTCAAGATCAAGAAAGTTTATTGCAAATAAAACTTGTAATCATGGAGTTGTTTAATATCGGAGTATAATCAGTTAAAAATAGTTTTTTTAATAGGAAAACATATATGTTTTTTAATTCTTTTTGCATTTTTTAGGCATGATAATTGTTGTCTACTAATTATAAACATATAATTACAAGTGTATTCTCACATGCCTACTTGATGGACAAGTTTTGAAAACTTTGGGAACTTGATTGAATTGTATAAAAATTGTTATTGTTGTTGTTGATGATTTGTTTGTTTTCTCCCTTTTGTGTTGTTTCCGCTTTTAAATAAAGAATTTAAAGGTAATTGTTGTTTTAATCTATGTCATTTCTTGTTTTAAGGATCGTATAATATATAGACTCCTTTATATTTTCAAGTTACTTGTGTTGATCCTTTCCTTGTTTTGAGGATATTGTGGCTGATAATTTTTTTTTAACTTTTTAATTATTAACATTGATTGTTGTTTTAATCTATGTCATCTTGCATCTTTATTGTAGTTTAATTAAAAACACCATCATTGATTCATACAAATCTAAAATAACTAAATATTCATACAAGCATGGACTCTTACCAAGTCTGATCCATAATCAAGTTTGGCCTATTCTTCTAGTTCTAGACTTCATCTTCTCTAAGTTAATTTCATTGTATAACACTTATTTCATGTTCAAACGGACCATTAATGACTAGTTTGTTTCCCAAATTAAGAGTTAATTGACAACTAAGAAGCTTTGACATTTTTATCTATATTTATATGAATTAGTTTCTCTAGGCTAATTTTAATTTTCAAATGTCAGATTTTCCCTCCATTTAAAATTCCTTTAAATTCTATCTTATTACTCATCTCTCTCTTGCTCCTATTTACTCCAGACTCTTCTTCTTAGACCTCTTAATGCCGAAGAAAACCACCATAACTTTAATAAACCATAGACATAACATAATGGATGAAGTTTTGTCATTTTAGCCTTTATTTCATCCATATAACCAACTTAATCATATTTAATGTTATATTATTCATGAAAATGTTGATTTAACTGAAATGTCAAATGTAATCAAAGATATAGCCATTAAAACCACTAATCTCATTACCTTCTTTTATTTCATCTTGAAAAATCTCTTGAAGTCAATTGGGAGTTCTTTACCAAATATACAACCAACCCTACTAAAATTTATCCTTCTACTATTTTCATAGTTAAATTTTACAAAAAATGGTTTTTTTTTTTATAAAAAAAAGTGATGACATCCATGTTTGAATACCATTTTTATCTCTCTATCAATAACTTTGCACCCTTCAATCCTCTTTTATTAAGTAATGTCATGAAATTTAGGACTCAAGTTATAATTGTATGTATACTAAGTTTAGGCCTTTTACAATACTATGAAAGATGTTTTTTTTTTCTTGATTGGTTGTTCACCCATTGGTTTACTATGAAAGATGTTTTTTTTTTCTTGATTGGTTGTTCACCCATTGGTTTTAATTTTGTAATTGTGTTTCCATATGTCAATTACAAGGTTGCCAACATAAATTTGCAGAAGAGAGATGAAATCCCAATATATGTGATGATTGAAGACTTTTTCGAGAAGATAGTTTTGAAGCTTATTAAAGCTAATATAATATTGTTTTCATGGAATTTACTCCTTACCTCATCCAAATTTGTATTCACTTAACATGTTATAAGGTTGTTATTATTAGTAATATCTATTTAAGCTTAGTAATACTCTTCTTCAAGCATAATAAACCCCTTAACTTTTACCTTAATGCTCTTAGAATTCATCAATAATAGTCTTTATTGTGCTATAGATGAAGATATTCCTAACATTATTGGAGGCCCCTTATAAGTAGTCATATTCTAGGTTGCTGCTTACTTTCAAATATATTACACTAAAGTTCTCAATCTATATTTCCAACAAATTCATTGTTATGTTTATTTGTATAGGAAAATCATGTCTTCCCTAAACTCACTTGATTTTACTTCTATTGTTTCTAAATTGGTTTGTTCACTTAGAGATGTTATGATGATTAAAGTCCTTTTATAACAAAAAATATAGACCTTCTTGGTACTAATTTTATACTTTAGTGTATGTAATTTTTTAGACAAATCTCAGGTACCATGTTGTTGTTTTACCTTACAAGCTCCTATGTTGGTTTTTGGAGCAATTAAGGTGGAAAACTAATATCAAAACCGTGCTACTAGATAATTTGGTCTTTTTTAAGGCCCCAACAATATTTCTTCATAATTTATCAATTCTCCTCTTTATATTAGGGTAATGTTAAAATTTATGATGTAACTAAGATCTTAGAAAAGTATCTCAAATTTATCACTTAAATCACTATTATACATGACAATAGTTTTGCTTAAGCTACCATTATCAGTTTTCAACTTTGATGGAATCTTATTTGGAAGATTTTTTTAAGAAATGTTTTCGTTGGAAACTACTATTCTTATATAGGCATTTTATAACGAGTAAAAAAAGCTCCTGTTGTTGAATTTCCTTGTGTTAATCTTTTGCCTAGAGTTGTCCGCTCATATTTCTAAAAGGATAAAAAGATTATGAATTAGAAGTACCATATATTTTTTTTCATCTCAAACTTAATTTAAGTCAAAACAATATTTAACTACTTCTCTCACCAAATGAAAAGAAAACAAATCAATTGCTCTTTTTTCTAACTTACATTTTTTTTTCATTCAAGTTTGAATCTAACAAAACCTCTTCTCATGATATTGACAAAGTTTAAACATGCCATTTTCTTTTGTTCTTAAATAAATCACAAAATCTACTAGTATGAAGCATTTTTTAAGACTTTTTATAATCAAACAAATAGAGTGTCTGAACATTTCAATCATGATTATAGAATGTTGATCCTGACAAGGATGTCTCTAGTGATACTAGAAATTATGCTTATGCAAAGGATTCTATATGAAGTGAATAAAGTAAGTGTGTGTGTGTATTCAAGTCACTTGAGTCTTTCTTTATGTTCATCATGCTTTAAACCAATTAATAGATGCTTTTAAAACTATGTTGGTTTAGTATATGTATCTTATATTTAGAAGTAAAACTTTTTGCCCAATCTTTCTCTAAATGATTAATCTTTAAACCTTAACTTTTGTAACTTGGCTCAAATATCTTTATTGTTGAAGTGATATCTCTAAAATTCATCAAACATCCTCTTCTACTAATCTTAGAAATATTAAAACTAATTTGATTTGTCTTCAAAATGCACCTTTTCTCTCTCATAATGCTATAGATATAAATGAAATAAACCAAACTCTTCTAGAGATGTTGCTCATTATAATATTAAGCAAATTAAAGTTAAAATCATGACTTTAGAATTCAGGTTTGTTTCTATTACTCAGATGATCAACAAAAAATGTTTATATTTTTAATGTTTTTTAAAATCTTTTCTTATAATTTTGAACTCTCTTTGTCTGATATGAGGACTTGATTATGCTTTGATTTTCAAGTAATATCGAATGTTAAAGGATCGAATTCTAAAGTTCTTGATTTATTGGTTTGAATATCTTTTTATTTACTTCCTAAATTGATTGTGTGTATTTCTTTAAGTATTTTTCATTAATTACTGTAGTGTGAACTTCCCTTTCAATACTTTTTAATAAATAAAAATTTTAAGGTAGACTTGGTTGATATTAAATAGTCCTTCCCATGTTGGAGACCATTTACCTAATTGTCTATCTTTGGGTTTAGGAAGAAATATATTACCTTCTATAGTAGGTCCCCTTGTGAAAATTTTATTTTCCTTATTTTTTTATTATATACCTTTTGAACTTGTTGCTTTTGCATTTTCAATTTATTCAAGGAATTAATTTTAGTTTCATCCACATCACTTAGTTCTTGTAGTATTGCTTCCTAATATTGGATCCCATGTAATTGATTTTGGTATGCAACTCTTAAAGATTTTTACATTTATTTTATATGGTAACATTGCATCATGATTTTTGTTACCCAAAAAATTAATAATATTCAGCATCAATTAAAGGCTTAGATTGCAAAAGAAAAACAATTTTGTAAAGAATTCATGTGTTGTATAAAAAAATGCAAGAGTTGAGAGACTAAAATTGAACCTAAAAGAGTCAAATTATGGAAATTAGGATTTTAATTGCATAAAATTTAAATTTTAGGAAGCAATTAAGGACTTAATTGAACAAATTCAAATCTAATAGAAATTCAACTAGGAGTTCAAGAAAAAGATGATTGGCTTCAGAATTTTAAGCAATTAATATGGAGCTAAAAGTATCCAAAAAAAAAGGTCCAATAAAAAAGATATGCACATCTTTTATGAAAACCTAGTGGTCTCAAATCACGATGACGTTAGAGTTTTCCAATGAAATCATCAAAGTGACCAACGTAGTCAACTTTAATGAGACACTGACTTGCACAAAATCACCTAATCACTTCTCGTGTTACCACTTAAAAATTATCTAAAGGGTTGTTATCAAAGGTAATAAATCATTCCCTTGAGATTGAAAGACTAGAAATACTTTTCTTTGTCCCCAAGTTTGCTACAAAAAAATCTAAACCTAAATCTAGAAATTTTTGGTAAAACCAGCAAGGTTTTAACTTATTAAACCCTAGCAAACCCCTGACTGTGCCTATGAAAAAGAGTTGATCATTAGAAGGAATGGGAAGGAAGCAAAAAGAATATGAAATTGATGTTAAGTTTTGAATAATGAGGCATTCAATCCAAAGGAGATGCAATGCAAAAAAAAGTGTGCATTTTAAAACCACTGAAGGTGGAGTCTTCTAAAACCATTAAAGGTGGAGTCTATGTGGCCTGCCTAATTATTTCATTTTGCTATTTAATGCATGATTTAGTTGTAGTATGCTATATTTGCTTAGTTTAAATTTGAGTGCCTTTGAAATATGTTGATTTTGTTATATATCTATGATGTTTGATTAATGCACATTAATGGATTTTTCAGTTTTTTTCAATGTTAGGAAATAGATAAATATCAATTTCTAAGTTTTATTTTGTTTAAGCATGTTTTGTTTTAGTTGGTGATGTGACTTGGAGGCATGGATTATGTTCTAGTTTTTGTTCACTCATTTTGTTATGGTTATGCTAAAGAAAGATAATATGGTTTGATGATGCTTAAAAGGTTTGGTTAAAAAGTTGAAAAAGGTGTTTTTTAGGCTGGGTATAGTGGCATAATTTCTGTATTTTTTGGATAACTTATGCAGTGTTCTTGGTGTTCATTCAAAGAATAGTGCTTTAAGTTCTAGTTTTAACTTATATTTTGATCATTTTTTGTTTAATCATGTTTGTACTCCATTACTAGCAAATAACTATTTTTTTTATTGAAAACACTTATTTTAGGATTTTGATCCTAAGATTTTGGTTTAGTAATAAAACCCTTTTCTGCCAAATCTTGGAAATTGGGTAAGAACCAAACTCAATACCCTTTGATTATTGATGTATGTATGATTGTGAACATTTTAATGTATCTTTTTTCTTGAAAACAAGTTTAAATTAATCCTTATGTTTCTAGGATTTAAGACACTCTGAGTGTTCTTTATATTTTTTATTTGGTTTATGTTTGATCTATTTTGGTTCAAAAAAATTAAGTTTTTTTTTGTGTTTTTATCAAGTTTAGTTTGTTTCGTTTTCAGTTTATTCTTTTGGCTGGTTTTTGGGTTAACTTTATGAAATTAACTTGGTAAGGGTTGACCCGATTGATTTGACTCAATGATAAAGGCCTATTTGTTTGGTCTTATATTTTAAGTTGAGTTTCTATACTTGAAGGTGTTTTTGGAAAACCCTCACCTAAGTCTATTTTGGCAGTTTTGTTTTGGGTAAAAAATAGTTTCTACCAAACATGACTTTAGAAAAATTAGAAAAAGATAAAAAAAGAGATAATTTTTGTGTGATATCTCAAAAATAAAATGTATTTTTAGTCAAAGTATATTAAATTATTAAATCCCTAAGAATTAGGCTAATATTTCAAAAAATCAATCAATCTTCCTTTGATTCATGAAAATACAAGGTACATATTCTGATAAACTATTAGACGTAACAATAGGCTAACATTGAAAATATCAGCGATTAACCTGAAAAAAATCTCATATTTATTTCAAACATTCACCATTTTTAATTGGTAATATTTTACCACCATAGATATTTAGGTTAGTATAGATAATCATTATTAGAGTACATGCATGAAATACCAAATAAAATTTGTTTGGATACATGAGCTCATAACATATTCAAAGGTTGGATTTATTCATACCAATAAATTTTAAACTAAAATGCTTGTCAAAAATCACCAAATTCCTAAACCATATCAAAACCCTATAAAACATGTCTACCTCAATGATAGTGCATTAGGGGTGTTAACATTCTTAGTAAATACAACTAATCATTTACCCTTTGAATCTCTTAAAAGACCAGAATATTCTGGTTTCCTAGCAACCCTGAATAAATAACTAGATGGTGACTCCTAAAATCCCGACACCATTGCATCGACACCGCGACAATGACAAAATCATATGTTAATGCATATGTTTTCATCTTAGTTGCACCTTACACTAAAGTTTTATATGCTTGAAGCATATCAAATAAAAATTCATGTTGGTCTTTAGAATTGTTATTAATCCTTTTTTGCAAATTAACTTTAAAATTTCATATTTTTTTGTTTTGTTTCTCCATTTGCTTGAGCGTAATGAAGATTTGAATTCATAAAGGAAATTATAAATTCTTCTACAAATTCTCTCATTTCTCTTCCTAAAATAATGTTGTGGTGTTGACAATTATAGACTCTAGAATTTCAAACCTTACAGGAATATGTTATTTGATGAATTTAATTACTTCTTCTTACCTCTCTTCAATGATATAGCTTCGACTCATTTTATAAATTAATTTGTAGCACTAAGATGTATACATATATTTATGCTTGAATAGAAATGAATTTCTCCATTTAGATACATTTCCCACCTTTTAAATGGCCAATGTTTGATAATAAAATATCATTAATAGTAGGAACTCTAGCAAACGCCTATACTTTTGGCAAGGTTTACATCCTTTATTTAGTATAAACTTCATAATATAACTTTAATTTTACCCAATAATACCTCTTCTTTAAATTATGAGTACCATTTTTTTTTACAATAAATATGATCCGTATACTCTAGAATGTATTTTTGCCATAGTAATAATTTTTGTAATATTACAGATTTTTTTTTGTTACATAGTTTACCATTAATCAATATATAATCCAAAGCATTTAGCTTTCTTATCTTATCATTTGAAAAATTATATGGATCGTCAAAATTTTATTTTATTGGATTCCTTCAATCACTTCTTGTATTGTTTCTAATATATTTTCTTTAAAAGTACTTTATCCTTAGAGCTTTGTGAAACTAAATTTTCTAATAAGTCATTGTTTTTAATGACTCAATAGAGCAATTATATCTAGACATCAATCATTCCAACTCATATGTCACATAATTATATCTTTGTAGAATAATTTTAGTTATCACATCATTAAATTGAGACAACAATTCTTCAATTTTGATTAAGCAAGCCTGTAATGTATTAATTCTACATTTAAGATTCCTTGTAATATAATGTATTACTAATTGAGAATCACTAATTACTTATTCAGCCTAGAAATCTTTTTATTTTGGATGCAAGGAAACCCCATGCCTAGAAAACACACTTTGTGGGCCTAGATGAGCGAGTAAAACCTCAATTGTCCTATACTCTTACAAGGGATGCACGCCTTGACTCGAACTCAAGACCTACTGCATAGATTACAAGCCCTCTACCATCACGCCATGCTCTTTGGGGACTTCAATATGTTAGCATTTCAAACCCAATCATTAAAAAGCTCATATTTTTCTCTTTTATTTTTTAAATTTAGTTTAAAATTGATAGGCTATTTTGGTTATGATTTTGTTTTACTATTAAATCATAGTCCTAAGTCTAGAATTGTAAGTTGTACTAAAAACATCAAAATATAATTTTCATGGTGTGATTCCCATTACTTGATTCTTGTAGTGATATTTATCAACTCATTGAATGATTATCTATTAAGCAATTAGGTAAAGTTTATCCCTTAATTGATGCTTAAGATATATAAACCAAATCAAATTCTAGTAAATTCAATCTCTATTTACTAATCATATCACTTAATATTGTTGATTTAGCATATATTTTAGCAACAACAATTGTAGAATATAACATCATATAGTGCTTTAATTTTGTTGCAATATAACACAAAAATATATGTAGTTTTTATTTGAAAGATATTTATATTCTACCTTATTTAAGACTTTGCTCAAGTAAAATATTCCATGTTAATGTCCAACTTCATTTTCCTGAGCATGTAAGGTTTAATTCAATTCTTTGATGCTATAATATAAATTAGTAGCATGTGGTCTTCCAAACCTTAGAGGTACCAAAGCTAGTGGATTTGTCAAATACTTTTTAATTTTATCAAATACAATTTGATGTTGTTCTCTCCATGTGAACTTTTACTTTGAATTTAGTTTCAATAAAAGTGTAAATTTATTCTCTACAAGATTAGCATAAATTATTTCATATTCATAAGTGGTTTTGCATTTAAAATTGCTCATGTTTTAAATTTTTTCTACCTCTATCCCTTTATTAGGAATAAGAAAACTTCCTAGTGAAACTTAGAAGCATGCTTTAATGGGTGCATTTTTAAATAAACAAATTTCATTCTAACAATGGCTTATTGGAAATCATATAAATGTGCATTGAATTCATTTGATTTAATGACCTCATCATCAATGTAAACCTCAGTTTATGACCAATCAAATCATGAAAAAAATGTATCCATAGCTCTTTGATAAGTTACTTCTGTATTGTTCAATCAAAAAAACATTATTGTTCATTCACAAGTTTTAACCTAGTTAACATACCTAAGAGTAATTTTTATAAATATTCTTTTATATAATAGGAATTTGATTATAACCAAAATACTCATCCATCATGAAAAATATCTTAAACTTTGCTACTACATCTATCAAGACATCAATAATTAGCATTGGATATTGATATTTAGAAGTGACCTTTCCTAAAATCTATAGAAACTTGGTTTAACCATTTTTATTTAAAACATGGACTGCATTAGAAAGGCATTTTATGTACCTACCTACCCTAATAAATTTAACTTTTATAAGTCTCTTGATCGCTTATTTGACACTAGATATGAACTCTAAAGCTATATTCCTCTAACTTAGGATTTTAGGTTTTGCTTTTATGTAAGGTAGAATCTTAAGTTCTATAAACTCTCTATCCAAATCAGGCATATGTTTGTAATCTCATGCAAAAAAAATCAATATTTCTTTTGAGTACTTGTATTAGTGTCACATTTTCATTTGGTTGTAATCAAGTACTAATATAAGTGATTTTTTCTACTCCTTGTTCTCCAAGATTTATTTTTTCACTCTAAGATGATTCTTGTCCTGGATCATATTTTTTTCTATCTCTATTTCTTGAATCAATGTACTCTTTATTTTTATATTCTCTTGATACCTACTCCTTTATCTAGTAAGTTAGTAACCTTTAAATAGTAGTTTGGATAGAGTTTGCATCTTTTGTTTGCTTACTAATTAAGATCTTGAACTAACAAAACAAAGGCTATGTTAAATATTTAGGTTTGATTCCTTCTATTTTCTCATCTAAATGGTTTGCCATTATATGACTCTTTCCCATTTTATGTGAAATAAATTATTTTTAAAAGTTTGATTGCTTCTCTTTTTCTCATCTAAATGATATTTTTTTTTTATTTTCACCGTAAATTGTTTAAAAACACTATTTATAGTTTTCATTTTCTTATCTCAATTATGAGCATTTTGAATTTCAAAGTTGAACAATAAGAATTAATCACTTAATTTAACTTTACACTCCGATTAACAGTTTCAAAATGAAATTGTAAAACTTAAATAATAACAATAAAATATAATTGAAATTCAAGAACAAATAAGTTTATTGCAAATAAAAACAACTTACAATCATGAAGTTGTTCTTAATCTAGTAGCATAAACAAATAATAAAGGTTCTTGATTGGAAAACATATTAATTTTTTTAACCTTGTAATTATTCAATTTGATTATTGTTGACCTTGTATCTTTATTGTAGTTGAATTGATGACATTATTTTTTATTCATACAGATGCGAAACAACCCAATATTTATACAAATATGGACTTTTTCCACAATACCAAACTTTGTCACTTCTTAATTATTTTTTGTGTATAAATGTATGTAGTTAAAAGAATTTACTGTATGAAACATTTTAGGCAGCTTGTGCGCTCAATGAGCCACAAAGTAATGACAATAAAGGAGAGTAAAAATCGACCAACTGAAAAGAAATCCTTACTATACTAAGTAAACCTGAATTTTTTTATTAGTGTGAGTGCCGGGCCAAGTTACACATATTTCGATTAATCTCATGAGCCCTGAATCTAACAACCATGTAAACTCTAGTGCCATCATATTAACAATTACATGAATTAAGTTAACAACCATGTAAAACTTTAATGATCATTATATTAGCAATTACAAGACTCGAAATAAAAATAAACTCTTCAATCTAAAACTTTTACTACTATATCATTTCCTAGATGGCGAAGTGAAACTGAGTTTTAATTATGTGGGAGAGAGAACAAAGTAATTGAATATCTTGTCTTCATAAAGAGAAGGTGCGTGAACAACGCCCATTGCAATCACTGGATTTCCCAGTGGGACCTTCGAACTGGGAATCATATAGATGACATTTTTCCAACTTATTTATTTATTTATTACTCTTGATTGATAGTTAATTATTCGGGAACTTTAGAACATTTGTTAAGTAATAAGTATTGTTGAATTATGTTAGTAAAATCTATAAATGAAAACCTATTAAATGAATTATCAAATACATCCATTAGGTGGAGAAGTACATTAATATGGCAAGCCAACTCAGCTAATTACACACAAAATCATCACATCAATTTGGAAGTAAACTTGGTTATAATTTGTTGTCTTATCCTTCGAGGAGGGACCTGCTGTGATACAACTTGCCGCTTCCTTCTAGCAACTTGCACATAATCGTCTCTTTCCATGGACTCATCTGCCAGCCAACATGCTGGTTTCTCTCTGAATCATTACATGATGCTGGACCTCAATCATTCCAGCATAGACCTGAAACCATACAATCATTAAAAGTTTCCATTTCACTTCTCATCCCTAATCAGTTTCCTCGGTGTGTGAATAATAGAAATCATCGATTTCTTACGGAATATCATCTCATCCCAATCCAGTGATGATAATTCCACGCCATTCGTTCCATGTATTTATTTGACTTCATGGAAAGCAGACAAGATTTACTATCGGTTGAGATTGTGATTGTGGTTATTTTTAAAAATATTTTTCGTTCAAAATTATATTAAAATAATATTTTTTTTTTTTAAATTTATTTTTTAAAATTTATTTTTGATATCATCACTTTACAATTATCTAAAAATACCAAAAAAATTAATTCAAAATAAATAAATAAAATTATTTTTAAAAAAATAATTTTGAAACATAGTGATAATGGTCTTTAATATGAAGAATAGGTCTTTAATATGAAGAATTTTATATTATAAATTTGTGATTATTTTTTAATATAACCTTAGTTTTTTTGTCAAATCATTCATGATGTATCATGAATAAAGATGTTTCTAGCTTAGATTTTTTTAATTTAATTTAAAAAATCAAATAAAATCGGTTACTAATAAATATTTACTCGGTGAAGAAAGTATGATCTGAATTAATATTGTCAATTCTGTTTTGGTTGATACTTTGTTTTTTCAATTGGAACAAAATACTTCGATATTGGATTATTTTAGTATATCGTTTTAGGGTTATACTATTTATGTGTATGTGTGTATAATTAAATATATTAATTCAAAAAACATTTAGTTTAACTCCAAAAATAAAATTATTTATCATAACTCTCGCAAGGTCATTACATTCTCTAATTTTTCTAAAATTTTAACATAATATATAAATATGTTAAGAGACTCCTCATAAAATTCATCTCAATTTAACTATCAGATTAAGAGATATGATTTGATATTGTAAAATTATTCATTAGTTTAAAAAATACTATTTGGCCAAAACAGAACAGGCAGAATAAAACTGGAATATTCTAGCCAAAATTTAAACAAAATTTCTAAAATAAACCAAAATTTTAAACAAGATAAAAATTACAATATTTTATATATTTTTTTAACAATATTTTATATATTTTTTTAACTTGTATTAAATATTTTAGTTGTTTGGACCGAAACGAATACTAATATGAATAGGTTGGTGGATGATTGTTCTTATCACGAGGACTAGATGAAAGTCAACAAGTGCCTGCATTTGTACTTGCATGTCTGTGCAACACCACACTATTTGAAAGCTGACAACATCATCTTCAATGACGATGCCATGTTGGAAAAAAAAACAATTATATTTCAATTATCACGTCCCATGAATATATAAATTAATTGTATCTGTGGTAGCAGCAATTAAAGTTGTTTTTTAGTTATTTTTTTACAATTGTATCAAAATATTTTTAAAAAAATAATTATTTCTAACACCAATAAATCAAAATAATGTAAAAATGCTAAAAAAATATAATTTAAAATTTAAAATAAAAATGCTATAAAAAAATATTAACATAGAACGACATAGATATTCAAAGTATAATTAAAAGATACAAGAGAGAAATACCTTTATATTATAAAGTTTTCTATTTTTTCAAAGTTCTAAGAATATAAGACAAGTAGATCTATTATAGGAGAACAAAATGAACTCAAGGATCATGGAAATCCAAAAGAGTAAACTCAAGAGTCATAGACATTCAATATGCATAATTATAGATTATCATGGGCATTCAATACACATAAAATATGGATTTATAACACTTTTCCCTCGAATGACAATGTACTTTAAAATTCAATAGATGATTTTATATAGATACTTCAAGATTCATATTTGAACTCTCCATGATTCATTAAAACAACATCAAATTGTCTCATTAAAACCTTGCAAAGAAAGACCTAGTGGAAAAAAACTTAAATGAAGGAAAACAAAAGTACAATTTGCATTGACTTCTCCTCAAAAGTACATGTCTTATGATATATCTTTAAGATGACATATTCAAATTTTATGGACAAGTTTCTTGAAAGTTGAGACTGGTAAATATTTTATAGATAAGTCTGTTAAATTATCACTTGACCTGATTTGTTTAATATTAATTTCTCCATTTTGTTGCAGCTCGTGAGTATAAAAGAATTTTGGTGAGATATGCTTTGTTTTGTCTCTTTTAACATAGCCTCCTCTAATTGAGTAATATAGACAACAATATATTCAAACAATATTATAGACTATTTTATGTGTGCGATAATTGACCATAGTCATATACATTCTTAACTTGCTTCATGTATCGCGATAATTTCTGAATGATTTGATGAAGTAGCCACCAATATTTGTTTGACAGATCTCCAAGAAATTATAGTATCGTCATAAGTAAATAGATAACTTGTTTGTGATCTTCTTTTGCAGGGATCAAAGAGATAACCTGCATTTGTATATCCAATCAACTGTGCATTTGATCCACAATAAAAATAATCTCATTTTGGTCTTTTCGCGAAGATAGCAAAATATATATTTGAGAGTCGAACTATATCTTGCCAATAAACTTATTGCAAACATTATATTTGGTCTTGTATAATTTTTTAGATACATAAGTGCTCCAATAACACTAAGATATGGTAGTTCAGGACTAAAAAAAATTCCATCCTTTTCTAAAGGTCACAAATGGTTTTTTTTCTCATCAAGTGATCAAACACCCTATATCTATACAATTTTTTTCTTATCAGGTGATCAAACAACCTATATGTATACAAAAGATGATCATTGTCCATATAAAAACGCTTTAGGATTTTTTTTATATACATCGATTGATGTACAAATACTCCATTTGAAAGATGTTTGATATGTAAACCAAGATAAAATTTTGTTTTTTTGAGATCTTTCATCTCAAATTCATTTTTCAATTAGGTTACAATGTTTGTTAGCTCTTTAGGAATACGAATAATATTTAAATCATCAATATATACTACAATAATAAAAAATCCAGATATTGTTTTCTTAATAAAAATACACGGACAAATCTCATCATTCTCAAACCCTTTTTTTATGAGGTATTTATTAAGATGATTATACCATATCTGACCAGATTGCTTCAATCCATATAAAGATTTTTGTAATTTAATGGAATAAACACTTATGGGTTCATTACAAAAGGCTTAAGGCATTGTAAATCCTTCTAGGATTTTCATATGGATATCTTTATCTAATGATATATATAAATATGTTGCAATTACATCCATTAAATGCATATGTAACATTTCTGAGACTACGAAACCAATTAGAAATCTGAAAGTGATTATATCCATAACTAGAGAATAAATTTCTTCAAAATCAATGTCGGGTCTTTATGAGAAACCTTATGCAACAAGTTATGCTTTATATCACACAAATTCATTGTTCTTATTTTTTTTCTAACAAAGACCCATTTATCCAACAAGTATAACACCTTTAGGTGTATGGACTACAGGTCCAAATACTTCATGTTTTGCAAGTGAGTTTAACTCTATTTGGATTGTTTCTTTCCACATTGGTCAATCATTTTTATGTCAACATTCTTCAATAGTTTGTGGTTCAAATTCATCATCACTTTTAGTGATGCCAAAAGCAACTTTAAATGCAAATACATTATTTATAATAATTTTACCTCATTCCAAAGTCTCTCTTGTTTGAATATAGTTTATGAAGATCTTATTATTTTCAGACACCTAATTCTCTTTAGGAGGTCCTTGATGTAGATAAGCAGATGCATCTCCAGTTGATGAACCTTAATTATGCATGCCATTATTCTTTGTCCAAAAGCTAAAATGTGACTTCTTCAAAGAAAGTGATAGAGGCACTCATTTTTTCCATGCCATGATGAGTCAAAAGCACAACCAAAACTTTATTCTAGCCATTCATCATAGCAACGGTCTCCTTGCCACTTTTATAGGGGAGGTTGGGGTAGAGTTTCTTAGCTTTTTCCATAATCTCTATGGCATCTCCAAAGTTACTCTCCCTCTAGATAGAGGGATTGTTAACAGTGGTCCATGCTTTTCCTTTGATGCTCACGATCTTCTCTGAGCCGCAGTTTCCAATGATGATACTAAAAATGCTTTGTTTGGCATTGAAAATTACAAATCCCTAGGTCCAGATGATTACACATCCTTCTTCATCAAAAAAGCTTGATCGGTTATGGGGGAGGATTTCTGTGTTGTGGTTTAGGATTTATTTGCAATATAGGAGCTTCTAAAGTAGATAAATCACCCAGTCATAACCTTGGTCCCAAAATCTATAAATCTTTCCTATGCTAGTGATCCTATCTCCTGCTGTAATGTTGTCTACAAAGTGATATCTAAATTTCTTGAAGACATATTGGCTCTTGTGTTTAGGGATATTATTAGTCCTATGCAAAATGTCTTTCTTGGTGGCAAAACAATGGCAATAATATTAATCTAGTGCAAGAACTTCTCCGACAATATGGTTAGAAAAGATCCTCTCCTAAACACCTCATGAAGATTGACTTCAAAATAGCTTTTAACTCAATTCAATGGAGCTTTCTTAAAGATATTTTGAGGCTTCATGGGTTCCCAATAAGGTTTAATCCACCTTATTATGAAATGTGTAAAGACAATGTCTTTCTCTATTGCAATTGATGGTAACTTGTATGGTTTCTTTTCGAGGAAGAGTGGTAGAAGGCAAGGAGACCTTTATCTCCCTACCTCTTTATCTCTTGCATGAAGTATTTTTCTTGAATGCTAAAGGTGGCGTCTCGACAACCTGTTTTCCATTATCATTCAAAGTGTGCAATTTATTACATATGCCACCTTGCTTTTGCTGATGATGTTCTCTTACTTTCTAGAGGGGAAACCATTTATTCTTATTCTTTTTCAACAATTGGTGAGTTTTGGTTAGAGTTCAGGGTTGGAAATTAATACCTTTAAATCCTCCATTTATTTTGGAGGGATGAGAGATAGCCTGAAGTAGAATATTCTGCAAGCTACTAGTTTCAGTGAAGGCTCTTTTCTTTTTAAATATCTTGGGGTACCTCTGAGCCCTTATAGGTTCCTGGCTAGTTAGTTCTCTCCTCTAATCCATAAGCTTGAGTCAGTAGTTCAAAGTTGGGTAGGTAAGCATCTCACCTATGCTGGGAGGCTTGAGCTATTGGGATCAATCCTTTATGGAATGGTTTAGCTCTAGATAAGCATTTTTCTCCTCCCAATTGTTGTTGTCACAAATAATTTGCATCTGCAGAAACTTCTTATGGACAGGTAATGTTAGCAAAACCTACTCTACTTTGGTTGCTTAAAAAAACATGTCCTTATGAAAGCAAGAAGGTGGTCTGGGTTTATTTGATATAAACACCAGAAATAAAAGCTTCCTTGCAAAGCATTTTTGGAACAATCACGTCAAAACCGACTCAATCTAGATTAAATAGGTTTATCACTTCTACTTACTAATGAGTTGATTTGGGAGGTTCAATATTCATCTCCTCTTAAAAGATCAGTTTTTTCAGGATTTTGGTAGTACCTCCACATCTATTACTAATATGAGTAGTTGGAGTAACAGTGAAAATAATTTCTCGGCCAATGCCTATGAGTATTTTTCGATGAAAGATAGAAAGTCTATTGGGATAAAGTGGGTTGGGAACATTGGTCTACGCCAAAATACAACTTTATTTTGTGGTTTGTTGTTTTAGGCAAGCTCAAAACTAAAGATCGTCTCCACTTCATTTCAATAGACATTGATTGTGTTCTCTACAATCAGGAAGAGGAAACATATCATCACATGTTCTTCCATTGTGATTGGACATCCTATTTGTGGGTAAAAAATATTTTCTGGTTGAATATCCACAAGCGGATGAAGTCACTGCCTAGTGTTTTAGGCGTCTATCCTCAAAGAGAATAACATGAAATCCAAAATGTGAAGAGCCTCCTTGGGCATCACAATATATCTAGTATGGGAAGAAAAAAATAAAAGGATTTTATCTGCACTTCAGTTGAGAAGGTGTTTCGAAGGTTCCAAGTGATATTATTTACAATTTTTCATTTTTATAAAAAAGACCACCACTCCATTAATGTTGGCAAAGGTTTTTGATGTGATAATACTCTAGGTTCTTCTAGTGGAGGATCAAATGCTTCCCGACAGTCCAATTGTGCTTCCTTCAGGCTTGTTTGTTTAGTGGATCTCCATCCCGAGGGTTCTATGATGTTGTTATTTGTGTACCAGGGAGCATGTTTCATTGTTCTTTTTGTTTATGTAGATATTGTATTTATCAACTTTGTTAGTTCTTTTAGTTTGAGAGCTTGTTCCCTTCTTGTTGTTTCTCTTTCTTTGATGTGTATGTAAACAAACTTGTTGGTTCTTCTAGCGTGATTATTCTTTGATTTTTAATATATTTATATTTGATAAAAAAATTATTAAGATGGTTGTCTTGACAAACACATGTAGCTAGCTACTCAATTAGGAAACATTACTGCTCTTTGAGTTCGTAGCATGATGCGACCATATTATTTGATAGTTTCATCCCTATTTACGTAGTGTTTTGCATATGTTTTGTGTATAAAATGCCTTGATATTCTTTGTTTTATATTTTGAAGGCATTTTTGGATGAAAGATGCAAAAAGGAGGTAATTGGAGGTGATTGACAGATTTGACACTCATCTCAAGGAGTTCCACATAGTTGGTGTTGGCATGAAACCGAATGGAGTTGAAGAGGAACAAGTTAAGTTGAAAGCTTTTCCTTTCTCTTTAAAAGAGGCAGCAAAGACATGGTTTTTTTCTATTCTCCCAGGTTCCATTGACACTTGGAATGACATGAAGAAGATCTTCCTTGAAAAATATTTCCCAGCATCTCGAGTTGCCAACATAAGAAAAGAAATATCTGGGATTCGACAATCTCATGGAGAAACATTCGCTGAGTATTGGGAAAGATTTGAGCTATTGTGCATTCAATGCCCTCATCATCAAATAACTGATCAGCTACTCATTCAATACTTCTATGAAGGATTGATGCTTACTGACCGTAGTATCATTGATGCTGCAAGTGGAGGGGCATTGGTAGATAAGACACCCGGTGCTTCACGCCAATTAATCTCAAACATGGCAGCCAACTCGAAATAGTTTGGCACCCGTGGAGACTTCTCAAACAAACGAGTGAATGAGGTAAGTATTTCTAACCTTGAGAATAAAGTTAATGATCTTACTTCTCTTGTGCGTTCTTTGGCTTGTGGAAATGTACACCAGGTAAAAGTTTGTAGCATATGCTCACTACAAGGACATGCTACGGATATGTGCCCAACAATGCAAGAAGATTACAATGAGCAAGCAAGTGCAGTTGATGGAACATTCAATGGTCAACCCCAACGTAAGTATGATCCCTTTTCTAACACGTACAATCCTGGATGGAGAGATCATCCCAACTTCCGCTACGGGAACCCACCTCAACAAGGCAATCAAGGGAGACAGTTCCATTCCCATGGATTTCAACCACAGCCCCAGCAAAATTATCAAGAAAGACAGCCCCCTCCGTTCACCAACTCCAATGTTATGGGGACATCATCCATTGATGATCTTCATGAGATGATGAAAACTTTGGCTTCTAACACTCTGACCTTGCAGCAAAATGTCATGTCTTTTCAACAAGAAACAAGGTCGAGTATTCATAACTTGGAGAAGCAAATGGGGTAAATAGCTTCAAGTGTGGGCAAACTGGAAACACAAATGAATGGAAAATTTCCCTCCCAAGCATTAAATCTAAAAAAGAATGTTAATGCAATCATGCTGCGAAGTGGGAAAGAACTTGGAGAAAACAAGTCAAAACAAGTTGAGATGGATGAAGAAGAAGAGATAGAAAATGAATTGAGTAGCAAGAAGAAACCAACTCCTCCTTCACAAACTGAGACAACGACGACCACTCCAAAGGTAACTCCTCACTCAATCAATTCCAATTTTAAAACAATTCCACCCTTTTCTGTGAGTTCTTCTAGGTCTAAGAAAGAAGACAAAGAAAAAGACATCTTAGAGGTTTTCAAGAAAATGGAAATCAATATTCCTTTGATTGATGCCATCAAGCAAATTCCCAAGTATGCTAAATTTTTGAAGGAGTTGTGCACTACCAAAAGAGCTTTCAAACTAAAAGGTCATGAAATGGTAAGTATGGGAGAAGTCGTATCTGCTGTTGTTCAAAAGAATATGCCTTTGAAGCAGAAAGACCCAAGTGCGTTTACTATCCCATGTGTTATTGGCAATGCTAGTTTTAAAAGGGCTCTATGCGATTTAGGTGCATCCATTAGTGTCATACCTAAACATGTTTATGATTCTCTTAGTTTGGAGCCTTTGAATAAAACCAGCATTGTAATACAACTTGCGGATCGTAGTTTTGTTTACCCACTTGGTGTGATAGAAGATGTCCTAGTAAAGATTGATAGCTTGCTAATTCCATGTGACTTTTATATTCTTGATATGCAGCATAATTCCTGTGATTCCAGTACTCCTATATTGTCTGGGAGACCGTTCTTAAAAATTGCCAATACAAAGATTGCTTGTGGTAAGGATACTTTGTCTATGGAGGTCGGAGATGAAAAGATTGAATTTAATTTTCATGATGCAATGAAATATCCTTATAGCAATGTTTATTCTATCACATGTTATGACAAAGTTGATAAGTGTGTGCAGCAAGTTTGTGATTTTAATTGTGTGGATGGATTAAGCGTAGCTTTGAGCTATGGTTATGATTTTGCCCAATTGGAGGAGATGGAGAGGCACACATGTGTTCCTCAAAATGTGCACAAAGTAGCATTGGCTTTGCAAGCTTTGCAAACCGTTCCCCATGTTGAAATTACAGGTTTAGAAACCAATAAAGTATTGAAGGTCAATGGGCATCGATTGAAACCTTTCTATGAAAGTTGGACATCAGAAATCACCGCTTCTATGAAGAATGAGCATGCCATGCCACATGTCGAGCCAATGACAGAAAACACAAGCGCTTACTGGGAGGCAACCCAGCACACAAAAAAATCAGATTTTCCTTCTTTTTCCCTTATCCTTAATTTTTCGCATTTTATTTCATTTTTGTCATTCTCCTATATTCCTTTTTCTTTTATTTTCAACATTGAGGACAATGTTGTGTTTTAAGTGTGGGGGTATTGGGAAAATGTTAGTTTTTTTTATTTTGGTTTTTTTTATTTTTCCCAAAAAAAGAAAAAAGAAAAAGAGAAATTTATGATTGATCCTTTTGAACTCTCATTGGTTTATGAGAATTAAGTGAGATAGATGAATATATAAATTGAATGAATAAGTGTGCATGCAAGTTTTAATGTCTAATTGGTTTAGGGATTGACTCTGAAAATATGTCATGTTGACTTTATAGTGTTATACCAATGTAAGCTTTTGAGCCTTCAACATTATATTCTTTGATTGTTCGTTCTTTCAATGATATGTATCTCTAGAACTTGCTTCATATCTTGTTGAGATTACATTCGCATTACATAGATGCATGAAGATGATAAAGGCATTAGGAATTTTAACCGCTTGAGCCAAAAAGCCAACCTAAAGCATATTATCTTTAGTGAGCCCCTTTTGAGATTGTTTATCTTTTCTTTGCTTTATCCATGTATAAGCCTTAAACTTTTTATATGTTTTCCTCTTTTCCCCTAGCCAAGGATTAGTAGAGCATATATTTATGATATCTCATGGAATTATGGTTGCAAATGATGTGTAAAGAAAGAAGTAGTGATGTTTGATGAAAAGATGGGCAAAGTTGTCAAAGGTGAAGAAAAAGAAAAAAAAGAAGAAAAGAAAAAAAGAAAAAAAAGGAAAAAAAAGGAATAGAAACGAGCTTGAAATCAAAAGTAGCTAAGCATTGGTGCGTAAAGATTGAAAATTGATGTGCTTAAATGGAATATCTTGTTAGAAATATCATTTTTTAGAATGCTCTACTTTCTTTGGTTTGAACCATTTCTTTTACTCTCTTTTACCTCACCTTAACCTTAGCCCCATTACACCCGGAAAATAAGACCTTTTGATTCATGCATTGTTTGTAATATTTTAGTAATGGAGATGAGATTGAAGAGCAAGCTTATGGTAGAACATATTCATTGATTGAATTTGAGAGATTTAAACACATAAGCCCTAAACACATGAGTGTTGGAGTGTATATCAATGAGAGGACCTATCACTTTGGCATGGCATAGATTTCTTTTAAATCCTGAATAGTAATTGAGTTTTGAAGTTTGCATGTAAACAAATTCATAAAGATTTATGTTCTTTATCCTTGTCGATTGTATTCTTATTCATAATGCTTGAATTCTTGGATATTGATGGGAGATTAAGAGATTGGTCATGGTTATTTATTTTTATTTTTTTATTAATTTTTTTTTACCTATCCTTTCTCGAGGACGAGCAAGAGCTAAGTGTGGGGGTATTTGATGCGACCATATTATTTGATAGTTTCATCCATATTTACATAGTGTTTTGCATATGTTTTGTGTATAAAATGCCTTGATATTCTTTGTTTTATATTTTGAAGGCATTTTTGGATGAAAGATGCAAAAAGGAGGTAATTGGAGGTGATTGACAGATTTGACCTTCAGTCAGTGTTTTATGCAGAGTGGAAGCTCTAGAGATCGAAATGAAGTGATTCTAGTGACATTCAAAAGCTAACATCCATAAATTTATGGAAAGCTAAGGAAAAAGAAATAAAATAAGGAAGATCATGGAAATCGCAGCCTTCAAAGTCAAATCTTGCAATCTGCCGATATCGACCTTTGTCCATTACAACTTCAATATCTCAAGCTATAAAAGTCCGATTGATGCAAACTCATTTTGCATGGATTCAGGACTCAAAGAACTATAAGCGCTCCAAATTGCAGCTCAAAACGATGTGATATGAAGGAGATATGAATTTTATAAGGGACAACTAAATTCTCCCAACTTAAGGAAGGACTATTTTGTAAAATAGACACTAGGGTTTCTAAGCATATATAAAGGAGAAGAGGAGCAAGGAAGTGGCGGCCAGCACAAAAGAAAACACAAAATCTTCCTCCTCCAAACCCTAAATCATGTGTTCTTCCATCTTTTTATTTAGTTGTTCAATAAACATGCAAGGCTAGACTCTTTTGCTTGGTTGCAAGGACACGGAAACCTTCAGATTTCAAGAATTGTGAGATCTATTTTTACCTCAATTTTTCAATTTATATGATGAATATGTTTGTTCTCCTATGCTTATTTTCCTATGATTGTTTATTTAATTGCTAAGAGCGGACTCGAAGTTATTATTATAGACAATCGATTGCTAAGTTTGATATCAAAATCGGAGTACAGTATATGAACTTATGAAGCAACTAAGTTAATAATTGTAGTTAATCTTAGGGAGAACATTCAATCAAACTAAACATATATTGCGGACAATTATGTTTCTTAATTGATCAATTTATCTAGATTTTAATGCTCCCATTGAATCAAATTACTAGTGCTGACACTGTGGTTGTTTGATGGTTAGGGTAAGTTATACGGCGGATCCGTTAACGAACCAATTTTAATAAGAGATAAATATTCAGAATATAAATTGATGTGTTGTTTCCATGATCAGTTCTCATTTCTGTAGGTGGATGTTGATTTGCGACCATGGTTTGCTTTATTGATAAATTTCAGTTTTATATAATTTTCGCTTAGTTTGCTTTAGCCTAGCCTAGACTACTTCCAACCACCCCCCCCCCCCAAATTGCATAACATATAGCACGAAAATCTGAACTAAATCGTCCTCGTGGGATCGACCCCTTGCTTGCTCTATACTATCTTGTTTGATTTGTTTTAAGCTAGGGTAATTAATTTGTGCGACCACGACATCGCAACATAGCATCTCGTGATCATACTTATCAAATGCGAGCTGAATGGATCATTAGCTTCATGAGTCGATCTGGTGACATGTTTATACAAGGTTTAGCTCGACTCTCAAGTTCAAAATTTGGGTGAGTCCCATTCAATATATTTCTTAATTTTTATTCAAAATAATATTACTATAGCTAAAATACAATTGTCCAAAACAATGTTGTTATGGGGGGAAAACGATGAACATGGTTTGATTACCTCTTCCAATGTTTTTTATTTGATCTTACTTCACATGGTTTCGAGAGCCTAAATCATGAACAAAAAAGAGAGAGGGAGGAAAGAGAACGTAAATGAATGTATTTTTATTTTGTTTCTTTGTTTGGACTGAAGAGAAAATGATGGGAAGTAAGGAAATGACAAGTTGTTTTCCTCTTAAAACTAATTTTTTTTTGGAATAACTATCTTGTGGGGGGGGGGGGGGGGGGGGGGATCCTTGCTATCCCAAGTCAACCTGAATTCTTTAAGTTAATTTTGTGGGGAGAGAGAGAGAAAAAAGTAATTGAATATTAAGGTGCATGAACCATAACGATTGCAATCAGACCTTCGAACTGGGAATCGTATATATGACATGTTTCTTCAAAGTGGAATATCTATCCAACCTTTTTTTTTTTGTTTTTTCCTTGATTGATGATTATTCCGCCACTTATTAGGTATGACATGATATTTAAATAAGTCTTGATGAGTATATCTAGAATATATATTAAACATTATTTAATTTAATGTATTTATTGTTGTTGGATTGTGTTTAAAGAATATAAAAAAAATACTTAAAAAATATGATATTAATAATTATTATTTATATAATAATATTCTTAAATGTTTACAATAAATTATAAACAAAAATAAAAATATAAACTGATTAATAGCATTAAATAAATTTTAATAAATATACTTGTTTGCGTTTTTTTTTTCAAAAAAGAAAAGAAATAACACTCAAAAATCTTTGAGTCTATTTGGCACAGCTGTTGCTGTTGTGGTTGAAGTTGAAAAAAAAAAAAAAACAGTTTCATGAAAAGCGCTTTTAGCTGCGGTTCATAACTGAAATTGTAGTGTTTGGTTAAAACTGTGGTTGAGTTTGAGTTTACTGAAAAACAGTTTTGTGTGTTTGGTTACCATGTTTTTCATATTGCTGTCAATTTTTGAAATTACTTTAAAGAATACATATATATTGTCTTTTAAATATTGTAGATTAAAAATCATACAAATAAAATGTAATTTATAATTTAAGTAAATTAGACTCTTGTTTTTATTCACTCATCAAATTACTTGCAATTCCATTACGAACTAAATCCGTTTGTTATATAATTAAATAATTACTTTTAAAAAACCCTCTAACAATATAATTATTAATTTTGTATATAATTTTTTACTCTCGAGTCATTCTTCTCTTCACCCACCCTCCCTTCTCCTCCCCATAAGTAGTCATTCTTCTCTTCACCCACCCACCAAGTTAATGCCTCTTATACTTTCAAAGGAGAAGAATCATGGCAGGTAAGGGTTACATTTTTCTTTTTTAAGTTTTTAATTAATTATAGTTTTTGTTATATTTTTATTTTATTTCTGTGTGTGTTTGTAGCCTTTGACAGTTTACGAGTGTGAAATGCAAGAGATGTGGATTTTACGAGAGGAATAATTTCAAGTCTGATGATGTTTCTGATGAGTGGGAGTTTTATTCCTCCCCTGTTGTTAATTTATCATGCCGCAGCTGCAAAAGCAGCTCTCAGCTGCGACCCAAACTTAATTTTTGTCATGGGACCCACAGTCAAAAACTGTGGTTATTTGTGTATTTGGAGCTGTGGTTCAATGCAACCGCAGGTTGAACCGCAACGCCAAACACCAGGGTCCTGTTTGGTTATTTGTGCATTTGGAGTTGTGGTTCAATGCAACCGCAGGTTGAACCGCAACGCCAAACACCATTTTTATATCACCTTCACTTTCGGCAATAAGAAATAAAAATGCATTTATCCTACAGTAACGTTTTTTTTATATTATGTTATTGGTGACCGTATAATAATTTTTATTAATATAGATGTTCGGATTATCAAAAAGTATAACTTGATAAATCTCACGGGTTTTGAAGTTAATGATTATGTAAGTTAATCATCATATTAATAAACACATAGCTTAAACCTGAGATAATAAAAAGAACAAATCTTTTAGTTTCAATTTCTTACCACTATATTAATTAAACATATTCAAGTGTTATTTTTTTTAAAATAAAAGTAAAATAAAAAATAGATTTTGTTCTTTTCAACCAATCAATGCACTATTTTTAAATGAAAGAAATATTTCTGAAATTAAAAAAAATGTTGGATGTTGTGCCTGGTCCCTTCTTCGAGGAGGGACCTACAATAATACAACTTGCCGATTCCTTTTAGCAACTTGCGCATAATCGTGCCTTTTCAACTTGGTTTTTTTTCTAGCCAAAAATTCGTGCAGGGATTTGTCTGCTTCCTGATTTGTCTATTTTCGTCAAGCATGATATGATGTCGGAGATTCATTCATTTGCTCAATCATTCCTGCCACTGACTTGAAACTACATATGAGTTAATTCTGAATTAGTTTTTAATATAATGTATGGATTTTTGTTGTATGATTCATGAAGAGTTTTTTTTTATGATTGTGTGCATATGTTTGAATTTTAGAATGTATTTTATGATTTATAAAATGAATCATCAAGCAATATCACATAATTTATTATATGTATCTATTTTAAGAACATTAAAGAGGTTAATTCAAGATATTTGAGTAAGTATAGCGTGAACAAAAATCTTTGATTAAGGAATCCATTGCTTGAGATGATTCATTTTAGTCCAATAGCTTGTACCTTGTTTTCATCAAAACATACGGATCCAACTTATTTTTTTCACTTACACGTAGATTGAGCTTCTTTTTTTATTGTGCAGTTGATGCAGAATTGCTCTTTAGATTATTAATTTGAAGCGGCAAGTTGTAAACAAAAGGTTGTAGCATAAGTTCTTAATAGCATTAAAGACTCCTTGTAGTGAATGAAATATAAAAATTTTAAGGAAATAATGTCCTACTTGTTTTTGTATTTTGCTGACAAATTTTAGCCCTAACTTCAAACATGTTGTTTTCTCATCCGAATCCGAATGAATTAATAGCCCTTCCATACATAGTTGGAAAGGTACAAATAACTAGTTTCCAACCTCATTTGTATGGCATCCAAAATTGTCATGTAGCTTCATTTATGCCAGAAAAGTAGACAGGTTTATACTAAAATATTTGAGCTTTTTTAACTCAAGCTTATTACTTAGCTCATTGAACTCTTTGCTTGGATCCACTTCATTTTAGGCCTTGTAATAAACCCAACAGACACTCATGATGGATCCTTTGATGTTGTATATAGGACTACATCATCACCTATCTTCTAAGAAAAAAATTGACCTCATATTATCACCTACATCAAACAAAAAAAGAACATAAACTTTCAAGATAAGAATTACATATACTTACCTTGAAATCCACTTTATAGGCATTGAGTCAATCACTAGTCTATAAAAATACTTGTCAAGTCATCTATATAGTTAGTCGATGGAAATTCCTATCTAGTTATGGAAGATCCGTATTTGAATGCATAAGACCTTTAATATCCATAAGCATGAGTGCATTAATCAAGAAGAGGCTTAAATTCCAATGTGGGGGGCTTTTATTATAAAAGGTAAAAAAATTATTAGCTAAATTCAAATAATAATAAAAAAAATATACCTCTTTGAAACTTTTGGAAAAGACTTTAAAGATACTATAATATCCTTTATATTGTCATATATTTGCATGTATTTTGCATGTCCCCCAGCTTTATTATATCTTCTAACTCAATGATCTTATTAATAATAGTTTTCAAAGCATCCTTGTTAGTTAACTTAAAGAGTTTTTGCACTAAATAATCAAGTATGTCAACTAAAAAACAAGAATGCAAATCACTTAGTGATGTAGACCAGCCTAGAAACACCAGCAAGGACCCATTACATGTTTCAAATGGTCAAATGACCTAGTCAAAGACATTGAAAAATGCATTTTTAAGGGTTTCAACCAAGTCATAATTACAAGAACCATTGGAGTATCAAGAAGAGACCCTAGTACATCTTATCCATATGCAAGAGGGGTCCAATACAACCTTATTTGGGCCATGAAGTGAGGATAACAAAAAAAACAAAAGAATCTTACTATAACTTGGAAACAATATGGGTGACTACTTTTTTCTTTTGTTTCTAGGATGAAAGAGTTGGATGGAAGGCTATAAATAAGCCTTGAATTAGCTCTATAATATTTTACTTCTCTTCTTCTCATGATAGTTAATGGATTTAATATTATGAGCTTTATTTAATTTTGTTAGCTACAACTCAAGGCTTGTTTGGGCTTAATTAAGACTTTGTTTTCAGCTAGGATCTAAGGTTTGTTTGGATCAAGTCATGGGCTTTCCAATTTAGGATTTTGAGTCAATTTTGAGTGGACCTCATTTAAGTCCACATAAAGGGTCCATTAGGGTTAGTTTTTCAAGAACTATTTAAACTCATGTAAGCTAAATTTTGGCAGCCATTGATGAATATTACTTTTGAATTTTTCAGTTTTATATGTGAGAGTGATTCTTGCATTCTTTAGTTCTTGAACGAACTGAATCTGACTTATCGAAGATTAACAGGCTTCGTGATGTCATTCTACTCATTCCAATAGTGTTGGTATCTTGGGGTAGGTTTCCATTGTGTCACGTTTCAGCTTTCAGCTTTCCGGGATCAGATCTCATTCTTGGTTGTGGATTGCGTGATCACGAGATTCGTATCACTTAGATAACTCACTACCTTAAAGATAATAAAGTGTATAACTTCACCATTAAACTCCATGGTTAGAGTTCCATTATGAACATTTATTTTGGTTTTGGAAGCTTTCATAAATGACTTTCTTAAAGTTAATGGTGTTGACCTCAAGGATGTGTCATTCTTTATATAAAAACATAGAAATTAGCAAGAAAGACTGAGTTATTCTCTTACATTTAAACATCTTCCAAAACTCTATTTATATATCCATTAGATTGATCAAGGAGATGAATAAGTATAATAGTTTATTTAAATGAACCTAGATCTAAAGAAGCACAAATATAATAAGAAATGATATTAAGAGATGCTCCTAAATCTAACATGGTTTTTTCAAGTTGGTGTTCCAAATTAAGCATTATGTGGTGAAATTCTTAGACCTTTACATTTTAGAGGAAGCTTTCTTTGCAAAATAGAGGATAGATTCTCCCCCACACTTATAATCTCATCACCCTTTAGCTTGTGTTTAGTGGTGTACAAATTCTTGAGAAACTTTGCATAATATGATACTTATTTAATAACAACTAAAATAGGTATATTGACTCGAACTTGGTAAAAAATCTCGAAATTATCCATTTCATATTCCACCTTAGACTTTGCAAACTCGTTTGGAAAAGGTAGAGAATAAACATTAATATAGATAAAAACCTTAAAAATTACTTTAGGTATCAAAGATCCTTAATGCCTGAAACATTTTACATGATGGATGCCTTCTAGTTCTTTTGTTTTATTTTTATTTTCCCTCGTCCTTCTCCCTTTTTGGTGTCCTCAAGTTGTTTCTCTCTCCTCAAGGTCATAACACTGACATTTTCTTTTGGATTGATCATAGTTTGGGAAGGAAGCTTTTCAAATCATTGTGTTTCCATTATTCCCAAGATACTATGCAAATGACTTGTGTAATTTTCAAAATTCCTTATAGTTATTCTTGTTGAAGTTTTAAGAAATTTGTAGCCAAAGACTTAACTATAACTTCCAAAGACATACTTAGGGTTGAGGGATGGATTATGACCATGGTTAATTGAAACTCGGTGGATGAATGAAACTAGCATTAGCTGTAGCTTGTAAAAGCTTTTCTCAGTAGCTAAAATTAACACAATCCCTCCATGCAACATTATAGATGTTATCGAAAGGATCACATTTTCATTTTTTTTAATTCTTGCTACCCTTGAAACCCTTTTTAAACACAACCTTGGTCCAAATTATCATATATCAAACTCCACACATCCTTGATTATTTATAGTAGCTATGACCATTTATTGAACTAACTAAGTATGATTCGAAAGTTGTTTCTCAAAAATAAATGTCACACCTACCTAATGCATATTTTTTAATTCTAATTTTGATTGGCTATTAAGGTAATATAAGTTAGTCATCATATTAAAAATCAAATTCTTTGCTTCTATATGTGTTTTCCCCCTAAATTCTCTCCAATTACGGCATTTATCATGCTCCTTTTCATTTGCAAAAGTTATTTATAAAACATTAGATTAGGCTTTGCTCACTAATTTGATGATAAAGTCAAAATGCACATAACTTCTCAAACTACTCCCAATGCTCATACAAACTCTCTCCATTATATTTGTGAATGCCATATATTTCTTTATAATTTTTTTCTGCCTTAGATATAGGGAAATACTTCTCAAGAAAAAATTTATTCATCTCATTTCATGTGGTAATAGTGTCAAATACTATAACCACTCATTTATGTTATTCACTAAAGAAAATGGAAAAGCTCTCAATTTTAATCTCTCTAGGGATTTTGATTGGTTTAATGTTTAAATAACTACATGGAACTTTGATGTGACCATATTATTTGATAGTTTCATCCATATTTACCTAATGTTTTGCATATTTTTTGTGTATAAAGTGCCTTGATATTCTTTGTTTTATGTTTTGAAGGCATTTTTGGATGAAAGATGCAAAAAAGAGGTAATTGGAGCTGATTGACAGATTTGACCTTCAGTCGGTGTTTTATGCAGAGCGGAAGCTCTAGAGATCGAAATGAAGTGATTCCAATAACATTCAAAAGCTAACATCCATAAATTTATGGAAAGATAAGGGAAAAGAAATAAAATAAAGAAGAGCATGGAAATCGCAACTGTCAAAGACAAATCTTGCAATCTGCCGATATCGACCTAAGTCCATTTTCAATATCTCGAGCTACAAAAGTCTGATTGATTCGAACTCAATTTTTGTGGATTCAGTACTCAAATACCTATAAACTCTCCACATTGCAGCTCAAAACAATGTGATATGAAGGAGATATGAATTTTACAAGGGACAACTAAATTCTGTCAACTTAAGGAAGGACTATTTTGTAAAATAGATACTAGGGTTTCTAAGCATATATAAAAGAAGAGAGGAGCAAGGAAGTTTCGGCCAGCAATAAAGAAAACACAAATCTTCCTCTTCCAAACCCTAAATCATGTTTTCTTCCATCTTTTTATTTAGTTGTTCAATAAACATGCAAGGCTAGACTCTTTTGCTTGGTTGCAAGGACACGGAAACCTTCAGATTTCAAGAACTGTGAGATCTATTTTTACCTCAATTTTTCATTTATATGATGAATATGCTTGTTCTCCTATGCTTGTTTTCCTATGATTGTTTATTTAATTGCTAAGAGCGGACTCGAAGTTATTATTGTAGACAATCGATTTCTATGTTTGTTATCAAAACCAGAGTTGTGGTATATGAACTTGTGAAGCAACTAAGTTAATAATTGTAACGGATCTATGTTATTAATCTTAGGGAGAACATTCAATTAAACTAAACATATATTGCGAACAATTATGTTTCTTAATTGATTAATTTATCTAGTTTTTAATGTTGTCATTGAATCAAATTACTAATGCGGACACTGTGGCTATTTGATGGTTCATGTAAGTTATACGGCGGATCCGTTAATGAACCAATTTTAAGAAGAGATAAGTATTTAGAATATAAATTAATGTGTTGTTATCATGATCAGTTCTGATTTCTATAGGTGGATGTTGACTTGCGACCAAGGTTTGCTTTATTGATAATTTTCAGTTTTATATAATTTTCGCTTAGTTTGCTTTAGCCTAGCCTAGACAACTTCCAACCCCCCCAATTGCATAACATATAGCACAAAAATCAAACTATATTGTCCTCGTGGGATCGACCCCTTGCTTGCTCTATACTATCTTGTTTGATTTGTTTTAAGCTAGGGTAATTAATTTGTGCGACCGCGACATCGCAACAAACTTCTTATAATACTTTTTTGGATCTTCACCTGAAAAAACATAAAAAAAAAATATGGTAAAAGGTGAATCATTATAAGAAGATATTCAAGTGAAGTTATATAAACTAAGGATATAATGAACTCTCAACTTCATCATTTACATGAATGATTCACCTTTTGTGTTTCAAAAAGTATTTTGAGAAAGTTTTTTGAGAAAAATATTTTAAAAAACAATCTATAACATACTTCAAACATATCATTAAAATAGTTCTAATTGACTAGATGCATAAAATTCATTGTCACCATCTATCATCAAAATAATCTAAAAACACTAAAAAATATTATTTAAAACAAAACAAAAATAAAACATTTCATTTTTTTTTTTAAATCACTTTTTGAGTGCTTTCCAAACACCCCCAAAAGCTGATTGATATCTTAATATTGAAAGGTCTCAATCCAAAACATCATCAGCACCAGAGCTTTTAGCGCTCTTCCATATTTTTCAAAAACATCATCAGATAGATTGTCACTTGTGGAAAAAAGATCACAATTAAGGCGGGTACCTCTATTGCAAATTCACAATTGAAGACAAGGAAATCATGTCACTACCTTTACATAGGCAATCAAAGAACCTCTAGGCCACAAGCATCTGATAAAAAATAAAAAAAATATCATTTTGATATATTTTTATACGAAAAGCACTTTCAAAAGTAATCTCAACCACACTATCAAGCAGACACGATGATCTTAAACTATAGAGAAGTTATGCCTCAAAAGTAACATATGCAATTAAGGAGCAATCAAATGCCTCAGAAGTAACATATGCAATTAAGGAGCAATCAAATAACTAGAGAAGCTAGCCTCAGCATAGCATCAATAGACAATTAAGAGGCCAGGGTGGTTTTTCAACCCTTGTTCTACTGCTGTATGACCATTCTTCCAAGCCTGTTAGAATCATGGCACCATTAAGATAATCCAGTGAAAATAAAACCACCCTACTTCAACTCTCACAATTGTGCCCTTACCCCTCCTTGTACTCAAGCATGCAATTATTTAAGTTGAGCTTATCAACTTAAACACGAGGACGGTATACCTATATTATGGAACGCAACATTATAACAGATACCTATGCCTACCTTTTTTTTTAACCACTAGTCTTGCGTAGAGTATTGACTATCTGAAGCAAGAACTGTTGGAAATTTTTGATCTGCACAGTAGCTGTTTAGAACAGTTACTGTTCAGATTAAATTCTGGAAATTGAAGAACATAAAAAATTAGCAGAATTCCTGAAGAACACTTAGAAACTAAATTGGGATCAAAATCACATGCTTTTATTGAATTTAAATTGCCTTTATATAGGCTTACAATGATAATGAACTCAAGCCATAAAACTCACAATTTGAGAGATTATTGGATAAGGATAGGATTTATGATAAATCCTATTAGGAATAGTAATATAAACTAATTAGAACTCTATAGCTAAAAGAGAGCTAATCTCTTTAGAATCCTACAGCTAAAACAAAGCTAATCTCATTAGAATTCTAACAAGAACCTCTATAGAGGATCCATAAATTCAGCAATCAAAAAGGAAGATTCTGATGGAAATGCTAATTCTGTAGCCTAAAACATTAGAGTTAGGAGTTGATGATTTTGTGTGAGTTTGAATTTGCATCAATGGCACAAAATTCTTCAGTTCACCTTTGAGTAACCACTGTCAAACTCTTCATGACAGATAATAGATCAAGTGCCACATACCACTTGAATATCCACCCACTCCAGATAATAGCCATTGTTGACAACATTTGTATACAATAGTAAGACTTGTATTGACACATTCTTAATCAACATCAAGCCTAATTCATGCCCACATCATGAAAGGAGTTACAATAAATGAACTTCGGTCCCTACCCTTCACCACAGCCAGCATCAAACAGCTAGTTTAAAAGAGAAAAAGACTTTCTACTCTAACGTCAAAATTTCAATGGCATCCAGGCACAAGTCAGCCGTGATTGCAGATGAGATAGAAACACCATTAAACAAAAAATGATGAAACCAAAAAACAAACATAAAATATGAATCCATTATCTCCAAAACTGATCTGAACATTAGAAAAATATTAACATATCATGCAAATTTTCCCTAATCACTAACCAATGATCCGTTCAACAAAGAAAACACTCCTCAAACATATCATGCAGTCATCAAATAATCAAAAGGCAGATCATACTCATTGAACCATATCGCAAACTATTCATTAAAAAAAGAGAAGAATTATATACAATATGTACATTGCATTGTAGAAAAGAGGTTCTATAATACCCTTTCAGTTACCAAAGTAGCAAATGGTACCTAATCTTAAAGGCACCACTTTACCTCTTTCATTATCACCAATTCCATCAGCCACGAGCTTAACAACCTTCTTAAACGCAAAATGTACACAATTCGACAAGGCAATCCAATAAATCACCTCATAAACAAACCCACAAGCAAAATCCGAAGACCGCGAGGGAAACCACCCCGAAGATTCATCCCAATTATGCCCTCCGAATTTATCAAAATTCCACCCCCTGCCACCACCACCAAAACCGTCCCAGCCGCCTCCACCGCTACTAAACAGATCATCACCATCACCACCGCCAAAAAAACCATACTCCTCTCCGCAATCGCCGGCATCTCCATAAGTTTTCGATCTACGCCTGGTCCGCCGCCGTCTCCGGAGGATGGTGCGACGGGTGGGTTTGGATTTGACAGGCGGCGGAGACAAGGCATCGACGATGACGGCGCAGATATGGAAGGATTGATCTGCGAGGTTAATGCAGTTTTGGCGATGGAGGAGCAGCGAGTTTGCAGAACATAGGGTTTGTTGAGTGGCTATGGTAGCTGCATTGGCGATTAGCGAGATGTCCATCGTGAGTTTATTTATTTATTCCGAATTAGTTAGGGTTTGTGAATTTGATTTTCCGGGAATTAAAATGGGAAGGAATGTAGAAATGGACAGAATTATTGCGTGGCGTAGCGTATTGTGGCGTACTGGCTGTTCTTTTTGGACTAAAACGGAATCAACGGAAGAAACGTTGAAATGAAGGCGTTTAGGAAGACGGTCGCTTTGCGTCTATTCTTCCTGTTGAGTTTGTGATTTAAAAATAATTAAAAAAATAAAAAGTTTTTATTTTTTATCTTTAATTTAAATTAATTTTATATATTATTTTAATATACTAATATAAAAATATATTATTTTAATATATTTATAAAATACCCTCTAAGAATAATAATTTTTTTAATAAAAATAATATTATTTTAAAACTAACCCACTTAATCTAATCATCCAAAAATTTGGATTCTAAAATTGGATCAAATTTTAAAGTGGATTTAATAACTATTATAAAAACACTAAATCATAGTAGGCTATTTCTTGTGTTGGATTAATGTATATATAAAAGTTTTTTAAGCATAAGAGGAAATATTGATCATTCCAACAATCCTTTCTTTTATATTTGGTCCCTAGGATTTTAGACATTTCAATCCCTTAACTTTTGTATTTTTATTTTATCTTTTTAAATTGTTTTGATTTGCCATTGATTTTGGTGATTTGTTTTTCATCCATGCATACCAAGGATCTCAATATGTTAAGGAAGTATTTTGCACTTCGTTGATTCTTAGTTTAGCAAAAAAATATCAATTTCATTAATTTAAAATAATTAAATTATCAGACCACTTTTTTTCTAACCTTACTCATGGTGTAATATGTACCATTAATCTAGTTTATAATAAATTGCTATTTTATTTTTTTAAGTTTGTCATCATCTTCACATAGTTTACAAATTACATTTTCCTAATAATTAATAATCATTATTCATTTGGAGTCATGAAACAATATTGTTATATAAATTCTATGTAAGATTATAAAAAGTGAGAAAATATCTAAATCATAAGATTATAACCCACAATCAATAATCAAATACTCCAAATCCTTTCTCCTCGTATAAGCTAACAAGTTAATGGGAATGGGAAAGAAAATAGAGAGAAAAAGATGTAAAAGGATATGAAGATGATGAATAAGAATGAGAACAAGATGAAGGGTGTGAAAAAAAAAAGATTGTAGTACAAGGATTCCCACAAGTAGAAGGTGACGTGGAGGATGACATAGAAAAATGATGTAATATGATAGATGTGCAAATACTAATCCATGGAAAATTAACAATAAAGACGTAAAGACAAGGGATGTGATGACAAAAAGGAAACCAATAAAATGGGTTTGGCATAAGAAAAAAAGACTTTAGGACATGCTTGATATGATTTGAAAGCATTTGTAAAATAGGTCATATGGTCTGTTGCACCTAAGTCAATGACCTAGGTGTTGGAATGGTTCTGGTTTGAGACACTAAAGACATGAGAAATTGGAATTTTATCATTTTGAGCAAGAGAGCATTACTAGTAAGGATCTTAGACATTCAATCTCCTCTTTATTAAATCATCTTACCTCTAGGGTGTTGGACTGTCAGGCTGCCATTCATTTGTGCAACCTTTAGAAACATCATTTCCTTGAATGCTTTCATCAATTTGTCAAGAAGTCTCTCTGTTTATTTACTCAGGAAGTTTCTCTATTTGCATAGTGTGATGATGAAATGTATGAACCTATCGTTGGGAATTTGAACAACACGTGCTTCTAGTTTATCCCATAATCCCAAAGTCTTGGTTTTTGAAACCTGATGATTTGAAATTTAAGTTATTTTCTTGTTTTTATTGTTTACTGCTTCATGGTTGCTAATTGGTGTGCATTTCACCATGTTATTTTAGGTTTGCAAGTTTTTGGATGTCTCTAAGTTTTTATTTTCACCAGAATATGGCCCTAAGCTGAAAGAAGAACATGTTATGGTGAAGCATCTACCACTAATAGTGAAGGATGATGATTCCATGAAATGTTGTGCTTGCAGTTGGTTTAGTTGTTGTAATGACAACTGGCAGAAGGTAATGAAACTTGCCCAAAACTAGGTCCGCACCTGGCTTTGATTTGAAGTTACATTTGTCATTTTTGTGTGTGCTTGTGAAAAAAATGAAGGGTTTTTGTGTAGGGTTCTTCATCATTACTTTTGGTTTTATTGACATTGTTGAGTGATATTATGAGTATTTAGTGATAAAATTGTTCTTTGTAGAAACTGAATGATCACCCCTCTAGAGTGTCTTCTCCATTAAATAGAAAAGTAAATAGATTTACATGCCCTTCCTATACTTTCGGGCTCAAATTGCAAGAATACGTGTTCAACTGAAACACTACTATTTACAATTGTAATTAATTTCGTAATTAATACATAATCAAATATCAATTCCGGTGACATCCCCCCTCAAATTGATGTTGGTCAATAAGAAGCATCAATTTATCAACGAAGAATTTATGTCGATGCCGAGAGAGAGCTTTAGTGAAAATGTCCATAGTTTGGTCTTCGGTAGAAATGTGAGGAAGTGTAATTTCATGGTGGTGAACAGATTTATGAATGGAGTGACAGTCAACCTCAATATGTTTTATAAGCTCATGAAAGACAAGATTAGTAGCAATCTGAATCGCACTAGTATTATTAGCATGAAGAGGAGTGGGATGAAGCTGAGGAAAACCAAGTTCCCCTAATAATCCATAAAGCCATGTAATTTCATAGCAGACGAAAGACAAAGCAAGACATTCAGATTCCGTGCAAGATTTGGAAACTCTATCTTGCTTCTTACTCTTCCAAGAAATGAGTGCATTGCCAAAAAAACATACACCATCGGTAATAGAGCGACGAGTATCTGCATAGCCGGCCCAATCAACGTCACTATATCCTTCCAACTGTAAGGAAGATTCCTTAGGAAAGAACAACCCTCGTGAAGAGGTACCCTTCAGATATCATATAATACGGTGAACAGCAGCAAGGTGAAGATAACGAGGGGCCTGCATAAAATGACTAACTTGCTGCACAACAAAAGGATATTAGGACGAGTAATCATCAAGTAATTTAAACTCCCAACTAGTTGTTGATACAAGGATAGATCTAACAAAAGCTCCCCTTCCTCCTGGCAAAGGTTAGAATTGACCTTCAATGGAGTCAGGACAGAATTACCCAATTGGAAACCAGCTAATGCGATGACTTCCTCTGTGTACTTGTGCTGATGTAATAATCTACCAGTCGGAGTAATCTAAACCTCAAGGCCAAGAAAATACTGCAAAGGACAAAGATCCTTCATGTGGAAAGAGTCCTAGAGATGCTTTTGCAAGTGTTTAAGTAACTCAGTATCTGATACTGTAATCACAATATCATCAACATAGACTAGAAGCAACATAATTCCTGTAGATGTCTTGTGAAGAAACAAAGAGGAATCAAACTGGCTTTGAATAAAATGAAATGCAAGCAAAGTACAGCGAAATTTATCAAACCATGCTCGCGGAGCTTGTTTCAAACCATACAAAGATTGGTGTAACTGACAAACCTCGGATGAGGGTGTCTTAAACATGCCCAGAGGTGGAGACATATAAATTTCTTCCTTTAAATCTTCATGTAGAAAAGCATTTTTTCATCCATCTATCTAAGAGACCACTCCTGTGATGTAGCAAGTGCCAATATAGTCTATACGGTAGTCATTTTAGCCACCGGTGCAAATGTCTCTTCATAATCAATACCATACTCCTGTCGGTTCCCAAGAGCTACGAGACAAGTCTTATACCGATCCAGAGAGTCATCAGATCTAAATTTAACTGAGTATACCCATTTACAACCAATAGGTTTGACTCAAGGCAGACAAGTCATAAGATCTCGTGTGATTGTCTTGAAGAGCTTGAATTTCCTCTTGTATGGCCTGTTGCCAGCAAGCCTAGGTGGCTGCCTGAGTATAAGAGTGAGGAACAAAAATAGTACCGAGAGTGGCAGTAAGCGAGGTATGAAAAAAGTCATACCTATCTGGTGGATGTGGAACCCTAGTGGACCGTCGAGGTGTTGGCAGTGTAAAATCAGGTGATGAAATGGTGTCTGGAAGAGACGTTGGAGGAGGACGTCTTTGATATACTATACTTGGTTTAAATCACTTAATAGAGAAGGGACATCATTAAATGGAGGAAGAGGAGCAGTAGGGGCAATAGGAGAATCAGAAATAACATTAGATTGAAAGAAATATTGATTTTCAAAGAAAACTACATTTCAGGAGATTCGAAATTTATTTACATGAGCATCTTAACATATAAATCCTTTTTGAGTAGGGCTATATCCCATCAAAGCACATGTGACAGACTGGGCAACAAGCTTGTGATGTTCAGTGGGTGGCAAATGGACAAAACAAACACACCCAAAAGTATGAAGTGATTTATACTCAGGAGGTATACCCAATAAACAAAGATAGGGAGAATCATAATTTAAAGTGATCGTAGGCAAGTGATTGATCAAATAAACAGCTGTAGATAATGTTTCGACCCAAAATTTGGTAGGTACAGACGAATCAATTAGCAAAGTATGGACGACATCTAAAAGGTGACGATTCTTACGCTCATCTAAAAGGTGACGATTCACTTGTGATGGTTGATTTGATATTTTGTACAAAATCCTTTGGGCATTTTTTTTTCTTTTTCTAAAGCATAACTAAAGGTGTTAAAATGAAGGATAGGCCATTAATGTTTTTTTTGGGCAAAGATGTTCTCTGGATTTATGGAAATAGGAGCATCAACATTGGGAGAATAAAAAGACAGCTTCTGCGAGAATTCCCTCAACAAATAAAATGGAATTTTATCTAGATTCCTTTGCGAGAATTCTTCTGACCTGCTTTGGTTTTACATGAATGACCACTGATATAATCTTTTTTTTCACTGCACATATATATTCTTCTCTATAAAGAGGTGGTTCTTTCTTTGAAAATTAATAGTGTCTAGCAAGACAAGGCTTCTTAGTATGCATGAGAACGTGAGAGTTCTGCGCTATCTTGACCACTTCTCTACCGGTCTTTACCTTTGGTATGCATTATTGGATAGGCTTAAAGAGAGTTAGTGAGAACCAGATTTGAGTTATCTTCATGACAATGAGCTTTTCAGTTCCTGATATATGTTTTGGTCCCACCATGAAGAGCTTGTCATTGTTGATCATCAGATTTGCTTTCTTAGGGGGCTGGACTTGTGCTTGGGTCGTTATGACACTTGTGAACACATAGTGGGAAGGATTATTACAACCCAAGGTAAAAAAAATTTGTTGTTGGACTTACTTTTCACAATGTTCTTCAGATTACTTTTTGTCTGAAAAATTATTAAATCAATGCTTTTTAAAGTTTTTTGATTGTTTTAATATGCTTATGTCAAAAATAAAAAATAAAACAAATCCAAAAAAATCATTTTGATGCATTTTCAATTGAAAAGCTCCTTATACCGCATTACCAAACACAAACTCAAATGCCTTTTCTTAGAATGTTCAATGAACATTTGATGAGATATTGACAATGAAACATAAGAATGATTCGTTACTTTGGCTATCTTTTGATTCCATCACTGGTTTAATGTGTTGTCACTGCTTTCTGCTGTTTAATTGACTGACTATATGCTTCATTGCAGTTACAACATTGTTCAAATTAATATACACAAATAGATGCTTAATCAAAGACAATCAATTGATGTATTTATGTTATTGTAGTTGAAGTAAATCTTACAACAATTTGGCAATAGCATTTTTGTGCAATATTTTACCATGTTTGAAAATGCAGTGCATGTGCTTGTGGAAAAGTGCATTTGGGCTGAAAAGGCATCAATTTGATGCTTTTTTGGGTGCTTTTTAATGGTGTTCACATTTTCATATCAAAACCATCCAAAAGCATGCAAAACTTTTGATGCATTTTTAGACCTAGTGTTTTTTGAACATCATTTTCAAATGCAGCCCAAACTCATTACAAAACACATTCATAGTCATAAAAAGACCTCTGTTTAATGAGTCATATAAATATTACGACCGATTAGTGTGGTGTGCAATCAACATATTAATTTACTTGATTAGAAGTAGGGTTTGCATTTGCTGAATTTATCAAAAGAATTTTCACTACATTTTCTAGGGAATTTGAACCAAATTCATGGGAAGATATGATGAAAGATGAATTGGATCGTGGCAAATATCCTCACATGCCCTGACATGATGTCCATTGTGCACTTTGGGGACCACCTTGCCGCGATGTAGCTAGGCACTTTGTACAGCGTTGGAACTATGCCAAGGTCAAAGTTTAGCACCACTTTTAGAGTGTGTTTGGCATGACTTTTGCTGTTGTTGTGGTTGAGGTTGAAAAAAAGCAGTTTCATGAATAGCGTTTTTAGTTGCGGCTCATAACTGAAATTGAAATGTTTGGTTAAAACTGTGGTTGAGTTTAAGGTTTAATGAAAAACAGTTTCAAGTGTTTGGTTACCGTGCTTTTTATATTGCTGTCAACTTGTGAAAATATTTTAAAAGACACACACACATATTTTTTAAAATATTGTAGATTTATTTATCATAATAATAAAATATAATTAATAATTCAAGTAAATTAGACAGTCATTTTTATTCTCCCATCAAATTACTTGCAATTCCATCATGAATTAAATTCATACATCAAGGCCTTTGCGATCCCTTGTTATTTGATCGATGAACAACATTTGGTAAAATATCATCAGGAACAACATCTCCGATCCATAAATAGTGTTGTTTCAGGATCTCTATCTACATGTTGTAGAGATATAATTCCAAGGCAAAATCCAGTTGCAAGTTTCTGATCCATAATCAATCAAAACGCAACGGGGTTGTGGAGTAAAACGAAATTCCGCACCTTTCCCTTTCATCAGGCTTATCTCTATCTACACATTTTTTAATTTTTTAAAAATAGGATTTCTATATTTTTTTAAACAAATTGGACTAGGCCTGTCCCAAACTAAATGGGTCGGACTAGCTAAGTTGGGCCAAAAAGGCCCAACTCTGCCGGACTTGGGCTAGGCTGAGAGTAGGGCTAGCCCAGCCCAGCTTAAAAGAGCACAAAACGGTGCGCTACAACTTTCATTTCAAATTATTCATGTAGTTATTGTTCACGTGTTACGTGAACATTAACATGGCCGACTGTGACGAGAGGGTCAACGGCCGATACCGACGAGTATAGGAGGTCGAGGTGGTTCTTCTTATGGTGGTGGCGTCAAAGATGGTGGCTTGTGGTGGCCTGGAGAAGCTTCGGAGGTGGTTCCTTAAAACGCAGTTTGCACCGCGTTGCCAAACAGCATCTTAGTATGGTTGTGCTACTGGTTGGGGAAATTTTTTAATTTTAACATGAATTGACTCTTCTTTATGAGGAAGCTATTCCATTACTTATGCCCCAACAGCACATGATTATTCCACACTATATGGGGTAGAACAGAGAGATGGAAGTTGAAAGAAAGGATATCAAATGCAAAAGGAATCAAACGATAGGATTCATTTTCATCTAGATCATCTTTACAGGACATCCCTCTTCTTTTGCATCAGCAGGCTGAGGGGCCTGATGATTCTGGTGTGGGCCCAGAATTAAATGGGCTGGACTCTACCCCTAGCAGAGGCCTCCCACGTGGTTTTTGGAAATCCAAAATTGAATTGGTTGTTCTAGATATGCCAATGACAACCTTTGTAGATGTCAATGACTCAGATCTTCATCTGAAAATGTCACCAAATTTATCAGCACAGCCTGGCACCAAATCTTTGGACTTGGAGTGGTGGGAAACACAAGAAAGGGTTGATCAGGTTGGTTTTACAGATGAAAGTGGCCAAGTTTATCCTCGTGCTTCTTGTCATTGTGAGGTGGGTGACAATTCATGAAAACCAATTTATGCAATTATTATTTAACATGACCAAGAGAACATAAGAGACTGATAAAATGTTGAAGTATTCCAGGTGGGTGACAATTCATGAAAACCAATTTATGCAATTATCATTTTTAGTTATGTTGAATAATTCCTCCTTGGTTTGAGGAACAAGTTTCTTAGCTTTCTATTAACCACGGTTCCATCCTGTAAAATCGTGAGTTTGTTATATTCCTTTGTCACGGTGTAAGGCTATTTATTAGCCATTGTTGCAGCTCAATAGTACATCTTCTTCATTTGTCTCTTGCTAATTCCAACGGAGACCTACCCTGAGTCATCTAATAATCTCAGTCCTCAATGCCAACATGGGATCTTATCTAACATTTTTTCCCTCAAATTTCTTACTGTTCATGATATTAGTAGATTAAGTATTGTACGCCTTATGGCTAGCCATAGTTGCGTCTAATTTTTATTTTAATCTACTGGATATAAATCAAATTTAGAGGAACTGAAAGGTCTGTCCATTTATTAAAAAGAAAGCAAAAAAAATGTGAAAATCTAAAACTGGTGACAGCCTTGAATTCTGCATTTGGGAAGAAAAAAATGAAGGCCTAATATCTGTTACTATATGCTTTTGCATTTCACCCATGAATTCTATGGGTACATGACCAATGATGAATGTTGTCCAATTGGAAGAGCATAAGTTATTTGGTGTTTTTGTTGCTGGTGGTTAATGGTGTATAATTGGAAGAGCATACGTGTTTCTGTTATAATTTCACATTCTACAAGTCAATACAACTGTTTTTATTTTTCCAATTAACTTCACCATTATTATTTAGCACTTTTATGCTTATATATAATCCATAAAACTTAATTCTTATCCTTTGGCATCGATGATTTCTCTCAATTTTCAGTTCATAAGGAGTGTGAGTCAGTGGTCTGCTGGAACAAGCCAAATTAAAGAGGGCATTCACTGTGCTTATTGTTATCTCATTGAGAAAACAGAGTACTTTGTGTACATGGAGGTATAAACTATTATGCATTATTTATTGTATCTTTCAGTGAAGGGAACGAATTGCCTATTGCACAAAGAACTCAAGGACAAGGATATTCAGCTCAATTTGAATAGATTCCTCGGTGGAATTATATTTTGAGTCACTCAATTGAAAAGAAATGATTTTTAGATAGAGCGAAGGGTAGAATGGCAAGGAGAAACTCATATCTAACACAAAATGTAAGTGTTCGGGCTTTATCTGGCAATATAGAGGGGTTGGTAGTCACATGGGGACAATCCCATCACTAAACTACCCAACTGCCCTCTGATAGGTCCCAACTAAATAATAATCAGTTTACACCGATCTTTATTTGTGTTCTCTTCGGGTGAGAAACAGACCACAAGTGTTTTGTGAAATTGTTACTTGATATTTTGATAATGTTCTTGCTGCTTAAATAAGCAAGCCTTTTACAATCTCACCTTAACTACAGCAAATGAAATTAACTGCGAAAACAAGACCCATTACAACAATTAAAGACCCATTACTCCAAATAAAGACCCACATAATACTAACGGAACGAAGCATACGAAATAAAACAAACTGACATTTAAACCCACGTAAACATGTTGTGAAACTGATAATTCTTGTTGTCCGCACGTTCTTCCAACTTGCGCTGCATGCCCCTGCAATACCCTCACTTATCCCCCATATTTGGGGTTCGGTTTATGGCCACGAACTGACCTTCGTGGCTTATCACCCTCGGTGCCCTTCATCATCTCCTTAGTATCAGGCAAAGGCAATTGATTCCAGTTTCATCTGCTGCTATTCAGAGTCATGAGCTCATTTTAAAAGACACTCCGATATTTCTATATGGACCTCCTCATTTACTTTTTTGAAGATTGCATCTTGAAAGACACTTCCATACGTCTGGGCCCTGGGTAGGCTACAGAAAGGAAAAATCAAGACTGTGGCATAGGATGAACGGGTTTAGGCCACAGGAAGTGGATTTAGTTAGTTTTAAAGGTTGACTGAGGGGAAGTGTTATACATTGTTGGAAGCTGTGAATTGAATGCTTTTTAGAGAGAAAAATTATAAACTTTACACAGAAGAATAACTTTTCGTCCACGAGCGAAATGCTAATGGGTGTCACTTCCTAATGATTCTAAAGAGTTTTTCTAAATGCTGACAAAAACATCAAGAAAGGTTTTACCATAAGCTTTTAATAATTTGGTAACAGATGGATATTTGAATGAGCAGAGTAAGAGAATTTATTTTATCAACTGTAATTATTTTTTATTTTTGTTGTCTTTCTAATCTCCGTGAAAGTTTCATATTTCGATGCCAATGCAGCTTTTTAAAGTCTGAAGTTATTCATTTTTCCTGACTTTTGCTTCATTGCTGGGTTTACTAGAATCAGTTTTTTATATCAGGTCTTTCAGGAGATTACATTATACATACAGAATTGTGTTAGAAGCTTTGTATCGGCGTATTATGCGAGCATTTAATGATAAGATGTGTTTCAGGGTTATAATTGTCATACCACTGCTTCTAGGTTTCCAGGTTCTAATTCTTGGCCCATTCCCTGAAATTTCAAAATCTGAATAATCTTTTTTCCTTTTTTTTTTGTTGGCTCGAGATTTAGCACCCGTTTGGCAATGTGGTGCGTTCCACGTTTGCCAAACGGGATGCAATTTTGTTGTTTGGTAAAGATCAAAACACCGATTTAAACCATGGGACCCACACCAAATTCTCTCCAAAACGCCGTTTGAAGAAAAGCTGGAATTTGGAGCTTTTCAGATTGCGATCCAGCTTAATTGAAACGACAATACACATTTCAAATAGGAAAAATAACCATTGAAAAAAAAACTCTACTTTATCCTCTCGTCTGCGCCTCCTCCCATCTCTTAACTTTGCTCTCCTCTGCAACTTTAGCTGCAAGATGCTTCTCACATGCACAAAACGCAGGTCTCGATCTGCATTGGCAACGTCTCTCTCTTCTCTCTCACTGGCACAAGCTCTATTGCAAGAAACCAAGAGCCTGAAACAATTATCTTCTTGAAAAAAACAGCCTCAACACTGGAATCATCGGCAGTAGCAGAAGCACCAGGAGGGGCAAATGGGTTTCGGTTGAGCTTCCAGAGAGAGGCCGAGGGGGCATGTTAGAAGCAGAAGGTCACAAAGCATGGGTGGGTGGGTGGGTTAGGGAGAGGGTCACAAAGCAAAGGGTCTCGATCTGCAACTGAGAGCTTTCAAAGGGGGGGAGACGAAGCAAATGGGTTTAGGGGAGTGTTAGTAGATAAAAATACATTTTATCAACCTTAGTATTAAAATAATAATATTATCAACCTTAGTGTCGGCAGCAGCAAAAGATAATAATATTAAACTATTAATATTTTTTAATATTAAAATAAAATAATATAAAATATTAATATTAATATTTTAATATTAAAATAATAAAATAATATTATATTATTATTATTATTATTAAAATTATGATTATTAATATAATATAAATATATATAAATAAATGTGTGTATATGTCTATGCCCTTTAAAGTAATTTTACAAGTTAAAAACAGTTTGTAAAGTTTGGAAACCAAACACCCAAAACGGCTTTTTTTTCAACCTCCAACTCAACCACAGTTTTAACCAAACACTTAACTGCTTATTTTGAACCACAGTAAAAAGCGCTTTTTTTGAAACTGCTTTTTTTCAACCTCAACCACAACCGCAACCGCAATACCAAACAGGCCCTTAGTTTCACAGGGTGGTGTTGATGATGGTGGTCCAGCATCTATCTGTCAGAACCATAATGTACTGACAATATCGAACTATTTGCAGAGGACAGAATTCAATATTGCATAATCTTTATGATCTTCTTGGTCCCAAAACACACCATTACATTTCTTTCTATGGCCCTATGGTCAACTTTTTGATGGTGGTCATGTGGCCACTAGCAAGGTATTCTCTTTCATGCATAGAACTCGTACAGTTCATTGATAAATGCTGTTGGCACCTCACCTCAATCTCTACTCTTTGGTGATTTATTCACTTCATCTATTAATGTACAAGCTTCTTTATATCAACGACAGGAGTCTGCTTGGGTCACGAGATTATGAGGTATCGCTTTTTTCCATGTTTTCTTACAAGCTTTGCTTTTATGAGAAATTTTGATTCTCAAAGTTAAAACATGCTGTTAAAATAGGGTCTTTATTTTGTTATTAATCAAAAATGAAACTGTGTATTTTAATCAGTAAAAGTAGCGGTGTATTCTAGCTAATTTAGTATTGTAATTATTCTATAAGTTCAAACATCAAATGTAATAGCAAATAACTCTAAAATTATATATTTATACTCTTAACACGATATCAGAGCTTTTTGAATATTTTTACGAATTATTTTTTAGTTTTTGAATCGATTTTTTTTTCCTAAGGCTACAGTGTCAGTTTACTGTTCAAATCCACCCCAGAAATCACTACTGTTCATCACATTCAAACTGCTACAGTGGTTTGTTCTTCGCAAAAACACTCACTGTTCAAATCACCCTGAAAAACCCACACCGAAAACCCAAAAAATTACAACTTCAACCCAGAACTACGAACCCTAACCCTAGAACCCAGAAATTCATCAAACACAAACCCAGAAAATTAACCCCGCACAACCCAGACATTCAAACTCAACCCAGAAACCACAGAATGGAAACAAACCCCACACTTACCTCCAACTCGTCACCACAAGTGGTTGTTCATCAAGACAAACTCAGTCTTCCCAGCAAGCATTATACTAGATGAAACAAATTATGCATTATGGTCACAACTCATGGAAATGAGAATCGGAGCTTGAAACAAAATTGGATACCTTACCAGAGACACGACAAGATCCCTACTGCATGACAGACACATATTCCAATTGAAATCACAACATAATTTACATGCACAAATTAAATCTTGACAGAACGCAAACACGGAGAGAAATGCAAGGAATCATAAGTCAGCATGCTTGTGAAACAATTTGAAGATCTGCAGGAACTGCATCAAGATAGAAGAGCATAAGGAAAAACTAACCTCAAGAAAGAGTAGTGGGATTATGTATAGGTTTGGAGAGGGAAAGACTTATGAGGAAAGAAGGAGATCTTGATATCATGTGCACAGTTTGAATGAATCCTTTCGTTTGTTAAGAAACTAAATACTACTTTATTTATTTTTCTAATATTTAATAATATTAGTTGTGTGATCTAGTTTATTTTGATGTTTTAAAAAATATTATTTTATAATAACTTGTTATATTATGATTTAAAATTCATTATTTATCATAAATTTCTATTTTTATTGTTATTAATGAATATTGACTGCTCCACAAATCACATCATTGATTGCTAACTGCGTTCCAGCTGACACTGTACTTTTTTTTTTCTTTTAATCTCAATAAAATGAAGTAATTGACCCAGTAATTGATTCAACTTACAAAGATATATGGATATCAACTGCAAAGGTGAGAACAAAAATGGTTTTAACTTAGCAGACTATTTCATTCAGTACCTTTTCTTTTTCAAAATTTAATTTCGATGCGGAGGACATTTTGGAATTGCTGCCTGTGTTCAAATGTCTCATGTATATATATAGGATGTGTTTGTTTATGCTGGAGTCTTCCCCCCATGTATTGAGGGCTGAGTTCAGGGGTTCAAAAGCTTGCATTAAAAGGTGCAAGTTACTAGGCAGGCATTGCACATGTAGTTTCTAAGTTCTTAAACAAAACCTAGTAGAAGAAAAATCTTTGGATCACGATATTAAGTGTTTGTCCTTGTGGAAACAATTGCTTTTAATTTTTTTTCAATTTATTTTTTATATCAATCCATTAAAATTATTCAAAAATAATTTAAAACAAAAAACAGATTCATTTAAAAAAAAACATATGGTTGGACACTTCGATAGAGCCACATTATTATAACAAACTTGTACATCTCACTGAATTGTAATGTTTAGATTGTTATCCTTTTTAGTCTTTTAGGCTATTTTGTCTTTCTCGGATAATATCATTTTAATCCCTGGATTTGATGCTAGAATACATGTTGGTCTTTAAATATTTTTTCAATTATCAATATAAGCAAAAATAAGCAGCTTTTATGTAATAGGTTTTGATAATAATCAAATCTAACAAACTATAATCAAGCATTATATATTGAGATTTTTTCACAATATCAACGAATATAGATTTCTTATTAATATAACTTGCACAACACATTAACAAAATATTTAAAATATCAAGTCAAGTACTTGAAATAATCCTTCTCACCCTACTTTATCTGCAATGCTTTTTTCCAATTTATGAATGAGTAAATACATCTCACTTGAGCAATTTGTTTTAAAAATGAAGTCTTTATCACATGCATCCACATAAATTACTTGATAAATCAAGGTTTTTTGTTGTAATTATACTGAAACTTGATCTTTTCATTTATATTCAATTATTGGCCATCCATCAAAAGCAACAGTACCCAATTTTGTACTGTTTCCTCTCTAGTGAAACCATTAAAAGATTTATTAGTTTCTTCGAGTGTAGATTTTGCATTTTCTCCTCTCTTCACTTTTGGTTGAAAGGTTTTTAATACATGATAATTGCATTGGATTGGATTGGATGATCTAGTTCATATAGTTTTGTCGATTGGTCTCGTCTACTTTCTTTAGATATTTACTTTTTTTTTTCTTCTAAAATCTAGGAACAAGTGAACTGCAGTAATATATATCCTATCTTTGTTGTTTTACTTAAGTAGATGCATCAAGACTCTAAGGGAAAAAATTGTAATTTATGGATCGAAATGCAGTTCATCCTGTGTGTGTAATGTGAATCTGTTATGATTTATGACACCATGTCTTTTTCCAAATTCTTCTATAAAATAGAAGATCAGCTGACATCTCATCAAGTCAAGTAGCTCTGTTAATCTCATTTCAAAAGTGTTCCCTGGATGTGCAGATATAGATGGAGACCTTTGAATGGCTGAACCAGTTTTGTTGATCTCGTTTTGTTTTGATCGAAATATTTTATACCAGTTAAAAAAATGAGATAAAACAACACAATTCTTATCTTGTTTAAAATTCCAGATTCTAAAATTAAACTAAAATTTTGGCTGTAACATTCGGTTTCGTTCTGCCCGTTCTGTTTCGGTCAAATAATATTTTTTTTTAAATAATGAATAATTTATAATATAAATCATATATTTTAATCTGACCGTTAGATTGAGATGAAATTTTACGAGGAATATTTTGTAATATATATATATATATATATATATATATATATATATATATATATATATATATATATATGTTAAAATTTCAGAGCAATCAAGAATGCAATGTTACCTTGTGAGATTGATGATAACATTCTCGTAATATTATACATGTTTATAATTTTGTTCAGAAAAATCATTTTATTGTCTTCTTTAGATTAAATTGCACAATTCTAAATAATTTTATTTTTGGATTTGAACTAAAAAAATTTAAGTTAATATATTTAATTATATATATAGAAACATTTCGAAACTAAAACATATTGTTCCAATTTTTTTTAAAAAAAGCATTAGCTAAATTAAAATTAACAACTTGGACTAAATTAATGTCACGTTTTGCTTACGAATTATTGTGTTTAATCTCTGTCTTGCTTGCTCCAGTGTGGTGTGTTTTTGTTTCAACTGAGTACAAGGGGTTTAAATGATTCTGTGTCGTATCAGCTATAAGAAATGCTTTTTGCATGCGGTTCTCCGCTTGGTGCTTTTGCATTTGACTAACGATTTATTGGTGATTCTCATTCGACAGACAAATACCATGATCTATCAGGATGTCTTTTCTTGCGTGCCTAATGATCTTATTCATACCAGGTATGATACTTCACTTATCATCCCCTACCAACCATGCCCTCTAACTGGGTGCGCTTGTGCTAACTAGTTGCTTTCTGCCCCCGACCACTTGCAGAGCTGCAATCAGACAAAGTATGGTGTTCTGGAAGGATAGGCTTGGCCACACCACCATCGATTTTGGGATAGCCCCTCGCAAGCTTGCATCTCACCAAAATGGAAACATCAAAAACACTGATCCACTTGAGAGATTACAGTCTATGCGAGGACATCTGGTTTCTTTCCCCCTGGAGTTGATGTGCAGGGAAGACTTAAGACCTGTGTTTAATGATAGCGAGTATTTGTTAATTCAATTGGGTTTGTAATGAACAGATTTACAAAAAACTTTCACTCACTTTATTCATTCGTAATAAGCCTATTTATACGCTACAGTACAAGGCTCAATCTAACTAACTAAACAGAATACAAACTGAACAACTACTAACTAATACCAAACTGTATACCCACTTTGTAACAGATACCCAACTAGTATAATAGAAACCCAACAAACCCTCCCTTAAACTGAGTTACAACTTTGTAATCAGCTTACTCAAAAGACAGTTCATACACACCCATCAGTTCTCTTAATTTGACAAAAGCTTCAAGTTTCAAAGGCTTTGTCATTATATCAGCCAATTGCTCCTGTGACCTGCAGAATTTCAGCTCCACTTCACCATTCTTTGACAAGTCTCTAAGGAAATGATACCGAATAGCTATGTGTTTGCTCCTCCCATGCATGACTGGATTTTTGGAGAGTTTAATGGTTGAACAATTGTCACAAAAAATCTCACACCCTTCTTGACTCCAGCTGATATGTTTCAAAATTCTAAGTACCCATATAGCTTGACATGCACACACAGCAGCTGAAATGAATTCAGCTTCAGTTGTTGACAAAGTAACCACAGGCTGCTTCTTAGAACACCATGACACAGCACAACTACTCATAATAAACACATATCCTGATGTACTTCTACGATCATCCAAGTCCCAACATAGTCACTATCAGAATAAGCCACAATCTTATCATTTATGTTCCCTTCTTATAGCAGATTCCCATTCCTGAGGTACCCTTGATGTACCTCAATATCCTCTTCACAGCCATCATGTGTAATTTAGTAGGTTTCTCCATATACCTACTAACCAAACCCATAACATACATCAAGTCTGGTCTGGACATAGTCAAATACATTAAACTCCCTATCATTTGCTTGTATTGAGTAGCATCCACTCTTACACCCCCTTCATCTTTAGTTAGCTTACATCCCGGCACCATAGGAGTTTTAGTTGCATTACTGTTCTCCATACCAAACTTCTTCACTATTTCACAAGCATATTTCTTTTTATGCATGTAGATACCTTCATTGTCTTGAACAATTTCAACTCCCAAGAAAAACTTCAATATTCCTAGGTCAGTCATGTCAAATTCAGCTTTCATTGATGACTTGAATTCATCCAACATCACTTGGTCACTTCCTGTGAAGACCAAGTTATCTACATAGATGCTCACTATAAGAATTTTCCCTTCTTCTTTGACTTTGGCAAACAAAGTATGTTTGCTTGGGCATTTTTCAAACCCCTCTTTGATGAAATAAGCCTCTATTCTGCTATACCATGCCCTAGGGGCTTGCTTCAAGCCATACAAGGCCTTCCTCAATTTCAGAACCTTCCCTTCTTTTCCCTCCAGCACATACCCCTTGGGTTGTTCCACATAAACTTCCTCTTCTAGTTCTCCGTAAAGAAAAGCACTCTTTACATCTAGTTGATAGACATACCAGTCATGAAATGCTGCCATTGCTAGAATAATTCTGATTGTATCCCATCTAGCCACAGGTGCAAACACCTTGGAATAATCAACCCCATGTTTTTGTGCATAGCCTAAGGCCACCAATCTGGCCTTGTATTTGTCTACCTCTCCTTTCTCATTCAACTTCATTTTGTAGATCCATTTAACACCTATTGCCCTAGCCCCCTCAGGTAAGTTGGTTAGGTCCCAAGTTCTATTCTTTTCTATTACCTGAATTTCACAGTCCATGGCTGACTTCCACTTTTGGCTCTCGACTGCCTCTTCATAAGTGGATGGATCTCCAGATTCAGTGTACAAAACTAAGTTTTGTACCTCATCTTCTTCTGACAATTCTTCTCCAGTAATGTGATCCACCATCCAAGCAGGTTTCCTCACAATTCTCCCAGTTCTTCCTTGAACACTGTCTGTTGCAGAGGTATTTATTCCATCACAGACTCTGGCTGTTTGTCCACCACTACCTGCTGCAACAATAGCCTCAACATTCAGAGTTTCTAACAGTGTTTCATTCTCTCCCTCATTCTGACCTTCTCTTCTGACATCAGTTTCATTACCTTCACCATTTCCAGCCCCATCATCCTCATTGTCTCCCCAGGTCAGCACACTTTTTCTGTCATCTGATTCTTCTCTGCCCCAATTCCACTTTTCATTTTCTGCAAAAACTACATCCCTACTCACCACTACCTTCTTAGTGGCTGGATTGTATAATCGATAGGCTTTTGACCCACTGCACACTCCCAAGTGAACACATTTGATGCTTTTATTATCCAATTTTTTCCTCTTATGATCATGATTGTGAGCATAAGCAACACACCCGAACACTCTACAATGTTTCACAGATGGCTTAAGATTGCTCCAGGCTTCTTCTAGAGTTCTATCTTTCACAGCAATGGTGGGACTTTGATTCATCAAATATACTGCCCAGTTGACAGCCTCTGGCCAAAATTCCTTTGGCACCTCTTTTTCACTCATCATGCTTCTAGCTTGGTTCATAATTATTCTATTTTTTCTCTCCGCAACTCCATTTTGCTAAGGGGTATACCCAGCAGTGAGTTTCCTACTGATTCCATGGGTTCTACAGAATTCATTGAAGCATTAAGAATTGAATTCCCCACCCCTATCTGTTCTTAAGCAGCAGATTTCTCTCTCAGCCTCTTTCTCTACTAGTTTCTTGAAATTTATGAACATTTTCAAGGCTTCTGACTTTTCAGTCAAGAAGAACACCCAAGTTTTCCTAGTTAGATCATCAATAAACGTAATCAAATATTTCATTCCACTATTTGATTCTGGACTCACAAGGCCACATATATCCGAATGTATCAATTGTAACTTTTTAGAAGCTCTCCATTGACTTTGCTTGGGAAAACAGTCCCTGTGCTGTTTTCCCATTATGCATCCCTCACACACTCGGGTTGGTCCCTTCACAAGTGGTAACCCATTGACCATTTTCTTATAGTGCAGGGTTCTCAGCCCTTTATAGCTCAATTGTCCCAGTCTATGATGCCATAACAATGATTCATCCATATTGACAGTGTTAAAACAAGCATGATCAGCAGTTCTACTATTAGCAGGTCTACTAGAGGCTAATAACATAAACATTCTGTTTGTGGACATGCTACTTTCCATTATTAAACCTCTAGATGGATGATACAGTTTGCATAAATTGTTTCGAATTAGTATAGCTAATCCATTTTCTTGCAACTGTCCAATGCTCAACAAATTGTTTTTTAACTCAGGTATGTAATATACCTGAGTAATCACTTGTACTGCCCCCTCTACTGCCATCTTAACAGTCCCTTTTCCCATTACCATCATCCTAGCATTATTACCCAATTTCACCGATTGCCTAAATTCAACATCCAGTTCCAAAAACCACATTTTATCACCCGTCATATGGTTGCTACACCCGGAGTCAAGGAACCATACCTCTTTTCGTGTTGCATTGTGCAGGTCTACATGCGCCATGAGAAGCATTTCTTCCTCCTCCTCAAGCTCTGCATAATTGGCTCCTTTAGCCCACTCTGGGCATTCGTACTGGAAATGCCCCAATTTATGGCATTTGTAGCATTCGATTAGGTCTTTGTTGAGCTGCCTTTGCCTTCCTCTTCCTCTGCCACGAAACCCTCTGAATGAGCTTCTGCCCCTGCCTCGAGTTGATCTTTCATCATAGACAATTTTCAGTGCCTATTCTTCATCTTTGTGTTCTTGTATTCTTTGTTCGTGTACCAACAGACTCCCGTGAAGATCATCAATACTCATAGAGTCCAAATCATTTGACTCTTCGATCGAACACACAATGTAATTGAACTTCAGCGTCATGGATCTTAGGATTTCCCCCACCACTGTGCTTTGTTGCACCTTCTCTCCATGCGTCTTCATCTTGTTTGCTACAGTTAGGGTTCTTGACAGATACTTGTCCACACTTTCACCTTCTTTCATGCTCAAAGTCTCAAATTCTCTTCTCAAGGCCTGCAATTGCGCCCTTCTCACTTTTGTCGAGCCCTGATATTTTTGTTTCATAGAATCCCAGTGGCTTTTGACGTACCCTTGTCAAGAATGGTCTCCATGATTTCTTGGTCTATGGCTTGGAACAGAAAGTTCTTCACTTTAAGATCCTTGAGCACGGCTGCTTCTTCTGCTGATTTTCTTTTCCCTTCACTCGGACCAGTGCCTCGCGTCACACTTTCACTCGCACCAGTTCCTCGCGTCACTGTTGGGATTCCTTCTTCAATTAGGTTCCACATTTATTTGCTTCTCAAGAAATTTTCCATCATCATGGACCAGTGATCGTAGTACCCAGTGAATTTGGTTATGGCAGATTGAACAAATTGCTTTGATGTAGTCATCTTCCCGTCTGCTTGCTTGCCCTAGATTTCGATTCTCTCTGTGTTTCACTACCCTGGGTTTTGAGTCCCGTGTATTTCACTCACCCACTCTCTCTCTTTTTCCCTTTGTGTTTCCCCTTCTCTCACTCTCATTCCCTCAGGTCCCCTTTTGGTAGATCTGTGCTCTGATACCAATTGTTAATTCAATTGGGTTTGTAATGAACAGATTTACAGAAAACTTTCACTCTCTTTATTCATTCGTAATAAACCTATTTATAGGCTACAGTACAAGGCTCAATCTAACTAACTAAACAGAATACAAACTGAACAACTACTAACTAATACCAAACTGTATACCCACTTTGTAACAGATACCCAACTAGTATAACAGAAACCCAACAGTATTATGCATCCCAAGTTTTTCATTAGGAGTAGAGCATCGTCCCAAGTCCCAGTCTTTTTCTTTGCTGGGTAACTAGTTACTGGCTTTCAAACTAGTGACGATTCCTGATAAATACCACCAGCCATTATTTTATAGCATATACGAGATTCATTGCTCGCACGTTACCGCCTGCTTGCGTATTGAATTTGTTGAAATAATGAATAAACATAAAGTAACATGAACAAAAGAGTTTTGTTGGTAACATGACAGTTAAGGTATTGCTAATAAAACAAATTGAGAGCAAAATTTAGATGCATAAATGCTATGCGAGCAAATATCTACATGATTAGAATGTTTATACTTCAAATCCAATATAGCAAATGGATTAACCAAGAGCCGAAAGCACAACAAAAGAAATAGATTAACCTGTTATAACAAAATGATGTCATAGCAATGTTATAGAGTAGTGTTGCTCTTTAAGAAAGCAAAATGATGTCGGAACAATCAATATTGTTAGTGATGAAATGAAGGAAAACAAAGTTTGAAAACAGACATAAGTGATTTAATACTACAAGAAGATGATTGTAAATATTTCTATAAACAAAGGACTTATGCTTTGATGAAAATATTATCTATTGTAAGTATCATCCTTTTTTTTAGCTTGATGTTGCATTTTAAATATAAAAAATTGTTATTATGTTAATAAAATTGTTTGTGTCTGGGACATAAATAAAATGTTTAAATAAGGATTTCGTGGAATAAGAGATAGTGTTAGAAAACGTATTATCTAGGATCTATGTTTAAAGGCTAGAAAACATATCCAAATAAGAAGGAAAGAGATGGAGCTAAAAAACACATTATCTGAGTTGATGGTTGAGGGCTGGAGAAAGTGCACTATCTGAGATGATGGTTGAAGGCTAAAAAGCACATTCAACAACCAAAGAGATAGGGATAAAAGATGTATTATCTTAATTGATGATTTAAAGATGGAAAACACACTCAAAATATGAGAAAAATAGGGCTGAAAAATGCACTATTTTAATTTATAGTTGAGAGTTGAAAAACACGCCTAAAAAAAGAGGAAAATAGGTTTGAAAAACGCATTTTAATTTATAGTTAAGAGTTGAAAATGCACTCAAATGAGAAAAGGAGAGATAAGATTGTAAAACGCACTATCCGAATTGATTGAGGATTAAAAAGCACACTCAAATAAGGATAAGGAAGATAGAGTTAAAAAACACACTATCTGAATTAATGACTGAGGACTAGAAAATGCACTCAAATGATAAAGGAGATAGGGCTGGAAAGCACACTATTTGACTTGGTGATTGAGGGTTAAAATTTTACTCAAACAAGAAAAATGAGATAGGGCTTGAAAACACAATATCTAAGTTGATATTTGAGGGCTAGAAAGCACAATCAAGTGAGAATAGAGGAGATAGATAGGTTGGAAAACACACTATTTGAGTCAATGATCTAGTACTAAAAAGTGCACTCAAATGAAAAGGGAGATAAGGCTAGGAAGCGCACTATCTGAGTTGTTGATTGAAGGCTAGAAAATGCACACAAATGAGAAAGAGAGATAGGGTTAGAAAGCACACCATTTGAGTTAGATGAGAGATGGAAAATGCACTTAAAGAGAGAGAGAGAGAGAGAGAGAGAGAGAGAGAGATGGGGTTGGAAAATGCACTATATAAGTTAATGATTGAGGGTTGAAAAGCGCACTCAAATGATAAGAAAAGAGATAAGGCTGAAAAGCACACTATTTAAACAAAAAGCAAAAACACATCATAAATACAAGAAAATACATGATCTTGTTTAAAAAAAAAAGCTTATTTAACGAAGTTTTGTGGCATTATGAGCTAAATTGTGGACAAGGCTAAAACAGGTTAAAATATGAACAAGTTGAAATACATGTGTGGACATGATCAGACAAAAAACAATTATAGAAACAAACTTTATCATTTGATTCTAATGCACTTCTTCTTTAGGAACTCTTGCAAGAGCATTTCAATGATGACACTTGATACACCTCTTAACAAGTTCCCTTGATTTATCATTTCCATCAAGTGTTCGTTCCACTTCCTAAAACATGATTGGGAATAGGGTCTGGAGTTTCCTAAAATGTTATTCATCCAGCTTTTATCAATTGCTTGAACTTCTTCTTGAAGGCATAGCAAGTATGAATGTTATGTCCTGTGGAACCAGCTTGGTACTCGCAAGTGAGGCTAGGCTTGTACTAGTTGGGGTAAGGTGGCTGTAAAGATGCCTGAGGTTCGAAAGTTATTAGCCCGATGCTTAGTTGTTTTTGATACATATCATTTAAGGGCAACCTTTGTGTTTGCGAGCTGATCCACATCAGAGTTGCATGATTTTGACTTGTTTTTATGAATGGATTAACTAGGTACTTATAAGGCTAAAATGGATTGTTGTGCTAAAATTATAACCTTCCAAGGATTAAATGGTAAGAAGATTATTAAGGGAGAAAAAAATGTCTTATCAACTAGTATAATTGTGTCTATATTAGCTAGAAATGTGTTGAAGAAATGGTGTATGACATATTTACTTATGTAATGGATTCTAAATCAAGTAGTATAGAATTGAATAGCCTTTCTATAATGAGAGTTTATAGATGTATTCCTTTAAGAGTTACTGAGATTACCTCCAAAGAAAGAGGTTGAAGTTTTTATCGATGTACTACTTGGTACATCTCTTGTACCTCAATCCTTATAGGATTTACCTATAGAGATGGATGAGATAAAATCTAGTTACAAGATTTACTGGACAAAAGGTTTATATGCTCAAATAATTCTCCATAGGGACCTCCAGTGTGATTTACAAAAAAGATGGGGCTTTCAAACTCAATATTGATTATAAACAACTAAATAAAGTGGTAGTGAAAAATAAATATTTGTTTTCACAACTATATGATTTGTTTAATGACCTTAAGAGAGCTAAAGTATTTTACTAATTAAGAATTAAGGATCATGATGTGTTAAAGATTGCATTCAAGGCTCAATATGAATATTATGAGTTCCATTTGGATTAAAAAAGTATGCCAGTGATGTTTATTTATAGACTTCATGGATCAAGTCTTTCGATCTTAGATCAATTTGTGTTGGTGTTTATAAATGATATTTTGATCTATTATTCTAGTTAATATATTGAACATGAACAATAACTAAAACTTATATCACAGACTTTGAGGGATATAAAATTTTATACCAAGTTGAATATATATTAGTTTTGGCTAAAAGAAATAGTAATCTTTTGCCATGTATGTCTTTAGAAAGGATATTTTTATATCCTAGAAAGGTTAAAGTAATGTTGAAATGAGAACGGCTTATAAATGTAACAAAAATTCATAGTTTTCGTGGGTTAACAGGATACTATATAAGATTCATCAAAGAATTTTCGACCATAGCAACACCTTTGACTAAACTAACCCAAAAAAAGATGAAGTGAGGTTTATTTAAAAGAGTGTGAGCGCATCTTTCAAGAATTGAAAAGAGGTTTGCTATTACTCTGATATTGATATTATATGCAAGATTTGAAGGATTTATGGTCCTCAATAATGCCTCAAAGAAGGGGTTAGGTTATGTTTTGATGCAATATGGAAAGGTCATTGCATATGCATCAACATAATTGAAGTATTATGAAATTAATTATATGGTTCATTATTTAAAGCTAACAATAATGGTATTTGTTATTGTTTCTTGCACGAAGTCAAATGACGAGTTTTCCTCTTGAATTGAAGGGTTTTGTGATTAATCATGAAATTATGATTTTGAAGGAGTTGACACCTAATATTATAGTTAGTAGAGAACCTAATAGACTATAAGAGTCTAACTAAGGGAACTAGTTGTGCAATAGGAAGACATATCACTCCAAATGCATTATACATATGGTAAGTTTCATTGTTAATTGATTGTTTTTATCATGTTTCTATTTGTTGATCTTATCTAACGTTTAAGACATATCTCTCTTTATGATGAAATCTATTTTAGCGGGCTAAATTATAATCGTTCTAGGGCTCAAATTTTAGCATCACATTTATTCTCTATTTTGTATCTATAATATCTAATGATATACTTTACAGTGTAATTTTATACCTTAAATAATAAAGTCCACATCCAATTCATAATATTTATTGTTATTAATTCAATTAATTTGATATCAGGAGTACACTATGTTGTAAAGTCCATACCATGAATATTAATTAAAAATAATATTTTTTTATTTTTTAAATTTTGAGCAAATTCTAATGAATAATCATAAACTGGTTACAATATTTATATTTATAATTAAAAATAAACATGATAAAAATGCATTTTTCAATATTTTATAAAAATATGCATGAAAAACTTTGAGAATTTAGTTGTATGCACACAAATAAAAACATATATTCTTCAAAAAATTTGAAAAGTTTTTGAATTTTTTTATATCTCAAAGAAAAACTAGATATTTGTAATAAAAGATTTTAGTTTTATCAAAAATAAGATTTTAGGTATATTATATTTGAAAAACATAATTTTAAAAAAGGTATTAAATATCTACATTTTAACTTAACTTGTTTTTTACTACAACCAACACAATATTAATCAAGCATTAATCCATGAGTTTGTAAGACTATCCCAAACCATGTACAGTTCTAAGAGCCTTCTTGGTATTATAATAACAATTATTTTTTAAAGTGTTTTTTACTTAAAAATGAATCAAAATATCTTCCTTTTTTTTAATTTTAACAATAACATATCAAAACAATCAAAAAACACAAGAACAAATAATTCAAAGAAAATAACAATAGTAATAACAATATGTTTTAGAAGTGTTTTTAAAATGCAAAAATAAACCGCTCTAAAAATAACTTGGATTATAAGCTCTGAAATCCTTGCTCATCTCATAGGGCAAGTCATCTTTGTAACGGTAAATGTTTTTCAAAATATTTTATTTATTTGAAATACATTGACACCATATTTTTATATTTTAAAATTTATTTTTGACATCAAAATATTATAATAATTTAAAAGCACTAAAAAATTATTTTAAAATAAAAAAGAAGTTTAACTTCAATTTCAAACCCCCAGTAAAATAAATATGGCTCTAGCAATTTTCATGATATAAGCCTGTCCTGCCAAATGCGACTTGTCAATGATCGTTTGGAGATGACAGGTCATGCCGACACCTGGTGCAAAGAGCACCACCTTCTAGGCGAGTGAGATCCGGTGGATTGCCACACGAACGCTAGTAAAATCTTTTCCGAGCTCACATCATATTGCTCGGGAATTTGTAGTATGAATAGTGCTGAAAATCCGTAAGCTTATTGATGTCAACCGATTTAAGGAACATAGAAATATGGATGTCGGATAACCTTCATTAGAAACGTGTTTTCTATTATATATTTAATCTTCCAACACAACACAACTACAGTCTTCATCGTTTTCCAGTTCCTGGATTACTAATTCCATCATCTTCTTATACATAGGCATGTAATGATCATTGATCATCGTTCTTGAAAGTCGTATCTTACTGTACAGTTCTCTAGGAGTCTCATATAAACCTATGTGTTCTTCCACTGGTCCATCGAGTTCTAAGTTTGTTGTATCTGAGGAAGATAACGAAACGACATGCATGATTCTGCCAGGAGGATATAACAGTTGGCTCTCTGACAGGTCCTCTGAAGTGATGGGATCTTTTGCTTCAGCTGCATTGGCGAGAACGTTCTCCTCTTCAATAATTTCTATTGCTGCGGCAGCTTCTTCCTCCTGTGCTTGGATATCAGCTTCGCTGTCTTGCCTTTGAAGCTCCCTCTCCAGTTCATACCAGAATTGACCTTCAGTAACCTCTTCTATGACTGATGAAGCCATGACTCTATTGTCGGATAAAAGTGGCTCATCTTCGTCAGTATCTTCATGACCTGAACCACTCCTTGCATTACTCTCATGTTTGATCTGCACTGAGTCTTTTGTCTGGAATTCAGTCGCACGAACTTCAGAGTTTACAGATAATAGAGTCCCTTCCGGCAAATCCTCTGAATTAGAATTTATTGAGGGACCCACAGAACGTCGACGTGGCCCTATACATGACCATGATGTCAGGGATGAGCGTGTTCTGACGACAGCTTGGGCAACGTCTTGTGCTCGCTTCATCACAACCTACATTATACAATTCTAAAATTTAGAAAACCCCATTTTATTGCTGAATCAATTAGAAGATATGATGTGAGGTACCTAGGTGGAGAAAGATTTCACCCAAAAGTTCAGTGTTTTTACTAGTTCAAAATTAAAAGAACTGACAGGGGGCTTGACTACAAGTCTCTAGACCATCAGCTCACAAGCACATGTATGTTACCTGAGTGCTGCTGGAGACGGGTAGCAGAAGTGCACCTGCACCAGCAACCCTGGCTTTTGCACTAGCTATGGATGGGAGACGAGATCCCAGTGCAGTGGCAGAGCGATAAACAACATTTAGGACTCTGGTATGCTCAACCTGATCCCTCAAATCATTTAGCCATGAAGATGCTGTGACCTGCTTGACAACCATTTAAAATTAAGGAGATTGACCGTGGATGGTAGAGAATGAACACGATAGTCGAGAGCAAATTTCAGAACCTCAGAGCGAAGATCATCAACTGAGGCAGCAGAAAATGTAGGCACCAGATCAGATCCATTGATGACAGTAGTAATGAAATGCTTGCCTGATTCAGCTAAATCCCATGTCATACATGCAGCTGCAAATAAAGTAATGAAAGGCATTTAGAGGAGCATATCAATATAGCCCCGAGTTATACACTTCATCAACCAAATAAGACATTCCATAAGAGCCACAATTTAAAAGAGTATTTTACAAGTAATAAAAACAAAATCCAATCGCATAGAATCTCTTTTATCAGAAATTAATACTGGTATGCAAATGCAAAAGGCATTAAAAGTATAAAATCCAGTACAGATGGTACAAAGTAAATTTCAAAACAAAATGAAAGATCAAGGGGAGTCAGAATTACATGCCTGGGGCAAATGTGACACATGTGCTAGAAGAGAACTCCTTTTGTTCTCGAAGAATGTATGTTAATAATGCTGCAGTACCACCACCAAGTGAATGCCCAACAATCTATAAATGATAACCAAACAATTAGAGCAGGGTTCAATGACAAGTACACTTTACCAAATGATGTTACCACATGTTTAGCATCTTAAACTAATACCATGTTAGTGTATTCTTGAGACAGAAATATGAGTAAGATGAATTCATACCAAAGGTATATTCAATTACCTTGATTTTGTGGTCAGGGTATTCACCAAGTGCCTTAAGCAGGCAAGGGGATATCAGTTTGGCAATCCAACGAGCAGCAGCAACCATTCCACAGTGTGCATATCCTAAAACTAAATTACTTATCCCACCATCATGTAAAACAGAATGGTGAAAAGGGACCACTGCACCAGTTGCTGCTGTTAGTGTATCTTTGATGCTATGAGTACCACGAATCAGTAGAAGGAAATATTTTAAGGTTCTATCATGTATAATTGTGAAAGCAGGCTTCAGAAGCTGCATCCAAACTTGTGGAAATTAGAGGAATACTCATTTAACATTTCAAAAAGAAGAATGCAGGATCCTAAAGAGATTGCAGTACAAGGGAAGACCATTATCTAAACAAGTCCTTCCAGGATATGGTGTGACTGGGAAGCAGTTGCAAGCACATGCTGATTCTTAAAATTGAGTTGAACATGGATAAAGAATCTTCGATAAATTTAGTGCCATGACCTCTCAGGAACAGGTAAGCCTATGAGAAGTGTACAGGTAAAAGGTAGCAGTCTTGCATTTTCAGCTATATCTAGTTCCGGCTGTTATCCAGCTTGTCTCCTAATTGGTGCAAGCCAAATACGAGTGTACCTTTCTATTTCTTTCCATTCCACAGGTAATTGCTAAAGAACACTGTAAAACATGGTGCTTAAAGTCAGCTATTTGTTTCTCTGAATTTATTTCCACAAGGAGCATCATGAAAGGAATCTTTTTCATGGTCAAAAAGCTAGATCTTTCACATGTAAAGGAATCTTCTTCATGGTGAAAAATGAAGATCTTTCACATGCAAAAGAAACTGCTGCATATGCACACCATTTTAGAAAGAACAGCCAGAACTTGAAATGCAGCAAAAGCTACTTAAAATTGATAACCACCCATTATACATGCTAAAATATATCTAAATAAGGGAAAAGAAGACAAGATGTAAGACCCTAAGTAAAAGAAGTTCACAGCTTTACTTGACAATTAAAGAAAGAAATCAAAGCAAACCACAACAAATTTACAGATGGTCACTAACCCCTGCTTTCGGCTTCTGAATAACAACATCCTCCTGAGAGAATCCAGCCAACTCCAAAAAGACTGGGAATGGCTTCTTTGAAAAATACATGCAAAGGGTCAACAATCTCAATAGATCATACAGCTCTGCTATGATATCAGGGCCTTTCAACAGTACAGAATTACTACCAGCATATACACTTGCAACTTGTAAATTACCCTGCACAAAAGATCGTCAATTAAACACTAGCCAAACCTCAAGGCCTCAGACAAGATTAAGGGTGTGTTTGGTATTGCGGTTGTTTTTGTGGTTTAGGTTTTAGAAAAATAATTTCATGAAAAACACTTTTAGATGCGGTTCATATTGAGGTGTTTTGTTAAAATTATGGTTGAGTTTGAGGTTAACGAAAGAAATTTCATGTGTTTAGATGCCAAGCTTTTCATATTGTTGTCAACTTGCGAAATTACTTTAAAGAGCATAGAAATATACACACACATTTATATATATATATATATATATATATATATATATATATATATATATATTGTAGATTTAATAATCATAATATCATAGTGTAATTAATAATTCAAATAAATTGGGCACTTCTTTTGCAATGCCATCACGAACAAGATCCATACGTGAAGGCCTCTACAATCCCTGACTATTTTCGCGAGCTACAATGTCTGGTAAAAAATCATCTGGGATATAATTACGATTACGATCATATTCGACAAAAACAACATCATCTTGCGATCTCCTAATATAGTTCCTGTCATAAATTTCAACAATAATAGCTGACTAGTGATGGGTCTAGTTGAAAGGTATTTTTGTCTAGGGACCTATGTGTAGTTGGGTGACAAAAAGGAGACGATCTCTCTTTCTATCCAAACAGTTACTCACTCACTCTCTCTCTCTCTCTCTCTCTCTTAGGACTCATCTTGTAGACAAAAGAGCAAGAGAAAGGAGGAGTATATTATATTATTGTTATATGCACTAATTTTCTCTTCATCTCTCTCTTTATTGGTGAAAGGAAACAGAAGTCTGAGTTAACTTATTGAGAGATAAAAGACAGAAGGCTCCTGTTAATAGCAGTTACCTTTCCTTAAAACAGTAACGTACTTTGTCCTCTTATTCTTTCTTTTTTATGCTTGAATAAATAGATCTCTCTCTGTCCGAGATCGAAACGCCGTGCTCAGAGTTTTTTTTTCTTGGTTCAGATCTTACTTAGAATTTTTAGTTTTGCATGTTAAAATGCTAAGGTTTGATGTGGAATTAAAATTCCAATGGCAATTTCTGTGGTGGCTATAAATTTATTGTGGATGAAAAACAGCTACTAGCTGCTTTTCATGAACTGGCTGTGTTAGAGGTTTTAGTGGTGGGTCCCATACAAATGTATTGATGCTTTTATAGATAACCAAACAGCAATTCAGTAGTTTTTTTTTCAAACGTGGTTAAAACCACAATACCAAACAGCCACTAAAACAAATCATGGTTTCACATTAAGGTATATCATCTGCATCCAGTACTGCTGCATTATTTCCCTCAATATACAAATTTCAACAAATAAATAGATAATCAAACTTGAACCAATGTATAAATAACTAATTACAGTGAATTATCAGCCTTCAGTCCAACCAAAACACTGATTAACTCCTTTTCTCCTCACTAACCACCAGCTACACAGAGTTCACTCTAAATTCTTACCCAAAAAAAAAAAATATAACTCACACCGAAAATCCTAGAAACTAACACAGTATGAAAAGACAACTTGTTCTCCTAAGCAAGCACTAAATCTGAAATTGAGTCAAAATTCTTAAATTGAAAAGCAAAAAATAACTGTAAAGGACCGCACATTTTCAACAAAATAATCACGAATTAGCAATGATCTGTTTTCTCTCTTCACCAACCAAAGACTACACAAGTAAATTACCTGAAAGCATACAAAAATCTTAAGCTTCGCACACTAAATCAAAAAGACTCAAACTTTAAAACAAATCCTAAATATAACACAACTCAATATTAATCGAAACAAAAACACTCCTTCTATATATATATATATATATATATATATATATATATAGATATAGATATAGATATATATAGATAGATAGATAGATAGATAGATAGATAGATAGATAGATACCTGTCTTCTTAAGAGATAATTGATGCCAAAAGCCAAGTCACCAATGGGCCATTTTCCTATAGTTTCAGAGTAAGTGAACCTAAGCGTCTCTGATAATGTTGATATTGTTTCCAGCCAAGTGGCAGGCGCTTGTACCGGTCTTCTGGGGATCCTTCTCCCCGATCTCGATTTCGATAAATCACCTCCCTTCGCCGCCGCTAGTCTCCGGATTATAATGTAATACAGCAGCACCACTGCTCCCGCCGCCGTCGCCATTGTCGCAGCCGCCATGAGTTAAAGAATCTCAAGTTTTGGAGATCATAAAGGTGGGTTTTCTTTTTTGAGGGGCAAAAGAATTCCAGGATCAGGTAAAATAGGATTTAGGAGGAAGATTGATAATTTTGAAGTCAGACAAGTTTGTGAAGAAAGAAAAATAAGGCATCAAATGTTATTTTTATTTTTTAAAAATTATTTTTTTTAGTTATGTTAAATAATTTGAATATCATGATATTCAAAATAAATATAAAAACATTATTTCAAACAAAAAAATAATTTGTAAAGCAAATGCTACTACAATTTTAAACACTATCTAAAAAGATATTGTTTGAATCTATTATAACAATTATTTTTAAATATTGTTTAAGAATATATTAAAATATTATTATTATTATTTAACATCAATTCATCAAATTGATCTGAAATTTAAAAAAAAAATAAAGCTAAAAAAATATTTAAAAATATTATTTACATAAAAAAAAAAAAGAAATACACTTTAAATGTATGTTAGATGTTGAAAGAAAAAAAAATAAAGATTATAAAGTTTCATAAAGATTAGGTGTTAAATTACTATTATCAAGTGAGAAGTGGGTTTTGCTTTTGTATGTTATTATTTCTTTTTTATTTTTTAAGTTTTAAGTTTTATTAAACCTTATTTAATGAGTTTATACAAATTTAATATTGGTTTAAAAAAATAAGTGGGAGTTAACCTATTCAAATTCAAATTATTAGATCAAATAGTAAAAGCTCAATATAATTTTAAAATAAATCAAAATGATATTCATTCAATATTAGCTAATTCCTAGTTTAGCCACTTAGCTTGCAATCCAAAAAGGGCTCATTAGGGTTAATTAAATGAAATTATATTATTTTTTTGAACTATAAATTTCAGCAATAAGTTGAAGAATAAATATGAGTTTTATTTTTTTGTGGCAAAACACCATTTCTTTGCATGGACAAAGATCATCTTATCAAAGATTAATTAGCTTCGTGATATTATTGGTATACTTAGAGTTTTTAGATACAATATTATCATTGGATCCAAGTTTTTTTTATCAATGCATTTAGTTCTTAGATATTAGTTTATTTCTAGATCTATGGCTTTATCAAATTTAATTTTCAATTTTCCAAGTTATCTATTTTTTAAAAGGATACTTGCTCCAATGATGATCAAGAACTAATATTGAAACCTTTAAATATCTCATTCCAAGAACGAAATTCGTCCGTTCGCAATACAGTAGAAAAAATCAAACCGAAATGCAAATGTTGAATCAATGTCTCAACAAAATCTTAAATTCAAAATCATAAAAAAATACATCTAAGACATAAAGCTTACTTTGGTATTGTTACAAATAATACATAATCCCTAAAGGAGTTGTCATTCTATAGCAACACAAGAAAAACATGTGGCATCGAGGAGAGTTGAAGGAGTCGCCACCTAGTTATTTGATTTAAAATCGCTAAGAAACATGTGGTACTAGTTATGGCTAAGGAAGGTGTTAGCACCCCTAACATACTCTACCTGAGATAAGTTGTTTTGTGTAGTTTAAATGTTTTTTATGGGTCTTTAACTAGTAATCTATCTATGGCTTAGGATAAAGATTAATTTGTATGGATCAAAAATTGTCTTTTAAATTTATTATAGACTCGTGTGCCAAACAAATTCCTATTTAAAGAGATCCATGTAGGTGCCCTGAGAGGGTCACCTATCTTGAAAAGAATATTAGTTTTCTATGACTCGTATAGTGATATAATAAAACTACTCTCAATTAAAATTTTTGAGTATTTAGTATCAACTCTAATAATTTTTTTTATCAATTATTAATATTTTAAATACAACCTACGTGTAAGTCCAACATTTATACCAAATCATTTACCATTAATTCTTGAGAATTAAAAGAAATTATAAATTATTAAAATCTTGGTCAAGCTCTCATGGATTCAATAAAATTAAATCTCAAATGCATACATAACTATATTTCTTTCGAATTTTCTTAGGAGAAAAAAACTAAAACATCTTATTTTTGTTTTTTAGCAAAACATGATTTTCTTTATATATTTTGAGAGACTGACACACTAAAAAAATATATTTTTTATTTTTTTATTATCATTTAATTCAATTTTTGTAAGGTTATATTTGAAAAGCCTATTTTTGAAATAAATAAAACAGATTACCCTAAGAAAAAATATAAGAGGGTTTTTGCCAAACACCCTTAACCAAAGACACCTTAAAGAAATAACCAAACACGACTTTAACACTAACTTGGTGTTTTTTACCTAAATGGGTTGACCTAACTGGTTAGAAACGCAAATAAACCAAAGTAAAGACCCAAAATATATTAAACAATAATAAAAACACAAAAAAATCTTAAGAGAAACGGATCAAACATAGCAATGTTAAAGAGCACGAAGAATATTCAAATGCATGCCCGACAATATACAATCCAATCCAAACCAAAATTCTAGCAATTAAAGGAATGGTTTTGTGAGCAATACAATGTAGAGCAAGAAATCAAGTGGTAGATTTCCTTCATGATCACTCAAAAAGACATGATTTAGTCTAGAATGGGTTTTGGCACAAAATCAAAACACTAAGATTAAATCCATCAAAACAGTGTTATTGATGCTTTAAGACCCTAGATTATTTATTAATAATGATATAAAACTTGAAGAAACCATAATTAAATCAAAATAAGCTATGAAATTACTACACACAAAAATGTTCATTGGATGAACATGAGTTGGTCATTTTTGTGGCCTTGTGAGAGCAACTCTTATGTCGATGTTGCTTGATACCACTTGAACTTGCTAAAGAGGGTGCATACATTTTAATGGAATCTATTAATGCTTAATTTAAAAGTCTATAGCTTCACATTAATTCCCTTAAAAGTTTCAGCTTTATCAGTGTTGCAACTAAAATTACAGTGATGACTAACTAAGGATAAGATATTATGGAGATCAATGAAGAATGTGGGATGTAAATTTTGATTTCAAAATAATATGGTTATCAAGGGGGTGTTTCTTAATTGAATGGTGGTGGTTATATCCCTATAGGTGGTCAAAAACATTTCATTCAATTGCATGAAGTTGCCTCTTCAACTAGCCAAATTGTCATAAAAGAAAATGCAAAAAGTCCTAAATGACATTGTTATGAGAAAAAACCTAAATATTAGGGTTATAATTTGGGATTTTCAAACTTCAATTTAATTCATATTCTTCCAATTTCTTTTAATTTTTACCCGTAATTACCTGTCAACTTCTAATTGCATGAAATTTCATCCTGTCAAATTTAATTTCCAGCCTTAGATTTGAGCACTTTTTTCAATTTGGTCCATGGTTTTTTATTTGTATAATTGGACCCTTAATTGGTCGATAAATTTATGAAATGGACATATAATTTCATTGATTTCAATCCTTCAAGTCACGCGCCATTATTGTATTGGTCCTTAGTTTCGTATATGTTCCATTAAGTCCTTAATCTCTTGTGAGACTTTGAATTTATTCAATTAAATCCCTGATTTCACTAATTTAACTTTTCCAAGTCTAATTTTATTCCCCCCAAACTTTGATTTCTTTCAAATAACATCCAAATTATCTCCAAAAACATGTTTTCTTTGTAATTAAGTTCTTAATAAAATTAATTAGGCCTTTTAAAATTCGATTGAGTTCTTAAAAATCATAATTAGCATATATTTATCTTAACTAAAAATATTTTTTACCAATGAGCTTGTTTGTCAATTAATATTGAGTTGCTAGCTTTAGGAATCTTGTAAATTTTGGTCCTCTAACAATAATATTTTTAATAAAAAATAGGTAAAAATAGACATCCTTTCCCTGGCTCCTCTTAGCCACCGTATTATAAAAGTCTGTTAAGAACAAATGTTAGGAAAAGCCCACACTATAAAAAAAAGATAGAAAAAAGATTATTTACATTAAAAGCTTTTTAGTTAGTTAAGGCTAAATAATGATGGTAGCTTTCATTAGACATCTGGAGGATGTCTAAAGGAATGATGATGATCCTCTTTAACTACCTCAATACTTCTAGGCCCATCTCACCAAGCTCATACCTCCCACTAACAATGGTCGTCATAGCTCGCTTCTCTTCACTATTCAAGGCAGGAAAATTAAAAAGAGCTCAATCAAGTGCAAGGTAACAAAAAACATTTTTAAACTCTGGCACAAGGAAAAGGACTCTATAGTTGTAGCCTTCATGATCACAATAAAAAATGAGGATAAAAGGAAAGACTTTTTTTCGACAAGGGATCAAATGTTTGTCTTTACATGGGTGAAGACCCTTCTTCTCTTAAGACAAACAATGACGTTTATAACCACTTAAAGTGGATTTTATTTAGTGTGACCCTTAACCAAAGGGGTACGACTCCTCTAAGCATATGTCTTGGTGGGAATTTAGGCTCCTACCATTTTCCCTTAAAACACTAGGCCCTCAATAAGAAAGAGCCCGTCCATAAGAATTAGGTCGTCCTCTATTTCTTCTTTGAAAAATAAGAAGGCATTTCTTGACAAAGATAAACTCTTTTGTGATGATTTGGATGAAGTCTCTCCTTCTCCGACTATTAACTATAAAAACAAAATCAAAAAATAATTTTATCTAAACAAAGATAAAAGGCAAAGAAGTAATGTAGTTTGCAATAAGATCTGATACTCCTTTTTGGTCATCCTATTGACTTCATACCGTATTAAGATAGAAGCCAACACTATAAGAGTTTTCTCTTCATTAAGGTTTAAACGAGGCTGGTTGTTCACCTCACAAGAAGGTACTTTTTATCATTGAAAGCAACCTTAAATTTAGTACATACTTCTTTAAGGGTTAAGTATCCTAGTGTACTTTATGATTAGCCACCTTCCTCTTTATTCTCTTTGGATACCTAAGATTGCTTTGAAGGGCTTCAATAAATCCACAAAGCTTATTGGAAAAGGTAAATAACCACTAGATTTTAATGCCACTATTGGTACCAATGACCAATTAGTAACAAACCTTGAAGAGGTTTATAGTGGGATTAATATTGACAAGCTTGAGAAACTTATCAAATATTGATAATATCCTTCGTCCAATACTATATAGTTGTCTCAGGTCTAATTTATAATACCTAAAAACATCTAACCTGGAATAGGGAAGGAGTATTCTAATTCATACATACACTAGAGAGCTATAATTTTAGGGAAAAAACCCTTAAGGAAAGGACATTGACTCCTCACCGATCATTTCTCTCCTAAGAGAAAACTAAGTCAAATAGGCTCAAGGTTGCCAAACATTGACAAAGGCCATTTCCCCAGCACTTAAGGTGTTGGGAGCATTGTCCTTAGAGGTTTAAGGTAATTTTCCCTCCTTCGAGGATCTCTTAAAGCACTAAAAAAAGTGTCTTCACTTCAATAACCAAATCTACTCCTATGATAATATGTTTTTCATAAATAAAAGAAAAAAAATGTGTAAGAAGAAAGTGAAGGGATGACTTGAAAAAACTATAAAATCAAATATTTTGGAAATGTTAGGGTTATAAAGAAGATGATTTATAAATTTCACTATTGGATGAGTGACTCATCACTTCACCTTAAATCCCTAGAAGTTTATAGAATTACTACTTTAAATGTGAGCTGATATTTTGATTCTCGAGAAGATCCCCTCCAACAAATATATGTCACAATTAGGCATAATAATCTCATTGGTTCTTCGTGGGGAAGATAAGATGCATGTGGGAGGTAAAAGATGTATTTTTAAAATAAAGGGGTATTAATGAAATATTTGTATTAAATATGTAAAGACTTAGAAGGTAGTGATGATTAAATGTATTATTACTAAAAATCCTTTTGCTTTTAAAGTTAATGAATAAAAAGACTAAAATAAATAAGACCCAACTTTATTAAGCTCGGTTATGCATTAGGTTCAAAAGCTTGTGGGTCTAACAGGTGTTAAGGCTCAACTCTCTTGGGCTAGGCTATGTGTGAGGCCCTAGTGTTTGTAGGTCTAGCAAGGTGGGCTTAAGGTCTTTGAGTCTAGTATTATACTGGATCCAAACATCCATTATGGAAATCTAGAATAATAATTTCCCTAAATCCTAGTTGTATAAAAAGTCCTTTAGAGCTGTCCATATATCAATCAATATTAAAGTTGATTGTAAGGGTTGATTTCATTGATATTAATATCATCTACAAAATGGCATAGGGTTTCCCTTTATAGGTAAGTGATACTCCTGTCAATATTAATACCATGTAATGAGATGTTTACATCAACATTAACGTTGATGTAAGGGTCTCCCTCTCCACTTGGATGCAAAAAATAAAAACACTTATGACCCTTTAAATAAGAGGAAGCAATTTCAAGGTACAAAGGTTATACATACTCTTAGAACAACTTAAGAGGTTATGGGTTCATAATCTTTATTCTTTTACAATCTATTTCTAGCATTATCATACATATTCTTTTAATTAATTGATGCAATGAAATATATTTTTAATTAAATAATTCAAATGATACCCCTTATATAATTTATATTTAAAAATATAAATATTATAAAATAAAATAAAACAAAAAATATAAACAACATTAAAGTGTAAATTATTAATCAAACTCATTAAAAATATATATATTTTTTTAAATAATAGCCAATGCTAAAAATTAACCATGACATTAAATGATTTCATTGTTCGGGTTCTGGCATGTTGTTTCAAAATGTTCAAACAAAAAAAATCATGGTTATGAAAGCTAATAATAAGGTTGAGATTGATGGTGAGAATAAAGAGGAGGTGATGTCACTACTCACTATAAGAGGATGTTGATGATGTTTATGTTGAATATCCAATTCAGGGAGAGACATGTCAAGGTGGATAATTTAAAATGTCATAGGGAAAACATATTTCATATGGGATGTTATGTTTAGAATAAGATATATAGCTTAATTATAGATGTTGGAAGTTGCACTAATGTATCTAGTATTGAATTGATGATATATATATAAACTTACATACTAACAAAACACCTCATATCTTATACATTGTATTGGTTGAATGATAGTAGTAAAGTGAAAATGAATAATCAAGTTTTTGTTACTTTTCTATTTATTAAATATTATTATGAGGTGTTTTGTGATGATTTGTCAATACAAGCTAGTAATTTATTGTTCTGACAATATAATAGGATAGTTATGCATGATAGAATGACAAATAAGTATTCCTTTGAAATGAATGAAAAACCAATAACTATTGTATTTTTGACACCTAAGTAAATATATGAGAAGCAGCTGAAATTCAAGAAAGAGAAGATGATTGAAAATGAAAGCTTGTATATCAGAAGGACCTTATTTGCTAACAAGGTTCTTCTTTGTTTTGATAATGATGATATTTTTTTTAGCTTGGTATTGGTTTGCCAACTGTAGAAGATGTTTTCTATGTAAATATTCGAGGTCTAATTTTTTTAAAGAAAAGAAGGATGATCCGAACCAAGTCAAGTCAAATGTAGCTTTAAATATTTGCTGCCTAGATTTAGAAGCTAAAACATATCTCTTAAACCTTATATTGGATTGAGTTGAAACTTTATAGGGAGATATAAGACATGGAAATATATTTTTTTCATGTCAAATAGAGTTTAAGAACATATTAGTTTAGAAGCTTAGAGTTACTACATTCATCATGTCAATTATGTGAAACTAGATGTTTGTGTAATGTTTAGGACATATCTAGAGCTACATGTGGAATTTTAATATGATTAAAGATGGGGTGAAAACTATACATCTCAATGTTTTCAATCATGTATAGTAGGCTCAGTAATTTGATTAGTTGAGAGAAAAGACGTGCTTAAAGTCAAAAATGTGCAAAACTTAAAGATTTAGATTATAGAAGAATTTTAGCATGAAAATTTTGTTTTTATTATTCTATTCTATTTAATTATTTTTTAATTTGTATGTTTTCCTAGTCCACTGGATATTTTTTTACGGTTTATTTTATTATTGAATTTACATTAGTTGATTACTAGTTTATGCCAATTAGCTTGCAATCCAAAAAGGGTTCATTAGGGTTAATTAAATGAGATTATATTATGTTTTTTGAACTATAAATTTCACCAATAAGCTGAAGAATAAATATGAGTTTTATTTATTGTGGCAAAACACAATTTCTTTGCATAAACAAAGATCATCTTATTGAAGATTAAGTAGCTTCGTGATGTTATTGGTATGTTTTTAGATACAATATTATCTTTGGATCCAAGTTTTTTATCAATACATTTAGTTCTTCGGTTTAAGGTTATTTCTAGATTTATTGGTTTTATAAAATTTAATTTTCAATGTTTCAAGTTATCTATTTTTTTTTTTTAAAGGATGCTTGACCACATGATGATCAAGAACTAATATTGAAACCTTAAAATTTCTCATTCCAAGAATGAAATTCGTCCATTCGCAATACGATGGAAAAAATCAAACCGAAATGCAAATGTCGAATCAATGTCTCAACAGGATTATTAATAATATACACAAGCAGCAGATTCCTTGAGTATTCCTCTCTCTGATCTTTTCTCAAAGACTGGGAAGTCATGGCATGACCTTCCTGCAACTGTTCCTTGGCCTCCGTAATTGTTCAATGTATCCCAAAAGTTGTCAGGTTTCCTGTAAATCCGAGTCCTGATGTGAGGATAGCCTTTGAAAAGATAGTTCGATGGGTCAAAAACTGGGGACTCCTTTGGTGTCGCAGAACGAGTGCTGCCATGAAAATGGCAACTGTCTGACGGTTTGAAAATTGGTGTTTCTTTCCCAGATGTGCTATTAGCCTTCAAGCAGGTCTCCATCACTTTGATTTCCTCGTTGAATCTCTGTTTCATTTCTTTCACGCGATTCCGAATCCATTTCGAGCGATTTGCAGTATTCGATTCCCCGACTACTTTCGGTGCATGTGATTTGCTCAAACTGATGCTAAGTGTATATGGAATTCTGTTGCACTTTATGCAGAAGTTTTTACTTCTCTCCAAGTTGAAGGCTCTTCTCTTTGCACTATCTGTGAGATACGAGTAGCCCTGCAAGAGATTGTGTATCCTTTTTCTGAGGAGGCTTAAGGAAACTCACACACACATCATCGTACAATATCGCAAATTGATGACCTTTTTCAAAAGGAAATAAATGGAAAAAAACTTGGTTTTTAAACCTAATTAAACTGTCTAGGGAGTTCCATCCATGACTAGTTTTGTCCGGGGCCTGGAACAGGTTGAAAAAAACTTGTTAACCCTATTAAAATCTCAGGTTTACTGATGATATGGTCTACAAGCCGGCCTCCTAACCCGTTGGATCAGTTCTAACATTGAATTTTAAAACTATGGATAAAACAAACAAGAAGAAAAGGCGTGGATATAAGTACATGGTGAGCTTTTATTCCTTTATCTTGCAAACTCTCAAGTAAGGTTGCAATTTAAGGTTATGTTTATTTTATGTGTTCGGTGTTTTGTCTTAATCACATGTTTAAAATAATTTATTTAATATATATATATATCATAATTCAAATATTGCAATTCATTCTCGTGAGTATAATTTTTACAGGCTTCTTTGATGTAATCACTGGCTTCTAAAGTAGAGCCTAAATATTAGTTTTCTAAATTAGTTTGAAATAAAATAACCCAAAATACAAAAAAAAAAAAAAAATGAAGCATGTGGAAATTGAATTTTGCGTCATCTATTCATATCCTATGGCCAAGTTATATATATAAAAGAGATTCTAATGATTTTCTCCATCATTACACCATTTATTTATATGATTAATTAATAAACTAATTTAAGAAATCTCCAAGGAAATAACTATCCAGATTCCACCTCCATCTATTATCCACACATTAAAAGCGGAGGATAGCATATCTAACCTCCAACACAAGCTTGAAGGCAAGCTCAGCTTTTGGATGCTTGTTCTTATCTGGGTGAAGTTGCAGAGCTGCCACAAGAAATTAAACAGTCCTCACAGCAAAAGGAAGGAAAGCACATCTATATTGCCAAAAACAGCATCAACAAAAGGTACGTACCAAGTTTACGATACCTCTTCTTTATAATTTCCACGTCTGCATTTTCTTCTACCTGAGAGCAAGCCGAAGAACACATTCAGTTTTTTAAGAAAAATAAAAAAAATCTAGATAAGTTAAAAACACCGTAAAAAACATGGAGGAATCTTGAGAAATTAATCAAGATCAAGAAAGATTAACACACGTACTCCAAGAATCCGATACCAGTCAATAAAATGTGATTCTACAGGACCATAGCTGCTACCATGATGCCTGTGAACACAGGCAACCGATAGGGTTGATAAAGAGAAAATCTCCAACACTAACTGGGATTTCTTGGTTTCTGATTCTAATCCCATTTTAGAGAGAGCAGGGAAAGAAGTGAGATCAATTGAAGGACAACATATACATTTATTGCTATTAAATGCAGATGTACGTTTTGTTGGTGTTTAAGGAGAGGAAGTGATTGCAACGGTGGAGCGGTTGAGAAAAAAGAGCAGAGCTTGCGGGAGAGATTTTTTTAAAGTCGATGATTTGGTGGGAAGGGAAGGGGAGATGGAGAGGTTAACGTTAATGTTGCCACTTGGTTGTTTATGTTTGACAGGGTTAATTAATATTTGTCTCCAATATTCTCTCCTAATCCCTAATACTTGGGTTAATTTATGTTTCGATTCCAAATCTAATGATTCAATTTTGATAGCCATATTGATTTTGTCGATCATGCTGATATAATACATAGAATAATCCTCATTCTTATAGGTTTTATCAAATATTTCTAGTTTTGGGATCAGATGGATTTGTAACAACTTGGCGATCAAATGAGAGGGGTTTTCTAACCTTTTGTTATTGAGGGAATGATTTTCAACTTGGAGACCTCTATATCGATTTTAAGTGTGAACATAAGAGGGAGTTAGGTGGTTTTGTGCATGTTGATGTCTCAACTAAGAGTGTCTGGCAAGGTTATCAAACTCGCGAGTCAACTGGGTTAGTCATTTTTATAACTCGTCGGGGCAATTCTGGTGTCATCGTTGTTTAAAACCGCTTAAGTTTGATAGAGAGGGGGTGCATATCTTTCTACTGTATCATTTCTTGCTTGGTTTTTGGAGGTCTACAACTCCACATTTATTTACTTGAAGGTGTCAATTTGATTAATATTTTCTTGTATATGCTGATGAGGGACAAGATGAGATGATTAATGGCGAAATGGGACATAATCATTTAATTCCAAGGTAATGAGGTTATAGAGGTAATGTTTCTCAGTCGAATGGTAGTGTTTTCAATTTGATATGTGATCAAAAATGTTGTATTTAACCGTATTAAGATGTCTTCCTAATCGGTCAAAATCAAAGAAGATTGTGATTTAAGAGTCATAAGGTATTTTGATTTGGGATTTGTCAATCTTCAATTTAGTCCTTACCCTAACAATTTTATTTAATTGTTCCTCTTATGACTCTTAAGCTCTTAATTCTATGCAATATTCCCTCTATTGATTTCAATTTTTAGCCCAATATTTGAGCATTTTTTCCATTGTGGTCCCTAGTTTCTAATTTATTCAATTAAATCTTTGATTGGTCAATAAACTCTTAATTTTCTTCATTTGGTCTTTACTTTTGTTGATTTCAGTCCTTGAAGTCACTCGCCTTTTACATATTGGTTCTGGTCTCAAAATTGTTTAATTAAGTCCTTAATTGCTCATTAGACTTTGAATTTTATGCAATTAAGCCCCTAATCTCACCAATTTAATTTTTCAATTCTAATTTTGGTTCTTAAACTTTGATTTTGTTCAATTAACACAGAAAGTCTCCAAAATCCATCTTTTTTTACAATTAGATCTTCAATTGATGCTTCTAAAATTGCAGTTATATCTTTAAGATCCTAATTAACCCTTTTTGTTTTCTTTCTTTTTTGAATAGATAACAACAATATAGTCGAACACTATAAAGTATTTTCTTGCTTATTTTTCATGACACTACCAAACATTGAAAAATAATCAATTTTCTGAAAATTCCCTTTCCATTTAATTATATTTTTTTAAAAAAATACTTTTCAACAAACAAACAATAAAAAAAAAAAGGTGCCAGATTTAGCTGCTTGCATAGCATTAAACAGAATGATACTCGTTATTTTTCTTTCAACTTTTTTTATATTTTAAACTCTCAATTCCTAACTATTTATGAAATTAAATTTTAATTTTAACTTTTTTTTTAATCCGAGAAGAGAGAATGTGAATGAGATTAGATTAAATAGTAATTTTCGAAATAGAGAACCTGAACATTATAATTTTTTTATACAAGATCTTAAAATACTCACTTGCTTAATGGGATTAGATTCGGCTCATTCGATTAATGAACCAGCAACTCATGGATCCCATTTCGAATTCATTCTTCCAGCTCTCTCTCCTTTTTTTCTCTTTTTTCCGAATCTCAAGTGGCAACGCGTCAATGCATCCGCACTCAATTACAGTCATTAGTTTTGTTTAGAAATGTGACTGTATTTATTTTAAAAAATATTTTTATTTAGAAATTTATTAAAATAATATATTTTAAAAAAAATATATATATTTTTAACATCATCGTAAGAAAATAATATAAAAATATTAAAAATTTTAATTTAAAATAAAAATAAAATAAAATAAAATAAAAATTATTTTTTAAAAAAAATAATTTTAAAACAAAGTGTTAAACTCGGACATGTTCATTCCACCACCCGAAAGTTTTACCACTCACTTGTCTTTCTCCAAACCCTATACCTGACCTGGCTTTGGCCGTCCCCCGGGGCAACTTTGAAGTTTGAACACTACTTATAGTATATTTGTTTTTCTATTTTAAAAATATATCATTTTAATTTTTTATTTGTTTCAATTTTTTTTTAATATTTTAAAATCATTTTGATGATTTGATAGGCTAATAGTAAAAATAATATTTTAAAATAAAAAATATTATTTGAATATATTTCTAACATAAATCATTTTGAAATGCAACCAAACAATCTGTAGTCATGCATTGACTGATATTTTTTAGAAGAGAATACCCTGTCCTCATATTTGAGTACTGAAATGGATCCTAATAAAGATTCATTTTTTTTCCATGCCATCTCTATTAATCTCTAGTTCATTCTGTTAAAACTGGCTATCAAATATTCTTTTGTTTGATTACAAAGCACTTAAAACCGAACTCATGATTGAGTTCCCTTTTACTGTTTGGTGCAATCACTACCAAAAAGAATGTTTACACATGAATGAAGATACGAGGCTGTACAAATAATCACAGATTGAACGAGGAAATGCAGCACCAACGGAATGAAGGAACAAATATTATGAACATCTATCTTATTGAAAAGAATCTGACCTAGAACAATCCCTTTTTACTCCATAGGACTGTACTTTTGAAGGAGCTGTACTCATAAGTCTGGATTTACCGTAAGAAATCAAGAGGGAATAGCAAACCGAGGAGCACTCGAGTTCAGGACACGGTTCAGGGGAAACAGACTCTGAAAAGCCAACAACGTTTGAGCATGTCCAAGAAGATAAGGTGGCGTGAATTGTTAAGGAGACATCAAATAAACAAAGAGAGGTGAAAGGAGATTCTGCAAGTCCCGTGAAACTGCCGGTCATAGTGATGTTTGAACCAATCACACTTTGCAAAGTGATTTGATCGAGATCTGGGAGGGCTTTAGGATCAAAACTGTCATCCGGATGTGACCCACAATCACCAATGGCACCGAATGCCATGTTAATATTTTTCATTTCAACATTTGATATGATGATCCGTTCAATATAACCTCCTCTGCCCTTAGCTGCTCTAAACTCAGTGCCACTATATGAGTTGTATATGTGGACCTGCTCCACCTGCACATTAGACATCTCACTACCACAGGCTACGGACGAGCCCGAAGATGATTGAAGGCAGACCCTTCTTATGAGTACATCTGTTGTAGGCCTGTCATAGGCGATACCGTATTCATCCCAGCCACTCTTGATGCGGCTGTCCTCTATGCACACATTGTTCGAAGAATCTGAAAATGATATAAAAATTGAGTCAGCTAAATTCTTTTTCGACAATGATCAGCAAGAGCAATTAAGGCAGTTCAACCGTATCCGGCATTTTCACACATTACATTAATAAAGCATTCTCGGGAGGAGAAAATTATGCAACATGAATTTTGAAGGCGATAAGGAAGAGGAAGGAGTACATATATGTTCCTGTGCTGAGGACAATTATGGAAAACATGTTAACTAAACAAACACAGAATGTTCAATAAACCTGGCACTATGCCGATGGTGTAAGGGGGATCTCCAGGAGCAAAGACTGAAATATTTTGAACAACCACATCACTGAATCAGTGACAATTCCACACAAAAGATAAGTCGCTCCATCAATTTATAAGTTCTTTATCCAATTAGCAATCACCATGGTCTTAAGAGAAATTACCTGCAATACACTGGATGAATGCTATATGCAGGTGCATTCAAGAAGGTAATATTTGAAACTAAGACATGATCAGAGGATGTAAATTCCACAAGATGAGGGCGGCTGTAGTTCAAGGAATCGGACTCCAACCAATCCCACCAAACATAACCCTGACCATCAATGGTTCCCTTATCACCTAGACCAGCAAGCAAATAAATGTCAGGTGATCAACAATCGACACCAAGCAGTCAGTAATTGAAACAGAGAAATGAAAACGGCAGTGCATTTACCAGTCACTGCCACATCATATAGCATATCTCCATTTATTAAACTTTGATATCTTTTTCCAGGAAGTTCAATCCCACGACCATATGAGGATAAGGGATAAACAAGATCCCAATGGGATGGATCCTAATGAGCAAGGAAAGCATCTTTCAGAAATCCAAGGGTTGAACATTTTTTTTGGATGCGAGGAAACCCCACCCCGGAAAGTGTAATTTGTGGGTCTAGGTGAACGAGTAAAACCCCGGTTGTCCCAGACTTTTATAAGGGGTGCACGCTCTGACTCGAACTCGAGATCTGCTTTGCAAATAACAAGCTCTTTGTCATCACGTCACGCCTCTTGGGACATGATAACGAACCAAACTAATTTTGCTTTCTTAGATCTATCTTCTCTGGACACACAAACAAAACAAAAGAAGGGAAAGGAATAAGAGCAAAAGCAAGTCGTGAAAAAATACCTGAGATCCAAGAATGACAGCACCTTTTTTCCAGGAATAGTGTAAGATGGCTGGTAAGGCTGAAACTCCCAGTAAGCCATTTTCCAGGTGGGACATAAAGCTGTGCGCCACCCTTGTCTGTAAATGACTTGAGATAGAAAATGGCATTCTGAAAAGCAAGAGTATTCAATGTTTTCCCATCTCCAACCGCACCAAACTCCAAGATGGAGACACTATGTGGTCTTGGTTTTAAACTTGGTTTGAAATCACACACTCCGCTGCTCTCTTCTGCATCAATTCTAATGGCAATGCTCAGTGCCACTAGCAAGAGTACTGCCACCTGAAAAATGCAATCTCAAAACAGATTCCTAAAACAAAGATTCATTTTTTTGCAACAGTCAGCATTAAGCAAGAGATAAATGATATTCAAAACAGTCTTAAATTCCATAGAAAATACGTCAAGACAATAACAAACAGACTCTAACCTCCTCCATTGGATTCTTAGAATCAAGAGAGTTGTACAATGCTCAAAAATCCAACAAAAGAATAAGAACCAAGCTGTCAATTTTATCACAAAAGATGCCACATGGAGATTGAGAGAATTCCTATATAATGTAAACACTTCTCAAACACTAAGGACATGATTTAAAGCACAAAAAATATTGGAAAATTACATGATGATGAAGCTTAGCAGGCAATTATTCGATTTTATTTGACAACTGAAGCAATGAAACATATGAGATCATAATTATTCAAAACAGAAAGCAGTTTTAAAGCAGAATAACATAAAAATAAGGATAATGTATTTGCTAGTAAAACAAATTAGCCTCCTTGTTATGTGGAAGTTGAAGTATGGTTTGGCGATTCCAAGAGAAGGGAAAGCAATGCATTAAACAAATCAACCAAATAAAAGATGAAAGCAATGCAGTAAACAAATCAACCAAATAAAAGATGAAAGCAATGCAGTAAACAAATCAACCAAATAAAAGATGAAAGCAAAAAATAACAGAGAGAGTCAAGAATCCAGTTAAAGCAACACTGTTCAAAAGAGCAATAACACGGAAAAAACAGCAATTCAAGAAACAAATTTTGCAGCCATGACTCACAAACTGAAAGAGAAGAAAATGAAAAAGAAAAAAGAAAGTCCATCCTGCAGATAATATTCAAAATCAAAAGCACCGGTTCAAGAAAAAATGGAACTTCATCATCATGGTTATAGGAAAGAGAGAACCACAGCATGTCAATAAATCAAAATATAGTAAAAATGAACTGAATTGACTGCCATAACCATTGCCGTGATACACTAGTATATATTATATGAAAACCCCACAAGGCAATCAAAGATATACTTCAATAGATAATAAATATAAAACCAAAACCAATCAAAATTCCAGACTTTCCAGATTTGAAGGAGGAGAAAAGGAATCCAAAAATAAAAAAAAGAAGTATAAAAGAAACGTACTTACTAGCATCTTCATGGAGAGCTCAAAACTTCTTCTTCTTCTTCTTCAACAGTATTAACCAAAAGGAAAGACAAGAAAACAAAGTATGGCTAGCTAATGCCCCAATGACAACAAACTGCAGAGCATACAAAGAGAAGAAAGAAAGAGCAAGGAGAGGGAGTGCGTGAAGAAGCACCACAAAAACAGGAGCAGCTTGGTGTAAGCTTGTGTATTATAAGCATTAATTATATATAAATGACAGAGCGCATTTTTTTATATTTATTATTCGTTACTGCATTATATTACAAAAAAATAAAATAAATAACCTGGTAATATGTAATAAATTAATAATACGGTGTAACTTCATAAATTAACAATTTTAATTAAATGAATTTTTGTTTGATATTGATTTGAATTTGGAATTTAAATAATATGTTAATTAATAAATAAATCTTTATACTAAAAAAATATTAATTTATACAAGCTTAACTTTTTTTGGTACGTAAAGAAATGACAACTAGATTTCATGCAAAAAGATTAAAAAAATAATAAAAGGAAATATAATGGTAAATAATAATTAATAGCCCTAATAGCGTCATTAACCTGAGTTGAGAATATGATTAATAACGTCTCTCGCCGACAAATATGTTTGGAACGGGCTTTCTTTATTTACAGAGAGAGAGGGACAGCGAGAGAGAGATGTTAATTGATCGTGTGCTAAAATTATAGCAGTTGTGTTTGCTGTAATAGTGAGTAATAGATTTGTGTACAGAAGCGGGCTGGTCTCTTTTTTTTTTTCAGAAATCAATATTTAAAAAATTAAGATTAAAATCATTGATTCAATTAGTAATTTAAATAATAAAAATAAAAAATATAGAAACAAAAAAATTATATAAAAAATTTAAAAAATATACATGAGCTCATCCCGGATTTAATAAAACCAATGCTTGAAATCAAAATTGAAAAAACCCTAAGTTAGGATACAAATTTTGTAATAATGAACATAAGATTGGAATAACCTTAAAAAATAAAAATAAAAACAACTTGAAACTAAAAGAAAAAAAAAATTAATACATAAATATTGAATAATTAAATTACAGAAAAAAAATCAAATTCAACCCGCGTTAACTTCTAAAACTGATGTATGTCCGTGAATTTTAGACTAGCCTTATTAAAGTCAAACTTAAAAAATAACAAAGCATTACTCTAAAAAAAATGAGAGAAAAAAACATTAATTAAAAAAGAAAAAAACATTAAGCAAACTTTTAAACTTGGTTGAGTCTCAAAAACTTGTATCTTGTGAAATCATGGAACTAGGTTAAATCAAGAAGTTTAATCTAAAATCAATTTATTTTTGAACCATCAATTTCTAAAACTTGAAAAGGAAAAAAAGATAAAAATAAATCTCAAAAATGATTTCAAATAATAAAAAAGGGACCAAATTTAAAAGATAAAAAATTTAGATCATAATGAAATTGAAAAAAAAAAAAACAAATTGTAATTTTATGATGGTAGTGTGTTTTGTTTTTTAAAATATGACTAGGGCTCTAGACATAATCAAGAAAAAAAATCTAATATATTGACAAACCTTATAAAAAAAGAAGAGAAACAAAAAAAAAAAAACACATGGTTAAAACAAATCAATGAAAAATCCTAGAGAAAACAAACAAATAAAAATAATATAAAAAAATTATCGTAAATAAAACAAATAGCAATAAAAGAAATAAGAGCTAAATTTAAAAGAAAATCAATAAAAATGGATGAAATAGAAAAAAAATTCTTGCCTTGTTAAAGAAACTCATTTCAAATATTGAAGGAAAGGATTGGGAAAAAATATAAATCAAAGAATCAACAAAGAAGAAACAAAGAACAATAAACAAAAAAAACTAAGTTAAAAGGGATATTTCATGATCAATAAAAAATTTCATATAAAGTACAATGAGAGGAAAAAAACACAATATTCGATTGAATGAACATTGAAGGATGAAACATGAAAAATAAAACTAGCTTAGACAAAGGACAAAAAATATTAAACCCAAAAAAACATCTCAAACCTGGTAAAATCTTAAAAACTCGAAACCAATACAACCCTAAATCCGGGTCTAGTCAAGAAGTTCATTATCAACCAATTTAAAAATATCAATTTTGAAAACTTTCAAAGCAACAAAAATTGGCAATCAAGAGAATAAGGATTAAATTTGATAGAAAAATAAATAAATGAGGGTGACATCATAAAACAAAAATGATTTCAAATAAAAACTTGTCAAAAAATATTTAGCAATTAGCTTAAATGTTATTGGAAAAAATATAAAAGGAGGGTGAAACTGTAAAACAAAATTGTTTTTTAAAAAATTATTCCAAACAAAAAAATATGATCAAAAGAATAGAAACCAAATTTGAAATATAAAAAAAAAAATAAGAGCGATGAAATTGAAAAGGCATAGCAATTTTTAAAATTATTCAAGATATAAAAAACCATAATAATGAATAAAAGGACCAAATATAAAGAATCAACAAATTAAACAATTGTTCTTGAATTTTTAATAGTATAGTATGAAACTCTAGGTGGCGAAAGACAAAAAAAAGAGAGAATTTTATTGATGATGCCAAACCACTTTGAATATTGGGACACAAGTCGCTCATCATGTCAAGATCAAAAAGAACTTTCAAAAGTCACATTGGAATGTAACATTTAGTCAGATCCACCCACACTAACGTGTGCTCAACATGAACCAATAATTTATTTATTTTGATAAATGAGATTTATATCCATGCCCATGAGTACTTTGAAATTTACAATAAAAATAATATACAATATAAAAATATCATTAGGTGAGAGTTTTGTTAGTTTCGCCTTTAAGGGCATCAAAGGAATTATATTGGTCTAAAAAAATTGAAAATACAAAAATACCCTTGAATAGTAAGTATTATGTTGTTTTTTATAGGGTTAAATTAATAATTTACTATAAAAAAATATAATAAAATTACCAATCTAACCTCATATATATATATATATATATATATATATATATATATATATATATATATTAAATTGTATAATAATGAAAAGACCATATCATTAGTTTCAATTATGTTGTTTTCCATGGAATTCAACCCAAAACAAGGGGATGAGATAAAACATGATGATTTCAATAGCACCAAATAAGATCGTATGAGGTCGTTTGCTCCACCTAAACTTTGGTGGATCCTCTCACTCCCACACATTGGTGTGTGCCCTGCACATGCTAGGCCTTTTTGTCTTATTTGTTCAATTTAGTCATTAATTTTATAATAGTTCTTTAATTGATCTTTGAATTTTATCTCACACGAATATTTCCTAGTAATCTTAATATTAGGTGGTGACTCCTAAAGATTATAATCATATTTTTATAGTTATAAAACCCTTTTTCCACGTGCCATTTCTCCTCTCGGGGATGGCGGCGTGTGAAGCAAAAAAAAAAATATCATCGTGACAGTGTCCATAACTCAGTTCACAGGTTTGACGTGTTAACCTGGGTTGCTCAATTCATGGAGTTGACAATGTTACCCATTGACCGGACATGGGTTTTTGGTTTGTTAACTGCTTTTAATATTTTTTTTCTTGATTTTATCCTTCAATATTGGTTTGGTTGAGAAATAATCTACATGATTGTTTTTCCTTGATTTAAAGTTATTATTATCTCAAATAAGTTTTTATTTTTAACCAGAGCTCGATTTTGTGATCATATATTTTTATCATATAATTGAAAAAATGTTTTATAAAAAAGTAAATTATTAAACTCAATGGAGTCCATGACATAATTTGCATACGGATTGAGAATCAATCTAATATGTCATTGTCTTAATAGTTTTTGTGAAAGCAATTATCATCTTAAAATTTGCTAAAATTTATACCATGATTTTTCAATTATCAAGATTACATTTTGATCCAAGAAATTAATCATTTTTATCTGACTAAGTGTTGCACAATTTAGTTTGAAACTCATAGTTAGGTATAAAGTTAGTTTGCAAGATTTCAAGACTAATTTATAAAGTCAGGTTTAATAACACAGTCAAAAAACTTCTTTGTGCTCTTAACATATTTCTTACATTTAAAAAATGTATCCTACTTACAAGTCAATGGACTAGTAAAATAATTCATTGCATTATATTTGCATTGTTCATGGGATGTATTTAGTCTTTTAAAAAATTGACTCTTGTAATTTAAAGTTTACATTATTATTATGAATTTAATTTCTCTCACTCCTTGGTAGTTTAGAGAGGAGAGAGACAAGATTTGATGGCAAAAAAATCTTTTGACAACTCACAATCAATCTATAAAAAATATTGATTTTAACATTATTAATTTCATCTTGAAGACAAGGTTTTCAATTATGTTTTAGTTGGTGTTTTATATTTTCAATTAAAATAGAATGTTTCAGTTTCAAAGCATTTCATCATTTCATTTCAAGGTTGTATTATATATATATATATATATATATATATATATATATATATATATATATTCAATAAACAAAATTTTATTTCAAATCTAAAGATAAAATTATGTGAAATTGTGTAACTAAAATTCCAAGCATAAGTTAAAAAATAGGAGTTGAACCGATATAACTTGATGAGTCTAAAGATTATATGGAAAATTGATAAAAATATAGTTTGACTAAAAAATATTAAAACAACGATATATGTCATGATGATAGTTTTTTTGCTTGCGGCCATCCCCGGAAATAGGGGGTTGAAGAGGTTTTTTTTATAATCATAAAATTATCATTATAATTTTCAGGAGTTAGGTGCCTTAAATGCATTGCAAAGAAAAAAAAGTGAATTGTGACTCGGTAATGGATTTGACTTGGTTAAATAATTAGTCTTATTTTAATTAGACAATAAAAAAAATAAGCAACAATAACAAACAAACTAAATTTTAAAAAAATCACAATAACATAGGAAAAATATATTTTTTTAAAGAGGTATAAATGATGTAGCTCAATTCCTAACTCATTAAATATGAAAGGACGATATTAAGTAAAACTAATGACCTAAAAATTTATTTGAGTCAATCCAAGTTAGCATGACAATATGTAACCCCTGTAATCGGGGTTGATTCAATCCAAATTATTCCTTCAAATCTCTGAACCAAGTAATAAAATTGAAATAACTCAATAATAAAGCAAACAACTAAAAAAACACAGCCTATTTTTTATTTTTTTACCTGAGATCCAAGAATAACAGCATATTTTTCTAACGTGCAATTTTATATTAATAGGTATATAACTTCTTATCGAATCATTGGATTGAGTTGAAATTTTGATATATGATTTTAAAGATCTTGCTCTATGTAGGTTTAATATTTCAAATCAATCAAATATCAAGAAGGCTTTTTGATAAGACCAAAAGATATTATGCAAGAATTGCATTAGTTTCCTAATTGATTTAAGATATTTTAAAAATATTTTGTTATTTTTCCACACTTGTTTATAATGTTTTACCTAATATAAACAAGTTTATTTGTATTTTGTTTTTTTATGATAAGAGATGGATTGATTATTCAGAAATGTATTATGTGAGAGAGTTCTCTTTTACTCTTAATTCCTTGTGAAACTTTTTCAAGAACTTATCAAAGTTAAAGATCAATGATGTTCATTCTTATACCTATAGTTTCTTGTTCATTATAATCAACAAGTTGAGGTATTTCATCCAATAACTTTGGTTTCTTAGCTTATGTTATATTTGGTTGAGTTTTCTATCAATATGATTTTAGATATTTGGATTTGTTTTTATCTTGTTTGTGGGTTCAACGTTCTTATTCTCTAGGTTCATATCAGAACTAAAAGAGGTTTTTTCTAATATTATGCTTGTGCTATAAGGAAAAATACTAGACATAAAAGTGTAATATTTGAGTTGAATCATGTCTCAAAGCCATAGAAATTTGCAAGAGAAAAAAAACAATCTAATCCAACAATATTAGTAACTATGTTATTGAACATGAAGTACCATGAAATGAGGTACCCTAAATTTCCTTACATGTCAGACATATGAGGAATATAAAGGTTGATATGGTCCACAAGTCATCTAAAAGCACAGAGGGAAACAACATGAAAATGAAGGAATTGAAAGCTCTATTCTATGATATTTATGTTTCAAGTTAATCTAAGTGGCTAGTACATTCCTTCTCCATGCTCATGGATGATGTGTCCATATTTATTTAATCCAACTCAATTCAATAGATTAACCAAGTTGCTTGGTAACTTAGGACGTGACATAGTCTAGGTTTATGTCAAACTGGGTTTGGAGTTACTTGATAAAACACAACCAATAAATTTATGATCCAATTTGACTTTAAAACTTAAAAAAAAAAAACAAATAACATTGTTTCAAACTATTTTTTGAAATCTTGGAATAACACCTTTTTAGATTAACTTGAGTATTAGATTGGATTATGGATTGAGTGAGGTTATTATAAGTATGATTTCATTTGAATTATTTTTCTGTTATTCTCTAAAAAGGCAACAATTTTCATTATGGAAGGAGTTATTTCATTTTCTTGTGTTACTCTAGCCTTAAGGAGTTGGTACATTAATTTACATTTTATTTTCCCTTTCTAATGAAAATATTTTATTTATAGTTATTAAACCTAGTTTAACCAATGGTCGAGTCTTAGGTCATATGGGTCAACTTAGAAAAAAATAAAAACAAATATTTGGGTTTTCAATCTCACAAGGAATAGTTATGAAACAATGCATAGAAACATAAGTTATAAGAAAAGTATGAAGCATGAAGTGTAGTATAGTTGTATCACATCAAAATATTAATTAACAATTTTTGTGAATGTAGACTATAAGAAAAAATATGGTGTAATATACTTGTCTCACATAAAACATTATAGAAGTAATGCATGTGAAAGTATCCATATATAGTTGTCCCACATAGAAAAATTAAAAAATAATGCTTATGGATGTAGGCTATAAAAAAATGTGAGGCATTAAGTGAAGTATTATTGTCCTATATCAAAAGGTTAAAAAACAATCTATGTGAATGTAGACTTTAAAAACAACATGCGAGGTTAATTTTTTATAGATTAATTTTATAGTTTTTAGGTTTATTAAAAAATATAAAAAAAGTAGAGTCTCACCCGTGTTATCTAGGTTCTGGGTTAGCTTAGCAAGTTGCTCAAGTTTGACCGAGCCAACATAGCCTAATTGTTTCCTATTTAAAACCTGGCCAAGGCCCGAGTCACATAGGCTCTGAGTCAACCACCATGTTAGGTTTCATAACATTAATTTTACCTTGAGCATTTATAATGCTCATAAGTTTTGTTGCATACCAAAAATTGGTACAACTAGCAACTCAATCTAATAGTCCACTAATAGACTTTGCTGATGAATGAAGTCTGTATCGGCAAAAACTATCCTCAAGTAAACTAAAGAAATAGATGCATGAATATTTACCAATTAATTGTGCCCTCAAAACTATAAAAATCAACTGATATATCTAATTTCTCATTATCATATCTAATTCCTCAATTTACATTTAGTTTTTTAGTTATTTTGTTTCACTTAAAAACACATGGTTTCTCGTACCATTTTTTACAACCAAAAAGTTAGAAAATATTGAAAAAAACATATCTTAAAAATTAAAAAGCAACGAAGATTTAAGACCTACGAAAACCTCTTCATCAAAATAGAGCTATATGGATTATACAGACATGAGTTTTGACGATTGAAAAATTCAAGTACCAAAATCATATAAATAATGAGATAAGTAGAATTCCATACACAATGAATAAAAAGCGTAAAATTATTCTCGTCATTTGTACCAAAGACAAAATCTTCTAATCTAATGAAACTAAAAACAATAAAAATAATATGAAACAAATAAGACTAGGGCATAACTGCTTCATCATAATTGACTCGAAATCTCCAAAAACCTAGATGGAATTGAGCTTCACATAAATGGTTGGATTTTATGAAAGAAAAACCTAAAATAATATAAATTTAATAAACCATATGATCAACAAGATTCAAGTAATTCATTTTTTGTATTATGATAAACACATAAAAGCTTAATTAATCTCAAAACTTAAAACACCATATCGGTCAATTATACCATCTCAACTAACATTACATATTTGCAAATATAAACAACAAAACCATCATACAAATTCTAAACTAACCCATCAAAGCAATCCATAAATAGTGGAAACTAAAAGAAAATAATTATACCCATAATTTAGAGAAATACACAATCACATAATAAAGGAAATGGAAAAACAAATAACAAAAATCATAATCTCAATACTTTACCAAAATTAACTACTTATAAAATAAATGATGAAATAAGTTAAATCCTAAAATTCCTTATAAATCACCACTAAATAGAGTAAAAACCCTAATATACCATACTCAATTCTTAAGGTTATTAAACAAAAAATCAAATATGAGTTGGGGAGGGGAGGGGTACTTTCGACATTAATTTTATGATGGGGAAGGGCTACAAGTGAGCATTATAAAATAAAGAATAATAATAAAAAGATAGATGAAAGGAATTGTTAGGTTTTAATTTATTTTAAAATCACTAATATATAATTATCAGCAATTTAACATGTCAAAATATCAATAAAATTATCGATATTTTTTTTGTTTATTTCATTCCGTCATTTTTTTCATTTTTTCATTAAAAAATAATAATGAAGATTTTTAATGGCAAGTTTCATGGTAAATCGTGTGGAATATTTTCCATCAATATTTTAGTTATTTTTATCAAAAAACATTTATATTATTTAAAGATTACACCTTTCGGCACCAATAAATAGGCTAGCCAACATCATTCCATGACGGCTCTAATATCATGCCAAAACTTATGCATGGGTTTACCAAATAAGTTGATCCGTGTTTACCAAATAAGCCTTAAAAAAATAATAATTAAAAAAAACATCTTTCTTTAACCCTTTAGCTTTGTCAAACACCATCTTAAACCTTAAAAGCTAAGTTCAGTCGCATGGATTGGGCTCTTCGCCTAGACTAAAGCATAGAATGAGGGCAGTTTTAAATATAAAAAAGTATGGGCCAAAAAAAACACACAGCGACTATCAAGGAAAAGGAAATGGCCCATCATGCTAAAAATTGGTTTTAGAAAGCCTGCCCCGCAAACAAAGTGGGTGTTTGGGCCGCGGTTCAACCTGCGGTTGTGTTGAACCGCGGCTCCAACCATATCTACAACCAAACGCTACCATATATTTTGACTGTGGGTCCCACGTGGTCCCACCACTTAAACATTAATTCAGCCGCAGATGCAAAAGCATCTTTTGCATCTGCGGCCCACATGACAAAATGCAGAGACCCTCTCCCTCCCTCAACGACAGTCCTCCCTCTCTGCCTCACCGAACTCTCCCTCACGGAACTCTCTGCATCACCGAACAGTCCTCCCTCGCCCACGTTTTCGAGATAGAAGATGGGATGGCTGAGTATGTGAAGATAGCGTAATGATGGATGGGGTCTCTATGAAGGATCCATCGAGGTAGGCACGTCGCAAATTCGAACGTGCTCTCCTCCATTGGATTGTTTTTATGCAGATCTATGCTAATTTCCGTTTGGTCTGTGATGATGTGCCGCCGAAAGCAAAGACTCCTGTTGTTTTAACAGTTTCCACTTCCTCTTCTACTCTACGGTCCTCCTTTCTACGGACCTTTGCTGCACATTAATATCAATAATCGCTTCCTCTCCAGTCAAAGAAATTTGTAATTTAGAAGTTGAAGTCTTGCCCTTCCTTCGTGCTCAACAATGTGTCGAATACAAATCTCTTTTTATTGCACCTCCAAAGTTTTTTCTGGGTACAAAATGAATATTGCTAACCATGCACCCGTCGTTAGAAAATCGAAGGAAACTTTGAGCTGAGAACCATCTCATATCCTTCACTTGATCTGCCTCGAAAGCCAGCAAAGGATGAAGACAAAAGTAAAAAAATATATATATATATTTATATATTTATTTAATACACACACCATCACAACAATATTTATTATATACTAGCTAATTGCACCCGCGTGTTGCCGCGGGTATTCTTGTGTATATAATTTAACATAATTAAATTCACAACGATCAAAATTATAATTGATGATAAAACAAAAATAAAAATTATTAGCTGGAAAAAATCATTTAATCTGAAAATTTTAAAAAATATATGTTCTATATTGCGGGTTGAGCAAACAATTTTTATAAGATTTGCTGGATCAAAATTAAAATACAATATTTATATATGCAAAATTTAATATAATAAAATTGCTCAACACTCCTTATCATAATAATAGCAAAATCAAAGCCTTGAAATCAAAAAATATCATTGTTTTTACTATTAAAACAATAAAAATTATTAAATTATCCTGGAAAAAAAAATTCAAAAACATTAACAAAAGAATAAGTAAGAGAAACAATTAAATTATTGTTATTATTATTATTATTATGTTAATAATGAAAGAAACAAAAATAAATGAAAGACTAAAAATATCCTAGAAACTTTAACAAAAGATTAAAAAAAAAATTATTATTGCTATTACTGTCAAAACAACAAAAATTATCAAATTATCCGGAGGGAAAAAAAACATTAAAGAAAAAGCAAGCAAGAAAAACAATTTAATTATTATTATTATTATTACTATTATTATTATTATTATTATTATTATTATTATTATCACTAGTATGTTAATAATGAAAGAAACAAAAATCAATGAAAGACTAAAAATATTCAAGAAACTTTAATAAAAGATAAAAAAAACACACAAAAAAAAAATTATTATTGCTATTACTGGCAAAACAAAAAATATTATCAAATTATCGGGAGAAAGAAAAAAAAACAGAAGAGTAAGAACGAAAAATAATTAAATTATTATTATTATTATTATTATTATTATTATTATTATTATTATTATTATTATTATTATTATTATTGTGTTAAATACACTTATATATACATGGACAAAAGTAGAGATTATTCTAGAAATATCAAAAAATAAAAGTATAAGGGCTGAAATGAAAATCAAATATAAAGGGATTAAATTAAAAAATTAAAAGTCAAAGGGCTGAAATACAAATTACATTTATTGTCAATTGAAATTAGAGGACAGAATTGCAAAAATCGGAATTTCTGTACCGAATTAATTGAGGTATATACCGCCAATCCGAAAATTGAAAGTAGCAGGACCGAAGTGAAACTTTCACATTCAATTAATTAAAATCGGAGGACCCAATCGAACTAAATCAAAATTTATATAACAGAAATCAGGACCAAAAACCAAATTAAAAGTAGAGGGACCGAAGTGAAAAGTAACAAACAATGAGGGACTCTTCTGCACATTTACGTGCAGGAGAGAGAGAAACGTGGCCGGCGGCTTTAACCGGCCTCCTCCGCGTCCACAGACATTTTTAGGTTACACGCGCCACCGCGGGAGGAAGACCACGCGGCGACGCATCGAGATGGACTCTGGTAGCCAATTTTCGGACACCGTATAACGCCGCACGCACCACCTAAACAGGGCGTGAGGCGAAAAACCGTCTGACGCGTGCGCCTCACGCCCTGACAGACACCGAATTTTAAATTGAAAAAATAGGGTCAATTACCGTTCTAACCCTGGACCCAATTCATTGTTTTTGTCTTATTAGGGGCTATGACCGTATTTAACCATTTCAGAAAATATTAAAAAAACAAAAAGTTGCGGCGGACCGGACCGGACCGGTCCGGACGCGCGCAATTACACCGGTGTCCCTCAGCCGGATGCGTTGTTTTGTCTTATTATAGGGGGCGAAATCATTAATACACTGTTCACAACTGATTATTTTTTAAAAAAAAGTACAGGAAAAGGAAAAACCGAAAATGGCCCCATTTGACCAGCCCCTTCTGCCACGCGGATGAAGGCTAAAATCGGGCGCACACTGTCGCAATCCACAGTGATTTGTGAGAGAAGACACAGTGCAATACCCTACGCGGTTTATGTGTTTTGTAATATATATATACTAGAAAATGCCCCCGCGCTTCGTCGCGGGCGGCACAATTTTTTTTTCAATGTAAAAAATATTAATTACGTGTATTTTTTTATCATAATATAAATTTAGCTAAAAAAATAAATCTGTGCAGAATTCATGTCAAGTGCAAGTTTTCAATAAAATATATGAATTTAAAATCGATATAAAGTTAAATAAAAAAACATAAATTTATTATCACCATTAAAAAAGCAAGAAAACTCGGATATCTGAATTATTCAGTTCACTGTATTAAGATTAGTTCATTTTATAATTCAATTTAAATAAAACAAAAATAAAATTTAAATTGTGAAAATACCCACAATAATAAAATTAAAAATTTTAATATTTTATTTTTATTTTATATTTTAAATTAAAAAATTGATGGTTTTAGATTATTTTGATTTGTTAATGTAAAAAATAATTTTAAAAAATAAAAATAAAAATATTATAATACTTTTCTGACCAAAAACACTTTAAAAAAACAAACTCAATTGCACTCAAACAAAAGATTTATAAAAGAAAGTAATAAAAAACCAATAACTAAAATTATCATTATTATTGTGTAAATAGTAAAATCATAAAAATCATTCAATCCAAAGAACAAATAAAAATAAAATAAAAGAAAAAAACAATAAGTAAAGGGAAAAAGGAAGCAGTATTAATTTTAAAATGACTACCAATTTAAATTAAGATCACAGGATTGAACCGATCAAAAAAAAATCCCAACAAAAAAACCTATAAAAAAACTAAAAGTATAGATGTATAAATATGAATAAAAAATATACATAGTCTAAGAATTTTTTAAAAAAACTAAATGAATTAATATAAAAAACCCTAGAAAAATCAAATAAAAAAATAAATAGTTAAATTTCTATCCACAAAAAGATGAATACATAAATTGAAAATATGTACTTATGTGATTGTTATTATCATTACTATAAAGTTAAAATTATTATCAACATTACTGTCAAAACAATCTCAATAATAAAATGATCTGGAAAAATCATTAAAAAAAAACCACTGAAATTATCATGATCATTGCATAAATAGTCAAATCATAAAAATAATCCAATCCTAAGAAAAAAAAGAAGCAAAAAACAAAACAAATGAACAAAGAGAAAAAATGAGCAATATTAATAAAAAAGTAATTCAAATAATTAAATTGTCCTGGAAAATTATTACAAAAAAGAAAAATATTTGTATAAAAAACAATAAAAAAATCAATTAAAAAAAATAAAAAATAAACATTTTTAAAAAAATGAATTAATAGAAAATAAAAATTAAAAGAATAAGGGCCGAAATGAAAAATAACATATAGTAAATTAATTCCAATTGAAGGATAAAATTAATAAATAAAATACTTGGAGGACCAAAAAGAAATAATGCAAACTGCTGCCATTATAAAAAATTAGAAGAAGAGGGACTGAAATCAAACTTTGTATATATTACCAATTTCAATTGGAGGAACAAATCAAAAAAATCAAAACATCTGTACTGGAATAATTGAAGTAATAAAAAATAAATACAAAATCAAAAGTATAAGGACTGAAATCAAACGTTCTTATATAATCAGTTTTAATTGAAGGGCACAATTGAAAATAATAAAACTTTAATTTGAATAAATCAGTAATAAAAACGAAATCAAAACCTAAGGGACCAAACTGAACTTTACACCAACATTAGGGACTGGAGCTGAATTTGGAGGCGGAAGGAAAGAGAAAGGTGACGTCGGAGAGAAAATCGTCCGCCGCGGCTTAACCGGACATCTGTGAAGTGAACGCGCCGCGACGGAGGAGAGAGGACCTCCCGACGCATCTTCTGTCAAGGCGGAAGTAAATTTTTGACGGCTTAAAGCTACCGCACGCGCCGCCACAGATGCGCGTCAGCGTGGAACGCTGTTGGCGCGCCCGTGCTACGCGCCAGCCGACCGCGCGGAAAAAGAATAAAATAATGGCGTAATTACCAAGACGCCCCTGCCCCCAACTATAATTACGAAAATACCTGAGTGGAAAGGACGCCCCTGTCCCTGTCTCTTGTTAGCTATTTTGTCGTTTTATGGGCCCTTTTTCGTCTACGCACTGTGCCAAAAAAGATGGAAAACCCGAGAGAGGCCCTGCTACCCTGTGCACTATTTTGTCTTTTTCGAGGGCTAGAAATGCCAATACACTGTTCACAGGTGGAAAAGACAAAAAAAAAAAGGTAGACATACACCCGCGAAGCACCGGGACAAATTGCGAGTCCATAGTGCACATGAGTCACGCGCTACAGTGATGCACAGGAAAACATGGACGACTTTTATTTTATAGTTAATAATTATTAAATCTACAAAATTAAAAAACAATATATTTATATATTTATTTAATATATAAATATATTGTTTTTTCAATTATATATATATGTGTATATATATATATATATATATACACACACATATACACACACTTTAAATTAATTTCACAAGTTAACAGCAATATGAAAAGCAAGGTAACCAAACAATAAAACTGTTTTTCATTAAACTCAATCTCAACCACAGTTTTAACCAAACACTTAAATTTCAGTTACGAATCGCAGCTAAAAGCGCTTTTCATGAAACTGTTTTTTTTCAACCTCAACCACAACAACAACAACAGCTGTGCCAAACAGACTCAAAGTTAAGTGTATTAATATTATTTTAGAAAGATCAAAACAACACATTTAGAGAAAGTTACACCCAGACCCGACGTTGCTCAAGACTTGGCAATGGCTACACAACTTGTTTAAGCCGATTAAAAATTTGGAATGATGTTGTGGTTAACCTTGGCTGGCTCCTTAACTATAGAATGCAGTTAAAGCTATGGTCTTATCTAGAAGATGCACAACCCATTAAAACTCTGGATGTGGAAGTAACTCCCGGATTCATGTTTTGCAAATTGGTAAAATATATAGAATTCTCGCTTGTTATTTGCATGATTTCGAATTTATTAGAAGCTTGCTCTTATTTGCACTTCTTTGTCTATCCAAAACTCTTTACTATCCCCTTGACGCCTCTACAAAACAATCTATTTTTTTCTACCATTTTTCTTCCTCCAATCTTCTTGTGTGACTCCTTTGTAGAATTATGTCATGGTTAGTATGTTGCTAAAGTTATAATAGATATTTCAAAAGATTATCCTACATTAGTAAAACACTTGATAAATTTGTAACCATTGTAAGATTTATTTTTAACCGTTACAAATATAAGTGTTACCATAATTTAATTTTATAACAGACATATTTTAAACCATAATTTAATTTTATAACGGACATATTTTAAACCATAATTTAATTTTATAACAGACATATTTTAAATTATTGTAACTGCTATTTTAATTTAATAATGAAATTATATGTGACCGTTACATTATGGTTGTCTATAAATACCATGCAACTTTTTCAAATAAAGAGAATCCGAAAAACTACTTCTCTTCTTCACATTTGGTGGACTTCTCTTATTTTCTAAGCTGTTTTTGTGTTCCCCTCTTTATTTGAGGAAGAACTTGTTGAATCCTGGAGGATACCTTATTGTTGGGAAAATATCATTAAGGATAGTGCACAAGCACGCCTCAAGTTTTTGTTTCCGTTCCTTTGCATTTCCATACTTTTCACAACAATATTATGGATATCTCTTTTTAACATGGATAGAAACACTATTGCGGATAATACCCCTGCCCTCACCGCTACTACCGTTGTCACTGCCATTGTCGTCCCTCCTCTATTCCATCCTTTTAATAGAAAGGAAGTGCAAGCTACTAGGAAAAAGGAGATGACCACCAAAGCAAATTTAGTAGAAGAGAATTCACATAAAAAAAAGCATGAGAATAAATTTAATAAAAAATTTAAGTCCAATGGTAATAGTACCACCGTGTTCAAACCCAAAACCAACAATTTGAAGAAAAATAGAAATTGTTTTGTGAGTGGCAAACCTGGCCACTATGCACCTTAATGCCGAAATAGAAAGAGAAACAACAATCCTCCTAAAACTATGGTCAATATGATTGAAGGAGAAGACATCATTCTTGCAGTTGTTTCTCAAGTCAATATGGTGACCAATGAGAAAAATTGGGTGGTAGACTCCAGTGCTACTAGACACATATGTGCAAATAAACAATTCTTCTCCACTTATATACCTTTTAAGAATGGAGAAATGGTCTACCTTGGAGATTCAAGGACAACAAATATTCTCAAAAAAGGCAAAGTCCTTTTGAAATTGACTTCGGGGAAGACGTTGACTTTGAATAAGGTATTGCATGTCCCTAATATAAGAGCAAATTTGGTCTCTGTAGCTTTGTTGGGAAAATTTGGGATTAAAGTGTCATTACAATCTTATTAGATTCAAATTACATGACACTTAAATCCTGTAGTGACTATATCTGTATTCTAGGTGGTGGTGTAGTGTCTTGGAAACCTTCCAAACAAAGCTTAATTGCTCGATCCACCATGGAGTTAGAATTTATAGCACTAGACTTGGTAGGATATGAAGCTGATTGGTTGAGAAATTTTTTAATTGAAATTCCATTGCGAATAAAACCAACACCTTCTATATCCATGCATTGTGATTGTCAAGCGGCAATATCCATTGCAAAGAATAAATCTTTCGATGGTAAAAATCAACATATTTGATTAAGACATGATGTAGTAAAACAATTGTTAAAAGATGGAGTTATTTCAATAGATTATATGAAGTCAGAAATGAATATGGTCGATCCTGTAACTAAACCACTTGGTAGAAAGATGATATTAGAAACATCGAGAGGAATGAGACTAATGCTAAAGTAAGAAATCAAAATAATGGCAACCCAACCTATGAGATTGGAGATCCCATGAATTAGGTTCATATGGGTAACAACAAAGTTATTTATGATTTTATAGCATTATAAAACAAGTCATTTCTATGATGTGAGAATAGTGTCAGTCTGCAAATCAAGGAGAGGATGAACTATAAAGTTCTTAATGAGTTCTATATTCCTTATGGATAATGTTCAAAATACAATGAATACTAAATGGAATCACCTATATGAGTGTGGAGTGGGGCCGTTCTCATAAGATACTAGCAAAATCTTTAAAGCACTCATGAATAACCAGGCACGTGCATGGCCTATTAAAAGCACAAAACCGAGTCAAACAACAAGGAATTGTTGGGGTATAATGTGATTGGTGAGATACCTAACTTAAAATGATAATTATTGTGCTCATAAAAATTAAATATTTCACCAATAATTATGTAAGTTAAATTTCATCATTTCTATAATTTGATTCATAGTCCAAAAGACACCGAGTTAGACGCATTACACTCATTTGTGAAATAGATCCAGCAAATTGATTTACTTACTCATTATTATTATCAATTTTAAAAAGCCTTTTGAAATATGTGGGGGATTGTTGTAAAAGTTATAATAGATATTTCAAAAGACTATCCCACATTAGTAAAACACTTGATAAATTTATAACCATTGAAAGATTTATTTTTAACCGTTACAAATATAAGTGCTACCATAATGAAATACAAATTCCAAGGCATAAGTTGACATAATGATGCGGACCAACCCAGAAACACTAGCAAGGACCCATTATATGTTCCAAATGGTCCAATGACGCGGTCTAAGACAAAGGTATTGAAAGAGGCAATGAATGCATTGATTTTGAAGGTTTCAACCAAGTCAGAATTGCAAGGACCAAGTCGAAATTGCAAGGACCATTGGAGTATCAAGAGGAGACCCTAGTACATCTTATCCATGTGCAGGAGGGGTCCAATACAACCTTATTTGGGCTATGAAGTGAGGACAACAAAGAAGACAAAAGAATCCTACTACAACTTAGAAACATGAGATTAATGGGTTGGATGGAAGACTATAAATAAACCTTATGGGCTTTATTTAAATTTGTTAGCTATAACCCAGGGCTTGTTTGGGCTTAATTAATACTTTGTTTTTAGCTATGATCCAAGGCTTCTTTGGATTAAGTCATGGGTTTTCCAACTTAGGGTTTTGGGTCAGTTTTGAGTGGACCTCATTTAAGCCCACATAAGAGGTCCGTTAGGGTTAGTTTTCAAAGACTATTTAAACTCATATAAGCTTAATTTCGGCAACCATTGATAAATATTAATTCTGAACTTTTTCAGTTTTATGTGGAAGAGTGATTCTTGTATTTTTTAGTTCTTGAATGAACTGAATCTACTTATTAAAGATTAACTGGCTTCGTGATGTCATTCTACTCATTCTAATAGTGCTTGTGTCTTAGGGCAGGTTTCCATTGCATCACACTCCTATCAGACCTATTTCGGCTTTCTGGGTTCAGATCTCATTCTTGGTTGGGGGTTGCATGACCACGTGATTACGATGTTTGCATCACATAATATTTGTATTGTATGGTGATGTGGTGAGGGAGAAATAAGAGCTGAAAGGTAGATTTGTGACCTTTTTTTTCTTGTTTTCATGGGAAGATGATAATGAATACTAAAATTATAATACTTTTTAATTTGGTCCCTAAATCTTGACACTTTGTAATGGAACCTTTAATCAGTTTAATCCTTTGAATTACTTGTAATTTTAACCTTGCTCTTCTACAATCGGTTCTTCAATATACTGTGAGTTTTACAAAGTGATTCTTGGTCTTAAAGTTCTTTAATTGGATCCCTAATGGACCTCAAACTTCTAATTTCTTGCAATTTTATCCATGATTTCACCCAATTGACTTTGTAAAAAATATATATGGTTCTCTAAAATTTCAACCTTCTTAATTAAACTTAAATTTTAATTTTTTTTTATCAATTAAGTCTTTAACAAAATTAATTTGACCTAATTAAAGTATAATTAAGTCCTTGCACCTAATTAAATCTTTTAATTTGACCCAAGTTAATTCTTATATATGATTAAACCTTTAATGAGGACATAATTACATCAAATTAACCTCTTAAAAATTTAATTAAATCATTGAACCTAAGTTTTATGCAATTCATCCAAAACTTATTTGGTTTAACCCTGAATTTGCGTCATTTTTCAGTTTTGGGTACAATGAGGTATGATTAGGCTCCCAATATTATCCAAAATTCTGGCTTGGTCCTCCATGCTTTGGAAACCTTTTCTACATGCTCTTGTTGAGTTTCCATCTTTTTAATTTTCATCATTATTATTTTACTATTTTTGTTTTTTTTTTTATTTTAAGAGAAAATGGTGGTTTTATAGGGAACCTGAAATCAAATTATGACACCCATAATAAAAAAAATTAGAACACTTTTTCAAGAAAGATAAAAAAGATTATAAATCTCCTAATATATTGAAGAATAAAAAGTTCATGGTTAGAAAGCCATAAATATGATCTCTTTGATAACTTCTGAAAAGTTGAATGAAGAACCAAAAGTAAGAGTGCTCATATATTTTCTATTCAAAAACCAATATGTTTTTTCACTTCCCAGCTATAATTAACCATTGGATGAAAATTAAACCCAAATAACAAACTAACTTAAAAGTATGGGTAAAACATAATACAAAACTCAAATATGGTATAAATAAAAGCACAAGCCATATATTCTCAAATAATAACTTCTAGGTCATATCATAAGACTTTTTTTTTTTTTTTTTGATTTCTATGAAATGTTAACCTTGTAGGAAATAAAACCTTTCTAAATTTTTACCAAAATTTTGGCATGCTCCAATGATTAAATTGAATGTTATGATCATTAACATAAAATTATATAGTCAAACTCTCAAGTACATGTTAATTAACTATCTTATTTCTTGCTTGAATCAAGCTAAAAATTGAATATGAACCAATTGGGGACAACTTACTATCCAAGGATTTTCTTAGTTATAAAAGCCTTGTTGATAAACGTTTGGCATAGAGGAAAAGATGGTTTAAAGGAGTGTGACGTGCTATTAATGGGTTTGAGATTTGTCTTGCAGGTCTCGGGTTCGAGTCTAAGATAGTTGGAGTTTTACTCATTTAACTTGGGCCTGCATAGAGTGCCTAAAAGGAGGTGGGGTTTTCTCGAATCCAAAAAACAAATGGTATCATTCTCCCTAGTAATTATATGGAATTTGTTTATTCTGCAATTTTGGTCAATGCCAAACAACTTGTATAGTTGGTTTCTTGCACTTTATGTTGTCCATTACAAATCTTAAGGCATACAAGCTATATATATATACTAGCCACTTACGCGCGTCTTGTCGTGGTCAGAACCATATTTTTTCAACGTAAAAAAATATTAATTGTGTGAGATTTTTTTATTATAATATAAATTTGAGCAAAATAATAAATTTGTGCATAATTAGTATGAAGTGCAAGTTTCATATAAAATATATGAATTTCAAAACGATATAAATTTACCTGATTAATAGGTTTCAATGAAATCACTAGCATAAAATTATCATTATCATTAAAAAAACAAGAATATTCGGATACCTGAATTCTTGAATTCATAGTATTAGAATTAGTTCATTTTATAATCCAATTTAAATTAAATACAACAACCAAAATATAAATTGTAAAAACACCTGCAATAATAAGTAGTTAATTTTCTATTTACAAAAAGAAGAAAACATCATTGAAAATCCATCTCTAAGTTACCGTAATTATTATGACTATAACAATTAATATTATTATCAATATTATTGCCAAAATAATTAAATCATTAAATTACCCCAAAGAATAAAAAAAGAAAAGAAAAACATATTTACAAAAAAAACAATAAAAATAATCACTAAAATTATCATTATTATTACGCGAACAATGAAACTATAAAATCATCTAATTCGAAAAACAGATAAAAATAACAGAAAACACAAAAAAATAACAATGGGAAAAGAGGAAAAATATTAATTTTAAAATGATCACCAACATAAATTAAAATTTTAGGAATGAACCAAATAAAAATGAAACCCAGTAAAAATAAAATGACAAAAATAAAAAATAAAAAATAAAAACATAGATGCATAAATAAGAATAAAAATAAACATTGTCCAAGAAGGACCGAAAAAACCAAAGGAATTAATACTAAAAACAAATCAAAGAATAAAGACCAAAATGAAAAATAAAATATATAATTAATTTCAATCGAATGAAAAAATTGAAACAAATAAAAACCTTAGGACCAAAACAAATAAAGACATTTTAAAAAAAATACATTGTAATTTTGTTAAAAAAAAATTTTAAAAATAAAGACCAAAATTAAAGGAACCTTGCATACCAAAAAACAAAAAGGAACCAAAAACAAACCAAAAATCAAAAGAATAAAGACGGAAATGAATACTAACATATATAATTAGTTTAAATTGAAAGGCACATTTGAAAACAATCAAAATTTTCATTGAAGAAATTAGGAATAAAAACAAAATAAAAAGAATAGGGACTGAACTAAAACAATCACAAACATGAAGAATTCATGTACTTTCCGGCGGCAGGAGAGAGAAAAGGAAGAAAAAACTAAAAACCATTTACGAGTGATTCCCCGACAACGGTACCACGACACGCATTGCACCGAGAGGCATAGGACATGGCAGTGCACCCGGTGACACGACTACTGGACATTTTACATTAATAAACGATGCCGAACACATCGCCTAAGCGGCACATGTATGTGAAACACTGTTGGTGTGTCTGTACTACGTGCCTCTAGTGTTACCAAAAAGAAATAATAAAAATTGGCAAATTACCTATACAATCATGGATCTAGCGATAACCATGAAAAAACTTGGAATGAAAGTACTACAATGCCCCAGCTCCAAGCCTTGATTTTTGTCTTTTTTGGGGGTATTTATGTAGTTTCACTGTGCACAAATATGTGAAAGCCCAAAAACACCCTTCACTGTTCCGCGTCTTTTTGTTAGCTCCTAGAGATAAAATCGTAGTTTCATTGTGCAATTTAAAATGAAAAATACTAAAAAAACCAAACAATCTGAAAATACCATATGTGTCCCTAGAAATGTCCAAAAAAATGCCCTAGATTCTGTGGGTTAGATTTTTCAGCCTGAGAGGTAAAAAATAGTTTTACTATTGGAATCTACAGTAATTTATATTTGTATATGCAGAGAAACAACCACGCCTTTTATTTTTTTAATATATAAAAATGTATCATTGTTCTTGCTCATCTTGTCCCCATAAGTCGTCTTGTATTTCATTCTTTTGGCAGTAAATACTCAAGGACAATAGGTTTTTTTGTTTACTTATGGATCTCCATGACACAAGCAATTTGTTTCTATTGGTTATTGGGTTGGGCTCGGTTCGCCCATGAGGGATGAGCATGATCCATATATTTAGAGAAGTTACTAAAAATTAAAAAGTAACAGTTTCTATAAATATGGACATAACCCACTATGAAAAGACATGTTTTCATAATTGAAAGAATATTGTTCTCTCTCTTTCCTTCCATCTCAATTCTCTGCATTAACTTGACAAGATCTACAAAGATATTTGTACTGTGAAATATCACTTTGATTCTAGTAATTGAAGTGGCACTAAAGTGATTGATCTATAAATTAAAAAATAAAATCTCACAAGTGATCCTAAAAGACCACCTCTTGCTAATATTTGTAATCGATCTTGACCAAAGAGGAATTGCTCGTTTGTGAGCATTCCTTTGCTGAAAAAACAACTAAATTACCAAATATAGCAAGAGATGAATAAAAGCAAGTAATAGTGGATAGTTTGATTTGGGATAAAACATCAAATACACACAAACATAGCAAACAGCAATACATACAAAATTATTCTTGAAATCTCACCCAAAAATTTAAATTATTAAAAAAATACAAGAATAATTTTATTTACTCTCTCTCTAACAGTTACAGATGTGAAGTAAAGCATTAGCTGTATAAGATCATTATTCATGTTGATTAGCAGATCAGAATTCTTAAACGAAGTTCCCTGAATTACCCTGAATCCAACATTTATCTCAGCTGCCGAATGCCTGAAAGCAACTTTCTCATGAAGTTACATAATTAAGAAATTGTATGATATCCCAAGCTTTGGTACACAATATTCAGTATTGTGGTTAGATCTTTGCCCTGGAGTACTTCTGGAGTAAAATAGCACATCAATCGTTACTCGTTTAACAACAGAACCCAACATAAAAAGATTACCTCTAAGAAACCAAATTAAAACAAGAATTTAATTAAGAAAGAAAAAAAAGGATTAACAACATGGTACTTAAAATAGCATTTGGTGCATTACATGAAAACGAGAGCTGCAAACAGGAAGAGTAATTTGGATAATCCATGTGCTGCAGCTTGAGATTTCTTGATCAGAGAACCAGGACCACAGACACTAACTCCACTGCCAATCTTGACATTATTATATGCTTCAGATGTACTCAAACAAAGACCTGGGTTGCCACTTAGGTCCAAATTCCTTCCTAATCTCTTCATGAAGCTTGCATTGAAAGGGACAACACCTCCCAACAAGTTTCCACTAAGATTCAAGTGGTATATACGAGAGAGGCTGCTGAATCCTTCTGGAATTTTACCGGTTAATCTGTTGTTTTGCAGAGACAATGTGCTTAAATTGACAAGCAGTGAAAAGCTTGGTGGTATCATGCCAGAGTAGCATGAGTTGGCAAGCCTCAGCTCTTGCAGTTTCACCAGTTTACCAAACTCTGCTGGCAAAGGTATATACATTGGATTATCATCCATGATGAAGTACTGCAAGCTTTGCAACTTCAGAATTCCTTTTGGAACATTTCCCCTCAATTTGTTGTTACTCAAAGCCATGAAAGTCAATAAAGTGAGCTTTTCAATGCTGTAAGGAATGGTACCAACGAATGAATTTGAACTCAAATCAAGTTTTTGAAGCATACCCAAGCGGCCAATGGTGCCAGGAATTGGTCCGGTAAGTGAATTATAGCTCAAATCAAGGTCTTGAAGGTTTTTGAGATTTCCCAGCTGGATCGGAACAGGACCCGTAAGCATGTTGTAGCTCAGATCAAGGTGAAGTAACGAGTTCAAGCTAAAAATCCCAGGTGGAATATGCCCAGAAAGGTGATTTTGTGACAGTGTAAGAATCCTTAAAGACTTTAGCAAGGAAATTTGTGGTGGAATTGGACCAACAAGTGCAGGGTTTGATCTAAGACTGAGTTGTTGAAGTGAAGAATCGAAGAAGGTTGCCCCTCTATTTGCTGGCGCAGATAGCGTGGTTTTAGTGTGAGTGAAGCACCGAAAGAAAAAAACAGATTCAAGATGAGGAAGTTCAAAGATTTGGTAAGGAAATGTAGCCGTGTTCTTGCACGTTGGGTTTGGATGAGTACCAAAATCAAGCCTAGAGACATGAAGGTGATTATCTTGTCCTAGTTTGCATTCAACTCCAAGCCAGGTTGAGCCAGGATTACAAGGGTTGGGGTAAGAGATTCTCCATTTTTCGTCCGAGGAAATGGAGTCCATGATCTTGAAAAGGGTCTCCACCTCAGAGGGAAGCATATTTTTGGCATTGGAGGAGCAGACAGAGAGAATAGAAGCCAGAGAGAGGAGAAGCAGAGTGGAGGAGCTGTAGCGCATTGTGGAGGGGTGTTGAACTGAAGCAAGTAACAAGTTTCATTGATGTGTATGAGTGTTTTTTTTAGTAGACAGACTTGTGCGAGCTGTTTAAACTGTACTTACTGGACATGAATTAAGTTTTGAAATTGTATTATTGTTTTCGACTGTGCGACTTTGGAAAAAATATCTTCAAATTAATTCATTTGATTCAAACGAGAGACAGAGAAAGTCGGGGAGGGATGTGATTGATAAGATGGGTGGGGTAGTGACTATCCGTGGAGGTAATGAATTTGAGTGAGTGACAATTTGACGCCAAGGAAGATCTGAAGATAGTACGGTTATTTTATAATATATTGATTTTTTTTAAAATTATTTTTAATATTAATACATAAAAATCAAAACATGTAATTTAAAGTTAAAAATAAAATAAAATAAATTATTTTTTCAAAAATAATTAAAAAATGCAGTTCCAAAAACTATTTAAAGAGGACATGTTTCACTTTGTCAGACAATACTATCGTGATAGAATTTGTCGAAAATTAAAAGATATCTGTCTTCTTCCATCATCTATAAATTTCCTCGAACACCATAAATAATGCAAGGGCACGGGCAAAGTGGAGGAGGGTCTGAACCTCTAGCCCGCCCACACTTAGATTTATGGGTCTGTGTTACATTACGGGCAAGAACATATTTTTTTAAAAAAATAAAAGCAACTTGAGGCCTATGAACAATATTTTTTTAAAAAAAAAAGCAACTTGAGGCCTATTCTCAACTCATCAAAGAAATACATGTATAATTTAATAAGATAATAATAAAAAATAATTATAGTTAATAGACCAATTTAAACATAAGCAAAAACAAAATCATGATAGCCTTAGAAATAGAGTAAAAATACTAATGAAGCTAAAATCCAAGTCAATCAAATGTGGAAGAACAAAAATATAAAATTGATGTAAGCCAATTTGAGCAAGGATGTCAAAGATGTAAATTAGACCATGCGACCGAGATAAGCCAATAAAGAGCAAAATAAAAAATTAAAGTCAATTCCATACAAATTAAATGTAGAATGATGAAGCCTAAAAGAAGATCAACATAAAAAATACAAAAAAATACATAGTAAAGTAAACAAGCTAATCAAGCTTTGTGATTTGGATCATTCAAATGTGATAACCTAATGGGAGACAAATTGAGAAATATTACGAAACTTAATTCTACAGCAATCTAATGTAGGAGGACAAAACACAAATAATATTAAATTGAAACAAAAAACAACCCTAAAAATAATCTAATCCAACTTAGGCTAACTCACCAAGCCTGCATTCTAAATGATGGGATCAAGATATACAAATAAAAAGAAAATCATGAGGCCCAATATAAAAAACCCTTAACCTTTAAAGATGGAAAACAAAAAAGTCTCAAATGATATAATGTTAAAGAATGAAGTTACAAAAAAAAAAAACCAATTTAAAACATTTGTCAAATTAAATCTAAAAAAAAATTGAGATAACGTGTATCAATTTGAGATTTCATTAAAAAAATCTTATGGAAAAAAAAAAGAATAGATCCTAATAACAAATAATATAAAAGATGAATGATGAAAAAAACATCAGCTTTAAAAAACAAAAAAAAAACCATGTAAACACAGACAAAACCTTCTAGACTCAAGTTAATGTATCAAACTCCTAAAAAATGAAATTTTATACTCAAACTGAACCAAGAAGCTCAATTCATGACCATTTTAATATTGGAGGATGAAATTAGAAAAAAAAATCAGATTACAAATTAGCAAATGAAAATTACACAAAGAACAACAAATAAAACAAATGAAGTCCAATCTATATAGTTAAATAAATGTAGGAGGACAAAACTAAAACAATATGAGCTTAAAGAAAGGAAAAAAACAAGCAATTTCGGGCAAACCTCATAAACCTTAGTTAATGTATAAAACTCACAACTTGTGAAATACTAAGAAGATCAATTCTAAAATAATTTAACGTTGAAAGATGAAATAATAAAAAAACAACAGTTTAAAATTTATCAAAGTAAAACAAATATCAATAATATGAATAAGGACTAAATTTGATAAGAAAAAAACCTGATAATGATGAAATTCTAAACAAACATCATTTTAAAAAATATATAATAAAAAAACTATTTTTTTTGGATGAGATTGAATATTTATTCTAATTTTATAAATTATTAAAAAAAACTATTCCAAAAATTGAATGATGGAATTAGAGAGAGAAAAATCAATTTAAGAATTTGGCACGAATACTGAACCAAAAATGATAAATAAAAAGGCCCAAAATAACCTAGATAATTTTTAAATCAGTATAAATTATAGAAAAAGAAAATAAAAAAAACTAATAGAGCCTAGTCTCAAATTAAATAAATGATAAAGGGTGAAATTGGACACGAAATAAGCTTAAATAAAGGGGGGAAATCAAGCATACCCAGAAAAATATCTTAAACTTAGGCTAACCACTAAATTTTTCAGCTTGTACAATTATATACAAGGAGTCTAGCAAGAAATTCAATTCTTAATTAATTTAATCAACAATAATAAAATTAAAAAAAATCAATTAAAAAAATAACATTTATAAGAACAAGGATCAAATTTGATAGGAAAAAATATATATGGAGGATGAAGTTCTAAAAAAATCAATTTAAAAATTATCTCAAATAAAACAAATAGCAATTAAAAGAATGAGGACCAAAATTTAAAGGATAAACAATTTAAAAGAGATGCAATTTAAAAACAATTCTAATTCAATAAATTATTCAAAATAAAACAAATAGAAACAAAACAATATACTAAATTTAAAAAGAAAACATATTGAAGGAGTTGCTTTGAAAGTTTTAGAGGCAACATGTACATTGAGGCAAATAGAGAAAAAGAAAAAGGTCATTTACGCCACATCAGATGACCATTTGGAACATGTTCCATTTTATCATGGAGATGACATGAGACTATTCAAATGATGTCGTGGAAGGTGGCATTTGATTACAAAACAACCTTGAATGCACTGCTTGAATAGTGTGGATTTGCACACTCATTGTCATTTGTCACGTGTTATGCGCACTCTAGTAGGTTTTTTGATAAAAAAAAAATATATTATCAAATACAATAATGCCTTTAAGCGAACATGATAATAACAAAGAAAAAAAAGGAAAATCATAGTAAAAAGACCAAAAAGCTCATCTAAAAAAGTTTAATTGATTATGTTTTTAAGGGTAATAAAGTAATTTTACTATTTTTAAATATGCAAAGGACCAAAAATGTAAACTCCTAGAAATAAATGTAGGTGTAAATTATAAACTAAATAAATAAAGAAAATAAAAGTGGAAGAATTCACGAGCAAATTTAAATAAAATAAGAATTCAGAAAATTTGGATACAACGTCCAAATGAAATATTTGAGATGTTGTAGTTTTCAACTTAGAATTAATTCAGGGTAGTTTTAAATTAAAGAAATGAATTAAAAGAGAAATAAAATAGGTTGAAGGGGGTGGATTTGAAAGAAATGTAAAGAGTAGGATTTAATTATAAGAAGAGAAGACGCGAGGTAAAAAGAAAATATTTAATGGAAATGGGGGTCTAAGTACAAATAAGAGAACTTGAGAGGTATGAGTACCTCTTAATGTGAATCATAGCGGAATTGAACAGAATTTGCGAACCCTGGATGTATCCAATCCAAGTTTGCTAAAAAGGATGAGATTATAATAATGAAATATTTGCTCCATGACAAAAAGACTATAAGTCAACTTAATCAGAACACCTACACCAAAAGACGAGCAATGAGAGTATAAAGGCACAACAAAGATTGGTTAATTCTTTAAGCAGTTGAAAGTTTAATCAAGAACTAAGATAGGCAGCCAAGGTACGTAAAAATCAAAACATTCTTAGCAAAAAAACATTGCTCTCAAAATTATTCTTAAGAGTATTTATACTTAAAGCTATAACGAACCCTAGTTTTTTAATGGATCACTTATAAACCCAATTTAAATAATAATGAGCCCAATCAAAGTTAGCCCAAACTAATTAAAAAAATAAATAAAATAAGCAATTATGAAATCCAAACAATTGTTTCTACAGGCCTAAACTCTATCCACTTTTGTATTCAACTCATAACTAACTTTATTTTCACTATTCCTCACATTCTCACCATGTTGTTCATCGTGTTCTTTACTCGAATCTGGGTGCTCTTCTTCATAGCTTTTCTTATGCGGGCCAACCTAGAAACACTAAGGACACATTATATCTTCCAAATGGTCCAATGACCTGATCTAAGACAATGTTTTTGAAAGAGGCATTGTACCAAGTCAAAATTGCAATGACCATTAGAGTATCAAGAGGAGACCCTAGTACATCTTATCCATGTGTAGGAGGGGTCCAATACAATCTTCTTTTGGGCCATGAAGTGAGGACAACAAAGAAGATAAATACTTCTACAACTTGGAAACATGGAATTAATGGGCTCGATGGAAGACTATAAATAAGCCTTATGAGCTTTATTTAATTTTGTTACCTACAACCCAAGGCTTGTTTAGGCTTAATTAATACTTTGTTTTCAGCTAGTATCCAAGGCTTGTTTGGATTAAGTCGCGGGCTTTCTATTTTGGGGTTTTGGGTCAGTTTTGAGTGGACCTCATTTAAGTCCACATAAGAGGTCCATTAGGGTTAGTTTTTCAAGAACTATTTAAACTCATATAAGCTTAATTTCGCAAGCCATTGATGAATATTAATTCTGAACTTTTCAGTTTTATGTGGGAGAGTGATTCTTGCATTTTTTTAGTTCTTGAACGAACTGAATTCGACTTATAGAAAATTAGCTGGCTTCGTGGCATCATTCAACTCATTCCAATAATGTTGGTGCCTTGCGGTAAATTTCCATTATGTCACACTTTTATCAGACCTATTTCAACTTTCTAGGATCATATCTCATTCTTGGTGATGGGTTACGTGACCACGTGATCACGAGGTTCACATCATTTTCTTCAATGAAATTTGATTTTCATACACTTGCTTTGGTGTTAGTGGGGCAAGCGTATAAACTCTTACATCCTTCTCCAATGGATACTTTTTCTTAAACCTATCATGCTTAAATTTTCTATCAAATTGCCAATACCTCCCTAATAACAGATGAGTAACATGCATTGGCACAACATCACATAACACTTCATCCTTATACTTATCATCACTTGTCTATTCACCCTAACAACATCACATTAATTCAACCATTAAACCTAATAAGGTCTCTCGTGCTTTATGGTATTCAATCCCAACTTTCTAACCAAAGTAACTATCAACAGTAGTACAACTACCATTATCAATGATCATACTACATACCTTATCATTGATCAGACATCTAGTATGGAAAATATTCTCCTTTATTGCTCCACATCCTCCTCAGTTTGAACACTAAGCAACCTCCTAATCACCAAAACATTATCACCAACAAGATACTCTAAATCACTAGCTTCCTCAAGTAATGACATTGCATCATAATCAGACTCCTCACTAATGGAAACAATCTCTCCATCATCTCTTAGAATCATAGTTCGATGATTTGTACACTCTGATGCATAATTTCCCAACCCCTAACACTTAACACATTTTATATCATGATTACACTTCAGTTGCATTTCTCTGTTACCTTTTTTATCATTCGTCAAAACCTGCTTCTTCATGAGGCAGGTTCAATAACTTTAAAAGTCACAAAGGGCTTTGATGATGCACTAACCTCTCTCCTATAATTCAACTTTCAATCCAAAGAAGATCCTGAATATGCTCCAGATTGTGTAATACCTTCCTTTACAACTATCCTTCAACCTTAATGGCCAAATGCAATAACTCTTCCAAATCAGCATAAGATTGTAACTCGACAACATTAATTATGTCTCTATTCAAATCATTCAAAAAACTAGACATAGTAACTTCCTCTTCTTCATTAACATTAGCTCTAATCATAAACACCTCCAACTCTTTCTCATACTCCTCCACACTCTTATTACCCTATGTAATCATTTGTAAATGATTAAACAACTCTCTATAATAGTGTTTAAGAATATACCTCTTCTTCATTCCTTCTTCTTTCTACCTCCAATCTCACCCACCAAACCATGACATAATCCGTAAACTCCACTACAACTAACTTAGAGCCTGCTTGGCATAGCGGTTGTTGTCACTACAACTAACTTAGAGCCTGCTTGGCATAGCGGTTGTTGTTGTGGTTGAGGTTGAAAAAAAACAATTTCATGAAAAGTGCTTTTAACTGTGGTTCATAACTGAAATTGAAGTGTTTGGTTAAAACTGTGATTGAGTTTGAGATTTAATGAAAACAGTTTTGTGTGTGTTGGTTATCATGCTTTTTCTATTGCTGTCAACTTGTGAAATCACTTTAAAGGACACACGCACGCACGCACGCACACACACACACACACACACACACATATATATTGTTTTTTAAATATTATAGATTAATAATCATAACAATAAAATATAATTAATAATTCAAGTAAATTAGATATTTTTTTTATTCTCCCATCAAACAACTTGCAATTTCATCACGAACTAAATTGATATGATAATGCCTCCGCGATGCCTTGCTATTTGATGGATGAACAATATCTATTAACAATATCATTAGTAACAACATCTACGATCTATTTGTAGATATATAATTCTAAGGCCAAATTTAATTACAAGTTTTTGATTCATAATCAATCGAAAAACAATAGGGTTATGGAGTGAAAGGAAGTCACATGCATTTTCCTTTTATGAGGACTAATCTCTATCTACACATTTTTTTTCAATATATTTTTTTTTAAATCAAACTGAGCCTGACCCAACTAAATGAGTTGGTCCAACCAAGTTGGGCCAAAATGCCCAACTCTCCTGGACTTGGGCTGGGTCGAGAGGAGGTCTCAAAACGGTGTGTTGCGTTCATCGTGAATTAATTCACGAAGGTACTGTTCACATAACACGTGCACAATAACATGGTCGACTATGACTAAAGGGTCATTAGTCGATACCAACGGGTAGAGGAGATCGAGGTAGTTTTTCCTGTGGTGGTGGAATAAGAAATGATGCCCTGTGCTAGTCGAGAGGAGGGTTAGAAGGTTGCAGCTGCTACTGTTACTGCTGGTTCTACTTACGCGGGGGCTGCCATGACTATGGAGAGAGTGGGAGGGAGTTGTCGTGATTATGGAGGAGAGAGAGGGAGTTGTTGTGACTGTAGAGAGAGAGAGAGGCAATGGTCATGACTATGGAGAGAGAGAAAGACCGCCAGCGACAGTAATGAGAGGAAGGTGTCAATACTAGTCCTTACGTGATGGACATGGCAGTAGAATTATGAAAGCAGTATTATAATGGGTGTTCGTCTGTTATGAACTCAATTCGGGTAAAGGATGGTAGTGTGACTTGCTATGAAAAGCATCTCACAGATGCTTTTCAAAATGTGGTGCAACTACAAGTTTCTAGGTTGGACCCACAATAAAAACTAGGGTCCCGTTTGGTTTAATTGCATTTGGCTCTGCGGTGAGCCTTAAACACAGGTCACACCGTAGAGCCAAACACCCACTTAACTTTTTTTCTATAGAGTATTTGTTGATGTCAAAAATCATCTCCACCTTTTTTTCCTCAAAGGCTGAAATTTTCTAACTTACTACTACCCATATTTCAGTCTACATCCCCAAATCATCAAAATCCTCTCTATGTTCAAAATTCCTAGGTCACCCATGATGCAAACCAAGGAGTTGGACATGTTGATCATACACTCAGGAATGCTTCTGAATTTGCACAAGACCATTTATCACTTCCAAGTGGCCCAATTACAAGACTTAGAGCCAAACTTTTCAAGGAAGCACTAAATGGGCTAATCCAAGAGATTTGGGCTGATTCTAAGAAGACCAAGATGAGATTAAATAATAATCAAGGTTAGTCCATATCATCAAAGCAATTGAACAGGGTCATAATTATGCAAAAACATTTTAGCATGGTCTGACCATCAAAGGGCATGAATTTGATGAGTTCCAAGGGTATTAAATAGAGGAATGATTTTGGTATTGAATGGTTATGTTAAATACATTGAATTTAGTTATTTATTGTAGCCTCTAGAAGTCCAAGAGACCTAAAAACGTGGGGACTTGTTTATGTTACTGTTTGAGCTCTTTTAAAGCTTTAGTTATGACTTTTCCTATTCTTGGAGGGTTGTTCCAATTATATAAATGGGTATTTCGAAATGAATAAACATATTATATTTTTAGAAAATTATCATATTTGTGAGGTCTTGTGTTCCTCTTCTGATGCGAACCTCGTGATCACGTGGTCACGCAACCCACAACCAAGAATGAGATCTGATCTCAGAAAGTCGAAATAGGTCTAATAGGAGTGTGACACAATGGAAACCTGCCCCAAGGCACCAACACTATTGGAATGAGTAGAATGACACCACGAAGCCAGTTAATCTTCAATAAGTCAGATTCAGTTCGCTCAAGAACTAAAGAATACAAGAATCACTCTCCCACATAAAACTGAAAAGTTCAGAATTAATATTCATCAATGGTTGCCGAAATTAAGCTTATATGAGTTTAAATAGTCTTTGAAAACTAACCCTAACGGACCTCTTATGTGGACTTAAATGAGGTCCACTCAAAACTGACCCAAATCCTAAATTGAAAAGCCCATGACTTAATCCAAGCAAGCCTTGGATCCTAGCTGAAAACAAAGTCTTAATTAAACCCAAACAAGCCTTGGGTTATAGCTAACTAAGTTAAATAAAGCCCATAAGGTTTATTTATTCTCTTCCATCTAGCCCATCAATCCCATGTTTCCAAGTTGTAGTAGGATTCTTTTGGCTCCTTTGTTGTCCTCACTTCATGGCCCAAATAAAGTCGGGTTGGACCCCTCCTACACATAGATAGTTCAATGGTCCTTCCAATTATGACTTGGGTGAAACCTTCAAAACCACGAATCAAGCCCCTAAACATGTAATGGGTCCTTACTGGTGTTTCTGGGCCAGTTCGCATCATCTTCGTTCTTAAAAGAACTCCTAGAACTTATCAAGTTAATCTTGTGGCATTCAAACAACCAAACTTATCACCTTGATTGTTGAGAGAATCTCAGGTTTTCTAGGTGTGGCGTTTCAATCTTTCATAGTCTTAGTTTTCATCTTGTTAGGTGACAGGTCAAGGCTCAACCAATCTTGTCTACATGATCTTGGGGTTCTAAACCATCATTCTTATTGGGTTTCATCACAATTGTTGATGAAGTTCATATCATTTTATTGTTAGGTGACGGGTCAAGGCTCTGATACCAGATGATATGAACTTCATCAACAATTGTGATGAAAGCCCATCTTCTTCTAGATTTCCAGTGACAACAACAAATTCTTCTCCTCCAGCGATAGACAACAACTTCTCCTCCTCCTCTAGCAATAGCAGCAACAACTGCACTTGTTCTCCTCCAGCGACAACAACAACTCTTTCTTTCCCTCTAGCAATAGCAACAACATCATTTCTTCTCTCCACTACGGCAAACTTCACGTCTTTTTATCAAGCAACTCCGCCCACCATTCTCTCCACTAGAACCCCCTCTGCCACCGATCTATCTTTCTCTATAGGCCGACAACAACAGGTGAGCCCCCTCCCTTCTCCTTTCATCCTCCTTCTCCCCGCTAGTGCTCACATGGTGAATAGTGGATAGTGATTGTGCTGGACACAACATCCAACCGAGCCCCTAAAAGATATTGGGCCATTTGTGGCCCATTTGGTTGGGCAGCCCAACCTATAAAGTATATATAAAAAATTATATAAATCCACATTTAACCAAAATACAAAAAAAAATGTTTTTCTTTCATGCATACGACCAAATCATAAATTATTTGAGCATATTTTTCAAAACAAGAAACAAAAAATTGCATCTTTTTGTATGTTTTAAAATGAAAAATGGGATATCGTAACTAGTTTATGATTATCTGTTAGAGTATGGCCAAAATGTCAAAAAATCTTTCAACAATCATTTTGTATATTCTTTTGTTATAAACTTTAATTATTGGAGTGTAAAAGTACATTGTAAAATACACCCGATATTAAAAAAAAATATAATGCTAAAATTTGGACATTAGTACGGTTGGGTTTTTGACCCAATGAGGTAGAAACTCCCTCACGAAGAGGATCTACTTTGAAATTTAGAAAAGACAGGAAAATAAAAATCCGACCTAGAAAAACAATCAAATAACAATGCAACTTACCTTATGTAGGGTGCATTGGGGGTGATACGTCTTCCTCTTCCACAACAAGACCTCTCTACAGACCATTAGGTTTCTTAGTGATTTTAATGCTAGATGGCGACTCCTAAAAATTATAATCATAATTTTATGATTATAAAAAAAAAAACCTCTTCCACGTGCCCCTTTCTCTAGGGATGGCCGCGTGAAAAAAAAAAACAAAAAAACAAGGGTTTCTGAGTCCTGATTCTATTTAGCAAAATTATGCTGCTTGTGATTGTTATAGTTCTTATGTTATTTCTATCAAAGTCAAATTTATTATATACTTTAAAACTGTATTCTTTAATACTTTTATATACATAAAAAACAGTAATGTTTTGAAAAAAAATTACTTATGTTTTTTTTATAATATTTATATGTTTTGAAAGAAATGTCTCATTTATTAAGCAATTTATTTACTTTATTAAATAACTTGTTTATTTTTCTAATAAAATATACTTTACGGCAGCTTCTACAATTCTAATGGCCTTTTTGGAAGGGCGGTTGCGGTTGCTTTTGAAAGTGCTTTTCATTTAGAAATACATCAAAATGATATTTTTTTTTTAAATTATTTTTAACATCAGCACATCAAAATGATTTAACACCAAAAAAAATTCATTTAAAATGAAGAAGAAAAAAAAGAAAAAAGAGGAAACGGCGTTTGTACTGCGCTCCCAAACAGCCTCTAGGAAAAGTTGATTTGGAAATCACTGTTTTGTCCCTTGAATTGCTTGATATTTGGACTTGGTCCCTAAACAATACAAGTTTTTCTATTTGGCCCAATTACTCTTAATTAATTTGACAATATTTATTTTAGATGTAAGAGAATATTCAAGATTGATAGAAATGGATGTTGCGATCTTTATGGTGCATATAAACTGGTTTATGCTGAATTTGGAAATTCAGCATCAATTTGTGAACAAGTACGACTCTTTTTCCAAATTTACTCGATGAACATCCATTAAAGCTGCACTGCAGCATATATGATTTAGGAACCTGTGCAGGGTGTGTTGATCCCCAAATTCATCTGCCTTCAGCAGTTGAGTTTCGTTGACTGGATGATCTTGAGATTGATTCTTGGCGATTCCAAAAGGATAGAAAGAAAGAAATAGATAAAAAAAGATTTATTATTGTCACAAATCTGTGAAGCTTATGACATGGGAAGCATCTTTCCTTGCTGTAAGTTTTGAACCTCAGTAGTGCATACTGGCATTTCTCCTAGAAAACTTATCTAGCAGCAATAGCATGCTCCACATTCCACTCGTCCTACTTAGTACAATACTATAACAAGATTATTTTAGTTTCTATGAAGATCAAGTCAGAGCTCAGTGTGAATAATACCCTCAGTACTGGTTTCAGAAAACTCTGAAATTTTCGTCTGGCCAATGACACTAGACTCTTTGGTAATTGCTGACTGACCAATGGCATTATAGTTTTTGTTATGGGAACTTAGGCAGTCGGCAGAGGGATGCACGACACCATACCCAAAGCCTTTTGCAGAGTTGCAATAGGTCGCCACTGTGCCATCCTTCTTCTCTAAGTTGATGTTGCTCAACACTATGTTGTTGCAAGGAACTGTGTCACTGCATGCAAATTTCATGGCCTTTGAACTTTTTGTTGTACCACTTATATTCCGGTACGTTATCTCACTTATTTCAACAGCTGATGTCTAAAAAGAAAGAACAGAAAAAAAGGAGATTCTGGTCAGATGGTTGTCAGTTAGCCTAATGTAACTATTACTATAAGATATGGTAAAAATGGAAAATGGCAGATTTACCTGGTTTTTGCATGTTTTTGGAGAATCACAGTAAAACTGATCAATAATGATGGGGTTCACAACATTTTCCATTGCAACATTCTCAAAGCGTACCCCACGAACATAACCATGACCACCCTGCAACAGGAAATTGGAATGATTATGGGGACATTTAAAAGCACAGCCTATATAATAAGATCCAGAACATGTTTAAGAAAAACAGCACTTAAAGCCTCTAGAGTATGAAAAGTATAGTTCATCATCATGCAAAGTATTACCTGCCAAGTTTTAATTCTGAGGCCATTTGTTGTCTCCCGAAGGAATGCGGTATCCAAGACTACTTTTGTTACTGTACTAGTGGAGTTGTCCTTCCCAAGACTTCCAATGCTGATTAGCAGAAACATTTGCGCAAAAGAATTGGTTCACAATCAAATAAGAAACTCATTCCTAGTTGCTCTATGCATTTAGTGGACATTAACAGTGCAATTGAACCTTGGGATGTAGGGATTCACGGTAAATATACCTGATTCCATGTCCTGGTCCACAAAAAATTCTCTTCATCTTGATATTGGAGCTATCATTCACGATTGAGACACAATCATCACCTGTATATTTTTGTAGAATCACCACAACGACCTGTTAGTAAGTGTGCCTATAACACCTGCATGCTTACCACCACGAAACTTCTTTCACTTAGGAACTTAGTCTTGAATTTAAGTTTCTCCATGGATGCATCATGGTTTATTTCTTTGATTTATTTTTGTTTTTATCATTTTCAAGACAAATGCTTAAAAAAAAAAAAACGAATATGAGCTCTCTGCCATCTAAATCTTATTTTCATATACTCAGAAAATGGAAGAGAAAGAAAAAAATGATAACAAGGTTTTCAAACCTGTTCCAATTTTGCAGTCCTGGAGAACAACATTAGTTGATCCAGTAATATGAATTCCATCAGTGTTGGGACTATCTTCTGGAGCTGAGACTAGCACATCAGAAACCCGCACAGAATCAGACCGGGAAATCACAAAGTGCATCTGTTGGCTGTTTTGGATAGTAAGGCCTTCAATCTTTACAGCTGAGCTTGAATCAATAGTTAATGCCTGAAAAATCCTTCTGTTAGTTCTAACAGTGTATATTTGGTAGTTCTATTTGATGTTTTGGATATGTTTCTCAAATACGGGTGAAAGTAATGAACAGATGCTTACTGTTGGTGCTCCTCTGCAAGGCTGTTAAGGAGTACAAAAAGAGAAATGTGTTACATTTTACTGTTTGAATAGCAACACAGTCGTAGGGGTAAATCTGTAAAGAGTTTAGAAGAATTACATTTGACTTGTTCTTTTTGCAGGATGATGCCCACCATTTGCTTCCTGAGCCATCAATTACTCCGTTCCCTTGGAAGAGAACTCCGTTCAATTTAGAGAAATCAAGCCAGAGTCGAGGAAGATTTGGATCCCAATTCTTAGGCTCATCAGGTGCCACTATTGTTCCATCTATCTGCAAATTCATAATGAAGATGGAATGTTTGATGATGAGGATATATGTATGTTACTATCACATTAGAGAAATGCCAACAATAAAATAATTCATAGTAATAAATGACAACGCTAATCTCTGTTGAAGTGTATGGTCTTGGTAACCTCAATTTGAAAGTCTTCCAAATTACCTGGATGACCAACCTCTCAGCACAAGGCCCCTTAAATCTCGTTGCATTAACCAAATAATGCCGTCCTGGAGGAACCAAGAAAACTGATTTTGGTGTAGTACAGGCTGTGTTCCAAGCATTTTCAAAGGCCTGGTGATATACCAACACAGCTTATCAAAAAATAAAGTTGATAATCAGCATCAAGACTACTTTGAACATAGAAAGAATCGTAAAACTTGACAGAAAGGGAAATATTGTATGCTTCAAATGATATTACATAAACTCCATGCTAGAAGGCTTTTTAAAGCTATCGGTGTTCAATTAAGGAGTTGACTTGTGAAGCTTAACCACCAAGGAAAACCAAATACTAAGAAGTTAATGAAGTTATTTCAAGAAAACAGAACGCACCTGAGTGTCATCAGAAGCCCCATCTCCAACAGCACCATAGCTATCAACATTAACAAGAACCTTGCCCCCACGTTCACTTGTCCACGATGGAACCTTGGAAAGCTCTGTCTCATCAACTTCTTCTACGTCAAAGTTTTCAAGCTCCTCAAGCATGGCAATGCTGTCACATGCCATGTTTCCTGCAACTCCGTGAGCCACTATCAGCAAACCAAGAACGGATATGAAGAAGAATCTATCCATTATATTGTCAGTTCTTTCTATTTTGCAACACTAATTGATTTATGCAAGTCCTTGTGAGCATGAGGTTATATGTGGAGATTAGATATTGAAATCTGGAGCTTAGTGGGCTCTATGGCTTGGCTTAAAAGCACACTAACAAGCAAGAATTTCTACACCCCCACACTTAAAGTACAAGGAATTTAAAAAAAAAAACTACTTTGCTTTACTCAACAAATACACAGACCATTCCAAGTGTTCATAGACCCTGCCTTTGCCTCTTTTGTTCTCTCTCTGAAGACGTAAATTAAACATTTACTGCAAAGTATACAATGAAGCAGAGAAACAATGCTTACTATGAAGAAGTCAACTGTTTTGTTGGACAGCGCAGCCAAAAAGCATATGGTGACTTCCCACTACATGCACATCAAACGCTTCAAGCAAAAGAAAACTTTACATAGAAGGGCTTGATTTTGTGAAAAGAAAGTTCAATTGCTGTCTACTGTCTGGGGCTATGTCTGATGTCTTCAGTTTTCTTATTTCGGACAGAGCTCCAATCTATATGGGAATTGTTCACCTCAATAAAACTGCGACCAAACTCCCTTGTCAACCCTCTTGCTATAGCGAGCTCTCTAATGTGCATTGAGGCTTCATATTCCCCAATGTCAGAATAGAAGTTTGAAACTTGCAAATGCACTGAAAAATCTTCTGGGTCAAGCTCTAACAATGCCTTTGCTGCTCTTCTTCCTACAATTTCATTCCCATAGATCCTACAGCCTCGCAATAATGAGGTCCACATCACACAATCACCTCTTCCAGGTGCCTTTTGCGTTAACTCTTCAGCTTCTTCAAGCAAACCTGCACGCCCCAAGATATCAACCATACAGGAAAAATGTTCCTTTGCTGGACAGATCCCATACTGGGCCTTCATTGAATAAAAAATCAATCTTCCTTCTTCAAACAACCCAGAATGACTGCATCCAGTTAAAATGCACAAGAATGTCACTTTATCAGGTTCCAAACCCTTACGGATCATTGCTTCAAATGTCTGAAGGCATTCTCCCCCCAACCCATTCCGTGCAAGCCCATTGATAATTGACGTAAAACAGATTACATTTGGTGAAGGAAGTTGGTCAAAAACCTTTTTTGAAAGTTGAACATGACCACACCTAGAATAAGCATCAATCAACGAACATGAAACTGCAATATCAGATCCAAAACCTAATTTCATTGCACAACAGTGCACCAACCCGCAGCTGTCCATACTTGCAAATTCAGAAACAGATAATGCTTTCAGTGTTGTGGAAAATGTAACCTCATCAAGTCCAATTCCTTCATCAACCATCATGCCATACATCTCAACTACATCATAAACAATACCGCAGTGCAGCAAAGAGGTCATTAAAGAATTGCAAATCTGTGTAGTTTTCTTCGGAACAATTTCAAAAGCGGACACTGAACTCTCAATGTACCTGCATTTCCCATACATGTTAATCAACGCAGATTGTACATGAAAACTTCCAATGTCAAAACCCAACTTCAAGACACTACAATGAATCTGCTTCCCAAACAAAATATTTCCATTCATGCTTGACAAATGCAATAGTGCAACAAATGAGCGAATTGAAGGCTTTCCCCAAAACTGCATCAAATAAAATAACTCAACAGCTTCAAATAATAAGTCACAATCAGCATAAGCTGACACTATTGAATTCCACGAAATGACATCCTCCAGCTTAATAGACTCAAATGATTTCGATGCATCATTCAAACTCTTACAGGCAGAATAAAAATCTACTAAAGCATTAGCAACAAAAATATTTGATCCCGCCCATCCAACTTTAATAATATGACCATGCAGCTGCTTTCCTTCATAAAAAAACCTTTCATTACAGCACCCTCGAATCAAATAACAAAAACTAAGTCCATTCGGATGTACACCATCCAATTTCATCTCATGATATACTCTTAATAACTCATGAAATCGACCCAGCTCACAGAAACCACGTAAAACCAAATTCCAAGTAGCCAAATTTCTCTCAGGCATTTCATCAAACAAACTAAACCCCAAATCAAAACATCCCATCTGCATATAAAAACCAACAAGTGAAGTTCTAATGAATAAATTGGAGCCATGCCCAAGTTTAATAATCCTGCAATGAACTTGAATTCCTTGACTTAAAAACCCATCTTGGCTGCTGCATATACTTAGGACAGAAGAGAAACTTGATGGGCTTTCTTTTATTCCTAAGGAAACCATTTCATAATAATAGTAAAGAGCTTGTTTGGGTATTCCGTATTTTCCAAGCCCAGAAATCATCAAGTTATATGTAACAACATCACACATGGACATTTCATCGAATAGTTTTAGAGCAAGGGTAACGTTCCCTGATTTTATGTAGCTGTCAAGTGTTCTGTTTTTGACGTAAGTAGTGTCGGTTAAGCGAGGTTGAAGGTAAGATTCTAAGAACAGAGATAATGATGAGGTCGTCGTCGTCGTCGTCGTCGTCGATGACAGCATTGGGAGGCGTAGTTTTTCTGTTAAGGCTGAAATTGTACGGAGAAGCGGCAGTCTTAATTTGGAATTGGTGGATTTCATTAGCATGCTCGATCATATGCGTGCCTCTTTAGAAGTTAGATACGACTTCGATGCGAATGTATGGGAGGGGGGGAGAGGGGGTTGAAATCACTCTCGTAACCATAGCTATTAAATCCGGAAGCTGAATTGAGACCCGAATTACGGATTTATTGGTCAATTCATGTCTACATATGAACTAAAATATAAAATACGAAGTTTTGTTATGGTTAGTGTTTTATGTTTCCAATTGAAATAGAGAATTTTAGTTTCTAAGCATTTTGGCGTACTGTTTCGGAATTATATTGTTTATATATAATTAATTAATTGTATATATGAAAAAATTAAAAAACAAAAAAATTAAATATAATTTTTATATTTTATAAAATCATAATTGATGCAATAATTTTTTTATAATATATATTTTTAATTTTTATTGTTTTGATTTTGGTTCTCGTAATTTCATTATATCTCCTAAACAATAATATATATATATATATATATATATATATATATATATATATATATATATATATATATATATATATATATATATATATTCAAGTATTATTTAAAGAGTTTAATAAAAAAAATCAATTTGATGCTGCTAGATTAAATGGAAAAAAAGCAAGAAAGTCAGGTCACATTAGTGACCCATAATTTGTCTAGGCAGGAGATGAGGTGGCGGAAGATGATTTTTTTTTCTAAGGTCAAAATGGCAAAGTCAAAGTAATACCAGCACATTTCGGCAGATATTCAGCCAAAAAATCCAAAACTAACCGAAATTTAAATTAAGGTAAAAACGATGTTGTTTTGCCTTATTTTTTAACTAGTATGAAACGTTTTTGTCGTTTTGGCCGAAACAAAACTGACAACTATGGTGTACATATACATATTATTGTGGATTGCAACAACTAAATTGTCATTTTATCCCATGACCAAAAATTTAACTCCCGGAACGAGGGGGATTTTGTATATTTCTAGGGAACATGTATGGTATTTCCGAATTCTTTCCACAATAAAACTACTATTTTACCCTTAAGTGCTGCCAAGAGTACGTGAAACAATGGGGGGTGTTTTCAGTTTTTCACATTTTTATGCATAATGAAAATACAATTAGACCCCAAAAAAGACAAAAAAGAAAGCCTGAAGTCGGGGGTATTGTGGTACTTTCACCCTTGGTTTTTTCGTGATTATCACCAAGTCCAGGGGTGTATAAGTAATTTATCATTTTTTATTATTTCTTTTCGGAACCACTGCAGGCGAGTCATCCAAACACGCCAACAATGTTTCCCACGCACGTGCCTTTCAACGGTGCGTGAAACATAGTTTGCCGGTGGACACTACCGTCCGTTGTGTCATCTGGTGCGCTGCCATGTCCTCTGCCTCCCGGTGTAGCGTGTGTCGATGTCTGGAGCTCAGGGAATCGTTGGTAAATAGTTTTTAGTTTTTTCTCCCTTCTCTCTCTCTTACCGCCGTAAATTACATGTAAGTCCTTCATGTTTGTGAATGTTTGATTTCGGTTTTATTCTTGATTTCTTCAATGGAAATTTTGGTTTTTTTATATTGTGTCATTCAATTGGAGTTGATTATATATGTTGGTTTTTATTTAAGTCCTTATTCTTTTGATTTTTGGTTTGTATTTGGTTTCTTTAATTTTTTTGATATGCAAGTTATAATTTATTTTAATTTTGTCCTCCAATTGAAATTGGCATATATGCTACTTTTCATTTTGATCTTTATTCTTTTAATATTTAACAGCATTACACTAATTTTTTTTAATACCTTTATTTGTTTTGGTCCCAATGTTTTTATTTGTTTCAATTTTGTCCTTTAATTGGATTTTTTTTTTTGTTTCGGCCCTTATTCTTTGAATTTTTATGTGGTATTAATTCCTTTAGTTTTTTTTATCTTTCTTGGATAATATTTATTTTTTACCCATATTTATGCACCAATGCTTTTAGTTTATGTTTTCAATTTTTTTTGTTTTATGTTTTTTTGGGGTTTTATTTTTATTCGGTTTAATCCTGAAATTTTAATTTATGTTGATAATCATTTTAGTTTTTGGTTTTCTGGTATTTTTATTTGTTCTTCATATCAAATAATTTTATAATTTCATTGTTTGCACAATAATAATGATAATTTTAGTGATTATTTTTTATTATTTTTTTGTAAAAATGTTTTGCTTTTTTTATTCTTTGGGGCAATTTAATGATTTAATTGTTTGGAAAATAATGGTGATAATATTTTTAAATGTCATAGTCATGATAATGATGGTAACTTAGAGATGGATTTTGAATGATGTTTTCTTCTTTTTTATAGATAGAAAATTAACTACTTATTTTTGTTATTTGATTCTTGCAGGTGTTTTCACAATTTATATTTTGTTTGATGTGTTTAATTTAAATTGGATTATAAAATCAACTAATTTTAATATAGTGAATTCGATAATTCAGGTATCTGATCTTCTTATTTTTTTTAATGATAATGATAATTTTATGCTGGTGATTTTATTAAAACCTACTAAACAGATAAATTTATATCGATTTAAAACTCATATATTTTATATGAAACTTGCATTTCATAAGAATTCTGCATAGATTTATTATTTTGTCCAAATTTATATTATAATAAAAAAATCTCATACAATTAACATTTTTTTACACAAAAAATGTGGTTCTGACTGTGACGAGGCGCGGGTTAGTGGCTAGTGTATATATATATAAGGGTTTGAGCAAAATATTCCAGAGACTCATTCAAGTTTGATCACATCAATTAAATCTTGAATTGACTAAACAGATCATCTAAGTTTTAACTGATCAACTTTCAAAACTATTAAAAAAAAACTTAACTTGGCTTAAGTCTACATGTCTGATTTCTCAAAACACATATATATATAATTAAAACGATAAGTTTAAAATTTCTTCAAGAGTTGTTTAGTAGTTCTCCGAAAATTAACTGTAGATCATATATCACTTTTAGTTTTGAATAATTGTCAGTTATCACAAACCACTAGCCATTTAAGTATTTGGTCTATAAATATAATTTACAAACCACTAATGAGAAATCTTATAAATTTATTTAGAAAATAAGGATTGTTATACCTTTGAATAATAACTCTTTTCTTTTATGTTTATCAAATGTTTTGTATTGTACTTTGTACCACACATAAAATAAAAGGCATTAACAATCTATTTATAGAAAAACTTGAAAACTTGAAAAATAATAAAATATTAATTTGCTCCTGAATAATATCACACATATAATTTCGGGATAATTTTAGAAATTTATTCAATCAATTCCTTACTTGGTTTTTCTAGGTCTATAATTATAATTCCCTATATAAATTACATTCTAGTCCTCTATTTTTAAAAATTTATTTACAATCAAGTCACAATTGATTAATTATTTTAGTATTATTTCTGATCATTAGTTCTTATGAATATGACCCATTAGGTTCCCTAATAAGTTTATCCAAATATAAATAATAATCCTAAAAAATATGATTAAATAAATTAAACAAATTAGTTTACATTTGAAGATCAAGTATAATATCTAGTAACTTGTCATGATCCCAAAATATTAGAAAAGTTATAAGTAATTTAATGTAACATTTTATTGACTAGTTTCTCAATGTAATTATTATCTCTTTATCAATATTTTTTAATTTAAATATTATAGCATAAAATGTGTCTACCATGTCAAATCATGTTTGTTTTCAACACCATAATCATTGACTATTTGAATAAGATTTGAAACTCTTTTCAAATGTCATTTCACCTTGTGCAAGGATTTACAATAAATAATATGTGAGAATAAATAAAAAAAATGTTTTTCTAATTTACTAGGGTAATGAATAATTTTTTGATTAATCAAATATTTTTATATAGTTCATGTTATATTCAATATGTGATTGTTTGTTACCTTTGATTAGGACAACATGTAGTATGATTAAAACACAACATTTCCTATATAAGATAACTTATAGATCTCAAGTGTAGGAATCACTTACACAATCATTAAGTAAGCATTTTCATAAACACAAGTGATCTTTCCATATAAAATCTTATGTGAATCGGTTTAGTGTAGATATCATCTAATAAAAACATATACATTAGTTCTAGGCATTTCTCATGCCTCAATTATGAGAAAAATTGTTTTCTTTTATACATTAAAAAAATATAATATGTATTAGTCTCAACAACTCTAATTAATATCAAGTTTTAATAAAGCATTGACCATAAACATTTTAGAACTATTTGATGGAATATAAGTCTCATAATAATAACAACTTTATAATTTCCTTTACAAAACATTTTTCTATGGACTCTATCTTTACTCTAGATTTATTAATTAAATATTTGATGAATATTAAAGATAAAGAAAACTTTTATTAAAATTAACAATGTTTACATGAGCAAAATCGATGTCATGTGTAACTAACTGATTGACTATATGATATATACACTAACAATCTCTCATTTGTACTAAAGTCAATCATTCATGTACAAATACCACATTATTTTACTTGATGACCTAGTAAAAGGATTTATACGATTCTCTTTAATAGGCTATAATATCCTTATATCTATTCTTTGTATAATTCTAGATCAAATAAAATTGTTTAAGTATCTTTTTGGATCATTGATGAGGCCTTTGTTCTTTTTCTTGTGTAATGACTTTTTTTTTTTTTTTTTTGTAATATAAGGCTATTAGATCAATAATGCTAGGAAACACACCTTGTTTACTCATGGACTTAATTCAAACAACCTCCTGTTTTTTTTTTTAATATAGAAATGTACTTAACTTTAGCTGTAGATTCTACTTTTATTTGAAACTCTTCTAACTCAACACCATTATTTAGAGTAAAATATTACTAGATTGCATTTCCATTTTCAATATTTAAGTGAAAACTATCATTCAAATAATTACTAGTTCAACTCCTTCATGGACTAGAAAAACATTCTTATTTCTTCTCAAGTACTAAAAAATGCTTTTGGCTATTTCTTAGTGACCTATACTTAAATTATATTGATATCTACTTGCTATGCTCAAAGCATAAGATATACCAAGTCTTGTACATAACATCACATACATTATAGATCTTATATCCAATGTATATGAAATCATTTTCATCCTATCCATTTCAATTTGTGTTTTAAGGTACATATCCTTGAAGAAATGTAACCTATACAAAATAGATAAGTATCCTATTTTGGATTCTTTCATGTTTAATTGTTTTATCTTATCTATGTTCATGGATTGAAATAATCTAAACAACTTTTTAGTTCTAGCTCTAAGAATACTTATTTTTGGTATATAGATTGCTTCTCAAACATCTTTCATTGAAAAACTCTTGGGCAACAAGATTCTTACTAACTAAAGTAACAAATTATCATTTTTTATTAGTAATATATGGTTTACATATAATATTAGAAAACTACTCCATTCCCCTTAACCTTTTTATAAACACAAATTTCATCCATATTTTTTTATAAAATCAAATTGTTTGATTAACTCATCTAAATAGATATTTCAACTACTTGAAGCTTGCTTAAGTACATAAATGAATTTTTATAACTCGCATTTTTATTAGTAGATTCTTTATATTTAAAACTTTCAAGTTGCATTGACACGCATCTTCTTGAAGATTCCCATTCAAGAATACATTTTTACATCCTTTTTTTTATTTTATAACTCTAGTATGCATCTATAACAAGCAAAATCCTTATGAATTTTAACATAGTTATTGGTAAGAAGATTCATCAAAGTCAACATATTTGTCTTTGTTTGAAAATTTTGGCAACTAGTCTAGTTTTATATATTTATACATTGTTATTCATGTTAGTCTTCTCTTAGAGATCCACTCATATCCAAAGGGTTTTTATCCCTTTAAGAGGATCAATCAAGTCCATATCTGGTTGGTGTACATGACATTTATTTCCAATTTCATGTCCTTAAACAATTTTTTTAATCAAATATCTAATATTGGTTCCATGCAACTGGTAAGCTCATCAAATATGAGAAACTCATCATTTTCAGCTTTGTATCTCAATAGTGCATGACGTGTTCTACCACACTATGAAAGCTTTATGTTTTTTGAGCTTTAGATTGAACATCTAATGTTATAATCTTAGGCTTAGGTTCAATTTGGATGTTAGTTTATGATTTTTGAACTTTTTCAAGTTTTATTTTCCTCTAATTACTCTTACAAAAACATTTTTTTTTTTAGAAAGGTAGGATGTTTTGAGACAAAACATTTTTTCTCAATGGGATTATATGATAAACTTATATTTATTTGACTTAACTCGTAGCTTTTTCAGATACAATATGCTTCACAAAAGCATCACTTTTTAAATATTTAAATATGAAAGATTGGTCTCTTACCATTCTATACCTCATATGGAATTTTATCAATAGATTTTTATGGAGTCCTTTTCAAAAGATAAGCAATAGCTTATAGGGCATAGCCTCAAAATGAAGGTGAAAGGTTTATTTAGCTCATTATAGATTGCACCATATACAGTAGGGTTAGATTTCTCATTTCAGAAGCTCCATTATTTTATGGTGTTTTAAAAGGTATCCATTGTAAGATAATTCCATTATTTTTTAAATATTGTTGAAGATCTTAGCTAAATTATTCATTGCCTTGATTTGATTAAGGTATTTTAATACATTTCCCAATTTATATTCTAACTTCATTTTTGAATTTTTTGAACCTTTCAAATGATTCAAACTTTTACTAATTACACATGACCATAACTAATATGATTATGCATTATGAAACATGTATATTCATTTATAACATGGATTATTCCACATAAAATTGTATGTATTTGGCTCATGAATTTAGTAGATCTTTTACTCTTGTAGTAAATAGTGTTTTAGTCATCTTACCTAATAAACAAGCTTTAAAATTTTTCATACGAGCCATAATCAATAGGATTAAATATCCTTCTTTATGTAACTTTGTAATTCTTGTTTCATTAATTGAATTTAAGGATACTGATTTTTTTTAATTTGTTCTTCTTGCCATTTAAATTGAATTTGGACATTTCAAGATTAGATATATACAAACCATTTATATAAATATCAAATTCATAATAAACATCACTAGTATAGAATGAATGATATTTGCCTTTAATAATAGATATAGATCCATTTAGAAATGGAAACAATATTTCTAGAAAATGACAAAACAAAATAATAATGATCAAGTTTTAATATCAATCTATTTGACAAAGTTAATGCAATAACCATGTAGTAACCCTTACTTCATTGACTATATAGAGGTATATATTTCCTTTATTAAATCATAAACATACATGAAACAAAATTTCTAATAAGCTTTTTAGCCTTCATGATTGTATGATAATTTTTGTAGTTTCTCATATAATGGTTTTCCTTGCCATTATTATGACAAATAGCTTTGTCATTTTTCATATCTTAAGTAGACTTCTATGTTTGGACTGCAAAACCCACTCAACGATGAACTCATGATCTATGATAAAAGCCTAATTGGTCTAATTTCTAAAATAACTACTCATTTTTAATATATGTTTGTTCACTGAGAAACCTTTGTCATCTTACAACACAACAATTTCTTAGAGTTGTCATACCTCTTAGTGCATTAAATAACTCTTGGATATGCATAATTATTTTATGAGCATTAATATTCTCATGTTTTGTTGAGGTTCAAGTGACATATTAGTTAACATCACATATATAGCTTACTCATTGTCATCAAAATGGCATTTATAATCAATCATAACTTTATTATCAGCATTTTGAAAAAGAATAGAGGACTTCAATTTTCAAGAAAATAAAATGCTCTTTCATATTTGAGAATAATTCTCAAATTTTTATTTTAGTCTAAAAAGATTGGTCAAGTTATCTTATTAGTCTTAAGTATGATATGTAGGAAAATATTTATTTTTACTTATGGTAATCTATTAATTTATTCATATAAAGATAACAAGTATTGTTTCCAAGCGTAAATATTTACAATCAAAGTTAGATACATTTTTTAATCATAATTTGATCTCCCACTATTTTCTTACAAACTAATAATAATCCTCACCATTAATTGAGGAATTTCACTTAGCTCTCTTAGTGGGCTAAGATCCCATTTAATTTATATAACCCTATAATACTCAGCAAATTGAAGTAAATTATATTGGTAGATAACATAGCTTATCAATCACTTTTTTATATGACTCCTAGATTAATTAGGTGACAACTTTTTGTTTAAATATATTATATACATATTTTACTTAACTACTTCCTTTAATTTTATATGATGATAAGTAACTCATCTAAATCATATAAGTTAGTTAAGTAAGACCTAATTTTATAACATTAAACATATTTTATTAACAATAATTTTAAGTAGCTCAACAAGTTATTCATAAATAGAACTATGGTTTTATAATTATAAAATCATAAGACAACAAATCATGTTTTCAACAGTTACCTAATATATAAATGAGATATTGTTATTTTAATTAAGACTTATTCCATGACATTAGTGATATATCACACATAATAATTATATAAAAACTTACACCTCAAGCATGTTATTCTAATTAGATGATTATGGACATATCAAAATTAATTCTCTTAAGTCATCAAAAGGAATTAAAAGGTCAAAACCTAGGTATTTTTGCAAGCACCATGATTGTAGTCTACATCATTGTTATTTCTTCTTCTTGGATTACAAAATTCATTTTCCTATCTAATTATCACATTTCTAAATTACATAACATTTCCATAATTGTATAAGAAACTTTAAGTTATATTAGAGAGCAATTAAATGAGAAAACATCTTTACAACACCAAAGAAAATAGAGAAAAGGTAGGTCATAAAGATTTTATTTCATATCACAATCGTTCAACCATAAAAACACAACCACATTGGTTTTTAACTGTCTAATTATTTATAAGGCATAATAACATATTAATATGCATAACACAAATATGTTGCATGCTTCCATTCTAATTAATTGCTTTATGTGCAATTTTAAAATAATATTTTTAACACTTAGAAATATTAAATCAAATTCAATTAGATAATCTCCCAAACACGATACATTTTATTTATTATAGATTTTTTTTTCAAAATTCAAAAATAAAAATAATCATATTAAAATTCTTTTTAACATCCTAAACAAATTTAGGATCAAATAAATAAAACTTTATGGTTTAAAAACTCATTTTATTTTAGAAAAATAATTTTCTAAAGATGATATAATTAAAAGTTATAATTAAATCCTAATCTTACAAAAGTCATTAAAACTTGAATTGAAAAGTTTAATTCAATCCCAAATCTATTAGGAAACTTAATTCTATGATTAATTTAATTTAGGTTTGCCTTAAACAAATTGATTTTTTATACATGAAGGGGAAAAATCATAATTGTATCTCATATAGCATGTAGTAATAAAGAATAATTTTCAGGGGTAGATTCATAAATGAAACCCAAAAGCCCTCTTTGTAATAACTTATAAGGTGCAGGGATAATTATGCAATCCTCATGATTATATGATCATGCAACCAACAACAAAATTGACAATGAATTTTAAAAAACAAAATAAATTTGATAGGAGTGTGATACAATAAAAATTTATCTAAAGCATAAAAAGAATTGAAATAAGAACTCATACCTTAAAAATACCAATTTACAACCAAGAAATATACAAAAGACACCATAAAGCCTGTTAATCTTTGATAAGTTAATTTGATTCATTAGAGAGCCAAAGATATAAGAATCACTCCCATACAAGCTAAATACATTTGGCATTAATCATCTTATCATCTCTTTATATTTTTTCCTTACTAAGAGTATATATACTCTTGAAAATAAAAACCTTAATTCTAATGGGTCAGACATGCACCCAATTTAAATAAAAGCCCAAACATTTAAAAAATAATAATAAAAACAATATTCTTAAATTAGGTTTTACCCTTTGCCATATATGAAGGTGAGAAATTACAAAGAAAAATAAATATTGAAAAACTTCTTGCCGACCAAAAGGTTGATGCTTTATAATATAAAAATGATTTTTTTATCAATTAATTCTTCTTGTTAGATATGGATTCCTTGTAAAATAAATATCCTAAAGGTTGTCATATAAGTTCCCAATAATATTAAGTATTCCTTGTAGTGAATGGAATCTAAAACTTTTAAATGAATAATGTATTTTCTATTTTCTAACTTTGCTAGAAGATTATAGACCCAACTTTAAACACATCATTCTTTATTATCCAAATAAATTAACATGCCTATCATATATCATTAAAGGTATATTTGTTTAATTTTCAACCCAATTGGAATCACATCCAAAAACCTCTTTTAACTTTAGATATGACCCAAAAAGTAAATAAAAACCCACACTATTGACTTAGCCCAACAAACACCTCTTGGATCCACTTTTTTTTGAAGCCTTAGAAAATACTTGATAGACTTTTTTAATGTATCATTTGATTCATAGTCAAGACTGCATCAATTAGAATTGTAATTATACCTCTCAAAACCTTAAATAAGGTTTTAGCGATGTAATCATAATTTTCCCTTCATCACTTTTTTCTCCTTAGTTGTTGTTGGCAGTGAATATACTGTCCACCGCTAGAGTAGCCACAACAACACCTATAAGTGCAATAAGGCTAACATGTCTAGGGCAAAAACTTCTTGTAGTAACATCTATAACAACACCTAGTGATACACCTAAGAATTTATTCATGAGGATTCCAAACAAATTTGGCTCGAAAAACAATCAAGACCATTTTTAAAAGAAAATCAAGAGATAAAAATTACTTTTTGCATATATAATTAATTCAAAATTAATGTCAATAACAATTACAACACAATCAATAATTCTAATTGTCAAATTATGGCTCTACTACCATTGTTTTGTTTCCTAAAACATATATAAGTAGTAAAAGCAATAAATTTAATTTCTTTTTCAGGATTCCTAAGAACTCGCTGGATAGATCTAAAATTGTTTAGGGTTATACAAAGATTACCAAAAGATCAAATGTTCCTTTAAAAATTGAATAATTACTTTAAGGTTGGGTTATCACAAACTACAAGCTGTCTAAATGACTAACCTCAAACGATAATCCAAACCAACCACCAGTGATAAAATTTCCAAAACATTTATAGGAGAAATGGGTTGTTATGACAATAAATGTTAACTCTTTTCTTTTATGTTTTTAAGATATTCTATTCTATATTGTGTACTCTATGGAAAACAAGAGACATAACAGTCTATATAGAGAGAAACATGAAAACCATATAAATGGTAAAATATCAATTTAGTCCCTCAACAATATCATATTTGTTATTTTAGGATAACTTTAAATATTTATTCAATGAAGTACCTAATTAATTTTTCTATATTTAGAATTGTAATTCTTTATATAAATTATATTATAGCTCTTAATTTGTAAAACTTAATTACAATCAAGTTACATTTAATTACTCATTGTAATTAACCAATGATTCTTATATTCATGACCTGTTAGATTCCATTATAAGTTGATCCAAATATAAACCATAATTTCAAATAAAATATGTTAAATAAATTAAAAATATTAATTTATTACCAATTAAATAATTCACTGATTTATATTTGAAGACTAAGTATAAAATCTAGCAACTTAACATGATCCTCCAAATATTAAGAAAGTCAAATTGATTTAACTTGACCTTTTAGTGATTAGTTTCTTATTGTAATTATCATCCTTTCATTAACAATGTTTAGTAAACTTTGTCAAATCATGTTTACTTTCAATAGGTCTCTTGTTATTCTTAGTATAAATAGTATTAACTTAGACATTATAATATGAAATGTATTTACTTTGTCAAATCATGTTTATTCTCAATACCATAATCATTAGTTCTTTGAATAATTAAACCTGTATGATATGTAATATGTTTTTTACATGAGATTTGAAATTCTTTTTAAATCTCGTTTCACCTCGTACAAGGATTTACAATCAATACTATTTGAGAATAAATGAAATATTTTTTTTCTAATTTACTTAGGATGATGAATCCTTTCTTGATTAATGAAATACCTTATATAGTTCATCTTATATAGATATATTCTTTTGTGTTACCCTTAATTAGGATACTGTGTAAAAGAATCAGAATATAATATTTTTTTATATAAGATAACTTAATGATATAAAGTCTAAGAATAACTTACACAATTGTTACGTGAGCCTTTTCATACATACAATTGGTTTCTCCATATAAAATTCTCATGTATGTTATTTTAGTATACATGTCATCTAACAAATATCTACTTATTAGTTCTAACTATCCCTCATACTTTAGTTTATGAGCACAATTGCTCCCTTTCATAAAATGGAACACACTATTTTCCACTCTCAACAACTCTAATTAATGTTCAATTTTAATAGAGCATTGACAAATAAATATTCTAAAACAATATTTTGTTGCAGTAAGAATCTCAATAATTTAACAGCCATATATTAATTAATTAAATATTTGATGAATGTTAAGGAAAATAAAGTCTTTACTAAAATTAAATTTGCTTACGTGATAAAGTCAATATCACATGTAATTAATTGATTAACTATAAGACACACACACACACACACACACACACACACACATATATATATATATATATATATTGGATTTGAGGAAACCCCACCCCTCAGAAAACGCACTTTGTGGGCTCAAGTGAGTGAGTAAAACCCTGGCTCTTCCAAACTCTTACAAGAAGTGCATGTCCTGAATTGAACTCGAGACCTACTGTGCAGATTGGGGACTATATACATTAATACTCTATCGACAAGTCATTATCACTAAATAAACATACTGAAGTTTAATATCACATGTCATTAATTGATTGACTATAAGACATATACATATACATTAATACTATATCGACAAGTCACTATCACTAAATAAACATACTAAAGTTTAATAATTATCCTAACAACATGTTCAATACGGATTCAATATGGCTATGATACTATTAATGGAGCTAGAAATAGTTTGGTACATGTTGATGCCGTTTGTGGATCACAAAAACTAGCAAACCCTGTTTAGCTATGTAGACAAATAATTAAATCAAAACAAAACCTACACAATATATAGTGAGGTTGAACTCATTTATGAAGTAATACTCTAAAATACATGGAGAAAATGTTGTAACAAATCATTGTGGATTACCATCGTGATTTATTTTTTATCCTTTTTTTATTGCACCTTTATAGGTAAAAATTGATGGTCAATTAAAACATATTTATTAAGGAATGACAAGATTCAAAGATAAATAAGCTAAACTCAAAACTCGATAAAAATGTATGGTTTTGCTGAAATCAAGGCTAAACGTGCACTTTAGGCCACTTACTTTTTTATATTATAAGCTTTTAGTCTCTAATAGTATATAAAATTCAATTTTGATCACAAAGTTTATTTTCCTTATTTTTGATCTCTGGTTTGAGAGAGGAAAAAAAGAATGACTGAATTATGGTGGGAGAGAGATATTCTCAGTTGAGACCGACTCCAACCATAAAAATAGATTATTTTGGTTTCAATTGTTTGTTTTTTATGAGTAAAGTGTAGACATAGAACTGTTTTTCTCTTAAACTTTCCTAAAATAGTGGATTGAACACCAAAAAACTTTTGATTTTTGGTTAACTATGACTTTTGAAGATAATTTTTGGGTTGTTAGGGGCTATAAATATATTTCATAAGGTGTTTAGGGCATTTAATGATTTTTTGAGGTTGAAATATGATTAAAAACAGGTTTTCTTGGTTTGAAACCGACCAACCCAACTTTCCAGCTAAGAGGTCACTGAAGTCTAGGGAATAAAGGTGATGTGTCATCTTTATATTTTTTCTTCAAATTATAAAGGGGAGTAGCATACTTTTTTTTAAAAGGCCCAAGCATGGGGCTGCTCTAGGCCCGCAGACTTTAAGCTTCCTAGCATGAGAGAGTGAGTCTATTTTTATCCATTACAATTGCATTTTTTTAATCTTTCTTTCTTATTTTTTTTTCCAGTTTCATTACTTCATTTTTTTTTAATCTGATTTTTTTTCAAACACTTTGATACTTTGCTGGTTTTTTTATAGTGTCTATTTTAAATAAAAAAGTATTTTTTTAAACCAATTAAATTGATGACGGAGATTAGAAGTTTTTTTGGAATTTCTTCGTAAAAGTCAAAATATATATTTCGTGGTAAGGTGCGGGTTAGGTTAAGCTGTTAGTTTTTAACTATTGCTAGCGCACAACATCTGCGATTCGGTTCCTCAATTAAGCCACGAAGTAAGAACCATTCATACTCTCGTTCCACTTCAATGTCCACTATGGTTAGAAAAGGAGCATTTCTTTTTTAGCTTTAAGATTACTCAATTAATGTTGATTCAACACCACATCTTGTACTGTGCAGTCATGCTGCATCTCACTACCAGCCGTTCGATCAAATATGCTTGATCCTTGCTTGCTTCAAACATATTAGGATTATGAAATTTGACAGAGCCATACTATTCATACATATAAATGCTTAATTAGTGAATAGATACGGTATGCATGAAAGCATGACTCCAAAATAACTACTCTCCTTGTTCACTGCAATTTTTCCTTTCTGTAGTTACCAGAAGTTAATTTTCTGCGCAGATTTTGTTCGCTAGTATTGTGAAGGTGATTTACCTCTTATACCCGGTTCATAATATACGATTTAAAACAACACTTATTCCATGGATTTTCAAGAAAGTAATTCTCTGAATTATATAACATACGAAGAGCTAATGTCTTTAATGACATAGATCAAAATAGAGTTAGTTCATGATGAAGACACACAACTAAGCATAGACATGAGGGTTCTCCAAGAGGTAGGCTTCCACGACTTTGTAGATTCCCCTAGCTTTGTCTTGACCAGCCCTAATTTCTTCCTCTTTGATAGTAAAATCTCCAAGCTTTATATAGTTGTTTGTCATCTTACAATTGCAACCTCCATCACTCCCTACCTCAAACCTGACCTCATAAGCAATAGATTCAAGCTTGTCCCCAAGTGGGTCCCCTTCAATCATAGTGTACTTGCAAACGAGATTGACTCCGTCGAGCTCATCAATTCGATGCTTCACATATTTGATATCAGTACCTGCACGGTAATGCGTGCACCAAGTTGTGATATTGGAATAAGACTTGCATCAGTAGAACAGATTGCAAAGTGCGTGCGTGTATTATGTGAGATTGCTCAGCATAAGGACAATGGCCGTTGTGTGTGTGTGTATGAATATAGTATGTGAGATTGCTTAAATAGGCCAAGGATAATGACGGTTGTTTGCAGTCACGAATCCTAACCGTACGTGTGATTCACAGCGACGGCCATGATCCGTGGCTGCATGCTACCATGACTATCCTTCATAGGCCCTTGTTCACAAACCTTCAGTGAAGTTGACTTGCTCTATGCTTCCAGCTCCTCCATCTCATTGTGATAGTAAAATTACCATTTTATCCCAGGATTGAAAATTTTTACCCCCCAAGACCGGGGGTATTTTCAAATTTTTCATGGGACATAGATGGTATGTCCGGGTTTGTTGCACAGTAAAACTACGAAACTAAACCCTAGACAACAAAAATAAACACCTGGGACCGGAGGTATTTCTGAATTTTCACCCCGGTTTTTTCGTAGATATCGCTGGGTCTAGGGGTATATGGGTAATTGACTAGTTTTTTAATATTTCTTTTTTCAGGACACTACAGGCGCCTAGTACGGACACGCCAGTAGTGTTTCGCCCGCACACGTCCTTTAGGTCACGCGTGCAGGTTCGTGCAAAGGTTAAAACTGCTCTTCCGTTGTGTCAGAAGATGTGCCGCCATGTTCTTTTTCTCGCGGAGCAGCGCGTGTCCTCTTAATCAGGTCAAAGAATCGTTGATGCACTAGTTTATCTCCCTCGCTAGTTTCTCTCTCTTGTTGCCGGAAGTACGGGGTGGTCCTTAACATTTGTATTAGTTTCATTTACATACCTGATCTTTTGATTTTATTTTTCTTACTGATTTTGCAATTGAAATCTCAATTATGTCCTTCAATTTAAATTGATTATATATGGTATGTTTCATTTCAGTCCTTACTCTTTTCATTTTTTATTTGTTTTTGGTTCCTTTATTAATTTTGGTATGCAAGTGTTAATTTGTTCTAATTTGATTCTCTAATTGAAATTGATCATATATTTTACTTTTCATTTTGGTCCTTATTCTTTTAATTGTTTCAACAATTGTTTTTTTAAATCCCTTTATTATTTTCGATCCCAAAGTTTTGATTTGTTTTGTTTTTGTCCTTCAATTGGAATTAATTATATTTATTTTATTTTGGCACTTATTCTTTTAATTTTTTATTTGATATTAATTTCTTTGGTTTTTTGGTCCTTCTTGGACATTGTTTATTTTTCATCCATATTTATGTATTTATGTTTTTAGTTTTTGTCATTTTATTTTTTGTTAGGATTTTATTTTTATTCGGTTCCGTTATGAAATTTTAATTTATGTTGGTTACACTGCATTTTGTTTTTAAAAATCTCTTTATTGTTTGTACCAAGATTTTGATTTGTTGCATTTTGTTATTCAATTGGAATTAATTATATATATTATTTTTTTATTTTTATTTTGGCATTTATTCTTTTAATTTTTGGTTTAATATTGATTCCTTTGGTTTTTTTGGTCCTTCTTAACAATGTTTATTTTTGTCTGTATTTATTCATTTATACTTTTAGTTTTTGTTTTTAATTTTTATCATTTTATTTTTTATTGGGGTTGTATTTTTATTCGGTTCAGTTTTGAAATTTTAATTTATGTTGGTGATCATTTTAAAATTAATATTGCTCATTTTTTTCCTCTGTTTTTTTTTTTATCTATTTTTCGGATCATATGACTTTATTGTTTGCGCAACGATAATTATAATTTTAGTGATTTTTTTTAATTCTTCGGGACAATTTAATGATTTTAACTATTTTCGCAGTAATGTTGATAATAATTTGAACTGTTATAGTAATTTCAATAATCCAAGCATCCAAATCTTCTTGCTTTTTTAATGATAATAATAATTTTATACTAGTTATTTCATTAAAACCTACTAAGCGGATAAATTTATATCCATTTAAAATTCATATATTTTATAGAAAACTTGCACTTTACAGAATTTTTGCATAGATTTATTATTTTGCCTAAATTTATATTATTAATATTTTTTACATTGAAAAAATATGGTGCCGCCCGCGACGAAGTGTGGGGGCATTGGGTATATATATATATATATATATATATATATATATATATATATATAGTGTGGGGACATTGGCTATATACATATATAGTGTGTGTGTGTGAAATATTACAAAATCAAGAATACAAGCTATTAACCAAGATAGAAACATTTTGGTTCAATCACATGAAACGATGAAGTGTTTATTAAAAAGCCAAACATAGTTGAGTGACCAGAAGCTATTTGTCGAAATGCTATAACCAGTAACGAAGTAAGCTTGGTCAACATTTTCAATTGCTAAATAGCACCTGATTGCCACCATATTTTAATTAGCTGATAAATCAGATTGTCAAGTGACAACATGATGCAAGTTCTAATGATCACATCGGTACAGGGCCAGTCAAAGGAAAGAAACAGATTGAGTTTAACAAAGGGAAGAATGGTGTTAAGGCTAAGGATTATATTCATGCCAGTTCCTATCGATTGAAGGAAGGATATATATATATATATACACACGTAGTGTTCTCACACATTAGACCCCAAATTATCAATTTATTCAACTGAATCCTCTTACGTCTCCCTGCAAATGGATCTTAATATGAATCCTGCTAGTTTCTTCAATGCAGTCCAAAAATCATGAAGTCAATGTATATGCATTTTTTTTTAATTTTCTTTCTCCGATAATGCTTTGTACCATTTCATTTTCGATTAATTAAAAAAAAAGGAGAGAGTTAACTAACCTCTAGGTGACCGCGCTTTGCTATATATGTCATATTACAATTTTTATTTCTTTAGAAGCAAGGTTAGATTTAGCATTACACTAATTAAAACTTCCAAGTGACATCTTACTTTTTCAAAATTTGTTTTGCGAATTTGATTAGGAAAAATAAATATTTTTCAAGTTTTGAATAATTGACCTTGTTTCTTGTTGAATATGCATCGTATTTTATTGTTTTGTCAAGGTATTAAATGAAAGTAATTTTATCATTCTTTCATACCATCCATTGCATGACACTTTTACATTGATTTACTTCTACTCGGTTTCTGATCTTTTCTTAAACTATATTTGGAAAAAATAAATAAAATAACACAAAACAATAAAAAAAACCAAAAAACAAAAATAATTCAAATCTTATGTATTTATGTTGTTTTCAATATTTTTTCTATATACTCTCAAAATGATTCAAATTTAAAACAAAATTAATGTGTTTTGCTATTTACATATCATTTTCAAAATCATTGATTTTAATCTTTGATTTGACATTACTTTAACTTTGTTTTAAAAATTGAAAAAATTAAAAATATATGGATAATGGGACTAAAGTTGAAAAGAAGAAAAACAAGAGCAAAACAAAATATTTTTACCTATAAATAGATATCCATATACAAGAGAAAACGGTGTGATACGAACTGGCCCAGAAACACCATCAGGGACTTATTACATGTTCAGGGGCTTGATTCGTGGTTTTGAAGATGTCAACCAAATCAGAATTGCAAGGACCATTGATGTATTAAGAGAAGACCCTAATACATCTTATCTATGTGCAGGAGTGGTCCAGCCCAATTTTATTTAGGTCATGAAGTGCGGAAAGCAAAGGAGCCAAAAGAATCCTACTACAACTTGGAAACATGGGCTTGATGGACTGGATGGAAGGAAATAAATAAACCTTATAGGCCTTATTTACTTTTGTTAGCTACAACCCAAAGCTTGTTTGGGCTTAATTAATTCTTTGTTTTCAGCTAGGATCCAAGGATTGTTTGGATTATGTCATGGGCTTTTCAATTTAGGATTTTGGATCAGTTTTGAATGGACCTCATTTAAGTCCACATAAGGGGTCCATTAGGGTTCGTTTTTAAAAGACTATTTAAACTCATGTTAGCTAAATTTCGGCAGCTATTGATGAATTTTAATTCTGAATTTTTCACTTTATGTGTGAGAGTGATTCTTTTATTCTTTAGTTCTTGAACGAACTGAATCCAACTTATCGAAGATTAACTGGCTTTGTGGTGTCATTCTACTCATTCCAATAGTGTTGGTGCCTTGGGGCAGGTTTCCATTGTGTCACACTCCTATCAGAACTAGTCTCCGAAACAAGGTCATATCATTCTGTTATTTTTTTTTAGTATTCCTTAAAGTTTTCCAGTGTTTATGTTTATCTCCTTGTTCTTCGTGTCTGCGTCATGTAATAAAAAACAAAGCGGTTATATTTTATCTTTTTCTGTCTTGTCATTTCAGTATAGTAAGAAAAAAAGAGAGCAAAAAACAAAAAAAGAAAAGAGAGAGAGATAGAGGCATTAGTTGAAATTTGAAGAATCATTGAAATTTTGCCACATAAAACACTACTCTGAGCAAACATAAGCAAAACACATCGGAATCAATTGAAAATTCATATTCCATCTATTGGGGTTGAGAGAGCATCATATGTCAAATTTAGGCTTATTCTAATATTCATTTTTGCCATAGAAATACTACCTTAGTGAACCCTTACAAAAACACTTTAGAATCAATTGAAACTTTACATTCTATGTCTTGCGGTTTATATCACATGATATATTAAATTTGGACTTATTTGGATATCGTATATTAGAGTTTTCAATTGGAGGTTCATTTCTGTCGCAAATTCATCACACAAGGGGTGGGTACCTAGAAGTAACAATTGAGTGTTTTTTTCACTTTGGTATTACAATACTAAATATTTAATTTGAGGTCATTTTGAGGTCGTTTGGTCTGGGTTTCAAAACATGATCCTTACTGTTTAGTTTCGTCCAATTCTTTGTTTCTATTATATTTGTGTTATCTAGTAATCAAGTAATTGTTTTCTCAACTATTTGTTTCTGATTTATTTCGTGTCTTCGTATTGTCTACAATTCATACGAATTTGCATTGCTACTCGTGAAATCGTAATCAGAATGTATTTTTGCTTTGTTTTCAGTATTTTTATTGCTTCTTGAGTTTGAAATCATAATTAGAGTGCGTTGTGAAGGCTACTGACTTTGATTTGTTTATTTTAGTTTCTAAAGAACAACAAGAAAGCAAGTTGTGAGGTAAAAGGCGTAGTGAGCATATTAGAGTGAAAAGCCTTGTTTTATTTTGTGTTATACACGAGAGGTGTGATGATATATTTTGTGCGACTAACTGAATTTTGTAGATTCAAAGTATGTCTGAAAACAACGAATCAGCGACACAAAATGCTGACGTTACTTTCCAATGGCGAGCCTTGTGTTAGAAACTTGAGTTGTTGTCTAGGATGAAATGGATTTGAAAGATGATTTGAAATGGATAAAGAAACAAAATATTGGGGCTGATCACAGAGAAATACGGTCTGTAAGGTTGTATCGAATACCAGATTTGATTTTGACAAGTCTGTTGATGAAAACGCAGATGTGGGTGAAGATGACTATGATGGAATCTGGAAGTGAAAAATTTTATTGTGAAGGCATGCCACCATTGAAGGATAGTAGTGATGGGGATGGGGTAGCATTACCGGTTGCGGAGTCCTTGGTTCTAAGGCGCACACTTCAGGTTCAGGTCAAGGAAGATGAATCTAATCAACAAAGAGAGAATATCTTCCATACGCGTTGCTACGTACAAAGTAATGTGTGTGATTTAATTATAGATAATGGAAGTTGTGTTAATGTTTGCAATACCACCCTTGTAAGCTAAATCATAAAGATTGCAATGGCTGAATGGTCGTGGTGAAGTGAAAGTGACTAAGTAGGTTGTGGTCCCATTGTCAATTGGAAAATATGTTTATGAAGTTCTATGCGAAAGTGACTAAAAAGTGAGCATGTGACGATGGGGAGAGAAAATCAAGGTGAGGTCCACTCAAAGTAACCCTAATGGACTCCTTATGTGGAGTTAAATGAGTTCCACTCAAAACTAACCGCAAAATCCTAAATTGAAAAGTCCATGACTTAATCCAAACAAGTCTTGGATCCTACCTGAAAACAACAAATTAATTAAGCCCAAACAAACCTTAGGTTGTAGCCAACAAAATCAAATGAAGCCTATAAGGTTTATTTATTACTTTCCATCCAGTCCATCAATCCCATGTTTTCAAGTTGTAGTAGGATTCTTTTGGCTCCTTTATTGTCCTTACTTCATGGCCCAAATAAAATTGGCTGGACTATTCCTGCACATAGATAAGATTTACTAGGGTCTCCTATTGATACTTCAATGGTACTTGCGATTCTGACTTGGTTGACACCTTCTAAACCCCGAATCAAGCCCCTGAACATGTAATGAGTCCTTACTGGTGTTTCTAGGCCGGTTTTGCATCATCCCCTCTCCTCGAAAGGATTCGACCTCAAATCAAAATCGTTATGTTGTTGATGGCTCGACAATCAACACATATCCTCCATGTTCATCCTTCTTAGGCAGGAGTAGCACGGGTACAACACACGGGCTTATACACTCATGAATATATCCCTTATCTATTACCTCCTAAACTTGCCTTTGAAGCCTTATCGTCTCCTCTGGATTGCTTCTATAGGCTAGTCAGTTAGGAATTGAAGCTCCACGTACAAAATTAATTTGATGCCCTATCCAGGTACAAGTCAGCTTGGAGTATTTTCGTCGGGGAACACATCATCAAACTCTTGCAACAACAAAATAGCATCACTAGGCACCATATGATCAAGATCATTAGTATTAAAGTAAGTCTGTTTATAATCAAGTAAAATCATTAGCTTAGTGAAATATGCAGATCTGACCTCATCCTCTCTAGCTTAAAAACTTCAGTTTCTTCAGTTTTTCCACACAATTTTCATCACTCTTCCTGACTTTCTTCACTCCTCTTGTCTTACCTCCACTCTCGACCAGATTTGGGTATTTTCGAGATGTGGTCAAATGGTCTGATTTGTTTGTGTTTGGATGACTGTCTGAATGGGTTGTAGTGGTTTGGGTTCTGGTCGAATCTGATGGTCTTCTCTCCCCTTGATCATCACCTTGATTTTCTCTCCCCTTGATCCTCACCTTTATTTTCTCTCCCCATTGCCTCATGCTCACGTTTTAGCTTTATTTGATCACCATACACCTGTTTGAGTGTAAGAGGTACAAGAGTGATGGTTTTACCATCTTTTACAATGATATACCTATTTCTAACCTTATCATGAATTTTGTCTTCCTATCATATTGTCATGGTCTCCCCAACAAGATGTGGCCTGCTTGCATTAGTATAACGTCACCTAGAACTTCATCAACATATTTTTGAATTGAAAATGGAACCACAACATGTTTAGTCACTTTCCCTTCACCACTATCATTCAACCATTGCAATCTATATGGTTTCACATGCTTAATAATACTCAAATTCAGTTTAATAACAAAGGTGGTACTGCAAACATTAACACAGCTTCCACTATCTATAATTAAACCACACACCTTGCTTTGTACGTACCAACGCGTATGGAAGATATTCTCTCTTTGTTGATTAGATTCATCTTCTTTGACCTCAAGCCAGTTAATCTTCGATAAGTCGGATTCAGTTCGTTCAAGAACTAAAGAATGCAAGAATCACTCTCACACATAAACTGAAAAGTTCAGAATTAAGTTTTAATCAATTGCTGCCGAAATTAGGGTTACATGTGTTTAAATAGTTATTAAAAAGTAACCCTAATGGACCTCTTATGTGGACTTAAAAGAGGTTCACTCAAAACTGAGCCAAAATCCTAAATTGAAGAGCCCATGACTTAATCCAAGCAAGCCTTGGATCCTAGCTGAAATCAAAGTCTTAATTAAGCCCAAACAAGCCTTGGGCTGTAGCTAACTAAATTAAATGAAGCCCATAAGGTTTATTTATTCTTTTCCATCCAGCCCATCAATCCCATGTTTCCAAGTTGTAGTAGGATAGTTTTGGCTCCTTTGTTGTCCTCATTTCATGGCCCAAATAAAGCTGGGCTGGACCCGTTCTACACATAGATACTTTAATGGTCCTTGCAATTAGGACTTGGGTGAAACCTTCAAAACCACGAATCAATCCCCTAAACATGTAATGGGTCCTTGCATGGTGTCTGTTCAACTTTTGTTGTCCTTTCAAATGCTTCAAAGACTCATGATCCGTGTGAATCACAAATTCTTTTGGCCATAGATAATGCTGCCAGTTTTCCAAAGCCCTTACCTACGCATACATCTCCTTATAATAAGTAGGGTAATTTAGGGTTGCCCCACTCAACCTTTCACTAAAATAAGCAACTGGACGACCTTCTTGCATCAAAACAGCTCCAATACCTATTCCTGAAGCATCACACTGAATTTCAAAAGTTTTAGCAAAGTTAGGTAAAACAAGCAAAGGTGCATTAGTTAACTTGTCTTTGATCAGCTTAAATGCCTTTTCTTGTTCTTCCCCCCACTTAAATGGCACATTTTCTTGATGACTTCAGTAAGAGGTGTGGCTAAGCTACTAAAATCACGCACAAACCGTCTATAGAAGTTAGGTAAGCCGTGGAAACTCCTCACTTGGCTAATTGTTGTAGGTGTTGGCCACTCTTTGATTGCCTTAACCTTTTCCTCGTCCATTTCAATTTCTTTGTTACTAACAACAAAACCAAGAAACACAAGTTTATCCGTGCAAAAGGTGCACTTCTTAAGATTAGCAAACAACTTTTCTTTTCTTGGAATTTCCAAGACAGATTTCAAATGCATTACATGTTCTTTCAGGTTTTTGCTATAAATTAGGATATCATCAAAATAGATGCACGCAATAAATGTGCTTGGAGCATTAGTTAAACCGAAAGGCATCACTAACCACTCATACAAACCGTATTTAGTGATGCAAACCAAGGAGCTGGACATATTGATCATACACTCGGGAATGCGTCTGAATTCACACAAGACCCTTTGTCACTTCCAAGTGGCCCAATTACAAGACTTAGAGCCAAACGCTTCAAGGAAGCACTAAAGGGGCTAATCCAAGAGATTTGGGCTGATTCTAAAAAGACTAAGATGGGATCAAATGATAATGAAGGCTTAGTCCACATCATCAAAGCAATTGAAGAGGGTAATAATTATGCCAAAACGTTTCAGCATGATCTGACCATCAAAGGGCATGAATTTGATGACTTAGAGGAATGAAGTTGGTCTTAAATGGTTATGTTAAATACATTGAATTTAGTCATTTAGCTATGTATGATAGCCTCTAGAAGTCCAAGACACCTAAAAACGTGGGGACTTGTTTATGTTACTGTTTGAGCTGTTTTAAAGCTTTAGTTATGACTTTTCCTATTCTTGGAGGGTTGTTCCAAGTATAAAAACGGGTGTTTCGAAATGAATAAGCAGATTATGTTTTCAGAAAATTATCATATTTGTGAGGTCTTGTGTTCCTCTTCGTTCTTAAAAGAACTCCTAGAACTTATCAAGTTAATCTTGTGGTGTTCAAATAACCAAACTTATCACCTTGATTGTTGAGAGATTCTCAGGTTTTCTAGGTGTGGCGTTTCAATCTTTCGTAGTCTTGGTTTTCATATTCTTAGGTGACGGGTCAAGGCTCAACCAAACTTGTCTACACGATCTTGGGGTTCTAAACCATCACAATTGTTGATGAAGTTCATATCATTTGGTATCGGAATATTGGGGCTGATCGCAGAGGAAATACGATCCGCAAGACAGTACCGAATACCAAATCTGATTTTGACGTATTTGAAGATGAAAATGCGGATGTGGGTGAAGAGGACTATGATGGTGATATGGAATCTCGAAGTGACAAATCTTATTGTGAAGGCAAGCCACCATTGAAGGATAGTGAGAGGGATGAGGTCTACACTCCAGGTTCAGGTCAAGGAAGATGAATCTAATCAACAAAAAGATAATATCTTCCAGACGCGTTGTTACGTACACAACAAGGTGTGTGGTTTAATTATTGATAGCGAAAGCATATAGATTGCAATGGCTGAATGGTGGTGGTAAAGTGAAAGTGACTAAGCAGGTTGTGGTCCCATTTTCGATTGGGAAATATGTTGATGAAGTTCTGTGCGATGTAGTACCGATGCAAGCAAGTCACATCTTGTTGGGGAGTCCATGGCAATATGATAGGAAAGCAGTTCATGACGGGGTTAGAAATCGTTATAGCATTGTAAGAGATGGTAAAACCATCACTCTTGTACCTCTTACACCCAAACAGGTGCATGATGATCAAATAAAGCTAAAACGTGAGTATGATGAGGCAATGGGGAGAGAAAATCAAGGTGAGGATCAAGGGGAGAGAATACCATCAGAAGCGGCCACAACCCAAACCACTACAGCCCATTCAGACAGTCATCCAAACGGAAACAAATAAAACCATTCAACCCCAACTCAAAAATACCCAAACCTGGTCGAGAGTGGAGGTAAGACAAGAGGAGTTAAGAAAGTCAGGAAGTGTGATGAGAATTGTGTGGAAAAACTAGAGAAACAGCCTAATTTTTATGCTAGAGAGGGTGAGGTCAAATCTGCATATTTCACTAACAAGCCAATGATTTTACTTGTGTACAAGTAGGCTTACTTTAATACTAATGATCTTGATCATATGGTGCCTAGTGCTACTATTTCTTTGCTGCAGGAGTTTGATGATTTGTTCTCCGACGATACACCAAGCGGAATACCACCATTGCGGGGGATTGAGCATCCAATTAATTTTGTAGGTGGAGCTTCAATTCCTAACCGACCATCCTATAGAAGGAATCCAGAGCAGATGAGTGGGCTTCAAAGGCAAGTTTATGAGTTAATAGATAAGGGATATATTCGTGAGAGAATAATTCCGTGTGCTGTACCCGTTCTACTCATGCCTACGAAGGATGGAACATGGAGGATGTGTGTTGATTGTCGAGCAATCAACAACATAACGATTTTGATTCGAGGTCGAATCCTATCGAGGAGAGAGGGGATGATGCGAACCGGCACAGAAACACCAGCAAAGACCCATTACATGTTTAGGGGCTTGATTCGTGGTTTTGAAGGTTTCACCCAAGTCCTAATTGCAAGGCCCATTAAAGTATCTATGTGTAGGAGGAGTCCAGCCCAGCTTTATTTGGGCCATGAAGTGAGGACACCAAAGGAGCCAAAACAATCCTACTACAACTTGGAAACATGGGATTGATGGGCTGGATGGCAAAAATAAATAAATAAAACTTTAGTTAGCTACAGCCCAAGGCTTGTTTGGGCTTAATTAAGCTTTATTTTCAGCTAGGATCCAAGGCTTGCTTCTATTAAGTCCTGGGGTTTTCAATTTAGGATTTTGGGTCAGTTTTGAGTGGACCTATTTTTAAGTCCACATAAGAGGTCCATTAGGGTTACTTTTTAAGAACTATTTAAACTCATGTAACCCTAATTTCGGCAGCCATTGATTAAACTTAATTCTGAATTTTTCATTTTATGTGTGAGAGTGATTCTTGCATTCTTTAGTTCTTGAACGAACTGAATCCGACTTATCGAAGATTAACTGGCTTCGTGACGTCATTCTACTCATTCCAATAGTGCTGGTGCCTTGGGGCAGGTTTTCATTGTGTCACACTCCTATCAGACCTTATTTCGGCTTTCCGGGATCTTATCTCATTCTTGGTTGTGGGTTGCGTCACCGGCATGAGTAGCGCGGATACAGCACACAATCTTATACGCTCACGAATATGTCCCTTATCTATTAGTTCATAAAGTTGCCTTCGAAGCTCCGCCGTCTCCTCCAGATTGCTTCTATAAGGTGGTCGGTTAGGAATTGAAGATCCAGGTACAAAATGAATATGATGCTCTATCCCCCGCAATGGTGGTAATCCGCTTGGATTTAACATCAGGGAACACATCATCAAACTCCTGCAACAAAGAAATAGCAACACTAGGCACAATATGATCAAGATCATTAGTATTAAAGTAAGCCTCCTTGTACAAAAGTAAAATCATTGGCTTGTTAGTGAAATATGCAGATCTGACCTCACCCTCTCTAGCATAAAAATTAGGCTGTTTCTCTAGTTTTTCCGCACAATTCTCACCACTCTCGGGCAGATTTGGGTGTTTTTGAGCAGTGGTAGAATGGTCTGATTTGTTGGGAGTGGTGGCCAAATATTTGCTTGTGTTTGGATGGGTGGCTGAATGGATTGTAGAGGTTTGGGTTCTAGCCGAATCTGATGGTTTTCTCTCCCCATGTTCCTCATCTTGATTTTGTCTCCCCATCGCCTCATGCTCACTTTTTAGCCTTATTTGATCATCATACACCTGTTTGGGTGTAAGAGGTACAAGAGTAATGGTTTTACCATCTTTTACAATGGTATACCTATTTTTAACCTCATCATGAACTGCCTTCCTATCATATTGCCATGGACTCCCCAACAAGATGTGACTTGCTTGCATCGGTACCACATCGCACAGAACTTCATCAACATATTTCCCAATCGAAAATGGGACCACGACCTGCTTCATCACTTTCACTTCACCACTATCATTCAGCCATTGCAATCTATATGGTTTCGCATGCTTAACAGTACTCAAATTCAGTTTACTAACAAGGGTGGTACTGCAAACATTAACACAGCTTCCACTATCATTAAAGCACACACCTTGCCTTGTACGTAGCAGCGCGTATGGAAGATATTCTCTCTTTGTTGATGAGATTCATCTTCCTTGACTTGAACCTGAAGTGTTCGCCTTATAACCAAGGACCCTGCAACCGGTAATGCTAACTCATCCTCATCAATATCCTCCAATGGTGCCATGCATTTAACATCACGAGTACGTTTAGGCTGAGTTTCAGATTTAAAATGAAGAGACAGCTTATAAGATGACGCTGACACGAAGAACAAGGAGATGAACACAAACACTGGAAAACTTCAAGGAACACAAAAAAAAAAGAACGAAAATAACAGAATGATATGACCTCGTTTCGGAGCCTAGCTCTGATACCACCTGATGCGAACCTCGTGATCACGCAACCCACAACCAAGAATGAGATAAGATCCCGGAAAGCCGAAATAAGGTCTGATAGGAGTGTGACACAATGGAAACCTGCCCCAAGGCACCAGCACTATTGGAATGAGTAGAATGACGCCACGAAGCCAGTTAATTTTCGATAAGTCGTTCAGTTCTTTCAAGAACTAAAGAATGCAAGAATCACTCTCACACATAAACAGAAAAGTTTAGAATTCAAAATTAATCAATGGCTGCCGATATTAGGGTTACATGAGTTTAAATAGTTCTTAAAAAGTAACCCTAATGGACCTCTTATGTGGACTTAAATGAGGTCCACTGAAAACTGACCCAATATCCTAAATTAAAAAGCCCATGAGTTAATCCAAGCAAGCCTTGGATCCTAGCTGAAAACAAAGTCTTAATTAAGCCCAAGCAAGCCTTGGATCCTAGCTGAAAACAAAGTCTTAATTAAGCCCAAGCAAGCCTTGGATCCTAGCTGAAAACAAAGTCTTAATTAAGCCCAAACAAGCCTTGGGCTGTAGCTAACTAACTTAAATAAAGCCCATAAGGTTTATTTATTCTCTTCCATCCAACCCATCAATCCCATGTTTCCATGTTGTAGTAGGATTCTTCTGGATCTTTTTGCTGTCCTAACTTCATGGCCCAAATAAGGTTGTATTGGACCCCTCCTCCACATGGATAAGATGTACTAAGGTCTCCTCTTGATACTCCAATGGTCCTTGCAATTCTGACTGGTTTGAAACTTTCAAGACCACTGCATTCATTGCCTCTTTCAATGCCTTTGTCCTAGACCGCGTTGTTGGACCATTTGGAACATGTAATGGGTCCTTGCTGGTGTTTTTGGGATGGTCCGCATCATCCCCTCTCTCCTCGAAAGGATTTGACCTCGAGTCAAAATCTGTGTCAAACAATGTAAGATCAGCAACATTAAAGGTAGCACTAACACTATACTCACCTGGAAGATCAATTTTGTATGCGTTGTCATTTATTTTATCCAAAACCTGAAATGGACCATCACCACGAGGCTGTAATTTTGATTTCCGTTGGTTAGGAAATCGTTCCTTCCGCATGTGCACCCAAACCCAATCACCGGGTTGGAAAACAACAAGTTTACGTCCCTTATTTGCTTTAGAAGCGTAAAGTCTGTTCTTTTTCTCTATTTGGAGTCGAACTCCTTCATGGAGTTGTCTCACCATCCTTGCCTTCTGTTCACCATCTAAACTTACCCTTTCTTCACAAGGTAAAGGAATCAAGTCCATAGGAGTTAGTGGATTAAAACCATAAGCAATCTCAAAAGGAGAAAAACTAGTGGTCAAATGCACAGTTCTATTATAAGCAAACTCAACAAAAGGCAAACATTCTTCCCAACTTTTTAAATTCTTTTGTATTACAACACGCAAAAGTTGAGATAATGTTCTATTGACTACCTCAGTTTGCCCATCTGTTTGAGGATGACATGTTGTCGAAAATAAAAGTTTGGTTCACAACTTTCCCCATAAGGTCTTCCAAAAGTAACTAAGGAATGTAACATCACGATCTGAATGGATTACATAAGTAATGCTGCCATGTCTCAAGTGCTCTTACCAAGGCATAGAGCTCTTTGTCGTAAGTGGTATAGTTCAAGGTCGCTCCACTTAACTTCTTATTGAAATACGCAATGGGTCTCCGACCCTGCATCAAAACAGCACCTATTTCCATTCCAGACGCATCACACTCTATTTCAAATGCTTTTGTAAAGTCAGGTAAAGCCAAAACTGATGCAGAACATAATTTGTCTTTCAAAAGAACAAAAGCCAATTCTTGTTCCTCCCCCTATTTAAACCCAACTGACTTTTTAACAACTTCATTCAAGGATGCAGCTATTGTACTAAAATCCTTCACAAAACGCCTGTAAAAACTAGCTAACCCATGAAAACTCCTTACCTCACTTACCGATTTGGGTGTAGTCCACTCCTGGATGGCCTTAACTTTCTCCTCGTCCATCTTGATACCCTGTGCAGTTACAACATAGCCAAGAAACACAATTTTCTCCATGCAGAAAGCACACGTTTTAAGATTAGCATACAATTAGGCTGTTTACTCACAAGTGTGGTACTGCAAACATTAACGCAACTTCCACTATCAATAATTAAACCACACACCTTGCTTTGTACATAACAGCGAGTATGGAAGATATTCTCCCTTTGTTGATGAGATTCATCTTCCTTGACTTGAACCTGAAGTGTGCGCCTTATAACCAAGGACCCCGCAACCGGTAATGCTAACTCATCCTCATCAATATCCTCCAATGGTGCCATGCATTTAACATCACGAGTACGTTTAGGCTGAGTTTCAGATTTAACTTTGGCACCGGTAGGTACATAAACTTTAGCCATTTTTCGTTCAGTTTTAGAAGGAACAAAGGATCTTGGCTGTACAGTAACCTCTCTCTTCAGATTTGTCTTCCAAGATGATGAAAAACCCGCATTAAATCCTGGCCGAACATGTCCCTTCCTGAGTTGTCTCTCCACCTTCGTAGCCATGTGAACCATGTCCTCTAGCTCCACATAGTGCTGTAGCTCAACCACATTGGCAATGTCAAGATTCAGCCCATTAAGAAATCTAGCCATGGTGGCTTTTCTATCCTCAACAACATTGTCACGAATCATTGCTATCTCCATCTCTTTGTGATATTCATCTACTGTCTTATAGCCTTGATTCAGACCTTGGAGCTTCAGGTATAGGTCTCTATAATAGTGGTTTGGCACAAATCGTCTCCTCATTAACGCTTTCATCTCCCCCCAACTCTGAACGGGTCGCTCCCCATTCCTCCTTCGACTGATTACAATCTGATCCCACTAAATCATTGCATACTCTGTAAACTCATTCATCACCAATTTCACTTTTTTTTTTTGTTCAGAATAGCTATGACAATCAAAAATCCAATCGACCTTTTTCTCCCACTCCAAGTTAGCCTCGGGATCATTTTTACCTTGAAAGTTCACAATTTTCAGTTTGATGGTGTCCCCATCCATATCTTCATAATTCCGCATGACATGGAAAGACACATACCTCCTAGCTCTGGTCGGTCCAGACCTGATTCCTTGGCCAACAGATGCAAAATTATAGTAATCTTGATCCACATCTGCGTTTTCATCAACATACTCTTCAAAATCAGATCTGTTATTCCGTGCAGCAGTACGGACCGTATTTCCTCGGCGATCAGCCCCACTATTCTGTTGCTTTATCGAATTCACCTCATCTATCAGATCTTTGTATGTCCTGGATAACAGCTCAAGTTGCTGACCCATGGCTCGTAATTGGAACACTACGTCAGCATTTTGTGATGCGAACCTCGTGATCACGTGGTCACGCAACCCACACAAAGACACTAATTCCCGGAAAGCCATGGAATTCAGATTTGATAGGAGTGTGACACAGAGATAACTTGTACCTAGGCGCCAGCACTATTGGAAACGAAAACTCCCACCCAACGAATATAGATTCGCGAACGAGAAGTAGAAGGATGACGCAACGAAGCCAGTTGTTCTTCGATAAGTTGTTTTCAGTTCTTTAGAGAACCAAGGAAGGGAGATTATCCCACCAACACACAAGTGCTGCAAAGAAGTTTATTGATTATGCCTTCATGTTTGGTTATGCCTCTATTTATACTGACTCTAGACTTAAAGAAACCCTAATGGACCCACTTACAATTGACCCAAACAAGCAATAATAACCCAAAAACTAAGAAGAAAATAATAAAAATCCGAAAATTACCATCCTAAATATGCTAGAATCAAATTTGTGTTGTTGCTGATTTACTTCCTTTCCTTCCTATGTTAGGAAAAGCATTAAATAGTCCTCCCCTCTTTAGGAATAAGATATGGCCAATTTCCTTACTTAATTAGGAGAATAAATTGCTGGCTTTTTATCCTCGTAGCATTAGGAAATAAAACAAGCCAAACAAGGATGCTATTGGGCCGGACATATCAACCCCTTGTTCCACATGAATTGGGCTCTTCTTGGACCTGAACTAGATGAATTAAAGGCTGTCCTTCATGCTCCTTAAATGTCCCAAGCCCTTCTAGGTCCATCTTGCTCCATAAGTTCTGAACAAGCCCATTCAATGCTTCCTTACGCTTGTTTGCCCTAGCTCTTGTTATTGGCACCTCCAATGGATCGTTGGCATGATTACTCTTGGTGTTGGGCTGATCCACATCATCCCCTCTCTCTTCAAAAGGATTCGACCTCGAATCATCGCCTACATCAAACAAAGATTAGAAATATTAAAGGTAGCACTAACACCATACTCACCTGGCAAATCAACTTTATAAGCATTGTCATTGATCCTCTCAAGGATCTGAAAGGAATCAAATCCATTTGAGTTAATGGGTTAAATCCATACACAATTTCAAATGGTGAAAATTCAGTAGTAGAGTGCACACTACGATTATATGCAAACTCTATAAATGGCAAAAAATCTTCCCAATTCTTTAAGTTCTTTTGAATGACAGCACGCAGAAGTTGTGTTAAGGTCCTATTAACTACTTCGGTTTGTCCATCCAAAGACATGCGAAAGTGCATCAGCCACAATGTTTTCTTTTCCTTGGTTATACTTGATCACATACGGAAAGGTTTCAATAAATTCTACCCATTTGGCTTGTCTCCTACTCAACTTACCTTGCCCTTTCAAGTCCTTCAATGATTCATGATCAGAATGTATCAAAAACTCCTTAGGCCACAGGTAATGCTGCCACGTCTCTAGAGTTCTTACCAAGGCATAGAGCTCCTTGTCATATGTAGGGTAATTCAAAGCTGCCCCATTAAGTTTTTCGCTGAAATACGCAATGGGCCTTTTATCCTGCATTAACAGAGCTCCTGTACCAATACCTGACGCATCACATTCAATTTCTAAAGCTCTCGTAAAGTCTAGCAAAGCTAAAACAGGTGCCGAACAAATTTTATCTTTCAACAAATTAAAAGCCTTATCCTGTTAAAGGTGCAGCAATAGTACTAAAATCCTTCACAAACCTTCTATAAAAACTCGCAAGTCCATGAAAACTCCTTACCTCACTTACCGATTTTGGTGTAGGCCAATCCTGGATGGCCTTAACTTTCTCCTTGTCCATCTAGAAACGCAATTTTTTCCATATAAAAGGTACAATTCAAGATTAGCATATAATTGCTCACTACGCAACACACTAAGTACATTACGCAAATGATCAAGATGCTCAGTTAAGTTCTTACTATAGATCAAAATGTCATCAAAATACACAACAACAAACTTACCTATAAAAGCACGCAATACATGATTCATTAAACGCATAAACGTGCTAGGCCCGTTCGTAAGTCCAAACGGCATTCATACAACCCATGCTTAGTCTTAAATGCAGTTTTCTACTCATCACACTCTTTCATCCTAATCTGATGGTACCCACTATTTAGATCAATCTTAGAGAAAATACATGATCCATGTAACTCATCTAGCATGTCATCTAGCCTAGGAATAGGATGTCTTTCATCCTCCATGTTCCATCCTTTTTAGGCACAAGTAGCACTAGCACAGCACAAGGACTCATACTCTCACGAATGTAACCCTTCATCATCAACTCATCTACTTGCATTTGAAGCTCCTTTGTCTCCTCTGGGTTGCTTCTATAGGCTGGACGGTAAGGAATCGAAGCTCCGGGCACAAGGTCAATTTGATGTTCAATCCCCCTTAATGGTGCTAATCCATTAGGGATGTCTTCAGGAAATACATCATCAAACTCCTGCATCAAAGAAACAGCCACACTAGGAATAGCAGAATCAAGATAGTTAGTGTTAAAATAAGCCTCCTTATACACAAGTAAGATCATTGGCTTATTAGTGAAAAATGCAGATCTGATTTCACTCCTTGGTTCTTACCTCCACTCTCAACCGGTTTAATTAATGATTTTGGTTTAGCCGAATCTGATGGTTTTCTCTCACCATTGTCCTCACGTGAATTTTCACTCTTCCCATCCTCATATTCTTTTACAATAGTGATGGTTTTACCATCTTTTACAATAGTGAACCTATTTCTAAACCCATCATGAATCGCTTTCCGATCAAACTGCCATGGACGCTCCAAAAGTAAGTGACTAGCATGCATTGGGACTACATCACACAAAATCTCATCAGAATACTTCCCAATAGAAAACGCAATCAGAACCTGCTTAGTAACCCTCACTTCACCACATTCATTCAACCATTGCAACTATAAGCCCTCGTATGCTTGATACAACTCAGATTCAATTTCTTCACAAGGGTATCACTAGCAACATTAGCACAAGTACCTCCATCAATTATCATTCTACATACCTTGTTTTGGATATGACATCGAGTGTGAAATATATTTTCCCGTTGCTGATCTACATCATCTTCTTTGATTTGCATGTTCAGCGCACGCCTCATAACCAAGGCCTCTCCCTCAACAGGATATGCAATCTCCTCATCACTACAATCCCACCAAAGGTGGCATCTCTTCACTTTCAGATTTGTCACTTTCAGATTCAACCTCCCCATTGTCTCTTGTAAGCATAACTCTTCGGTTTGGACACTGAGATGCAATGTGCCCCTTCCCTAAACACTTAAAGCATTTAATGTCTCTATCACGAGTAGGTTGATTTTCAGATTTACCTTTCCCATCCGTATGAGTATCCTTTTTGGCCTTAGGTGGTTCGGCCCTTACATAAGACTTTGGTTGGGCAGCCCCCTCTGTCTTAAAATTCGGCCTCCATATTGAGGAAGATGATGCCGAATTGGTCTGAAAACATTTACTGCCCCTTCTCTTTATTTGCCTCTCCGCCTTGGTTGCCATATGGACCATGTCCTCCAATTCCACACAATGTTGTAATTCTACAACATTCGCAATGTCTCTATTCACCCCATTTAGAAATCTAGCCATAGTAGCTTCCCGATCCTCAATCACATTGGCCCGAATCATGGCGATCTCCATCTCCTTGAAATACTCATCCACGGACCTAGAACCCTGATTCAAACCCTGCAATTTCAGATACAAATCTCTATAATAGTGGTTAGGCACAAATCGCCTTCTCATCAACACTTTCATCTCCTCCCACGACACTACCGGCCTCTCTCCACTCCTCCTTCTACTAATAACATTCTGATCCCACCAAATCAGTGCATAATCCGTGAATTCGATGACAACCAATTTCACTTTCTTTGCCTCCAAATAGTTATGGCAATCAAAAATCCAATCCACCTTTTTCTCCCACTCCAAATATGCCTCGGGATCGTTTTTACTTTCAAAAGCAGGTATTTTCAGTTTGATAGAATCCAAATCACCATGTCCCCCAACACTACGAAAATTTTACCTTTGGCCGAATTGGCCCCTAGTTCTATTCCCAAAATCCCTTCGGTTTCTAGGCTGCCGAAAACCTTCCCGATGGCCTATGGCCTCATCCTCAAAACCACCATAACCAATATCATCAACGGCCTCCTCAAAATCCTCATAATCAGCCCACCGTGCCCTTTCGGCCCTACTGCCACTGTTTGCTGTCGGTTCAGCCCCAAGCTTCCTCACATTTTGGGTGCTTGTACCAGCGTCATTACCACGTTTCTCCACGCTATCAAGTCTGTCACACACGTTTCCCATCACAAAATTCATCCTCTCAATCATGTGTGTCATGGCTTGCATTTGCAACGTAAGTTCTCCCTCGGGATGGGGTGGTAATACCTGCAAAAATTGGTTAGTGGTAAAAAAAAAATTATCCTCGCGTCGCTCGTGTTTTGCTCAAACACTCTTAATGTCCACACACGTTCACACCTCTCGTGAGAACCTTCTTACGGTTCTTGCGAAACTGAAACCAACACCAAATAAAAGCAACTTGGCAGCGCAATCAAAATATATCTATATATATGACTCAAGAAGCAATAAAAACCAGAAAACAAGCAAAACGAAATTGCGATGATAGTCTCGCGAGTAGCAAGCGAGTCTATCTGAAATATGAACGAAACTGAAGACTCGAATAAAAAAAAAACAGAAACAAAATATGAAAAACGATGAATATGATGAAAATTAATTGATGGGAACCTCGTGATCACGTGGTCATGCAACCCAAAACCCAGAATGAGATAAGATCCCGGAAAGCAGAAATAAGGTCTGATAAGAGTGTGACACAATGGAAACCTGCCCCAAGGCACCAGCACTATTGGAATGAGTAGAATGACGCCACAAAGCCAGTTAATCTTCGATAAGTCGGATTCAGTTCGTTCACGAACTAAAGAATGCAAGAATCACTCTCACACATAAACTGAAAAGTTCAGAATTAAGTTTAATCAATGGCTGCCGAAATTAGGGTTACATGATAGTTCTTAAAAAGTAATCCTAATGGACCTCTTATGTGGACTTAAAAGAGGTCCACTCAAAACTGACACAAAAATCCTAAATTGAAAAGCCCAAGACTTAATCCAAGCAAGCCTTGGATCCTAGCTGAAAACAAAGCCTTAATTAAGCCCAAACAAGCCTTGGATCATAAGGTTTATTTATTCTCTTCCATCCAGCCCATCAATCCCATGTTTCCATGTTGTAGTAGGATTCTTTTGGATCCTTTTGTTATCCTAACTTCATGGCCCAAATAAGGTTGTATTGGACCCCTACTGCACATAAACTATCATGTAACCCTAATTTTGGCAGCCATTCATTAAACTTAATTCTGAACTTTTTCAGTTTATGTGTGAGTGATTCTTGCATTCTTTAGTTCTTGAACGAACTGAACCCGACTTATCGAAGATTAAGTGGCTTCGTGGCGTCATTCTACTAATTCCAATAGTGCAGGTGCCTTGGGGCAGGTTTCCATTGTGTCACTCTCCTATTAGACCTATTTTGGCTTTCCGGGATCAGATCTCATTCTTGGTTGTGGGTGGCGTGATCACGAGGTTCGCATTAGGTGGTATCAGAGCTAGGCTCCGAAACAAGTTCATATCATTCTGTTATTTTCGTGCTTTTTTTTTACTGTTCCTTGAAGTTTCCAGTGTTTGTGTTCATCTCCTTATTCTTCGCGTCAGCGTCATCTAAAAAAAAAGGTTATATTTCATCGTTTTCTGTCACTTCATTTCAGTATATTAAAAAAAACAAAAAAAAAAACAGAAAAGAAAAGAAATTTGGGGAAACATAAACAAACAACGTTGGAATCAATCAAAAATTCATATTCCATCTATTGGGGTTGAGATATGATCATATGTCAAATATGGGCTTATTCTAATGTTGATTTTTTCAGGGGGGGTTTTGAGATTCATTTCTGCCGCAGAAACATTACCTTAGTGCACCCATACAAATTGATCACACAATGGTTTGTGTACCTAGCAGTACTAGAACGACCTAGAAATTGAGTGTTGTTTTTTGTTTAGTACTAAAATACTAAATATTGATGTTGAGGTCATTTCGAAGTCGTTTGGTCTGGGTTTCAATTCTGTTACGTAAAAATTGCGTAAGACGTTAGATTATGCTCAAGTCTCAAAACGTGATCCTTACTGTTTAGTTTTGTCCAATAATATGTTTTCATTCTATTTTCAGTTATCTAGGAGTCAAGTAATTGTTTTCGCTAGTATTTGCTTCTGTTTTATTTCGTGTCTTCGTATCGTCCAGAATTCGCACGAATTTGCATTGCTACTCGCGAAATCGTAATCGTAGTTTTGTTTTCAGTATTTTTATTGCTTCTTGAGTCTGAAAATTATTGGAGTGCGCTGCGAAAGCTACTGACTTTGATTTGTTGATTTTAGTTCTGAAAGAACCAAAAGAAAGCAAGTTGTGAGGTAAAAGGCGTAGTGAGCTTATTAGAGTGAAAAGCCTTGATTTTTTTTTGTGTGAAACACGAGAGTTGTGAGGATATATATATATTTTTTTTTTGCAACTAACCAAATTTTGCAGATTCAAAGGATGTGTGAAAACAACGAATCAGTGACACAAAATGTTGACGTGGCGTTCCAATTACGAGCCATGGGTCGGCAACTTGAGTTGATGTCGAGGGCATACAAAGATATGAAAGATGAGGTGAATTCAATAAAGCAACAGAATAGTGGGGCTGATCGCCGAGGCAATACGGTCCGTATGGCCGTACAGAATAACAGATCTGATTTTTGAAGAGTATGTTGATGAAAACACAGATATGGGCGACGATGACTATGATTTTGCATCTGTTGGCCAAGGAATCAGGTCTGGACCGAGCAGAGCTAGGAGGAATGTGAATTTCCGTGGCATGGGGAATTATGAAAATTCCTAACTTCGAAGGTAAAAATGATCCCGAGGCTTATTTGGAGTGGGAAAAAAAAGTAGATTGGATTTTTGATTGTCATAGCTATTCTGAACAAAAAAAAAGTGAAATTGGTGATGATTGAGTTTACAGCGTATGCAATGATTTGGTGGGACCATATTGTAATCAGTCGGAGGAGGAATGGGGAGTAACCCGTTCAGAGTTGGGGGGAGATGAAAGCGTTAATGAGGAGACCTATACCTGAAGCTCCAAGGTCTGAATCAAGGCTATAAGACAGTAGATGAATATCACAAAGAGATGGAGATAGCAATGATTCGTGCCAATGTTGTTGAGGATAGAGAAGCCACCATGGCTAGATTTCTTAATGGGTTGAATCGTGACATTGCCAATGTGGTGGAGCTACAGCACTATGTGGAGCTAGAGGACATGGTTCACATGGCTATAAAGGTGGAGAGACAACTCAGGAAGGGACATGTTCGGCCAGGATTTGATTTGGGTTCTTCATCATCTTGGAAGACGAATATGAAGAGAGAGGGTACTGTCCAACCAAGATCCTTTGTTCCTTCTAAAACTGAACGAACAACGGCTAAAGTTGATGTCCCTACCGGTGCCAAAGGTAAATCTGAAACTCAGCCTAAACGTATTTGTGATATTAAATGTTTTAGGTGTCAAGGGAATGGACATTATGCTTCAGAGTGTCCTAACAACAGAATCATGATGATTAGAGATGATGGTGATATGGAATCTGAAAGTGACCGATCTGATTGCAAAGGCATGCCACCTTTGGAGGATATTGATGAGGATGAGTTAGCATTACCGGTTGCGGGGTCCTTGGTTATAAGGCGCTGTTACGTACAAAGCAAGGTGTGTGGTTTAATTATTGATAGTGGAAGTTGTGTTAATGTTTGCAGTACCACCCTTGTTAGTAAACTGTTAAGCATGCGAAACCATATAGGTTGCAATGGCTGAATGATAGTGGTGAAGTGAAAGTGACTAAGCAGGTTGTGGTCCCATTTTCGATTGGGATATGTTGATGAAGTTCTGTGCGATGTGGTACCAATGCAAGCAAGTCACATCTTGTTGGGGAGGCCATGGCAATATGATAGGAAGGCAGTTCATGATGGGGTTAAGAATAGGTATACCATTGTAAAAGATGGGAAAACCATCACTCTTGTACCTCTTACACCCAAACAGGTGTATGATGATCAAATACAGCTAAAAAGAGAGCATGAGCTGATGGGGAGAGAAAACCATCAGATTCGGCCAGAACCCAAACCTCTACAACCCATTCAGCCACCCATCCAAACACAAACAAATATTTGGCCAACACTCCCAACAAATCAGACCATTCAACCACTCCTCAAAAACACCCAAATCTGGCCGAGAGTGGAGGTAAGACAAGAGGAGAGAAGAAAGTCAGGAAGAGTGATGAGAATTGTGTGGAAAAACTAGAGAAACAGCCTAATTTTTATGCTAGAGAGGGTGAGGTCAGATCTGCATATTTCGCTAACAAGCCAATGATTTTACTTGTGTACAAGGAAGCTTACTTTAATACTAATGATCTTGATCATATTGTGCCTAGTGCTGCTATTTCTTTGTTGCAGGAGTTTGATGATGTGTTCCCCGACGATACTCCAAGCGGATTACCACCATTGCGAGGGATAGAGCATCAGATTGATTTCGTACCCGGAGCTTCAATTCCTAACCGACCAGCATATAGAAGTAATCCTGAGGAGACAAAAGAGCTTCAAAGGCAAGTTGATGAGCTGATGGAAAAGGGCTATATTCGTGAGAGTATGAGCCCCTGTGCCGTACCCGTGCTACTTGTGCTGAAGGATGGAACATGGAGGATGTGTGTTGATTGCCGAGCCATCAACAACATAGCGGTAAAGTATAGACACCCTATTCCTAGGCTTGATGACATGTTAGATGAGTTACATGGATCTTGCATTTTCTCTAAAATTGACTTGAAAAGTGGGTACCATCAGATTAGGATGAAAGAGGGTGATGAGTGGAAAACTGCATTTAAGACTATGTATGGTTTATATGAATGGTTAGTAATGCCGTTTGGACTTACAATACCAAGTACGTTTATGCGTTTAATGAATCATGTGTTGCGTGCATTCATAGGTAAGTTTATGGTTGTGTATTTTGATGACATTTTGATCTATAGCAAGAGTTTAACCGAGCATTTTGATCATTTGCGAAATGTACTTAGTGTTTTGCGTGGTGAGAAATTGTATGCTAATCTTAAAAAGTGTGCCTTCTGCATGGAAAAAATTGTGTTTCTTGGCTATGTCGTAACTGCACAGGGTATCGAGATGGACGAGAAGAAAGTTAAGGCCATCCGGCAGTGGCCTACACCCAAATCGGTAAGTGAGGTAAGGAGTTTTCATGGGTTAGCTAGTTTTTACAGGCGTTTTGTGAAAGATTTCAGTACAATAGCTGCACCGTTGAATGAAGTTGTTAAAAAGTCAGTTGGGTTTAAATGGGGGGAGGAACAAGAATTGGCTTTTGTTCTTTTGAAAGACAAATTATGTTCTGCACCTGTTTTGTCTTTACCTAACTTTACAAAAGCATTTGAAATAGAGTGTGATGCGTCTGGAATGGGAATAGGTGCTGTTTTGATGCAGGATCGCACACCTATTGCATATTTTAGTGAGAAGTTAAGTGGAGCGACCTTGAACTATCCCACTTAAGACAAAGAACTGTATGCCTTGGTAAGAGCACTCGAAACATGGCAGCATTACTTGTGGCCAAAAGAGTTCGTAATCCATTCAGATCATGAGTCCTTGAAACATCTGAAAGGACAAGGTAAGTTGAATAGGAGACATGCAAAATGGGTTGAATTCATTGAAACTTTTCCTTACGTGATCACGTATAAGCAAGGGAAAGAGAACATCGTAGCCGATGCACTTTCACGCAGGTATGTTCAACCCATGAATACTAGATTGCTAGGCTGAGATTTATAATGCGGGTGGAAATTTGGCTTTCGGTAAGTTTTATTTGATGGATGGTTATTTGTTCAAAGAGAATAGAATGTGTGTTCCTGCTAGTTCCTTGCGTGAATTACTTGTTCGTGAAGCACATGGGGGTGGTTTAATGGGTCACTTTGGGGTTGCGAAAACCTTGGATGTATTGCATGAGCATTTCTTTTGGCCAAAAATGAAAAGAGATGTGCAACGAATTTGTGAAGGTCCAATAACACCAGCATGGACCCATTACATGTTGCAAATGGTCCAATAACGCGGTCTAGGACAAAGGCATTGAAAGAGGCAATGAATGCATTGGTCTTGAAGGTTTCAACCCGGTCAGAATTGCAAGGACCATTGGAGTATCAAGAGGAGACCTTAGTACATCTAATCCATGTGCAGGAGGGGTCCAATACAACCTTATTTGGGCCATGAAGTTAGGACAACAAAAGGATCCAAAAGAATCCTACTACAACATGGAAAAATGGGATTGATGGGCTGGATGGAAGAGAATAAATAAACCTTATGGGATTTATTTCAGTTAGTTAGCTACAGCCCAAGGCTTGTTTGGGCTTAATTAAGACTTTGTTTTCAGCTAGGATCCAAGGCTTGCTTGGATTAAGTCATGGGCTTTTTAATTTAGGATTTTGGGTCAGTTTTCAGTGGACCTCATTTAAGTCCACATAAGAGGTCCGTTAGGGTTACTTTTTAAGAACTATTTAAACTCATGTAACCCTAATTTCGGCAGCCATTGATTAAACTTAATTTTGAACTTTTCAGTTTATGTGTGAGAGTGATTCTTGTATTCTTTAGTTCTTGAACGAACTGAATCCGACTTATCGAAGATTAACTGGCTTCGTGGCGTCATTCTACTCCTTCCAATAGTGCTGGTGCCTTGGGGCAGGTTTCCATTGTGTCACGCTCCTATCAGACCTTATTTCGGCTTTCCGGGATCTTATCTCATTCTTCGTTGTGGGTTGCGTGATCACGAGGTTCGCATCATCCTCCATGTTCCATCCTTCGTAGGCATGAGTAGCACGGGTACAGGACACGAGTTTATACTCTCACGAATATTTCCCTTATCTATTAGGTCATAAACTTGCCTTTGAAGCCCAGTCATCTCCTATGGATTCCTTCTATAGGATGGTCGGTTAGGAATTGAAGCTCCACCTATAAAATCAATTTGATGCTCAATCCCCCCGCAATGGAGGTATTCCGCTTGGAGTATCGTCGGGGAACAAATCATCAAACTCCCGAAACAAAGAATTAGTAGCACTATGCACCATATGATCAAGATTATTAGTATTAAAGTAAACCTCCTTGTACACAAGTAAAATCATTGGCTTGTTAGTGAAATATGCAGATATGACCTCTCTAGCATAAAAATTAGGTTGTTTCTCTAGTTTTTCCACACAATTCTATTACTCTTCCTGACTTTCATCTCTCGACCAGGTTGGGGTATTTTTGAGTTGTGATTGAATGATCTGATTTGTTTGCGTTTGGATGACTGTCTGAATGGGTTGTGGTGGTTTGGGTTCTGGCCAAATCCGATGGTCTTCTCTCCCCTTGATCCTCCCCTTGATTTTCTCTCCCCATTGCCTCATCATACTCAAGTTTTAGCTTTATTTGATCATTATGCACCTGTTTGGGTGTAAGAGGAACAAGAGTGATACGAACCTCGAGATCACGTGGTCACGCAACCCACAACCAAGAATGAGATAAGATCCCGGAAAGCCAAAATAAGGTCTGATAGGAGTGTGACACAATGGAAACCTGCCCCAAGGCACCAGCACTATTGGAACGAGTAGAATGACGCCACGAAGCCAGTTAATCTTCGATAAGTCGGATTCAGTTCGTTCAAGAACTAAAGAATGCAAGAATCACTCTCACACATAAACTGAAAAGTTCAGAGTTAAGTTTAATCAATGGCTGCCAAAATTAGGGTTACATGAGTTTAAATAGTTCTTAAAAAGTAACCCTAATGGACCTCTTATGTGGACTTAAAAGAGGTCCACTGAAAACTGACCCAACATCCTAAATTGAAAAGCCCATGACTTAATCCAAGCAAGCCTTGGATCCTAGCTGAAAACAAAGTCTTAATTAAGCCCAAACAAGCCTTGGGCTGTAGCTAACTAAATTAAATGAAGCCCATAAGGTTTATTTATTCTCTTCCATCCAGCCCCTTAATCTTAGAAAGAAAAGGAAAAGGTAGCCCATAATTCCTTGCTGGTGTTTCTGGGCTGGTTCGCATCAAAGAGTGATGGTTTACCATCTTTTACAATGGTATACCTATTTTTAACCCCATCATGAACTGCTTTCCTATCATATTGCCATGGCCTCCCCAACAAGATGTGACTTGCTTGCATTGGTACCACATCACACAGCACTTCATCAACATATTTCCCAATCGAAAATGGGACCACAACCTGCTTAGCCACTTTCACAACCTGCTTGCCATGGTTTCGCATGCTTGACAGTACTCAATTTCAGTTTACTAACAAGGGTTGTACTGCAAACATTAACAAACCTTCCGCTATCAATAATTAAACCACACACCTTGCGTTGTACATAACAGCGAGTCTGAAAGATATTCTCTTTTTGTTGATTAGATTCATCTTCCTTGACCTGAAGTGTAGACGTCATAACCAAGGAAGCCTCAACCGGTCTTACACATAGATAACTAAATAAAGCTGGGCTGGACCCCTCTTACACATAGATACTTCAATGGTCCTTGCAATTATGACTTGGGTGAAACCTTCAAAACCACGAATCAAGCCCCTCAACATGTAATAATGGGTCCTTGCCGGTGCTTATGGGCTGGTTCGCATCCTCGAAACCCCGAACCGCATTAACAGAGCTCCTGTACCAATACCTGACGCATCACATTCAATTTCTAAAGCTCTCGTAAAGTCTAGCAAAGCTAAAACAGGTGCCGAACAAATTTTATCTTTCAACAAATTAAAAGCCTTATCCTGTTAAAGGTGCAGCAATAGTACTAAAATCCTTCACAAACCTTCTATAAAAACTCGCAAGTCCATGAAAACTCCTTACCTCACTTACCGATTTTGGTGTAGGCCAATCCTGGATGGCCTTAACTTTCTCCTTGTCCATCTAGAAACGCAATTTTTTCCATATAAAAGGTACAATTCAAGATTAGCATATAATTGCTCACTACGCAACACACTAAGTGCATTACGCAAATGATCAAGATGCTCAGTTAAGTTCTTACTATAGATCAAAATGTCATCAAAATACACAACAACAAACTTACCTATAAAAGCACGCAATACATGATTCATTAAACGCATAAACGTGCTAGGCCCGTTCGTAAGTCCAAACGGCATTCATACAACCCATGCTTAGTCTTAAATGCAGTTTTCTACTCATCACACTCTTTCATCCTAATCTGATGGTACCCACTATTTAGATCAATCTTAGAGAAAATACATGATCCATGTAACTCATCTAGCATGTCATCTAGCCTAGGAATAGGATGTCTTTCATCCTCCATGTTCCATCCTTTTTAGGCACAAGTAGCACTAGCACAGCACAAGGACTCATACTCTCACGAATGTAACCCTTCATCATCAACTCATCTACTTGCATTTGAAGCTCCTTTGTCTCCTCTGGGTTGCTTCTATAGGCTGGACGGTAAGGAATCGAAGCTCCGGGCACAAGGTCAATTTGATGTTCAATCCCCCTTAATGGTGCTAATCCATTAGGGATGTCTTCAGGAAATACATCATCAAACTCCTGCATCAAAGAAACAGCCACACTAGGAATAGCAGAATCAAGATAGTTAGTGTTAAAATAAGCCTCCTTATACACAAGTAAGATCATTGGCTTATTAGTGAAAAATGCAGATCTGATTTCACTCCTTGGTTCTTACCTCCACTCTCAACCGGTTTAATTAATGATTTTGGTTTAGCCGAATCTGATGGTTTTCTCTCACCATTGTCCTCACGTGAATTTTCACTCTTCCCATCCTCATATTCTTTTTTTAATTCGATTTGATCATCATACACTTGTTTTGGAGAAAGAGGTACAAGAGTGATGGTTTTACCATCTTTTACAATAGTGAACCTATTTCTAAACCCATCATGAATCGCTTTCCGATCAAACTGCCATGGACGCTCCAAAAGTAAGTGACTAGCATGCATTGGGACTACATCACACAAAATCTCATCAGAATACTTCCCAATAGAAAACGCAATCAGAACCTGCTTAGTAACCCTCACTTCACCACATTCATTCAACCATTGCAACTATAAGCCCTCGTATGCTTGATACAACTCAGATTCAATTTCTTCACAAGGGTATCACTAGCAACATTAGCACAAGTACCTCCATCAATTATCATTCTACATACCTTGTTTTGGATATGACATCGAGTGTGAAATATATTTTCCCGTTGCTGATCTACATCATCTTCTTTGATTTGCATGTTCAGCGCACGCCTCATAACCAAGGCCTCTCCCTCAACAGGATATGCAATCTCCTCATCACTACAATCCCACCAAAGGTGGCATCTCTTCACTTTCAGATTTGTCACTTTCAGATTCAACCTCCCCATTGTCTCTTGTAAGCATAACTCTTCGGTTTGGACACTGAGATGCAATGTGCCCCTTCCCTAAACACTTAAAGCATTTAATGTCTCTATCACGAGTAGGTTGATTTTCAGATTTACCTTTCCCATCCGTATGAGTATCCTTTTTGGCCTTAGGTGGTTCGGCCCTTACATAAGACTTTGGTTGGGCAGCCCCCTCTGTCTTAAAATTCGGCCTCCATATTGAGGAAGATGATGCCGAATTGGTCTGAAAACATTTACTGCCCCTTCTCTTTATTTGCCTCTCCGCCTTGGTTGCCATATGGACCATGTCCTCCAATTCCACACAATGTTGTAATTCTACAACATTCGCAATGTCTCTATTCACCCCATTTAGAAATCTAGCCATAGTAGCTTCCCGATCCTCAATCACATTGGCCCGAATCATGGCGATCTCCATCTCCTTGAAATACTCATCCACGGACCTAGAACCCTGATTCAAACCCTGCAATTTCAGATACAAATCTCTATAATAGTGGTTAGGCACAAATCGCCTTCTCATCAACACTTTCATCTCCTCCCACGACACTACCGGCCTCTCTCCACTCCTCCTTCTACTAATAACATTCTGATCCCACCAAATCAGTGCATAATCCGTGAATTCGATGACAACCAATTTCACTTTCTTTGCCTCCAAATAGTTATGGCAATCAAAAATCCAATCCACCTTTTTCTCCCACTCCAAATATGCCTCGGGATCGTTTTTACTTTCAAAAGCAGGTATTTTCAGTTTGATAGAATCCAAATCACCATGTCCCCCAACACTACGAAAATTTTACCTTTGGCCGAATTGGCCCCTAGTTCTATTCCCAAAATCCCTTCGGTTTCTAGGCTGCCGAAAACCTTCCCGATGGCCTATGGCCTCATCCTCAAAACCACCATAACCAATATCATCAACGGCCTCCTCAAAATCCTCATAATCAGCCCACCGTGCCCTTTCGGCCCTACTGCCACTGTTTGCTGTCGGTTCAGCCCCAAGCTTCCTCACATTTTGGGTGCTTGTACCAGCGTCATTACCACGTTTCTCCACGCTATCAAGATCACACACGTTTCCCATCACAAAATTCATCCTCTCAATCATGTGTGTCATGGCTTGCATTTGCAACGTAAGTTCTCCCTCGGGATGGGGTGGTAATACCTGCAAAAATTGGTTAGTGGTAAAAAAAAAATTATCCTCGCGTCGCTCGTGTTTTGCTCAAACACTCTTAATGTCCACACACGTTCACACCTCTCGTGAGAACCTTCTTACGGTTCTTGCGAAACTGAAACCAACACCAAATAAAAGCAACTTGGCAGCGCAATCAAAATATATCTATATATATGACTCAAGAAGCAATAAAAACCAGAAAACAAGCAAAACGAAATTGCGATGATAGTCTCGCGAGTAGCAAGCGAGTCTATCTGAAATATGAACGAAACTGAAGACTCGAATAAAAAAAAAACAGAAACAAAATATGAAAAACGATGAATATGATGAAAATTAATTGATGGGAACCTCGTGATCACGTGGTCATGCAACCCAAAACCCAGAATGAGATAAGATCCCGGAAAGCAGAAATAAGGTCTGATAAGAGTGTGACACAATGGAAACCTGCCCCAAGGCACCAGCACTATTGGAATGAGTAGAATGACGCCACAAAGCCAGTTAATCTTCGATAAGTCGGATTCAGTTCGTTCACGAACTAAAGAATGCAAGAATCACTCTCACACATAAACTGAAAAGTTCAGAATTAAGTTTAATCAATGGCTGCCGAAATTAGGGTTACATGATAGTTCTTAAAAAGTAATCCTAATGGACCTCTTATGTGGACTTAAAAGAGGTCCACTCAAAACTGACACAAAAATCCTAAATTGAAAAGCCCAAGACTTAATCCAAGCAAGCCTTGGATCCTAGCTGAAAACAAAGCCTTAATTAAGCCCAAACAAGCCTTGGATCATAAGGTTTATTTATTCTCTTCCATCCAGCCCATCAATCCCATGTTTCCATGTTGTAGTAGGATTCTTTTGGATCCTTTTGTTATCCTAACTTCATGGCCCAAATAAGGTTGTATTGGACCCCTACTGCACATAAACTATCATGTAACCCTAATTTTGGCAGCCATTCATTAAACTTAATTCTGAACTTTTTCAGTTTATGTGTGAGTGATTCTTGCATTCTTTAGTTCTTGAACGAACTGAACCCGACTTATCGAAGATTAAGTGGCTTCGTGGCGTCATTCTACTAATTCCAATAGTGCAGGTGCCTTGGGGCAGGTTTCCATTGTGTCACTCTCCTATTAGACCTATTTTGGCTTTCCGGGATCAGATCTCATTCTTGGTTGTGGGTGGCGTGATCACGAGGTTCGCATTAGGTGGTATCAGAGCTAGGCTCCGAAACAAGTTCATATCATTCTGTTATTTTCGTGCTTTTTTTTTACTGTTCCTTGAAGTTTCCAGTGTTTGTGTTCATCTCCTTATTCTTCGCGTCAGCGTCATCTAAAAAAAAAGGTTATATTTCATCGTTTTCTGTCACTTCATTTCAGTATATTAAAAAAAACAAAAAAAAAAACAGAAAAGAAAAGAAATTTGGGGAAACATAAACAAACAACGTTGGAATCAATCAAAAATTCATATTCCATCTATTGGGGTTGAGATATGATCATATGTCAAATATGGGCTTATTCTAATGTTGATTTTTTCAGGGGGGGTTTTGAGATTCATTTCTGCCGCAGAAACATTACCTTAGTGCACCCATACAAATTGATCACACAATGGTTTGTGTACCTAGCAGTACTAGAACGACCTAGAAATTGAGTGTTGTTTTTTGTTTAGTACTAAAATACTAAATATTGATGTTGAGGTCATTTCGAAGTCGTTTGGTCTGGGTTTCAATTCTGTTACGTAAAAATTGCGTAAGACGTTAGATTATGCTCAAGTCTCAAAACGTGATCCTTACTGTTTAGTTTTGTCCAATAATATGTTTTCATTCTATTTTCAGTTATCTAGGAGTCAAGTAATTGTTTTCGCTAGTATTTGCTTCTGTTTTATTTCGTGTCTTCGTATCGTCCAGAATTCGCACGAATTTGCATTGCTACTCGCGAAATCGTAATCGTAGTTTTGTTTTCAGTATTTTTATTGCTTCTTGAGTCTGAAAATTATTGGAGTGCGCTGCGAAAGCTACTGACTTTGATTTGTTGATTTTAGTTCTGAAAGAACCAAAAGAAAGCAAGTTGTGAGGTAAAAGGCGTAGTGAGCTTATTAGAGTGAAAAGCCTTGATTTTTTTTTGTGTGAAACACGAGAGTTGTGAGGATATATATATATTTTTTTTTTGCAACTAACCAAATTTTGCAGATTCAAAGGATGTGTGAAAACAACGAATCAGTGACACAAAATGTTGACGTGGCGTTCCAATTACGAGCCATGGGTCGGCAACTTGAGTTGATGTCGAGGGCATACAAAGATATGAAAGATGAGGTGAATTCAATAAAGCAACAGAATAGTGGGGCTGATCGCCGAGGCAATACGGTCCGTATGGCCGTACAGAATAACAGATCTGATTTTTGAAGAGTATGTTGATGAAAACACAGATATGGGCGACGATGACTATGATTTTGCATCTGTTGGCCAAGGAATCAGGTCTGGACCGAGCAGAGCTAGGAGGAATGTGAATTTCCGTGGCATGGGGAATTATGAAAATTCCTAACTTCGAAGGTAAAAATGATCCCGAGGCTTATTTGGAGTGGGAAAAAAAAGTAGATTGGATTTTTGATTGTCATAGCTATTCTGAACAAAAAAAAAGTGAAATTGGTGATGATTGAGTTTACAGCGTATGCAATGATTTGGTGGGACCATATTGTAATCAGTCGGAGGAGGAATGGGGAGTAACCCGTTCAGAGTTGGGGGGAGATGAAAGCGTTAATGAGGAGACCTATACCTGAAGCTCCAAGGTCTGAATCAAGGCTATAAGACAGTAGATGAATATCACAAAGAGATGGAGATAGCAATGATTCGTGCCAATGTTGTTGAGGATAGAGAAGCCACCATGGCTAGATTTCTTAATGGGTTGAATCGTGACATTGCCAATGTGGTGGAGCTACAGCACTATGTGGAGCTAGAGGACATGGTTCACATGGCTATAAAGGTGGAGAGACAACTCAGGAAGGGACATGTTCGGCCAGGATTTGATTTGGGTTCTTCATCATCTTGGAAGACGAATATGAAGAGAGAGGGTACTGTCCAACCAAGATCCTTTGTTCCTTCTAAAACTGAACGAACAACGGCTAAAGTTGATGTCCCTACCGGTGCCAAAGGTAAATCTGAAACTCAGCCTAAACGTATTTGTGATATTAAATGTTTTAGGTGTCAAGGGAATGGACATTATGCTTCAGAGTGTCCTAACAACAGAATCATGATGATTAGAGATGATGGTGATATGGAATCTGAAAGTGACCGATCTGATTGCAAAGGCATGCCACCTTTGGAGGATATTGATGAGGATGAGTTAGCATTACCGGTTGCGGGGTCCTTGGTTATAAGGCGCTGTTACGTACAAAGCAAGGTGTGTGGTTTAATTATTGATAGTGGAAGTTGTGTTAATGTTTGCAGTACCACCCTTGTTAGTAAACTGTTAAGCATGCGAAACCATATAGGTTGCAATGGCTGAATGATAGTGGTGAAGTGAAAGTGACTAAGCAGGTTGTGGTCCCATTTTCGATTGGGATATGTTGATGAAGTTCTGTGCGATGTGGTACCAATGCAAGCAAGTCACATCTTGTTGGGGAGGCCATGGCAATATGATAGGAAGGCAGTTCATGATGGGGTTAAGAATAGGTATACCATTGTAAAAGATGGGAAAACCATCACTCTTGTACCTCTTACACCCAAACAGGTGTATGATGATCAAATACAGCTAAAAAGAGAGCATGAGCTGATGGGGAGAGAAAACCATCAGATTCGGCCAGAACCCAAACCTCTACAACCCATTCAGCCACCCATCCAAACACAAACAAATATTTGGCCAACACTCCCAACAAATCAGACCATTCAACCACTCCTCAAAAACACCCAAATCTGGCCGAGAGTGGAGGTAAGACAAGAGGAGAGAAGAAAGTCAGGAAGAGTGATGAGAATTGTGTGGAAAAACTAGAGAAACAGCCTAATTTTTATGCTAGAGAGGGTGAGGTCAGATCTGCATATTTCGCTAACAAGCCAATGATTTTACTTGTGTACAAGGAAGCTTACTTTAATACTAATGATCTTGATCATATTGTGCCTAGTGCTGCTATTTCTTTGTTGCAGGAGTTTGATGATGTGTTCCCCGACGATACTCCAAGCGGATTACCACCATTGCGAGGGATAGAGCATCAGATTGATTTCGTACCCGGAGCTTCAATTCCTAACCGACCAGCATATAGAAGTAATCCTGAGGAGACAAAAGAGCTTCAAAGGCAAGTTGATGAGCTGATGGAAAAGGGCTATATTCGTGAGAGTATGAGCCCCTGTGCCGTACCCGTGCTACTTGTGCTGAAGGATGGAACATGGAGGATGTGTGTTGATTGCCGAGCCATCAACAACATAGCGGTAAAGTATAGACACCCTATTCCTAGGCTTGATGACATGTTAGATGAGTTACATGGATCTTGCATTTTCTCTAAAATTGACTTGAAAAGTGGGTACCATCAGATTAGGATGAAAGAGGGTGATGAGTGGAAAACTGCATTTAAGACTATGTATGGTTTATATGAATGGTTAGTAATGCCGTTTGGACTTACAATACCAAGTACGTTTATGCGTTTAATGAATCATGTGTTGCGTGCATTCATAGGTAAGTTTATGGTTGTGTATTTTGATGACATTTTGATCTATAGCAAGAGTTTAACCGAGCATTTTGATCATTTGCGAAATGTACTTAGTGTTTTGCGTGGTGAGAAATTGTATGCTAATCTTAAAAAGTGTGCCTTCTGCATGGAAAAAATTGTGTTTCTTGGCTATGTCGTAACTGCACAGGGTATCGAGATGGACGAGAAGAAAGTTAAGGCCATCCGGCAGTGGCCTACACCCAAATCGGTAAGTGAGGTAAGGAGTTTTCATGGGTTAGCTAGTTTTTACAGGCGTTTTGTGAAAGATTTCAGTACAATAGCTGCACCGTTGAATGAAGTTGTTAAAAAGTCAGTTGGGTTTAAATGGGGGGAGGAACAAGAATTGGCTTTTGTTCTTTTGAAAGACAAATTATGTTCTGCACCTGTTTTGTCTTTACCTAACTTTACAAAAGCATTTGAAATAGAGTGTGATGCGTCTGGAATGGGAATAGGTGCTGTTTTGATGCAGGATCGCACACCTATTGCATATTTTAGTGAGAAGTTAAGTGGAGCGACCTTGAACTATCCCACTTAAGACAAAGAACTGTATGCCTTGGTAAGAGCACTCGAAACATGGCAGCATTACTTGTGGCCAAAAGAGTTCGTAATCCATTCAGATCATGAGTCCTTGAAACATCTGAAAGGACAAGGTAAGTTGAATAGGAGACATGCAAAATGGGTTGAATTCATTGAAACTTTTCCTTACGTGATCACGTATAAGCAAGGGAAAGAGAACATCGTAGCCGATGCACTTTCACGCAGGTATGTTCAACCCATGAATACTAGATTGCTAGGCTGAGATTTATAATGCGGGTGGAAATTTGGCTTTCGGTAAGTTTTATTTGATGGATGGTTATTTGTTCAAAGAGAATAGAATGTGTGTTCCTGCTAGTTCCTTGCGTGAATTACTTGTTCGTGAAGCACATGGGGGTGGTTTAATGGGTCACTTTGGGGTTGCTAAAACCTTGGATGTATTGCATGAGCATTTCTTTTGGCCAAAAATGAAAAGAGATGTGCAACGAATTTGTGAAGGTCCAATAACACCAGCATGGACCCATTACATGTTGCAAATGGTCCAATAACGCGGTCTAGGACAAAGGCATTGAAAGAGGCAATGAATGCATTGGTCTTGAAGGTTTCAACCCGGTCAGAATTGCAAGGACCATTGGAGTATCAAGAGGAGACCTTAGTACATCTAATCCATGTGCAGGAGGGGTCCAATACAACCTTATTTGGGCCATGAAGTTAGGACAACAAAAGGATCCAAAAGAATCCTACTACAACATGGAAAAATGGGATTGATGGGCTGGATGGAAGAGAATAAATAAACCTTATGGGATTTATTTAAGTTAGTTAGCTACAGCCCAAGGCTTGTTTGGGCTTAATTAAGACTTTGTTTTCAGCTAGGATCCAAGGCTTGCTTGGATTAAGTCATGGGCTTTTTAATTTAGGATTTTGGGTCAGTTTTCAGTGGACCTCATTTAAGTCCACATAAGAGGTCCGTTAGGGTTACTTTTTAAGAACTATTTAAACTCATGTAACCCTAATTTCGGCAGCCATTGATTAAACTTAATTTTGAACTTTTCAGTTTATGTGTGAGAGTGATTCTTGTATTCTTTAGTTCTTGAACGAACTGAATCCGACTTATCGAAGATTAACTGGCTTCGTGGCGTCATTCTACTCCTTCCAATAGTGCTGGTGCCTTGGGGCAGGTTTCCATTGTGTCACGCTCCTATCAGACCTTATTTCGGCTTTCCGGGATCTTATCTCATTCTTCGTTGTGGGTTGCGTGATCACGAGGTTCGCATCATCCTCCATGTTCCATCCTTCGTAGGCATGAGTAGCACGGGTACAGGACACGAGTTTATACTCTCACGAATATTTCCCTTATCTATTAGGTCATAAACTTGCCTTTGAAGCCCAGTCATCTCCTATGGATTCCTTCTATAGGATGGTCGGTTAGGAATTGAAGCTCCACCTATAAAATCAATTTGATGCTCAATCCCCCCGCAATGGAGGTATTCCGCTTGGAGTATCGTCGGGGAACAAATCATCAAACTCCCGAAACAAAGAATTAGTAGCACTATGCACCATATGATCAAGATTATTAGTATTAAAGTAAACCTCCTTGTACACAAGTAAAATCATTGGCTTGTTAGTGAAATATGCAGATATGACCTCTCTAGCATAAAAATTAGGTTGTTTCTCTAGTTTTTCCACACAATTCTATTACTCTTCCTGACTTTCATCTCTCGACCAGGTTGGGGTATTTTTGAGTTGTGATTGAATGATCTGATTTGTTTGCGTTTGGATGACTGTCTGAATGGGTTGTGGTGGTTTGGGTTCTGGCCAAATCCGATGGTCTTCTCTCCCCTTGATCCTCACCTTGATTTTCTCTCCCCATTGCCTCATCATACTCAAGTTTTAGCTTTATTTGATCATTATGCACCTGTTTGGGTGTAAGAGGAACAAGAGTGATACGAACCTCGAGATCACGTGGTCACGCAACCCACAACCAAGAATGAGATAAGATCCCGGAAAGCCAAAATAAGGTCTGATAGGAGTGTGACACAATGGAAACCTGCCCCAAGGCACCAGCACTATTGGAACGAGTAGAATGGCGCCACGAAGCCAGTTAATCTTCGATAAGTCGGATTCAGTTCGTTCAAGAACTAAAGAATGCAAGAATCACTCTCACACATAAACTGAAAAGTTCAGAGTTAAGTTTAATCAATGGCTGCCAAAATTAGGGTTACATGAGTTTAAATAGTTCTTAAAAAGTAACCCTAATGGACCTCTTATGTGGACTTAAAAGAGGTCCACTGAAAACTGACCCAACATCCTAAATTGAAAAGCCCATGACTTAATCCAAGCAAGCCTTGGATCCTAGCTGAAAACAAAGTCTTAATTAAGCCCAAACAAGCCTTGGGCTGTAGCTAACTAAATTAAATGAAGCCCATAAGGTTTATTTATTCTCTTCCATCCAGCCCCTTAATCTTAGAAAGAAAAGGAAAAGGTAGCCCATAATTCCTTGCTGGTGTTTCTGGGCTGGTTCGCATCAAAGAGTGATGGTTTACCATCTTTTACAATGGTATACCTATTTTTAACCCCATCATGAACTGCTTTCCTATCATATTGCCATGGCCTCCCCAACAAGATGTGACTTGCTTGCATTGGTACCACATCACACAGCACTTCATCAACATATTTCCCAATCGAAAATGGGACCACAACCTGCTTAGCCACTTTCACAACCTGCTTGCCATGGTTTCGCATGCTTGACAGTACTCAATTTCAGTTTACTAACAAGGGTTGTACTGCAAACATTAACAAACCTTCCGCTATCAATAATTAAACCACACACCTTGCGTTGTACATAACAGCGAGTCTGAAAGATATTCTCTTTTTGTTGATTAGATTCATCTTCCTTGACCTGAAGTGTAGACGTCATAACCAAGGAAGCCTCAACCGGTCTTACACATAGATAACTAAATAAAGCTGGGCTGGACCCCTCTTACACATAGATACTTCAATGGTCCTTGCAATTATGACTTGGGTGAAACCTTCAAAACCACGAATCAAGCCCCTCAACATGTAATAATGGGTCCTTGCCGGTGCTTATGGGCTGGTTCGCATCCTCGAAACCCCGAACCGCCAACTCAAAACCCGCAACCCCACAACGGGAAACCCTGAACCTCGAAAACCCGACCAGCGCGCCCTGAACCCTAAACCCCAGACCGCAAAACCCCGTACCTCCAAAACCCTGAACCCCCAAAAGCAAAACCGGGAACCGAGAAAAGCTCGAACCCGAAACCCCGACCCGCAAAACCCCGAACCGCAAAACTCCGTCCCGAAACCCCGACCCGCGAAACCCCGATCCCGAATCCCCACCCCGAAACCTGAAACAGTGAACCCCGAAACCCCATTCCGGAAAGCCCGAATCACGAAACCCCGAAACCGAGACCCCGAAACGACGAACCGCGAAACCCCTATTACGGAAACCCCGAACCGCAAAAAACCAGAATCGCGAAACCCGAAACCCTAAAAATCTCGAAACCCCGTACCCGAAAAACCTCACCTCGAAACCCTGTACCCGAAACCCTAAACCGCCAGACCCAGAAATCGAAACTCAAACCCCGAACCCCGAAAAAACCACAACTGCGAAACCCCGAACCCGAAACCGTGAACCTCGAAACAACCGTACCCGAAACCCTGAACCGCGAAACCAGTAACCCGAAACTCCGAACCGCCAAACCGTACACCCAAAACTCGAAACCTCGAACCCGACACCGCAAAAAAACCATGAACCGCGAAACCCCGAAAAACCTGAACCGCGAAACCACTAACCCGAAACCCCGAACCGCCAAACCCGACACCTCGAAACCGCAAACCTCGAAACCCCGTACCCGAAACTCCGAAACACGAAACCCCGAACCGGAAACCCTGGACCTCGAAACCCGAACCCCGAAACCCCGAACCGGAATCCCCGCACCTCCAAACCCCGAACGTCGAGACCCCGAACCCGAAAAACCAGAACCGTGAAACCCAGAACCCCGAAACCGAAACCGCGAAACCCTGAACTTGAAACCCTCAGAACTAAACCTGAACCGTCAAACCCCGAACCTCAAAACCCTGAATCGCAAACCCCGACCCGAAACCCCGAAACAAGAAACCCCGATACCGAACCTCAAAAACCCACACCCGAAACCCCGCACCGCTAAACCCAGAACCGCGAAAACCCGTACCTGAAACCCCGCAACGCGAAATCCCGATACCGAAACCCCGAACCTCGAAACCCTAAACCTGAAACCCCAAAACCTAAACTCGAAACCCCGAACCCGAAACCCAAAACCACGAACCTCGAAACCACAAACCTCGAAACCACAAACCAAAACCCGAACCATGAAAACCCCTAACCACGACACCCGGAACCCCGAAAACAAAACCCCTAAAAGCGAAACCCTGAACTCGGAACCGACAGCACTAAACCCTGACACCGAAGCCGCGAACCCCGAACCTCGAAACCCCAAACCGCCAACAAGAAACCCGCAACCCCGAACCGTGAAACCCCGAACCCGAAACCCCGAACCGCCAACACGAAACCCCCAACCTCGAACCACGAAACCCCGAACCTCGAAACCACGAACCTGAAACTCCGAACCGCGAAACCAAGACACCGAAACCCTGAACCGCGCAAAACCCGCACCCGAAACCCCGTACACGAAACCCCACACCGCGAAAAGCCAGAACCGCGAAACCCGGAACCCGGAACCCCAAAACACGAAACCCCGATACCGAATCCTCGCACCCCAAAACCCCGAAACCCCGGACCTCGAAACCCCGAAAAGCGCAAAACCCGCACACGAAACCCCGAACTCGAAACCTTGCACCCCAAAACCCCGAACCGCCAACTCGAAACCCCGTACCCGAAAAACCTCACCTCGAAACCCTGTACCCTGTACCCGGAAAACAAGAAACCCCGATACCGAAACTCCGAACCTCAAAAACCCGCACCCGAAACCCCGCACCGCTAAACCCAAAACCACGAACCTCGAAACCACAAACCCGAAACCCGAACCTCGAAACCCCGAACCGCCAACACGAAACCCGCAACCCCGAACCGTGAAACCCCGATCCCGAAACCCCGAACCGCCAACACGAAACCCCCAACCCCGAACCGCGAAGTCTCGAACCTCGAAACCACGAACCGGAAACTCTGAACCCGAACCGCCAATACGAAACCCACAACCCCGAACCGCGAAACCACGACACCAAAACCCTGAACCGCGCAAAACCCGCACCCGAAACCCCGTACACGAAACCCTACACCGCGAAAAGCCAGAACCGCGAAACCCCGAACCCGGAACCCCAAAACACGAAATCCCGATACCGAAACCCCGAACCTCGAAACCCTAAACCTGAAACCCCAAAACCTAAACTCGAAACCGCGAACCCGAAACCCAAAACCACGAACCTCGAAACCACAAACCCGGAACCCGAACCGTGAAAACCCCTAACCGCGACACCCGGAACCCCGAAAACAAAACCCCTAAAATCGAAACCCTGAACTCGGAACCCACAGCACCTAAACCCTGACAACGAAGCCGCGAACCCCGAACCCGAAACCCCGAACCTCGAAACCCCGAACCGCCAACACGAAACCCGCAACCCCGAACCGTGAAACCCCGAACCGCCAACACGAAACCCCCAACCCCGAAACCCCGAACCTCGAAACCACGAACCGGAAACTCTGAACCCGAACCGCCAATACGAAACCCACAACCCCGAACCGCGAAACCACGACACCAAAACCCTGAACCACGCAAAACCCGCACCCGAAACCCCGTACACGAAACCCTACACTGCGAAAAGCCAGAACCGCGAAACCCCGAACCCGGAACCCCAAAACACGAAACCCCGATACCGAAACCCCTAACCCGAAACCCCAATACGAAACCCACAACCCCGAACCGCGAAACCACGACACCGAAACCCTGAACCGCGCAAAACCCGCACCCGGAACCCCAAAACACGAAACCCCGATACCGAAACCTCGCACCCCAAAACCCCGAACTGGAATCCCCGCACCTCGAAACCCCGAACGTCGAGACCCCGAACCCGAAAAACCAGAACCGTGAAACCCGGAACCCCGAAACCCAAACCCAAAACCTAAACTTGAAACCCAAAACCACGAACCTCGAAACCACAAACCCGAAACCCGAACCGTGAAAACCCCTAACCACGACACCCGGAACCCAGAACCCCGAAAACAAAACCCATAAAAGCGAAACCCTGAACTCGGAACCCACAGCACTAAACCCTGACACCGAAGCCACGAACCCCGAACCCGAAACCCCGAACCTCGAAACCCCGAACCGCCAACACGAAACCCGCAACCCCGAACCGTGAAACCCCGAACCCGAAACCCCGAACCACCGAAACCCTGAACCCCGAAACCCCAAAACCCCGAACCGGAATCCCCGCACCTCGAAACCCCGAACCCGAAAAACCAGAACTCGAACCCGACACCCCGAACCGCGAACCCCGAATCCCCGAAACCGCAAACCTCGAAACCCCGTACCAGAAACACGAAACCCCGAACCGGAAACCACGGACCTCGAACCCCGAATCCCGAAACCCCGAACCGGAATCCCCGCACCTCGGAACCCCGAACGTCGAGACCCCGAACCCGAAAAACCAGAACCGTGAAACCCGGAACCCCGAAACCCAAACCGCGAAACCCTGAACTTGAAACCCTCAGCACTAAACCTGAACCGTCAAACCCCGAACCTCAAAACCCGGAATCGCCAAACCCCGACCCGAAACCCCGAAACAAGAAACCCCGATACCGAAACTCCGAACCTCAAAAACCCACACCCGAAATCCCGCACCGCTAAACCCAGAACCGCGAAAACCCGTACCTGAAACCCCGCAACAAGAAATCCCAATACCGAAACCCCGAACCTCGAAACCCTAAACCTAAAACCCCAAAACCTAAACTCGAAACACCGAACCCGAAACCCAAAACCACGAACCGCGAAACCACAAACCCGGAACCCGAACCGTGAAAACCCCAAACCGCGACACCCGGAACCCCGAAAAAAAAACCGCTAAAAGCGAAACCCTGAACTCGGAACCCACAACACTAAACCCTGACACCGAAGCCGCGAACCCCGAACCTCGAAACGCCGAACCGCCAACACGAAACCCGCAACCCCGAACCGTGAAACCCCGAACCCGAAACCCCGAACCGCCAACACGAAACTCCCAACCCCGAATCGCGAAACCCCGAACCTCGAAACCACGAACCTGAAACTCCGAACCCGAACCGCCAACACGAAACCCATAACCCCGAACCGCGAAACCCCGAACCCGGAACCCCAAAACACGAAACCCCGATACCGAAACCTCGCACCCCAAAACCCCGAAACCCCGGACCGCGAAACCCCGAAAAGCGCAAAACCCGCACCCGAAACCCCGAACTCGAAACCTTGCACCCCAAAACCCCGAACCGCCAACTCGAAACCCCGTACCCGAAAAACCTCACCTCGAAACCCTGTACCCGAAACCCTGAACCGCCAGACCCCGAAATCGAAACTCAAACCCCGAACCCCGAAAAAACCAAAACCGCGAAACCCCGAACCCGAAACCGTGAACCTCGAAACAACCGTACCTGAAACCCTGAACCGCGAAACCAGTAACCCGAAACTCCGAACCGCCAAACTCGAAACCTCGAACCCGACACTGCGAAAAAACCGCGAAACCCCGAAACTCGAAACCCCGAAAAACCTGAACCGCGAAACCACTAACCCGAAACCCCGAACCGCCAAACCCGAAACCGAAACGCGAACCCGACACCCCGAACCGCGAACCCCGAATCCCCGAAACCGCAAACCTCGAAACCCCGTACCCGAAACACGAAACCCCGAACCGGAATCCCCGGACCTCGAACCCCGAAACCCCGAACTGGAATCCCCGCACCTCGAAACCCCGAACGTCGAGACCCCGAACCCGAAAAACCAGAACCGTGAAACCCGGAACCCCGAAACCCAAACCGCGAAACCCTGAACTTGAAACCCTCAGCACTAAACCTGAACCGTCAAACCCCGAACCTCAAAACCCTGAATCGCCAAGCCCCGACCCGAAACCCCGAAACAAGAAACCCCGATACCGAAACTCCGAACCTCAAAAACCCACACCCGAAACCCCGCACCGCTAAACCCAGAACCGCGAAAACCCGTACCTGAAACCCCGCAACACGAAATCCCAATACCGAAACCCCTAACCTCGAAACCCTAAACTTCAAACCTCAAAACCTAAACGCGAAACCCCGAACCCGAAACCCAAAACCACGAACCTCGAAACCACAAAACCGAAACCCGAACAGTGAAAACCCCTAACCGCGACACCCGGAACCCCGAACCCCGAAAACAAATCCCCTAAAAGCGAAACCCTGAACTCGGAACACACAGCACCTAAACCCTGACATCGAAGCCGCGAACCCCAAACCCGAAACCCCGAACCTCGAAACCCCGAACCGCCAACACGAAACCCCCAACCCCGAACCGCGAAACCACGAACCAGAAACTCCGAACCCGAACCGCCAACACGAAACCCACAACCCCAAACCGCGAAACCACGACACCGAAACCCTGAACCGCGCAAAACCCGCACCCGAAACCCCGTACACGAAACCCCACACCGCGAAAAGCCAGAACCGCGAAACCCCGATCCCGGAACCCCAAAACACGAAACGCCGATACCGAAACCTCGCACCCCAAAACCCTGAAACCCCGGACCGCGAAACCCCGAAAAGCGCAAAACCCGCACCCGAAACCCCGAACTCGAAACCTTGCACCCCAAAACCCCGAACCGCCAACTCGAAACCCCGTACCCGAAAAACCTCACCTCGAAACCCTGTACCCGAAACCCTGAACCGCCAGACCCCGAAATCGAAACTCAAACCCCGAACCCCGAAAAAACCAAAACCGCGAAACCCCGAACCCGAAACCGTGAACCTCGAAACAACCGTACCCGAAACCCCGAACCGCGAAACCAGTAACCCGAAACTCCGAACCGCGAAACCAGTAACCCGAAACTCCGAACCGCCAAACCGTACACCCCAAACTCGAAACCTCGAACCCGACACCACAAAAAAACCCCGAACCTCGAAACCCCGAAAAACCCGAACCGCGAAACCACTAACCCGAAACCCCGAACCGCCAAACCCGAAATCGAAACTCGAACCCGACACCCCGAACCGCGAACCCCGAATCCCCGAAACCGCAAACCTCGAAACCCCGTACCCGAAACACGAAACCCCTAACCGGAAACCCCGGAACTCGAACCCTGAACCCCGAAACCCCGAACCGGAATCCTCGCACCTCGAAACCCCGAACGTCGAGACCCCGAACCCGAAAAACCAGAACCGTGAAACCCGGAACCCCGAAACCCAAACCGCGAAACCCTGAACTTGAAACCCTCAGCACTAAACCTGAACCGTCAAACCCCGAACCTCAAAACCCTGAATCGCCAACCCCCGACCCGAAACCCCGAAACAAGAAACCCTGATACCGAAACTCCGAACCTCAAAAACCCACACCCAAATCCCCGCACCGCTAAACCCAGAACCGCGAAACCCCGTACCTGAAACCCCGCAACACGAAATCCCGATACCGAAACCCCGAACCTCGAAACCCTAAACCTGAAACCCCAAAACCTAAACTCGAAACACCGAACCCGAAACCCAAAACCACGAACCTCGAAACCACAAACCCGGAACCCGAACCGTGAAAACCCCTAACCGCGACACCCGGAACCCCGAAAACAAAACCCCTAAAATCGAAACCCTGAACTCGGAACCCACAGCACCTAAACCCTGACACCGAAGCCGCGAACCCCGAACCCGAAACCCCGAACCTCGAAAACCCGAACCGCCAAAACGAAACCCGCAACCCCGAACCCGAAACCCCAAACCCGAAACCCCGAACCGCCAACACGAAACCCCCAACCCCGAACCGCGAAACCCCGAACCGCCAACACGAAACCCCCAACCCCGAACCGCGAAACCCAGAACCTTTAAACCACGAACCTGAAACTCCGAACCCGAACCGCCAACACGAAACCCACAACCCCGAACCGCGAAACCACGACACCGAAACCCTGAACCACGCAAAACCCGCACCCGAAACCCCGTACACGAAACCCCACACTGCGAAAAGCCAGAACCGCGAAATCCCGAACCCGGAACCCCAAAACACGAAACCCCGATACCGAAACCTCGCACCCCGAAACCCCGGACCGCGAAACCCCGAAAAGCGCAAAACCCGCACCCGAAACCCCGAACTCGAAACCTTGCACCCCAAAACCTCGAACCGCCAACTCGAAACCCCGTACCCGAAAAACCTCACCTCGAAACCCTGTACCCGAAACCCTGAACCGCCAGACCCCGAAATCGAAACTCAAACCCCGAACCCCGAAAAAACCAAAACCGCGAAACCCCGAACCCGAAACGGTGAACCTCGAAACAACCGTACCCGAAACCCTGAACCGCGAAACCAGTAACCTGAAACTCCGAACCGCCAAACTGTACACCCAGAACTCGAAACCTCGAAACCGACACCGTGAAAAAACCGTGAACCGCGAAACCCCGAAAAACCTGAACCGCGAAACCACTAACCCAAAACCCCGAACCGCCAAACCTAAAACCGAAACTCGAACCCGACACCCCGAACCGCGAACCCCGAATCCCCGAAACCGCAAACCTCGAAACCCCGTACCAGAAACACGAAACCCCGAACCGGAAACCACGGACCTCGAACCCCGAATCCCGAAACCCCGAACCGGAATCCCCGCACCTCGGCACCCCGAACGTCGAGACCCCGAACCTCGAAACCCCGAACCGCCAAAACGAAACCCGCAACCCCGAACCCGAAACCCCGAACCGCCAACACGAAACCCCCAACCCCGAACCGCGAAACCCACAACCCCGAACCGCGAAACCCAGAACCTTTAAACCACGAACCTGAAACTCCGAACCCGAACCGCCAACACGAAACCCACAACCCCGAACCGCGAAACCACGACACCGAAACCCTGAACCGCGCAAAACCCGCACCCGAAACCCCGTACACGAAACCCCACACCGCGAAAAGCCAGAACCGCGAAACCCCGAACCCGGAACCCCAAAACACGAAACCCCGATACCGAAACCTCGCACCCCAAAACCCCGAAACCCCGGACCGCGAAACCCCGAAAAGCGCAAAACCCACACCCGAAACCCCGAACTCGAAACCTTGCACCCCAAAACCCCGAACCGCCAACTCGAAACCCCGTACCCGAAAAACCTCACCTCGAAACCCCTGTACCCAAAACCCTGAACCGCCAGACCCCGAAATCGAAACTCAAACCCCGAACCCCGAAAAAACCAAAACCGCGAAACCCCGAACCCGAAACCGTGAACCTCGAAAGAACCGTACCCGAAACCCTGAACCGCGAAACCAGTAACCCGAAACTCCGAACCGCCAAACCGTACACCCCAAACTCGGAACCTCGAACCCGACACCACAAAAAAACCGCGAAACCTCGAACCTCGAAACCCCGAAAAACCTGAACCGCGAAACCCGGAATCCCGAAACCCTGAACTTGAAACCCTCAGCACTAAACCTGAACCGTCAAACCCCGAACCTCAAAACCCTGAATCGCCAAACCCCGAACCTCAAAACCCTGAATCGCCAAACCCCGACCCGAAACCCCGAAACAAGAAACCCCGATACCGAAAATCCGAACCTCAAAAACCCACACCCGAAACCCCGCACCGCTAAACCCAGAACCGCGAAACCCCGTACCTGAAACCCCGCAACACGAAATCCCGATACCGAAACCCCGAACCTCGAAACCCTAAACCTGAAACCCCAAAACCTAAACTCGAAACCCCGAACCCGAAACCCAAAACCACGAACCTCGAAACCACAAACCCGGAACCCGAACCGTGAAAACCCCTAACCGCGACACCCGGAACCCCGAAAACAAAACCCCTAAAATCGAAACCCTGAACTCGGAACCCACAGCACCTAAACCCTGACAACGAAGCCGCGAACCCCGAACCCGAAACCCCGAACCTCGAAACCCCGAACCGCCAACACGAAACCCGCAACCCCGAACCGTGAAACCCCGAACCCGAAACCCCGAACCGCCAACACGAAACCCCCAACCCCGAAACCCCGAACCGCCAACACGAAACCCCCAACCCCGAAACCCCGAACCTCGAAACCACGAACCGGAAACTCTGAACCCGAACCGCCAATACGAAACCCACAACCCCGAACCGCGAAACCACGACACCAAAACACTGAACCGCGCAAAACCCGCACCCGAAACCCCGTACACGAAACCCTACACCGCGAAAAGCCAGAACCGCGAAACCCCGAACCCGGAACCCCAAAACACGAAACCCCGATACCGAAACCCCTAACCCGGAACCCCAATACGAAACCCACAACCCCGAACCGCGAAACCACGACACCGAAACCCTGAACCGCGCAAAACCCGCACCCGGAACCCCAAAACACGAAACCCCGATACCGAAACCTCGCACCCCAAAACCCCGAACTGGAATCCCCGCACCTCGAAACCCCGAACGTCGAGACCCCGAACCCGAAAAACCAGAACCGTGAAACCCGGAACCCCGAAACCCAAACCGCGAAACCCTGAACTTGAAACCCTCAGCACTAAACCTGAACCGTCAAACCCCGAACCTCAAAACCCTGAATCGCAAACCCCGACCCGAAACCCCGAAACAAGAAACCCCGATACCGAAACTCCGAACCTCAAAAACCCACACCCAAATCCCCGCACCGCTAAACCCAGAACCGCGAAACCCCGTACCTGAAACCCCGCAACACGAAATCCCGATACCGAAACCCCGAACCTCGAAACCCTAAACCTGAAACCCCAAAACCTAAACTTGAAACCCAAAACCACGAACCTCGAAACCACAAACCCGAAACCCGAACCGTGAAAACCCCTAACCACGACACCCGGAACCCGGAACCCCGAAAACAAAACCCATAAAAGCGAAACCCTGAACTCGGAACCCACAGCACTAAACCCTGACACCGAAGCCGCGAACCCCGAACCCGAAACCCCGAACCTCGAAACCCCGAACCGCCAACACGAAACCCGCAACCCCGAACCGTGAAACCCCGAACCCGAAACCCCGAACCACCCAAACCCTGAACCGCGAAACCCCAAAACCCCGAAAAAACCGCGAAACCCCGAACCTCGAAACCCCGAAAAACCCGAACCGCGAAACCACTAACCCGAAACCCCGAACCGCCAAACCCGAAATCAAAACTCGAACCCGACACCCCGAACCGCGAACCCCGAATCCCCGAAACCGCAAACCTCGAAACCCCGTACCCGAAACACGAAACCCCTAACCGGAAACCCCGGAACTCGAACCCCGAAACCCCGAACCGGAATCCTCGCACCTCGAAACCCCGAACGTCGAGACCCCGAACCCGAAAAACCAGAACCGTGAAACCCGGAACCCCGAAACCCAAACCGCGAAACCCTGAACTTGAAACCCTCAGCACTAAACCTGAACCGTCAAACCCCGAACCTCAAAACCCTGAATCGCCAAACCCCGACCCGAAACCCCGAAACAAGAAACCCCGATACCGAAACTCCGAACCTCAAAAACCCACACTCAAATCCCCGCACCGCTAAACCCAAAACCGCGAAATCCCGATACCGAAACCCCGAACCTCGAAACCCTAAACCTGAAACCCCAAAACCTAAACTCGAAACACCGAACCTGAAACCCAAAACCACGAACCTCGAAACCACAAACCCGGAACCCGAACCGTGAAAACCCCTAACCGCGACACCCGGAACCCGGAACCCCGAAAACAAAACCCCTAAAATCGAAACCCTGAACTCGGAACCCACAGCACCTAAACCCTGACACCGAAGCCGCGAACCCCGAACCCGAAACCCCGAACCTCGAAACCCCGAACCGCCAAAACGAAACCCGCAACCCCGAACCCGAAACCCCGAACCGCCAACACGAAACCCCCAACCCCGAACCGCGAAACCCACAACCCCGAACCGCGAAACCCAGAACCTTTAAACCACGAACCTGAAACTCCGAACCCGAACCGCCAACACGAAACCCACAACCCCGAACCGCGAAACCACGACACCGAAACCCTGAACCGCGCAAAACCCGCACCCGAAACCCCGTACACGAAACCCCACACTGCGAAAAGCCAGAACCGCGAAATCCCGAACCCGGAACCCCAAAACACGAAACCCCGATACCGAAACCTCGCACCCCGAAACCCCGGACCGCGAAACCCCGAAAAGCGCAAAACCCGCACCCGAAACCCCGAACTCGAAACCTTGCACCCCAAAACCTCGAACCGCCAACTCGAAACCCCGTACCCGAAAAACCTCACCTCGAAACCCTGTACCCGAAACCCTGAACCGCCAGACCCCGAAATCGAAACTCAAACCCCGAACCCCGAAAAAACCAAAACCGCGAAACCCCGAACCCGAAACTGTGAACCTCGAAAGAACCGTACCCGAAACCCTGAACCGCGAGACCAGTAACCCGAAACTCCGAACCGCCAAACTGTACACCCAGAACTCGAAACCTCGAAACCGACACCGCGAAAAAACCGTGAACCGCGAAACCCCGAAAAACCTGAACCGCGAAACCACTAACCCAAAACCCCGAACCGCCAAACCTGAAACCGAAACTCGAACCCGACACCCCGAACCGCGAACCCCGAATCCCCGAAACCGCAAACCTCGAAACCCCGTACCAGAAACACGAAACCCCGAACCGGAAACCACGGACCTCGAACCCCGAATCCCGAAACCCCGAACCGGAATCCCCGCACCTCGGAACCCCGAACCCGAAAAACCAGAACCGTGAAACCCGGAACCCCGAAACCCAAACCGCGAAACCCTGAACTTGAAACCCTCAGCACTAAACCTGAACCGTCAAACCCCGAACCTCAAAACCCGGAATCGCCAAACCCCGACCCGAAACCCCGAAACAAGAAACCCCGATACCGAAACTCCGAACCTCAAAAACCCAAACCCAAATCCACGCACCGCTAAACCCAGAACCGCGAAACCCCGTACCTGAAACCCCGCAACACGAAATCCCGATACCGAAACCCCGAACCTCGAAACCCTAAACCTGAAACCCCAAAACCTAAACTCGAAACACCGAACCCGAAACCCAAAACCACGAACCTCGAAACCACAAACCCGGATCCCGAACCGTGAAAACCCCTAACCGCGACACCCGGAACCCGGAACCCCGAAAACAAAACCCCTAAAATCGAAACCCTGAACTCGGAACCCACAGCACCTAAACCCTGACACCGAAGCCGCGAACCCCGAACCCGAAACCCCGAACCTCGAAACCCCGAACCGCCAAAACGAAACCCGCAACCCCGAACCCGAAACCCCGAACCGCCAACACGAAACCCCCAACCCCGAACCGCGAAACCCACAACCCCGAACCGCGAAACCCAGAACCTTTAAACCACGAACCTGAAACTCCGAACCCGAACCGCCAACACGAAACCCACAACCCCGAACCGCGAAACCACGACACCGAAACCCTGAACCGCGCAAAACCCGCACCCGAAACCCCGTACACGAAACCCCACACCGCGAAAAGCCAGAACCGCGAAACCCCGAACCCGGAACCCCAAAACACGAAACCCCGATACCGAAACCTCGCACCCCAAAACCCCGAAACCCCGGACCGCGAAACCCCGAAAAGCGCAAAACCCACACCCGAAACCCCGAACTCGAAACCTTGCACCCCAAAACCCCGAACCGCCAACTCGAAACCCCGTACCCGAAAAACCTCACCTCGAAACCCCTGTACCCAAAACCCTGAACCGCCAGACCCCGAAATCGAAACTCAAACCCCGAACCCCGAAAAAACCAAAACCGCGAAACCCCGAACCCGAAACCGTGAACCTCGAAAGAACCGTACCCGAAACCCTGAACCGCGAAACCAGTAACCCGAAACTCCGAACCGCCAAACCGTACACCCCAAACTCGGAACCTCGAACCCGACACCACAAAAAAACCGCGAAACCTCGAACCTCGAAACCCCGAAAAACCTGAACCGCGAAACCCGGAATCCCGAAACCCTGAACTTGAAACCCTCAGCACTAAACCTGAACCGTCAAACCCCGAACCTCAAAACCCTGAATCGCCAAACCCCGAACCTCAAAACCCTGAATCGCCAAACCCCGACCCGAAACCCCGAAACAAGAAACCCCGATACCGAAAATCCGAACCTCAAAAACCCACACCCGAAACCCCGCACCGCTAAACCCAGAACCGCGAAACCCCGTACCTGAAACCCCGCAACACGAAATCCCGATACCGAAACCCCGAACCTCGAAACCCTAAACCTGAAACCCCAAAACCTAAACTCGAAACCCCGAACCCGAAACCCAAAACCACGAACCTCGAAACCACAAACCCGGAACCCGAACCGTGAAAACCCCTAACCGCGACACCCGGAACCCCGAAAACAAAACCCCTAAAATCGAAACCCTGAACTCGGAACCCACAGCACCTAAACCCTGACAACGAAGCCGCGAACCCCGAACCCGAAACCCCGAACCTCGAAACCCCGAACCGCCAACACGAAACCCGCAACCCCGAACCGTGAAACCCCGAACCCGAAACCCCGAACCGCCAACACGAAACCCCCAACCCCGAAACCCCGAACCTCGAAACCACGAACCGGAAACTCTGGACCCGAACCGCCAATACGAAACCCACAACCCCGAACCGCGAAACCACGACACCAAAACACTGAACCGCGCAAAACCCGCACCCGAAACCCCGTACACGAAACCCTACACCGCGAAAAGCCAGAACCGCGAAACCCCGAACCCGGAACCCCAAAACACGAAACCCCAATACCGAAACCCCTAACCCGGAACCCCAATACGAAACCCACAACCCCGAACCGCGAAACCACGACACCGAAACCCTGAACCGCGCAAAACCCGCACCCGGAACCCCAAAACACGAAACCCCGATACCGAAACCTCGCACCCCAAAACCCCGAACTGGAATCCCCGCACCTCGAAACCCCGAACGTCGAGACCCCGAACCCGAAAAACCAGAACCGTGAAACCCGGAACCCCGAAACCCAAACCGCGAAACCCTGAACTTGAAACCCTCAGCACTAAACCTGAACCGTCAAACCCCGAACCTCAAAACCCTGAATCGCAAACCCCGACCCGAAACCCCGAACCAAGAAACCCCGATACCGAAACTCCGAACCTCAAAAACCCACACCCAAATCCCCGCACCGCTAAACCCAGAACCGCGAAACCCCGTACCTGAAACCCCGCAACACGAAATCCCGATACCGAAACCCCGAACCTCGAAACCCTAAACCTGAAACCCCAAAACCTAAACTTGAAACCCAAAACCACGAACCTCGAAACCACAAACCCGAAACCCGAACCGTGAAAACCCCTAACCACGACACCCGGAACCCGGAACCCCGAAAACAAAACCCATAAAAGCGAAACCCTGAACTCGGAACCCACAGCACTAAACCCTGACACCGAAGCCGCGAACCCCGAACCCGAAACCCCGAACCTCGAAACCCCGAACCGCCAACACGAAACCCGCAACCCCGAACCGTGAAACCCCGAACCCGAAACCCCGAACCACCCAAACCCTGAACCCCGAAACCCCAAAACCCCGAACCGGAATCCCCGCACCTCGAAACCCCGAACGTCGAGACCCCGAACCCGAAAAACCAGAACTGTGAAACCTGGAACCCCGAAACCCAAACCGCGAAACCCTGAACTTGAAACCCTCAGCACTAACCTGAACCGTCAAACCCCGAACCTCAAAACCCTGAATCGCCAAGCCCCGACCCGAAACCCCGAAACAAGAAACCCCGATACCGAAACTCCGAACCTCAAAAACCCACACCCGAAACCCCGCACCGCTAAACCCAGAACCGCGAAAACCCGTACCTGAAACCCCGCAACAAGAAATCCCAATACCGAAACCCCGAACCTCGAAACCCTAAACCTGAAACCCCAAAACCTAAACTCGAAACACCGAACCCGAAACCCAAAACCACGAACCTCGAAACCACAAACCCGGAACCCGAACCGTGAAAACCCCTAACCGCGACACCCGGAACCCCGAAAAAAAAACCGCTAAAAGCGAAACCCTGAACTCGGAACCCACAACACTAAACCCTGACACCGAAGCCGCGAACCCCGAACCTGAAACCCCGAACCTCGAAACTCCGAACCGCCAACACGAAACCCGCAACCCCGAACCGTGAAACCCCGAACCCGAAACCCCGAACCGCCAACACGAAACTCCCAACCCCGAATCGCGAAACCCCGAACCTCGAAACCACGAACCTGAAACTCCGAACCCGAACCGCCAACACGAAACCCACAACCCCGAACCGCGAAACCACGACACCGAAACCCTGAACCGCGCAAAACCCGCACCCGAAACCCCAAAACACGAAACCCCACACCACGAAAAGCCAGAACGGCGAAACCCCGAACCCGGAACCCCAAAACACGAAACCCCGATACCGAAACCTCGCACCCCAAAACCCCGAAACCCCGGACCGCGAAACCCCGAAAAGCGCAAAACCCGCACCCGAAACCCCGAACTCGAAACCTTGCACCCCAAAACCCCGAACCGCCAACTCGAAACCCCGTACCCGAAAAACCTCACCTCGAAACCCTGTACCCGAAACCCTGAACCGCCAGACCCCGAAATCGAAACTCAAACCCCGAACCCCGAAAAAACCAAAACCGCGAAACCCCGAACCCGAAACCGTGAACCTCGAAACAACCGTACCTGAAACCCTGAACCGCGAAACCAGTAACCCGAAACTCCGAACCGCCAAACTCGAAACCTCGAACCCGACACCGCGAAAAAACCGCGAAACCCCGAACCTCGAAACCCCGAAAAACCTGAACCGCGAAACCACTAACCCGAAACCCCGAACCGCCAAACCCGAAACCGAAACTCGAACCCGACACCCCGAACCGCGAACCCCGAATCCCCGAAACCGCAAACCTCGAAACCCCGTACCCGAAACACGAAACCCCGAACCGGAATCCCCGGACTTCGAACCCCGAAACCCCGAACTGGAATCCCCGCACCTAGAAACCCCGAACGTCGAGACCCCGAACCCGAAAAACCAGAACCGTGAAACCCGGAACCCCGAAACCCAAACCGCGAAACCCTGAACTTGAAACCCTCAGCACTAAACCTGAACCGTCAAACCCCGAACCTCAAAACCCTGAATCGCCAAACCCCGACCCGAAACCCCGAAACAAGAAACCCCGATACCGAAACTCCGAACCTCAAAAACCCACACCCAAATCCCCGCACCGCTAAACCCAAAACCGCGAAATCCCGATACCGAAACCCCGAACCTCGAAACCCTAAACCTGAAACCCCAAAACCTAAACTCGAAACCCCGAACCCGAAACCCAAAACCACGAACCTCGAAACCACAAAACCGAAACCCGAACCGTTAAAACCCCTAACCGCGACACCCGGAACCCCGAACCCCGAAAACAAATCCCCTAAAAGCGAAACCCTGAACTCGGAACCCACAGCACCTAAACCCTGACATCGAAGCCGCGAACCCCAAACCCGAAACCCCGAACCTCGAAACCCCGAACCGCCAACACGAAACCCCCAACCCCGAATCGCGAAACCACGAACCTCGAAACCACGAACCAGAAACTCCAACCCTGAACCGCCAACACGAAACCCACAACCCCAAACCGCGAAACCACGACACCGAAACCCTGAACCGCGCAAAACCCGCACCCGAAACCCCGTACACGAAACCCCACACCGCGAAAAGCCAGAACCGCGAAACCCCGGTCCCGGAACCCCAAAACACGAAAGCCCGATACCGAAACCTCGCACCCCAAAACCCTGAAACCCCGGACCGCGAAACCCCGAAAAGCGCAAAACCCGCACCCGAAACCCCGAACTCGAAACCTTGCACCCCAAAACCCCGAACCGCCAACTCGAAACCCCGTACCCGAAAAACCTCACCTCGAAACCCTGTACCCGAAACCCTGAACCGCCAGACCCCGAAATCGAAACTCAAACCCCGAACCCCGAAAAAACCAAAACCGCGAAACCCCGAACCCGAAACCGTGAACCTCGAAACAACCGTACCCGAAACCCTGAACCGCGAAACCAGTAACCCGAAACTCCGAACCGCCAAACCGTACACCCCAAACTCGAAACCTCGAACCCGACACCACAAAAAAACCGCGAAACCTCGAACCTCGAAACCCCGAAAAACCTGAACCGCGAAACCACTAACCCGAACCGCCAAACCCGAAATCGAAACTCGAACCCGACACCCCGAACCGCGAACCCCGAATCCCCGAAACCGCAAACCTCGAAACCCCGTACCCGAAACACGAAACCCCTAACCGGAAACCCCGGAACTCGAACCCCGAACCCCGAAACCCCGAACCGGAATCCTCGCACCTCGAAACCCAGAACGTCGAGACCCCGAACCCGAAAAACCAGAACCGTGAAACCCGGAACCCCGAAACCCAAACCGCGAAACCCTGAACTTGAAACCCTCAGCACTAAACCTGAACCGTGAAACCCCCAACCCCGAACCGCGAAACCCCGAACCTCGAAACCACGAACCTGAAACTCCGAACCCGAACCGCCAACACGAAACCCACAACCCTGAACCGCGAAACCACGACACCGAAACCCTGAACCGCGCAAAACCCGCACCCGAAACCCCGTACACGAAACCCTGAACCGCGCAAAACCCGCACCCCAAAACCCCGAACCGCCAACTCGAAACCCCGTACCCGAAAAACCTCATCTCGAAACCCTGTACCCGAAACCCTGAACCGCCAGACCCCGAAATCGAAACTCAAACCCCGAACCCCGAAAAAACCAAAACCGCGAAACCCCGAACCCGAAACTGTGAACCTCGAAACAACCGTACCCGAAACCCTGAACCGCGAAACCAGTAACCCGAAACTCCGAACCGCCAAACTGTACACCCAAAACTCGAAACCTCGAAACCGACACCGTGAAAAAACCATGAACCGCGAAACCCCGAACCTCGAAACCCCGAAAAACCTGAACCACGAAACCACTAACCCAAAACCCCGAACCGCCAAACCCGAAACTCGAACCCGACACCCCGAACCGCGAACCCCGAAACCCCGTACCAGAAACACGAAACCCCGAACCGGAAACCACGGACCTCGAACCCCGAACCCCGAAACCCCGAACCGGAATCCCCGCACCTCGGAACCCCGAACGTCGAGACCCCGAACCCGAAAAACCAGAACCGTGAAACCCGGAACCCCGAAACCCAAACCGCGAAACCCTGAACTTGAAACCCTCAGCACTAAACCTGAACCGTCAAACCCCGAACCTCAAAACCCTGAATTGCCAAACCCCAACCCGAAACCCCGAAACAAGAAACCCCGATACCGAAAATCCGAACCTCAAAAACCCACACCCGAAACCCCGCACCGCTAAATCCAGAACCGCGAAACCCCGTACCTGAAACCCCGCAACACGAAATCCCGATACCGAAACCCCGAACCTCGAAACCCTAAACCTGAAACCCCAAAATCTAAACTCGAAACCCCGAACCCGAAACCCAAAACCACGAACCTCGAAACCACAAACCCGGAACCCGAACCGTGAAAACCCCTAACCGCGACACCCGGAACCCCGAAAACAAAACCCCTAAAATCGAAACCCTGAACTCGGAACCCACAGCACCTAAACCCTGACAACGAAGCCGCGAACCCCGAACCCGAAACCCCGAACCTCGAAACCCCGAACCGCCAACACGAAACCCGCAACCCCGAACCGTGAAACCCCGAACCCGAAACCCCGAACCGCCAACACGAAACCCCCAACCCCGAACCTCGAAACCACGAACCTGAAACTCCGAACCCGAACCGCCCACACGAAACCCACAACCCCGAACCGCGAAACCACGACACCAAAACCCTGAGCCGCGCAAAATCCGCACCCGAAACCCCGTACACGAAATCCCACACCGCGAAAAGCCAGAACCGCGAAACCCCGAACCCGGAACCCCAAAACACGAAACCCCGATACCGAAACCTCGCACCCCAAAACCCCGAAACCCCGGACCGCGAAACCCCGAACTCGAAACCTTGCACCCCAAAACCCCGAACCGCCAACTCGAAACCCCGTACCCGAAAAACCTCACCTCGAAACCCTGTACCCGAAACCCTGAACCGCCAGACCCCGAAATCGAAACTCAAACCCCGAACCCCGAAAAAACCAAAACCGCGAAACCCCGAACCCGAAACCGTGAGCCTCGAAACAACCATACCCGAAACCCTGAACCGCGAAACCAGTAACCCGAAACTCCGAACCGCCAAACTCGAAACCTCGAACCCGACACCGCGAAAAAACCGTTAACCGCGAAACCCCGAACCTCGAAACCCCGAAAAACCCGAACCGCGAAACCACTAACCCGAAACCCCGAACCGCCAAACCCGAAACCGACACTTGAACCCGACACCCCGAACCGCGAACCCCGAATCCCCAAAACCGCAAACCTCGAAACCCCGTACCCGAAACACGAAACCCCGAATCGGAAACCCCGGACCTCGAACCCCGAACCCCGAAACCCCGAACTGGAATCCCCGCACCTCGAAACCCCGAACGTCGAGACCCCGAACCCGAAAAACCAGAACCGTGAAACCCCGAAACACGAAACCCCAATACCAAAACCCCGAAACCTCTAAAACCATAACCGCGAAACCCTGAACCTGAAACCCCGAAACCCCGCACCGCAAAACCTCGAAACTCGAAACCCGAACGGCGAAACCCCGAACCCCAAACCCGACCCGCGAAAAACCCAAACGGCGAAACCCTCGAACCGGAAACCCCGAACCGCGAAAAACCAGAACCGCGAAACCCGGAACTCGAAACCCCGAAACACGAAACCCCGAACCGCGATGAACCCGATCCGCGAAACCTCGACCCCGAAAACCCGAACCTCGAACCCGAAACCCTGAACCGGCAACTCGAAACCCGCAACCCCGAACCGCGAAACCCCGAACGGCAAAACCCCAAACCCGAAACCCCGAAACGTCGAACCTCGAAACCCCGAACCGCGAAACCACGACCCCGAAACACGAAACCCCAATACCAAAACCCTGAACCTTGAAACCCCGCACCGCGAAACCCCGAACCTCGAAAACCATAACCGCAAAATTCGGAACCTGAAACCCCGAAACCCCGCACCGCCAAACCCCGAAACTCGAAACCCGAACGGCGAAACCCCGAAACTCGAAACCCCGTACCCCAAACCCGACCCGCGAAAAACCCGAACGGCGAAACCATGAACCGGAAAACCTGAACCGTGAAAAAACAGAACCGCGAAACCCGGAACCCGGAACGCGAAACCCCGAAACACGAAACCCCGAACCGCGAAACCCTGAACCTCGAAACCCCGCACCTCGGAAACCCAAACCGCGATGAACCCGATCCGCGAAACCCCGACCCCGAAAACCCGAACCCCGAACCCGAAACCCTGAACCTCGAAACCCCGAACCTTAAACCCCGAACCCCGAAACTCGAAACCCCGAAACGCGAAACCCCGAACCCGAACCCCACACCGCTACACCCCAATCCTCGAAACCCCGTACCCCAAATCCCGAACCGCGAAAAACCCGAACGGCACAACCCCGAACCCCAAACCCCAAACCCCAAACCGTGAAAAAACCGAACGGCAAAACCCCGAACCCGAAACCCCGAAACGTCGAACCTCGAAACCCCGAACCGCGAAATACACGAACCCCGAACCATGACACCTTGTACCCGAAACACGAAACCCCAATACCAAAACCCCGAACCTCGAAACCCATAACGCTAAACCCTGAACCTGAAACCCCGAAACCCCGCACCGCAAAACCCCGAAACTCGAAACCCGAATGGCGAAACCTCGAACCCCAAACCCGACCTGCGAAAAACCCCAACGGCGAAACCCTGAACCGGAAACTCCGAACCGCGAAAAACCAGAACCGTGAAACCCGGAACCCGGAACTCGAAACCCCGAAACATGAAACCCCGAGCCGCGATGAATCCGATCCGCGAAACCCCGACCCCGAAAACCCGAACCTCGAACCCGAAACCCTGAACATCGAAACCCTGAACCGGCAACTCGAAACCCGCAACCCCGTACCGCGAAACCCCGAACCGCGAAAAACCAGAACGACAAAACCCGTCGAACCTCGAAACCCCGAACCGCGAAACCACGACCCCGAAACACGAAACCCCAATACCAAAACCCTGAACCTCGAAACCCCACACCGCGAAACCCCTAACCTCGAAACCCATAACCGCAAACCCGGAACCTGAAACCCCGCATCGGAAAACCCCGAAACTCGAAACCCGAACGGCGAAACCCCGAACCGGAAACCCCGAACCTCGAAACCCCGTACCCCAAACGACGAAAAACACGAACCCCTAACCGCGAAAAACACGAACCCCTAACCGCGAAACCCCCAACCCCGAACCCCGAACGACGAAAAACACGAACCCCTAACCGCGAAACCCCGTATGGGAAACCCCGAACCGCGAAACCCCGTACAGGAAACCCCGAACCCGAAACCCCGAACCTCTAAACCCCGTACTCGAAACCCCGAAACGCAAAACACCGATACCGAATCCCCGAACCTGAAACCCCGCACCGCTAAACCCCGAACCGGAAACCCCGAACCTCGAAACCCCGTACCGCAAACCGCGAAAAACCTGAACGGGAAAACCCCGAACCCGAAACCCCGAACCTTGTAACCCCGAACCTCGAAACCTCGAACCATGAAAACCCTGAACACCAAACATGAAACCCCTACAGCCCAATGCTTGTTTCGGCTTAATGAAGACTTTCGAGAGCACCTCTCTCTAACTTCTCTCTAAAACAGCACATTATGCCCCCCTTAAACCCAAAACGCCAAACTCGAAAATTGTTACCCTAAACCCGAAACCCTAAAACCCGAAACCCTAAACCCCTAACCCAAAACCCCGAACCCCGAACCTCGAAACTACGAATCTGAAACCCCGAACCGCACAACCCCGAAACCCCGAACCTCGAAAACCCCAAACCGTGAAACCCCAAACGCGAAACCTCGAACCTCGAACCGCGAAACACTGAACCGCAAAACCCGAACCCGAAACCCCGTACTCAAAACCCTGAACCTCGAAAACCTTGAACCGCGAAACCCCAAACCTGAAACCCCGAAGCTCGAAACCACGAACCTGAAACCCTGGACCTCGAAAACCCCGAACTGCGAAACCCCAAACCCCTAACCCGATACCCCGAACCTCGAAACCCCGAACCCTAAACCCTGAACCCGACACCCTGAACCCGAAACGCCGAATCGCGAACCCCGAACCCGAAATCCCGAACCGTGAAAACCCCGAACCCCGAACCCCGAACGCGAAACCCTGACCCCAAATCCCTCAACGCTAAACCCTAAACCCGAAACCCCGAACCACGAAATCCTGAACCCGAAACGCGAACCCTAAACCTGAAACCCAAACCCGAAAACCCGAAACCCGCAACCCCGAACCGCGAAACCCCGAAGCTGAAACCCCAAACCCTAAAACCCGAACCTCGAAATCCCGAACCCAAAACCCCGACCCCGAAACCCCGACCCGCGAAACCCGAAACCTTTAATCTCGAAACCTTGTGCCCAAAACCCTGAACCGCGAAACCCCAAACCTCGAAACCCCGAACCGGAAACCCCGAACAACGTAAACACCGAACCCCAAATGCGAAACCCCTACAGCCCAAGACTTTGGAGAGCACCTCTCTCTAACATCTCTCTAAAAGAACATATTATGCCCCCCCGTAAACCCCAAACCCTAAACCCGAAAACCGTAACCCGAAACCCCAAACCCCGAACCTAGAAACCCCAAACCCCAAACCTCGAACCCGAAACCCCGAACCTCGAAACCCCGAACCCCAAACCCGTAACCTCGAAACCCCAAACCCCGACCTCGATACCCTCAAGCTAAACCCGAAACCCCGAACCACAAAAACCCGAACCCGAAACACCGCACCTCGAAACCTCGAACCCGAAACACCGCACCTCGAAACCCCAAACCCAAAACGCGAAACCTCGAACCCGAAATCCCGAACCCTAAACATGAAACCCCGAAAACCCCGAAAGCGAAACCCCGAACAGCCAACCCGAAACTCAAAACCCCGAAACCCCGAACCTTGAAACCCCGTACCTGAAACTCTGAACCTCGAAACCCTGAATTTATTTAATTTTGTTAGCTTCAGCCTAAGGCTTGTTTGGGCTTAATTAAGATTTTATTTTCAACTATGATTCAAGGCTTGTTTGAATTAAGTCATGGGCTTTCCAACTGAGGGTTTTGGGTTAGTTCTGAGTGGAACTCTTTTAAGTCCACATAAGAGGTCCATTAGGGTTACTTTTTCAAAAACTATTTAAACTCATGTAACCTAAATTTCGGCGGTCATTGATGAATATTAATTATGAACTTTTCAGTTTTATTTGTGAGATTGATTCTTGCATTCTGTTGTTCTTGAACGAACTAAATTCAACTTATCAAAGATTAACTAGTTTCGTGGCGTCATTCTACTCATTTCAATAATGCTAATGCCTTGGGACAAGTTTTCATTGTATCACACTCCTATTAGACCTATTTTGATTTTCCGAGATCAGATCTCATCTTTGATTATAGGTTGCGTGATCACAAGGTTCGCATCAGAATAGCTACCCATGGACATGTGATTTGCATATAAAATAACAAAGCTTCTGTAAGTTCCTACCTTTAATTAACATCCAATTAACATAAGATACTAGAAGAAAGTGATACGACCAAATGGAGATTTGATAATCATCATGGTGGGAACCATATCGAGAAGCTTTTGGTTCGCAAGTGCTGATTACTTTCTCCAGATATAGAAAGACAGAAGAAAAAAAAGATGTCTCCTTGTCTAAGATATAAAAAAAAAAGACATCTAAAATTACTTGAACAAATTTATTTTGTATTTATATTTTTATATTTTTAACCAAATTCATTTCTATATATATATATATATATATTCGACGGCACTACCAAATGCAGGGACATATAATCAAGGCTTACATATACAATCCCGAGAAAATTTCTTAAACCACAGTAACGATTAAAACATAAACCACACTTGAGATCTCTTCTTTAGTGGACTATCCATCCAATATACATTCACATGGACAAGAAGATTGAACAATTCAGTCATAATATATCTCGCATGATTCTGAGCGCCCAAAAATGGTGTAGCGATTATTTGCAACATTGTCATATACAAAATCCCTCAAGAACCTGCAACAAGCATCCAGAGGAGCAAAATTTTAATTGATATATCTCATTTCTCCGTGTCAGAATATCCTAACAAGTTCCAAACTGACCGACAAAACTATGAGTTATGGAAAGAGATGACTTACAGAGGCACAAACTGTAAGAAAAATGCTAGCTGGGGAAAAGGCAAGTCTATGTATTCCATTATCTTCAAAACAGCTTCCGACTTGATATGTGATCTAAAAATTCACCTTAAAGTATCAGGTCTCCACACTCAATCTTTCTCTAAGCACATCCACAAATCTATAACTCGTAATATATTTGTCAACCAAATGAATCAATGAAGAAACTTTCAACCATGCAAACTCACCCTAGTCACCATGTTTTACATTAAAAAAGAAAAGAGAATTTATCTTAAGAAAATACTTGGTAGCAATATATGTTCATTAATTACCTATCTCTTTCAACAAGTACAACACTTGAAATATCATCAGGAGCTCTGCCGGACCTCCTCAACAGTTTTCTCCCTGCCTTACTCTGGAGAGCCTCATACCTGATTCTCCTGTCCATGATGAATGAGCAAGAAAAGAAAAGTTTCTGAGAGGAAAAATCAATCCTATATATAAAGATTAAACATATTTACGCTGACATATGAGGGGAACGCCATGCGTTGAATGAACATCTATTCCAACAATGAAATGTGAATGGCCAAGATCCTTCATTACAAGCTCAGAGCTTATCTTGTGCACAAATTCAAGAACAGTAGTTTCTATTGCCCATTGGTAAGATGAGACAATCGATTATATATTATGACAAAGAATACAAATCTAAACAACTCCAATCGCTAGCCTTATTAAAGAAACTAAAGAAATCCAAACTATAGTGTATCCCCGCCCCGCCCCCCCCCCCCCCCCCCCCCCCCCCAAAGGAAAAAAAAAGAAGAAAAGAGTAGCCAAACTGTCCAAATTCATATAATCCTTCCATTTAACATATAACCCCCTAACACAAAACGTAGAGTTTCAACATCCTATCCATCAGTGAACCAGAGATCACCATCAGATAATAAACTAACCTATTTCGGTCATTATCTCGCACAAACCTTACACCTCCATTACACAGGTTACACACACCTACAGCCATAAGAAATAAATATATGAAAACAAAGATAGATGTATAATTGATTGACATGAAAAACAGCTATAATTTAGATGTACCATCAAATAACATGATTGGTCGTGAGTCTTTCTCGAAGAAGCCACTAGTTGCATCAACCCAGTTAACTGTACTGTCATTTCTGGGAGGAGATAGAGTCGCAAAAATGGAAATTCCTCGTTTAACACGAATGCTTGGTGTCAGCGTTAATAGCGTGCAGCTGCCTGAACCACGAATTGCCATTGGAGACAGAGGCAAAGCAATGTTATCTGAGTCTGTCAGTAACCGCGTTTCTGTTTCCCAGTATATAGCGACTCTTATTCTCAATTACAGTAATACCCCTGTTTTCTTTTCTCTTTTTTTTTTTTATTTTTTATATCAACATCCTTCCTTGGAACTTTTTTGTACTAAGCTCATTAAATATTATATATGAAATAGATGTATCATATAATAATCCTTCTTGTGTAATGTTATTAAAACATTTTGTTAAATTAAACCTTCTTATACCAAGGCTTATTATACATGTTTTATTGTTATTAAAAAATTCAACAATTTATAAGAGAAGGGGCAGGATTGTGATTTCAAGTCCTAGTGATGTGGCTCCACGTATCTTGAGCACGTGATGTAATTGAGACCATTAATATAACAAGTAGAATCAATCTTGTGGTTTCTCTTTTGTAAACATCAAATTTAGTCCCTAATAGATAGTGACAAGTTTTTTTTGTTTTGTAAACTTCATCTCCTTTTAAATATTTTTTGCGAATTCGGGTTAAAAAAGTAAAACTCTGGCTATTCCAGACTCATACAAAGTGACCATATATAACTCGAACTCAAGACTTGTAAGGCAAATCTCAAACATTTTGTCACCACACCACACCCCTTGAGGACAATAGTAACAAGCTGTATATAGTTCAATTCCAAACTAAAATATTAAATCATTATAAATAAATAAATTAATTAATGGAGGAACTAGCAGCATTACCAAACTTTATTAGTGTCACATTAATGTGACGTGATTTTTAAGTAGAGTACATCCCTTTAAAATACAGTAACTTAGATAAGGTGTTTTCGTATTTTAAATTCATGATAATGTGTAGGACATAAAATAGTGATTTAAAAATAGTATAAGCTGCAAAGCCTAATCCTTGCTTGTAAAAATCAGGTAATGAATATTAAATTGGGCTCTTAACTTTATTTTACGTTCTGTTATATTCCATGTTAGAGTTGTGCCCATCAATCACCATTAATAGACTTTTTAGAATGATCTTATCCAAGCCCAAATCAACTCATAAACAATATGATACGAAGGGGAATATATTCTGAAACTAAAAAGAAAATATAGCATGCGTTCTAATATTAAGATTCACCTTTTGAAAAAATATTATTTTATTTATTTTTAAAATTTAAAAATCTGACAAGAGAAACAAACAATCACACATGAATGCAACATCAAAAACTTTTTTTTCTTACAAAAATATTCATATCATTTGTTTATATTTAATCAATGTGGAATTCCATCCATATCTGCCTGTTTCTTTCCATTTTTTTACTACATAAATCCATTATATACGTGTGTGTACATACACACACACGTATAAAAAAATCCTTACTGCTTTTTTTTGTTCTTTTTATCCCCCGCCTTGTGCCATTTGTTTTTTTTATAATTGATATGATCATCTTCATTGTTTTTGTATAATCCAAGGTTCAACCAATTTTTACATCTTGATCTTCATTGTTCAAGACAAAGATAGCACGCTGAATATATTGAGTAATATACATTGAAGAAAAGAATGAATGAACTAGCAGAATGGGAACGAGTAGATTTCCTTAATCAAGTCGTAGTTGACTTAGAGAAGTTCTATATATATATATATATATATATATATAATCAAGTCGTAGTTGACTTAGAGAAGTTCTATATATATATATATATATATATATATATAATCAAGTCGTAGTTGACTTAGAGAAGTTCTATATATATATATATATATATATATATATATATATATATATATATATATTAAAAAACACAAACCGAACAAAAGGCAATATTATAAAACAAGGATATACAAACAATATCCCTCCAAACCAAACATAATACTCCAAAACAGGGATATACCCAATATTATAAAACAAGCCTTGGGCTGGATGGAAGGCTATAAAAAAAGCTTTATGGGCTTTATTTATTTTTGTTAGCTACATCCCAAAACTTGTTTGGGTTTAATTAAGACTTTTTTTTCAGTTAGGATCCAAGACTTGCTTGGATTAAGTCATAGGCTTTCCAACTTAGGGTTTTGAGTCAGTTTTGAGTGGACCTCTTTTAAGTTCACATAAGGGGTCCATTAGGGTTTCTTTTTCAAGAACTATTTAAACTCATGTAACCCAAATTTCAGCAGCCATTGATGAATTTTAATTCCGAACTTTTCAATTTATGTGTGAGTGATTCTTGCATTCTTTAGCTCTTGAATGAACCGAATCTGATTCGCGGAAATAGTGTTGGTGCCTTGGGCACTCTTGATTAACTGGCTTCGCGGCGTCATTCTACCCATTCCAATAGTGTTGGTGCCTTGGGGTAGGTTTCCATTGTGTCACACTCCTATTTGACCTTTTTTGGCTTTCCGGGATCAGATCTCATTTTTTGTTGTGAGTTGCGTGACCACGCGATCACGAGGTTCGCATCACCCTCTCTCCTTGAAAGGATTTGACCTCGAATCAATATATGTGTCAAACAACATAAGATCATTAAAGGTAGCATTAACACTATACTTACTTAGAAGATCAATTTTGTATGCGTTGTCATTTATTCTCTCCAAAACCTGAAACGGACCATCACCACGAGGCTGTAATTTTGATTTTCTTTGGTTAGGAAATCGTTTCTTCCGCATGTGCACCCAAACCCTATCATCGGGTTGGAAAACAACCAGTTTATATCTCTTATTTATTTTAGAAACGTAAAGTCTGTTCTTTTTCTCTATTTGCAGTCGAACTCCCTCATGGAGTTGCCTCTCCTTCTTTGCCTTTTCTTCACCATCTAAACTTACCTTTTCTTCACAAGGTAAACGAATTAAGTCCATAAGAGTTAGTGGATTAAAACCATAAACAATTTCAAAAGGAAAAAAACCAGTGGTCGAATGCACAATACTATTATAAGCAAACTAAAAAAAGGCAAACATTCTTTCCTACTTTTCAAATTCTTTTGTATTACAACATGCAAAAGCTGAGATAATGTTCTATTGACTACCTCAATTTACCCATCTGTTTGAGGATGACATGTTATTGAAATAAGAGTTTGGTTCCCAACTTTCCCCATAAGGTCTTCCAAAAATAGCTAAGGAATTTAAGATCACGATCTGACACTATACTCTTAGGAATGCCATGTAAACGTACAATCTCCCTAAAGAACAAGTCTGCGATATGAGATGCATCATCTGTTTTATGGAATGCAATGAAATGTGTTATTTTAGAAAACCTATTAACCACAACGAAAATAAAGTCTCTACCTTTCTTAGACCTAGGTATATCTTCCCAAGGTTCAGTAGGCACAGGTAATGGTGTATATAGTCCATATGGTTATACTCTAAATTTTGCCTTTCGACAAGTGATGGTTCACAAATTCGTTGCACATCTCTTTTCATCTTTGGCTAATAGAAATGCTCATGCAATACATCCAAGGTTTTCGCAACCCCAAAGTGACACATTAAACCACCCCCATATGCTTCACGAACAAGCAATTCACGTAAAGAACTAGTAGGAACACATAATCTGAATAGATAACCATCCATCAAATAAAACTTACCAAAATTTGAACGTCCATATGCATTATAAACGTACTAGGTATATTTATAAGTCCAAACATCATTACTAACCTTTAACTGCCAATGCATTCAATGCCTTTGTCTTAGACTGTGTCATTGAACCATTTGGAAAATGTAATGGTTCCTTACTGGTATTTCCGGGCTAGTCCGCATGAAGGAGCTAAAGAAAACAGGGATGATTAACAGTTGGGAGGCTTTTGTCACTGCCCTAAATATTCGATTCGGGGCATCCTCCTACGATGACCCAATGGAAGCCCTAATAAATATCAAACAGACCTCTGCGATTGAAGTTTACAAAACCCGATTTAAATTACTATCCAATCGAGTTCGGGGTGATGCGAACCTCGTGATCACGCAACCCACAACCAAGAATGAGATAAGATCCCGGAAAGCCGAAATAAGGTCTGATAGGAGTGTGACACAATGGAAACCTGCCCCAAGGCACCAGCACTATTGGAATGAGTAGAATGACGCCACGAAGCCAGTTAATCTTTGATAAGTCAGATTCAGTTCGTTCAAGAACTAAAGAATGCAAGAATCACTCTCACACATAAACTGAAAAGTTCAGAATTAAGTTTAATCAATCGCTGCTGAAATTAGGGTTACATGAGTTTAAATAGTTCTTAAAAAGTAACCCTAATTGACCTCTTATGTGGACTTAAATGAGGTCCACTGAAAACTGACCCAAAATCCTAAATTAAAAAGCCCATTACTTAATCCAAGCAAGCCTTGGATCCTAGCTGAAAACAAAGTCTTAATTAAGCACAAACAAGCCTTGGGCTGTAGCTAACTAACTTAAATAAAACCCATAAGGTTTATTTATTCTCTTCCATCCAGCCCATCAATCCCATGTTTCCATGTTGTAGTAGGATTCTTTTGGATCCTTTTGTTGTCCTAACTTCATGGCCCAAATAAGGTTGTATTGGACCCCTCCTGCACATGGATAAGATGTACTAAGGTCTCCTCTTGATACTCCAATGGTCCTTGCAATTCTGACCGGGCTGAAACCTTCAAGACCAATGCATTCATTGCCTCTTTCAATGCCTTTGTCCTAGACTGCGTCATTGGACCATTTGGAACATGTAATGGGTCCTTGCTGGTGTTTTTGGGCTGGTCCGCATCACGGGGGCTATCCGATTCTCACAAGCTCAACTGTTTCTTAGGAGGATTAAAGGAGGAAATACGAATGGGGGTCCGTCGGCTAAACCCCCCACATCTAATATCTGTTAATGGGCTAGCCAGAATGCAAGAGGAAAACATTATCATCATGCAAAGGTCATTGAGGCCCAGCCCAATGGGGTTGCAGGGCCCAGGTCGTGCACCGACACACCAGAAGGCAGATGACATGAAGGGGAGAGCAGTTCCTATGCAGAGACTCGCCCCAACCTAGATGAAGGAAAAGAGGGATAAAGACCTTTTGTTTTAAATGTGATAGCAAATGGGATCCCGACCACCGATGTGAAGGACCTAAGTTATTCTTAATAGAGCAAACCGAGGATGGGGAGATAGAAGACTCAAGAGGGGAGAAAGACCTAATTGACTCAAGTGATTCCCAAGAAGAAACCACTGGAGGGGTGGGAATATCCCTCCATGCTATGGTTGGAAATCCTGACCCTAAAACAATTAGGGTAAGTATAAGGGGTGAAGGGCCACTATTTCATTGCCTTATTTGATACCGGGAGCACACACAATTTCATACACCCAAGAGTGGTAAGGAGGACTAGATTTCGGGTTACAAGGCATCCACTCGTCGGGGTTAGCATAACAAATGGTTCAAAACTCTAGAGTGAGGGAAGCTGTCAGGATATCCCAGTATTAATCCAAGGGGGCCAGTTTACAACTTAGGCATACATCCTCCAACTAGGAGGTTGTGACATGGTACTCGACATTCAATGGCTCAGCAGGTTGGGTCCAATATTGTGGGACTTTTCGTCCTTAAAAATGGAATTTAACTAGGGGGACAAAAAGGTCCTAATTAAAGGAATGGGGTTAGAAAATTCTGAGAAGGATTGCAGCCTTTCCTTCATACAGGAACTGAAAAGGGCTGAAGTGGGTCTGGTATTGCAAATATGGAAAATTGGGACAGTCGAAGAAGAAGTGCCAAAGCAGATAGAAGAACTACTACAAGAATTTAAAGAAGTTTTCCAGGAGCCAACCGGGATGCCACTATGGAGATCCCATGACCATGTTATAATACTAACGGAGGGCACATCCCCAATAAGCGTCTGGCCATACAGGTACCCCTATTACTAGAAGGCGGAAATAGAAAGATTAGTCAATGAGCTATTAGGATTGGGGACCATAAGGCCCATCCAAAGCCTATTTTTATCACCGGTCCTACTCTAGGTTATCAATTTCATTTTGTTTCGGCCAAAACATTTCATACTAGTTAAAAAATAAGATAAAACGACGTTGTTTTTATCTTGGTTTAAATTTCGGTCCATTTCAGATTTTTCTGCCAAAACCGGTCGAAACATACCAGTATTACTTCGCTTGTGCTGTTTTGGCTATAGAAAAAAATCATCTTACTTTTCTACCATTAACCAGCACACATCCCAAGTGCAATGGATGTCACCAACCTAGGTCATAGACCCCATCCACGTAAGTAACTTTCAATATTGCTTCATGCTTTACATTTATACACAAAATCCTTTGTCTTCTCAGGTGTTTAACCGATGTGGGATAACTTTGAAAAACTAAAGTGAGCCTTGAGTTTAATTCCCAATGATTTGTCCGATGGGGGACAAATTGTATTGATTTGTGGCGATTTGTCTGTTGGAAAAACTGTAAGTTTATATATATATATATTATAAAGAATAAAATTGTTAGGTCAACTTTGATTTTATAAAAAATAAAATTATATTTAATTTTTTTGCTTTTTAATTTTTTTCATATAATTAATTAATTAATTAATTAATTATGAACAATACAACGCCGAAATGCTCCGAAACTGAAATAGTATTGACAACATTGGTCCTACTAGCCAAGAAGGCCGACGGGTCCTGAAGAATATGTGGACTACCAAGCCCTCAATAAGGAAACAGTGAAGGAGAAATCCCCCATACTAGTGGTGGAGGAGTTGCTAGATGAGTTTCACGGCTCCCAATATTTTTCTAAACTGGACCTCAGGTAAAGGTTCCATCAAATCAGAATGAAGGAAGAAGATGTGCTCAAAACAATATTTAGAACACACGAAGGGCATTATGAATTTCTGGTGATGCCTTTTGACCTCATAAATGCCCCCCTCAACATTCCAAGGATTAGTGAATGATATTTTTAGGCCCTATCTCAGGAAATTCGTTTTAGTATTTTTCAATGAATCTTGATTTATAGTCACACAAAGGAGGAACACGACAGACATCTAAGGTGGGTGTTTGAGACCCTGGTAAAACATAAGTTATTTGCCAAACAAACTAAATGCAAATTCGCAAGCAGCAAAATTGAGTAACTGGCCACATCATCTCAAGTCAGGGGGTCCATGCAGACCCAAGCAAGGTGAAGTCCATGGTCCAGTGGCCCAAACCCAAAACCCTCATATCATTAAGGTACTTTTTGGGCCTAACAGGCTATTACACTAGGTTCATCAGAGGATATGGGGGAATCGTTGGGCCCCTTACCAGGTTTCTTATTTGGAGGGCAAAAAGGCCTTTGAAAAACTTAAAGAGGCAGTGACCACCCCGCCTGTGTTAGCATTACCCGACTTCACTAGAAGCTTCACCGTGGAGTGTGACGCCTCAGGGGTAGGACTAGGGGTAGTATTAATGCAAGATGGCAAGCCAATATCATTTTTCAGCAAAAGCCTCAAGGGAAGAGAATTGTCATTATCAACCTATAAAAAAGAGTTTTTGGCCCTAATATCCACAGTTCAAAAATGGAGGCCCTATTTCTTGGGGCAAGCCATCAAGATCAAGACAAATCAACAGTCCTTGAAATATCTCCTCGAGTAGAGGATTGGAACACCCACCCAACAAAAATGGATATCCAAACTAATCGGCTATGACTTTGTAGTAGAATACCGAGTCGGAAACGAAAACCTAGTAATCGATGCACTCCCTAGACAAGACAAAACATAGACAGACACCTTGTGGGCCATTTCCACACCTTTGGCTAAATGGGTTGATAAGTTGAAGCAAGGATACGGCAACAATACCAAGATACAAGACATCCTACAGCAGATGAAAAATGAAACCATAGGGTCCCTAAGGTTTCAGCTCAGGGGAGGGGTTCTATATTACAAGCAAAAAATATATGTCAGTAAGTCTAGCCCCTCAAGCAGGACATCCTAAGCTACATTCATGACAACCCAGCCTCAAGGCATACAGGCTTGGAAAAAACCCTACAGAGAGGGAGAAAGGACTTCTTTTGGAAAGGAATGAAGTCCGATATACAAACTTACATTAAGCAATGTGAAATGTGTTAAAAGGTCAAGGGAGAAAATACCAAACCATTTGGACTCGTACAACCATTACCCATCCCAACCAGGCCTTGGTCCTCCATATATATAGACTTCATAGAGGGATTACCCAAATCAACAATTATGGTGGTGGTAGATAGATTTACTAAATATACACACTTCATTCCCCTATCTCACCCCTATAGTGCCCTTAAAATTGCCCAATTATTTTCACAAAACATCAGGAGACTCTACGGCCTTCCCAATAGCATAGTGTCAAATATAGACCCAACATTCACGAGTAAATTTTGCTACAATTCCAGCTACCATACATTACACCGTTTGAAACAACCGACGACTACCCACCCCCAAGCATTATTGACTATATTCCAGGTTCAACTCAAATACAAGCAATAGAGGAGCATTTTCATAGTAGAACAAAGCAGGTAATAAAAATCAAGCATCATCTGATAAAGGCTCAAGAAAGGCAAAAAAAGCAGGCTGACAAGGGATGGAGTTCCAGGAGGGTGACTGTGTTTACCTCAAACTCTATCCGTAACGACAGACCAGCATGCCAAAGAACAAAATAGAAAGTTAGCGTATAAGTATTTTGGACCATTTAAAATCCTGAAAATGGTGGGTTGCGTGACCACAACCAATAATAAGATCTGATCCCGGAAAGCCAGAATAGGTCTGATAGGAGTGTGACACAATGGAAATCTGCCCCAAGGCACCAACACTATTGGAATGAGTAGAATGACGCCACAAAGCCAGTTAATCTTTGATAAGTCCGATTCAGTTCGTTTAAGAACTGAAGAATGCAAGAATCACTCTCACATATAAACTGAAAAGTTCAAAATTAAAATTAATCAATGGCTGCTGAAATTTAGCTAACATGAGTTTAAATAGTCTTTTAAAAACTAACCCTAATGGACCTCTTATGTGGACTTAAAAGAGGTCCCCTAAAAACTAACTCAAAATCATAAATTGAAAAGCCCATGACTTAATCCAAGCAAGCCTTGGATCCTAGCTGAAAATAAAGTCTTAATGAAGCCCAAACAAGCCTTGGGTTGCAGCTAACTAACTTAAATAAAGCCCATAAGGTTTATTTATTCTCTTCCATCCAGCCCATCAATCCCATATTTCCAAGTTGTAGTAGGATTCTTTTGGCTCCTTTGTTGTCCTCACTTCATGACCCAAATAAAATCGGGCCGGACCCCTCCTACACGTAGATACTTCAATGGTCCTTGCAATTATGACTCGGGTGAAACCTTCAAAACCACGAATAAAACCCCTAAACATGTAATGGGTCCTTGTTGGTGTTTCTGGGTCAGTTCGCATCAAGTTTGTGTTGTAGCTTTTTTATTTTATTGTCAATAATAATAAAATTTATAATTTGATTTAAATTTTTGTTATTAAAAATTTAATTAAAGGGTGTTTGCTTTTGTTTTTCATAAACACTTTTGAAAAAAATATTATATTATTTATTGCTTTTAATTAAATTACTTTTTTATTTATTTTTAGGTTATTTTAATGCATCGATCTAGAAAAAATAAAAATAAAAATAAAAATTATTTTTATATATTTTTAAATAAAATATACTTTTAAAAAAATCATCACCACAATTTCAAATACTTTCTAAATATATCAACTTAAAAAACCACACATGATTATATTTTTAGAATATCAAATTGGATTTTATAGTTTTTTTAAATTTTAATTAGGTTAATCAAATTATAAATTTAATCAGGTCAACTATCTACTTGATTCATAAAAAAAAAAAGCAACATAGTTTAAGGGTGTATTTGGTATTGTTTTTGCTTTTGTGGTTGAGGTTTTAAAAAAACAAATTCATGAAGCACTTTAGCTGCGATTCAAAATAATTTTTAAAGTGTTTGGTTAAAACTATGTTTGAGTTTGAGGTTAATGAAAAACAGTTTCAAGTGTTTGGTTACCAAGTTTTTCATATTGCTTTCAACTTGTGAAATTATATATATATATATATATATATATATATATATATATATATATATATATATATATATATATATATATTGTTTTTGAAATATTTAATAATTATTCCCATCAAACTACTTGTAATTTCATCATGAACTATAAATCCATACATGAAGGCATCTGTGATCCCGGAACAACATATAGTAAAAATATTATTTGAAACAAAATTAGGAATGCGAGGTAAAAAATATATTGTGATCTCCTTCTAATATATTTATTTATATTTTAATTAATTTTTAGATTATTTTAATATTAAAAATATATTTTTATAAGAAAATATAATAAATAATAAACCCCTCCCTACACAAAAAATATAATATATAATAAATAAAAAATAATCCCCCCACCCCCCGCACAGAAAATATAATATATAATAAACAAAAAAAAATCCCCCCAGCCCCTCAGCTGAAACCAAGAAGCTAGCAAAGTAGCTTGGTATTACTTTTTGCAAACCGTAGTTTGTTGTCATTAAAATATGGATCCCGTGCAAACTCCGGTTGTAATTAGAAGATAACCAAATAGAAAAACAACTGTTTTTCATTGCGCTGTCGTTTGGAACGCAATACAATACACCAAACGGCCACTAAATCATGGATTGACATCAAGTTAACCGTCACAAAGATGTCAATAAAAGCTTTGGGACGTCATCTCGGCTGTACCCACGGTGTTGTTTTACCCGAGGTTGTCAATACCGTTTTGGTTGTCGTTTTGGTTTTTCTATTGTTACAGAACGTTTCGGTTTCGGAGTATATCGGCATGCCGTTTCAAGGTTGTGCTTTTCATATATATATATATATATGAAAAAAATTAAAATAATAATTTAACAAGCATAATTAAAATTCAAGATAAATTAACTTTAAATTATACAATATAAACACAAAGTCAAATAAACATAATCTCAAAATTAGAAACACAATCTCAAAATTAGAAACACAATCACAAGTTAATCAAAATAAGGAGGATTTTAAGGCCGGAACGGCACATCTGGAACAGTACCGAGACATTCCGACCGGAATTCGGTCGATATTTCCGGAACGGGCTGGAATTAAAATCGAGATAAAAATAATATTATTTTATCTTTGTTTTTTTAACAACACAAAATATATCGGCTAGAAGAGAATGATATTGACAACCTTGGACTTTTACCAATTCCTTCCCGTCCCTAAAACCCTACGTTCCATACCTTCAACAGTTTTCACTTGGCATGATGCTTCTAAGAAAAAAGCAGTCAATCTTCTCCCTCCCTCCCTGTTTATTGAAATTTTGTTTGATCTCATTATAAATAAATTAATACTAAAGCCAAAAACTGTAAATAATGTCGGCCTGATCGAGAGGCCTCATTTCTCGTCTCCATCGGATACTGTCAGTCAATTCAAGAACACCCCCAACAGCAACAACAAGGTTCTACCTCTTAAGATGTTTCAGCGCAGATGCTCTGATCGATGGGTCACAGGTTGACTGCCATCAACAAAGCCGGATCATTGAAGCAAAACCGGGTGTAATGACCCCAAATTCAAAGCGGACAGGAGTCATTGCGGTTAAATGTGGAATGACTGCTCTTTGGGATAAATGGGGTGCTAGGATTCCTATTACTGTCTTATGGGTCGATGATAATATTGTCTCTCAGGTTAAAACTGCTGAAAAAGAAGGCTTCTTTGCTTTACAGGTACTATCATTTGCTTAAAGTTTCTTTCTTTCTGTTGTTAATTTGGCCTTGCTATTGTGATTTTGCTGTGTGTGAGGTTTGTAGCGGGCAGAAGAAAGAGAAGCATTTGACGAAGCCGGTAGTGGGTCATTAGGTGTCCCCATGAAGAGGAAATTAAGGGAGTTTCCTGTCAAAGAAGATGCTCTTCTTCCTGTTGGTATTTGTGTTGGCGTTCGACATTTTGTTCCTGGTCAATTTGTTGATGTTGCTGGAATCACTATGGGTAAAGGTTTTCAGGTTATTTCTATTTCTCCTTTAGTCATCTTCCTTCTGCTTTCATTTTAGCCTATACATTTTCCTTTCCTTCTTAGTTTGTTCTTGTTGAACCTTTTTGAGTTTGAATGAGTTTACTAGAATCAGGAACTTTGAATGAGATTACCCAACATTTTTCTTTTTAGTAGGGTATCATTTAATTAACATAATTTAACTATCTGACTAAATTGAAAATCTTACAAGGTCGTTGAGGAATTTCTTACCATGTTATGTCTGCGTGTTCTTTTTCATGTTTTTTTTATTCATACATGTGATGAATTCTACACATTGTTACAAGAAAAATCCCTTCTCACAGGTTCCAGGAATTCTCTTGTTTAAAGTTCTTGTTAATTCAGTAAGAGAAGAAAAGGTTTAGGATTTATTTGTCATGCATATTTAGTTATTTACTGTTTTGTTTTCTACACAGGGTGGTATGAAATGCCGGATTTAAAGGAGGGCCAGCAAGTCACGGTGCGTCCTTATCGCATCGAAGCATTGGTTCTACTGGTCAGAGGGATGCTCCTGGGAAGGTGTATATCTCTTCTTAGAGTGAACTAAAGAGTGATTTGTCTGGCCCACCAATATTTTATACTCATAAAGCTAGGTGATGTGTCAAGATCCTCTGCCAGGACCTTTGGAAGCGACACTGACATGAATTCTGCCTTGAGTTGTGGCTGGAACTTTCCTGCCTGAGGAATATCATGCATTCATTCTGACCATGACTATTGTACAATATTTTTTTTCAGCATTTGGTTTTTACTCCTCTAAGAAGATAGAGATCAGTGACACAGCTCAAATCAACTGAATGGTAATTCTAAACTAGCTGAGTTGGCTACTGAACCCTCTTCCTACATGCTGTCCTGCCTAAAGCCATGGTCTTTTGAGATTGTCTTGGTCATTCTCACTTCCTTATTTCCATGATAAAAGTTACATAATCTGTTCAAGGATATCCCATTATTATGGTCTCGTAGAGTATAGCACCACTTATTTTTGCTGTATGTTGCTCCACTTTGGCTGTAGTAGTGATGATTTCTCGTGTCTTCTTGACAGGTATTTAATGGGTGGAGTTCAGAGAACTGTTAAAAATGTCTGGGTCTACAAAATAGATCCAGCAAGGAACCTGATGTGGGTAAAACGCCAAGTATGGTTCTCGAAGGAAATTTATCTTTTCATTATAAAAGAAATGAAATTTGAATGGAAGGTTAAGGAGGTTATACCATGCCTGCTGAAAATATTTGCTTTTTTGTGTCTAAGTGCACTATTTTTTGGATCATGTGTCTTGTATCTAGGATGCCAGCTTTAAGTTTTTTCGAAGTAGTGGTGAATAATATTGAAGCATTCTGTAAAGCATGTAAAAGCAAGTTCATGGTTGATGAAACAAGGATGGAGTTCACTGCCATGGTTTAGTTTTCTCATTGTTTAAGATGGGTCCCTGGGATAATTGGGTCTACACTTAATTGCATTTATTAGTTGTTACTCATCCCAGTTTTTCTGTTCTGCAATACTAAGCACATGTTCTATAATGGAGAAAAGAAAATTTATGAAACATCGACACTGGAATTAGAAGGATCCAATTTTTTTGGTCCTTGTCTTGTATCTCCCTCTTTTATCTTTTCTTTTTTTCTTGATGGATCTTAGTTGAGTCATATACCACTGCAATAAACCAAGCTTTCCAATCCTTTATATCTCTCATCTGAAACAATCTTAACGGAGACTTAAATTATTTTCAGGTCCCTGGAGCTGAAGGGAACTTTGTGTTCATAAAAGATTCTGCTTGCAAGAAACCTGATATTCAGATGCTTCCATTCCAACTTACTTTGGTGCATAAGATGATGATAATGCGGAACCTCTAGCGGCTGATGTTGGAGAAGTAGATCCATTTATGGTTGCAGATTAGTTGATAGTTACAAAAGTAGGTTTTATTGCCTGGCAGACACCTTGTGATGATGGTCTTGCACTCTTAGCAATCAAATGAGGCTATTAAACACTTCTTTTTGGTCAAAGGACTGGAGGTGAAGGGATTGTAATTTTGTCATTGAGTTCATTTGACGAATTGGATTTTGAAATCGGCTGTACACCTTCTTTTTTCTCTTCTGGTCCCAACATAAGAACGTTTCCTCAAATAAATGCAGGAACTTGTAGATGCCCAGTATGAGATTTAACTGGTGTTGTAAAATGGTTGCAGAGTCACTGTTTGAAGCTTATGCATTGACTGTTATGTTAAACTTGTCGGTTGATATCTATGTTATTACCATGCATAAGCTGAATGTGATCATCTCTGGTACTGGTTGAAATAGAATAACGGGGGTAGACTTTGACCAAAAAGAAAAAAAGAAGATGGTGTAGCTTTATTTTCATGTTTATTGCCATCATTTTACCATCCATCTCCACATTAATTTTCCCTGTGTTGGATAATAATAATAATAATAATAATAATAATATATGATTAGATGATGCTATTCATGGCGATTATTTTTCTTACAAATATTAAGGTGGTAGATCTAGTGTAAAAAACAGCATCTATCAAGTGGGTTTTTTTTTTTTGGTATAAATCACACGGTGTCCTAGACACTGGTTCAGACTAATCCACGTTCGTACCGGATGGGCCCTGAAGGGGTGAAAGTGCTCCCCAAATGGCCAGCTCCATACAAGAGGAGGGATTGAACCCCTGACATCTCTTAAGGGACAAGAGCGCCCTCATCACTCACACCAGGACCTCTTGGGTAGCTATCAAGTGGTTGATGGTAATGATAGAGAGCTCAAATGTGCACTAGCAAAAGAGTAGTGTTCAACTTAATTTGTGGATTGTTCGGAAAGTTTTGCGAAGGCAAAAACGACCAAGTATTCTCTCCCGTAATAACAGTTTTTTTTAGAATTAATTATTAAAAAAAAATATAATTTAGATTGGAGGAATCAATTTCCATGTGTTTCTCGTTGTAGTCAGAATTATTTTTCTAAATATAAAAAAGATCTTAAGAATGAGAATTTTACTATACTACTATAAATATGGACAAAACAATAAATTTGTGTTATCAAGCACGAGTTTCTAATAAAATATATAAATTTCAAATTAATATGAATTTATTTGTTTAATAACTATAAATGAAAATTAAATAATAGTTTTTTAAAAAAAACTAATGTTAAGCAATACATTTTTAAAAAATAATAAGACAAAAATAAAATATAACATTGAGTCACAAAAAAAATTTAAATCATTATTTCAGAATATTAGATCTGAAATATTATACATAGAGAAGGTGCAAAACTCAATCCTCAAGAAATACAACATCAAATGATGAATTATTTCAATTATTATTCTTATTATTATTATTATGATTGTTAAGTTGTCACTATCATTATAGTCACCACTATTATCATTATTGTAAATATTTAATATTCTAATTATTATTGACATTAATATTGTTGTCACCATCATTATTGTTATTATCGTTAATAGTATCATCACAATAACTATAATGGGTTAAACCACTATTGTTATTAATATTCTAATTAATATTGTGATCGTGATGATAATGGTGATGACAACTAAAGATTACAACCACTATTATGATTACTAATATTGTTATTGTTATTAATATCATTAAAATTATCATTAATATTATAATTATTTTTGTTATTATTGGCATTCTTAATATTATTTTATGAGTTATTGCTATCATTATCATCATAACCATAATTATTAATATCATAAGCACCATAACCATCACAATGAATTATTATTGTTATTATCATTATCATTAGTAATGTCAATATTATTATCATGATTATAACAACTAAAAGTATTATTATTATTGATTAAACAATGAAAATTATTAAATCATCTCAAAGAATAAAATAAAAAACCCAAAAAAGTTAACAAAAGAGAACGGAAGAAAAAAAAAACAATGGACTAAAATTATTATTTTTATTGCCTAAACAATGACAATAAGAAAATTATTTGAAGAATAAAATAAAAAACCCAAAAACTTTAACAAAAGAACAAATAAATAAATGACAAAAGCAAAATAAATATTATCAACATAAAAAAATCATTTGATTTGAAGAAAAAATAAAAATAATGAAAAAAACAAAAAAAGAACAAAGGGAAAAAATAAGAATTATCAATTTTAAAATGATCACCAATTTTAAAAGGATTAAATTGAATAAAAACAAAATCTAAAAAAAAAGAAAATAATAAAAAATAAAAATAAAAACTAAGAGTATAGACACATAAATATGAACAAAACATAGGGACTCCTTCAGAAGGATTGAAAAAATTAAAAGAATTAAAATCAAACCAAAAATTGAGGGCCGAAATGAAAAAATATATATGATCAATTTCAATTGAATGACAAAATTGAAATAAATCAAAAGTTCTATAAAAGAAATAAGGATGAAAATAAAAATAAAAAGACCAAGGACTAAAATGCACAAATCATAAATAAAGAGGATCTACATGCATTTTTGGTTTCAAGAGAGAATGAAAAAAACAATCAACCATTGGCATGTCTTTGACCACCATGATCCCACACACGTACCACCATGGTGAAGTGGCCATGACGATGCACCCGGTGAGATGACAATTGGACATTTTTGGCTACCGTATAACGCTTCACGCGCCACCTGTATGGTGCAGAGGGGAAAATCTTATTAGCGCGTCAAGTAGACGTGTCCATAGTTTTTTTTTAAAAAAAAAATAAATATATGAAATCACTAAAATATCCCTCAAAGCCCGTCCTAATAACAAAAAAAAAACACATGCAAATACCAAAATACCCCCAGGGCAACTCTTTGTTTTTTTTTCTTTTTTGAAGGCAAATTAGTGTTTTCACCATTCATATAAATAGAAAGACCAACAATATCCTTGCCGACAACTCTTATCTTTTGTCTCATTCAAGGGCAAAAGAGCTATTTGGCAGTTCATTAAAAGACAAAATATCTAGAATACTCTTAACCAATAAACAGTTCTTTGACTAAACCTAAGACAAAACTATAGTTTAACTGCTTAAAAAAAAAAACCCAAACCAAAGAGTTAATTTTTATGGATTGAAGAGCATAACGGTAATTACACTGTTACAATCTAGAGTAAACTGTGTCTAAATCTAAAGTGAACAATTGACATGATTTAACTTTTTTTCTTAATTGGATTAGATTGTTCAAAATATTAAGTAATGGAGGGGCTAATTTTGTGATCAAATAAATTAATAAAATGAAATTGGTATGTTAGATTGATTTTGCCAACAAACAATCAAATGTTAATGTGTCTTTTAAAGATGGTGTTTGAGAGTGTAATAGCGATTTAAAAAAAATGATTTTTACTTAGAAATTCATTAAATAACATGTTTTTAGTTTTTTTACAAATTATTTTTGATAGTAATAGATCTAAATTTTTTTTTCATTTAAAGTAAAAAAAAAATATTTTTTCTAAAAAACATATTTGGAGTGCTTCATTTCATACACTCCTAAAGAATGGAACTTCAACCCAAAATTATTATTGTAAGAAAATAAAAGCAATTAATTATTATTCTCAAGAATGCAAATGAAATGATGATTGGTTTAGTTGTTAGACTTACTTAGCTCTAGCTGTGATCTTTTTGTATATAGATAAACCTAAACTGACTTAGCCATTGCATAATAATAGTCTACTCTAGTGGTTTGTGGTGTAGCTTCTTTTGTGCTAATATATATATATATATATATAAACAAGTATTAATATATTTATTATACTCATTGGTTATAATTTTTTTCTGAAACAAAATAATTAATATATAGAAATTATTAATATATTCTTTGACATTGAGTAAAAATATAATAGAAAATAAAAAAATCAACATTTACAAATAATAAAAGTATAATAAAAAATTATATTCATTAATAAAAATATATAAGATCCTAAACTAATTCTTAACATAATAGAAAAATAGGATAATGTCATCATTACTATATAGTGAAACATCATTTTCTTAGTTTCTGTATACTTACAAATGATTTTCCAAAAAAAATAAGTGTAAAGAAAAAAATCAAAACATAAATTATAAAAGAATGAAGATAACAACAAATAGAATGATGTACATAGCTGAAGTGAAAACCATAAATACTCAAATTGTAAAGAATAAAAAATAATATATATTAAAAAAAACATGTAAAGGAAAACAAATATAAAAAGAAAGATAAAAAATGGTGATATATAGACCAAGTGTAAAATAATAAAAATACTAAGAATAAAAATATAAGAAAAAGTTGTGTTTGAAAAAAATAAAAATTGCAAATCTATCACTAATATACTACTTGCTACAATAATAAAATTAAAAAAAATTATAATTGTGTCATTTCTACACTAAAAATAGGTGTTTTATTTTGATATATGTACAATAAAACAGACTAGATTTATCAAATTAATTTAATAATTAGTTAATTTTGTTTTAATAAAGTTAAATTTCATATCAAACTAACTTTATTAAAAACTCGATAAATTAATATATAATTTTATTTATCTAGAAAAAAATATAATTTATTAAATTTATTTTCTCAAAACTATATTTTTTCACTAATTTTATTAATTATAGTGACATTGTTTAGAATTTGCATATATTCACATGTCCAATCATAACTTGAATCAATAATTATAACCATGATAGGTCTAGATAGCTAGTAGTAAATTTCAGAAAATGTCCCTATTTGAAATTACCAACAAAGAAATTTCAATTTCGAAGAAAAAGGGTTAAAAACCCTAATATTCATAAATAATAATATTCGATCACTTTGCTCTCTCTCTCACTCTCGTCTAGGGTTACCGTTGAGATATCATCATCCCTGTGGCTTGGCTCAATCAATCGATGTAATGAAGCGAGAGCGAGATCACCAGTTCGAATGCGGAATATGCGGAGCAGAAGACCGGTATCTCCTCCACAACGTCCGCCACCGTACCCCTTCTTACCGCCGCCTTTGCACAAACTGTCTCTTAAAAGACCACCGTGGTCTCTTCTGCCCTTTCTGCTTTAGTGTGTATGAAGAACCACTCCCAAATGATCGATCCATGTGTAACAAATGCCCTTCCATCTCTCACAAACCTTGCATCCCTTCCAATTACCCTCACCACACTCCCTTCATCTGCCCCTCTTGCTCCTCCCCCAATTTCTCCTTCTTTAATCCTACTACAAACGGAGATTCTCCTTCCGGCAGGATCATCGATAGGGATTCCGCCAGAGCGCTTGTTGCTGCCGCCAAGATCGCTGCCGTTTCCATGACGAAAGCGGCGGCGATGGCCAAGGTTGAAGCTGAGAAAAGGGTCAAGGAAGCTACTTTTGCAAAGAAGAGAGCTAGAGAAGCGCTTGAAGGGCTTGCTTATTTGGCTGCTAAAGAGAAAGAGATTATAGAGGGAAAAGGAGGAAGTAATTATAATGGGCTTTATCTGTCTCCTCCTCAGATTACCGGGAAAGTGGAGAAATGATGATGATTTTACTTCTAAATAGGGTAAACTAGGGCTGCAACTACTACAGCTTTCCTTGTCTTCTCTCTTTTGGTTTTGGGTTCTTGGTTATGATGGATGATGTTGCTATTGTGTTGTTAGAGATGATTTTCATTTTGTTTAGTTTTTGGACAAATTTCTGTCTCTTTTTCACTGAGTTTCAATCATCTTCAATAACTTTTTACTTGTATATTTTGATGTTTAACTCACTAACTACATATATTCTTTCTTCTTATCAATCATTTTGCAAGTTAAATTTCTTCCTTTCTTTCTTATCCATCTTGAAAAGGTATTAATTGATTTTTTTTTTATCTCCTAAGCTACTAACTACTACTAAAAGAAGTAATTAGCACAGACAATTCTGGGATTGGGACTTTTATTGTGTGGATGTCATGAAATTGTAAGTTGGAGCTGCTGAGTCCATATGGAGTTGGTTAAGAGATAGAGTCGTAGCTGCTGAGTCTTTTTGCAGTTGAATGAGTTTTGGTAGGGGCACTCGGAAACTTAAGCAACAATTTATTGTGACTATAAGTGAGTGAATTATTACATCTTCCCATCTTGTTTTGATTGAAAACGGAAATGCAACTATCTATCCGCTTGTCTTCTTCTCCATCTGCCTTGCCTTCGTTGATTTGTTTTCGTTGTGATTCATTCGTTTCTGGTTTATTTATGCGTTTCAGATCAGCTGTTTTTTATTTTATTTATTACTATTGCTTAGATTAATGGCAAATGAAACTTGAAGTTTTAACAAAAACCTTTACACGCTGGCAATGCTATTTTTAATTTATCTTTGGCTAAAAGCAGTTTAAGTTGGGTGCTGCTGCTTCGGTTGAAGGCAAATCTGCTGGTATTATCTGTCTCAACATATTTCTGCCTGGAATCTGTTTTGTTATTACAGATTGCCTTAAAAGTTGGAAATAGGAGGACATTATCATCATTTATATCGGAGATGTATTATGGCTTACAGTTACAGTGGCTATTACACCAAGAAGGATGATTAAAAATCCTCTCGCAACAACATTACCTGGTTTCTTTTTTCTTTTCCCTCAACTCAAGTTTTACCTGTTCTGATGGATTTGTGAATTCTCAACGAGGGGAAAGGATAGATGAGGAGGGACTAAAACCAAATAACATGATGCTTCATTTTCTACAGGTGTCTTGAATTAGGAAGACTATATTTTTCAGTAGGATAGCACATGTTCAATTATAGGTTCTGTAGCTCTGGTTTACTGTTAAGGAACTATCTCACTTAAAAACTTAAACTTGTAGGTGAGGTCCTATAATATGATTTATATTATTCTGTAACACATCTCCTCAAGTGAAAGCTCTTTGGGCTTGAAACTTGCACATGTCCACATCACCTTGTGCTTAGTTTTTATCAAATAGAATGGGGGTGGTAAGATTCGAACTCGTGACCGCTGGATCAACAAGACTCTGATACCATGTTAAGGAACCATCTCACCTAAAAGCTTAAGCTTGTAAGTAAGACCCCATAATATGATTTATATTATTTTTTAACATTTACAAGCAAAATTATTTGCTGAAGGATGAGGGTTTTTCAGAGTTAATTCGAATAACTAGTATACATATTGTTTTTCCTATTTCGGACCAATTTACACATGAATAAAAAAAGAGTAAACTTTATTATATTAAAAGAAAAAACTGTAAGCGCCCGGTCATAATGGATAAAATAGATTTTGCCCTGGATAAAATAGAATTATTTTTTACTTAGTTTATTGTTTATCGAGGAAATATTTTTAATGAACAATAAAATGACTATCTTTAAAAATAAAATAAAAATCTTAGGGCCTTTATGCTTTTATTGCAAAATATTATGACTATATTGCCCTTGAAATAAAATAAAATAGAATAAAATAATTTATGTTCAAGGGTATTTTTGTATTTTCATAAAGGTGATTTAGTTATAATCAATTCAAATGAGAAGCAATTTAATTTTTTTAACAAATACAAATATAATTTAAAAATAAAAAAAATGGTTGGTATGCACTATTGTAAAAAAAGAAGGTAAGGAACGGAAATAGAAAATTAAGGCGTGCTTGAGCACTATTCTTAAAGATATTTTCCCAAAAATAAGGTATCCTCCAGCATTCAACAAGTTCTTTCTCAACAAAAGAAGACAACATAGAAACAATTTGAAAAGAAAGAACAACAAACTAAAAGGAAAATGTATTTTAGGTTGTTTCTTATTTGAAAAACTACATGGTATTTATAGGTAGTCATGATGTAACAATCATGTTTAAATTTATTATGAAATTACAATGAATGTTACATCAATTTAAAATATAGTTGTTAAGAAATTAAGTAATTGTGACAGTTACAGTTGTTGGAAAAAATAAATGGAAAAGGTTTTAAATTTGTGATTGTTACAAATAAATTTTCAACTGTTACAAATATTATGATTGTAGTTTAAGGGTCATCAAAAAATATTTAATAAGGAGACAATTTTTAGAGAATAGAGGTACTGCCTCGTGCGCAGGGGGGCGAATTAGAGGTTTTCCTCTTACTCGACTCATCCTTATATGCGTGAGCTCACTCTACTTTCTTTGTTGGTTACTATCCCATCTCGTTTTATTATATAAACACTTGACGAAAATCTTCATTTTCCAATGTGGGATAATAAGTCCTATATATACTCTTTGTACTCAAAAAGTTAGTTGTATTTTCTACTGTGAGATAGACTTTTGAAATAGCTCCCCCGCATATTTCAAAAGGTTTTTTTTAAATAAATAAATAAATTTGTTAGATCTCTTTAACAAATGAGTGCAAAGCGTCTAACCTAGTGTCTTTTGGACTATGAACCAAATTATAGAAAGTATGAGAGAACTTATAAAATTATTCATCAAATATTTAATTTCTATGAATACAATAATTCTCATTGTAAGTTAGGTATTTCACCAATCACATTTTACCCCCCACAATTACTCGTTGTTTGACTCAATTTTGCGCTTTTAATAGGCCATGTGGATGCATGGTTATTCATGTGTGTTTTAAAAATTCTACTAGTATCTTATGGGTGCAACCTCACTCCACACTCATATAGATTATTTCATCAAGTGTTCAAGATATTTTGAATGTTATCCATAAGGAATATGGAACTCATTAAAAAATTTATAGTTCACTCTCTCTTTGATTACAGACTAGCACTATTCTCGTATCATCAAAAAAGGACTTGTTTCATTGTGCTATAAAATTATAAATAACTTTGTTTTTTCCCATATGAAACTAATTCATGGGTCTCCAATCTCATAAGTTGGGTTACCATTATTTTGATTTCTTACTTTAGCATTAGCTCATTCCCCTCGATGTTTCTAATATCATCTTTCTACCAAGTGGTTTAGTGAGAGAAAATGCTAAATTCATTTTTGACTTCATTAATCTATGAAAATAACGCCATCTTTTAACAACTGTTTTACTACATCATATCTTAATCTAATATGTCGATTTTTACCATTGAAAGATTTATTCTCTGCAATGGATATTGCTGCTTGACAATCACAATGTATGGATATAGAATGTGTTGATTTTATTCATAATGGAATTTCAATTAAAAAATTTCTCAACTAATCAACTTCATACCCTACTAATTCTAATGCTATAAATTCTGACTCCATGGTGGATTGAGCAATTAAATTTTCTTTAGAAGATTTTCAAGACACCACACCATTTCCTAGAATAAAGATATAACATGATACGAACCTTGTGATCACGTGGTCATGCAACCCACAACCAAGAATGGGATCTGATCCAAGAAAGCCGAAATAAGTCTGATAAAAGTGTGACACAATGGAAAAGTGCCCCAAGGCACCAGCACTATTGGAATGGGTAGAATGACGCCACACGAAGCCAAATAATTTTTGATAAGTCGGATTCAATTCGTTCAAGAACTAAATAATGCAAGAATCACTCTCACACATAAAACTGAATAGTTCATAATTAATATTCATTAATGGCTGCTGAAATTTAGGTTACATGAGTTTAAATAGTTCTTGAAAAAGTAACCCTAATGGACCTCTTATGTGGATTTAAAAGAGCTCCACTCAAAATTGACCTAAAATCCTAAGTTGGAAAGCCCATGACTTAATCCAACGAAGTCTTAGATCCTAGCTGAAAATAAAGTATTAATTAATCCCAAACAAGCCTTGGGTTGTAGCTAACAAAATTAAATAAAGCTCATAAGTCTTATTTATAGCCTTCCATCCAACCCCTTAAACATAGAAACAAAAAGAAAAGGTAGCCACCAATGTTATTTCCAAGTTGTAGTAGGATTTTTTGTTTCTTTGTTGTCCTCACTTCATGGCCCAAATAAGGTTGTATTGGACCCCTCCTACACATGAATAAGATGTACTAAGGTCTCCTCTTGATACTCTACTAGTCCTTGCAATTCTGACTTGGTTGAAACCTTCAAAACCAATACATTCAATGCCCTTTTCAATGGCTTTGTCTTAGATCGGGTCATTGGACTGTTTGGAATATGTAATGGGTCTTTGCTAAGGTTTTTGAGCTGGTCCGCATCAATCTAATATTAGCATATCTAGGATATTAATTTTGGATTTTTATTCTTTTTTATTTTGTTCTTATTAATTTTTGGATTATTATTACATATTAGGATCAATTATCTAAGTGGACTCAAATCAGCCTACATATAGGGATCAATTAGAGTTATTTGAAACATTATGTACATGGCCCAAATAATTCCACATTTGTTTATTACCTTTTTCGAGGGTTATTGCAGGCGCGTCTGCTTGACGTTCTGGTTGTGTTAACCCGTACGTGCCTTTTAAGCTACGCATTCGGTGTCCTACGACTGGTGAAAATGCTCGTTTGCCATGTTTTCATAAGGTGGTGCATGTGTCGATTGACGGTGAATGGACAGTTCTCGGTGGTTGGTTTTTCTTTTTTACCCTTTTTCTCTCTTTTATAGTGCCAAGCAACATGTTGGTCCTCTTAGTTTATGAGTTTTTCATTTCAATCCCTTATCTTTTAATTTTGTTTGTCTTTCTAATTTCTTCTATAAAAGTTTTTGTTTTTTTTTTCAATTTTACCCTTCAATTAAAATTATCCATATATGTTGTTTTTTATTTCAGCTATTATTCTTTTAATTTTTTGTTTGTTTTTGGTTCCTTTAACTTTTTTGGTCTCCAGGTTTTGATTTATTTCAATTTTGTTCTCCAATTGAAAATGATCATATATGTTATTTTTCATTTCTTCTCTTATTATTTTGATTTTTCTTTTGTGTTAAATCTATTTAATTTTTCGCTCTCAAAGTTTTGATTAATTGCAGTTTTGTCCTGCAATTGAAATTGATTATATATTTTATTTTTCATTTCGATCCTTATATGGTTTTATATGAAGATTACCTAAAAGTTAGATATTCTTTTGGCTTTGAGTATTTGCTTCAAAGATAGGTGGTCGCAAACCATAAACCATCCAAGTGTCTGGGTCTCTAACAGTATCTACACAAACCATCGTGAGAAATCATCATCTAAACAGTTTTAGACGAAAAATATTGTTATATCTTAAGCTGCTAGCTCTTTTATTTTTGTATTTTAGGTGTTTATGTACTATAAGTTTATGACCTTTCATCACATTACTCATAAAAAATAATAGGCATAACATGGAAATCAAAAAACTTTATAACTAGCAAAATATCAATTTGGCTCTTAAATAATATCACATGTATTATTTAGGTTGATTTTAAACATTTATTCAATTCAGACCCTACTTGATTTTTCTAGATCTGGAATTGTACTTCATTGTATAAATTACACTTACTCCTAAATTTCTAAAACTTATTTATAATCAAGTCATACTTCATTAATCATCTCATTTTAATTTTTTACCAATGATTTTCCCATTAGGTTTTCTAATCAGATGACCCAAATATAAATCACGATCCTAAAATAAAATAGGATTAAATAAATTAATTTATTATCAATTCAATAATTGATTAATTTATATTTGAAGATGAAGTACAATGTCTAGCAATTTATCATGGTCCTCAAAAACCTTTCAATGACCAATTTTATAGTGTAATTATTATCATATCTTCAACAATGTTTTGATTTAAATATTATAGCATGAAGCATCATGTCAAATCATTTTGTTCTTAATATCATAGTCATTAATTATTTAAATGAGAATTAAAACTCTTTTCAAATCTCATTCCACCTACACAAGAGTTTATAATCAATATTATTTAAAAACAATGGAATATTTTTCTCAATTTATCTACGGTAATAATATATCTCTTGATTATTTAAATACTTTCATATAGCTCATATTCTACTACATATTTGTATATATGTTACTATTGATTCGGACAACATGGAGCAAGATCAAAACAAAATATTATCTAAATAAGATAACTTGGTGATCCCAAGTCTATTAATAACTTGCACAACTATAACGTTAGCATTTTGATAAACACAAAATTATCTCTCCATATAGGATTTTTATATAGGTTAATTTAGTGTACATGTCATCTAGCAAGCGTCTACATATTAGTTTTATATATCCCTCATACCTTGGTTTATGAAAATCCTTTCATAAGGAAAAATGCATAATATGTATTAGTCTCAATAGCTCCAACTAATATCTAGTCTTAATAGAACATTGACCATGAACATTTAGGAGTGATGCTTGTTTTGATGTAGTAGAAATCTCATAATTATAACAACTCTATAATTGTTTTTTGTAGAATATTTTTGTCCCAATAACTTTATCTTTACTCTAAATTTATAAATCAAACATTTGATAAAATTGATGCAAACCAAGGAGATAGACATGTTGATCATACACTTGGGAATGAAGTTGAATTTGCACAAGACCCTTAGTCACTTCCAAGTGGTCCAATTACAAGACTTAGAGTCAAACGTTTCAAGGAAGCACTAAATGGGTTAATCTAAGAGAATTGAGATGATTCTAAAAAGCCAAGATGGGATCAAATAATAATCAAGGCTTAGTCCACGTCATCAAAGCAATTGAAGAGGCTAATAATTAGCATGCAAAAACATGACCAACATGGTCTGACCATCAAAAGACATGAATTTGTTGAGTTCTAAGGATATTAAATAGTGGAATGAACTTGGTCTTGACTGGTTTTATTAAATACATTGAATTTAGTCATTTAGCTATTTATGGTTGCCTATAGAACTCCAAGAGACCTAAAAATATGGGGACTTGTTTGTGTTGATGTTTATGCTGTTTTAAAGCTTTAATTATGACTTTTCATATTCTTGGAGGGTTGTTCCAAGTATATAGATGGGTATGTTTTTAGAAAATTATCATCATTGTGAGGTCTCGTGTTCCTCTTCGTTCTTAAAAGAACTCCTAGAACTTTTCAAGTTAATCTTGTGGCGTTCAAACAACCAAACTTATCATCTCATGTTGAGGGATTCTCGGCTTTTCTTGGTGTGATATTTCAATCCTTTGTAGTCTTGGTTTTCATTTGGTTAGGTGTCGGGTCAAGGCTCAACCAATCTTGTCTACACGATCATAGGGTCATAAACCATCATTGTTATTGAGTTTTATCACAATTGTTGATGGAGTTCATATTATAAATATTAATGATAAATAAGCTTTTATTAATAAATTATATATATATATATATATAATCGATATCACGTGTAACCAACCGATTGTCTACAGGGAATATACAGTAACACAAACAGCTTACTTACATGATGTTGTTTCACGTGGTTAAAACTTGTTTGTCAATATAATTATATGTCGATGAAAAACATTATAGCAACCCATGATGTTCTTTTTATTTTGCCTCACTCAAACCAAATCAATGAAATAGAGTTTGGGTTTTTTTAGTCTTTTTACAAGGATTCATTGGTCATTACCACATTGATGGGGCATAGATTTGTCTCTATATGCTTGTTGTGCATAAGAGATGACTTTATTACCCTCAGAATCAAAATTTTCAAAGCTAGTCTCGTTCACTAATGGTCAGTGGTGTTTGGTATTCTCATAATGGTTTTGTTTTTGTAATAGTCACGTTGGATGTGGGACTATATTAAAATTTTAATTTTAATGCATTATAAAATTACTTAACTATCTTCAAGATAAAAAAAAAAAAAAAAAAAAAAGCTTCTTTGCATTGGCTTTTTGGTTATAATTAGGAGGAATGTAGGGTATTTTTCTCTTGTGTTATTAATAAAAAAAGATTGTTGGCGCATGTAATGTACATTCTAGAGATTGAGTGCTTCACGCACGTGGACAACAATGTCTTGTGGTCAAAATGGCCTTCCAAGGTGGCATTAAAAGGGTGTTGGTTACCTCTACATGATGATGTGGTATATTGTATGGTAAAATAAAGGTTGGGTCACAGTGAACCTTTTCTTTTCCTCCCTCTTTTATCTCTCCTCTTTACCAAATTATAAAAGTGTTTTATCAATTATTTTTTATATTTGATTTGATCTTTGTTCTTTTAATTAGTATTTATTTTGTTTTACTTATTTTTCAATTTCATTCGTATCATTTTGTTTGATTTGATTTTAATATTAGATTTGATTCTCATTCTCTTAATTTTGTTTTTACCTTTTTATTAATGATATTTTGTTTTCAGTTTCATCCATGAACATTTTATTTTATTTATTTTTATATTAAATTTGACTCATTCCTTTTATAGTTGTTTGCTTTGTTTGGTTTTTTTTTGCATTTATTCTACAATTTAATACCTTGGTATTTTTTTTAGTTAAAAGCTTTTCTTCATTAGTTTTTTTCTTTTATGAGGTTAGTTTTAGCCTCATGGTCAGAGTCATAGGTTTTGAAGGTTAACGTGTTAGTTGACTTTGATATTTTTTAGGTTATTTTATAAAATTTGTATATTTTCAATTTTTTCCTCAACATTTATATTTTTTGGAATTGTTCTTCATGTTTTTCCCCTTCATATAAGGTTATCTCAATCCGAGGTTGACTCTGTTTTTTTTTTTTTTCATTTCTTTTTTTTATTATTATTTTTTGTTTCATTACCATGCATTTTTTAATTGAAAATTTTTCTTTTTTCTTTTTTTGGTTTACCTTCTATGTGGTCAGTCCCAACCTCACTACCATAGTAAAGGGTTTCTAAGGTTAAAATTGATTTTTTTCTACTTTTATCTCTCAACATTTAGTTTTTTATGAACTAATTTGTGTTTTTTTCTCACTTTTCTATGGGTCTATCATAATCCTATGTCCATGTTGCGAGGTTAACGAGTTAATCACCATTCAATATTGAATTGTTTGATAGTTGAGCTTCATATTTTTATACAATTCACTTTCATAATTTAGACACAAATAATCATTTAATTGAACAATAAATAAAATTATTAGACACAATTGAATACATGATTCAAGCTACGAGCTCAAAATCTTATTTTTAATTATATCTTGATCAAATATCAATTTATTTAATTAGATATGTGTATTACTATTTTGGTTTATGATTAAAAAAACTTATATCTAAAAACATGTTGGAAAAGATGTATGCTCATTTTGTTTGACTAAAAAAAAATTATTCAACCCATGACATGCATGACATAACTAAAATATTTACTCCGTCAGGAATGGGAATTCGAAGGATGAAGAGAAGAAATTTCAAATATCCATGAAAGTGAATTTCTAGAAACGAGATTGATTACAAGTTTAAAGTCAGGATAATAGACATTTTTCCTTCATCGCTGAGGTCAATTCAGCCATTTTACCAAAGTTTTATCCTTTTCATCTCTCCTTCCATCCTTTCCCCTAAAACCAGTGTTTTTTATTGGTGCGCCAACACAAAATGATAACTCATCATAGCAAAGTGCAAATCAAAAGATAAGCCATTGATTTGAAATTTTCATTACAGGTCTTTTAGCTGATGTAATATGATGGGAACGACTAGATGATAAAATCATGTAACTCAATTACAGTTTCTAGGCATTCAGACGAGTTGTGTACCTAGCTTTACATGTTACAGCCATAGAACGGCAGCCAATTTTTTTTTGTAGAAATTGCATAGCTCTAGCGATCATAACATAAATGAAAATTTGAAACAGTAGCAAACAAAAATTTCCTCGCATAGCTTTACACTAGGAAGAGCACATATCCAATCTTTCTAAGAATTGAAGTTCATTCTGCCATGCTCCAACAATCTCTGACTATCAATCTATTTTAAGTCCTCTGAAAATGTAGATTGTGAAACAATCGGGTCACGACAGTAAAAGGATTCTAGTGCCTTCTTTCCTTGGCACGTTTCCGGGATTGTTTACCCTTTATCTTCCATTTATCATTTCCACCTGGGCGATTCTTTTCCTCAATCTCTCGAACCTTACGCTTCCTGTAACATGTTATCACAACAAACAGCAATATACAAGCGAGATTAGCAGCATGCAGCATTTAAAAATTGGCAAAAATCAAACCTTTGCTTAGCAATAATCTTAAAATATATATAGCAGCAATATCAGTTTGTTAAAGCTATGACCTCAATAAAGATACTAAGCAACAAGAACATTCACATAGCTAGTTTTTTGGCTCATCAACATGTAAGATTGCATGCTTGAACCATACTTCCACACTGTGATCTAAAACAATCAATCTACAAGATGCCCAATGTACTATTTAATCACATAGCATGCTCTTTCAAAAGACATTGATGGGTATAGATTACCCCGAAGTGTTAATGTTATAAATTGATGATCTTGCATCTTCAACTACTTTGTGATTATTCTACCACTTGACAGTATATCTTCAAGAAAAATATCGCGAGACAGCATTGGAATTTGATGTAGTCATCATCTTTCACTAATAATTAAATCAGGTTTCTTTAGAAAAAGGTTATCAAGTCTCTGTCAATCTCACCTGTAAGCCCGGAAAGTTTGATCAGAAAGTAGTTCATCTGCAATGGTCGCTTTCCTCTCCTTCTTAGTTAGCCTACCAGAGTAGAAATCTGTTGCAGACTCCACAACTGTACCCACCTGATCATTTGTCAAAACCACAAAATGATTAAACAATTAACCCGGAGAAAATAAAATAAAATCAATAAAAACATCGATGAAAAACAAAAACCCTACTACATATATATATATATATATTCCCAAATTGCTATGTGCTACACTACACTCTTAGTTTTATCCATACATCAAGCATTTACCTGGAAATATTTAGGGAGATCTTTTGACTTTGGATCGCCCCTCTTGTAGTGTCTCTTTGGATCAATAGCACTTCTCAACTATATCATCAACACAAGCAAAATGGCAGCATAAAAAGTAAATATCCATTCCTTAAATCATATGAAACGCCTGTTTGAAGGAAGCACACCACATCATAATAATTAAATTTCCACAAAACAACAAAATACATAAGCATAGAGAATGGAACCTTAAGTAGCTGGAGATCCCTTTTCAACTCTGGAGTTATATTTGGGGCAGGCATATCAAACCTATTTCAACAGTTCACATGAAAATAAAATAAAATAAAATAAAAATATAAAAAGGAAGTTTAGCATTGAAAATACCAATCCTTGCCCAGTGTATCTTTGCATTGACTTTTACGTAGCTTGTTTAACTTGATAGGATCATTGGGTGGCACAAATAAGCTATCAACAAGCTGTGAATTGGGCTTCCAAAGTGCACTACTGCTTTCAGCCTCATCTGGGATCTTGATATTTTTTATTGTAAATGAGGATAAAGTCGGCAACGTTGGATGCCATGAGAGACCAATCATAGGCCCTTTATCTTTCTCGGCCATTCTGATTTGTTGAACTAAAACAAATGAGAAACAAACAAAAAAAAACAGAGATATATAGGAGAAGAGAAAAACACTTAGAGCAAGTCCAACGGCAGAGGCATCCCAAGAGCCAAAGGCAAATTTTTTAAAAAAATTTGGCTATTTTTGTTCAATTTAATCACTCCAACGGGAGAGGCATTCCAGAAGGCAAAATGCCTTTTCTCCAATTAAGAAGGCATTTCTACATATGAGAGAATGGAAAGCCAAAATAAATATAGCCGTTGCAATTATACCGTTGCTTGCACTTGTTGCCGGTGATCTGAAACACTTGAGGGCTGCACTCGGGTTCTCCAACAAATTGAGACACAAATCTTGGAACAAGAAGAGAGGATTGAAAAATAATGAGATTTATTTCTCACAGACAAGAAAATAGATTGAAAAATACTGCTTCGACATTATAGCATTTTTTGTTCCAGCCAAGAAAGATGAAGGCAAGGAACACCAAGATATTATCAGGATACCTGAAATGAAAGTAGTGTTCAGTTGCTTTCGTTTAGCCCACCCAAATTCTCAATCACACCTCCAAGATATTTTCAGTATAGCGTGCTTGTAGAGAACAGCTCGATCCATTTTTCCTTGACAAAATGACAGTCAAAGAAAGTGTGATTTCTACTTTCGCCGGCTTGCTTACAAAGAAGACGTGGGAGAAGATAAGAAATGGGCTAGGTTTTTTAGGTTTAATTTTGAGATGGGGAACGGACGAGTGGGGTTTTTATACTAATTATTATTATATTATTTTAATTATTATTATAATAATAATTAGCATAAAAAATAGGAGTATTAATTTGAGTGAATTATTTGTAATGAAATCTATTTTAATTAATTATGTTAGAACTTATTGGTTATTTGTTAATGTGTTTATTTTGTTTTTTTTAAGTTTTTCTAACACTCAAAGACAATAAATAACATTAATCACTTCAAATACAACAACCATAAAAAAACATACAAATTACTTGAAAAACATACAATAAGTAACTGAATTTTCAAATTTCAAATATTACGGGTCTTTTAATTATATTTAAATTCATTTTTTTAATTTAAATATAATTAAAAATAATAATTTTATTGTTGTAGGGTTTTACAAAAGTAATTATTTAATTATATAACTTACTCGTATTAATTATATAATTAAACTATATACAAAATTATTGAACTTTATTTACAATAAAATAAAATAAAATACAAATAGCTCTCCAAAATGGCTCTTATCATTGTACAACACATCAATTCAAAAGCCATTTGCACACTATTCAAAGAGTCATTTCTATGTTTTGGCTCTTAAAAATGGCTCTTGCCATTGGACTTGCCCTTACGATGTGAAGCCGCAGGTGATGATGGCCGCGGGTGATGAGAGAATGAAGCGAAAGAGAGGTCAGAGAATTGCGGGACCGAAAACCCTATCGATAAAGTGCCGTAAGGAACAGAATGGATTCTTAATGGGCTCTTATTATATTAACAAAACAGCCCACTTTCAAATAAACGAGCCCGATGAAGGCAAATATCTCTCTCCCCCCTATCCTCCTCCTTAGATTTTCTTCATCTTATAATTAATCTAATGGCTAAGCGAGATGAGTTAATGGTTTACATTTACTTTATTAACATAAATATAAATAAATAAATAAATGAAAACACATTTTTATAGCATATAAGTAAAATCATAATGGATTGTAATGATTTTCTTATGTTTTTTAATATAAACATCTATTATTTTTTTCAATTTGAATAATTAAATTAACTACTATATTTTAATTGGTTTTTCACTTAAGAAAGAAAAAGTCGTGAAACTTAATTTACCCATCATAACATTTAATTAAATTGACTATTATGTTTTGATTTATATTTAATTCAAAATTTTCTTGTCATCCCTTCATCTTGATTAGAAAATTATATTTTTCTTCTCTTGTCAACATAAAATTTCAAATTAAATAAAAAGATATTTTTTCTCACTTATGTAATATATCTATTTTACATAATTTTACTCTAAACCACATTTATTTATTTCTCAAAATAAAATTTCTTTCTCTGGCTTGTCTATTTTAAAACTGTAAATTGACACAAAAGTTTCCTCAAATGGTTTTTATTAATATTGAGTTACTTGAGTTTGGATTAAAATGCAAATGGGTAAAGTTCTTCATGTTATTTACTTTCAACCTATAGGTCAACTTGAGCCATATTTTGCATGTCTCCATTACATGTGAAAATAATTTTATCATAGTGGTTTTCAAGTTTAGAATGTGATATGCCTAAATTATTCAACCATGCATGCATTTGAGTTTTCTACAAGAAGTTGTGTTTGTTTTAATTTTTAAGCTTTCTAAGTATTTGTTTAAGTTTCTTATAAGTTAAAAATGCATAATTATTATTTATCTAGTTTTATATAAAATTTATTTATTTGGGTCTTAATTATGTCATTTTAGTATATAATGTCGAATCAAACCATGTATTGAGATCTTTTAGCAAATTTTGAATTGAAATCTTTGACTTAGATTTCTAGCAATCTATCAAGTTTTGTATCTTCCTTGTGAATGTTGGATTAACTTGATATCTCTAAAGTGATGATTTAATATATATTTTTTTATGTTGGTGAATTATTTGTATTTGAATCTCTTTGGTTCTTTAAATGGTGAGTGAAAAATAAAATTTATATACATGAACTATTACTTTACAATATTCATATCATCTCGGTATCCAATTGGTATTAAAGTCTAGGATTCAAGGACATCATGTGCAAGAATTCAAAAAATACATTTGTGCTCTTGAAATGGATGAAATGAAAAGACAAATCTAGCAACAACAAAACAAAGAGTAAGACGATAATATTGAGGGGAATAACACTAAAATTAGTCCCTCTAGCAATAATAAGAAAAGAGCTAGTCATTTTCGTCACAATACACACATACTAATGATAATTCTCTTTATCAACATCATAAAAGAAGAAATCAAAAGATCTTATATTTGAAGGTAAAATGCAATCTCATGAGTTCATTGATTGGCTTCAAATTCCTGAGAGGGTTTTTGATTTCAAATAGTATCATGGTGAAAGAAAAGTGAAGTTGATGGCTCTTAAACTCAAAAACTATGATTTTTTCTGATGGAAAAACTCTTAAGAAGCAAAAGACTTATCATTATTGGCAAAAGTCTTTTCTCAGGATTTTAATCCAAAGAAATTTGGATTGACCACAAAAAAGAATATTATAGCATTTGACCACTCACACTAAAGTGTGATATTGTTAAGCTTAAAAAACAAATAATAATGTGATACTTAGGTGGCGAAGAGAGATAAATTTAAAATGTGGTTTAATTACAACCTTATTGGAGATTCAACGATGTGAGAAAACTTGCTTTAATATAGAAAATACCAAAAAAAAAGTTAGAGAAACTAATTAGAAATTGACATATAAAGAGAGCTCTTCTAACTTGATACCATTAAGACATGGTCAATTTTGGACTTTGACATAAAGTTTTATATTATCCAATTATGCTCTATTGAACATATTTCCATAATTACCCGTTAGGTTGCGCTGAAACTTTACCAAACAATTTTAGAGCTATGGGGGGATGAAATTTTAGATCAATCAGAGTTCAGGAAGGGCCATGTCTCATTGATGTCATTAACTATTTTTATCCCAAAATAGTTAATCAAGTTTCTTCAAATATTCATAAAATTTATCGATGTTAAAATCCCTTGACATCATTAGCCTCTTTATTTGGGATAGCTAATTGATATCAATATAATTCATTGATATCATTAACTACCCTAATCTAGGATAATTCTTCAAATTTAATATTTTTCTTATAACTAAAAACATTCTTGCCAATGTTAGTAAGCTTTGCTAACATCATCAGTCTCTCAAAATTGGAATTAACTAATCACATTTGAAAAAATATTGATAGTAGTTTTTTTATATCATTAATTATTTCAATATGAAAAAGTTAATCAAGTTTAATAATCTTCCCACATCAAGAACATACTTCTTACTTAATAACAAATTATAAATTTTACATGTATATAATGAATATAATTATGCTCATTAAACATAAATAGGGTAGGTAGGAAATGCCTACCTGCTGTAAGGGTCTGACTTATGTTCCCCTGCTAATATTGTGCAACTCCTGTATCTCCCTCTATATTCACAAATACAACAATTTATTTCATTTTTTCAATTACATTCCTAATAATAACAATTAAATCAATAAACACTAATTCATTTTTTTTAAATCCATCCCTCATGTGTTCCCATTATGCCTATTACGATCATTGTTCTTCATTTATTCATAACTTATTTTATAAATTTCAATTTTGCACATGACTTATTTTCTTTTAGAGTTAAGGAACAAAATTGCATATCTCTTAAAAGGAAGGAAAACTCAATTCTACCCCTAAGGCATCACATTTTCTCATTTTTTTATAATTTGCCAAAACTACCAACAAAATTGGCAGTCAACGTTCTCTCATATTTCAATCCATAACTGAACTTATAAAGCTCTGTTTTAAGCGTATTCAGTCTTGTTAGAAATATAATATTTTTTACTATAATTCCTTTGAAGAGATTGTTCCTAAATTTTATCATTTTCAAGATCTAATTTCTCATGGAAGTCAATGAAATGAAATCTTTCTACGTTCGTCAATGTATTTAATCGGTTCTAAAACATCATCAATCCTCACTTTCCTTCTAAATAATCATTTTGTTGCAATTAATTCACCACAACAATTGTTTTTCAAAGATAATCATAAGCTATTCCCTCCTTATAATCCTCTCCCATTGGCTGACCACTCCAATACTCCTCACCTGAATTTTTTTCTTGATATCTCTACATAATTTCACATCTAAAACCATCCTTATTATTCAATTCCCCTAATTCTATGCAAAAACACATTATTCCCAACATGCCTCGGTCAATTTGGCTGGCTTGAAAGTAACCTTGATAGCTTATAAAAAAATCATGAGGATAAAATTAAAAGAAATATTTTAGCTCAACTTCTTGTATAACTCAAGTTTAAATTAAAACATTTGAGAATCATCCTAACATTATCAAGTTGACTTAATCAATCTAAGATAATATGAACGAATACTAAAAATGTATGAAGATAAAAATAAAATAAAAAAGATTAAATTAAAAGAAAAGAGAGATATAGATGTCAAATCTCTTACTAGGATGCGATTAAAAGATTTAAAAAAATAAGATAAGTTTCACTGTTCATCGAGTTTCCCAATTGTGTTAGGACAGCCGGGTAATACCAAATTTTGATGAGCAGACGTGGCATTAAAAAGTCAATACACACGTGACTCCCAATTGTCAAGTACAACAGCGTAATACCAGATTTTGATAAGCTGGTGTGGCATTAAAAAGTCAACACACAGCACTTCCGAGTCAGCAGCTTTTCTGCCATGACTCGATTACACGTTCTACCTTATTTGTATCGAACATTTTTGAGACGCTAACTGGGCCGGTCTGTCGTCACCAAACACCTTTCTTCAACTATGATGCTTTTATTTTTAATAAAGTGCTTTTAATTGTAATCGCTTAATACGGATGAATCCACTATCTACAAAGTTTTCCAAATCGTTTTTTTATATCAAGTTATTTTTTTACATATTTTTTAGTAAATTTAATGTATTAATATTAAAAACTAAAAATCATTTTTATATTAAAATGATATTTGAGATTGCGGTTGAACTGGGTGTGTTTCTAGATAATTTTATTGTTTTTGTTTTAAATTATTATTTTTTATACTTCTGAATTGTTTTTGTGTTAATATTTTTAATATATTATAAATAAAAAATATTTTTTAAAAATCATATCTATATCATCCCTCAAACAATAAGTACTAAATGAGTGTTTGATATTGTGATACAAAATATTTTTAAAAAGTATTTCTTACTTAAAATTAATAATACATCAAAATAACTAAAAATATTTTTATTAAAATAGATAGACCTAGAAAATAAAAATAAAAGCTACTCAATCCCAACCAATTTCTAATCTTCATGTGTGTCCAACCCGACCCCACACCATCTTTGGATATACAAAAGAATTGATGGGTCTTTAAGATTATTATTATTACTTTAAAAAAGAAAGGAATTCAGCTTTCCATCGAGCATAATAGCAGAAGAAAAAAACAGAAAAAAGAAATATGACGTTTGGTTGTCCTTCCATATACTTGGTCGGTCACAGATTTTTCTTTGCGCCAAAGCTGTCACGCCAACATCACATCGCACTGCCTCTTTAAAATCGAATAGTGTAAACTATTATATAATCCCTGACCTCTTACAAAAATAATTAAACGATCCCTTTACCCCATATCGACTTTTCTTTTTCCTAAAATATCCTGCTTCTTGTCAACATATTAAAACATCATTTATTATAAAACCTTATTATTTTCATATATCAACTCAACTGAACCCTATTTCACAAAGTTATTGATCCCGTCCCGTTCCGGCCGGAACGGCCGGAACGGCCCGTCCCGTTGCAAAATCCGGGACAAAACGGCGACGTTTTTGTCCCGGTCAAAATCCCGGCCAGTTCCGGAAAATCCGGCCGAATTCCGGCCGGAACGCCCCGGTTCCATACCGGGCGTTCCGTTCCGGTTTAAGGCAAAACGTCGTCGTTTTGTCTTGTAACGGAACCAAGAAAAAAAAAGGAGAAGAGGATGAGAAGGAAGAGAGTAAAGGAGAAGAGGATGAGGAGGAAGAAAAGAAAATGGAGAAGAGGAGATGAGGGTGGGCAGTTCTCGATCGTCTCTTTTATCAATCCATTCGGGCGCTTTTTGCCTTCTTCTCTTTTTTCTTTTGTTACATCCTTTGGAGGAGAGAAAGCGGCGGCGTGGGAGAAGGAAGAAGGTAGGTTAGGGTTATGTTAGTTGTTAGGGGCTTTTATATTATAATAATAAAAAAAAAAAAAAAAAAAAGAAGGTAGGTTTATAATTTAAAACTGTTAGGTCCATGATTTTATTTATATACACGGGAGCACATATTAGCTCATTCTAGCTAAAAGTTTATACGGGGGGTAAGGGGTTATATAAATTAATAATAATAATAATAATAATAATAATAATAATAAAGTAGGTTTATACGGGGGAGGAGTAATAATAATAATAATAATAATAATAATAATAATATGGGGGTTTATAATAATAATAATAATAATAATAATAATAATAATAATAATAATAATAATAATAATAATAATTAGCATAAAAAATATTTTTTAAAAAATCCTATTAATTTAAGATAATAAATAACATTAATTAATTTATATTTCACATCAACAAAATATTTATTTTTAGTTTGTTAATTTTTATCTAATGAAATTCTATGGACATAATTGTTTTGTAATGTATTTTTCAACTTTGCTTGATTGATGAAGCTAAATAGTTTGTCTAAACACAAATAATTAAATAAACTTTCATAATATTTTGGAATTTCAAAGATGTTTCTAATTTTGAGATTATGTTTGTATTGTATAAATTTAAATTATACTTGTTAAATTAATATTTTATTTTTTTCATATATATAATTAAATAAAAATGAACAGTACAAAACCGGAACGGTACCCGGAACGGTACCGAAACCGGGACGTCCCGTTCCAAACACAAATCCGGAACCGGGACCGGGACGGGATCAATAACTATGCTATTTCATGCTTGGTTTTATTTTAAATCAATTTATTTTACTAAAATAATATTATTTTATAACATTTTTCTCATGATACTATATTATTTTAATTGTTTTTATAAACTCGATAATTGAGACATGTTACACACAATTTTATTTAAAATCAATATAATTTACTAAAATAATATTATTTCATGACATTTCTCTCGGTGAAACCACATTGTTTCAATGATTTTTATAATCATAAATTAACTCAATCCACTCATTCAACCCATGACTTAGAAATTTATAAGATCATCTTGGAATTCGCATGTCAACTCAACTCGATGGTTAAAACTTGATTCACACTAGTTTTATTTTAAATCAGTCTATTTTACTAAAACAATATTATTTCATATAACCCTAGCTTGAGTTAACTCCAATCCACTAACTAACTCGCTCCTCGAAAATCCAAAAGATCATCTCAGAATTTAAGAAAAAGAAACAGCGCAATATTTTCAAGGGACCAACTTCTTATTTTCAAAACAAGAAGGCGTTAGTTCATAAAATCATAATAAAATCAGGGATTAAATCATATATATTACTCGGAACGCGTTAACAACACTTTAATCCTCCTGCTGGTTTGCATACCCCGCCGACCGCCGGTTTTCTTGCCCAAGCAAGGAAAAGAAGAAGAAGAAGAAGAAAGACACCCACCCATAAATACAGAAGGAGCCATATATACACGCTCTGTCTTTTCTCTCTTCTCTTCCTCTCCCTCTCTGGATTTGATTTTACTGTTCGAGAAAGAACGAAAGAAAGAAGAAATGGGTTTTGATTACTATAACGTACTGAAACTGAACCAAAACGCAACAGAAGAAGACATGAAAAGGGCTTACAAGAGACTGGCAATGAAATGGCATCCAGACAAGAACCCTGTAGACAAGAAAGAGGCAGAAGCCAAATTCAAGCTTATCTCTGAAGCTTACGATGTCCTATCAGACCCTATCAAGCGTCAGATCTATGATCTCTACGGTGAAGAAGGCCTCAAGTCTTTTGATCAAGCTCCCCCTCCCAATACCAACGCCGGCGCTTCTTTCAAGTTCAACCCGCGTGATGCCGATGATATTTTCTCCGAATTCTTCGGAAGTGGCGGATCCGCTGGTGTTGGCAAGGGTCATTTTAGGAATAATAACCATAATATTTACGGGGCTGAGGTTAACAGGAAAGCGGCGCCCGTTGAAAGCAAGTTGCTTTGCACTTTAGAGGAGCTTTATAAAGGTACCCGACGAAAGATGAGGATTTCCCGCTCTGTTCCTGATGACTTCGGGTTAGTCCCTCCCTTGCTTTTTTTTTTTTTTTTTTTCCACTTTTAGATTTATTAATCACTCGTTAATCTTTCTTTTGTTATTTCTCTTTTCACTCCACTAATATTCTGTAGTGATAAAATATGATCTTGGGAAATGGCGTAAAGGGAACCCATATAGTATTGTGATGGAGGCTATTGAATTTTCCTTCTCTAGTATGAGAAGAAGAAAAAAATCGCCCTCATTCGTTGGTTGCTGATAAATTTAGCCCTGAAGATATACTGAGGATGAGAGAATCTTGAGAATCAGTGTATTTATAACTGAATACATATTTGTGTTGTTTTCAATAGGATATAACCTGGATGAAAATGGAGTAGAGATCAAGTAATCCTGGGGGATAAAATGGCTAAAGAAACTAAAATAGTATGAACCTCCAAAACTTGGATTCATCCATTGGTCCAAGTCATTAGTTATATATGTGCCAGCATTGTATAACTGTAATGTCCTATTGATGACAGCCCCATAGGCTGGCTGGTCCTGAGCAGCGCTGTACTACAAGATTGAAACTTTGAATTGGATGGATTGTTGGTGGTTTATGTTAATCAGAGATATCTGTTCTTTAAGATTTTGAGTGAGTCATTCAGGGTTGATTTGCAAAAGTTTAAACTCTGTTTCTGGCCAACTTAGGATAAGTGATGCTGCTGCCATACACAGCTTCAGACACTGTGAAATGAGTTGGAATGGACTGTAGAAGTTTAACATCTTTTCCACAAACGTTTTCGTTACGGATATTTGAAATGCGTGGACATTGAAAATTGAATTTTATGGAACCGATTTCTACCAATTTGTGGAGTCTTCTTCTCCCTCTTTTGCTTGCCATTTTCTGCTGTTTTTATTTGGTTGGGGTCCTTGTGCTGATTCGATGTATCAATAACTCTCTTGCAGCGAGCCGAAAACTGTTGAGGAAATCTTAAAGATAGACATCAAACCTGGGTGGAAGAAGGGCACAAAAATCACGTTTCCCGAGAAAGGAAACCAAGAACCTGGCACCATTCCCGCTGATCTTATTTTTGTGGTGGACGAGAAGCCCCATCCTGTTTTCAAGAGGGATGGGAATGATCTGGTGATCAATCAGAAAATGTCACTGCTGGAGGCTCTCACGGGGAAAACCATCGAATTGACAGCCTTGGATGGAAGATATCTCACACTCCCTGTAACGGATATCATCAAACCAGGCCACGAGGTCCTGATCTCAGATGAAGGAATGCCCGTCTCAAAAGAGCCCAACAAGAGAGGAAACCTCATAATCAAGTTTGATATCACATTTCCATCAAGACTTACTGCAGAACAGAAATCTGACCTCAGGAAAACACTAGGTGCATCTGACAATTAACTCAGAGTTCAAAGTTTGGGCTGTCACTTGTCCATTCAACACCAGCCATCGATTTATGTTAATTCCATTTAACACTGATTATCAATTTAAGTCCACTGAATGTAAATACTTTAATTTTTTCCACTGTTCTATATAGTAAGCTTGTGCATAGTAGGAGAAAAAGCTTTGAAGCATTTTGTGAATTCTCCGCTCTATCATTGGTATAATGTGGTGTGGATGAACCTGTAAAATCCTTGACTATTGGCCACCAGATGACAGGCGCCTTCTGCTCAAAATTTGTGTCAAGCATTTAATATATATCGTTTCAATTTCAAGTCTTACAACAGGTACTCCTACTGTTTTCATAATTGGTTTAATGATTGTTGTTTTTAATTATATTCAACAAGCAACTTCAATCTGTTGATAACATTGGATGGAGAGAAAAGGAGTTTATGAAATAAAAATTAACTTGGGAATACAATACAATATATATTAAATAATAAGGATGCTCTTATTTTTGCCTCAGCAAACTGCATTTGAGGCCTTGTTTTATTCCCCTCTTCTACCGGAATATAGGGATTCGCCATGGACATGGCATTAATTGTTTAAAGTATCGATGGCAATCATATCATCATCCTGTGCTTCTCAATCTTGTTCTGGAGTTCATTCTTCTTGACCCCCGCTACCTCATCAACTATTTTCCCTTTCTTCACGAGTGAGAATGCTGGCATGACCGTCACATTGAATTGCTGAGCCACGAGCTGTTTTAACGCGCAGATTTGTCAGAAGACAGCAAATCAAACCAGTATATCATCACCACACAGTAGCTAGCTGTGGAAGGAGAAGAGAGTTGTTACCTGCAATTCATCCACGTCAATCCTGATGAACACGACGTCTGTGTACTTGGCAGCGAAGTCCTTCGTCGTCTGTTCCATGTGTCGGCAGGGTCCGCACCATGTAGCCGTGAATTCAATCACCAACTTCAACACCAGAAGAGGAAACCGTAAGAAAAAAGAATAATATGATATTGATCACATGGATCATAGATAAGATACATGTTAATAAGTTATATGTGGAGCTGGATGAACATGTTAATAAGTTTGAGAATACATCGAAATGTTGATTTCTCGTATATTTGTTTTTTGATTTAACATTTTCTGTATGTAAAAAGCAATTGAGAAAAGAGAGAGATTGAGTACCAATTTGTTGCTCTGCTTGGAGGCCTCGAAATAAGATCTCCATAGGTCAACAGAATGGACATCCACAACCCCAGCTGGCTTTGCGGATGGAAATCCATTGCAGGGATCAAGATTAAAGTAGCTTGCTTGCAGTGTTTTTCCTCGCTGAAGAACTGCCCGCCCAAACTCCATAGCTGACTTGCGTAGAATGCTTCACTCGAAAGCACTATTGCATACAGAGGAAGGAAAGAAAGGGTTTGCACTGCAAGAACTTGGTGGGGGTGCTCTGCTCTATATAAGGGTCCTCAGCGGTGGAAAATCAATATGTTTCCAGCACAGGGAATCGGATTCCTTGAGGTGACCGGCCATTACAGGGACTCGAGGAATTCCCTTCACCTAAATTAATTATTATTTATTTGTCCAATCACTTTCAGCTGCAAATGCTTATTTTCTCCTGAAACTGCACATAGAATCTATGTTCTGCTATCGTTGAGGCCATTACGAGAATTAAAAAACAAAATCTTCTTACGTCTTTTGGAATAAAACAAAGACCTGTGTAGCTGTAAGCGTTTCATATTCGTAGGATTGGTAAGGTGGTCAGGAAGTTTGCCTCCTCCTTCGATTAGTTTGCTACTTTCGAATCTTGGTTTCAATATCCAAGAGAATTTATTAACAAAATTGATGTCGAGAATACTGGTTTAAAGGTGTATAATGTATCAACTCGAAATTTTATAACTTGATTTTTTATTTAGCCCAAGTTTAACAATAAATCATACGAGAGTTATCTAAGTATGATCCAATTGGAGTCTATAAACAACTCAAAAAACTAGTAAAAAATATTACTTGATTTTTAAAATAAATTCAAAATGAGAGTTTGTTTACTATTGAGATAGTAATACATTGGATCACCATGGCTAAACCTGTAAAATTCATAATTTAAGTGATTGACAAAACTATTTTTTACTTAATTATACAATAACATAAATAGATACTTAGAAAACCAAATGTTAAAAGTTTATTTACGATAATCTTATAGAAATTAAATTGAAATAATTTATGATAACAAATTCAAAATTAAGCAAATGTTAATGATAAAATTATAAAAATAAAAGAAAAAGTAGATGGAAATTAAAAAAAAAAAAAAAAAAAAAAAACGCCATTCCTTCACTATTTAAATGAACAATGAAAGAGGTCAATGCACTCTAGAATGTTTTAGAGTTGCAAGGTAATTATACAATAACAAAAATAGATACTTATAAATCCAAGCACAAACCAAATATTATAATATTTATTTAAGATAATGATAAGCTCATAGAAAATAAATCAAAACAATTAATAAGACAAATTTTAAATGATAAAATTAAAAAAAAAGATGTTTTTTTTTCTTAAAAAAAAAAGTCATTTCCTTTATTGTTCATATGAACAAAAAAAGAGTTGTTGACACCTTTAAATATTTTAAAGTTGCACGGCAACACTTTTAATATGGTTTATAGTAAAAATAATATTGATAAACATAAGAAATTGTCTACAAATAGCTTTTGTCTTTTTTAAAAATAAAATAAATAAGTAGAAAAGGACAATAACAAGCAGGAGCGAGGACGTAATTCACCCGCAGCGAGTGTATTGAGTCAACCCGGGGCTTTTGAATGGAACAACCCAATTTTTATCTAACTCAGACCAATCTAAATTGAAGTCGACCAGGTGACAGGATGATTTGTCGGGCTGGTTCCAGTCTTAAAACCATGATATTACTATATATATAAAACCCGTAGGTTTTTTACTGTGCACACAGACACAGTGCACTGTGGATTGCAATAGTAGGTTTTTTTTTTTTTTTGCTTTTTTTTTCTACTTCTTTTTTTCTTTTTTCTTTTTTTCTTTTTTTTTCTTTTTTTTTCCTAATTATTCTTTTTCTTCTTTTTTTCCTCCGTTTTTTGCTTCTTTTTTTGCCTTTTTTTTGTATTTTTTACTTATTATTTCTTTCATTTTTTCTTATTACATATTTTTTTTTCTACTTATATATTTTTTTGGTTTTTTGTTTTTTAATAATCGGGGTGTCCGAGCTCGCTTAAATGCACCACGATTAATCTCCATATCCAAATTTTTTTGATAACCAGGGTGTCCAGGCCAACTTATGCATACCACGACAATCCCCGGACCCACATTTTTTTTCTAAAATGCTTTCCTGCTGGTACATTTTTTTTCTTTTTTATAATATTTTTTATTCACTTATACATTTTTTTTATAACCGGGATCTCCGACCAGCTTAAGCACACCACGACTAATTCTTGGGCCAAATTTTTTTAAAAACATTATGGATTGCTACAGTGCTTTCACGCTTATACTTTTTTTTTTTGTTTTCTTTCGCTTATACATTTTTTTGTAGCCATGATCTTTCAGCCAGCTTAAGCTCTTTTTTTCACTTATATATTTTTTTTCACTTATATATTTTTTTTATAACCACGATCTCCGGGCCAGCTCAAGTGCACCACCACCACTCCTCGGACCAAATTTGTTTTTTGATAAACGGGGTGTCCAGGCCAGCGTGGACACACCATGACTAATCTCCGAACCAATTTATTATTATTTTTTATTTTTTTCCTTATACGTTTTTTTGTTCACTAATCTCCGAACCAATAATAATGATAATTTTAGTGATTATTTTTTTTATAAAAATCTTTTGATTTTTTTAAAGATTTTCCTGAAATTTTAATTTATATCGGTGATCATTTTAAAAGTAATATTACTTTATTTTTCCCTTTATTCGTTTTTTTTTTGTTTTCTGTTTCTTTATTTATTCTTTAGATTATATGATTTTTATAATTTTATTATTTATGCAATAATAATGATAATTTTAGTTATTGTTTTTTTATTGTTTTTTTATAATAATCTTTTGCTTTTTTTTTTCATGGAAATTTAATTATTTTAATTGTTTTGGCAGTAATGTTAGTAATAATTTTAGCTTTAATAGCAATGATAATGGCAATAACGTTAGGATGAATTTTCAATCTATGTTTTCGTCTTTTTGTTGATAGAAAATTAACAACTTATTTTTTTATTTGATTATTGTATGTATTTTCACAATTTATATTTTATTTTTTTTTAATTTAAATTGAATTATAAAATAAACTAATCTTAATACAGTGAACTTAATAATTCAGATATCCGAGTTTTCTTGCTTTTTTAATGATGATGATAAATTTATGCTGGTTATTTCGTTTGAAACTACTAAACATATAAATTTATATCGATTTTAAATTCATATATTTTATAAAAAAACTTGCACTTGACATGAATTCTGCACAGATTTATTATTTTAGCTAAATTTATATTATAATAAAAAATACACACGATTAATATTTTTTACATTGAAAAAAATATTATGCCGCCCGCGGCGAAACGCAGGGGCATTGTCTAGTCTAAGAATAAGAACCGTCCAGGTTCCATAAAAAAGGGCATATGTGTAATTTAGGCTGAAAAAAGTTGATCTGTATTTTCAATTAAAAACCAAAAAAATAAAGTGGAAAGAAGGATTGAACAGCTGGGAATCAAAAGGAACAGGACTCATCGGTGAGTTTATATCTGCGGCTCATCTCAGAGCATCTCCTTTGAGGATCACACCCAAAATCTTAAGACTACATTTACGCCCACCACTTGCCTTGCGCCTATATTCTTCCAACCAGAATACATATTCTCATAGTGAATAATAATAATAATAATAATAATAAAAACAACGGTCCACATAATGTGTAATGCAAAGGATTTGTCTTCCACTAATTGTCGAGAAAACAATGTATTTGTCTGCATAGAAAAATAAAAAATACATCTCACTGATATTGACGTGCTAGGTTAGGGTATATTTGTTTTGTGTTCGATCTTTTTCAAGCACTAAAAAATAAATTAATGAAAAAGAAATAATATAAATTATATTTCATAGCTTTACGCAACAGTGTAAATTGAGATAGTTCTTGAACAAACAAATAGCAATGTTAATGGGGGATTAAAAATAAATATAAAAAGAGAGGGCAATGGTAATGGATTCCGGATCAAACAAAGTGAACGGCTAGTGAAGTAGAGCAGCTAAATAACAATAAACCTTCCAGATCTGGCTCGTAAACCAGATGCACCGCCTGAATCATTACGTAAACTACAAGACCTGCCAGCCTCCCTAACCTACCCAGCACTGATCAAGTTCGTCAACAAGAAGCCACTACAAGTTAGATAATTAGCCCCCTTTTTTGCAGATCAAGCTCAACTTCATTTTCTTAAGAGTTTTCAATAGAAGTTCGCAGACCAAACTACAAAAAGAGGGGTGTCCTGGGTGGTGTATTCGTAAACATCAACCTGCATTCTGGAAAAGTTTCACATAAAAGCAAAAGAAATGTTTTCACCACCAACCTAAAAAACATGGAATTCGACACCCTATGGACACAAAATTGAGTGTCATCATGAAGCCACTCCAACATCAGCAGGGGCGTGACCACCTTGACCTGTCGAACCATGGTTGTTATAAGTGTGCCCACCACCTCTCACACCCCTTCCTCGGTTATTATAGTAGTTCCTCTGATAATAGTTTCCAGGCTGATCATAGTATTGGTTGCGGTCATTTTGGTAGCCACCACCTCCTCTACCACCACGACCATTTGAATAACCCCTGCGTCCACCATTGCTGCCGCCACGACCACCTCTTTGGCTCTGGTAGTTCCTTCGAGAAACGTGTTGTTGCTCCTTAGGCTCTGCTGCCTCTCTCTGGTTATGATCAACTTCTACATGCTCTACCTCTCTCTGGTTATAATATACTTCAACTTCTGTAGATGGGTTGTCTTGCTCTTCTTGATCTGAAATAACTGCTGGGTTTTCAGTCTCTTGTTCATCCTGCATTACAGAAACCAACCACATTCAATCAAACAAAAATATGCGGGCAAGGAAGATTATATCATCCCAAGTGCAAGCACCTTCTGAAGTTCCTCAGCGGGACTAGATTGATCACCACCAGTTTCATGTTGGATATTTTCCGTCTCTTGTTCCTAAGAATATAATGATAATAAAAGATTTAGAAGTCTTCGAGGAAAATATACAAAGCTAGAAGGAAATGGCCTGAAGGAAAAAATTAAAACAATCTGACCACGAAGGGAATTAATTGCTTTCACATTATGGAGAAGAGAACAGAATGGGTATAGATTTCCCCAAAGACAATAGTTCTAGTTCGCAAACTGACAAACAAAAATCCAATCAAACAATAACAGCATAATCAGGAGAGATTTGGCTTAGTTATGCTAGTTTCTAGGAATTCAGACACATCATCAACATTAAAATGATTCAATGTCCAACTGAGAGTCAAAGAAAGCTAGTATCAATGCAATTTTGAATTAATATATGTTGCACCTTTCCAAGATCGACAAAAACCAGCACAGCACATACTCCATTGGAATAGAAATAGGTTTAGGAAACAAGTCAGAATGAAAGGATGGCTTACTAAAGAGATTATTAGTGAAACAAAATAAAAGGATGGTTTAAGAAATTGAAAATCAAAGCCAACAATAAATCACATGGTTCAATCTAATTTAGCATGACAGACAGTTGCATATTTTGGAAACAATCAACCATAGCTAACTCATTTACATGGGAAAAAATATAAAATAAATAAAATAATATGCAGTCATAAAATAGTTGTTAAACCAAGGACTAAAACTGGAGCATGTTCTTGTAAAAGCTATTTTTAATTTTAATTTTCAAAAACAAAATATACTTGCAAGATGAGCTTCAAAGATATCACATCTGAAAAGAATGATATGACTTTACTTACAATAACGGCAGCTTCAAATTGCTGGTATAGATACCAGATCCCCAATTACTTCATGGGATGAAGTGTAAGACAAGCAACACCTTATCTTATCATAAAAGGTGGTTTAAAATTTTCATCCTATCCTCTTTTAAGTGAAACAGGAACCTCCTGTCCACATAACTTTATGGACCTCTGCTTCAAACACAATTTACAAATTCTACAACATGTAAATACTTAGAACAGATGTGTTACCCTCTCGCCAACATAGAGAATGCCTTTCAAGCAAACCTCCTTACCTACCAGAGTCCTTTGTAAGCCTTCTCTTCTCTGCTCCTCACACAGACTAAAACTGCCTGAACAAAGCATTTCCCATTCTTTTATTTCTACATGGGAAATTCAAGCTTTGAAATGTCTCTCCGCACTAGATAATTTGAAAATTTAAGACTCCAAATCACCTAAGAAACTTGAATAGTTTCCTACTAGAACAGAGAAAAGGAATAGAGCACTCTTTTGGGTTGTAAGAAATCAAACATAAAGTTGAAAAGAGGACAAAATTGAGCACACCCTTCCAACGCACCATAAAATCTAAACAAGAACAAACAGCTTATGACAAAATCAATGATTCACAACAACAAGGGATGATGTAAATACTCCCCATCCCTTCACAAAGCAAAGCAAAATGGGATGCTCGCTTGCTCCCCCCCACCCCCACCCTTTTCCCACCCATGTTAATAGATTCTCACTTCAGATATTTAATCGACAAATCTTTCTATATTCTTAAAAATAGCAACTGTTTTCTTGCCATGAAACTTCCACTGATCCAGCACCTTCTCAGGGAATATCCACGATGGAATAATACCCACGGGGATAAATCCAAAAGCAAGCTGGTGTTTACAACTATACTTTAGCCACATCTTAAATAGCAATATAATTCTCAAGTATCCTTGTTGACAAGCAAAACTAGCACACATGTAAGGAACAATTTGACACAGGTTCTTACAGGAATACAATGCACAACCATGTGCAATAATTGAGATTGCACCATGAATTTAAGCCAGAAAACAACAGCAGTTTTACAAAGATCTATTTCTGTGATGTTTCTAATAGAAGAATTTTAGTAAGAGAGGATCATGAAGGATAAGACATTATCATGAAGAAACAGCTACTGAAATCAGGGAGCTTGCTGATTCTCTTTACAAATCAGCGAAGGACATTCACCTAAACTTGCCCATTGAAGAACATATCAAAAGCCATGGAGAGTAATTATATACAGAAGAGTAGCGGGCGAGGTAAATGATTGTCTTGAAATAGCATTTCAAGTACAACAAATCACAATTATGAACACACACTATCAAAGAAACTAGCCTCCCTTCAACCTCAATAAATAAATAAATTATCCAAGTTGTTAGTACAGAGCCAGTGCTCTATTAACTAAGAAAATAAACTATTCCACTAAATTGTGACAGAGAAATGCAAATAACATATTCTATAAAATAGAGAAGAGATCAAGTTGTTCACTTCTGTCAATGAAGAAGTCATTTTGCCAAATCTATGATGGGGTAGAGCAATTTTATATTTTTACAATTTCCTTTACAAACATAAATGCAAATGGATTACAGTGTCCAAAGCCTCCTCCCATGATCTGATAGCCTACTTGTTGAAAATCTAACTGCAAGTTATCTCTCAATACCTATTGAAATATTAAGAAGTAGTTCAATATTGTGTCAAGTTCTAACATTTTCATCCATCAATACCGAAACAAACCTTGATAAATATAACAAGTACTTGTTCATATAAAAGTACCCCAAAGAAAAAGATGTTTATCATAGTAGCCCATACAACAGGAAGCTTAGTAGTGATTATTTTTCCTCCAAGGATTAGGGTTAGAGCTTCTAAAATATGACTAGCCAAGAAGGAATTTCTATGGTTCTTATTTAGCAATCCACGTATAATTAGGATTGGGTGCAACTCAAGCTTGTACCTATACTTATAGCATTTCAATTAAAGTGTTGGATAAAGTGCAGCCTTTGCTTAAAACATGAATGCGAGAAATGTGATGCTTTCATTCAAGGAGAGGTTCCTGGAATCTATTGGTATGAGCCTGTGAGGCTAGTAGTCCTCGATCATTTTACCTTCTTATTTTTAACCATGTATTGTCATTTTACCATAAAAATATCAATCATATTCATCACATCAATTGTCCTCAAAATAACTAGACCAACCATGATAAAAGGAAGTCTTGAACCTTGAAAATAACTAAATCTCTACCATCCAAATACAATAAATAAAGTGCATAAGCTAAACTATAAACTGAAATTCCCTAATTAAAAGAAACACACTGCAGTAAACTATCAGATTTCAGATGTTACTTTGGATTTGCTCCTACATCATCACCATGTCATAGTTGGTCATATCCTATAGTGATGATCATGTGACAGAGTACTTAAGAAACTAATTTGTGACAAAAGCATTCATCATATCAAACCTGACTTTATTCCCCTAGGTGATTAATCACTGCCAGTGTTTGGGCCCAAAAAAACACTATATTAACTGAGAAGTAGGGGGGAATTGGGGGAGCTCGCTATGTCCTTTGCCTCATTTTTGTTATTGTAGTGGCAGCAAGAAATTTAACCCAAATATTGGATAACATGAAATCATTCAAAAACAAGTGAAAACAAAAGGTAGCTGACATGACCGTAGATATCAATAAACATATAATAAAATCCGAAATCAAACTAATCATCACAGCATTACGATCAAATATCCAAGGCATATTTAACAGGGGGAAAAACGAAAGTTACAAGTAAATGATGTTCTATACCTTTGGCTGGTATTGCACCATAGAGTCTTCGTCCATATGGACTGGGAAAGGAACTTGGAACGGCACATAATTGCCAGCAGCAGCAGCCATTTCCACTGGAGCTTTAATCTCTGGTGTTGTAGTGAAATAATCAGAAGCCATAATCTTATTGAGCCTCTCCCTCAATTCAGCATCTACAAAAAGAAACAACATCCCCTTAGATTAATACACAAAAATTATTACGTAGATAATAATTATTAAAGGAGAAGAAGACGAGGGATTACAGACAGGAAACGTTGAAACTAGAATCAATTGGTTGGTCAGAATTAGCCAGCCACAACTTGGCATGCTCCGTGCATCGCTGCAAAGCATTCTTATGAGATAAGCTAGAATTGACGGGGCGCGAAATGAGCAAACCACCTCCCAGCATAGAAATCATATCCAAATCCCTCTCGCCGAGCAGATCCGTAGCATCATCAGTGACATAATCATAAGTCAAGCAGCAACCTCTTTCATGCGTCCGAGTCAACATGGTTGCAGTGAAATCGTTCTGGGACCTTATATCAAACAAGGACCCAAAATACAACAAATGCAACAGATCCTCGACCACTCCATTATTTGCTTCCGGAACAGCTGTGCTGTCAGAGCTAGGGTTGAATTGATGGGCAGCAAGCTCAATTTCTTCGGAGACAGCGACGGAGAGAGGCTGGCGCAGCTTCTCAAGCTCATCAATTGCGGCGGAGACAGAGGGTTTGGAACGGAGGAAGTCCTCTTGTTCTTTGTTGATAGGCTTTCCTTGAGAGATTGACTCTTCCATTTGGACGATCCTGTTGAGTTTCTTCTTGAGACCGCGAAGGCGTTTGGTGATCAGGCTAAGGACGGGTCCCTCTGTTATTTCTGAGGTAGAAGTGGCCGCCATTTGCTAATGTATGGAGGAGGGGGGTGGGGGAGTTTTATATACTTTTTTTGTGATCTAGAGAACACCACCAAATGGTGGTGGGGGTGGATGAGGATTCTGTGGAGGTTTTGGAGAGGAAGGCTGGAGGTAGAAATACGAGGCGGCGGGCTGGGATTTCAGAGTGAGAGTGAGTGAGAGCGAGAGGCTAAGCGTGGGTTTTAGTTTAGATGACTGGTTTGGGCAGATGTGGAAGATACGAGGACTCGTTTGGATTTTAGTTTTTATAATAATAATTTTATAGCAATAGGAAAGGCAACGCCACGCAATTTTTTACTTGTTAGGGCAAGTCCAACGCATCAGATATCAGAACAGCTATATATCTATAAATCTGTCATTTTAGCTTTTTATTTCATTTTGCAGCACTCCAACGGAGGAAGCTGAACTGATAAAGAAGAAGATGTGTTCAAAGATCGGAGCTTGGTGCATAATCTCTGCATTTCGAGTAGGAAAATAATGGGCTTTGATTTTATTAGAAAGTAAAACCATCAGAGGTTTTAATCACTGCTCTTTGATGGGTTTTGGTTTGGGGATTGTGGTTTTAATCACTGCTCTTTGATGTATTATATTATATACAAAATCGTAAAATTAATTATATAATTATATTATATAGAAAATAATTGTAATATATTTATTTAAAATGATATACAAAAAATAGTTCTTCTAAATGTAACTATATCAAAAATATTTGTTTTTGTTTTTATTTAAAAATACCTCAACAAGAGAGTAAAGAATTATATACAAAATTAATAATTATATTGTTGGAGGGTTTTTTAAAAGCAATTATTTAATTATATAACTTACTTTTATTAATTGTATAATTAAACTACATACAAAATAATTGCATTATATTTAAAATAATATAAAAAAATGGCTCTCCAAAATGGTTTTTACCATTGGAGCACACATCAACAAAAAAATCATATATACACTATTCAAAAAGCCATTTTAAAGATTTGGCTTTCCAAAATGATTATTGCCATTGGACTTGCTCTTAGTACACAGCAAGAGCAAGTTTAATGGCAAGAGCTATTTTTAAGAGCCAAATTATAGAAATAGTTTTTTGAATAGTGTGTAAATGACTTTTGAGTTGATGTGTGTTCAATGGTAAATAGCCATTTTGGAGAGCTATTTTTTTTATCTTATTTTAAATAAAGTTCAATTATTTTGTATATAGTTTAATTATACAATTAATAGGAGTAAGTTATATAATTAAATAATTGCTTTTGAAAAATCCTCCACAATAATTTTTTTTTTAATTATATTTAAATTAAAAAAATGAATTTAAATATAATTAAAAGACCCGCAATATTTGAAATTTAAGCTACTTATTTTATGTTTTTCAAGTAATTGTATGTTTTCTTATGGTTATTGTATTTGAAATTAATTAATGTTACTTATTGTCTTTGAGTGTTAGAAAATTTTTATAAAACAAAATGAACACATTAACAAATAACCAATAAGTTCAAACATAATTAATTAAAATACATTTCATTACAAATAATTCAATCAAATTAATACCTCTATTTTTTATGCTAATTATTATAATTATAATTAATAATAATAATTAATATAAAAAACCCCACCCACCCACCCCCTACCCCGTTCCCTTCATCTCTCAAACTTAAAAAAACCTAACCCTACCTTCCTTCTCCCTCCCTCTGCTTGCTCCGCCAGCGACCCCCCTCACCCACATCATCTTTTCTCAACAACCAATCCATCCGTCCGTCCGTCCAAAAATACTCCTCGTCCTTCCTTCCATTACTTAGTATTTTTTTCTTCAAAATCACAATAAAAGAGGAAGAAGAAGCGGGTTGCTTCTTCTTTTTTAAATCCTTTTTTTCCTATCAATTCATCTTCCTCTAGACTAGAGTCCACCACTACTTCTTTGTTTTTCTTTTTTTCCTATCAATTCAACGTCCTTTTTTATGCCGTGTTTTTGGTTGCCAAGAGATTTTTGATTATCTGTGGTTTTCATTGTTGATTTGTTGTTGTTGTTGTTGTGTTTTAATATGTTCTGCAACGCTATAATTCCTTCATCCCAACAGCTCCTTTTCAATTTGGCTCTCCATTCTCTCAGCTGTAGGAATGCCTTCCCGGATGAATAAAAAGCAAAATGACTCTCGGGATGCCTCTCCCGTTGGAGACAATAAATAGAACAAGAATAGCTAAAATTTAAAATTTTTGTCTTTACCTCTCGGGATGCCTCTCCCGTTAGACTTGCCCTAAAGGGTGTGTTTTAAAACGATTAGAATTTGGAGCCTGAATAAATATTTTGTAATGTTTGATGGGCCGCGAGTTTGTACAATCATGGTTATTATGGTTATTATAGCAATTCAAACGCAAAATATCATTTTAAAAAGCTAAATTTATAAAGTAGATTATTAAATAGTATAAATATAATTATTTTATTTGTATATTCAATGGTAAAAGTCATTTAGAAGAGCCAAATATATTTCAAAATACAATAATAATTGAAATAAAATACAATAACAGTTGAACTAGAGAGATATCAACTAGTAAACATTGATTTTAAACAATATATTACTCTAAAATATAGCAATATTTGAAACAAAATAGTTAAACTAGTGAGATATCAAATTATAAACATTGATTTTAAATAATATATTACTTCAAAACACAATAACAGTTGAAATAAAATATAGTAATAAATGAACTAGCGAGATATCAAATGATAAATATTGATTTATATTATTCCAAGTAAACTTTAAAAAAATTATCAGAACATTACATAAAAATATTTTTTCCTTGAATAGTAAATATACTGGCATTAAAACAGTAAAAATTGGACCTACAAATAGTAACAAAACAAAAGTTGAGAAATTGAATTGAAACTATACATAGCCTGAGACATTTAGTCTTTGCAAGAGAAATTTAGCAGTGAAAAATTAACGGGTGAAATCCTTAAAATCACCTGAATTATTGAAAAGAAAAGTGCAAAGCTCAACCAATATACAAAGACGGGGGATAAAACAAGGATGTTCGATGGTGATGATGGGTCTAGCAGAATGTTGTCACAGGTCTATGGTTTAGGTAGTTTATTGTGGCTGATTGAATCTGTTGAGGCGACTGAGAAGAAGATGGTGAGAAAAGTAACGAGCAAATGAGAAAAAGATCAATGAAGAGAGTGCACTTTTCTTTCGTGTTTTTATTCACATCACAATATTTCAGCAAACATATATTTTTTCTAGTTTCTCTTTGAAATATGTAAAAATAGCAACTTAAGAGCAAAAAAAGAAATCAAAAGTTGAAATAAAAACTAAGAATATATTTTTTGAACTTTACCTCTTCATATGCCTCATGCGTTGGAATTGCTCTTAGACCACCTTACCCAAAAATCTAATATGGTAAGAGATTCAGATAACAGGGGTGTTTGACACTGTATTTCAAAAATGTTTTTGAAAAAAAATAAAAATATATATTTTTATTTTTTATTTTTTATTTTAAATTAAAAAAATTAGTGTTTTTAGATATTTTCAAGTATTGATGTCAAAAATAAATTTAAAAAAATATTATTTTAATATATTTATAAATAAAAAATAATTTTAAAAACAATCTAATAATAACTCGAGGGATTCATGCTCTTTCAAGTTGCTAAAGTTCTAGTGAAAGTGGAGCTGACGAAACAATTGGAATAAATATTTATAAAATGTTCATCAAAATATTATTTATGAAATGTGTGCGTGCGCCGTGTAAGAAAAGAAGTATATATATTGAAGACTGATTAATGATGTCAAATCAAGTTGTCTTTGAAATTAAATTATGTTAAATAACTTGGCATCATAGTTTTTCAATATGGCTTGGTAATTGACCCGGACCTTGAGTTTTGACCGGGTAATCGTGAACCCAATTTTGTATTGAATCGATCAAAATTATAGGGTCAATCTGGATTTTTAGTTTAATCATCCGAGTTTTGTTTTTAACTCATTTCAATTTGATCGCAGCCGTTGCAACCCGCCTGACTGGTTTCTAAAACTATGTTTGGCATATATCACATAAATTTTGAACTTAATATTAATAAATATAGTAATTAAAAAGTTAGATGTGATTAGAAAGATAAATACAACTGGTAATGCTTGCTTGTAGATAAACACAAAGTAAAAGGTGAGTCATGTTTATTCTTTTTATCGGAAAAGATGAATGGTATTTCATTAAGTGATAAATATTAATTTAGATTGACTAACTATTTTTTTTAATAAATATCCATTTAAAAATATTATATATAAAAAGAAATTCACTAAATCTATTCATGTCTCCATTACTTCTCTTTATTACCTTTTTGTTTTTTTTGTATTTTTCTAAAAAAAAAACAAAATCCTCACCAGGAAGATAAAAACATAAAATAAAGCCTTTTGCATCATTTAAAATAAAAACAAGAAATCCTAAAACGAACATCTTTCGATCAACGTTTAGGACCCATGACTAGTTTAACAGGCGATCATATGTTTCAAGCACATGAAAACACTACACGTTGAGGCCAAATTTGTATCTGACTAAAAACAATATTTGTATCGACCAGCTTTTCTAATGCTAAACAAATTTGGAACTGAAATTGCATCTTCATACACAATGTGTATACATCAATAAAGAGAGCAAGTGAGAACAGTTTTACATATCCTAATCCTGTAGTAAGAGAGTGAACGAGAAAAAGAAATGGTACGCCTCACTCAATCAACACGTTTACAAGAGAAGAGTCGAAAAGAAAAGGAACACATAAACAATCTGTTGAGCGTACCTCCTTGCCTTCTTTTTAGGATTTGAATACCTTCTGGTGTCCATCGCTGCATGTTTTCTGTGTTTTTATTTGATAAGGAGCAGATTATTCTCGTATCCGTTGTTGTTAACGATAGGGCGGAGGGGATCGATCTTCCACTCACCATCGACAACGAACTTGATCTGAACCACAAGGTCAAGTGCTGAGATATACTGTGTTCAAGGGACCTGATTATGCAACTTGGCAAAAATGATTTACCTCATATCTGCCCGGATACAATTTCAGATACAAGGAAAAGATACCCACACTAGACTTTTCCATCCTTCTCTGCAAAATAGAAATTCATGTTTCACTCTAGTCTGAAATGATCCCATTGAGGACATGTTTGTTTATGCGGAAATTTGTCAGCGTGCCATTGCATTATTTATATGAAAAGTAAACGGAGGACATGCATAAGTCTAGATCTGGTTGCCGAGGCAGCAACATATAAGAGATAAAAGTAAAGCAACAGATATGGAAAAATAAAAATGCAGGAACAGTGTATGATCCCATAAATAGGAAAATATTTCAAACAATTACACATAATTTTACTACCAAGAAGTCTCTTTTATTCTTTCTTTTTTGTGCAGGCTGGTGGCAGTGTGAGATAAAACCTAGAACTGCCAGTGGCATTAGTGAGGTTGAATCTCCTTCTCCCCAGCCCACCCTGCCTAAATTATATCACCACGTGCCCAGCCTAGAGGTGGCAAAATAAAAGAGAAAAGTAGGCAGAACAATCGCAAGGATCAATAAATCTACAAACCAAAACCATGTATTCGTGGAAAACAACCTTTCCATCAGACCCAACTCTCTCTGTGTAAACTACAGCTTTTGCTATTCAACTAAACCCAACTGATATGAATAATGCCTGCCTGTGTTGTGCAACATGCTTTGTCCACAAGCACAGGGCAGTTCAGTGCCAGACAACCAAATAACTCCCAAGTCCCAACATCCCATTAGGCTCTAGGCTTTTGATATTACGTCTCTCGGTATGAGTAGCAAAGTTACGTAGGATAATGCGCTTAAGTACAAAAAAAACAATATGAATGCGAATGAATTTGATGCTGCAAAACATCTCCTTGCTATAATTTAGATGAGCCAGTACCATCAATTCTAAGTTTCTGATCAATCAGTTTAGATGGGATCAAACCTGGGTTGCCCAGCCATCAAACGATCCAGATAGGAACACCTCTGAGGCAGAACTAGGCCAAACTATACAAGCAGCACGGAGAAGTTGCAAAGCTCTAGAAGCATCATCAATCCTTCTCTGTTTCTCTTCCACAAACTTTTGTGCATCACTGTTTAAATAGAAATATAGCATTAATAATAAAGCAAATTAGAGCCATGTACCATTTATTTTTGTCAGCTTAGCTATGTGGCATTAGATGAAGAGAGCTAGGTATACATTATTGCAAGTGCCATTTTCCCTTCCAACACTGCCAATTTTGCCCTTATTGACCGTAATTTATCCTGGGCATTCATGATCTCATTTTCCTGGAACTCCCAACTATCAGAAAGCTTCAACAAATCACCAGAGGAGCTTCTATTATCCTGGTGAGGAGAATAAAACATGATTTGTAAGAGCTCAAGATATGTTTTGGATAAGGTTCTAAAGAAACTACATGGACGATCAAATCTACCCAAATTGGGAAGACAAAACAAAAATGAAGATTGTTAATCTGCAAGCTTACATTTTTTTTTTTTGTAAGAAATAAAACTTTATTCTACCAAACACTCCTTTAAATTAAATCCCAAAAACACAAGAGATGAGAAAGCCTTTTCCAAATTGATGGCCAGAATATGTGGTGAACTTTTTTTACATTGCAATTTTGATTAACCCAGTTAACTAATACCTTTGTAGTTCAACTATTCCATGGACAACAAAGAAAAGGGTGAGAGGGATATAGACTGATGTCAAAACAAAATAAATCCCACACGAGTGTTCTCTATTCTGGAAAGAAATGGCATAGAGGTGATTTCTATTCAAACCTAATCTCCTCTTCTATATCATCAAAAGCATGTGGAAGATGCATTGCATTGCTTACCAAATAAGGTGCAAACAAACACAGGTCAAAATTCATGCACAGGATCAGCTTGTATTGGCTTTTCAATGTGTAAAAGCAATAAACAGCTAAAGTCCAGTTCCACATTGACTTCCAGCCTTTTCTTATAAGAAAAAAAAAGAATAAAAAGAGAAGGGTTCCAAAAATCTAGTTTAAACGAATTGTATTCATTGGGAGCATAGTTTAGGTACCACTTTCTGCGATACACTTTCACCAGTGTTTGATTTCAATGCCTGCAGCACAGAGAAAAGCTCTAACTCCAGATCACGTAGTCGACTTCGAACCTGATTATGATCAATCCCTCCATCAGAGCCATTCTCTTTACTTCTGCTGACAGTTTCACTAGAACCCTCCCTTGTTTCAAGTATTTCATATCCTAGAACATTCTCCTCGCTTCCTGTATGAGTTCTATTAGAGCTATGTTCTTCAGCTGTACATTGATAAACAGACAGAAGTCAGCAGATCCAAAATGTAATGCAATCCAACCTCCTGAACATCAGCTCACAGTATACCTTCAAACTGCATGTCTGAAAACCCTGCCCTCTTAATGCTCCAAATCCTCCACGTATCTGGATTTAGTGAGTTTACAGAACCATCAATATTTGAGAAAGATCTGCTATGATCAAGCTCACCTCCCAAATCATTGATTACACCACTGTTGGGTTTTAATAATCCAGGTATATTGTCAGCATTGAGGCCAGCAACTGTCTTTTACAATGGAAAAAAAAAAAACAGTATGAGTTAGGTTCTGTGAGGAATGTCCAGCTACTAAAGCATTTTCATACCATAAGGCTACATGTATACATATATCCACGTGACGTTTAACATATTTATGAAAAAAATGGGATTATATTAAAAAATTTCTAAATGAACCCACAAATCCACATATGGCCGAGGTATCAGACATGGAACTTAAGAGCAATTAAAAGGTAACTGATTTAAATAAAAAAAATTAAAACGTACCCCATTCTTCGTGGTTTTAGGGAGCCAATCATGGTTAATTTCGCTACTTTGGACACGAGTAGTGCTTTCAATCTCTTTCAAAGCAAACCCTAAATTCATATTCCTTTCTTTCTCTAATCGATACAGTATACCCCCAATCCCAGCATCATCCTCGGTCGCTGATTCTCTGAGAGCACAGAGTTGGTGGATCAAAAACTACCCATAATATATAAAACTTGATGAGGAAATTATAACTTAAGAATTCATGGGAATTTGGCATGGAAATGGCCATTAAAAGTAGTGAATATTTGTTATTTTTATTTTAATTCTGGATTAGTGGTTTGCCAATTGACAAACTGAAATGTGGGTGAAGAAAAGAATATGGAAGGGAAAAAATAAAGAAGAAGAAGAGGGAAAACACAGCAAAGCATGGCTATTCTGCAACGAGCAAACAAAGGGAAAATGACAAAAATGGGAGCTTTCAACTTCATGTTGCCCTCATGCTCATTTATAAACATTTGACTCTCAATCCACAGAAATAACAATTGCAACTAAAAACAAGAGTGAGTGGTTAATAAAAATTAGAAGCCTCACAGTGATATACTAGAGGACGAGCATGAAACCTGAGAGCTTTGTTCTTTATTACGCTCTAAAGATTTGTCTTGAATTCCTGCAGCACTGCACTCTTTATTATCCGTTAAAGAATTATAGCAATCCACCACATCAGCATCATCGCCATTATCATCAAAATCCCAACCCAACGCGAGCCAACCTCCTTCCTTCAAGATAGCCTCAACAAGATCCATTCTCCCAGCATCAATCAATTGTTTCTTGCTGGGAAACATCAGTGGATTTTCTGAATTCTTCATGAACTCCAGAATCTCAGTCTCCAAGGCAATATCGCTCCCACAACTTTCCCAATCCCTTCTACTACACCTCTTTACAAACCCACCACCAGAACCCAAACAGCTTCTTTTCAATTCAAGAAATCCACTGGTCTCCTTCACTGCAATAAAGCGTAGCTCTCGGTTGCTTACTTTTCCTTTTTTGAAAATATTGTGACTATTAGATGTAGCTTCAAGTTGCATGGAGGGAAGAAAGATCCGACGGCTCAAATCTATGGAGCAGTTAGGTGCGTGAGTGATAAAGTAGAGCATGGTTCAGGCATTTCGACGAACAATTGGAACGCGGTTACATAAAAGAGAAACTGGAAAGAGAGTGAATTATAAGAACAAGCAACGAACAATACCCACTTGAAAGCGTCGCAGGCATTTCAGTTAAGCAGGAGAGATAATTATAAACTAGTCCCTGTAGTTTACCAATATAAATTTATAAGTCACGATATCGTAAGAAATAAGTCGAGTAGTCCCTGGAACATAATTGGCCACCCTCGATTTAGAGTGTTCTTTTATCGATTCCTCATAGATGCCTTCTCTTCTTGTCAAGTTTTCCCATCTTATTTTCTTCTCCATCTTTTCCTTTTTTCTATTTTTTAAATTACTATTATTTATCCTTCAAAACAATGGCTATAAATTGTCCAATTAATAATTAACATCTGGTACGGTCAAGATTTAAAAAACTAGATACATGTTTAGTGTCAAGATGTGGTGTTTTTTTAAAAATGATTTTTGTTTGAAAATATATCATAATATTTTTTTAATATTGTAAAATCAGCACATTAAAATGATTGAATAATAATATAATATATTTTTTAAAATCTTTAAAAAATGTGAATAAATTTTTCAGTATTTCATTTGTTATCACAAAATGATTTGTATATTCTGTCATTGATAGCTAAAGAAATTAATTGAGAGTAAGACGTTAGACACCCCAATTCATTTTAAATATCAAACCATTAGAAAATAGAGTGGAAAAAAGGGATGGAAATTGAATTTCCCACACAAAACAGGGGCAAAGTAGAATTTCTCCTCTTTAAAAAAGAAAACAATAAATAAATTCTGTGTTCAGACATTTATTTGCATAGGTTGTGTGGATGAGGTGGACGTGGGCCGGTGATTGGTGACAACATCCAGTCTGATCTGCCTTGCTTGTCATAAACGAAGGAGACAATCCTTAACCACGTCCCCTTCAAACAAAATAACAACAATAATAAAATCTTGTTTAAAAATTTAATATTCTGGTATATTTCACTGAATTTCAAAAATATTTTTGAATAAAAAATATTTTTTTTAATTGTTGTTTTAAATTAAAAAAATCTGGTGTTTTTATATCATTTTCATATATTGATGTCAATTTTTTTTTTAAATATCATTTTTAATGTATTTATGGAATCAAAAACCACTTCAAAAACTATACTCTCAAATAAATACTTACTTGAAATAGATGTCTTATATTAATATATTAAAATTATTAAAAAATATTTATTTGACTTGTTTAACTGAAAGACACCAAAAACAGAAATTATTAGCTGCAAACTTTACAAACACTTATTTTGTTAAAATAATTAGAATTAGAATTGACCATAAAAATATTTAAAATAGATTGCTTGTCGCTTGTGAATGTGCTGAGTTTAATATTCAAGTACAAAGGAACGTTTTGTCTGTAAGAAAAATATTAGCAAGAAAAGGCATCGAGAGAATAAATAATTAAATAAATATAAAATTGCTGGATAATGAAGACTGATTCTTAGCTTCAGGGGAGCATCAGAATCTCTCTTTCCTGCTTGTTTTCATCCACTTCTCAGTCCTCTCTTGGTTTCTAATTCATTTTATACTCACTGCTGTGGTTATATTGATTTCATTTTTTAATACAAAATTGTTTTCGAGTAATGCAACTCAGCTCGACTCGATTTATGTGTTTCACATGATTTTTTTTCTTTTATTAGCTTGATTTTGTTATTTTTTTCTTATATAGTTAAAATTCATAAGTTTATTCACAAGTTTGTCTTGTTGACATAGTTCACGGGAATGGTGAGTTTAACTTTTCATCTATAGATATTGAGTTAATTAAAAATTTAATTTTATAATTGGTTTTGCTTCGTTTTCTATAAGATTATTGCCGTCTGAAATAAAATATCTTGGTATTGGATTGATATTTGATTTTATGATCATTTATTTTTGTTAATATGTAGTTGTAAAAAAAAATCTCAATAGAGTTTGTCATATATTTGGTGTGCTAGCGTACGTTACCCAATATTTTTTTTGTCCTTTATTTTTCTAATTATTATTATTTTCCCCAACTATTAAAGTATACATTTAAATCCTAATATGTAAATTAAAAATGAATAAAATAATTGGTGAAATTTTTTTGACATTCAGGTCAAACCTATGAAATAAAAATAACAGATGATCATAAAATTGCTTACTATATCCATTTTTGTATTTTAAACACATGAAAAAATATGAATTTTTGTTTTGTTTTTAAATATGCTCATATTCGACCATACGTACGAAAAAAAATGTAAATAAATGTTCTTTGAAAAAAAAAGATATTTTATACCGGATTTATATCTTAAAGTGCAAGTATACAATCCAATATTAAACAATATTGAAAGAAAAACATGCGATAAATTCACTAGTATTTTGTAATAACACTTAGAATTTTATTTTATTGAAATTTGGGAGAACAACTTTGTACCTTACATTGTTAGTCTATGTCTCAATATTATGCTCTTTTTTTGTGTGAAAACTTGCGTTAAAATCAAAAACATTTTGAAATACTCATTTTAATTTTTTTGTTTCTTAAATAATAAATAAATAAGATATTATTTTAATATTATTAGAATATAATATAATAAAATTACTTAAATTGACCAATTTAATTTAAAGTGTTATTATGATGTCAATCAGCCGGAAGAAAGTCAATTACAAAGAAATGAAAACCTAAACTTTGACTTTTACAATACCAAATTTTGCGAAGTGTCATATATGGCTGCTTGTAATGTCTCCAAACCCCACCAATGCTAATAAATGTAAAAGTTACTTTTCAGAACATTTCTCTATAGCATATACGGGATATTGTGGTATTCATTTTATATTTTTAAAGTATTTTTTTAAAATTAAATATTTTATTTTTATTTTTTATATTTTTAGATATTTTGATATGATAATATTACAAAAATTAAAAAATATTATTTTAATATATTTATAAATAAAAATTACTTTAAAAAACAATAGTTAACCAACGATGTCAATCAGAACTAAAACTATTGTTTTTGAGGAAGCTTCAAAGAGTGGACTTCCTTCATCGTTACCAATTGCATGCATCGAAGCTGGAAATTACCAGGTTGCTGTTCATTCTAGGTATTGTTATTTGCTGGTTGACCTGCATTTGCCATGGTTAGTCCAGTTTGCTTACATTTGTTGGATAGATGAAATTTATTTTTAAATAATAGAGGCAGTTTTGCATAATATATTTTTCTTTTTATTTTATATGTGTATATTTATACTATTGTTTGATCTAATACAGAATTATTTTAATAAATAATTTTAGCAAACACAACCAAAAAAAATCCAGTTTTGCAACATTAAAAATCTTTATTTATACCTATTTCTTGATTTTTTCTAGTTTTATCATTAATGATTATTTATTTATTTATTTATTTATTTATTTAAAAAATTCTGTTCTTGATTTATTTGATGATATTCACACATAAAGTTTTTAATTTGCACTTGAAATATTTTGAACTACAAAAATAAATGAGAAAAACCTGCATGTTGATTGTTTTTGTGAGAATAAAAACGACCTATCCCTTAACTATTTTTGTCGAATAGTTTGTTTTTTCTATAATATGCCATGATGCAATAACATTACATTAAATGAATATATCTTTACTTAATTAACTAAGTATTTTACACGAACTGGAATATAAGATTAATCAACAATAAATATTTTCTAAATATATAGAAATCATGCTATATGTTATCATATTAACTTTCAAATAGATCGATACTGTCGTCTCAATTGAAAATCTGGAACCACCTACGTTACAGCCTTGTAATGTAAATTGGATGGAGGGATTATATTAAAATACTTTCTTGTATAGAAGGACCAGATAACTAAAAATAAAAAGAGTGGAGTGGGCACATTATGAAAATAGCAAGAGTACAAGGACTAATGTACAGCTAATCCTCCAAGCTATTATCGAAAGAGCAGCAGGCATTTCCTGGTTTTAACTGATTAAAAATATGAAACATAGAATACCAAACCATCTATGTCGTTGTCTGTCTCTATGGTTTCCACAGTATGACTGTTTTTAAAAATATTTAAAAAGGGACTATCAATTTTTATGTACCTGACGTGATCTAGCTTTCCTTTCTTTTCAATCGGGTTTGTGGGTATTGAAGAGAAATTGATAAATTTGAAACCTTTTTTTTGGATGTTGCAAGTGGTGGGATTTGGGGGGTTGGTTTGATGAAAAGTGGGTTTTGGAATTTAGGGTTTTTGAAGAGGAAAGGAGAGGATGAGTTTAGGCAGTGAAGAAGGTAAAGTGAAGTCTTTTTGGGATGTGTGCAAATCAAAGGAGAGGAAGAAGAAAGATGGTACACAGGTGGGGTGTTGGGTCAAGTTAAGGTTTTTTGGGAGCTGCATTTCGTCAAGATCCAAAGTTGATAGCTCTGTTAGTGGTACCAGTAACCATTTTGGTAATTCCGATTTCTCTTCACTTCAATATTTTTTGGGGGTTTGACCAATGTGGATTATTTGCTTTAGTTCAATCAGTTTGTCAGTTAAGATTGGCATGATTTCCTTCCTGGGATGTTTGTTCAACCAAAAATGGTTTTGCAACAGAATGTCTAGTCTCTCTGTGTGCGTGCGTAACAGTGACTCTAAAAGGAACTAGCAGCAGCTATTTTCACTGTTTGCACCATTTACAAGCTGCATGAATAGCCTGACTTGGCTGTGAGACCCATTAACAGGGTGAAGGTTTTTCCATGAAAACTTGGAGTCCTTAGATTTTGCTGAAACTACTTCAGGTCATGCTAGACATAAGTTTTTTCTTTCAGGCAGTTTATCTCAAGCATGCAGAATTACTACTTGGAGAGTAATGCTCTAACAGCTATTTGTTTATTTTATATCCGCTAGCTCGGGGAAGCTGTTATTTTTAGTTGAAGCGGAAAAAAAGGAAGGGAATTTTCCTTTTGTATCTGATTGAGGCATTTGTTTACTTGATTGTCTTGATGTTTTTGGTTCGATTTGGTTCTTTAATTTCGTTTTATCTTGGTGTTCTGGTCGGAGCCTTGCAATATATGCCTGGCCTCTTGATTTTCTTTTTACTTTTTATATTATAACAATCATGTTCCTCGTTTCCAAAAGTAGGCTTGACTAAAAGTCTTAACCTTGCAGTGATGTACATGATTCTGATTTAAGTTTATAAAACTTGCTTTTTTATTTCTTCCAAGAAATAATTTTTTTCTCATTTGTTGAAAACATAGACTTAGTTAAAATCAGCTTCAATCTCAGTTTAGTGTTGAAATGATGTGTGTTGTTTCATTAGTTTATTTGAAACAAACCCCTTAAAATGATTGCAGCCATTTCCTGAATCTCAGAAAAATGGCAGTGAGTTCAGATTAATAATTAGTGTGTTGGTAATGGTAGCATGACTGATGAGTTGGTAGGTGTGTAATGGAAATATTCTAGTGGTGATAATAGTGGTAAAGATTGATTTGCTGAGAGATCTAACTGCCCTATGGATTCAAGGAAAATTTTACCAGGTGAAAGACAGATACTTCGGTTTCAAAGGCACTTGTGATAGGGGCTGTGTGAGGTTGGAAGAGTGACTATCATGGTTAGTTTAAATAGCAGAATGAGGGAATCTATGATTTGTTTATGTGGAGAGTTCAAGTCAAAAGAAACCACGATTATCATTACATGCACATATGATAGTACCGTGTAGTTTCATTTTTGTTGAATATCTATCTAAATGCTCCATTGTAGTTTACGCTTCAATTTTTTTGTCTCCTTATATACCATTTTAATTATAATCTGGGTTGGGTGTCACAGCTCTCTGTCAAACCTGCACACACTGGCATGCAGTTTAGCATTTTATTGAAAAGCTGGTGTGGTTGTATCCAGAAGGTCTTGTAGCTCACAGTGCTATTATGGCTATTTGAGTGTTATTATTATCATCCCTTAAGATTTCATTTTACAGTACTCTGTATTCTAATAGCGTAAGTGTGAATCAACAGAAAGTAAATCCACAAACGATTCAAGCAGAGACCAGCCAGCTGCTCCTGCTGTCTCATCTTCAACCACAAGTAATACAGAAAGTAATTCATCCCTTTCCAAACTTGAAGAGGAGCTAAAAGTTGCTACTCGACTGCGGAAGTTCACATTTAATGACCTCAAGCTGGCAACAAGAAATTTTAGACCTGAGAGTCTTCTTGGTGAAGGTGGCTTTGGTTGTGTTTTCAAGGGATGGATTGAAGAAAATGGAACTGCTCCGGTGAAACCTGGTACTGGCCTTACTGTTGCTGTTAAAACCCTTAATCATGATGGGCTCCAGGGTCATAAAGAATGGCTGGTACTAGACTTTCCTAATCTTTTTACTTCACATATAAAAATTCAATATCATATTTTGTGTTTTTTCATTTTCAATATTTTTGTTTCCAAATCATCCGGATTTCTTACTCCCAGGTTTGGTTTTAATTGTTGGATCTATGTGGCAGGCTGAAGTAAATTTCCTTGGTGATCTTGTTCATCCTAACCTGGTTAAACTGATCGGTTACTGTATTGAAGATGATCAAAGGCTGCTAGTTTACGAGTTCATGCCTCGAGGAAGCTTGGAGAACCACCTGTTTCGACGTATGCAACTACCGTTTGCCTTTCTTGTTGGCCCTTTTTTATCTCCCTTAATTTTGTTTATGGTATCTAGTATGAAAGTAAATTAGAAAGTGCAGCGAAAAGTTATCCCCCCCACCCTTTCTCTCTACAGTAATGGACTTTTCCAGAATAGAAATTTTAAAGGCCTTTACATAAAATAGCCGGGGGCATCAAATAAGCAATGCTTGCACTGGAGATTGGTTATGTGTATTTATGTGCATGCATGGACATTCTCTATTTATCAGTGGCTGCATGTATGTAAATATGATTTTGTTGTGTATTCGTATTATTTTATAGAGACTGGATGTGTTTGTGTTGGATGAGGGTTTTTTTCAGAAGTGAATCAAATCCGTGCTAGAATTAGCTAATAGCAATTGCCACATGAAAACAACTTGATGGGTAGAATAACTTGATCGTTGGTGATGAAGCTCAGGATGAGCTGTGAAAATTTTGAATTCTGTCACGTTTACCTCAGACCATAAAGTTATGAAAAGTTCTAGCAAATCACTAGATTTCACTAGATTTTGAATTCTGCCAAGTCTTACAATTGATGAAAAGTAACAGAGTGAAACAGCTGAATTTTATAAAATGGAGCTGTTTTATTACCACCCTTGCATATGTGATTGTGATACGCAGATGCTTTTTCTTACATGGCTGGAGTCATATTGACGTACCCAGGTTTTGCTGTGGTGCACAATTTGCTTATTAAACATCTTTCATTTTTTATGTTTCTCTTATATGGAATTTTTTATGCAGGGTCCCTACCTCTTCCATGGTCTATGAGAATGAAAATCGCTCTCGGTGCTGCCAAGGGTCTTGCCTTTCTTCATGAAGAAGCTGAAAGGCCAGTGATTTATCGTGATTTTAAAACCTCTAATATATTATTAGATGCGGTACATAATAAAACTCTAGCAACATTTTTCCTCTTCCTTTTCTTCACTTAATTGGCGCATTCTACTAATCAAATTCTGTATCAGGATTACAATGCCAAGCTTTCTGATTTTGGACTTGCCAAAGATGGTCCTGAGGGAGATAAGACCCATGTATCAACCCGTGTGATGGGAACTTATGGTTATGCAGCCCCAGAGTATGTCATGACTGGTAAACATGGTTTTCCCTTAATCCCTTGACATTTTTCATCGTAATTTGATGAAAGATTTATTCTTTTGTCTAAAATCCCAGACACATATCTATCGTTCTTTTTAACCCTAATTGCCCGCGTTAGGGGCATATTCCAGTTGGGTCTGGGAAAAACTTAAAGATTTTCTGTATGAATTAGGAGGATAGATTTTGTATCTGTTCTTTGCATGTACCTAAATGTTTATATATCTCAGTGCCAGAGCTGAGTCAAACTCCATGCGAGGCTGATGAAATTGGCTAGGGAGGATCTGGTTTAGGGGAGCGAGGGAGGGAAGGGAAGGATTTTGAAGGGTACATACCCTCATATAATAAGAACTATCAACCCTTAAAATTAGGAATTCAAAGCAGTAAAAAATCCAACTCAATCTCGCTATTCTCAAATAACAAAACACCATTAATTTAAAATTAGAAAGGAACTACATTCCCCTTAAATAAGATTTCCTTTTCAACAGTTATCTCACTTTATTACTGGCCTCCCTTCCCCTCTCCTAGACAGACACATTTGAACCAGAGAAGGGCATTAATCCTACCATTCCTTCTTCCTGTACCTTTCCAAATCCTTCTGCCCCTCCTGTGTAGGTAATAATATTTTGATTTTAGATAATAGATAAAAGTGACAGAATATTGGATTTGCATGCATCAGTAGTAGGCATCCTTTGTCTGCAGTCCAGTTGTATGATGTACCTCCAGGGAGTCAGTTCTGTTCATATTAGGCAGGATAAGTTCACAACATTGTGCTGCTGCATGTGATCATCACATCAAAGCTAAAAAAGGCTACAACAATCCTGTCAGGACATCTTACATCAAGGAGCGACGTCTACAGTTTCGGTGTGGTCTTGCTTGAAATGATAACCGGCAGAAGATCCATGGATAAGAACCGACCTAATGGAGAACACAATCTTGTTGAGTGGGCGAGGCCACATCTAGGGGAGAGAAGAAGATTCTACCGGTTGATAGACCCTCGACTAGAAGGTCACTTCTCGATAAAAGGTGCCCAGAAAGCTGCACAGCTAGCTGCTCATTGCCTTAGCAGGGATCCTAAAGCCAGGCCTCTAATGAGTGAAGTGGTCGACACCTTGAAGCCTCTGCCCAACCTCAAGGACATGGCCAGCTCTTCATATTATTTCCAGACCATGCAAGCTGACCGGGTCGGGTCCAGCCCAAATGCCAAAAATGGTGTTGTCCGCTCACAAGCTGGGTTGTTGTCTCGGAATGGGCAGCAACGGAGGAGTTTTTCGATACCAAATAATTCCCTAGCTTCTCCTTTCCATCGTCACCAATCTCCGAAACCCAGTGGTAAACCATAGCACAGGATCGGTGAAGTATCTGCTTCTTCTCATTTATTTCCTTTTCCACCCTTTTCGTAGTATACATGTATTTTCTGTGAAAGCATTTGTTCTTGTACAACTGAGAAGGCAATGGAGGAACATGTCCCTATATGTTGTATTTAGATTGCTGACCTGCCTTCACACAGGGGATACTGACGAGGTTTATGGCGCAAAATGTTAGTCGATCGTCCTCTACAGTAGAGAAAATGTTCAAGATTATTAGGTCCTGTCCAATTAAAATATATTTTTTTAACTCGATAGGAAAATTTTGATCGGTATTGTTTCCAAGTTCCATGATAATTCGAGGTTAGGCAGGCAGGCAGGCAGCCAGCCAGGTATATATTGCCTCTTCCAATAAAAATAAAATGGCGTGAGAGAACGAGAGTGGGTGGTTAAAAGATTATTGGGGTGTATATCATTTTAATAATAGACAATATTTTAAAAAACAAGAAAATATATATCTCAAACAGACAATATAGCGTGTCAGAACAAACGCCAAATTTGGTAGGCATTGTGAATAAAGTTTATTCCTGTACTGTGACACTTAATATATGTACTTGTGTACGGATCCCAGCCTTGAAGACCACTTCTAGGGTAACTTGTAGCTTACATGTCTAAATTGTGACTCATCTCACCCAGTTCGCCTTGTCAATTGCTCCTTGGATGTGCTCTCAAAAATCTTATCTGCATTTCCAACCTCAAACCCATCTCGCCTGTGAAACTCCTTGAGCTGTTGAAGATGGTGATAGAAGTTACTTCCTCGCAATTGAGCATAAAAAGACTCAAAACATTTATTTACAGTCAGACTAATGAGGATCTTGGTGTCTATCAACCATAATGCTCAGGTAACAATCCTCAATATGGAAGTGATCTCAATAGACTTGGTAGAATCAAAGCGAAAGAAATATCATTTCGAGGAGAACACATGGGAATCCTTTACCTCTTCCGTACGTAGATTTTTATATTGTGGCAACACAAGGCGTTCGGCAAACTCTATGTATGAGCAGGGAACTGATTCAGTGAAGCCATCAGAAAACTTGAAGGAGATGGAGTCGGCTACAGTTGAGCTTTGAAGCAGGAGACCATCGGGGCTCACTGGCAGTGGAGGAAAAGAAATTATTTAATTATGATCAAACCTCTAAGAGAAGGAGCATGCAATTCGAAACCAATTATAAATAACAAGCACAGTCAATAGTATACAGCAACAATATCCAAAACAACATACTATACTTGATCTATGACAATAAAAGCATAGATGAAGTCACTCCACAATCTCTGAGAAAGACCATTATTTATGGTCCGTTGGCAGGCAGTGCTAAAACAAGTTCAAAAGTAGCTGAGATGCATGCGAGGTTGCTAGAATTTCTAGTATTGGATTGAGGTCATAGTTATAGAAACCAAACCAAACATTTCTCAATCCATTGAGGTGAAGTTTTATTTGAACAGGAGATCTAAGACAAAGGACTCAAACCATAATCATTATCAGCAGCACTAGACAAGATATTTCCTACAATTCTAGCTTACAAGAAAACTAACATGGGGACGCGAGATTAAAAAGAAAAGAGTTACCAAACCTTTGAGAACACCCCCTTCAGAATTCAATCTGAACCCATTCTCTTGGAGGAACAGATTGAGGGCTTTGATATTTGTCAAGTGAGTTTTCAGGCGATGAGTGGAAATAGTGACATGGTTGAGTGCATAGCCATTGACAAGTGTCCAGGCAGCATATTCACTCTCCCTAGGCATCAATAGAAATATATAACATCACCAGTTAAAACACAAATCTTGTAGTGAGAAAAGAAAATTGAAGTACAAATTAAAAGATTAATTACTACTTTGCCAGTTGCTGAAAGTCAGAAAATAAGGGCTTCTTCCATGTTAACGACCCCAGAGCACTGGCAAGAGTTGCATGCTTATATCCACTGCCTGATGTTCCTATGTATTTTTCAATTATTTCCTAACACATGAAGTTAATTAACTCATCAGTCTACACAGAAGAGGATGGATTAGTATAATTAATGATGCAATGAAGTATTAGCACTACTCACTTGAGCTTGTGGACTTAATTGATCAACGAGAAGCTCTGATATAAAAATTCTTGGCAAAGGGCCATTAACACCACCGCCAGTGGCAGCATCCTCATGCGGGAGGCCACTGGGAGGTGAAAACCACAGAGCTTTCAACTTTTTTGCTGGAAATCTCAGCTCCCCCTGTTGTTTATACCCATAATCCAGGAAGAAACTTGCCATGGAGTCAATCCCATGACCCTTCACCTGTAATCATAATAAAAATACTAATAAATCAAATTAAAAAACATCTATCAATATCAATTAATTTCTTTTTAAGTTTTATGCAATCAACAAAAAATAGATACCCCAAAGGTCCTGAAAGCAAGATGATCATAGCAGATACGGTCAGCATCATCAACCGACTTAACCAAGTCTAGTATAGCTTTTGCTGTTGGATTTCTCTTCAAATAAATCCTTTCCATGCTTCCTAATACGCTCCTCATCAACGATAATGATTCTTCCTCATGTCCCTGTCGTTTTTTTTTTATATATAATTAGCTATCGATTAAATCAATCTGTTCAGTTTGATTATTAATCAATCAATCAATCAATAACCTGAAATCTGGATATCTGATGATCAACTTCAGATCTCGAGGCATGAACGATGGTGGTGCAGAGATTCCGGCTTCCGGTCATGGGAAATGATTTCTTCTCCAATGAAATTATGGAAAAGCGAGGATTGATCGGTGATAAGTACAGTGAAGGCAACTTCGCCGTCATCGTTGTTGAGTACAGTGAGAGCATCATCGTCGTCACCGTTGAATTTAGTTTCTCCGACTCCCTTTTCTTTATTGGTCCGAGGTTTATTTTATTCGTACTGCATCTAGCAACTTCAAGAGACAAAAATGGTGTAAATATAGTATTTTTTATATTTGCCTTTTAATGGAAAAAAAGTCATTGGAGGAAGTCAATTATATTTTAATATATAATATTAATATAACTATTTATTAAAAATAAATATCTACAAGTACCATCAAAACCATTTTTTACATAAAATATATTAAATAATATTTTTGCTCTTTTGATCAATCATGTAGAAATAACTCTTAAACTTAAAAATATTATTTTATCTCTTCAATATATCTCTCCTCTTAAATCTATGAAAATAAAAAACAAAAACTACTTTTTTTTTGTTTTTTCCCTTAACTTTTCTTTTAGCTTTTCCATTGGAGATGTCATTCATTCTCGAAGTTTAAAACATGAAAAATATATTGAATAATAAAAATATTATTTTTAAATTAAAAAGTTATTATTATATATTTATAAAATGAGTCAAAATTTTATTTAATATATTTTTATGCAAAAAAATAGTTTTTAATTGGACTTGTATTGGTTAATTATTATTAACAAATAGTTATATCAATATTATATATATTAAAATAGATTTGACTTTTCTAAATGATTATTCTCCATTGGAGTGCAAATATAAAAAATATTATATTTATATTATTCAAAAAATTATATTACTAATTTAGCTTCTGTATATAGTTTTTTTTTCTTGGAGATGCTCTCACAAAACCATATTAGCAGTCTGACTACTCTAAATAGCTTTTTCTCTTGGAGTTACTCTTATACATTGCTTAGCTATCAACTGTGTTATTTTATTTTAAAAAATAAAAATAATATTATTTTTTATTTTAAAATATTTTTAGATCATTTTTATGTGTTGATATCAAAAATATATTTTTTTAAATAATTTTTTTTTATTTTTGATACAATTCTGAATGAAAAACACTTTTAAAAGCAACCTTAGTTATATTCTCATACATACCCTAAGTTTTATTTGTTTTGTGAAATGAGTAGTTGATTGATTTTTTAATCAAAATTATACATATACATAATATTAAACTTAAATATACAATACAAAGATATCATGTTAATATATGAAAACACAAGATTACATATATTGATATGCCCATGAAGACAATATAAAATGATAATTGTTGAATACTTAATATCATCAAATTTAAAAAGATTAATTTTTATATGATTTAATTAAAAATAAATAAAATTCAACTTGATTTGATTAGAGTTGTGATTCACTTAAATCATTACTTGGTATATTTTTTATTTTTTATGTTGTAATTTTGTTCTCAATATAATATATAAAATATGAAGATGATATGTTTATACATGAAAACACAAGATTAGAGATATTGATATGTCCAAGAAAGCAATATACAATGACAATTGGTGCATACTTAATTTTTTAAAATTTAAAAAGATTGTTTTTTTATATAGTTTAATTTAAAATAGATGAAATCCGACTTGATTTGATCAGAGTTGTATTTCGTTTAAATTATTACTTGATCTGATTTTTTTATATTATAATTTTGTTTTTCAATATAATATACAAATTTTTATAATATGAATGGTGGATTTGTATGGTTTTATGCATAGATTTAAAACTCTCGACTTTATTTTATAGTTTTATAATTAATTAAATGAAGATGCACTTTGTTTTATATGCCTCGGTTTTAATTTTGTAAAATATATATTATTTGTTTTTATAAATATATATATATATATATATATATATATATATATATATATATATATATATATATATATATATAAAGAGACGGGATTGAGATGGTTACGCGTTGGCATCCATCAAGTGAAGAAAGGAATCAATCTGATCCTACGTTCGAAGGGGAAGGGAGGCGAGGAGGTCATAGCATAGGATAGCAAAACCCTCTCTGACCCGATCCATTGGCTTCCTGAAAATCTGTGAAGACGCAGAGCTCTGGTCCAATCAGATCATTCCATGTGTGCAGTATTCGACAAAATATCACATGATGCTTATTTATGGGGACTTCTTTGTTGGCAATGATAGCCATAACACATAGATGATGATACGTATGGATAAGGATAGACGGTTATGACCAATCTATTACCTAATATATAATAGGTGTGCAGTATTCGCTGTTTTGCACTGTAGATTGTGAGTGTAAATATTATGAATTGTAATAGTGTATTTTTGGGTCGGTTTAGTTCTCGGTTTGTTCGGTTCGGTTGGTTTTCCGATTTCTTATTTTTTAATCATTATTTGCACAGTGAAATAACGATTTTAGCCCTCAAAAAAGACAAAAAACCGGTTATAGGAGGAGGGGCTCCGCGATAATTGCACAATTTCGGACTGGACCGGTCCGGTCCGGTCCGCCTACCTTTTGATTATTTTATATTTTTCAGAAATGGCTTATTACGGATATAGCCCCTAATAAGACAAAATTGCTGACTTAGGCACAGGAGTACACCGGTAATTGACCATGTTTTTTTTTTTTTTTTTTCCTTTATACTGTCAGCGCGTGTGTCACACGCGGCCGACAGTATTTCGCCTCACGCCCTCTTTAAGTGGCGCGTTCGTGGTGATGGAGTCGCCGGAGATGGTCTACCGGCGTTTCAGTCGATGCGCCTTAGCTTGGTCTTCCTCCCGGTGCGGCGTGTTTTGTCCTCCGATGTCCGTGGACGCGGCGGTGGCCGGTTAAAGTTGCTGCAACCGTTTCTCTCTCTCCTACACGTCAAAGTGCAGGTGAGTCCCCCGGTTTTAATGCCTTTTCATTTCGGTCCCTGTACTTTTAATTTTGTTTATGTTCCTGATTTTTGTTATATAAGTTTTGATTTAGTTTGATTGGGTCCTTCGATTGAAATTAATTGAATGTGCAATTTTCACTTCAATCCTCCTTCTTTTAATTTCTGGATTGGGTTTAAATAACTCAATAAATTCGGTACAACAGTTTTAATTTGTGCAATTTTATCCTTTAATTGAAATTGATAATAAATTTGATTTTCATTTCGGTCCTTATACTTTTAACCTTGGATTTTAATCCCTTTATATTTGATTTTCCTTTCGGACCTCTTACTTTTAATGTTTTTTTTTTTTAATCCCTTGATTTCTTTTTATGATTTAAATTTTCTTAAAGTTTTTATGGTTTTTTTAGTCTTTAATTTATTTTTATTTTTTTTCATTATTAACACAATAATAATGATAATAATAATAATAATAATAATAATAATAATAATTTAATTGTTTTTCTTCTTACTCTTTTGTTAATGTTTTTTCTTCCTCGGGATAATTTGATAATTTTTATTGTTTTGGCAGTGATAGCAACAATAGTTTTTGCTTTTGTTTTATTCTTTTGTTTGATCTTTTGTTGAAGTTTTTAGGATTTGTTTTTTCTTCCATTTCCCCCCTTTCATTATTAACACAAAAAAAATAAATGAAAATAATAATAATAATAATAATAATAATAATTTAAATTTTTTTCTTGCTTACTCTTTGTTAATGTTTTTGAGGTTTTTTTTTCCCTCAGAACAATTTGATAATTTTTATTGTGTTGACAGTGATAACAATGATAATTTTTAGTTTTTATTGTATTTTTTTGTTTGATCTTTTTTTGTAGTTTTAACAATTTTTTTAATCTTTCATTCATTTAATTATTCTTTCATAATAATAATAATAATAATAATAATAATAATAATAATATTTTAATCGTTTTTCTTGCTTGCTATTTTGTTCATGCTTTTTATTTTTTTTCCTCGGTATAATTTTATAATTTTTATTGCTTTGATAGTAACAGCAATAATAATTTTAGATGTTAAGACTTCGATGTTGCTATTGTTATAATATTTTAAATTAATATTGCTTCCTTTTCCCTTTTATTTTTTTTTATTTTTTTTATTTGTTCTTTGTATTAAATAATTTTTATACTTTTACTATCTGCACAATAATAACGATAATTTTAGTGATTACTTTTTTACTTTTTTCTTAGAAAAATATTTTGCTCTTTTTTTTTAATGTTAGTTCGCGCTCTTTTGTGATCTTGTATGACGCAATACCTACTCTCTAAAAGATATAATCTAAGAAAAAAAGAGCAAAATATTTTTAATTGTTTTTCTTGCTTACTCTTTTGTTAATGTTTGTGAAGGTTTTTTTCCCTCAGAACAATTTGATAATTTTTATTGTGTTGACAGTGATAACAATGATAATTTTTAGTTTTTATTGTATTTTTTTGTTTGATCTTTTTTTGTAGTTTTAACATTTTTTTTAATCTTTCATTCATTTATTTATTCTTTCATGATAATAATAATAATAATAATAATAATATTTTAATTGTTTTTCTTGCTTGCTATTTTGTTCATGCTTTTTATTTTTTTTCCCTCGGTATAATTTTATAATTTTTATTGTTTTGATAGTAACAACAATAATAATTTTAAATGTTAAGACTCCAATGTTGCTATTGTTATAATATTTTAAATTAATATTGCTTCATTTTCCCTTTTATTTTTTTAATTTTTTTTATTTGTTCTTTGTATTAAATAATTTTTATAATTTTACTATCTGCACAATAATAACGATAATTTTAGTGATTACTTTTTTACTTTTTTCTTATAAAAATATTTTGTTCTTTTTTTTAATATTAGTTCGCGCTCTTTTGTAATCTTGTATGACGCAATACCTACTCTCTAAAAGATGTAATGCTTGCACAACAAACTCTACTTAAAAATTTATACATTTTATCTCCTAATCTATAACTTTTATTTAGTTATATCATATAAATTTATCGTTGCGGATTTAATTATGTTAAATTATATACACAAGAATTCCCACGGCAACGCACGGGAAATATAGCTAGTATAATATAATTGTTGTTGAATAAGTGCATAAAAGGATCAGAGTGTGACTAGATGATTTAATCGTGCTGTATTATGAATAGAATTAAGATTTAAGAAAAAATCCAAACATCATTGAAATAAATTATACCGCTCCATCTCTAGTAAAGCTAATGTTAAAAAATAGATCAAATATAGTGTTTATTTTAAAAAAGAAAAAGGAAAAAAATAGATAAAGAAGTTTCATACTGATGGATAGGGATGCAGTCATCACAAAGAGATGACATCGTAGCTCGTGTTACTCCTGCTGCTTACATGTTGAGCGGCCGAAACCCTGATTATAAAGTGTCAGAAGACTCGTGATTACTGATATCTGACAATAAATTGTCATAAATTCTTGCCATGAATCATCATGTCCTCGTGTTAGATGAAGTAAACATTGAAAAAAAAGAAGAAGAGAAATTTAATATGGTTAAACCAAAAATATCCAAATGCAGTAACTCTGCTCCAGAACATGTATTATACCGTGTCTTGTGTCGAGGGCGGATGCAAATTTTTGAAGAGCAAATTGGTGCCTGCCTGACACCAATTGGCAATTAGAATTATTATTTTCTAAGAGACCAAAACCGTCAAACACATCAAAGAGTACCGTCTGTGTCATCCTTGGGTATATTATTGCTCTCTGCAACGAATAAAACAACAGAGCTCCAGGCACACCAGCAGAAGTTGCTTGGTCTAGGGCTTGAGAGCCAAGGCCAATCCAATCTTGGCGCTCTTTTCAATCGCCTTCGTATCAACCTCCCCCGAGATTGTGAAGAGAGACTTGGGGCGCCACTCATGCTGGATAAGAGCACTCACTTTCCCATAGTTGTTCAGCCGAGCCTTCACTGTAGTCAGGGGATCGAGTGCATGCTGCGTGCCGATGCTCAACGTGTTTTCATTGCTTGAAAAACTACGGGTCAGCTCTGCACCCACCGCTGTACTGGTCAATGGTTTCACCGTGTGGTAGTAGGAAGCAGTAAGGGTGTCGCCCTTGTCATTGCTGTGGTCACCAACAAAAATATTCCCATCAGCATAGGGAGACTTCAGATTAAAAATATGCACAAACAGCAGATATAACTCCACTTTCATGTTTTAACCTTGAGCTAAACCTTGGTTCAGAGTAAAAATGGTTTTTCCTAGATGATACAAGGGAGTTCAACTTCCGAAAAAAATCAGAGAAATTAGTTCAGTGAGCATCTTTAGCAATACTGCCAGTGAATAATTATTCACCAGCAAATGCCTTCAAAACCAGCATTTCCCTGCATTGAACTACAACTCAAGCTCTTTAATGGGATTGTGCCAGCAAAAGCATTCCCGGGCCAGTCTTTAAAGCGGTAGAGCTCAATGCTTAGTGAATATAATCAATGAAAGCAAAAGAGAGTATCAACTACTAGAGTAATTAACTAAAAAGTAACTTATTTCTCTCCGATGGATTACTCACACTGTCAAAGAAGCAATCAGGTCAGCATTTGTATAACTCAACCCTGCATTGTATTTAGTTATGTTCCCAGTAGCAGTGTCAAATGAGAGATCCGTCCCCAGAGCAACAACATTACTCCCAACAACGCCCGAGAAGTTAACAATGGGATTTGCAGTCAGCCCAAGGCTAGTGCTTACCCCAGCATACTCATGCTGGTACTGGAGTTCCACCTGTTACCACAAGAAATTAAATCAGATCAGAGTGACAAAAAAACAGCCTCATTAACACTGTGTCATGCCCATCAATGCAGTAAGAAGTTCCAGATAGACAAGAGAGCCATGACCTCACTGTTTAACAGCAAATACAAAAAAAAAAAAGACCTGCAATCATTAACCATAACTGCAAAATATGATGCTCCCAACAGCCAAGCAAAGCAGGAAGTAGAAACAACTGAAAATGACGAGATAAAAGCTAATTGACAAGGAAAGAGCCGTTTTACCTTGCCAGATCTCTGGTCAGGGACTTTGAAGCTAAAGATGGTCTTGAGCCCAGGAGCAGGTTCGTCAACAGTAATAGTTGTTAGAAGCTACAGGTGAACACACCACTATCAATTGCACAATCAAAGCATCATATTACTAGTTATATAATTAGCATGTGATGATTGCCAAAAGGAATTTCATCTTTTGAAAAGAATGCGAGCAAACTGGTTTAAAACCTTATATAGTAATATCATGCTTTGGTCCCTACAATACATGCATGGGGTATCATCCTACTGAACAATCTAACAGATAAGACAGCAATACATGTAATATAAAACAACCCCGCAATGCTCTATCATAGTATCCCACATCTATGGTCAACTGAAAGTAACTGTATTTAGGGGCATTGGTTTACCGTAAAATATCTTACAATAAATTGGTCAACACAAATATTTTATGGTCAACTCATAAATTTAGTTCATTTATTGGAAGGAAAATATCAGCTCATGAAATTCCGATAATATTTTACACAGCAATCAACTTTAGCTATCATACAAACATTTCAACCACCTTCACCACAACCATCCCATCACAACCAGTATCGCCACTGCCACCCCACAACCACATCACATCATCAGTGTCTCACTACCACTATAATTTCAATTCATTACTTACCAAACATAATAAAATTTGTTCTATGTAAAATGTTTCATGGAAAACATTTCACATGTAGAATATAATGAAAAATGCTTTTTGTAAAAGAAATAATAGGGATGAGCATTAGGGTATTCAAGGGTAAATAACTGCCATTTCCAATACTTACTCGAATTATCCAAAATATTTTTTTCTTTACCTAACCCTATTTCTTTTTTCTTTTACCCGATCAAACAGTTTGGGTAATCAAATTACCTCAATTTTTCACCTAATACCTCATTAACTTTTCTTCCCCAAAGTTTTGACTCTATGTGAATTAGGTTTAAGGAAAATTACAAGCCATATCTGGGATAAGAGATCACATACACCTTGTTTGACCATATACTTGAGATGAATACAAAAGTTCCATCTTCAAACAATTTACAACAGTACTCGAGAAATGAAGAGCTTCATAGTTCACCACCCCAGAGCACAAAGAGAAGAAAGTACCTCTGATAGTGACTTCAAGTCTAAACAGGATCATCAAACAAGAGCATAATATACAAGTCACGAGCACAGATAATTATAATATCTGATTCGTTAAAAGTGAAAGAACAAGAAGGAGAGCAGGCAAGCTTTTATGTCTTACATTGGAGTTTGTGTCCACTTTTATATCAGTTGTGATGTTCTTGTTCTTTAGCTGACCGCTGACATCTGCTAAAAACAGCTCCCCTTTCTTAATCCCAGTTGAAGTGAGTGCCTGGAATGCAAAATACATATGATGCCAGAAGACAATATTATAAAAGGTTTTCAAAAGAAACAAAACTGTATGCTTCACTGCAATAAACTTGATAGAAGACATCAAAATTAAATATCCAATCAAAAGAATTTCACATCCAAAACAGATGGTCCATTTTCAGGTGTGATATTTTGCGAGTTAACGAGTCTCAAGCCAATTTGAAACCCATATGCCATATCGCTGATACCATAATTGCGAAAGAGTTAATCATGGTAAACTTAACAGATCAACGCAATTATAATCACGGCAGTGTTTCCATCTCTTTTTTCAAGGCTACACACACATGTTTGTTGCTTAATTTTCCTCTACTGTTAGTGAATCGGAGAAACAGCTCAAATAAATCAGCCACTTCGAGATGCTGAGCAGAAAATTCACAAGTGCAGGTAAAATTATCGGAATAATATGGAATCCAAATGCTGCTGCTAAGTGCAAATAAATTAATCGCCCAGCGCTTAACACTGGAGATTGACCAATCCATTCCTCATCAATAATAATAAAAAAAACTATTCAACTTAACTGTTTTTCTAGGCCTAAGATTCCAACTTCTACATGGAGTAAATTAAAGGGAAAAAAATAAAACATGAGGATTCATCTGGACAGTCAGTAAATTAAAAGAAAAAAAGAATATCAATACCATTTATTTATTTATTTTAAAAGATATAATTAATAAAAAAACAAAAGGAAAAGGAAAGAAAATTACAACTCCAGTTGAGGTATAGGTAGTGACAGTGAACTTGTGATCGCTCTGGTAATCTTTATAGAGAAGATCTGAAAATCTCGAGAAATTAAGAAAAAAGTCTCAAAATAATCACAAAATGAAAATAAATAAGGGAGTAAGCAAAATTCAAATCCCTGTTACCTCTAGCTTTCTTGCCAATATCGGCGTAGAGACCTGGGCCTTTTCCCATGATTTTTTTTTAATAAATGGTATTGAAACAAAAATCTATTGAGAGAGAGAGCTTTATGTTGCTGCAGCCGAGTGTTCTAGAAAAAAATACAAAGAAAAAAAAGAAAATGAGAGAACCCTGCCCTCTAGTAACCTGTTGATACGGACCGTTGGATCTACTGCTGTGTTAGATAGCCCCGAGAAATCCTCCCTATTCTTTTGTAGCCGGTTGATATCGACCGTTGGATCTCAAGCTAAGAAGTGCTGGTGTGATATGTGGCCTCGACAGTCGGGACGGGGTAGTTGTGCAAATTCGCCAAACTGGTTTTTGTTTTTACTTGAGAGTTAAAGTTATATTGAGTGACTGAAATTATTTAATTGTAACAATTGAGTGTTCAGTCTTTAAATAATTACCATAATTATAAGTGCTTTAATTATTTGAAAAAAAAATAATATTATAATTTCTATTAATCAAACTCCATAATCACAATGATGCGTTTCAGTTTAATAACTAATTGGATCATCAGCCCTACCGTATGTAATTTGATTCACGTTATTTTTTTAAAAAAAATTATTAGAAATATATTAAAATAATATTTTTTATTTTTTAAAATTTATTTTTAATATCATCATATCAAAATATCTAAAAATACTAAAAATATTTAATTTAAAATAAAAAATAAAATAAAATTCAAATTTTTTAAAACATTTTTGAAACGAAAATACCTAAAACTTTGCATGATGCTCATGTGATTTCCAGGCATGCATAATGTCTTGAAAGTATTATTACAATTATTTGTAATTCAACAAGCATATTCTACGTTACAACTGATAAATTAGAGAATGAATTTCGGATTGAAATAATCAAAATTCAATTAATCATGTTTATTTAGTACAATTTTTCTGAAATAAAAAAAGCATTACCCTTATTTTAGCTATATTTCAAATAATAGAAGAAATGAAGATGAAAAAAAAAGAAATAAGCCAAACTAATCCCTTAATTTTATAGTGAAGAATCAAGAAAACAACATTTAATATTTTATTAATACACTTGATTTCTTAAAAAAAATGAAAACTTTTCCATGAGCAAACACGACCGCGTGTTTACTCTCTTTTCTGTAGCTGTTGTCTCGATATGAATAAGAAAAAAAAGCAGTGATACAAATAATCAGTCACTCTGGAATGTCAAAGGGAATGCAAGACTTGAATCGAGCTGCGTCCATGTGAGCTAACGTCAGCCATGCACTTGGCTCACAACAAGAAGAGAGAAGCTATCAGCAAAAACAGCAAGTGATAGATGAGGCCAATATTGTTGTCAGTCAAATTGGCTGCATTGTAATTCGAACCGTCTGTCTTGGAAGTCACATAACTTCCCTCTGCTGTGCTTGTGGTCAAAACAACAACGATCCAGTTACCATCAGAACCAACCCCGGCTCCTGTAAACCTAGTATCGTTGAGGTTGTCGGAGTATGGAGTCTGTGTGAAGTTAGTGAGCACAAGACTTGGGTCCAGGTGGGGAACACAAGCAGGCATCACAGCTCCGTCCCTTGTGTTGGAGACATTCAAATGGCATGTGGCTAGAAGGCTCGGGTAATTGGGGAATTGCGTCTCAGTGCCTGGCACTGTGTTTGAACCCGTGGTGTTTGTACAAGGTTGATTCTTAAATTGCGCCGCTATTTCCCCAGCAAGGCACTTTGCATTATCATTTTTTGTGAGGGCTGACAAATTGAAGGATGTCCTATAGCTGTTGATCCCCTGAAGAAGAGCACCCTCCTGATCATCTGCAAATAAATGGTGGGATGAGAAGCTTGGTGTTAAGATATCAGCCGGGGAAGAAAAATAAAACTTGGGAGAATTAACATGGAGGGAGTGATATATAGACTCATGGGGCTGTGCTGAAAAGATAGCCACTGGCTACATGGGATCATTTCCATATTCGTGGCATTCTAAACAAGCAGCAAAAACTAGCTTTTAATAGCTTGGGCTTGAACTCAAGGCAACAACTTTTTAAATCCATTTTCTTGACCTGGAGAACAAGCACCAGCAAATTGCATAAAAATGATTTTAACAGGAAAAAAATGGGGAAAAATTAAGCAAAGACTTGACGAGCTAGCCAATGAGAATCATGAAAGCAAACTATAATACTAGTTGAACTACAGCTCTCTCTTAATTAACTGGGCCATAACAAGCAATCTTGCAAAGGCAAATTCACTGCATAATGTAACAGCCCGTTTGGAGACATAGATTGGGGTAGAAATGAAATCCATTCAAGACCATTTTAGCTTTTGGGAAAGTAGTTGCAAGCAATACAAATGAATTACAAGTATCCGGACTAATTGTAACGCGCATCTATATATATTATAGAATTGAATCTACAAGACTACAGCTAAAACGACAGAGTCAGACAACCACGAGCACAGAGATATCCTTAGATCAAGAATCAGTAGTCAGATCTCACATGATAAACTAGATAGTGTAAAAAGACATAAAAGATGGCAGATATTTACTAACTAATCTTGAAGGGTCAATAAATAAAAGAAAAACGGTTACCGTCACAAATGACAGGGTGACAGACCAAGCAGAGAATAATGAAGAAAACAAAGAATGGGAAGAGAGGAGAAAATCTTGAAGAAGCCATTTCTGCTGCTAATTGAAGCTACCGTTTCTGTTCAGAGGAGAATGGCGTCGGCGATGAATGCGTATAAGAGGAAGAGCCTAAGAGACTACTAGTAGTAAATGAGGAAGGGAGTAGCTTGGAAGATAGATTGTTGCTTTCTTGTTTGTTGGGTAACCAACGACAGCTACTGGCCATCTGCGACGTACTTCCTTCCATTTCGTAGAGGCGTTGTCCAGCCCAGCCCCATCAGTTTTATACGATGCCGTTTTGGTGGCCATTAATAGCAATCACGCTCCCTCCATGCCGTGCGTCTTCCTTTTCATTCTGGAAACGACACCGCTTGCCGCAAAACGTGATTGCCCATTGTTTGAATTATTATTTTTATAAGAAACAAAATTAGCTCATTTGATTAAAATATTTTTGGAAAACTAGCACCATCCAATTATTGCTGCGAGAGCGTGTCTTTCTATGTAAGTCATAGTTAAAAGATTAGACATTTTAAATAAATAATTAGAATTGGCTTGCACAAATTCCGTAGCTGCAGGAGAGAGAAAACATGACAAAAATAATTAATTGATCATCGTGAGATGACATACATCATCATGTGTAAAAGAACATGACAACACATTCAATGAGACGTCAAATGAGTATTCTTCACCACTAACGACACAACATGTGGTGACTGAAATGTGCGTAAGGAAGAAAATTGTTGGCGTGTTAGGAAGACACACATACAGTTTTTAGTAGAAAAAATACAATAAAACCTAAAATTACCTAAACACCGCAACATATCCATAGTTTTATTGTTTAGAAAATTTTTAAATACTAGAATCGCCTCCACAGGCAACTATTGATTTTTATCTTATTGGAGGATAATACGTTAATTATAGTGTTCATAACAGTGTAAAAACATGAAAATACCCCTAGATATTCGACTTAGTGTTGTCTTATGGAAGGGGTGAAACCATAGTCTTACTGTGCAAAAACCCCCAGGGAAAACATGAATACCCTCCATACAATTAGATAATATCAATCGGTCCCACGAAAAATTCGAAAATACCCCCGAATCCAAGAGTTAAAATTTTATGCACTAAGGGGCAAACTGATAATTACACTATTAAAATTCAAAGTAATATGTGTCTACTGATATAGTAAAAAACACAAACGGTATAACTTATGTCTTATATATATATACACACACTAGCTATGATGCCCGCACCTCGTAGCGGCTGGAACCATATTTTTTTCAACATAAAAAATATTAATTATGTGTGATTTTTTTATTATAATATAAATTTGGGTAAAATAATAAATCTGTGTAGAAATCCTGTGGAGTGCAAGTTTTCTATAAAATATATAAATTTTAAATGGATATAAATTTATCTGTTTAGTAGGTTTCAATGAAATAACCAGCATAAAATTATCATTATCATTAAAAAAACAAGAAGATTTGGATAATTGATTTATTGAATACATTGTATTAAGATTAGTTCATTTTATAATTCATTTTAAATTAAACACAATAAACAAAATATAAATTATGAAAGAACCTGCATTAATCAACTAACAAAAATATGTAGTTAATTTTCTATCTCTAAAAAAAAAAAGAAAACACAAGTTGAAAATCCATCCCCACGTTACTGTCATTATCATTACTATAACAGTTACAATTAATATCAATATTACTGCACAAACAGTGAAAATCATTAAATTGCCCCGACGAATTAAAAAAAAAAGTAAAATATTTTGTCCAAAAAAAATTTAAAAAAAATAATCACTAAAATTATCATTATTATTGTGCAAACAATAAAATCATAAAATCATCTAATCTGAAAATAAGATAAAAATAACATAAAACAAAAAAAAAAGAACCAAAGAGAAAAATGGAGCGATATTAATTTTAAAATGTTCACCAACATAAATTAAAATTTCTAAATTGAATCGAATAAAAATAAAACCCCAATAAAAATTAAAATGACAAAAATTCAAAACAAAAACCAAAACTATAAATGAATGAATACGAACAAAAAATAAACATTGTCCAAGAAAGATAACAAAAAGAGAAAGGAATCAATACTAAATAAAAAATTAAAAGAATAAGTTCCAAAATTGAAAAACAATATATATAATTAATTCCAATTGAATGACAAAACCACAACAAATCAAAACCTTATGAACGAAAAACAATAAAGGAATTTTTAAAAATGAAATGCATTGTAACCAACACAAATTAAAATTTCAGAACGGAACGTAATAAAAATAAAACCCCTATAAAAAATAAAATGATAAAAAATAAAAATAAAAGCACAAATGCATAAATATGGACAGAAAACCCAAATGAATTAATACAAAAATAAAATAAAAGAATAAATGCCAAAATGAAAAAAACAAATATATAATTAACTCTAATTGAAGGATAAAAATGAAACAGATCAAAATTTTAGGACCAAAACCAATAAAAGAATTTTAAAAAATCAATAAAGTGCAATTGTTGAACAAATTAAAAAAATAATGACAAAAATAAAAAGTAGCATATATGACCAATTGCAATTTGGGGACAAAATTAGAACAAATTCAAACTTGCATACCAAAATTATTAAAGGAAACAAAAACAAACCAAAAATCAAAAGATGAAGGATCGAAATGAAACTTACCGCATATAATCAATTTCAATTAAAGGGCATAATTAAAAATAATCGAAAGTTCCATTGAAAAATCGATAATAAAAATAAAATCAAAAGTTCAGGGACCAAAATAAAATGTATACAAATATGAGGGACTGTCACATACTTCACCGATAACACGAGAAAGAAAAGAGAGGGAGAAAAAAACTCGTCCACCGAAGATCACACGATCATATTTTAATGACACGCGCCACGTGTGGAGGCATAAGACATGGAGGCGAACCATATGAGACGACGGAAGCACAAATTATACGGACCAAGACCACCGCACGCACCACCTGAAAGGCGAGTGTGGGCGGAACACTATAGGCGCGTCCAGAAGACACGCCTATAGTGTTCCAAAAAAAGAAATAATAAAAAAATTAGTCAATTACCCATACACCCCTGGACCCAGTGATATTTATGAAAAAAACGGGGGTGAAAGTACTTCACTACCCTCGGTTCCAGGCGGCGAGTTTTGTCATTTAGGGGGGCTAGCGGTATTATTTTACTGTGCAACAAATCCGGAAATACCATCCACGTCCCCTGAAAAATTCAAAAATACCCCTGGTCGCGGGGGCTAAAAATTTTCGATCCTGGGGGAAAAATGGTCATTTCACTATAGCAATGAATAATGAATTGAGTCTAGGTGAACAATAGAATTTTGCACAGTAAAATACCGACAACTTTTATATTTTAGTTAATAAATCCATCTCACAGCAACAGAGGCCAATGAAAGCTGACTCCATAAAATAATAAAGGTTATTTAATAACTATGGGTAGCAGAAATTGAGGTTCTGAGCAGTTACAGTTACATAAAGATTTCTCATAGTTCAACAGCCTGTATACATAATATAACAATTATTTTTATGAGTTTGGAGGATATGGCTATGTAACAAAAAGTATAATTGTAACAAACCAAAGTAACGGCTAAAAAGACTATAAATTTCAATTTAACAGCTGGACTTAGTTCAAGTTTTTACAGAAAAAATTCAAATTTGTTTTGTTAATTTATTCATGAAGTGGATTTTCTCAAACTAGACCCTGAATATTATGATTTTAGTTATTTTTCAATTTTGTTGTTTTTCCTTTATTTTTTCTTTTTGTTTTATGATTTTATTTTTTTCTATATTGTAAGGTGAGATTTATATTTTAACCCTATTTAAGTATATTATCTACCTTTCTACGCTTTTTGTTGTGATTTAACCTACATAGTCAGGGGCCGAGTTTATTTAATTTTGAGAGGAAAATTGAAATAATCGAAAACCAAAATATTGAAAACCGCTAACCATTTCATGGTCTAGCTTTCACGTAGACCAAAGTGTTCAAGGCAGCAGAAACTAGGGAATATCCCTCGGGCTCGTAATTATTGGTGGAGGCAGTGGGCATTCTAGGGATTACCAGAAAATCCTCCCACACACATACAGGCACGGAAAAATTGGTGGATGAGTTTGGTTTTGGATAACGTGGCATCAATCCACCAATAGGAAGCCGTGCATGCAAGCAACCCCCCTCTCCAGCCTCTCACAAAAGAGAAGCCTCCTCCACATTGCTCCGGACCCTCGAAATGGCCTGCACCTGCGAATACCACATGCAAGCTCTTCACTGATTTGACATTCCGGTTTTCTCCTCGAGTTTCGAAGAAAATGGCAGTCTCCGCCGATGTCCGTTTCTGTCTCTCAGCCGCAGCTGCTGGCCAGTTACATGGCGCCAGAGGATTGGCCATGGGAGGGAGGAGATATTGCTCGAGACTTGGCAAGTTTGGGAATGGAGAGTTGATGGGAAGTAAGCTGAAGCTAAACCAACTTCATCGAGGCACTAGAATTCCTATGCAACAAGTTTGCATGTCTCTTACTACTGATGTAGCAGTGGAGTCCAAGGTCAGCTCATCAAATTAATTAATCTACTTTCGAAACTTGTTATCCAATTAGTTAATGCATTTAGCTATTGCATTACGCAGTTGAGGGACCTGGAGATGGAAAGAAGGGATCCACGGACAGTGGTGGCTGTTATTCTTGGTGGAGGAGCCGGCACTCGTCTTTTCCCTCTCACAAAGCGCCGAGCCAAACCTGCTGTAAGCCTTTCTCTCAATCACACTTTTCAATATCATCACGCGCGCGTATCAAATTTGACATATACTTCGCGGGAGCCGTCTCCTATTCGTTAAGTTTTGTGAGCAGCCCTCTATATACAGTGCTGCTGATATCTGCAGGTCCCAATCGGAGGCGCATACAGACTGATAGATGTGCCAATGAGCAACTGCATCAACAGTGGGATCAACAAAGTATACATCCTCACTCAGTACAACTCAGCGTCACTGAACAGGCATCTTGCTCGTGCCTACAACTTTGGTAATGGAGTCAATTTTGGAGATGGTTTCGTCGAGGTGACCACTTTGTTTTTTCTTACATAACAACAGAGTTTCTTTTACTTTATAGCAAGTGATTGCTGTCTATACACTCAAGCATCAACAAACATGCTTTGCTTGCCAATGTCCCGATGAAATGGGAATGAATTAAAGGTTTGTTCTAAGAAGTCAGTCAAAGTTTGTTTCTCTGTCATCAGGCTCTGGCAGCTACCCAAACTCCTGGAGAGGCGGGTAAAAAGTGGTTCCAGGGCACCGCTGATGCTGTGCGGCAATTTCATTGGCTTTTTGAGGTAATCATTTATATGTTAGATGCAGTCAAACCACAGTCAATGCAATTCTTCTCTGTTACAATATGAAAACGTAACCAGCTCAGATTTCCAGCAGGGCTTTCCATTCTCAGAATCCTTCCAGGGAATTAGGGTGATTCACTGAGTCGATGACATATCCACAATATTCTCCTTTTCTAGCCTTTTTTGTTGCATAAACTAGCCTGCAAGCTGTTCTCTGACACATCCATCTCTTCCTCTAGAGTCACCATTAAGAATGTAAGCGCCTTCATCAGTGATGAGTTATGAAGGGTTACGCTCACCTTTATTATATGCACATTTTGAGTGATAAATATCTCATATTTAAAATGGACGAGAAAATGAGGTGTTTATAAATAAGATGAGCCCACAACTCATTCAGAACTGATAGGGTGAAGCCAGAACAAAAGGGGTACAGACGTCGATAAATTATCTTACTGCCAAATGATTATTATATCAAAATAAGATGAAGAGTATTTCATAAAGAAGGTTGCATATAGAAACAAGAGGTTAGTTTTGCATTGCATCGAAGCAGAGGCAGAACAGAAGTAGCAAGAGATTACACGATAACCAGTGTTTGTTTCCTTGTTTTTTGAGATTTCTTTTCTCCCTCTTAATCCTTCACCTCCCAATAGTGGAAGAAACTGCAACTCCATTATATGAAACACTTCAACTGGAAAGTTTATGGCCACATCGTACTTCATGTTGCCTTGGAAGATAAAGCTACAACTTGCCTCCAGTTTATCGACCATTGAGACTTCACCTGAATGAAAAGTTGCTGCTAAGAAATTTACACTTTTGTCCTTTCTACCTTCCCTTATCCTGAATTTGGTGATTTTATTACAAGTATAAGACTTTTCAGGATGCTACACATGTTTTCACTATGTACTTTAACTTCATAGGGCCCAAGAAGCAAGGAGATTGAGGATGTGCTAATTCTTTCTGGAGATCACTTGTACCGAATGGACTACATGGACTTTGTGCAGGTGAGAAGAAGTACATCTCACGTGACATGGTTTTTATTTCACTAAAATTGTGTATGGAAAATCGAGTACTGCTTAACCTGTGAGTACCAGACATTAATGTTCGTCTCTCGTTTCCAGAATCATCGGCAAGGTGGTGCGGATATTACTCTCTCTTGTCTACCGATGGATGATAGGTCTGCATAAGTTTAATCCAAGCTAAGCTCTTTCAATATCAATTTCTCATTTCAGGGGACTCCTCTCTGATATTTACCCTGTTTTCACTTTGCTTATATCTACTCACGGCAAATTTAATATCTGGGCTCATGCTCAAAGTTGATGCATTATGTTTTTGAGACTTTCCAATATTTACATGATAGCCGGGCCTCCGATTTTGGTCTCATGAAGATTGACAATAAGGGGAGAGTCCTTTCATTCAGTGAAAAACCGAAGGGGGTTGACCTCAAGGCAATGGTAAGTTGATGATTTTGTATTGCTGAGCACAACTATAAATCTGAGTGGTTAATCACTTATTATAAATCATATTATTGATATCACCTGACAACTTAAGCTTTTAAATGAGATGTTTCCTTAACATGATATCAAAACCTTGCTGACTCAGCGGTCACGAGTTCGAATCTCACCACCCCATTTTATTTGATAAAAATCAAGCACAAGGTAGTGTGAGCCTATGCAAGTTTCAAGTCCAAATGATTTTCACTTGAGAGAGTGTGTTAGAGAATAATATAAATCATATTCTGAGAACTCATCTAATGGCTTAAGTTTTCAGACGAGATGGTTCCCTGACATTATGCTTAAGCTACTTTTTTACTTACTCTTCAGCAAGTCGATACGACAGTATTGGGGCTTTCGAAGGAGGAGGCTTTAAAGAAACCATACATTGCTTCAATGGGAGTGTATGTCTTCAAGAAGGAGATACTTTTGAACCTTTTAAGGTACCACTAGCCATTTTCATTATCAGTGATTGTCAGATGTTGAGCATTTGCAGTTATTTTCATATGATTTTACTAGGATTCGGTAGCAAGAAAAGAAAAATTGATGCTCTTCCATGTAAAACATGCACGCAAACATATGCTACACCTAACATGAGTAAAGGACTACTGAGTGCTGTAAATTGTTGCCGAGTCAGGTGGCGTTTTCCTACTGCAAATGACTTTGGATCAGAGATAATCCCAGCTTCGGCAAAAGAATTTTATATTAAGGTATGTACTGAATTCTTGTGGAGTTTGACTCGACGAGTTTCAAAACCATTGTTATATCACCCAAGGTATTCACCCCAAAGTCTCCAGAGACTATATTTACATATAATGAACACACATGCACAGCTAGAGCTTCGTTATTGTCTCGAGATTAAAAAAGACAATATCGATAGAAAGGGACATGCTCTTCTACTATACTTTCAAAACAGGAATTCACTTCAAATTTCAAGTCTTCACCTGTGTCTCTTCAACCAGACACTTTTATCCTGACAAGCTACGCTAACCAAACGCAACCATTAATTATTATTGTTTTTAAATGTTCACCCTGGAATTCTGAGCAGGCGTACCTCTTCAATGATTATTGGGAAGACATAGGAACCATCAGATCCTTCTTCGAAGCAAATCTCGCCCTCACTGAGCATGTAAGTGCCTGAACAGATCCCCACTCTTTTCCTAATCTTCTACGGCACAAACAGGCTACACTCACTTGGACCGGGAGAAGTAAATTCAAGAAAATAGTATTCATAACTTGAAGACTCTAGATATCGAAGCAGCAGAAACAAGAAATTCATCAAGGCTTCGAGTGATGAAATCTTACGATCTAATCTAGAAATAATGCAAACTGCTGCTTCGCTGTTGAATGCTTGTAATATTACTCGTGATTTACTGATGATTTTCACGAGGATTGAGACATGATGATGCTGTCTGAATAACTTTTCAGCCACCGAGGTTCAGTTTCTATGATGCAACAAAGCCAATGTATACATCACGAAGAAACCTGCCCCCGTCCAAGATTGACAATAGTAAGGTTAGTAGTGGAGCCTTCATATTACATTTCAGGTGCTCTCATAATGTTACCTGTGCTACGCTGCTTGGAGGTAAAGGAAAGAGATGCACTGGCATTTTATCCTGTTTTTCTTTTCCATGCAGATAGTTGATTCTATCATCTCTCATGGAAGTTTCCTCGACAACTGCTTCATCGAGCACAGTGTAATTGGTATCCGATCTCGAATCAACTCAAATGCCCACTTACAGGTTTGCACGTACCGATGTTATTTCAATCGCAGCTAGTTTATGAAAACATTATGATAAGACGCAACTTGACTTCTGACATGGCAAAAGACTCCTGACGTGTTCTGTGGAAGTCAGCTCATGGCTTGGTAGATTGGCTTGGATTTTGAATATTTTGAAAAAACACCAAAACGATGTAAACTAGGCTTCAGCTTGCTGACATGCTAACCAGATTGAGCAAAGCCAGGCTTTATAACTGTTGTTGGATTCGTTATTACATAATAGCATTGCAGTTTCTGTTCCGTTCCGTGCTGATATCGTCTTGACATGTTCCCATATAAACTGATTTTCTGGGATGGCAAAATAAACGCAGGATACAGTGATGCTTGGTGCTGACTTTTACGAAACCGAAGCTGAAGTGGCATCGGTGGTTGCTGAAGGAAGAGCGCCGGTTGGGATAGGAGAAAACACAAAAATCAAGTGAGAACAAGCTTATACCAAACCTTCCTTGTCTTTTAAACACACTAGATGAAATTGTTTTCTGTTTCTGGTCGACTCTTAAAGCACGAGCAATTCTGTTTTGCAGAGAATGCATAATCGATAAAAATGCCAGAATTGGGAAGAATGTTGTTATTGCAAATTCGGAGGTATGTTTCAACAAAATGCTTAATCTAGATGGTGTTTGAAATATAATCTATTTAGTCGAGGCCATAGAAACGGTTTATCTTTCGTTGAAATAGGCTGCTTGAAAATTAAGAAACATCGAAAAATCATCTCGACTAAAAAATTCAAGTCATTGAAAGGTTTTATTTTACTCTCGACAGTGATTCAAGAAACTGTCACTTATCAAACAGTTTTGGTCAAAAAAATTGCTTACTAGTTGCCAGTTTTTGTTTCTGAACGGATTTTTTCAGGGCGTACAAGAGGCCGATAGATCCATGGAAGGCTTCTACATCCGATCTGGTGTTACGGTCATATTAAAGAACTCTTTTATTCAAGATGGAACTGTAATATAATTGGTTGTTTTTTCTTCCATCCTGTTTTTGTCGATCAGGGTGAGGATCGATCAAGATAATTAAAATGAGATGTGAACGGAAACATGGTGGCAAAGACGGCATAAACGCAACATGACTATTGCCAACCAGTGTGAATATGCAAAGCTGAGCTCTGCCTGCGTAAACTATAAGAAAATAATTTAAGGCCCTGAATGTCAAAACTTTTGACTAACGAAGATATTAAACTTCAAAATTCTTGTCCAATTGAGCACATCCAACTTCAATTTTAAGGGACACTTTTTTTTCTTTTTTCTTTTTTTGGGTATAAATCAACTACTCCTTTTTTTTATTATTATTATTACTATTATTATTAATGGCATGATATTATATGGTTGCTTGTCATAGATATCCCGGCAGTTGCTTGTCTTGGACATTTCGATAGTTTTTATAGTTGTGGTTTTGCTTTTTGGTAATCTAAGTTGTACGAGTTCTTACAAAATCAAAAAAATAAATTGAAACTGTAATTAAAGTAAAATATGATCTCAACAAAACTACCAAATAAACCCTTGCTTAGAAGTGATTCTTTCTTAAAAACACAAGATTTAGGGTTTGTTTATAGTTTTTTATCGAGTAATTTTTTTCCCGAATGATTCAAAATGCATTATGATTTTGGGGTTTGTTTTTATTTTCTTGTTTATTTTATCTTGGATTCTTTCAAAAAACAATTAAAAACAATTAAATGGTAAGAAAAACACTAGGACAGAAAAAAAGAGTTGACGGAACCTTCAATGCTGGCCTGCAAACACATCATCGCCATCATGCACCACCATTTAATACACGCAAATTCATTTCTGGACAGGGAAACAAATATACAAGGATTGCATCTTGAGTCTCAACAAATAATTAAAGTGACGAACAGTTACACGGCCACGAAATAAATAAAAAGAAGTCAAGAGGAAAGAAAGAAAGCAGGAGAGAATAAATTAAGAAGATAAGAGCACGCTGGGAGTAAAATATATATACAGGGCATTGTAGATGACACTTGCTGTCCTGAATTATGAATGCCACATCTCTTTCTGTATCTCGATAGAGGTTAGAATCCACGCCATCATTTCAAAACCTTCAAACAAGCAGAGCAGCATATCTGCATTTCATTTGCATATCAGTCACCCCCACAAACTTTATTGCACCACCATCAACCGAGGAAACTCCATTCCACCTGGACATGCATGAGAGACTGAAACTTGTTGGTGGCCATGAAAAAGGTTTGCGGGTGCACTAAAGACCCATCACCCGATACTAATCCTCAATAAAGAGATGCCTATGGTCAAGCTTCTGCAGCATCAAGCAATTGCATTCAAGAAAGCCAATACACAAAGGTACACTGCTAACCATTTTCTTATGTAGCTCAATAAAGCAAAATGTACACATGCCTTTGTTGTTACATTCAGGATTACATTTCATATTTGTGCTGTCCTTTTGCAGTTTATAATATACTCCAATAAAATCATATGGTTCTGGAAGGTTCAGATTTTGCAATTCAATAGATTATAACAAATCAGGGTCCAATAGGTGTCAATTTCTAAGAGAGGCAAATTCAAACCTGCTCAATCATGTGTCATCTCATTCACAAGCTATTTTCGTGTCAAAGCTACTGAGGCACATTGCAAATGCTTGGAATGCAGAGATTGGATAGCGGTAGTCCATGGTAAACAAGTCCTTTCCAACTTTGCCAAATTGGAGGATGATTTTCTCATGTTCTGGCCAAGCTGGTCCATTTTCTGGGGAAACAACCAACTGAAAGTTTTTCACTGAAGCAACTGTAACTCGTCCATGGAAGTTTAAACACCAACACTGGAGCTGTTCATGCCACCTTGGAGCCTTGTTTTTCAGTACTAAAGCCCCTTCTCTGTGACTGGACAAGGGTCCTGATTGAAAGCTTTCAACTCGGTTTGACTTTGACCGGAAAAACGGCAGTGATGGAAAGAAATCTACACTCTGATGATAAAACTCAGTCTGTGTGGGAGCTATTCCACCGGGTTCAATGGCAGCAGCAGGGATGGCATCCATAATGCAATGCATTCTCCTAGGACCCCTACATGATATGTGAGAATTTTACAATTATTAGCTAAGCTTTCTAGGAAAGAATGCTCAGTGATTCAATCGTGGTCGAAAAAATTAATTGCAGATCAGAATTTTATTCGATGGAAATAGCCAAAACAGGAAGGATATAGCAATCCATGCACTTATTTCCAAAAGCAAGTCTGTAAATTGTTGGATGCGCCTAAATCTTTACCTGGAACCCAATACATTCAATTCATATGAGATGCTAGCCACTGAGTAGTTGCCAGTAGGGACCCTTGGAGTAACTTGTTTCAAATTTACTAGCCTAGAGGAGCGACTTTTTGTCATTCTGGCTCCAGCATGAGGTGGCTGTCCATCAAAGACTGTGAACTTGGTTCCTAGAAAATTGGATCTTCACAGAAGGAGAGAAAATGTTAACGATTCTAGCTGGTAAGAGAGCTAAGAAAACCCATTCTGTGGGCCAATTATGTCATACCTAAGTTTCCCAACATAAGTATTGCTTCCCTTTGACATATCATTAGTATCTAGAGAGATAATATAATCTGTGCAGGTGGGGCGTCTACACTTGCGCGCAGCAAGAAGGAACTTCCCATCTTCAGTTAATGCTGTATTAAGAAACAGATAAATTCAAAAAGTTAAATTCTCCAAAGCTCAAAAAGCTACGAGTAAAAGCCAGGCCCTCTTAAAATTCAGTGGTCAGTCAAATTGACTACCTCAGCAAACAATCTAAGAAAACAGGGACTAACAACGATGCATGGTTAATGTGAACCATGAATCTAGTTTGCTACATAGGTAACTTAGGAACAAATTGTTCACCATTAAGATTCTACTCACCATTATTTAGACTGAGATAAAGACGGTATGTTTGAGTGGATCTGCACCGTTTAATGAAGCACTGAAGGAGAAAATCCCTTGGACCAGGCTGCAAACAATAAGAATTGAATGAGACAATGCACAGACGGAGTTTCAAAAGGAGAAAAGAACAAAACAATCGTGAAATCCAAACTTATGAGGTGGCCAGGCAAGAGATTCCCAAATTACAAACAATAACCCCAATTCCATAACAGGATCATGGCATCATTAAATCAATTGGAGGGTTGTCACTACTACCATCAACCCAGTGTATAAAAGCTAGTCGTTGAACCATGATGAAGAAATTTAGATATCAAAGAAGAAACAAAATCAGCATCACTACACAAAAGTAGAAGCTATGCATTACTCTTTTAAGGTATTTTCGAGTGAGTTCCTCCCTAAAACTTGCAGATGGTAGAGGAATCGTCTTATTCTGAAAACTCGTGGTCCCAAATCCCTTGTCATTGTAATTAGTATTTGAACGAAATGGTTGAAAACTCAAGCATAAAAATATCCTTTGTCTGAAGTCTAAATACCATTCTTCACAAAAGCAAAGTAAGAATAACATATAATCTCAAGACAATTTATCTCATAAATCCATTCAACATGGCAATCATTTAACAGTAGCCAAGGCCATTTAAAACCTACTATAGATACCCAGAAATGAATTCAGTTTTTCACCAATCCATTATCAAATCACTAAACTTAAAAAAAAAAGCCACTTTCCCAACGAAATTAAGGATCCAAACACAGAACACAAATAAACCCGCTTATAATCAACTTCTAAGAACTCAAAAGTAGAGCAAGCAGAAGTACATAAAGCTACCTGCTTGACAGATATCGGGAAAGTGAGTTTGCCAGAAAGTTCAGGGACATCAACTAACTCTTTAGTTATATGTCTCCAACTCCTACAAACCCCAGCACAAGCCACCACATTTTTTCTTGGGGGCCAACTGCTCTCCGATTCCTCTATTCTAAAAAGCACCTCTCTTAATAACTCTTGTGGCAAATTAGCCCAGCATGAAGTAGTTTCTGCACCACATCCACCTCCAAACAGGCTCAGGTCCGGTGCCGAGCTGTACTGGACCACCCTGTGTGATCTTGACCTGTTAATTATGCTCTTGATAGCTGACATTTTTTTGGGGAAAAATTGAGAGTTCTAGGGTAAAAGAACTGGTTTTTTCATGTTTGGATTTGTTGGAGAGGGATCTGGGATTAGGGAGTGTAAGAGACAGAGAGGGAGATGGGCTGTGGATGTTGATGGAGAAGAGGAAGAGGTCAGGGAGAGGGAAAGATGAGGATCAACAAGAAGAACCACTTTATTAGTTCAGGGCAGTACTCCTCCTCCTAACCTTATCTTTCTCTCCTTTTCTTTCTAATATGGTACTAACCTTATATGGAATTTGCTTTTTGATACTAATAATTGGGATTTTTTTCACTTTAATCCAATGAAGATATGTATTGGGATCGTTATGTATTTATTTTAATATGTATTTTATGCTTTATTATATCTGTTAAATTTAAACTATTAAATTAAAATTGAATGATTTAATACATAATAGAATTATAGTGATTTAATTGATTGTATTTTATTTTTATTATATCATTTAAATGATTAAATTTATAAATATATTTTATTTCTTAATCGTAGGCATGTGTAATTCTGAATACATGGAAGGTCTTGAAAACAATAAATGGAAGGTGTCTTTGGTGGGAATTTCTATATAAAGTTTTCCTCGGAATATTGGGGCAACAATTAATGAGAATTATTTTATTTTGATATTATATTATTTTCAGATCTATTGTCAACTTTTTTTATTTTTAAATAGTATTATTTTAATTTTTTAAAATTTAAAGAATAGATTAACATAACTTAACCCATATGATTTGTGATCCAAAACTTGATTCGGCTCATTTTTATACTAAGTTTAAGAGCTATAATTTTAGATGCTGAATTTTGAATCTTACATTTCATCCAAATTGCACTTATAAAGTACAATGTTGTCAAAATAAAAACACTCCCTTCTCATTTTCTAAAAAAATGAAACAAAATTACTATTTTTTAAAAGATTTGTTGAATTATACAAATTGTATAATACATTGGTATAATTTTTCTCAACAATTGGTGATAATATATATATATATATATATATATATATATATATATATATATATATTAATTTGATTTCAGATTTTCAAAAGATTATTAAAATAAAACAAATATGGACATGATATCTTACATTACTTGAGATGTTACTTTCCTATTCTCTCTGTTCAAAGAATAATTTTAAGAAGGAAAGTTGCCATTGACCATACACTTTTACAAAAGAGAAGGCCCGTGAAAAGTGGAAGTGACATAAAATTTAATTCAAGCTGAATAATAAAGAATTTTTTTTTTTAAATAACTAACCCATTAGGTAAAAGGTTGATTTTCATGGAAAAAGTAGGAAAATAAATATTATTAGAGTACAATTTATACCTTTTTATTAACTAAGAAAAATTACCAAGGGCATTAAAAATAATGCATATGAATGACCTCAAATCAAATTTAATAACTATCATTATAGCTTTATTAGACCAAAACTCAATTCATGGAATCCTTAACAGTATGTTTCGGATTATTTAAATTGAATTTAATCTAAATATTTTGATAAAATATCATATTTTAAATTATTTTAAGTGTCGAAAATCAAATTTAAGATGGAACTTAATCTTTAAAAGAGATAAAAATAAAATAAAATAAAAGTCAGATTTTACTCTAGTTTATAATTACAAAAAGCGATAATATTGTTAAAACTACAATACTTACATATCCATTTTTTATTAGAGATTTTTTAAGAAAAAAATAAAGGCAATAAGAAATAATATTCATGTGACAAAAAATGATATGAAAAACTTGTCATGATAAACATGTAAACCATGATAACAATGAATATCTTGTCAAAATAAGGACTAAGTCATTAAATTCAAATAACTTGACAAAAACAAAAATGGAGTAGATCCCCTCATTAAGATAAAAAAAAAAAAAAACTTGTGATTTGAATCATTAAACTCGAAAAAACTAAACTAAAAAGATACAAAGTTTGATTTTCAATCAATTAAATGTTGAATGATGAAATTGAAAAAAAACATTTATTATACAATTCCCATTTTAAAATAAAGGGTATCAAAATTAAATTAAAAATTAAATTTTATATTTAATTAAAGTATATCAATGTAGTAAAAGGACAATAAAAAAATAGGGATTGACATTGACATAAAAAAGAATATTTTTAATTAAAGGGTGAAATTAAAAATAATAATAACCTTTATAAAAGTTAATTTAATTAATTAACTCGTCCTACCCTAAACCTAAGGGCTTGCCTGTGAATCGGTTTTAAAAAGTAGCAGGTACAAGCCCCTTCAAAAACAAAACACCTCGTAACATCCAATCCTAAGGTTTTTAGGGTCCCACGTCAACCGGAGGTTGTCTATTGGCATCTGTCACCACCCTGATTAGAGTCGGTCGATGGGCGGATAGAACAAAAACAAGCTAAGCCTGTTCTGTGTTTTGTTTGGGTACCAACAAGGAAAGGAAAAGGTCCATGGCTGTGTGCTCTTGTTTGTTTGTATATGAATTGCATCACTGAGCTTGTCATTTATTCCATAAAAAACATACATTTCTATGCTCCTCCTCGGCATCATCTTCTTGGTGCTCTCTTCCTGCAAGAGGTTCAGGTAGCTACCTAGCTAGCAAGCCACTTGATGCGTCCATGGTTTCTTATCTTACATGCTCAGAAATAACAAATCCCTGTGGAAAATAGAGGGACATGGAAGCCAAAACAGTGGAAGAAAGAGGGAAGTTATTAGCCAGACCGGACTGCATCACCATGTATTAAATGAATGCTCTGTCTTGTCAAGTCATAGCCCGACAAGCTAGTGTGGAGGATAAAAATCAACCGAGTCTATGATGATTGATGATGGACCTAGCTTGGTGAGAGCACTAGGCCCTTTTCAAATTCAAAGCACCACTGATTGATTTGGCTACGAGTGTATAGACTCCGTGTGTGCGTGTATAATATTTTGTTAATAAAAAAAATAATCAGGATGTTACGAGTGACTATGGCGTCTACCCTTCTCAGCTGAACATAACAGTTTTCGGAATCTGCCCACCAATGGTTAATATAAGAATATAATCACATTGGTCCAACCAGGAAGATTCATCCATTCACTGTCTACAAAACACAGGTTTACTTTCTTTTTCCTTATAGTGCATGACTTCTTTCTTTCTACTGTTGAAATGTCACTTTGGGAGGAGAATAATTGGACTTTAAAATAAAACACATGAACAATATGAGATTCAAAAAGGCTGAAAGCAACCTCCGGCATGCATCTTCTCTTGCCCACCCTACACTTACTTGCTCAAAGTACACGGCAACTTGCATGAGACTAGTGCGGGTCAGAGTTGGCAGGATATTACTATCAAAGGTGCGGTATTTTTTTTATATAGGACACGACATTACCAAGGTTTACTACTATTATTATTATTAATAATAATAATAATATGAAGGTTTACTACTACTACTACTACTACTATTCCACATAAATTACAACGTTTTCTAACATTTGGTAGCTGCAGGTCAAAGGGGCAATTCACCTAGAGAGAAAACTTTTGGCTTGCAAAGTAGCTATCCTCGGATGATAAAAGTCTTCCATTAAAGACAGATTCATCCAGTTGCTGCGATGTGGTAGGCCATGGTGGCCAGCCACTATCAAAATGAGCAGATATTTTATAGTGAACAAGAAGAAAAGACCTGACAATCATGCGAGGCTTAGGACATATACTTACCCAGAGCACAAATCCACAAGGCTGTGTCCAAATCTCTTGCTAAATCGCAATTAGTCTGCATCTTCATAACAAGCACATGCTGGAATCTACTCACCACATCCTCTTTGATTTCTCTTTGAATTGAGGCAGCAACAACACCAAACTTCCAATAGCCATCACGACAACATCTTTTTGTAGTTGTAGGCTTCCTTCACTCACTCTCCTTTCGAGTGTGATATGGAGTACAATAACAGAATGTCAATCAATATAAACAATATTATCTGTAAATCAACCCCCCCCCCCCCAAACATCCAGGAGGGCCAAGGATTAAGGAAACAGTGTGAAATTGCACTATCAAGGCACTTATGTCTATAACTGTGACTATGAAGATTTTTTAAAGAGCATTTCTATTCATGTATAAACAGTAGTCAGATGTCAAATATGACACAGAAGGATAGAATGAACAATTGTGGTGATTTGCTTGTGGTTTCATAAAGGGATCCTAACCTCCCTTTGGTATTAAATACATATTTGCCTAGCCAAAATTCCCACATGGGCTTCTACAAAACAGGGACAGTTCCACTTGGTTGCTGCATGGTTCCAAGCGATTGACCTGCAAAAACAGAGTTGTCACCATGTAGATTATTTTATCTCCATCTTCTCTGGACTTTACAGGCAGTTGAATGGAAAAGGAAACGAGAAAACAAATATAAGCATGCATTGAACAAAGTGAGCATCATTGTGATGGTAATGATAAATGATAGCACAGCAAGACAATCTAAACTCAAAAAACAGTTGCAGCTTTAATGCAGTAATAATTCATGAACACACATGCAAGATTACTAATTAATAAGCCCAATTATGATTAGCAATTTTAATGAAGTTGTCCATAACTTTCCATTTAACTAACTGAGACCATGCATCGAGTCAGTAGCTGATTAAAAAACACGGAGCTTGTAACAGTAGAAGAAATTAGTAGACCACCTGGCTTTCCTGCAAAAGAATATGGCTTTGGAAGATATTTGCTTCTGAGCATTCCAATTGAAGCAGTCTGTGGTATTTGAACATTATCAACAGGACACTGATTTGAGAAGTTAGCCATTGCTGGACATCCTCCAGGTTTATCCACAAACATCTCTGAACTTTGAACAAGAATTTGATCTGGTTGATGCACAGAAGGATCTCTCTGCCTTACACAGATTAAGTCAGTAGCTTCCAATCAGATAATTTATGTTACTACAGCAGTATGAAAAGGTGTAATTAAAACAAAAATATAATTTGGCAACTAATGCTGTGGGAAGTTCTTCAAGTCAAGGCAGAAAAACTTCCAGAGTGTGCAACTTGAAGCATCTGGAAGCAAAATGAATTTATTGAACGCAAGTTCTAGCATGAAACTACATGTTCCATTGATATGACTTGACCTTCAGTACAATACTAGATATAGAAATTAAAATGTAGGTTTCAACAATTCAGAAAACAACTCTGATGCACACTGGCAAGTAAAAATCTACGTCACATATCTCTCATTTTGAAGAATTCAGAAAACTCCTCTTAGATTTTGAAGACAAGACCCTTTACAACAGCCAAACCAAAGTTGAGCCATCAAAAGTAAGAAACAATACGTACACAAACCTTTTCTTTGGTCAGGCCATCTGTTTGTGCATCTAAAGAACCCCTCTGAGACGACGCCTGTGGTTGCATCATGCTATTCTGAAGCCCCTCAGAAGATGCTGCATGGTGCAGATAAGCAACTGCTGACCGTAGATGAGTGTTTCTTTGAGAGTAATAAACTTTGGTAGCAAGAGGAGCTGGAATGTCTGCTTTAATACCACAGATCATAATCCAATATTCAGAAAGTAGAGAATCCAAAGTGAAGAATAAAAAGAGGTTCAGACAACTTCACAAAAAAGTTACAGAGAAGATGGTCACCACTAAATGAAACAAAAGAATATTATTTTTTGTACACAGGCAATGCTAATGGGTTCTCCCATGGTAATTAGAGACTAGCATAATCACAAGGCATGTCATTTCCTGAATTTGATCATGCTTGAAAATCTCTCCAAGGACAATAGATGAAAAACACAACTTCTTGAGTACATCGTGTATTCAACAGCAGCACCAACATCAAGGCCGATCATCTCGGGTGAGTTATGAACATCTAAGTGAATGCATGGTTATCATTGATGGCATGTTGGAAATAAAAAACACTGTTTTGCATGTCAATGAAGTGCCTGTTTGGCACTGCGGTCAAACCGACGTTTGGTCAAAATTCTTTTTTTTTTTCATTTTAAATGAATTTTTTTTGGTGTTTTTAAATCATTTTGATGTGCTGATGTCAAAAATGATTTTTAAAAAATAAAAAAGATATCATTTTGATGTATTTCTAAACAAAAAGCACTTTCAAAAGCAACCGCAACCGCCCTCCCAAACAGGCCCGAACTATTTTTTCCACCTATTGCGCACTCCATTTTCTGGTTGTAAATTGAATGTTGATAAGATTTAAGATTATTTGTTTCTGTTCTGCTCTACTCCTTATTCTCTGGTGTAAGAGAAATAGATATTAAACTCGTCTAAAATATGTATTTGGTACCAAAAAAATTAGACTGAAATGAAAATCTGCAGCCCCATTTATTGACTAGCCTGCCAGATAACTTGGACAGATGTAAGCTTCACATGGATAGAGAACAGCAAGTGAACAACAAATCAGTAACTAGTGTGCAAAGAAGATGCAATGGTCAGGCCAAAACTTCTTTCAAAGTACACTGACAAAAGAAAAGGATGGTTTTGTTTCAAGGGGGAGAGAGAGAGAGAGAGAGAGAGGAGAACAAGTTGGTGAAAAATAAATCTAGCCTTACAGGTAAATGGATCCACAGTGCTAATGACTTTTGCTAAGCCAAAAGCTGTTTCTGGATCATCTGAAAGAAGCCGGTGCTCAGTTGATATGCTACACAAACAAAAATCAATGGATCATGGAATTGAAATCAGCATCAAAGTTCACAACATTGTTATAGGTAGCTGGCACAGAGGATGGTTTAGTATAGATGCTTGAATATTTTTGACAAAATACTGGATCTGAATTTCACGTCTCTCTCAACTTGGGCACTCAATAAAGAAGCACTCTAGGTTGAGGGGCAAAATAAAAGTATTGACCTGGTAACATGATTAGATACATTATCATTTAGGTACAGAATAAAGGTGAATGAAGAAGGAATCCAGAGATAATTGTACAGCCACTAAGACTCACTACCCTTTTAATTATTAGGCAATACAAATTCTAAGAAAATTAGTAACTACTATTCCCTAAACAAAATTCTCTAAGCATGACAGCATAATACGAGCACATGATTGCAAATAAGTGCAATGGCACTTAAGAGGATGAAAGGAGATTAATATAATAATGAGAAAGCCAACACAGAATATAATATTCAAAATCCATACTGTATAATGGACAATATTTAAGATGCCTGAAGATATGCAGATAACACTATTTAAAGCAATCATATATCATAAATAACAAAGAAAGCATACAATTTATTGCGTTTTGTTGGAGGTGGCATTACACAGGCTGAGTAGTCTGTATTCTCAGGAATCACTCCTTTACCATCCATCATTGATGCAACATCTACAGGAGAAGAATTTCCTGACAGAAAGAAAAGCAAGAAATCAAATAAATTAAAACAGGATAGTGTGTACACGGGTTTCCATTGCAAACACAAACCTCTTTGTGGAGGAAGCAAAATTAAAACATCACTCTCTTGATATTTCAAATGCAATAACAGCAAAAGAATAACCCAACTTGACTAAAGAACCACCATTGTCCCACCATATAGGACTTTTGCCACAATGTCCATTGTGGAGTGGATTGAATTCCTTGTGAGGAAAAATAAGTGAATCTAGCTAGCTTAAGTTCATTAATTCTATTACAAAAGTATCAGATTACCCAAGAGAGAAGTTTCACCCAAAGATCTTGCATCACATGAAGGAGATAGGGGAGGAATATAAGATCTCTCTCTTAAAACAGGACTGTTATTCTCTCTCACAAAAGAAATCACACAACCTTTTACACAGACACAGACACAGACACAGACACAGATAACTGAATAAAAAAAATACATCTATAGTCTTCAAACAAACAAATGCTGATATACATTCTAACAAATAACAATAATTCCATGCTTGGGCACTGAACAGAGTAATCTTATTAGTTAACACAAATAGAGTACCAAGTAAGTACTGAGCAGCAGTTATGTCAAAGGCTAGCCATTAGACCCAGTACAGACAGGAATAGATGGAGCACAAAATCTTGGGTCAAAGATGAAGGAGCACATCAATTTTTAGCGCAATTTCAATAAAGACTGGCCACTAACCAAGGTAGGTGCGACACAAGAAGAAAATTTCCCAGAAGAAGAAAAATGGTGCAGATTGAAACAAGAATGCCGTCCACAGAAATATAAACTCACATCAAGCTTTGTCACAGAACTCATCAAGGCCATTTTTAATAGTTTGAAGGTAGATCAATAAGAAGGAATACTAGGGCTGACTCAAATATTAAAACTAAGATGCCGGCAACTGTCCCAACTCTAGAGAATGTGACATCATTCATATGCCAACCAAGAGACGTGTGACCAGAAGTAATTTAGAAAGATTTTTCTTTCTTGATCGTGGACAGAAGCAAGAAACTTCTTAAATATCTCCTTCTGGGCGAATGATGGGGATTGAACCACTTGGTAGGTCCCTCATTCACTCACAACCAAAGCCTTGAGACTTGCTCATCTCAAACGATGGATTGCTGTGGCGGGGCGGCTTTCTTGTTTCACAATAAGATCTGGACAGGGCAACAAGCTTCAAAAGAATGAAAGAAGAGGGACCAGCAGCCTCAAATCCCCTGCTATTGAACAAGCTTTTGCCCCATCGATAGAATCCCCTGTTTCTGCCTCCTGATAAATTTTTTATTCATTCAAGCAAGGATTATGTCGCCTGTGCTTACCTTAAACCTACCAAATCTATCTGGTCAAAGCCAATGCAAGGTTAACCCACACCAATGTCTGTGAAAGAATGCAAGAGAAGGTAATTTTTTTTTCAGCCCTTGGCCTCCAAGCTTGTATGGCCAGATGTCAGCCCCACGCTATTTTAAGTATCAAAGACTGTTGTACATGCTAACACTTAAAACAGAACTTAACAGCTAACCAAGGACTGCTAACGATACCCAAGTTACTAACAGCTGAAAGAGCATAAACTCAAAAAGATTACCCTTTGATTTTTGATATAATAGATGCAAGAGAAGAGATTAAATAAAGATAGAATTTAGAGCAAAGTTAACTTTTTTTATCCAGGGAGATGCGAGAGGGCACTCTAGGTTGCCCATCCAACTGCAATTCTGATGCAACAGAATCATCTGCAACTATGGTTTCAGACCTTTCTTGTTCCCCAAATGATGTAGCTTGGTCTAAGCAATGTTAAGAACTAAACCATTGAGCTTGTATAAAAAAATGAAATAAAAATAACACCATTTGAAACAGCATTAAAAACTCGAAGCACACCATCTCCTTACATTGAGGGATTTAAAACAGTCATCTGAATGAACCCAAGATAGGGTTTTAAACTGACTCTGAGGTCTCAAAATAAAAGAAAAATAGAATAAAGGATACTAGATGAGGCAGTTAATAACTTTTTCCTGTCCTTCCTCGGAGGTTTCCTGCATCCTATGGCACCATCAAGCTCCAAGGTCATTTCTTCAGCAGAGTTTAAGAGCCTGCAAAGCTCTGAAAAGAATACAAGGAGAAAGAAACTAAATCAGTTAAGAACTAGCACTGCCACACTTGAAGGGTTATACCTAGCTACTGAAGTTAGCCAATCAATTACCCCATAAAACATGTACAAGTATGAAGAAACAATTACACCTAAAATCATAGTTATTAAACCCGGCCAAGGAGCCGAGTCCCAGGTCACACGGATTGACCTGGAAAAATTTAAAAAAAAAATTGAGATTTTTATATGCCACATGGAAATGTTAAAATACAATCCATGTGGATTTAGAACATATATAATTATCCCATATGAAAAAATTAAGAAACATTTCATATGAATGTAGGCTATATATGATCCCACATCGAAAAGTTGAGAAACATTATATTATATATATAGCTATTACATAACAAAAGGTTAAAAAAACATTTCATGTAGAAGTAGGCTATAAAAAAATATGTGAGGTTAAGTATTCATTAATTTTATATTATTTGGGTTTTAAATAATAATAATAAAAAACCGGTCTCACCCGGGTTTGACTAGGCCAGTTGAAAGCATGTGTTTTGTCTATCCGAAACTCAACAAGGCCCCGGGTCACCAAGTCCCGGGTCAACCTGTCAGGCTGAGTTTCATAATTATGCCTAAAAGTATACACTCATCCCAACAATATTAAACAACAGTTAGCTAGCATCATCAATTTGGACCAAAATAATATTTTCAAGTTGACTAACACCTATCAATTTGATATTGCAAATAAAAACATATTCGGAGATTGTGATATTTCATCATCCAATGTCAATTACAATCATGTTACACCTTGATAAAGCCACGCAGCCTAGTAATGAGCATGTTAAAAACTCATTGCTATTTGGAGTATTGAGAAAAGTGCCTACTTGGAATCCAAAGTAAGTCCTAACTTGTATTTGGGCAAATCAAGCAATGCCATATATTATTTTTCTTTTAAACTAGGATAAACAGTGTTAATGCTCACATCTAGTGCATTATGGAGGAGATAATGTTGATAACTGAAAGATGTCAAGCCAGTCAAGACACTAATATTTGGTCTATGATGTTCATGACTTCATATTATTATTTGTACCAGCAAATATTGTCATGCAGCATGATCCAACAACCATACCAATGATCAATACAGCGAAAGAATGATACCTAGTGGTCCTAATTAAACACAAACACTTGCCAACAACATTCCTAAACAAAAAAAATTCTGCATCATTGTTTCTCGTGTTTTTCAACCATTTTAAAATGTTTTTATCCATTGCGTGGAGCTTTAATGTTTTGAAACATGAGCTATGTCAACAACATCTGTTATAACTGCTACTAGAATCACGAAAGAAATAAAGGGGAAAGGAAAAAACTGAAAAGAGAAAACCTCAAAACCTGCATGGGCTGCATATTGGCTAGCCATCACTGGCTTCTTACAAGCATTGCAACATACCTTCACATTGATATTACAGAATTAGAAAAATAATTTAGAAATATCATAAGCACACCAAAGGATTAGCAGTATATCACATGTTAAAGAAGAATCAATGAGTTAGAATATAGTTTAAACTATTGAATGACAAATTCGTAGGAAGTATAAAAGGGAAGTCAAATACTTTCCTATTAGTTAGGATCTAGCATTGATAGCTATTTATGTATAGTTAATAACTATCCTAAATTAGAAATATAGATGTTGTGTATATCCCAGGTCCTATGCAGTGATAATTATGAGATTGAATACAATTCTCTACATGGTATCAGAGTCTATCTCATAAAACCTAGGTCTAGAACCTTCCCTTTCACCCCGACATCAGAAAATCATGTCGGAAAACACCACCAAAGAAACCCAAATCGTCGGAGAGTTTCAGAACCTACAGACCTCCTATAGACTAAACAAAAAAAACTATCTGAAATGGTCACAGATGGTAAAAAACTTTCTCAAGGGAAGAGGAAAGATTGGTCATTTAATGGACAATCCCCCAAGTCCAGAAGACACAAAGTTCACCCTGTGAGACGAAGAAGACTCCATGATTATGTCATGGCTATGGAATTTGATAATGCCAAAAGTCTGTGGGCCCTATATGTTCCTAAACACAGCAAAGGATGTATGGGATGCAGTGAGACAGGCCTATTCTAAGGTAGAGGATGTTGCTTTGCTTTATGAGATCAAGACCAAGCTTTCAATAACCAAACAAGGTAACATGATGATTATTGAATACTACAACATTATGAAGAGTATTTGGTTGGAGTTAGATTATTATCAAGATTTTAAAATGAAGTGCAGTGATGATGCTGTGATTTTAAAAAATTATGTGGAGAGGGAAAGAATTTATGCCCTCGCTCAATGAAGTCTTCTCATTGATAAGGGAAGAAGAAGGAAGGAGAACCATGATGGTTGAGGCCATTAACACAGAAGGTTTTGCGATGATGACAAACAACAGAAATGATGTCAAGAATGATGTAGAGGGAATAAAGATTGAAGGAAGAAGATTCCTTAAAGAAAAGCAGTTCTATAACTACTACAAGAAAACAGGTCATACAAAGGAGATATGCTGGAAACTACATGGAAGACCAATGTCAAGAAATCATGTACCTCCAACAAGGATGGGACGTAATGGAGGATTTAGATGGAATCAATCAAGAGAACTTGCACACTTAGCAAGTGCTGAGGAGCTAGGCTCTGAAATTAACACTCTAGAAGTTCTCACCCTTACATAAAACCTTCCTCTCAAAAATAAACACCATATATATCCCAAAAACCTTACATGAGGCATTAAATAATGAGAATTGGAAAATTGTCATGAGAGAAGAGATGAATGCACTATAAAGGAATCAAACATGGGACATAGTTGAATTACCAAAAGGAAAGAGGGCAGTAGGGTGTAAATGAGTGTATACCTTGAAATACAAAACTGATGGCAACCTAGAAAGGTATAAAGTCAGGTTGGTTGCAAAGAGGTTTACACAAACACATGGGATAGACTATGAAGAGACATTTGCTCCCGTTGCTAAGATAAACACTATATGAATTCTGTTTTCTTTATCTACTAATCTTGGATGGTGTATGCAGCAATATCATGTTAAGAATGTTTTCCTACATGGAGAGTTGGAAGAGGAAGTGTACATTGATCCACCACCAGGATCCTGTCATTCCTTACTGCCTAATCAAGTTTGCAGGCTAAAGAAGACACTCTATGGCTTGAAGCAGTCTCCTAGAGCATGGATTGGAAGGTTTACTAGAGCCATGATCCTTATGTGATATGGCAGAGTCAAGGAGATCATATCTTGTTCATCAAGCACTCTAATTCAGGGGAAGTAACCATTTTAATTGTCTATGTTGATGACATTATCATAACAAGAGATGATCATATGGAAAGGGACGAGCTAAGGAAGAGACTATCTGCAGAATTTGACATCAAAGAACTGGGAAGGTTAAAATACTTCCTTGGTATCGAAGTGGCCCATTCAGATAAGGGGATTTTTATCTCCAAACAGAAATACATCCTGGATCTTCTAAAAGAAACAGGAATGGTGGAATGCAGACCATGTGAGACACCGATTGACCTAAAGCACAGACTTGACAATGATGAAGAGGGGACCACGAGCGACAAAGGTCAGTACCAAAGATTAGTTGGTAAGCTGATCTACTTAGCTTAGCTCACACTAATCCTGACATTGCTTATGTTGTGAGTGTAGTGAGCCAATTTATGCACAATCCAAAGGAATCATACCTTCAGGCAGTATACAGACTCCTCAGGTATTTGAAGACTACTCCTGGAAAGGGGATTTTATATAAAAGACATGGCAAGCTAGAGTTGGAATGCTACACAGATACAGACTATTCAGGAGCCGTGACAGATAGAAGGTCAACCTCAGGATATTGCACACATCTAGGGGGGATCTTGTGACATGGAGAAGCAAAAAGCAGAATGTTGTTTCGAGATCAAGTGCAGAGGTTGAATTTTGATCAATGGCACTTGGAATTTGTGAGTTATTATAGATGAAAATTATTCTGGAAGACTTAAAAATCAAGTGGGAAGGACCAATGAAGCTACATTGTGACAACAAGTCTGCTATAGCAATAGCACACAATCCAGAACAGCATGATAGAACCAAGCATGTGGAGGTTGACAAACACTTCATCAAGGAAAAACTAGAGAGTGGACTGATATGCACTCCCTATGTGCCTACAGGAGAACAACTTGCAAACATACTCACTTAAGGAGTTCAGAATCCTACATTCAAGAACACACTAGGCAAGCTTGGAATGAAAGATCTCTTCCATCCAGCTTGAGGGGAAGTATTGAATGGCAGATTTGTAGGAGGTATTAAAGGGAAGTCAAATACTTTCCTATTAGTTAGGATCTACCATTGATAGCTATTTATGTATAGTTAATAACTATCCTAAATTAGAAATATAGATGTTGTATATATCCTACATTCTATGTAGTGATAATTATGAGATTGAGTACAATTCTCTACATAAACAAACATTAAAAAGTTCAAAATGCCAAACCTTACCAGGTCCAAAGGGTCGGTCATGGGCATCAAGCCAAAAACATGCATATCTACAAAAATAAATGATCAAATAACAAAGAAATTGAGTGCAATGGAAAAACAATGAATTTGACCGGGAAATCAATGAAGAGCATCACAACCAAGACTTAACAAAGCAAAATGGTCGTAAAATGTGCACATCCCTAATTTGGCATGCCAAGTATATTTTTAGTACCCTGCAGAGAGAGGAAAAAAACAAAAAACAACTGGCAGGAATTTCCCCACATAAATGTAGTGTTAGGAGATTACCTTCTTCATCAAGTAAATTGGGTTCATCCGATTCATGTAATTCTCTACAATTATATCTAGTAACAAATTTCTGCTGGCTAACCTCCTCTACAAAAAAATAAAGATGGTGTGAATAGAAGAAACTCTAATGGAAAGTAAAAGGGCTAATGAAATATCACCTAGCATGTAATTTTAATTCCATTTACTTTTAAAAGTTAATTTCAGTAGGCAACCTAAGAAACTAAACTTGCATTAACACAAAGGTCTACACGGGCTCCAATGTGTGTTTTTTTCTTCATAGAAGTACATTATGGAACTAACGACTTATGATTACCTGCAATATTTTGTGACAACCTCCCGGCCACCAGAAGCCTGGCCATGACTGCCATTCTCCCATTTCCAATTGAGCATACCATTGATCCTAAAATACAAATTATGTGTCTATATACTTCAATTAATAGCATATATCCACGAAAACCATTAAAATGAATACACATTTACAAAGGCACTTACTCATCTCTACCTGTATTGCAAGAAAAAAAAATGCACAATAACAAACTAAGAAATAATCTAATTTCCTCAAGATAACAAATATAGGCTTCGGCCAGATATATTATAGCTTAGAGTGCAAAAAACAAACACATTGCAAGATCGCATCGTCCATAACGGACCAAAAAAACCCTACTTATCTAAGATCCACAACCCTAATTATCGCATTCGTAAATTAAGTTTCAAGAAAATGCCTGATGAAATAAAAATCATAGTTGGAAGAGAGAGAAAAAATCACCTCTAGTCTTCACAAACAATTAACCGATGAGATAGCCTTTAAATCGAAGAGAAATCAGCGATTTTTTTCTGAAAAAAAGTGTGGGTCTCGAAAATGCAAGTACAGGTAATAGAGATTGATTGTAGAATAAGAAAACTGTGAGAGTGCAAACCCTAAACACAGAGAAAGAGGGAATTTACACGTCTCTTATAAATTTGAAAGTACGCCCTGTATATTTTCTGTTGTTGTTCCTCTCTCCTCTTGGGAGGAGGAGGAGTCATCTGTGATTTTCGAAGAGCATTCTAGTCTAATATTTTTTATGACCGACATCCAATGACAGCAGGAAGATTACTGTTTGTTTTTTAAATAGATATCGCGTTTCATTTTTTTTTATATAAAAAATATACTATTTTTAAATTATTTTAATATAATAATATTAAAAATAATTTTGAAAAACTAAAAATATTATCTTTATATATAAAAAAAACTTTAAAAACAAACATTATTATTTCTTAAACACAACAACTGAGTGACGAAGGAGAAAAAAACTTTAGGGTCAAATATTGTGTCTTTTATTAGTTTGTTGGTGGTTGTTTTGAAAAGTTACCAGAATATGTAAATATAATATATTTTTTAAAATTTATTTTTTTATATTAATTTATTAAAAAATAAAGCATTAAAAAATCAAAAATATTTTTAAAATACAAAACAAACAAGTAGTTTTGTGTTTTGCTGTGGGTTGAGAATTATCTTATGATGATGCATTTACTTTTTTTTTGGATATTTAATAAAAATATTATTTATTTAAAAAATTAAATTGATATTTTTAGTGATGTGTTAGTATGAGTAATAAAAAAATTATTTTGAATTATTTTGAAGTGAAAAGTTATTTTAAAAAGCATATTGAAATCTCAAACACAATTTTAGAAAACAAAGTTCCTTCGTAGAAGCTTAATTTAACAATGAAAAAAACAAAAAACTCAAAGCAACTCATGTTATTTTCAAAACAACTAAGAACTATCATAGAAAGTGAATTAAAAATAACAAAATGTTGGAGCATGAAAAAAAAGCTTAAAAAAAGAAAAAGAAAAAAACAAGAAAACTCGTGTCGACTTTGTAAATTGAGTTTAATCTCTTAAACTCATAAACACTTAAATTATGGACTCAAACTCAACTAGAAAGCTAAACATCCGACTAATTAAATGATGGAGTATGAAATGATAAAAATAAAATTGCAAGGTGCAAAAAATACAATAATAATAAATAAAAAATAGATCTCACATGAAAAAAAACTAAAGAATGATAAAATCACAAAAAAAAAAATTGAAAGAATTCTAAGGACTTATTGAAAGGTAAACAATGAAAACCAAATTTGATAGATAAAACTATCAATTGAGGGTTAAATTGAAAAAAAAAATATTTTAAATACAAAAACTGCAATAAAGATAATGTTTTTTTTTTATTTCAAAGGCAATGAAGTAACTCAATTAATTAAATTAAAGACTAAAAAGTTATTCACCCAAGTTTTTTCTGTTTTCAAGGGCAATTAAAATAATTAGGAAAAACAATGATTATGTAGGGAAAAAAAAATCTTCTAGTCTGCCCATTAAAAGATAAAATCAGCATGTTACTGTGAGAATTCGTCGTGAAATGATGTTAATCTCTTTTGTTAGGAATTATTCTGTATTGACTTCGTATTGCTCTGAAGTTTTCATTCTTCCACGAAATCCAGTCATTCTATTGATCGCTCTTATGATGATACCCATGGCTTACCTTTCATGGATGTTGGTCAAAGTAAGATTTATCTCTATCGCAGGGGCACCTCTCTAAGGGCCTGGTTTTGTTCTGCTTCCTGACATTAGATTGGAGTTCAGTGGCCCAAGGCCACCATCATTATTGAAATTTTGCTTTTTCTTGTTGCTATATTCTCACTATATTCTTTTGTGGGATTGTCATGTCTCTCTACATGGCATAATGTAGCTAAAAGTTGAAGGATATCAACAAAGCACGTTGATAGGTCTCGATCAACAGCAAAAACAATGTTTATAATTTTTTTAGGTGAAAGCTAAATCATAAGTGTTTTCTAATAAAGAAGTTGCCTATCTTATTCATTTCAGGCTTGCCTTTTCCTATTCGTTTCCATATTGTTGCAGATTTTCTCTTCAAGGGTGGATTGTTCCTACTTATATATTGTTGCATATATGATAGTTTTCACCCACAACTTGATCCATCGGTGTTTAGGTCCTAGGAGCTAGAATCTGAATTGGAGATTGATTTTTGGGATTGAGCTTCAATTTTATTTCCTTTTAAATCTCTGAAAGTGGAGCAACATTTGTTGCAATTATGTTAAAAGGCAATGGCTTGAACTTGAAACTACAGCTAAGGACTCAACAAAGTTTCATTTGTGAAACACACCAGACTGATGTAGTTAACTATTGGATCCATACAGGTCTTTGGATTGATGCCTATGTTAGAATTATCAACATCAATACATGTTACAGTTAATAACATCAACATGAAAGGATGAGCTGAACCAGTCAAGTTTGTTTCCATAAATCAGGAACCCTAGTTTTAAGGAGGTTATTGCAACATGTTTAGAATAATTATTTATCTTCATCTTTCTGTTTCTATTCTTTTAGGAAGGTTTTGTTAATTGTTTTGTCTATAAAAGGCTTGTAATAGATGAAGTCTGATTATTCGATTAATGACAATGTGTTTTCTTTCCTTCTATGTTTGTCTCTTTTCAATACTGAGAGTCAAACATGTAAGGAAAAGAGAAAGTGACATGGGTGATCTTCAAGTCATTAGTGGAATTAAAAAGCTCGACAACCAAAACTACAATATTTGGTCAACATGCATGATGTCTAACATAAAAGGCTAAGACTTGTGGGAGGTTGTGAATGGAAGCAAAACTACACAACCGTATGACGGGGATGCAAATGGTATACTACGAAAATGGAAGATAAAAGCAGGCAAAACAATGTTTGCTTTGAAGACAACAATTGAAGAAGTGTTGGAACATATTTGAGATGTCAAAACCCCTCATGAAGCTTGGAATACATTTGCCAAGTTGTTCTCAAAGAAGAATGATACGAAGCTTCAACTTCTAGACAATGAGTTGTTGTCAGCGTGACTTGAAAATTGCTCAATTTTTTCACAAGGATTCACAACTTCTAGATGTTAAATTTCTTAATTAGATATAGAAGATCCAATCGGTGAAATTAAGATGAAAGAATAATCATCCATGGTTTAAGACTAGAATTCACAAGCTTTGTTGTTATAGTACAAGGACGGGAAAATCAACCATCACTTATTAAGTTTGAGAATTTGCTTGTTGGTCAAGAAGCCTTGGCTAAACAAATGGAGAAGTGTCACTTAATGGTGAAATGGAAGAGTTTTACGCCCAAAAAGAAAGGTGGAAGTCCAAACAACAATCCAACAACAGAGCTAAAAAGAATAAAGACAAGGCAAAGAGCAATCAAGGTGAAAGAAACACTGATGATGCAATGCACCAAAAGGAAATGCTATAATTATAAGAAGAAAGGCCTCATGGCAAAAGATTGTTGACTGAAAAAAGAGCATGTTGAAAGTAATGCTGCTACTTTCAAACACGAGGATGAGTGGGACACTCATGCATTCTTCACTACAATAGAATAATCAATTTTTACTGTAACAAAACTTGAACGTATCGATTATGAGAAGGATTGGATCATTGATTTAGGCTACTCAAATTATATAACACGTGATAAAGAAAAGTTGTAGGATTTGACGGAGTACAAAGGAAAATATGTGGTGGTCACAACGAACAATTCAAAGCTACCCATAGCTCATATTGGTAATACAATATTCTCTTCCCAATATAATACCAATGATGAGTCACTTCAAAATGTCTATCAAGTCCCTAGTATGAAGAAGAATCTTCTCATAATAGCACAATTAATATCATTAGGACATTTTGTTCTCTTCGGCCCTCAAGATGTGAAAGTTTATCATGACCTTGGGATTATGAAAGAACTTGTGATAAAAGGATAAAAACTGGAATCAGTTTATGTGATGTCTGTAGAAACAACATGTGTAGACAAGACGAGAAAGAATAAGACAATAGATTTATGGCATCAACGACTAAGTCATATTAGTTATTCTAAACTAAATGTGATGACAAAAAGGTCAATGCTGAAGGGACTTCCTCAACTTGAATTAAGAAGTTGTACAATCTGTGTAGGATGTCAGTATGACAAAGCACATCAGCTGTCATATAAAGAGTCAAAATGGAAAGCAAAGGGGCCATTAGAACTAATACATTATGATATTTTTGGACTTGTTAAGCAAGCTTCCATCAGTGGGATGATATACATGGTGACTTTCATTGATGATTTTTAAAATTATGTGTGGGTATACTTTATGAAGGAAAAATATAAATCTTTTTCAAATTTTAAAGAATTCAAAGAAGTGATAGAAGCAGAAGTTGATAAATGATTTTGTTGCCTACATACTAACAATGGGGGGAGAGTACACCTCAAATGAGTTTTCTTACTTTCTTAGAGAATGCAAAATATAACACCAGTTCACATGTGCCAACACTCCAAAGCAAAACGGTGTAGTAGAAAAAAAGAACAAGCATCTAGCAGAAATATGTCATAATGTTCTTCATGTAAAGAATGTTTCAAGAAGATTGTGGGTAGAAGCCATAAAGAGTGCAATGTTTCTAATCAATAAGCTTCCTTGACAAAAGTTAAGTTTCATCACCTTTTGAAAAGTTATGGAACATGAAGTCTACTCGAGTTATTTTCAAGTTTTTGGATGTGTTTGCTGTGTTTTTATACCTAATCATCTATGTAGCAAGATTAACAAAAAGGTTGTCAGGTGTGTTTTTATAGGATACGATAGCCAACAAAAAGGGTGGAGATGTTGCAATTCTATAACTGAAAAATGCTACACATCCTGGAATGTGGTGTTTGATGAATCATCTTCAAATTGGTCCACGAAGAAAGAGATATTACTAAATTTGGAGGGTTTTAAAGATGAGCTGCAATTTGCTCGAATCCAATTATGCCTAAGTGAAGATGCAGTTGATGATACTAAAACTCAAGGCCCTTGGCAAACTGGTGTATATAAAGGTAAATCTAGTGAAACAGCAGCACAAATCCCATTCAGAAAATCAAGAAGAATGAAGTCAATTTCAAAATATGTCAATGTTGTTATATTAGAAGATGCAAACGCAAAAGAACCAAAAACATTTGCAGAAGCTCAGACTAGAATAAAGTTATAGAAGAAGAAATTGCAACACTAAAATGAAATCAAACTTGGGAACTTGTATCAAATCCAAAGGACATAGAGCCTATTTCCCGCAAATGGTATATAAGATAAAACATCACACATATGGATCAATTGACAGACACAAGCCTGATTTGGTAGCACGAGGATTCTCTCAACAATATGGACTAGACTATAATGAAACGTTTAATCCAGTTGCAAAGCTTACATCTGTGCGAGTCTTACTAGCAGTTGTTGCTACAAAGAATGGTACTTGTGGCAGATGGATATGAAGAATGTGTTCTTGCATGGAGAGTTAGATTAGGAGATTTATATGAATCAACCAATGGGTTTTCAAAATCAAAGTCATCCCAACTATGTATGTAAACTGAGAAATGCACTTTATAGATCGTAACAAGCACCTGGGACACAATATGGTAAGATTGTTTAATTTCTAACTCGGAGTGGATATTTAGTAACTCATGCAGATTCTAGTTTGTTTGTTAAAGCTAATGGAGGAAACTTAGCTATTTTACTTGTGTATGTGGATGATTTAATCATCATTGACAATGATGTTAAGGAAATTTGTCAAACCAAGGAGAATCTGACAATTCATTTTGAGATGAAATTTTTTTTGAATAACTTAAGCATTTTCTTGGACTAGAGATAAATCGTACATACAAAGGATTATTTCTATGTCAGCAAATATATGCCAAAGATTTGTTGGAAAATTTTGGGATACTAGAGTATAAGCCAGTCTCAACACCTATGGATTTAAATACCTAAGATGTATGCTCATGAAGGCAAAGACTTGAAAGATGCAACAATGTATCAATAATTGATGGGTAGTTTGCTTTACTTAACTTTAACTAGACTTGATATCTCATATGCAGTTGGTCTGATGAGTTGGTACATGTAAAACCCAAAGAAATCTCATTTGGAAGTAGTTCAAAGAATCCCAAGAAATGTGAAAGGTATAATTGATTATGGCTTGTTATACAAGAAAGGTGAAGATTGTAAACTAGTTGTCTATTGATGATGACGAAGCAGGAGATCACGACACTCGTAGATTAACTACATGGTATGTGTTCATGCTTGGATCATGAGCAATCTCTTGGTATAGCAAAAGACAACTGACAATGTCTTTCCCAACAATAGAGGTTGAATATCGTGTAACAACAATGACAACTCAAAAGAGTACGTGGCTAATAAGATTGATGAGTGATCTACATCAACTAGTTTACCATGCAATTCCATTGTATTGTTAACACCAGTCAGATGTTCGTTTGACAGAGAACCCAATATTTCACGCAAGAACAAAACATGTAGAGGTGCATTATCATTTTATCATAGAAAAGGTCATAGAAGAAGAGGCTGAACTGAAGTAGATTATCTCAAAAGACCAAATTGTTGACTTATTTACAAAACGTCTTAATAGCAACAAGTTTGAAAACTTTTGTCGTTAGCTTGGTATGATAAAGAGTTTAGAAGCTGATGTTGGGGGAGATTGTTAGAATTACTAACATCAACACATGTTAAAGTTAATAATATCAATATGAAGGATGTGCTAAACCAGACAAGTGTGGTTCAATAAATCAGGAACAACCTTATTCTTAAAGAGGTTGTTGCAACATGATTAGAATAATTAGGTTATCATTCTATTTCTATTTTTTAGGAAGGTTATATTTATTTTTTGCCTATAAAAGGCTTGTAGTAGATGAAGTTTGATTGTTCAATTAATAACGGTGTTTTCTTTCTTTCTATCTCTTTTCAATACTGAGTTTAACAAACCTAAACCACTACTAGTATGTTGTCTTATTTACCATGTAGTTCTAATTTTTTTTGTCATGCCACTGATCAATGGACAAGATTCAGAAGACAACTAGACTCGCTACAATGTGCCCCGTCTAACCGGCATAAGAATGCTTTTGAGCACCCCTTCTCACACAGTCCACCATAGGGAAAAAAATTGATAATGGCTTCATGTGACCTGCTTTTGGTGGCCATGGATTCGTATCATTTGTACCTTACTCCCCCATTGTCCAAAGTGTTCACCAATGGCAGCAACAAATAATTCTCAAAATCATAGAATACTAATCATTGAAACTTGTAGGTAGGTCATATGGTGTGATATTTTTGATAGGTTGGTGATAAATTCTATTTTGTGGCTTTCTTGGTGAGTTATTTATATGGATATATTTTTTAAAAAAGGAAAATAATGAGACCCTTGGAATCCATTGTGTTGTTTTAAATCCATAAATAAAGTATGTTAATATTTATTATATTTCCTTTAGTTTGTTATAAGGTTAAAAATAATAATAATAAATTATTACAAGTGTAATTTTTAGGATAGTGTTTGGTTATTATTCTATAATAGAAAAGACATAAATAGTAAGGACATGACAAAAGTTTTATTTGGTAGTTATATATAAGATGAAATGATTGTCTTCTTATCATGTTTGGCTATAATGAACAAGACATAATAAAACATAAAAATAATTTACTCTTAATATGTACTGTTGCCAAACTTATATGTTTTTAAAATAATTATATATTGTGTTTTTAGTTTATATTGAGTGTTGAAATTAATAATATTATAATAACCTAAACTATTTTACTCTTAATATATATTATTGTCAAATTGACCTGAAATCAGGTTAATTCGATTCGAGGCCTAAACTAGTTAAAGTCTAAGAAAAATAGTAGAAAAACTAAAATGACTTAACCCCATCAAAAACCTAGATCAATTTGGGATAGAAAATAGGTCAAAAACTCGTTGTTTTTTTTATTAAAAAATAGTCAAAACAAGATTGCTTTCATTATTTAAAAAAAAATATTTGGATTGAACAAGTTGACATGAGCCTTGTCTCAAGTTGACTCATGAGTCAAGTTTTAAAAGTATAATAACAATATTTTTATTTACATGTTAACTCGAGTCAACCCATATTAACCCTCCTAACTTTTGACCTAAGTCTTGCCCCGATCTACCCCGGATTATGATTTTAAAACTATGATAATATAAGTATATTAAATATCAAAAAAATATATCAAGTTGAAAACCAACAGAACCATGAGCTTGCATTTGGAAACAGGCTCCCGAGGAAGCAAACACAAAAGATGGTTAACTACAAAAGGCATTGTCATTAACTAGCCGCCATAAAAGGAGCTAACTAGAAATTACAATGATGTTAGGAGGAAAACAGCACCAAGTCATCCTTGTAGTGCACAACAGGAAACAACAAACTAACAAAGATTATTATAGGCAACATGCTCCCTGGAATAAATAGGATATAGTACAATAGCATAAACAACATAAAAACAGCAATAGCAACCAAAAATAACAAATAGAAAACAAACTCACAAAGAGGAGAGGAAACATGTAGGACCATGCAACTGAAAGCCATAGATAGAATCTTGTTAATGATCACCAGGTAGAAGTAGAAGAAGCAACCTGCAAAGAAGAGAGGAACAAGGCTAAACCACCAAGGCAAAGTGCCTTCATTCCGCCCTCTTACTTATGGAATAAGGAGAAAGAAGTAAGTCTTTATTGCGGGTCATATACCTACGCTAGATTGAGGGCTTAAGAGGAAGACTTTGTATATCCTCCTGCTAACCCTATATTAATAGGACTAAGGGTCACTAGAGGTTCAGCAACTACAAAACCATCCAGGGGGATTGCATCCCCAATATTCATGGGTGGAGTGACCTCAAAGCCAGCATGATTTTGACAGGTGGCACTATCATGCCCTAACATGTGACAACGGGGACAAAACAAGGGTAGAGCTTCAAAGAGAACCCTTTACTGAAGAGTTGTCATATTTGGCATGAAGATGATGATGAAAGGGGGATGCTCAACTGTCAAGCCCAATTCAACCATGATTCTAGCAAAAGAAAGCCGAGTCATTTTAATGGTATTAGTATCCATATGAAGTGGCATACCCAAAACACTACAAATCTTGGACATGCATTCAGGTGTCCAACATTCTAGCAGGAGGTTCGGAAGACGAACCCAAACTAGAGCATACACCAGAATTGGGGGACTAAAGTCAAAATAAAGGGGCATTGATTGAACCACCAAGGGTTTGCCTTTAATGGAGTGCGAACTATCACCTAGTACCTTTAACATGGCTTCAAAAGAATTCAAACAGAAAATGAGCCAGCAAGTCATGAAGACTCGGTATGGCATTGCATCCCAAACAGCTGCCATAAAGTTCCCAATGGCAGTGTATTCAGGAGCGCTTCCAATGAAATAACCTATTGATGCAAACCCTAGCGGAATTTAATGGTATTCGCGACCCCAAGATCAATCTAACCCAAGTTTGTTGAGAATTGAATGAGCTTATCACAATGGAAGACTTGCTCCAAGGCAACAAGACTATAAACCAACTCGATCACAACGCCTACACCTGGAGACGAGCAAAGGAAGTATAAATTCACAACAAAGAATGGTCAATTCTTTGAAGAGTTGAAAAGTTCAATCAAGAACCAAGATGAAGCAACCAAAGACGGCTACAATACTGGAAAATATTGTTCAAAAAAAGTTCCCTAACATTATTCCTAAAGAGTATTTATACTCCAAGCCAAAACCCTAGTTTCCCTAATGGGTCTCACATAAGCCAAAAATAAATAATAATCAACCCAAGCTAAAACTAGCCCAAACTAATTAAAATAAACAAATAAACAAGTCTAGAAACCCAAACAAATTGTCTCCTCTCAAAATAATTAAAATTTGATTGCCCAACTAATTAAATAAGACAAGTTCGTTGTTTCCGCATTTTGTCGGGCAGCAGCAAGATCCAACTTAAAATGGATGGTTCTCTCTCGTCTTAATGAATTAGAAGGCGTTCCATATATCGTTGGAAAGGTATTGAAGTCTAGTTTCCATCCCAACTAGAATCACATCAAAAGTAGATCTGTAGCTCCAGTTATGACTAAAAGAGTAACCAAAGGTCAAATTGTCCGAATCTAGTCTTCTTCTCCCAATCCTTGTGTAATGGTCTTGGTTCCACCAACAAGCGCTTCTTGAACATGAATGAGATTAATCAAGGCTTGGTCTTTATTATTACAAATCCTCTTGAAGTCCACCTTAGCCCATGTATCTTGAAGAAGTCCATTGAAGCTTCTTTGAACTTCTTAGCCCTAAGCCTAGTAACTAGACCAACTGGAACCTTCAATGGATCCTTTAATGGTTGGATCGCATCATCCCCTCGCTCCTCAAAAGGATTCGACCTCGAATCATCACCTATATTAAACGAAGAAAGATCAGAAACATTAAATGTATCACTTACACCATACTCACATGGTAGATCCACTTTATAGGCATTATCACTAATCCTTTCTATGATCTGATAAGGACCATCTCCTCGAGGCATCAACTTTGATCTTCTTTGTTCAGGAAACCTTTCCTTCCTCATATGCACCCAAACCCAATCACCTGGTTCAAATCTCACTAATTTTCGTCCCCTATTGGCTTTGTTTGCATATTGTTCATTCTTGTTTTCTATTTGTTGCCGAATCTTTGCATGAAGGTCTTTCACCACCTATGCTTTTTGATTACCATCAAAACTAACTCTTTCATCAACATGCAATGGAATCAAATCTAATGGTGTCAAAGGGTTAAAATCATAAACAATCTCAAATGGGGAATGATCAGTAGTAGAATGCACACTACGATTATATGCAAATTTAATGAATGGTAAACAATCTTCCCAATTTTTAAGGTTCTTTTGAATGATAGCCCTTAATAATTGAATCAAAGTCCGGTTAACAACTTCAGTTTGGCCATCTGTTTGTGGATGACAAGTAGTAGAATATAAAAGGTTAGTTCCTAACTTACCCCCACAAAACCTTCTAAAAGTAACTCAAAAACTTAACATCTCGATCGGATACAATGCTCCTAGGGAGACCATGTAGCCAAATGACCTCTCTAAAGAATAGGTCAGCTATATTTATTGCATCATCTATTTTATGGCAAGCAATGAAATGTGCCATCTTAGAAAATTTATCCACAACAACAAATATAGAATCTCCCTTTCTTAGACCTACGTAGACCCAAGATGAAATCCATAGAAATATCAACCCAAGGTTCCTTAGGAACAGGCAAAGGTGTGTATAATCCATGAGGCATTACCCTAGACTTAGCTTGTCTACATGTTATGCACCTATCACATATTCTTTGCACATCTCTTTTCATATTAGGCCAATAAAAGTGCTCATGCAGAACCTCCAAAGTTTTAGTAATTCCAAAATATCCTATTAAACCTCCCCCATGTGCTTCCCTCACAAGCAACTCACGTAAAGAACAATTAGGCACACATAACTTATTTTCCTTAAACAAAAATCCATCATGCCTAAAATATTTATCTTTGGCTGAAACCTTGCATGTGTCATATATAGCACCAAAATCATGATCATCAAGATACAATTCCTTAATATACTCAAATCCTAGCAATTTAGTATTAAGAGTATTAAGAAGAACATACCTTCGCGATAAGGCATCGGCGACCACATTTTCCTGACCTTGCTTGTATTTAATCACATATGGAAAAGTTTCAATAAACTCAACCCACTTAGCATGTCTCCTACTTAACTTACCTTGACCCTTCAAATGTTTCAACGATTGGTGATCAGTATGTATGACAAACTCTCGGGGCCACAAATAATGTTGTCAAGTCTCCAAAGCCCGCACGACTTCATACAACTCCTTATCATACGTGGGATAGTTAAGAGTTGCACCATTGAGTTTCTCACTAAAATAAGCGATAGGTCGTTTTTCTTGCATTAAAACGGCTCCAATACCTATTCCTGAAGCATCACATTCAATCTTAAAAGCTTTATTAAAATCAGGTAAATATAGTAAAGGTGCCGAAATCAACTTTGATTTTAACAAGATAAAAGCATTTTCTTGTTTTTCTCCCCACTTGAAACCCACAGTTTTCTTAACAATTTCAGTCAATGGAGAGGCTATCGTACTAAAGTCTTTGACAAATCTCCTATAAAAACTAGCCAAACCATGAAAACTTCTAACGTCTGTTATGGATTTTGGTGTAGGCCATTCTTGAATAGCCTTAACCTTAGCCTCATCCATTTCTATACCTTTTGCACTAACTACATATCCAAGAAAAACAATCCTATCCATGCACAAGTTACACCTTTTCAAATTAGCATATAAGGACTCTTTTCTAAGCACATCAAGAACTTGTCTCAAATGACTTATATGCTCATCAATCTCCTTACTATAAATCAAGATATCATCAAAGTAAACAACTACAAACTTACCAATAAAAGCACGCAACACATGATCCATCAATCTCATGAAAGTACTAGGTGCCATATTTAGTTTTAAAGCCAGTTTTCCATTCATCCCCTTCTTTCATCCTAATTTGATGATAACCACTTTTCAAATCAATTTTCGAAAATAATTTAGAACCATGTAATTCATCCAACATATCATCTAATCTAGGAATGGGATGTCGATACTTTACAGTGATGTTATTGATGGCTCGACAATCCACACACATTCGCCAAGTTTTGTCCTTTTTTGGAACAAGAAGCACGGGAACTGCACAAGGACTCATGCTCTCTCGAATGTATCCTTTCAACATGAACTCCTCCACTTGCCTTTGAAGTTCCTTAGTCTCTTCAGGATTGCTCCTATAAGCCGACCTATTTGGTATAGATGCTCCTGGAACAAAGTCAATTTGATGCTCAATACCTCTAATTGGCGGCAAACCACTAGGAATGTCATCTGGAAAGACATTTCCGGATCAGTTTTTCCTTTAAAGGCTGGGATTTTTAACTTAATACTACCCAAATTTCAGTCTATATCCCCAAATCATCAAAATCCCCTCTATGCTCAAAATCCCTATGTGGCCGAATATGTCCCCTCCTTGGCCGATTCTCATACCTCTCTGCCCTATGTGTACAGAACCCACCACTACGGTTAAGATCATCCTCAGCTTCATCTGCAGAGTTTCCAGCAACACTCTCCTCTTTGCTAGCTTCTCTACCACTTTTACTTCGTCCTACATCAGACCTAATCTCTAATTTTTCAATCCTATTCATTAGCTCACCAAACATAAATTCCATCTATTGTTGCATTCTCGAAATCCCATCTTCTTGGATTTCACCGATCTTCTGTGGCACACTATTAGAAGACATTTTTTTTGAAACCTGCACGAAAATCGTTAGCAATAAAAAAAATCACCTCACACATTCGTGTTTCACACAAATTTATAGGCTTGTCACTCGAATATGCTCCCTATGCCTTTTTCCACTCAAATTGCCTTTCTTTAGTTCTTGAGATCACTTAGCAACAATTCAGAAAAAGCAACCAACTAAGCAGTGATATAGACTCTAGAAGCAAGAAATTACAAAACTAACAAAACAAAACTCGATGACAAATTCACGAATAGCAATGCAAATTTGTATGAATAATATGACGATTTGAAGACACGAACAAAAAAAATCAGAAAAGAGCGAAATAATTTCGAATTATCAAGAACTAAGGATTTTATTCAAGAAAATTCCAGTAACTCAAAAATAAATAAACTAAACTACCCAAATTGTCAAGGTACACAAACAAGACTACTAAGTGGAAGATTAACTAATTTCCCAATGCTCAAGGTTTTCTCAAACATGTATTCGGACAAAACAACAACAATAAAAGTGATTTTTCTTCTTCTCTTTTTCTTTTCTCTTTTTCTTCTTCTTTTCTTCTTTTTTTTCTTTTTTTTTTCTTGTTGCTTTTTTTTTGTTTTTTTTTTCTATGTAGCAACAATCAAGATTTCAAGATCAAGCACCTTTTTTTTTTATCTATATATGTATATATTTTGGCAAGAACACTAACTTATGATTAAGTGTTCAACAAAGCAATAACAAGTAAGATCCCTATTTTTTTTATTTTTTTTTGGTGGCCGAATCTATCAAAAACAAAACAGGAAACAATAAAAACTCAAATTGAAGGATATAACCTGTGATTAGATTAGCTCTGATACCAACTGATGCGAACCCTAGCGGAATTTAATGGTATTCGCGACTCCAAGATCAATCTAACCCAAGTTTGTTGAGAATTGAATGAGCTTATCACAATGGAAGACTTGCTCCAAGGCAACAAGACTATAAACCAACTCGATCACAACGCCTACACCTGGAGACGAGCAAAAGAAGTATAAATTCACAACAAAGAATGATCAATTCTTTGAAGAGTTGAAAAGTTCAATCAAGAACCAAGATGAAGCAACCAAAGACGGCTACAATGCTGGAAAATATTGTTCAAAAAAAGTTCCCTAACATTATTCCTAAAGAGTATTTATACTCCAAGCCAAAACCCTAGTTTCCCTAATGGGTCTCACATAAGCCCAAAATAAATAATAATCAACCCAAGCTAAAACTAGCCCAAACTAATTAAAATAAACAAATAAACAAGTCTAGAAACCCAAACAAATTGTCTCCTCTCAAAATAATTAAAATTTGATAGCCCAACTAATTAAATAAGACAAGTTCGTTGTTTCCGCATTTTGTCGGGCAGCAGCAAGATCCAACTTAAAACGGATGGTTCTCTCTCGTCTTAATGAATTAGAAGGCGTTTCATACATCGTTGGAAAGGTATTGAAATCTAGTTTCAATCCCAACTAGAATCACATCGAAATTCGATCTGTAGCTCCAGTTATGACTAAAAGTGTAACCAAAGGTCAAACTGTTTGAATCTAGTCTTTTTCTCCCAATCCTTGTGTAATGGTCTTGGTTCCACCAACAAGCGCTTCTTGAACATGAATGAGATTAATCAAGGCTTGGTCTTTATTATTACAAATCCTCTTGAAGTCCACCTTAGCCCATGTATCTTGAAGAAGTCCATTGAAGCTTCTTTGAACTTTTTAGCCCTAAGCCTAGTAACTGGACCAACTGGAACCTCCAATGGATCCTTTGATGGTTGGATCGCATCACCTATTAAATATAGTTTTGGAACATCCCCAAGGTCTCCAATATCCTCAGGCTTCAGAGAACACTTATTAGTAAGTTGAGAAGAAAGGTCTTAGAGGAGAGGTCGTCAAGTAGGAGGACATGGAAAGGCAGGGGCCCTAGGATTGTCAATCTCAAGTACTGTTAAAGCATATATCTGGAGGAGGGGAGCCGGTGGGGGAGCATAAGGGAACCCTGGGTCTCGGGAATCATCAATGAAGGTCAAACAGAACCACGATTTCCATGTCGAGCACGGAGGGGAGACACCCAGCAAGGATAGGGGCGACTAGGGTTTTCACGCCCAAGCCATCTGTTGTAATTGGCCTATAGGATGGGAGACCATAGCACCCCATCATCCCCCTCAAAGTGAGGAAAAAGGTCCTGGCAATCGAAGCCCTAGGGGAGAGGCGAGCATCGTCCCGAGGAGCATCCTAAATCGGCGTGGAATGTACCGTAGATGAAACCATACTATCAGTAATGACTGGGAATTGGACAGTAATGTGATGGGGGGAGGAGTTATTACACTCTATGGTCATTGACCAGAAAAATGTAGGAAGGGTACACACTGGAGAGAGCCATCGCAAGCGCTATTGGTCAGATAAGCATAGAACCAGGAAGAAAGAGTCAATAAAGGGTCACTTGCAAGAGAGAAACTCATTGCACATCAAGAGAGGGACTTTAACGCACAAAAAGGACGTCGACAAACATTCTCTCGCTATAACTCTCTCTTGCAGACCTTGACTGACTGAGTATAATAATTAATATTTTTATTCATACATCGCTTGGTTAGACAATTTCAGAATTAAGAGTTTTTTACAATGATATTTTATAAATAAAAAATATCTATAGAGACATGTTTTTTTAATTTATTATGTTTTGAAAGTATAAAAAATCGCTCCAAGATTATTCATTTGTCTTTATCTTTTCAACCAAACATATTTTTATCTAAAGATTCAAAAAATATTTTTTAAGGATGTTTGGTGTATTTATATATTGAAGGATAAAAAATTAATGAAAAGAGAATAATTAAACTATTAGTAATAATTGGTGAAAAACAATTAAAAATTAATTTGGAGTGTTTTTGAGAGAGAGAGAGAGAGAGAGAGTAATGCTTGCATTGTAATGATTAATAAAAATGAAAAATGAAAAATAAAATAAAAGTCATAGCCTCAGTTTAGTGTTTTTATTACATCATCTAATTATATGAAATTAAATTTAAAATTTAAAAGCAGAGAAAATACATGGCTCGTCTCAAATTAACGATAATTTGAATTATGAACAGGTGATTTAGCTTATGAATTATGTCCGAGAGAGTCCCAGTCCGTGTACAAAATAATGTCATCACCTTGCTGAACGTAGGTTCAAATTTCCTTTGTTTCGTGGCGTGTCTACCTTCCATTTTCTTTGGTCGAGTTGAAGTTTATTGCCTTGCTTTAAACATGCTTGCCATTTAACAAATGGTCGTAGTAGTTTAAATGTATTAATCGGTTGTGGCTAGATTTCAAATGACAAATCGGTATAATTACTCAAATAACCTTGCAACTTGCCTCTCAAGCAACCTGGGAGGGCTGGACCACTTCGACTTTGACCAAGTGGAGGTTTGCTTCTGGTGACATATCACAGATAGAAAAACTGAAAACATAGTCAGCACATAAAATACAGGCATTTAGTTAAGCTTAAAGGAGTGAAAAAACATATCTTCTTGGCCGAGACATGTACTCAACCCGGATCACTCATTGTACACTCGGCCCTTATGAGTTTGATGTGCAAGTTACACTCCAAAAATACCTCTGGGTATATACCAAAGAAACACAGGATGGATTTTTGAGGTTGAGAATGTTTCTATTGCACACAAACACTAAGGTCGCAATCCCAAGCCCCTTGGAATGGAAACAAGTAGTTTGTTGAATCTGCAAGCCGACCAGTCCTGGTTTCATGAAAGACTTGTACCATGTTCAGTTAAAAACCATTGCTCTCACCCCCAGCTCAAGAATTGCATGTTTCACAAATTGTTGTGCATGTGACCAAAGAAAAATTTGCTATAACAAAAAGGCCTAAACTAGTTCCTAATATTCACGTGAATGTCAAAAATTCTATGAAATTGGATATTGGCCAGGCATTATAATACCACCAGCACATTGCATGCATAAATGTCAGGCCCTATCCAGAATAAGGAAAATGGCCCAAGCTTCTGTTCTTATCACAGTAGTGTTACTTCATCATCCCAGCAGCAGCTGCAGCACGGAGAGGTGAGTATCAAAATAAAAGCTTAAAGTTTTGAGTGAACACAAAACAAGTATAAGAACACCATAACTCTGATGCAGTTTAAGAAACATGGATGTATCTTACACTAGTTATAAACTACTGCACTTGAAAAAAAAACTCCTAGCAACACATTCCAGATGTTAGTCTAGCAATTAAAGAGGAGTGGCAGCGAGAGAGAATAGGGGACAAGAGATGGCCCGGATTTGATATTAACAAGAACTTAAGATAAACAGGATCTCGATAAAACAATCAATCAAATTAGGGGTGACCATTTGGGTAATCCAGGTAAAACTTTGTCCATCCAGATTTTCTTTTTGATTTTTTTTCATATTCTCCAACCTAAATTAACATTTTGATGCTCTGAATTATATTTTTTTCAGAACTGTATTTCGGATCTACCTGAATTTTCTGAAATAATTTGATTCTCCTTTCGCCCAATGTATTGTAACTCTTTTCCAACCCAGTAATAAATTGCTTATATATTTTTAATTGAATTTTTTATTTCATGTAATTCAGGTTTCCTGAAACTTTTGAACCCTTACCCAATCTTCTTAAGAATTATTTTGGTGAATTACCTGAATTTTCCTTTCTCAAAAAAAATTTAATATTTTTTACCCAAATTAGTTCAGAAAATTCAGGAAAATCCAAAAAAAAAAAAAACTGAATAGTAATCTAATTAAGTATACTTGCTTTCTTCTTATAATAACCTCGCAAAACTGTTTGAAATCTATCAATTATGTAGTAATCAAAAATTTGAATGCTTCTATCTTTACCAGAACAAAAGGTCATTCACATCATGCTAGTGTGCACCGGATAACTCCCCAGAACTCGCAAGAATGTGGCGAACTCCTGCCAGAGAAAAATCAATTAAAGTCATTAATAGGCAAATACTCCTGTAATAGGCTTATAGAAGAAAACACACCTTAAGATGCCTGCAGGCATTCTGAGCATTCTCGTCAGCCATTGATGCTTCGAAATCCACATAAAACAGATAGTCAAAGTATCTGCAGTGCAATTGTATAAAAAAAATCAGGCCAAAATTTTTAAAGGTCTGTTATTAATAGAAGACAAGCATGAAGAAGGAGCAGAATCTAACTATCAACTAATATATATATACGCAGTCTAGGATTAAATGAAGATAAGTTCTTCAGTAAATTTACTTTGGAAGCCCACTGTTGCCATCATCAGATGCTCTCAAGGGCTGCTTCCGCAAGGGACGACTCTCGATCTGGTTGCAAGAACCAAGGTATAAGGAATAACACAGCCAAAAACAATAATTGGAGATTGAGCCTTGCAATGATGATATGTCACAGGCAAAAAAGAAAATTTACTTTAGTGAGGTTGATTTGTCGAAGAGCAAAAACAGCAAGGGCCTTGAAAAGAACCCCAGGACCCTCCTCCAATGAAAAAACTATACTTGTCTGGATCTCAAGAAAGAAACTTATTAGAAAAATCTGTTTGTCAGGAAGTAACAGACCAATAGTTTAGCAATTTAACAGCCTGTAGTTTAGTGACATGGAAGGGACTAACCTTGAAAGGCCTATCTGTGCCTGGAATTATTGGTTCTCTTGCCAGTATAAGAAATCGTGTGACATTATCAGAATCATCCTATCAGAAGAAAGCTACGAGTGAAACAGTGTATAGGCCACATTCTGACTATACACCACAAAAGAGTACACAAATACAAACCTGAATATCTTCAGCTAATATATTCAATCCATAAATTGATGCAGCAGCAGAACTAGCAACAGCTCCTGTGTCTTCTAGTTTTTGAAGTGCAACATGCTAAACGATCATAATGAAGTCAACTCAGTCAGATCAAACGGGCTGCAACATTGTGCTCGCTATCCAACGTTAAATAGCAAGTAGGTTGCAATTTGAGGAAAATGAGCCAGAGATTCTTTAAATTTTGTTCAAGGTACTGATGAATATCTTAACAATAGGAAACCAATTTGGAGCTTACTGGTTAATGTCAAGTTTGGGGATCTTCATACAGGGTTCAAAGTGCACATCTTAAATTTTGAAGAAAAGAACAAGACAAGACAAAGTAAAATTTTGAAGAAAAGAACAAGACAAGACAAGGTAAAAATGGGAGGTTAGAGAGAGAACAGATGTGAGAGAAAGAAAGACATGAGCATGAGATTTCATGAAAAAACTTACTGGATTTTTTTCCCACTTGTCAAGGAGGATGACTGTCAGTTGGTCACAAAATCTTACTTTGCAACAATTTCAAATGAGCACACAAGAGTCTAAAATGCAATTGAGCATGAAAGGGTTGGTCAATGAGCCCTGGGGTGAGCTAATAACAATTGTTCATGGCAGTCCCATGGATGGACGAGAGAATTTTTAGAGATGCTTGAAGGACAAAATATTCGAGCAATTTCATATTGATTTAGCTACAACAAGGGGATGTTGAGCTCTAAGACACATGAGAGAAGAAAACCAACTACCAAAATCCAAGTTCAGGCCTACCTTGGCTGCACCAGCAGTATCATCCACTGCTTCTCTGACCAATCCCAACTTTGTTAATGTGTTTTCGCATTGAGCAAGAGCCTGAAACATCACAGCTATGGGATTAATCTTCATGAAAGTGGACTAGGGACCTGAGGTAAGTATGGTATACCTGTGGATGACTTAGAACCCTCTTCAGGTCTTCAACCTTAACACCATGATTGGCTAATAAGCAATGGCGAACAGCATATTTCACTTCTCCTACTATATGCAGCCTGTGCCGGAGCAACAGGTCGTAATTTCTGTGAATGCTCCCACCTAGTGAATTCTCAATTGGTAAAACTGCTCTGTCCACAAGCCATTTTTCAACTGTCTGCAAAGAAAACAAAGCAAAGAAGATATGAGAAATCACAGCTCGCAGAAGATCCTAGTATACATTCTCATGTTAAAAAAAACATTTGTTGCAAAAAGGTTAAAGACAACCTATTATTCTGAAAGGGAAAAAAAAGTTCCACCTAGTCATCTATTAAAGTTTGGTTGCACGCTTTGACCCATCAAATGTGCCCTGCCCACTTCAAAACCTGGACTTATTGATGAAAACTGTTGAATATATTGTCAAACCATAATAGTAATGAAGCCAAGCAAAGATAAATTTATTAATTATTTTAATCTGAATTTTTATTTTGAGATTTATTGTAAACCTAGTCTACCTGGGAAACTTAGCCTCTTTAGGAACTAGAATATCAATTGAAAGTTCAAATTATGCATATTTTCCTCTAACTGTTTAATTTTCTATTTCCTTGGCTTTTGACGCCAGTAAAAGGGTCACCTAATGTAGCATTCCGGCTACATTAACATTTGTTGTTACTCACTGAACATAAAACTCTAATTTCTTCTAAAAAATCCTAATTCTCCAAACCTAGTTCATCACGAATCATTTGCGGGACACTTATCGAAAGTCATCCTACATTAAATAGCTCCTTGATCTCAAAATATGAGTATGTGAGTACCTATGAAAGCATTTTTGTTTTTATTCAGATTTTCCTACAACCTTTTTATAAAAAGAGTCTCAAACATGCAATCATCTCAAGCTGATCAAAGAAAACAATCCTACAATAAATCTTATCTCCAGAACAAGACACAAGAGACCATAAAAACCTACATTAATCCCTGAAAACCAACAGCCAAAGCATCTTTATCCTGGCTATGAACTACTCAATCCAAAATTCCTAAAAAAATGTGAACATCAAAAAATCAAAAGGAGAATAAAAAAGCATTTATTGCATGAGTTTGCAAAATTGAAGACCTTATGACTTATCTGTCAACTTAAATAAAAAAAAAAAAAGATTCAAGAATTCACTTCAAAAGCAGTATCAAATTGCTCGCATGGGACAGCCTCGCAATTCGGATAAACCTTTTGTGCTGCTGACTCACTGTAGGCGCCACGAACTCCCTATAAGAACAGAGAAGTACTGTTACTTATCTCAAAATTTTAATCAATTAAATAAAAAAATATATTCATTGATTATTATTAAGAAAAATAATATTAATTTACCTGGTAAGCAACACGAAGGCGAGGCCCATTGGATACTGAATTTGATGAATGAGTGGATGATAATGGCCCTAAAGCAAAAATCTAAAAATCTAAAAATCTAAAACAAAAAAAATCTAAGAGAATTAATTACACTAGAAGCTTTGCTTGTCCGTACTTGGATGGGCGTCTTTCGAAGCGACATCGTATTCAGCATCCTGCAAGAGACTAGATTGAAGGTTAATAGCATTACCGTTCTTCTTCTTCTTCGCCTCGGTTGAGTGGTCGTTTTCACTGCGAATTGATGCAGCCAAGACTGGAATTTTGCCACTGCGGCACCGTTTCACAGGAATCAGTGCTGATTTGATTTCGATTCTTGATGAGGTATGATCGGACGGTGAGTGTTTAACGGTGATTTGGCTTACTAGGGATTTTATCAAGAAAGTTGCCATCGATTTTCTTTCTTTCGTTCTGGCTTAGCTTTGGCGCATGGCAAGGGGGAGGGGTCTATTTCAGCTGTAAATGCTAATAAACAAATGTTTTGGGGTTCTGGATCTTAACCGCCGTTTGTTTCACCGAAAACGCTCCCATTGAAAATTATTTCCTAGCCAGTGCACCCGCCTCATCGAGATCAGAACCAAAATATTTTCAATATAAAAATAAATTAATTGTGTAAGATTTAAAAAATATAAATTTCAGCAAAAAAAATAAATTTATAAAGAAATTCTGTTAATTATCAATTTTCTATAAAATATATAAATTTTATATTAATATAAATTTATTTGTTTAGTAAATTTTAATAAAATAACCAATAAAATTATTATTATCATTGAAAAAGCAAGAAGATTCAGATATTTGAATTATTGAATTTACTGTATTAAGATTATTTCATTTTATAATTCAATTTAAATTAAACACAACAAGCACAATATAAATTGTGAAAACACCTGTAATAATCAAATAAAAAAAATAATTAGTTAATTTTCTATCTCCAAAAAGAAGAAAACACAAATTGAAAATTCATCTCTACGTTACCGTCATTATCATTACTATAGCAGTAAAAATTATTATCAATATTACTATTAAATAGTTAAAATCATTAAATTGGCTAGAAGAATTAAAAAAATATATTTTACAAAAAAACAATAAAAAATAATCATTATCATTGCGCAAACAATAAAATCATAAAATTATCTAATCTGAAAAACATATAAAAATAACAAAGAACACAAAAAAAGGAAAAACAAATGAGCAATATTAATTTTAAAATGATCACCAATATAAATTAAAATTTTAGAACTAAACTAAATAAAAATAAAACCTCGGTGAAAAATAAAATGATAAAAAATAAAAACAAAAACTAAAAGTATAAATGAATAAATACGGACAAAAAATAAACAATATTAGAAAGACCAAAAAAACCAAAGGAATCAATACTAAATAAAAAATCAAAAGAATACGGGCCGAAATGAAAAACAATATATATAATTAGTTCAAATTGAATGACAAAACTGCAATAAATCAATACGTTAGGACTGAAAAATAATAAAGAGATTTTTAAAAACATAATGAAGTGTAACCAACAAAAATTAAAATGACAAAAACTAAAAAGAAAAACTAAAAACATAAATACATAAATAGATGAAAAATAAACATTATCCAAATAGGACCAGAAAACCAAAGAAATTAATACCAAATAAAAAATTAAAAGAATAAGTGTCAAAATGAAAAAAAAAATACAATTAATTACAATTGAAGGACAAAAAAAAATCAAAACTTTGGGAATGAAATAATAAAGGGTTTAAAAAAATTGTTGAAAAAATTAAAAGAATAAAGATCGAAATGAAAAGTAGCATATATGAACAATTTCAATTGGAGGACCTAATTAGAACAAATTAACACTTGCATGCCAAAATTATTAAAGGAATAAAAAACAAATAAAAATCAAAAGAGTAAGGACAAAAATAAAACATACCATATATAATCAATTTAATTGAAGGGATAATTGAAAATAATCGAAATCTCAATTTAAATATCAGTAAGAAAAATGAATCCAATGATCAGAGACTGAAATGAAATCATTACAACTATTAAGGACCGCCTTGTACTTCCAGCAACTGGAGAGAGAAACAAGTGGGGGAAAGAAACTCATCCACTGACGATTCTACGACTCGATTCATCGGACATGCGCTGCGATGGGAGACAAATGGCAAGGCAACGCATCCATTGCCATAGCAAAAGATTAGTTTCCACAGTAGGAAGAAGCCGCAAACGCCTCCTAAAATACACGTGCTAGTGGGACATGGCAGGGGTGTCCATACGACACACCTCCAGTGTTCTAGAAAAAAAATGGTCAATTATCCATGCACCCTTGTACCCTGCGATATTTAAAAAAAAAATTGGGGTGAAAGTACTTTAATATCCTTAGTTCCAGGTGTTCATTTTTGTCATTTTCGGGGGTTGTTTTCGTAGTTTAACTGTGCAACAAATTTAAAAATATAATTCATGTTTCTTGAAAATTTCTAACATATCCCCGATACTAGGAGTTAAAAACTTTTGACCTTGGGGCAAAATGATAAAAAACCAAAGCTTTTTATATTTTAGTTAATTTGAACAACTTTAAAATAAAAGGAAACAATTTGGGTGAGAAAACAATCTATGAATATATATGTTTACGCCACAATCAGGTCAATCAAAAACTTGACCTAGATTATATTCTACAATAAATAAATAAATAAATAAAAAGTTGATTCAATAAAAAAAATAATTTTTAGTTGGATTAAAATTTTGTTGATTTTTTAACAGAAATTCAAGTTCATAACAACAAAAATATTTAACTATTGTCATCAATCATCAAGTTAGGTTAAATAAGATTTAGTGTATATTGAGAGTTTAATTCAGGTTATTTTTTAAAATATTTTTTGTTTAAAAATACATCAAAATAATATTTTTTTATTAAAAAAATAATTTTTGTTATGAGCATATAAAAATGATCTTAAAATATCATAAAATAAGAATTTAAAGTAAAAAAAAAATCAATTGAAAAAAAAACTTTTAAAACACAATGTCAAACAGAACCTTAATATGTAGTGTTTATGTCAAATCAATTATCAACTCTATTCGATTTTATAAATTTCTTTTAAAAAAAATTGTTTTGAATTATAGTTAATTCTTGTTTTCCACTTACAAGCTTTTCAAAAGAAAATTCACATTTATGTTCAATTTTTTTATTTCTATATTTTATTTTCTCAAAAAAATAAAATAGAAAGAAGAAGAATGCATTAATTTAGTTCGTGCTTGAAATTTTTTTTAAAGTGTTTTTTCATAAATATATTAAAAAATATTTGTTTTATTTAATATAATTTCATAAAATCAAATCAAAATAAATTATAAAACTCAGTACCCATTAAACATAATCTCAAAGGATGAAAATGAATATTTTTTTTAGATTTAAGAAAAATCAAATAGAAAAGGTTCTTAATTTTTATTTTATTTTTAAGGACTAAAGTGTGAAATGCTTTAACATTTCACTATTTTATTGTTACAATGCAATGCCACTACCTTTTAATATATATTAATTGTTTTCATTTCATTTTCCAATAGAATTGATAATTAATTAATTAATGACTCAAGTCATAACTATTAGTTAAGGCTCAATCACTATAAAACTTATAAGCAAGCAACTCAAACTTCTCCCTCTCAGTCTCACATGCAGGCAACAGGGCATCTTCTGTCCTTCTTCATATCCCTCTCTCTTTTTATTTTTGATGAACAAGAACATGGGTTTCATGGATATAGTTAGGTCAGGCTGAGATTTGTAATTACATACAACTTAATTTTTGATATTTTGCAAATTATAAACTTAGTTTATTTAATTTTTGTTTTTTAACTTGAGCAGGTTAGGTATACCAAATTATTATAAGAAAATATTATTATACATATACATGTGTGTGTGTGAATCAATTAAGTTTATATTGACAGGTTCGCATGTTGAGCTGGTTAGACTTGTGTTTTCACTTGGAACACATAGGACAGCCTTTTTTAAAAAAGGAACGATGATGGTAGTGAAAAGCATATAAAAAGGTTTGTTATTTTTGAAAAAACATCATTAAATTAATCATGATTAGTTAACATGTGAAAGATTTTTCAACAAATGATCACCTAATTCAAACACCTTTTTGTGCTGGTCAAATGCACAGAAAAGAAATAATTGGTTCCCAAATTGATCCGGATCAAAACCATGTGCCAGCAGGAATCCAATTGCCACTCCAGGATCGGAGAAACCTTTCCTGGCAAGCCACATTCATCGCAACACCTGTGACCTGACCTGATTGCAGAGGCACTAGCTTCTCAAGAGATGCAGATATTAAAAGAATGCAGCCAGTTCATGATTTAGCTGAGTAAACTCATGAGATGCAGCCAGTTCATGATTTAGCTGAGTAAACTCATGAGATGCAGCCAGTCTACCTTACAAAAAACGACAATCTATGGCAGTGCGTAAACTCATCAGAAGAGTAATAACTACTTGCATTATGTTTTTTACTTGAAAGATGAACATGGAAACAGCAGAACTAGAAAACCAACTGCTTTTTTCAGAAGGTTCGACTCATTTAGCCACCAAATGACTCACATTTGAAACAGCTGGATTGATCGATATGCTACCAGCCCCACAACAACCACCACCAAGTTTATCAAGTTCCGGGGTGCTGCAGAGGAAGCCAGCAATGCTCCTAGGGGTGAGAAAGCAGAATCAGGCCCTGACGCGACCGCCTCATCTGGATTGGGCGGGCTTGGGGAGGAAGGAATGGTGGGAATGGATGATGTGGCTGGAGAGGGCAGCGCACCCCCAGGGGAAGGCAATAGCGGAGCAATGTCTGGTGACAGTTCTTGGAAAGGAGGTATTGGAGGAGAATTGGTTAGGAAAGTAGAGATGGGATAAGCAGAGGTTTCTGGATTTAGCTGAGTGGGAGAAGAAGGAGAGATCACTAGAGGCACAGCGAGTGCTATCAGGGACCAAAAGAAGGCCGCCATGCTAATGATCAAGAAATCAATGCCACACTTATTTGGACAGGTCATATAATATGGGGATAATTGAAGGTTTTTGTTTGGTGCCGGTTATGATGGAGGCATTTTAAAAGTTGACTTAGGGCATGAGGTGGGGTCCTGTTCAACATGTCATATGATGAATGGGTGGTGATGAAAATTTGCACGTTGGCATGTACGGGGAAGAGACAAAGATTGGTTGGGTTTTGTTGCGAATTGCGATACCTTGGTTGGAGTAGATTCCTTGTGTCCCGTAAATTTTGGCTGGCCTGATTTTAGGATAATGATATTATTATATTTAACCACATCTTAATAACAGGAAGCATGCTGTGCATTAAGCTATAACTATTAAACTCGGTTGAGCTCCGTTTATTACATACATGAGAGCTGGGATCCAGCCGACCCATCCTAAGTATTGGGTTTCGGTTGCGGGTTAATCTGATTTTCTTTAAAAATAATAATTTGTTTTTGCTTTTAATTCATTTTTCTAAGTGCTTTTAGATGGTTTTTATATATTGATGTTAAAAATATTATTTTAATATATTTATAAGCAAAAAAAAACATTTTAAAATATAAAATCTCACATTTCTAGACATTACTGATGGGTCATTTGATAAGATACGTGAATGTAAGAAGAAAAAACTGACGACTGGTCGTCTGTTCCTTAATGAAGGACAGTGTCGTTCATTCCTTGATGAAGAACAGAAGACTTGTCGTCTATCAAGTGATGAAGGACAGAAGACTTGTCGTCCACCATCACTATCTCTGAGTACACAAGGATGCAGATAGCAGCACACACATTGTGCAAAATTCTCTTTTTCTGTTATACTCAGTACATCGTTTCATTGTCATGGGCTGGTATAATTTTCCAGCTTTTATTTTGTTCTTTCTTAGTTTGTTAAGTTTGTTATGGAAAGTAATTGTTGGTCTGGAAGTGTATATAAAGGCCCCCCTTCTCTGTGAAATAATAGAACGAAGTTTTCTTCATTGAAGAGAAAGGATTTCAATTCATCCTTTTCATTTCATTCATTCGTTTGTTCTTCCGTTTCAAGGTTTTGATTATCTTACATGGTATCAGAGCTAGGTCAATAATTTCTCTCTTTTTCTTTTCAATCAAACCATGGAAGAACAAACCCCAACTTCACAATCCGCAAATACAGAAAACCCTAAACACGTTTCTTCTTATTTCAACTTCACAGATCCAAATAATCCCTATCGCATAGAGAATGGCGATCACACATCCTTGGTTCTCGTCACTGAACTGCTCACCACTGAAAATTACATTACCTGGTCACGGTCAATGCGTCGAGCACTTAGAGCGAAGAACAAGCTTGGTTTCATTTCTGGAAGCATAGTCCAGCCGACAGATGAAGAAGATCCTTTGTTTGAAATGTGGGAGAGGTGTAATGACATGGTTGTTTCGTGGATACAGAATGCAGTGAGCATTGATATCAAGCATACACTGGCTTTTGTGGATGATGCTCAAGTGGTATGGACGGAGCTCAAGGATCGCTTCACACAGCAGAATGGTCCTCGCATATTCCAGCTTAGAAGAGATTTGGCTAACCTTCGACAGGACAGAGACTCTGTAAGTGCATATTTCGGTAACCTCAAAACTCTTTGGGATGAGATGATTGTTTATAATCCTATGCCGTTATGCACATGTGGTCAGTCTAAGATGCTAAATGAAAGGTATCAGAGGGATTATGTGATACAATTTCTTATGGGTTTGAATGATCAGTATACTAATGCTAGAGACCAAATCATGCTGATTGAACCCCTCCCTAGCATTAACAAAGTGTTTTCTTTGATCCAACAACAAGAACAACACCATCAACTTACCAATAACACTCCCTCTTGTGAATCTATGGCACTAGCTAGTAAGTTCGTCAATGCTCCTTTCAAGACAAGTAACAGAATTTTCACAAAGAAGGAAAGACCATACTGTCAACATTGCCACACACAAGGACACACACTTGAAAACTGTTTTAAAGCTGGAAATGCTGAACCCCCAGTATGTTCTCACTGCAATATGAGTGGTCATGTGGTTGAGAAGTGTTATAAGGTCCATGGGTATCCCCCGGGTCACAAGTTGTACAAGGGAAGAGCTGCAAGTTCTTTTGCCAATCAAGTAGCTCTGTCTACGAGTCCCAGTAGGGAGGAGGTGAGTGAGGAGAAAATGGTTTTCACCAAGGAGCAATATCGTCACCTCATGAGCCTCATCCAACCCAAGAGCATGCTGACTGAAATTCCCTCGGCAAGTCAGATTTCAATCAATTCCAAAACCAGTGTCACACCTCCAAATATGTCTGGTAAAATCATGTTTCATAATGATATATCTGCTGCATTTTTAAAGCCAGATAATATTTCCTGGATTATTGATTCAGGAGCTACAGACCATATGGTGTGTAGCCCTTCTCTTTTTACCTCTGACATTACAAAGGTATCCCATAGGGTAAGTTTGCCTAATGACACCTTTGTGTCAGCTACACATCTCAGCAAAGTTCAACTTACCAATAAGATTGCCCTTAATGATGTTTTATGCATTCCTTCATTTTCCTTCAATTTGATTTCTGTTAAAAGACTTACTGAAAATCTGACTTGTTGTTTGATTTTCATAAATGACCTATGTTTCATACAGGACCTTTCCACCTGGACCACGATTGGAATTGCTGAAGTGAGAAGTGGCTTGTATCACCTAGTTCCCAAGGCAGTTCCTCCTTCGTCCTTGAACGACCTCCTATCATGTTTGTCTCCAAATTTTCCTTCAGTTGCTATTTCTGTAAAAAGTAGTATAGATGTGAATGGCCTTTGGCATTGTCGCCTCGGCCATATTTCTGATTCCCGAATGAAGTTAATTGATGACCCTGTTGTGAGAAACAATTTGCTTATTAATGAAAATTCTCCTTGTTGCATTTGTCCTCTTGCCAAGCAACATAGACTTCCTTTTCCTATTAGTTCTCATAAATCTTCTAGCATTTTTGAATTAGTACACTGTGATATTTGGGGACCATGTTCTACCAATGCTTATGATGGGTCAAGATATTTTTTAACTTTAGTAGATGATTTTTCTAGAACAACTTGGGTTTACTTACTTCAAACCAAATCTGAAACAAGAAAGTGTATTGAATCTTTTTACCACCTTGTAGAGACGCAGTTCGACTGCAAGATCAAGAACATACGTAGTGATAATGGTATTGAGTTCAAAATGAGTGAATTTTACAATGGGAAAGGGATTATTCACCAACGAACCTGTGTTGAGACACCCCAACAAAATGGGATAGTTGAGAGAAAACACCAACACTTGCTAAATGTGGCCCGTGCACTATTTTTTCAATCCAACCTTCCTTTATCATTTTGGAGTGATTGTATCTTGACTGCAGTTTACCTTATCAATAGAACACCTACTCCCTTACTCGACAACCGAACACCTTATGATGTCCTTTTTGATGTCAAACCATGTTACTCTCATTTAAGAATTTTTGGATGTCTTTGTTTTGCAACAACAATAACAAGTGGAAGAAAGAAATTTGATCAGAGAGGTAGACAATGTGTCTTTTTGGGTTATCCTTTTGGAGTTAAGGGGTATAAGTTGATGGATTTAAGTAGTAAGGTAGTTTTCCTTTCTAGGGATGTTGTCTTCCATGAAACACATTTTCCTTTCAAATCATCTTCTCATAGCAGTAAGGAGCATTCACCTTTATTTTCCACACCAGACCTGCAAAATTCCTCTTACCCGAATCATTCATCTGATTTCCAGTATTCCCCACAAAGTGAAGAGAACACCTCTACCTCACCAAACACTCCATCCACATCTAACAGTCCTGCCTCTAAAGACCTCAGCCCTGAAAATTCATATGTCTCTTCTGATCCTGTTGACCACAACACCCCATCACCTTCACCTCACATTGCACTTCGAAAATCAAATAGGAACAGAACTGCACCTGCTTATTTGCAGGATTTTCATTGTCAACAAGCTGCACTCACTTCAGATTTCCAATCCACGGCCCAGGTACCTCTTTCTCATACAAATTGTTCTTTTCCATTGTCCAATTACCTTTCTTATGACAATTTTTCACCCAATTTCCAAGCTTTTGCCACTAAACTTTCCATCATGGTTGAACCGACCTCATACTCCACAGCAGTTAAGGATTTGGGTTGGTGCAAGGCCATGGATGCTGAATTGCATGCCTTGGAAGAAAATCAGACTTGGACCCTCACTGATCTGCCCCCTGGAAAGGATGTCGTGGACTGCAAGTATGTGTACAAGATCAAGAGAAATTCAGATGGCAGTATAGAAAGATTGAAGGCTAGATTGGTCGCAAAAGGGTATACTCAACAGGAAGGGATCGATTATCACGAAACTTTCTCTCCCGTAGCAAAGATGGTCACTGTGAGATGTCTTTTATCAGTTGCTGCTGTACGTGGCTGGCATTTGCATCAATTCGATGTAAATAACGCCTTCTTGCATGGAGACTTAGAAGAAGAAATTTACATGAGCAAACCACCCGGGTATAACAAAGGCACAGCTGGACAGGTATGTAAGCTTCTCAAAAGCTTGTATGGTTTAAAACAAGCCAGCAGACAATGGTATGCTAAACTTACCTCTTGCTTGTTGGATTTTGGTTTCACTCAATCAAAAGCTGATTACAGCTTGTTCACTATGTCTACTAGCACTTCTTTCACAGCACTCTTTGTCTATGTTGATGACATAATCCTTGCTAGCAGTTGTATGACTAATATTGTTGCAGTCAAGGATTGTTTGCATGAGAAATTCAAAATCAAGGACTTGGGTGTTTTGCGATTTTTCCTTGGAATAGAGGTGGCAAGGTCATCTTTGGGCATACACATTTGTCAACGCAAATATGCCCTTGATATTTTAGCTGATTCAGGTATTCTGGGTTGTAAACCAGTAAAAATTCCTATGGATCAGAATTCCAAACTAAGCAAGGAAGCAGGAGACTATTTGGCTGATCCCTCAATATACCGAAGACTTATTGGCAGATTACTCTACCTCACCATTACGAGGCCTGACATTAGTTATCCAGTGCAAGTTCTTAGCCAGTTCATGGATAAACCTTCACAGTCTCATTTGACAGCTGCTCAGAAAGTTCTACGATATATCAAGTCTGCGCCTGGACAAGGAATATTACTGTCTGCTACTTCCAGTCTAGAGTTGATTGCTTATTGTGATTCTGACTGGGCTTCTTGCCCTGACACTCGTCGCTCCGTTACAGGGTATTGTGTTCTACTGGGCCAGTCCCTTATCTCATGGAAATCAAAGAAGCAAAGCATAGTTTCTCGGTCTTCTGCGGAGGCAGAATACCGAGCCATGGCTGCAACAGTTTGTGAGCTCACTTGGCTCAGGTTCCTTCTTACTGATCTACATGTCAATCACTCTCATGCAGCCACCCTTCATTGTGATAATCAGGTTGCACTTCATATTGCCTCAAACCCGGTTTTCCATGAACGTACAAAGCACATTGAACTGGATTGCCATCTAATCAGAGACAAAATTTTGGAAGGATTAATTGTCACCAAACACGTTTCCACTCACCTTCAACGAGCTGATCTTCTGACAAAGGCACTTCCTTCTTCCCTTCTGCAATCTCACTTACTCAAGCTGGGAATTGTTAACTTCCATTCTCCATCTTGTGGGGGCGTATTACGGGATAGAATTATTCCTGATGAAGAACAGACGACTGGTCGTCTGTTCCTTAATGAAGGACAGTGTCGTTCATTCCTTGATGAAGAACAGAAGACTTGTCGTCTATCAAGTGATGAAGGACAGAAGACTTGTCGTCCACCATCACTATCTCTGAGTACACAAGGATGCAGATAGCAGCACACACATTGTGCAAAATTCTCTTTTTCTGTTATACTCAGTACATCGTTTCATTGTCATGGGCTGGTATAATTTTCCAGCTTTTATTTTGTTCTTTCTTAGTTTGTTAAGTTTGTTATGGAAAGTAATTGTTGGTCTGGAAGTGTATATAAAGGCCCCCCTTCTCTGTGAAATAATAGAACGAAGTTTTCTTCATTGAAGAGAAAGGATTTCAATTCATCCTTTTCATTTCATTCATTCGTTTGTTCTTCCGTTTCAAGGTTTTGATTATCTTACAGAACTCATGATTGACTTGTTTAACTACAACGACAGACATTCACTACTATCATCATCTAGTTTAAGAGAGAGAGAAAAAGGGCATGATTTTAATTGATTCAAGTCATCGTGGGTTAATTTAGATGACCGGGTCTTGAATTGGAGAGGTTAAATTTGTATTCATTGAACTTGATGGAAGTTCCGTGTTAAAAGGTCTACTTTTTCAGTGAGGAACGCTGCAGCTGCATGCAATTACTGATCCTATCTATGCGTACAGATCACACACCCGTGGTTTCCGGGTCCACCGAGCATGATTCGACGGACCGCTAGGCATAGCCACTGCGAGCAGGCGCAGGCACAGCTGCCCGTGGCAAAGCTAACATGATTTAATGCTATGCCTGCTTCCAAAATGCCACTTTGCTTTTACCACTAACTTTTTTCTACACAGCGGATATATTTCAAACCCATCATCCAGAATCTTTGTTCAATAATCCTGGGTGAGTGTGTGATTCGACTAGTCCAACCCCCTTCATCTAGAGTATACTAGCTAAAATGCCCGCACTACGTTACGGGTGTAGTGTGAGCGGAACAAATAATTTTTACAGCTGTTAAGATTAAAATATAATATTTTAACATGTAAAGTTTAATATTCTGAAAGGGATCAACATCCTCTATTATATTAACAGTCATATCAAAGTCTTAACGTTTAAAATTATCATCACTATTACTATCAAAACAATAAACATTATTCAACAAATCTAAGAGAGAAACAAAAAAAATATCAATAAAAAAGCACGTTGGAACAAAAAGTAAAATTATTATTATTATTCTTAATATTAATATTATTATTGCTTTAATAAACGGGAAGAAAACGAAATTAAATGAAAGGCTAAAAAAAGCTTAAAAACATTAACAAAAGAGCAAATAAAAAAAATGAAAAAAAATAAAAATTATTGACTGGGAAAAAAATCATTTGACTTGAAAATCAAAAAAGATTATCACACTACGTTGCGGGCTGAGTAAGAAGTTTTTATAATTGTTGGGATGAAAGAAATTAATAGGATATGTTGGTCCAAAATTAAAATATAATATTTATATATGCAAAATTCAATATAATAAAACAGATCACCACACCCTATTATAAAAACAACAGCATCGAAGTCTTTACATCTAAAATTATCATTGTTATTACTATCAAAACAATAAAGATTATCAAATTGTCCCGAGAGGAAAAACACTGAAAAACATTAATAAAACAGTAAGTAAGGAAAATAACTGAAATTATTATTATTATTATTGTTATTGTTATTATTATCGTATGAATAATGAAAAAAAAAAACTAAAAAAATCATAATAATTTTAACAGAAAATCAAGCAAAAAAATAAAATAAAATTTATGAGGTAAAAAAAATCCATTTGATTTGAAAATAAGAATAATAAAACAATAAAAGAAATAAAAGAAAGAACATATAAAATAAATGAAAAAAAATGAAAGACTAAAAACCAATTATTGTCGAAAAAACCAATTATTAATAAATAAATAAATATTACTATCAAATCAGTTCAAAGCAATTAATTGAAATTTATGAGGTAAAAAAAATCCATTTGATTTGAAAATAATAATAATAAAACAATAAAAGAAATAAAAGAAAGAACACATAAAATAAATGAAAAAAAAATAAAAGACTAAAAACCAATTATTGTCGAAAAAACCAATTATTAATAAATAAATAAATATTACTATCAAATCAGTTCAAAGCAATTAATTGAAATTTATGAGGTAAAAAAAATCCATTTGATTTGAAAATAATAATAATAATAAAACAATAAAAGAAATAAAAGAAAGAACACATAAAATAAATGAAAAAAAAATAAAAGACTAAAAACCAATTATTGTCGAAAAAACCAATTATTAATAAATAAATAAATATTACTATCAAATCAGTTCAAAGCAATTAATTGAAATCTGAATCACGTCCCACACCTTTATCTATAATTTACAACACTCATTTGAATTACTTTGACAGGTCAATCACAGCAAAGAACTTCTTAACAGCAGTTAAAGGTGGACGAACGCTTGCGAAACACGGACGAGAAATGGTCAGTCTACAGTGCTAACGTAAGATCCTCTTTTAGTATATGTTAATATGTAACACGGGATCGTGTCAATAACCAGCTAGCCTTGGATCAAAATAATTTGAGCACTGAAAAGCTTAAGGTTTCAAACTCCAAGTGAGCTCACAAATTCAGGATGTTCTTCCAGTGTTTGGTGAACCAACGTAAGTGAGTGCGTCTAATTTCCAAATCATTAGAAGATACCTATTTATTTCACACGATGCCAGGGCAGTCTTGAAGAAAAGAAAAAGGATGCGCAAATCGGTTCTAGTCACTTTTTTAAGTAGATTCTGAAGGGAAAAATTAATTGATTGCAAGTTCATAACAATGATATAAAGCTTACAGAGATTATACAAAAGCAGGCCTATAAGATGGCTCTATGTGCGTTAAAGATTCAACTCACCTGAAGACGGAGGAGACAGGACGACAATGATGCTTTCAATAGAATTCAGGAAACAAGTCTTCCACGTCCTTTCTACAAGCCAAATTGCATCACTTGCGAATAATAGGACACCGATAGATGTCATTCCTAAACTTTAGGAAACAAACCAAGGGAAAAGAAACCAACAAATAACCTTGAGGACTTCAAATGCAACGATGTAGGCGCTGCAACTCCGAGACCACAAGCAAAACAGCATTCGCTAAATCAGGGGTGCTTGGATTTTTCAGCTCCGAGAGAATGACTTCAATCCTGGAAATCTCATTCACAGCGATGGATAGTATCATCGCATGTGACAAATATTGCCGACAAGAATAAGCAAGAGCATGCAGTATCCGCTGCAAAAGTAAGCAAGGAACACCCCTGCGCCTAGACTCGAGGATTGCACTAACTTTCGGAAGGTTAGTTAGAAAACCAGTTGTGGCTTCCCTTGGAGCTGCCTTCAGCACCAACAACACACATTCAGAAGCTATGTCTGCAACGTTCGCTTCATCAGACCCACTCAACGCCAGCAAAACACCTACATTGCTACCGAAGTCAGCTATGTCTCTTATGCATTGCAGTTGATCAGCTGCAGTGCTTGCCTCAGAAGAAGAATCATTTAGAAGGGCTGGCTCTATTTTGTACGCAAGTCCTCTTTTACTGCCAACCGAACATAGAAGGAATGCCCTACACAAGCCAAGAGTTGGCTCAAGAAAGTCTTCCATGTCCTTTGCATACACAAACTCTAAAAGGTTTCCAATCCGCCTCGCCACTTTTAATTGAGAAAGCAACTTGGATTCCATTTCAGGAGCTGATGCCATAGCCAGACACAGCTGAACATTATTGACATTAGCACTTGATAGGTCACCAAGCAAAAATTCAAAGCACTGTGAAACTGTCTTCAGATGTAGAATGTCCGATATTTTTATGTAATCGTACTCAATGAGCATCACAAGGAGCTTCTGTGCATACATGGGAATGGGATCTTCATCTTCAATAAAGGTAGGGTAGAGAGGCAGGAAATGAACATTGGATATGGACTTTAAAGCCTCTGATCCTCGCTCATCTTCCAAAGGTTCATTCAAGAAAATGACCATCACATCAAACAAAATTTTTAGGCATAAAAATCTGGCATCGCCATCCTTGTTGCCTTTGTATAGAACAGCTAGACCAGGAAGGATTTCACCAATGAAAATGTTGCGGCTTTCAAGAATTACAAGACGCTCCTCAGCAACAGATTCAAGAACTCGAAGAAGGGTTATTTGGAAGTCATCTCTGCCCTGAAAATCAAACCAAAAAAATGTTATTCAGAGTTTGAATCATTATTTTGCCCCTTGTGGTGATCCGAAGTTCTCCCTCATCATAAGAAAATTTGTCTATTACAAATATAAACAGGAAGGTGGAATGTCCGCTTTAGAAAAGCCTACTTTATATCCATCTAAGCTATGCACATGCATTTTGGTGCAATTTTTCATTTTATATCTTGATGTATAATGGATCACTACTCGTCAAAGCATTATATTTCACCAGCTATATATTTCTCCTTCGACATCTAACCATTTTCCACATCAAGTTGCAAAGCAATTGAATTAAGACTAATTTAATTGAGTCGGTCAGAGAAATAAGCAAAATAAGGAATTACCATACCCTATATGTGTCGGGTGTGTTAGGTTTCCTCTTGAATAGGCATTTTGCCAACCATGTAATACCCTAATTTTACTGGTCAAGACAAGTAGCATTTGTACCTCAGTCTTTGTAACTGCAATTTTAATGATTTACAGCTAGATAAGGAATTCTAGCAAAATAATGACTACTTTACACTATATCCTAAAGTTTTGTTCAGTTAAGAGAAGAAATAAAAAATAAATAAAGGTAAAAACAAGAGATAAAACACACAGCTTCCTACCTGAAACGGTGTCTCCATGACCTTGACCAGATTTGCCAACTGCTGCATAACTTGATGGTTCACCACCCTCAGCTTAAAAGAAGAACTTCCAAGAAGATGAAGAACAACGGGAAACATATGAACATTGGTTTTTGGAGCAATTCGATGTGCAATGGCAGAGATATGACCCTGACGCCTTCCTCCCATCATTTGCTGAATATCTCCAGCTATAATATCCAGTAAACTTGGTATAGTAGATGCCACAACATGCACAAATGCATCTAGACATTGTTGGAGATAGATATCCTTCTCTTTTGCTATCCTATCCACTGCAGATAGTAACCTAGGATTGCAAAAAAAGTGTGATAGCCACCTCCTACCGTTTTTACAAAGAAGAGCAATGAAAAGGAGTGCCTTTCCCCTCAAGATTTCACCACCCTGCTCAGTAAGAGACACAAGACTTGGGACCAAATTCTTATCCTCTGCCAAGATCGAAAGGTGTCGTCCAATGTTTGTAAGCATATGGCTTCCAACCATAGCCATGTTTAAGATGTTCAAGCTTATTTGCTGCTCACGTGGGCTGCCCTTGCCAAGAGCAGACACTGTGTCCTTGAAAGACAGTTTCTCCATGACTGATTGAATGCTAGGAGGGTTGAATCTTGCCAGCCGGACTAAACATGAACCTGCAGTGAGCCTGATGCTCTCCTGTTTCCCTGCAGCTCTATATATATAACAGAGGTTACTAATCACATCCTGGCTAGTGAAGCGACCTGCCCAGTGCCCACCTTGACTGCAGATGTTTTCAATTGTCCTCAATGCATAAAGTTGAGTTATATCATCCTCTCCTTTACGTAAAACAGATGATACCAATGAAATCAACGAGTTTGGAACCTGCTTCAGGTAAAAGACTATTATTAAATGAAGAAAGTCGAAGTAGAAAAGGAGAAGGAAAGGATGCATAGAGAACTCGGGCATCCCATATAAGCAGAACTTCCTATCAAGCATGACTTTTGAAATCCATGAATCATAGGAAAAACAACGGAAAGTCTCCACTAAACAGAATATGCCAGATGTGCACAGATGAAAAGACAAAATAGAAAAATGAAACTTCATCGAGTGGAAAAATCATGTTTCATGCAATATTGCACACAAAAAGATATTTGTTAAGGTTGAAAGCTAACCTGCCAGCCAAATGCAGATCGGCTGTCCTTCGAAGGAGATTCTGGTGGATTGTTATCCTTGCTCTGATCGTTCTGGGTAGATATATAAAACAGCAACTCACCTAAAGCAGCCATGGAGAATCTCCTCACTTTTTCCTGTTTGTCTCTAAGGCCATCTGTTAGTGAGCCCAAAATTCCAGAATTTGCCAAATCATCTTCAATAAAAGTTGAATGACGAATTAACAATCCAATCAAGGAAGCAAGTTGAACACGCAAAGCTGAGGTCTTGGACAGCCGAAGCATTTTAACAAGCAGGAGCATTATTGGCCCATTTGTCAGAATATTGGCTGTGTCAGCATTGCTACTCAACATCTCAAGGTATCTAATCACATTCTGCTTCTCCCCAATGCTAGTATTTCCATTTAAAATGGATATGATTCTGTTGGTGAGTGAATCCAGATGCTCCTTGGACATCTTTACAAAATCAGATGGTTGCAGGGCCTCGAATGGAAGAGAGGGAATAACATCTGACACTTTATCAGCTTTTCTACTGGGCATTACAGGTCTGACAGAAAGATCAGATGAATGCCAAAGGACATGTGAAAGGTTATTGGATGATTTTGAAGAATCAAACTCAATGGCTGCCCCTAAACCTTCTTTAATTCTCTGATTCCTGAGTTGAGGACTAGCACTGACTGGAGAAGGAACCATATCAACCTGCTCTGAAGATGAGTCCTGATCATTTGTTCTTGATTCATCCGAGGCAGGTGCGTTGATCACAGGGAAGGTTTCTAATTGAGGTATGTTACTGACCGCCTCTTCAGTTGTACTGGTTGAGTTATCTGACCCATCAGGTTCATCATGTATCTCATCTTCAGCATTCTCATTAAAATCAAGTTCCATGTCAGTGTTCTCTGTTTTGACCTCAGAATCATTCTCGAAGCCATTGGGTGAGGGCCTCCTGTAGTTTTCCTTCTCATTCTCCCTCTGCAAGTTTGATTTCGCTATTCTTGACAGCCTTAAGAGATTAACATGCCTAGCAGCACTGGAAGGATCTTTCTGCTTCACTTCAACCACACGTCCAGAGACTTTTGTTTGAGTTTTCCTGCTACTTGGTGTGCCTTTAACTGGTGTTTCGTGACCTCTTGATCCTAACATGGAATTCTCATCCTGTTTTGGAGTTCCCTTTGCATCCTTTTCACGATGTTTAGGAGGGGTCCTGTTTGATGAAGATCTGTCTCCATTACATTCTGAGAGACAAGGCTTAGCAGAAAGCTCTATCATGTTATCAAAAGCTGGCTGAGGAGGTAAATGCACCAGAGCAAATTTAGCCCTCCAGAAAGCATGTCCACAAAGCTCACTCCAATGGATTCTTTCAGCTGGATCTTTTATGAGAAGAGAATTGATTAGGTTGACAAAGGGACGGCTTGGATTGCCAGGGAGTGGGGGTGTCGGATCTGAGAGTATGGATTTCACTAGCTGTGTGAATTCTCTTCCCACAAAAGGAGGCCTCCCTGCATAGCACTCATACAGTACACAGCCCAAGGCCCAAAAGTCAGATGCATATGAATGGACACCCCCATCCTCAAATAGTTCAGGAGCCATATAACAGGGTGTTCCACGTTTTGCTTGTGGCAACTAAGTAAAAACACAAAAGCAAAGTTAAGAGTAGTAAAAAATTATAACCAGATAAGAAAAGGACAAGCTCCATATCATGATGCCACTTTCAAATTTTCTGCATGTGATGAGTCAAATGCTGTAGCAGTTATTAAACAACCTACCATGGAAGAAGGAGTTTTGGACACATCGCTCAATTTTCTTGCCAATCCAAAATCACATAGCTGCATTACACAGGTACAAACACCAGTCATGTGAATAGCAAAAACTTGAAAATCACCCTACCATACTAAGAAAATAAAATGCCAGTCCAAAATCACATAGCTATATTGCACAAATATGAATACGAGTCATGTGCGTAGCTAAAACTTGAAAATTACTCTACCATTCACAGAAAATAAAATGCATATGTACCTTTGTGCGTCCATTCTCATCTAAGAGGATGTTTGATGGTTTTAAATCACAGTAAATAATTCCTTTTGAGTGTAAGAACCTGACAGCAGTGACCATTGTAAAAAGACAGATTTGAAAGCAGACAATTAAAAGACATCATATAGAAACAAAATTAAAAGTCAATCAGCATTTATTACTGCAAAGCTCTGACTAGGTCACGGGCGAGGTCATGAATCGAGTCTTCAGGCAGCTGACTATCCTGCAAGTCAAATATAAACTACCTTTATGAATTTATAGTACATTGGACATTGCAAAAATTTGAAATCACACTCTCCGTTGCTACATGAAACTGAAACAAATTCTCAAGGTAATACGACATGTTTAAAAACACATGCTAATATCATTTGCAATTGTGTAACCTTAACTTCCATATTTATCACCATACTTTTGGCACATACAGTATCGAAATGCATCCCAAGGGCCAAATTTCTCAAGATTTTGGTCACCTTAAGTGTCAATTCCAAATTTCAAGAAAATTATACTGGTATGAAGTACTTATCCAGGATCTGTGAAATTTTTTACAACCTTTCCCTTCCCATCAAAAGAGAATTGGTAAAGGCGAAACGAGATTGAGCCCTGATTGACAATACAAACCTGTTTGTTGCCTAAAAATGAGACAGGGCAGAAGTAATAAACACTAGTGTTGATGCACTAGTGTTCTTTTTCTCAAAAACAGCATGATCACTCTTCATGGACATCGCATTTCTAGACTAAACGAAGTTGTTATGATGGAAAAACACGGCCTGTGGCAAGGCCTGAATTCTGCCTTGCATTTCTAAGAAAAATCACCGATCAAATTATCCATGCTACTAAGTTTAGTGTTGAGCACGAATGATAAATTCCAGTCCCCCTTGTGTCCAGTAAGAGAATGTGAAATCCATTGAAGGAGAGCAAGGTATAAATAAATCATTAAGTAGTCAGTACCTGTCGCAATAAGGTCATGAGATCTCCACCAACACAATATTCCAAAACCAACCACAAGTGAGATGATGTTTCATACCTAACACAGGATAAAAAACAAAGATAAGCATGATCTGCATTATTAAACAAAAAATAAATACATTGAATGGAAATATGAATATTGAGAGCAATTGCCCGATGCTAAAATGCCTTACCATGAGTAAAATTTTAAGACATTTGGATGATCTAAGGAGTGAAGCATCCTGACCTGCAGATAATGTCAATAAAAGGGTATGAGAAAAATACAACTATAAAAAATAGTATCAAGTGTCACGTTAATTTTCTAAAACAGTGATACGCAGACAAAATATTTTACACCCTTCGTTCCCCGTGTTTCAAATAAAGGTGGTGATAAAGATTTAAAACAAATAAAAAGATGACTTCCAGCAAATCCATCTCTATGAGTGTTTTGAACAATGAATCATTGCAAAACCACTCATAACCACAACTTTCACTAAAAATATATACCGGCTGGCTCTCTCCCGCCCAGTTCCCAATGATACAAACATGCAACTATATTGACTTCCTTGAACACGCCTGTATCTAACATTTACAGGCATATTTAGCACTGAATCAAAGATACAGCAATGGCACTTAAAAATGTGTTGAATCAGCTGTTAAACGACGCATTTACCAAATTTAAGCGACGAAATTGTGTTAAATTATTTACTAAAAAAAGCAATCATCAGTTTAAGCAAATAAACTGTCTTAAATAGTTACTAAAACAGACATTTTATCGAATTATAAATCACAGCCTAAATTTAACTTTAATAAACAGACTAAACACCACAAAAATCTTAAATTCTTTGAGTCAATGATCAATTACTCCAGTCCCCACCAACAGAAATCAAGTAAGCAAACAGTAGGAGAACAGCTCTTTGGTATCCTTACTTCATGAAGAACTTTACTCTTCTGCGACTTGTCAACACTCTTAACTGCAAAATACTCAATCGTCTTCTTCTTTCTACCTTTATACACACTCTACACAGTTCAAAACGAAAATCAGAGATTCAAAGAGATTCACGTTAACTTAAAAAGGGTAAAACAAGCTACAGAGATAATTTTCAGGTTACCGAGTATTTGCCACGGCCAATCGCTTCGTAGATGTGGAAATGGTTCATGATGACTGAGCTGGTCTCTAGGGTTTCGACTTGGATAAAATGACACTTCTTTATGAGAGGAATATCAGAGATCGGAGAGTGTGGATGATTTGGGAGGTTTTGGGGGTGAGTTTTTTTTAGATTTGGCTTAGATTATGATTGGAATGGGTGAGGGCTTCTGCTTTAGTGATTGGTCAAAAAATGATGAGAGAGACAGTGTGGGACTGTGGGTAGCTGTGCTTTGGGCGGGAATATGAATGTAATTGAAAGAAAACTATCAAGGCCGAAATTAAGGCCCATTTACTTTTTAAATTTTCAAATGTTTGTTTGTTTATTAATATAAAAAGTTTATTCATAAACAAAAATCAAAGAAAAAATTAATTTGATTTTTTAAAAATTATTTTTTTTATTTTTAATTTAAAATATTTTTATAAACTTATATAAAATTTAAAAATTACTTTATTTATTTAGTATTTATATTAATTTTTAATCTTAATTTTATATTGTTATATATTTTATTTAGATTTTTTTAATCTTATTTCTTAAAATTTAATTTTTATATCAATTTTATCCTTTATTTTTAATTAATTTATCTTATCTGGATCTTTTTTATTGTTATTTATTTTATTTTATTTTATTTAATCATATTTTAATTTTTTATCAATGAAATCTATCTTTATTTTTATTACTATTTATTTGATTTTAAATAATTTGTGAAATTAGATTTGTTTTTCAATTCCGCCATTCTTTAAGTTTTTTTACCTGTCATATTTATTTATTTATTTTTTAATAAAGTTGAAAAAAATAAAACATTATCGAGTTATTTTTCAAATTATTTTCATGACATAATTAAATACTGAAAAATATTTTTCAATTTATTTTTTTATGATACTAACAGTTATAAAAACAATAACTCATTTCTATAAAAATCACTTTTCCAAAATAAATTATCTTTTAACATATAAATAATAAAAGAAACATGTCGGGTTCATGGGTCATACTTGTATCCAAACAAAGGGCGATCGTGTTTTCAATTTTTTAATTTATCATTCAAGTGATCATGACCATATACTTGATCGCGTGGTTGCTATATCTGTTTTCTGTACAATAATTTTTTGTTCAATAATTTAACTAAGTAAACTTTGTAATCCAAAATAATTTAAAACTGGCTGAAAAAAACTAATTCGGTCAAACATAATTGATTTCAACAAGTTTTGCATGATCAGGTTACCTATAAGGTGTTTGGTAACCCAAAAAAACAGTGATTTTGAAGAGAAAAAATTAAATGTTTTTTTTTATTTTCTTAAATTATTTTGATGTGATAGTGTCAAATATATTTAAAAAAATATTATTTTAATGCATATATGAACGAAAACTATTTTGAAAAGCAATCTCAATTCTCAATTGCATTTACAAAGAATCACCTAATAAATAATTGTTTGACACTATGTTTTAAAAAATTATTAAAAAAATTGAAAATTATTTTTTTTTGTTTAAATTGATTTTTTTTGTGTTTTAGATCATTTTGATATGATGATGTCAAAAATATTTTAAAAAATAAATATCATTTTAGATCATTTTAATGCATCTATGAACGAAAACTATTTTGAAAAGCAATCTCAATTCTCAATTGCATTTACAAAGAATCACCTAATAAATAATTGTTTGACACTATGTTTTAAAAAAATTATTAAAAAAATTGAATTTTCGTTTTGTTTAAATTGATTTTTTTTTGAGTTTTAGATCATTTTGATATGATGATGTCAAAAAACTTTTAAAAAAAATATCATTTTCATACATTTGTAAACAAAAAACATTTTTAAAAACAATCTCAATCATACTTCCAAACGGGCACCTAGCAACAGATTGTTTGACATTGTGTTTCAAGAGCTTTATTGAAAAAAATGAAAATAATTTATATTGTTTTGATTTAAATTTAATTTTTTTGGTGCTTTTAGACCATTTTGATGTGTTGATGTCAAAAATATTTTTTTAAAAAATAAACTAAAATTATTTTAATATATTTCTAAACGAAAAACACTTTGAAAAACAATATCAATTATACTCTCAAACGAGCACTAATAAATGATTGTTCGGCTCTGCATTTCAAAAGTGTTCTTGAAAAAAAAATTATTTTTATTTTTTTATTTAAATTAATTTTATAATCATTTTAATGTGTTGATATTAAAAACAAATTTTAAAATAAAAAAATACTTTAAAAACAATTTTAATTAAACTTCCAAACAGCTCTAAATAAATATCAACATTTTTTCAAGAAGAAAAAACACGCGATGAAACAATATTGACTTTAATTAACTCGAAAAAACACGTGATGAAACAATATTGACTTTAATTAACTCGAAAAAACACGTGATGAAACAATATTGACTTTAATCAACCCAATTACCTGCAAATTACCAGTGACCCAAATTCTTTTTGAAATTAGTCCTTCTGACAACTATATTCAATACTAGCAACTTGCCCGCGCGTTGCCGCGGGTATTTTTTTTGTATATAATTTAACATAATTAAATCTATAATGATAAATTTATATGATATAAGTAAATAAAAATTATAGATTCAAAGATAAAATGTTGAAAATTTTGAGTTGAGTTTGTCACGTAAGCATAGATTACATCTTTTAGAATATAGGTATTGCATCATAAACGATCACAAAAGAGCGTGCACTAACATTAGAAAAAAGAGCAACATATTTGAATAAGAAAAAAAAACTTACTGAAATCATTATTGTGCAGATAATAAAATTATACAAATGAATTAATAGAAAAAGCAAATAAAAAAAAAGGGAAAAGGAAGCAATATTAATTTAAAATATTTTAACAATAGCAACATCGGAGTCTTAACATCTAAAATTATTATTGCCGCTAGAATAAAAACAATAAAAATTATTAAATTATACCGAGAGAAAAAAATAAAAAGCATGAACAAAACAGTAAGCAAGAAAAACCAATTAAAAATTATTATTATTATTATTCTTATTGTGAAAGAATAAATAATCACTATTATTATAATAATAGAATACATAATCACTATTATTATAATATTAATAATAATCACTATTATTATTATTCTTATTATAATTATTATGATTATGTTAATAATGAAAGAAACAAAAATATATGAAAGACTAAAAATATCCAAGAAACTTTAACAAAAGATAAAAAAAAATTATCATTGCTATTACTGGAAAAAAAACAAATTATCAAATTATCGGGAGGGAAAAATAACAACAAAAGAGTAAGAATGAAAAATAATAATAAAATCATGATGATTATTATTATTATTATTATTATTATTATTATTATTATGTTAATAATGAAAGAAACAAAAATAAATGAAAGGCTCAAAATTTCCTACAAACTTTAACAAAAGATTAAAAAAAAAACAACTATTATTGTTATTACTGTCAAAACAATAAAAATTATCAAATTATCCCGAGGGAAAAAAACATTAAAAAAAGAGTAAGCAAGAAAAACAATTAAATTCTTCTTCTTCTTCTTCTTCTTCTTCTTCTTATTATTATTGTTATTATTATTATTATTATTATTATTATTATTATGTTAATAATGAAAGAAACAAAAATAAATGAAAGACTAAAAATATTTTAACAAAAGCTAAAAAAATAAAAACAAAAACAAAAATTTATTATTGCTATTACTGGCAAAACAAAAAATATTATAAAATTATCGGGAGAAAAAAACAAACAGAAGAGTAAGAACAAAAAATAATGAAATTATTATTATTATTATTATTATTATTATTATTATTATTATTATTATTATGATTATTATTATTGTGTTAAATACATTTATATATACATGGACAAAAGTAGGGATTATTCTAGAAATATAAAAAAATAAAAGTATAAGGGCTGAAATGAAAATCAAATATAAAGGGATTAAATTTTTAAACATTGTCAAAGAATAAAAGAAACCAAATGAATTAATATCCAAAAAAAAATTAAAAGAATAAGGATCGAAATGAAAAATGACATATATAAAAATCATTCTAATTGAAGGAGAAAATTAAAAAAAAAAATTACTTGGAGGACTAAAAATAAATAATGACAATTGCTGTCATTTTAGAGAAAAATTAGAAGAAGAGGGACTGAAATCAAACTTTGCATATATTAGCAATTTCAATTGGAGGACCAAATCAAAGAAATCAAAACATCCGTACCGGAATAATTGAAGGAATAAAAATAAATACAAAATCAAAACTATAAGGACTGAAATAAAACTTTCTTATATAATCAGTTTTGATTGAAGGGCACAATTGAAAATAATAAAACTTTAATTTGAATAAATCAGTAATAAAAACGAAATCAAAACCGCAGGGACCAAACTGAACTTCACACCAACATTAGTGACTTGAGCCGAATTTCGAGGCGGAAGGAGAGAGAAAGGCGACGTCGGAGAGAAAACCATCCGTCGCGGCTGAACCGGACATCCTTCCAGTGAACGCGCCGCGACGGAGGAGAGAGGACATCCCGGCGGAAGTAAATTTCTGACGTCGGGACGACGCCGCACGCGCCGCCTAACGGGCGCGTTCGTCTGGAACGCCGCTGGCGCGGCCAGGCGACGCGCCAGCTGTCCCCCTGGGTAATGACCCAAAGAACCCTGTCCCCACTGGTATTTACAAAAATGCCGGAGGGGAAAAGACGACGCAGCCCATGTTTACTGTGCAATTTTTTGTCTTTTTCGGGGGCTTTTTCCGTCAGTGCACTATGCAAAAAAAGGTGAAAAACCGACGGAGCCCCTCGTCCCTGTGCTGTATTTTGTCGTTTTCGGGGGTCAGAGGCGTCAATGCACTGTGCACATTGCGGCTATTAAAAAAAAAACCAAAAACCGAAAATAGCCCCATAAAATATAAACAAAACGCCGGATGACCAAGGCGAATCTCGTCTGTACACTGCCACAATCCACAGTGGATTGTGAGACAATGTACAGTGCTTTCAACAGGGATTTATCCACGCCAATTGTATATTTGGTAATATTACACATATCACGCATGATCCCCAGCTTTACTTTTTGGCTGTGATCATTTTAGCCCACTGACTATTTTGTTCTTACAAACAAGCCCTTGCATTGTGCTTATGGGGGGTTTGAAAATATTAGAAGAGTGGAAGTGGGAGGTGCTTTTGTAACGAGCAAACTTTTCAGAGCAAACTTCTTTACATGTGAAAATATACGTGGAAAGTTACTCTGAGAGAAATTAGTAAAGTAATGATAAATTAATAAATAATAGCTATCTTAGATTCTTAATATGGAAGATAACGCTTGCAAGAAAATCCATTTTCATTTAATATAGTTTGTTTGATAGTGTTATTGAAATTATTTTTTAAAATGTTTTTTTGTTTATAAATATATTTAAATGATATTTTTATATATTTTTTAAAATTATTTTTTACATCAAAATAATTAAAAAATATATATAAAAAAATAAAATATTTTTAAAACACAATGTATTTTTTAACTAGGAATAGTTTCCATAGCTAAATTATGAAGACGGTTTAGCTTTAATAATTTCACTGTATTTTTGAAATTAAAAAAAAATGTTAACCTCCGAAACAATTTTAATGAAAATAATAAATCCAACATCATATTATTGTTTATTGATTATGATTATGCATAAATAATATTTTTCCTAACACTGTTGGTTACTGTCGAATCTATTCATTGCCTTTCTCTTGCCTAAGTGGTTGGATGGTCATCTTTCTTGTTTTAGGAACTATCAAACTTTTCAAAACCAACAGCTATTTAGACGTAATCTAAAAGTGATTTTTTAAGAAAATATAAATATTTTTTTATTTTAAATAAAAAAAATATTTTCAGATTATTTTAATGTACTAATATCAAAAATAATTTTTCAAAAATAAAAAATATATTTTGATATATTTTTAAATAAAAAATATTTTAAAAAATAATCACAACCACACTCTCAAACACTCTATATATATTAAAATACATGTGAAAGTTACTCAGAAATAAATTAATAAGTAAAGAAAAATAAAATAAAAAATAATAGCTATCTTAATATGGAAGATACATGACAATCCATTTTCATCTACATCCTGAAGTACTTACAAAATAACTTGTTCCCACCAGTATATAGCAAAATATTCATGTGTTTACCTGTGTGGGTATTTTTTAATATTAATAATAGATTTTCATATCTAAATTATAGAGATTATTTAGTTTTAATATGGATATATTAATTATTTCATTGTATTTTTAATATATGTATATATATAAAAAAGGGTAACCTTGACTATATGATAATGATCAAACGCATTCTGGACAGTAATTACCATACCCCGGTTCAAGGTTTTTAAAAAAAATTATAGATCAAGCATTGTATTGTTCAGTGAACAATGCCTTTGAAGTGTTTTTCCAAGCCCAAGTGTTTTTTTCTTGTCGATTCTCCCTTCATTGCTCCTCTCTAAAAGAATAGATGGTTTGGTTTGATTTTTTAAAAAATATTTTTTAAAAAATATTTTTTTTTTAAAATATTAATATTTCATAAATTAAAAATCTTTTAAAATACAAAAACAAATAATATTAACAACAAAGAAACTCCCATCTTCTTGCCTACTTTTTGTACACAGTTCTTTCTATTGATATTTTTTATCCATGTGCTGATGAAAAATTAGTATGATATAAACTGTTATAAAGTTTGCTTTGTGAAAAAAACTATATTTTCTGAATGAGCGAGCTAAACTATATTTTTCGGAATGTACGAGTAAAACTATATTTTCATATGAAATATGTTAAAGGAAAGATGATATTTGACAATTATTGTAATTTATTTTCTTCCTATTGTATTAGCTGTAATTGAGACAATCTCAATTATTGTGATTGACTTGCCTAGTATAGATTATTTGTTATTGTATAAAATCTGCTTAATTGCAATGTTCTTACTCACTCACAAAACATTAATATAATTACATATTTCTTTAATGGTATCAAAGCACCAATATTGGTGAATTTATCTACATACCTTCTGTCTCCCAGCAACTCTGATTCAATCTCCAACTTCGTATTGAATCTAGCAATCCATCATCTCAATCCCAAGTCTCTTTTGCAAGAACATAGTTCAACTATCAATAAACTCAGACAACACACAAATCAATCAAAACAAAGACAGGACAAACAACATACCCGACTCACTCATTCTACACAATCTAGACTCACTTAGGCTAGTTCTTGTTTCCAAGCCTCTTGAAGGACACAATTATGGTCGATGGAGTCGATCAATGCGTATTACCTTGAGTGCTAAAAACAAATTGGGATTCATTGACGGAACCACCCCACCCCTAATGAGCACCACCCCTAATGAGCACCGACACCAACTCTGCTATTTGGCAGAGATGCAACGACATGGTGCTCTTATGGATCCTACAATCACTGAATCTAGATATTGCAAGTAGTGTTATTTACTTCACCAGTGTAGTCATGGTGTGGAATGATCTTAAAGATCAATTCTCATAGAGCAATGACTCAAGGGTTTTCCAAATTTGCCAAGAAATCACAGAGCATCGACATAGGAACCTCTCAATCTCAGAATACTATGCTAAACTCAAGGCTCTATGGGACAAATTACATTTATTCCACGAACCCATCATTTACACCTGTGAAGTTGCCAAAACACAGGCCTCAAGAGAAGAAAATGAGAGAGTTATGCAATTTCTAATGGGTCTTAATGAATCTTACTCAATAGAGTGTGGGTCGATCTTGATGATGTTGTTAATCCCCGACACACGGCGTGTTTATGCCCTAATCATTCAACATGAACGGTAGATGGATATGGCAAATTGGCAAATCGGAACTCATGCTATGTAGACCAGTTGCTACATCAAAGGCAGTGCAAGACACGACAACCCTTTGGCAACAAGGCCCTCTGGTGCCAACCACGGGAATGGGGGCTCTTATGATTCAAGTTAGTTCAATGAGAACCACCAAATGGCCCTTAAGAAAACCTTAAATTGCTTTTACTGTGACGTGGACACGCTCACGGTGGAAAATTGCTACTACATCAATGGTTTTCTAGTCAGCCATAAGCTACACGGAAAAAATGTCAAACCATAGAATAAAAGATACATTACCTACAATGTTGAAAGGGATCCCATTCCAGTGCATATTTTCCCGTGCAAATACAGCAGGTATTGTTATACCTGCTTGCAATCTCTCATAGCTTGGCCCGTATTCAAACATGTATTGGATAATAGACAACGGAGCCTCAGACCATATTTCATGTTTTACACCTACACATGACATGACCAACACTCACCATAATTTTTTTGGGTTACCTAATGGAGGAAAATTAGAAATTTTATGTTGGATCAATTAAAGTGTCTGAAACCTTAACCCTTGATGGTGTTCTTCATGTACCTCAATTAATGTGAACTTATTATCTGTGAGTAAATTTACACAAAGATTGAAGTGCATTTTGATTTTCTTTGATAAATTTTATGTTCTTATATGCTAATTATTTATTCTTTTTATGACACTTTATCAGCATAATTATTATGAGGCTTATAGCAATTTTAATATTTTTGTTTTCATTATTATAATTTATTTTTGACTAATTTTCTTTCACTATTATATAAAGAAAGAGATATGTGGTCAAATCTAAAGGAAAAATATGATCGTCAAAAGTTTACCATACTTCCTCAAGCTCATTATGATTGGTTGCACCTGAGGTTGCAAGATTTTAAATCGCTTAATGAATATAATTATGCTCTTTTCAAAATTACCTCACAATTGAAATTATGTGGTGAAAATATCATAGAAGATCAAATGTTAGACAAAACTTTCTCTACGTTTCATGCCTCAAACATTGTCCTGTAGGAACAATATAAAGAGCGTAATTTCAAAAGGTACTCGAAACTAATTTCATGTCTTCCTATGACTGAACGAAATAATAATTTTTTGATGAAAAATCATCATTCTCGCCCCACAGGTTCTAAACCATTCACTGAAGTGAATGAAACCTTTGTTCAAAAGACAAGAAAGAACCAAGGATATAGGTATGAAAAAGAAGAAGAGATAATCCTTCTAAAAGCAACTCATTATATCACCAGAAGTGGAGACACAATGAACTCAAACAAGAAAACGACAAGAATTTGTATAAACCAAAAGATAAGTGTTATAGGTGTGGTATGCATGGTCACTAGTCGTACACCAAAACATCTTACATATTTATATCAAGCCTTTCTGAAATAAAATACAATTGAGACTAATTTCATTTATAAAGATGTTTATGAAAATCATAATGCTTGTATTGATGTTAATACTTACATTGATGTTTCTAATTTCTTTGAAAACTCGAATAAGATAGAAAATATGCTTAGTGGAAGAATCATTGGAGATGATTAATAGTTTTTATTTGTATTAAAATATTTATGTTATTATGTCTACAATAAATATTATAAATTTGGCTTAAGTTAAATAATAAACTTTGATTATCTTTTGAATAGTGACATGACTTTTCATGATAAAGTTTTATGTTTGATAGACAGTGCAGTAATGTACACAATTCTTAAGAAAAATAAATAGTTTGAGTATTTGACATTAACCAAATCTAATGTCACTACAATATCAAGTCCAACATACATGATTAAAGGTTCTGGAAAAGCTAATATTGTGTTGCCAAATAGCACAAGACTGGGCATCAAAGATGCATTATATTCATCTGCTTTCTCTTTTGGAATTTATTATACGACCATGAAATCTATTGAATCAAATGTTGTGATACACTAGAAGTGTTCCGACCCAAAATAATTTATGGTTTGACATGATCAACTTGGACATCCAAGATCAATAATGATGAGACGAATTATTAAGAATTCATACGGGCATCCGTTAAAGAGCTTGAAAATTCTTTTACCAAGTGAAAATCCATGTGGCGTATATTCTCAAGGTAAATTAATTACCAAATCATCTGCATCAAGGTTCTTATAGAATCATCATCTCTTCTTGAAAGAATTCAAGGAGATACATGTGACCTTATTCATCTACCATGCAAACCTTTTAGATATTTTATGGTATTGATTGATGCATCAAGTAAATTGTCACATGTTTGTTTATTTTCTAGTCGAAATATTGTATTTGCTAGATGAATAACACATATTATCATAGTACGAGCGCAATTTCCTAATTATTCTATTAAGAAAATTTGATTGGACAATCTGGTGAGTTTACTTCTCAAGCATTTGATAGTTTTTGCTCTTCAATTGGAATTGATGTTGAACATCCTGTTGCTCATGTACATACTCAAAATGCTCTAGCAAATCATTTATAAAGCGACTTTAATTAATTGCAAGGTCATTACTTATGAAATCAAAATTGCCTACATCTATTTGGGGCATACTATATTACATGTTGCATCACTAGTTAGAATTAGACCAAATACCTACCATAATTATTCTCTTTTACAACTTGTTTATGGTATACCACCAAATATATTTCATCTACGAACTTCTGGTTTTGCGGTATATGTGGTTGTAGCACCCCCATAAAGGACTAAGATGAGTTCACAACGAAAAATAAGAATTTATATTGGTTTTAATTTTTCATCTATTATTAGATTCCTTGAACCTTTGACTGATGATGTTTTTAAGGCACATTTTGAAGACTGTCATTTTGATTAGAATATTTTCTCATCATTAGGGAAAACAAATTCAGTGTCTGCAGCACAACAAAAAAATACTTGGAATAACCCGAAGTATTCAAATTCAATGTCTGAAGCATGACAATAAATCATTTGCAATAACCCGAAGTAATCTCATTTTGATCCAAGGAGAAATCAATGTGAACTTGAAGTTCAAAAGATAATTCATTTATAAAATATTGCAAATCAATTATCGGATGTTTTCACCAGTAATGAAAATATAGTTAAATCTCATATTCTTGCTACAAATGCTCCATTTCGAATTGAAATTCCTGAAGGAAAAAAGGTCCACATAACAACAAATGAATCTATACCACGTCTGAAGCGCGAGAGGCTTATTGGAGCTAAAAAAAAATCCTACAAAACAAAAACTCTAATGAATAGATGATAGTACTCTTGAAGAGTCCTCATCCACAAAACAAACATCAAATCTTGTCCAAATCATTTAATACTCCCCCTGAAGACTAACCTCCTGAAGAGAACTATGTACTTGGAAATAATGAGATCTCCATGAACTATGTTCATACATGAGAGATTTTGGAATGAGATAAAATTATCATAGATGGTATAATTGCATTTAAGGTTGCTTTTGGCATCACTAGAAGTGACGATGAGTTTGAACAACACTAGAAGTGACGATGAGTTTGAACAACACTAGAAGTGACGATGGGTTTGAACCATAAACTGTTGAAGAATGTCGACATAGAAATGATTGGCAAATGTGGAAAGAAACAATCCAAACAGAGTTAAACTCACTTACAAAACTTGAAGTATTTGGATTTGTAGCCTATACACCAAAATGTGTTATACATGTTGCATATAAGCGGGTTTTATTAGAAAACAAAATGAGAACAATAAAATTATACGATATAAGACATGACTTGTTGCACAAGGTTTCTCGTAGAGACCTAATATTGATTACAAGGAAACTTATTCTTTAGTGATGAATGTAATCACTTTCAGATTTTTAATTGGTTTAGTGATATCAGAAAAATTAGATATATATTTAATGGATGTAGTTGTAGCATATTTACATAGATAATTAGATAAAGACATCCATATGAAAATTCTTGAAGGATTTACAATGCCTAAAACCTTTTGTAATGAATCCAGAAGTGTTTATTCTATTAAACTACACAATTTTTTATATGGGTTAAAACAATCTGGTCGGATGTGGTATAATCGTCTTAATGAATACCTCTTAAAAAGGGGTTTGAGGATGATGAGATTTATTCGTGCATTTTTATTAAAAAACAATCTGCTTTCGCTATTATTGTAGTATATATTGACGATTTAAATATTATTGGTACCCTTGAAGAGCTCATAGAAACTGCAACCTATTTGAAAAATGCATTTGAGATCAAAGATCTCGGAAAGACAATTTTGTCTTGGTTTACAAATTGAACATTTTTCTAATGGAATATTTGCACATCAATCAATATATAAAGAAAAAGTCTTAAAGCATTTTTATATGGACAATGCTCATCCTTTGAGTACACCTATGATTGTTTGATCACTTGATGCGAAAAAAAAACATTTTTGACCTCCGGAAGAGGATGAAGAAATTCTTGGTCCTAAAGTACCATATCTTAGTGCTATTGGAGCACTTATGTATATTGCGAATTGTACAAAACCAAATATAGCTTTTGCAGTAAATTTATTGACAAGATATAGTTCGACTCCCACAAAAAGACACTAGAATGGAGTCAAATATATATTTCGCTATCTCCACGGAACAACCAAATTGAGATTATTATATTGTGGATCAAATTCACAAATGATTGGATATGCAGATGCAGGTTATCTCAATGATCCTTACAAAGAAAGATCACAAACATGTTATCTATTTACCTATGACAATGCTACAATTTCTTGGAGATCTGTCAAATAAACATTAGTGGCTACTTCATCAAATCATTCAGATATTATCGCGATACATGAAACAAATCGAGAATGTATATGAATAAAATCAATTATCTAGCGCATAAAGAAAAAAAATATGAATTGTCAGCCATTAAAAATAGTTCCACAATATTGTTCGAAGATAATATTGTCTGTATCACTTAAATTAGAGGAGACTATATTAAGGGAGAGAAAACAAATCATATCTCACCAAAATTCTCTTATACTCACGAGCTTTACAAAAAGAAAAAATTGATATAAAAAAAATCAGGTCAAGTGATAATTTAGCAGATTTATTTACAAAATTTTTACCAGCCTCAACTTTCAAGAAACTTGTCCATAATATTGGAGTGCATCATCTTAAAGATTTGTTATAAGACATGTACTTTTGAGGGAAAGTCAATTCCAATTATACCATTTTTCCTTCGCTTAGGTTTTTTCCTACTGAGTTTTCCTTTGTAAGGTTTTAATGAGACAATTTGACATTGTTTTAATGAATCCTAAAATATTCATATATGAATCTTGAAGTATCTATATAAAGTCCTCTACTGAATTTTAAAGTACAAGGTCATTCAAAGAGAAGTGTTATAAATTCATATTTATGTGTGCTGAATATCCATGACTCTTGAGTTTAGTCTCTTGGATTTCCATAACCTTTGAGTTCATTTTCTTTTCTTATAAATATACCACTTGTCTTGTATTCTTAACACCTTGAAAAAAAGAAGAATTCATAATAAGAAAGATATTTATGTCTTGTTTCTTTTGATTATATGTTGATATATATGTTCTCATATGTTAATTTTTTCTTATAACACACACACAGACACAAACACACACACACATATATATATATTTTTTTTTTTTGGTACAATATAAAGAAAATCTAGGAATTTGGCGCACCTAAAAAACGCGCACGTGCCATACAAATGACCCACACGGGGTGGGCTCCCGGGGCTGAGGGCTCGGTTACTAATTGCAGAAGGGACTCCTCCTTGCCTATCGAGGGTTTTATTTACTTCAACATCTGAGAGCAAGCATCAACTTCTCTGTGGCGCAATCTCTGCTGTTATCATTTTCTGCAAGCAATTCCCTACTCGTATTCGACTTTCTGGTAACCCTATCCTGTCCCCTGCCCCTCATCCTCTCTACCTTTCATTCCTCTCTTCATCGCGAAAAAAGCTTCTCCCAAAATTGATTTTTCCAGCAAAATCGTCGATCACAGAGCTGAAATCGAATCTCATCACAAGTTTTCTTTGCAAGAAAATCCAATTATTAGTTTTTTTGAGATATTAGGTTATGTTTTCGTGTTCGTTTGTGTGGAGGAGGGTCAATTATTAGTATTATTTTTTAATGTTAATAGATTTTGGGAGTCTTTCGATCTTCATCTAAATTAAAATTTTCTTACTTACCTGTCGTTCTCGAATTCGATAAATTAGTTTATAATTGAAAGTAATATGTTTTTTTTAACAAAGCCCAGTGTAATTGTTTAATTAGCATTAATTTCTGAATTCTTTTTTAACTAGATTTTTGAAGCTGAAATGAGATGGCGTCTTCACAATCTACACAAAATGTGGAGTTCGAAGCAGCGAAGTTTCTTCACAAACTCATTCAAGATTCTAAAGATGAGCCGGCAAAACTGGCAACAAAACTCTACGTCGTGTGTGTCTTTATTTTCTTACTTTGTCTGAACTTTGGCTGGTAATTATGTTTATAATTATTATATTTGTGTGTTTTAGATATTGCAACACATGAAATCAAGCGGGAAGGAACATTCAATGCCGTATCAAGTGATATCAAGGTGAAATATTTTGGTTGCGTATGTTTTTTATTGCTGTTTCTAAAGATACCGTGTTTCTACTGCTTAGCACTGTAGATGATTCTGGGATTGCGGGCATTTATTCCTGTCTTGTCTTGGCTGGATTTATTCAAGTAAGCTAGTTGAGGTGATAGTTAATAGTAATTGAGTTTACGAGAAGACAAAGATTCTGTATACTTTCTCTCAAGCGAGATTGTAACATGATTCCTTTTAAAATCTTGATTCAGGAAGGGATGACCATATGCCTGGCCATTGACTACTAATATGTCATTTGGTTATTAAAATTGCACTGGTGCAATTATGGTAGAAAAGTTAAGATATATTTTGACTTTTACAGCTTTTTAAGTCCCAAAGTTTTCCGATTCAGAATGAACTTTACTTTGAACCTTTCATTCTCAACACAATTGTGCTCCAATGTTGAAACATTAAACATAAATAGAACAACGTCTGAAGCTGGGGGTGCTTTCCTTAATGGATATGTTGTTACTAGATAATCTGTACTGAAGTACCATAGCAGTAAGGTGGTTGCACAATTTGCCATTGGATTTTAATACTATTTTGTGCAGTTTATTTTCTGTTTTGTCTTAGGACTCTCTCTGGGGCACCTGTTTTTATCTCTCTATGCATGCTATTTTTTTTGGTCATCTGGTATACCACCAGTTCTTTCTGTTCTGTCATCGTCACAGTTATGGTAAAAAGTTTCAACTCTATAGTATTCCACCTTTTCTGTGTGTTCTGTCATACTCAAAATCGTGGCTAAAATTGCAACTCCTTTACTCAACTTGCTATCATGGAGTGGTTTCTCTGACACCTTTTTCCTTAAACTAAGGGCCATGGAGACTGTCATCAATCAGAATGGTCTTGATATTGAAGCTTTGAGGTCATCGCGCCTTCCAATGACCAGTGGAACTCAAATGGGGGAATCCTCGACTGCACAATATGGAGGTAACATGATTTTGTTCAAATTGCTTCAATCCTGTCTGGTAAATCTTATTATTATAGTTATTGTGTTTGTGTGCAGCATATTGAATTAATCATTAAGAAATGGGAAAATCCTCATGCAGGATCTTCACAGGCAGTTGGAGCTGGTAAAGACTCTAAAGCAGGATCGGCTGAAAATGAGATATCCAAATTTGACCCCTTTGCTTCCAGCAGACCTCCTGCTGGTCCAAGCACCGCAGGGCATGATTACTACCAAGGATCTGGAACTCAAAGGAGCAGCCAGTCACTTGATCATGAAAGTCCTTCTAGTTTGGATACAAGGTCTGCCAATTCACAATCCCAAGAAAGAGGAGTGAATCAAAAGGATGGTAAAAAGGCTGCTACTAAGAGGAAGAGGGGTGATTCATCTTCGCACTCAGAAATGCATGGTGGCAACCCCCAGCAACTTAATTCGCGTAATACCATAGTCAATCCAAGGAGGGGGAAAATGAACAAGGTTGACTCACCAGGTGGTTATCCAGTTAGAGGTGGTGAAAATACCAGCTTTAATAAGGATCCCAATAGCAGTCAGCTGGAAGTTTCGTCTTCTTTTGTGTCCACAGGACAACAGCAAGGGGGTTCTCTTCCATCTGCACATGAAAGTCTCACTTCTAGGGGGATGTGGAATCAAAATAAAGCAGGGTTACCCCTTGAAAGACCCCATGTTCCAAGGTTCTCTTCTAATTCTGTTTCCAGCAACACAATGGCAGAAATTCAATTGCAGCAGTCAGCAATTTCATCTCTTGGATCAAGTAAGGATTAAAGTAAACTAAATAAAGGAACATGGCTGGACAAAAACCATAATTTTGGTTTGGTGGGAAAAGCTGGATTTGTACCAACCTTAACTAGGTCTTGAATCACTTGGTGTTTTTTTTTTCTAATAGAATGATGTTTCGTGTTCTGCAAGGAACTCAACAGAATGATTAACTTTTGTTGGGTATTCAAGCACTTCTCATGAAAGACACTGAACATGTTATTTAAGTAATTCTCAGTCAGTGATTAATGATCTGGTACTTAGTATTACTGATGTTTTAGGTGCTTTTAGCAAGGTTCATGGAGGGATGCCTGTCACTTTGAATCCAACAGGGCCCATAGGGGAGCTAGGATTTGCAGGTCCAGCTCAATACAGTGGTTATGAACATCAGAAACATGGACTGACAAAGGGTGCTGTAGCTAGCTCTGTTGAGAAAACATCAGAAGGGCACTTTTTTGCTGCTAACCGAGTGGATGACTTTCCAACTTCACTTCCACCCGGAAAGATTTTAGAAAATGGAGGCAGTTCGAACATGTTTGCAGAGGCAAATAAAATTGTCCAGGTACTTATGTTTTTTTTTTGTTTCTCCCTGTAAATTCATTATGGCCTTTCATCTCTATACATGATGAAAGCTTGCTATTGAATGATAGTCTTCAGCCTAGTCTGTTTGGGCTTTCATTTGCTTGTGCTGTACAGTCCATGCTATGACAGATTGGCAGGTGTTAATTGATTCTCTCTCCTGCAGTGGTCTATAGCATTTAATGTTTGCTCTAATAATTTTAGAATTATGAAATTTAATGTCTCATCAGGCATCACTTATGATCGTTACTTATAATATTCTGTTCTGATCATGAAACTCTGCTATCTGATTTGTTATTTAGAGCCCGTTTGATATTGTGGTAGCAGTTGCTTGCTTTTGAAAATGTTTTTTGTATGGAAATTCATCGAAATAATTTTTTTTTTCATTTGTTAAGATTTGTTTTTGACTTCAACACATCAATGATTTGAAAAAAAAATCAAGCAATGAAAAAAATAAAATAAATCAAATTTCTTCAAAAGCACTGTTGAAATGCAAAAACAAATTGGCTCATAAAGGCCCTTCTCTGAATTTTGATGTTCTCTCTCATCACCAGGGTGGCAGGCAAACTAGTAATTCAGAATTGGCAATGAGATCAACATCCCCTAGAGATGTGGGAAAATCTCCAGCTTTCCAGGGTTCTGCCTTGTCTGGCATGCCTTTCAATGAACAGCAGCTGAGACAACTCAGAGCTCAATGCCTTGTCTTTTTAGCATTCAGGTGGATAGCACTACTCCTAGTGGTTGTACTTGTCCTTCTAGTTGTGGATACATGTTGAGAACTCTTATTTTTGTTCCTCTGGTTTTCATTATTTTTTCCCTCCTGGTTTCTGTCACAGAAATTGTTTGACGCCAAAGAAACTTCATCTGGACATAGCACTTGGAAATGCCATTTCTAAAGATGGTAAGAACTCATGATTAAAGGTTATCATGGATGGTACTACTTGGCCATGCTAGTAGTCCAGGCTAAATTTAATAGGTTTTGGACAAGGAATCTTGCTTGTTAATCCAAGTTTATGGCTGGCCTTGACTCACATTTATGTGAAGGCTGGCCTCCCATGTGAAAAGAAAACATGTGTAACATGCTGGCTTAACTTGTGTTTAAGACTGTTCTTGGGCTTCATATGTAAGCGTCGGTGGGACAAGGCTGTGGCCAAGGCATCATGCCTCCATGACAGCCTGACCTGGACCAGGGTCTCATGATCAGTTCCACTTGATCTATTTGCCACATATTATCAATTGTTGTTGCTTTTATTATTTTCTTGTTTTTGTTATTCAGCAACTGTCTTTCACTTGGTGATAATCAGGTGGCAATTTGGATGGTCCTCGGAAAGAGCTGACTGATCATAAAGGAAAGGCACAATCTTCTAATGAGTCGAACAGCATTCCTGAGGCTCTAATGTCATGTGGAAGGCTGAATAATGCAAAGGAATCTGATAAAGTGCTTCCGGGTTCTGGGGCACGATTCTTGGATGGAAACTGTGTCCCCAAAGAAGCTGATACACTGAAAATGGTGGAGGACCTGCCTTCTGACCCCTTGATTCTTTCAGATGAAAGGAAATATCTACACTCCACAAGAAAACCGGATGCTGAAATACAAAGCCAGGAAGCAGTGGAATCACAGGGTTTTTTCACTTCTGCAATGCAGCAGCCTGATTCAGCAAGGGGTGGTTTACTCTTGAGTAACCCTGGGGACGGCATGGAGAATGCCTATCTGCAAGTTGGAAAAACCGAACATGCCTCTTCATCATCATTTGTAAGTAATCAGGCAAACCTTGAGGCAGTTGGCTGGGCTGGCATTGGCAATCAATCCCTTCCATTTGGCTCTGTTCAGCTTGGGTTGGTTCCAGATAGAAAAGATAATGCTTCTAGTCAGTTTCCCAGTCTTGTCAACAGTATTGCTTCAGGTAACAAATCTGGTCATAATGGTACCTATTGCATTTAACTAAATGAGCAATGGGATCCTAGATCATATGCTGACAATGATCATCCCACAATGGTCATAATGAAGGATGCAGATGGTGTGAAGAAACATCTGCCTTAGCAGGGGATTTGTCTTTCTACAACAAATAATATCCTGTGAACTGCTTTCATGCTCATGTCATTTTTGTTAATTTTTGTGTGTAGATGATTCAAAGTTATCTGAATTTCAAACAAGATACGCTCCAGATGGGTGCAAGGCTGTTCCATTTGATGTTTCATTGAGAAATGGCATCACTTTTACAACAGAACAAGATGATGAAGATAAGTCAGCTTCTACTGATTCACAACCTTATCCAAAGTTCACCATGTCAGAGAAATGGATTATGGATCAGCAGAGGAAGAAACTTTTAACTGAACAAAATTGGGTTCTAAAACAGCAGAAAACAAAACAAAGAATTGCTACTTGTTTTTACAAGCTAAAGGTTTGTTTGGAGATTTCTCCTCTGTTGCTTGGTGCTTTGTCATCTTATTGTCATCACCAATTCTCCCTCTTGCTCCTTTGGGTTGGTTTTTTTTACTCGCCTGCTTTGTTCTATCTCCTATTTTTACCACACAGGAAACTGTCAGCTTTTCCAAAGACATATCTGCAAAAACCAAAAGTGTAATAGAATTGAAAAAGCTTCAGCTATTGGAGCTCCAACGCCGTCTAAGAAGGTGATTGTTTCCCCTAATTTTGCTATACGTTTTTAGCTTGTGTATGTTTTATCTTGATTTGCCATCAGACCATGATGTTTATCACATGTCTAGTTGATTTCATTGCTTTGTTTCGATTTAGTTATGTTTTCTTTTGACACCTTGTTTTTGTGTAAATTTGGGCAGTGATTTTCTCAATGATTTTTTTAAGCCTATTACAAACGACATTGATCGATTGAAATCATTCAAGAAACATAAGCACGGTAGGAGGATCAGACAACTTGAAAAGTACGAGCAGAAAATGAAGGAAGAACGACAAAAGAGGATACGTGAAAGGCAGAAGGAGTTCTTTGCTGAGATAGAAGTTCACAAGTATGTTTTTCTTGGGGTTGATTATATCACTTACCTCACTTGCCTCTTTTAATTTCTTAATTCTTTTTTTTTTCTTAAAAAAATGCGTTGTGCTGGATGCCTTCTTCTGTCCAATGGCTTGCATCAATTGAAATATCCTTCTTTTTTGCACTGTTTGTTAACCTAAATACAGGGAAAGACTGGATGATGTGTTTAAGATTAAGAGAGAACGCTGGAAAGGTTTCAATAAATATGTCAAAGAGTTCCATAAAAGGAAGGAGCGTATTCATCGGGAAAAGATTGACAGAATCCAGCGTGAGAAGATTAATTTATTGAAAATCAATGATGTTGAGGGGTATCTGCGAATGGTGCAGGTTAGATTTGGCCTACTAGATTTTCTGATGTGGGGTTGGTATCCTATGTTCACTCCTTTTGCTCATTACACAGGATGCAAAGTCAGACCGTGTTAAGCAACTACTGAAAGAGACGGAGAAGTATCTTCAAAAGCTGGGATCCAAGCTACAGGAAGCAAAGTCCATGGCAAGCAGATTTGAGAATGATATGGATGAGTCACGAACTGCCAATGTTGTTGAGAAGAATGAAATAGCTGCTGAGAATGAAGATGAAAGTGACCAGGCCAAGGCAGGCTGCTTGGCTCTCTGGTTTTTTTTTGGGCCCATTCTATGTTATATATTTTGCTTGTTTCCCCCCCTCTCATTTCATGTTTGTTGATCTGCTTTGCAGCATTACATGGAAAGTAATGAGAAATACTATTTGATGGCTCATAGGTGGGAATACCTTCTGTTATCTTTTCATTATTTTATTTATATATTACTTGCTGCTTAAGATCAGAGTCTTATGTCTGGTTGATTTTTGACAGTAGTCTCCCTTTTTACCTTCTGCTTCTTTATATGCATTATGCATTGAGGTGCACTGTCTTTTTCTGCACTTGCTTAAACAATTTATGTTTAATGGAAAGAGAGTGTATTAAGTTTACCATTTGATATCATGTCTGTCGCGGGGCTTCAGACAGCCTTTTCATATTTCTTGTTTCTATTTTGCTTACCTTCAAATGCTATGATGCTCTTTTCAGCTGGAGCTACAAGGTTGTCTTTTGACATTGAATTTCTTTCTAGCTACTCTCCTGGTCTTCTTTTAATTCAAATTTGAAGTATTTTATTCTGGACATTGTTTTGTGCAGTGTAAAAGAAAGCATTGCAGAACAACCAACTTCTCTCCATGGCGGAAAATTAAGGGAGTGAGTAGAACCGATGTTTCTCAAATACCGCATGTATCATATGGTGTAGTGATAAGGGTCTTATAGAATGTTAATTGATCAGATGCTTATGATCCTTTTGGAAGACACAGATTAAGCTTTCTGCGGTCATTCTCCAGTTTTGAATCTCTCAAGTTGTGGTTTTGATATTCAGGTACCAAATGAATGGATTAAGGTGGTTGGTTTCATTATACAATAATCATTTGAATGGCATTCTTGCTGATGAAATGGGTCTTGGGAAAACTGTTCAGGTACAAATGTTATTTGAATTTTTGTAGTCTAATAAATCCTTTTCCTTTTGTCTAATGCTATACAAACAAACACATCATCCAAAAATTTTCATACAAAGTAATGTGGCAGATACCTTTTCATGTTTGATCAATTTCTACGGCCTTCATATAATTTGTTATCACTTGCCTTGTCAGTTTGTATTAAGCTTTCTTTGTTTTCATACTGCCTCCAAGTTGTATATTCCAATAATCTAGCAATTCTTTTCTTTTGGTAGGTTATTTCTCTAATATGCTACCTGATGGAAACAAAAAATGATAGAGGGCCTTTCTTGGTGGTTGTACCTTCTTCAGTTTTACCTGGCTGGGAGACTGAAATCAATTGCTGGGCACCTGGAATTCTTAAAATTGTCTATTCTGGGCCTCCAGAGGAGAGGCGCAGGTTATTTAAGTAATAATAAACAGACACAAGATACTCCATTTTTTATAGTCCCTATTGTTGAATTGTAAGCGTAAGGGCAACTGCTGTTTTGTTTTCAGGGAAAAGATTGTGCATCAGAAATTCAATGTCCTTTTGACAACATATGAATATCTGATGAACAAGCACGATAGACCGAAACTGAGCAAAATACATTGGCACTATATTATAATTGATGAAGGCCATCGCATAAAGAATGCTTCTTGCAAATTGAATGCTGAGTTGAAGCATTATCAGAGCTCTCACAGGTTGTTGTTAACTGGAACACCACTGCAGGTAACAAATTTTCTTCCTTTGTTCTGTTTGGTTCTTTCTTGGATTTATTGTTTATATCTTCCTGCACATTGGTTTAAAATATATAAAGGTTCTTCCCTTGTTACAGAATCATTCCTTGTACATTTTCCCTTTTGACATTTTTCTGCAGATTTGATTTCTAATTTGATTTTATTGTTATCTCTTGTGCAGAACAATCTTGAGGAATTGTGGGCGCTGCTCAACTTTTTGCTACCTAACATATTTAACTCATCAGAAGACTTTTCTCAGTGGTTCAACAAACCGTTTGAGAGTAATGGTGATAATTCAGCTGATGAAGTAAGCATTTTGACTTGTTTTATTATATTTTTGAGTTGTTTCACATTTTTGTGTGCTTTTTTTTGTACTGATATTCTCTCAATTTCTTACATAACCATCACTTGCTGTGTGCATGTGCAGGCCTTACTTTCCGAGGAAGAAAATCTGTTGATTATAAACCGTCTCCACCAAGTTCTTCGACCATTTGTGCTTCGGAGACTGAAACACAAGGTCCTTAAAGTTATTGTATATTATGTATACTGACAAACCTGACTGTATAGATAACAAAGATCCCAAGAGATTTTTTTTGGTCAGACATGAGAATTTGGTTTTGGGATTTATTCTCATATCTTTTCTTGATTTCTTGATTTCATTTGTTAGGTTGAGAATGAGCTGCCCGAAAAGATCGAGAGGCTTGTTAGGTGTGAGGCTTCTGCATATCAGAAGCTTCTAATGAAGAGGGTGGAAGATAATCTTGGCTCAATTGGAAATCCAAAGGTCTCCTACCATACATTTTGTTCTCACTTTTAATGGTTTTACTTCATGAACGGTAGACACTAAAATTTAATACCATTATTTAACAGTGGAAGACTTATCTTTTGCAGGCTCGATCAGTCCACAACTCAGTCATGGAGCTTCGTAACATATGCAATCACCCATATATTAGCCAGCTTCATGCAGATGAGGCATGCTCTTCTCTTGTTTGTCTTGGCTCATTTGAATCTTGAAACTCTCAAGGAAGATGGAAAAGAAAATTCTGTTATGTCTTCCATGCCTTTTATTATTCCTTTCGGGAGCTGAACCTGGGTTAAAAATCTTATGTCTCCATTTGATTCTGGTTTACCATTTCTCTTATAAACCTTAATATGGAATTGCCTCTTGTAGGTTGATACTTTGATACCTATGCATTTTCTGCCACCAATTGTTAGACTTTGTGGAAAGCTTGAGATGCTCGACCGGTTGCTACCCAAACTGAAAGCAACAGACCATCGGGTATGGATTTCCTTGTATTAATTCTCTAAAATGGTTAATTTTGGGTAATATTTAGGCACTTCTAGATTTTCTCTTCTTATCTTCTCTTAATTTTGTAAAATGGATAATTATCTCAATCTTGTTTTCTTCATAAAAGAAAGTACTGTCGCTTTATGTACTTCTATTACCATGCACTTTAGTTTTGAATCTGGTAATATTTCAGAATTGAGGATTTGCCATTTGCTGGATCCATACAGGTTCTTTTCTTTTCCACAATGACTAGGCTGCTTGATGTCATGGAGGAGTATCTTATCTGGAAACAGTATCGATACCTTCGCTTGGATGGTCATACTTCTGGAGGTGACCGTGGTTCGCTCATTGACCGTTTCAACCAACAAGATTCTCCATATTTTATTTTCTTGCTGAGGTGATCAGTTTGTCATATGTACTTGATATTTAGATCTTTCATTTTAACCAACCAGATTTCCCATGTTTTATGCTTTTGCCCTGATGATTCATTATCATGCATGCTTCGTATTTTAGATTCTCTTTCTTGTGTTTACCCGGGCATGTTAGTAAAGTAGTTATGTTAGGGTTAGAACATTGGAAGAGATTGAGATTGGAGAGGGATTTTCTTTTTTGATGTAAAAATTATACTAGGCCTTGTTTGTCAAGCAATATATCTATTGGGGAGGCTGGAAATTGGAGATTAGCATATTGCAGGTGGGAGGGAATTTTGGTTTCTAGATGTTTAATAATTTGCATCATGTTTATATTCTCGCCTCTTCTTAAAATAGAGTACACTTGGAGATGGGATAAGGAGGAGGGAATCCATGTATATTGTGACCATATGGTACATGTGCTCATGTTTGTTGGTGCTGTTAATTGTCTAGATACAAATCACATGGTTGATTGGCTGGTTCTCCAACTAGACATTATAAGTTGAATGTGTACAGCTCTTTCTTTCGGTTTTATCACTGATCGCGTGCTAATAGTAAATGACATAAATTTCAAAAAGCTTTGATATGCCTGGCATATTGAATACAAGTGTGTTTTTTGCTTATGTTTAATTAATTTCCACAAGCCTGACATTTTAAATGTGGACTTAGCATTCGAGCTGGTGGTGTTGGAGTGAACCTTCAAGCTGCTGATACTGTGATCATTTTTGACACTGATTGGAATCCTCAGGTCATAAATAAACTTACACACCTTGATTTGTTCTCTATCTGGGTTATTGATTCTAAAAGTGGTCTAGTTTATGTTGGTGCTTTATCAGGTTGATCTTCAAGCACAAGCAAGGGCTCATAGGATCGGCCAGAAGAGGGACGTGCTGGTTCTTCGATTTGAAACAGTAATTTGTTCCTTTTCCCCTGTTTTCTATTCAAACTATTGCATATAGATGTTATGATTTTGGAAATATGATGAACCTTTGAGATTTTTATGGTAACTTATTCTGCTTTCCAATGATTATGTTAAACTGGAGAGGCTGGGTGCATGGTCCCATGAGACTTTGAAAATGATCAATATCAGCATAGTTTCCTTCACAATGGCAGCTGGTTTGGACTGATCTCATAAATGCCATCTCTTTCTTTCTTTCTTTTTTGGATGGCTTGGATGTCAGACATTACCTTTTCCTGTCCCTAGGAAAAACTAAAGAACAATAAAAAAGAATCAGTGTTGATAAACCACATAAATAATGAATCTCCTCTTCCCTCACTATTTCGGTTTGCTATGTGATTTCAAGGAAGATTCTACCACCTGCAACCTTTGGCCATGTTGGCAGTTTAGCTTGCTCAGAGGGGCAGGTCATGCTTTTTTTTTTTTTAGAATATCTTTTGTGGTACCCTTCGTTTTCCTCCTTTCTATTTATGTTTTGTTTTGAAGTTTGGGATGCTACTGTTACTCCAGAGCAGTGTCTGAAGGCCTATGCTCTGGAGCAGAATGAGCATCCTTATATGGAGTTTTGCATATCTCAATAAGTTTATGTAGTGCTTTCTATTATGTCTTGTTGACATGTAACTTTTTATTATGTAGGTTGTAAATTTTGGTGAATACAGTGTTCTCAATCTTTGTTTTTTGGGTTTTTGAAAGGGGAAAAACAGGGATAATTTCTGAAAGATTTTTCATTAATTGCAGAACTAAGCTCAATAGGTTTAGAGGGATATGAAATGTTGATTCTGAGTGTAGTTCATCATTTAAGTGTAATTGATTCAGTTGTGGTTTTGGGTTTGAAAATTCGAGATCCAAAGCAAAGGGATTGAGCGGCAAATAAAATAGAGAATGCTAGGATAGTCTTCATGTATTTGCTCCTAATTTCTGCTGATGTGAACCATGGATTTTAAAGTTTCCTAAGGCTGTGAATGGTCATGTATATTTCTTCATTTGTATTTCGTAACTTATTCCCAACCATTTCAATTGTCATAAGGTCCAAACTGTTGAAGAACAAGTCAGAGCTTCAGCTGAGCATAAACTGGGAGTTGCTAATCAGAGCATTACTGCTGGTTTCTTTGACAACAATACAAGGTTGATGAATATTTGTTTAAGTGCTTTCTCCATTAAACTATTCTAAAGGTTTTATAACTAATGCTCTGGAGAAGTTTCTGTCTCATTTTTACAGTGCAGAAGATAGAAGGGAGTACTTGGAGTCCCTCCTACGAGAATGCAAGAAAGAGGAGGCTGCCCCTGTATTAGATGATGATGCTCTAAATGATCTCTTAGCCCGCAGGTAAATGTGTTTTGAAATTTTCTGTATTTATCAGTCAGCAGTCTGTGTTGTTGTGACGGGTAACCTACGTAATATAAAGTATGGCTTACAAGATGCTGCTTGTTTGTATTTTTTTAATTTATGTAGAACTCTGCATGGTTGAAAACTATGATTCAGTTCGCGCGACAGGAAATCTTTCACAAATGATATATAAGCTTTAATGAAAACAAACTATTTCTAAACTTGTCTATTTTGTCCATTATTGAATAAATTAAAATTTTTGAATAAGAGTAAATGTTCTATGATAGAGGGTGATAAAATGGAGAGACCTCTGACATTAGTTCTTTTTTGCTGCTTCATGGTGCTTTGCATTTGGGGCTTCTGAAATGGTTTTTGTAACTGATCCCCAGTGGGATTGTATAGGTGTATAGGCTTTTCATTTTTTATCATTAGCAAATAAAATGTATCCTCTGGTTTCCTAAGCAGTACATTATATTGGCTAAAAAGAAAGTTGAGTCGCTGTAAAATGGGGATAAGGTAAATCCATTGTCTCAAAAAGTGTGGGTGCTCTCATGCAGGTAAGTTTAGCTTTCTAAATAACATTCCAGCTTAAATAAGAGGAGGAAGTTTACCTTAGTGATTATCCCTGACCATTCTACTTCCTTTAAAGGCCATGTTTAATCACCAGTCACAATCTTAGCAGTGCTTCTTTTGGAAGGCTAATAATTTATTTTAGAAATGAAATTTGAAATTACATCCCTGTTGATGTATCTTACTGTTGAAGTATATTGTGAAAGTTAAAACTTATGTTTGCAGTGAATCAGAGATTGATGTATTTGAATCAGTTGACAAACAAAGGCGGGCAAATGAAATGGTATGGCGAAATATGCCTGCACTTTTGGCTTAACTGCTCTGGTTCATCGACTAAGCAAAACTTCTAACTGTGTAGGCAACATGGAAGAGTTTGTTATTGGGACAAGGGGTGGATACTTTGGAACATCAACCTCCTTTGCCTTCACGCCTTGTCACAGATGATGACCTGAAAGCATTCTATAAAGCAATGAATTTGTATGATGTGCCGAAGGCTGGGGTAGAATCCAATGCAGGAGTGAAGCGGAAGGGGCAGTCTCTCGTGGGCCTTGATACTCAGCAGTATGGAAGGGGAAAACGAGCTAGAGAGGTTTATATATGACTCTTGCAATCATAGCATGTGACATCTAACATGTTAGTATATTATGCCTTCTCTACCCATTTCTCTTAATTTTGGTTTTTCACTTTTTTAGGTACGATCTTATGAAGAGCAATGGACAGAAGAGGAATTTGAGAAGATGTGTGAGGCTGAATCTCCCGATTCTCCCACGGGGAAAGAAGAAACAGGAGAGAGGAACTTGCTGAAAGATGCTAGTGGGTCTTTATTGGCTATTGGTAGCACGGAACCTCAAGCTCCACTACAACTGGCTATTGATAGCACGGAACCTCTAGCTTCACCTCAACTGGCTATTGGTAGCACGGAACCTCAAGCTCCACCACAACTGCCCCTGCCACCACCATCTGTGGAGCCTCTCCCTCTGCCACCATCTGTGGAGCCTCTCCCTCTGCCACCACCTGTGGAGCCTCTCCCTCTGCCACCACCTGTGGAGCCTCTCCCTCTGCAGCAGAGCAAAGAGGTAATAACTCCATCAAAACGGGGGCGTGGAAGGCCAAGAAGAGTAACTTTAGATAAAGCTCCAGCTGCTATGGCACTCTCAGTTCCTTCTGGAACTGGCAAAGTCGATACGGAGTTACCGAAAGGAATGGAATCTTGCTCCTCAAAAACCTCTGCTTCTGATTCTTCTCCTGCTCCTAATTTAGGAGGTAATGATAGAGCCACACCTCATTCAGGATCAGGGATTTCACCCAGTACTCAGCTAATCACTCCAGTTTCTGTTACACTTGGCTCAGAAACTACACCTGCTTCCCTTACCATGCCAATGCAATCAAGAGGTCGAGGTCGGAAGGTTCAAGGTGGAGTTCAAACACCACGGCGCAGAGGAAAGAATCAGGTGGCAATTTCATCCACTCCTGCAAATTCAGCTATCCCTGACACAAATATAAATGATCAATCACTGAACGTATCTGTCAATCCATCAATAATTTCCATGGGTGGAGCTGTTCCTAGTGCTCCTATGTCACAGCTTCCTAGTAATTTACCTGTTTCTGCTGCTGTGGAGGATACCAGTGCAACCACTTATCACTCCTGGCCTGGGACTGCTTTGGATTCTGAACCAAAACCTGCCAACCCTACCATTCAATCCATTGCTCCCAGTCCTTCAGTTCCTGTGCAAGTTAAAGGGCAAAACCAGAAGACTCAAAGTGGCACCGGAACACCTCGACGCAGAGGAAGGAAAGAGGTGCCAGTATCACCTCCTGTTTCAGATGGTCAGCTTTCAAAATCCAATCCAACACTTTCACAGGATAAATCTGGGGAATCATCAGGAAGCAAAGCTATTTTCACGACGAGTAACCAACAAAATGATGCTCTGGAAAGGGATGTTAACCAGGAGCAACTGTCCAGAGAAGCTGAGCAGGACCAAAATGCAACTGAGCATCCAGATGATGTAGCCCAGCAGAGGCAACCAGCCAGCTCTCCGACAACACATGATGGTGTTACCAGATCAATGAGTAAGACTTCTAAAAATCTACATGGAATTGAAACTGATGCAATGGAAAATAATTGGTAATATCTTGCATACTGAAATTGAGGCACTCAAAGCTTGTGCAGGCTCTTCTGGACAAATACATGGTGCTGATATGCAAGATGTAGTTTATGTGACAAAGGAAGTTTCAGCAGAGAATAACTCTTCAAAAGCTAAAGTAGGTGAAGTTTCCAGGAATGAAGGTGGAGTTATCCTGCCTATACCTCTGCTAAGTAACCTCTTTCCAGGGGCGGTTCATAATCAAAGCTTAGAGGTTAGACCTTCCCCGGTGGTTTGTCCTCCAACTGAGTCATTACTGGGTTCTGCCACTGTGGAAGGTGTTGACAAAACTGTGCACCAGCTTAGTCCAAAAATGACTTCTTCCTCCCATGCAATTTCATTTTATCCTTCTGTTACTCCAATCTTTCAATCTAATACTTCTGAAGCAATGCAAGTTAAAAGGCAAGGTCGTAAAGCTCCAGCCAGAGTGGAAACACCAAGGCGAAGAGGAAAGAAACAGGGTTCAACTTCACTTGCTGTGAATGCTTCGGTTGATCAAGATCCCAATGTAAATGCTCAAACGCAAGATAAATCCAGAGATTCATTAGGGGGGATGGCCATGTCCTTGTGGAGTGGGCAAGGGAATGATCTCAAGGAGTTGCAGAATGTGGTGAAGAATGTGGTTCAGGTATTTTGTAACTTGGTGATTTGGTACAATTGGATATGATTATTTGCTATTAAATCGCTTCCAAAGTATATTAACACCAAACCTCTTATTTTTGTTTACTTGCTGTTATAATATTTAACAACTTTGTTTTGTTTTTGTTACTGCTTTTCCTTTTTACTCTTAGGAAACATGTGTTCCCAGTGGTTTAGTTGGTCAAGATCCAAAAAAGAAAGAAGCTAGTGGGATTCCAGCTTTTAGCCAAATTCAGACCTCTGATGTAACTGATGTTGCACGTGTGATGAAGGAGATATTTTCCGAGAGTTGCTCTTCAAAAACTAAAAGTGTTGACTATTCTGGAGTTGAAGTTAGAAGTGCTCCTATATTAAGTAAGATATCTGTGGAGGTGGCAAAAGACCGAAGCTCAGATGGTAAAGCACTTTCAGCTGTGTCAGTTTTAGAAGCAGCAGCTCCAGTTATGGGGAGTTCAATTGATGATTCTAAACAGTCCGGGTCTGGAGATGGTGTCAAAATGGAAGGGGATAATGCTTCTGATTTGGTTAAGGCTCATATATCAGAAATTGATGTCTCTACGCTTGAAAGAAATTCCAGCCATGGCCCCATTGAAAAAATGACACAGACAATACAGGCTTCCACCAAAAACCCAACCACAGGGAGTTATATGAAGGTCAATCATTCAGTTTCTGATGGTTGTGAAATGGACAATATTCCATCTCTGGGACCTGCTCATGAAGGTCTTGGTGATAGCGGCGATCCTCCCATGGCCACCCTATCTGTTTCAGATGTAACAGAACATCATGGCAGTGACTCTGGAAATAGAACAGAGGCATCAAAAGTATCTCCCAGGTCTTCTCCAGATGTTATTAGGCTCGGCAACACTACACCTTCTGTGAAACCTGATGATATTGATTATCATTCCAGAGGGACAGTTACTCTTGTTGAAGATCATTCAGATGCAAGAAATATCCATAATGTAGCTGATGATGTATCTACAAGTAGTAATAAGCCTTTTCCAAAAGAGTCCCTAGAATCTTCTCTTGAAACCAGAAACTTTGAAGCCCAAACTCAAATTCAACCAGGGATTGACAAAACCAAGGTCGAGGGTGAGGAGGTCTGCAATATGCAAATTGACCCCCCTGTATCAGAGGTTTGTTTTTTATTCTGTTTTTCTTATCTTGATTTTTTCTTTTAGACAGAGACTTCATCTGCTATCTTTTTTTTTATTATAGGATAAGTTTATTTTTAAGGTCTATTTGTTTTCCATGTAGTTTGGGAATGTCTACTAGACTCAACAACATTGCATGGGACCCCTGAACATTTGGGGTTTCTTTTTGTTCTCTCCTTAGGCGCTGGGTTTTCCCAACGTCATTGGGTTTTCTCATTTTTTTTTTTCACAGGTGCTGGTTACCACATGGAGGTCTTGCTTTGATTTTTTTTTTTAAACAGAAGAAGGTTGTTGGAAAAACTATGCGGAAAAAGCTATATTTCCAAAACATTTGTCTGCTTAAAGGCTTAGAGTTTTGTATCATTTAGTTATATTTTCATACTCTTTGTTCTACTTTCTTACCTTGAAATTGTGTAGCACTTAACATCAAGTGAGAATTTCACCATTCTTTTAATGAATTAGATATCTGACTGCCTTGACCTCTTCTGCTGACTAGTTACCCCTTATCTGTGCTATGTATTGCTTCCTGTCTGTACAATGGTTTGCGACTAACTCGACTTGCAGATTATTTAAGGGGCAATGTGGTATTATTATATTCATGTTTGTGTTAGATTGAAGTGTGTAGTTTTAGCCTTTTTGTGAATTTACTTTTGATCAATTGATTCAGTTGATGACTATTAAAATGCTATTACCAGGGTTCTTCTTTTAAGTATCTATCATCTTCCAATGAGCAAGAGCTAAACAGTTCTGCAGCTGGCGCCAGTCATGAAAAGGACATTTCTCAGTTTGGAGAGGTTGTGGCGCCAGATAATTCAGAAAATCATCTTCCAGTGAGAGAAGAAAATGCTGATGGCTCATGTGAGAATGGTCTCATTGGAAGCGCAGTGTTAATGGAGGAGCCACACAAATCTGAAGCAGTTAATGAAGCAGATGCTTCTCAGGTTGGTGCAGTTGTGTTAAAAGATTTTTCAGAAAATATTGACGACTCATGTGAGAATGGTCTTGTTGAAAGCTCAGCAGTAATGGGGGAGCCACACAAAACTGAAGCAGGTAATGAAGCCTCTCAAGTAGATGTGGTTGTGCCAAAAGAGTTTTCAGAACACATGGTTCTACCCTCATCTCCACTGGTAGGAGAGGAAGAGAAGGACAATAGATCGTTTGAGCAAGGTTTAGCTGGCAGCTCAATAGAACCAGAAACGTCATCTGAGACCAGTAAAAAGGATGTATCCAATGCTGATGTATTCGTTTCAGAGATTACACCAGAACACACAGTTCTACCCCAATCTTCCTTGGAGGCAGAAGAAAATGTCATTGTTTCAGAAATTACACCAGAACACACAGTTCTACCCCAATCTTCCTTGGAGGCAGAAGAAAATGTCATTGTTTCAGAAATTACACCAGAACACACAGTTCTACCCCAATCTTCCTTGGAGGCAGAAGAAAATGTCATTGTTTCAGAAATTACACCAGAACACACAGTTCTTAATCAATCTTCATTGGAAGCAGAAGAAAACTTCAAAGGCAGTTTGGAGAATTATTTAGCTTGCCATCTAGTGGTGCCAGGGGAAGAAAAAGGATCTGAAGCTGAAATTGATGATCAGATTGGCATACTGAAGGTGTCTGAAAGTGCACCAGAAACCTTGGATCCCCAACCATCTTCTCTGGTACTAGAGGAAGAAGAGCAGGTTGAGGGCTCATCCAAGAATGGTGCACCTTGTCACTCAGTAATCCTGAAAAAACCAGGAGGGTCAAAAGCTGAAGCAGGTGAGCAACTAGATGCATCTCATGCTGATACTTCGCTACCAGAAAATGCATCAGAGAACATGGTTTCACCAAGATTGTCCTTAGCTTCAGAGGCACCAGTGATTGAGGGCTCGTCGGAGAAGGATACATTTGACAATTCAGTAGTAGTAGTGGAAAGTAAAGGCTCAGCAGCTAACAAGGATCAAACAATTCCGTCCCAGGTAGATGGAATTATGCCTGCAACTAATGTGGGCCTGCCTTCAACTTTTATAGGGATGCAGGAATCTGAGATTGAGAGCACATCTGAGAACCAAGTTGACAGCTCAGTATCTGATAAATTAAAAACATCTGTGATTGAAGAGGAGAGTCGAGGGATATTATCTGAGGTGGGTGGAATTGTGCCTGAAACTTCTTTGGTGAACGTTGCTGTGCTGTCTTCCTCCGAAACAGCTGGAGAAAATGTTAATCGCTTGTCTGAGAAAAGCTCTCATATCCTCTTGCTTGCTCTGGAGGAATCAAAACAGTTTGAAACTGAAAATAGCAACCAAATTGTTGTATCTGAGCTTCCTATGACTGGGCCTGAAGATTCTTTGGAGAACATGTGCCAGCCTTCATGTTCTCTCTCAATGGATGTGGACAAGGTTGAGGACTACTCTGAGAAGAGTCCTTGTGGCGTCACAGTACAAGTGAAGGAATCAAAAGGGGCTGAAATAGAAAATGATGAATCCCATGTTGCTAGCATGGTATATGAAAGTCAAGTTGTTGGTACCGAGTCTGAACACACTCAGGTTGGTAGCATTGGACCAGAAGATACATTTGGAAACAAGGACAAATCCTCATCTTCCTTGGGGATGCAGGAAGATAAAATTGGGGGCTCATCTCAGAATATTCCAGAGGAATCAAATAGGTCAGAAACTGAAACAGATGATCAAACTCAGTGTGGTGGGATGGCAATAACTAACATGTCAGAAAACTCAGCGCAGCTTTCATCTTCCCTCGTGGAGGAAAAGGCAGATGTCTTATTAGAGAAAGGTTCAGCCTAATAATGGTGGTAGATCCAAAAAGTATCTCAAGTTGGTGAGTAAGCTGTCGCCGGGTTGAACTGTGCCATGAAAGCAGAGTGGGAAGATTTGAGGATTAATTTGGTAAGGACCAAGCTGAGGTCAGTGGCACTGGAGGAATCGCAAGGATCTGTAGTTTCCAGGTAATTTATGAACCAATAATTTTTGTACAGCTATACCGTAATGTCCTTATATATATATATATATATATATATATATATATAGCCTATATTTAAAGCTTACTGTATGAGGCCTAGTCTGAACTGACACCTAAGATAATCAGGTTTTGTATTGCCGTGTACATGTTATCTAATTTATGGTTGTCTCTAACCTCACCAATTAAGAAACACAACTATCCAATTAGCCTGTGATCTGACGAATAGATGAATGCTTGTTTGAAATTGGATTTGGCTATAGAGGCACTGAAAACGTAGGAAGTAGTGATCTCCTGCTTGTAGCTATGGTCTTTCCCCGTACAACGAGTTTCAAAGTCGTGTTCTTATGACCAGTTTGGACCTGTGTTCAAGCCTTTGCCATTATGGTATATTGTAACGAGGTCGGTGGCCCGTGGATTGCCGTCAATTCACTGGTTTTTCTTCAAAATTTTGCGTTGTTACTTTTTCCTTGCCTTTTCTACGAAGTCATCTTGTAAAGCTTGATTTATTTTATCTTCTTGTGTTTTTTTATCATGAGCTTTACAAAATTTTAAGAGCAAGTTTCAATAAAAAATATAATATGTTTTAATGATTTTATAAAATACTGTGAGAAAAAAATAAAGTACTGAGTGAATTGAAGTTGTATATGATTTAAAAAATAAATAAATTACTACTATTATAATAATAATAATTATTACATATTTATTACACGATTTTTAATAGACTATGTACTTTAGGTTTATATATTATAATTCATAAAACAATTACTCATTCTTCCAAAGATTTCATGATATTAACAAATTTTAATAATTTTATTTCAAGAGCAATTAATCTTAAGTTTTTAAAGGGGATTCCTGGGGTTAATGAGAAATATGACAACTCTCTAATTGCTTTACTCAAGAAGAATTCTTTTTAGTGGAATGAGAAGACTACTTAGGCATTCATTGAGCTAAAGACAACCAAGGTGACCTTTATGCCTCAAAGTATGCTTTGGGAGTTGTCCTCATGCAGGACGGAAGATCTTTGGCCTATCTAAGCTGAACATTAAATGGTAAAAATATATTTTATTTACTCATGATCAAAAATTTCAGCCCCGCGCGACAGTCTAGTCCCACTAGACTCGGTTTTTTCGCTCACCGATTTACTTGTTTTCCTATTCAAGAGTTCCCTCACTCTTCTAATGTTGCAAACAAGCAGTATACACAAGTTTGTTTGTGTTGTGTTATGCACATTTGTTCTGTCTACAGAATTTGCATGCTATTCTCATATATAATGTCCTATACAATGACTATTAATACACAAGAATACAACAAAAACTACCTCCCTAAGACCTGAAACATATCAGGTCAGTTTCCCCCCAAATAGTAACTTTAAAAAACTATTGCATCTCCCTTGTCCTGCCACACAACAAACCAGTTGTCCATCCTGCCACCTTATATACTACCAGAATAGGTGTGTTCGAATGTGTTTGGATTGTATATTGTCCAAAGTCTACACTATCTTCAACCCAACACTAATAAGCCACATCGCCGAATTGCTAGACGTACACTATTGTCGATTCTGTCGATGCATGCTAGTTCTCACATAGATGTGCCAGTGCAGGCTGTCAATCATGCCAGTAGTGTTTTTTGTCAATTCTTGGCCTATCCCATCATCCAGACTTATCGTTAGCCCCTACTGCTGATTTTGTCCATATGATTTATCAACGTTGCCGAACTCATTATTATTGTCAATTTCGACACTGTCTCATTGTGTCTTCCCAAAACTATTTCTCGTTAGCTTTCCCCTGATGAATTTAGCCAAGTAACAAACCTCCCTCACCATAAGAAGTCTACGTCCTTGTCAAAGCAACTTGAAGCACCTCGTCATCATTTCCAGAATACTGTCATTGTCTTACTGCTCTGATACCATTTTATACCCTTAAAGATATATATCACTGGGTTCGTTAGATTTTTATTAGAGACCTAAAATTTACTCTTAACATGTACATCCACCTTCAATAGCATTCCAACCTTATAAATTTTATCAAGTAGGTTCCTTACATTTCTCGTATTTCTTAATACCTTTTGTAAATTTCTGAGCAATATTTTCTGTTTTCTAATTAATGCAATTAAATGACGTCTTTTCGTAACAAAAAATCTATCAGAAAATTTAATGAAATTAATTGAAAGACCTAATTGAGAATTGTTTGATACAATAAATAATTTTGGGCCCGATTAGAATGATGCTTCCTTACATTTTACTTCTTTCTTCCAATCATAAATCGTTCAAAGTTCTCTTGGTACATCTCCGAATCCATGATTAGATCATGTGCCGCACATGCTGGCTAATCACATAGATATCCATCATTTGTGATTTTTACATGTTTTTCAATATTAAAGGATTGGAAATTATTATAGGTAGAAAATGATTCAATATTTCTAATAATTAATGACGGAAATCAACCATGAAAGAAAATTAAGCAAGATGGAACAAAATGGTTCAATCAGAGTTTTTATTAAAAATAAATTTTAATATAACTCTTACAATAATATATTTAGTGATGTGCATTCTATATGAATATACCATGAAAAGTTAGTTGATTAAATTTAAAGAGAACAAATATATATTCCAAATTTAAAAATACAATAAAAATAAATAATTATAATGGAATGAGGTAAATGTAGAGGTCATATATAAGAGAAATAAATAAAATAGTTTTTGAAAAATAAATATTCGGTAAGATGGAATCCCTCATGCAGCTTTGAAAAATAAGTTTTGAAGGGATCATACTATAACGAATTGCCTATTTTTGTATTTATTTTTATTAAAAAAACAATATTAGAATTATTATTTTTTAAATTAAATTGTTTTGGTATTTATAAATTATTTTGATGTATTAATATTAAAAATATTTTAATATATTTCCATATAAAACATTTTAAAAAATAAACATTAACACATTAAAAATCAAAATGTCTATGTTAGAACGCAGAAGTCTAACACAGTAGTTGACCATGTAAAAGCGGTGCTCGAAAAATACTCCAAAAATACTTTTCAATTTTTTTTTGCTCTAAGTTATATTTTTTAGTATTTTTAGACAATTTAAATATGCTAATATAAAAAATCATTTTAAAAAAAATAAAAAATTATTTAAATACATTTTTAAATGAAAAAAAACCTCAAACACAATCTCAAACCTCCACAAGTTCTAGCACTTTGCAATCGTTACATGATTTCTTCTTCATATAGATAGATATAGGACCTGTCGGGCAATTAATCAGAAATACATTTTGTGCAACAACCCTTCCTGTCTGATAGAAAAGGATCCCATGATCCTTTAGATTTGTCGGGCAATTAATCGTTACATTTTAGATTTGCTGGGTCAGTATTTGTGAAAATTGCTCATAGATCCTTTAGATTTGTATATGCGATGGTCATTCTCTTTTGTTGTCTGTGATTCATATAGATTTTGTTACTCATGGTGGCTGGAAGCCCACAGACAATGTCAATTACTCTGACAGCACCTCTCTTGTTTTCTAAGTTAATGATAGTTCTTATTTATGTTCCATATGTGCAAATCTGCAGGGTATATGTGGATGTGAGAGTTGGAAGTGGATTTTTATTGGTTTTTTGGAAGCTCTGCTTGTAACCTGGTCATCTGAATTTTGTGATGGAGGGCAACAAAGAAGAGGCCTTCAGGGTGAAGGGCATCGCCGAGAGTTTGATGGTAAAGAAGGATTTTCCAACAGCTCGTAGAATTGCACTCAAAGCCCAACACCTTTATAATGATTTAGAGAACGTTTCTCAGATGCTAACTGTTCGTGATGTACATTGTGCTGCTGATAAAAAACCATTCGGGACTGAGATGGACTGGTACGGGATCCTTCAGATTGAAGAGACGGCTGACGAGGCAACTATCAAGAAGCAGTACAGGAAATTTGCTCTCCAACTTCATCCCGACAAAAATCAGTTCCCTGGTGCTGAATCTGCTTTTAAGTTAATTATGGATGCTCAAACAGTGCTTTTAGACAAAGGAAAACGGTCCTTGCATGATACTAAATGCAAAGCTTTTAGGAGTAAACCTGCACAACGATACTGCCCCCCAAAGAAGGCAACCCACAATTCAAACTTTACTGGCTTCAATCCTCATCACAGGCAATCGCAACAGCCGGCCTCTCAACGTGATTCCTTTAATGGACAACCAACTTTCTGGACGGCCTGTCCATTTTGTACTGTAAGATACCAGTATTACACAGAAATTATTAACAAACCTCTTGTGTGTCAGAGTTGCAATAAATCCTTTATTGCATATGAAAGGAGTGGACAGGGGCCTCCGACATCAAGTAACATGAATCAATCATCATTTTCACAAAGGAAGAATATCCCAAATCAGACTGCTAGCAAAGTTGAATTAGGACGGCAAGAAAATTTGAGGTCTAAGCCCTCTAAAACAGAGTTCTGTTCAGAAAAAGTAAATTTTAAAAGGCAGAGGAAGCAAGAAGAGGAGTCTAGTGAAAGTAGCGACACTGGAACTGATTCTGAAGAAGACATGGTTAATGAGGAAGATGATGATTTTAAGCCTGTGGTGAATTTTGAATATAAAGGAGAGTGCCCAAGACGATCTGGACGAAATAAACGGTATGTTTCGTATAAGGAAAACCTGAGTGGCGATGAAGACTTTGTGAGAGATCCAAAAAAGACCAAGGAGAGCGGATCATTCTGTGCCAATGAAGAGGAGAATGGAAATGGAATGGAGGAGGATGTTTATCAATCCAGTTTAGCTGCTGATGTGAAAGATGACAATGTCCTGAAACAGGAAGAAAGTAATGGAATCAAGGATACCAATAATCTTAAGGGAAAAGAAAAGGTAGAGGCAAATGGCTGTCAGAAAAACTCTGAGACTCATATTCATTTGTCATCAGATTCAACCTCAAATTCAACATCAAATCCGGATTCATATGACTTATCCTGATCCTGATTTCCATGACTTTGACAAAGACCGGGATGGAGAGTGCTTTTCTGGGGGGCAGGTATGGGCTGTTCATGACATCCTGGGTGCCACGCCTAGATTTTATGCTCAAATCAAGAAAGTCTTGTCTCCTGGTTTTAATTTGCGAAAAACCTGGCTAGAAGCACACCCAGATGATCAGGATGAAATTGAATGGGTCAAGAAGGGCTTGCCTGTGGCTTGTGGTAAGTTCAAATATGGAAAATCTCAGTACACTGACAAGAGGCTAATGTTCTCTCACCCGATTGATTTGGAAGAAGGTGGTCAAAGAGATACTTACAAGATATTTCCTAGAAAGGGAGAGACTTGGGCCCTCTTCAAGAATTGGGATATCAAATGGAAATCTGATGCAGATACTCATCAGGAGGATGACGATGAGTTTGTTGAGATTTTGTCTGAATATGCTGAGGGTGATGGTGCACATGTTGCCTTCTTGGGTAGAGTGAAGGGCTTTGTGAGCCTTTTTTGTCGGGTTAGAGAGGAAGGGATGGACGTGTTTGAAATTCCCCCAGGTGAATTATTCCGGTTCTCTCACATGATTCCATCATTCAAACTGACAGGTGATGAAAGAGAAGCTGTGCCGAAGGGATCTTTGGAACTTGATCCAGCTTCTTTGCCTAAAAAGGTTTTAGAAACTGCCAATCCTGAAGATTTCATAGAGTAGATGTGCAATGCTCGTTGTAATGGTTTTTGTCTGAGATGTTCAGTTATAGTGAAACCTGAAGTGGTGTGCAAGCAGGCACTTTGATGCACTACTAGCCTGACAAGAAGGGGACCATTCTGCTATCCAAGGATGATCGTGACAGCATCAACAGGAGATGGCAGTATTAATCCAGCTTCTGCTTAAGTTACTATTGAAATTCTAGAACCAGAATTTTTGAACTTTGATGCCGAGAAATCAATTGAAAAGTTCCAGGCTGGTCATATCTGGTCACCATTCAGTGATGAGGCTGGCACGCAGAAGTTGTATGGTCAAATTATGAAATTCACTCTGACCTAGGTTTCAAGTTATGGTAAGAAAAATGAAGTTTGGGGCCATTTTGCCAGTTGTATTACAGTTTTGATTTAGAAAATATTTTGTTTATAAATATATCAAAATGATAGTTTTTAACTTTTAAAAATTATTTTTAATATTAGTATATTAAAATAATAAAGAATCATCAAAAATTTAATTTAAAATAAAAATTTATTTCAAAAACATTTTTAAAATACAATAATAAATAGACATTTAATACCCATGACAGGAACGAAGTTCTAGTTTTCTCCTAGGGTCATTAACTTGGTTGCTCGGAAATAGTGCCCGTTTGTTTTTGCTTTAAACTCAATTTATTTTAGAATTTTTAAATTATTTTAAGACATTGATTATCAAAAATAATTTTTAAAAATAAAAATTGTATTATTTTAATATTTTTTTTTAAAATCACTTTAAGAGACAACTTTCAAGTTTCAATCAAGGTAGTCAAACTCGCGAGTCAACTCGCAAACTCGTACGAGTTGGCTCAGCAAACCTGGTTGAACCGGAAAGAAAAATCGAAACCGGTCAAACTCGGTCAAAATCGGGTTGACTCGTAAAATCGGACCGAATCGGTTCGATTTTACGATCCGCTCATTCTGCCCTGGTTCAAAGCTGATTCAAAATTTCAAACAGAGCTAAGAAAAAAAATGGAGAAGAGGATGAGAAGGAAGAGAGGAAAGGAGAAGGGGATGAGAAAGGAGAAAAGAAAATGGAGAAGAGGATGAGGAGATGAGGGTGGGCGGCGGCATGGAAAGAGGAGAATCAAGGGCATGCCCGAGCCTTTCGTGTGAATTCCCCAGCGGCGAATTCAAAACCCTAAAGTCTTTCTTTTTTCGATTTCAGGCCTTCTATTTACCTCTGGCCTCGGAGAAAGGGCTTTTATACTTAGGTTTCTATGGGGGGGGGGTTATAAAATAATAATAATAATAATAATAATAATAAAGTAGGTTTATACGGGGGAGGGGTTATTATGATAATAATAATAATAATAATAATAATAATAATAATAATAATAATAATTAGCATAAAAAATAATTTTAAAAAAATCCTATTAATTTAAGATAATAAATAACATTAATTAATTTATATATCACATCAACAAAATATTTATTTTTAGTTTGTTAATTTTTACCTAATGAAATTCTATGGACATAATTGTTTTGTAATGTATTTTTCAATTATTTTGAATCATGCATGAACCTTAATTAATGAAGTTTTATGGCCATAATTATATTATATTATATTCGGAAATATTTTACTTATGATTTTATGATTTTTCTGCTCACACGATTTTAGCTGTGATTTTACGATTTTTGTACGGAAAAATTCGGGTACGATTTTACGATTTTACGATCCGATTTTTCGGAGCCCTTTCTGATTCGTGTCAAAATCTCGATTTTGACTACCTTGGTTTCAACACTATCAATGTACTTATCTTTTTTATTATGTTTTTGAAAAAAGAGGTGGTGAAAAAACACAAAACAACAAAATAGGATGTTGCGAGTTTTGTTTTTTCTCTAAATGTTTATTTAGTACTATATTTTAAAAGTATTTTTGTAAAAAATTTAAAAAAATTATTTTTTTAAATTTTTTTCTAGTGTTTTCAAATTATATTTTAATGTGTTAATATCAAAAATAAATTTTAAAAAATAATAAAAAAATGTTAGGTTAATAAATTTATGAAAAAAAAACTTTAACAAATAACAGTAACTATATCCCAAACATTCCGTGTTGCCTCGGAATCTCCAATTTCCGAGCCTCACAACATGAGATTTTTTTAAAAAACACTAATGATTTAAAATACTTGACCTGTGCCCCTCCAAAATAATCAGCAGCTTCGTCCTTGCATGATGTGAATCCATGAAAAAGAGAAGGGGCATTCCGAGAATTGAACTCGGGACCTCTCGCACCCTAAGCGAGAATCATACCACTAGACCAAATGCCCGTTGTTGCTCTTATGAACACAGTTTATACTCTACAATAACACGCACATCATACAAATCTGAAACCTTATCGAGCACGCGAGTTTATTTATTTTCTTAAAAATAAAAAATTATAAATATAAATTCATACGGTAAAGGAATACGCACCACCATTTATTTATTTTTAAAATTTATTTAAGTCAACCAAGTCTATACAAGAATGTTAACTACACCTAGAAATAACAACGATAGTTAAAAAAAATGTTGAAAGTTAAGACTACTATTAGGGCAAGTCCAACGAGAGAAGCATCCCGAGAGACAGACAATTTTTTTAAATTTTAGCTATTCTTATTCTATTTAGTGTCTCCAACGGGAGAGGCATCCCGAGAGGTAAAATGCTTTCTCTTCAACCAATGAGTCGAGATCGAGCATGCAAAGCCAAAATAAAAAAGAGTCGTTGGAATTATACCGTTGGAGAACAATAACAATGAAAACACAACAATAGCAGCAAAGGAAGATGGAGGGGGGCAGTGAAGAAACAACAAAGCATACACAGAGCTTAAACAAAGCAACGACAACAACCTGAACTTCTACAACATCTTCCTTCATGCTTTTGTGTGCCACCTCCACAGTACATCCACAAGACCTAACCATTTCTCTCCTTTCTTTTAAGCCCAAAATCTTCATCTGGGGGGGTAGGGTTTTTTTTTTTTTTTTTTTTTTAATTTTGAAAGTGAGATTGAGATGAAGGGGACGGACGGGTGGGGTGAGTTTATATTATAATAATAATAATTATTAATAATTAATAATATTAGTTAGCATAAAAAAATAGTAATTATTAATTATAATAATAATTATTAATAATTAATAATATTAGTTAGCATAAAAAATAGGGGTATTAATTTGATTAAATTATTTGTAATGGAATGCATTTTAATTAATTATGTTTGAACTTATTGGTTATTTGTTAATGTGTTTATTTTTTTTTTTTTTTTAAGTTTTTCTAACACTCAAAGATAGTAAGTAACATTAACTAAATTTAAACACAACAACCATAAAAAAAACATACAAATTACTTGAAAATCATATAAGTATCTTAAATTTCAAATTTCAAATATTGCAGGTCTTTTAATTATATTTAAATTTATTTTTTTAATTTAAATATAATTAAAATAATAATTTTATTGTTGGAGGGTTTTTCCAAAAACAATTATTTAATTATATAACTTACTCCTATTAATTATATAATTAATTGTATAATTAAACTATATAAAAAAGTTGAATTTTATTTTAAATAATATAAAAATGTGGCTCTTCAAAATGGTTTTTACCATTGGAGTACACATCAACAAAAAAAATCATATATACACTATTCAAAGAGCCATTTTACAGACTTGGCTCTCTAAAATGGCTCTTGCTATTGGACTTGCCCTTAAATTAAAACAAAAACATTTAAATAACATAAATAAAAAAACCCCTTAATTAGTAATAAATTAAAAAAATTCCTTTAAATTGATGGATATATTAGTTTGCTACGTGTTAACAACATTAACATATAATGCTTTTGAACCCGATTTAAATATTTTTGAAACATTAATGAAATAAATAAATACACTCAAATACAAAAATTAGAGAAGTGTATGTGCTCAGTATTATTATTATTATTATTATTAATAATAATAAATTAAATTATTTAATTGATTTAATCTTATTCTAATTCTAATTCTAATTTATATTTATGCCAACATATTAGAAATTTAATGGTTAACAACACACATTAAAAATCATGATAAGAAACTAAAATAAAATAAATAAATTTTAAAAATGAATGGACTAGAATGTAAAACAAAATAGAAACATATTATATAAATTTCTAATAATTATTTTAAAATAAAGCATGTGATTACAGAGATGGAGTTTTTCTTGCAAATACATTATCATACCTGGTAACTTATACAACAACTAAAGAGATATTAGTGTTAGAAAATAAATAACGAGGATTAGACATCAAATAATTAAATGATTATTGCTCTACAGCAATTCAGCCATGAAAAGCTGATCATAGGATAAAGAAAATGTTCTTTTAGGTAATTTCCACTCAAATATTAATGATATAGGATTTATGAGACGTGAAAAAAAACTAAAATTATTATTTAATTGCATTCATGTTTTCCAAGACCGATAGCAAACGAAGCACGAGGGATTTTTTCATAGGAAAGAGGGAATGTCAAAGTTGCCATAAGAAAATAATCAGCGCGAGGAAACTAGCCACGGAGAAGAAGAGGAGGCCGGTCACCGGAAAGTTTTTTTATATATAAATAGACCACCTAAGACCCTGTAAACCAGAAGCATCCACAGCCCCTACTTTACTGTCATTATCTACCATAAATAACCACCGGAGCCCTTTTTCATATGATTACTCTCTTTTTTCCCCTTTCAATCCTCTGTTCCTTCTTTTTGCAGTTCCAAAGCAATATGGCAAATGAGAAGAAAAGGGAAGAATTAAAAGTAACATTTAACTCAGCTTCGTTAAAATCCCACTTCCTTTATTTGTCTGCAATTATTTATTTATCTATTAATTTAACAGGTGGTTACTGTAGAATTCAAAATCTCCATGCATTGCAATGCATGTGAAAGAACCGTGGCCAAAATCATTTCGAAGTTCAAAGGTAAACGTCCTTGATCTTTCTCCAAATATAATTTCATATGCTACGTGAAACCATTATTTTATGCTTTCGTTAACTGTATTCTAGGTGTAGAGACATTCAGAACAGATATGAACAAACACAAGGTAGTGGTAACGGGCAGAATCGATCCACAAAAACTCCTAAAGAAACTGAAAAAGAAGACAGGGAAGAAAGTAGAGATTTTAGCCAACAAAAGGGAAGAAGAGGGATCCAGAGATACAGGAGAAAATGCAGTCTCGGAGGCAATTCCTCGCCCAGTTAATGACCGATGCCGCCCTCCGATTTCCTATGATTCCTGTGAAAATAATGATTTGTTAATGTTTTTTAGTGATGAGAATCCAAATGCATGCTCGATCATGTAGGAATACTTATGGAGAGCATAGTTTTTTAACCACTCATTTTCTGTAGAGACACCGCACCCATTGCAGGCAATATAAGTATATATAATCATCAATTACTTTTTTTTCACCATTTTTTTTTTGTGTGTGTTAATTTCTCATCAAATTGTTGGATGAGATGAAAAGAAGATTTCAAAATTTAATTATGGGAACAATAATTAATAGTTGTGACCCTTTTAAATTCCATGTCTGAAGTTAATGTTGTTACACTAAATTTAGTTGTATTATTAGTAGTAAAATCCTATTCTTAGTTAATTTTGACTATATATTTAAACTTTGTTGCTAAAGTTAGAATATTTAAAAAAAAACTAATATTCCCCAAATACCTATTCGAAGACTCATAGTTTCTTTTTCATGTTATATATAATTTCACTATAGTTTGATATTGCTCAAAGTTATTGATAACTTTTAGAGAAAGGTAAGCAAAAACATATATGAATCCATATTTGATATATTACCATTATACATATATATGAGAGACACCGTATAAACCCAGAGTATGTTGAGAGTGTATATGAGACTCTTGAGCCAAAATCAAATAAAATAAATAAATAAATGCAATTGCCCTACCAAGATGGAAAATTGAATGTTATATATAAATATTTAACTTGAGACTATCAGCATTGGTCATGGAGAAAAAAAAAAAACAATAAAGAAAACGAAGCCTCGAGGGCAGTCTCATAGCCATTTAATCGGTGGATTGGTTTGAAGTTTAATTTTAATCAATAGAGCTTAATTAAGTGGGATTTGATCTGGTCATTTCTAATAAAAAAATTGAATTTTTATTCAAAATTTTGTTTTGTTAATATTATTTAGTTTTTAAAAACAAAACAATATAATTTTATGTTGACAAATCCAGACCCTCATGAGTTTAACTATTCAGTTAATGACCAATGCCCTCCAATCTTGTACTGTTGTTGTGAAAATAATAGTTTTTTCTATGGTTTTTAATGAAGAGGATCTAAATTCTTGTTCATTATAGAGAGCACTAAATTAATGGCATGTTCTACACTGCAAATTAGATTATTTTTTTACAATATAAAAAATATTAAGATATTATAAATGTATTTTTCATAAAAAAATAATTATTATAAACTCAAAATACGTTGTATTTTGAACAATATCTTTTTAAGAAATATTAATGTAATGATATATTATATTGATTCAAGTTAATCTATCAAAAATACAATTTTAATTATGAGACTATGATAACTATATAGATTTTTTTAATATAAAATATGAAGATCAATTCCTAACAACTTAATGTTGAATGATAAAATTAAAAAAAAAAAACTACCCGAGTCAATATGCTAAACTTGCAATCTATCTCATGAGGTTAGATTAATCTTATAGTTAGCAAATAAAAAAAATTACAAAGTTAATTTTCAATCAATCCTATATTCCTAGATGAAATAAAAATACAATTAAAATAAACGCGGATTAACTTTTAAACTAGCAACCTAAATTATAAAACCAAAATAACCTTATGAAAACAAAATACAAAAAAGTAGAAAGTCATATTTCCAACGAATCCAACGTTGAAGATTTGAATCTAACTTATCGAAGATTAACTAATTTCGTGATGTCATTTTACTAATTCCAATAGTGTTGGTGTCTTGAGATAGATTTTCATTGTGTCACATTCATATTAGACTTATTTTGGCTTTATTGTACGTTGCATGATCACGCGATATGAGATTCGCATAAGTTGGTCCATGCCAAGATATAATTTCATCTTGTGGTTAACTGTTTTGGGAAAACTCAAAACAAGAGGTTGTCTTCAATTCATCACAACAGATTCAATATGTGTTCTATATATGCAGTATGCAGAGATGCACAATCACTTGCTCTTCAAATGTAATTGGTTGTCAAGCTTGTGGAGGCTTATCAAATCATGGTCGAGGATAACTAAGCGCATACTAACTCTCAACAGTGTAATCTGAGGACTAAACTATGGGAAAAATAATATGGAATATAAAATAAGAAAAGTTTCACTAGGTATCACTGTTTATTTAATTTGGGAAGAGAGGAACTAGAGAATTTGTAGTGCATCCAAATCTATGGTAGCTAATATCTTCCACAAATTTCAAGTCATGGTTTACATTGTCTTTCACCTTCGGGAATGTGATCACTAATTACTCTCTAAATGTTGGGTAAGGGTCTTTAGTAATTAGTTTTTGGTTGAAGTTCAGAGGGCTCATCTTTTTTATCTCCGTTTGGACAGTACATTCATTATTTCCTATGGTTTGTTGGTTCTCCTAGCCTCTAGTGGCAAATCTACATGGTTATATTGCATTGGTTGGCTTGGTTTTTCAGGAGCCCTTATCTCTTTGGCCAGTCTTGGAATCTAGCTCCTTTCTTTTATTTGCTAAGAAAGTCTTCGGTCTCTGTATGTCATTTGGGATGCTCTCATAGCTGGTCTTTTATGCTGGTGGTAGTCAACTATAGTTGTAGGTCTTCTTTTGGTTGGTCTTCATCTCTTAGCATCGTCTAGAGTTTATTGTGATGAAAACCATGGAGCTGGACATGTTGATCATACACTCGGGAATACGGTTGAATTTGCACAAGACCCTTTGTTACTTTCAAGTGGCTCAATTACAAGACTTAGAACCAAACGTTTCAAGGAAGCACTAAATGGGCTAATCCAAAAGATTTGGGGTGATTCTAAAAACACCAAGATGGGCTCAAATAATAATCAAGGCTTAGTCCACATCATCAAAGCAATTCAAGAGGCTAATAATTATGCAAAAACATTTCAGCATGGTCTGACCATCAAAGGACATAAATTTGATGAGTTTCAAGGATATTAAATAGAGGAATGAATTTGGTCTTGATGGTTATGTTAAATACATTGAATTTAGTCATTTAGCTATTTATGGTAGCCTCTAGAATTCCAAGAGACCTAAAAACATGGGGACTTGTTTATGTTACTGTTTGAGCTCTTTTAAGGCTTTAGTTATGACTTTTCCTATTCTTGGAGGGTTGTTCCAAGTATATAAATGGATATTTCAAAATGAATAAACAAATTATGTTTTCAAAAAATTATCATTATTGTGAGGTCATGTGCTCCTCTTTGTTCTTGAAAGAACTCTTAGAACTTATCAAGTTAATCTTGTGGCATTCAAACACCCAAACTTATCACCTTGATTGATGAGCAATTCTCAGGTTTTCTAGGTGCGACGTTTCAATCTTTTGTAGTCTTGGTTTTCATCTTGTTAGGTGTTGGGTCAAGGCTTAACCAATCTTGTCTGCACGATCTTGGGGTTCTAAACCATCACTCTTATTGGGTTTCATCACAATTGTTGATGAAGTTATATTCCTTTCTTTTGTTTGCTAAGAAAGTCTTCGGTGTCTGTATGTCATTTGGGATGCTTTCAACTATGGTCGCAGGTCTTCTTTCGGCCGATCTTCATCTCTTAGCATCGTCTAAAGGTTATTGTCTATGGATTTTTCTTTCAGCCAATCATAAGTAATGAACTGTCTTGCTTTTCTCTATTATTCTGTTGTGGAAGGCTTTTTACAACAACCTCGTTTCGATGACTTAACTTCATGTTTTGTCTTGTGGTTTGATGCTCTTGTCTTTCGGGTCTTAGCTTGCTCCCTTTCGGTCTTGGTCTATTTCCCCTTTTGGATGAAAGATTGTTCCTGCTTGTTTCTTTTTGGTTTAGGGAGCATGTTCCCTTGGTGTAGATTTATTTTTGTATAATTGTTATTGACAGTAACAATTTTGTCACCCTTGTTTTGTCCCTTTGGGAGCATGTTCCTCTAAGGGTTTTCATCTATTGTGTATTGTTTTGATTGTGCTATTTGTCTAATATAGTTACTATTTGATCTTTAATATACTTATATTTGATAAAAGAAAAGAGCTCTGATTAGAAAGAGACTCTCCTTCTGAAAGAAGCTTTTCCCTCGTGTCTTTGATATCCAACCACTGTTTGTATTCTTCCTTTCTTTGATCTTATAGGTCTCGGCTTTTCTCTGGCAATGGCCAACAAAAAAAAGAAGATTGGCTCCCATAATTTCCAGTCACAATAACAAAAGTTGTGACCAATTCTTAACTTGTTCATGATTCCACTATGCTAACTTTAGAGGCCCTATCTTTATCTCGTACAATTCAAGATCCTGTAACTATTCCCCCAAATTCAAATTCAAATTCAAACTAAAGCTCGCTTGTTCTCTTAGCCCCGAATGTTCCAACCCTAATCACCATGTTATCTCTGGTCCATATAGCTATGTGCTCCAAAGCCATGATTATGGTGTTCCATTCCCTAGTATCAACCATGTCTTTGTGTAGGACTCTTCGGATGATAATAATCTTGATAATGAGGATATGGATTTTGACTCTTTAGAGGAAGATTATGCGGGAGGTTTTAAATTTTTCACCTCTCCGGTGTTTGCATCTCCCTCCGTCCCTGTTGCTCCTCCTTAGGTGCCCAGTCAGTCCCTTCCCTTGTATATGCCACGCTAGCTCCCGTGGCTCCCATGCATGTTCCTTTGGATGCTACAGTAAGTGAAAACCCTACTGTTTCTGTGCCCCTCCTCGTACTTAGTGTAATCTATTTGCCACTAATCGTAACACTACTAGTTACCCCGGACAAATCTATTATAAAACTTTTACTGAGACCAGCGGCTATAACTTGCTTGATGATGACTTAGACACTAAATGTGACTTTTGGAAGGTAAGCCTTGTTGGCTATATTGCTGGTTGTTCACCTAGCTTTAAATCCTTGTAAAACCTCATTGTCAATGCACAACAATGTGAGGCATCCTTGACAAATTCACGACTCTGGTTGGTTGATTTTCAAATTTGTTAATGAAGATGACAAATTGAATGTCTTATTTGGTGGCCTTTATCTTGTCTATGACATGCCTCTCATTCTTAGGGCAATGCTAGAATACTTTGATTTCTCTTCTTCTTATATGCACTCTGTCCTAGTATGGGTCAAATTCCCTAACCTCCCACTCAAGTCCTAGTCACTCAAATGTCTCTCCAAAATTGTCAGTCCTAGTAAACTTGTTCAAAGTGTGCTCATTTCCTCCATGTCAAGACTATCCTATGCCAAGGTGTTGGTGGGAAGTAAACTTGCTCTCCGATCTGCCTTACACCATTGAGGTTACCTTGCCTAATGGAAGAATATTTCATCAGTAAGTTGTTTATGAGATCTTATCATGATTTTGCAAGCACTACAGCACTCTTGGCCACACTACTTCAACTTGCTGTAAATCTTCGCCTTCCAATGTCCCAAACAAACATCGGGCTCCTAACTCTGTTGCTCCTATTCCCAAAGGCAAGGATAATGTTCTCAACTGATTGGGACCACAAGGTGGCATTTCAATAATTGATCGCTCATAGGCAAACTTGCTTGCTCCCTGTGGGCCTCATCCACTACATGGGGAGGTTGAGCTTGTTTATGAGAGTGAAGATGTTGTGCCTAATGCTGGTGGTTGGAACAAAAAAGTAAGGTGTCGGCCTTCCCCCTCAAGGAACCTATTTTGGGTCCCCTCATGTTGAGCCTTGCTTGGCCCAAGGGAATTCTTGTATGGTTCACTAAGATAGTCAGCCCTTACCGCCACTTTATATTGCCCACAACATCGTAGCACCAACTCCTCAAGTTTTAGTTTGCAATAGGATTGTCAAGGGCAAATTTGTGGTTATATTAGGTGCTCCAGGTCATTCAACACCTAGTCCTATTAGTATGCTCACAAGGAGAAGGGCTCAACAACACACTAATGATGTATCTAGCAAGGGAGAGGGGTTGTCTATCACCCCCCTTCTTTATGCTAATTCATAGTTGGACTATCAGTGGGTTAAACAACCCTACGAAGCAACATGAGGTTCCCAAACTTGATTGTGCATCAAAAGTATCATTAAGTCTCTTATTTTACATATGTATTTATTGTTTTTATTTGGGTTTTTCATAATAATTGATGTGCTTTTTGGTAATGAAGTTTCTTTTAATATTTCGATAGGTTTTTGGAGCTTAAATGAATTATTTCAGAAAATTTAATGTCAGAATTCGGAACAAAGAATTGAATAGTAAATTTAGTTGAAGATTTGGGCAAATTTTGGAGCACTTATTTTCCCCAAATCAGCCCAAGAGCAATCCATGATCTTACATGTCCGCATAACAAATAACATTTGATTTATTTTGAGTAATCCATTGACCTAAGAGGGAAAGCACATGGATGGAAAGTTGGAGGGGAGATTGTTATATTATTTTAGGTCAAAAAGAAGAAAGAGTCAGCTCAAAAGGAGGAAGAAAATCGGGCACCAAAGTCTTCTCCAAGCTGCCAAAATTGACTTTCCAGAACACCTTTCGGTGTTGCTGACATAACTTTTGACTTCGAGCTCCAAATTAGATTTTATTTAATGTTCTGGAAATCTGAAAGAATGGCCTATAAATATGTATCTAATAGCCTTCTCCAAAAGAGGATTCTACGAGGGTCAAATTGCAGTCCAAAGTTAGCATCAAATTTGTGTTAGAATATTTACCGAAATTGTGTTGTGTTCTTCTTTGTAGATTTCAGTTTTTTTTAGTTGGTAAATTATTATTTCATTGAAGTTATTTCATGTTTATTAGAGTGTTCTTATATATAATCATGGTTGGCTAATCTCTTTCTTGGATCCAAATCAAGGGTGATGGTAATTGAGGTGAGTTCTTTAAGATATGAATGAATCTTAATGTCTATCTTCTCATTTTCTTCATGAATGTTTTATTATTGCAAATAAATTTTAGAAATCATTTAGGTAATGTTATAATCTTGAATTTTTATGAACAAAACTTAGTTTTGGTATAAAGATTGCTTGATTCAATGTCTTACTTAATATGAAAGTACTCGATCATTCTTAAGCAATAATCAATCTTCATCTTTTTAAACTTCATTGCAATATCTTCCGATCTAATATCACCGTAGTTGATATTAGGTTGAGTTATCTTATATATGTTGAAGGAATCACCAATACATCACCATTAAAATTGATTTGGAACCAATACTTACTTTTTCTTGTCATTTAAAATCTATTTACACTCTTTCATCTTTGAAAACAAATCCATTAATTATTCTCTTGAGATTTTTTTATTGTTACCTAGCTTAATTTCTAGATCTAGCTCTCTGTGGATATGACCTCGATCTTACCGAGTTAATTGCTACATCGCACACTCGTGCACTTTCGAGTTAAAACAAGCCGATCATAAATAGCGGTCAAGCAAAACTCATGCATAAGATGAATTAAATGTTTGTGGTCTTTTGGAGACTATATTGGTTTCGTCTAAATTGTCTTCAATGTAGTATTTTTGGTTGAAAAACTAGTAGGTCCCGTCCAATGCGGCTGTGGCCTCAACAACTAGAATAATGGTCTTCTAGAACCCTGCCACTATCAATGTTGATTTGCTTGGTTGTTCAGCTCAAGGCCTCTAAGCTCTTATTTCTAGCTTGGTTCATCAATTTCGATTAATACATCTTTTGTTTGTGGGTTTAAAATTGTTATTGTTAAGAGAACTCTTTGGGATGATTCGAGGAGTTGGAGTCCTAATGCTCCGTGCCTCATTTTAGGTGACTTCAACTCCTCTTTTTCAAGCTGAAAAGCACCATGGGGAAGATGTTTCCACTTATGAGACTGCTAATTTTAGACAATGCTGCTCTAACCTTGGGATAGCAGATTTTAATTACTCTAGCCTTCACTACACATGGTCCAATGGCAGTGTTTGGGGTAAACTTGACTGTGTTCTTGTCAATCCCTTTTGGTGTTTTCATCATGTATCAGTCAATGTTCATTTTGATAATCCTAGGGCTTTGTCTAATCATTCTTCTGCCACTATTTCTTTCCACTCTTGACATCTGATGGGTAAAAAGTTCTTCAAATTCTTCAATATATGTACTAAATATGCTAGCTTCTTGGAGTTGGTTGCAAACAAATGACACTATCCAGTTTATGTTTTCCCCATGTTCATCCTTTGTAAACACCTTAAACATCTTAAGGGGCATTTGAGTGAACTCAATAAGCTCCATTACAGTCACATCTCTAAGAGGGTTGCTCATGTTGAGGTTGCTCTCCTTAAACAAATCAAGCACTCTATCATTGCTTTAATCCCTAAAATGACCAATACTAAATCTACTTCTACTTTGGACTTTCATCTGATTTCCTAATGTAATGTGATATATAAGGTGATTGCCAAGCTTCTCACTAAGAGATTATCGTATAATCTTGCGTCTATTACTAGTCCAATACAAAATACCTTTCTCGGTGGTCGGCTAATGGTAGATAACATGAATTAAGTCCAAGAGCTCTTCCAAACCCATGAAAGAACATGATCTTCTCCCTGTTTCCTAATGAAGATTGATTTCAGGAACATGATTTCTAAAAGTGAATATAATTAGAAAAGAAAAAATATTTGCATATATTTTTCTTACTTCTTACAGTATAAATGAGCTTTCTATTTCAGTATTTTATTAGTATTAATCCCCTTTATATAATTTATTTGTCATATGTTTTTATATTTATTTTATCAAGTGCAAAACATAGTTTATATATATATATATATATATATATATTGTTCAATTAAAAAATTTATGATATAAAAATATACATTTTTATGTTAAAATTAATTTAAAATTTTATTCTATCTACTAGTAGTGTGTTTAGCATTTTGTTACAATGTATTTAAAAAATATATATTTTATGACAATATATTAAAATAATCTTTTATTTGCAATAATAGAACCATTTAAATATATAAGAAAAATTAATTTAATTTGTTTTTTTAAATAAACACCAAACTTATATGTGGTAATTATACAATAATCTAAAAGAGCTCAGTGTTTCACTGTAGCTTCACACTCAGTTGCACTATGGAGTGAACATTTTCGATTTGTGCTTCGCACGCGTACGTGCGCCTCTTTTTTTTTGCCTGGTTTTGAACAGTGAATTAACGAACCAGCCCCCCAAAAACGACAAAAAACGCCGCCAGAACGAGGGGCTCTGTTGTCATTGCGCACATCAGACCGGACCGGTCCGGCCCGGCCCGACGGTCTGCTGCTTATTATATTATTTTTTGAAGTTGGCTAAATACAGTTTTAGCCCATAATAAGACAAAAACAATACCTTTAAGAACAGGAGTGGGACCGTAATTTATCTAATTTTTTATTATTTCTTTATGCGGCTGTCAGTGCGTGCGTGCTGTTTATTAATAAAACACGAGGGTCTGTTATAGCGCATCATCCACCCTCCCCTCGACTATCCATTCAGGTATTTCTGCCGCTAACCCTCCTTCCCTCCCTGATAGGCATAGCAAGTAGAACAGAACGTGCTACTGCTAGTAGGAGAATAGACTTGTTGAATTGTTACTTTGAAGCAAACAACTATTATGTTTATGACGGCGGAGGTTTTGGGAAAATTCTTCTTGCTGCAAAAAGACTCCCTCCGTGGCTTTCCAATGGCTGCTGAGGCAACCACAAATTCTTTTCTTTTTGTCAGACCAAGACCCATGTTTGCAAATAACATTAAAAGATCTCAGATGATGATGGCGTGTTGTTGCAGTGTTGGAGAACAAGTCTTCTCAGTCACACCCTCTAATAATTACGACGTTGATTATTTAGGACAGAGCACTAAAGGGGATTTGAATCTAAACTTTGACCATCTTGACGTTTTTGGTAACTCAGCACTTCTCTCTTCAAATTCCCATGTTCCGTTGTCAGCTAACAATGTCTGTTTGAGTGTTCTCCCGCTGAAATTTACCACACCATAATAGTAGCTAAGCTGAGGGATTGTTTTTGCTGAGTTCTGGTTTTTTTTTTTAACTTGTTAAGTGTCCGTCTTTCTTGTTCATTCCATGTAGGGATTGATGGCCCAGCAACTTTACAAGGTCCAATTGAGGAGGTTGCTTGGAAGGAGGCTGAAGTAGCTAAGAATTTGCTTAATGACTTGGGCATTTCGGTCAGCCTTCTTTCCTTATCGATAAATTTTGTTAGTTTTGTAATAATAGTAATAATTTGTCTTTATTGATCACCATCATCTCCTTAATCTTCACTTTTTTTGTTTGGTTCATCTTCTCTCAATCTTCCCTTTTGCTATTCACGCTTAATCATTGGATCTGAGGTAGTCACTTGGCGTTTCGTTCTTGCCTCTTCTACATTACTGTAATGATTTTACATTTGTTTTCTCAATCTAGTTGAATACAGTATTTTGCATTTTCGTAACATGAACTCTCATGCTCTTCCTTTGCTATGCTTGATGTCTACCAACTATCAAGTTTTTCTTGTTAAGGTTCATTATTCTAATATCATCCAATGTTTCTCAGAGTCCCCCTTCAGCAAGGAATTCATCCCGCGGCATATTTTGCAGTCGTACTTTAAATCTCAGGTCAATTAGTGCAATTGGATATGACATGGACTACACTTTGATACATTACAATGTGAAGGTGAACTTGACTCCTTATTCTATTAACATCTATCCTTGATTGCATATCAATGAAACCTAACTCTTATCAATTCAATTTGCTTAGTTAGATTCTTAGTTTTATATGGATTTGATCATTTAAGATCTAGTTTTATGTATTTGCACTACTGCAGGCCTGGGAAGGACGAGCTTATGATTATTGCATGAGAAATTTACAAAGCTTGGGTTTCCCAGTTGATGGACTTGCATTTGATCCAGACTTAGTAATTAGAGGTCTTGTTATAGACAAAGAGAAAGGCAACCTCGTTAAAGCAGATCGGTTTGGTTATGTAAAAAGGGCAATGCATGGCACCAGAATGTTGTCTACTCAAGATGTTAGGTGCACTTCGAACTTTAAACCTAATAATTTCCATTATTGACCTGCTATGCTTAAAGGGAACTAAGGTGTTTGTTATATTGCAATAATGGAATTAACTTTCCCTTCTACAAATACACAGAGTAATGTTTCCTTCTAATCACAACTGCTGCTGACATATGGGATGACAGGATAAACTTTACTGAGTTCCCTTTATTCCCTGTATGTAGCCAGGCTTCACTATTTGATGGTGCATATATAGCCATACACAAATTAAATATCATTGTTATGCTGTGTGTCTGGTTGACCTTTGATGTTGCTTCTTCAACATTTATATTTGATTTTGTACATGTGGAAAAACTGGAGTAATATTTTCCATAGTGGTGCTTAACTTTCTATGCATGGAAGTGAGATGTATGGGAGGGAACTGGTTGATCTGCGGAAGGAGAATCGATGGGAGTTCTTAAACACACTGTTCTCTGTCTCAGAAGCTGTGGCTTACATGCAGGTGGGCAATTTCAATCAATAGATATTTGCTAATTTATAATGCCTTTCTTTTGCTTGGCATTGAGATTTTTGGTGGCGAATAACTTGTTCTTTCTATTCTGATGGATCTCCCTTCCCGAACTATTTCTTTTGGTTCTTCTCTCTTATTTAAGTTAACATTCATATCATTTAGTTGGCAAGGTTTTTCATTCAGCATTGTTTGGCATTAAGGTAATTTAAGGTAAGCTTAAATGAGCATTGTGCCAAAAGTCACCTAACTATGTTTCTAATTATTGATGTAGTTCTTATAGCACTGCCAAACTTTTTAATCAAAGTAGCTTGAAATCTTTTTAATCAAAGTAGCTGGAAATCAGTACAGAGAATGATGAAATTTTTGTTCTAGATTTTTCTTTGATTTTTGATAGTAAGTTAAACATTGGTGCAAGATGAAAGGAAACGAGGGGAGGGGAGAAAAAAGACCAATTAGCCATCCAAGATGAATTAGTTAGACCCCACAAGTTCCTGAAATTTAGTTGTAATCATTTGAATTACAAAAAAAAACTAGAAGCCGTTAATAAAAACACGGTAGCCATAGATACATTTCAATGTTCATTGGAACAATGAAATGGCACTTATACTCTTGAAGAAAAAACTTAGTAAGCTTGTAATTAGGGGCAGGATTGCAAAATTAATTGGGAACATATTAGTTATGACACTTTTTTTATCATAGTAATTTTGCTATAAAAAATAGAAAACGTTAAGCTTTCGGTCATGAACTCTTGTCTTTTCAAAAACAATTGCACGATAAATTTATTGTCATGTCCGTGAGAGAAAAAAGGGTTAACATGCACAAAGGAGCTTCTCGTCTTTTCTATTTTTCTAAACAAGTAATAATTACCTTTGAAGATTTTTACTGTATGCAACATTGTGCTTTCTCATGCAAGTGACAGCATGTTAATCTGTCACAGTCCCTTTTGATTCCACTTTCAGATGGTTGATAGATATGATGAAGGAGCTATATCAGCTGATATATGTCCGCCTGACTATAGAGGACTTTACAAGGCATGTTCTATAGATTATTAATTGCAACTAGTTAAGTGTCATTAGGTATTTGTATTTTCCTTTTCTGATACTTGACATGATTTTCAGGCTGTTGGAAAGGCTTTATTTCGGGCACATGTTGAGGGTCAGCTTAAGGTAAATATATTAATGGGAGTTCATTTTGCAGTACTTTTAGTAATTTGGTTCACAAAAGATGTACTAATTGACGGGATTTTACAGAGTGAGATCATGTCAAAGCCTGAATTGTTTGTGGAACCTGATCCAGAATTACCTTTAGCACTGCTAGATCAGAAGGAGGTATATCTTTGAACTTGTCATCTTTGAATAGGGACAACGCTATTATAATCTTATACTCGGTTTGGAGATTTTCCTGTGACAGGCTGGTAAAAAGCTTCTACTCATTACAAACTCCGATTATCATTACACAGACAAGATGATGAAGCATTCGTTCAATAGATTCCTACCAAATGATATGGGCTGGCGAGATTTGTTTGACATGGTGAGTGAGCCTTTTTTTGCCAGCCTTCATGCCAAGTGATTACCCTCTTTATGTCCCTTAACATAAGGATTCAAAGTTTAGAGGGAACATCTTGGCCTACACTTTCTTTCTTCTAGATAGCATTTTACAAGTATCATCAGCATGACCAGAAACGGAAATATTCTCACCACATTCCTTTCCCTTATACCATACCAGCCCTATGCTTCGAGCCTTCTCCATTGTTACTCACTATAGTAAATAAATTTTTTTTATATATATCTTGTGCAAGATAAAGATTCTCACTACATTCCTTTCCCTTATATCATACTAGCCCTTGGCTTAGAGCCTTCTCCATTGTTACTCACAATAGTAAATATTTTTTTTTTTTATTTCTTGTGCAAGATATGGATCTCCTTGACATTCATGAAACATTGGTAACTTGTGAATTATGATTTATTGTTATTCTTTACTTACATAGGTGATAATATCTGCAAGAAAGCCAGAATTCTTTCAAATGTCACACCCATTGTATGAGGTGGTGACAGGTGAGGGTTTAATGCGTCCATGCTTCAAAGTTCGTAAAGGTGAATTATGCTATGTTCATGTCCTAGTTTTATCACTACACCAGTGCATTTTGTATGGTAGAATTTTTGTCAAATGAACAAATATGTGCTGTGATCGTGTTTGGATCCTGTTCATGCAAGAACACGTGTTCAGAATTTTGCTGCAAATATGGTCAAGTATTGATTATAAGAAGGATCTGATAATATTGATTTTGACAGCCAACATGTATGTACTTGATGGATGCAATTGAAATGGGGATGATATCTTTCATATGCAATTGTTATCTACAATTTTTTGTTGCAAACGCATTACTTTTGGACAAGAATTCTAGAAATTGCCCTTTTCATTATTGTTTGTATGACTGATTGTTCTTCTGCCATGAACCAACAAGACTTGTATTATTGTACTGTTCAATGACCCTTAATCAGCTATCTTTTAAGATCTTTATTTTCTTCTACAGGTGGATTGTACTCAGGTGGGAGTGCTCAGATGGTTGAAAACTCCCTAGATATCCATGGGGATGAAATATTATATGTTGGTGATCATATATACACTGATGTGAGTCAATCTAAAGTCCATCAACTATGGCGAACAGCGTTGATTTGCCGAGAACTGGAAGAAGAGGTTGGAGTTCAGAATTTCTTGTACTGAAATTATAGATTGACTTAATATTGTATTGAAACTATTATGAAAAGTGCTAAATGCAAGTTTTCTGGAGTTGAGTCTCTATTTTTTCATGTTACTTGTATAGTTTTTTTTATCAAGAACCGTGAATAGTTGACATTTCTGACATCCTGGATTGATCAAATACTGATAAGTGTTTCTTTTTTGATGTATTGAATTCTTGAGCTGCAGTACAGTGCTCTGATTCATAGTAGGGATCATCGGGCAACATTGATTGAGCTTATTAATCAGAAGGAGGTGGTGGGGGATCTCTTTAATCAACTTCGGCTAGCTCTGCAAAGGAGAAATACAGGGCGTCCTGCTCAAGTGAGCATGTTTTCCTTGTTTAAATTATTGATCTCTTACTTTTTTAAGCATGTTTCAGTCCACTGTAAATGAATTTATCAGTTGCTTGTATGAACAGTTAGTGTACAATGCCACACATACAGAAATGTAAATTCCTATTGTAGTTGGTGGCACTAAACAGCAAATTTATTTTGGACCGGTTGTATCAGATTACTATGTCATCTTGAAATACTGTGGAGCATGAGATGCATCATCTCTAAGTGCAAATGAAGATTTCTGGACTGAATTGAAAGGAACTGCTGATTGTATATGGTTTATCTTACTTCATTTTGTGTGCCTTCAGACCCTTGCTGCAACTAACATGGATGATCAAGATCTCACAGAAAGCATGCAAAAGCTACTGATTGTTATGCAAAGACTGGATGAGAAAATTGCTCCAATGCTAGAGGCAGATGGAGAACTTTTCAACAAAAGGTAAGCCTGACATGAATGGTTTCAATTGTAGAACTACTTACCTGCCCGCTTACACAATTGGTTAGGTGATGCAGGATCTTGAATCACAGCACCTAAATACTATAGTTGAGAATTGGGATGTGTTTATCATAAGGTTGTGCTTTAGAAAAGTAAACTAACAAGGAACAACTAAGTGGGTTAAAAGAAAGAAAACAAACCTTGTATCACACCAGGGCTCCTAGAAATCACTCCTAGGAATTCTTAGGCACCACACCTAAGATAGGATCAATCACATACCTAACCTGAAAGATCTTAATTTCATTCACTTAAACCTCTTTCAAAAGGGGGGGTTACAGCCAATATAAATAGGCTTATAAGGAGGTGCACGCACCGTAGCTGGTGCTAGTTGGGAAGTCATGACTAGTTTTCGACATTTTTAAAACAACCCCTGACAAAAAAATCACAGAACTACCCCCAGGCATTTAGACACCCCGAAGTCCTGCCCTATTAACTAGTAAAGCAATCTTGGATAGCACCAATTAGTGTCTAGCCAAATATACATGCTTGTTGTATCACTAGGCTTCCCCTTCTTTTATAAACTCTCTACATTCTATTTGCACCAATACTCGATGCTTAGCTTGGATATCCTTTGTAAGTTGTCAATCAAGCAGCAGCATCCTCTTTCTAGGCAATTGCTGTATCACTGTCACATGAAAATTATATCTAGTCAGTTTTCTCAGTGGATCTTTGTTTTCTGTTCGGGCATATTTAACGAAGAATTATCATTTGGCTACAGGTGGGGATTTCTTTCACGTGCAGGTCTGTGGGATAAAAGCCACTTAATGAGACAAATAGAGAAGTTAGTACTTTCTTTTAAGTCCATAATACATTTGCTGCATATGGTTGTGTTTGGTTTTCTTTTCTTTTCCTTTTCAATGTTCTTGAAAATGATATGCTTAATTTTAATTGCAGGTATGCTGATATATATACCTCCAGGGTCTCAAATTTCCTGTACTATACCCCATTTATGTACTTCCGTTCACAAGAGCAGGTATGACGGCATTCTTCATCATGCTTCTTGATTGTATAACCATTGTGGTAATTGTACTGACCATTTTTCATTCACAACCACAGACGCTAGCTCATGATTCATATTCGTATTACCAGGCACAGATCAAGGGGTCTGCTGTTGACTCAACCGGTGCTAACTAAGACCATAATTGAAATGGAAACCCTGCAAGTGGTGGTGTTACCAGCTGTATTTGTGTTAATGGTATTATATATTAATGATCTGTACACTACAAGAGCTTGTACGTTGCAAATTTTATCAATAAAAGAAATAATCATGTTGGTGTATGCTTTCTGCTGAATAACTTGTATGCTTGTTGACACTGTGCATAGCATGGATAACATGGATAAAAGTCAGGGTTTTCATTTCAGCTTTAAACACTATAGAAGAATGGAATGGATAATCTTGATATTTTTATTAAAAGTATGAATTGGTCTAATCTGAATATTCATATATTAAACTACATTGCTCTATTTAAATTAGTTCTATATCTAAACTCCTTTTAGAAAGTATTCCTAATTAAAACTTCCCTAACTAATAGAATGCATTGGGATTTCTAAAACTAAAGTGTTAATTAAATTAAAAATACTAAGCTAAAAATATTTATTTTAAGGGTTTTCATTTATTTTTGTTTATCATGAAATTTTAACTTAAAAGAGAACAGATTTATAATCTCTTGTTAAACTCTAAGCTCAATTTAATGGTTCTGTTTAAAAGTCATGCTTGATTTACTAAATTATATCTTGGACTTTTCTTGAACTTCTTAAAACCTATAAATCTTTATAATTAATGTTAGGCCAAGAATATTGAAGAAACCTGTGTTAGTCCTTTCTATTTTTTGAAAATTTCTTTCTTAAGTTAATTGTTAGAAAATGAACTCTTCTACTCCAAAAAAATTGATACTTCTAATAAAACATTGTCACCAATATATGTTTAAGATAACTTTTTCCAAATATTTTAAATTCAATTCTAGCAAAAATATATTCATGTAATTAGCAATTTTGGTTGACTTGTTTGGTCATCTCTAATAACAATGTCTTGACCACTAGCTAATTTGATATTTTTAGAATATTGATACAACATGAATAAGCTTGGTTTGGATGACACACCCACATTCAAGTCCTCTTTTAACTTTAATCTCTTGAGCAATACCAACAACTTGCTCTTGACTCTGAATGATACCCTAAAAGTGAAGGCATGCACTCCTGCATCACGGAGTGAGTTGCTACTCTCTTTGTCAATCAAAGAGGCCAACATGTTTTGAAGCTAATGGCATGACATATATTGTGAATAAAGAAAATCTTTGATGTTTTATTAAAAGTTTGAATAATCTTAATCTGAATGTTCTCGAATTAAATTAAACATGCTTATTTATATTAGTTGTAGATTCAAAAACATTATATGAAAAGATTCCTAATTAAAGTACTTCAATAATAGAATTCATAAATTATTAGGATTTCTAAATAGTAAAGTGCTAATTAAAATTCATAAGCTAAATAGGAAGAAATTCAAATACAACATGTTAAATAAAAGACAATCTTCCATAGTAATTTCTATGTCTAATTTTAAGATTTTTTATCTGTAATCACCATGCAATTTTAATCCAAAAGAATATAAAGCCTTTTGAGTTTTCAATCAAAACTTCGGCTCAATCTAATAGTAATATTAAAAGTTATACTTGATTTAATGAGTTGTATCTTGTACTACTGGCAATAGATAACCTATCAAATGATATAATTTGCCAATGATTTTGAAAAAAACATTGTCGTAGCCAGTGCAAAACAAGCAAACAAATAATTGTATAGACAAATATTATCTCATAATTTCTATGATAGTATACCATTACTTAGATTAAGCAAATGTTCTAAAATTCAAACGGTTGGATGGATGAATGGGTGGCAAATTTACTTTTCCTCCCAAACAATAGAGTTTGAAGACCTAGCAAAACTTTCTTTAACAAAAAAAAAACACCCACAATGCTAACATTTATAAGTTTTTCTTAAAAAATAAATAGATGCCAAATCTGAATTATAAGTAGAAAAGAGCAATAACATATGCTTACATTTTCGTTGCTTTTAATAATAAGAGTGGCTTATCATATTGCTAATGCAATCCATGTCGTTGCATTTAAAGAGAAAAAGGTGTAGCTAGTTTCTAATGAGGATCAACCCAACACCAAGCATAATCACGCAAATGACTCATTGGTGGTGCTAAATGGACCTAAACCAAAAGATAGGGCAAAAAGACATTAAAAGCATTAAATGAGCTAGTTTAGAGCACATGGAATAAGATGTACGTAAAGGGACAAATCAGGAGCTTAAAAGAGAGCCTCTAATTCACGTCCAAGAAGGGTGTCATTCAAGTTTTGAAAAGGGATGATGTGTTAGGCCCTTATGATTTGTGTATAAACTGTTATGGTTGGGAAGCTTTATTTTTTTATTAGCATGCCCTTATGATGTGAACTTCTTGATCACGTGGTCAAGCAACAACCAACAAAGATGATACTTCCTCAAGAAATCTAAAAATCAAGTTTGAGAAATGTGATGCAATTGAAGCCTATCCTAAGACACTAGCACTATTGAAAGTGAATCGAATGACGCAACAAGTTTAGTTATACCCTGATAACTTAGATTTGATCTTTGTTCCAACAATGAAAACATGTTGCATTAGGCAAAATAGAAGCTTATTTCACTAATCCATGATTGCTAGATTTGTAGCATACAATTAACTTATATAATGTTTCAAAATGATAATGAATCCCTATATGTGGGCTAATGTGAGCCCACTTACAAAATTGACCCAAATATGTAATGATAATCCAAAAAACTAATAAGAAAATAATAAAAAGAATAAAAATCCAAAATCAATATCCTATATATGCTAATCAGTGTTGTCACCCTTAAGAAGTACTAAATATACTAGGGTATATGATTTGATCCCAACATGTTAAGTAATCCAAGCCAACTTTGGACCTCATGTGGCCCAAACTCATATTCATCAATATGAACCAAACATACACTCCAAATAAGCTTTCTTTGTTGTCCAAAAGGAATTGAATAACAAAACTCGTGGAGCCTCTTGTGATCTATATTGCAAGGCCTTCTCGATGTTTGATTGATCTAAATTATCACCCCCACATAAAAGTATAGCCTTAGAACCATTTGGTAAAATTTCAGCTCAATCTAATTGTTAAATATAGAGATATGATGGGTAGAATATAATTGAACAATATGAAACTTTACGTTAAAGTCCGAAATTGACCATGTCTGAATCATATCACCTTAAGAGATGTAATGAGTGTGGGATATAAGTATAAGGGTGTGGGGGTTACAATTGGAGGTCATGATATGGAAGAAGAATTGATTCTCTTAGAATTTCATGATTTTGATTTAAAATTAAGGATGAATTGGTTGACTTTTTATCAAGCTAAAGTAGACTGTTTTGAGAAATTGTAATGTTGTGAGGGAGGAGTAATGATCAAGCAGTATTTTAGGGAGAAGTAAAATTTCTTCCTAGTTGTGTAATTTTAGTCATGAGTCAAAAGTTGTTGATAAAAGGGTGTATAACTTATTTAGCCTATATAATAGATTCTGGAAATGAAGAAATGGAATTAACAAATATTACCATAGTTAGGGAATTTCCTTTTTTTTCCTCGGGAGTTACCTAGGTTGCCACCAATAAAGAAAAGTTTAAGTTTCTATAGAAGTAATTCCTAAAATTGCTCAACCATCTTATAGAATGAAACTAGTATAGGTGGTTGAGTTGAAGATTCAACTTTATGAACAACCTGATAAGGGATTTATCCAACCCAGCAATCTCCCTGTGGGGAGCTCTAGTGTTATTCGTGAAGAAAAAAGAATGGTACCTTCTAACTCTACATTGATTACAAATAGTTGAATAAAGTAACAGTAAATAATATACATATAAAGACCAAGGAGCAAGATGTTTCAAAAACATTTTTAGAACTCGATATGGTAACTACGAGTTCCTAATAATGCCATTTAGGTTAATCAATGCCCCAACCATATTCATGGACTTAATAAATCAAGTCTTTCAACCCTATTTAGATAAGTATATGGTAGTGTTCATAGATGATATTTACTTATCTATTCAAGCTCTTATTTGGAGCACGAACAACATCTAAAAAACATACTACAAATGTTGAGGGATCATCAACTCTATGCCAAATTGAGTAAGTATGATTTTTGGATAAAAAAATCATGTGTTTTAGGGCATGCAAAATCAGTGGAGGGAATTTTCATAAACCCAACGAAAATGGAAGTTGAATTGCAATAGGAAAAACCAACTAGTATTACATAAATTTAAAGTTTTCTAGGTTTAACTGGTATTATAAAAGGTTTATAAAGAGATTCTTGTTGCAATGTCGCGGTCGCACAAATTAATTACCTTAGCTTAAAACAAATCAAACAAGATAGTATAGAGCAAGCAAGGGGTCAATCCCACGAGGATGATTTTGTTCAGATTTTTATGCTATATGTTATGCAATTAGGGGGGGTTGGAAGTTGTCTAGGCTAGGCTACAACAAACTAAGCGAAAATTATATAAAACTGAAATTTATCAATAAAGCAAACCTTGGTTGCAAATCAACATCAACCTCCAGAAATCAGAACTGATCATGGAAACAACACATCAATTTATATTCTGAATATTTATCTCTTCTTAAAATTGGTTTGTTAACGTATCCGCCGTATAGCTTACCCTAACCATCAAACAACCATAGTGTCCGCACTAGTAATTTGATTAAATGGCAGCATTAAAATCTAGCTAAATTGATCAATTAAGAAACATAATTATCCGCAATATATATTTAGTTCGATTGAATGTTCTCCCTAAGATTAATAACATAGATTCGCTGCAATTATTAAACTAGTTGCTTCACAAGTTCATATACCACAACTCCGGTTTTGATATCAAACTTAGCAATCAATTATTGAAAATAATAACTTTGAGTCCGCTCTTGGCAATTAAATAAACAATCATAGGAAATAAGCATAGGAGAACAAACATATTCATCATATAAACTGAAAAATTGGGGTAAAAATAGATCTCATAACTCTTGAAATCTAAAGGTTTCCGTGTCCTTGCAACTAAGCAAAAGAGTCTAGCCTTGCATGTTTATTGAACAACTAAATAAAAAGATGGAAGAAAACATGATTTAGGGTTTGGAGGAAGATTTGTGTTTTCTTTGGTGTTGGCTGCCACTTCCTTGCTCCTCTCCTCCTTTATATATGCTTAGAAACCATAGTGTCTATTTTACAAAATAGTTCTTCCTTAAGTTGGTAGAATTTAGTTGTCCCTTGTAAAATTCATATCTCCTTCATCTCACATTGTCTTGAGCTGATATTTTGAGCGTTTATAGGTAGTTGAGTCCTAAAACCAATAAAATTGAGTTTGCATCAATCGGACTTCTGTAGCTCAAGATATTGAAGTTGGAATGGACAAAGGTCGATATCGGCAGATTGCAAGATTTGACTTTCAAGGCTGCGATTTCCATGATCTTCCTTATTTTATTTCTTTTTTCTTAGCTTTACATAAATTTATGGATGTTATCTTTTGAATGTCACTAGAATCACTTAATTTAGATTTCTAGAGCTTTCACTCTGCACAAAACACCGACTGAAGGTCAAATCTGTCAATTAGCTCCAATTACCTCCTTTTTGCATATTTCATCCAAAAATGCCTTCAAAACATAAAACAAAGAATATCAAGGCATTTTATACGCAAAACATATGCAAAACACTAGGTAAATATGGATGAAACTATCAAATAATATGGTTGCATCAAATACCCCCACACTTAGCTCTTGCTCGTCCTCGAGAAAGGATAGGTAAAAAAATTTAAATTAAAAATAACCATGACCAATCTCTTAATCTCCCATAATATCCAAGAATTCAAGCATTATAAATAAGATTACAATCGAGAAGGATAAAGAACATAAATCTTCATGAATTTGTTTACATGCAAACTTCAAAACTCAATTACTCTTCGGGATTTAAAAGAAATCTATGTCATGCCAAAGTGATAGGTCATCTCATTGATATACACTCCAACACTAATGTGTTTAGGGCTTATGTGTTTAAATCTCTCAAATTCAATCAATGAATATGTTCTATCATAAGCTTGCTCTTCAATCTCATCTCCATTACTAAAATATTACAAACAATGCATGAATCAAAAGGTCTTATTTTCCGGTTGTAATGGAGCTAAGGTTAAGGTGAGATAAAAGAGAGTGGAAGAAAAGGTTCAAACCAAAGAAAGTAGAGCATTCTGAAAAATGATATTTCTAACAAGATATTCCATTTAAGCACATCAATTTTCAATCTTTAAGCACCAATGCTTAGCTACTTTTGATTTAAAGCTCGTTTCTATTCTTTTTTCTTCTTTTTTTTCTTTTCTTCTTTTTTTTTTTTTTTTTTTTTTTTTTTTTTTTTTTTTGTTCTTCACCTTTGGCAACTTTGCCCATCTTTTCATCAAGCATCACTACTTCTCTCTTTTCACACCATTTGCAACCATAATTCTATGAGATATCTTAAGTATATGCTCTACTAATCCTTGGCTAGGGGAAAAGAAGAAAACATATAAATTTTTTAAGGCTTATACATGGATAAAGCAAAGAAAAGATAAACAAGCTCATAAGGGGCTCACTAAAGATAATATGCTTTAGGTTGACTTTTTGGCTCAAGTGGTTAAAATTCCTAATGCCTTTATCATCTTCATGCATCTATGTAATGCGAATGTAATCTCAACAAGATATGAAGCAAGTTCTAGAGATACATATCATTGAAAGAATGAACAATCAAAGAATATAATGTTGAAGGCTCAAAAGCTTACATTGGTATGCGAATGTAATCTTAACAAGATATGAAGCAAGTTCTAGAGATACATATCATTGAAAGAACGAACAATCAAAGAATATAATGTTGAAGGCTCAAAAGCCTTTATCATCTTCATGCATCTATGTAATGCGAATGTAATCTCAACAAGATATGAAGCAAGTTCTAGAGATACATATCATTGAAAGAACGAACAATCAAAGAATATAATGTTGAAGGCTCAAAAGCTTACATTGGTATGCGAATGTAATCTCAACAAGATATGAAGCAAGTTCTAGAGATACATATCATTGAAAGAACGAACAATCAAAGAATATAATGTTGAAGGCTCAAAAGCTTACATTGGTATGCGAATGTAATCTCAACAAGATATGAAGCAAGTTCTAGAGATACATATCATTGAAAGAATGAACAATCAAAGCTTACATTGGTATAACACTATAAAGTCAACATTACATATTTTCAGAGTCAATCCCTAAACCAATTAAACATTAAAACTTGCATGCGCACTCATTCATTCAATTTATATATTCATCTATCTCACTTAATTCTCACACATAATACTCATATTCTCATAAAACAATGGGAGTTCATAAGGATCAATCATAGATTTTTTTTTTTGGAATAATAAAGAAAAACAAAATAAGAAAACTGACATTTTCCCAATACCCCACACTTAAAACACAACATTGTCATCAATGTTGAAAATGAAAGAAAAGGGATATAAGAGAATGACAAAAATGCAAAAAAAATAATAAATAAATAAATAAATAAAATAAAAGATAAGGGAAAAGGAAAGCAAATCTGATTTTTTTTGTGCTGGGTTGCCTCCCAGGAAGCGCTTTTGTTTTGTGTCATTGGCTCGACATGTGGTATGCTCATTCTTCATAGATCGGTTCAGCTAACTCCACAGAAGCGGTGATTTCTGCCGTCCAACTTTCATAGAAAGGTTTCAAGCGATGCCTATTGACCTTGAGTATGTTATTTGTTTCTAAACTTGTAATTTCAACTGCACCATAAGGAAAAACATTAGAAACAACAAAGGGCCCAATCCAACGAGAACGCAACTTACCAAGAAAAAGTTTCAAATGCGAATGATAGAGAAGGACTTTGTCTCCAACATGAAACTCTTTTCTTGTAATCATTTGGTCATGAAGACTCTTAGTCTTATCTTTGTAAATCCTTGCATTCTCATAAGCGTCATTTCGAATCTCTTCCAACTCTTGCAATTGCAACTTTCTTGCAATCCCAGCAGCATCATAATCCATGTTACATTTTTTTATGGCCCAAAAAGCTTTATGTTCAAGTTCCACTAGTAGATGACATGATCCATAAATCATCCTAAAAGGTGACATTCCTATTGGTGATTTGTAAGCAGTTCGGTAAGCACAAAGTGCATCACCAAGTCGCAGACTCCAATCTCGCCGGTTGGGTTGCACTGTCTTCTCCAAAATGGACTTGATTTTTTGATTTGAAATCTCAGCTTGGCCATTCGTTTGAGGATGGTATGCTGTAGAAGTCCGATGAGTTACATGATATTTGTGTAACAATGCTTCCATTGAACGATTGCAAAAATGCGTGCCACGATCACTAATGATAGCTTTAGGGATTCCAAACCTGTCAAATATGTGAGTCCTGACAAAATCTACAACAACTTTAGCATCATTAGTTCGTGTGGCTTTTGCCTCAATCCATTTGGACACATAATCAACTGCAAGAAGGATATAAAGATTGCCAAAAGAAGAAGGAAATGGACCCATAAAATCAATACCCCAAACATAAAAAATTTCGCTTACAAGAATATTCATTAAAGGCATTTGATTCTTATGAGTGATATTGCCTGTTTTTTGACATTTTTCACATGATTTGCAAAAATGAAATGCATCCTTAAAAATAGAAGGCCAATAAAAACCATTTTCAAGTACCTTATGGGCCGTTCTTTTTGCTCCAAAATGTCCACCACAAGAATGAGAATGACAAAAGGTGAGAATGGAATGAAATTCATCTTGTGGTACACATCTCCTAACTACTTGATCCACACAAAATTTCCACAGATGAGGAGTATCCCAGAAATAATATTTAGCATCAGCTCGTAGCTTATTTTTTTGGGATGTAGACAAACCTGGAGGGAATTCTTTGGTGACTAAATAGTTCACCAAATCAGCATACCATGGTCTTGTGGAGGAATGTAACACATACAACTGCTCATCAGGAAATGTCTCTCTTATTGTTTCAACTTGTACAACCTTGGTCCTTAGTCGGCTCAAGTGATCAGCCACATGGTTTTTAACACCTTTTTTGTCTTTGATTTCAAGATCAAATTCTTGTAAAAGCAAGATCCACCTAATTAATCTTGGTTTGGACTCTTTTTTCTTCAAAAGATACCTTAGAGTTGCATGGTCAGTGAAAACGACTACTTTTGTACCAAGTAAATACGACCTGAATTTTTCTAGAGCAAACACCACTGTAAAAAGTTCCTTTTCAATTGTATGGTAATTGCATTGTACTCCATCTAACATGCGAGAAGCATATGCTATAACATGCAAATTCTTACCAATTCTTTGCCCAAGAACAGCCCCTACCGCATAGTCACTCGCATCACACATTATCTCAAAAGGTTCATCCCAGTTTGGTGGTTGGATGATAGGGGCAGATGTGACACACCTTTTAAGCTCATCATGGGCATCTTTACATGCTTGATCAAACACAAAATCCACTTCTTTGGATAATAGTTTGCACAAGGGTGTTGTAATCTTCGAGAAGTCTTTGATAAAGCGTCGATAGAAACCTGCATGGCCAAGAAAAGAATGAACTTCCCTCACGCATGAGGGGTAAGGTAATGATGAAATAACATCTATTTTAGCTTTATCAACTTCCAATCCACGTGAATACACAACATGGCCTAGAACTATTCCTTGATCTACCATAAATTAACACTTTTCATAGTTCAAGACAAGGTTAGTTTCAATGCACCTTTTCAGGATCAAAGATAAGTTTTCTAGACATCTTTCAGAAGAATCACCATACACCGTGAAATTATCCATGAAAACCTCAATTATCCTTTCAACATAGTCAGAAAAAATACTCATCATGCATCTTTGAAAATTTGCTAGTGCATTATAGAGACCAAAGGGCATTCTTCTATATGCATATGTACCAAATGGATATGTAAACGTAGTCTTTTCTTGATCCTTAGGATTAATAACAATCTAATTGTATCCACTATATCCATCAAGAAAGCAATAAAAAGACTTACCTGCCAGACGTTCAAGCATTTGGTCCATGAATGGTAACGGGAAATGATCTTTACGCGTAAGCTTTCTATAGTCAACACACATTCTCCATCCACTCGAGATGCGAGTAGGAATGAATTCATCATCTCTGTTTTTCACCAATGTAATTCCAATCTTTTTGGGCACCACATGGATTGGCGCCACCCATTTACTGTCTGTGATGGGGTAAATGACTCCTGCATCTAATAGTTTTAAAATTTCAGCTTTCACGACCTTCATCATACGTGGGTTCAACCTCCTTTGCATTTCCCTTATTGGTTTCGTATCATCCTCCAATAATATATGATGCATACACATTGAGGGACTAATGCCCTTGATGTCGGCTAAAGTCCATCCAATGGCCGTTTTGTGATCACACAGCAACTTCACAAGTTTTTCCTCTTGTGCACTGGTCAAACCTTTTGCTATGATAACAGGAAGTGTATTGTTGTCGCCAATGAATACATACTTCAAATTATTAGGCAAAGGTTTCAATTCTAACTCGAGAGCCTGTAAAATAAATGGCAAAAGCTTTTTATGTGAAAGTACTAAATCAACAAAAACATTACCATGGGGAATGGTTTGCAAAGCTTGCAAAGCTAGTGCTGCTTCGTGCATATTTTGGGGAACACATGTGTGCCTCTCCATCTCCTCTAATTGGGTAAAATAATAGCATAGCTCAATGCTACACTTAATCCATCCACACAATCAAAATCACAAACTTGCTGCACACACTTATCAACTTTGTCACAACATGCGATAGAATAAACATTGCTATAAGGATATTTCATTGCATCATGAAAATTAAATTCAATCTTTTCATCTCCAACCTCCATAGATAAAGTATCCTTACCACAATCAATCTTTGTATTGGCAGTTTTTAAGAACAGTCTCCCAAACAATATAGGAGTACTGGAATCATAAGAATTATGCTCCATATCAAGAATATAAAAGTCACATGGAATGAGCAAGCTATCAATCTTGACTAGGACATCTTCTATCACACCAAGTGGGTAAACAAAACTATAATCCGCAAGTTGTATTACAATGTTGGTTTTATTCAAAGGCTTTAAACTAAGATAATCATAAATATGTTTAGGCATAACACTAATGGATGCACCTAAATCGCATAGAGCCCTTTTAAAACTAGCATTGCCAATAACACATGGGATAGTAAACGCACCTGGGTCTTTCTGCTTCAAAGGCATATTCTTTTGAACAACAGTAGATATGACTTCTCCCATACTTACCATTTCATGACCTTTCAGTTTGAAAGCTCTTTTGGTAGTGCACAACTCCTTTAAAAATTTAGCATACTTGGGAATTTGCTTGATGGCATCAATCAAAGGAATATTGAGTTCCACTTTCTTGAAAACCTCTAAGATCTCTTTTTCTTTGTCTTCTTTTTTAGACCTAGAAGAACTCACAGGAAAGGGTGGAATTGTTTTAAAATTGAAATTGATTGAGTGATGAGTTACCTTTGGAGTGGTAGTCGTTGTCTCATTTTGTGAAAGAGGAATAGGTTTCTTCTTGCTACTCAATTTAGTTTCTATCTCTTCTTCTTCCTCCATCTCAACTTGTTTTGACTTGTTTTCTCCAAGTTCTTTCCCACTTCGCAGCATGATTGCATTAACATTCTCTTTTGGATTTAATGCTCGGGAGGGCAATTTTCCATTCATTTGTGTTTTAAGTTTGCCCACACTTGAAGCTATTTGCCCCATTTGCTTCTCCAAGTTATGAATACTCAACCTTGTTTCCTGTTGAAAAGACATGACATTTTGCTGCAAGGTCACAATGTTAGAAGCCAAAGTTTTCATCATCTCATGAAGATCATCACTGGATGATGTCCCCATAACATTGGAGTTGGTGAACGGAGGGGACTGTCTTGCTTTATAATTTTGCTGGGACTATGGTTGAAATCCATGGAAATGGAACTGTCTCCCTTGATTGCCTTGTTGAGGTGGGTTCCCGTAGCGGAAGTTGGGATGATCTCTCCATCCAGAATTGTACGTGTTAGAAAAGGGATCATACTTACGTTGGGGTTGTCCATTGAATGTTCCATCAACTGCATTTGCTTGCTCAATGTAATCTTCTTGCATTGTTGGGCACATATCCGAAGCATGCCCTTGTAGTGAGCATATGCTACAAACTTTCACCTGCTGTACATTTCCACAAGCCAAAGAATGCACAAGAGAAGTAAGATCATTAACTTTATTCTCAAGGTTAGAAATACTTACCTCATTCACTCGTTTGTTTGAGAAGTCTCCACGGGTGCCAAACTGTTTCGAGTTGGCTGCCATGTTTGAGATTAATTGACGTGCAACACCGGGTGTCTTATCTACCAATGCCCCTCCACTTGCAGCATCAATGATACTATGATCAGTAGGCATCAATCCTTCATAGAAGTATTGAATGAGCAGCTGATCAGGTATTTGATGATGAGGGCAATGAATGCATAATAGCTCATATCTATCCCAATACTCAGCGAGTGTTTCTCCATGAGATTGTCGAATCCCACATATTTCTTTTCTTACGTTGGCAACTCGAGATGCCGGGAAATATTTTTTAAGGAAGATCTTCTTCATGTCATTCCAAGTGTCAATGGAACCTGGGAGAATAGAAAAAAAGCCATGCCTTCGCTGCCTCTTTTAAAGAGAAAGGAAAAACTTTCAACTTAACTTGTTTCTTTATTACGAGAATAATATTACCAACATGTATAATATTACGAGAATGTCATCATCAATCTCGCATGGTCATTATATTCTCTGATTGCTTTGAAATTTTAACATAATATATATAAATATGTCAAGAGACTCTCGTAAAATTTCATCTCAATCTAACAATCGGATTAAGAGATATGATTGACATTGTAAAATTATTTATTATTTAAAAAAAACTATTTGGCCGAAACGGAATGGGCGGAATGAAACCGGAACACTTTGGCAAGAATTTGGGCTGAATTTCCGGAACAGATCGAAATTTTAAGCGAGGTAAAAACTCCGTTGTTTTATCTTATTTTTTTAATTGGTACAAAACATTTCGATTATTTTGACCGAAACGGAATGAGATCAACAATATTGATAAGAACCTATATGTGATTAATATAATTTTTTAAAGTAATTTTGTTTATTAATATATCAATGATATTTTATTTGTTTTTTCTTTATAATATCAATATATCAAAATAATAATAAAAAATAATCAAAAGTTTTTAAAAACACATTGGAGTGAAACCATCCCAGAAAACAAAAATAACAATAACAAACCTCTACTTGGATACACGGTTTTCCCATCAAAAGTTTTTATACACGTTTTTTTTATATATATGTCTAGAAGTATAATTGCTTTTAAAATTTTAAATAAATATTAATTTTAAATAATGCAAACACTATAAACTCTCTCTTTCCCTTTCACTCCTAGTAATAACAAATATATATATATATATATATATATATATATATATATATATATATATATATAAAATCAGTACTCTCCTTCTACTATCCCCAAATTGAAAAAAAAATAATAAAAATTTAGGTTTTTCAAATTACCATCAATCAACCATGTCTTTGAGACCAAGCTCGAGAGCCGATGTTCGCCGGAACCGATACAAGGTCGCCGTCGACGCTGATGAAGGTCGGAGGAGAAGAGAGGACAATATGGTTGAGATCCGTAAGAATAAGCGTGAAGAGAGTTTACAAAAGAAGCGACGCGAAGGGCTTCTGGTACAACAGTTCCCAGCCGCTGTTCTGTCTTCTTCTAATATGGAAAATAAGGTAACTTCACTGTACTCGCAAGTCATTGTATATGCTGTGTTTGGACAGTGGATCTTGTTAATCGTTAGGTGTTTTGTGTGATCGGATTTGTGATTAGGGTTTCGTTGGTGTTCTCTTTTTTCTCTGAAAATTTTTCAGTTAGAGAGTTTGCCTTCAATGGTGGCTGGTGTATGGTCTGATGATAGTAATTTGCAGCTGGAAGCAACTACTCAGTTTCGAAAACTGCTTTCCATTGGTATTTTTTTTCTGGGTTCCTTTTGTTTTGTTAAAGTTTGCTTTTCTATTAGTGAAGATTGTTTCTTTATTGAGTAATTACAATTGTTATTGGCAGAGAGGAGCCCTCCTATAGAGGAAGTTATACAAGCTGGGGTCGTTCCAAGATTTGTCGAGTTTCTTGTCAGGGAGGATTTCCATCAGCTTCAGGTGTGTGTTTCTGTGATAACGTGATAATGTGTTAATTGATTTCTTTGAAGTGGAAGGGAGTCTTAACTTGCTGTATGAGTCATGTTTTTGTGCTTGTATAGTTTGAGGCTGCCTGGGCTCTCACAAATATTGCCTCTGGAACTTCAGAGAACACAAAGGTGGTAATTGATCATGGTGCAGTTCCAATATTTGTCAAGCTTCTAGGTTCTCCCAGTGACGATGTTAGGGAGCAGGTGTGTCATTGAGTTTTAGATACCTAGTTTGTGGGAATTGTAATAATATAATGTGTGTATGGTTATCAAAGAGAGAAGGATGTGAATACATTGTTGGTGAAATTTTAGGCTGTGTGGGCATTGGGAAATGTTGCTGGTGACTCCCCGAAGTGCCGTGATCTTGTGCTCAGCCATGGAGCGTTGGTTCCTCTCCTGGCACAGTTGAATGAACATGCAAAGCTTTCAATGCTGAGGAATGCTACATGGACACTGTCAAACTTCTGCAGAGGCAAGCCACAGCCTCCGTTTGAGCAGGTTATTGTCAGATCTTGTGCATTGATGTGGTGTCATAAGTTTGGCTATGGATGTTGTGAAAGTTGACGGTTTTTTAACTTATGAAATTTTTGGGCAGGTGAGACCAGCCCTTCCTGCACTTGAACGTCTTGTTCATTCAACTGATGAAGAAGTCCTAACTGATGCTTGTTGGGCACTCTCGTATCTTTCTGATGGTACAAATGACAAAATTCAAGCTGTTATTGAGGCAGGGGTCTGTCTTCGACTTGTGGAGCTCCTCCTGTGAGTAGTGATTGGTGTGTCTAATATTTTCTTCTATTTCACAATCTGCATGAAATTAAAATACCTGAATGCTCTTACATGAATTGTCTCAGCCATCCTTCTCCTTCAGTGCTTGTTCCTGCCCTTCGTACAGTTGGAAATATTGTGACTGGGGATGATATGCAGACCCAGGTAAAAAAGCACTTATGAGTTTTTGTTTGTTCCATCCTTTATGCAACAGAAGTGCCTTTCATGTCTGCGTTTACTTGCACTATTTTTTTCCTTACGTTATTGATTTAGAACATTGTAATTACATAATTGACATGGATTTTTTTAATTAATAATATCAATATTGATGCTTCTGCATGATGATGGAAACTAAGATGGAAAATAAGACCATGTTAGAGGTTTACTGTAAAGACAGAAGAAGCTAAATACTGGATGAACAAATTACAAAGCTATGAAAAAAAGATTTGAAATATAACCTTGATAGAGGTTTAATAAGATTCCATGGGCATTGCTGACTATAAACTTTTTCCTTCTTGCACAAAGTGTTTGTGCCAGCTATTCCTGGAGAAAATGGAGGACGGAAATTACCTTTGAAACTACTTGTGGAGTTTTTTGTAAATGGAGGGAAAGGAATTTGGGCTGCAAGACCCTAGAGTCCCCTCCAAAATATTTTAAAAAATTAACCTTCCTCTTCAATAATGTTTTTCAACCCCTACAACTGTTAGAAAATAATATATACAATTCTACTTGTAGAGGTAATCCAGACACCTTATCTTCTGTCTGGCTAAATAAGGCAAGATGTACTTTTCACCAGCCGCTCTTCCCTTAGTCCCTGCTCTATCCGTGTGGCTCTATCACAGTTTTTCTTCTCCCCACCTTCATATAAAAGGTCGACTACCTGACCCTTATTTAGCTCCACCTCCTCTTTTCTTTAAAAGCACTTAACGGGCCCTCCTATCTTTTAATCAATCCATATATAGTGTTAGAACACATTTTATGGGTGTTTCTGCATGGTCACTACTGTCATTTAAATCATAAATTTTCATCACATACCCACATTTGCTCCAAATACCTAAGCAGCACAGACATTGAGCCACAAGGTTAGTCCCATAACAACACATGGTTTATGCTCATCAGATGCATCATCAACTCTTATTGTACTTGACCAGCATGGTTGAAATGAAGCATGCCTGAGAAATATGACTCCCTTGATGGGAAAATGAAAAGGCAAGGCATGTAACAAGAAATACTCACGTAGTAACAACTCCTCCCATGTGTTATTTTGCAACTTTACTGATGATCTTGCTCTTCTTTCGCATGACGACATCTTTTTATTGCTTGAAATGTAGGTTTTCTTATATCTTACATTAACACTTCTCCTTCACAGTGCATAATTAATACTGGTGCGCTTCCATGCCTTCTAAGCCTGTTGACTCATAACCATAAAAAGAGCATCAAGAAAGAAGCTTGCTGGACTATCTCAAACATTACTGCTGGAAATAAGGAACAGATTCAGGTGAGCATGCATCACTTGGAGGTTCATGTTTTAGGTTATTTCTTGTTTGAGTTTGTCAATCCTCCTAGAAGTATTCTGGACTCTTCTACTTGGGGTTCTACAATTTTTTGCTGGATTTGTCTGTTTTGTTTCTTTGTTAGCACTTGTGATCTGAATTCCTTGTGTCTGAGATTGAAAGCTCCATGCCCTTCTGAATTTTTACCTATTATGTAAATTATGTAGGCAGTTATTGAGGCTGGTTTAATTGGCCCGCTCGTTAATTTACTTCAAAATGCGGAGTTTGATATAAAGAAAGAAGCTGCTTGGGCAGTTTCTAATGCCACTTCTGGTGGTACTCACGAGCAAATTAAGTATGTTTTATTCTTCCTTTTATAAACTTCTGTCATTACTTGCTTTGTGATTGTTCTCTGGTTGTGTTGGCAGAGAAGTGATTGGCTGTTTTTGGATGACAGGTTTTTGGTCAGTCAGGGATGCATTAAACCATTGTGTGATCTTCTTGTATGCCCTGATCCAAGGATTGTAACAGTATGTCTTGAAGGATTAGAGAATATTCTGAAGGTTGGGGATGCTGAAAAGAATTTGGGGAACAGTGGAGAAGTTAATTTCTATGCCCAGATGATAGATGACGCTGAGGGACTAGAAAAGATTGAAAATCTACAGAGTCATGACAACAATGAGATCTATGAGAAGGCAGTCAAGATTCTTGAGACTTATTGGTTGGAAGAAGATGACGAGGCTTTGCCTTCAGGCGATGGTGCCCAGCAAGGATTTCAATTTGGTGAGAACAATGTTCAAGTTCCATCTGGTGGGTTCAACTTTTAGCTGAAGGTATGCAAAATATTTCTAAGTAAATTTCAATTTGTAAGGCTAGGAAGTTTGAATTGCGAATGAGTTTCTAAGATCTTTAGTATAATTCCTCTTGTAGTTTGGCCTAGAAAACTTATGGTGTTATTGATGCACAAAGTAATATTTATTGTGTTTGGAAGTCTGAGTTTTGCATAATTTGTTTACCTCAGGATCTGTGTAGTTTGGAATGGTGGAGCAATTCATGATTTGGGTGACAAATATGTTGAGGTCAAGTTGGGTCTGGTTGCAGCACCTTGTGTCTGTTTACAGTCTAGTCAAGAGTCCATTGTGGTCAAAGAGGTGCATAACAACAGGTCAATCTATACTAAAGCGTCCAATAAGAACGGGATTGGGAAGATACAGTAGCAAGAATGTTACCAGGTCAGCCATGCTTGATATTTTTGCGTTCATCTATGGAGTAGCATGGAGAGTGTTAAGAAGTCCATTGTTGCGCAAGTGTTCCTGATCACTGAATGGGTGCGCTGGTGGGGGTTTTCTTTCATGCGGATTGAAGTGCCTTTTTATGCTCGAGTCATATTGTACCAGTATTATTTTTAGTCTATTTTGGCTTCTTTGACTGGGTGAATATGGTATTTTAAAAAACCTCATTTTCCTGGTGTATTTGAAGGGAAAAAAATGAATTAGCAGTATTTTTTTTGTGATCTTATCATGGCTATATTTTGATTCAAATGGCACTTTATTTTTCTTTTCATTTAAAGATTATTTTGCAGAATTATTATCTTACAAGCTAAATGGTATCTTGACCCGTTGCCACTGCTCACCAAGAAACAAAGAAACAAATCACTATTCATGGTTACTGTTATGCTCAATTTTCAGGTCTTTTTGGTTTGGTTCGGTCGGTCTGCATTGTTTTGTTTTTTTGCAAAGTGTATTAACGAAATGATCCCTCGAAAAAGACAAAAACATGCACCTGGGTTGAAGGGTTCTACGGTAATTGCACATTTTCGGTCCGGTCCGGCTTAGCTAATCGGTTTATATATTTTTTAATATTTCTTTATACAGTGAAATAACACTTTCGTCCCTCGAAAACAACAAAAAACAAGGTCTGGCATGGAGGGGTGTCTCGGTAATTTACCATTTTTTTATTTTTTTTCCTCCGAATTACTGTTGGTGCATCTCCTGACGCGCCATACTTTCCCTTCCTCACGTGTATTTTGGGCGGCGCGTGCGGCATATTCCGGCGTCAAAAAATACTCAACCGGCGTCTAGAATAAGTTTCATACATGTTCTCTTCCCCATGGTGCGGCGCGTGTTAGTCCAAGGTGGCCAGAGATGTGTCAATGGTCGTTCAATATTTTCCCACTCTTTTCTCTCTCCTGCTTGTGCATGATGACATCAGCGCAACTGTTTTTTGTCATATTTCATTTCAGTCACTAAACGTTTGATTTGGTTTTTTTCGTCCTTAGTGCTATTAAATAGGTTTTGATTTCTTGCAATTTCGTCCTTCAATTGAAATTAATTATATATTGTAGTTTCATTTAGGTCCTCATTCTTTGAATTTTCGAATTGGTCTTGAATGATTAATATTTTTGGTATCAAAGTTTTGATTTATTGTGATTGTATCCTTCCATGCAAATTTATTATAAATCCTTAATATGTTTAGTATCAAAGTTTGATTGTTTTCAATTTCATCCATCCATGCAAATTAATTATAGATTGAAGTTTCATTTCGGTCCTAATTCTTTTAATTTCCGGTTTTGTTTTAAATTATTTAATTTTATCAGTATCAATGTTTGGATTTATTTCAATTTTGTCCTTCAAATTAAATTTATTACATATGTTTTTTTTTGTTTTTTTCCCCTATACTTTTAATCTCGGATTTTCTTTTAGTGCCTCTATTTTTTATACATATTTCTTACATAGTTTCTATTTCTGTCCATGTTTATATATGTACATGCTCTTAATATGTGTTTTCAATTTTTCTTTATTTCCAATGTTATGAAGTATTTTTATTTAATGTTCAAATTTTAATATGTGCCGGTGATCATTTGAGAATTAATAATTATTATAATTTCTTTTTGTTTTTCTCTCCGATCTTCTTAAAATCTAATATTATTTATTTTTATTGTCATTTATTTTGTTTTATAATTGCTTTTTTGTTAATAGTGTTAGGTTTTGAATTTTCTAATTATTATAGATAAGACATTCAAAATAATCATAATGATTATTTGTTTGTTTTGTTTTCTGTTAAATATGTCAGACTAATTATATTTCTTTATATTTATTTAATATTAGCATCTTAATATATATATATATATATATATATATATATATATATATATATATATATATATATATATATATATATAACCTAGGTTTTTTGGGAGAAAATATTACTCTCATTGCTCTAAAATAATTTTAATATAATACTATGGGTAATAAATCTTATAAAATAAAAAATTATGAAATATTGTTTTTCTAACAATAATTATGGTCTCACCAATTATTATTATTTCCACTGTTGTTAAGTTTTTTTTGAAATATTTACATGACTACGAAGGTGGAGAGACAACTTAGGAAGATACATGTTCGACCACCATTTAATTCAGGTTCTTCATCATCTTGGAAGCCAAATCTAAAGAGAGAGGGTACTGTCCGGCCAAAAGTCTTTGTTCCTTCTAGAACTAAACCATCAAAGACTAAATATGTCCCTACTATTGCCAAAGGTAAATCTAAAACTAAACCTAAACATACTCGTGATGTTAAATGTTTCAGGTATCACGAACATGGACACTAATCTATAGAGTGTCAAAATAAGAGAGTCAGGATGATTAGAAATAATGGTGATATGGAATCTAAAGGGGACAAATCTGATTGTAAAGGCATGCCTCCATTAGAGGATAGTGATAGGGGTGAGTTAACATTACCGGTTGAAGAGTTCTTGGTTATAAGGTGCACACTTCAGGTTCAGGTTCAAATCAAGAAAGATGAAACTAATCAATAATAGGAGAACATCTTCCATATGTGTTGTTATGCACAAAGCAAAGTGTGTGGTTTAATTACAGATAGTGAAAGTTGTGTTAATGTTTGTAGTATCACCCTTATTAGTAAATTGAAACAGTGTATTGTCATGCTAAACCATATATATTGCAATGGCTGGATGATAGTAGTGAGATGAAACTGACTAAAAGGTTGTGGTTCCATTTTCAATTAGAAAATATGTTGATGAAGTTCTGTGCGACGTGGTGCCAATGCAAGCAGGTCACATCTTGTTGGGGAGAACATGGTATGATAGGAAGGAGCTAAAAATAGGTATATAATTATACAAGATGATAAAACCATCACTCTTATACCTTTTACACCCAAACAGATGTATGAACCCAAGCCATTACATCCCATTTGGTCGCCCATCCAAACACAGAAATATTCAGCCAATACTCCAAACAAATCAGACCATTCGACCACAACTCAAAAACACCCAAATCTAGCTGAGAGTGGAGTGAAGAAAGTCAGGAAGGGTGATGAGAATTATGTGTAAGAACAAAAGAAACAACCCAATTTTTATGCTAGAGAGGGTGAGCTAACATCTAATTTTTTCACTAACAAGCCAATGATTTGTGTTCAAAGAGACTTACTTTAATACTAATGATCTTGATCATATTGTGCCTAGGGTTTGATGATGTGTTCCCCGACGATCCAAGAGGATTACCACCATTGAGGGGGATAGAACATCAAATTGATTTCATACTTGGAACTTCAATTCATAACCGACTAGCCTATAAAAGCAATCTTGAGGAGACAAATGAGCTTGAAAAGCAAGTTGATGAGCTGATGGAAAAGGAGTACATTCATGAGAATATGAACCCGTGTGTTGTACCCGTGCTACTTGTGCCTAAGAAGGATGGACATGGAGGATGTGTGTTGATTGTCAAGCCATCAACAACATAATGGTAAAGTATAGACACCCTATTAGGGGCTTGATGACATGTTAGATGAGTTACATGAATTTTGTATTTTCTCTAAAATTGACTTGAAAAGTTGGTACCATCAAATTAGGATGAAAAAAGGTGATGAGTGGAAAACTGCATTTAAACGAAGCATGATTTATATGAATGATTAGTAATGTTTTTTGGACTTACATATGCACCTACTATGTTTATGCATTTAATGATTTATGTGTTGCGTGAAGTCATAGGTAAGTTATGGTTGTGTATTTTGATGGCATTTTGATCCATACCAAGAGCTTAACTAAGCATCTTTTGATCATTTGTGTAATGTACTTAGTGTGTTATGTAGTGAGAAATTGTATGCTAATCTTAAAAAGTGTGCCTTTTGCTAGAAAAATTTGTTTCTAGCTATGCTGTAACTGCACATGATATCGAGATGGATGAGGAGAAAGTTAACGCCATCCGGGATTGGCCTATATCCAAATCGGTAAGTGAGGTAAGGAGTTTTCATGGGTTAGCTAATTTTTACAAGTGTTTTGTGAAAGATTTCAGTACAATAGTTGCACCCATAAATGAAGTTGTTAAGAAGTCAGTTGGGTTTAAATGGGGTGGGGGGGGCAATGGTTTTTGTTCTTTTGAAAGAGAAATTATGTTTTACACCTTTTTTTGGCTTTACCTAACTTTACAAAAACATTTGAAATAGAATGTGAGGCATCTAGAATGGGAATAGGTGTTGTTTTGATGCAAGATTAGAGATCTATTGTGTATTTCAGTGAGAAGTTAAGTGGTGCGACCTTGAACTATCCCACTTTTAACAAAAAAAACTCTATATATCAATAAGAGCACTTAAGATGTGGCGGCATTACTTGTGACCAAAAGAGTTTGTAATCCATTCAGATCATGAGTCCCTTAAACATCTTAAAGGACAAGGCAAGTTGAATAGGAGACATGCAAAATGGGTTGCATTCATTGAAAGGGTTAGTTTAGATGGCAATCATAAAGCACAGGTGGGCAAGACACTCCATGAGAGTGTATGACAACAAATTGAAAAGAAAAGCCATGTATATGCAAATAAAGCCTATAAAAGATGCAGACAATTTTTTTTCAGCCCGATGATTGGGTTTGGTTGCAATGTGCAAGGAGAGATTTTTGGCCCAAAGTCCAAGTTACATCCACGAGGACATGGACCTTTTCAAATCTTGGAAAGGATAAATGACAATGCATATAAAGTTGATTTGCTAGGTGAGTATGGTGTTAGTGCTACCTTTAATGTTTCTAATCTTACTTTGTTTGATTGATGTGATGATGATTCTAGATCGAATCCTTTTAAAGAGAGAGGGCATAATGATGACCAGCCCAACACTAAGCATAATCACGCAAATGACCCATTGGTGATAAGTGGACATATTAATGGAGCTAGGGCACAAGTCATTAAATGAGCTAGTTCAGAGCATATGGAGTAAGATGGACAAAAGCTACCTATGGAGCTTAAGGGGCAACCTCTAATTCATCTAATTCAAGTCCAAGAAAGGTCTCAACAAAGTTATGAAAAGAGCTGATGTGTTAAGCCCTGTGTCAGCCTTAATTTAGGCATATTTTTCCTAATATGCCATGAAGTCCAAGTCCAAATTATTTCCTAAAGAAGGTAGAATTTTTAGCATTCAAAGAAGAAGTTTCCTAGTTTAGGAAGGAAACCTAAAAGCCAGCAACATTCAAGACTAGATAAATCATTTTTATCTTACTTTTATGTGGCTGCAACTTTTTTTTATTTAAAATTCATATTTTATATATTAAGGATAATAAACATCAATTGAACTTAGATACATAGGGATTTGGGTCTAATTGTTAGTGAGCTTTATACAAGTCCATATCTTTGCATATTCTAGGGTTTAGCTTAGCTTAAGAACAATTAAATAACCTAAGTTTCAGATTAGGTTTTTTTATGCTGAGTGATATTGAGATTTACAACAACAACTTTGTGTGCTTGTGATATGAAAATTCTCTCTTCCTTGGTACTTTAAAGGACTAAAAATGACTTCTTGAGGTTCAACTAACTTTATGGTGTCAATCCTTCTTGTTCATGAATTGTTATTCATTGGGAGGGGGTTGGAATCCAATAGGGTTGGTGCCTAGGTACAAGTTATCTTAGTATCACACTCCTATCAAACCTGATTTACTTGGCTTTCCAGGAATATGTTTCTTTGCGTGTGGGTTGCTTAACCATGTGATCATGAGGTTCGTATCACATTTACGAAAAGTTAAGTCTGAATCTGAAACCTACGGTAAATGATGTCCAATTGAGCTATAATTTTTGATAAAGTGTGATTTCATTCCAAATAGACAAAAATTTAAATTTGAGCAATTTACGATAAATATGTTGACACAAAAACATTATGAATTAGAACTTATTAGACCCGAAAATTGAAACCTTAATAAACAATACCAAATTAACCCCAAAATTAATATTTGGATTGATTAGGACCCCAATAATCCAACTTTAAAATTTGAGATAATTCAGAATTGATTTGACCCAATATTTCCTTGATTAGTTTTCGGTGGTAGAAACAAATTAACGTCTTTGAACGATTTTGTTTTCTATTCTTTTTGTTTTTTTTATGCTATTTTTATATTTGGGAAAATAATAATAACCATTTGTTTTTGATGTGCCACAAATTCAAGGAGAAGAAGAAATTGAACACGAAGGTGTTTTATCCAGAATCAACATGAAACAAAAATTTCAGAAGGATATAACATGGTTAATGGAGACAAGCTTTGATACCAAACAATGCAAAACTCTTGATCATGCGGTCAAGCAACCCACACGCAAACCAATTTCCAAAAAGCCAAGTTAATCAAGTTTGATAGGAGTGTGACACAAAGATAACTTGTACCTAGACACCATCACTATTGGATTCGAACCCTCACCCAACGAATAACAATTAGTAAACAAAAAGTACAAATTGATTCCATGAAGTCAGTTAAACCTTGATAAGTCATTTTCATTCTTTAGAGAACCAAGGAAGAGAGAATTTTTACCTCATAAGCACACAAAGTTGTTGTAATCTCAAGGTCATTAAGCATAAACATGATCTGAAACTTAGGTTACATATATGTTTTTAACCTACGCTAAATTATAGAATACCCAAATATGGTTGTATAAAGACCACTTACAATCAGACCCAAATCCCTAAGTATCTTAACCTAATTGATTTTTATAAACCCTAAAACCCAAAATACAAATTTTAAATATAAAAGTTTAAGTTTCAGACATAAAAATAAGATAAAAGAGATTTATTTAGGTTTCCTTCCTAGACTATGAAGCTTCTTTTTTTAAATGCTAAAAATCCTTCATTCTTTAGTAAATAATTTGGTCTTGGACTCCATGTCATATTAGAAAAATACAAACTCAAATTAAGGTTGTCATAGGGCCTAACACATTAACCCTTTTTAGAACTTGAATGAGACCGTTCTTAGACTTGAATTAAATGAACTAGAGGATGCCCTTTATGTTCCATAGGTGTTCTTTGTCCCTATAGGTCCATCATACTCCATTAGTTCTCAACTAGCCCATTCAATGTCTCTTTTAAGTCTTTTTGCCCTAACTCTTATTATAGGTCCACTTGGCACCACCAATGGGTCATTTGAATGATTTATATTTGGTGTTAGGCTAGTCCTCATCAATAAAACAACCCTCCAAGAAACAAATTGAGTTGGTTTCCATAGGAAAATAACACCATCGTTAAAGCCTTCCTAGTTCAATAGCACCAATCATCGGGTGATGTCTAGGGATCACTCATCAAATTATTAGTGATACGCCAATAAACAACATGATTAAAGAAGTGGGAGCTCTTAAAAAAGGGTATACCATAACCTAGATCTCTTATCAATTCAAGGCAAAGGGCGAGTCCTGTTAAGGTTAGGCAAAGTTCACCTACAAATGTTAGACAAAGTTCACATCTTACCATAATTTGATAAGTTTTACAAGTATGGGCATTGAACCCAAACAAACTACCTATAATAATTTTTCCTAAATATTTTACTAGGGGCACTAGACCCACTCAAACTCTAAAAAGTCTAACAATATATTTCTAAAAAAACATGAATATAAATACATAATAATTTCATAAAATTCAAATATTTATTTAAAAAACACAAGATCAAGGTTGTTTACAAAGCTTAGGGGGGATAAGGTTTAAATAGTAAGGATAGCATCCTTAGTACGATATTTTTCATATTGTGTAGTTACAACCCTAATAAGGAAAAGATTAGCAAAGTCTAGCACAAGGACTAAATGGAAAACAATATTGAAGTGCACTTGTATTCCTCTTGTCAAGTTGAAGAAATACAAGTTGAACACGACAAGAAAAATCTTAGTGTTGTGGATCCCTTGGAACGCTTCAGGGGAGTTCATTAGAGTCTTTAACTACACATAAGAGCTTTAGGTTCTTCTCTAACATTAAAGAGCTCATCGATCATAACATTTTAGATTGCCCTTATCTAAAATATCCTTTGGGTGTCTATTTCATTATAATTGAGATGAAGGTTTTTTTTATGGAGTACAAATGAAGGAATTGGCCTCTCAATTATACATGTAATTACTCCTAAACTTCTAATTGCAAGCAATCTCACCCCGTCGAATTCAATTTCAATCCCTAGATTTTAGTACCTTTTTCAACTCAATCCTTGGTTTTTGATTTGTTTAACTAGACCCCCAATTGGTCAATAAATTCTTAATTTTCTTCAATTAAACCTTTAATTTCATGATTCCAGTCTTCAAAGTTGAGCACCTTTTACGGATTGGTTATTGATTTATGATTTGTTTCATTAAGTCATTAATTGTGCATCAAACTTTGGATTTTATGCAATTAAACCCTTGGTTATGCTAATTTAACTTTCTCAAGTCTAATTTCAGTCCCTAAACTTAGATTTCTTTCAATTAACATTCAAATTATCTCCAAAACTAACTTTTTTTACAATTAAGTCCTCAATAAAATTAATTGAGCCTTCTAAGACTCCAATTGAGTTCTTAAATATGTTTTTATGCATATTTATACCAGTTTTTTTTTTTCAATTAAAATTGAGCTGCCAAATTTACCATTCTTGTACATTTTGATCTCTCAAGAATAACAACAATATATATAAGTTTCACCAAAATTATAAGGAAAAATGAATAAATAAATAAATAACTATACAAGTAAAAACTTAGAAAAATATTTGTGTTTGAACATGTTTCATAATTTTTAAAGTGGGAAAAGAAATTTCTCATTCACCAAATGTATATGTTTTCTATAAAAATTGAAAAAATGAAAAAGTGAATTGGAGATGAAAACTAACAAGGGTTTCTTACAACTAATCAATTTTTTTTTATTCAAAGTTCTCTATTTTTAATAAAGAAACTTTTTATAGAAATTTCACATATTTGGTGATGAGTTATATTTTTTTCTGTAAAATATCATAATTTTGTAATTAGTGCCTTGTTATTTTCTAAAACTAAATTAAAACTATTATTTTTGAAAAAGAGTGTGGACCTCAAACTATAGAGAAGTTAACCCTCCTATTTCCTAAATCCCATGCTGCTTGATCTAAGGTATGATCCTAAGATTTCTAAATAAAAATTGAAGTTTCCCAAAAAAAAAAACAAGTTTATTTTATTGAAAGAAAATTCCTCTAACATGGTTAATTGAAGTGGAGAAACTTACTGGAACCACCACTTTAATGTTCCATGTTTTTCTATACACTCATTTGTCTGCTCTTTGTTTATTAAAGCTAACACAATTAGTGTAGGAAAAAATTATAAAATAAAAAAGAAATTGGTAGGTTGGCTTTAAATCTTGTTATTTCAATGATTTAGAAAGAAAAACAGAAGTATAATATTTTTCTCTTATGAATTATGAAGATGCGTGCAATGTATGTTGAGCACAAACCATATGATTTTTCATTAAGATTCCATGTAAACCCATGACTGGTGCTGGGAAGTATAAAATCTAATATGTAACACGTTTTATTTACTTTCAAACATTCCTTTATTTATTTTTTAATAATTCCCTCTGAAATAGTAGACTACCCTTATAGATTTTTTTTATTTGAATGATAAAACATAATTATAGAATAAATAATGGATGGGAATTGGATTTATCAAATTTGCATCTTGACTGTACCTGTCGCTGGTGGTTAAACTTTTTTCATCCTTTATATTTTAAGCAGCATCGTTAGTTTTTATTTTTTATTTTAATCACAAAAGTGACCCAAGTCATCTTCAAATTATACACCAAAATCATACCCAGCTTAAAGGTATGTGAATGGAATCTCAAAGGGCATGCTTTGGAACCTACCTACCAAAGTTTGTTGGCTCAGAGAAAACAGTACAAGTATTGGAAATCAGATATTTATTTTATAAAATTTTAAGAACCAAATGGTCAGAAGAAACAATGAAATCATTTTTGAAAATTTAAATACAACCATGGTTGTCAAAATCGTGATTTTGACACGACGCGGAAAGGGGTTCAGAAACTCGGATCGTAAAATCGTACCTGAATTTTTCCGTACAAAAATCGTAAAATCACAGCTAAAATCGTGTAGGTAGAAAAATTGTAAAATCGTAAGTAAAATATTTCTGAATACAATACAACATAATTATGGCTATAAAACTTCATTAGTTAAGGTTCATATATAATTCAAAATAATTTAAAAATACATTACAAAACAATTATGTCCATAGAATTTCATTAGGTAAAAACTAACAAATTTAAAATAAATATTTTGATAATATGCTATATAAATTAAAATCAGTCTCATGCCCGTCATTTTCCCCGTTATTTTTAATACATTTATCAAAAGTATTATTATTGAAAGGATTATCAGTACTAATACTGGTATCAACAGTCAACATCGATATTATTAGTACTAACTCCAACTCCAACAAATTATTTCGACATCAAGATATGAAAATGATTTAAAAACATCAAAAAAAATTTTAATTTAAAGTAAAAAATAAAAAAATTAAGTATAAATTTTAAAGTTAATATTTCTGATTTTCAAGAGTGATATATATATATATATATATATATATATATAATTTGTCCAGCATTGCTGGACAAATACCATTGTTTCTCAATTCTTCTCCAGTTAAATACTCTCCAGTCTCCAGTCTCCAGTCTCCACTCTTCAGCCGAGGCAACAAAGTTTAAATGTTTCCTTCTTCAATTATCCCACATCGGATAAGTAATGAGAAGGTAAAATTTTTTGTGTATAAATATAAGAGGTGAATCAGTGAATGATTTGGGTTTAAAATGATGAATCAGCTGGATCGTAAAATCGGACCGATCCGGTTCGATTTTACGATTTTGACCGATTTTGGTTGAGTTTGACCGAGTTTGACCAAAATCGATTTTTCTACCCGAGTTGATAAGGTTTGATGAGTTGGTCTGATTTTACGAGTCAACTCGCGATTTTGACAACCATGAATACAACGCAACCAATTTTAGCAATTCAAAATCAAAATGCCGCTTCTATAGGTTTTAACCCTAGTTACAGTATCTACACAGAATTCAAGGAATCTACACAGATACTTGGTTTGGTTGGTTTTCATTTATATAAGATGTATAATTTTTAATTTTTGTTTCTCCTCAATGAATGGCACTGGAAGTGGGATTGTGTTTAGCCATGTAATGGTGAGTTTTCTCCTTGATTGATTTTTGAATCAAGGAAAAATAGCTGTGCCTACATGATAACTTTCGAAATTGTTATTTAGCCATATAGTAAATCGTGGGAAAGCAAAAACTTACGACATGATGAAAGCGACAATCACATCATTCAATTAAGAAACCTACTTATGTTAGGAAAAATAGAATCAGATCTCAACATTTTAGGAGCTCTTGCAATTGCTACAAGACTACACAACTCGACTCCGCCAATAATACTACCCCATACCGTTAGCCCAGATTACCTAAAAAAAATGATTACTAATACTAAAATAAAAAATTAAACAACCCAGCCCCAAAATCACAACACGCACCTAAAATCTGGTCAACTAATACATTCTCAATCCCCTTACTAACCCACCACCTAAACACAACTCTTATTAGGCATAAACAGACCCATATGACAATGCCATCAGCAACACTGCAGCTTGTTCTTCTTCACCTAGCTTTCTTCTTTGCTTCTCCACCTTTGACCTTTGCATCAAAACTTCTCTACCCAGTGCCAATAATCTCTGCTTTAACCCATCACCTAATTGCTTGTTGTTATTGGTATTACTAGGGCCGTTGTTATTGCTTCCCTTTTTTGCTCTCTTGTCATTTGTTGCCCCTTTATTCAACCCTAAAATATCTCGCTTCTTCTTTCTGCTTCTAATTCCACAAGCATTACACAGTGACTGCAAAATAAAACAAAACAACAGAACAGTTAATATCATATCAAAGAGTATATACAAGTCATTAAGAGAACAAAGCCTGATCTGATCTATGATCAAATTAGATCACCTTTGGACCAGCTGGACCACCTCTCCAAAGTGGAGTCTTTGAAGTGCCACAATCCGCACAGGTTTTTTTTACAGGGTTCTCTGTTTCTTGTGAATTGCTACTCATTTCTTCAGACTCTGATCCCTCAAAACAATAAAAGAAATGAAAAAAATAAAATTAGGATTGATTTGGATTCAAGATTGATAAAAGATCAAATCAATAAACTAGCTAAGAGTTGCTCACTTTATCAGTTGGATCCAACATTGTAAGGAACTAAAGTTGAGATCTAAAGACAATCCAGTTCCTAAAACACGATTTCCTCAAATGGGTATTGAAAAACACCAATGATTGAAATGTACTTCGAAGTGGGGATTCACTAGAAGCTCTACTGATAAGATCAGGGAGATCTGACGATACTGGTGGATTTGGAGAAAGAGAGATCATGTAGAAGCAAATCAGTCACTTAGACAAGCACTCTATTAATGCAGGATTGGGTGAACCGACATTCACAGAGAGAGAGAGCCGACAGACAAAAACAACAGACCGCACGCTGGCATCTATCTAAACGAAAGGGGTTTCACTATAAATGGGACTCGAAACCCTAGCCTATCCGAATCACAAAATGACATAAATGCCACTGCTTTTGAAGATTTTTGACTTAAAAACCACCCGCCAAAAAGAAATTGTTGATGAAAATGAACAAAAAGGGCGCCATAGGGTGGCAATTTTTTTTTGTCTAAACCAAGAAAAAGGAAAAAAATATTGGCGCCAGGGAGGGTTTTTGGCTCGCAAAATGGAATTGATTACTTATTTTATTTCTGTTTGATAGTTTTTCGAAGACATCATTGTGCAGTCGTGTACAGATAACAATAGATATTCGTGAATTTAATTTATTATTTTATTATTTATCAAGTAAGCAAATTAAATATTTATAAATTATTAAATTTTCATATTATCAATTATCTATTATAAAAAGTAAAATAATTAACACAATTTTATTTTATTAATCCATGACTGCTAGCTTTGCAACATACAATTCATTTAGGCCCCGTTTGTTTGCTGGAAAGTAGTTTCCTGGAAAGTGAATTCCTGGAAAGTGAATTTCTGGAAAGTGAATTCCTGGAAAGTGAATTCCGATGTTTGGCAGTGTTATGGAAAATGAACTGGAAAACACTTTCCAGTGTTTGTTTGTGTTATGGAAAATGAACTGGAAAATAATTTATTAATAAATTAATTTTTTTTTCAAGTTTATCTAATATATATAAAATATTAAATATAAAATATTTAATCACTTAAAAAAAAATGAAATCTAGAAAGTATAATGATGAATTTTTTTATTATATCCTATATTCATACATAGCTTAATTTATAAAATATAACAATATATGTCATATCATATTATAGAGAAATAAGCTTGTGAAATATTTTGTAAGTAAAAATTATTCAATTTTAAAAGCTTAAAATAATTATTTTTTTCATATTAAGAGAGCCAAATTAGTTTATGTTAAGAGTTATGTATTTTGGTTTTTTTTTTTTTTGGTATGAAGTATTTTTTAAAAGACAAATAGATACAAAAATATTTTGATGGGTATTTTAGATAAATATTTTTTTTTATGGGTAAAGACAATTATCCCTTTAATATCTATCAAATAAACATCAAGAAATAAATATTTATACCTAACATCAAGAAATAAATAGTCATGCATAAATATTACGTTTCAATGTCATTGACATACATATTAGTTCAAATTACAAACATAAATATGGTAGACCAAATTAAACAAGTAAACATACTTGTCAAATAACAAACATAGTCTGAACCCAAATTTTGAACATATTCAAATCATCTTAGCAAGCAGGCCTGTTGTAGTGTTGGGTGACAAAGTTTTGAACCCAAATCTTCCTCAAATTAGCACTTTTTGCCATAAATGCTTTTGCCAACATTTCATTTTGGACCAAATGATCAAATGCATCCCCAAGAGTTATCTCATCAAAGCCTTCAACTTTCATCACTTCCGCATACAACGCATTAACATCAAGTTTGAGACTTTGAATTGCACATGCTACATCTCCAATCTGTTTAGACAACTTTTCAACACCATCATCTTCATACATACGGTTTCTCTTTCTATGTTGCCTCTTTTGTGTACTAGAGGAAGATGTCCCTTTTCCCTGTGAAGTTTCTTCATATTCCCCTTCAATTTCAATAGGAATTGATTGCTCTTCAGTGTTCTCTTCCAAGTTGACATCAGCATATGATTTGGCATAATTCTCGTTGAGCAATTGCATTTATACGTGGTTCTCTTGGTATATACATTCTATTTCTATGTTCTTCAATAATATATACCCCTGCAGCTATCACAGTAACAGCTGCTCCCATGCATACTGCATTAATTATTTCACTATCCATAACATGAAAGTGTAGTTTTCTGATAACAATACCTAAAAATATAGGGAAATAAATATTAAGAAAAGCATATCAAATATTTACACAATCAATACAATGAATTATGTTCAAAGAAGCTGACAATATACAATTCATAAGTTCACAATGATCAATAAGATCAATCATTTTAATTCTTAAAAATAATGTCATTATTGAATAATTAAATAAACATAAGTTTCGAAAATCACCTCATATGCGGCAACTTTGAGCAAGTGAAACAAAATCTTTCTACAAATTAATTTTCTCCACCAAATTTCTGTATCCAACTGATCTTTCTTGATTATCTTTCTCAATTCCACTATCTTTTATGAACTGCATATAGGTTTTTAAATAGTGAAGCTTTCTTTGAACTCATACTAGCTAGCTTGAATAGAAAGAAGTCTAGTATAAGACCAGCATGCGAAATGAAAAGATGACTCGGCCTGGACAAGAAATCTCGACATTTCAGTTTAGTTTGATAGTAATAAGACCAAACTCTGTGTACTACATGGCACATTATCTGAGATTTTCAATGTAGAATCACTATGCAAGAAGTTTCATCCAGGCACATTATCTGAGATTCACTAAGTTGATGGCTTTTCTCATCTTTTAATTGTTTCACGTGAAGCTTCAGAATCTAGGCATATTAGCAGACTTGGTAGGGAATAATCTTAACATTTTAAGTATCAAATGTTCAAAGGTTATCAGGCAAATTTCACTTTAAGCACAACTTTCTATAGAATCAAAAAATTTCCAGCATATTGCAGCATATTATCAGGCAAATTTCACTTTGATCACACATATTGCAGCCATGATAAGTACTTCTCAAAGCATCTACTGAATTCTTCCAACAACTAAAAATCAACTAAGGCATTAAATTCTTCCAAAATGCAGAATGCATTAAATTCTTCCAAAATCAACTAATTCGTAGCTAACATTTTGCTCTCTTTTTGCTAGCTCTGTTCTACATCACAGCAAACACATCACATGGTAGTCTAATTTCCAGAAGGCAAAAATCAACCCAAAATATAAATTTCGAGAAGAAAACTTCGAAGCAACACAAACAACTCAAAAAACTCATGAATCAAAATAGCAAAACGAGAAAAGAACAGATTTTTTGAGGGATTGAAGAGGAAAAAAAAGGAATCTAACTTCAAAACAAAACCCCCAAAAAAGAGAGAATTGTTAAGAGAAGTCAGAGAGGGTGTGGAAGACGACGTGCTACGCACACGCCTTGGATGCTCTCAAAAACTCCAACTTCAAAACAAAACCCCAAAAAAACCAATCTACAAATACTCAACCAGATCGAAACTAAATCAAGAAAAAACCCAAGAAAAAATGAAAACCCACTTCAAAAATCACATAAGAAACAAGAAAAGGAGGAAGGCTTACGAATTCTTTGACGATGCCTTTGTAGACGAGGGTGGCAGGGGTCAATCTTGATCCGTTCTCTTTCTTCTTCTTCACGCTGGCGACGCCGTTGGTCCTTTCTCTTCTTTGATTTTCGGACGCAGAGAGGTTATCGGCCTTTCTTTTTCTTTTGTGTTTTGTGTTGTGTTTTGTTTTGTGATGTTTTGTATGTTTTGTGTTTTCGGAGATGTGTTTTATGTCTGAAGGAAAGTGTTTTCCTTTTGATAAGGAAAGGAATACACTTTCCTTGGGTGAAAGTGTTTAATAAAAGTTGACCGGAAAGTTGTTTCCATTTGACTAATTTTCCTATGCCAAACAAACATTGGAAAAGGGGGAAAGTGGTTTCCCGGAATTCGAATTCCGGGAAACAAACGGGGCCTTATATAATATTTCAAATGCCCTAATAGATTTCCATATGTGAATTGATTTGAGCCCACTTGCAAAATTAATCCAAACATATAATAATAATAAAAAAAAAACTAATAAGAAAATAATGAAAAGAATAAAAATCCAAAATTAATATTCTAGTATCATATTTGTCACCCGTAAGAAATCTTAATTAAACTATAAAATCTGATTTGACCCCAACATCTCAATTGATCCAAGTCAACTCTAGATCTCATGTGACCCAAATTCATATTCATTAATATGAATCAAATAAGACTTAACATAAACTTGAAATAACTTGTTTTTTTTTTTCCAAAAGAAATTGAATAACAAAAATCATAGCAGTGTTATGACCTATTTTGCATTGCCTTCTCGAAATCCAATCAATCTAAATCTTCATCCCCACATAGCACCATAGCTCTAAAATCATTTAATATAGTTTTAGCAAAATCTAATAGTTAGATATGGAGATATGTTTAATAGCGTTTAACTGGACAATATAAAACTTTATGTCAAAGTCTGAAATTGATCATGTCCGGATCATATCACTGTCACCAAACCTAGCAATATCTAATGGTTATGAGATTGTGGATAAAATATTTTTATCTCATATAAAAAATTTATATGTATTTTTATAGCTAAAAGTCAAAAAGTCTATATATACATATAAAAAAAACCAAGAAATAAGTGTGTTAATAAATTAAAAAGAATAAACAAAAATAAAAAAATAAAACTTGAAAAACTAAGAGATAGGTGTAGATTAAGATATCTAATCTTGCAAGATAAGATAGTTACCAATTGTATTTGATAAAATTTATAAAACAATTCATTCATTCAAATGATAATAGAAATAAACACACATATTAAATTGTTTGAATAAAATAAAAGAAAAAAAATATTATAATCAATAAGTACAAATATTATATTTGTGCGTATAAACCATAGTTGTCCGTTTTGTTTCGTTCCGGCCGAAACAACCGAAACGCCCCGTGCAAGTCAAAAAAACAAAACAAAACGGCGTGGTTTTTACCCCAGTTTTTATTCCGGCCCATACCGGAAATTCCGGCCGAAATGCGTCGGGAATATGCCAGCTGTTCCGTTTCGGTCCGGACAAAAATTCATTCGGCATTCCTTTCAAATGCAATCCTTTATGAATTGCTTTTGTTTTTTTACCGCAGGTCAATTCCTTCTCATCATATATATATTGTTTGCTTAGATATATTAAAAATTAGAAAACAGAAATCAAAACAATAAAAATTAAAAAATATATATTATAAAAAAAAATATTGCATCAACTTTGATTTTATAAAAAATAAAAATCATATTTTGTTTTGTTTTGCTTTTTGTCATCAAAAAAATAAATTGAAACACCCCTGGCACCTTCATAAAAAAAAAACAATTTAAAAACAAAAATTTAGATAATTATTTTTTGTGCTTACCTATAGTTGTGATGAACTAAATAATATATAATTTTTAGAGATGTTTCTAATTTTGATATTATGTTTGTTTGACTTTGTGTTTGTATTATATAATTTAAAGTTAATTTATCTTGAATTTGAATTATATTTGTTACATTAATATTTTAATTTTTTTCATATATATAATTAATTAATTATATATTAAAAGTACAACCCCGAAACGGCGCACCGAAATGCTCCAAAACCGAAACATTCTGTACCAATAAAAAAAACAAAACGCTAACCAAAGCGAAACTGGCAGCTACGGTATAAACTTGATTCTTTTTTAAATAATTGTTTAAAGAGATAGAAGACTTGTTGCTTCCAATCTGAGTTTCCGACAACCACTATAATGGTCGGAAAGTTGGGGGGGGGGGGGGGGGGTGTTTCTTTTGGTAAAAAAAACTTATTTTTGAAGTCATTTCAACCTAGAAACACCTCACTAACATCCTTGAAACACCCAAAACTAATCTATTAGCTCAAACTACCTAAAAAATGGTCAAAAAACTCAAAATTAAATCGATTTAGATTTTTCTTTCTCAATCTAGATCTAATTTTCTAGGAAATTTTGAGGCACCAAACAAATGTTATCAAGCTCCTCTCATCTCGTATAACCCATGGACACAAAAGGAAATCGATTTTGGTGGTAAAAAATGAATTGAACAATGACTTTCTCTCTAATCATTTGAATTTAATGACTTCTCTATGTCTCATTAAAAACTAAAAAATAATACATCCAATTTTTTATAATAAAATTTATCTTTTAAAAACTTAAAAGAACTAAAATTTCCTGAAATTTATAGCATGTCACCCATGTTGAGTTTCTTTTTCATTTCAGTTCTTTTTTTTTTAATTGCACCATCAACTAAGACATATAAGATAATTAGCCTTCAATTAGGATTAAATCACCTAAAATTAAACTTTGAGAACCAAAATGAATTACTAAAAAATACACAAAAGGTCTACAATATTTTGTGCGTGTATGAACAAATGTTAGTTACAGTAGAAAACTCACGCTTCTTTATTTTATACTTAATATCCTTCTGCTAACTTTATGATATCACAAGTACAAAAGATATTGAAAATCTTGCAAATCTGGTAGTTTAAACTTGAAAGTAAGCTTTCCTAACTAACAAACAAACAAGACATTAATGTTTTCTGCTATACATAATACATCATTAAAACTATTAATCTCACAACACATGTATAATTGTTTTTGGGTTGTAAGTATAAAATTTATTAATGATTCCTATGCTAGTATTTAAGTTTTCATTATGAGTGTTATAACCCATTTACATGTTATTCCTAAATTCATTCAAATTAAAAAAATAAAAGGAACCAACATGGTGGAAAATTAAGATGAAAATTTTGGAAGATCAATTATATCCCTATTATGCCGAAGACTGAGAAACAATACAGATTCAAATTTGAAATACATTATTATTGGACAAATTTGCTTAACCATTAAGTATAATAGCATAATAAAAATTTTAATAGGTCAATTTGATTTAATCATGAGTCAAACTAAAATTTAATTACATTTAAGAATTAATTTGGGTCTAATTAAAAGATTTAATTACGTGCAAGAATTTTATGATACTTTAAATTAGTCAAATTAATTTTATTAGGGACTTAATTGGTCAAGATTGAGTTTGAGAGCCTAATTTGGGCTTAATTAAGAAGAATGAATTTTTGAAGACCAAATTTATTTTGCACAAGATTAATTGGTTGGAATCATGGCTAAATTGGAGAAATTCACAGCCAACGATCAAAATGCAAAGAGGTGTCAAACTACAGGGACCCAATTGACCAAAAGTAGGGTGAAATGAAGTAAATTAGAGGTTTAATGATCAATTGAAGGTCAAGTTGCATAAACCTAAAACCGAAATGAAAAGGATGAGTAAATTCAAGGCTGCCATTAAAGTTCAGCAAGGGTAAATTGCATGTAATTAAAAGTATGAAGCTAATCACGCATATAATTAGAGTACTTATAAGTTGAAAGAACAAATTAAGTTTTGACAAAAATCCTTTAAATGACATCATTCTTCAAGGATTGAAAGTAACCAACAAAAGACGTTGTATGTCGCCCCTTGTACTCGATCTTGTATACAGTGCAGTCATGCCCTCATCTCCCTCATTATACAGAAGCCATCATTAAGAGCTTCATGTCATTGGAAAGGGAAGAGCTGATCTCCTTTTAAGATTGAAAAATTCATCATTTCTGCACATAGAAACTGGTAGCAAATCATCACGCTCCCCTTTAAATACCTTCCTCACTCGATGGTAATGGGAGGGAATAACAAAAAAAGAACAAATATATGATGACAACGAATGCAAAAAATATACACTTAATCGCTCTCTACTCTCGGCCACCACGGAACCCATCACCACCTACCACGTACAACAACAACCGATTGGTCAACCTTCAACCTTCAACCTTCAACCATTCCTTTCTCTCTCCCCTCGCTACCACTTTCTTTTCTTTTCTTCCCCGCCATGAGCTTCTCCCTGCTGCAACTTTCTTCTTCCTCACCTCAACTCATCGACAACAAATGCAATTTCTTCTCCTCAACAATGGTCAGATCTTCCTCTGTACCTCGTTGTTACCTTTTCTTTTCCTCCATGAAAAAGCTCCTTGGCAGCGACACACTTCTTCATCCGCATCTTTACCATGAGTTTCTCTCTTCATTTTGCAACTTCCTCCTCTCCTTTGCAACCTTTTCTTTTCCTCTAGCAGCCAATATCAACCTCATACCAGAAGTCAACATCAGCCACCACAACCAACACTTGTTGTCGGCCTAACACTAGGTAACCCTTGTCTTTCCTTCCTCCTTTTATCCTTCAATTCACAACGTATGATACTTAATGGGTTAGACCCGTTTCAACCCACCTTAGTTAGCCGGGTCGAGTCATGTCTATAAAAAATATGGCTGGGTCAGGCCCAACCCATATATTTATTAATACTATTTTATAATAATAAATATTAAAATAATATTTTTAATTAAACATAAAAAATAAAAAAATTGTTCTTCCTATCATAAACTGTATTCTCGTGTCTTCTTTTTTTGTCCAAGAAGGGTTCCATTCTGATGCAAACCTCTTGAACATAATCAAGCAACCTCCATGCAAAACACCAATTTCTGAAAAAATGAGGTTTGATAAGAGTGTGACACAAAGACAACTTGTATCTAGGCACCAAAACTATTGGATTCGAACCCTCACCTAACAAATAGCAATTCGCGAACAAGAAGTATGGATTGACGTCATGAAATCAATTGAATCTCGACAAGTCATTTTCAGTTCTTTAGAGAACCAAGGAAGAGAGAATTCTCACCTCAAAAGCACATAAAGTTGTTACTATAATCTCAATGTCATTAAGAGAAAAAACATGATTTGAAACTTAGATTACATATGTGTTTTAAACCCTAAAATAACCAAAGATGTGGACTTGTATAAAGCCCTCTTGCAATTATATCCAAATCCCTAATTATCTAAGTCTAAGTGATGTTTGTTAACTCTAAAATACAAAAAACAAATTTAAAATAAAAATTTTTAAGTTGTAGCCACATAAAAACAAGATAAAAAAGATTTATTTGGTCTTGAATGTTGTTAACTTGTAGGTTCCTTCCTAGACTAAGAAACTTCTTCTTTGAATGCTCAAATCCTTAATTCCTTAGGAACTAATGTGGACTTGGACTCCATCTCATATTAGGAAAAATAAGTCCAAATCAAAGTTATCATAGGGCCTAACACATCAGCCTTTTCAGAACTTGAATAAGACCATTCTTGGACTTTAATTAAATGAGTTAGAGGTTGTGTTTTAAGCTCCATAGGTGTCCTTTGTCCCTCTAGGTCCATATTACTCCATGTGCTTTGAACTAACTCATTAAAAGTCTTTTTAAGTCTTTTTGCTCTAACTTTTGTAATAGACTCACTTGACACCACCAATGGATCATTTATGTGATTACGCTTGGTGTTGAGCTAGTTCTCATCACAACACCTAGAGAATGAAAGCCAAAAAAGAGCCATTGTGGTTATCATTCAAAAATATAAATGCCAATGGTTAGTACAATGTTCTTATTTGAAATATTATATAAGTTAATTGTATGGTGCAAACCTAGCAACCATGGATTAATAAATAAACTCGTGTTTTGCGTGATGCAACAACACATTTTCTTTGTTGGGACAAATATTAAATTTGACTTATCAAGGTATAACTGACCTTGTGGCATCATTCGATTGAATTTCAATAGTGTTGGTGTCTTGGGTCAAGTTTTCGTTGTGTCACGCTTCTCAAACTTGATTTTCAACTTTCATGGGGAAGTATCATTTTTGTTGGGGGTTGCTTGACCACGTGATAAAAGGTTTGCATCATATTTGCATCACGCAAAACACAAGTTTATTTCATTAATATATGGCTGCTAGGTTTGCAGCATACACTTAAATTATATAATGTTTAAAATAACCTTAATGGGTCCCTATTTATGGGTTGATTTGAGTCAACTTACAAAATTGACCCAAAATTATAATAATAATCCAAAAAACTAATAATAAAATAATAAAAAGAATAGAAATCCAAAATTAATATCCTAGATATGCCACTATCAGAATTGTCACCCCTAAGGAACCCAAATAGACAAGAAAACCTAGTCTGATTCCAACATCTTAAGTAACTCAAGCCAACTTTGCATCACATGTGGCCCAAACTCATATCCATTAATATGAACCAAATAAGACCCAACATACACTCCAAATAAGCTTTCTTTGTTGCCCAAAAGAAATTAAATAATATAATTCATTGAGCTTGTTATGACCTGGGGGTGTACTAGGGGTGATATGTCTTCTTCTTACACAACAAGTCCTCTTATCCAGATATTGGAAAGCCATTAAATTTCATAATGACCTTAATATTAAGTGGCGACTCCTGAATTGTAATAATTATTTTATGATTATACACAAAACTCTTCTTCCATACAACTCAGGATGGAGACTTGCCTTTGCAACATCACACACCTTGCGATAGGATGATGACTTCACTAGGGACTTTTCTTATCAGAATAAGCTATACTTATTTGATTATTTGCCTATTCTTTTTATCGGTTTAATTTTAGCATGCATTTTACTGCTTTATAATGCTTTTTTATTTTTTGTTGATGAATAAGTACATCGAGTATGGATTAATACCTCATGCACTTTAATTTTAAAAATAAACCTAATTTTATGTTAAGTGGAGAGTAGAGGTCTGACTTATGGCTTTTAGTCAATTTAATGTTTGTGGAATGTCCAACTATCAGCGGAGAGTTTGTTACACTATGCAATAAATTGTTCTTCCATGAATTCATTAAATACAGTAGAGCAAAATGCCTCCTCAACCATCTAAAATTCTACTATAATAAAATAAATAGTACATGATGTGATGAGGACCAACCTAATACCAAACGTAATCATGTAAATGACCCATTGGTGGTACCAAGTGGGCCTATTACAAGAGTTTGGGAAAAAAAACTTAAAGAGATATTAAATGGGCTAGTTCAGAGCACCTGGAGTGAGATGGACCTGGAAGAACACCTATAGAGCTTAAAGGGAAGCCTATAATTCATCTAATCCAAGTCCAAGAAGGGTCCCATTCAAGTTCTAAAAAGAGTTGATGAGTTAGGCCCTATGACAAAATTTAGTTGGACTTATTTTTCTAATATGACATGGAGTCCAAGTCTAAATTATTTCCTAAGAAGGATTTGTAGCATTCAAAAGAAGAAGTTTCCTAGTCGAGGAAGGAAACCTAAGCGTCAACAACATTCAAGACCAAATAAATCTTCTTTATTTTATTTTATGTGGCTGTATCTTATATTTTTATTTAAATTTGTATTTTATGTTTAGGGATAATAAACATTAATTGGGCTAGATACTTAGGGATTTTAGTCTGATTGTAAGTGGACTTTATACAAGTCTACATTTATGGGTATTTTAGGGTTTAACTTAGATTAAAAATACATATGTAACCTTAGTTTTAGATTAGATGTTTTATGCTTAATGACATTAAGATTACAGTAGCAACTTTGTGTTATTGTGAGGTGAGAATTCTCTCTTCCTTGGTTCTCTAAAGGACTGAAAATGACTTGTTGAGGTTCAACTGACTTCGTGGAATCAATCCATCTTGTTCGCAAATTGTTATTCATTGGTTTGGGGTTCAAATTTGCTAGTGTTGGTGCCTAGGTACAAGTTATCTTTGAGTCACACTTCTATCAAACCTGATTTACTTGGGTCTGCGTGATCGATATGTAGGTAGTGAACCTTCCCCTGCCTAGTCTTGATGGTTGGTAGGGGAAACATGTTGAGATGTTAGAATGCCCTGTGAAGAACTTGTTTCTCCAGCCAAGGTTTGTAGAGTTTGTTTAATGGCAATTTGTTGGGTCGCCATTTCCTTCATCATAGCCTTAAGTTGTGCTAGGTCATCTGATTGGGCATGCAATCTGGTCTCCATCCCATTGACTCTTTGGTTAGCAGCTTCCAAAGATTCCTCCATTTTCCTCACATCTTGGGATCGTGTTTCGGGTGCCATTTTTTTGTTAATCCAAAAATGAAGGCTCTGATACCAATTTGCTGCAAGTCTAACGAAGAAGAAGAAGATAATGAGGGAAGAAAGAAGAGTGCATGTTCAGTGCAATAAGGGAAGAGGGTGACAGACGAGAGAATCCTTGTAATTCTGTTATATTTTTCAGTACCCTCTGTCACTAGCAGCAGGGAATTTAAAAAGGCAAAATAACAAACTCCAGCGTGGCTCACTCACATGATTTTGCCTGCTGGTTTAAGGATTTAAAAACAATTGGGCTGCACAAACGCAGTCCATTTACTCTAATGACTAGGCTGCACAAAACGCAGTCGTTTACTCTAATGAATTCAAATCTTCAAATCCAGTTCTGGTTTCCCTCCCCTGCTAAGCTTCACTCTCCACTTTCAGTTCGTGACAATTTCTCACTACTCAACACACTAAGTACATTACGCAAATGATCAAGATGCTAGGAGTATCGTCGGGGAACACATCATCAAACTCCTGCAACATAGAAATAGCAATACTGGGAACAATATGATCAAGATCATTACTATTAAAGTAAGCCTCCTTGTACACAAGTAAAATCATTGGCTTGTTACTGAAATATGCAGGTCTGACCTCACCCTCTCTAGCATAAAAATTGGGTTGTTTCTTTAGTTTTTACACACAATTCTTATCACTCTTCCTGAATTTCTTCACTCCTCTAGTCTTGCCTCTACTCTCAACCAAATTTGGGTGTTTTTGAGCAGTGGTTGAATGGTCTGATTTGTTTGGAGTGTTGCCAAATATTTATTTGTGTTTGGATGGGTGGCTGAATGGTTTGTAGTGGTTTGGGTTCTGGCCGAATCTGATGGTCTTCTCTCCCCATGTTCCTCTCCTTGATTTTCTCTCCCCATCACCTCATGCTCACTTCTTAGCTTTATTTGATCATCATATATCTGTTTGGGTGTAAGAGATACAAGAGTGATGGTCTTACCATCTCTTACAATGGTATACCTATATTTAACCCTATCATGAATTGCCTTCCTATCATATTGTCATGGTCTCCCCAACAAGATATGACTATCTTGCATTGGGACCACGTCACACAAAATTTCATTAACATATTTCTCAATCGAGAATGGAACCACAACCTGTTTAGTCACTTTCACTCCACCACTATCATTTAGTCATAGCAATCTATATGGTTTAGCATGCTTAACAGTACTCAAATTCAGTTTACTAACAAGGGTGGTATTGCAAACATTAACACACCTTCCATTATCTATAATTAAACCACACATTTGGCTTTGTACATAATAGCGCGTATGGAATATGTTCTCCCTTTGTTGATTAATTTCATCTTCCTTGACCTGAACCTGAAGTGTGCGTGTTATAACCAAGGACTCTGCAACCGGTAATGATAACTCATCCCACTATCCTTCAATGGAGGCATGCCTTCATAATACAAAAAAATTCACTTTCAGATTCCATATCACCATCATAGTCATCTTCACCCACATTTGCGTTTTCATCAACAAACTCTTCAAAATCGGCCTTATGTACCGTATTTTCTCTGTGATGCACCCCCTTATTCTTTGTCTTTATCGCTTTCACATCATCTTTTAGATCCATGTATAACCTTGACAACAACTCGAGTTGCTAGCCTATAGCTCGCAATCAGAAAGCTATGTTAGCATTTTGTGTCGTTGATTCGTTGTTTTCATATATCCTTTGAATCTATAAAATTTGAATAGTATCACAAAATATATCCTCACATCTCTAATGTATCACGCTAAAAATCAAGGTTTTCACTCTAATAAGCTCACTCACCTCTTACCTCACAACTTGCTTTTTTTTTGTTTTTTAGGAACTCAAATCAACAAATCAAATTCAGTAGCCTTCACAGCACACTCTAATTATGATTTTCAGACTCAAGAAGCAATAAAAATACTGAAAACAAAACTACGATTACAATTTCGCTAGAAACAATGCAAATTCATACGAATTGTGGACGATACGAAGACACGAAATAAATCAGAAGAAAATAGTAGAGAAAAAAATTACTTGACAACTAGATAACCTAAATATAACAAATACAAAGATTTGGAAAAACTAAACAGTAAGGATCACTTTTTGAGACTTGACCAAAATCTAACCTCTTACACAATTTTGACATAACATAATTAAACCAAGAGCAAACAAGTCGAAATGACCACGAATTCAATATTTAGTATTACAATACTAAATAAACATCAAAACTCAATTTTTAGGTCATTCTCTTACTCCTAGGTACCCAACCCCTTGTGTGATCACTTTGCAGCAAATTAAACCTACAATTGAAACCTTTAGAATATGATATCAAAATAAGCCCAAATTGAATTTATGGTGAGAAATCAATGCCAATAAACAAAATTTCAAGTTTCAGTTGATTCTAAGGTGCTTTGCTTAAGGTCCACTAAGTTAGTATTTAGAAGACCACATTGGAAGCAATTGAAAATTTATATTACATATGCTGCGGCAGAAATGAACCTCGAAATAAAACTTTAAGTAAACGATATCAGAATAAGTCCAAATTTGACATATGATGCAATCTAACCCCCATCATATGTAATATAAATTTTCAATTGCTTCCAATGTGGTCTTCTTATGTTCCACTAGAGTTTAGTATTCTGCAGCAAAATTGAATGATTCTTCAAATTTCAAGTAATCCCTCTTTCTTTCACTTCCTTTTTTTTAATATACTGATATGTGGAGACAGTAAAAAAGATTGAATATAAGATTCTTTTTTTTTGCTTAGATGATGCAGATACAAACAAAATGGAGATGGACACACACTGAAAAACTTTATGGAACACTAAGAGAACAATAAACGAAAATAACAAAATGATATGACCTTGCTTCGGAGCCTAGCTCTGATACCACCTGATGCGAACCTCATGATCACGTGTGGACACGCAACCCACAACTAAGAATGAGATCTGATCCTAGAAAGTTGAAATAGGTTTGATAGAAGTGTGACACAATGAAAACCTTCCCCAAGGCACCAACACTACTGAAATGAGTAGAATAACGCCGCGAAGTTAGCTAATCTTCGATAAGTTGAATTTTGTTCATTCAAGAACTAAATAATACAAGAATCACTCTCACACATAAAACTAAAAAGTTCAGAATGAATATTCATCAGTTGCTGCTGAAATTTATGTTACATGAAAAAGTAACTGTAATGGACCCTTTATATGGACTTAAAAGAGGTCCACTCAAAACTGACCCAAAACCATAAGGTGGAAAGCCCATGACTTAATCCAAACAAGCCTTGGATCCTAAATGGAAACAAAGTCTTAATTAAGCCCAAATAAGCCTTAGGTTGTTGCTAACAAAATTAAATAAAGCCCATAAGGCTTATTTATAGCCTTCCATCCAACCATTAATCCCATGTTTCCAAGTTGTAGTAGGATTCTTTTCGCTCCTTTGGTGTCCTCACTTCATGGCCCAAATAATAATGTATTGGAACCCTCCTGCACATGGATAAGATGTATTAGGGTCTCCTCTTGATACTCCAATGCTCATTGCAATTATGAGTTGGTTGAAACCTTCAAAACCAATGCATTCAATGCCTCTGTCAATGTCTTTGTCTTAGACCGTGTCAGTGGACCATGTAATGGGTCCTTGCTGGTGTTTCTAGGTTGGTCCGCATCAATGTCTAAAGTCTTGTTTGCTGCAAATCTCCTTATATTGGTTTGTTTACCCTTTATACAATTAACATAAATATCAAAATTTGTAAAATCTAAGGAATCGAGAATTTCATCTACCACAAGTCTTTCTATTCTCTTTTTAGAGACATGACCTAATCTCTTGTGCCATAATACACCTGAATTCTCGCTAGTTAATTTTCTTTTGGTACCTTGTGTACTTAATTGCAGGGATTCATTAAATGAAACAATGGTATCAATCAAATAGAGATTATTGTAACCTAATAAAGAACCAAAACCAGATAATTTGGAATCATAAAATAAACTAAATTTTCCATTCCTGAATAAACAATAGTAACCAGATTTGTCCAAACCAAAAATAGAAATCAAATTTCATCTAAAAGACGGCACAATAAAAGTTTTATCAAGATCCAAATAAAGTGCAGTTTTTAATAATAATCTAAATTTTCCAAATGCCTCAACTTGAACCGTCTTGCCATCGCCTACATAGATGTATCTTTCAACATCATTTGGCTTTCGGCACCTCAGGCAACGTTGCATAGATACACTGGTGTGAGTTGTTGCACCAGAATCTAACCACCATGTGTGTCTAAGTACCTAAGTTAAATTAACTTTATAACAAACAAAAGCAAGAAGCATACATTTCTTAGCACATCAAGTGTGATAGTTGGTGCATTGCTTCTTTTTATGCCTTTCAGCACCACAAAAGAAACAACTAGTACTTACTGAATCATGTGATTTTGTTAATTATTTCTTTTGAGGTATTGTATTGCAACTTCCTTATTGTTCTTTCTTTTCCTTCCTTTGTCTTTAAAGGCAGAGGCTAAGTGAGCACTCTCTATCTTATCTTGCTTATGTCTTTCCTCTTCCTAAACACAATGTGGGATGAGCTCATTCAGAGACCAAGTTTGTTTCTGACAATTATAGCTCACCTTAAACTAGTTAAATTATGTCGGAAGGGATATTAAAACCATATGTACTAGCAAGTCCTCAGAGTGCAAGCTGAAGTGCTTTTAGCTTGAAACCTTAGAAACCGATGGAATTTGGCCTCAATAAGGTCGGGCTAGAAACAAAGGTCATGAGTTCTCAGAACGACGTTTTCCTTCTAGAAACAAAAGACCAATATCTAATTCCACAAAAATATTTGTTTTGAATAGTACCACCGCAAACACAAATATGTTCTCTTTTTCTTTCTTTTTTTGTTTTTTTTCCAGAATAAATAAAAATCACAGCAAGTAGAATAAACAACAACACAGGAATAAACTAAAATCACATCCCCGACAACGACGCCAAAATTTGTTGCGATGTCGCGGTCGCACAAATTAATTACCCTAACTTAAAGCAAATCAAACAAGATAGTATAGAGCAAGCAAAGGGTCGATCCCATGAGGATGTTTTAGTTCAGATTTTTGTTCTATATGCTATGCAATTGGGGGGGTTGGATGTTGTCTCGGCTAGGCTACAACAAACTAAGCGAAAATTATATAAAGCCAAAATTTATCAATAAAACAAACCTTGGTCACAAGTCAACATCCACCTACAGAAATCAGAATTGATCATGGAAACGACACCTAAGTTGGAAAGCCAAAATAGGTCTGATAGGAGTGTGACACAATGGAAACCTTCCCTAAGGCACCATCACTATTGGAATTAGTAGAATGAGGCCATGAAGCCAGATAAACTTTGATATGTCGGATTCAGTTCGTTCAAGAACTAAAGAATGCAAGAATCACTCTCACACATAAAACTGAAAAAATTCAGAATTAATATTTATCAATGGCTGCCAAAATTTAGGTTACGTGAGTTTAAATAGTTCTTGAAAAAGTAACCATAATGGACCTTTTATGTGGACTTAAAAGAGATCCACTCAAAACTGACCCAAAACCCTAAGTTGGAAAACTCATGTCTTAATCCAAAGAAACCTTGGATCCCAGTGCAATCATTTTAGTTTACTTTTTTTTTCACAGCGCTAGCAATGGCCAACATTGACCACCGCCAGCCTACAGGCTGCCAGTTAATTACCTTAACACCGGTTAATTCATCTTCACTAGGCTGCTAGTTATATATATATATATGTATATATATAAACATACATATTGGCAGCCTACGGGCTGCTTGTCAATTTCTTTAACCATAATAGTGGTAGCCTACAATCGGTTGCTAGTTCATCTTTAACCAGCTTTGGCAAAGTTAGTGCTGTTTATTTTGGTTTCCTAATAATTCAACATGAAAAGGCTTTGATACCATATGATGGGACTAAAATTTCATAATATATAGAAATATTCATGTTGAATTATCAAGAACGCATAAACGATAAAGCGGAAGCGTACGTGAATCCATATTGGAAAGTCTCTCTCTAGAGTCATACGAATGACCTTCCAGATTAACATGTTCTCCTTTGAGAGCCATTTGATTCTCTCTACCTTAACCTTATATTCTCTCTAATGATGGGATGCCAGAATGAGAATAAAATAGTACTTGTAATATGGGGACCATGACCATATAAATAGTTAACCAGGTACCTTTTGGCATTCATGCCTTTTGGCATTCCCACCCTTTGATATTCCTATTTTAGCCCATCACTAAAATAGAAATAACCCTTTAATCTTTACACATTAAAGGTCCACACCCTATTAGATACACCAAAAACCTAATTGCATAAAAATACTTAGCAGATCATTTTTAATTAGACTTTACTTTATTTGACAGTCCATAAACACATAATTATTCTCATATAAGTCTAACCTTGGATTAATGATCCAACAAATTATGCCCACCATAATATGTTATATATGTTGTCCTTCACCATAATGAGGTGTTGTCCACTCCTAACTTGAAGTTCCCCTATATATCCTTATAGAAATTACTATGTACAAATTGTCTTAAGGTTATTGTCCGGCCTTCTACTATGTGGGTATTTGTTTTTGTGGTACAACCAGTGTTTGGAAAAAAGCTCTCAACTTAGTGTTTGGTTTAGGTTTCAAACGCAAATGCATTATATGGGTCCAGACCACAACAAAAAATGAATGAAATGCTGGTGTAGTAAAAACAACTAATCACAACAAAAAAAATGAATGAAATGCTGGTGTAGTAAAAACAGCTGATAGTTGCTTTTCAGTTTGTATATCAGCTAGGAGAGAGGAAAGAGAATGTAGCACTCTGTTTGGTTTCCTTACATTTGTTTTTAATATTATATTTTAAGAACATTGGCGTGTAGCATTGTGTAGATATGCTTCTTTAGCTTAAAGTTAACTAATTAAAATAATAATAAATTTTAAAAAGTTTTTTTAATTATTCCAAAATATAAAAAAATAACGCAAAGTAAATATTTTATAATCTTACCACAACATAAAAATAAAATAACATAAAATAAATATTTTACAATATGAACACTTGTATTTGGAATTGAATTAATATTTACTTATTAATAGTGATTTACTATTTATTTTTGTATTTAAAAAAAATATATTGTTATTTTTTGTTTTTATATATTGAAATCATAGATTAAATATTGAAAAATTTTAAATTTATCAAATTAATATAAAAAACATGGTAAAATTTTTGTTTTATTACTATATAGTTCAAAACACCTTTCTAATTAAATGAAAAAAAAATTATAGCTCAGTTTTTTGAGTAATATTAAAAACATGGTAATCAAACACACATAACTATTTTTCATTAAACCTCGAACTCAATCATAATTTTAACGAAACATTTCAATTTCAGTTATGAACCTGCTAAAATTGATTTTCATTAAACTATTTTTTAAAATTTCAACCATAACAACAACCGCAATATCAAACATACCATAAGGCTATTTTGATTTTCAAAAGGCCTTGGTAGGTTTCTTGGACCTATAGAAAACCAGATACCTACATACCCACCAATACATGAGAAAAGCGACATGCTCACGCTAGGTTGGGTAAATTTTATTTTTTTTCCTCTCTTTTGAGAAGAGTACTATGCTTACGAATGCCTAACAATTGGTCTTCAAAGTGGCCTAATATAACTTGTAAAAAAGCAAAAAGTAGTGCACCCCTTGAAAACAACCTTTTGTTATAGCTGAATCTAAAGGGGTTATTATGGTTGCATCCCGTACCTAAAGATGAAGACATTATTGGATTAAAACTAGAAGAGGGAGAGAGCAGTCAACATCTCTTTGTGTTGGCTTGGTAGTGATTCTTGACAGTTGAATAATGTGGAAGAATCTTTGACATTTCCACTCATCATATTATGTCAGTTAATGTTTGGACATATTGAAATTGATTAATTCCAAATGTTGAGGTTGATGTGATCATCTTAAGCAGAAAGAATTTATCTTTCAATGTCTAGAGAGAAGAAACGAGCTGCTTTATGGGAAATTTCCTCTTGATAAGGCCTTAGGCATTCCCCCAATCATACCTTATAGGGCATTACTTATAATTTCCCAATTAATATTCGGACGTAATCAAAAAGGTTCTAGAAACGAGTAACTTGAGAGAGTTTTTGATGGGAGCTGATGGAAAATTCCATTTTTTTAACGAGAAAGCTGTCTTCCAAGATCTTTGGTATTTTAAATAAATTAGGGATTATTTATTATTATTTTTTTTTTTTGGGGGGGGGGGGGGGGGGGGGGGGGGGGGGGATGAAGAGTTGAATAGTTGAATAAAAATCGTAAGTAACATTAAGGCTGTGTTTGTTTTCCATTAGAAAAGTTAGTCAACGGAAAACACTTTTCAGTCAAAGAAAAATTTGGCTTGGTTTTCAGGAAAGTGTTTTCCGGAAAATTTGGGCGGAAAACACTTTCCGGAAGTTGTGAAAAATTTAGAAATGTCATTATTTGCTGATTATATCAAATTTGATCCTCAAACTTTTGATTGCTATATATAATTTGTTTTGAATATTTATTTTTCAATTCCATCTCTTAAAATTTAATTTTTATATTAATTTTGGTCTTTATTTTTATAATTGCTATTTGCTTTTTTCTTATCATTTTTTTATTGAAATTTTTTATCTATCAAATTTGGTCCTCATTTTTTTATTGTTACTTATTTTATTTGAAATAATTTATGAAATGTTAATTATTATTATTTTAATTTCTTCACCTTTCATTTTTTTTTAATTTTTTAGATTTCATCTCTATTATTTTGATTATTATTTATTTTATTTGAGATAATTTATGAAATTATATTTTTTTTCAATTTCATTCTCATTCAACGTTTTAATTTGTAAGATTTGTTCCTCATTATTTTAATAAACTTGAAAAAAAAAATTAATTTATTAATAAATTATTTTCCAGTTCATTTTCCATAACACTGCCAAACATCGGAATTCACTTTCCAGGAATTCACTTTCCCCGGAATTCATTTTTGATGCGAACTGGCCCAGAAATACCAGCAAAGACCCATTACATGTTTAGGAGCTTGATTCATGGTTTTCAAGGTTTCACCAAAGTCATAATTGCAAGGACCATTGAAGTATCTATGTGTAGGAGGGGTCCAGCCCGACTTTATTTGGGCCATGAAGTGAGGACAACAAAGGACCCAAGAGAATCCTACTATAACTTGGAAACATGGGATTGATGGGTTGGATGGAAGAGAATAAATAAATCTTATGGGCTTCATTTAAGTTAGCTACAGCCCAAGGCTTGTTTGCGCTTAATTAAGACTTTGTTTTCAGCTAGGAACCAAGGCTTGCTTGGATTAAGTCATGGGCTTTTCAATTTAGGATTTTGGGTCAGTTTTGAGTGGATCTCTTTTAAGTCCACATAAGAGGTCCATTAGGGTTACTTTTTAAGAACTATTTAAACTCATGTAACCCTAATTTCGGCAGCCATTGATTAAACTTAATTCTGAACTTTTCAGTTTATGTGTGAGAGTGATTCTTGTATTCTTTAGTTCTTGAACGAACTGAATCCGACTTATCGAAGATTAACTGGCTTCGTGGCGTCATTCTACTCATTTCAATAGTGCTGATGCCTTGGGGCAGGTTTCCATTGTGTCACACTCCTATCAGACCTTATTTTGGCTTTCCGGGATCTTATCTCATTCTTAGTTGTGGTTTGCGTGACCACGTGATCACGAGGTTCGCATCAATTTTCCAAAAGAAAACCACTTTCCAGCAAATAAACGGGGTCTAAGGTAATTCGCGCTTCTAGTTAAATTGCTTTGGCCGACTGATATATCAGCCTGATTGATATTTTAAAAAAAACTATGATTGATTAGCCATGTCATTGATTATTAACTTGTTGATTGATTTAAAAGTGAGGCAGGTTAAAATTCCTTATCTATTTTAAATAAATAAATATATATATATATATAGGTATTATTTATACTAAAAATAAACACTCATATGTAATTTGATTAAGAAAAGTAGTTGTTCGCTTTGTAAATCAGTGAAGAAAGTTGAAAACCAGTGCAAATAACTATAAGATCAACAATCGGTCAAAAACATAAGAATTCAAGTTATTGAAAAACAATCAAGTCCTATCCAGAACATGAGTTTTTAGTAGACTAACGCTAGTAAATGTTGTAATTAAAATTCTACCACATAAGAGTCGTAGCAACTATAAATTATAGTATGATTCAATCAAAATTCTTATTATTATAGAGAAATTGTATTGGACTGGATTCATAATTTATATGAAATCAATCTTTGTAGCAATATAAATAAATAGATTGAAATACACTGTCTAGTTGCTGAAAACTAACCAATTTCTTTCTGACCTTTCCCCACTTTACCTCTCTTGCAATTTATTTATTTATTGCAACTTAATGTCCCTTCTTTACAGCTTTCCTTTACTACATTCTTTACATTTATTACTTTATTCTTTTTTGTTTTTACCTTAAACCGCTAAGAATTAAATTAGAAAAGTTTATAATTATAGTTTCTCTTTATTGGAAAAAAAGAGAGAAGGAATAACATGTAACATATTAATAATAACAGAATCTCATCAATCAATCAGTAGATTAGCTATCTCTATTAAATTGGTGAGATTCACAAATTGATCAACGTCAAATAAGAGATCATAAAAATTGAGGTTTCATTATAAAATTGCAGACAAGAGGGAAAAAATGAGAACCTCCTGAAATTTCGAAGTACTAGAAAAATTCTAGGGAAAAACATGCTCAAGATCTGTGTCTTGAGCTTTCAAATCGAATATTTACATCAAGGTCAATCCCTTAAATAATAAATATAAATAAAATAAAGAAGTTGAAACAAAAATCAAACTTGATGTATTATTAGAGTTAGAAAGGTTCCTAGAATTCTGCAGATGTCTAAGCTGTTTAAACAGCTCTAGCCAATGGACTTCTCACGAGCACTCAAAAATTAGTTGCTTCTTGCTAGCTTTTCCAATCAAATGCACAGACAAGATTCTGCAGGTACGCCTTCGCATTCCATGCTGTTGAATCTTCTGAGCTTCCCGGTTATCTTCCAGCAGAATTTATCCATTTGCCTATTTTCTTATATCCAAACTGAACTTGCAAGAACATGATATTCACAAAGGAAATGTGGTTAAAAAGAAATCAAACAATCCCTTTTGTGTTTTTTAACAATACAATGACTTTAATTGCCACCCTCTGGCTGGGGAGAGAGAAACCAAATTCATCTGTAGCAGCAGATATGTACATTTGAAACTGAAATAGCTAAGAGAACTGAGCATGGGGTATGTCCTACACAGGAATATTATCCAGAGAATACCCATCGAAGTCAAATTCATTTTCAGCTAGTCCAATGCCTTCCTGCTGCTGCTGCTGCAAAGGAAGAAAATTCGGCACAAACTATTAGAAACCTTGGAAATTAAAATTGAGGTCAACTTTCCAAAACCAAACGTTTGGTGTTGATATAAAGACAGGAACCCAACTTGTCTGAGAAGTGCACTCATGAGATCCTCCTGACCAAACTGTTCATTAAAGAGGGCAGTTTGAGGGTTTGCGTCAGGGACTCTTTCAGTCTTAACTCTCATTGAATTTTCAGCAAAACAACTGTTGATAGGTTGTCCAAGACTTTGTGCATGCACTGGCTCCGTCACATCTCCTGCTGGAAACACTGGCTTGCCTACCGCAGATATACTCCGGCTTTGTCCATTACTTTGGCATGAAGAAAAACCTTGATGAGATAAAACTGATGATGCTACATCAAGGTTGCTTTGCACGGAATTGGATTGCTGAGAACCATTGAAGGCCATGCCTACATTCTGAAACTTCCAATCAGGGGGGGATCTGTGCTGTTGCAAGTTGTTAAGGATATCATAACTTGGCATGATTCCTCCAGGTCCTTTTATTTCTGAGCTGATCTCTTCCTGAAATGTCCCCTTGGATGCGAGACTAGGCACCTCAGCAGCACTTCCAAAAGGAAAACTAGTGGCTGTCAATTCATCTGTGGTGTTCAATGGGAAATTCAACAACGTGGATGATTGTGAAACTGGATTGAATCCTATTCCTCTGCCATTTTCAGCTAATCCATTTTCTGCCAAGACACCACTGGCAAGTGCATCAGATGTAATAGGCTGCGCTATGGATGATGGGAGTCTGGGAACATGGCTGTTGGTAGTTTCATCTAGTATCTGACCCCTGGACTGCTGTTGAGACATCTGCATCAGCAAGGAACTACTCTGGCCTGCATGGGCATTCAATTGCATATTCATGCTCCCAAGGGACTGTGCTGAATGGTGCAAGTTCGCTAGCTGCTTTGGCTCCATGGTGGTAAGCAGGTTCATTTGCTTAACATTGTTCAAATGTTGCTCTTCCCCCTCCCCAAATCTTAATTTCGGATTTTCAAAGCTGAAAAGGTTCCTCTGATCAACAATTGGCATGGGCATTCTAGGTTCTGTTCTTGATCGACCAAGTCCGGCTGCTTGCAGTGTGGCGAGACTTTGTGCAGGGAGTTGACCAGCAGCAGCAAGAGTTTGAAGGTCAAGCCCGTTAAGGGAGGACAATGGCCCATATGTTGCCTCTTGTGGGCAGATAAAAGAGCTGCCTATACCGTTCTGGTGCTGTGAAACCCTACTTAACCTTCTAAGATACAAGCGATATTTCTGCGCCATACAGTTGGATAGTTAGCGTAAATGGAAGTGGAAGGAGTGGTCACAAGATATTGAATGAATTAACCCAGGACAGACAAAAAATCATGACAAATATAAGAAACATGTACATGATATTCTATGAAAAACATTCCATGCAAACCAAATCGTGCCATACCTGAAGGTGGCTAGCAACATTTTCTCTAGTGAGCCCAGGAACATTCATCAACTCCAGGATTTTCTTGGGGACAGCCTCTGCATCCACAAAAGAAACATAAACGTATAAAAGGGAAGGAAATAAACCGAGACCAATGGAGAGAACTATGATGATACAAGGTTTGACCTAAAGTCAAATTACACCTGGGTGACTGGATTGAATGTTTAAAAAGAGATGTCAAGGCAGAAAACAGAGAGCCATAAGTTACGCAAATGTAACAAGGATTTAGTCAAAACTTTGAGTTGATTGTGAACAGAAAAGTATGTTTATGGTTTGCACTTCCTGAACCCCAAGACTGTTATCTTAATTTCCAATGCATGCTTATATCCATGTACACGGCTTCTCTAAACACAAGGTACAGCTCTTAGGTGCATTAGCAAAGCAGTCTTGACTCTTGAGAGATATGGTTAGGATACTTACTGTCAATGCCTAGTTGATTAACTGCTGCCACAAACTGTTGATGAAGTTCAACTGACCAAACCACACGGGGTTTCTTTAGCGCGGATGCATCATCCCTCTCCTCTGCTTCTTCTTCCTCATCTTTTCTCCTCTTCGAACTTTTCCAACTTCCATCATTTGCTGAGGACGAGAAATCAGCATCTTCTGGTTGCTTCTGCTGCCTATCTCCTCCCTCTTCGACACTCCCAGATTGCTCCAAATCCTTCCATTCATTCTTTCTCTTGCGAACCACATGCTGCCATATGTTCTTCAGTGCCTCAATGCGAATCGGTTTAATCAGGTAATCACAAGCACCGTGAGTTACACCTTTCATGACCACATTTTTCCTATCATCAGCCGACATCACTGCACGGTTCATGATTAGAAAGATCATTGAATCCATCTGAAGCGACTGTGACAGGAAACTTACTGATAACAGGCAGATCCATCTCCAGCCCAATGTCCTCAAGAAGTTTAAATCCATCCATGTCTGGCATGTGGACATCACTTATAACAATGTCATACCCGTTTTTGTTCTCTCGAAGTAAAGACAACGCGATCTCTGCTCGACTGCACTTTGTAACTGAAAACCCCCACACAGACTAACTAAATCAATCAAACTACACAAACATCGAGTCTGAAATACTCACTTACAGGCTGTGAAGGAAGTTTACCAATCAGTCACAAAGAGGAAAGCATCAGACATCATAAATTAATGCAAATCTCCAAGACAAGAAGATACATCCAAATTCCTAGAAAGCTTGAACCAAACTTAGAACTTCTATTCACAACATGATTATAGCACAAAGTATTACAGATGTGCACCACCCCTCAAATCTAAACACCTCCACATATCTCCATGATAAAAATCACTAAAGTAAAGGGGGGAGGGGAATCTTTTATAAAAATCACAACACACTCAAAATGAAAGCAAAATAATGTCTTCCACAACAAAAACATGAAATTCAAAGAAACTCAATTTATCTTTTGGAAGTAGAATTCCCATAACTACCTTCATAAAGGCAGGTCCTAAGCATCTTCTCCAAGATCACAAGGCATGTTGGATCATCATCAACAACCAACACACGCAACCCTGCCGGAAACTGATCTGCGACACCATCAGAGACCTTCCAAACTCCACCAGAAGTAGCCGTTGACATTGATCCTTTGCAGTTAGCAAGACTCGTCATAGCTGCAAAAACTTTGATCTCCAAAAGCAGCAATTAAACAGAAAGGAGACTCTAAATTCACATGTTTGAAAGACTTCAACTTTGCATCAAAAACATAAAAAAGAGAAGGAACCCAGTTGAGAAATTTGAGGGGAAGAAGGGATTTTTTCGGGTTATTATAAAAACTGATTAATAAAAGAGACATTCATCAGCTTCAATTGAATTGAATTAAATTCAAACTCTAAGAAATTCTCTTCTTTCTTTCAGTATTAATATATATTTATTTTAGTTTTAATCAAAGGATTATTATATTCAAAAGCGAGTCAGTCCTGGAAGAGTGGATCCAGCTCACACTTGAAGTTAACTACCTCCACCGCGTATCTAATAAACTACTCTACCAGACAGAAAGAAAGCCCCTTCCGTTAAAGTCGTTTCCTTTTTCCTTTATTTATTTATTTATTTATTTTCCACTGTTTATTGTTGTTACATGTAACATGCTTATGTTGCTTGCTGTCTGTGCCTTAACTTCTTCGTAGGTTTATGTGTTTCACTGTGGAGAAAACTTCTCTTCTTTGTTGGTTCAATTTTGTTGCACGAATTTGAATTTCTGTTACGAAGGAAAGCCACTGCATTCGGGTTTATTTGTTGAGATGAAGGAGTCATGCTGTATCCAATTTCTTAAAATTAACTCAAAATTTGTGTTTACTTATCAAATCAGCTTTTACACATTTATTTATTGAATAATGTTTTTACCACTATCTCAAAGATTGAATTTAGTGCAAACATAGAATGTGGTTGAGATTGTTTTTTAAAGTATTTTTTTTGTTAAAAAATGCATTAAAATAAAGTTTTTTTATTTTTTAAAAATCATTTTTGACATGAAAATATAAAAATGATATAAAAACACAAAAAAAAAAATTTTAAAATAAATAAATAAATTCAATATCAAACATGTCTTTAATCTCTTAAAATTATCTTAGTACTTACTATACATGGTTGGCCGTTAGAATTATCTTTTAAAATTATTACAAGAATTTAGTGTATGTGATATGTTATTTCTCCTTTTTCTTTTTCAAATTTTTTTTAGAACTCCATCAACAAGAATTTAGTGTATGTGATATGACACAAATTTGCTAGTGATATGAACTTCATCAACAATTGTGATGAAACCCAATAACAATGATGGTTTAGAACCCCAAAATCGTGTAGATAAGATTGGTTGAGCCTTAACCCGACACCTAACAAGATAAAAACCAAGATTTGAAACGCCACACCCGGAAAACCTGAGAATCTCTCAACAATCAAGGTGATAAGTTTAGTTGATTGAACGCCACAATTGGTTGATTGCGGATTAAGCTTCATAATTTAGTTTGTTTTGTCTTTTTATGGAGTTATAATAATTTCATAATCTAGGTTATATATTTGACATATTAAATTAAGCTTCATAATTTATTTTGTTTTGCTTTTTATGGAGTTATTTTTAGTTTCATAGCCTAGGTTATAAATTTGACATGTTAACCTAGGTTGATCCAAATTATCCAATATGTTGTTATCTTATTATTAAAAAAGATGTCATCTTGAAATTTTTGCTTAGTCAAACTATGTTTTTATAGGTTATATAAGTTGCTTTCGGACTTGTAAAGTCAACCAGGTTACATCTAATCAATCCTTGCACAATTTAAATTTGTTTTCCATTGGAAAAAAAATATTAGCAACATCTGAACATTTATATATGTTCAAGAAAAATTTGATATAACTCACAGCACAGTACATGTCAATTATCTAGAAATATGCTTAAACCCTTTGTCATTTCACAATAGTGGTGAATAGTGAGATGCCATAACATAATACAATTTATTCCTTAAAAAATATGTGAACCTTTTTTTCAATTTCATTATCAAAAATTAGATTTATTGGGTATTATTTTTTATAATTTTTTTTAATTTGTTTTTTATGGAGTTGTATTTTTCTTGCCCATGTTTGATAAGTGAACCTGGGTTCACTCGGGTCATTATATTTGTCATTTTTTATTTGGTTTTATTAATATTAGGTTGATTGAGACTTGAGCTTTATAATTTGTGTTTTGTTTTCTTTTTATAAGGTTAACATAATTTTATAACTCGGGTGACATGTTAAGCTGGTTGATTTCAACTTGTTTTTCTTGTTTTATCTGATATTTTTTCAATACTGAGTTAACTAAGAATTATACCTAATAATTTATTTTTGTGTGTGTATTTCATGAGGTTTTTCTAGTCTCATGAATCAAGTCACGAGTTTGTTTAGTTGCCTTGAGTGTTTTTGATATGAACTTTGTGATCACGTGATCATGCAACCCACAATAAAAATTGATATATGACACAATGGACCTTTCAATTCTGATGTGGTACAAACCTTCAAAATCAATGCTCTCAATTCATCTTTTAATGTCTGTCTTAGATCGAGTTATTGGACCATTTGGAACATGTAATGGGTACTTGTTGGTGTTTCTGGGTTGATCCACATTAGTTCCTTTATGCTATTTTCTTTTAATTTTATCATTCAATATTGTGTTCATGGTGAATTGAGCTTCATAACTTGTTTCAATATAATCTTTATAAGATTATCTCAGTCTCAAAACTCAATTTAGAAGGTTAGTCTAGGTTTAATCAACTCATTTTTAGATGAATTTAGTTTTTCAATTTTATTCTACGATATTTGTTTTAATAAGAATTGAGTTTAATAAAAAAATTATTGAGTTATGAGAGACTTATGGCCTAGTAGCAGATTTGAAAGATAAATATGAGTTGATCCATGTCGTTCTAATATGTTGTCGTTTTATAGTTTTAAAAAAATATGGTTTTAATTTTTTGAGTTAAACAATTTTTTTTGGTTATTCGAGTTATTTTTGAACTTGTCAAATTGATTAAATCATGTCAAATCATTTTTATATAGTTTTTTTTAAGTATATTAACAATACCTGAATATTTTTTATATTAAAAAAAACTAATACAGTTAGCGGCATTATATAGTGATGTTATATAAAGCATGCTGATTAACTTACACCAATGAACTTTGGTTTATGCGTTATTTTTTATAGTAAAAAATAGATAGCTTGCTTTTTCACTACGAGAAAAGCAGTGATCTTACTAAGGTAGAGCATACTGCAAACGTATATTCTCTGTAACCTTTTATCTCTTACGATGAGTATATGTTCCTGTCATTTACTTTCACTCAAAAACCCTTAGAAGCTTCAACCCAATAAATAAAAATAAATGCGTAGTGGATTTTACAAATCTTTAGAAGCTAAAGCAAAACGATTCAATAATAAAAATGTTTATTATTTCTGGTAATAGTAAGCTAAAGCAAATGCTTTTATGGGTAATGGACTATCGTTTTGTGTGACTGCATAGCATTATCTTTCACGCCCGCATTAAATTATCTGGCACTCTTACGACAGCTAATGCTTTGGGGGTTTCAGGTGATTGGACATTTGACACGTGGCTCTCATGGAAGTTGGATAAAAGTCCAAGTAACTTTTAGCTACTCTTCCCCCATCTTTGAACAACGAGTACCAACATGTCCCTTTTTAGACTTTGATGATTGATATTATAAAAAGGATCAATAAAGAAAAAATCAATTAGAGATATGAGGCCATGAGTTATTGAACATGATTTTTCACATGTCTTGGTTTCTAGTTTTCTCTCTTTTTTTAACGGCATAGTTTATTAGAGCAATTCCAACGTCTATCTTATCAAAAAAATCTAAGGTAAAAAAGTGTTTTTTTAGCATTTTTGTTTATTTTTTTCAGCTTCAACGGTTGTGCTATTAAAAGAACTAAAATGGTTCTTCTTTCCATCGTATGCTATTTGTAGCATCTTGAACAAAAAAAACCATAACTTCCACATTGATACTTGTGCTTATTCTAGCTACAATTGTCAATTGAAATGTAGTGAACTTACTTTAACTTCCACGCTGACATTGGTGTTTATGTATGAACCATCACCAATGGGTGTTGTAGCCAATTAAAATTATTTCTTTAATTCAATGGTGGATTCTAACCCGATCTAAAAAGTTCAGCTAGATCTAATCGAAATACTAACTATATTTTTTATTAAAAAAATCATGTCATAAAAAATATTTTTTTCACATAAAATCAACTCACAATTAACACTAATAATAATTAAAATATGCAATCTATAATTTTTACTACACTCGAATAACTCTACATATTAATTTGATTGTTTCAAGATATTTGAGTTTTTTTTTTAAAAAAAAATATAGATTTGAAAGGAATTAAATGTGTTGATGCGGACTAGCCCAAAAACACCAGCAAGGACCCATTACATGTTCCAAATGGTCCAATGACGCGGTCTAGGATCAAGGCATTGAAAGAGGCAATGAATGCATTGGTTTTGAAGGTTTCAACCAGGTCAAAATTGCAAGGACCATTGGAGTATCAAGAGGAGACCTTAGTACATCTTATCCATGTGCAGGAGGGGTCCAATACAAACTTATTTGGGCCATGAAGTGAGGACAACAAAGGAGCCAAAAGAATCATACTACAACTTGGAAACATGGGATTGATGGGCTGGATGGAAGAGAATAAATAAACCTTATGGGCTTTATTTAAGTTAGTTAGCTACAGCCCAAGGCTTGTTTGGGCTTAATTAAGACTTTTTTTCAGCTAGAATCCAAGGCTTGCTTGGATTAAGTCATGGGCTTTTCAATTTAGGATTTTGGGTCAGTTTTTAGTGGACCTCTTTTAAGTCCACATAAGAGGTCCATTAGGGTTAGTTTTTAAAAGACTATTTAAATTCATGTTAGCTAAATTTCGGCAGCCATTGTTAAATTTAATTCTGAACTTTTCAGTTTATGTGTGAGAGTGATTCTTGCATTCTTTAGTTCTTGAACGAACTGAATCCGACTTATCGAAGATTAACTGGCTTCGTGGCGTCATTCTACTCATTCCAATAGTGTTGGTGCCTTGGGGCAGGTTTCCATTGTGTCACACTCCTATCAGACCTATTTTGGCTTTCCGGGATCAGATCTCATTCTTGGTTGTGGGTTGCGTGACCACGTGATCACGAGGTTCGCATCAGAGGTACTCTTTTTCTTAGTTTAATGTTGGCCTAATGAATGAAAATAAATCTTTTAGCAAGCCGTATATATGCAGTTGTTTGGTGTATAAGCAATTCTTTAATGACCGCACCGAAAGGTACGTATGGTGTAGGTTGGTTGAAGATGATGTTACACGGCGTTCAGAATCAGCCTTGAAGTGAATGGAATTAGAAAGAACGAAGAAGTAAGGAAATGAGACGACTCTTTCTTGAACTATATCATAAACAAATCTTCCCCTCCATACTAATCACGAGTTTTTCTTCATTGCTCTCGTAAATCGTTGTAACGCCATTAATGCTAGGTTTTGAAAAAGACTTTTCATTTCATTCCCATTTAGATCTGATTCGGATCCCTTCGTTGTTTCCTTTTCCTCCCACACCTTTTTTTTGAAAAATGAGAGAGAAGATGGTACACTCGAATTGTATTATTTAAGTGCTTATTACTACTTCTACAATTAGTAGGTCACCGGGTTATTCAAATAAGTTGTGTTTTCCGTGGTTTTCCCAGTTACAACTTCCGTACCAACGATCCGAAATGGATTGGTTAAATATTTCATTAAAGAGGCCTAGTTTTGACTCTTATATATGGTATTCATTCTCGTTCGACTCTTGGAATCACATCCAGTAGTGGTTGGAACAGCTCGCAAAATCCAACCACTTCACCTACTTTTTGCCCCCAACGCTTTCCCATACCTCTATTGAAACAAAATTGTTTCATGTTCTTTCATCGATTGGTTATTTCTCTTCGTTCGTATCTCTTTTTCCAATTTCGGTCTCGATTAGTTTACAAGATTGAATGGCCAATTCTCCTCTGATTCGATTGTTTTCCAAGAATGCCACGCCGGGTTTTTTTAGAGGTGTTTTGTTAAAGATTCATTACAATAGCTGCACTTTTGAATGAAGTTGTTAAAAAATCAGTTGGGTTTAAATAGGGGGAATAAGAATTGGCTTTTGTTCTTTTGAAAGAGAAATTATGCTCTGCACATGTTTTGACTTTACAAAAACATTTGAAATAAAATGTGATGCATCTAGAATGAGAATAGGTGTTGTTTTGATGCAAGATCGGAAACCTATTGCGTATTTCAATGAGAAGTTAAGTGGAGCGACCTTGAACTATTCTACTTACGACAAAGAACTATATGCATTGGTAAGAGCACTTGAGATATGACAGCATTACTTGTGGCCAAAAGAGTTTGTAATTCATTCAAATCACGAGTCCTTGAAACATTTGAAAGGACAAGGTAAATTGAATAAGAGACATGCAAAATGGGTTGTATTCATTGAAACTTTTGCTTACGTAATTTAGTATAAACAAGGCAAAGAGAACATCATAACTGATGCACTTTCGTGCAGGGATGTTCTTTTATACACCATGAATACTAAATTGTTATGCTTTGAACTATTTGAAACATGTAATGGATCCTTACTGGTATTTCTAAGTTGTCCATGTCACACATTGTTTGAGTCAAATGGTCATCACTTTGAGCATCCTCAAGCAGATGCCAGTAAGATACGCTGCTTATCAACAATAAGTACAAGAGATGTTTTGCAAGGAATGCGGGAAGAAAGCTCAGGCATGAATTCCTTGATGGAACAGTGAAAGCAAGTACTTCTAGTGAATCCGCATTGGAGAGGTTTGGATGCATAAAATTTTCTGATGCCGAGAAAAAGATTTTGGGGGCCAAAATTCAAAGTAAGATTTAGATGTGTTTGTATTTGATCTCGAAACCACTGGACTTTGTTAATTTATGATTCGAGTGACCACTCAATTTATTTTTTTCAAAATAATCTTATTCCAGTTTTTTTAAAAATGTTTCTCCAAACAAAAAAATTATGGAAAAAAAACATTAATCCAATATAAAAAAACATTTTTCATTAACCCAGGTCTTTGGAGCATGTCAAATATCCAGGTTTAAGAACATTGCTTTGAATAAGAAAGTCCAATAAACGCTGGGCAATTGTAGAAAAAGCATCTCTGTTACGATTTTACTTGTAACAGATAAATTAAACTCTGGGTTGTTTGAGGTCCCAGATACCTCCTTTGCAAATTAGCAATGTTTTGGATTTTAAGATAATTTTCATTAATGCAAATAGTTCATTTAAATACAGAATTAGAAATAACTACCCATTATCCTGACTAGTTGATAATGGACTAGAACGTGTATAATAACATAAATGAAATACTGAATAAATAAATAACACTGAACAAATAAAAGCAATAACAATCAGCTGCCGCGTGTCTGCCATCCACCACTCTTCAGTTCCCAAGCCACCACGCGTCACTCATCTAAGTCACCTCGGTTTGCCTGTTCTCATGTACCATGTGTCCCGTGATCAACATACTCCCATGCCCCGTGTCTCTTGATTAGGCTCGTAACAACAGCCCTGTTGATCAAAAGAACTTGCCCACGAGTTCGGGATATTGTCTGCGAAGCTCACAGACGTCAACCCAAACTGCGTCGTCTTCGTTAGCACCCTCCCACTGAATCAAGAGCTTAGTCCCAGCCAAATTTCCCTTCTTCTTCATCCTTCGACCGAGTACCCTGTAAATAGTAGGAGCAAGTGTCCCATTCTCCATAACTTTGGGTAGATGAGGGCTAGTATGAATTTGAGAGCCAACCTTCTTCTTCATACATGAAACATGAAAGATCGGGTAGATCTTGGTGTGGGGAGGAAGATCGAGCTTATAAGCCACCTTCCCAACCTTCTAGGTCACTTGGAAAGGACCATAATAGCTCGCCGAGAGCTTCAAGTTCCTACGCACAGCCACCGTCATCTGTCGGTAAGGTCTCAGACGTAAGTACACCCAATCCCTAGCTTCAAACTCTCGATCGGTTCTGTTCTTGTCAGCAAACTGCTTCATGCGTGTTTGTGCATCTTGTAGGTTTTCACGGACCAATGTCAAGATGAAATCCCTGCTTTTGAGCTCATCTTCTACGGCTTGAACGGCTGTGGAGTGTGGCTCAAAGGGTTGCAGGCGAGGTGGGGCTTGTCCATAAACCACCTCAAAAGGTGTAAGGCCAGTTGAAGAGTGGACCGAAGTATTGTAAGACCACTCTGCCAAGGACAACCACTTCGCCCCAGTCCTGTGGTCTGTCACTGGTGAAGCATCGGAGATAGCCCTCCAGCCACTTGTTCATGACCTCCGTCTGGTCGTCCGTCTGCGGGTGGTAAGCCGAGCTTAGCAACAGGTTAGTCCCACTTAACCTAAATAATTCCTTCCAAAATGCACTAGTGAATACCGCATCTCTATCACTCACAATACTCTGTGGAATGCCATGTAACTTGAAAATATTATCAATGAACTGTTGTGCTATACCGGCTGCTGTGTATGGATGTGATAATGAAATGAAATGACTGTATTTGCTAAATCTGTCAACAATTACCATGATGACTTCATACCCCTTTGACTTAGGTAGACCTTCAATAAAATCCATGCTTATGTCTTTCCATGTGCCTTCGGGTATTGGTAGGGGTTGTAGTAATCCTGCAGGTTTGAGATTTTCTGTTTTGTTACGTTGGCACACATCACACCCTTTTATGTATTTTCTGATATCAATGCGCATTCCATTCCAGAAAAATTCTCGTTTGATCCTTCCATGTGTTTTTTGAGTGCCTGCATGTCCCCCAATTGAACTCCCATGATAGTGTTGTAGTACCATGTTGTGATAATCTGTTAAAGTACCCAAATGAAGTCTCCCCTTGTAGAATAGTAGATCCCCTTGCAACTTGTATTTGTTGGCATCAAGGTCACCATGTTTACTACGGCTGATCAGCTGCTGTAACTGGGGGTCTTGAGCATAAGCATGTTGTAGGTCATCCCACCAAGTAGCTTGCACCACGCTGATTGCATTCAAATCCATTTCTGCATTTAGATCTTCTGAACTCATAGAATCATTAATCATCTGCCTTGATAGAGCATCAGCTGCTCTATTTTCCTTTCCACACCTGTACTCCACTGTAAAGTCAAAGCCAAGTAGTTTAGCGATCCATTTTTGTTGAAAAGGGGTGCCCACCCTCTGCTCCAACAAGTATTTTAGGGCTTGCTGGTCTGTTCGGACCTTAAACTGATGCCCCAATAAGTAGTGCCTCCATTTTCTGATAGCCAACACCAATGCCAGAAATTCTTTTTCATATGTGGACAACAGTAGATTCCTCCCCTTTAAAGCCTGACTGAAATAGGCTAGAGGTCGACCTTCTTGCATTAACACAGCCCCAATTCCACATCCTGATGCATCACATTCAACCACAAATGGAGTATTGAAATTCGGCAACCCTAGAACAGGTGGCCTTACCATAGCTGTTTTGAGTGCCTCAAAAGCCTCGGTAGCTTCATTAGTCCACCTAAATGAATTTTTCTTCAATAGTGCAGTTAAAGGGGCTGTAATACCACCATACCCTTTAACAAATTTCCTGTAGTACCTCGTGAGGCCTAAGAACCCCCTTAGAGCCTTGGGATTTTTGGGAACAGGCCAATTAACCATGGTTGTGATCTTCAAAGGATCAGCCTTCACCCCTTCTTGTGCAATCACATAACCCAAATATTCTACTTCTAATGTGCCAAAAACACATTTTGAAGCTTTAGCATATAACTGGTGCTGTTTTAGGATATCTAAAACAGTATGTAAATGTTCAACATGCTCAGCCATAGACTTACTGTAAATAAGTATGTCATCAAAGAATACCAATACAAATTTCCTCAATTGAAATCTGAATATCTCATTCATTAGACCCTGAAAGGTGAAGGGAGCATTAGTCAGCCCAAAGGGCATAACTAGGAACTCATAATGCCCCTCATGAGTCCGAAAGGCAGTTTTAGGCACATCTTCAGGCTTCATCCTGATTTGGTGATAGCCTGATCGTAAATCCAGCTTAGAAAACAGCTTTGCCCCATATAATTCATCCAATAGTTCATCAATATTAGGAATGGGAAACTTATCTTTTATGGTGTCCTTGTTAAGTGCGCGGTAGTCAATACACATCCGCCAACTCCCATCAGCTTTCCTTACTAGGAAGACTGGTGACGAGTGGGGACTTTGGCTGGTTTGAATGATTCCAGCATGTAGCATTTCCATGACCAGCTTCTCAATCTCCTCCTTTTGATAGTAGGGGTATCGGTAGGGACGCACACAAGTAGGTGTAGCTGCGTCATGTAACCTAATTTGATGGTCATGTCCTCGGGAAGGAGGTAGACCCATAGGTTCCTGAAATACTTCTTGGAACTGATCCAAAACCCCTTGTAGATCTGCACTTAGGACTGGTGAACTTTTTGCTGCATCTGCCTCCATTAATTGTAACCACAAACCTCTTTCCTCAGTCAGGGTGGTCTTAGTTAGCCTCGGCTCCTCCTCCAAAAAGTTATTAGAAGGTTTCAGCCCTTGCAAGACTAAGGGTTTTCCATTAACAAGGAATTTCATACTTAGATCTACAAAATTCCATTGAATAGTCCCAAGACTACTCAACCAATCAACCCCTAATACAAAATCACACACACCCCAAAGTCAGGAGATACAAACTGACTAGAACATCACACTTCTGCATCTTCAAAACCACTGCCACCTTGGCAAGGAAAAGTTGCTCCATTAGCAACCTGCACTGCCATTAGACTATTCTCTACTGGCAGTCGAAGCTTCCTTGCTACATTCACATTCACAAAGCTATGTGTACTGCCTGTGTCAATCAGAATTGTGAGTGCATGCTTGCCAATGTATCCCACCAAACGCATAGTCTTAGGAGAAGGTACCCCAGCTATAGCATTCAATGAAATAACTAACAATTCGGCTGTTTGCATGGGTTGTTCAAACTGTTCATCATTTTCTGCCATACCATAGTAATCTTCTTCCAATTCAATCCCCTCTAGTAAATACAGACTTGGTTTGTTGCACTTATGCCCATATTGATATTTTTCATCACAATTATAGCATAATCCCTTCTCTCTTCTTTCTTGCATCTGACTAGTATTGAGTCTTTTTATGGGTAAAGGGTATTTCTTTTGGAAATTCTGATTGTGTTGGGGTAAATTTGGTGGAGCTGGAAATTTGGGAATGGTATGGTTGGGTGCAGGTAACCTAAGGGGTGCTTGTCTCGGGTAGGGTGGAATATTATTGTTGTTGTGTTGGTTTGGGTTTGGGTTTGTGTTTGTGTTTCGAACAGGATGGTATCTTCTGCCCACTTCCTCCTCCTGTAATCTAGCTAACCCAAAGGCTGCCGAGAGGGTATTGGGTCTAAACATGGTAACAATTATCCTTAATTCATCCCTTAATCCACTAAGAAATGTGCTAATACGAAATTCCTCACTTACCCAGTGATTTTGTTTGACAGGATCTCAAAGGCTGTTTGGTACTCCTCCACACTTCCAGTCTGCCTCAGTTTTGTAAAAGCTCCCACAGGATCTTCATATGCCGAAGGTCCAAATCTGGTTCGAAGGGCTACCAGAAATTCCTCCCAACTTGCTGCTGGACTTGACTCCATTAACCAACAGTACCAAGACAAAGTCTTTCCCTCCATGTGGAAAGAAGCAATCTGCAGCTTATGATCTTCTGGTGTTTGGCAGTAGGCAAAGAACTGTTGTGCCTTCAAGATCCAATTGTGCGGTTCTCCTCCATCAAAATGAGGAAAATCCAAACGCAGAGTACGCGCTTGAATGCCAACTGGTCCTTTCAGTAAAGGCTTAGGGTTTCCCCCAAGATTTTGAGAAGTCCCTTCTCCTGCATTGTGTCTGCCTGCTGATTGTGTAAAAGTTTCATAATTAGATGCCACATGATGTAATTGTTGTAACATTTGTTCCATAAGAGCTCCCTGTCTGCTCAATTCTTCCCTTAAAGAACTTTTTTCACTTCATAAAGAAGTGATAGCTTCTGCCACTTGGGATGCACGAGTCCCTTCTGCCATACTCCCATGCCCCGTGTCTCTTGATTAGGCTCGTAACGGTCTCTCTCTCTCTCTCTCCCCCTCCCTCTCCCACCCACCCTCTCTCTCTCTGTAAGTGATGAATTTTATTTTTTTATATGTATTATGTATTATTAAAAAAATCACGTAATATTTTTCAAATTGAGAAAATATTATTTTTTTTTCTTAAAAAATATTTTCATTTTACTTTTACTGAAATTATTTCTTAAAATTTAAAAATATCTTATTATTTATTGATTATATCAAATTTAGTGATTGATTATTTTATTATAGTATATAATTAAAAAAATGATTTAATTTGATTTTTATTTCTGTTTTTATTTTTTTTATAGTTATATTTTTTTTATTTGTTTTACTTGAAATTTTTTATTTAAAATATTTATTCTCTATTTTTTTATTTTAAAAAAAATTTAGAAACTATATATATTTGTTGTTTTATTAAGTTTACAAATTTTTATTTGCTATATTTATCATTTTAATTATTATTTATTTTATATAAAATAATTTGTTTTCAATTTTATATCTCCTTAACGTTTTTTGGTCCTTATTTTTTTAATAAACTTTAAAAAATTAAAAATTATTTTTCAATTTATTTTCTATAATATATTCAAAACACTAAAAAATATTTTTTAAAATATATTTTATAGTACTATTATATATAAAAATAATTATTTTATTAATAATCTGTTTCTTTTATATATATATATATATATAATAATTAAAAAAAAAAACCTTTCCAGTACAAACAGTCCCCGGTTCCCTCTTCCTTTCCTGTCCTCATCTTGTCTGCTTCAACAGCCCCATTAAACCCTTTGTTTACCATCACAAAGACTGTCACCCCATCCTGCGCAAAAAGTTTCAATCTTTTATCTTCATAAGAATCTAAACTTCATCTTTTTTTTCACATAACAGAGAAACCACTAGAGCAATGGCTTCAAATAAAATTTCTTCGAAAATGATTTACTTTGTCCACCTGTATATTTAATTCCTATTTTCCCACTCCTATCAAGTTTTTTTCTGTAGGTTTACTTTTATATGAATGAACCATGGAGGAGATTTTGACTCGCTATTTCTTCCAACGTTCCATGTTGCCTCCTGTCTGAAAAAATGACGATAGCTTTAGCTATTGTGGCAATAGTTTCAATGTTGAGCCATTGAAGCAGCATTTTCTATATGCAGATATGTCTATGGGGGGAGGTTATCTACAGATCATAAGCGGATCTTCCTTGAAAGAACACAGCATATGTACGATCATATTTTATGAAACTGCTGCTACAAAAAGTACATTTAAACATTCTACCTCGGAAACAACCATATACAAAAGTCAGTAGGGCAAGGTTATAAAAAAGCGCAACAAATGAAGCGGTCAGGCCTGGAAAACTGTCCATAAGATCCAAGCACCATTTATGATCAGAAAGCTCCTTCAAATCTGCTGCTACTCAAATAAAAGCCAAAGCACCAAGACACTATCAGAAAGCTCCTTCAAGCGCAAGAAAATCAGTGTACCAAAAACCGGACCATTTTTGGACTTCTTTAAGGATATATGCTGGCAGCAGAGCTAGAACATACTACAAGTCTAAGAATCCTGAAGACATACAACTCCACACTACTCCATACAGCATTTAATAAAAAATGGAGGATATTTAGTATGAGCTGAAATTGGAATTCCTCTTGCAGGACTGAAGGTACCAGTTTTCTTTAAGAACTCGTTTATAAAGGACAACGCTTCACCTTGGGCTTGTGTTGTGGGAAACAAAGAACCTATAGTCAGGATGGTTAACTTCCAAAAGCCTAAGCCAGTTGTCAGCAGCTTTTACTAACGATCCAGCCTTTTGACATTCATAGACTCCATTTGGATTCCAGAATGTAACTTTAAACTTATAGGAAGCAAGCCCAAAAGTTGGCAAAGGTAGCTTGAGGGACATGTCAGCATGGTGAAACTCCCTAGCAGTAGAACTGTGACGTTGCTTCCCCTCAGTGTTTTGACCTGTCCCAACAAGAAATGCAGCAAGCACATAAGCCAGCAGACAGATATGAATGTTCACCAAGGACATATACATAAGGAAAAATATGTACTTTGAACGGGTGTTGACAGAGAATGATAGGTTAGAAAGCAGGCATCAAGATTCTGCAGTGTTGGGCCCATGGGTATCCTATATATGGGATACCAAGCCACTGAAATCCAACTTGAGGGTGATAGGTCACAGCTGTTCAATGTCTTGAGTCCTGGAAAATGAGATGCAAGAACTGAAATCTGGAGGGATGCAAGGGTATGGATGTTAGTATTCATGAACATGCAGAAAACAAAAACAGAGAAAAAGAACAGAAAGCTCAGATTTTAAGTCAATTGAAGACTAGGAACTTGCCTGGTCAGCCAAAGGTTGGCGTGTGAATGGTGAAGCATGCTCCATGTATTCAAAAATAAGCCGACCTGGTGGATTGGAAATCTCGCATTCATCACTTGACGAACCCCTGAAGGGTTGATTTCTAAGAGAGAGTCTATTTAAACTCTGAATATTTGCATCTGTAACATTAAGCTGGCTCCAAGGTTCCCAAACACCATTGCTTGCTACTCTCTCAGCTCCATAGTCACTGCTACCATCACTACTTGTCTCCCTGGATGACTCCGTATCACTCTCCTCACCAGGCCTCCTGTCAGAAGATGGAAGAAATAACAATGTGATGCAACAAGCATGATAGTTTCAAACATTAGTGTTCACATTGAATTTATCATTCTTTCTATTGGAAAGACTACCAAAACTTCCTGTACTGCACAACATCCAATGACCAAACGTACCCATCTAGTTAGTACAATTTTAAAATGCAGATGTTACTTTCAGGAAAGGCTGGAAAATTCCTTTCTGCTCCATCACAATATATTCAAGAAAATAGAATTATACAATGTTACTTTCAGTCAATACTTGCATTGTGGACCACTGAGAGTCTTTCCATCAAAATTTACAATACAGTTTCAGAAGATGTCAGTAAATGCTCCATGAGGCAACAATGTAACTGTCCGGAATCACACTCACAATCCTAGGAATTCAGATGGATGAATCTTCTTCCCCCCCTCTTTATAGTTTGGCATAACATGTCTGTGGTACAAGGAGCTCAGTCATTCATGTCGACTTTAAGTACCAGTACATGTCTTAGCCATTCCAATGACAAATTATCTCTTGAAAGGTTAATTTTGGCATTTTCCAGCAAAAAGTACACCAAGTATTGTACTGTAAATTATTATCATTACTAACACGAAAGTAGCAACTCCAAATTCTCCAAACAGTATTAACAAGTATTTCTAGTCTTGCACTTGCACCACAAGGGAGCAGTTTTGGCTTCCCAGATCCTTCTTTAAAGGAATCATGACTGCCAAAAAAAAATGATAATGTAAACCTTAAGATAATACATAAGTGGGTGGCCAAATTTGACTTTGGATCCAACAAGTGGATTATGGACACTAGATAGTACAGCGCACAACCCTAGGATGCAAAATTTGCTTCTATTTTCTGTTTAAGAAAAATGTCATTTGCTTCGCAGAAAGTTAATAAGAAAATACACCTAGTGAAAGACAGATAAAAAAATGAACTATGAAATTTAAAATTCCCCTCGTCAATGATAGTTCTGATGCCATCAAATTAAACTCATTTCATCCAAATATATAGCTCCCCATTGCTCTTTATCTATTCCAGTCTATGGTCCATCTATAATAGAAACCACAAGGAAGAAATAACTGTGAAAGGACCTAAGAATGAGATTATTTTAAAAACAAAATACAGAAAAAAAAATGTAACCTCTCTCAAATAAAACTAAGTTTGTAGAATTTTGCAATGTTTGTTAATTGGAATACATCTTTAAGATTTAATAAATAAGCCATCTACAAAATGGCATATCCATCAAACACTGTATTATTAAAAGGACAAACTAACATCATCAAACAAATATATTGATAAAAGCTTGTTGACAGGAGTAGGTACTGCTAGTAACTATAAAGTATCTAAAGTGCTAATACTCGTCAACAGTACGAAAAACCTTTCACTTCCATCAGATAGTTGATTCAATTCCTTTGAGTGTGTCCAAATCATATGCAAATAAAAATAAAGTAGGCCAGAAAATTAATCAATCACCTACACTCAATGTGTACAATTTAAGATTACAAAGTTGAAGAATGGTCATACATCCAGAGTTCACATCAATAAATCCATCAAAACCATGTCAGGACATCAATTGGAGCTGGTAAAATTAACAAACATGAAAAATATGACTAAATAAGAAGCAAAGAATATGGCTTACCTCAGCCCCTGGGAGGAACGCAATGGATCTATATACAGCTGAATGCCGGACAAATAGGGAACATAATACTGCACAACAATCTCACTCCCATTCAAGAGAAGGGGGACACCTGCTCCATATGCGCTCCACTCCTTAAAAGATTCCCATAAATCCCCAAGCACAAAATACAAGTTCTGGTGATGCTGCACTCCACGTGTTCTCCATCCCCTAATGCTTTTCTATGTGACCCACAAATGCCACCAATAAAAGAGCATACATACCATTAAAACCTAAGACGTTCGACTCATTTTCAATCTAAAGCAAACTCAATAACAGTCAAATCAATTTTCCCATGGATACATTTAGAATCGAAGCTGTAACATAGAATAAGTTGAAATCAAAGTTTAACAATTCCTACAAGTCGTTTCTATAATAATTAATAAAATTCCAAACCCTAAACCTTCAGAATTTAAGAGCTTTAATTAATACTAACCCCTTTAAAACAACACATGTCATCAACAAACAACAAAGTAAATCAAACTGAAAAAAGCTAATCAACAGTCCAATTGGAGTCATTTAAAATCAACACCCTCATTAATTACAGATGATTGCGTTCAAAATTAAACATTGTCAACAATTATTTGCTTTATTAATTGACCCATGTAATTGCCCTATACAATTAACTAACTCAAAACCCTAATCTAATGAATTCATTAATCATGTCCTTCACAATTTAAGACCTCTAATCAATACAAACAAAAACTAAGCCACATGATAAAAAAAAAAAAAAAAAAAAAAAACACTGAACAAAAGCCATCAAAATCAAAACTTTAATAAAAAAACAGAAATCAACAAAAAAAAATCACAAAATCACCGTTTTTTAAATCAGTTACCTTAGGAAGAAACTGAGCAGGAACGACAGGAGTAGTATACTCCAAGAACCGATCCAAATTCGTGGAATTAGTGTCAGACCCAACCCGACCCGAAACAGAACAATTCGACCCACATTGATCGGACCCCTTTCTCTTCTCAATCTCAACCGTTGAATCCTTCGAAATCGACGGCTTAAGCTGCTGTTGTTGTAATTGTTGTTGTTTTCGGATCCCTGGTGAAACATAGAATCGATTCTCTCCTCGGGTTCGGGCAACTGAAACACCACCGGAGCCTGACATTGTAAGGGATTACGAGAAAGAAAAAATGGTGTCGAAAGTTGGAAGCGTTTGAGAGATTTTTATGTTTCGGAGACAGTTTTATAGGTTTTATTGGTTTTTCTTTTTTGGTAAAAGGAAATCTTTGTTTCAGATTTTTTTTTCCCCCCTTTTTTCTGTGTGAAAGTAAAATAACGAGATAAATACTCTTATAAGATAGGGAATTTTTCTTTTTCCTTAATGAGTTTATGTTAATCTCTTATCTACACAAAGATTGATTTGGATATTATTTATTATTTAGGCTCGTGTATTTGATGTAAAATAATTTAAAAAATATATTTTTTAAATGAAAAGTATTTTTTTTAAATATATTTTTAATATTTAATAGTATTATGAAAAATAAATTCTAAAATATTTTTCATTTTTTGTCTATGCACATAAAAAAATTGAAAAACAATTTATTCATATTTAAAATATATATATATATATATATATATATATATATATATATATTACAAAAATATAAGCAATTTTTACATTAAAAAATTAAATGAGAATGAAATTAATATATATAATTTTATAAATTATTTAAAATTAGATACTTGTCTTTGCTTCTTCTTCTTATTATTATTATTATTATTTAGTTTCCAAGAAGTTTTGAGAGAGTTATTTTATTATGTATGCACCATTCATTTTCTATTAAATAATTTAATTATAAAAAAGTTTCAAAATATAATTTTAATATGAGAAAAAATAAGATAAAGAATATTTTTCTCTCATGTTAATCTTGTAATTAATATTTGTTTTTAAAAAGAATGAAGTGTATTTATTTGACCAACAATGTAAATTTTATAAATTTCATTAAAAAAATAATTAAGTCAAAATATAATAATACAACCAACTAAAAAATTGATTGTTCACAGCTTTTAAAGGAGGAGTGCGGATCAGGCTGAGGTTTAGGATTATTTTGACTTTAGGGTTGAAGATGGGATTAGGTATTGGGTCCTAGTGAGAGCCTGTTTTGGCCCTTTTTTTTATTTATTTGTTTGTTTCAGTAGAACCAGTGAAGGGAATATCCGGCAACTAATAATGGAGAGATGCTTGATGCCATATTAATTTTTTGAATAGTCTTTTAATTAATTAGATACATAAACATAGAACCGGCACTCTTAAATCTTCATCATCATCCATCTCAATCACTAAAGTGCATTGTTTTAAAACCCGGTCAGTCTGGTGGGTTGAAGATAAAAAAACTTGTTTGACCTATAAAAAAAACTTAATTATCAACATGTTAATATTTTTTAATCTTTCTTATCAAAACAATATACTTTTTCATTTATAAAAAATAGTGATTAATTTAGATGGAACAAGTTTAATCTTCCCAACCTATTATCCAAACCTTGCCTTATATCATCTCCATATTGAACTTTAAAACTATGACAAAAGGTGATGGGTTCATGAATATGTTTTTTATAGTCTTCAATGAATATTTTTTAATATATATATGCACACACTATGACAATTATATATATAAAAAAATGAATTACTTAAGCTATGAGATATGAATGCATGTCAATTGCTAAACCTTTTATGAGCCTTACCCCACGTGCTTGTGTCGCCCTTCATGACACTATATTTGTGCACTTGATTGTTTGCCAAATTGTACTATTTAAATTTCTTATTTGACATGATCGTGTGAGAATTTGTTGGGGTTGCAAAAGGAATATCTTGTGCATTACTATTTGCGTTTATATGTTTAGATTTGGGTTAAAAAAATTGAGTTCTGTGATTCACACTAATCATTTTTAAATTCCGTTCATATGTTCAAATAACATATATTTGCTAGATGGTTGCCTACATGTGAAATCGATTTTTTTGTGGAAAGAAAAGTAGGAGTTAACTAGATGATTCACACTAATCATTCATAATGTATTCTCTAATAGCAAAAAAATATATCGTGTAGGAGTTAACTTAAAATATAACAAGGTTGATTTGATGAATTTAAAAACTTAGACAATTGAAAAAACATATATACTCACAAAATCAAGAGTCAATAAAAGTATTTATCATAAATCACAATACCTCCTAACATGCAAAATAAACACAAATTATAAAGACTTCATGAGAACCTCGTGGTCATGCAACCCACAACCAAGAATGAGATCTAATTCCGGAAAGCCGAAATAGGTCTGATAGAAGTGTGATACAATGGAAACATTCCCCAAGGCACCAACACTATTGGAATGAGTAGAATGACGCCACGAAGCTAGCTAATCTTTGATAAGTCGGATTCAGTTCGTTCAAGAACTAAAGAATGCCAGAATCACCAAATGTGAAACCCCGAATCGACAACCCGAAACCCCGAACCCCAAAATCCTGAACCCCAAACCCCAAAACCCGAACCCTAAACCCTAAACCTCGAAAACCCCAAACCCCAAACACAAAACCCCGAAACCCAAACGCAAAACCCCTACAGCCCAAGGCTTGTTTGGTCTTTGGAGAGCACCTCTCTCTAACTTCTCTCTAAAACAGCACATTATGACCCCCTGAAACCCTAAACCCTAAACCCAAAACCCCAAAACCCAAACCTGAAACCCCAAACCCCAAAACTGATACTCGAAACCTGAAAACCTAAACCCTAAAACCTGAAACCCTAAACCCAAAACCCCTAACTCGAAACCGCAAACAACGAACCTCGAAACCCCGAACCCCGAACCGTGAAACCATGAACCCGAAACCCCGAACCTCGAAACCCCGAACCTCAAAAACCCTGAACCGCGAAACCCCGAACCCCTAACCCGAGACCCTGAACCTCGAAACCCCGAACCCTAAACCCGTAATCCGACACCTCGAACCGCGAAACCCCGAACCCGAAAACCAGAACCAGAAACCCCGAACCGCGAAACCCCGAACCCGAAACCCCGAAACCCCGAAACCCCGACCTCAAAACCTCGAACCCGAAACCCCAACCCGCAACCCCGAACCCGAAACCCCGAACCGCGAAACCCCGAACCTCGAAACCCTGAACCCGAAACACCGACCCTCGAACGCGAAACCCCGAACCTCAAAAACCCCAAACGTGAAACCCCGAACTCCAAACACGAAACCCCGAACCGCCAACACGAAACCCGAAATCCCGATCCGTGACACCCCAAAACCTTGAAACTTGAAACCCTGTACCCGAAACCCCGAACCTCGAACCCCCGAACACAAAACCCCAAACAACGAAAACCCTGAACCCCTACAGCCCAAGGCTTGTTTGGGCTTAATGAAGACTTTGGAGAGCACCTCTCTCAAACTTCTCTCTAAAACAGCATATTATGCCCCCCTTAAGCCCCAAAACCCAAACCCTAAACCCGAAAACCGTAACCCTAAACCGTAAACCCTAAAACCTGAAACCCGAAACCCGAAACCCCTAACCCGAAACCCCGAACCTCGAAAACCCCGAACCCCTAACCCGAAACCCCAAACCCGAAACCTTGAAACCCCAAACCCCGACCCTAAAACCATGAACCCGAAACTCTCAACTCTAAACCCTAAACCCGAAACCCCGAACCGCGAAACCCCGAATCCGAAACACCGAACCACGAAAACCCCGAACCCCAAACGCGAAACCCCGAACAGCCAACCCGAAACCCCGACCCAAAACCACAAATCGCAAAACCCCGAACTCGAAACCCTGAACCTCGAAAACCCCGAACCGTGAAACCCCGAACCCGAAACCCGAACTCGAAACCCCGAAACTCGAAACTCCGAACCCGAAACCCCAAAACGTGAAACCCCGAACCTCGAAACCCCGAACCCGAAACCCCGCACCCCGAAAACCCTGAACCCCAAACGCGAAACCTAGAACCCCCAACTCGAAACCAAAAACCCCGAACCTCGAACCCGAAACCCAAACCCTAACCCCGAACCCGAAACCCCAAACCACGAAACCCCGAACCTGAAACCCCCAACGTGAAACCCTGAACCCCCAACTCGAAACCTGAAATCCCGACCTCGAAACACTGAACCCCGAACCTAAAACCCCGAACCCGAAACCCCGAACCTCGAAAACCCCGAAACAATAAACCTGAAACCCACAACGCTGAACCCGCAACCCGAAATCCCGAACCGCGAAACCTCGAACCTGACACCCCGAACCTCGAAAACCCTGAAACCATGAACCTGAAACCCGCAACGCTAAACCCGCAACTCGAAACCCGAAACCTCGAACCGCGAAACCCCGAACCTGAAACTCCAAACCACGAAACCCCGAACCTGAAACCCCGCACCTCGAAAACCCCGAACACCCAACGCGAAACCCTAAACCTCGAAAACCCCGAACCCCCAACGCGAAACTCGAAACCCCAAGCGCGAAACCCCGAACCTCGAAAACCCCGAACCACGAAAACCCTGAACCCCAAACGCGAAACCTTGAAAACCCCGAACACCAAATGCGAAACCCCGAACAGCCAACCCGAAACCCCGAACATCGAAAACCCCGAATCCAAACGCGAAACCCCTACAGCCCAAGGCTTGTTTGGGCTTAATGAAGACTTTGGAGAGCACTTCTCTCTAACTTCTCTCTAAAACAACACATTATGCCCCCCCTGAAAACCCTCAACCCTAACCCGGAACCCGAAACACCGAACCCGAAACACCGAACCGGAAACCCCGAACCGCGAAACCCCGAACCCGAAACCCCAAAACCGCGAAACCCCGAACCCGAAACCCTGAAGCTCGAAACCCCGAACCTCGAAAACCCCGAACCGCAAAACCCCCAAACCCTAACTCGACACCCTGAACTTCAAAACCCCGAACCCTAAACTCGTAACCCGAAAACCCGAACCGCGAAACCCGAAAACCCCGAAACCCCAACTCGAAACATGAAACCTCGACCCCGAAAACCCGAAACCCCAAACCGCGAAACCCTGAACCCGAAACCCTGAACCGTGAAACCCCGAACCCCCAACGCGAAACCCCGAACCCCCAACTCGAAACCCGAAACCCCAACCCCGAAACCCCGAAACGCGAAACCCCGAACCTCGAAACCCCGAACCGGAAACCCCGAACCTCGAAACCCCGAACCGGAAACCCCGCACCTCGAAAACATGAACCCCCAACGCGAAACCCCAAACCCCAAACACGAAACCCAGAACCGCCAACACGAAACCCGAAACCCCGACCCCGAAACATTGATCCGCGACACCCCGAACCCGAAACCCCGAACATCAAAAACCCCGAACCTCGAAAACCCGAACCCGAAACCCTGAACAACGAAAACCCTGAACCCCTAGTCAACTGGGTTCCAAGTTGACTTCAGGATCAGACTCGGTTTCAATAGCATGCTTTAGTATACTATATTTTTTAATTTTTAAGGATTGCTCCATTTATAGTTAAAAAAACATATTCATGAACAAAATATTGAGATTTTATTAGAGCCTAAATTGTGCTTGACTTAGGCTCAACAAGCAAGTCTAAGGGGATCATTCATAAATGGGTAGCCACGCACGCGATGAAATATGTTGAAGAAGGCCCGTGGATGAGGAAAAATGCTCGGTAAAATCAGGCACCTCAAAGTGCGAAGTGAGCAAGAGCCACCCGTAAAAGATTGATGGTGACTCTAAGATCTCCAGATTAGCTGAAACCTGGCTTAGCAAGAGGCAGTCTCTGGTTCAATTCCGAAGCTCCACGTGGCAGTCCGTCGTCATTTTATTTAAGGTGAAACATGGAGAGTAAGGTCGGTCCTGGGCAGGGAAGAAGCCTCTCAATCTTCAAAAGCAAAACGGTTGCGCTCGCAGAAGTTGAGTTATAAGAGAGCAGTAATAAGATTGAAAGGGAAAATGGAAGAAGGGACATACAACTCCACAAGAATCAAATCCAGGCTTCAATATCATCTCCAAGGCTTTAGCATATATACAGGAAACTATGGACTCCAATATGATGAGCACAAACTGTTTGAAAAATAGATTTCTGATTTAAAAATGATCTACATGAAAGTTCTTTACAATGCACGACACCCCTCTAGCAATAATCTAACCTCTCCATTTCAGTACTCAACTAAAATAGATGACCTTGTACCAATTAACCCCCTCCTTCTCATATTGTAAAAGAAACCTGAGATTAACAATCTGTTGGCTGTACCAATTACCTAGCTGCAAAATCCATTATCGTAAAAGAATAGCATAAGTTATATATATATATTTTGTAGTTTTATTTAAAAGTTTAAGCTTTATAGTTAAGATTGTTCTTTTATATGCTATCATAGCTTTGCTAGCTGAATAATTATTAATTTGTAAAAAATAAACATATATATTATTAATTTGTGCAAGTCTCAAACTCAAAAGATATATATTTGAAAAGATGTGTCAGAGTTTTTGGATAGAAATGATTCTTTAAAAGTCACAAGCTCTATAAGATAGAAACACTCAATTGAGCTATATAGAGGTTGTGCCATGGTAATGTTCCAATCAGACTAAAATTTTGGAGCATTATTTATCGAGGCATGGTTTAATCATCGACCATCTGCCCTAGCAATAACAAGAGCACTTTTGCTTGTGGCTTCCTTCTGCTGTTGAAATAGGCATCCTGTTGCCGATGAATCACCGAGGGCTTTCAAACTTGCATGTTTCTGAGTTCCAAATAGAATGTACACTGCACTGCATGTAAGAAGTCACGTGGATGAAAAAAATTGTGATAACCCATCCATTGTAATCATACAGGAGTTCCTTGTTCTGCAAAATCCCTGGCCACTGTTACACCGAAAGAAAACAAGTCAAGCAAAAGTTCAGAGACAACGACAAGAGTGCCATTCTATCGGAAATGCAAACGGGAAATGAAGTTTGAGGAACAAGATTTACGGCATCATTGTTAACCAGAGTTTGATTAGAAGGACAAAAAACATCGTAGACTATAGTATTCACCTAGTCTACTTACAGTTGGTGACAAGAACTTAACAAGCTTATCATTTACTCTGAGGCTATAGTTGTTACATGACCGTTCAATGTGTTCAGCAGGCACTTGATAATAGCAATCACGATCCTCAAAGGAGGCATCTAATGGAGATGTATTCGATTACATTATGGTTTATACGAGATTGACAGTCATTTCTTTAACGATCAGGTTCAAAAATCATAATACACCATCCCATGTTCTGGAACAGCACAAACTAAGCCTTTCCAAGTCCCATGTTATTTTAGTTCAACCCAAAACTACATTATTGCCAGCTTTTCAGGATACCAAATGACAATCTCAAATCCATCGAGCCTCCGATCTGATAGAACAACAAAATGGCTTATCCCCAAAGCCATCCAACATGCCCAATTACAACTTTTCTGGAACCATGTTTGGTATCATACAATCCTATACAAGCATACAAAATCTTGAATCCCAAGAACTTGGGCGAGCAAACACACTAAGTTGACTTTGATGGCAACCAAACAGAGCAAGCATCGTGCAAATGCAAGGACTCTTGGTAAATGTAGGCACCAAATACACATAAAATGAACGCACCACATTCATTTCTGATACGCTGAGATTTAAATGTCAATTTATAACCCACATAGCATTGAACAGCATTAAAAATGACAAGCAAGTTCAACAATTACGCTTTGCATTAGCAACACCAGAACGAAACAAAATATATTGAACTTAAGGCATCACAGGCTCACCTTTGGACGATGGCTGAACTAGAATAACATGCATATCTGTATTGTTTGGAGGAAGCTGCAATCTTAGTGGATATAGCTCTCCATTCAAAGGACTGCGAGTACACACGACAATATCCTCAAGTCCCGTATCTTCCTTCAATTTTTGAGTCAACTCATCCACCCCATTTCCCTTAAAATTCATTGAGCAACCCTCATTTGCATCATCATCAACCACACTGCTCTTATCGGCCACATGGTAGTATATTGTCCTCCCATCAGATTTCCGAGGCGAACTAGCATTAGAATCACTCGACTGAACATTCCACAAACAGATTACCACTAAGCAAATGAAAAAGAAAAAAGAAAAGAAACTGCAGGATTTCGATCAAATCGTTAAGAAAAGCAAGAGAAAATCATAATTACCCCTTGTCCTAAATAATCTCCGGATTTGATAGAGATAGAAGGTGGGGAGGTGGATTCGAATTCCAAAGAATCAGAGTGAGAAACAATTTTCTGTAGATAATGAGCATGGCCAGTAAGAGACTGAAGCACTCGATTCTCCACAACATCGACATCCCAAAGGATCCAATCTAATGTAGCACTCCTATGAGGAATATCATGAGTGACCGAGTTTCTCCAAGGTGGCAATCCCCCATTGGCTCTCAAGAAGTTCCCATACCGGGTCTTGAGCTTCACCTGACCCCCTTCTCTTACGGGTTCCCACTCGACGGACGAGTCAAGTCGTCTGGGTACAGTCTGAAGGACCTTTCGACCAGTCATGCCCAGAAGAAAATGTTGATTAGAGGCGGTGAGGTATTTACCATAGCAGGACTTGAGGCGGATAATGGAGTCGGATCCGGGTACGGGTTCAACAGTCCATCTGGCTGTCTTGGGGGACCCATTTCGGTCCTGGGATACGGACTCCTCGTCATCCTCCGCGAGCAGGTACTTGTGATGGTGGCTGCGGAGACGGACTGTTTTGGCTTTGAGAAAGAAATCCATCCCTGACCGGAAGTGGTTGGAGTTGGTCTGTGAAATTTATTAATTAACAGTTAGTTAGTCGGAGGTAAAGTTTGAGGACATGAGAGAGAAGTGCAGAGCTCCTTCTTTGCTTCGGTTTCGTTAGGTTTTTCTTGTCTTCTCTTCGATCTGTTGCACGAGTGGAAGGTTAAGGAAAGGGTGTTGAAGAAATAACTTGCCGTAATTCGGAAGCGGCAATCTCGTGGCAGTTATCCAAATATTTTAAACTGGTTTTTATTATTTAATATTGAGTGACGGAGGTGACAGCCTGTTTCAGATTTGAAATTAAGATTGCGGATGATGTTTTATATTTTCTAAACACATGTTAAAATAATTTTTTTTATATTAATATATTAAAATAATCTATTTTAAAAAATTATGTTATTATTATTTTAATGTGTTAATATTTAAAATAAATTTTTAAAAAAGATAAAAAATAAAATGTTAATATATTTCTAAATATTTAAAAAAACAATTTCTACCTATAAACAAAAAAAATTAATTATCATTTCTGGAGGAGGGTGCGTGCAAATTGTAATTGCCTTTTGATATCACTTTCCAATTCTGTCAAGACGTATACCTAACAAAGAGCTGTTCCTAATAAATTCCCACCATGGAAATTAAGGGTCGACCAAAACATGTGGGGCCTTTCTTTCCTATCCCAATTTCTCTATATTCTATTATTATTATTATTATTATTATTATTATTATACATTACTTTCTTTATATTTTATTTAACTTGTGCATGACATTCTTCCCCTCGTACAACTCTTAAGTCAACCTCTACACGATGTTTTTTTTATTTTATTTTTAAGGATTTAAATATAACATTATTTGGATTGAAATTATTAATTAATTAGGAAATCAGAATAAAGCAAATAGTCTGATTTATTTTATTTTTAAGGATTTAAATATAACATTATTTGGATTGAAATTATTAATTAATTAGGAAATCAGAATAAAGCAAATAGTCTGATTTAGTTTCAGTTTGATTAAATTCTTTTTAATGTCTAAGAAATAATCAAATGTAAAATTACCTAATATGAATCGTATTTTTATGTTTTCTAAAAGCTAATTGGACAGAATCTACCACGAAATTTCTACAAATAGAAACTCAATCCCTAACAATATTTGTGTGCAATTTCATCCCTCTATCTAGAAGTTAAATTTAACAAGTTGGATGGCATTATCATAAATGAAATTAAAGTTATGAACCTAAATCCAATTAAGGAAATTAGAGTCTAAGTTCCGGTTAAACAATAATTCAGGGCAGTGTTTGATCAATTAGCTTGCTGATAACATTTTTTAATAGAAAGAGAAAATATGAGGCGAAAAATTAACTACTTAATTATGCCTCTATGTATTAATCGGTGTTTAATTCAAATAATTTCTCAAATATTATTTTATTATATCTTGAAAACAATATTATTTGCATTTACAAGAATGACGCATAGAAATAATCCATCACAAAGCATCTAAAGCATATACCAGGAGTTGTGTTTCTTTTGAAGTGCGTTTGAGATTGTTAATTATTTTTATATTAGTACATCGAAATGATATAAAAATATTAATTAAAAAAAAATTAAAAAAATCATTTGCTTTTAAAATCATTTTTAAAACGCATTTACAACCAACTCTAAATCTTCAATGACCACCTCTAGTCTCCATGGTTTATTTTATTTTCACGAAAATGGCTTTTCTAAGACCAGAATAGAGTAACCCTAGACAGTGATCGCGTATTGAAGTATTTCAATATTGAGATTTTCATTTTCATAAAACAATTCACTTGACCGTGAAGGAGCACAAGGAGGTTCTGGTGCTGGAAATCTAAATTTTATTTCTAGGGTTTTTTTTAAAAAAAATATATGTATTTTTATATTTATATTGCACATATTTTATTAGCCTATTGATATTATTAAATCAACTACATTCCTTACATTAAGAAAACACGACACGAGTCATGAAATGGCACGCGGACGTGTTTTATATTGCACGTATTTTATTATCCTATTATTAAAATAACTATATTTTTATATTATATTAAAAAATATGAAGTGTGGCATGGTGTGGATACCACGTGGCACACCTCCGTTAATTTGATAAGTAGTTGATGTTTAAAAAAAAAAAATTTAATTTCTACTAGAGGGCTCGTTGTTGACGCGTAACATGAAGATAATAAAGCTGGATGGAATTTGTCTTTTTTTTTAAGAAAAAAATCATTTTTTTTTATCAACTAAGTATGATTTTTAGGGTTTTATGCATGATTTAAACAAAGGAAAAGAATTTGTGTGGTGATTGGTGAGAAATTTGAATTTTTGTTTTTCCAATCTCCCAGTAATTCTAACCAAATTCCAGATAAGATAATTAACTAGCTACCTAGCAAAATAACCAGAAACAAATTACCAAGTTTTAAGAAAAGAAAAGAAAAGAAAAGCAAACCTTATTATTTGGGGACGAGAACAGCCTTGGAAACATTGACTTGGCCATGGTCAATCTCGGAGTCCGCGCAGCCGGCACAATCGATAGCTGAGAGGATGGTCCCGAGCTATTATAATCACCCGAAATAGCAACAAGAACATCATCGGGTACTGTAGAAAAGCTAGACATGGATGACAAATAATCCACCAGGGAGTCGTTTTCAGGCGCTTGCACCGCCTCGATATCCCAAAAAATCCATTTTTGTGTTGAGCCAGTGGGAGGCTCATCGTGAGTAACCGCGTTTCTCCACGGCGGTGCCCCTCCGTTAGCTCGCAAGAAACTGCCGCACCAGCTCTTAAGTTTAAGCTGAGACCCGTCTCTCATAGGCTCCCACTCCATCTTCCAGCTGTCTGTGATATTTCCAGGCACTGTTTGCAGTATTTTCTTCCCGGTGACGCCCAGCAAGAAGGGCAAGTCGGAGGCGGTGAGGTATTTGCCATAGCAGTTTTTGAGACGAATAACATGGCTTTTTCCATCGACGAGCTCCACAAACCACACGACAGCTTTGCGCGATAAGCCGTGTCGTGTTTGACGAACGGATTCTTGGTCGTAGTCGGCGATCAAGTACTTGTAAAGGTGGCTCCGGAGTTTAACTGCCTTTGTCTTGGTAAAAAACTCCATCAGCAATCCAACCTCGCTCTCAGACTCAAATAGCCGGAGACAACTGCGTATTTCTGTTTTTTATTGAAAGACTTAAAAAGGTGTATAGCTCGGGATTCAAGAAACAGGGAAGGGAAATTAAGGGTGTTCGTGATGCTGATTTTTCTCCACTCTAGAGATGGTGGGCACAAATTTCATTGTTTAATAGTTGATTTCATCACTTGTGTCGTCTTTCGTGTAGTTACACAGTGTTTTTGCTTTTTCATGACTGTTTAACACTAGATTTTAAAAATGTAAATAACTAGAAAAGTTATTTTTATTTTTTATATTCTTTTGATAGGTTGATATCAAAAAATAGTTTTAAAAAAATAAAAAATAAATATTATTTTAATATATTTTAAAATAGAAAACAAACTTAGTCAAAAAAAAAATGAGGAAGCAATTTCTTACCTTAAAATTTGATAATAATGGTGAAAGTTTAAAATGTACAAGTCTTTCATAGGTTGATAAAAGATTTAATTAATTCGCTTAAAGTATTGACTTTAATTAATAACAATAAAATCTTTATTTATTTTAATCTGATCAAAACCTATGTTCGAGAGTGTTTGTGCGTTTATTAAATTTGTTTTTTAAAAATATATTACAATAATATTATTTTTATTTTAAAAAACTTAATTTTTATTTCAGAAAAATCAAACACGTTAAAAATCCATTAACTCTTGTTTTGAAGATTTTGATTTCTTAAAAAAGAATCTTGAGAGTTATTCTTCCTTATTATGATTCCTATTTGATTATTTATTTATTTATTCGAAGAAATAGTAAATTATGTTTTTTTAAGGATAGTAAATTAAGTTCATTAGTCAAATTAACGGCAGTATATATCCCAAAACAATATCGGCCGCAAGGTGCAATTCTTCTTCCAACGCTCGCGCGCATATTGTTCACGCGCGAAAAGCAGCAACGCAAGAGAACTATTTCATTTTCGCATGCGGTAATTGTTTTTTTCGCACGCGCGTAAAGAGCGTAACGTCATTGCTCAAGTAGAAGGAGACGCAACCTTGTAGGCTAGTTACAAACGCGTGGGCTTGGGCTCTAGCTCTGAGGTGGTCTTCCTCTAGAAGCTTTGAATTGCTAGAAGGTTGCCTTGTTATTAAAAACTAATTTGAATTTTTTATTCTGATTTGAGTTTTAAATTTATTTTTTAGTCAGCAGTTTAGTATTTTGTCAAAATCTTATACTATATAATTTAATTTTTAATTTATTTATTTTATTTCCACAAAAACATTTAATTTAGATTTGATTTGTTTAAAATATACCTAGAAAGTCTAGAATTGATAAAAAAAAAACAAATTATAATCCAATCTGCCATAAAAAAACCAAAGATTTATTTTATATTGCGTTGTCTCAAGTATTATTGTAAATTATTTTAATATATATTTAGGTTAAGAAGTTATCAATTTGATGTTTTTTTATTGAGAAAATAATTTTAACTATATTACCAAACATACCATGAAATGCAAGTCAGAAATAGATGGCAAGTCATAAATTATTTTTTAATTGTGATGTAGAGAAAAAAAACAAGAGATATAATAAGAAAAAACAACACAAAAAATTATGAAATAGGTTGAAACGTAGAAAACATAATTTAAAATTCTATTACTGTATATGTATATATATATATATATATATATATATATATATATATATATATGCAAGTAGTCTGCTGAAATACAAGCTAAGTTGTATCCATATAATAGGTTAAAACATAGAAAACATAATTTTCATCAATATTTATTGTATCCATGTAACCCTTAAACAAATCTACATTTGCTGTAACAATAAACTTATAACAAAAAAAAGAAAAAAAAAAGCATGATCTAAGTTAACAATTTATCCTGAGTGAACACCTTTTGTATTCTGCTTGCACTCAACCTTTAACTTATGAAGGATACTAGCAATGACATTATCAATGTCATTATTGTCAATGTTGATGTGATCATTATCAACATAGTTATTATTAAAATAAACATAATAAATCAATGGAGAATACTAACTTACATATATCCCATTATAAATAGAACTATTAGAATCCTCAAGATATTAATCCTGATTAAAAGGTCATCTCCTCAACATGTTTTATATAACTAGTTCTTAATTGTTTTTCTTTTGTTTTTTTAGAGGAATTAGGGATAAGCAAAAAAAAAACTAATTAAATTGAGAAAAACATCAAAATTAAACCTCTCCTCAGCCGCTCACCACTTCTTCTCTTTCTCTCTCGTTCTCCACCGGTTAGAAACAAGAAGAGGATCCCTTGGACGGTCTCCTAAAGGACACATGATGGGCATTGCCAAGATATTTGTTAAGAGTACGATTTTTAAAGTATTTTTTTATTTAAAAATATGTTAAAATAATAAGTTTTTTTTTAAAATATTTTTAATATCAACCCATCCAAATAATAAAATATTAAAAAAACAATTTAATTTAAAATATAAAAAAGTTGTTTTAAAAATAAAGTAACAAATAGCACTACATGCTCAAGCTGCTTTTCTACAAACTTTTCACACGCCTAGGATTCTGGATAAGGTAATTTTTTGGGTGGAAAGAGAAATAGATAAAACCACGATCGGATGTTTCAGAATAATTGAAATTTGAAGGGCTTGTACTTCTATGTTATTAGTAAATTAAATTAAAATCATGTTAAATAAATTTTCATAATAGATTTTCATTACAGCAATCCAAAACCGACTTTCGTTGTGTCACATGGTGCGTCAACATATACTCTTTCACCCGGTGCGGTGTATGTCCGGTTACGGTGGCTAGGGAAGCCCCGGTGGACGGTTTTAAGCATTCTCTCCATTTTCTCTCTCCTGCCACCTAGAAATACACGCTAGTCCTGAAGGTTTGCGAAATGTTTATTTTGGTCCATGGTCTTTGAATTTCGCTATTATTATTGTTTTTTCAATATAGTTTTTGATTTGTTACAATAGTACCCTTCAATTGAAATTGATTTTATATGTCGGGTTGCAATTTAATCCTTATTCTTTTGATTTTCGGTTTGTTTTTGGTTATTTTAATTATTTCGGTATACAGGTTTTCATTTCGGTCCTTATTGTTTGAATTTTTTATTTGCTATTAATTTCTTTGGTTTTTTCTGTCATTTTGGAATAACGTTTATTTTTTATCTGTATTTATACATCTATGCTTTCAGTTTTTGTTTTATTTTTTGTTGTTTTTTTTATTTGGTTCAGTCCTGAAATTTTAATTTATATTGGTGATTATTTTCAAATTAATATTGCTCCCTTTTTCTCTTTGTTATTTTTTTATGTTTTCTGTTATTTTTATCTATTATTCGGATCAGATGATTTTATAATTTTATTGTTTGCGCCATAATAATGATTATTTTAATGATTATTTTTTTTTATAAAAATATTTTTCTTTTTTATCTTAACAAGAATTTCACACATATTTATTATCTCACCTAAATTTATATTATAATAAAAAAAATCTCATATAATTAATTTTTTTATGGTGGAAAAAAATATAATTTCATCCGCAATGGAGCAATGGCTAATATGTATACATCACCCGTTCACAAAAACCTTATCATCCCCTGCTGCCTGGAACACGTATTGTTTTGTGTTTTTTTCTTTTTTCCTTTTTCTGTCATGGATATTTCAACACGCAACATTAACCGTGAAAAATCATTGCACTTTGATATCACATGACGTAATCTGAAGCAAGTGATAATGTGATTCGTTACCTTAAGAGTTATGAGACTAATAAAACCATAAAAAAAGGAAATCATAAAAATATTTAATTTTATTATTTATGTATCGCTTATTAAAAGATCATCACAACTATTTATATATAAAAAGATAATAGCAAAACCCTGGTAATATTGAATAGAGAAATTAAAAAGAATAACAGGGATAAGAAATCATAAACCGAAGAGGAAAAACTCATGCATACGTCATGGTTAGGAGTCTGTCTTAAAATTTAAACCTCAATTAAGAAGAAATTGTCGTCCACCACAAATATCTTTTAATATCCGAGTCACTTGTCGTGCGTGAATTTCTAACATCTTCGCATAAGTAATTTTATTATGGATTCTTAACACTACTGTATAAATCATCTTATTGTGGATCTCATAAGAGGGCTTTCAGGAATGACATAAAATATATATAAAAATTCATTAGATAATATCATAAGCTACCAGGAATCGCTGAGCATTGACATCAACTAATATAGATAAAAAGAATACAAGAAATACAACAATCATAAGAAGCAACCTCGAAGGCACCATCATCCTGCAATAATTTCTCATTTTCTGTCGTTGGAGATGTAACTGATTTCCTTGAGAGATCTGTTACATTTTTTTTTTTTTTTTGTGAAATAAAGTTTTCCCCAGGAGATTGAGTCACTTTAATCAATCCGAGGATAATGTCTCATTAAACCAAGATGTGATACTTCAATTGCTTTCATCGTAGCAGTCTTGAATTCTGCAACCATATCCTTACTTGTCCCTGCAGAAATCATATCAGTAGAGACAAATTTTCAGAAAATTCTCTCCCATCTTCTTCTTCTTTATATCTAGTGATGTTCAGATTGACTTTTATTCGCCTTTCCCTCATCTATTCGGCTATTCTCTTGGACCAATCTCAACTTCCACTAACCTGTTCCATGACAGCATGCTCTGTCATCGTTCCATCAGTATCGAAATACGCCCACTCAACCAAAACAATGATTCTCTTTCTCCTTCTTCTCTTACAAACAACTCTACGCAGTGCACGCTGCTTATCGAGATAGGGTTAATAAAGAAAGGATAGCCGGGGTGTTTGACGTAACATTTAGCAGTGAATTGCTTTTCCATCCGTATTTCCAACAGCACTGAGGTAAGACTGGAGGATTTTTTTTTCCAGTGCAGTAAAAATAAATAAATAAATAATGATGATGTGCTATAATAAAACATTTTTAAAAATAGCATAGTTTAAAGAATTGAAGAGGAAATATGCAATTTACAGAGTACAATTCGCGAGTTATAAATAGAATGTGTTATTCTTACAAATGTGCTGATATATTTTGTTAAGGAAAATAGACCTTTTCTTATCAGAGCTGGATCTGAAATATATTTTTTTTTTCTAGAGAAAAAAAGGATTCTTTGCCTATCAAAGAAAGAAACTTGTTGCAGGGGCATGCATGAAAATATATACAGATATCAAAGAAAGGCAGCCGATATCTTCAGCTTTTGCAGGTTCACCAGTTTCAGCCAGGCCCATGATATCAACCCATTAAGCTGCCACTCAGTAGGCCTAAATATTGCAACTCACTCATGCGGAAGCATCGCAGAATAATTAGATAGCGAGCGGAATCCAAGACGAATTTGTGTCAGCACATCTGGCACGGAAGAAAAAGCTAATCCTCCAGAAAACCTACAAGGATTCACATATCTAGGAGAGAAGACTGTCAAATCCTGAGCAAATCAAAGGGTTCTTCATCCATAAGTAGAGCACAGTTTGCAGACTTTGACCGGTTTGATTTCCAAAACTTAATTTCCTACAGTAATAATTATATTTTCATGCTGTTTGTTTCGGTTATTGGGATTATAACTATGCTATTATAATGAAGTTCTAACAACAAAAGATTACTGAGTTACTAAATTCAGCTTTGTTAAGGAATCATTTCATCTAAAAGCTTAAGCTATAGGTGAGGTCCCATAATATGATTTATATTATTCTCTAACACACCCCTTAAAATGAAAACCATTTGGGCTTGAAACTTGCACACGGACCCACTCAATCTTGTGCTTGATTTTTATCAAATAGAATAAGGGTATTGAGATTCGAACTCGTAACCGCCGGGTCAACGAGGCTCTGATACCACCATCTTATCTAAAAATTTAAGTTTTTAAATGACATGGTTCCTTAACAAGCTATTTGTTTCCCGGTCTACAAGGGACTCTGTGAGAAAACAAAAATCTGGAAATAAGCCTCCACAGAATTGCAAATGATCTCTCAAATTGAATAAAGTAGAGATTCTCGTTCGAATATGTTTTGCAAAGTCTTCGTAAGAGTATTATTCCAACATATCCAATCTTACGCAGACACCAAAAAACATATAACTTACTTGATCTGTTATGCAGGATGGTATGGTCTTCAGACGGTCCTCAAAGATGTCAAGCGCACCCCTTCCATACACACTCTTACAAACCCAGAGCATTCAAGTACACCTGAAAGCACAGTAAAAGTAAGAATTCTCAAGCACAAAATGAGGGCAAACTTTGAAATAGATACCAGAATTTCATCAACTAACCATCTTACCTAAAAGTTTAAGTTCTTAAATGAAACTATAGAATATGATTTATATTATTCTCTAACACATATTCTAAAGTAAAAATTCTTTGGGCTTGAAATTTGCACACAAGCTTATACTACCTTATGCTTAATTTTTATTAAATAGAATGAGGATGGTAAGATTCGAACTCGTGACCACTAGATCAACAAAGTTCTGATACTATGTTAAAGAATCATCTCACTTAAAAATTTAAACTTTTAAATAAAACCATATAATATGATTTATATTATTCTCTAACATAAAATAACATACTTATAGAGGTCGAGCATCAACTTTTTCAAGCTCAAAATAACATACTTAGAGCAAGTCCAATGGAGCATTTCCAATAATTTCAGTATGATAATATCATAAATTTTTTTTTAAAAATAAAAATATTTATTATTTTAATATATTTTCAATAAATTTTTTTTTACAAAATAAACCCAACCATACTCTCGTACATTAACTTGATCATCGTATAGCAGTTTGTCAAACGCTGAATAAATGAAAATGGAGAAAAAAAAAAGAGACATGGCTGGTGGTAGTAAGAAGAGCTGGCAGAGATGCATGAATCCGAGGAAGTGTAGACCTCATTTGCCCAACTTCACACCACCTTCCATTTTCAGATAATGACGTCCCGTGTGGAATTTAATCCCTTTATTTTTCTTAATAATATCTGACTGTGTTTTTTAAATCGAATATAAGATTTAATATATTAAATAATTTTTGGATCCCAAAAAAGTGAAAAACCTATTATTGTATGATTAAAAATAAAAGTTACGTTTGACAACGTTGCTATTAAAATTAATCTGGCCGATCAACATCCTCAATATATATTTATATAAAATTTATACTTTTAACTTTTTTTAAGAAAGTTAATTTTCTTTTATATCTCATATTATTTTAATATAAAAAAATTAAAATTTAAAAATTATTCTATTACATTTCTAAACAAAATACATTTTAAAAATCAATCATTACCATAGCAAACAAAAAACAATTGTAGACAATCATGTAAAGTTTAATACACAAAATGATTTTATCTATTGATTAGTCTTGACCGACATGTTCCATAACTGAGTAGAGTATATAAAAATATCAACAATTTTTTTCATTTTAAAAATAAAAAATATTATTATTTTATCAAATAGTAAAGTCTTGTAACTATGGATGGTTAAATACTTAAATGGTCACGAAGAGTGACATTTTATTTATCTAATTAATTATCCAAATTACATTTTAATCTTTATAATAAAATATTTTTAAAAAAATCACAGAGATTAAAATGAAAATTTACATTTACTGCATTTTAAAAAGTCTTGAAGTTAATTATCATATTACATTATGTTACATTATATTAACAAAAAAAATTAGGAATAAAATTCTTAATTATTTAATACTAAATAGATTCTTCATTACATTATATTATGAAATGGATTCTTTTATTTAATATAAATTTATTAGGAATAAAACTTGTAATGTATTTATTTTTATTTTTATAAGGCTATTTTAAAGTTATAATTTTACGAGTTAACTTGTTTTTTTTATATATATATATATATATAATTTATTTTCTTATTTGATATTTAAGTTAATCAGGAACTAGTCTTTATAATCTGAATTTAACTTCAAATAAAAAAATGATCTTATCTACAAAATATATCATAAATATTCACAAAAATAAAGTAGAATTGACAAAGGGTTTATGCTAAAACCCTACACCCCATAATCCCCTCCCTCATGTCCTCCTTTCTTCTCCAGCCAAAGAAACGAAGTCAGCATCGTAAGATAATAGAAAATGCTTCTTCATCGCTCTCCAGCTTCAATGCTCCATTCCTCCTATAAAATACTCGCTCCACCTTCACCTTCTCCACGGCAACCTAAACTCCTTTCCCAATTGAAGTCCTCCTATTCATTTTTCTCCTCTCCGCTTCGAATCCGCTTGTTTTTCCTCAACCCAAGAGCAATTCGAGGATTCGCCACTGCTGTTGTCGCCGAGACTAAGGAAGCCGAGACTAAGACAGCCGAGACCTTCTTTGCCGACCACGCTGTTTCTTGGGATTCTCTTGGGTTGTCTCATCCGCTCTCTCGAGCTCTCTCCAATACTGGCTTTTCAAGACCCTCTCTTGTTCAGGTGTCTCTATATAACATCTATGCGTTTCTTTCTTTTCTTTTCTCTCCTATTATGTTAATTATGTTTCTATGATATATAATAATAATAATCGTTAAATGGTTCTTAGGCTGCGGCTATACCGTCAATACTTTCGGGGAAGGATGTGGTGATTGCAGCGGAGACTGGTAGTGGTAAAACACATTCCTACTTGGTTCCTCTAATTAACAACAGACTATCTGCTTCTGCTTCTGCTTCTGCTTCTCAACAAGGATTGAGTCCAACCCAATCTGGGCTTTCTCTTGTTCTTTGCCCCAATGTGTTGCTATGTGACCAAGTTGTCAGAATGGCTAGTGGTCTTTGTGATGATGATGGCCACCCACTTCTTAAAGTTGCAGCTGTCTGTGGCCGACAGGTAATTGATCACCCATTCCCTCTTGTTTGATTACAGATGTGCCATGGCTTGTTTTTTTTTCTTTTTTGTTCTCTATGTCCGTGGCTTTATTCAGATTCATTCTCGGGGCTCTTTTAATTATTAAGAATGTGGTGAATACGGTGCTGCTTTGACTGCAGGGCTGGCCGGTCAATCAACCGGATATCATTGTATCAACACCAGCTGCCCTTCTGAATAATATTGATCCGAAAAAACAATTCCGGTCCAGTTTTATTCGTGGTGTAAAATATGTGGTATCCTCGCAACTCATTTTTTTTTTGTCAAATTTGGTTGAGGAACCTTGTATTTTTAGTTTATTTGTTGTCTGTGATAATTGGTAGGTGTTTGATGAAGCAGACATGCTTCTCTGCGGGGGATTTCAGAATCAAGTTATCCGTCTCATAAACATGCTTCGTTTTGATGAGAAGCAGCTGTCTCGAGCAAATAAATCTGCAGTCGAGGTTCCTCGGGGAATAGGTTCTGATTCGCTAGCGCGTTTCAGCTCAGAGGATGAAGAAGATCAGCAAGAATCAGTCTTGGAAGAGGATGAAGAAGACCAGCTAGAATCAGTCCTGGAAGAGGATGAAGAAGACCAACAAGAATCAGTCCTGGAAGAGGATGAGGATTTTGTTACTGACGACATAAAAGAGGAAAATGAGGCTGGGTCCTTTGGCAGAAAAGACTGGAGGAGGGTGAGAAAAAATTACGAACGCAGTAAGCAGTACATTTTTGTCGCAGCCACCCTACCAGTAAATGGAAAAAAAACTGCTGGAGCCATGCTGAAGCGAATGTTTCCGGATGCAAATTGGATTAGTGGAACCTATCTTCATTGTCACAACCCTAGGTGCCATGTTCAACTGTGCTTGCTAGTTGTCTTTCACAGATGGTTATTTTTCTTATCTACCAGCAACTCATGTTTTATATTGCTGACTTGCTGTCATCCACTGCATGTAAAACAGTTTATTTCAGAATTCAGAAAGTGCTTCTCACACCTGCATAACTATCATGGAGAGAAATGATGATATAAATCTATAGATAAAGTATTATACCAATTTGGAACTCAGGAATTCCGTGCTTCAGTTATGGACATGTTGAGTTGCATATGCATTTTCCTACTTGCAAGTTCCAGGTTCTTTGGTCCAATTTTCACTGTCCTTGTTGGAAATATGCACCCATGGTTGGTTGGGTTTCGTTGGTCTATCGGAGTTATCTCCCTGAATTCTTGTCGGCTTGTTGCTTCCTTCATAGGCCTTGCTTGCATTACCTATAATTGGGTTTGGGAAAACTTGTTTTGATCCTGCTGCTTGTCCAAGGAGGACGCTAGTCAAGCCACCTCCTTTTGCTATGACATGGGGCTTCAGAGGCTCTGCACTGTTAATTGAAAATCGGAATTTTAAGTACATGCACAATTTGTCAAACATGTTCCTGCTATACATGGTGGCGTCATTAATTTGTAGTCTATCACATTTGCCCTCTTCAATATGCTGATTTTTTACCAATCTGTTCTTTCTTTTTGCCTCTCAGATTAGAGCGAAAGTGGGTTGAAGTTACAGTTGATACCCAGTTGGATGCACTCATTGAGGCTGTGAAACAAGGATTTAGATCTGACATGTTAGATTACGGAGCTGGTGTGAGTCGAACTATGGTTTTTGCAAACACCGTTGAGGCTGCTGAAGCGGTGGCTAATATATTGGGTAGAGCAGGAATTGAGTGCTTTCGTTACCATAAGGACAGTTCTTTGGAGGAACGTGCAAAGACATTGGTTGATTTCCGAGAAAAAGGTGGAATTTTTGTGTGCACTGATGCTGCTGCACGTGGAGTTGACATTCCAGATGTCTCACATGTTATTCAGGTTCTACTTCCAATCAATTACTTATTACTTCTTTTATCTATTTCTTACATTTTTATATATATGACATCCATTATTCTCTTCAAGACTCGTAGGATTGAATAGTTTTCTTAGGCTCAACAAGGACTTCTCCTTTTGTGGCTTTGCGAAAGTTTTTTCAGTCAATATTCAATGGACATTCACATCATTATTTTAGTTTTTCTTTGTGGAGGATGTCTCATTCTACTCATTGTGCTTCTGAGCTGTTCCTTTTTTTATTTAATTCCTCCTTTTCTTTTTATAAAAAAAGGGTCATGATAGCAAGAAATCCTGACAATGTTTGGTATTAAAAAAAATAGTGAAAAATAAAACAGTAAACTATAGTGAAAAATAATCAGACATAAAATTAACAAAAAACGTACTACTGCCGCCCATAGAAACAAGAGACATTCTCTCCTCATTGATAGTATCAAACACTTAGTGCAACTAACAAGTAGCCATGATGAAAGAATTTGCAACCGTTGGAGTTCTATTGGTGTTTGGATTACAGGAAGGGAGACTAAGATATTCCACAAGAGTGAAAATTAAAAAACGATGATGCAATTTTTAGGAGATAGTTATCATAGAGAAATATCCTTTTCCAGAGTTTTCCTTTAAATTTTTTTCGTAGGATGTGTCTGCTCTAGTTTTGAGATGATAAAGTTAAATGCCTAACCGGTGGATAATTCTTCTATAAAACACCCTGTTACATTCATCAGACTTGGCATTAGTTTAGTTGAATTGAGTTAATCAGATTACAGCTTCATTTGCTTGAAACCACGGTGCATAAGCATTCCGTTTGAAGCTAACTGTGGTTGTAATTGGTACATTCCAGGCAGACTTTGCCACCTCTGCTGTAGATTTCTTGCATAGAGTTGGTCGCACAGCCCGGGCTGGTCAACATGGACTTGTCACTAGCCTGTTTACTGAATCAAACCGGGATCTTGTTGATGCTATTCGTCAAGCAGAGAAACTGGGTCAACCTGTGGTAATTGTCGAATCTTGCACTTTTTGTTCAAGTAGTCTACCAGCTTAACCATTCGCTATCCGTGCTTAGTTAAAAGCAACAATCTTTTCTTTGCTCACTCCCTCTTTTTTGATGGATGAGGATGCAACACTCTGTGCTACTGCTCCACAATAACTCAGAGCGGTCATTTGCTGATTATAAGTGCAATTCGCTATCCTGATCCATGATGAATACTCTGATTAATCAACAAAAAACAGCGCTGGAGTCCTAGTGCCTGAATTAATTTCTGTATTTTTTTTCAGTTGCTTATTTGCATCTTCCTAATATCATGTTTTTGAATGGCTGCAGGAGACTGCTTTTAGCAGGAAAAGGAGCTTCAGGAACAAACTTAAGAAGAGAGGTAGGTTATTTGTTTAATTCCGTTTTATTTTAGCACAAGGGAAGGGAACAAACTGAAATTTCTAAATCAGTCTATATAAACATTCAAAACCACGCTAGATTCCGAATCCTTTTATACTATATATAGGGGAAGGATTTGATGAAGTGAAAAATCATGTTATTCTCTTGGTAATTAAAGAGCAACAAACTCAATAGTTTCAACTCAAAATTATTTATAGTTGCAAGTGAAATACTAACGAATGACTTCCTTGAAGTCCTTCCCTGGATGGAAACGTTGAATCTGTTATCCTCTTGTGAAAAAACTTTTTCATTTGCTGAGGTACTTTCAGAGGCCAAATCTCCAAAGGAGCTTGTGCTTTAGCAAACCTCTGAACAATTTTATATTTAACCTGAGAATATTTCTTGATATGGATTAATTGACAATGCCCTGTACCAGTTGGTATGGTGCAGTTTGAATGTCATACAAATTTAAACTGATTGTCATTGTGCTATTTTAGCAGGTTATAGCAAACTGATAGACAAATCGACTGCTGCATTGATGAGTGCTTAAGGAACTTGGATAAGAAAGGAGCAGATACACTAATCAGTTTGTTTTTTCCTTAAGTAGTTACCTTTAATTATCATAATGCCCATGTAAATGTATTCGTGGTTGAGTTGCATTGATTGTGTCTCTCACTTTGTCTAAAGCAACCCTTTCCATGATCAGTTCATTGATTGTATACCACTATCATCTTAACCTAAATGGCCGATTCGGTGTAAGTTTGCACTTTTGTTGCTTCGTTGTAGCACCGGTGTTACTGTTCAAGATCCCAGCTTGGATTCTTGTCAGGTGCAAACAATTTCATGGGGTCATTGGATTTGGGCAAACAAACACTGCATTGTCTCTAGAATTACACTTGACCTTTAAAATCTAAGACTGCCGCCGCCCGCTGGTGTGTTATCCTGCGATGCCCCCTCAGCCAAGTTTCAAGGATGTGATCTATCCTTGGGGAGTTAACTTTTTTGGTTGGCGGCGTTGAACAACCGTGGAGATTTTGCAAAAAAATTAATGACCTAATCTACTTGGTGGCAGACTGACAAGCTAATCATCTCATAACCATGATATTTTTGCTAGACAGATGAAAATCCAAGGGCATGTAACGGCATCGAGAAGTTGATGGATCTAGGGTTCTTGGCTTGGAATGCTTACCCAAGGAGCAACTTTCTCCATGCTTTTCTGGGTTTAATAACAGCATGTGTAGTTGTGCGAGAAATTCTATGGTGCAAAAAAGTAAACCTTTTAGTTACGTACTGGATTTATTTTGAAGAGAAAAATATGTAACTTGTAGATCCACCCATCTTTATCTTACATAAAATGTTACAAATTTATTTTTAATCTAAGAATTCATTGGTCCTTCCTCAATTTTTTCCAGTACTCTTAATTTAAGACTTTATAAAACTTTTTTCATCAATTTCTTTTCATATTTAAAGTTTTTTTTTTCTAATAATGAAAACCCTTTTAAATAATATATAGTTAACCATTATTAAACTTATAATTAGGAAAGAAAAACAATAATAGATGTAATGCATATAGCTATAATATCGAATTAAAATGGGCTTGAATTAAATGTAAAAATTAAACTTCATATTCTACATGGACTAAAATTAAAAGAAAAAAAAAATACAAAACACAAACTCAAGTTATCCTCGAGTAATTTACAGTGCACAAATGTCCATCTCCATACCACAACTCAATACTTGTAATATAATGTGATTTTCAGTTACTTCTTCAAGATTAAAATCAATATTCATAGAATTGGATATGGTACGGTTTAATTTTGCAGTAATTTATTAAAATCTCAACAGATTATACCATGAGCAGATGAATGCTACAAGAAGGCTTGTAAACTAATTATAAGTCAGAAAAAAAGGTACAATGACTATACGATGATCTCTCAACCTCAAAATTTCCAAATGTTAGACCCATGGATGTTGGCTATAGCTCCAAAATTCGAACCTCACATATGAAGTATCCCCTAAACTAGCCAGAAGAACAAACAAAAAGAATGGCTCCTGTCCTAAAATATGATAACAGGCTGCTTCCCTGTCGGCTATCGATTTTCTAGAAAACAATATTCACTTCCTTTTCACTCATCTCATATACATGATCCCTTGCATCGGTGAGAGCACTCTGCATGGTATAATAGTTTTCCTCCATTAAATACACTCCAGAAAAACAAAATGACAGACGTACATAGAAGGTGAGGGGGGTTACCTGCCCAAATTTTGTAAGGAAGTTATTTCCGAGATTTAGAGAGGTGATTTTTACATCTTCATTTGCCTTGAGAGCTTGAGCAATAGCAAAAGCCCCATCATCCTGCATGCAAAATTAAATATGAAACAGGAAAAAATGCTGCTGCTTGTAGATAAAGATTCAATAAAAGAAAAATTCATTACTCTTATTTCATTAAATCCCAAGTCAAGCTCAGTTAGAACTTCATTGACAACTTTCAAGCTGCGAGCCAAACAAACTGCACCCTGCACGCATTTTAATTTAATGGAAAATGAGTAAATAAAATTGAGTGACCAAAATGGCCCAAAAGCCCTAAAAAAAGAATATACAGGGACAAACTTCATCTCTGAGCCCATTTCCTCGCAAGTCCAGAATTGAAATTGTATTGTTGTATTTCAAAGTATCTGCAATGTACTCTGCGCCCTTTGCTCCTATCTGCAAGACATTTACATGTCATGTTATTAATACTAATTTCATGCTATTGGCCTATACTTTTATAAGCACATTCTTAGTTTCTTAATGTGCTACTTGTAATTTAGGGAGTTTTCAAACATCAAAGTGTGAACATATCTACCTGGCACCACCCCAGCTTTAGCGCCTTCACATTTCCATGAAACTTGAGAATTTCCGACAACACCTTCATTCCATCTGGTCCGATGGGATTATAACCGATTTCCAACTGAGAGAGGGGGTGGGGTTATCATATCAAAACTGAAAGAACAAAAAGATCAAATCATGGTAACGGACTTACTGTTGTGATGACAGAGTTATCTTTTAAAACTTGAGCTATTTCAATTATTCCCTTGGCGTGTATGTTATTTCCTCCCTGTAGTCTCAGCAACAATTCAAGAGCTCTTGAAAAAGTGATAAATGGATGTGAATGAGAGATCATTACATTAAGGCATTCTCATCTTACCATGTCTATAATTGCTATACTACGGTTTTGCTTCAAAGCATCAGCAATATTTTCAGCACCCTGAAAAAATTACAGGAAATAACAACACAGTGCAAGTCAATGTTAAAGAGAAATTTCAGCATTAAATTGATTATGTTAAAAGAAGAAGAAGAAGAAGAAGCTGCATAATAGATGTGGAAATTCTCACTGTTTCATTACCTCATCACCTATGTCATTCATGTACATGTTCAACCAAAATAAGCTCTTGCTCCTTTTGACATACTCAGCAACATGAAAGGCACCTTTTGCACTAATTGAGTTGTTGCCAATGTCTAGATGCGTAAGTTTTGCTGAAGATAAAACATTTTAGATTTTTTTTTTTTCTTTTTGGATAATTGCAATAGATAACTTGATTTATACAGGTTATATTGATATGGCAATACATATACCTTTGGTTGAAGATAAACCTGACATCAAGGCACGAACTCCTTCATCTCCGATAGAATTTCCTTGCAAGTGAAGTTCCTGAACAATATAATCTAGCTATGAATCTTGTATCCCTTGAGGAAAATATAAAATACACATGTTAAGGCTAGATCCATATAGCACTGGCATATCATCAGAAAATAACAAAACCAAACATAGAGTATACAATAGGGAACTTTCAATATTACCAAATAAAGATAAGAATACAACACAAAAGCTGGTTTCACTCAACCTGCAGAATTACTACATTCTTATAACTTTTGTTTGTTTTTCATTGCGGTAAGTGTAATATTTTCACTGACAAAAGGCCTGTGCAAATAAAAAAAAGAATAAATACTGGTTTCACTCAACGGTTTGATTCACACTTTTTACAAGGAAAATCTTTATGGAGACTGAATGATGGTATTTTTCAATCCCTTCAAAAAAACAAGCTAGGACACAGTAAATCCCATATTACATGTACAGTAAATCCCATATTACATTCATTGACTTTTCCACAGTTTCTCAGATAGTTCTCAATATCATCTACATCATCAATGTCTCACTAGGAACTTGTTTTCCAACGATTGCATCATGAAGGCTAATAAATTAGTCCTCTTATCTGAAGCAAGTTCAATTGTTTCTAATGTAACAAGTTGTGATTAATTAAACCTGAAAAACTAAAATTATGGATCAGAAACTATCCACATCCAAACTTTCTTGAAGGCTTTCAAACTGAACTTCACCAACAATTAGTGAACATAGGTAACTCATTAAATTGGCTTGATTGAGCTATGTACTGTACCTTTGCAACTTATGAAACATGACTTGTAATTTGATGATTCTAGTTTAGTTTTACAGATGAAATTGTTAGGTAGAATATTCCACACACACAAAATGAAACATATAGGAGCGCAACTCCACCCATGTAGAATATATAGAATTGCAAAAGAGAGAAAATTTACATACTCTTAAAGACTTGTTCCCCTCAAGTCCTTTAGCCAAAGCATTTGCCCCCAAAGCGCCACCATAATTGCCACTTAACAATAATAGAATGTCAATCCAAATAACATAAAGAAAGTTGTTGATATGAAATACATATCTAAAGCTGTCAAGAACTTGTCCAGCTAAACACAATTTGATTGGATAAACAGGATATTGCATCATATTGGATAACAAATTTAAGGTCTTCCACTCACTTGAGATATAAACTTCGTACAGCATTATTCTCAAGAAGTGCTCCAGCAAGACTTGTAAATCCCTACTTGCATTCCAAAAGGAAAATAAAAAATAAAAAACATTGTAAACAAAGCAGCTTCAGATATAAAAACCAAATTGAAGAACATGTTGAGGTAACTGCATACAGAATAGTCAATCATGTTGTTATTCAGTTCAACCACACGCAAGGTTGAACTTTTCTTCAACAAGTCGGCAATAGCCTTCGCACCCTGCAAATAAAACATGTGACGGTTAGGCAAATGACACAGTATATGCCTTCAGTTGTACATATGAATTTTCAAAGCTTGTGAACATGTCAGATACTAATTCAAAGCTAATAGTAAGCTCACCTCATCACCTAAATCAGCACTGTTCAGCTGGAGCTTTTCAATACCAGCATTATCCACCAATATCTGACACAGGATCTATTAAATATAATAAAAACATCATCAATCACATGAGCCAGAGGTTTGTAAGAATTAACATCAATAATATAAAATCCATGGAAGGAAAAAGGTACAAACTGAACTCTGAAGAAATTCCCATGAACATGATTATTTTTTTGTGCAAGTAGCAATGCACTTGAACTAAGAACCACAAGCCTATATTGATGTCTGAATTCTACTTTGGAGTATGACCAAATATTGAAAGGTAACAGGAACTCTTTGCATAGGGCACTAAAAGGCAATGATGGATGCGAGTACTCACAATTTCCTAGAATAGTCAGAATTAATGCATCAGGATTGTTAGTCATCCTTATACACTCATCTTCAGTGTGTCTTATTAGCAGATGTGTTTTGACAATCAGTTGATCTAGTTATTTATTGGAAAAGTAAGGAAAATCAAATGAGAGATTCATGTAGTTCATCTTCTGGCCTGCATCAACGAGCAAAGGCAATAGGAAATTTACCATGAAAACTATAGACTCGGTTTCAAATACAGGTTAATCGCAAGGCCTCTCTTCCCAGAGATCTCTCTGTCAATATATCTTCTCTTTCTCAGTTTTCAATGTAAAGAAAATTGTGATGTGGGTGGACTTAAATTATAAGAGAATGTCCTGAAATCTAATGCACTAACCAAATGGTCCATGATTCAGTTCGGTATTTAGGTATCATAACAAGGCAACGTTTGGTTCATGGTTATCTTAGCTGCATTTAGGTGGAGTGTGGCCATAAGCTATTATTAGTAGTTGTACTTTCAATTCATTGTTTTCAACAAACTGGGGCTTCTGTATATGGAAGAAAGTTTATCTTTACACGTAATTGCTAAGTAGCTGCACAGAAAGGTATGTTAGCTTGGTTGGAACAATATGTGAAACAAAATATATCATGTCCAAACTCTGAGAAACATGACAATTTATTGCTGCAGCCTGCAATAAACATTAAAATACCCTTTCCATCTAATTCTCCAGCTTGGGAGAATATATACCATATAATAACACAGCAACTCATCTAAGTTCAAAAACACATTAATCTGGAATCTTCTTCATGCCCAAAACTTTTAGGAGATGTTCTTTTCCAATGGCAATAATATATCAAGCATCCAAATGACCTTCCTATTTGCAAAGTTATTAAAAAAAAAAGGTAGACTTGAGCTGACCTTGGCTCCTTCATCGCCAATAGGATTTCCAGAAATGTTGAGAGTTTTTAGAGAGATGTTTGATTGAAGTACACGGTCAAAGGCTTTTGCTCCTTCTGCAGTTATTCCATTTGCAGCAAAACTCACTTCCTCTAGAATCTGAAAAACAGTACATTAGAAAATTCATAAAGATAACAATATCAAACTTGCAAAATGCATGACTAGGATTTAGAAAAATGCTATTATAATGATGAAGAGAATGGACATTGCTAGTTAAAGAACTCTAACCTGATTGTATGCTAAGCTCTCAGCAAGGAAAAACAGTCCTTCATCTCCAAAATTACATCCTGCAATAGACATGGAAAGGTTTGCATTTAAAATGTCTACTTGCTTGGAAAGAACTAGAGCAGTGAGTGGCCACCTGGATCCTAGCACAAGGTACTTAGTTCTCTCCAGTTTTATTTCCTTGGAAATTTTAAGTATTTTTATTTGTATCCTATCTTTTTTGCATCAATAAGCAGCGCTTAAGCCCCCCGCGTAAAACTCATAAATTTCTACTCCTTGACACTGTCATACATCTTTTTAGGCACGTTAAGAGTTTCGAAGTGGAACTGATGTTGTTCACAGGGTACACAATTAAATTGAACGATCCAGCAAGGGTATCATGATAGATTATTGAATGTTAAAAAAAAAATTGTAGTGGGAAAGCCTCAAAAGTAGAAGGCGCAACATACCGGACACGTCAACGCTTCTGAACGCTCTGAGTTCTTTGGCAAATTCATTAAGCTTCTGCTTGGACTCCCTGTCGACTTTAGCAGTGAAACCTGATAGTAAATTTGTGCCAGGGGCAAAGGACCATTTCATTGCTTTTTCAGGAGACCTATTTTCTGCTGCTGATAAACTAGACCTTGCTGGCTTCGGCATAAGAAGTTTCTCCACCAATTTCCACAAAACTGTCAGCTGAAGACATAAATTAGCAAAACATTTTACTTCAAATTCTACACTGCTGCTATTCTTTCTATAAACCAGCTGAATCAATGGTTGGAGGCAATGAGTCTTTTCTAAAAACTAAATAATGAAAGAAAAATTGCATACCGAAAGTGACAGCTACAAAGACTCCGGCGGGGACGATGAAGGAGGCAACCTGCTTGACGGGAGCGTTAATCGTAGGAGGCTGAGATTGACTGTACACCCTGCGGCCACGTCCAGAAGCAGAAGCCGCCTTCACAACCACACTCCTAAACCTCAAACATCTTCTTCGAACTGTTATAGGGACCGCCTCGGATTGGAGTCTGTGCTTTAGCGGATGAGAATGAGAATGGGCCGCCCCAGCTGAAATCTATTGACAATTATTATTATTACTTCTATGCTCCTAGAGAACAATGACAAAAAATATTTAAATTTTCTTACCTTTGGATGTGAGAGGGAGTATATAGAGAGAGCCGAAGTGAAGCCCATTGATGAGGGATTTTTAATAGATGATGGTGGTGGTGATTATGAGCATAGGGGGGTCTTTACCATACGGTGGCCACGGCTTAACCTTAAACGACGATAAAGCGGCGGGTCTCCGGGATGGATGTTCTAAAAGGCTACCCAACTCAGGTCGAATTATAGAGATTCGAGAGAGAGGGAGGGGTGTACTCTGAAACTAACACTATCTTCTCGACTTTGTCGACCAAACCTAAGTTATTAAACCCCGTCCGGTTAATGACTCGGTCCATCATTTAGAGCATGTTGAGAACTGTTATTATGTTATTTGTCTGAAAATATTTTTTGTTCGGTAATATATTAAAATAAAATTTTTATTTTTAAAAATTTATTTTTGATATCAATATATTAAAATAAATTAAAAATATTTATTTTAAAGTATAAAACATATATTCAAAATTTGATAAAAAAAAAAAAATTGGTTCAGCCACAATTTAAAACAAAATCTTAGATTAAAGATAGGATGAGTTAACTTCGATTGACTTGTATGAATTAAATGCTGTTATTTTATTTTTTATTAAGTTAAAATAAAGTTAATTTTTTTAAAATAAATTGGTCAATTAAGTTATAAGTTAATTGACTTTTTAAATCATTAAGGTCAAACTAACATAGCTATAAATTAATTTTTTTTATATATCATGAACTCTTAGAAAATAAGCTTTAACAATATCTTATTAGCATAGTAAAAAACAGAACTGTTTTCTTCAAAATTACAAGATAGAGAGTCATTTTTCTCATAATGCACATAAATAACCATTTACTTAAGATGTAAAAGATATTGTAATTTTTTTTTAAATATGGACGATTATAATAAAAAATCATTTTTAAAATTAATTTTTTATTTAGATCACTTATATTAGCGATATCTAATTTTCTAATCACTTACAATGACAATGAGATATATCTTGCATTGTCATTTATATATATATATATATTGGAAGTTGTAGAATATGATCTTTTTATGGAAGGATAATATGTTTAGTGTCAGTGAATAATTTTTTTCAATATATATAAGGTTAAGGGTATTTGTTTTGTGGAATAATTAATAATAATAACCTATACATCAAATCAAATAACAAAACATATTCTTTACTTAAAATGCTTTAAACTTTAAATTCAACATAATACAATGAAAGTATCATTTCGTCATGTTTATATATATATATATATGTATGTATGTATGTATGTATGTATGTATGTATGTATGTATGTATGTATGTATATATGTATGTATGTATGTATGCATGCATGTGCGTGTGTATCTTCAAAGAAACAATCATCAACTTGCAAAAATTAAAAATTAGGTCAAAACATACTGAAAAAGCAAACCATAAATGTCAATCTATGCTTCACAAAAAATACATGAGAAGTTGTAGGTAATCTCTTCAAGAAACAATCAGAGAGAAAATTGCATCAACGAAAGACATTATCAATCAATTTAAAGAGAGAGTTTTTATTTAGGGGTTACACCAAAGAAAGAAAATCATTGTTTAAAAAAGATTGTAATTTTTTTTGCTCAATAAATAGACCAAAGATGATTTTTCAAAGAAAAAACTAATTAACACTATGTAAAAGAGTTAGAAAAAAAATAACTTTTGGAAAAACATTGACGACATATTTATCAACAATAATGTAAGAAAATAGATTTCCTTCATGATCACAAGTTATGATTTTTAAATCCTTGTTTGATGTACCTCCTTAGAGAGCAACATATAATTGACCATGGGTGAACACTTGTTCTTACCAACCATTTGTAATGATTGCCCTTGATTTTTATTGATTGTCATTGTATAACATACTTTTACATGAAAATGTTTTTGCTTGATTGTAAATGGACATTTTCCATCATTACTGGAACAACATTACATGAAATAAACACTTTATTTTCAATGTTAGATCCAATAATTATCTGAGCTTTGATAACGCATTTGAGAAGTTATGTGACAAGGAGCCTCGTCTCGTTACATAATCCAATAGATAGATTAAGATTTCAAAGCAACATTATTGGTAATTCTATTTTTAAAATAAGAGTACGAGAAGGAACACCATTAGATTCAAGTTGGTTAATAAACTTAGATGAATACAACAAATTTGTGTTGTTGTTCTCCCTATATGATGTCTTAATAAAATTGATGCTAAGATAAATATATTGATCACCATATGTAATATTAAGGATTGAAATAATTGGTTTTAGTAAAAGGTAATGTTCTTAGGTGTAACAATCCTTTTTAAAAAATAGTTCAGGTTTAGATGAGGTTCTTCAATGTTAGGATAAATGGTTAAAACAATAAATGTAATTGGGTTATCTGAAGTATCAAACAAAAGTTCATATGGATTATTTATAAAGGATGCATCCAGTTCATCCAAAATAGTTAAATCATATATTTTCCCATCACTAATCATTGAGAATCCATTGTGCAAAAGGGTCAAGTTCATCTTATTGAGAAAGAGTAACCCCATCAACTGAGACATATGTTTCTTTAAGTATTAGAATCTTAAATCTTTGCCAAAGTGGAGAGATGCTCAAAGAAACATTAATAACATCTTTTTTTCTCCAATGATAACATGAAGTATTTATTAAAAATCTCTCACCGAACATTTTATTCTGATGTCTTCTATCAACATCACCTTGGATGTTCTGTAGTGAACGATCTAGTGCTTCAAAACATAATCTATTATTCATAAAGGCCTCATCCCAAACAATAAATGGTGCATCAATTTCAAGTTGTCATGTGAGATGCGTGTTTTTTTTAATCTTACATGTTGAATTTTTATTAACAACAACACAATATTTTAAATCGTGAATGAGTTGTTTGACCACCAAGCAATAAAAGAGAGCCAATTTTAAATGAGACAACAAAAAGCATAACCAACCCTTTATATCTAATACTGTTAATAATTATATGTCATAAAAGAGTTTTCATGTCCAACCATGTCCATGGAAAAATATAAGAACCTGTTTTTTTTTTCTAGAACAGGTCCCACAATATAATCATAGACTTTCCCTTTGGCATTGGTTAGGTTGAGGTATAACCAATGAATGGTTGTTTATTACTTTTGTAATATCATAGTTAAGCTCTTCCGCTAATAACTTGTTTCTAATCTTTGCCATTAATCAACCATCTAGCATAGGTAATTTATGATCTTCAAGGGATGTTGTAGAAGCAATAAAAAGTATTCAGGTTCATACAACACATAATTTGTAAGCTTATTATGAATTAAATACATGTTTGACATAGAAAAAGAATCTCTTAGGTTATATTTAATAACACAATGCATTGAATACTAAATATGATCAAGAATGCCTTTTGGATTGATAATTTTACAAAAAAGGATAATGTTTATAAAATATGTCTTAGTTGCGAAGATAAAGTTATTGAAATTGCCTTAAAAAACTATGTATTCTCTATCATCCCCAAAAAGTCACAAAGCTTTACAAGCAAGTTGAAATATTGGATAAATTGTTCTAGACATCATGCGAAAGTCTTCAAAACATGTTGCTCCTTTAACATGTTTAAGTATCATCCTAAGATAATAAAGCTCTTCAGCAATAGAATAAGCTATTCAACCAAGAGAAAAATCCTGTGATCTAGGAACCCACTATTTTTGCTCAACATCCTAAACAAATTTATTTAGGAATTATGAATATTAAAGACTTGTTGCTTCAATATCATTCTTGTTTTGTTCAAACCATTTTGTAAGCATTATTTTATTAATTCTTAGTCTTCAAAGAATATATGAGCGTGATTCGCGTCTTATGAATACAACATGATGTTGTAATGGTAAATGTTCACATAATGGTTGGGAATTGCAAAAGTCTTCAGAAAACTTTATATGGGCAAATGAATCTATAATTAATATATGCTTAAATCTCACCATCATTTTGTCTTTTAATGACTATCCTGCAACGATCAGATCCCTTACTTACATATTTAAAAAGATATTTGATAAGCATTGAATGACAACATATTTCAACATTTATATGAGCAATGTAATGAAGCAAAATCTCTTGATTGTATGGAATAACATGACAATTTGATAAAGGGACATTATATTTTATGATAGAGGAGTCAAACAATCAATAATGTTTATAATAGATAAACTTATTTCCATAAAAAATGTTGATATTTTATTCATTTTTCAGGAATTGCTTTGGAAATTTTTCTTTTTTCATACATTGAGTTTTGGGGTTCACTACTCCACATGGGTCATGTATAATGAATCTTGAGATAATTTCATGAGAAATTGGATCTTGTTTTTTGTTAGGTATTTCAGCAGAAACGAATGAATCAACATAGGTCTACTCATGGACCTAAATGAAAATGGGTTTGTCAGGCTTGGCTAGTTTGTCAGGCTTAGTAGTCCATTTTTTCTTTTATTATTTTTTTTTTGTAAAAAAATATTTCATATTTTTTTTTAAAAAAACATTTCATATATTTTTTTAAAAAAACATTCATATCTAGATCGACACATGTTCCCTCTTTAATTTGTGTGGATCCAAATGAAAATAGGTTAGGCAGGTTGGGCTAATGGGGCAGGCTTAACAATGCATGATTTTTTTTTTATAAAATATTTTGTTCATTTATTTGTATATTAATAATTAATCCTTGTTAAATTTTTGTGTGGTGAGTTTTTTGTTTTAAAATTAAGACATTGATCTAATTTTTAAAGATGTTTTTATAATTAACATATATTGTTTTAAGCTTTTGTATATATGAGTTTTTTTTCCTCCAAAACAAAAAAATCCTTTATTTCAAAACAAATCCTAAAAGAATGGGTAAAAGACCTAAATGGTTTGTGGGAAAAACATATTTAAGCCCATCTAGATTTATGATTCTAAGTTCATTTTGTTTTTTATGGTCATTTTTTTCCACGGATAGATATACCATGATTTTTAAGGTATATCACAGTTGTTCTGGGGCTATAAAGTTTTTTAAGAATATTTTTTACAAACAAAAATCTATAACAATAATTTTTTGGTCACCTAAGTGGACAAAATCGAGTTAAATTACACCACATATCAGTTGGTAAAAAAAAATTATGCATCTTTTATTGAAGCACAAAATTTTGTTAGACAAGATATAAAAAATAAAATAAGAAAAATACAAGTACACGAGCTTGCAAAGGTATGTTAGTTCATGGACCCAACTAAAAATGGGTTAGGCTGATTAGGCTAGCCTGTCAAGTTTAACAATGCATGTTTTCTTATGTTGCTTTTTTTTTTTTCATTTAAAAATAAATCTTTTTTTTTTTAAAAGCATCCATATCTAGACTAATACATGTTCCCTCTTTAATTTTGTGTGGATCCAAGTGAAAATGGGTTAAATGTGCTATGCTAACAATGCATGCTCTCTTTTATTTTCCTTTGAAAAAAAAAACAAATTAATGTATTTTTTTTAAAATCATTTGTATCTAGATTGATACTTGATCCCTCTCTAATTTTACGTGGCGAGTCTTTTTTAAATTAATGCATTTTGTTTTGCAAATATCTAATTTTTATAGAGGTTTTTATGATTAATGTATATTGTTTTAAGCTTTTGTATAAATGAGTCTTTTTTTCTTCAAAATAAGAAATCCTTCATTTCAATTTTTTTCCTGAATCATTGCATACTATATTTTTTCCTTGTATAATAGTTTGATTCAATCTTGAAAACAGTTAAATAACCAAATTTAGCAAGCAAATTGAGTTGAGTTAAATGTCCCGTTCCACAAGAATTAACTCAAAAAAAATTATTCCTTAACAAAATCCAAATAAAAAAGTTTAAACTTTGAGGTTTTTCCATCAAAGACAACCTAAATTAAATGGAACCCATATATGTTTTTACACAATCACTGGCCAAAGAAAAGCCACTACATGGTTTAATCCCATAACTCAAAATTCAGTTACAATAAAAGTCAACGCTTACTGTTCATATCATTGTCCAATACACGTACACCACCAAACCCAGCATGTGTGTAGTGTGACGATGGCATATTTTCATGTCAATATGTAGCAAAAAGTCAAAGATCAATGGTGTTTCGCACCATGCGTTAGCATATAGAAAATAAAAGGTTGCTCAATTTTCTACAGAAAAAAAACATTAAAATATATTTTTTTAATTTGAATCCTCCAGATAAATATTTTCTGCCCCCGCACCTGCGTATAAATCAAAATATATACCAATGAAATGGGCAACAAAATCAAAGACGAGAGAGGAAGCAAATTAACCGCAAAATCTTAAAAACTTTCTCTTAATATAGTTTGCTTATTCGTAAAATATCAACGACCCTTTGTTTACTAGAATTTAATTTGATTTTCTGAGAGAATATTCAACCCTTTATTTTTTTAATGTCAACTCTTCAATAAGCTACGCATTAATCCACGTTAGGGCAGCAATGAAGACAAGTACTATTCATCGATGATGGAGTACACGTTGTCGTACATCCTGCTTCTCTCGTGTAGAAACTATATATAAAGACAATCTCGGCAACCATAGGTTTCAACGTCTTCTTCAACTGAGAAGGAGGATATATATAGGCTGAGCAAGGTAAGGCTCTCTCGCTCTAGATCTCTCTCTCTCTCTCTCTCTCTCTCTCTCTCTCTCTCTCTCTCTCTCTCTCGCTCTCTCTCTACCTTTGCATATAATAAATTTTCTCTGAGGAAAGGAAATATCGCAGAATGAATTCATCAGGGATGGCTGTGACGATGTTTGCCGCCGCTTGTGTCGCAGTTCTGGTGGTGGCTGCTGCAGCTCATGAGGGCCATGTTCATACACCTGGCATGGAGATGCCGCCGGCCCCTGCGCCAAGCTCGAGCACCCTCGTGTCTCCATCAATGGTGATTGGGATCGCCCTTGCTTTCGTTGCTTCCCTTCTTGGTGGTACGTAGAGAGCGGGAGTGAGCCTTCATTTATATTTTTTACCCTTTTTTTTATGCATGTACATGCCTTGGGGCATCAGACCTTGGCTACAGCTTTGTGTGTGTCGTAACACGAGATGTTGTTTTATGTTGTCTGTTTATTTTTAATAATTTCAAGGCTGGATTTAATGTTCTTACTGATTGCAAGCTAGGGTGAATTTTATGTTGTCACAATCCATGCTTCTACTTATTAAGTTTTTTATTTTAATATGCAAATAAAATATTATAATAAGTTAACATTTGATTATTACTTTGGATAACAAACAAGAAATATGGAGACAAAATATATATTCTCGTTTTTTTTTTTTTTATTTTGAAAAATATGTAGAGATAAATTTGTTTTTTTTTATATATATATTTTATCTTTTTTTCCTAGAACCATGGACCAGGATATCTGAGAAACAAAATTTAGTATTTTTCTCTAAGAAGGTCCAATAGTTTTTTTTTAATGAGGTGATTTTAATGTATTTTCCAACACAAGTAACTATATATGCGCCATATAATCGCTACAATTTCACTCTCGAAATAAAAACAAAGTCTCGATTGAATATGACATGTAAATTAAAAATTAGAAAAACGCATATTTATATCATTAATTAATATTTATTAGGTTAGGCTTGGAATAAACAGCTAGCGTCGACAAATACAAGTCAATTATTTATAGGGCTAAGGCGGCTTGCATATGATGAAAATGAACCAAAAGCATGTCAAAGGAAAGAAAATAAAGCTTTTATTTGCTGGAGAAACATGTACAGGATTATATTTTTTTTAGAAGATTTAAAAACTAAATTGTGTGTTGGCCGGTGTATCCATGAGATAATAAACACACGGTTTTCATCGGTTGTGATTACTCGTGTTTATTTTCATCATTAAAACAATACATAGATAGCTACATCAATCTAGAATTTTGTTTTATATATAATCTTTTTCAAATATTTAAAATCATCAATTATCAATTTAAAAATAAATTCATTAACAATTTATTTTTTCATGAAAACAACTAAAAATTTTCCGTCATGTATATCAATATTCGTCAAATATCCAATTTAGGAAATTAAGATTCAAATACATACCAGCATGCAATTAAGATTTAAGAGGTTTTTATAATATATTCGATAGATGAAAACAAAATAAACGAGAACCCACATCAACATTTATTAAATAAAGATGATTAGAGACACAAGTAACAGGAAAGTTAAACCAACAAGTACCTCTGTGAAAAGATGAATGAAACCCTACTTCGAAAATATACATTAAAAATAAATAGACAAGATCAATATATTTATTCAAGAATTCAATTTTTTTGTTGAGTTTGAAAGGTATGAATGTGCAAACGCAGCATATATTGATGCCCCTATAGGAAACACATCCTCATCGATGGTAAAGTAAGGGCTATGTGGTTGATATACACTCCCAGCCTTCTCATTTCTCATACCTAGAAATAAAAAGGACCAGGGAACTTTGTCGAGATAGAAAGAAAGCAAAATCTTCACTTCCCATATATGACGATCGGAGATAGCTCGTGGTTTCCTTCTCCCAGTATACCGATTGAAACCCGCCGAGCATGCTCGTAAATTGTAGCATCATTTACTGTTGGAGGAACCGAGGGGTGTTCTGCTGCTGCGAAATCCACCTGACAAGTGCACCGGTGCATCGCTGCTTGCCCTTCGATAACCTGCTTTTGAAAAAGAGAGATGAAAATTACAGAACAAGAAAAAAAAATGAAAGTCTCTTCAATAAGAGGATTCTGTGGCATGCTTCTTCCCTTTTCTTGTCAAGATTCAAGGCTTTCTGTATGATATTTTACCTCTTTTATTCTTTCCTGAGCGCATTGAAGCTCTTCTTGCTGAAAGCCCTAAACGTTCCGGATATTGTAGCCGAGTCTGGAATGACATTAAATGCAGTCCCTGCATGGATCATTGCTACAGAAACCACCCATGATATCCAAGTTTTGGAAGGAATTAGAATCTGACACACCTTAATTATAATCGAGTTATATTACAAACTATAACTCAATCATAAGACTGAACTGAAGATTATATTGACTAACTCACAGGACGTACGTACGTACCTGGGGATCGAATGGATCATTCTCCCTTGAAACTATATTCTGCAAACTAATTACTGCCAAAACAGGATCAATAGAATCTTGAGGAATTGCAGCATGCCCACCTTTGCCAGTTATCCTTGCAAGGAATTCTCCAGGCCGTGAAGCAACCACTCCAGTAGGATACAAATGCACAATGTGCACCCCAAAAATGGCATCTACATTATCAAGAACCCCTTCTGCAATCATGTCTTTTGCACCGTGGCCTCGTTCTTCAGCAGGTTGAAAGATAAGCACTACAGTCCCCTGCATTAATTATATATAGTTCATAAATTTCGTGGTTGATAGGAATATTATTGATACATATATCAAAATTGCGCTTCACCTGCAACGTGCCTTGCAGTTGCTGCAGGATCCTTGCAGCACCGAGGAGCATTGTAGCACGTGCATCGTGGCCGCAGGCATGCATTTTGCCATCTACTTTACTCTTGTGCTGCCACTCGGCCAGTTCCTATTGAGAGATAGATAGAAAATTATATTAGGGTTCATAATGTGGTTTTGCGATATAAAATGATAAACAAGGAAGGTAAATATTAACATATCTTAATAAGTATATTTCGTTCATATTAAATACTTTTTACCTTTTAATTGTTTATATATATATATATATATATATATATATATATATATTGTGTGCGTGTATTTGTTAAGGAGAGTCTTACGTTCAAAAAATAAAAAATAAAAAATAAAAGTTATAGTGTAACTACACACACCCCATCTTAATAAAAATGTTTAATATATTCACTGATATAGAAAAAATAAATAAATTGAGTTAAATAAACAACAGCATTTTTAATATGTTTTAAATTTTTTTATGAAAATTGTTGTTTTAAATAGGAAAGAAATTGCCCCCACAGCAAGAAGCAGTGGTTTTCTTCAAAAGCACGAGTTAACCTAATTTATTAAAAAACAAAACAAATTAAGCAATTTTCTCTTAAAATCACAAATACTTTCTCTCTAAAAAAGATATAGATATCAATTAATCAAATACAGCTTTTATAACAAGTAAAAGCAACTTGTTCTCTCTTAAAGCATATAGATATCAAACGATAAAATTATTAAAAGCTATCCAAATCAATGTCAGGTTACAAAATCAAATCCTATGATCATATGTGAATTAAAAACCAATGTTTAGAAAAATTTTGTTAGCTAAATCACGTAAAAATCAATTGATAATTCTTCTCACACAGTATAGAAAGAGTGAGAGCTAATTAATTACAGCCACCCAGCAGCAATTTTGTTTTGGAAAGAATTAATAACCCCGCACCTTAATCGGCAAAGCATCCATATCAGCTCTCATAGCAACAAAGGGCAGCGAGCCAGACCCAATTATGGCCACTACACCGGTTCTTGCAACAGGCCAGCGATAAGCAATACCCAGTTGGTCAAGGTGATGCCTAATCTGTTGGAAATTTCCATTTGTGTCCCTCATGACACACCCATGTTCTTGATCATGCAAACCCATGACCATGAAGATAGGTCATGGGGTTTGATCACAGGGATCAATTGATTGATCATGGGGATCAATTAATTGATCATGACTAATTATCTCCTTGATGGAAGAAGAAAATTGGAAAATAAATTAGTGAGTGGGGTCCCTGATCTACCTATAAATAATAGATTGTGTACTCCATCTACGGCTAACTGGTAGGCATAGATCAGAAGGCTCCTGTCGTAAAATATTTTATTATTTTGTATTGTTGTTGCTGCTTTGGGAAAAGCTTGGTTGCTGCTGTAATTGAGAATTCATTTAATTTCGATACTTGAGCAACAATGACTGGAGGTATTTATAATCTAAATTTCCGCTGTTATATGTATTTAGCATTCGATTATTTAAAATATGTCTATCATAATCAGCTTGCTCGTCTCAAACTTTTCAAAAGCAAGCTCAGGGTTCTCATGCATTTGTCTCCTAATCTTCTTCATCCAGTTGACTGTGCGTTGATCGTTAGCTAGCTCGATTATCTGGTCCTGGCAAGACGAAGAATTCTGGCATGGTAGAAGAGTATTTAGAGGCTAAGAACATGGCGATGAAGAGAAGCAAAATACCAGCACAGACCACCCAGCTGTCCACGGCCAGGTTTGATTTTCGTTTGCCTTTGCCTGGCATTGATGAAACAGTGCCGGGTGTGTCGTCGATCCATGGTTTTGATTTATTTTATTTTATTATGTGTTTCTATATTCGATAGGTGAATGTACCACTTGTGTTCTTACCAATATAAGATTTGTCTTTTTGTTATAAATAGAAACTATATTTAAGAGAAAGATTTCTATGTCTAAAATAAATATAAATAAATAAATTCACATACCATGCTAAAAACGTATAGAAAACATAGAATAAAATAAACGTATAGAAAACATAGAATAAAATAAACGTATAGAAAACATAGACCTGAAAACTGACATTGGTTTAACGTACGAAGCTTGGACCAAAAATACGTATGGTTATGGAAACTGATTTTCCAAATTCCAACTAATAATTAATAAAATTTTGACATGTGCTCCATACATGTTTAATAAATCATTTAATACATTTTATGCATGTAGAAATCATTTTAAATTATTTACAAAGAAATAAATTTATTTGTTTATTGAATAAATATTTTTTTCTATATAAAATGTTTGTTTTTTTGCATAGAGTTTGATTAAAATAAATTTTAAATGATTGTGCTGAAATTAGGAATATAAAACATAGGAGCATCTGCCCTTGTTTGCCTTTTTTTCTTAGATAATTTCTTTCAATTTCTAATATTTGTATTACGTTGGTGTTTTTGTTTGTTATATTTGCTATTCATCATTGAAAATCATGCACCATGGTATGCTGCAAGTCCTCGATCATCACCGTCGCTAGAGGGAAGGGCAGCCTGGGTTTTTATTATTTATTTACTTTATTATAGGTAATTCAATATCTTTCTTTCTCCTCTAATCATTTGTACAATTGAAATAGATGCTGATATTGGGTTTAAGATTGTGAAAGACATCGTGGATATTTTAGATTCTTTTGTTTTTAATTTTGCAAATATTTTTTTATATAACTTACGTAAATCATTTTGGATTTATTTTGGATTTGTTAAATAACATGGTTTTTAATTGAAAACAGTCTGAGGGAAAGAACATGACTGAAAAAAGGGAATTTACAATATCAATGAGATGCTTTCGTTCTTTGACGAGCTGCCGGAACACTACCCCATAGCAAAACACCATCTGCTCTTCACTTCGACATGTATAGTCCAGAAATTGCTCGGCCTCTTACTTTGCATGCACTGGATGAGCAAATTAACCCAAGAACATCAGATTCAGCTTCTCATATCCAGCAAGGATTTCGCATTCGCAGGAGTACAGTTAGAGTAATGTGAAGGGGAATATGCAGAAAGAAAAGGCAAATGCTGATCTTACCATAATTAGCGAGCCTTTCTTCTGTCAACTTTTAAGTGGATGTTGAACCATTTCTTCTTCTTAGGTCCATCCCTTGTAGTGGAAGGCTTCTTATCTCTTACTTGTATGGTCTCCCTAACGGAACCCTTGTTCCTGCTTTTACTCGAACTCCGCTTCATTGGCGGAGCAGTGGTGTAGGAGGCATGGATTTCAACCAGGTCTAAGGAGCTCGTCAATCTGCAAAACCAGTATCAATGGTGTAATGTCAGAAACCATCAATTTATCCACAGAGATATCAGCAACAAGTTTTGACAAACTCACTGCTTGCATCTCTTGTGCATATCTAGTGGTCATCTCGGCAAATTGTGCCAAAACCTGTCAAAAGACCGCACAAAATGAGTAAAAAAGAGAGGCAAGCATGTCCAAATATAGACCGCTGAGGTTGAGTGCAGACCTCTCTATATTCAGTCTCAAACTCAGACATTTCCGTCCTCTTTGCAAGAATCTCAGCTTCAACATCTCTAAGATTAGCCTTCTCTTCCATAAAAGGTGCAGCACAAAGAGCTTCTATTGAGTAACTTGCACTTTTAAAAAAGTTGTCACCTGTAAGAAAAAAGCCAGAACCAGAAGGATGCTCTCAGCCCATGCAAACATGTTTAATCAAAGCAGCATGGTGCCATAAACAGCAAGAAAATTGTAGAACTGACCATAGACAGCAAAAACGTGGGTGCCAGCCTTCAGTTCAGTTATTTCATATGGCTGAAACCCATCCAATTTTTTGAAGAAGGCAGCATCAGCATCTTTTGTGGCGGCAATCTGAAACCACAGCAATTCCAAGACCAAAATGAAGAATGGGCGAAATAAGGACAAATATTAAAGCTGACACTTGACACTAATCTCTTAACTCACAGCTCACCGGGTTTACAGTGTGATCCAGCCGGTAAACAGGAAAACATAGAAAGTACATTCCAGTAGACGTGACCTTTCCTGTTTTCGCGCTGTCCTCCTACACCAAAAAGTGAAACAGTAAAAATGGATTGAAATTAAATGTGTTTACTGAAAAATATTAAATTAGATTCTACTGAGCTAAAAATATGTCAAACATGCAAGAAACATGTGAAGGCAGATGAATTCCACCAATAACTTAGTAGTAGCTCCTATTTTTACCAAGTAGTGTCCATCTTAATTAGGGATCTAGTCATCTATACTTCACTAGAGAGAGGTCTAAAATCTCTTCTGTGGGAAAATATCTAGTCTGCTGGTCATGATATGATAAATAAAATCATGTTCTTTAAGATCCATCCAAGACTAGAATCAAAGCAAGAATATAGTAACTGATGGATATGATTTAACAAGATCAACATAAAAAGAAAAGAAAAAACAGGGGAAAGTGCATCGTACCTGTAGAGCAAGGTTTAATCCACCACTTTCTTCCTGATCAAAATACAATAACTGTACAAATGATAATCAATCCGTAAGCCTAATGATCATTTTTCATGCATAAAGTTATAGTTAGAGAAAATTGAGTACCTTTTTTTTTTTGTATAAACCACACGGTATCCTAGACGTTGGTCCAGACTAATCCACGTTTGCATTGGGTGGGCCCCGAAGGGGTGAAAATGCTTCCCAAATGGCCGGCTCCAAACAAGAGAAAGGGTTGAACCCCTGACCTCTCTTAAAGGATAAGAGCGCCCTCACCACTTACGCCACGACCTTTTGGGTAGAAAATTGAGTACTTGACATCACTTGAGAACGCACTACCTGCGATAAATTGTTACAAACAGAATAAAAAATATGTGGACATCAGAAGATTGTTGGGAAACAGCAATTAGGAAAGTATGAGGAATTTATGGGCTAGTTATAAATTCATTCAAACATATATCTCGGTGTACCACCCTCAAGGTTTTTAACATATTCCCCATGAGAAACAGTTTCAAGTTACATAAACTTTATAAACCCATAAATCTTCTCCTATAACGCACAACCATTGAAAGCCCAAGCAATTAAAGGCAGCATCGGACAGTTTAGTGTATAATCTGTGTATATCCCTTTACCACCAGGAAGTCTTATTTCTTCCTTAAAAGCAAACTGATGGAGATGATTGGAGATTTTTTTATGTATCTAGTTATTCTAGAGAGTTGCATTTTCTATTTAGTTTCAACTATTTATTTTGTATTTTTTATATTAAGACAACCGCCCCCGCCCCCCCTCCATTTATCAGGCAGTGACAAGGAGCAGATTTCCATGCCCCAAAATGAAACTGAAAAATTCTAAATTCAGTGGTGTCGAAGGTGAAACTCGTGATTCTCCATCACTAAAGAGAGGTGTAATGAAAACAAATGCAAAAACAATAGAACTTTCCAAACAGAGGTAAAGAATATCAATTTCAATGATTAAGGAAAATGCAAAGTCATGAGTAAAAGAAAAAATGTTTACGGGAAACTCTCAGCATCAGTATAGGAACCAAATATCCTTTTCCATTTCCTATAGAAAATGAAAATTCAGTGTTTTTGTTCTTCAGTAATATTAGATCTGAAGCATTATAAAAAAAAAATATTGTAATTTGTTTTTAAAAATAAACATTTTTTTTTTGCGTGCAATAATTATTTTTTTGTCATCTAAAAAGAACAGTATAATCAAAACGGGAAGTGACTCGTATATTTTTTAATTGTAAATAACCTAGGTAAATTTGTCATATGTTTTTTATGAGTTGCATTTTTTTCCCAGTAATATTAGATGTGACACATTGTAAATAAAAATATTGTAATATGTTTTTAGGAAAAAAAACTCTTTTTTTGTGTTATAATGACTTATTTGCCGTCTAAAAAGAGCAGAGTAATTGAAATGGAAAGTGACTCGCATATTTTTGAAATCTAGGTAAATGTGTCAAAAAAAATTTAGTTGTATTTTTTGCCCAGTAATATTAGATCTGAAATATTAAAAACCAAAATATTATAATTTTTTTTAAGAAATAAATTTTTAAAAAAGAGGAAAAAATTAAAATTCGAAGATAAATTTTTTTTATGTTATCCGATTAATTCATTATATTATTATATAAAATGTATTTAAGAATACTGATATTAATTTTTTTTATTCAAAAAATCCTAGGTCATGTTGTCTTCTCCCTATATATATTCCTAGGCAATAATGTTCAATAAATATTAGAACATATAATTAATAAAAGACTAAAAATATTCAAGAAACTTTAACAAAAGATAAAACAAAAAAATAAAATAAAAATAAAAATTATCATTGCTATTACTGTCAAAACAATAAAAATTATTAAATTATCCGGAGGAAAAAAAATATTAATAGAAGAGTAAGCAAGAAAAACAATTAAATTATTCTTATTCTTATTCTTATTCTTATTCTTATTCTTATTCTTATTCTTATTCTTATTATTGTGTTAAGTACAAAATTAAAATTCGAAGATAATTTTTTTTTATTTTATCTGATTTATTCATTATATTATTATATTAAATGTATTGAAGAATACTAATATTAATTCTTTTTATTCGAAAAAACCTAGGTCATATTTTCTTCTCCCTATATATATTCCTATGCGATAATATTCAATAAATATTAGAACATATAATTAATGAAAGACTAAAAATATCCCAGAAACTTTAACAAAAGAAAAAAAAAAAACAAATATCATTGCCATTAAACTGTCAAAACAATAAAAATTATTAAATTATCCGGAGAAAAAAAAAACATTAACAAAAGAGTAAGCAAGAAAAATAATTAAATTATTATTATTATTATTGTTATTATTATTATTATTATTATTATTATTATTATTATTATTATTATTATTATTATTATTATTGTGTTAAGTACATTTATATATACATGGACAAAAGTAGGGATTAATTTAGAAATATAAAAAAAAATAAAAGTATAAGGGCTGAAATGAAAATCAAATATAAAGGGATTAAATTCAAAAATTAAAAGTCTAAAGGCTGAAATGAAAATCACATTTATTATCAATTTAAATTAAAGGACAAAGTTGAAAAAATCAAAACTTGTGTACCGAATTTATTGAGCTTTTACAGCCAATCCGGAAATTAAAAGTATAAGGACCGAAGTGAAACTTGCACATTCAATCAATTAAAATCAGAGGACCCAATCGAACTAAATCAAAACTTATATAATAGAAATCAGGACCAAAAACAAAATTAAAAGTTGAAGGACCAAAGTGAAAAGTAACAAACAATGGGAGACTCTCCTGCACTTTTACGTGCAGGGGAGAGAGAAACGTGGCCAGCGGCTTTAACCGGTCGCCGCCGCGTCCACAGATATTTTTAGATTACACGCGCCACCGCGGGAGGAAGGCCACGCGGAGGCGCCTCGAAAAAGACTCCGGAAGACCATTTCCGGTCACCGTATGACGCCGCACGCGCCACCTAAACAGGGCGTGAGGCAAAAAACCGACTGGCGCGTGCGCCTCATGCCCTGACAGCCACGGAATAAAAAAAAATAGGGTTAATTACTGGCCTGCCCCTGTACTCAAGTCAACTTTTTTGTCTTATTAGGGGCTATAACCGTATTTAGTCATTTTAAAAAATATTAAAAAAAAAACTTGCGATGGACCGGACCGGTCCGGACGCGCGCAATTACACCTGTGCCCCTCAGCCGAAACCATTTTTTATCTTATTATCGGGGGCAAAAACGTTAAAACACTGTTCACAATAGGAAAAGACAAAAAAAAAAGGGTGGACATGCACCTGCGAAGAACGGAGACAAATATCGAGTCCACAGTGTTAATGAGTGTATGTGTACAGTGTTTGAACAGTGAAATCCGTTTTGTTTTAGTGTATTTGTTAATGTTGCTTATTTTATTTAAAAAATAAAAATAACCTTGCAGATTTTAAAATGCATTAAATTTAAATAATTTTTATTTTATTCATATTAATTGACTAATACTTAGTTATATGGTTAATACCATTATTATTATTTTTAAATAACTAACCCTGATTATTTTGTTTCAAGTATATTACATCGTATGAATTTCAATTAAACTTGTTTACTATAACAACTATATAATGTTTTTGAGTATTTTTTTATTATATTTATGTGTTTTTCAAAGAAGAAAATTATTTTTTTATTCTTTAAAAAAAATTATTTTAACTTATATATTTTATGATAATGTTAATTTAATTAGTACCATTAACAATAGAGCACAATAATTAATTATCAAACTATTTTTTTATTCTTTAAAAAAAATATTGTATTTTAAGTTATATATTTTATGATAATGTTAATTTAATTAGTACCATTAACAATACAGTACAATAATTAATTATCAAACAATTTGAAATGTTTAATAAGTTGCACAATACAGGCTATACATCTTAATATTTTATAAATACAAAGCAGTTAATATACATTGAAAGTATAGGCAAATATAAAATTATTTGTATTTCTTAAAATATAAAAATATCGGGACTAAATAAAATAGTCGGCTCCTTATCCTAGTAATTTTAAAAAACATGGATTTTTTTATAAACACATCAATGGAATTTCAAGTTTAGAATTAATTTAAGTATTAAGAATTCAATTTTAAATAAAATTTAATTTTATAAAATTATATAAAAGTAAATCGGAGCTCAAACTTTCTTATTTATAATTTCAAATAGAATAAATTTAATGTTAAATTAGCTTTCTTGAAATACTCATCTATCAAAAAACTAAAAATAAAAGAACATTTAAAGAAATTAAATGAAAGTAATTGATAATATAAAAAAATAGATTAAATTTTATCTTTTTAAATATTAAAAATCAATTTATTTATAAATTAAATTAAAATTAAAATTAACATTATCTTTAAATTTATTAATTTTTAATGTCTTTATGTTATGAGTGTGTGAATAAATTCAGACGATCAATTTCTATAAACAGATAATTGTCTTTTGGGGCTCTATTTGACATTGCGTTTCAAAAGTGTCTTTGAAAAAAATTGAAAAATGTTATTTTTATTTTTTATTTTAAATTAAAAAAATAGTATTTTTAGATCATTTTGATGTGCTGATGTCAAAAATAATTTTAAAAAAATAAAAAATATCATTCAGATACTTTTCTAAATAAATAACACTTTGAAAAGCAACCTCAACCACACCCCAGGTAGAGACTTTATTTAAGTTAGTAAAGCTAATACATTTTCATCACTTATCATTATTTTTCTTGATCATAATGATATTTGATAATGAGGTTGGGTACAACACCTCCCTGATAAAGTCAATAGCCAAAAGTTTACTTATTTCTTGAGTTGTAACTTTTTCTCTCTCCTTTAAAAGTCCTTTTTCTTTCTAGCAAACTAGATATATATTTGGATTTACCATTGATTAACAGGCGATTATTTTTGGGTTGATGTCAGGCATCATCGATGCATCTGTTATGAAATTCAATTTTTAGATTTATAGAAGCCCTATCAATTATTGTTATTGTATTTGTGTTAAGGTTGATCCCATCTTACTGATTGTTTACTCACCCCAAAAATATTCTTTTATTTTTCAGTAGCCTCATTTCTAATTTCCATTTTATTTTCCTTAAAGACCTTTCTTGATCTAATATTAGCCTTTTTTGCCCTTTAAGCAAATAATGGCACATTGTCTTAAGATTGTTGATCTCCCCATGTTATGGCTACTCCCTTTTAAGCTAGGAACTTTAAAGCCAAATATCAGGTATTGATGACAATGTTAATTTGATATAGAAAGGTCATCCTAGAATGGCATTATAAGTTAACACAATATCAATCACCATGAAATTTTGTTGGAGTAAAACATATTTTGGAAAGGTTTTCATTATAGTAGGTAACTTTAATGCACCTTTCACTAGCACATCTGAACCTTTAGTACCAACAAGATGAGTTTTTATTGGGATTAGTTTTGAAGAAGAGATTCCTATTTGGACCATAGCTTATATGGAGATAATGTTAATTGCATTGTTATCATCTATTAGTGCTCAATGTATCCTTTTTATTAAGGATAATAGTGGCAACGATGAGAGAAATCTTATATGAAAAAGTTACTCATTCTCTGTCTTTTAGGGTGAAAACTATTGGTTTGTGCCATTGGTTCCATCAACCTAGTAGAAGTGAGGATATGTTTCCTCTACTTCCTATTTCTATTGTTAGACTCCCCTCAATTGAGATTCTTTTTGGGATTCCATTGATCTCAAGTAAAGTTGTAGTGAATTGACCAAGGTCTTTTTTATTCTGCTTAGATGAAATCTTTCTTTTAAAATTGATGAAGGTTACCTTTAATTATAGGTCTTTTAATCTGTTTCTTCAAGACATAATAGTCACTCGTATCATATCTCTTGTCTTTGTTAAAAAAAATAGTATTTTCTAAATATACATGTATTGGGAGGAGACTTCATGGGCAGAGGATACTTGACAAACTTTTTATATTGGATGAGTACAAAGACCTTAGTGAATAATGTTTTCAATGGGATAACTCAAACATTCCTTGAATGGTTTTTTCTAACTCATATTAGGATTGTTGTCTCTTTTGGGAGAGTGGTCTCACTTAGGAGAGTGACCTCTTTTAAAGGACTTTTCTAGTTGTTTGTCCTTAGTAAAACAAGGAGGACCATAACCTAGAGTACTTGTCTCTTCTACTTGAATGTGGTTTTCCATGGTTTTACCTTCAATAATCTTCTATTTGGTATGATTTACAACTCCCTCCATAAGGCTCTTTTTCCTTACCCCATTGATAAGAGTTTTAACAGCTATTAGTTTAATTAAATGTTTAACCTTAAGTATTTACTCAATAAATCTTTTAAGGTAAGTTTTAATAAACTCATTCTCCACTTGGGTGATTTCAAAGAGTTTAATGGAACTTTTTTTAGCTAGAATATTCATACTGAAATGTGTCACTAGATTGGAATAGAGGATATTGAAGTCGATGACTGAATTTGGTTCCAAACTATTATACCATACTCTCACTAAATCTCTAAAGGTCATAAAAAAGATCTTCCATATGACATGATTTTCTTGAATGACCAGCTCGAGACTGTATTTTGTACACGTTCTCTAGGATTTGTATGTCCATCATAATTGTTTAGGGTTATTTTGGTGGCGATGCAATCTCCAAGTATACGAGTATTCAACACATATTTGGATATAAGGTAATCTCTAATATGATAAGAAATGTAGATATCCTTATGAATGATTATTTTTGTAGCTTTTTTTTCATTTTTACACCTATCTAGATCGGAGGAACTTGATGTTTATGGTGTAAAATGGTGTGGTAAACAAACTGCTTTTTTTATGTTATCTAGATGGTACCTAAAATAGCCATCTCATGTCTTATCTTTATGAGGGTATGTATGCATCTCAGCATGACTTGATAACCCTTGAGATGAAGGATCATCTATTGGATCATTTTGATTGTATTATTCTCGATGCTGTAATTATATATGAATCTTAGGTAAGGCTTGTTGTCTGGAAGATGAGTATAGAGATGAAACAACTTATTGAGGAGAAAACGGTTAAAATGCATAATGATGAAATTTCTTTAGCATGTATATTCCCTGACACTACCTGGGTGAGGAGTTGTATTTAATTTGTTTTATTAATTGCAAAAACAATGCTTATACAGTTATTGGAGTATCTCCTATAAAAGGGAGGTCAATAACTCTTTATATTCCAAGAGTATCTTGATTGTCTTCAATTAATTATGATAATAAGGAAAAACAATTAAAAATATATCTATATGTGACTTTTTATGAATTTTCTCATAGACAACGCCACTAATGACGTCTTAAAAAAATATGTAAATAAAAGGTTATTCAGTACTTGGAACAACGGTTAATCAATATGTTCAAATGTTTGAATCTTTTCTTCTTAATTTAAAGATACAAGCTTTACAATAGAAACTTTGAGCACCTATAAAAATAGTCCCAATTGAGAGGGCTTAAAGACCCTCTGGTTATAAAGTCAATATCTTGATGGGAAATGTATTAAATAACTTCAACGAGTATCAACTATAAGGAACAAAGATGTTCTCTTTTAAGCTTTAAGTTGGTTAATGCTTTGAAAATTATGTCATATTATCTTAAATGACCTCAAGATCCTTTTACCTAGGGTTTAGGGGGTATTTTTACCCTCTAAACCTTGTAATTATCATATCTAAGAAAGACTTCAAAATCTTCTATTTTCGGTAATATTAAGACAAATATCTCTTACATATTATTAATAAGATAGTGAGTATGGTAGGTCCCTCAAACGACCTTGTATACACCTATAAGTACATGGAAATTATTATGTTAATATGAATAATTACTATAGATGGAGAGACATGATGATTTATCATATCTAGGATCATAAATATAACCTTAGAATTTAATAATACCAAAGTTCTCTGGGTCTGACAAGTTTGTTATACCTGCATTACCTTGGACTTGACTGACTGTCATGTCTAAATACCTTATGTATGTCATGTTTGTCAAACTCAAGTTATCTTGAACTAAGCTAGCTATCAAGTCCAAGTGCCTCAAATCTTGTTGACTACCTCGTCCAAATACCTTGAGTTTAACATGTTTGTCAAACTCATATTATCTTTGACTTAGCTTACTGCCAAGTCCAAGTGTCTAAGACCTAACATGTTTGTCAGACCCATGTTATTTTGGACTTGGTTGACTACGAAGTCCAAGTGCATTGGACTTGGCTGACTGTCAAGTCCACATATCTTGGATCTGGTATGTTTGTCAAACTCATGTGATTTTAGACTTGATTGTTAAGTCCATATATCTTAGGCTTGCTTTGTTTGTCATACTCATGTTATCCTGGACTTGGTTAATTGCTAAGTCTATATATCTTGGGTCTAACATGCTTGTTATGCTCATGTTATCTTGGACTTGGCTGACTTCCAAGTCCAGGTATATCGAGTCTGACAAATATGCCTACTATAATATTTTTTATAGGGTTTGCAATACACTGCACCATCCTTTCAAATAGATGTTTTAAAATTATTGCCCACTAAGCATAACAAAGCCAAGGGAAACCCTACATCATATTAGAATGCAACATTAAACTCCAAATAAACAAGATCGAGTGAATATAAATTATAATAATACTCAAAACCAATTAGGTTTTTTTTTGTGAATAATGAATACTCCACACAATTTAGCTTTTTTTATATATAATATTATGAATGTTATTGTAATCTACCTTATTTCCTTGGGACACATAATCATCTAATCTTCTTTAAAATGTCAAATAAAACAAGATAAGCGACATCAACTTGACTAACCAAAACTTGAAGGGAAATATTTAGGGTAAAGCTTTGTATATTTTATAAAATACACATCATGATGCTATTGCCTGATAAAAATATTACCTACAAACTCAAGTTTTTAAATATAGGTTGAAGATATAATTTACATTTGTCCCCAAGGGGCGTGACATGATGACAATTGTCTTGAGATCTGCACAGCAGGTCTCGAGTTCAAGTCAGGACGTGCATCTCTTGTAAGAATCTGGAACAATCAGGGTTTTATTCGCAAGTCTGGACCTACAAAGTGCGCTTTCCAAGGGGTGGTGTTTCCTCGAATCCAAAAAAAAAAAAGATATAATTTACATAGTTTTAAGTTAATTCTAATTAAAAGAGAATGAAAAATAAAAAATTTAAACTTGTGATTATTAGTTATTAAAATCTGAATATTAAATTAAAGGATAATATTATCTTATATCATTAATTAATTTTATTTAGAAAACAAAATGAAAATTCAAACTTTGGTTTTATCATTTGAATTGTATTATGTAAAGATGTCCAATTTACATCACTGTCGATATTGTTGGAAAATAATATAAATCATATTCTGGAACCTCACCTAATAAAGCTTTTAGGTGAGATGGTTCCTTAACATGGTATCAGAACCTTGTTGACCCAGCGGTCATGAGTTCGAATTTTACCACCCCCATTCTATTTGATAAAAATCAAGCATAATATAGTGTGGATCTATGCAAGTTTCAAATTCAAAGGGTCTTCACTTGAGGGGAGTTTCGGAAAATAATATAAATCATATTCTGGAACCTCACCTAATAGTTTAAGTTTTTAAGTGAGATGGTTCTTGACAGATATATATTGGCAGCTGAGAATTTCATCGGTCAGAAAACAGTGAATATTGGCGGCTGGCCGGCCAAATTCTAAGAAGATTTTACTAGCCTCAAAACCCCTTCCAGCCTGAAAATGTTTCACTATACACCATTTAATCTAGGAGCAATTCTTCATCATTTACAGAGTACAAATACACCATGTGATCGTAGGCAATCTCATCATATGGTGAAACTGAGTTGTAGATGTATGAGCTATCTTTCAAGTCACACGTACGCCTGTGATGGGTCCCCTCCCCCTCCATTAACTGAGAGTTCAAGAAGGCAAAGGGCAATTAATTTACCAGCAGTACTGGAACATTTTATATCCCAGTCCCTGAGGAGCTTTGAAAATTTGTTTTCAAACTGAGGCCTAACTGAAGATCCAAAGATTTACAGGCTTCCATGGAAGCAAGAAAAGGAGAAGGCTTGTCTCTGGATCCCTCGGCATGACTGAAAGTGAACTTGGTATGGGTATCTTGTTGGAAAGGGACCTGATCGGCTGGAACGGCGTACCACTTTGATATCTGATCAGAACCATTGATCAGATGGCCGGAATCTTCGTATGGACTGAAACTAATCTGAGACTCCTCACGGAGCGTGGACTCGGGATCGAAGAACCATGAAGTAGAAGCTGAGCCATATCGATAATTGTAACCGCCGAGGCTTGCCTTCCTCGCTTGAAACTGCAATCTCTTCTTCATTCTTTCTTTCTTGTGCGCATTTTGGTGCCCCCCCAGTGCCTGAGAATTTGCAAACTCCTTCAAACAATACTGGCACTCGAACTTCTTCTCATCACCTGAGCTTTTCTCCTTGGCAGGTTTTTCTGGCCTTTCAGATGACTCGGTATTTGACGAGTTCACACTCTCATGATCTCCCTCATCAGCAGACCCTTTCATGCCGCTCTCGTTATATGGACTCAGCTCGAATCCAAATAATTTGAGCTTCCTCCCGACTGCGCAGGATTCAGCAAAATATCCATTTTGATCTCCGTCCAGCACGGAAGAGAGGATGTTAGATGCTTCCTTTTCCATCTCCCTTGAATTGTGAAAGAGAGAGGAATGGATTTTGGGAGCTGCTGCACCGACCGATACAGAACTCTCGATCGATCAGGATTCTCTTCCTTGCGTAGCAAACTCTACTCTATGGTTGGCGACGATACGTAGCATTTCAACTAGGTTTAGTTTTATAATGATCACTAAAACATGCAATTAAAGAAAAAGATGCGGAAAGAAAAGTCAGCTTAGAGAACCCGTCTAGCCCATGCAATATATATTATATTGTATTTTTGCATTTTATAACGGATACAGTTCATGCTTTCTTTATCAAAGAGGATTCAGTGTGCTTTAACGACCATTTTCATGGCCTGGAAACAATTTTAAATAAATAATAACATATAATCGTAACACCACTTGGACGTTTAAGACTTATATTCCTTGATCAATAATAACGATTTTTATTTTATTTTATTTTTTAAAATGTTAATCTTGACCTGCATGTTTTGGCAATGCTTTTAGAATAATATAGCAATTGAGGAGTGTAGTTGCGACGGAGGAATATAAGAAGTGGCGGTGACGTAAGCATATATGCTAATATTAGTCTTCCATGAGATCTTAGCAAATCTTGTTAAGATGAAGCAAACTTTATATTATATACCCCCAAAGCATATGTTTTCAGGTGAATCAAGTCATTAATTAATATTATTTTCTGCTTAATGAGAACAATTGTGCTGGACAGTTGTTCCAGTTCGACCCCACTTTCGTGGCTTTTGGGACATGTTTAGATTGTGTTGTTGTTCCACTGTCTCTGCCCAGATCTTCCATCGGTGGACTTCGTGTCTGTTCAAACTACTTTATCGCCATGGGAGAAGAATTCCAAGGAGGCATGCTGTCATCAAGCATTTCACATCCTTCATGTAGGGTAAAATGAGGCCCCGAACAGGAAGATTGGCTCTTGGTGGGTGGGTGGGTGGGTGGGTGGGTGGTATTTTAGCTCCTTTTCTTTCTTTTTATTCATCCATGGATTGATGCATGATTAAGTATTTGTTTGAGAGAGATTATTGATGTTTTTTAAAATGTTTTTCATTCAAAAATACATTAAAATTATATTTTTTTTAAATTATTACAATATCACATGAAAATAATTTAATAAAACCAAAAAATATTAATTTAAAATAAGAATTAAAAGTATTTTTTTAAAAAAATATTTTTAAAACATGGTGTCAATAGCCTTAATTGTCCCCCCCACACTATGCATCCCACATCCAGTCTAATTTTACTTCTCTCGTGATTTCATCCAAAGTCTGCAGTGAAACCACACAGAATGCCAAGATTGACCGGGCACAAAAATGGCAAAAAATCTTCGGTGAAGCAGGCTGGTTGGTGATGCCTGGAATGAAAAAAGAAAAAGGCAAGATATTTGAATTTCAATCGAATGCACTTTCAGCAGAATGCAAATCATCTTCTTTATTGAAAAAAACAAAACATAAAGAAGAAAAGAACACAGTAACTCTATATAATTGAGTCTTGAGTAGATCATTCACGTCGCAAATGATATATTATAAAACAAAGTTAATATTTATATTCGTTTTTGGAATTCAAATTTCAAAAGCTATAAGATACTATAAAAAACCTAGAAAGTCACTACAGATTTTATAGCTAAAGATCTTGATCATCATGCATAAAGAAATAAGACTAAAATCTTGAGATCTAATATTCATTAAAATCTACTGCCATTTTATTGTTGCAATCTCATCATTTTATTGTTGTAATAAACTATCATGTAATCTATTGTCATTATAATGTTGTAAATATCATTGATCTCCTATACAAATATAAATATATACATTACTGTAATCTTAAAAACAACAATATAGAAAAACAAATCTTAATTCTGTATAAGATCTTATATAGACTAGAAAAAATATTGGACCACATTAGTTTGTATTACATAGAAATAACATGACTTCAATTTCAGTCAATTTTATTCCGTTTTTCTATTCATGAATTTAGCTAAATTGTCCATGTTTATAAAGAGTCAAACATGGAATATGTGATTTTTTGCTCTAAAATTTCTCAATTTGACACCAAATTCTCTTTTTTAAAGGATGTGACATGTTACCAAAAAAACCCAACATTCTTTAAAGAGTTAGATATATAAAAATCTTGAATCAAAAGAGCATTAAACCAAAAATATAAAATGATAAAAATTGAAAGCAAAATTGTATCAATATATACGTCCTAATCTTGAATCAATATGATGAGGACTTAAAAAGCAAGGTTAAAATGCACTCAATAAATGTACGCATCACTCATAAACTAGACCGTTAAAAGATACACATATACAATCATATGGAATGCATTTGTTATGTGGAGATATCTATATTTTATTTATATATCGTGTTTATTTGCCTAGTTTAAGATGATGCGGTTAAATATATCTAAGTAACAAGAAAGGATGAAGATGACAATTACTCTATTTGTTTTGGAAACAACTTGGGGAAATTGCTCTCTACTTTTCATGTCATTGGTTTAATAAAATGAATTTATAAATAAATGAACTAATATTATATATACATATTTAAAAACATTAACAATAATTAAAGACTATAATATAAATTTAATCTTCATTATAAGAAACAAACAAATTTATATATTGAAAAAAAATAAACCAAAAAAATAAAAATCAAGATATTAATAAAAATAAATTCCAAAAAAATCAAAATTAAAAAAAATGACGAGTTTGTATGCTTGGTCTAAAAATAATTTTTAAATAGACCAAAAATCTTAGGTGCATCTAAGTTTGGAAGTCAAACTTGTGCATTTGATTTCATACCCTAAAAGAATTGATTAAGTGACCCACCAACCTAGAACCTAGCTTGAGTGAAGTTTCATGTTGAACCAAATAGAAATTGACTCAAACAAACCTGACAGGTAAACACACTACCTTATCAAAACTTGGGTAAGACTCAATTAGGTTCTTTGATTTTTTTGAAACATCATTTTAACTTTTATAACAAAAACATCTTGAAACGATATTGATTTGAATTAACTGGAGTCAATATGAGCTGATTCATGTAACTTGTGATGCAAGCCTCCAGGCATATCATAGGTTAAACTGGATTGGATTTTATAATTATGGTTATGATTTTACAACTATTGTTCTGGTTACACCTGTCCTAAATGGCAACCTTGATGCTCATTCCAATCCTATTTCAACCCCTAGCCAAATCATCAACCAGGAAAAATCCAAGGCATTGGATATATAAAAGGTTCGGGTTCAAGTACAATCCACTCTTGGTCTAATCCCTTTAAAGCTTAATCTGTGGGTTGCCCATAATCAAAACGAATGTGGAAAGGTCTCACCGAGTGGTGCCCACAGGCTTTGATTGTTGGCTGGCAAAAGCTCATGTCAAACTCGAAAACACCAAATTCTCCCCCTACCAGAGCATTACCTACCTCTTGAACACCGAAAAGTCGTACGGTTATAAGGCGCAGGCCCAGATATCTAACAAAATCTGTATAGCATACATATCCAAGCAAGTTCTTGACAATAGCTAAACGTGCATCCCCATTATATTAAAATAGAACTACATGAAAATGACGGGACATGTTAATGGAATAAAAAACATTCCATCTCAAAACTTTCCTCTATATATATATAAAATTAAAAAAAACTAGCCAATGGAGTTATATATCTTGGAAGCAAATATTTGACAATCAATTCACGGGTCATTCCTAGCCTAAAATGAGGATAAAAAAAGCAAAACAGTACTCCACAAAAAGAGTAGTAGCTCATTTCAGATTACAATCTAAATAATCCCAACATAACTAGAATTGAGGGTGCAACTGTCAAGGTTGCCTTTTAGAACGGCGTAGGAGTGCAAGAAGAATCTTCTTTCTTGGCCCCTGCATTTCAGAGAGCGTTAAAAAAAAAACATTAATGTTAATGATCACTGAAGGCAAATTTAAGAACAATTACGAGTATGGGCATCCCAAGCATAGTTATAAAACTTGCGGCATGTCAACCCGGTAACCCACCAACCAAGAGTCTGGCTTAGCTCGGGTTTTACACCGAAACAGTATTTTTTAACAAAACAATGTCTTGTCTGGGTTTTTCTTGAAAAAAATCACTTGGGCTGACCCACGAGCAAATCAGCTGTGACACAAGCCTTGGGCCCAGTCAAACCCTGATTGAGCTTTTGTTTCGATAAGCAAAAGGAACACCATGTAAATCTGATATTTTTCGAAACGAATGGAATAGTGATCATTCATTATGTGGAACATAACTTGGTACTTCAAGGTACCATGAATCTTCAAATCTCATTTTGCTCAATATTTTCCATGTTTTTTTGACATAAATATTGTTCGCTTTAGACCACCAATATTTATTCAAAAGAACTCCACCAAGCCATCTCCTATTAATAGTTTTTGAAGTGCAAAAACTCTCTTCATCTCACAAGCAGAGGCACTCTCTTCAACTCTGAATGTGATTGGGAAATTTATCTCTTTTCTGTAGGCAAGGGCATTTTTGTAATTGGAAAATCTAGAAAATTATCCAAGTCTAGGTTATTTTCTATTTAGTATTCTATTACTTCAAAAGTAAGTAGCTGTACTAAGTTTTTCCTATGCTATATAGGTTTTATATGGGAAAATGAGTCCTTGTTGGACTAGGAGTGCTGGCATCTCTATACAAAATACTAGGTCTTTCAATATTTTAATGAAAATTGATGTCTTTCAATATTTTAATGAAAATTGATTGATAAAATTCCAGCAATTTGCTTTTGATTGTGTGATTCAATCTACCTTAGATGCGACTACTAAGAATCCTACGTATGAATCTGTGGTTTTCTCTATCCTCTGGGTGTGACTCCTACAAACCCTATTTGCGTGACCAATTTTTTCTACTATTCCAGCATAAAACCCACATCAAACATCCTCTCACATATACCTAATCAACCCTCCATTTATTCAGCCTCACATTTCCTAAAATACTGTTCACGCCACTGTTCATGCCCTAAACAGCCTCTAAAAGCTAGATCCAAAGCAGCCCTCTAAGTTGTGCTGCATCATAATGACCATCACGAGAAACTTACATTAAATTGAAAAACCATCACTAGTAGTGATGATAATGATGACAATGACTATGACTATGTCCCTAGTGTACAAGACTGCTAAGATATCATAAAAAGGGCTTTCTTTTTCTTTCCTTTTTTCTATACAAAGGAGAGGGTCAAACTTGAAACCTCTTCAATGGAGAGATATATAGATACCAGTTGAGTTTGTACAATAAGCAATTCATCCAAACAAATAACAGATTAATCAGGAATACTTCCAAAAAAATTGCATCGACATTTGAGATGCAGAAAATATGAGCATGAAACAGAATTGGAAATCATATGCATTGCAAACTAACAGCAAAGATAGCAGATGGATAGAGGAAAATTACCATAGGTATCCCCAGCTCTTTAAGGTCCCTTTCCCCCATCTGCTTCAATGCAGTCATATCTACCTGTTTAATAGATTAAACAAATCTTAAATTAGGTGACTAGGAAAAATAAAAGTTCCAATACAAGATATTGTTCTTTTCCTTGTTGCTTCAAGCAGGCCCAAAAAACTTCAGAGATTGAGAGCAGCGATCACAAAGCTCACAAGAGAAAAGCACGCAAACAGCCAATCAAGGAACTTTCTGTTTTGCTTGAATACACAAACTAAAGAAGAAAGTCAAAGAATGTCATAGGCAAATGGCAGGATGACAGGTGGTCAGAAAATGCCCCCACCAGCACAAACAGAGCCTAAAAACCCAATGCATAACTGTCACAGCAGCACCAATAATCTCTGGCTTCTCAAAACATAGATCTGACCATACAAGAAGACAATCATATGTATAATTACATGTCACCCAGAAATTTCTTAGGTATAGACATGTCATGCAGGTGTGAAACTAAATAACATGACATGTATATGACAATCCTAACAAACAAAAAAATACAATTGCAATGTTGTGCCGCTTATTTTTTGTCCTTGTGCCATGGCATGAAGCTCCATAGCAGTCAAATTGCACACATCTATTAACCTTCATGTTACACATAAAATAACGTGCATTTATAGGACAATAAGAATACAACATCTATATTCTAAGCATTTTTTTTTATTAAAACAAGGAATATTTGACATACTTCCTCAGCCTTGAAAAGAATGACATATTTCCCTAATCCCAATGAATGTAGTAAGCCTTCAACAGTTTGATGTTCTTCTGCCTACATAGAAACCAGAAATCGATAATTTAATAGATGCTTAAGAATGAAAGGTGATATACTAAGAAAAATTGGGCTGTCCTTAAAGAGTCAGTTAGCTCCATATGTTACAAATGACTTGCACTCGGTTCACTCAAACACAAAGGAAACTACTACTCCCTCTGCTCCTACAAGAGTGTCCTGTTTAACTTTACATGCATTTTAACAGAAATCAATAGATGTAGAGCAACTATATTTTCACACACCTTTGAGTAATTATTATACGAAATGAGGGTATTGTAAGAAAATAAAGCAACTATTCTCTAACTAGTCATATATTTCAGGACAGAAAACTCAATAGTCCCGTTTTCAGAATCAATAGCAAGCCAGAAGTACATCTGGAAATCTGAACGAGAACTAAATTTTCTGCAAAAGTGGAGCCACACTCTTGTCTTAGGCCACCTGTCCTCCACAGTTTCATTTCAACTAGTCTTTAGACTCTGAATAGGCCAATCAAATTAGCTATCTAGATTTCCTGGTTCAGCCAAAATCTCTTGTGCCTAGTCATAACGATCCAAATAATTTCATATTATATAGTTGGCCTAGCTCACTGATCCCAACCAGAATTTTCCCTTAATCTTTCCATTTCCTCGTATATTTGCATTTGCAATTCTACATTATCTTTTCTTCCTTTTCTCAGGTAGATATGCTTGAAAAATTTCAAAATATCTAACATTTATTATTGGCAGACATAAGAGTTAAACTGCCAGACCATATCTAACACAGAAAATTCACTAGCACGTGAATTAGTCATATCAGGGATGAAAAAGCTAAAATTAGCACAGCTAAACTAACTAAATATTTCAGTGTAAGCATAAGAACTCAAATCTTCCCCATTCAGCAAGTTAATATTGCAGGCAACGACTACTCAAATAAAGCACCTCAACACAGCTGCATCTTGTGTGATGTGAGTGTGCAATGCAGGTGTTAGTAAGACCAGAAGACAACAAACTAGTACCACATATGAACTCTTCTGCACAAAGCCACTTAGAGGAAGTTGGCCCATGAGTGGTGCCACAGACTTTGCAGGCATAGTTGGTGGTGGCGGTGGAGGCAGCATGGCAGACTTTGTAGTGAAAGTTGTGGAACTACTCACTGACCTCGGTGTATCAAGAACATCTTTATTCATATATGGAACTGTTCTAACATCATTATATGTCCTGTTCAAAGGCCTTCGCTGTAGATTATCCATGTTTCTAGGTGGCGAAAACCCCCTGGAGGAACTCATAACTCTATCTGGAGATCTTCGTCTTATATGATCCAAAGTCCAAGGAGAAAAGGAATTTCTAGAGGAATCCATGTGGTGTAAATCATCTGCACTTCTTGTGGGCGGAATTCTCCCTAATATGTTAGTGTCCTTTGGGTCAGGCAGGCGGTGTCGTGCATTAAGATTACTGAGCAGAGGGCCTGGAGACCGGACTGTCCTGGAAAGCTTTTCACGAAGGTCCATGGTTTTCTGGTCATCATCACTTTGAGTTCTTCTAAATACATTTTTTTGCATGAGTTTGTAACGTAGGTCATCTTTACGAACGTGAACATCTTTGTTATTCAAAATCACACACAAAGGCTGGTCAGTTATCAGAAAACATGTGCAAAAATATTCAATGCAGAAGAGTAAGGCTACTAGTACCTTTCACACCATTAGCACCTAAACTTGTCAAACTGCTGTCCCCTCTTCGCCTGCACCAGGGAGAATATAAATCACAACATCCTCCAGCTAAGAATTGCAAAGTAGAATACTGTTCCAATAACATCAAACCGCAGAAAAACAAAAGACAAACACCAAACACACCGTTTGTTGCTAAGTTGGTTTCCATGCAATAACAGCATGTCTGAATTACTTCCTAGTCTATCCATAACAGACCGCTTACTCCCAGCACCTTGCTGAGAAATACAATAATCATCCGATACCGTTGCAGCTCTCTTCACCACCTGTAAGGTTACTCACACCTATGAGTCAAAAAAATTATACAAAACCCCCAAGGTATCTTCTTGTCATGGAAACATTATTACAAGTATTTTTTTAAAAAATATATAATTTCTATTTCTACAATTTTTATCACACAAACAATAAACAACAAATTCCTGTCCAAGCAACAATAAAGTCTTCCATTAAAACAAACCACGACTGGAGAAATAGAAAGAAAAGGAAAGGAAAAAACCCTACTTTTCCAGATTGGAGAAAGAGAATGAGAAAAATACCTGACCACTGCGCCCAAGTGTAATAGTGACGCGAGATTTGGAAGTTTCTGCCATGTCGAAATCCCCAAATGCAAAACCCTAGCTAATCAAATTAAAATTATATGAATACTCGACTGGTATGTATGAACGGATGGTGTAAATATAAACCATTGTTTAACCTGACCAACATCAATACCCTAATCTCGAAATTGGCAGCAGAAAGATTGGATTGTCTCAATAATTTTGAAGGCGTACTTGAGAGGGAGAGGAGAGGAGAGGAGAAGGAGAGGAGACGCCAACCTCGCAACCGGTTCTAGTATTTTATCAATTTCATTTTCTTCCTTTATTGGACAAAAATGTAGGAGTACGAGGAACCTTTTTGTGTTTTTCAATAGTCTTACTGTTAATTATAATGTTAGTCCTTATACTATTATATATTATTAAATAGTTCCTTGACTGTTAAATGACTAACAGGTCAATGCCCGGGCTACTATTTGATGCATGGATAATCAATTGTTGATGAATGGTGTTGAAACTATAAGGATTTAATTGTAATTTATGCAAAACTATTAAAACTCATTATAACTTATGCTAATAAGTGTTAATGGTAAAACCTTGGCATCAAGAGGTTTGTTCTTTCTATGTTATTAGTTCGAGCCCTATAATTGCTAATATGATAGTCACTAGAAGTTTATATAGTAATTAATTTGGAGTCTGCGAGATTTATCGAGTTGTGCACAAGTTGACCCGGGCATCCATATTAATAAAAAAAACTAAAATATACGGACTAAATATTGTCGATTCGATACTATTTATTTATTACAAAACCCGATAGATACATTGTGAATTTTTTAATAATATATTTTGAGTAATTTAATTTGAATTGAAGATGAGATGCTTTTGATTTTCTATACAATGATAGAATTGAAATGAGAGAGATCTTAATAAAAATGACATCAAAACTAGTGGCTTGCTATAAATATTTTTAAAAAATATACTTTGATCCTTAAATTTAAAAAAATAATAAAAATTAGATAATTTATTTTCTTTAGATTTAAAAAAACAGTTTTGGTACAAAAAAATTAATAATATTTTTTAATCCCTAGTATGGGAAATTTAATAGTCTCAATAAATTCCAACTACGAGAGATAAGGTTATCATTCAAGCCATTTTGAATTATTAAAATAGATTATTTTTGTTTGTGTGTGTATTCACATGTTCCAATAGATGAAAGAAGTTTGATGGTGGTTGTTTAGAACTTCAATGTTGTCTAAAAATCATATATAAGTCGAGGAAAATAAATCTAATCCAGTTTGGTTTTGTGTTTTTTTTATTTATTTTTTAGTATTTATAAGTTGAAAGATTAGTTTATAGGTGTTTCAAAAATAATGATGAGGTGTTTTAGAGTTGAGATAACTTTAAGAAACAGGTTTTTTTTGGAAAAAAGAAATTTTGTCCTAATTTATAGCAACATTGGGTGTCTATAATTTGGGTTGGGCTCGCAAACAATATATCATCCACCTTAATAAGTGGCATGTTTCTTGCATATCATTTTTCTTTCATAAAATAGGGGTGTTCTCTCTTTTAAAATAATAATAAATATATAAAAAAAAAAGCCTAAGCGCATAGACATAGTGGTCGTTTGGCACAGCTTCTGAACCTATGGAATGAAAAAAGTGGCCTGAAAAAAAGTGGAAAAGCGTTTGGTAAGTAAAAGATTAAAAAAAACTGTGTGGGTCCCACCTTTAAAACCATGGTTGACGAGAAGCAGGATTTTTATGCTTTGCCTGCGTTTGATGAATTTGGCATTAAGTCACTAAAGTGACTGATTCTTACATATCTCTACCAAAATAATTCCACCTTCATCAGTGACCGATTCCAATAAGACAACCCAAATGTGAATGAAGACGTGATGAAAAATAATTCCCTTGAGCTGTAAATTCAAACCAACCCAAGACGAACCCTCCTCCTCCTCCTCCTAGACTACTTCTTGGCAAAATGAAACCAGAGCTTCTCTCTCTCTCTCTCCATGGCAACGCTTTCTCTCTTGTTGTTGGCGTGAAGTTCAAAACTCAGAAGAGTGTAGGAGGAAGCAAAAGCGCGCAAAGCTTCCCAAGAAATGAGAAAGAGAATAAGAGACTAAAATTGAAGCACGAGGAGAAGGGAGACCAAGAAATTGAATTGGTCTTCTTTGAGACCCATTGAAATAGAAGAGAAGGGAGACCAAGAAATTGAATTGGTCTTCTTTGAGACCCATTGAAATAGAAGGGAGACCAAGATATTGAGTTTGTTTATTGTTTGCCCCTTTATTTTAAGAAATTAACGATATTGCCTAAAATCCCACTCAGGGCTAATAATCCCTTTGATTAACATGAAAAGAGAATATCTTGTGTTTGCATTATATTTCAAAAATATTTTTAAAATAATTTGATTTTTTTATTTTAAATTAAAAATTTAATATTTTCATATTATTTTCATGCCTAAAAAACCCCTTCACCTAATTGTTGATATTAACATTTAAAGGGAGAGTTATACCATATTTGTTTTATGTAGTGTTTAATTTAATAACAACTAAGCTTTTTTAAATGCAATAATTAAAAGAAAAAATTGATGAAAAACAAAAAATATAATTTAACTATATATATATATATATATATATATATGCCCTTTAAAGTAATTTCACAGGTTAAAAGCAATATGAAAAGCTTGGTAACCAAACACTTGAAACTGCTTTTCATTAATCTTAAACTCAAAAACAGTTTTAACCAAACACTTCAAAACTTATTTTGAACTGCAGCTAAAATGCTTTTTATGAAATTATTTTTTTAAAACCTCAACCATAAAAACAAAAGTTGTGCCAAATACACCCATAGTTTGAAGGCTCACCCACACACCTAGCTTTTTCCTTAAGATGGCTCATGCATGCTAGGTCGTGGGCTATAGGGTCTGAGCTGTTTATTAGATATTTTTAGGTTGAATATTTTTTTAAAAGAAAATCTATTTCAGAGCAAATGTTTGACGAGTTAAGTCAAGATACTAAAGCTATTTTTTAATTTAAATATATATTTTTTTTTATAAAAAAATATATACATGATTAGTGATGGAGCACATATAAAATAACTAGCAGATATTAAAACTTGTCATGACTTCAAACTTGGGTGTATATTCTTTTGAATCTATTTGGAATTAAAATGGTAAAACTTAAATGACTTAATGTTTAAACATGTAATCCAATTGATATGGACAAGCTCGATTGAGATCTGATTCGATCAAATGAAGTTCAATATTTATTTTAAATTTTATTCAAAAACAATATTATTTTATTTATTTTTTCTAATTTTATTGAAAACAATATCTTTATTATTATATTTTAAAATAAAATCATTCCAGGATGATTTATATTGACCTATTGACTTGTAAATTAAACCGAAAAACTCTTAGCCAAAGTTATATTTAATAATTATGCTCAAATTCACCCCTAAATAATCACGAAACAAATTATTTCTATCTTCTAAACAACATTTTAAATGTTTGGAAATTCAAATTAAATATAAAAAAATCACAAGTTTTAGAGAACCTAAATCAAATAGTGTTTTGGTCTAATTTTGATATCAACTTTTGACGAGAAAATCCGATAATTTCTCCACATTCTTTTATCTTTAACTTCGATTTTTTTTTTATGGGTTGCTGCAATGACAAAGCTTAGAGAAGAGGAAGGTAAGAGACGAGGGAGGGCGGAAAGGATGAGAAAGAGGTGGGAACCAAATTAAAGGAGAAGAGTGAAGGGAAAAAGAAAACACAGTGAGTGAACGATGAGGGGAGGAAAGCATGCGAGGATAAAATTTTGATAAAAAAAGAGAGGATATTTTCGGAAAACAAACAATTAAATTAAGAACATCTCAATTTACTAATAAATAATTGTCAGAAAAACTAAGTTATTAGTGAAGATAATAATAATAAAATAATTTAGTATTATCTTATAGCAGTTTGTCGTAAATCCTCCTCGATTTGGTGTGAGAGGTGTTGGTTATTTGGTTTGGTCTAGTCCACCCATGGAGGGATGAACTTGATCCATATATATATAGAGAAGTTACGTTAAGGTGACCGCTAAGGTAACCACTTCTCTACTTATATAAATAGACATAACCTCTATGAAAAGGGACAGTTTTCATAATTGAAAGAACATTGTTCTCTATCTTTCTTTCCATCTCAATTCTCTGCATAAACTGGACAAGATCTACAAAGATGTTCGTATTGTGGAATATCATTTTAATTCTAGTAATTGAAGTGATTCTTCCAGGAATAAGAAAACAAAATGTCACAAATTTTCCTTATCGAATCTACATTGGTATTAGAGCCTGAATCATAATTTTTTATAATTAAATGATCCATTCATGAAAACTATTTTCATATAATAAATGCATGCATATACATGCATATTTTTTGAATAGTATCGGTTATGTATTTAAAAATTCATTTCTATGAATTATTATTGTGCTTGTTCATTTACAACAAATTAATCTTAGAAAAACACATGATGTTGTAATTGTGTAAAGCAAGAACAAAAACAGTAATTAACATCTTTAATTCTCGTATGATGTATATGCCATGTATAAATCATCGTGAGTCGGATTGAGTGGGTCGTCCAAATGACCCAGGAAAATCCCTAGGCCAACTCTGCAGAAATGCAGCCTGAGATACTAGGGATGATACATGTGTGGAGACCCTTGGTCTAGTGTAAAGTAACTTGGCCGAACGTCTACCAAAATGACAGTTATTATATATCATCGTGGGTCGGATTGAGTGGGTCGTCCAAATGACCCAAGAAAATCCCTAGGCCAACTCTGCAGAAATGCAGCCCGAGATACTAGGGATGATACATGTGTGGAGACCCTTGGTCTAGTGTAAAGTAACTTGGCCGAACGTCTACCAAAATGACAGTTATTATATATCATCGTGGGTCGGATTGAGTGGGTCGTCCAAATGACCCAAGAAAATCCCTAGGCCAACTCTGCAGAAATGCAGCCCGGGATACTAGGGATGATACATGTGTGGAGACCCTTGGTCTGGTGTAAAGTAACTTGGCCGAACGTCTGCCAAAATGACAGTTATTTTAAATGGCTATGGCAGGCTCCGAATGTTTGCAAAAAAAAAGAGCGAAAGTAACTGTATAAAATGGCAGCTATTTAAATGCTAAAATGGAAGTTAATTTATATATAAAAAAAGAGAAGACCTACATGTTCCCCTAAAAATGTGTCTTCTCTATTTGGCAAATAACTATCAAATGGCAGATAATGTTATTCAACTGCCAAATGACAGTTAATTAAAAAAAAAAAGACCCACAGGTTCTCTTTAATGTGTGTGTCGTCTTTATTTAGCAAATAATTGCCAAATAGCAATTTATTAAAAAAATACACATTCAAGAGAGCATGTGATTGAAAATGGGCAGTTCCATTTTATAGTTATTCAAGTGTCAAATGGTAGTTCATTCATAAAAAAATAAAATGCAATTAATATAAATTGTTTATATTATGATGTTAGTTTATTCATTGTTAAACTAAATTGCTTAATTTTGTTGGTAATCTATTTTCTCAATAATGATTATACATGCCTTAATTATATATTGATAATAATATTTATGTTTTTCTCGAATATTTTGTTGTAGTGGATAGGCAACAAAAAATTGATCATTTATTGAGTTATGTGATTAATTATGTTCATAAAATTCGAGAGCACATTGATTATATATAACATTGGATAAGTAGATTGGCCATGAGTGGTATTTACGAATTCTACATGGAACATCAAATGTTGATTGTTCTCAATTTTTTGCCTAAGGAATGGATGTTGGTGCAACAATCATTGGAATATAAGTTGAAATCCTTAGATTTCAACAATCTCGCTGATGAAATGTTGCTTGAGAGGGAATGTCAGTATACCAAAAAAAGGTATATGATGCACTGGAGAAGCGCAAGTCATTTGGATGTTGCTGCTAAATTCATTCCATAGTTTGAGCAGACTGAACTTGGAGAAGATGACTTTGATGAAATAGATGATGTAATCAGAGACCCACTTATGTTCATACAATATAATTCTAAAAAGTTTAATATTCTTAATGCTGTTTTATTTTGAATTGCATATATTATGTAATTTAAGTTTTAATTACATTATATGTATGTATTTGATAATATTATATTAATTCAATGATAATATCCGCAACCTGATCGGTGGGAGTTGTTAGTTGAAACTAATAACTATAATGTTGCACTCATTTAAATCTTCAATAATAATTAGACCGTGCAAATGGAAATTGATTAAGTGTTTAATATTTTTTTATTTCTATAGTACGTGTTCAATTATTATTTGTTTAATTTAGAATAGAGTGACAATATATGTCATTTAAATTGTACTATACACTAATATTTGTTATTGGTGTCAATAATGCTTAATATGGTTGCATCTAAGAGTATTATTGCTGATTTGAACCACGGAGACAAACTAAATGAAAAGATTATGATGTTTGGCATCATAAGCTTAAATATCTCCTGGAAGAGCAAGAAATGCTGGAAACAATCACACAACCATTGGTCGAACCTGAGCAAGGAAACACTGCTCAACATAGACTTGATATGGAAGCATATCAAACCTTATACACCAGGATCGTGTAGCTCATATGTTGATGTTGAGTAGTTTGTGAAATGATATAATGTTGCATTTTGAAAAGTATTGTTTGGTTTAATTTGTTTGGGACGAAGTAAAGATCCAGTATGGGGGAACCTCCACTACTAGACTTCATCAGTTAACCCTGAAATTCGATGGTTATAAGAAGCGCCAAAGTATTGTTCAGTTCTTGTTCTTTTCATTTCAGTTTTATTCCTGATTTCTTCAATGAAAATTTCATTTTTTTTCAATTGTGCCTTTTAGTTGAAATTGATTATATATGTTGGTTTTCATTTCAGTCTATATTCTTTTGATTTTGATTTGCTTTTGGTTCCTTTAATTTTTTCGACACGCTAGTTTTAATTTGTTTTAATTTTGTCCACTAATTTAAATTGGTCATATATGCAACTTTTAATTTCAATCCTTATTATTTTAATTTTTAACATAATTGCATTGTAATTTTTTAATATCTGATTAATCCTTATTTGTTGTGGTCCCAAGGTTTTTATTTGTTTCAATTTTGTCCTTCAATTAGAATTAATTATGTATTTTATTTTTTAGTTTGACCCTTATTCTTTAATTTTTTTATTTGGTATTAATTCTTTTTGTTTTATTAGTCTTTCTTTGTTTGTCTTTCTTTGATGTTGATAATAATTTTAACTGTTATAATAATGATAATGACAGTAATGTGTGGATGAATTTTCAATTTATATTTTTTTCTTTTTGGAGATAGAGAATTAACTGTTTATTTTTGTTATTTGATTAATGCAGGTTCTTTTACAATTTATATTTTATTTGTTGTGTTTAATTTAAATTGAATTATAAAATTAACTAATCTTAATATTGTATTATTAAGATTACTGTCATTATCATTACTATAAAAGTTAAAATTATTATCAACATTACTGCCCAAACAGTGAAAATCATTAAATTGCCCTGAAGAATTAAAAAAAAAAGTAAAATATTTTGTCAAAAAACAATAAAAAATAATCACTAAAATTATCATTATTATTGTGCAAACAATAAAATAATAAAATCATTTAATCCAAAAATCAGATAAAAATAACAAAAAAAAAAGAACAAAGAGAAAAATAGAGCAATATTAATTTTAAAATGATCACCAATATAAATCAAAATTTAGAATTGAACCGAATGAAAATAAAACCCCAATAAAAAATAAAATGAAAAATTCAAAACAAAAACCAAAACTATAAATGAATGAATACAGACACAAAATAAACAATGTCCAAGAAAGATCCAAAATAAGAAAGGAATCAATACTAAATAAAAAAATAAAAAAATAAGTGACGAAATAAAAAACAATATATATAATTAATTCCAATTGAATGACAAAACTGCAACAAAACAAAACCTTGGAACCAAAAAATAAAATGCAGTGTAACCAACATAAATTAAAAAAATTGAATCGAACGTACAAAAAATAAAACCAAAATCTAAAAGCACAAATGCATAAATATGGATAAAAAATAAACATTGTCCAAGAAGGACAAAAAAACCAAAGGAATTAATACAAAAAAAATTAAAAGAATAAGTGCCAAAATGAAAAACAAAATATATAATTAATTTTAATTGAAGAATAAAAATGAAACAAATCAAAATTTTGGGACCAAAAAACAATAAAAGGATTTTAAAAAATCAATACAGTGCAATTGTTGAACAAATTAAAAAAATAGGGACCGAAATGAAATGTAACATATATGACCAATTTCAATTTTTGGACAAATTAGAACAAATTCAAACTTGCATACCAAAATTATTAAAGGAACCAAAAACAAACCGAAAATCAAAAAATAAAGAACCAAAATAAAACTTACCATATATAATGAATTTTAATTGAAGGGTAATGGGGCAAGATGATCATTTCATTGTAGCAATTATTATATCTAGGTGAATAATGGCAAAATATACAATAAAAATTATTTACGTTTTATATTTTAGTTAATAAATATGCGGGCGCGTGATGCATGCAGCCTGCGGAAGAAACCAGCAAGAAAAAATAATAGAAAAGAAGGAAAAAGAAGAAGGGATGATATGCTTTCTTGATTGCATGTCATGGCATCGAGGCTAAAGCTATCAAGGCTATAGTCGCCGAGTTATTTTTTTCATTTTTTCCCATTTATCTTTATTTTTTTCATTTTTATCAATAAATTAATCTGGTTTGGATTATGGGTAGACATGGAATATATTTAAGATTATATTTAAAAAAATAAATAACTAAGAGTTGATCCAATCAAATTTAAATAATCACAGGTCAAATTTCAACAATTTAAAGAGTTGATTCATGACTTCATCAACATGATCGATCAAAATTTATTTAATTTATTTATTTAAAACATCCTCTTTTTTTTTAAATATATATATTATTTTCCAACCACTAGATAATAACTCGATTGTAAGGCAAGCCAGGTTTAATAACCTCGATTTTTAAAGTTAGAAGAAGTCTCCTAATTTTGCCAGAACGAATGGCATTACCATCATTTCGGAAACTACGACGCACATAAAATTTGGGGCATCGGCAACCTCACACACCAGTCAACCAACCTAGATTTCATCCTAGCCACATGATTTTATGATCCCATGCATAATTTTTTGGAACATGGAGTGGTTTATTATGAGATTAACTGTAGAGAACTAGACAAATAAGTTTGATATGCCTTAATTTCTTGAAGGCTTGAACAGAAGGTGATCAAATGAACTTGTGATCGTTAAGTTTTACATTTTAGATAAACAAGATCGCGTAAATCTGCTGCAGCGATGGATGAGGAATCGGTGAGAATCCCAGAAATGGTTTTAGTTAGTTCGAATGGCCAAAAAATGCCGGTGCTGGGGATGGGCACATCAGCTTCTCCATTAGAGGGATCTGAAGAAACAAAAACAGCCATTCTTCAAGCAATCGAGATGGGTCACAGACACTTCGACACAGCCACGCTATACCTAACAGAGGAGCCAGTTGGAGAAGCAATTGCTGAAGCCTTATCTCGCGGGCTGATCAAATCAAGAGATGAGCTCTTCATCACCTCGAAGCTATGGTGCAGTGATGCTCATGGCGATCTTGTCCTCCCTGCCCTTAACAAGAGTCTACGGTACGTACAACAATATATATATATATATATATCCGTTTACTAACTAGCCAGGATTGCCACCTTTTTCCCAAGCACATCTCGATACTTAATTATCCTATATATGATGTTCCTCCTGATCAACTAATTAATGTACGGCGCCATGCATGCATGCAGGAATCTTCAGCTGGAATACCTTGATCTCTATCTAATTCACTGGCCTGTGAGCTCGAGATCAGGGACCTATGAGTTCCCCATAAACAAAGGAGACCTTCTACCTATGGATTTTAAATCCGTATGGGAAGCTATGCAAGAATGTCAAGATCTAGGTCTCACGAAATCCATTGGCGTCAGCAATTTCGCTAGTAAAAAACTTTCAGACATCCTTGCCTTTGCAAAGATCCCTCCGGCAGTTAATCAAGTAAGCTCGCAATTTGACCTTTATCATTAACTATCACTTCCTTGGTTTCAAGTGCATGTATTAAAACTGAAAACGTTGTTGGGAACTTGTAATTGAAAGGTAGAGATCAACCCCTTATGGCAACAAAAGAAGCTCAGGGAATTCTGCAAGGCCAATGGAATCGTTTTGACAGCTTATGCTCCTCTGGGAACCAGAGGAACCATTTGGGGAAGCAACAGGGTTATGGAGAATGAAGTTCTGAAAGAGATTGCAACTGCTAAAGGAAAGAGTGTTGCTCAGGTACGTACGTTAATTTAATTATACTCCTAGCTCTAGCATGCACGCACGCATCTTCTTAAAAACAGTAGTTGTGCTCCTAAAATCACATCTGGATGATCAATAAACACAAACACACAGAAGAATGGGGCTGAATTCATCACGGGTTTTAAAAACAGGTGTGCCTTCGGTGGGCATTTGAGCAAGGGGTCTGTGTGGTGGTGAAGAGTTTCAACAAGGGAAGGATGAGGGAGAACCTTGAGATACTCAACTGGACATTGAGCGAGGAGGAATCTAGGATGATCGGCGAGATACCCCAAAGCAGAGGTTGTCAAGGAGAAGATTACATATCAGAAAAGGGGCCTGTCAAGACAATCGAGGAGCTTTGGGATGGAGAGATTTGATTTCGTTCTCAGATTCTTATATAGGTACAAACAACAATATTACGTGTTTTTTGTTCATCTATATATGTCGCCCTCTTCCATTTCCGCCACTATCATAAGAGAGTAAATTACCCAAGTCCAGACTAAACATAACGGTTAAAAAGGGAATTAAAAGTGATGTAATATAGAGAAATTAAGGTATTAACCCTGCGAGTTTATTGGGTAAATCTAAAACAGGATCGTTTGAAGAATCTTTTTCTATATAAAACAGGAAGCTAAAATAATGTTATTTGGAGGAATTTAATTTTTTAAAGTGAAAACAGGTTCTGACTAAATAATATTCAGCAATTCCCACTTGGTGCAAGAAATATTCAGTGCATGAACACAGCTGCAGAAATACACTGAATATATATATATATATATATATCTTGTACGAATTAGTGGGAAAGATCGAATGAACACGTACGTTGGAGAATGATATGCTACAACTGTGTTGAAGGCCTATCTTTGAAGCTTCAAAGATGATGGATCGAGACAGCAAATTTGTAGCACAGCATTGAGAGAATCACTAGCAAATAGGCTAAAGGCAACGAATTGGCCTCTCATAATTAGAATGCATATATGGTTCATGACCATGCATCCTCCTTGTTGCACCAGCTTGCCAGACGTTGTTTTCAAAAAACTTAAGCATCCCGAAGATGTGAGTATCAGTAATGGCCGACATCATTTTTAGCATATATAGTGGAAGCGAAAGAGACATTTGTGATGAGGATGAGTGGAATAACTTGCAGCTACTTGGATAGAGCTGGAAATATATGGGGGACCAAATACTCCAGCTGCATGCGCGCGCGCTTGACCTCAAAATTCTGTGTAACTTTCTGTTCCTGCGTTTTGAATATGAAACCATATGATAATTAAGAAACTGAGAAAACACACAGCAAAGAAGAAAGATGATACGAATTGAGTTTTTCTTTGATCACTGAAACCTGGAGATGCAGGCTAACACGAATAATCATTCAAGCATGATGATTCGGGATTAGATCCACGAGTTTGAAGCGGTACCATAAAGAAACTTTTAATCTATGCTTTGACCAGTTGAATCTTTTTGTTTTTGGTTGCAATGTCAAAGAATAGCTCCCGGGCATAAGATTGAAGAAGTTGTACAGTGGTGGACAGCATAAATAAGCACGTGTGATTTCTTTCCACCCACAGATTAATTCATAACATTAGCCATTTCACCAGATTTGCTGTTGGCTCAAAACATGACTGTAGTAAAACCAAGAACCAAACCAGGCAGAAAGACAACATTCTAATGGCGGAGCCATGCATCTCAGGTAGAATGCAATTCCAGACAACATGAAAAAAATGAAATGAAATATTAGACGAGACAATACCAAGAAGGGGTGGGAAGTAATCAGCTATTGTATCAACCCGACTAAACATCATTAATTTAATGTTCTTAAGCTAAATATTAATATTATTATTATTATTATTACTATTATTACTATTATAGTTCTCTAGTATGGTGTCCCTACCTCCTTCCAGGGTCCTCAAATCTTTAGGTGGATGAAATATGTGTGTTTTTTAACCGGTCGGTAAAAGACAGAAAGGACCGAGGAGGAGCCTGTGATACTGTTGCTGTCCGAGAAAGATGCCCACGTTAAGGGGGAGAAGAAGAGATTCCAAAATTAAAAACATCATTCACACGGTCATTGATCCTTTTCAAGCTTAAAGTTCTTGAAAGTTGAATTTAGCTTTCATATTAGTCTTCGATTCGCCATCAACCTTAATCATGATCAAATCTAATCCATACAGTAAGTTCAGTTGGTCGGCCATATATATATATATATATATATATATATATATATAATATGCCGCGCCCAATATATATTGCCAAGATGGGCCTGGCATATTTGTACCATATATTAATTATTAACTATAAACTAAAAGATAAGTGAGTTTTATTGTATCCCTGTTTACAAAACATTATTTATTTAAATAATGGTTTGTATTTTTTTTTATTGAGTAATTGTATTTTCATGTAATAGATAGTAAGTTTGGTGTATTAGTCCAGTTTGACCGATTAACTTGAATAACCTGTAATTTTTTTTCAATTTATTTTTTTAATATTGGGCTTGTTTATTTTTTATGTTATTTTATCCTCGTTATCTATAAATAGTGCTTAATGGATTAATTCGAGTTGATTCAAATTCTTTTTTGTGTCTTTTTTTAATTGATTTTTTTAATATTAGATCAGTTGAGAATTAAGCTTAATAATCTGTTTTGATTTGTTTTTATGGGGCTATATTTTTTTTTCTTTTCACGAGGTCATCTTGATCTAATGACCAAAATCATGAGTTTGATATATTAACTTGGGTTGTTTTATGTTATTTTTTAGTTGTTTTATTAAAAAAAAATATCATTTAATATTAGATTGATTGAGGATTAAAATTTATAATTTATTTCAATTTGTTTTCCATGGGGTTGACACGGTCTTATGACCCTAGTCACGAGTTTTATAATTTAACTCGGGTTGCCTTTTTAGGTCATTTTTTTTCAATTTCATTTGATATTGAGTTGATTGGAGATTAAGCTTTATAATTTATTTTCATTTGTCTTCTATAAGATTATTGTAGCCTATAACCCAGGCCGTGAATTTGACGTGTTAACCCGGGCTAACTCAGGTAAATTCAATATTTGTTACCTTTAATAACCCTTATTGCTCACTTAAATTATTAGAGTAGAAATAAATGTAGAAACATTTAGAAAAAATGAGAAAGGAATAAAAAATATATGAGAGAATAGTTTAATATTAAAAAATATATTTTTATTTTATTTTTTATATTCTCTATATTATTTGAATGTCACCCATTATCCCCGGTTTTGGTCATTTTGAAAATGAGATTATTGAATGTTTTTCCCCTTTGTTTTTATGGATAGACCATACTATGATAGTATGATTATGGGAAATCAATTAATGCCAGATTGCAGGGGTTGATTTGAAGAATTTAATTTGCGACTTTGTTAAAAATATGTTGGGCAGAGATTGGAAAGTTGTAATAGTTCATGTTTACAGGGAGGCTAATTGTGTGGGCCAATTGATTGGCTAATTTTGGGTTAACTAGAGATTTGTTAGACCGAGGGGATAACTGACCCCCCGGCAAGGCTTTACATTTTGTTGTACTATGACCTTATTGGGTCTACGGTTCCTCGTTTAATTTAGAAGGGCGTAATGCCCCGATTTTTACCAAAGAAAAAATTGTGACATTGATTGCTGGATTTGGGTATGGAAATCTAGGGTTTATTAATTGGATTAATTAAGGGCTAAAATGAGTCAATTGAACAGAATTGGACCTAAACATGAACTCAATTTTGACTTACTTGGGATTGAGTGGTTGGATTAGAATGAAATTATACATATAATCAATCAGTCCCCTCAATATTTAATCCTTTTCCTTATAGTCCTTGGCTTTCGGATTTTTCAATTTCATTCTAGGACACTAAGATGTTTAAACTTGATTTTTCTTTCAACTTAAACCCTAGATTGAAATAATTGGTTTTTCTAATTTTAATTTTGTCCTTGGGCTCCTAAAATTCCTAAATCTTATTTTTCTTTTCATCTGTGTTCCTAGTTGAATCAATTTATTTCTCTATATTTAACTATGTGTTGCAAATTCACCATTAGATTATGCAACTTTGATAAATTTAACTTCCAGTTTTGATCTTCTTTTTTAATTAAACTTTGTATAGATTTCTACCTTGACTATCTATTTCAAATCATCCTTAAGCTTCAAATTGCTTTCAATGTTATCTAGGTTAAATCAAATTAACCCTATTTTTCAATCTCTTCTTTAATTTAACTCTCAATCATCTCGGATTTTATTTCTACTCGTGATACTCAATAATCACACCACTTTCAATCTCAACAATATTTTTATTTTTTGTATATATTTTTGCATTTTTTATTTTTATTTCTGTATTTTTTATGATTTTCAAGATTTTTTTATTTGACATGCAAAAGATAAATAAAAATAACTGGAATTGTTAAAAATTATAAAGTCTTAAAAAATATATATGTAAAAAGTAAAAATAGATGTCAAAAATCGGATCATGGCAATCATAGAAAAAAAATCACTGTAGGGTAAATGCATGCAATATATTCTACATTCTAAAAGTATGTTTAATTTTTTTTTTTAAATATCACATAGTTTTATTACATAATTCCATGATTTTATTAGCGAAAGTTTCAATTAAAATTAATAAGGATGTAAATGATATATATTTTAAATATTATATTATCACGTCCTTTTAAATAATTTAAAGGCTTTTAGCAAAGATTGATCTAGAATTAAAACAACTTACTTATGTTTTTTTTTTTGTCTAGTTTTATTTATTGACCAAAAAATACTAATTATACAAGATTATTAAATATCTTATGTTTAAACACTTTAAAATCTCGGGGTTGTTTTTGGAAACTTTCTAAAAAGTTTTTTTTTCAAAATGATTTTTTTAAATTTTAAATTAGTTTTTTTTTTGGTATTTTTGAATTATTTTGATGGGCTAATATCAAAAATTATTAAAAAAAGTAAAAAATATATATTATTTTGATACATTTCTGAACGAAAAACACTTTAAAAAACAATATTAAACACACTACCAAATAAACCCCTCATGAATTTTAGTGTCTGTTTAAAGGTATGGTTGATGTTGCTTTTGAAAATATTTTTCGTTTAAAAATGCATTAAAATAATATTTGTTTTATTTTAAAAAAAAATATTTTTGAAATCAGAACATAAAAATTATTTAAGAACATAAAAAAAAAAAATTAAAATAAAATTTTCAAATTCCTTAAAAATGCGCGAGAAATTGTGTATAGGATGAACGACTTCAACCTCTCGTTAAAAACAATAATTAATAGGCTATTGCATGCATTGACTCAGTGTTAGCAAGTCAAAATTAAATTATCGAGAGATAAAATAAAATAAAATTGTTTTGAATAAAAATATTTTAAACCACATGAGAAAGGATGAACGACAAGAAGGAAGAGGGGGGAAAGAGGAAGCAATCTGTGTTGGGAAGATGATTCTTCGAGATTTGTAAGCACAAGAAAAGTCCAAGCATGAAAAAGGGTGTTCCGGGCCCACCAGAGATCTCTTCGGGACTCCCAAATCTCATCGCTCTCACTCTTGTCGCGTCTGCTGCTGGCAAAATAAATTCACCATAATTTCACATGCTCCGTCCACCATTGTTTGGTGACAGGGACAAATTTCAAGTTTTAGATTTATTGTCCGTTTCTTTTCATTATTTTTATTTGTTTATTTTAAAAATTAAATTTATATATAAAAATAATATTGTTCTGATATGTTTTAAAATAAAAATTATTTTAAAAAAGACCAAATGAGCTCTTAAATTTTAATGACACAGTTTATTCTATTTTAAAAAACTATTTCATACTCTAATAAAACATTAAATTAATATTTGAATACATTTTTAATTAAAAAACATTTTCATAAAATATTGTGTAGGGTGTCACTAAACAATCACTAAAATTCAAATCTACATCTTCATTATTATTTTTTGTTTACTCACTAAAACGACAGTTCACAAGATTTGTTAGAGGGAGAAACTAAAGATTTGATTTTGAGAGAAAGAGAAAGAGAAAATGGAAAACAAAGTGACAACAAATCGAAGGAGACAGGTAGCCGGTAGGCATCCCATTTACACATACATATTTATTTATTAAAAATACAATTAGAAATAAATACTGCCTTCCACATAAAAATCAATTGGACAGAGTGCATTAATCCGAGTATAGACAATAAATTGATTTTCAGCCAGCGTTTTGGATAGGATAGTGAAAATAAAGATAATACTTTTAAATTAAGAATTTTTATGACAATTAATGATATTTTATTAGTTATTTAAAAAAAACATGAAAGGGAAATAAAATTAAATCCATGAGCTGCTATAATCGACCTATGATCCATACAGGTCTATTCCAAGTTATGTTTCAATAATAATAATGATAAAATTAATTCCGTAGGACCTAGGTAAAATCTTGAATTGACCCAATATTAAATTAGCCTGAAAATGATATTGCTCCTAATCTTTTTTAAATTATAAAAATTAAGTTGACTCAAATCAATTTATCAAATCCTTAATCTGATTTCGGATCAATCTTCAAATTAGATTTCAAAACTATAATTAAAAGTGATAGATTGCTTATAGACTTTCTTTCTAATTGTGATGCTTATTAAGTTCTTTATTTTTCCAAAAACGAATACATAACAATAATTAATAAATATAACACTAGCTATTTCTCAGCACCATTATATAAAAACAAATCCATCTCAAAACTATGTTAAACTCATTTTATATTTCTATTTTTTAATTATAAAATACAAACCAAATGCAATATAAAAACAAGGAGAAGAAAAAACACATATATATCAGCATTGTCGGGTCCATCACCACAAGCAGGGCAGAGCATATACAAAAAGCAAAGGGCACGGGACGCATAGAGCCCAGTTTCCTCCTCCTCTCGAAGAAAAATCGAGTATGGGTTCGAACAGTGTCGTTTCAAATCGTAGGATGCCAGAGAAGATGAACTGTTTCGATCTCTCACCCAATTCTAACTCGGATAGCGAAGCGGAAGAAGTTCATGTGCTGGCAGTGGATGATAGCCTTGTTGACCGCAAAGTCATCGAGCGCTTGCTCAAAATTTCTTCCTGTAAAGGTAAGCTCTGTCGGAGTCTTTGACTCGATTACGGTTGATTGGGTATTCTTAGTTTGAGGTTGCAGTTCTGGTGTGGATTTTGTTCGCAGTGACAGCCGTGGACAGTGGATGGAGAGCTCTAAAATTGCTTGGATTATTAGACGACGAGGAAGAAGACAAGAGCAGCTCCTCCTCATCTGATGGTTTTGAGGTCAGTGAGAGAACTGTGTATAATATCATTGATTTTGAATTTTCATATATTTATTTCCTGATTGATTTTATTTCTCAGGGGTTGAAGGTGGATCTAATAATTACTGACTACTGGATGCCTGGAATGACAGGATATGAGTTGCTCAAGAAGATCAAGGTGGGCCTTTCTTCATTTAATTTTTTGAATCAAACAAAGCACAAAATGTTGATAATCTCTGTGTGCTGAGCAGGAATCATCTAGTTTCAGAGAAATACCGGTGGTGATCATGTCATCGGAGAACGTGATGACTCGAATCGACCGGTGTGATATTCCATTATCCAATCAACTCTTCAGTGCATGGTTTTTAAAATTTATTTTACTAAAATTTGGAATAAAAACAGATGCCTGGAGGAAGGAGCCGAGGAGTTCATAGTGAAGCCAGTGAAACTGTCAGACGTTACCCGACTGAGAGATTACTACATGGCAGCCAGAGAGATCAGATCGGCTGAAAGCGGAATCAATGTTAACAAGAGAAAATTGCAGGAGAGTTTCGATGTATGTACTGCATCTTCATCGCCATCATCTTCCTCTGCGTCTCCACCATCACTGTTCTCATCACCAGCGCCGTGCTCTCCCTCGTCGCTGGATTCTCCGACTAGACGGCCCAAAATGACGAGCCTCGATCATATTCTGATTTGATTTACCCTCAGATTAGACAATGCTGGCAATTCGCCGTTGATTTTTACGGTTCTTGTTGCTAATACACCTCCCCTCTTTACTCTTTTGGCTCTTTTTTATTCCTGTGGTCCCGGTTTTTCCCATTATCTTATGTGAGGGTTGATAATATCGGACGCGTCTCAAAATGTGGCTGTCAATTAGATTCTTGGATTTCTAAGAAATATCACAAAGATATATCATATTATATAATAATAATTATAATAGTAATAAAGGGGATTTGAAAAGAGGAGTTTTATCAAAGCAGTTGGCGCTGTGGTGAAACAAACGCTTCTTAAACGTGTTTTGATTGGTGGATTGGTATGGTAATCACGTGACTCATAACTTAATCTAAGGCTGGAATTTTAATTTAATTTGGGTTTTGATATTGACAATTTATTCGAATCTTGTTTCGAATAAAATGTTATTTTTTTTAATTAACATGAGTATATTAGGTCACTTTGTGTATATTTTGACCAATTACATAGATCTTAAAATTAATAACCATGTAAGTTTCTGGTGGTCATTATATTATTAACTGCATGACTTGAACCTAAAATTATATGAACAAGAATAAATCTTTTAGTCCCAAATTGTTATTTATAAATCAATTACTGAATGATTAAAAATAATATACTTTAATAACACTCATGATCTGGTTGAATTGACTTGATAACTCCTTGATGGACTCATGGTGATTTAGTTGAATTTAATTTTTATTGGTTTTTAACATTTATGATTTTATTGTTTTATATATAGAGAGAGCATAATGAAGTTTAATCGTTTGAAAACTAAATACACATTTAAAACATGATTTCAAATACACATTAAATTGATGAAATCTCGATGCAGTTCGACACAAGTATGATAAAATAAAATGTTTTTTCTTCTCGGTCTGTAGTGTAAAACTTTGCTGGTATGGATATGGACAGGTGATCAAGAAAAATGAGTTGGAAAGAGGTTTGGGTAGGGCTGTGATGGTGGGGAATGGCATATAGAATACTTTCTAAAAGTAATTTTTGTTTTAAAATATATTAAAATAATTTTGTCTTAAAATTATTCGTATTAAAATCATAAGAAAATAATATTTTGTAAAATTACACAAGTACAGAAGCTACCTCTCAGTTCGTTATGGACTGTGGAAGATGTTTCCTGACGGCAGGAGTGGGATAAGGACAGTCACTGCAGTGTTTGTCTCCTTAATCTCTCGAGATGGCAGACTTGCAAATGCGCTGCTGTCAGGGGGGGCCCGGCAACTCCGTGAGGCTCCGTCGGTTGCATAGAGAATGCGGCCACTCAGCTCCATGAGGTGTTCTTGTCATCCACGCTTTGCGACACGTGGCCTTCGACTGGGATGGTCTCAAATCTCAAAAGACGCACGGGTGTGTTTTTCTTATCTAAAGAGATATTCTTCCTTAAAAGCTCAAATATTTTCTTGCATATTATGAACTCATTAGCATTTATTTATTGTTTTAGTTTTAAAACTCATATTTATTTTATGACCTGATTCAGAGGTGTTTGTCCAGCATTTTAAAAGTATTTTTGAAAAAAATAATTTGTTTATTTTTTATTTTAAATTAAAAAAATTAGTATTTTTAGATTATTTTTATGTGCTGGTATTAAAATAATTTTTTAAAATAAAAAAAAAATATTAATATATTTCCAAACAAAAAATACTTTAAAAAACAAAAACAACTTCACTTGCAAACATTGATATAAAGTTCCAAACAGTCGTTTAAAGTTCGGATGGGAGGCAGGGAGAATAAGCCCAGCCTTTCCTCAACAACTACATTACATGCCCACGAAGATGGTCAGGAAGATGTCGATGAATCATTTTTGTGGTGACTGGTGAGTCACTCCCTTTTATTTTCAAATTAAATTATTTTGGGCCCATAGAGTTGATGAGATTTTATACCCTATTTGACAAGGAGTTTTAGGTTGCCCCGAAGCAAATTAATCCCAGACAATTTACTTTCCGGAATAGAAAGGGGGGAACACCACTATCGAGTAGAAAATTGACATTTCGAAATCACAAAACCTTTTTGACTGAAAAAGAAAGGAACAATACCCATTTGAAATTCCCTGCAAAATAAATAGTATAAAATTCGTTTTTGGGGAAGACCCGGGTAAACTGAGATCTTACTTAGGTTTTAAACAAATAAAATTTGGGTTTGTAATCAAAGGCCACGTGTTGTAACCTGGGTAAGGCACAACTCTTTTTTTATACATATTTTTTTTAATAAAACCAAATATTATATAATTGATTTATGAATATTTTGTTTTCTATTCTACGTTCATATCATGTTTTTTTTTAATTTTTTGATATGGGGTAAGGCACATTAAATATTTCTTATTTTTTTATGTAGGATGATTATATAATCTACACTCATATAAATTGTTTCTTGACCTTTCCATGTACTCCATTTAAAATCTCAGAATTTTGTTTTTGTAAGTTGATCACGATTCAAGACCCGACACATTATCCAGGTAAACCTCAAACTAGGTTTAATAATTATGAAAAAATGTACTTCGCCCGCCATTTCCGAGTTAATTATACTTTTCCCCTGTAGTTTACAAATTTAATTATTTCGTGCTTATGATTATTATTATAAAATAAAATAAAAAAGATCATTCTTTTACTGTTTATTGTGAGTGAAAACACTATAGATTATAATAGTGTATTTTTAGGTTGGTTAGGTTTTCAGTTTAGTTCAGTCGGTTCACCAGTCTATTGATTTTTTTCTATTTATTTGCACGGTAAAATAATCATTATATCCATCGAAAAAACAAAAAAAAAACCATTGCTGTCGGGAGGGGTTCCACATGAATTTTATATTTTTGGAAACCGACTAAATACTAATTTGCCCTCTAATAAAAAAAAAAAAAACAATTCTAGCTGGGGGCACAGGATTTTCCCATTTTTTTGAAAATAATTAAATACTAATCAGCCCCCAATAAGACAAGATTGAAAATTTTGTTGTAGGAGTGTTCTGGTAACTGATAATATTTTTATATAAGTCGTTGCAGTGGGATAAGGCAAAAATACTGGCCATTCATGGCGTGGGACAAAATCGATGGTGGCTCGTTTAGGTAATCGTGGTTCATCTTTTTCTGTTTTAATAATTGAGTAGTTCAGCTTCAATATATATTTCAGGGTTGATAATGATCTTATGGAAGCCTCTTCGGATTCGTTGCCACCAATAGAAAATCCGAGCCAGAAATTCAGAGAATCTTAGTTCCATTCCACCAGCACAAATTGTTATCCTTGACGCCAGAAAATCTAAGAACATGGCGATAGTTCTCAAATCTCTGTCAATCTCTCGCAATGAACTCCTGGATGCATTGACTAATGGCCATGGTCTTAATGCAGATACTCTTGAGAAGCTCATGAGAATTGCCCCAACCAACCAAAGAAGAAGAATTCCAGATCCTTGAATCCAGTGGGAATCCCACTAGACTGGCTGATACTGAATCCTTCCTCTTCTATCTTCTGAAAGCCGTACCATCAGTGCTGAATTCTCTAACGTAAAGAAAACGCCATCATCAAGCATTCAACCCTCGCCGAAGTCTCCAGCATCAAGTATACCAGTGAATTTCCCAAACTTGCCTGAACGCTTCATGCTCGAAAAAAAAAAGGAGCAGCTCTAGTGAATCGGATTCAGATTTTTGAATACATATTTATCAATAATTATCATGGAAGAGAGAGGATCAATGTACATAGTTGTTTTCAGAACATAAACATTTCCCATGTATATATATGGGCAAGTGATTTTTTGGATTCATCAAATTGTTTACATGCAAATAAACATTATCCCATGTATGTCGGTTTGAATAGAACATTGGAAAAAACTACTGGGCATGCTTGCCGGTTTGAATAGAATATTGGACAGCGGAAATACGGGAATGTCCATCAATTATTGCCTTCCTTTCTCGTTGCCCTTGGCTGGAGGAAATTTTCCTTCTTTGACTTGATGAAGCACAGAAATACAAAGCTTAGAAATAGTTACGGTTGCTTGCAATGCAAGAATTAGAGACTAGTTGGAGCTTGGATTTCGCTCCTGCAGGCTGGTTGATGTGGCTGTGGCTGTGGCTGTGGCTGTGGCTGAAATTTACTTCTTGCCCACATGGTAGAAGATTTTTCTTTTCTTAACTCCCATTAAATAAAGCTGCCCACGGCCTGTAGGGAACACTTACATTGCAGATTAAGGCTGTCCTGTCCTAATTACCAAGACATCTATTTCCTTCACGCCTATTCAAGTTCAAGCCCACCACAAGTAATATCGAACCTCATGTTGTGTAAACGAGCGGTATACCCGCGCGATGCGGCGATTTTTTTTATCTATATAGAAAATTGATTATGTATTGTATTTTATTATTTTAATATTTAGTTAGTATAATTATAATTAAGAATATTTTTTGAATTTTTATCCTTCAAAAAATCCAAAGTCATTTTTCCTCTCTCTCAATATATTTTTAGGCAATAATATTCAATAAATATCAGACATATTAGAAATAAAAATATTATAATTTGTTTTTAAAACATAAACTTAAATTTTTTGTGTGTTATAATTATTTATTTGCCGTCTAAAAAGAACAGTCTAATGGAAACGGGAAGTGACTTGTATATTTTTTAATTTGACTTGTAGATAATGCAGGTAAATTTGTCAACATTTTTTTTTGAGATTTTTTTTCCCCAGTTATATTAGATCTAAAATATTAAAAATAAAAACATTGGAAATTCTTGTAAAGAAATAAACTTAAATAAAATAGCACAAAATTAAATTTTGAAGCCAATATTTTTTTTTATATAAGATTTATTAATCATATTATTATATTAAATATATTTCAGAAAACATGATATAAATTTCTGTCCTTCAAAAAATCTTAGGTCATTTTTCCTCTCTCTCAATATATTTTTAGACGATAATATTCAATAAATATTCAAACATATAATTAGTTTTATATATTTTAATTTGACATAAATATACAAATATATAATTAATTTGACATAATTTCAATAATATATTTAATTTAAAGGATAATCTTAGGCTATTTTGTTCTCTCTCTATATATTCTCAGGCGATAATATTCAATAAATATTAGAACATATAATTGTTTTTTTTCTTTATGAGTTGTTTTTTCTCCCCAGTAATATTAGATGTGACACATTGTAAATAAAAATATTTTAATATGTTTTTAGGAATTTTTTTTTAAGATATGAAATATTAAAAACCAAAATATTGTGATTTTTTTAAGAAATATATTTTAAGAAAAGAAGACAAAATTAAAATTCGAAGACAATTTTTTTTTTTTGTTATCCGATTTATTAATTATATCATTATATTAAATATATTTAAGAATTTTCTCCCCAGTAATATTAGATGTGACACATTGTAAATAAAAATATTGTAATATATTTTTAGGAATATTTTTTTAAGATATGAAATATTAAAAACCAAAATATTGTGATTTTTTTTAAGAAATAAATTTTAAGAAAAGAAGACAAAATTAAAATTCGCAGATAATTTTTTTTTTGTTATCTGATTTATTAATTATGTCATTATATTAAACAATTAAATTATTTTATTATTATTATTATTATTATTATTATTATTATTATTATTATTATGTTAAACACACTTATATATACATGGACAAAAATAGGAGTTATTTTAGAAATTTAAAAAAAATCAAAGTATAAGGGCTGAAATGAAAATCAAATATAAAGGGTTTAAAATCCAAAATTAAAAGTTTAAGGGCTGAAATGAAAATTATATTTATTAACATTTTCAATTAAAGGACAAATCTGCCAAAATGGAAACTTCTGTACCGAATAAATTCATCATTTTCAGTCCAATCCCGAAATTAAAAGAAAGAGGATCGAATTGAAAAATGGACATTCAATCAATTCCAATTAAAGGGCGAAATTGACTGAAATCGAAACATCTATCACAGAAATCAAACAAAAGCCAAGGGACTAAAATGCATGGACAATAAATCGGGGGACTGATTTTCAATCCGGCGCTGAGGAGAGAGAAAAGAGCACATAAACGTTCAACCGACTATATGAGCCTCTACGTAGATCATATCACAACACGCGCCACTCCAGGAGATTCAGGGAAGGGTGGCGAATCGTTTTCACCGGCGACGACAAATTTTTCACCGCCGTATGAAGCCACACGCGCCACCTGAACAGATCGCGGCCAAAAAACGCGCCGACGCGCACATACGGCTTGCTGACAGCGCTGACGCAAGGGAACAGTACTGTATGCGTCAATTACTAAAGCACCCCTACGACGAATTAATGGTTTTTGTCGTTTCGGGGGCTACAGACGTAATAGCACATTTTCAAAAATATTAAAAAAATAAAAGGTTGCGGCGGACCGGACCGGACCGGTCTGTACGCGTGCAATTACAACCGTAGCCCTCAGCTGAAACGTGTTTTTGTCGTATTATAAGGGGTCCGAGCGTCATTACACTGTTCACATCAGGAAAAAACAAAAAAAAATAGGATGGACGAACTCGCGCGACACACGACTGATAAAAGACCAGTCCACAGTGCCACTGAGTGTAAGGGCACAGTGAACGGTCCGAGCTCTTTTAGGTTATGTCTTAATGTGCGGGACAGGACGCCTAGAAAATGCATCTTCACAAAAGCAAAACATGGTACCATCACAAATATAAGTAAATATATATAAACTATTACAAGGCTTCCATGCATTTGTGACTATTTGATACTTTTGATCTCACACAACATTTTATTTTTACTTCTACGTCCTGCATGCATGCCTCCAAAGTTGATGGGTAAGAAACAGGGCAGTGCTCACTTTTACCGTTTTCTGTCGCACAATTAATCTCCCATCTATTCTAGACAGCATGATTAAATGATATCCGGTTTCTCTGGCTGCAATTCCAATATACAGGATTACTTGCTGGAAAGCAATTCCTCCACTTCATATGTACACTCATCTTCTAGAAATATATGCATGCAGCCTCCAATGTGAATGGACTGCCCCTCACCCACTGTTGCTTGCAGAAAAAATTCATTGCATCTCATTCCTGGTAGATTAAGCATGACTCTATATCCAAAGCGTCTTGGAACCCTCCTGCGTATACCATCAGAGCAATATGTCTATCAGTTTTCCCGTTCATTTATGTCTTCCACCCCCTCAGTCTTACTGTGTTTACTAGTTTTCTTTTTCTGGTGGACACCTCATCTTTTTCCTTCCCCTAGTCCTCAAGAAGAGGCCCATTAAATGGGGAATATGAGTTTGTGACATGATTTAGAAGGAATTTCAGGGAACATTGGCTTTAAGTTAAAAAAAAAAAAAAAAAAAAGGTGTTGGAGCATGTTTGCATGCTCCTTCATTCTCAAGATAATTCAGCAAGACAATTTTCCTTTTCAATTCATTGCTCTATTACCCCCAGAATTCATAATTTTGATTCTCCTGAGTTTCGACAGTTTGGGTCTAGAAGCTTAAATCAGACGCCTTTCAAACTCAAATGCTTCTACAATTTTGATGGGCAACACAAAAGGATGCATTTCACATATCAAATGCCATGCTGTGTTGACAATGGCAGGTCATCCACCATGTCCCTTGTGACCCATTTTGAGTGATGGCTTATTGACAGGCAATAAACTTAATTTCAAGCAAAGCAGCAGCAGGCCTCTTCACATCATCCAGCCCTGCCAGGCTTGACAAACACTGATGTCTTGCTTGGGAATGGCGAAAACAACAACGCCAGAAATTAGTATTCGACTATTTAGAAATTTAGCATTGTATGATTGTTGTAGATTTTTGCATTTTAGTAATGGCATTATTTATTATTTAGTAGTTAAAGAAGCAACTTAGTTTATTCTAGTTTTCTTTATGAATTGAGACTATTTAATATTTTTTTTTATTCAACTTTATATGGTTTGGAGTCTATAAATAAGCACCCTACCTAGACATTGAAAAACGTGGAACTTTGAGATTAAACCATAAAATTGAGTTTTCTCAAAGATTGGATTGGTTCTCTAGTTTTGTGATTTGTCGATGGATGCACACCAATGGTAGTTGACTAATAATTTACCAATTTCATTTCCACAATGCACAGAATTGTAGGGAGAAAATAAAGATGTTTTTCTAACATTGAGACAGAAAAATCAGAAAATGAAAGCCAGAGGCAAAGACCTGGCCATATACCTCCAAGTAGTGTATAATATTTCAAATTGTTTTCCATTCCATGTAGATAATTCAATGCAATTTATACTTAATTAGAGAAGAACAGAAATCTGGAACAGGACATACCTTATCTATTGGGCTTTTTGATGCCTTCTGTGCGCTATAGAAACCTGGCATGGGTTTGAAATTAGAGCTTTGTCTTAGCTTTTTAATCTCTTCCCCGTTTTCCTCCTGTGAAATCGATGGAATTATATAATCATAGTATTTTGGGTCAAATATTGAGGGAACACTATCATCAAAGGAAACCTATGGCAGGAAAAAAATTTGTATTGGTATGCATACATGCATGCAGAGACCTAATTGACCACATTCTTCTTTCAAATTATATTGATCTGTTTTATGTTCATTGCCACATCACAGCAATTTGATACTAAGAAAGAAAATAAGCACAATATATGGAAGTGTACCTTTGATTTTGTTCGAAGGTTTGTTCTCTCTGCTGGCTTTGCATTAGATTTTTCTTCCAATTTCTTAGATAACTGAAATTTTTTTACATGATCTTAAGTTGATAGAAAACAGCAGTGAATGCTCAAGATGTCAAAATCTTTCCCTAAATGAATTTTATCCAAATAGAGAGAGAAGGATAAATGGATTTACCTCTTTCATTCTCTTTGGCCTTTCATCACTTCTCAAGACAGAAGAAGATGGGACCAGCTTAGCAGTTCTCCTATCCACCTGACTGGATTTGTGAGACCTATCACAAACATTGACGAAACAATGAACATCCTATACAAGGTAAAACTTTTATCTGCACAAGATTAGAGGAAGTAAACTGCAAAATACATCATTGTTTCAATTTTCTTCATGATGTCACTCTATAAATCATAGATACAGATGTTAAACTACATAGTACTCTCACAGACCAAAAGATAAATGTTAGTAAGTTAGCATAAGCCACAAATGTTGTGATGACAGAAAGACAGGAAACAAATTATAAATAAAATAAGCTGAGAAGATTGAAATGAAAAATCCCACTTATAAAAGGCAAAATAGGTAAACTTCAGTGTGGACACTTATGTTAAAGCTAGCCAACTTAGTTGTTAAGTCACTTGGTATGGTAACAAGCAGCCTGGAATCAAATGCCACTCAAACCTATGGTAGGAGTGATTAAAGGAGGGAGAGGGATCATTCCCATCGTGTAGCTGAAAAGTTAACAGGACTTCCTATGAACCAAAAAAAAAAAAGTAGCCCCAGCCAAAGAATAAGACTATGATAAAGTTGTTGAGATTTATGATTATATAAGCTCAGCATTGGATTCAAATGGAATTAAAGCTGGCTTATCAAAAGCTACGTGCGTGATAGATAAAGTAAGAAGAGGCCCATAAGAATGGAAGTTTGGATTGACAAACATGGTGGTTTAAAGGATGACTAGTTTACCACATGACACAAATTAACACGAGTATCTCTGGAGTTTAATTTCGCTCCTATCATTGATTAGCTTTCACCTTCTTCATCATTTGTTAGAGAAAATAATGTCAAATTCAAAGCTATATGGGGCCATCCAACAGGTAGAAATGAACATATTTGCACATGCATGCCAAAATGCAAGAGTGCATTAGCACGAAAAAATATCACTCATGTTGCACAAATGCATTCATGCAATGATAAACACATTCATCAGGATACAAAGTAGACAATTTGAACATTACACTGAATTCTCCTTCCGTGGTGTTATTGATGTGGAAACCTTAACATCTGTCCCTTTGGCAGGCACCTGCTCAAGAAAATTTAAATTTTGGGATTCAACAAGCTAAACATATCCGCTGGGTGGTAAAATTATTTTAAAGGTCATGCCATAAGTCTAACCAGGTAACGGACCTGCTTTTCTCCAATAGCTCTTTCTTCAGCAGAAGATCTCAACTGGCTAAAATTATTTTGGAATGTCTTAAATGTTCTTTTGACAATGTCCTTATCCCCCATTTTCTCCATGATAAATGATTTTCTAGTAGTTGTAAGAGGAGCTGGCTCAGAATTTGGGGGATCCATGGTCAGAGACAGGTGCAAGGATTTAGAAGTCACTTTCTTGTTCCCTCCAGCAAGATTTCTGTTCCTTGGTAACAATGAGCCATTCAATTTTTTCATGGAAGACTGCGATGCAGACAGTGAACTGGAAGTTGGCACAGGCTTTGAGACCTTTGGAGTGGAAATTTGTAGTTGTTTAGTTACAGGTGGTTCTGGTTTCTTCTTTGCCCTTGCTGTATCTCTAGCCTTGCTCATTGGAATAATCTAAAACAGTATAGCAAAACATATGAGCGATTGATATTAATAAGAACAAAAGTCGCAAGAGGTATACAAAAAGCTCTCTGCAAATAGTTATTTTCTTCTACGGCGATGGCCAAGTTCAGTAGCATAACAATTCACCTTTGAAAATCCCCTTTGATGATTGAGCTTCACCTTTTCCTCTTTGATCACTGGGATGCTTTCCATCTCTTTTTGTGAGTTCTTTGGGAATTCCCTCATATCTTGAGGAGGTCCCTTTTTCTCCTCTTTTATTAAAGTCAATTCTTCCAGCTTGGTTGACACGGGGCTATCTAATTTGTTGTCCAGTTCTTCTTTCACTCTCCCATTCAATGAAGCTTGACTTTGTACATCATTTGCAGCGTCATCATAGAGTCCACTCAATGAGGCTTGACCATGTACATCAATTGCATCGTCTTCATAGGGCTCATCGACATGGCCACCATCCCACTCGTTATCCAATTCACTTTCGTGCCTGATCCCTTCAGAAGAAGTTTGGCCATTGGACACATCAAAGTCTGAATCCGTCTTGCCCGTCAGATATCTAATGTTTTGATTGCTTTCCATCGATGATTCATGTTCCAGTTGCTTCTCCTGGTCAAATAGCTCAGCCTTTCTAGCAGCAATCTTTTTGTAGTGGGCCTCAAAGTAGGCCTTTTTCTCAGCAACAGATCCAGGGGCAGCACACTTCTCTACTTCCTCCAAGTACTTATTCTGTGAGAAGGATGACCATTTCTCCCAAGACAAAGAATCACTCTCAAATCTACCAAATGAAACTGATACTTGAAGTTCAGGATCTGAGGCAGCTGTTCTTTCTATCTGTTTATGCAATCACAGAAAAAACAAAATTCAAGAAAGAAACAGAATGACTGCTAACAGCTACACAAGAACAGAAAGCATGGGTTGGAAAGCGATCAGGAATCTACAACAAAAATAAGTAAATCCAAGAAGACAATAACGATAACTAGATCCTAGACAAATGGGCAACATTTTTTACAGATCAAGGGAAAAGTGAGTGTACCTTATCTTCATAACTTGAGGCAGCAACTATCGATTCACCCATAATTACACAACACCGCTCCAAAGCTGAATGAATTACGACTAAGACACAAACAGTTTACCCTATGGCCTGCAGTTGCAAACGAATGCCATCAGTTCATAGAATCACAACAAAAAAAAAAGAGACTAAGAAGAAGCTAATGCCAATGAATCGAGACAAGAAGAGGAAGAAAGAAACAACAAAATAAGTATCAGTGGGTGTGTGCGATGTGTTTCAAAGTACCCTTTTTTTTATTCTCTCTCTCTTTAAGGCAAACGGACTTATAGTTGTGTATTATCACTTCACCTTTGCCACCCTAATGGGATCTTTGTCAGTTTCTGGTTTGTGGAAACTACTGATAACCCAATAATCAGACAGAAAGTTTTCTCCTTTTTTTTTTTTTTACTTTTTCCTGTTTCTACTCTCTGGTACTACAGAAAAAGGGAGAAAGTTGAGGAGTTAAAGGGAGGGGTTGTTGACGCTCAGGGGTTGAAGAGAAAGAGAGATTAAAAGATCTTAAAAGGGTTAGAGCTCAAATATGATTAGATTCAACCAGAGAAAGGAAAAGCAAGAAATCCCAATGATTTACAACCAAACTTTTCAACTCAATATTAATATTAGCTGTTCTTCCGTGCCGTTTGAGATTGTGATGTAACTTTGTAAGTATCCATGGATGATATATTTGTCAATTGTTTATTTATTTATTATAAATAATATATACCCATTATTTATTGGGTAATGAATTTAAATATTTTAAACTATTTATTAGATCTTAGGTATACAATGGGTATATATTATTTATTAATAAATAATATATATATATATATATATATGTTTTAAGGAAGTATGGAAATGTTTGTGTATTGTTTATATGTTTTATGTCCACATTAAGACATGTAAATATATTATATTATATTAAAAGATCTAAATATTCTATGAATATATTTATATAGAATAAATATATCATGAGTTTGTGGAAAGTCTAGACGCAGACATGCGAACGAGCTCGCATTGCCTGATGAGTCTCAAGTTATTGGAAGCAAGCAATGAGTAGGAGTTTAATTTATGCAAAGACTTTCACTGGCATGTTGGCTGTGGGTTGGGATGGCTCAATGTTCAAGCAAGCTAGAGGAGGATGAGATGTCTATGGCGCCGGCCGGGATGAAGGACCGTCGCAAACACGGCGGCGGCGGCGGCAAGGGTAAAAAATCTACTGCCATACACAGCCCCTGATTTGTACGCGAGAAAATGGGAAACATGCTGCACCCTGTCATTGGCATTATCTTCTGGTTATTCACGTCTCCATTAGAGTGTTTTATCCTTTCTTTCTTTCATTTTACCATTTATTATATATAAGGGTAATGATATCATTTCACGCTACTTTATAATTATTTATTATTTAGTGTAACCGATAATATAAAGTGTGATTTTTTAAAATTTTCAAAATATAGAGATAAAACAAGAAAAACATCAAACTGCAAGAGATTCGATGTAATTGTCCGTAAATACTTGTTTTTTTAAATTATGAATTATTTTGGTTGTTTCGAAGGGTTGATATCTAAAAATAATATTTTAATTTTTTTTAAAAAAAATCAACTCAAAACACAATTTTAAACATAGTCCTAACGCATATGTGGTGAGGTGTGGTTGAATCTATATTTTATCTAAACTATAATTTTTAATGTTTGGTCAATCAATATATTCCACTATTTGTTTTCAATATAGGTTTAAAAAACTATAAATTATACATTTTAAAGTAAAAAAAAAAACTATATATTGAAATTGCAATCACAAAACTACACCTATATCTAACACCAATGAAATAAAACTACTATTTTATGTGATTCAAAAGTATTTTTTAAAAAAATTAATTTTTATTTTATTTTTTAATTATAAATTAAAAAATAGTATTTTTAGATTATTTCCTTGTGTCTAATTTTTATGTTAAAAAATACATTTAAAAAATAAAATAAAAATTCATTTTAATATATTTTTAAATAAAAAAACTGAAAGACCCTTTCAACGAATCTTCTAAACAGCAACAAAACATGAAAACAAGATGGAAAAAGGTGGGAGAGTAGTGTAGAAGAGAGAGTTAAGCAAGTGATTGACAGATGACACCCCGCCAGCATTTGTGGACCCTTGGATTGAATCAGTTGATCTGAAAAGATCTCTCACCCTTTCGAGGAAATGTCCAAATATATAATTAAGGTACCATCTTCTTTTACCGAGATAAATGATGTCGGCCCAACTGTTATTAAGCTGGACAAAGATTTTTTTTTCAAGTAGTTTTTATTTTTTAAAAATTAAATAATATTTTTATTTTTTAAAAATTGTTTTAATATTAATATACATAATGAAAAATGATAAGAATTTTACATAGTCACCACCGCCGATCCCCATTTTATCATTATCTGTTATGTCGCTGCATTGCAACATGAACACTGTCCCCATTTTTATTATATTATAGTAAGATAAGAATTTGAACCCATTTATTTGTTATTTAAAACAAATATATATATATATATATATATATATATATATATATCAAGTATTGAAAAATGATTTTCAGGGGACACAATTAAATATTGAAAAGTAACTTGTTAAAAAAGAATATTATTAGTTGAGAATTTTTCCTTGGAACGACCCGGCATGGAGGTCTCGACGAGATCGAATCAGAAAGCACTGTCTCGTGCTCGTGTCGTTGAATGGACACAAAAGAGATATTTCATATTCTCATGAGAAAGAATACTGAGCCGGCATGAACAACAGGCAAAGTATTTTTCAAAAACAAACGCCCTCCAAGAGGGATGGAGCAAATTATTAGGAGTTTCTTGATATTAGTTAAAGATCCCAATCACAAGTCTTGAAAAAAAGAAGGCTGACAAACTCTTCAGATGAAAAGCCTTTATTATATAATTCTAACTTTTAAGCCTCCGACAGTTGTTAGGCAGAAGTTTTTTGTTTCTTCGGCACTCTGTAACTACCAACGACGCAGGCATGGTCTCGCTCAAATCGATCCAATGTCACCATCTCTGCAGGCTTCAGCAGATCCGCCCTCAGCCTGTCAACCTCACTATCGTATACTTTGCCGGCAGGCAGGGTGGAGTCGATGCAATTTGCCTTCATAAAAAAGTGTGCCAATTTATAAACAATCCACAGCATTGCAAGAAAATAAAATAGCAATAAAATGTATTAGCTGCTTCAGATGGCCAAGTGATGGAGGAAGTGCAGAACAATTAAATGCGATCAAACCTTTATTGAGAGCACAAAATGACCTCCTGTTTTGAGGAAATAAGCTGCATTCAGAGCTAATATTCTTGCCTGCGAAGGAAAAAATAGCAAAATAATAGAGCAATGCCTGTAAGGGAAACCTGAGTGAACCATATATTATAGCCCAACTGCATGAATGTGCCCAAACTGTATCAACATTATGCATGTCTTAGCATTGAAACCCATGCTGTACTTCAAGTCACTGGCAAAATGATACTGTAAAGCCAACAATATATATGCCAAAGATTCACTGAGAGTGAAAAGAACCGAATCTTGAAAATATGAAGTGAATTAAAACGTGGAAAGTGTAAAGTCCAACATTTTTTGATCAGTAATCGCTTCAGAAATATGCATGATTTGAATTTAGGAGAATCTTAGAAGCAGGTTATGTATCCTCTGTACAGCATCAGCAGAACAGTGAGAGAATGCAAAATAGAACAGAACCAAAAGAGCCTAAATGTGCACCATTTGACAAAAAAGAAATTGGAAAGGAAAAGAAGAAGAAGAAGGAGAGTTCAAATTTTCAAAATAAGTAAACATTTTTGTTATGAATTTTTTTTACTAAGCATTGCATCAGAAACTCGGTGTTACTTTTACATCAAGTGGATACCGAGAGCATCGTCATATGCATAATTTGAAAAGCAGGAGAATTTGTCAACAATAAAATTTGACAGAACAGGTAATAGCACTTGATACGTTTCAAGTCTAACCACATTCCCAAGAAATGAAGTGTTCCAACGACTTCATATTAGCTCAAAAAGATTACGTGTATAAACCTAACTCTCGACATGTAATATAATGCTCAAAACTGCTATCCCTATACTGGGATTTGATCTTGCATGGTCATCAAGGGGGGGGATATATAAACCAAGAAGGCTGTAAATGCACAAGAAGATCAAACCTGATCTGGCTGGGCAACATCTGAAAATATGACATCTACCATGCCAACTAACATTCGATACTTTGATGGATGTCTAGCATCCTCAATGATGGGGATGACATTAGCTCTCTTTTTTGCCATGTTGACCAAGTCCCTCCCACTTCTTTGAGAAAATTCAACTGCATACACTACTCCCGTCTATCAAAGATGACGGCAAAGGTTAGGATCATTTCCAGCTAATTGAACATTAAAGGGAAACAGCCTATATGCTACCCAGGGGAGGAGGGAGGGAGGGAGCATATATATTCAACCAACTTACAGGTCCAACAATGTCAGATACATGAGAGACAGAGGTTCCTGAAGCAGCTCCCAAGTAGAGAACTCGAGCACCGGGTGCCTTGAAAATGACAGTATGGTGAGCAAATAAGCAGTAGTGAGACAGAAACCAGGTTTTCATCTATGTAATAAAAGCATCAATTACAGAGAGCCAGGTAACAATCACTTACAATCCATATATTGTCAATACCCTCCTGAATTGCAGCCCCCAGCTTGGATCGGAAAGGATTCCAAACCCTGTATTCTACTTTGGCCCCATCTTCATTCTGAAAGAAGCCCAAGAGAAAATACATAAATACGAAGGCCATTCAAGAGCACACCAATATTGTTAGATTGTGAAAAAAATCAGTTTCTATTAGATGGAAAGGACTTTGGGAAGAAAAAAAGAAACAAGAAAAAATAACCTGAACAGAGATTCGCTTCTCATTGTAAACAGAATCACCAGGGACCATGCTTTTAGTAACCAGAGCATCATCTTTAGACTTCGCAATAAAGACTCCTTCATGTCTATGCGGAATTATCACTGCCTTATTTCCACCTCTCATCCCTCCACGACCGTTGGCCCCACCTCGACCCCTACCACGGACACCTAAACCTCTTCCCGCATTATTTTGTGCTCTAAAAGCTCCACCACCACGGCCACCTCTTCCCGCATTATTATGAGTTCTAGAAGCTCCACGACCATGACCAGCAGCAAGTCCTAGTAATTTAATAACAAACGCAAAAGGAGAGAGTTGTTTGAGTTATGTTTTGATTATTTTAAAATTGTAGCAATTAAATAATTTTCTAATCATAATTAAATAAAAAGGAGTTGGCTTTTTTACCTCTTGACATTGAAGGTCTCATTATTGACTGGTGAGAAATCGGGGACTGTCAGAGAGCAAAGTAATACTAATTATGTGATTAATCTAAAGGGTTAGAGGCTATTTTATAGGGGTGGTAAAATTTAGGGTTAGGGTTTTTAGTGCTTACAATAGTAAATTCAAAACAAAAAGATTTCCTAAATAAATGACTCTGATTATCCGTGAGAAAATACTAAATTAAGTTTTTTTTCCTAAATAAATTACTGGAGAGGAATCCGGAGCTGTGAGGGGAAAGTAGCAATCAGGAGGGTTAGAGACGATTTACGGAGGGGCTGTGAAAGTTAGGGTTAGGGTTTTAAGGTTTGCTGTGGTGATTTCAAATATAGATTTTTCCTAAATAATGAGAGAACACTATAGCTAGCTACTGATTGGTTGACTCTCACATGGGAAAGGTTATTTTTTAAAATAATTTTTGTTTATAAATATATTAAAATTATTTTTTTATATATTTTTTAAAAATTATTTTTAATATTAGTATATTAAAGTGATAAAAATATGAATTTTTTTAATTTAAAATAAAAAATACAAATAAAAATAAAAATTTCAATTGTTTTCAAAATAATTTTTAAACACAGTATTAAATGGCACATAATCATAAACAAAAATCCAAGGTCTGTTCATTAAAAAATATATATTTTATCAGTTTCCTTTTTTTAATAAAAAATATATTCATTTGTCAAGAAAGAAGAAGAAATATTGGTATTAAAAAATAAACCATGATTTATAATAGTAACTGAAATATTTTATATTTTGTGGTAATTTAACTGTAGAAAAATATTTAATTTAACAAATTATCATAAAAAAAAAACTATATTATTAACTCAAAAAAATATATATTATATTTATAGTAAAAAAATAAATTTATGAATCTAACTAGATATAAAAATATGAAAAAGATTTTTTTTTCTTATTTCGCTAAAAAAAATGCTTACATGTAAGAGAAAATAAAATAGATTGTCCATGTCTTTTATTTATTTCCTAGGTATGAGAAAATTGTAAATGAAAAATATGGGTAATATTTAAAATAAGTTTTCAAAATCAATAAAAATTTAAAACCAGAACTCTCCTTTTCAACCTCTTTCTTTCAAGAAATTTAAAAAATAATCTAATTTTTAACCGTGTCTAAAAATTTAACCTATTGAATGTGAACAAACGATCTAGCGTGTAGCCACCACATGCTTCCTCTTGTAAAAATCTATATCTTATTATGAGGCGCATTTTATAATTTCAAATAAATAAATAAAATTTTGGATATTTGAAAGTTGTTGTTCAAATCATAATTTTTTTTATTATCATGTCATGTTATTTAATGAAAACAATTGCTCCTCTAACGTTTAGCATTGAAAATTCCTTTTTTTTCTAAATTTCTATCTAACTAGGTTTTGCTTAAATGCAAGGCAACTGTTTAAATCTTGAAAAATAATATTATATTATTTTTGTTTTGATGATTTTAATTTGATGAAGCTAAAAATGAAAACTGGGACGCAATTCCCAACCGGTCTAATTTGCCACAGCTAAACACCATGGGCCTAAATATGGGCCGGTCTGACCATGAGCCAGACGGGCTCATGCCACTCCACTCGCATCCTCGGGCCATGGAAGTGACCATCCGCGTCAAGGGCTCCCTCCTAGTAGGCTTCGTGAATTATAGTCATTAAATGTTTACCCAACGGTTGCGACCTGGTGAACCATTTTCTATATAAGCTGGAGGCAATGGACACAGCAGTAGCAAAATCCTGGCTGGCTTAAACAGTGTTATAATAATGGGTTTTTTTTACAAATTTTTATTTGAAAATATATTAAAATAATATATATTTAAAGAAAAAATATATTTGGTATCAGTATTTTAAAACGATTTAAAATAAATAAATAAATAAATAAATTTGAAACAAAATAAAAATAAAACGCAAAGATAAATTTTGCAGGCTGGCAGCAACATTCACAACAACACCTTCTATGCCTGACAAAGTTTTGAGGAAATCATTTCAAATTACCAGCGAAGATGTCTTGTGAATTCGCTGAAACCTTAGACGATAACTAAATTACACATACCTTTGAATTAAAAATAATATTTTTTAAAATTTTTTGATATCAACATTACAAAATAAAAAATAATAATTTAAATTCCCTCTATATTTATGTTGTTTAAAGCATACATAATCAAAAAAGTCTTTTTTATTAACATGGTTGTCTGGATCAATTTGTGCACACTTCAATTAATTTTATTGTTTTTAAAATTAACGATCATATAAACTTATAATTACCTGAGTTTTATGAAATCCAAACTGGTTATCTCTAAAAAAAAAAAAAAAAAAAAAAATAGAGTTTAAGCAGTGCAGCCAAATAAAAGAGCCATTGTTATGTGACTTGTAAGCTTGCGCATGGAAGTTGTAGTGATAGTAAAAGTATACGCCAAAATGAATTGATCGTGACAGAAACGCAAGGAAGGAACTGTCGGGCGGTAGAATTGCAGGGGGGGAAGCTGACAGTCGGCAAGAAAATAAGTTCGGGTAAATGTGTATGCTCTATGATCAAAGATTTTAGTTTCACCGAATCTACTGAGTATTCGAGATGACCGTCCATCTCTAAAATAATTGAGTTTTAATAAATTTGATTCGGCGTGTGGTACAAAACAATGTGTTTTTTTTAATATAGAAAATGAATTATTATTTTTAATCCTTGAACACTTTTTCATCTTGAGTTGGGTATTCTATATTCATTATTAATATGTTAAAAAAACATACTTTTATTGTTATTTCGTCAATTTATTTTGAAAAAAATAAAATTCAGCGTTGTATTCGTCAATTGAATAAGATTTCAAAAAATGGAACCAAAATCTTCAACTTGATTCTCTACATTATTCGACCTATTGCCACGTATTTGATTTTGAACAAACCAGTGATCATTTACGTATTCGTGAAGATTCGGTCATAGGCTCATAGCCATCGATAACTAATCTCATGTTTCTTTCCTTAGAAAAAAGGTTTTGTGGGGGCATGTAATTTTTTAAACCAGCAAGTGCTAATTATTTTTTTTTTACAAATTATCACATCTTGAGAAATATTTGAAGAATATATATATAAAAAAAGGCTACAATAAAAATATGCTAATTTTGGAAATATGAAGGTTGCAATGTTGGAACAACGTAGCCATCAACTATTATATTTTTCCATATATTTTTCTATGCTAATTTTTCAAATATTGTTTTGGACATGTTCTATTTTTTAATTTAAATAAAATATCTCAATACATTTGATAGAAACACGCAACACTCATACCTTGATCAATTATGTGCCTCTTTGAAGTATGTTTGAGATTGCTTTTAAAAATATTTTTCGTTCATAAATATATAAAAATGATAGTTTTTTTTTTAAATATTATTTTTAACATCATCACATGAAAAATGATTTAAAACAATCAATTTTTTTAATTAAAAATAAAAATAAAAATTTTATTTTTTTCAAAAATATTTTTAAAATACAGTGTCAAGGATAATTCACGTCTCTATAAAAAAGCATATGCACATGTTTGTCCCATGAATTTATGAAGCCCAAATTTGGGTATTTTCAAACTCTTAGAAAATATTGAAAAGTATAATAATAATTGTTTTTTAAGTATTTTTTATTTAAAAATATATTAAAATAATAATTTTTGATTTTTTTAAAATATTTTTAATATCAATAAATTAAAAAAAAAAAACTAAATTGTATGCAATCGTTTCCTACACGGCTGCACAACATAACAGAGTTCTATGAACCTCGAGGAAAGACGAGCGAGTTCGGAAGTCAAAGGTCAAGAGGGTTGTTTATATTATAATTGAACAGATCAAAAGCTTGAAAGCCTCCTTTCAACTTCTGGAATAATAAAAATAAATTTATCCAAGGCTTGCTAGTTGCTTTTGAGTTCCACTTCCACCTCGCCAAGAATGGTATTAGCATGTCGGCCTTGTGGAATCAGTTGGATATATATATATTATTTAAACAAAATTTTTTTTTAAAAAAAAATATATTAAAATAATATATGTACTTTTTATTTTTTTAAATTAATCTTTAACATCATTATATTAAAACATAAAAAAAGTTAAATTTATTTAAAAAACAAACACGCAAGAACAAACAGGATTTTTTTAGTCACCCTTCTCCCTAGAAAAAACCCGTGAGCTGGACAGATTAGAATCATTGCTTCTCCCAACTCTTCTCTTTCATTTTGTCTTCTTTTAGTAACCTCTGAATCCATAGCTATTAAACTCTTCTAGCCTCTGACAAATTGTTTTAGACAAATAAAAACAATATACTTCAGTTCACCGGAGTAAACACCAGCTTGGAACGAGTCTAGCTGCCCAATCATATTTCATGGTAAAAAATGAAGCGCGGAAAAAAACTTGAAAAAAAATAAAATGAACTGTGTTATTCATATTTATACAGCTAAATTACATACAAAGAAATGAGATCCGACAAAACTGTTCTAAGCACTGGAACCTGAGAAACACTGAATTGAAATCCTACATGTGAAGAGCATTACAGATGAACATAAAAGAATTGAACCCCCAGACCATCTCAATCCCAATTCAAACCTTCTAATCTGTACACAATAAGTATATCAAAGAATAAAATTTCTTCAAAATTTGTGGCGGCGAGTAACCCCCCCTAAAAAATCACATGTAACCGGAACCTGTAAAAAACCCTGAAGAATGGTGATTATCATTGTGAGGATAGTGATGGCCTTTACTATTACTGATGTACAGATCATAAGGCTCCCAGAGATGGTCAACCTTACATGGCTTTTTAGCATCAAGTCTAACCCAAGGCTTCCCTTTCCCACTCCAATGCAGCAAACTAACTGGACCAGGATGCAATGACCTGCAAGTTCCTCTCACATTATCGCCGCCGAGACCATGCTGGTTCCACCTGTGATCCATTGCCTCCACATCCCCGGCAAACACCAGCAAAAACGGTGGCAATGAACCCAGCTCGTATATCCTTGTCTTTCTTTGCACCTCCATCCACTTCTCTATCCTCCCCCTGTAATTCCCCTCTCTCCACCTTACCAAATCCATCACCATCACCCCAGTATTGAAGTAGCACGGCTTCCTCCTCGCCGAGGTGAACGCCCCTGACATATCCGGGTCGGACCAGAACACGTCAGTGAAATACTTGGTGAAATTTGTATGGCAATACTCGGGTGCCCCTATCACCCGAGCCCCACTAAGCGTTGCGGTCCACAGCTTGTGTATGTCGTCGACAACTACGACGTCGGAGTCCAGATAAATGACCCGATCCACGCAGAGATCCAACATGTCACCCAGATAGGTTCTAGCGTAGTTTAACGGGTTTTCTAGTGCTTGCCGGATGGAAGAAGAGATTAGATTGATTACGGCGTCTTCTCTGAATATATGGACCTTGAAATTCAGCGATGGAAAAGTGGATCGTACCAGTTGGGCCAGGACCCGCGGGCTTGCTGGGTCAAACTCTGCCGCAATGAAGTGAAAGAAGATGCTTTCTGGGCAGGTAGCGTGTTTGAGGACCGAGTGGACGGCTGCGATTGAACCCCGTAGATACTCAAAATCAAGAGTCATGGCTATATGAACTAAAGAAGGGTCGCAGGAGGAGACTAACCGGCCATTGGTTCTTAAAACAGGACAGTCTCTCCCGTTACGATACTCCGGCGCTTCAGCGAATCGAAAACCGTTGAGCACTTCAACCGCACCGCTATTCCTCCCCCTCGAAGGTATTGAACGAATCCCGAAGCAAAGTAATGGGAAAAGAACAACGGTGAAGAATAAAACGCCGGCGTGTAACCGGAAATGAACCATCTGGCTAGGCTTTTTTGAAGATAACAAGAAAGAGCGGGTGTGTAAAAATCAACGAATGGTCAAACTGTGAAAGATGAAATTGATATATATATATATAGATAGATAGATTGATAGATGCTAGAGTTTTCAAAGAGAAAACGCGGTTTTCCTATACTTTTTCTTCACACGGTTCCAGAGAGAGAGAGAAATTTATGAGCAACCGTGTATGTGCTGCTTCTTGCTCTCCGTGTATGGATTATGGAAATGGGGAAGGAAGTTTTTGCAGGTTACTATATACTCCATTTAGGAGGAGGAGGAGGAGGAGGAGGAGTTACTGCTTCATTAAATAAGAAAGCAAGGTAGGTGTCGGTGATCCTCTCTGTAATTTCATTCTCTTTCCTTTCTTTATCGGGCAAACCTAATACCAGTCCTCAACTATATGTAATTTCTAGAATGGGTCCCCAGATTATCTATTTTGTCAATTGGGTCTCTTATCTGTAAACATTTCCTCATTGGAGTACTTATGTGAAATATTAGTCAGAGTTAAATAGATTAATTTCGAGCTTCAATTTAAGATGAGTTAGAAAAAAATAGGATTTGATCAAGGTAATTTCATACTCTCCATGCACAAGTGTCTACCGTATGCTAAAATAGAAGCGAAAATAAATTGCTTTGATAAAACCTATAGTCAAGGGACTCGATTAAGAAACTATACATAGTTAGGAGACTAGCATGAGGCTTGCTCTCCTTTTACTATTATCTAAAAGGAGGGGTCAGGCACGGTCACGCGCTTTTGATAAACGTGGAGATCGAGAACTTGTTTGGAAGTGAGGAAATTATCACATCGAGAAGGAAATTAATAAAGTCAGTTTTGTTGTTTTTAGACATATGACTTTGCTAGTCTGGGAAGGTTCTCAAGAAAAGGTGGAAAAATGTTAAGTTGTTGTCTGCAGCAGCCATGACGGCTGAGTATTGACATTGTGATGGTGGCGCGTACTGTTTGTGATGATGTAATATGCTGCCGTATTTTGGCGGTGACTTTACACCTGCCATCGCCGGAAGTATTTATGAAATGTTCTTTAAGAGAGTTAAATGAGCTTGAAGAGGTCAATCTCCCATGGCAGGATTTATGAGAGGTTCATGCCCCCTTCGTTCTATAATTACTGAAAAAAACAACTTCCAATCAAAACATAGCTACACGACTCCACCAGGTTCAAGGTTCTAATAGAGTTAAATGAGTTTACCAGGTTTTACTTGAAAAAATCCAAATCCAAATAATTATATTATAATTGTGTTTAGAAAATCAACCTTTATTAATTCAAAGAAAATAATCATGGAAAAACATTTTTTTGAGAAAAATATTATAGTATTCAGAGAGTAATCAGTGACGTCATACTAAATAGTTATTTGAATAATTCAAAATACATACATATATATATAAAAAATATAATATAAAATTTATGATGAACCAAAAATGATAAAAATATCTTCGCATATGATTTCTCTATTGGTTGTCTCTTTATTTATTTAAAGTAAACCCTATAAAATAACTACTAAGATGTTGCTTACTACTCTTCAAATACCATCAAATATTCCTAGTCGAGTAATCAGGTTTTTTTGCAAATGATGCTCGAGTTTTTAAATAAAGAAAAATACATTTTGTTTACATGTTGTTTTGAACTCTTAAAATTAAACTTTAATAATTAACTCAATTTTTGTGTTAATTTTTTTAAGATATTGTTTTTGTCACAAACACCAAAATTCTGTGTAATTTTTTATTATTCAAAAGAGGATTTGTTGCTCTAAATACATGTACAAAACCCTAATTTACAGTCTACAATTAATGCTATATTTTGCTATAACAATTTGATATTAATTCTATATTTTGTTGTTACAATTTGCTTTTCATATATTAGGGATGTTTGTAACTGTTGTGATCTCGTTCCATATATACATTATTGACATTCCCCCTCAAATTATTGTTGGTCGATCAAGAAGCATCAATTTGTCAATCATCAGTTGGTGTCGTGGCCGAGGCAAAGCCTTCATAAAGACATCAGCAGTCTGATGTTCAGTGGAAATATAGGGTAGTGTAAGAACATTATGGTCAAGAGCTTCACGAATATAGTTACAATCAACTTCAATATGTTTGGTGGGTTCATGAAACACGGGATTAGAAGCAATCTGAGTAGCACTTGTCTTATCAGCATGAAGCGGTGTAGAATGGTGCTGAGAAAAACCAAGTTCTTGCAACAAACCCCGGAGCCACACAATTTCAGAACATGCGGCGGACATAGCTCGATACTTAGATTTTGTGGAAGATTTTGAAGTACGATCTTGTTTTTTGCTTTTCCATGAAATTAAAGCATTTCAAAGAAACATACACCATCCCGTAACAGACCGACGTGTATCTATACATCCCGCACCAATCTGCATCACTATAACCTGTTAATTGTAATGAAGTGTCGACAGGAAAAAATATCTCTCTCCCAGATGTGCCCTTAAGATAACGAATAATTCTTTGACAGCAGCTAGATGAGGTTGACGAGGAGTCTGTAAAACTAACTGATTTGTTGTACTGCAAAAGATATTTGGCCGAGTAATGGTTAAATAATTCAAACTGCCCACCAATTGCCTGTATATGGAAGGATCGGGCAATAAATCACCATCATTCTGATAAAGTTTTAAATTAATCTCAAGAGGTGTAAGAACATTGTTTCCTGATTCAAGACCGGCCAAAAGAAGTAACCCCTGGGTATATTTGTGCTGATGTAAAAATATCCCGTCAAACATAGAGTGCACCTGTAGGCCAAGAAAATAATGAAGTTCTCCTAGATCCTTCATATGGAATGCAGTGTTAAGAGAATGCTGTAAATTCTCAATGAATGGAATATCAGATCTTGTGATAATAATATCATTCACATATACCAGAACAACAACAATATCATTAGCTTGCTGAAGAAACAGAGAGGAATCAAATTGACTCTGAATAAATTTAAGATCCAACAGAGTATTGCGAAACTTTTCAAATCATGCTTAGGGTGCCTGTTTTAGACCATACAGGGAACGTTTCAACCAACAAACTTTATTAGATGGGTGAGTAAACATACCAGGAGGAGTCATATAGATCTCCTCTTTCAGATCGCTATGTAAAAATATATTTTTTACATCCATTTGACGAAGTGACCATCTCTTGGAAGCAACAATTGCCAAAATAGTTCGTATGGTAGTCATTTTAGCGACAGGTGCAAATATCTCCTCATAATTAATATCATATGCTTGATAATTTTTAAGAGCAACTAACCGTGCTTTATACCGTTCCACAGACCCATCAAGTTTTAATTTGACAGTGTATACTCATTTGCAGCCAATAGGTTTGGTTCCACGAGGACAAGAAGCAACATCTCATGTGTGATTAGCCTGAAGAGCATGAAGTTCTTCTTTCATGGCTTGTGCCCAACAGTCTTGCATAGAAGCCTGCGCATAAGTCTTGGGTACAACAATATTATCAATAGCAGTGGCTGAGTATCCATACCTGACTGGGGCACGTGAAATCCGAGATGATCGTCTTGGTTGATGATGAAGATCAGTTGTCGATTCCGTGTTCAAAAGGGGCAAAGTGGATGGTGGACGTCTTTGATATACAATTCCTGGCTTAAAACGTTCAAAGTGAGAAGACGGACAGTCATCATCAAATGTGGGAAGTTGGATAGAGGTGGATTTTGTAGAGGAACAAGACTGGAAAAAAATTTGATTCTCAAAGAAAATCACATTTCGAGAGATATGAATTCTATGAGCATTTTTGTCATAACACATAAACCCTTTATGAGAATTACTATATCCTAGAAAAACACAACGAGCAGCTTGGGCTGTAAGTTTATTACGTTCAGTAAATGGTAAGTGAACAAAACAAACACACCCAAAGACATGGAGAGAATCATACTTAGGAATAACACCAAATAAAATAGAGTATAGAGATTCAAATTTTAGAACTTGGGAAGACAAACGATTAATTAGATGAACAACTGTTGACAACGCTTCTACCTAAAATCTAATAGGTACTGAAGAATCAATTAGTAAGGTATGAACAATATCTAAAAGATGACGATTCTTACGCTCGAAAACTCCATTTTGATGAGGAGTGTAAGGACAAGATCTTTGAGAAAGAAATCCTTTGTTTTTTAAATATTCCTGAAATTCTTTAGACATATATTCCCCCCCAGAGTCAGAACATAGAATTTTAATATGAGTAGAAAATTGATTTTCAATAAACACAAGGAAAGCCTGAAATGTTGAGAACACCTCATATTTAGATCGGAGAAAATATATCCAAGTGAAATGACTAAAATCATCAAAAAAAGTGATAAAATATTTATACTGAGCATGAGAGAGAACAGGGCTTACTCCCTATACATCAGTATGAATAATATCAAAACATTTAGAAGCTCGGCTACCATGTGAAGGAAATGATAATGATTTGGTTTTTCCCAATTTGCAAGAACTACAATCCAAAAATTCTGTTAAACAAGAATTTTTATTCCCCAAATATTCATGTCTCATAAGTTGAGTCAATACACTAGAATTTGGATGCCCCAATTTCTTATGCCAAAATTGATGATTATTAATGACAGTAGAATAAGCACATGAATTAATACTAGAAAATTGTATTGGAAATAAATGTCCCACTTTAGGCCTCTTCGCGATCACCTTCCCGACACTTGATTCTGCACATAACAACCATTATGATTAAATCAAATTTCACAATTATTTTCTACCATTTGCCCAATAGAGAGTAAATTTACAGATAATTTTGATGACACAAAAATATCTTTAAAATTCAAACTCAAATCACCAATTGACAAAATCGGCAAATTATCACCATTTGCTACCTGTATATGCTAATTACCCATGTATTTTTGCACATTACACAACCCATTTTCACTGTTTGTCATATGATTTGATGCTACCGAATCCATTAACCAATTTTTATCATTTTCCGAAACCACATCTGAATTAAATTCAGACTTCTTTCCTTGAAACCCAACTGCCAAATCCTGATTTCTATTATTTTCCGAAACCACAAAGTTAAGTTTAGCCTTCATACCTTGGAACCCAAATGCCGAGAGAGCAGAGACAATCATCTGCTGCACCATCTCCGGTGTGAGGGTTGTCGATGAAGACCTCATCGTCGACGAAGGTTCTGGTGTCGACGATGAGACAGCTGCGGCAGCCATGGAAGCAGTACCCAGATTCATTTGACCAGCAAGCCCTAGCCCTTGCTAATTTTTTTGTCGCAGACGATAGTCCTTGATAACATGCCCCTCTTTCTTGCAATAATTGCAGAACTTCTTGCTGCAATTTCTGGCAATATACCCATTTTCTTTGCAATTAAAACACTGCAAAACCACACCTCTTTGTCGTCCCTTTTCCTGAGCCATGTATGCCATGTTCACCATTTCTGTAGCAGTCGGCTGAGCAACTTGTGTAGAGTTGCAAGTCGTTGTTCTTCCCGTAATAGCTCCCCCAAACAGTCATCCAAAGAAGGTACTGGGTTTTGATTAATCAAGCTAGCTCCAACAACCTCAAATTCTGGCCGGAGCTTCATTAAGAACTGGTCCCTTTGACTCTCGGCATGAACAAGGTGCAGTGGCTCTAAGTTTTTCTTTGGTACTTTAGAATAGATTATACCAGTGTATTCACTCCATAGATTCATGAATCCTGCATAAAATTGTTCAATTGAGAGATTACCTTGTTTGTAGTTGGCAATACTCAATTCAATTATAAATTTTTGAGCTGAATTGTTCTGATGATAAATACGTCGGAAGTAATCCCAAATCTCCTTCCTTGTGCCAATTAATCTGAGATTGTTAATCATATAGGGTTCAACAGACCCCAGAATCCATGAAACAATTTTGGCATCCTTGGTAGTCCAAGCAATCAGCTCTTGTGGGTCAGTTGGAACCTTTGTAGTTCCATCAGGATGCCCCCACAATTCCTTCCCTTTCATAAACATCCGAAATTGAAACTTCCAACTGTCATAATTTTTGTCATTGAACCGGGTAAGAAAAGTCTCTCCCGACATTTTTAAAATCTCACAAAAAAATCAAAGAAAAGGTTGAAGATTTGGATCAGAATTGCAGCTCTGATACCATGTCACAAACACCAAAATTCTGTGTAATTTCTTGTTATTCAAAAGAGGATTTGCTGCCTCTAAATACGTGTACAAAACTCTAATTTATAGTCTACAATTAATGCTATATTTTCCTGTTACAATTTGATATTAATTCTATATTATGCTGTTACGATTTGCTTTTCATATATCAAGGATGTTTGTAACTGCTGTGATCTCTTTCCATATATACATTATTGACAGTTTTGTATTCCAATTAAAATCCTAAAAAATAAAATAAAAACAAAACAGCACAAATGAGAGACCCATTTAATTTTATTTATAGTGATTCTAAATCACAAATATTGGTTCAAAATAAATATGAATAAAGAACATGTTTTGATTGTTATTTGCTTCATTTAAGATAATTTTTTAATCCTTCATTTTTTTAATTCCATCTAATTCTTATTCTTTTGATTAGTGTGTGTGTATTACTTTGGAGATATTTTTAGATTGATTTTTTTTACTCTATCCCCCAAAATTAACAAAATTAATTTAGTTGAGAATTGAATTTCTTGACTGGGTTCGAGTTTATGATCTTACAAGCTACAAGTTAAAGAGATTAGCCTAAATTCAAGAAATTTCGTTGGAGTTTGATTTATTATTATTATTATTATTATTATTATTATTAAACTCATGATTTATCCTTCAATATTTATCTATTTTCAAGATGGGGCTTCGTTTTTTTATTTGCTTTCTATAGTATTTCTCACTACTTTTAAAAATAATCTAAGTCATCTCGTGTCTTTTAATTTATCATTTGTTTTTGTTAAAATTATATTTTTAAAATAAATTCCGATTTAAAATTAAATTAATTGATTAAATATAAACACTCCACTTTTTTTAAAAGTTTTTCTCCCGCAACTACTGGGAATAAAATCATGATGATATGTCCAAGTATAATTTTCTTTATTTACACTTAAAATTCTATGATATCAATTATAAAAGTTGCTCTTAAACCTGGTGCAATAAATAAAAAATAAAAAATACTATCATATTAATATATACAAGTAAATTGTTCTTGCATTTATACCTTTACTCATAAAATAATCATTTCATGTATTTTATAAATTTACTATAACGATTTTCACAAATCTCTTAATTAATTAAAATATTACATTAATATTAATTTTTCGATGAATATAAAATATTGTTACAAGACCTTTTCATGTATGACTGACAAATAATACTGGGCTTAAGGTATTTAAATTTGATATATTCTGTTTTTTAATAATAAATAAAGATGGTAAGTTAATCTAAAAATCAATTGCTTAAAATGAATGCTGGTCATGAAACAAAATCAATTTGATATATTCAACATAATTAGGATTTTAATACATCTTGAAAATATTCTTTATTCCAATTTAGTTTATTTCTTTCAGCACTTTGTGTTTTGTTTATCAATAATATAATATTTTAATATGTAGTTTTTTCCGATCATAATACAATTTTCATAAGTTTCTCAAAGATGTGATGTAATGACAAAGAGTTTGTGATATGCACAATAATTCTCGAATTAAAAGTAGGATGACCCTCCCTTGTAAGAATCTAGAATAACTAAGTTCTTATTTATTTAGCTGGACACACAAAATATATTTTACAGAAGGTGAAATTTCATCGTATCCAAGAAAATATTCATAAATTATTATTATTATTTTTTTGTTATTTTACCTGATTTTTTAATTCAGTGCTATTTTGTTTTAAAAAAAAAACAATCAGGTTTCAGTGGACAAAGTAATATTCGTTTCCTGCTGTAATGAAAAGCCAGCTGTATCTTCAAAGTTGCCAGCAGTCTGTATTGTGCAGACTTTTACATTAACGGCTGCGATCTAGCCTGGCACTGGCACCACATTTCATCCGTCTCCATTTCTCTTGATCTTGGATCCCCACCCACGTGATCACGTGCATCCCAGCCCCATTAATGCCCATGCCGTTAGTCCCTTTAATTTATCAAAACTCACAAGCCAGTTTCTATATTATAAGGAATAATTAAATAATTCTCAACTTAGTATTTTTTTTCTTTTCAAAATTATTTTATTTTATGCCCAGATCTTACCATCTCATCGACTTATCCTTCCCTTCTTCTAATTATCTAAAAGGAAATAAAACGAAATGAGAATGAACAAAAGAATTAAATTATAGACGAGTTTAAAAATATAGATAAAATATATAATCTATAAAACTACAAGGTTTAACTACTTTATTCCATTGAACTATATGGACTCATTATAATTAATTAACTCACCAACGCCGAGACCATGATGCATATTTTATGATATTAATTTTATAAACAGATGATGTGGAGTGGAGATTCGAAGAGCATCATAAATTGGAGTTATTACAAAATAAATAAATAAATCGTCAGCAGAAATAAACACTGAAAATCTTATTTCTTTCTACTTATTCAAGACCTCGTTTTGCCTTTCAAAGTTCCAACGAGATCGAAAATGTTAGCTGTTCATCATTTTAATCTGAATAAAAAGTGGAGATTTTGGTTTGAGGATTGAGATTTTCTACAATCAATAAAAAAAAGAAATACTTGTGAGCCTTTATCAAGGATGAATTTTCAAGTCAAATTGACATGGCGAAGGGGGGGAGAGATCTTGTTGCTGTCAATTTGACAAACGCAGAAAAGATCTTGGCATGGCATCATGTTCGGATGTTGTTGCCTTCTCTAGCAGCAACTCATTTAATCAAAATCAAACTGAAGTTTTCCCCGGAGAATAAAACTAGACGAGAAAATAATCCTGCCCCGCAGCTTGAGAAGAACCAGCTTTCTATACAAAAGTGTGGAAAACAAAATAAGGCTCATCTTCTCTTCATCTTATTCCATCCTTTTCATTTGTTGGTCGGTCGAGAGATTTAGCTCAGGGAAGCACGGCTCTAACTTCTTTCCTATCAGCTCCATATGCCTGCAATTCAAAACATGATAAGGAATATTGTTAAAAAATCAAGATGAATGATTTGAACATTCATTGTATTTTTAATGAGCAACTTTGTTATCTCTTACAAGTAGTTAATTGCATCCCTTTTTAATTTTTTACGAAACGCTTATTATTTTTATATTTCTAAATTATATTTTAAATATTACCATTAACATGTGCCCCAACTCCCAAGGTTGCCAGGGAATTACACTTGCATCTATCTCTACCAAGTCATCATAACGAATACATGTAATAAGTCCAGGTTCAGGCAAACTTCAGAAATCTTTTCATAATCACCCTTGCAAATTCAAAGGCCATTTATACGCCATGTGTTTGAAGCACATGCAACTGCCAGACACGTTTATTAAAGTGCACTGAAGAAACTAGAAAAGCTGCAACACTTCGGATCAAACCTTTTAACTGTTCTGGATATCCTACTGAAGATTATCAAACTTGTATGTTCTCTCAAACAATCAATTTTTCCTTTTCCAAAGCATTTACTTAAAAGGAAATATTGTTTGTCTTCTATAAATACTTGAATGCAAGGAATTTAATGTTCAGAACTATCCTAAAAGAGAAAACATGTGGAGGAACAAACAACAATTGATTGACAGATAGACAATCTAAAAGAAAGGAAACCTTTATTATTACCTCAACTCCCAGACCTTTCACGTATACATTGGTAAAAAGTTCTGAAGGTTCTGGCATGGGACTTTCCTGTGAAAACAATTGAAAAACAAAACAAGAAGAAGGCATCAAGACCATGGAAAACTTGAGAATGCCCAAAAGCCAGTGAACCGTGAGCGAGTTAACGAAAAAGTTCCCAGCAACAAACAAGGTTGCAGAGCATTGAAAATTGAAACAAAAATGGTTCTTACCTTGGCTTCAGCAATGGCTTCATCTACTTGTTTTCTCACTTCTTTTTCAATATCCTGAAATACATAGGAAAGCAATGCAAATTCATTTTAGATTCAATAAGGATAACTTAGCTCTGAAATTCATTGTATCATGAGAGTCTTCCTCATGACATACAGAGAGAAGGAGAGAGAGATTAGGGCAAAATTCTTCTACTAAAATGTAACAGTAATTAAAAGCAAAAAACAGAATTGTCCAGAATTCACATGAGAATGCAATCCAAGTTCACAAAATCACCTTTAGCTCTTTCTCAGTAGCTAGATCATGAGCAAATATCAATTTTCTTATTCGTTCAATTGGATCACGTTCCTGGGGATCATATCACAAAGACAGAACTATACATAAAACACCTGAAGTGATGAATAAACTTTAGCCTTGGAGACAGAAATGCTGAATAGAATATGCAATAACCTGTCTCACGCCACTAATCTCATCACGGGTTCGGTAGGTGCTTCCAGGATCAGACATAGAATGACCGTGATACCTGTAGGTATCCATTTCAAGTATCTGACACGAGCATCAAAAATTAAAATAAATAAACAAATCAATTTTGATACAGTGAGAAACAAAAATTAGAACACCTTGTCAACTACTTCCATTGCCAGCTGAAATGATGGTAACAAAATATTAACATGATTGCATAAACACTGACACAAATGATCTTTTAGTGAATTCTGAAGATTTTCATTTCACATATCCTAGCATGTAACATGGCCTAATCCAAATTCTGAAGTTTAGCTATATGAGCAAATGTCAAAACATGGCCTAATCTCTCTGAGGATTGTATCGCAAAAACATTTGCTTGTCAAGACATTTTACATATTCCTATGATCTCTCACCATTCTTTTTAGCCTTAAACTATCAAAGTCCAGCTTGTCCAAAGAAATGCAAAAAAAGGTAGTGTAACCTAGCCTAAGAAAATAGAATTTGCAAACTTGAATAAACTTTCTTCTTAGATAAGCAAGCTCTAATACAGTGTAAATCATATTGAAATATAACAGGCATCCCATTGTAACAAGCTATATAATATTGTTACTTTGGAACAATCATATTAAAATGACATTACATAGCTGTTTAAGTACCATGATCTAAATTAGAAGCGATAGGAAAAAACAATGCGCTATAAAGAATAAAAAATGAAGATTAAACCTAGCCTAAGAAAATAGAATTTGCAAACTTGAATAAACTTTCTTCTTAGATAAGCAAGCTCTAATACAGTGTAAATCATATTGAAATATAACAGGCATCCCATTGTAACAAGCTATATAATATTGTTACTTTGGAACAATCATATTAAAATGACATTACATAGCTGTTTAAGTACCATGATCTAAATTAGAAGCGATAGGAAAAAACAATGCGCTATAAAGAATAAAAAATGAAGATTAAACTCTCATAGTCATGGGACCTTAAAAACAAAATGCACAATAGCTAGACAAGATTAAAACTCACAATGGGTCCACTTTTCAAAGCATGCTCCTTTGCAAATTTGCATGCTTGTTTCACAGCAAAAGCATCCATGCCATCTACCTGTTAACAAAAAAACTCATAAACCTAACATAATGTGGTAGATAAATCCCTGTTACCAGTCTAGCCTATACCAATGTCATTCAAGCTGAAAACAAGTAAAAGAGAAGATGACTGTCAATTTACATCATCACATACTCTCAAAAAATGTTGCAAACTCTTAAACAAGAAAAGTATCCAAAACCATCTCAAAGCAAGTGACCAGAAAATGCTTCAAAAAGTCATAGATTGGGAATCTGAGATCCATGGCATAACATGCAATATTATGCAAGGAGACAAAAAGTTCTTAAAAATAAGGCTATATGAAGCTGCCTACAACACAGTTTCATTGGCAAAATATTGGGAACTATTTGATCAGGATTGACTCCCCTGACAAACTTAACATTGACATAATGCAGAAAGAATGGAAACTACCACATGCTTGCACAAACACACTAAAAGAAAAACATTGGAAAATACATCAAAAAAGGGAAAAAAATCATGAGTCTGTCATGACATAGTTGCATGCTCATTCTGTTACATTGCAGCAACAATTTTGCAATAACATTCGTTCCTTCCTTTCTTTATAAACAACCACAAAACATGTCAAGCTAAACATTTTGCAAGATCATATGCATCTTAATAATAGTCTTCAAACAGAATAGCTCCATAGCTGGAAACTTCCCAATCAACTCAATGCCGCACAAGGCTAATTTCTAAATTATCAATTCAAACAAGAAACTAAAGTGAATCCAGCTAGTGATTTTCTTAATACTAAATAGCATGCTGACATAAATATTTAGACAAATATAACAGCGATTACTCCAAAGTTTGCCGAAGTATTCAGCCAGGAAAAAAAGAGGGAACAGCATAATAGAACAAAATAGTAAGATTCTGAACAGCAGAGTTCCAAAACAAACCACCCAAATAACATTTTCATTACCATTTGATAAGAAGAGTATAATTATAATCATTAAAATCCAAGATGTCAACAAAGCATAAAAGTACAAATTCAAGATTGAACATTACCTTCAAGCCAGGAACATAGTCTCCACGCTTATAGTATGCTGGACTCTTGGCGGCTCTCCACTCAGCTGTCCCCATTCCATCTGCACAAAGAACACATGTCATCCAGTTGACAAATAGAAGCAAATGGAAAATAGTAAATAATGAATTGAGTATCTCACAATGATTATTCTCGCACACCAAAATGACAGGAAGATCCCAAAGAGCGGAGATATTAAGCGCCTCGAACAACTGTCCTTGATTAGCAGCACCATCTCCATACAAAGCAAAAGCGACGGCGTCGTCCTTGTTATACTTGTGGGCAAATGCCAGTCCACAGCCTAAGGGTACTTGAGCTCCAACAATACCATGCCCTCCATAAAACCCGCTATCCTTCTTATAGAAATGCATGGACCCACCTTTCCCCTTCGAACAACCGCCCTGACGTCCCATCAGCTCCGAAAATACCTCCAGGAGGGTCCCACCTCTCCCGAGAAACGTGCAGTGATCACGGTAGGCAGTTATGATGCTGTCCTTCTTGGTAATTGCAGCCTCCATTCCAACGGCGACGGCTTCTTGACCATCGTAGAGGTGGCAGAATCCACGGATGAGTTTGGCCTTGTAAAGAGAGTCTGCGGCTATCTCCATACGGCGCATCGTGGCCATGACGCGGAAGAAGGAGAGGAGCTCTTGGGGATTGGTCTCGACGGTGCGTGATGGAGGATCGCATCTGTGGGTGGCGAAGGGAACGGAGGTCTCGATTGTGATGGGATCGGTAGAGGTGGAGATCAGACGGCGGAGAGAAAAGGCGGCGGCTACAGGAATGACTAGATTGGATCTGGATGAAGAAGATTTTAGGTGAGATAAGGCCATCTCGACCGACGGCGGTGTCTTTTTCTCCCCTCTGGGTTTCAACTTTGAAGGGCTAAGTGTCCAGAGGGGTTTGGTTAGGGACGAGCTGCTTGACACGTAGAATAATAGCGCTTTAGAATTGACGAGCTGGTTAGCCCGCGCGTGGCGCCGGACTTTTTATATATAGCAAATTTATTATTTATGTGGTAAGTAAAGAATTTTTTAGTTGATAAATAGAGAATTGTAAATTTTAAATCATGCTATAATTTTTTTTTATGTATTGAATTAGTTGATTATTGTTATAAGCTTAAATACTCAGATAATAATTCAATTTCAAAATTTAAAAATTATAAGCGATAAAATTTATGAAAGATTAGCGAATTGTAATTTGAGTATTGCAAGACCATAATTGATTAATTGTTTAGTATGTATTAATTGTTTTGATGGTTATTTAATTGGTTGATGTAAATCTGTAATCAATAAAATGAATGAAAGATGATTTTTTGTTGTCTTGAACTGAATGTGTTGATGGTTAAATATTTTTTAACAGTTACTAAGCATTTAACTGGTTGATAGCAATATTGTAATCGCTGAAATCTATTAAAGATAGATTATTTTTTGTTTGCATTGATCTGGTTGGTTGTTGACATTATTTTACTGGCTTGGAGAATAATTTAGTCACAGTTTGGATTTGAATTGTGTGTTGATTTAATTAACTCATAGATTGCAAAATTGCAATGTTTTGATTATCTGGTGTGTTTTAATTGGATTGATAATTATATAATCAGTTGGTCGAAAAAATGTAATAGATTATATTGATTAGAGATTTTTGTTTGCTGTAGTCAATTGGAAATTTGTTGGTGGTTGGTTTTGTTGTAATTGTGTGGCCGATCATCTAATTTTTTTTTATTCAGTTGTGTTTACTGGTTATGGAAATATTTTTTGTATCCATTTGTATGGTGAATTATTTGATTGTTTGGTGTGATATTTTTTTGTTGTAGTTTATTGATCAATTTGTGAATGTGTTTTAATCGGTTATTTGTAATTGTATGGCCGATCATCTACTATTATATAACTATATTAAATGTATCTCAGAATACTTATATTAATTTTTTATATTGAAAAAATCCTAGGTCATGTTTTTTTTTCCCTATATATATTCTTAGGCGAAAGACTAAAAATATATAAAAAAAAATTAACACCATTACTGTCAAAACAATAGAAATTATTAAATTATGAAGAGCAAAAAAAATATTAACAAAAGAGTTACTAACAAAAATAATTGTTGTTATTATTATTATTATTGTTATTATTATTATTGTTATTGTTATTATTATTGTTATTATTGTTATTATTATTATTGTTATTATTGTTATTATTATTATTGTTATTATTATTATTATTGAAATAATTGTTATTATTATTATTATTATTATTATTATTATTATTATTATTATTATTATTGTGTTAAGTACACTTATATATACATGGACAAAAGCAGACATTATTCTACAAATAAAAAAAATTAAATTTGTGAATGTGTTTTAATCGGTTATTTGTAATTGTGTGGCCGATCATCTACTATTATATAACTATATTAAATATATCTCAGAATACTTATATTAATTTTTTATATTGAAAAAATCCTAGGTCATGTTTTCTTTTCCCTATATATATTCTTAGGCGAAAGACTAAAAATATATAAAAAAAAAAATTAACACCATTACTGTCAAAACAATAGAAATTATTAAATTATGAAGAGCAAAAAAAATATTAACAAAAGAGTTACTAACAAAAATAATTGTTATTATTATAATTATTATTGTTATTATTATTATTATTGTTATTATTATTGTTATTATTGTTATTATTATTATTGTTATTGAAATAATTGTTATTATTATTATTATTGAAATAATTGTTATTATTATTATTATTATTATTATTATTATTATTATTGTTATTATTATCATTATTATTATTATTGTTATTATTATTTTATTGTTGTGTTAAGTACACTTATATATACATGGACAAAAGTAGATATTATTCTACAAATAAAAAAAATTAAATCTGTGAATGTGTTTTAATCGGTTATTTGTAATTGTGTGGCCGATCATCTACTATTATATAACTATATTAAATGTATCTCAGAATACTTATATTAATTTTTTATATTGAAAAAATCATAGGTCATGTTTTCTTTTCCCTATATATATTCTTAGGCGAAAGACTAAAAATATATATAAAAAAAATTAACACCATTACTGTCAAAACAATAAAAATTATTAAATTATGAAGAGCAAAAAAAATATTAACAAAAGAGTTACTAACAAAAATAATTGTTATTATTATTATTATTATTGTTATTATTATTATTGTTATTATTATTATTATTATTATTGTTGTTATTATTATTATTGTTATTATTATTGTTATTATTGTTATTATTATTATTGTTATTATTATTATTATTGAAATAATTGTTATTATTATTATTATTATTAATTATTTGAAATGAGGGACAAAATTGAAAACAATATAACCTGCTGCACTAAATAAATTAAGGGATCTAATAGAAAACCGAAAAATTAAAAGAAGAAGGACTGACATGCAAATTGCATATATATCAATTTGAATGCAAGGACGAAATTGAAAGAATTCAAAACTTGGATTACAGAAATCAAACAAAAGCCAAGGGACTGAAATGCATGCACAATAACTCGGGGGACTAATATTGATTCCGGCGCTGAGGAGAGAGAAAAGAGGACATAAACGTTCAACCGACTATTTGAGCCTACACGTCCATATTTGAACCGCACGCGCCACTCCATGCGATTCAGGGAAGAGTTGCGAATCGTCTTGACCGGCGGAGGAAAAATTTTCACCGCCTTATGAAGCCGCACGCGCCGCCTGAATCAACCGGGATAACGAAACGCGCCGACACGCCCGTACGGCCTGCTGACAGCGCTGACGCAAGGGCACAGTAACGTCGTGGTCAATTACTAAATCACCCCTGAGTCGAATTGATAGATTTTGTCGTTTCGGGGGCTACAAACGTCATTACACATTTTCAAAAATATTAAAAAAAAAAAGAGTTCCGGCGGACCGGACCGGTCCGTACGTGGTCAATTACACCCATGCCCTCAGCGTAAACCGTGTTTTTGTCTTATTATGGTGGACGAAATCGATAAAACACTGTTCATAGGCGGAAAAAAAAAAAAAAGGTGGACGTGCACCTCCGACGCACTGTGGACAAAGCTCGCGTCCACAGTGCGGATGAGTGTAGGTGAACAGTGTTCACTATTCATTTCACCGTTTTGTTTTAGTTATTTGTTAATTTTGTTATGGATGGGAAGCCCTCATATTCAACCCGTGCCTTTTCCACCTCGACTGTTTGACTTGGGATCCAGCCGTCTCTCGGCTAATACCGGTCAACAAAATTTAGACTCACTGTATTTTAAAAAAAATACTTTTTTTATTTTAAATTAAATTTAATGTTTTTAATTTTTTTTAATGTCAAAAATAATATTTAAAATAAAAAAACATTATTCTGATACTTTTCTAAATGAAAAATACTTTGAAAATCATGCAAAACATCATTTTTATTCTAAAGTTGATCTCTTTTTAATGAATTCGACTAATAGATTAATTTAATTTGTTATTTAAATAAAAAATAAGGGTTGATTTTTAATAAAAAGCTTTGCTTTTTATTTTTTTAAAATAAACTATTGAGCCAACCCAACAATTTTCATATATTCATAAAGGTATTTACCAAGATTGACATTTATAATAATAAAAAAAAAACACATGAAATATAATATTTACTAGTGTTTAACCGGTCACTATGTTAGTTAATTCTCTCTTGAATAACCCACTTATATGGTTGGTGTTTTAAGGTGGTGTGTAAAATTACTATAGCAATTGATTCTTAAAATATTATATATATATATATATATATATATATATATATATATATATATATATATAACTTATTTTTTTTACATAACACATCAAAATAATAATAAAAATTAATTTGAAACAAAAAAATTCAGAAATATTTTTAAGAGTATAATAGCTATTGTTTTTTTTAATATTTTTTTATAGAAAATATACCAAGTAATATTTATTTTTTGTTTTTTAAAATTTATTTTTAATATCACTACATTATATTAATTTTAAAACACTAAAAATTTAATTTAAAACAAAAAAATAAACTTCAATTCCAAATACCCTCCCACCACTGCCGTCACCTTGTTTTCAACATATAATCATTATTGCCACCATTAATTCAAAGTAGCTTGTGAAAGACACAATCATTGTTTAAATTATCACAAAACCACCGTTGTCGTTGCCACCACAACGTCTACTTAACCATCACTATCATTGCCAAGGCCACTTAATCACCAATCATTTGTCTTTCAAATATCTATATTTATATATATAATGGACAATAAAACGTTGTAAATAAAGCAAATTCCACTCACAAATTATATAATGCACTCATAAACAATTTGAATAACCTTGAGATGCGTTAAATCTAAAGATGGCGCACGTATTTCTGTAAAGAATTCTTTGTATCCTCTTTTTTACTAGAATGACATAAATTTCTGGTTTGGTTTGTAATTTGGAACAGGAAGCTTTCACTCGATTTGTTGCAACTTTCTCTCCAGGAAGTAAATTGTACAGGGACGACGGGTCTAGAAGAAAGAATTCAAGAAAACATGGAAGCAAAATGGTCTTTGATAGTATTGCTAACATGTCTGAAAAACCTTGATACAAGTAAAATACGCCGTACACGGGCAATCACTTCGTCCGCCGTTTCTCAGATGATGCCACACTGTCATTTTCTTTCTTTCCTTTTCTTTTGAATTTACTAGTTTCGTTTTAGTTGACTTGTAATCTGTCATCTAGAATGGAAAGTACCAAGTTTAACCAAAAGAAGAAGAAAAATCATTCTTTTACCCTCAAAATCCGTAGCTCTTTATGCTGACTGCAATATAATATCATTTCCAGACACAAATGTCATCTGAAAAATTATGTGACACATACAATCTAGATTTTCTAGAGCCTATCTAGGGATTCTTCATTTTGATCCTCAACTTCCTAGCAATCTGTGCTGCTTTTGGATGAACTGGCCGCTTATTGCAGTCAGTCTGTTCTACATCCACCCAGTTTATAACCTTCAATAGTAGAGATTGAGGAACTTTCTTAGCATCCTCATCATCTGCTGTTCCCTTAGATTTCTTCATTCCAGTTCCCAAAGCTTTCTCTAGGAAGTCCATGAACCAATTTCCAGCTTCATTTTCAATCTGCCTGCCCAACCTAATTGTATTGCTTAAGTTGCAAGAGGTTGGTCTCCTGTTCTCATCATTCTCAATCGTAGCTTTAGGTAGAAGTTTTCCCTGTGGAGTTAATGGACCTTTTCTATCTGAAGAGGCCTTTTGATTAGAATTTGATCTTGGGAGTTTCTCGAAGTTCATCCTCTGATCACTACTTCTTTCAGGGAAGCTGGCAATTGACCTGTACAATGCTGCTCTTCTTTTGGACGAGTTCAATTCTGAATTCCCACATTGGTCCATGGAATTGTTTCCAATTTCATGCAAGATTAAGGAATCTTCACACTGTTTGATATTTGTGTTCTGAGCAATTTCAGCAGCTGAAGTGGCTGCTTGAATGGACACCATATCAGTAACTGCTCTCACAATATGGAGATGGAACTCCAGAAACTGGTCAAAACAGGCTGCTGGAGCATCTGGTCTCGCTGATTTACTCAAATTCGAGAACATCCTGCACAAGTAGTCATATAGTTGTGATGTTGGCAAAACACATTTTCAAACTTCCAAAAGCATGACAACATAAGTAAACAAAATGAAGCTGTGAGTCACAAACACGAGCGTAAAAGAAGATTTAGTACTTCAGAGAGCGAACTAAAGTTTCAGTAGCCGAAGCATCTCTTAGCGCCTGGAGGGCTATCTTCTGAGCTGCTTCTCGTTGCAGCACAGCTTCCTGTTAACCCCACATGTTGTTTTAGCAAACAGGGAAAAAAAATAACGATTCAATTGTCAATCGTTATCCTGGCCTAATACGTTCTTTAACTTAACAGAAGTTCAGCAAACAAGCGAAAGCAATAAAGCATCAGCGATTCACCTTGCCTAATACGTTCAATTTTCCTGGTAAACTCATGGACAACCCGGTGCCGCTATCGGAAGCTGCATTACCAGGCTGAGTCTGCATTTCTGAGATGGCCTTCAAATTCGAAGAGTTGTGTGCTTCTCCGCCCATTCTTAGAGAAGCTACCGCCCTTGCATTTCTTAAACTCGGCGGGGGAGTTGAGCTTTTCTTTTCCTACACAAAAGAAGGACAGCAGAATTCAATTAATATTTTGTACTAAAAAAGATTTGAAGGGTAATTGAAAGGCTTCAAATTTTTCCAAAATCCAAGTACCAGCTCGAGCTTATCAGTAAATTAAGGAATAGAAAAACAAGAAAAAAATTTCAATGCAAGTGAGAGGAAAGTGCAGCTACAGATGATTTGCAGGGGCTAATTGGAATTCTAGCTTCTCGTTCACAGACACTCTTGCTTCTTGGAAACTTGAAATTAGCAGAAGATGCAATACAACTTTTCCTAAGCAATGCAGGACTCTCTCCCTTTGTGTCCATCATCTTAGCCAGCGATCCATCACCAGCAAAAGAGCACCTGATCACCCCATTAGTACCCCCATCTTTGGCAATTCTCCCTCTCACCATTGGAGATGCTGATTTCACACAACTTGCAGCCAATCGCTGTTTCACCGGCGTGCACTGATCAAAATCCAAAGGAGCTGGCTTTAAAACCATTGGAGATGAAACCCCATCTGCCCCATTTTGCCCTGTTCCCCAAGAACCTCTCCTTTGACCATTGGGTGGTTTTTGTTCACTTCTTCTCTCTCCCTTTCCTCTCAGACCCATAAGAGGTTCAGGGGTGCCTAATAATGGGTGTCTTCCTGGAAGTGGCTTTGCCCCTTTGACAACAGGAACTGGAGATCCTGGCTCTAGTCTGTCAACGTAAATGAACTGGCCAAGCTGCATTTTGTTGCTGAGGACAAAGTCATCTTGATCAGAGGGAAGACTTACATAGATGGAGTGTGAAGAATCGGATACTTTAATGAAAAACCCATGTTTGGGCCACAGATTTTTCTCGTCGAGCTCGGCTGGTACTATATCAGTTACCTGCAAGAGTGAGCTCCGGTGTTCGCTGGTGGGCTTAGTCCCTGTGTCCATCCCATTCAGAAGCTTCAACAGAATTCCAGGTGCCAATGTTGCCATATCTCCTTCCCTCTCTGATGATGGATGATTAAAAAAAATGGAAAATCGATTTTAAGGTTGGAATTTGAGAGTGGAGGGAGAGGTTGTTGTCGGGTAATAGAGTAGGCGTCTGGTGTTGCTAACGATAAGTAGGTGGTAGTGGTGTAGATTACTTTTTTCAAAATTCAGATTTTTCGAACGTTGCTGCAACGGTCGTATGTTGGTGTCTTGTAATCATTTTTTAATTATTTTCTACTCCTATTTTACTTTATATTTAAATAATGGAAAAGCATTCTAATTAAGAACATATTTGGATAATGGGAAACACAAAAATAAATTACATTTAGTTCAAGACCTGTAAACAACATAAGTTAGGGTTAATATTAAAATATTATATACTTTCTAGCAAGTCAAAGTCATATAAATAAAGTGTTATGATTCTGCAAAAAATGAAAATATAAATTCGAAATACAAAAAAAAAAATTATTTACATAATCAGGTTAATGGTGGGCATAAAGATATTTCCGATGAAAACTTATTGCTTGAAAATATCATTGATTAGAATATTATATATTTTTAAAAAGTCAGATTTTAAAAAAAAATCCCGAACAAGTCAACAAGAAGCATATAGATAATGACTATATAGGTTCCTTGCTACGTCGGGGAATTTTTTTTTTCATTAAAACAATAGATATCAAGACATTACAAATTTATTTACTTTCTTTTAAAAAATCTACAATTCCAGTCATTGACTAATATAAAAAATAAATAAAATAGTTGGAATTAAACCTGATAAACTTGTTGAATTCATGACCCTACTTGATATTGAGATAACCTTATACAAAGAAAAAGGTAAAATAAAATATCAATTTAAAAAAAAAAATCCTTTTAAAAAAAACAAAAACCTTAAGTAAACCTTGTTATTTTAAAAAGTAATGATAAATTATATACACAAAGAGTAAAAAGAAGAAGTTAAAGTATGAAATATAAAAGAAAAAAAGCAAGTCCTAAACCTAGTAAACTTGAGTTAAATTTTCAAACTCGCAATTTTTCAAATTCCTAACATGTACTCAACTCAGCAGCTCAACAAATCAAATGCTCAAATGTTAGATGATGAAATCAATCAATTTAATTTAATTTAAAAAATATTTTTTAAATTAAATTCAATAAAGGAAAAGAAGAAAAAGAAGAAGAGCAACCCTTGTTATTTTTTAAATGACTAAAGAAACACATATAAAGTGAATTAAAAAATAATATAATATTTAAGGATGAAAAAAAGCAAAAAATAACAACAAAGAAACCCATGTCAATTTATAAATCATGGTTAATATCTTGTAAATCGTTAAATTCTAGACTTAGACTCAATTAAAAAGCTAAACACTTGACTAATTAGATATTGAAGAAAACAATTTAAAAAATCTTGTTTGGTAAAAAAACTAAATAATAAAAAAAAATAGATTTGACATGTAAAAAATAACAATGATGAAATTGCCAAAATTTTTTTGCTAAAATCATCTAAAATAAATAGTAATTAAAAAATAGAAAACAAATATGATTGATGTATCTGAGATGAAATCGAAAACAAATCTTAATTTAATAGTGTTTTGAATTTTAAAATTATAATGAAGAGAATAGAAATTAAATCTTAAGTACAACAAGCTTTAAGAGCTTATTTCATTTATTTTAATTCTAACACAAAAAATCGAGTAGAAAATAAGAAAAAAAAGAAAAAAATAAAAAATCACACGTGTATCTGACCCATGAAAAGGACACGAAGATGTTTCGGATACCGTACTAGAATCATGATTTTGCCCATCAAGTGGTGTTTGAAGTGTTGTACTGTTCACCTCTTTTTTATTTAATTTTCTTATTTATTAAATCACCATGTTATCCAAAATAACACCCAATAATTATCAAATAACCACATTTAAATGACAAAAAATCTCCTAATTTGAAGACAATTGTTTTTTAATTTTCAAGAGCAATGAAGTGTTTTGCTTGTTTAAAAATCAAGTCAAATAGTAATGATCAATGTGCATGAAAAACACTATCATACGCCTATACCGAAGGCATACTACTTTGCCTACCAAAGGATCAAATCAAAGGCTGGTCTATTTCAATATAGAGTATAATAATAACTGCTATCATATTTTATTTATTTATTTATTTATTTTATGATAGTGTTATTTCCACTCTGTAAATTTGTAACCCTTCTTCATTTTTATTATATATTTCATTCCTAAACTACGTTGCCACCTCTCTCTTTAATATACTTTAGAAATATCTTAATTTCAAATAATTAAAATACTGATTTCTAATTATTAAATTCAAAATGAATTATTCTAAAAAATTATGTATATAAATTGAAGCTTCTAGAATTTTAATCACAAATTCTAAATAAATATTTTATTGATGAATAATATCTGGAAGTACAAAAAAATCTTCAACATGAAAAAAAAAGCCGAACGATAAGAAAAAAATAATATTTTTTTTGGGGTAAATTGGTAATGATTAAAAAAAGATAAAACTTAAATATTTTAATTACAAAACAAAAGGTATTTCTATTAACTCTATTTTTAGATTAAAAATGTAATGCTAAAATATAATATATATAATTATTTATGAAAAGTATAATTAAAGATAGTTTGATCTATCCAAATAACAAAAAAAATACAATATAAACTGAAATTAACAAATCTTAGAGTGGGAATTACACATTCCTTTTAATGAGATAAGAATCTATAACTCAATTTTTTGACAACGCTATACCAATATAATACATTGTTTCTCAACACCTATCATCATCAATCAAGACTTCTATTGAAATCTTTTGCTGTTGTTTTTTTCCAACAGTACACTTTCATGAGAGGTTGAAATAATTATTTTAATGATCCGTAAGATTTGATTTGACGGCCACAGGAACCATTTGAAACGACGGTCGGTGGCAGAAAGGCTTTTAATTCGAATACATCATAGTTCATATATTAAAATAAAATAAAGATAATATAAGGGTGTTGATCAAAATGGTCGACAAATCAAGTGTTCTTGTCAAATTCGGATGTTACATCACGTCAGCCCTATTTACATGTGTGGCTCGAATGCCACGAGCTTACACTACACTACCATCTTGCAAACCCAAATCTCCTTCTTATTCACTTGGCGAGACAGGGTACGGGAACAGATCAAAGATAATTTTCGGCGACGCCCCAACAAATGCATTTCCGGCGACAAAGCACTTCCAAAGCCAAATTGTGGACCAAAATCTGAGAACAAAAGTAATCCAGGGATTGTTCAAATAAGAATAATAAAAAGTAATCCAGAGGGTTTTTCCTGCTTGCTTGAAGGTTTAAACAGAGAGCCGAAACAATTGTACACACCATATCCACTTTGTAGCAGGAAGGTATCTTATGATGAGCTAGATAGCAATCTGTGAAACCGCTCAATTCTTTTGGAAATCTTTGCATGGTCGTCGTGGCAAGAGCCATTCTGCTGCAAAGTTTTGTTTTTCTTTTGTGTTCGGAACAAAAAATCTTCTGTGTCTAAAACATAGGATACCTACATAGCACACAGCACCGGTTGATCATCGGAAGATAACGAAACTAATGAGCTAGGGCTTTCTCAATTACACTCACATGAGTATTAAAAAAGGCAAAAACTAAAACTTGACTTTTAATGCAAGATACCTTTGAGGAATTGCAAGCAATTTTACACTCTAACCCATTCAAAACCCGAAACCCTTCCATGGCTACGCACTCGTCAGCATTTGAATATCTGTGTTTATTCCTGTCAACAGTGGGCTTTTTTGTTAAACCTGGGAGCTCAAACAGAATAAATAACTTTGTCCATTGTGTCTACGCACCTCTTCAAGAAAATCCCTGGCTTCTCTTTTTTGTCAGGAACAACAGAGAGGAAATCACTGTGCAGATAGGATGCAAAATTAGGATCCGTGGAAACAGCAGTAACTTCAGGTTTATCGTGTCCAAAGTCCATAAGCTGAATAGACAAGCGGGTTGGTGTGGATGACTGCACAGAAAATCAGTGTTACAGTTGCATCAAAATTAACAAACCTTCAAACTCGTAACATTCCACTTAAAAAAAAAAAGACAAGCAAAACCATGAAACCTACACATTCAATACGATATATGTTCTCATCATGAAGAAGCACGCGAGCATTTTCATGGTAAACAATATCCACAAATCTTCCATGTTTCCTTGATTTTTCATATGCATATAGTTGGAGCAACTTGTTGTCCATCTCCTCTGTTGCCATGGTTTGGAGCTGTGGAAAATAAAGGAGTCCTTGGTGAGAAGAGAGGAGGGCAAGAAAGGCAGAAGACTGGAGAATGAAAGTGTTGAAGGAAATCCTGAGCATTTTACCTGTTTGACAAGCTTATATATTAATTTGTCCAATGTGAATAGAACATATGACTGTGTCCCAATAATAGCACGGCAATCATCCTCAAATTTTGTATTGTCAGAAGAGCCATCAAGTAAGTTGTAAAGTGCACTCATGAATCTGTAAAGACATACTTAAATTAATAAAGACATGTTCAAGTTGATAGAATAACCTAAATTTCTGAAGCTAGGGTACCTGGCATAAAGATCAGTAGGACTAGTGTCATTTGAAGCTCTCCATTTCCTCTCAGCTGATGATGAATTAACCTTTGCTGATTGTATTCTCTCATATAATGTCTGCCAAATTAATAAATAAGGAAATCATGTTAACAAAAGCAACCTCTTAATTAAATAAAATATGTCCTGCCAAAGAAACAGAAATAAAAAACAAGCCTTACTTGGTGAAGCCTAAAAAGCACATAGAAGGAGTCATTTCCGTAGAAAACCCGAGAAACTTTTTCTTTGTCATGCAATGAAGGGGGGACATGCTTTGCCAAAGGCTTCACATTTAGAAGAAAACGTTCTAAAAATGGTACAATTGTTCCTTCTTCAACATCGTGGGCATCAGCCATTCCTTCAGCCTCACCTTCACTCTCAGCTTTATTATCATGTTCATCATGGTCACCATCTTCCTCATGCTGTTCCCGAGAGCAATCTTCACCATCACCAGACTCACTTCCAGAAACATCTCCATTCTCAGAGGCATTCTCACTATTATCCTCTGATGACCTTTGGGCACTTTCACCGCCTTCATCATCAGCATCAGCATCATTCTCCCCCCCTGCCTCTCCACATTCTTCTCCCTCTCTGGCTTGATATTGCCTACTAACAGCACTGTCCTTCACCTTGCGCGCTGCCTCCAAACCAGCTTCTCCATAAACTGCAAAATTATCCTCTTCAAAATCACCATTTGGAGATAATTCACCCTCTTCTCTTTCAATTTTAATTTGTGCAGCAGATTCATCGTTATATCTGTGACTTTTGATGACTTCTGTTGCTACCCCATTTGTGGATACAGCAGGTCTTGAAAACTCACCACCCTGTTAAATCAGCAATAGATACAGTCATCTTTCATCTGAAGTTCACTTGAAAAAAAGGATCAAATTAGAAACCCAAGAAGTTTTTCATTTAGTTGATATTTAAATCCAACAATCCTTAGCCATGTCAGCCTGTGCAGTCAGTTAAGGGAGTATTTTTCTATAATGTTTTCTTTATATTCAATTATAAAACCAATAAGAGACACTTGTCAAGCCAACCATCAAAACAACTCATATTCTATGTCCGAGCAAATAATTCAGCTTCAAGTTTACCCATATGATACCGAGGCTAACAGCATAAAATTCATTGAACATGTGGTAAGTGGTCTATCAAGAACAGCAACAAAAACTAAATTCCAAACTAGTTTGTCCCTGCTTTATGGATCCCTTTGCACTATCGCACAAGATCATAAACCAAATCAACCTTAATATCACAAGATTTTAAATCCTTTGACACCCCTCCCATCCATGTCCACCCTTGTCTATTGTTCAAGTGGTCTATCAAGAAGATGTTACATGATGTAAACTGATGTAGTATGAAAACACCATACCTCTGTTGAAGGTAATATTTCATTGCCCGAACCTATTCCAAGCCCTCCCTCGACAGTGCCATTACTTGGTCTTGAAGGGGTAGCACTAAGCCCTTGCAAAAAAATGCTACATCTCAGAAATCTATCCATGAATTTGGAAGAAAAAAAGAGGGAGGGGGGGCTTGCAATACAGGAGAGAGATTTAAGGAAATAACACGAATTAAATAAGATTGGAAACATCCATCAAACCTGATTCTACAAGAGTTCGTCCATTACTTAACTCTGCCCCAGTGACAAGAGATGCATTTGAATTTAGCAGCCGGTCATTGGAAGGAGCTTGTTTAGTGACCCCTGACAATTCATCAGCTGCAGCTGCATTGATCAGCACCTTGTCATGTTGAAGAGTGCTCGTGGAAGTATCACTTTTGCGAGCCACGTGATCTGCATCGGGAGAACCATTTTCTTTAGCCCTGTTTTCTCCATTTAGCATCCAAGCCCTGCTAGAACTTGATTGTTCAGGTTGGATACTTTCATCTCCATTTCTTAAAGGATTTGAATGTTTGGAGTTTGTGACTGCACCGCCACCACCAGGGCTTCCTTCGCTCTCTCCACTTTTAGAAGACTGATTCTTAACTTTTACAACATCTTCAGTGTCCTCAGCACCCTGAGGTCGGGATGGAACACCAAGCATGGGTTCTAAGAAGGTTGTCCAAATCTTCATCACTTTATCTAACTGTTCAGTTGTACAAACTTCTGCACATGAATATTTGATGAGTTGATACAAGTCCTCATGAGTGTCAGGATCTGGGTACTCAAATTCCAAATTTGGTATAATAGGTCGTCTGTTTCCAGCAGCAAAAGCAAGAAGCACATCATCTTCCTTGCGCTTATTCTCACTAATTTCTTTGATCTCCGCCAGTAAGGCTGCAAAGTATGCCATAAATCCATTATGTTAATATAGCTATGGATCATATGCAGTCCCAAATTTATACAAATTCATCATTTTATGATCAAGGATGATGCTAGGTATTTTCTATACAGACAAGAGTAAATGCAAGAAGCCATTGATAAAGGATGGAACAAAGCAACTTCCAAAATTATTCAGGACTCTTATTTAGTTTTGCTTGGTACTCACAACAGAATGTATAAGATAATGGTCAGAGATCATAATTCCCATTCATGCCAAGATATCAAAATAATTACATATTAATTGCTTCATCTGAATGTGGATATACCAGGATGCCAACTAGTAAATACCTTTTGTGCTCAAGCTCTTTGTATCCTGCTGCTTGAAATAGAAGCTACGATGATCGAGTGATTTGTGATAGTTCTTGGCATAAATTTCAGCCCAAACCTTGTTAAAATCAGCACGACATCTTGCCCACTCTTCTTGTTTCTGCTTTAAGCGAGTTAATATAACTGGCAAAGCAAGAGAAGTGTTCTTCCTCAATACATCCATTACATCAAGCCCATGGTCACCATATAAACGTTCAATGCACCTCAGATTCAGAGCTAAACCAGAAGAAAAGAAAACCTCAGATTCAAGCATGGGATAAAATTGATGTTCTAATAACTCGATCAAACACCAATCAACATATGACCTGTTAAGTGCTCATCAGTACGAATTGGACTATCCATTTTGATTGTGTTATCATTAATCTTTTCTAATAATTCCTCCACACGCTTGGTGGTTACATTCACAGATTCTAACAGCATGTCCAGCTCAAACCTGAAATGACAAGAAAGGTCATCAACAATTGCCAAAATGATAACCAAAACACTAGATAAATTGACAGTGATATTTATGTATAGCAGAAACAAACAGAGTTGTGCAAACAGTGCCATCTCAGTTTCCTACAAAAGACATCGTTGTGACAGAATGTGTTATATTTTGATGTTAATCAAAAGAGAAATGTCATGGGAAAGTAGGCAGTTTTAAATGAATTAAAAAGTTAAAAAGCAAACTCCCAAAGAGAAAATAAATCAACATCATCCAAGGCAAGCTCCAACCTGTCATCTTCACATCGAAACAAGCTCTCTTCATACTGATTTTTCCGCATATGTTTAAAAGAGTAATCTTCACTTCCAGAAGTAACAGATACCCAATGATCATTCAGTACTTCAGCACCAAGCTCAGTCCTCTGACTTGCAGGAGGTATCATGTACTGCTATCATGCAATAAATAAGTCACTCAGGGAGCAAAAACTATTAGAAGTGATGATCAACTAAACAAAATATATCAAGAATAACAGTAGTTAATTACACTTTTCGGTAGAAGCCGATAACTGGGAGTGCAGCGCTCGCAGTTAGATAAGTCAAGTTCATTTATGGGTTTTGCTGGAAGCTTATCCTTGCTGGGAAATAAAGACATTTTGTGACCTCCTGTGTCCTTACTTCCAAAGGGTACACTTTTGTCAAGCCTATCCCTTTCTCGGATTTCACGGTCTCTATCCTTGACCCCATCATCTCTCTCATGATCTCTATCTCGGTCTTCTACTTTCAAAACTCTGGGTAAATTACCTTCATTCCACAGGGATTCTGGAATAAGAAGTTAGTAAACATTAATTTGAATGCAACATAGGTCAGATCATTTTAGAACTAAGCCAAACATGGTTGATTCAGTAAAAATAGAACTAAAACCAAACACAAGTTCCTAGAAAATCAAATTAAATCAATGAATCCAGCATGTTAGATAAGCATATTAAGATGAAGAGAGTAAGATGTTGAGAGGCTCATCTAGCCTAAAAAAATAAAGAAGAAACATTCATCACTTACTTTTACTCACAACACCAGCAAGTAGACCCTCTACAAGACAAATTTTAATTAGTCAGTGTCGATAATACAAATTTCCAAAGCAAGTAATCAAAATATTTGTTTCATAAAGGTACCATTTTTTTCACATAGTGCCAAGAATTCATTGAACCCATCCATGAGATCCGGATATTTTCCAAGCAAATCACCCACCTGGTACAACCAAGAGTTTCATGCTTTACTAGTTCTATTCCAACAACATTTGTTAAGAAAAAGATAAATTCCAACAACATTGACTAAAAGTAGGATAGACATATAGACAGGACTATACTACTATCTCTTTATATATACAAAATTGAAGTACACTCAAGTTGACCCCAGCACATTCAACAGCAAGAGACTTGCCAAATAATGCACCAGACAAGGAACATAAAAATCTCCTATCAAGCAAGACTATATAGCCTTAAAATGAATAGATGAAACTGTGTAACCCAAAAAAGGTTTGGTCAAACCTTCAAACCTCTATCCCTTGCAACATCTATAGATCTTCATTTGAAGTTTTCAGTTCCAAATGCCAAAGTCCAAGGACAGCATTCAGGAGCTACTCCTTGAGAAGTAAGATTTAATTTCAAGTAGTTATAGGGGACATAAACTATATATACATGATTTGACATGAGCTCTTCATACATATAAGGGTAACAACAGAAGCTAATTGATAAATTAATGTATATCCTTTTCAGTCAACATTGACTGTTGTGGAGCAATGCTAAATGACTATCAGCCATACCAAAGATTGCAACTCTGATCGTGTGATAATTTCTCTGGTATAGAGATGAAGACACCTCAAAAATTCCTGGTAATTTTCAGGATTGTGCAACGTCTCCTTGACTTTGTCGCAAAAAGCAAGCTCTTGACTTAATGCACCTGCCATGATATGAACCAAGTCAACAAAGCAGAAATAGAAGGAGAAGGTGGCGAAACTTGAAAAGGGAAAGCAGCTTTCCCCTAGTGAAGAATAAAAAGAAACGAAAACTCAATTTAAATACACTAAGAGCATCAGCGTCCATAAAGAAAATATAATTGACACCAGCAATGATGATCATTCGAGTTTGAAGCAGTATATAAAGACACAAGGCATGATAAGCACCCCAAAATTAATAGGGATGATGCATTACAAAGTAATATGCACAATAGAGAAGTGCATTTTCACTCAATTCACAAATGATGGAAAATGCAACCAGGTCTAGCAGCATAAAAAATATACAATGCAACTTGGACCCTAAAAAGTTCAAGAAAAAAGGAGAAAACATTGATGTAATATTAGAATTAAAATCATTACTTTGAATAGGAATGTCAAAAACATATAACTTACTTCATCGTTAGATATCTCAGAACTCTACAACAGAAAGCAATCAAAATGTGCACAATCATGAAATAAAACAGTAGACAATCTGCAATGTGAACTAAGCAAAGCACACCCTCTCAGAATGAAAGGTTAATGAAAAAGAAAGATAGCAAAACAGCTCAACAACCAAAGAATATTAATCTGCGACTTCATTTACAAAAGAAAAAAAAAATCAAATCTACACAAGTGGAAGTTGCAGATGCACAAAATATGATGCGGTTGAAAATTGAGAACCAGAGGAATATCAGACAGAAGTTCACCAGCAATATTATAATTTCCAGTTACAACCATAGCCCTGGCCAAAAAACAATCACATCTATGAGCATAAAGCACTGAAAAACAGCTAAGAACTCACTTTTTACAGCATTTTTATCATCATAAGCAGATGAAACAGGATTCATTCCTCCAAAGCTCTCATAATCATCCCCGACTTGTTCAGCAGCTGAATCTTCAACTCTACGAGCAGGTTTCCGCTTGTGAGGGAATCGTTGGTTGAAGTCTCGATTTCCATCATGATCATAATATCTATCATCCCGCTCGCATTCCCTCCTGTCTCTGTCTTCTCTCCTCTCCTTTTCTTTTTCAACACGCCTGCGTTGATCCTTATCTGCTCTGATCATAGCCCTATCATGTTCTGGATCGGGACGGTCAACACTGATGTCACGATCAGCATGCGAAGCCATAGTCCTTTCTTTCTGGCAAGAGATACAAATCCAAACATTAGACTAGTGATTAATTGGAAATTCAAAGAGATGAGAAGGGAAGGGAAAGGAGGAACCTTGTCAACCTGCACTTGGCGCATTGTAGGCATGGCAGAACTTCTGTCACGGAGAGCAGGATTCCTAGCAGATGGAAAATTAGCATTGGCGGCTGCTGAAGAATCAGGAAGGAAATGAGTGAACTCCAAGAGCAAATCATGATGGTCTCGAAAAAGTGTAGCCACCTGCAAAAGAAGTAATTCCATTAAAACTGTTCAAAATTATTGTCCCAAAGATGGACAAATAAGCAGTTATAACTGAATATGATAGAAACAGAAAATGAAGCATTCAAACAAAAGAAGATTCAGTGGAGGTGAAAAGATGTGATGGGTATACCTGCTGGTAGACCTCACTGATGGACTTATTTTCCTTTCTGTACATGTTCAAAATGTCTAAAAATGATTTGTAAACACGATCATCACCTTGAAACCTTGTCTGGAGACACAAAATTCATATGATTAAAACCGTTGAAACCAAAACAATAAACCATCTTGCAGTTTGTACAGGAAACAATGTTTGGACCTTAATTTTGTTAACAAAATTAATTGCTTCTTCAAATTCAACTGGCTTTTTCTGTGGAGGTTGTTCCTCTTCCAGTGGGAGGGTGATCTCATATCCTTTTGGCAAGAAGGTATTGAAACCCAAAATTAAGTCACGGTGCCCTTTAAATAACTCCTTCACCCTTGCTATGACACCCGCAGTGTCAATTCTACAGACATCCAAAGCAACAAGTCAATAAAATCCATCAAAAGACATGCACATATACAAATTTATATATATATATATATATATATATATATATAAAAAAAAAAAAACTAAACTCATTGCCTGCACAACAACAACAACAACAAACCTTTGAGCTTTGAAATCCTTCATGACCTCAAGAAACTCATCGTACTTTTCTCTCTTGTCTTGAAATATATCCTTGACAGCCTTGAGATATGCCAAGGCATCATTTGTTGTAAGTTTCTGCCCTCCTCCTCCTCCTCCTCCTCCACCACCACCACCACCCCCACCACCACCACCACCACTACCACCACCCACTCCAAGCATCTGGGGTTGCCCAGAACTTCATAGCACAAAGATATATTTAAATTAACAACTTGATAACTAGATTCCAAAACACATCCAACAGATCATCAGCCTCATCCCCCAGATTCTTTCACATAAAAGCTACACAAATACACTTAATAGTAACTAAGACAAGAATAATCACCTAGAATTCATGGTTTCCATCACATCCAAATCGATAACCGAAGAATTTTTCAAGATAATTTAGCAAGAAGAAAAATTATCCTTTCATCCTATGTCAAAAGAAATAAAAATATAACTACTGAATCTTACCCTAAAAAGGTAAAAATAAAATAAAATGATAGTAACAGTAATATCTAGCATGCGAAGCAATAAACCTGTTTTAACATAAATTGGTTCCAAAATCAAGCACTAAAATCAGGGGGGACTCACGCTTCGCCTTTAGTGGAAGAAGAGAGCACAGGCCTTTTAAGTTGAGACCCCATGTAAACATCATCTCTTGACCTCTTCATCTTTTCCTTTTTACAAATAATAAAACTCTCTCCCTCTCTTCAACAACAGTAAAACCAACGGCAACGAATCATGCTTCGAACAACTTCAATTGAAGACCTGCAATAAAAAAACCGGTTAGCAGATCTAACCAGTATTTTACTTTAGAATCAAAATAAAACAACAGATTTTAATTATAATTAAGCATAGATCACCTCATCACCAAGTAATTTTTGCATTTTACTTCAATTGAAAGCAACTTATTTAACCGAATTTTATAAACACACAGATCGTTTGATACTCTCTACTGAATTAGCAATCACACCTTTTCTCAGCAAATAAATATATAAGCCTTTTCTTTTCTTTATAATTTACGAGAGACCAGACCATACCAGACCAGAACACAGAGCTTTATCTTAATGAAGAAGAAGAAGTCTTGATGTAAGACCTTTAAAGGAAGAGGGATATGGAAATTGGAGCGCTGGCTTATATCACGAAATGACACAGGAAGAAAAGGAGACAGACGAGAGGAGAGGATGCATACATACACACAGCAATGCTATATGTTTATTTGGTGAGACGAAGAGAAGAATGTTGATTTAGTATATAGGGTAAACCTCAAAACCGTCCTCCAACTATATACTTTTCTTAAGTTGTCCTCCATCATTTTTTTTTATCTCGATTAGGTTTCTTAAAGTAGGTGTTTTGTAATATAGTTATTTTATATTTAAAAATTATTAAAGTTATATTTTTTAAAATATAAATCAAATTTATTTTCGATAACATGAAATCAAAACATTTTGAAAAACAAAATTTGAGATCAAATAAATAAATATTTAATTTAAAAAAATATTATTGAAACGTAAAAAGAAACACACCTTATATTAGTTTTTCCATCCATATTCCTTCATGTTTTGTATTTTTCTTTTTCTTAGCTTAAGATAACGTTATTGTTAAATAGTAGGAATTTGTAGTGTAATGTTTTCGCTACACATTTTAAAAAATAATAATTTAATAGTGTAATGTCCTTGTAAATCAGTAGGTATTTTTAATTTTTATGTTATAATTCTTTGTTCATGTAAAAATAAAACTCGATAATAATAATTTATAGTATAATGCTTCTCTTTAATGGGTTTTGTATTTTTTTTTAAAATAATAATATTTTTTAAAATTAATAGATATCTTAGGGAAATAATTCTCTATTTATATAAAAACAAAGGTCAAAATAACAATTTCCATAGCAGAAATCACTTTTAAGCAAGTGGAGCAAATTCTTTGCAAGAAGCACGGCATTTTCCGTAAAAAAAAAATAAGATAGATAACTTGATTGAGAATTTCAGATAATTAGGGATACGATTGAGATAGAATATTCTTTAAGGACTCGATCGATCTAGATAAGTTCCATAACTGGGTATTTGTTTTTAGGTTTGCCCTGCTGATGCATCTTACATTTATTTTTTGAAAACATGAAAAGAGGAAGGAATAAGAAATGGATCGTGACGTGGAGATAAGTTTACCGGCTATAGGCGGTTCGTTTAGCTCCACTACCGCTCCTCGGGGCTGCCCTGGCCGTGCAGGCTGGGATTAGGGCTTTTGTTCAATTTCAGATTAGCAGTCAAGTAAAGGATCGGATGGTCATGTTTTAATACAATGCAGTGGCAATTTCGGCAATGCACCAAAACATTTGAGAGGGTTGAAACTTGAAAGCCAAAAGGGTTTCCTATGTTTATCTTGTCACGTGATATTTAAAATTTGGGGACTTTTTTGACAGTTTGAGCGAATCAATTTTCAAGTTGGATTGGAATTAGGGCAAAGTCTGTGGGTTTGATTTTACTGGCAGTTTATTTTCTGACTACCTGCGGTTTCTACTTTCTAGTAACTGAAGAAGAAGAAGTGCGCTTGATGTTTTATCTTATGGTGACGTGGATTAGGTCTAGCAGGACGAGACGACGATGGATGACAAATGACAATTAGGCTTCTTTTTCTTTTTTTTTAATCATTCGAATTTAAGATGGGCTAAAAGCTTTAATCTGTTTTAAATTCTTTGTAGGCCCATTAGGCCTTATAAGAATCTGAACTCTTGCTTTTGGGTCACTAAACTCTAAGGCCTCTTTATAAAGGGAACGGGCGGAGCCTTCAGGCTCTCTTCCTTCAAGGGCTAGGGATTGTTTAATTTATTTTATACTGAGGTTTTCGAATTGACCCGGTATCGGGCCCAATTGACAACACCTCATCTAGATTTTTACTACTTTAATTCTCGCAAGTTGCCCGGAATTTTCATGTTACTCTCGCCTCCTTGAATTATGAAATGGGCTTGTTCTGATAGATTAGCTGAATTAATTTAAGAGTATCTTTTTAAAATTTTCTTAAGAAATAAAATAGTATTAGTTTTAAATAATAAAAGTCTAAACAGAATTTATCTGCATTTTTATTGGTTGATCAAATTACAAGTTAATCTATTAAATCTACCGAGTTTGAAAATTTTAACTCTTGTCTGACTCAGATATCAAACTCAGGTAATTATTATTGTTAAAACTATTTTTTTTCAAACAATACTAACTACCTTTGTTGATAACGAATTTCCAAAATTAAATAATTTTTTTACTATGCATTTGTTATTGTACAAGTACACTCATTGTCACTGTTTGATTGAAAATGATGATCTTTGCTTTTATAAATATAGCTCAACTAGCCTTGGAAGCAGAAGTGTCATAGTCTCTCTGTTGTTATTTGAACCATGAAATTACTTACACGCCCTCGGAGGATAGAAAAAAAAAACATTGCAAGGCAGGGATGCTTTTGAATTTCTCTTTCCATTTTATTTGTGCATGTAAAATTATCAGAACACTTTTGAATCATGATTCTCTTTTTGAATCATGATTCTCTTTGTCAAGGGTGTTTTTGTCTTTTTATTTTGATTTTTTTTTAATAGATATCCAACTTGACAAAGGTAGTTTGTCATGATTGAAATTTTGCTAACGAGTTTAAAAGATTAGACCGAATTGATTTAATTTTTTTATGTTTTTTTTAAATGATTTTTATTGACATGATTTCTCTATAGAGCTATCACGGTCTCAAGTGTAATCCTGCAGATTTCGCGTGCTAACCCGGTTTGTTTGAGGGCAAAAACTTTGCAATGTGGAACTCATCACCCACAACATTTCCATGATCATTTTACCGGAAAACAAATCACAAGCCATTGGTTCTGGCCATTCAGACCGAAATTAACATTTGTACTAAAACATTTAAATGTTATTGGATGTGTTTTAAAATTGTGTTTGATACGAGAAATTATTAAAATTTCTAATATTTTATTATTATTTCAATGTGTTAATATCAAAAATAAAAAAATTATTTTGATGCATTGTTAAGGAGAAATCATAATAAAAAATACACACTATAATTGTTTTGTAAATAAAGAAAGTTGTTTGGAAAAAAAACATTATAGGAAATGTTTGGTTACTTTATAAATGCTAAGTACACTCTTGAATCGTTGATACTTTTCAAGTTATATTTATTTATGATTTTAGGAATGATTTTCCTGAAATTTAAAAGTATACGGCATTGTTTTTTGGATGCCAATAATTGGATTTGAACCACAATTCAAACTATCTCCTCATCGATACAGTACTTCTTGATAGAATGGTGTTTAAACTTTAAAGAGGAGATTTTTCCTATTTTTATTAATAAAAAAAGAAGGTATATTTGTAGTGGTTAACTCATGTTTTTACTCAGAAAATGGTAGCTCAATGGAGCCGTTTTCTTCCAGAGGTCTTAATCAACTAATTTTCAATTGATAGAATTTAAACAAGTAATATATCTAACTAGCTATATTGTCCGCGCGTTGCCACAGGCATTTTTGTGTATATAATTTAACATAATTAAATCCACAACGATAAATTTATATGATATAACTAAATAAAAGTTATAGATTAGGAGATAAAATGTATAAATTTTTAAATAGAGTTTACAACGCAAGCATAGATATCTTTTTTTTAAGAATGTAGGTATTGCGTCATAAAAGATCACAAAAAAACGCGAACTAACATTAAAAAAAATATATATATATTTTTATAAGAAAAAAATGAAAAATTAATCACTAAAATCATCGTTGTTATTGTGCAGATAGTAAAATTATAAAAATAATTAAATACAAAGAGCAAATAAAAAAATAAAAGAAAAAAGGAAGCAATATTAATTTAAAATACTATAACAATAGCAACATCAGAGTCTTAATATCTAAAATTATTATTGTTGTTATTATTAAAACAATAAAACTTATCAAATTATACCGAGAAAAAAAATAAAAAGCATGAACAAAATAGCAAGCAAGAAAAACAATTAAAATATTATTATTATTATTATTATTATTATGAAAGAATAAATAAATGAATGAAAGATTTAAAAAATTGTAAAAACTACAACAAAAGATCAAACAAAAAATACAATAAAAACTAAAAATTATCGTTGTTATCACTGTCAAAATGATAAAAATTATCAAATTGTTCTGAGGGGAAAAAAACCCTCTAAAACATTAACAAAAGAGTAAGCAAGAAAACCAATTAAATTATTATTATTATTATTATTATTATTATTATTATTTATTTTATTTTTCTGTTAATAATGAAAGGGGAAAAATGGAAGAATAAAAAATCTAAAAAAGTTCAACAAAAGATAAAACAAAAACAAAAACTATCGTTGCTATCACTACCAAAACAATAAAAATTATCAAATTATCCCGAGGAAGAAAAAACTAAAAAACATTAACAAAAGAGTAAGCAAGAAAAACAATTAAATTATTATTATTATTATTATTATTATTATTATTATTATTGTGTTAATAATGAAAAAAATAAAATAAATGAAAGACTAAAAAAACCATAAAAACTTTAACAAAATTCAAATCATAAAAAGAAATCAAGGGATTAAAAAAAAGTATAAAAAATCAAATATAAAGGGATTAAAATCCAATATTAAAAGTATAAGGACCGAAATGAAAATCAAATTTATTATCAATTTCAATCAAAGGACAAAATTGAAAAAATTGAAACTGGTGTACTGAATTTAATGAGTTATTTAAACCCAATCCATAAATTAAAATAAGGAGGATCGAAGTGAAAATTGCACATTCAATTAATTTCAATCGAAGGACCCAATCGAACTAAATCAAAACTTATATAACAAATATCAGGACCATAAACAAAATTAAAAATACAGGGACCAAAATTAAAAGGCATCAAACCCGGGGGACTCTCCTGCACTTTGACGCGCATGAGAGAGAGAAACGGCTGCGACGGCTTTAACCGGCCACCGCCGCGTCCACGGAAGTCGGAGAACAAAACACGCCGCACCGGGAGGAAGACCAAGCGGAGGCGCCTCGACTGAGACGCCGGTAGACCATCCCCGGCGACTCCATCACCACGCACGCGCCACTTAAAGAGGGCGTGAGGCGGAATACTGTCGGTCGCGTGTGACACACGCGCCGACAGTATAAAGAAAAAAATAAAAAAGTATGGTCAATTACTGGTATAGCCCTGTGCGTAAGCCAACAATTTTGTCTTATTAGGGGCTATACTGGTAATTGAAAAAAATATAAAATAATGAAAAGGTAGGCGGACCGGACCGGTCCGGTCCGAAATTGTGCAATTACCACGGAGCCCCTCCACCCATAACCGTTTTTTTGTCTTTTTCGAGGGCTTAAAGCGCTATTTCACTGTGCAAAAATAATAGAAAAATGGGAAAACTGGCAAACCAACCGAACCGAACGAACCGAGAACCAAACCGACTGAAAAATATACTATCACAATCCACAGTATTTACACTCACAATCCACAGTGCAACACAGTAAAATGGGCACGGGAATTATACGTTAGGTAATTTTGAACAGAATAATTTTGGTAAGGCATTGTCCTCAGTTTGCCACACTAGATTAATTTTTATTTATATCCATCGATCATACATTACACTTTGATATGCCCCCTTAGGACTAGATAGGCCAGTCTTGTCTCTAGAACGCAAAAATTATGACCGCGGTAAAGGCTTGGTAAGAAGGTTAGCCGAGGAAACATGGGCAGAGTACCGGTCTGAAGACTCTGAACCTTGTCACGAAGAACGTGGTAGCCACATGTTTCATGGGAGCTCAATTGGGTTGCACAAATATGGTTGGTAGTATAGTATGCTGCTCTCGACTTTTTTTATATAAAATATTGATTGATTTTATACGTGTTGTAATTTTTTATTTTAATATTTAATTAGTAAAATTGTTATTGATAGAATATGTTAGAAACTGTTTTTTTCGCTTAAAAGTGATTGAATGTTATTACTGTTAAAATTGATTTGATAATTATTTAATAGGTAGATTGTACAATTGAAATTGAAAAAAAAAATTGTGATTGTTGTGTATGTTTTATGAATTCTTTCATTGGCAAATAGTAAAATTACAATCATTGAGTTGCAGCATAGATGAGTGATTTGTTTTATGCAGCAAACAATTTTATTGATAATTTTGTTTTATGTATATGAGTGATTTGTTTTATGCAGCATAGATGAGTGATTTGTTTTATGCAGCATATATATATATGACCATTAACAATTTTGTTACATGTTAAAAAATTTGGTGCCGATTGTGGTGAAATACAGGGTAATTTTTTATTTTATTATTGTTGATAATTTGGCACAATTTTTCTACCTGTCTTGTCTACTTGTGGTTTCATTTTTTTTCATGATATAAGATCTAAAATATCATACATAAAAAAAAACATGTGGAAGTTATTTTTCACAAAAATACCATTGACCAATGAATTTTTGTCATAATTATTATAGTTGTCATTATAAATATTATTATACATATTTTAGAAATACTAATTTATTCCTTGTATCTAAAATAACATTATTTTTAAGATTTATTCCTCGTATTGTTATATTTAAAATAATTTAGAACACTGATAGTAAATTATTAATTCTTGAAAATAATAAATAGGTCATTTATTTGTGTGTGTGTGTGTGTGTGTGTGTGTGTGCGGGGGGGGGGGGGGGGGGGGGGGTATGTGCAATAACCTTAATTTCGTCGGCGGTTCCCATGTATTTTTGTCTTATTCATGGGTATTGGAAAAAAAACAGAAAAAAATGGGTCTGAAGATTAGTCGTTGTGCCCATAAGCTGCCCTGGAAAGCCTGGTGATTAAAAAAAAAGTGCAAGGGGAAAACACATTTTACTGTTCATTGCAGTGATTTTCATTGTTCATTCCGGTTTGAAAGTAAGTATAAGCTGACCCGGACACCCCGATTATTAAAAAAATATATATAGGTGGCAAAAAAAAACAGGAAAAAAATGTTTAAATAAAAAGTGGGCCTGGAGATTAGTCGTGGTGTGTGTAAACTGCCATGGTTATCCCGGTTATATATATATATATAAAGTCCAGTTTAAAAAAAAATAGAAAACACCTTTTCATATAGTTAATAACATTGACCAATGAATTTTTGACGCAATTATTATAGCTGTCATTATAAATATTATTATACATAATTAATATTCTAATTATTATTGGTCATATTATCAATGAAACTGTAATTATTGTTTAAAAAAGAAATTTTTATTTTTTAAGATACATTCCTTGTATTATTATATTAAAAATATTTTTGAATACTGATAGCAAATTATTAATTCTTGAAAATAATAAATAGGTTATATATATATATATATATATATATATATATGGGGGTAATTTGCATTTAGCTATTTTAAAAAATATTTGCAATAACCTTAATGTCCCCAGCGGTTCCTGTGCATTTTTGTCTTATTCAAGGGTATTGGGAAAAAAGATCAGGAAAAAAATATAAAAAAGTGGATCCTGGGATTATACATGGCGCGTGTAAGCTGGCTTAGACACTCTGGTTATAAAAAATATATATACGTGGGAAAAAAAATCACGGTGCATGTAAGTTGACTCAGACACCCTGATTATAAAAAAAATAACTATAAAAAATATATAAGTGGCAAAAAAAACAGGAAAAAAATGTAAAAAAAATGGAATCGGAGATTAGTCGTGGTGTGCATAAGCTGCCCCATACAGGCCGATTATTAAAAAAATGCAAGGGGAAAGCACCTTTTATTTTTCATTATAGTGATTTTCATTGTTCATTCCTGTTTGAAAATAAACTTAAACTGACTCGGACACCCCGGTTATTAAAGGTGAGTAAAAAAGAAACATGAAAAAAAATGTTAAAATAAATAGTGGTTCTGGAGATTAGTCGTAGCGCACTTAAGCTGCCCCGGACACCACGGTCATAAAAAAATAAAAAAAAGGAAGTCCGATTATAAAAAAATACAAGAGGAAAACATTTTTTCAAACAGTAATGAGAGAAAAAATCATGGTACGCCCGAACACCTTGATCATAAAAAAACCAAAAAAAAATGTATAAATGACAAAAAAAAACAGGAAAAAAATGTTAAAAATCCAGAATTTAGTCATGATGCATGTAAGCTGCCAGGGATACTCCAATTATTAAAAAAAAAAACTAAAAAAAAAAACCTGGTTTCTTAAAAAAAACAAACGAAAACACCTTGCGAAACAATGAATGAACAATATCTCCAGCTATAATTAATTGTAATTCATGCAAGCAACTTGTAATCCACGGCAGCTGGCAGCGTTAACCTTGCTTCTTTCAATTATAATTGTCATTCACAATTACAATTTATGCACATCCTTCCAATCCACAGTAGATGTAATGTAAGTGTGGATGAACAGTTAATTAGAGATCTGTTTTAGCTTTCTTTGTAATGTAATGTTTTTTTTTAATATTTTTTATGTAAAAAAATATTTAAATATTTTTATTTTTAATATTAGTTTATCTGTTAAAATAAATATTAATTTAATATTTTTAAACTAAATATACTTTTAAAATACCGTATTTACACCGTTTCAACTGCAATGCTAAATAACTTTTAATAATTTTAATTTTAAGAAGGTTAGAAAAAAGCTGTGATCCCTCTGCCAGCAATTTTAACTAGGAGATTCACGTTTTGTTTAATACTATATTTCAAAAATATTTTTTAAAATATCAAAAATAATTTTAAAGAATAAAAAATATATCATTTTAATATATTTTTAAATGATTTTTTTTTAATAAATAATTACAACCACACTCTAAAACAGACACTTGTTGGAACCTCCATCCCACAATTCTAGAGAAAGAATTTTTTTTTGGAAAACCATCCAACAATTTTGAAAACTCAAAAAAAAAAAAAACGTTGAAAAGGTACGTATTTAATCAATTGGCGCATGGTTTCAATCAATTATTAGATCAACTAGCAGGCTTTGGGAGCTGATTCTGGCAACGGAACATTCTTCTTATTCAAAATACAAGCTCCTCATGTGCTGTGCGCCTTTGAGGGCCAAGAGGCCAGCTAAAGAAGATAAAAAAAATTGCTATTACGAGAAATGGAGCACATCGTCGAGGTAATTTATCATCGAATTTCTCTAGAACTTCTTACTAAAAAAATCAATTAAACCAATTAGAATATCTTATTAAACTTCTGGTTTGGTTTTCAGATTTATAATAAAAAAAACTTTAAATTGAAACGGAATCGAACCGGTTTAAATTACAAAAAAAATTGTTGTAAGTTCAGTTTATTTTTTTTGATTTGTTTCTGTTTTGGTTAAATGAGATAAGGTAAAACTTGGTTAAAACTGATCAGTTTAAATCGGGTTAAGTTCAATTTCAGTTTTTTTATTAAAAAATTGATTTAGCTGTTTTTATTTATAAAACCAAACAAAAAATGTTCACCCCTCCTTCTTACCCTTATTTACATGAACAAGGCTTATCCAAAACACTAGAGAGGTAGTGATTCACAATCTTTTGCTCTAGCTGCAATATTTTATATATATGTGTGTGATATCAAAATGCATCATGAATCTGATATGAAGCCATCATCACAATTTATAATGCATGTTCCCTTTGATTTTAGGCCCTTGGTAAGCAGCAAATTCAGTGTAAGATCCAAGGACATCGAAAGAGAATCTAAAGGGTTCTATGCATGTCGAGCCCTCGAACTCAAGGAAAGCTATTCGGCCTTGTCCGTGAATTGTTTTAAGATTTGGATTGTGGGTGAGCGCAGATTGACCATAATTAATTAATTAAAAGGATGCTATTAAAAAAATAGCTAAAGCGATGAAGTTTTTTTTGTAAGAAAATCCAAGTATAAATCTAACTATGTTATTCTGGTCATATTTGATACTATATTTTAAAAAAAAAGAAATTTTTTTTTTTTTTTTTAATTAATTTTTTTAGTATCTTTAGATTATTTTAATGTGCTAATATTATAAATAATTTTAAAAAAATAAAAAATATTATTTTGATTTATTTATAAACAAAAAACACTTTAAAAAATAATTCTAACTACAATTTCAAACCGCCAATTAACCATATTAACTCCATCTTGGTTTCTTAAAACTCAACGTCTGCTAGGTCTCGAGCTCATCCACTGCTCGGCAGAGGTTTAATAAAAACGCACCGTGCACGGAGCACGGACACATGAATTGAGGTGGAGGATTGGACCACGGGGTCCTCGTCACCGGCAAGAGGGAATGTTTTGTGTGAGCGGGTAACATGCTTTAATTTCTCTACCTACATTAATAATGTCCATGTCCTCATGCCTTTGCTGCTCCCAACGCTCGAGCTTGCATGTGCTTCGGTCGCTCCAGAAGGAAAACACAGAGTAGAATCGAAGAGAGTTCGACGGTCTCGGTCGCACCTCATCCTCGAAGGACAGGCTTATCAGCTGGGGTCTGCCTGACGGTCAAACAACATAAAGATGGACCATGGCCCCATGCATCCTACACCTTCCTTTGATCTCTATCCCCATTGCTGCTCTAATCTGTGCTCTAAAAAATGTAATTTAATTTAACATGGATTGAGCGAAAAAATTAAGTAATATAGTATTGTGAATTTGATTAATTGTTTTTTTATGCTTCTGTAAGACACTTATGAGCCGATCAAACCACATGCCATTTTGGCCTTTGTTATAAGGAATATGGTTACTTGTATCTCCATTAGCCATTGTTTGCTGTGAATAAATTGAATAGTCCACTAAACATGGGGTAACATGGAAAGAATTATAAAATAATAAATTATTTTATTTGCAATAATAAAAAATAGAACAATACTTAAATCACATTTTTTAAGAGAAAAATTAAATAAAAATAGCAGTTGAATTTAATTATTTTTCTGGGCTCACTTTGCTGATATAGATTTTCTCTTACCCGCGTGTCCGCAAAACCCCGCTTCTAACCACAGTCGAAGAGAGTTTCCATAATTTCTTACGGTCACCGGGCAATTATTTCGGAGAAGTGACTTTAATCTTGGTTGTGAAATATGATCCGATCAGGTGAATTCATCAAAGGAAATCAAGATCCAGTGGTCAGATTTACAAGGACACTAAACAAGATATTTACGCCCATAAAATTTAATAATTGATACACTTAGATTTTTTGTAATTTGACTAGCTTAATCCGGTCTAGTTCAAACTATGTCCTGTCAATATTAAATATATGTTAAATAAACATAAAATAATTTATCTAAATTAACCGGTGATCCACAAAATAATTAGGTAACACCGGAGACCCAGATCTTTTTTTAAATCAGTTTCTAGTTCCCAGATTGGATCTAACAACAATAATTCCATTAACAACTGAAAGGTTAAGATTACTTTGAAAACTCAAAAAAAAACACGATAAATGATTACGGAACTAAAACCAGCTGAGTTAACCAGTCTTTCCTGTGCGGGCATAAAACACTACAATGCAAAAACCTTCAATTGCAAAATCCAGTCGCTGGTGGTCTCAAATCAATAAGCGTTAAAAGTTTATATGATTTTTAATCTTAGACTCGCGGGATTAATTGAAATGCATAATCTGGCTCGGTTATTCACGTTAAAGATCAATCTTAGACTCACGGGATTAATTGAAATGCATAATCTGGCTCGGTTATTCAAGTTAAACAATAAAAAAAGTGTTACATATTTTCAGGTAAATAAGTGTTGCTTGTTATTTTTCAATCTTAATTCTTGTATACCTTCCATACAACCAAGCCTAAATCTCCAACAATTAAAGCAAGGTTTTCCTCCAAAAGTTAATTAATGTGTTTCTTCTATTAATTATCCGCAGGAAATATGCGCGAGAGTAGATGTAAAATCATTCCAGGCGCGGTTGAGCTATCTCAATGGACTCAGCCTGGCGGGGAAAAAACAATTATCTAATTCATTTCAGTCTTAATTATGTTATGCTCGTAAAATTCAAACCTGCTGGCTACCTAGTTGGTAATGGTAGATAAGGCAATCTCTTCAAATTTGCCTCACTCTCTTACCGGCTCTATCTTGTTTGTTTCGTTTTAAATTTAAATATTTGATTTTAATGTTTTTTTTTTAGAAACAACAATCGCTATCGACCGGATAAGTTTTAGACCGGAGACAGCTCGGTGTGATGGCAAGATTTTCTTGAGAATATATCAACCGCAATTTGATATGTTTCTTCATGGCCGAGGCCAAATAGCAACTTGATGGCATCGAACAAGGATTGCCGCAATTTGATAAGAACAACTCGAGGCCAAAAGATGACAAACCTTTTTGCCATTGACAACATGCATGGGTCACATGGATTCTAACCTATTTTGTGTCTCCATCCTCCCTTCAAATTAGGGAAAAGCAACATTATTGCCGAGAACTTGTGCCCTTTCCATGCTCAAATCACCGTTCCTGCATTTTTTACTTAATTCACGGGACATCTTTATTCTTTTGCACCTACTTAATTACCCTCTCTCTACCTCCTTCTGTCGAGAAAAGCTCGGGTGTAGTTGTGCCATGGCGGCATTGCATGCAGCCGATATAATATAGATGGATAGGGTTGTTGACTTTGCTGCAGATGGCGGGACCCGATTATCATCACCTTAACCCCATTCACATTCTATTATTATCACAGTTGATCGAGCTCGCACGTCGAGCTTGTCTAACATGTACGTTAGCCTAATTTCAGATGGGTTCCTGTAATTACCGATATTAAACCCAGCTTGGGTTCACAAGTCGATTCAAGACCCAGCCGACTCATTTTCTATTGGAAATCGAGCGTGAAAGTGAAACCATAATTTTATCTGGTTTGTTTGACAGCCTGAGATCGGAGTTGAAATCTTCATCTGTAAATTGTTTGAGTTTTATAAATGCATTTAGTCGATATTTATATCTCTGATAAAATATACTAATCTTTCACTATTCATCCATTAATTATGGGTGGAGGATCCTATGTGCGACAGAAAGAAGTCGTCGTTGAAGGAAACGATCAAACGGATGGGATTTGGTGGCGGGCTCAAAATAATTATCAGGGTTGATGGACCCCAGTATAGTAGGCGAGATGATGAAGAAAAGTTTTGCAGAGGTGATTAATTAGTTGGGATGCGATCACTGCTAGTAATTCTACTTCAGCAAAATGAAATTCTTTTCCGAGAAATTAACTCTTTAGGGTTTCACTATTCAATGCTCCCTGCTAGTAATTAATAGTTGCTTTAACTAGAAATCTTTTCGTTTCAGTTGAACATCCTATCTCGGAATCACGTGATAGACTGTTCCGGTCAATTGCTGCACTATATTTTCTCCCTCACGTGCTCTCCACGTCGAGCTCTTCTCTACTTGATGGGCAACCTAGCTAGCTAGCTAGCTAGATTTAATATTATTTCTCTCTTCCTTTCAAGTTATGTATGCATCTGGTTAAAGTATCTTTTGCTTTCCGATTATCACCTTCCCCTGCGCTATTTATGGTTGAAGTGTTTGTTGCTTTAGATGCTCTCCTGATGAAGTTCATGGATGGAGAACCCAACCCGGACAGACTTGTGATTTATTTTTTACTCAAAGATGGTCCGGTTCTTGACTTTTAACTCCAGATTTATAATTATTTAATGTTTTTTAAGCAAAACAAATTTTTAAACCGCATTAAAAAAACTTAAATTGCTGTATTTAAATTCTTAAAAAAGATGTCCTCGTAGCTAAGAAAAAATATAAAAAAAGTATGTTTTTATCTCTTATCTTTTAGATTTTTACTTTGAAATTAGCATTATTAAATATATGTAGATAGTGTCAGAGAATAATATAAATCATATTATGGGACCTCACTTATAAGCTTAAGCTTTTAGGTGAGATGATTTCTTAACATGGTATCAGAGCCTTGTTGACCCAGCGGTCACGAGTTCGAATCTCACCACCCCCATTCTATTTGATAAAAATCAAGCACAATGTGATGTGAGTCTGTGCAAGTTTCAAGCCCAAATGGCTTTTACTTGAGGGGGTGTGTTAAAGAATAATATAAATCATATTATAGAACTTCACTTATAAGCTTAACCTTTTAGGTAAGATGGTTTCTTAACAGATAGTAGACATCTGCCTTTAAAATCATTCAACGAAACACGAGCTGATTTAAAAATGTTGATTATCTTTATCGGATTAAGGAGTCGATAGTAGATCGGATCGGTGAAAATTAGCTCGAAAAGAAAAGAAAAAAAAGAGCTCTTCTAGCAAGTGGGCTCGAAAACAATGAAAGGAGAATGGATGAGGCAGCAGAGATGCAGAGTAGAGTGCGGACAGGGCATGTTAATGTTGTTTTGTTGGGTCATGTCTTAACTCTGAATCAGTGGGTCTGAAGACCTCCCATGTGCCCATCCCATGTGGGGAAGAACACAAAATCAAGAAGGATCCTTATCATTGGTATAGAGTCTACAGGAAGTGTAGTTTAGGTTATTTTTTAAAGTTTTTTTTGTTTAAAAATATATGAAAATATAATTTAAATGAAAATAATTTGAAAATACTAAAAAAAACATATAATTTAACAAAAAATAATTTTTTTAAATGATTTGGAAACGCAATGTCTTGTTATTCTTCTTCTTCTTCTTCCCTTTAAAATTCCATGTGTTCCTCTTATCCAGAAGTGCCAGCACCCTGCTTTTTTTATATAGCTTTGACATTTTCGAGGAGCAAGATTATGGAACAGAGGGAGGACCGACTGGAATGCATGTATTATATGATGTGGAGCATAAATTTATTGCAGATTAAAAAGGGTTTGAAGTATTAAATTAATATTTTTTTTTACTTTAAATTATTATTTTTAACCTTTTGATATACTGATATTAAAAGTAATTTAATATATTTATATAAATAAAAATAAACACTTTGAAGCAACCGTGACCTAGACGAATGAGATTAAAAAACTAGAGAAAGGAGGAGAGTGAAAAATGAAATAATACAAAATAAAAAAAATCATGTGTGAAAGTGAAGCATTTAAATACGAATCTACATCCACCAATTAATTCATTCACATTTTCACTCAAAGAGACTTTCTCACCTTTCTGAATGTTAGTGTCAACTAGCTTGCAAAAGTTGCACGCACCATCTCGCCACCGCTTGCCCACCCGCCAAATTCATCAGCCACAGCCAATGGCAATGCCAAAAAATTAAAGAACAGATAAAGAATGTCGCCTCCCCGGAAACCAGCAGCAGTTACCAGCGATCTCAAGCACCGTGTCATAACCTGCCTCAACAAGCTCTCCGATCGTGACACTCTCTCTGTCGCCGCCACAGAGCTCGAGTCCATAGCTAAAAACTTAACTTCTCCTGACTCTTTCTTGCATTTCCTAAACTGCATTCATAACACCGATTCTTCCTCTAAATCTCCTGTACGCAAGCAATGCGTCTGTCTTTTAACTCTTCTATCTCGCTCCCACGGCAACTCTCTCTCACCCCACCTCTCCAAAATGATCTCCACCATCACCCGCCGGCTTCGCGACCCCGACTCTGCTGTCCGCTCTGCCTGCGTCGAAGCCACCTCGGCCATGTCTTCTCAGATCACCGACCCCCCCTTCTCAACTCTCTCCAGGCCGTTTATTGACTTGTTGACTGTTGACCAGGATTTCAACGCCCAGATCGGGGCGGCCTTGTGTTTGGCTGCGGCCATAGAGGCAGCGCCAGAGCCAGAGGTGGAGCACTTGAGGAAGGTACTGCCGAGGCTTGGGAAGCTGGTCAAGGGAGAGGGGTTTAAAGCAAAGGCGGCATTGTTGAGTTTGATTGGGAGCATTGTTGGCGTTGGTGGGGCGTCAAGTAAAGGGCTTTTAGATTGGCTAGTCCCGTGTTTGGTTGAATTTTTAAGCGGTGAAGATTGGACAGCCAGAAAAGCTGCTGCTGAGGCCTTAGGGAAGGTGGCGTCAATGGAAAAGAAGTTGGCGAGGGAACATAAAGCTACCTGTCTGACTTCTCTAGAGAGTAGGAGGTTTGATAAGGTATAATATCATCTCTCTTCTTTCTCTTTAAACTTGTTTGGTTGCTGAGAAAATTGCCAACAGATTGCAAGCTGCTTCTTTCTTTTTTTCTTTTAGCTGAAGAGATTGACTTTGAATGGTAAAAACAAATCAAATTAAATTGCTGGAAAAGTGGCAATAGATTTTGATTCTGAAAGTTGGGAATTTCGTACTGATACTATTTGTGTGTGTGTGTGTAAAAGGTGAAGGTGGTTAGGGAGACTATGAATCGCACATTGGAGTTGTGGAAGGAGGTGCCAAGCATTTCTGAGGAAATTTCAGTTCCATCTCAATCTACATGCTCTTCTACAGGTATCAGCTTCTTCTTCTTTCTCTCCTCCTCTCATTTATTATAACTGAATTCAGAAGGATTCAACAATATAGTGCGATGGCATTGAAGTTTAAGTTAGTCTCCTCTTAGTTTTTGTACTGAAGATAATTCACATCGTCAATTTATGTTTTTCTTGGATTTTGGCATGAACCAGATAATGCTGCTGGTATATGCATCTCCACCGCCTCCAAACATTCTAAAGACATCGGTTTCAAAACTCCTTTATCTAAGAAAACAGTCCCCTCAAATAGGTCCCCTCCTCCTGATGCTTCGTTCACGACAGCTGCCAAAAAACAAAGCCCGGCAAAGAGTAACGACGGCAACTCAAAGACAGGAATGTTTCATAAGCTGAGCCACGATAGACATTCTGCTTGGAAAATTGAAATTGCTTCACCACAAGGAAAAGCTTGCGGTGATGTTACAGCACATGATTCTGGAGTTTTGGGATCAGGGCAGAATGTGGATGATACAAACTCTACACCAGAAACAAAACGTGTCCTCTTCAGCAGTATCCTAGTTGATAAACGGCACAAATATGGTGGTTTAAAATCAGGGTCACGCGTGGTTCCAATTCATGGGGATGGAAACTGTTACAGCAAAGATGTTGAAGTGAGCGGTTCTACTGAAGATCTCTATGAAGACCATAAAGATTATGAGGATCTGTCTTTGATCCGTGAACAGCTTGTTCAGATTGAAAACCAGCAATCCAGTCTCCTAGACCTCCTCCAGGTACAATATGAGAATTTTGATCTCTCCCTCCGTCTTTCCAATAAGTCATTCAAGCCAATTGTGAAGAAAGGCTTTCATTTCCTCAGTTTGTTTACAGCCTCTTGTTGCTCTGTAGCCTGCACATTAGCACTTTATTTGGACATATTGACTGGATGAGATAAAGAATGTTTTCACGATTTGTAATTTTTGTTATGTTTTCACTGAATAGAGTTAACCCCTTGCCGTGGGCCAACATGTCACCATTCATCTACTTTGTTATGCTTGAACATCCAATTATTGTGTATTTTCTATGGTTTACTAAACTTGGCAATGTAGCACTTTAGTGGAAATACTAGAGTGCTAAAATGGTGAAAAGCTATTTGCTGACTACAATTGTCTCATCTTTTCTTGATTTTAGAGATTCATTGGGAGCTCCCAGAGTGGTATAAATTCTCTCGAGACACGTGTTCAAGGCCTGGAGATGGCGGTCAATGAAATTTCAAATGATCTGGCAGTATCAAGTGGAAGGATTCCTAAAACTAACTCTGTAGAGAACACATGCTGCAAGCTTCCTGGTGCAGAATTCTTAAGTTCCAAGCTCTGGAGGAGAACAGAATGTCGCTCTCCTACTTCAAGGTTCTCTTCTTCTGGGAACACTCACTCTTTGAATTCTGTCAGCAGTATTCCTGTTAAGAATGCTAGCATTGAAACATACAAACCAGGGAGCCATAGATCTCAGCATCAGAATAGGGGTGGATTTGTTGTGAATACTTTGGCAGATGTTTCCAGCGTAAATAGGCAGAATCCAGGGCTCTCTACAGGTCAAATGGCAAATAACACAAGTCGAGATTAACCTAAGCAGCAGGTGATTTGATATCTGATCTTACACTAGCTTTACTGTATTCAAATTTTCTCTTGGCAAGTTTTTTTTCTTCTCTTAGATCATTTTGAACATCAATCAGATAAATCCCCCAAGGTGTGGTATCATGACCATGTGTTGTGATGTGTGATGGCAAAGAACTACAAATTCTAATGTATAAAATAATCAGTATCTAAATATCACTGATCCTTTCAGAGAGTTTCATTGCATGTACTTGAGCTGATATCACAAGGTTTTATAATTACTACAAGTTTACCAATGGGATTAGTTTATCTATTTGCACGGTATGAGCTAGCAAATATGGTTTTCTGGATACAATTTTATTTGAAATGGAGGTTGCCAAGAGTAAAGCCTTCTGCTTTCTAGACCATCTTTGTGACTATCTGCATTTGTGCTATCAGGTTTCCTTCTTCTCAAATGAAAACAAGAATTTTTCTTAACAGCCATCAGGCTGGGAGACAATGGCCATAAAAACCCGAAGCTGAACGTACTGGAAGAAAAAGGCCAGTCACAGATCAAGTTGGCCTCAAGTGCATAAACGTGATTTTTTTTGGAATTTTTACTGCCTTCTCAGTGATTATACTACGGGCTTCAGGGAATAATATCCAGATTTCTCTATTTAGGGGTGGCATGTCCTTCGGGGAACACAGCACCAGAGCAAGTCTGCATAAAATGATTCTTATTTAACAGTTGCTGATGGAGAAGTTATAGCTGTACAGGGATCAGTACTTTCACACTGCTTTGTATGGTGAATAAAGAATCTGTTGGAGGGATTATTCCTAGAATCATGTTGAGGGGAGGGGCACCACTGACACAGACCCATACTGCTGTTTAAAAAGAAGATAGTTTTGCATTTTAATCCAATTTTAATTCTTCGCCTCACTTTTTTCTGTTCTTTTTTGTTCTGGGCATGCTACCCATTCATCGATTGAAGCGCTAGCAATATCAGTATACGAAAGCCCCTCGAGGGAGGGTCGCTCATGAACCCTAATCCATAGTTACTTGACCTGTCTTGACAGCTTTAGAAACCCACTCAGCTAGCTACCATGTTAGCTTTCCTGTGGTGTACATATGAAACAGCACGCGTAAAAATCTATTACATCCATAATCACATTGCTTAAAGCTTTGTTGACAGCAGTCTCTGTGGCATCTCTACGTGACTGTTTGAGATTATATTTGAGGTTGTTTTTTAAATGTGTTTTTGTTTAAAAATATATTAAAATAATATTTTTTTTATTTTTTAAAAATTATTTTTGATATCAACACACATGAAATGAAATTGATTTAAAAACACTAAAAATATTTCTGAAATGGATACTAAATGTTTACGCGTAATTACCAACAGATATTATTTAAATAAAATTAAAAAACAACCGATACCTACCACAATACAAAATACTAAATTACCAACAGATAATCAAAATCTAACCAGTAATTGGTGTAGAAGGTAAGCTGGAAAATTAAGAAAGTGGCATGTTGGGGAAATTTGGTCATGAAATTAAAGCAGGTATGCTTTTACATAATTAACAAGCTGTCTTTTGCCAGCTGTGTGTCTCTCTCCCGTGGGCGGCAAGTTGCTGCTGGGAACAACAATTTTATCACCTCATCAACAACTGGATTGATTCTCCATCCATGATCCTGCCGCATGCTCATCTTCCATTTTGAAAGGAAAAAAATATTAAAAAAGCTTTCTCTTATCATTCATTCTGTAGACACGGGTTTGTGGGCTTGGTTTTTTTTGTTAAACTTGGACACGGTTTACTATTTTGTTCCAAAAATATTAAAAAAAAAATTAAAATTAAAAAAACTAATGTTTTTATATATTTTTATGTGCTGATATCAAAAATAATTAAAAAAATAAAAAAATCATCAAAATAACATTTTTAAATAAAAAATAATTTCAAATAACATTTTTAAATAAAAAATAATTTCAACCACACCAGCAAACATACATTTAATCTAGCGAATTTATACGGAAAATATAAGTTTCCAAGTGTAAGCATGTGTTTGGTGAATTGATAAAAATTATTATATATATATATATATATTACCGCATCAAATCATCCATTAAAATAGGATATTAACTTCATATATTTTAAAATTAAATACACCGCAAAAACATTGAAAACATAGTTTAAATAGTTAGGATGCGCTATTTTAAAATAATAATAAATGAATCAAATGTATGTGGTGTTTGTCTATTTAAAAAATACTTTTAACGGTCAAAAACTTAAAATTACTTTATGGTCTGATTTAGGAAAACTTGATGAAGGAAATCGCTCTTGTCATCCATCAATCAGTCATTTTATTGCTAAAATCTCCATTTAATTGGAGAGAAAGACAGGAAGGACGTGAAAATAAAATAAGAATTAATCAGCAATCATCAGCAACAAGCCTTCGAATTAAAACAAGACAGGTGTCAACTTCACCACCCGAAAACGAGCGTGAGAATCAATCAAAACTCCATAATCCACCCCCACCTTCTTCTCTTCTTCCTTTCCGCTTCTGCTCTGCGAGTCAAAGCAACAGCAGGCGACACCGCGTTGCTTCCCCTTTACTTTTCCTTCACCCACCGGCCTTCATAAATCTCACTGTGAGCTCCTCCAGATCTGCTCGTTCAGGATTCAAGCAAATGGAATCTCCGCAAGGGCGGAAGAGAAAGCAGCAGGCGAGAATACATAAACCAGCGTATGCCAAGTTGTTTCCTGTAAGGTCTCTAACTATATGCTTGTCTTTCTTCGTGTTTGTTTTGTTCATCTCCTCGGATCGTTTGCCTGTCCATAAGGGCGTGTCGTTTCGTCCGGTTCTGAGGACTTCCACTTTATCGCTTTTGCCTGCTTTTCTAACTGGTAATGGCGGCGCTGGTGCTACCAGTACATCCCTGTATCCTCCTTTAGTGGTGGAAGGCAGGGTGTTGATGCCTGACCACCTGATGTTGATCGTGTCCACTAAATTAACCCCCCCGGTTGATAACCTAGACTGTGTTTACTACGACCTCGTGCTTGAACAAGCTGTGTTGAGGCCCGTTTTGTCCGTCGACGAATACCATCAGTTTAAGTCCATTGTGAGGTGTCACCTTCCGCCTCTAAACTTTTCTGCTTCGGTTAATTTGCGAGGGAGACAGCGAGGGCGTCTTGGGAGTGTTGTGGTGGAAAGACGTGATTGGCTGTTGCGGCATAATCAGAGTGTGGTTCCTTCCTGGGACAGGGTGGTTTATGAGGCGGTTTTGGATTGGAACGCTCCCATTAGGAATGTGGCTGTGTTTGCTAAAGGATTGAATCTAAAGCCGCATAGAGAAGCCGATGCGAGGAAATTCAGGTGCCACTTCAGTTTGACTGATTTTGATGAACATCATCGAGGATTATTTGTGTTCACTACCCGAGCGATCTCAGCTGCACAAGAAACTGTTCGGTGTTTGTTGCCGCGTGGTATTCTGAACAATCCAGAGAAGGCTAAGGACATTCACGTCACTGTCAGTCGTCGCGGTGATGACAATGGTGCAGGTGATGCTCCTCTGCCTTCCATTGCCAAAGTTCAAAACACCATCTCCCGTCAGGGCAAGAGTGGCAGGGGGAAGTACGAGCTTTGCGCCTGCACCATGCTATGGAACCAAGCAGCTTTCCTGCGGGAGTGGATCGCCTATCACTCCTGGCTTGGAATAGAGCGGTGGTTCATCTATGACAACAACAGCGATGACGAGCTTGAAGAGGTTATCGACGAGCTTAATTTGCTCGACTACAATATTACCAGGCATGCTTGGCCATGGGTTAAAACACAAGAGGCGGGCTTCTCACACTGTGCTTTGAGAGCAAAACATGAATGCAAGTGGCTCGGATTGTTTGATGTTGACGAGTTTTTCTACTTCCCACATGATCGGGGGCAGGATATACCTGGACCAAATTCGCTGCGAGCCCTTGTCATGAACTACACGGATTCGCCAACATATGCAGAGATAAGAACAGCTTGCCACAGCTATGGGCCATCTGGACTGACATCGCCGCCATCACAGGGTGTAACTGTAGGCTACACTTGCCGGCTTGAGGCTCCGGAGAGACACAAATCTATTGTTCGCCCAGAGCTCCTCCACACAACTCTTCTTAACGCGGTGCATCATTTTAGACTGCAGGATGGATACAGATACCTGGATCTCCCGGAGAGCAAGGCTGTAGTGAACCACTACAAATACCAGGCGTGGGATACGTTTAAAGCCAAGTTCTTTAGAAGAGTTTCGACGTATGTCACGAACTGGCAAGAAGAACAGAACAAGGGATCAAAGGACAGAGCACCAGGTCTAGGAACTGAAGCCATTGAACCTCCCAATTGGCGGCTTCGATTCTGCGAGGTTTGGGACACGGGTCTAAAGGATTTTGTTATGGCCAATTTTGCCGATTCTGCGTCTGGGTTCCTTCCCTGGGAGAGGTCCCTCGCCTGACAAATTTCTCATTTGGATTTGCAAACTACAGCTAGGCGCCCATGTATAACAGAGTAATCACACAGGCAGCATTCTTTGATTGTTTCATTTTGCATTTTTTTTTTACCAGATTTTTTATTGTCAGAGGCAAATTACACAGATGTAAAGTTGGAAAAGTATTCTAGTGATTCTTTTCTTCTTCCTCCTTTTGTGTTTCCTTTTTAAATAGAAATGGTACAGCAAAATTGATGGTCAGGAGCAATGGTGTTGCCCGGGATTTTAACTGATATTGCTTGCTTTGGTTAAACAAGAACAAAATGATCTCGCTGAATCAATTCAAAAACATAAACGTTTGCACCATGGTAGATTCACCGAACATTTTTTTTTCTAGGTATGCGGCAACATCTGTAAAATCTTTTCTACATTAATGGAATTTGACAAATTTTTATGCTTCCTGTGCTATTACAACTCAAAATTCAAGGTATCTAACATCCCAAGAAACTTTCACATTTGGCACGAGTTGGGTTCAACATTCTATGCCTCCTTGTTTTCACTCCATCTTCGTTCTGTCTCCGCTATGATTTGGTGATGACATCCTGTCTCCTCCTGACATAAGTGTGCAAGACATCAGTGAACTTGTAAATGGATTCGCATATTTCAAAATCTTATTGTTTCATCCTTAGGCTCCACATGGCGTAATATTGATGCTCGGTCCTTCGTAAAACATCTTAAACTATTACCAGTCTCCCTTTAGCAACACCAACATGCGTAGTCACCTTCCACATTCTCTTGTATGAAAAACACTATATAAATGCTCCTTATCTAAGTGACTGACAACTCCGCAATGTGCTTTTATCATATTATTCTAAGAAAACATTAAACATATAATTACAAGTAATCATACTAACAACTTCTCAATAAAGAAAGTACGATCCATATAATTGATTACCAGGAAGAATTGTTTGGCTTAACAAAAAAAAAAGAAGCTACCTGTTATAACAAAATCCAACAAACCACATGCCAAGGGGAAGACAAGATAGGCTCCAGGTCATCAAAATTTAATCTCGAGTTCAGCAAAGCCAGTGGTATGGATTTCTAAGAAAAATGGGACAAAACACCTCGAGCTTACTTTCTCAAAGCAGTGACAGAAACAGTTGGCAATATCATAATGCCTAAATGCAGTTCAAACTGAAATAAAATTTACCTTAAATAATGGACACGGCAAATACTATTTACACTAGAATCCAGACTTCAATATAGTTATTTTCAGGCTCTATCTTGCACTGCCTATAGTTCATTTGTAACATATTTTGCAAGACTAGCATCCAGTTTTTCTCCAATGAGCGTAATCCATGCCTGCAGGTGAATAAAAATTGGAAATCTTAAATCTAGTAAAAACGATTGCCAAAAAAAGTAATGTCTAACACCAATTTTAATCCTTTCACAATCAATGGGGTATGAGAAACACAGATATCAGCTAAATAAAACTGAAAAGTATTGACCAAATGGCTCTGATATATTTTACATATAAGTTATAACTAGAAGAAAAAAGAATGGACCTGGTCAGAAGATGTGAACCCCCTGATTGTGTCACCACCAATTATTACAATTCCTTTGTCTGCAAGCGGCTGCAAGATCACTGCCTGGCAAATTGTCATCTTGATTTAGTAATTCTTTGATGTGGAAATCCGGTGCAGGTAAATCAATGAAATATGGGTTCGGAATGGCAATCCAAAGCAGAGCAACTTTCTCCACAAAATAAATAGGAAAGTAATTTTTAGTCTACTTTTCTTAAGGATATACACATCAAAGACATTTCCAAAACAACTTCATCTTCAAAACCATCAAAGTGATCTTCTGTCCAACAAAGCAATCATACATTCTGTGATGGGAGGAGAAAGAACACATTAACTGTACATGAATCAAAATAATATTATGGTTCACCTGAATCTGCATCTCCCTCCTCTATTCAGAGCTAACCTGAATCTGCCCCCCGCCCTCCTCTATTCAGTACTGTCATGGACTCACACACCTTTTTTTATATCTAACTCTCCTGATTCTCAATCAACATTTCAAGTTGGCCACTCTTCTCACAGGTGTAAGTCAACATCAGATATAGCCAAACCATCTCAAATGGCTTTCGATTAATTTTTCTTCAAATGCACTCATTTTCTTAACTAGAACTTTCTTGTGGCTCTAAATATCTAATCATTTTACAGAACAGGTAAATAACTGCACTTTTACTCTTTCAAGACTATATTCTTCTCAATATTCATCGGACAGTCCATGCAAAGAAAGTATTAAATTAAGAAATATGCAGCAGCCTTAATTCAGATGACAAAGAAAAGGTTGTTTACAGTATAATGCGACCATCCAGTGCAGCTAGAATAAGCAAAAACTAACCAAATCATCAAAAGTGGCGATTTCCACTTTTAATATGAAGCGTGTTACGACATCTCAACAAAAAAAGAAGACACAATTGAATTGTACTGAATGGGAAAAACTGAGCTAGATCACCTGTGTGTTTAAAGGTAGAAATGGCAGCTCAGATCTCCCAGGGTAGAGAGAAAGGTTAGCCAAATAGCTCTCTGCAAAAAGAATAAGTAAACAGTCAATCATTTAGGATTGTTTCTAACAAATCATCGCGATCACTTACGAGATGCAGATTTTATAGCAGCCTGGTAAAGAGATCCTTGCATCAACTTGGCTGCATCAACAGCCAGTGCTTTATTATTGACAGATTCAGCTGCCACCCCAATTTGTAGGATACAACGGCAATCATAAACAACAACTAGAGACCTACAGCGTGTAACACCCGACAGAGATTCCCATGCCCTAAAGTCGAGCAATAAAAGCAATGATTAATAGCCAATAATGCATTACCTATTTCTCATTCCTCCAAATTACATTGATGATTAACAAGCAAATTCTAAATTTATCCAGCTCGAAATCTTTTCAACTACAGTAGTACCATAATAGCTCGGAAAATACAAAATCAGGAAGGTGGGAACATATAAACCAGCATTCCACGCCTTGAGGATTTACCTAAAAAACAAGTGAAAATAAAAATCACACCCCACTATTTGCAATCCAATTAAAGAAACTTAACCGTGGAAAATAGATACTTAGCCCTTACCACAGAGATAGATTTAGGGCGAATTGTCAGCCAGACCAGACCAGTTAGCATGTTAGTCACGGCCAATCCAAGTGTTAACAAATCAGCCCTCGATTGTGAACTGCCAAGTATTCTGTTTACTTAGCAGCATTTCCTTGATAATTATGATAAGGAGGCACCAATTGGTAATCAAACATTACAAGTCAGAGCATAACATAGCAGCAAGAGTTTTTACCTGCTGGCATCAGCAACGGGAGCTATGCCTGTAACGGCGCGATTGACGAGCACGGCTAAGAGAGAAGCACCTCCGACAAATATGGGAAAGCTTCGAACGGTGTCGTCGTTGTTCGATATCCAATCAGCAGCCCAATCTCTCTTCGGCTTCATTTTGGTTTTCTTTTAGTGCAGTAAACAGAAAACAAGATAATATGAGGGGGAGAGAGAGACGAAATCAAATTCAATGCAAGTAACGAGAAAAGGGGGGTTTAGGTACCAGTGAACTGGGAGAAGGCGAGGCAGAGAAGCAACGGAAGGTGGAGAAGGGAGGAGGGAGGCGGGGTGGAGGTGTGGGTTTCCATGGAATGCAAACATTTCCGAGGATGTTTCCCGCTTTCATTGTACTTGCTAGCTTGCTCCTGGCCCTTTCCCCTTCTTTTTTCTTTCCTTATTGAATTTTAATTTACAATTACAACCTTATTAGCAAAAATTGAGGCCTGTTCTCCTAGGCCCTAGCGAAGGGAAACAGCATTTGTTTTTTTTATTATAAGCTGGGTTAAAAAAATTTAACTCGAAAAAAAAATATTTTTTTAAAGAAAAAGACTTAGTAACTAAGTTAAATATTGATTAATTTAATAATATAATAAAAAGCAAAATCTCAAAAAATAAAAATAAAATATTGTTGTGGATAAAGATAGGTTAACACGTAAACTTGTAACGTCACGCATGAAATCATGATAATCTGATAAAAATATAATATCATCAAAAATCAATTGTAAAAAAATATCTGAAAAAAAATGTTGAATAGTAAAAAACTATATATGAAAATATCATGAAACTCATTCCCTGTAAAATAAAATGTTTAATAAAAAAAATACATAACAAATCCATAGTAAAAAAATAGTGATTAAAAGAACGGGGGATAGTGTCAAAATTAAAAAAAAAACAAATAAGAAAAAAAAATCAATTCAATAGTTAAATTGAAAAGGGATAAAAACATTAAAAAATCTAAAAAAGGAGAACTAAAATTGAATAAAAAAGCAATACATTATAAACTTAGATTGAAAGATGAAATTAAAAACAAAAAATATATAAAAAGATCAAAGAAACAATCAAAAATCCAAACAATAAATATCATATTGAAAACACCAATACATGATTAAAAAAATGAGCTTCTAAAATTTTTCAATGTGTTTTTTTTTACATAAAAAAATATACAATTTAAACCCACAACCTTATGCATGTATTAAAAAACAGAGTCATTAATGATGAGTAAAAATAAAACTAGAATAACTAAGAGACAAATATAGATCAAGATATTTAATATTACAACATGGGTCATTTATCAAGTCATGTTTGATGAATTTGTTTGTTAAAATCAATTTATAATAGAAATTGATATATACATAAACTTTATTGAGTAAAAACAATAGAGGATAAAATCTGGCATAGGAGAAAAACATCTCGATTCACATTGATTTCAGTTCAGTCATGAAAAATATCATTTTTTATATCAACAAGTTTTGTTCAACAATAAGAGTTTCACCAAGGTGATCTTTTTCATTTTCGTTGCTTGGTGGATTTTAGTTTGTGAAAAATTTATTTTGGATTTTAGGTTATTTAAGTCCAATCAATGGGTTTAATGAGAAGTTTTGAGTAAGAAATGGAATGAAAGTCAAATTTTAGGCAAAAGAAACCCATGGCACAAACTTTAGGGACCCTCTTATTGCCTAAAACTATTGCCTACCCCATTGTTTCTATTCAATTTAGTCCTTAAAAATTAATTCATGTTAATAATCATTTTAAAATAGGCATTTTTTTTTTCTATCTGTTCTTTTTTTGTTTGATGCTTATTTTTATTTATAATTCAAATCAAATAATTTTTAGATGCTCATAATATTTATTTTGGTTTCGTCATTTATCTTGGTTGTTTTTATTTTCTCTTTTGTTAAAGTTTTTTGTTTTATTCTTCAAGATAATTTCATGGTTTTAATTGTTTTTACAACAACAACAACAACAACAACAATAATAATTGAATTTTATCATTGTTTTCTTGCTTTCTCTTTTATTATAGTTTTTTTTTATTTTCCAGGACAATTTAATAATTTTTATTGTTTAAACATTAATAGTAATGACAATGACTGTCCTCAAAGGACGTGGCGTGATGACAAAAAGCTTGAGATTTGTACAAGAGGTTGTGAGTTCGAGTCAGGACGTGCACCTCTTGTAAGAGCCTATGACAACCGGGGTTTTATTTGCTCGCATGGCCCATAAATTGCGCTTTCCGGGGGTAAAGTTTTCTCGAATCTAAAAAAATAATAATGACAATGACGATAACAAGAATAATTTATTATAATGATCGTGGTGTTTATAGTATTAATAATTATGGATATTATGCTAATAGTAACAATAACTCATAAAATAACATTACGAATATTCATAATTATAAATTTTATTATAGTACAAATGATTATAATAATCATATTTTTAATGATAGTAATACTAATTTTGTTTTTTTGTTTTAATTTTTTTCTTTGTTTTTCAAATCAAATATTATTTTTGTAATACTGATAAAGAAAATTGGGTTTTGCAACAATAAGAATAATAATTCAACTAATTTATTATTTGATGTTGTATTTATTTAAAATTAAGTTTTAAAACTTCTCTATATATAATATTTCAAATTTAATTTCATGAATTAATGGTTTGAGAAAATTCAGTAACTCAATGTTGTATTTAATTTTTTATCTTATTTATTTAAAATTGTATTACTTGTCATTAGTATTAAACAAAAAAAATTGTCATATAATTGTTTTTTTTAACATTATTTAATAAAAGTTTTGTCCAAATTGATATATAGCATTATAGAAAAACTCACACTCCCTCATATTTTGTTTTTTTTTTTAAATTAATTATAACTATGACAAAGTGCAAGTGACTTGTTCAACGTAAAATGAGTTCCAACTCTTATGGGATGGTGAGCCTTTGAAAGAGATTGGTGGGTGAGAATCTTCCATTGATGGGTTCAATATCTGACCTACCCCTAATAATTATTAACATAGATCATATTTGACACGCAACAATTTTTTATCTCTTCCATAGATGGAGGGTGGGTGGATTGATGAATGAGATACTGAACTTGGTTTTTAAAGTATTTTTAAAACAACATGTGATTTTTTAAAGTACTTTTAAATTTTATATTATATATATTCACATAAATACATCAAAATAATTAAAAATATTAAAAAATAATTTAAAGCAAATATTAAAAATGATTTTTATAAATGTTTTAAAACGCAATATTTTTGAAAAAACTTTACAGTCGAAAACCACACTTGACACATGTTGTATTTTTTTAATATGCAAAAATGTTCTATGCATTTTTGAAAGAAAAAAAAATATTTTTATTTTTTATTTTAAATTAAATTTTGGGTGATTTTTTTTTAAATTAATATTTCAATCTATTTCTGGACAAAAAAATACTTTAATTTTTTTTTATATCACACCTCCAAATAACACTAAAAAACAATGGATGAAAACTGCAGTATTCGAAAAAACCTACTATATTTAATATTTTTTATAAAATAATCTACTATATTTCCCAGTGGATTCTTTGCTCGTGAATATTTTTTAAAATATATGTTAAATAAAATATAATAAAATGACAGTACTAGTCAACCTATCATGAGAGGACAGGACACGACCATTTGAAACCATTTTTTTTCAACCATCGCGATAGGCTAAACATATTTGTAATTGTTTTTAATTAAAAGCTAAGAAACATTTTAAATCAATTCGTGTCACACCAAACCTTTCTTGTTTATATCTAATCACGAATAAGGGTTTATAATAAGATAATCTGAATAAATAATCTTTAGAGTGGGATGACATATGAGATAGATAACTTTGCACCCGCTTCGTGTAAATTTATTTATTTTTATTGTTTTTTTTCAATGTTTTTTTCGAAGAAGCTTCCCAACTTTCATGTTTTTTTTCGTAATTTTCTTTTTTTCTGATGGTCTTTTTTCTGAAAGATTTTTTTTTTTAATATTTGCAAAAAAAAGCTAATAAAAAAACTCTTAAAAAACTACACAAATAATATTTTAATATAAATTTAAAAATTATAAATGAAATAAATTATTTAAATTCAAATATGAAAGTCCATCATTTCTAAGATGTCGCTTTTGTCTTCTTATCCATAAAAAAAGATATTTTTACTAGTCTTTGTATTTTTATTCAACAAATCTGAGTATTTTGCCTCTTTTCATCTATGTTTTTAATTAATAAAAAAATCTTAGATAAATATATAAATAATATCTTAAAACATTAATTTGAATTCCAATAACAAGAGCTTCATTTCAGCATATCTGTGGGAGTATAAAATTCAGTGGTTTTTTTAATAAAAAAATCCAAACCATTAATTTAAAATTCAATAGTTTGGATTTCCTAATCTTTGTGATGCAGATATTACCGGCGAGAAGGACCTGCAATGAAACTTTAGCCGCCAGGATTTCGTGGGTATCGAGGTGGTCCGACAACGTACGCATCGAATCAGAGACCACGTGACGAGTCACTAAATAAAGGTACAACCACAGTTGTTTTGAGCACAGTAAAAAAGGAAGTAACCCATGTGAAAATATTCGGGATATGGTATAGTTTGATAAGTTGCGAACGACATATGTTAGATTAAATTAAATTTAATATGTCAATGCTAGTTTTTATTACGAGGGTCATATCATATGGTGTGAGGCTAGATATTCATGGTAAATCTTGCTCATATCAATATTTTTTATTGTGATGAGTTAAATGCACAACTCCTGCATCATTCGAATGCCAGTGTTATGTAATATGAGAATTTTATATGTTCTGGTAAGTTATATAAATATTATATACAAATTATTTGATACTTTCATTTCGCCTACACGAGGATCTAAATTTTGGTTACACACGGGATTCATTGTATTGCCTTTACATTGTTAAGATATACTTTTGAAATCAAGTCATGTGACTGTTTAATGTATCTCAGAACATATCAAATTATATTAATATCGGTGATGAGCTGCACAATATTAGTTGCTAGGATAACTCAAAGGAATCTGGTCGGTGATTTATGCATACTGTCTAGATTTTTGGAAGTGCTATAAAGAATTGTATTTTCAATTAGCAATATTCGATAATTGATGTTGAGATATACTTTTGAAATCAAGTCATGTGACTGTTTAATATATCTCAGAACATATCAAATTATATTAATATCGGTGATGAGCTGCACAATATTAGTTGCTAGGATAACTCAAAGGAATCTGGTCGGTGATTTATGCATACTGTCTAGATTTTTGGAAGTGCTGTAAAGAATTGTATTTTCAATTAGCAATATTCGATAATTGATGTTGAGATATACTTTTGAAATCAAGTCATGTGACTGTTTAATGTATCTCAGAACATATCAAATTATATTAATATCGGTGATGAGCTGCACAATATTAGTTGCTAGGATAAACTCAAAGGAATCTGGTCGGTGATTTATGCATACTGTCTAGATTTTTGGAAGTGCTGTAAAGAATTGTATTTTCAATTAGCAATATTCGATAATTGATGTTGAGATATACTTTTCAAATCAAGTCATGTGACTGTTTAATGTATCTCAGAACATATCAAATTATATTAATATCGGTGATGAGCTGCACAATATTAGTTGCTAGGATAAACTCAAAGGAATCTGGTCGGTGATTTATGCATACTGTCTAGATTTTTGGAAGTGCTGTAAAGAATTGTATTTTCAATTAGCAATATTCGATAATTGATGTTGAGATATACTTTTGAAATCAAGTCATGTGACTGTTTAATGTATCTCAGAACATATCAAATTATATTAATATCGGTGATGAGCTGCACAATATTAGTTGCTAGGATAAACTCAAAGGAATCTGGTCGGTGATTTATGCATACTGTCTAGATTTTTAGAAGTGCTATAAAGAATTGTATTTTCAATTAGCAATATTCGATAATTGATGTTGAGATATACTTTTGAAATCAAGTCATGTGACTGTTTAATGTATCTCAAAACATATCAAATTATATTAATATCGGTGATGAGCTGCACAATATTAGTTGCTAGGATAAACTCAAAGGAATCTGGTCGGTGATTTATGCATACTGTCTAGATTTTTGGAAGTGCTATAAAGAATTGTATTTTCAATTAGCAATATTCGATAATTGATATAAATACTTTCTTGGGATGATATACGACCATTGTACACCATTTTATTTCACTTACTTGATCATGTTTATTGAGGTGTAAATGCAATATGATGAATTATGCACCTAATATCCAAATAGAATTGATTGGCTTACAATATTATTTTTATATATAATATTTATTAAATTTTGTTAATGTTACTATAAATGATGAGTATTGTTTAACTTTTTTCATGCACGTGTATAGATTCATTACTTCGTGTGGGAGACTCGTAAAACAACAATGGCTATCCATTAAAGGTTGATGAGATGGGTGGTGCTGTGGCCAACACTAAGTTTAATTTATATCATGATAGACTTCAGGAGATGAAGAGGCTAAGCATCTTGTAACAATGACATTAAAAGGAAATAAAATTGCTTATGGTAAGAGTGGGAGAGATGTTGGTCCGTCCATATAAAAACCTCAAGTCATGTCAATCCCCCATCAAATCTTATAACTATCCATATAAAAACCTCAAATAAACTAATTTTTCTTTCACTGATCAAGTGGCTTGGGATTTTTGGGCTGTAATTATCCTATAGGTAAATTCATTGTCATGGCCCGAGGACTAAAGATTGAAAGCAGGAGAGAAACCGACCACCACCGCCACGGAGCAGGGAGTGTTATTAGAAAGTGTTTTTGAAAAAAAAAAAAATATTTAAAATTAAATTATTTTGATATTTTTAGATTATTTTGATATGCTAATGTTAAAATATAATTTTAATATATTTTTAAATAAAAAATATTTTTAAAAACAACCTCTACCTAACTCCGAAAAATAGCAAAAATGAGCCGAATGGGTTCATAGATGATGAGGTGGGGACCCTTTTTTTCTTATCCTCCACAACCTTGCCCTCCACCGTAGGCTTATATTTTATTAATAAATAAGGGGAGGACACGAAGAGACAAGGAAATCTTTATCAAAGTGGCAGCGAATATGCCATGTCGACGGTGGAGAAACACTTTCTACCTCCACCATCAATTTTTAAAGTACTATTTCCAAATAAAATATATAAAATCCATGACATGGATTTCCGTTTATGTGCGGACATTTCCCACTAATTATAATAGCTCTCGACATCAAGGAGACATGGATTAAAAGTATATAACCCGTCTTAGATTAAATCATGGTCAAGCCATCATATCGTGTCGACCAACCATTGGAGAACCACCCACCAAAACTCTCGTATGATTTAAATCCTGACCAAGACAACAGCCCAATGACTAGAACTAGGTTGTTCAAACATTAGGATATACCCACTTGAATGATTAAGTTACTGTTGATAAATATGATTAAAATTAATTTTTAAAGTGTTTTTTGTTTAATAATGTATCAAAATAATTTTTTTAAAAATATTTTTAAAATACAATGACAAATATCTCATAAATTGTTTGGACAGACGCTAGGATTTTTAAAGGCGGGATATTTCCAAGTACATGGCCTTGTTCTTGTAGGAATATCATACCACGGCACAATTACAAGCGGCTACACATCATACTATAATGTAATCTATAGTTTCACGTTACCTGTTAATTCCCTTGATGTAGTGACGGATTGATATGTTGTTTTTTTTCTTTATAAATACAATGATTAGTATATATATATATCAACATGTTAATTATTATAATCATGTCATCAGATTTATCCATATAAGATTGACACATAATATCTATTAAGAGTAAAATAAACTGATATTATAGTAACAATTATTTTTTAAATTATTTTTTTGTATATAAATATATTAAAATAATTTTTTTTAAATTTTTTCTTTTGGTAGCAGCCCATCAAAACAATGTAAAACCATAATTTTTTTTAAATACTTATAAAATACAAAATATCAAATGATTCAGCGCAAACAAATATCTTAATAGATTTAATTTAGCTTTATCCACGCAATTCATGAACGATCTTGTGAGGTGAGGTCTTTGTACATTATTCACTAATTATATATCCACAATGACCGCTCAAAACCATGAAAATTTCTACAGTCGTCCACATCAATTACACATCACAGAAGTAAAAAATATCTAAATAAAACCCATCATGATTCCTTGATCTGAAAAGAATTATGCCATCTGATATGATGACAGCACATAACAACCAACACCAGGCGAAGCACCATAGCTTTACTTTGCTTTTTGTGATTAAAAAAAGTCCACGCTTTGCTAGTACAGATTCATTAAAAACAGGAGGACCCCCCAAATTCTCTCTCCGAAGACAACTACTCCTCCGCCTTCGCTCTGATTTTCCATTTTTATTTTCATCTCTTCTTCCGCTTATTTTCCCCGTCTAGCTCTTGCATGGACTGGTAGTAGCATTGTTTTTACCGTAATTCTGTCTCCGATCACAGGAAGAAATCGAACATGGTGCCTCGCAGTTGCTCGCAGTGCGGAAACAACGGTCACAACTCGCGCACGTGCGGGGAGAGTCCAGCCGGCGGGGATCAGAGCAGCTCTACTGGTTTTATGCTGTTCGGTGTAAGAGTCACCGAGGCGGCTGCTTCTTTTCGAAAAAGTTTTAGCATGAACAATCTCTCGCAGTATGACGAACAGCCTCCCGAGGAGCCCAACGCCGATGTCGCCGCTGGTTATGAATCCGACGACGTCGTTCACGCCTCTGGCAGAAGCCGCGAGCGCAAAAGAGGTACGTACGTGGGCATATAGATTAATCAGGTGTGCTAGATCTTGGACCGATCATCACCAGGTCCTCTTACAGCTACTATTATACAAGTTTCTTTTGGACGTGGGAATTCAACTAGAATCTGTGACGTGTGTTAATTTACAGGGGTTCCATGGACGGAGGAAGAACACAAACTTTTCTTGCTGGGGTTGCAGAAAGTAGGGAAAGGAGATTGGAGAGGAATTTCAAGAAACTTTGTCAAGACACGAACCCCTACGCAGGTGGCTAGTCATGCTCAAAAGTACTTCCTCCGCAGAAATAGCCAGAATCGCCGACGACGGAGATCTAGTCTCTTTGATATTACCACTGATACGGTAAGCTTTAATCTATCTCAACTCCAACTTAGAGCTTGGTTCTTTGTACCAGGAAAAAGAAGAAAAATTTGTACAAAAATTTAATTTATTATTTTGATTTCTTTTTCTAGCGATTCTTCTCTCCATCAATTTTTAAGGGAGAGAGCAAAAAGACTTTGATTTTATTCTATCTGTTGGCGATACATTTTCCAGACTCTACACAATATATTACAGTTAATTTTTTATTGGGATTTACAGTTCATGAGTTCATCAATGGAAGAAGATCAAGTATACCAAGAAACATCAACTCCAGCATTGCCACAGCTACAGCCATGCTTGAACAGCAATAGGCCTGGAGGGTTTCCAATGTCAACTTTTCCTGTAACTGTAATTAGCCCTGTAACTTCTCCGGTCAGTGGCGACAACCCACTGGAGAAGCTCACCTCAGGACCGACCAACGTAAATAAAAAATCACCCAAGCTTGTTCGTCCAGTACCAATTGCTCCAATCCCTCCATCTTCAAAAATGGCTGATCTTAACTTGAATCAGAAAAGCCCCAAGGACCAATTCCCAGCTCTATCACTCAAGCTCTCCACTCCATCCTCCTCCTCCTCCGAGGAGCAGCAGCAGCAGCAGCCACCGCCTGCATCGACACATTCACCAACGTTTCAGGCCATCTCGAGCAGTGATAACATCATTAGTGTTGCTTGAAGAACATGTATATACAGTTGCCTTATATATAAATATGTGATACTATATTAATGAGCGGGGCACGTACCTGTAGAATGTTGGATTAATTAGAAGAACTAGGGCTAATATTAGACTGCTACTATTAGGTGATTCTTGCTCGTACATGTTAGAGAGAGATTCGAAGAAAAAAGATTGGATGTCTTTTTCCATTGTGGGGGAGATTGTGGATTCTTGTCTTCTTTGTATGCTTCCTTTTGTGGTGAAATGATAGGGCATCCAGTCCTCCTTGTCAGCAATAATCTTTAACAGCTAGAACCAGGGGAAAAATTCTATGTTTTTTCTTAGTGGGGGAGAAATGTAAGCAATTGCTTCGCAGATAAATAAATGCAAAATTGTTTTGTGCCCGTTCAGATCATACGATCCTCTAAATTAACAAGCTCATGACGATGCAAACCAAATTATTAATTCTTCAAATAAATAAATTAATTAACAATTGAATGTTTACATTTTTCTCATTTTTTTTTATAGTAAAAATGCCCTTTTAATTTTACGCCCTTCATTTACAAGAAGGATAAACGTTCCATGAATCCTCGCTTATAATTTTCAGCCATTTCAATTTGGATTTACAAGCTACTTTTTATATGTGTGTACGTATTTTTTAATGATTTCAATTTGTATTGATTGACTCTTAATTTTTCTCCTTTTTCAATCAACTAGATAAAATGAAAAAAAAAAAAAAAAAACATTTCTTCTTGTTGGCCTTCCACTTTCCTAATTCATCATACCCCTCTATTCATCCCATCTAACAAAAACAGCCTTAGATTAAATTTATGAATTAAATAAAATTGTGTTATTTTCAAAGCTATTTGGAAAATTATTTTTTTTATTTAGGTGTTAAATTTCAAGATTTAAATAAAATTGTGTTATTTTCAAAGCCATTTGATTTATTTATTTATTTAGGTGTTAATTTCAAAATTTAAGGAATGTTTGAAAGTATGACAATAATCACTTCTTACTTAAAAATTTATTAAAATAAAATTTTATTATTTTTAAAAATTATTTTTGATATCAAATTATATAGAATTCGATTGGAAGATGTTGAGTCCATCAATAAATTATTTTGAAAAAAAATAAAATTAAAAAAATTATTTCTATTTGTAATTTGTTTAGATAAAAAAATATGTTTAATTAAAATTATGGTTGAATTGAAACTATTATTTAACCAATATCATAAAATTATGGTTGAAATTGACGATGCTGTGCATAAAATAACTAAAAAATCACAAATGTTTTTTTTTTTTTTTAAATACTGTCGAAGGCCCAACAATTAAGAAAGCCATAGATTTAAGCCAGGATCATCATGATCAGCAAAGCATGGTTGCTGGGTGGAGGAAAAAACGAAAGGAAGATGCTGCTGCTGTGAGTGCAAGACATAAAGAGGAATGAATTGCGAGTAGAAAGGATAGAACGATGGCGTGCTGGAAATCAGCATAGATCCTTGTAGTGGCAGCAGTAATATCCACGCTGCTCTCTTCAATTCACGCCACAGAGTGAGTATAAATCTTTCTTTTTAACAAGTTTTCGTGTTTGATGAAATTAATTAAAATTGAATTGGAGCAGATTTGGAGGCGGCGTAGGGCGTAGAATTTTACTTAGTTTCAAAGAAACACCTCACGGCAGCAACTTCACTTTCGATTGCTCTCCTTCTGGTCCCTATGTTCCCTGCGCCTACTCCGAGAAGGTTTCAAGGCCTCTCTCTCTCTCTTCCTTTTTTAATTTTTAAAATGATAGTAATAAATGATAATTTATTGATTTTCTCCGACGTATTTTGGTATAATAATTGTGTAATCTAGTTTGTTTCTCAATTATTCCCTAGGTTTGTCTGTAAAGAATGCAAATGCTGATGATGCTTTTGTTAGGATTTGAGGAGATATTGTTATTCATACGAGCTTAATTTTGGTGGTTTTCTGCGTGTTTTTTAGTAGAGTGATGAAAACTATCGATGCAGCGAGACTTGCTATCGTATCCCTTTTAAATGTATTGAGATTGAACATGATACAAAGAATGAAAATGGGAAGAAGCATTATCAAAATGGTCGATCTGCTGTCGAAATCTCCGACAATTTAAATCCTCATATATCGTTGCAAGATGCTGCCTCCAACGAAGGTAGAATCTTGCTGGATGGTTCGTCTTCAGCTAAGGATGGAGCTCAGATTATATTACTTACAGGAGCTGTATAGCAGCTAATGCAGAGAAGTTGTCAGTACTTGATTTTGAGGTATCTCGGTGTCTTTTCATGTATAATTCTCTTTGTTCTTTATGTGTTCTTTTTTTGCTTGTTAGAATTGAAATCACTATTTGTTGTCATTGTGTAGCATTTTAAGTTGTGGTAGGTAAGAAATTTAAATGAGTGATGAAAGAGAAGGGTCACTTTAGAATTGATATTGAATTATGTTGGGATACTCTAGATATGTGTCGCAGAGGATTTGCAGTGAGTGGTGGTTTGATTTATACGAATTTGGGATATTAATATTGCCATCAAGAGCAATCCAATGTTATTGTAGCAAGGAAGTATTGAAAGAAAAGGTTGAAGAAGAAGAAAATAACGTTTGGAGAAAAGAAAAGAGAAAGAACACTCAATGCTGCAGCCCTGAGACCAGACCAAAACACTTGTAATTCCATTATCAAAGTTGTTTGCTTGCATAATATAGGAGCTCCTGTTATAGGCACCAAAAGCATTGCTAGTTTAGAACATAACAGGAAACAGGAATTCAAATAAGAAAAACTCCTAGCCCTGGTAGCTTGGTTATATATTTTCCACCACTCAACCAGGTTCCTGCGGCAACACCAGCACCAACAAATAAATAATAGAACTCTCCTAATTGATATTATAGCCGTCAAATAAACTATAATACCTGACAGTGTTAATGCTCCTAAATTTCCTTAGTAGACTAGATTTTACAAGGAAAACTAGAACATATACAAATGAAAAATCAAATGAGATAATTTATATATCTCTTTCCCCTTGGCTACATCACTGTGGTCCTTTGATTGTTTGCTGTTCAGTCTCAATCCTCTAACTCGAACGATGTAAATTGCAAATCCAAGAGAAGTGCTATTTAGTTGCTAAATTTCTGCCACCCTTGTTTTCATAACTTTTATGTTTATCATAGGAGTAAAGCGGCACTGTCATGAATTTAATGACTAGTAAGAACAAGAATGATTAAATGCCAAATCCAGATGTAATTGGCTTGACTTGTTATACTTGTCAATATAGATTTAGATCCAAGAGTTTCGACCACTCATGATCTCAAGAGGATTCCCAGCTGGGTGAGAATTAACTCGTCAAAGGCCTTAGGAGCTCATTTGAGAAAGTATCATTAACCCTTAATATTTTTTCCTCTCTAAAGTACAGTGGTGCATGTCCTCAAGCATTTCAATCTTTGGTTGTCACATCCCATGCTAACCAATATCAGACTTTTGTCTGGGGAAGGTTGAGCCTCAAAATGGGAGCCTTGAGGTATTGGTTAGTGAGTGCAGGAGCAAATCCTAATAGTAGAAGTTGTCTTGTAATGAGGGTCTTACTTATGTATTAGTTTTTAATAGTAGTTTGAACAGCTAGGATTTAATTATTTTTAAGGGTTACGATTCCTTTAGTTTTTTTAATGTTTTGTTGATTGTTTAAGGGTTGCTACTGTAGTAATAACAAAGGTTAATGATGTTTTGAGTTTTTTTTTTCCTGGCTCTTCAGCCTGACAACCAGCCTATGGCTGTGTTTACTACCTTTTTTGCCTTTTCTTCCTGCATCATACTGTACCAGCAATGCTTCTCATTGAGGAACAAGCATGGAGTTATAGCACAGGAATCCATTTCCTACTTTCAAAGAAAATCTCTGAAGAAAGAAATGTCTTCTGTTTTTTATGTTCTAACAAATTTCATGATTTTTTAAAGAACATATGATCTACTCTATATTGCATGGTATAACATGTTTTTTTTTTTTTTTTTTATCTCGGGACTAGCAGTGAATGAAAGTATGTGCAATAATCAACTTATAGATTCACGCATGTGCGATAATCAACTTATAGACCAGCAGTTAATGATGTTTTTTTTTTGTTATGAGCAGCAGCTTCCTTGTTTAGTTTTGTTCCCTTTTTTATGTATGAGGTGTGAGATAGAATTGCAAGCACTCTGCTACTGTAATTGGATCTCTAAATGTCAATCTTCATTCTCATGGTGCTTTCAACAGGGGATTATTTTGTGTTTTTTACTTGCAAGTGGTTCAGTCATGTACTTCCGAAGAAAGCGGACCATAACCAGGGCGTCTGGAGCTGGACCAGAGAGTATCCAGATGAACTCTAGATTTACTCTGAAATTTTCTTCTACTGAGATTCTCTCCGCATGAAGCCAGTTTTAATGACACCCGAGGGCTTGAAGCTTTTGGTTTGTAGTGTTTTGTCATTCGCAGTTAATAATATCTTTTCTTCTTAGAATTCTCCGTTTTTGCTCTGAAATGTATTGTGTGCAATAGTTTTCTGATGCGGAACCTCTACGAAACCCTTGGAACCATTGAGAGAGATGGCTGAAAATCATCCACCATGTACCCATTTCTTTTTCAAAGCGATTGTTATGGGTCATGGAGCCTTACCCATTTCTTCACTGCTCGGATGCAACAATTTTGGACGTGGTTCTGTTTACAAGTCAGAGTAAAGCAAGCTACGTGCATTTGCTCGCAAAACTACAATTTATGAAATTACAGCTCAGGATATTGCCGCTTCTCTTCCTGTGAATATACAAAGACATGTGGGCAGTTCTGTTAGTTTTTTTTTTATGCATATCAACAAAGCAGTAGCAACAGCGGACTCCACATAAAGAATGGTGTTATCGATCAACCTCACCTTAAACAACAAAAACTCCTCTTTTTAAGACACATCTACAGTGATACAGCAGCAAACAGATTACAAACAGCTGGCGAGAACATGGAAATTACAAAAAATAATCAGGGGTTTTCCGCGTGGTGTCGGGCTCGATTTGCCGGGGTGCTGGATCAAATTGAAGGAAATTCTGGTCCATATTCTCTCCAATCTCTAGAATTGCAGCCATGTTCCCACAACGGTAGCAATAGTTTGGAGCACTGAATACAGTAACCACATTCTTTTCCTGAAGTAAAAATTCAAGGCATTTATAACTAACATGCTTTATGTTAAAAAAAAACATGGAAAGAATGTGTGTCTTGTCCAGGTTCAGTCACCTGACACCAATTGTACCCTTCCATGACAAGCTGGTGAGCCCGTGATATTAAAGTGAGCCCATTGGTATGGTTGAAATGACCAGCTATATCCTGTCCAAACGTATATCCAGCACCACGAGGAGAGATTCCCCACCCACAACGATCATCTGGATCAGACCACAAGAGATCGCACATTGGCCCTTCATGCGGAACCTACTCGTGCAGAGAATGACAGGTGATTATTTAACCAAAATCAACCATAGAGAACTACAAGCTAGCAAAATAAAAAAGCTGCTGGCGAATAGCGTGCAAAAGTCTATAGCATGAAAAAATGGATGACATGAAAGTATAGCAGTGCAACAGGGAAGAAGGGAATGTCAGGTATCCTACTTTTAATCCTTGACCAGAAAAGAAAATGCTAAAAAATAGCACACCACTGATATAACCAAATTTTAGATGCAGTACTTTTATGATAGTTACATTCCATTTGTCTGAAAAAGAGCTTGCATGGAAGTTCAAATAACAGGAAAAGGCCATCATGCTAACTTGCAAATCACCTTCCTTCATTGCTGATTAGCACAACATAACCATTAAATACTTATTTTATTGAGAACTTGAAATATGAGAAGCAATTACTCATACCTCTTGTATACGGTCTAAAGCTCGGATGTTATCTAGCGTATCAAGAGATGGTGAAAGTCCTCCATGCAAACAGAAGACCTGCAATAAAAAAACTGAAGCAGTGAGCAGCTAATAGTCGATTGCATCAAGCAAAAAAACAAAAACACTTGTGACAAACCTGACTTTCAATGAGGGCTGTAAGGGGTAGATAATCAAAAAGGTCGGTGAAATACTTCCAGACATTAGCATTTCCATATTTTCTCAAGCACTCGTCATAAAAACCATACCTGAAAATGAATTGAAATAAAACATATTAGTAATCAAAGCGAGAACAGCATGATTGCTCACATGTGTTTGCTTCTGCATGTGAGAGGGGGGGAGCTCGAGGTAACAGAACGTTCCTAGAACAAGGTTTAGCCTGTGAGGCTACAAGCAAGGCGAGGCTGTTCTTTTAAAAGGGATAAAACAAGTAACATCTTTGGTGCAAATAATAGGACTCGGACTATTGGAAATACTAACAGCATATATTTTTGGAAGGGTGCACAGGTGAGCTTAAAGTTATTTGACTGTGAGAGAAGAGTCAAATGTCAAGGCCTGATATTAATCAGTTGATTGTTGAGTAGCAAGTCCCACAATAACATCAAATGACACAATATACATTTGCAACAACATCTCATATCTGGAAAACAAATTGTTTATCATCCTAGATCTATGAAGTGGTCTCCATATAGAGTATCACAACTTAGATCTGACCAGCCAAGTATCATAAATTCTGTGCAAATATTTGATGTTTGCAGTGTCATTATGACATGAACTTGAAGACAAGCAAGAAATCTAACAGTGAAAGACAGAAGATTAAAAATCCCTGCTCTTCCTGCAGAAACATACAAACATGGGTTCTTGTGTTCGCTTAGCAAAAGAAAAACAAAATCTTACACTTGAGTAATCTGCCTGCTCTCATGGTTTCCTCTTAGAATTGTAATTCTATCTCTATAACGAACTTTCAAGGCCACTAAGAGTGTGACCGTCTCCACTGAATAGTACCCACGATCTGCATTGATGTAATCGGTGATATTATAAAATGCTAGAGTTTTGTACATGTAAAAATTAAAATAATGTTCTAAGCTATCCCCATTCAACATCCTGGACTTCAACACTTCAAAAACAATGTTAACAAAACGGAAGTAATTAAAAACACACACATCCATAACCTAACAGCAAACGTAAATATCATCAGTATTTCTATCATAACTAAGCATATATCCCAAGCTCCATCGATGGAAATTCAGGGGCGCTCGCATTTCGACCAAGCATACAGCATAGTTTACCCACAAGCAAATGAAATTCAACTCCTAAAAGTCAAAGTTTGCAGCCCAATTAGAATCCTACAGCCTCTATCATGCTCAGCAGTTTTACGAATTCCCAGCAGGGTCTTATAAAGTTAGAACACTATCAATAGATCATTTTTCCCCTTCAAAAGGAGAGGGGAAACATGGAAAATATAAAATAGCCCTAAATCAGTTTTAATCACATAAAAAGAACAGAAAAACTGACCTACGTAATCTCCCATGAAGAGATAATTGGTATCAGGTGCATTCCCTCCTATCCTAAAGAGTTCGATGAGATCGTAGAACTGGCCATGAATATCGCCACAGACGGTGACCGGACATTTCACAGGCTGCACGTTCCATTCCTCCACCAGAATCGCCCTCGCCTGATCGCACAGCGTCTTCACCTCCCCCTCCGCCAAAGGCTTGCACTCCATCAGCTGCGCGATCTGATGGTCCAGATCCCCATGCGACGACGGCATCCTCTCTCTCAATCTCAATCGCAATTATTTTATTTTTCAAACAATTATTTCTTTAAAATTCAGATTTTTTAGGGTTTCGAAATTTGGGAGGACCCAAAAGTCTCGATTTCGAGATCTACCTATCTACCATTCCCCTCTCTCTCTCTCTCTGCCTTGTGTTTTCTCCTCTGTGAGCCGTGGAGCATGAAATTAATTTTTTTTTTAAATTAAAAATTATATGTCGTTTTGTACTAACAATTATTATTGGGAAATTATATAAAAAAAGAGAGGGGGGTCCGAAATGAAACTCAAATGCAGATGAAATGGAAGATTTTATTTTATTTCTTCTTTCCTGGATATTTTTAAGGGTTGTCAACAAAGACATATATTATTTTGTAAGCAATGAGAAATTTATTTTCTCCGGCGGCTCCGCCGCCTCAAAATCAATAATAGAAGACACGTGTCCGTAAAGTTCTTCGTTTTGTAGTTTCTGTAATGTAACTGGTAGAGGTTTGTAGGAGTCGTAGTTACCGGTACCGAGTTACAAATCAGATGTATTTGTTTTGAATTACTACGATTTGTAAACCCGCACTTCCTCGTTCGGATAAAAATATTCTAATTATTAGTGATAATATTATTACTGTTATTATCATTATTGTTATAAAAAAAATTAAATGATTTGTTTTTATTTTTGAAGATTTATTCTTCATATTATTATATTTTATATGATATTAAAATACAAAGATTAAATTAATTTGATATTTAAAAAAAAAAATAGTTCATTTTTATGTATATATTTTAAGGCATTATTATTAAAAAAATATCAAAATATATAATTATTCTCAATATTTTCAGAAAAAAATATATTGAAAACAATCATTATTATTACTTTAAACACATTATTCATAATAAAAAGAATATATAAAAAAACTAAATAATCAAAAGTTTTGTAAGTTGATTATTTCGCTCAGATGTATTGCATTAGAAAAACAATATAGGACTATTAACAATTTTGTCCATTGTTAAAAAAAATAGTTTTGGCTGCAGTGAAACTCAAGGTAAGTGACTCATATATTTTTCCGTTGTAGATACTTTGGCTCAATTTATTAACCTATTTTGTCTACGTGTGATTTCATATATTTTTTTGTTTACAAGATAATAAATATAAAATATTATACATAAAAAGGTTATAAAAGTCAATCTTTAACAAAAACAACATCAACTAATGAATTATTTGGATTATTATTTTCATTGTTATTATCATAATTGTTACAGTGTTATGAAATTGTCCCAATTATTAGAGCTGATATTATAACTATTATTGTAAATAATCAATACTCTAATACTATCGTTGCCACTATCATTGTTGTTATAATCAATGTAATTATTATAACAATAATCATCACTATAATCAACACCCTTATTTTTATTAATATTATCAAAATTATAATTAGTATTGTTATCATTATTGATATTTTATATATTATTTTATGATTTATTGTTATTATTACCATTAAATCCATAATTATTAACACCATAAGCACTATAATTATTATAATAAATAAAATTATCATTACTATTACTACTAAAACAAAAAAATATCATTAAATTACCCTGAGAAATAAAAAAAAAATTAACAACAAAGTAAGCAAGAAAAAAATAAAACTATTATTATTATTGTGTAAATAATGGAAAAAATAAAATTACATAAGAAAATAAAAAAACCTAAAAACTTTAATAGAAGAGCAAACAAAAATAAATATAATTAGATGAAAAAATAATCATTTGATTTGAAGATCAAATAAAAATACAAAAAAAATAAAAGAAAGAGCAAAGAGAAAAAAATAAGAAATATCATTTTTTAAATGATCGCAATCACAAACTAAAATTTAAGATTTGAATTATTTAAAAAAAATATTATCTTAACAACACAATCAAAAGATCAGGGTCTAAAATAAAAACACAAACAACACATAGTACTTCCTAGCACTATCACTTGAAGGAGAGAGAAAAAGGAGAAAACATTTCTATCAATAACTGGCATATTTCCGACCTTAGTGGGATGCCACTCATACCAACATGAGGTGGAGGACATAGAGGTGTATCCGGTGAGACGCCGGATGAACATTTTTCACCGTCTGAATTGGTCACACGCGTCGTCTGAAGGGGGCGTGAGGCTGAAAATTTTTGGACCGTCTGAATTGGTCGCACGCGTCGTTTGAAGGGGGCGTGAGGCTGAAAACTTTTGGCGCATCCAACATATGCACCTGCAATATTTGGCATAAATTAATATTAAAAAATAGTAAATTATTCAAACACCCCTGCAGCTAAATCTTGTATTTTGTCTTTTATGAGGGCATATAAGTATTTACACATTTTCATTAATTGTGCATGGATCAATATACCCCTGCAGGCAATTAATTTGTTTTGTTTTATTAGAGGGTAAAATGGTCATTTAACTGTTCACTAAAATTATGCAATTACCGTAACACTTCCGCAAGCAACTCTTAGTTTTTGTCTTGTATGGGGGCATGAAGGTTAATTTACTGTGTACAGAAATGTAAAAAAACAAATGATTCTAAGGTTAAAGATGAGGCAAACTGAGAGTAAAATAATAATTTTATCTTGTATGGGGGCATGAAGGTTAATTTACTGTGCACGAAAATGTAAAAGAACAAATGATTCTAAGGCTAAAGATGAGGCATAGTGAGAGTAAAATAATAATTTTACTAATATAATCCATAGTAATTTGTGTTTGGTGCTAAAGTGAAAGATTGATATGATTTAGTGAAAGATTGATATGATTTAGCTGTATACTTAATGAGTTAATTTATTTTTTATTATATAAAATATTAAAAAAATATATTTTTAAGATATTAAAAATCAACATGTGTTAATTAATTTTTTTTTGGATTTTAACTATATATATATATATATATATTTTTTATTGAGATCTAGACTCTAAATTATTGGGTGTATAAATCAACTAGTCGAGTTATAGATCAAGTTTTAGAGAGTTTTTTTTTATTTTTTTTTATTTTAAGTTTATTTTCTTTTTAAAAATATTTTTAAAAATTTATATATATATATATATAATGTTAATATACTAATATTAAAAATAACTCTTAAAAATATTATTTTAAAATAAAAAAATACTTTAAAAAACTACACAAATACTCTCTCTGTGTTCAAAGAGACTTTTACCGTTCTATTGTAATAGTGGGGGCTTTGCAGGTGGACTGGTGTTCGACCCTGTCCTTGAGTTTTCAATTTTTAACTTTTAACAAGTCAAGGTGGTTCGTTTTTTTTTTTTTTTTTAATATACTTGGTCAAAAACGATATCTCAAAAACAAATAATCAAATTTATTTTTTCCGTTTATATTTTTATTGCAAACTAACACTATCACATTGAAGTTGGATCCAAAGTCAGTGAATTTGTAGTTTAATAGGCATTCCCGTTGTCTTTTTATTGATAATTCTCGCATATTCTCAATAAAAAAAACAATGCAAGTAAAACTTTGAAAATAAATATGAAAAGGTAGCATCAACCTTACTGTTTTTTTAGATCTTCTAGGTAAGAAATATTTAGGAGTTAATTATTTATTTTTTATAAACGATGTTTCCAAAATTTAAACCTAGAAAATAATAATTAAGATGTTTACTTCTTTGAACCAACCCTTGAAGCTATATTGTTAGACACTTGATATCTGTTTGAGAATGTGGTTGAGATTGTTTTTGAAAGTGTTTTTCATTCAAAAATGCATCAAAATTATATATTTTTATTTTTTAAAAATTATGTTTGACATCAGCACATCAAAATAATCTAAAAACATTATTTTTTAATTTAAAATTTAAAATAAAAAATAAATTTTTTTTTTCAAAAATACTTTCCAAACGCATTCTCAAACACTCCCTTAGACTAGGTCACATAACTAAACCATGGGGCACACCCTACTATTTTTTATTAATTTGAATATACGAGTCCGCTTGTGTATATTTCAACTGATTTTATAAACCCTGAAGTTAACGACCATATAAACTTTAAGTAACTCTGAAATTGATGAGTATCGAACCAATAACTTTTAGAATCATATCTAGAATCTGATTAGGGGAGCTATACCATCAATGTGCTGTCATCTATTTTTGGAGATGATATTCCAATGATTTTGTGTAAGAAAAACAAGAGAAGGAGAAATTTTAGTGAGGCTCGTAGAGAAGAGAACACCGATCGAGGAAGTTTTCGTCTCTTATCATGGTTAGAAGAGGGGATAAAATTTTCTAGTGGATCCGTCATTAAAATGTGGAAATCAATCACCAAGGCATTATTGTTGCGAGACACACACCACTTCTTCTTTCTCATAATGGAACAGCTTTTGATGCTGTCGATCAGCCTGCTCAAATGCAAGTATGCAACTACAGCACCGAGAGTTTGAACATTTTATTTCTTTGTTTTCCTCTTTTCCTTGTTCGATAATTGCCCCATTTCGGATCGGCATATATATATATATATATATATATATATATATATATATATATATATATATATATATATATAAACACAGATATATATATAACTTTGGACCAGTCTTGCTCCTCAGAGAAGAAAAGATAAAGGGGGCATGAAAAGCTAGCTTAAGCAGAGAGGAACCTCTTTTGATTTTTGCTTTGGAGACAATGGAGACCATATGTTTTTGTTCTTTCATTTCTTTTCTTGTGTGTGCTCTTTTGTGTTTTGATTGCCTCGAACGTATAGAAGAATCTCAATCAGTCTAACAAGTTTGAACAGACCAGAGACCAAAAAAGTACACCAAGCCCCACCAGAAGAATCCATGGCAAAGGACGAACACAAGATGCGAGCAATGCCTTTCACTTTATTTATTTATGTATTTTCGTGAACTAAATACCTTTAATTTGGTGGATTCACTTTATGAATTCGTTTTGGCAGCTCATGCCGCCTTTGCCCAAAGAGCTCAACGACATAACCAGAACATGAATACACGGTTAGCAGATAGAATAGAAGAAAAGGAAATGTAGAATAAAAAAGATCGAGCCCATGATGAATAATATCTATTGATTGATAGAGATTCGTACATGTCCTCTCCATGCATGCATGCATGCATGGCTGCTAGCTAGAACAGATATGCTTGGTTTTGGAATTATGTTCTATGTTCCATATGCTTTCTTCTTCTTCTTCACTGGCTAGCAAATCTTGATTAATTATATCCCTGTCTTCTTTCTCACACTTTAATTAGAACAAAAAACATGTAAAACACTAAACTATACTCTCTCTCTCTTTTGTAAAGGCTGCCTAGTCTATCCTTTCCCCTGGATTCTTTCGAGCATATATAGTTTCCTGACAAGCTTTCTTTGCTTACTTCCGGCGAACAGTTCGTGCAAGTAAAAAAAAACAAATTCATGCTGGGATTCTCAAGTAAACTCTTCACGACGAGGAGCATTGGTTTTGTAGTCCTATTTATAAAGAATACATACAAGAAGGCAGACATCTTGTCTCGTCGTTTTGCATGCAGAAGCTTCTCAGGCTATGATACCTAAGCTCGTCCGGGTGGTCGTTTGGAGTTCCCAGCTCTCCTGGAAAAAAAATAATAATACAAAAGGCAAAGCTGAAGTTACTGACAATGGTCAGGACTGCAAGGCTAATTACATTAAAAAATTCCGAAACAATATTGCTTAGTTTGAAGACATCAGAAGAATTTCTTATTCTGTAATAAATATTTAAAATGGTATAAAACGATGCCGAAGTAGATTAGATCAATTGGTGAACATATTCCAAGTGCTTTTCAGCTGGTAACCATTAATTGTCTGCAATTCCAATCCGTTGGTCCATGTGGTTGGACTACGACGTTTAGTGAAAAAGGAAGCATACAAAGGAGTAAACAAAAGATACCATGAAAAGGTTTGAAGGGCTCGTAAATGTGGAGAACACAATAAAACATTACTAATTAGCTTTGAATAAACAAGTTTCTGGGTGACGAAGAATGGAATAAAGTGAAAAGACAAACTTTATTTGCCTTTAATTTGCTATCTAACTTGTTTAATGTTTCTATATGTACTCCTTGCCAATGACTAGAGATCAATGCAACAGTTATTTATTTATTTTTAAGTGAGTATATCTATCTATCTATCTATTTATATATGTATATATATCTTACCAATTAAATTTAATTAAAACTTAGATAATATCTTGATTAAAATCATAGAATATTGATATATGTATATATTGTTCTTAGAATATTGATTTAAATCATAGAGGTTAATTTGGCTGTAGTATATAGAGGAATTATTAACCAAATAATTGATAAATTATGATTTACGAATACCAAAACATTCTATATATATACTATATAGTACTAGCTAGCTAGCTAGCTAGATTTGAAAGTTGAGAAAAATAAATGAATAAACGCAGGAATGTAAGAGAGAGTATCCATGCACACGCATATATAGGGCTATAATTGATTGATTAAAAACGTTTCAGCGGAAAGCAATTATCGTTATTGTGGAGCACCTGTTATGGATAGGATCTGGCCCGTTAGGAACCTTTCTCTTGTTCATCACGAAGTTGAGATCCAACTCCGGATCGTAAACGAGCTGCTTCTCTCTTCCTATCAGCAGATCCTCATGATGTTTGAGATCGCTACTATCCACACCGGTTTGCGTCCTTTTGGTCGCTCCACTTTCCAAGGCCCCAACCAGCAAAAGCAAGACAAACATCACCGTTGCCACCGCCCCCAGCAACACCTTGAAAGACAAAGAGCAGCGACCACCGCCACCCATGTATATAAATATATATATATATGTCTTCTCTTAATCCCTATATATCCCTATATGTATATGTATATATATATATATATATATGCGTGTGTGTGTGTGTGTTTCTCTTTCTCTCTAATTCTTCAAGATGCCTATATGTATATATATAGTAGAGATGAAGAGCAAATCACAGGAAGATTACTTTTGCATGATTGCTAATTTGACTGATATGGCCAGGCCTAGAAGAGAATGAAGAAGGAGCTGTGTGAGAGTGGGGCAAGGCAAGAACTCTTCTATTTATTTAGTATTTCATTTCTTTCACTTCCTTGTTTCTTACTTCGAGGATAAATAAATAGGGTGGGTTCGTGTTCTTTATAGGTTGGAGCGATTCTGTTGCCCTTTCTCGAACCTTGAGAGAGAAAGAACTAATGCTGGCTAGGCTGGTTTCGAACATTACAAGGAGGGAAAGTATGCCTTCACTTTATAGCTTCTACTGATACTGACAAGGTACCAATACCCTTTAATTTCCTTTTGCTTTGCTTTGATGTTTTATACATTATATCATTATATATATAAACACACACACACACGCACACCCCATGATCACACTTCCGGATACAATCCACAAATAAACTATCAGTTTCAAGAGCTCAATCAGACTGTCAAACTTGAGATTCATCTCGTCAATTACGTAGCTTTGATCGATGTGTATTTTCATGCAGCGCTAGCTTTATGAACTACGTACGCACTTGACACCAAGCTAGCCAGCCCTTACCATCCCTTGCGTACAATTAATCGGGAGAAAGGAGAGATGAGTGTGAAGGCTCCTGTGTGCCATGAGATCGGATCCTTAGATGCCTCTGGTCTTGGACAAAGGACATGTGCTGCATAGTGGCAGAAATCGTCTTTCATTACGTTATTAAGTAGAAGATTAATTTTGGCGATGCATAGCATCTAAATAAAGCTAATTATTCACCAATATGCTTGTGCAATCTATCTAGCAACCACAATCATCTCCCTTATTACGTGCGCGCGTGTGTCAAATCGTCCAGGATCAAACCTTTTTCATGCAACTAATTCGATTGTCTAATCATTCATCCTTTTTCTTATGAATTATTGCTCCATTTCCAACTAAGAAAATCCCATGGAATGCCAACAGGCTCGAAACTATACCTCTTATGCTCGAAGGGGGTGCTAAGCCATCCCAAAAAATTTAATCCTGAAACTTTAAAAATATTCAAGTATATGTGTACATGTATATCCATTAAGCTAAGACTTAATTTATAAAAATGACATAACTACAAAATCCCTATGGTTTTCCATTCGATAGTTTTATTTACCTTGATTTTTTATTTTTTCCATGTCAATGATTTCAATACTAAAATTTGTATGTTTTTATATAAATAAATTTGCATGTAAAATACTTTATTATAAAAATTACAACGAAATGATTATAAGGTGAGGGGATGGCGAAGGCAACAACGATAATTATAATAATAATAGTCATGATGATGTATGTTTGCTGTGTAAAATACTTTATTATAAAAATATTTTCTCCATGCCAATGATTTCAATACTAATATGTGTATGTTTTTTATAAAGCATTTTGCGTGTAAAATACTTTATTATAAGAATTACAATCCTAATGCAAGAATGTAATTTATAATCGGAGAAGCCATTATGTATGTATAGAGGGTGCGGGAATATATTGCAAGCTTGCTCTAATAAGGCTAAAGCATATAGCACAATTTGTCTTATCCACACCATTTGAATCTCACAGTAGAAGCCAAAAGGTGAGCGATTGTTTCGTGGAATCCAATGCTTCACTGAAGCATGTAGCTTCATGTTGAAGGTGAGCGATCTGTTTAATAATTCACTCTTTATGGGCTAAGATACGGATGCTGCTCTTACCTGTTTTATGTTTGTTTTGGTTCCATTTATTAAATATGAATAAGAAGAAGAAGCGTATCGATAAATCTTTCAATATATTGAAAAGGTTGTGTTTTCCTATCTCATATAAAGATGGAGTCTATAATTAATTTTTATGACAGGCCTCGTCTTTATGTTAGAGGGAGAAGTCTTTATTAATTTCTTCACGCATTATTATTAATTTTTATTAAGCACAAAAACAATTTGATAATCCATTGCTATGCCATTTAACTGATAATTACCATTGTAGACATAATTAAAAAAAAAAAAGAGTATTTTCTTAAGAAATTGAATGATATGCTTAAGAAACAAGTTCTTTCTTTGGTAAACAAACAGATATCATTAAAAAATACAAGTAAAAAAGAAACGAGAATCAGAATATTACACGCTTTTTTTGTAATAAATAAATAAATAGAACTGGTAATTAATTTAGTTAAAATCCATACAAGTAGGGAACTAATATACTATAAATAAAGTAAATAGTCCTAATTAATCATTCTCATTTTAGTTAAGTGTATACCAATTAACTGTAGCGACCCGAAAAACCTCTAAAGCTCGTCAAATAGACATGTCAGGTCTGAATTTATAGATCACTAAGATTGACCACTTAAACGGAACCTAAGAAAACACTCTGTACAATAAATAAAAAAATGATCATCATTTAGTTCCTTTGGGGAATCTTTGGTTTCGACTTCATGCTGGCTCTACGAGCCACATCCCATGCCTTGTGAGGGGCATATATACCTAGCTGCGCGGCGAAAAATGACTCGAATCCAGGTGAATCAAAAGCAAAGCCAGTGTGTCTTGATATCTCTCGTGGTAACGGGTTCCCTTCCTCCTGCGGTGCACGCTGGCTCCCAACTTCCAGTGATCCTGCACTGGTGTTGTCATCCAGCTCGTGCCTGTGAATTTCCTGAACAATCTGATAGTCGTAAGGGAAGAACCATCTCTGAATCCTGCGTCCAAACAAACAGTTGAAACAACAGGAAAATGTCCATAAAAGAGAGAATGCAATTGGTTCATTTAAAATATACGGAGCTCTTCGAGCTGCTCCTGAATCTCACCCTAGATAAATGAAGTCACCAAAAAGTGCAACAATAGGAACAAGAAGAACCGTGAGGTAGAAATAGAATGTACTCATCAACACATATATGACGAAGAAAACATTCTCCTGCAGCGAATGGAAAGAGGAGCGAGTTAGCATCATTCCACAATCCTAGAGGAGGCAGAGGAGATAATTGAAGAGAAGCAATGGAAAGGACTAACCCGGAAAACAGAGTATACAAAAATGAACATGAACCAGGCCAAAATGCTCCCTCCAACGCTAATATAATGCCACCTTGTAATTGAATTACATATCATAAGGAGACGCAAGTTGACAGTGATTACAACACAGGTGAAGGCCATCGTGCTGATATCCCACTGTCCCAACATCCTGCCTGATGGATTTTGACCACTGGCACTGGAGGTGATCACGAAGTGATAGAAGACAAGTGACTGATACACAGAAAAGCAAGCCCATGTGACCACAACTCTCCACTTGAAAAAGGCATCTCTTATTCCCTCCTTGTACAGTTCAGGGTACCTCTTTGAAAGGGATGCACTGACATCCTGGCAACACAAATCGACTTCCAGATATAAACAGGAAATGAAGCGTGTAACAAAAAGTTAAGCATCACACACGTTACCCAACGGAAATCGCATGTCCAAGCTAGCTATGTGCGTTATTCACTCAGCACTGAATTTCAAAACGACGTGTTTTGGTTACTAAAGTTTGATTATCTTAAAAATTCAGCTAAAAACAATAAACATTTTCGCTTCTGTTAGGATAATTAAAACCAAACAAGGAGATAAGCCAATTGACTGATGATTAACCTACATAAAATAAGATTTTGCTTTGAACCTTCACTAAAACAAGAAGCCAAATCTAGAATGCCAAAAAATCATACAAACTGAACAAACCAGTAATTATTCTCAATTTTGAATAGGTATTTTTACTTCAGTTCGTTTTGTTTCTAAACATTGAGAATGCCACTAAGTGATTGATTTCATGCACTTAATCCAAAATGACCACATTCGGTTGCTTGACAAAAAATTCTTGCTGAATGAGATTTCAAAGGAAGAAGCACCTTATCAAAGAGCCCAACAATGATCACCGGCAGGGCTGTGAATATGACATTATATAATGACTGGAACCAATCATCGTAGAATCTTTGACCAGAAAAACCAGTTTGAAAGGTGAACCAAAATTGAGTCAGAGTGAAAGTAAGGTTCTTGTAAAAAAAGTATGCGATGACCTGAAATGAAGAAACATCAGGAATGTTATCGCCCAGTTAGTTTTCATATAATCTAAAACTGGTTGAGCCACAGACCTTGCATATTCTAAGATAAGACCATCGTCCATGCACAAGAAGTAAATCTGTAAGATAGCGAAACTGAGCAATTGCAAAATCACTGGCCATCACAGCTTGCATCCCTTCCAACCCACTTATTCCAATACCAATATGCGCAGCTTGAATCATGCTTACATCATTGGCTCCATCCCCTATACTGAGTGTTATTTTGCGAGCACCTTTCTTTACCATACTAGTCACCTGCAAAATAAATTCAATGTAGTTGAAACCAAAAACAGGAAATGATTCATATTTCACATTCATAATTGCATATCATGTACTGATGTACAATTTACTAGGTACAATGTGAAAAAGCTTGGTTACACAAACTCAAGACTGCACGTTCAAGTCTTGTCTTGTAAACAACCAATTCAAGCAATAATGCCTGAGGTCTCTAAGATTCTCTCTTTCACTAGCACGATACTATTTTACTTTGGATAAAGCAAAATCAATTTCAGTGCAACTTTTCAAAAGCTCTGTCACTCAAGGTAGAGCTTTTCCGGATATTCTTGGTAAACTTAGCAAAAGTTGTACCAGGAATAGCATCTAGTCCGCAGCTGAAGCATCTTATGTCATACAGCATTTTACCACCAGTTAGAAGGCCAAAAGTAAGGTGTTGAACTTAGTTCTGATGTTTTAAGAGTCAATCACATCCATTTTGCATTTGTAAAGACACTATAGGCTTTGCAACTTTATCCCTCAGTATAAAAATAATATAATAATTTCTTTTCATGCAACATTCTAGGACTTCATTATGGTATCAGGCATAGCATGAACATAAAAAAGAGAACAGAGCCCAACACAAGCGTCAAATAGATAAATCTTCCATGGGAAAAATCACCTGTGCTTTCTGTAAAGGAGAAACTCGGCAGCAAACAACTGAAGTACAATTCAAGCTCAGATTCAGTAACATTACTCGTAAAGCTGGGTCCAATGCATACATCAAACACTTCCCATCTATAACAAGTGTTAGTTTTGGTCCAGGTGCAGAGTGTAAATAGTGCTGTGCTTCCTCAAGACACTTCTTCAATTGTTTTTTCACTTCTTCCTTGATAAAACATGCAATTTCCACTTGGTCACCCTAGAAAAAGATACAGTTAACATAATTGATGAGTTGTATACAATGAAATATGGTATGCATCTGATAATAAGATGGCTACGAAATGCTACTTACCCTGTTTTCAACTTCTCTAATGGCATCAGTTTCTGAACTGATGATGAACTGTTTCATCTCATTGTTAATCAGGTTGCACGCTTCAGGAATGATATAGCAATAGAGAATTCAGAATACTGAAGGTGGAAAAAAAGGCAAAGGCACACATCTCAAAGCAAAAAATAGATAAAATTTGGTACAACAGAATAATCACACACCATAAGCTATATTTATTGCAGTTCCCATCTGGTCCCCAGTTAGCACCCAAACCTTAATCCCAGCTCTAGAGAGAGTCTCAATACAAGCTGGTACTCCTTCTTGAAGCTTGTCTTCTATTGCAGTGCTTCCAATCAAAATAAGATCTTTTTCTATAAGTTCTGCAACCTAAGCAAGATTCCAAGCTATATGAGAGGGTGAGTTAAAATGCATCCAAATAAAATGTGAAATCAAGTTTAACCATCTGATGACTATGGGGGGAAAGGACTTGCTCACTGTAATTTTTTTTGACTTGTTCAGGATTCTACCATTCAAAAGTATTTGACAACAGTTTGTATGACATAATCTAAGCTCATTCCATTTTTATGCCGCAATAGTTGGAAACCTAACAAATAACAATTTTCAAATATTCATCACACAATAACAAACTACACTAGCATCCAGCATCCCAACATACCCTGTAATTTAATGAATCACATATGATAAAACAGAAATTAGAAAAAGTTTTCTTAAAATACTACATCAAAGGTTTTCTCAAGAAAGAAAAGACATGAAGCTTTTGATGGCCCCGGAAAAAAAAGCTATGCCAACGAAGGTACTTCTTTCAAAGCAAAATCTTTATAATAAGTATTTGATGCATTGCTTATATTGTGAAAGATGATAAAACTAATGATCATTCATCAATTTTCAACATCATTTATAAAGCACAACCCCACCCACCAACACCAAACAAAAATACCCAGATAGTATATACCTCATCTAACTTTGTCTCACGACCTCGGAGAGAAGATTTAGCTTGTATAAACTTCTCATTCCAGCTTTCATATGTTTCAGGACTTAAGTCTCTATAGGCAAGGCAAAGGGTACGTAATCCAGCAGACCCAAACTGTTCCAAATGTGCCCTGTTTACTTTCTTTAGATCATCATTTCCACTGGCCAATCTTTCATAAATTACAGTATCAGCACCCTGCAAAAAGCAGGTTTCAGGCCTGGTGTCAGTTTCCATGTCAAATTCCAATTGTTTATCCATCTCATAGAACAAATCTTCTTAAAATATTACCTTGCAGTATAATACAAGTCTACCATTTGGATATCGACAAACAACGGACTGGCGCTTTCTTGTGCTATGTTAGCAGCAATTATTACAATTGATGTAAGGGTTATCAAACATGAGCTCTTAAATGGAATATTTGGTGGGAGGAAGGACATGCATTTACCTGTTGAACTCTAGAACATTCAGAATTTCATAAGCCACATCTTGAATTTTACCCATCTTCTCCACACAAGATTCACGAACGTGTATCATAGTATGTGTGCGCCTAAGGAAAACCAACTATTAGCCTTAACAATTATTCACAGGTTTCATAAGTCAGCATCTAATAGCGCAGCAATCACAAACCTGTAGAAGAAAAAACCAAAGTTCTTTGCAGCAGTAACTAAAGCAGCCTCATCAGGAGATGCAGCCTGATATGTAATTTTCTCTGGGGACTCATCTCCTTCAGGAAGCACAGTGTGACATATAGCAAGGCATCTGAAAAATTCCTACAAAAAAAGAAAAGATATATGACTTGAAACACCATGAATTATGGATCATATTCATAAAAGTAGAATAAAAGAAGCCAAAGTCAGTGAATCATACTTCTTCAATCCCAGCAAGAGGGGGAAATTGTAACTCTTTTTCAAGATCATACAATTTCCCAGCCACATTCGTATGTGCATAAAAGTAGAAGTACAATTATGTCAAACTAGTCTTGGCAATCATATACTACCATCGACAATGATTTCATACAATACACAGAGTAAACAATCATATAGAGAGAGCATTCAAGGTACTGTCATACCCATGCAATAACAAACAAAAACTCTTATCAGAAAAAAAGAAAAAAGAAAAAAAAGAGAAAGATCAATTTGATGAGTGACAATAACCTAAACCAAGATCACTCTATTCAACAAATCATTCCAATTAAAATACACAGAAAAGGCTCTATGATTCTAAGAAATAAGCTCACATAAAGCAACAGAAATTGCATCGTAATCCTGCTGAATAAAGAGCTACCTTGCATGTATCAGAGTTGGGTTCATTCCTCCAAGCTCCTCGCATAAGCCTGTGATCATCAAAATTAAACCCCTTCTCCTGAATTGCAGTGGCTGATTTCCGAATCTGTAAGAAATTAAAAAATATTCAGAATTCCTAGTTCGCACACCTGGAGAATAGAGAAAAAGCTGGTAGGAAGAAAAACATCTTTCGCTCAAATATAACAAATTGTGTTTTTTTTCTAAATTAAAAGGCAAAACATACTTCTTGAATTTTTATGCCATTCCGCTGAGCTGCTCCTTTCTCTATTTCCGTGACACCAGATCCATAAACCTCTCCTCCAATTGAGCACTTAAAGAACTCCATTAAATTTCTGGTTAAAGTTCCGGTTTTATCAGAAAATATATATTCAACCTGAAAAGAATATCCATTCAAAATATTTCACAAAGCATGAAGTGGAAAATAACAAATTATATTGTTCACAATAGCAGTCCTCCATCAAAATACAATGAGCATAGAAATTTTCATATTGATTACTATACTGACAATAAATAAGCTAGCTGGATACATACACTATCAGTTTACCTGTCCAAGTTCCTCATTTAAATTGGAAGTCCTTGCCAATGCAGGGGTGTTAGTTTCAGCGTGGTACATATGTAGGTCCTTATTGATAAATTGAGTGGACTGAATAAATTTAATCATCTGAAAATGAATTTAAAATCATTATAAAAAATGGCACATTCTGCAAGAATGTATGTCCACTAACTGTAGCAAATGAAAATAATTATATCGAAGATACCTACCTCAATAGAAACATATAAAGAGATGGGAATTACTGTCGAGTATAGAGTGATTAGGGTAAAGAAAGTTAAAGCTGCAACCTAGTGATCCAACAAAGAGAGTAAAAACCGAGAGAAAAGTGTGATGCAAAAGCCAAAACAAAAACACAACTGAAGCAAGCATATATTACCACAAATCGGTTGCTAGGGTTAAACTCTGCAGCCACGCCTTTATCAAGACCTAGATAGTAATACTTTTGGTTTATGAATATGCCACTGCAAGTTTTCATGAAACAGAAAACATTACCTATTGCCCAATTTAAAAGGGAGAGAAATAGCTGTTTTAGAAAAAATCTTAAAAGGCTAGTAAATACCATACCTCCCAATGGCTCCAATGAGGCACATCATGAACAGAGTTCCAAAAAGAGCAAGTATAAGTTTGTCAAGTTTCCTCTCCAATGTGCTCCTCTTGGAAGGAACATTCATGGAATTCATCATGACCTGTTATTGAATCAAATCATCATAAAGCATTGAAAGTAAAGTGAATCAGCAAAGGACACAAAATGGAAGATACCAACAAGTGCATTTATATGAAAAGATTTTGTAGCATTAAAGCATAGTGCATTAGCAAACTTTGATAACAAAAGTTGTATCTATTCCTCTAAAGAAAAATTATTCCAAAAAGAAAAGAGTAACTCAGCCAGAGGGATAATGGGGTGTTGAATGTTGAAGATTCTGAAGGCAGATTTGTAGGGAGTATAAACAGTAAGTTAAACATGCTTTCCTATAAACTAGGATCTAGTAATAATATTTATTTATGTGTAGTTAATAACTATCCTCATATAGAATTGTAGATGTTGTATATATTCTAGAATTTATTCATAAATAAAGTGAGAATCCAAGAATTCTCCACATGGTATCAGAGTTTGTCTCCACATAAACCGAGAACTGAAATAATTTTTTTTGTTCTTTCTTAAACCTGATCCCTCATCTTCCCGTCTACCTTGATCTAGCAAAATCTGTCCAGAACTTAAAAAACATGTCTGAAAACACTACGAAAGAAACTCAAACAACAGGAGAATTCTAGAATTTACAGTCCTCCTACAAACTGAATGAAAGAAACTATCTGATATGGTCACAGATAGTAAAGATTTTTCTCAAATGAAAAGGAAAGATCGGTCATTTGATGAACAACCCTCCAAGTCCGGAAGTCCCAAAGTTTACATTGTGGGATGAAGAAGACTCCATGATTATGCCATGGCTATCAAACTCTATAATGCCAGAAGTCTGTGGGCCTTACATGTTCCTAAATACAACAAAAGATATATGGGATGCAATGAGACAGGCCTACTCTAAAGTAAAGGATGTTGCATAAATAAATGAGATTAAGACCATGCTTTCAATGACCAAACAAGATAATATGATGGCTATTGAATATTATAACACTATGAAAAGCTTCTGGTTGGAATTAAATTACTATCAGGATTTTAAAATGAAGTGTAGTGATGATGTTGTAACTTTAAAAAATTATGTAGAGAGGGAAAGGATCTTTGAATTCCTTGCTGGACTTAACATGGAATTTGATCAAGTACGAGTCCAAAAACTTGGAAAGGAATCTATGCCCTCAGTCAATGAGGTTTTCTCACTGATAACGGCAGAAGAAGGAAGAAAAACTGTGATGGTTGAGGCCACAAATACAAAAGGGTTTATTATGATGATAACTCATAGCAAAAACCCAAGTGATGCTAATAGAAACTACAGTGATGTCAGTAGAAACTACAGTGATGCCATGAATGGTACAAAGGGAGTGAAGACTAAAGGGAAAAAATTCTCTAAAGATGATTAGTTTTGTAACTACTGCAAGAAAACAGCTCATACAAAGGAGGCATGCTGGAAACTTCATGGAAAACCACCAAGGATGGGGCCTAATGGAGGATACAAATGGAACCGGTCAAGAGGACATGCACATTTAGCAAATGCAGAAGAACCAACCTTTGAGTCCAGCACACTAGAGTTAAAAGAATTCAATAGAGAGGAGATTGAATGTCTAAGATCCTTACTCAACACAATGGAGAAACCATCTCTCTTGCTCAAAATGGTAAAATTCCAATTTCTCATGTATTTAGTGCCTCAAACCAGAACCATTCCAGCATTGACTCAGGTGCAACAAATCATATGCCCTACTCTGCAGATGCCTTCAAATCATATCAAACCTGACCTAGCAGAAAATCACAGAGGCTGATGGATCTATAACCACAGTTGCAGGCCAAGGAACAATCTCTTTTAACCTTTTATTTACATTTAAAAGAGTACTACATGTTCCTAATCTTGCTACAAATTTACTGTCTATTTGAAAACTAATTCAAGACATAAATAGTAGTGTAACTTGCTTTTTTGATCACTGTATATTTCAATTGCTAGCTATGAGAGGATGATTGGGCAGGCTAGAGATAAGGATGGGTTGTACATGCTTGAAATGCAAGGCAACAGTACTAACTTTAGCAGCAGCAGTAACTCTTTTTTCTATCATTAATTCCAGTTAATTCAAATAACAATGATGTTTGGAATCATCATCTTCGTCTAATACATCTATCATTTAAGGCTCTTAGGAACATGTTTCCATCTTTATATGAAAATCTTGATGTTGAACAATTCATTGGGAAATCTGTGAATTTGCAAAGCATCATAGAGTGCCTTCTCCTTCAACTGATTCAATATCTCTATCTCCATATAACATTCCTAATATTTCAGAAACGAAAAGTTTTGTAACATTCATTGATGATTGCACTAGAATGACTTGGGTTTACCTAATTAAAAGAAAATCTGATGTGAATTACATTCTCCCAAACTTTACAACTATGATAAGGAAACAATTTGGGTTAGCATTAAGGATTTTAGAACTGATAATGCTAGAGACTACTTTAATAAGAATTTATCACAATACTTTGAAAAAGAGGGAATTATTCATCAATCATCTTGTGTTAACACTTCCCAAGAAAATGGTTTAGCTGAAAGAAAAAACAGACATCTACTTGAAACTGCCATGGCTTTAATTTTCCAGCATTAGGTTCCAAAAAATTATTGAGGAGAAGTTGTTTTAACCTCTACATACTTGATAAATCGAATACCTTCAAGAGTTATTGGTTTCAAGAGCCCTTTAAACTATTTGTCAGAATTGTTTACAAAGAATAACTTTTATTCTAAACTTCCTCCAAGGATCTTTAGGTTTGTCACCTATGTTCACATTATTCACAAACATCAAAGAGACAAACTTGATGCTAAGGCTCTTAAGTGTGTTTTTATAGGATATTCTATCGCATAAAAGGTTACAAATATTATCATCCTTCTTCATAAAGATTTTTTTGTGTCGAAAGAAGTAAGTTTTAATGAAAACCAGCTTTTTTTTAACACCTCTTCTCTTCAGGGAGAGGAAAACACAGAATACAAGACTACTGATTTTGACATGTTTTCATTCTCTATCCCATCTAGACTCATCTTTCATTTTATCAACATGTGAGTCAAATATTACAGCTTTACAGGGAGAAGCTATTGTTGACCGACCTCTTCGGGTATATAGAAGAAGGGTACAACAACGTGATCTAACTCCCTTGCAAGCCCAAGAAGAGCAAGGAAATGAACCTTCTCATTCATCTTTGCTTAGTCCAGACCTTGATCATCCAATTGCTATTAGAAAAGGGAAAAGAGAATGTACTAAGAATCCCTTATATCCTGTAGCTAATTATATGTCATTTTAAAAGCTCTCATCATCACACAAAGCCTTTCTTTCAAAAATAAACACCATGCATATTCCAAAAAACTTACATAAGGCTCTAAGAAATGAGAATTGAAAAACTGCCATGAGAGAAGAGATAAATGCACTAGAGAGAAACCAAACATGGAACATAGTTGAGTTACCAAAAAAGAGAAGAAGACAGTAGGGTTTAAGTGGATTTATGCCCTGAAATATAAAACTGATGGCAACCTAGGGAGGTATAAAGTCAAGCTAGTTGCAAAAAGATTTACACAAACATTTGAGATAGACTATCAAGAGACATTTGCTACAGTTGCTAAGATGAACACCGTACGAATTCTATTTTCTTTATCTGCTAATCTTGGATAGTGTATTCAACAATATGATGTTAAGAATGTTTTCTTACATGAAGAATTGGAAGAAGAGGTTTACATGGACCCACCACCAGAATTCAGTCACTCCTTACTGCCTAACCAAGTCTGCAGACTAAAGAAGGCAATCTATAGCTTGAAATAGTCTCCTAGAGCATGGTTTAAAAGATTCCCTAAAGTCATGATTCTTATGGGATATCGACAAAGCCAAGGAAATCATACTTTCTTCATCAATCACTCTAATTCAAGGGAAGTGACTATTTTGATTGTTTATGTTGATGATATTATAATAACAGGAGATGACTTTATGGAAAGAGATAAGTTGGGGAAGAGACTTTCTACAGAATTTGAAATCAAAGAATTGGGAAGGTTGAAATACTTCCTTGGCATAGAAGTGGCTCATTCAGAAAAATGGATTTTTATCTCTAAATAAAAGTATATCCTTGCTTCTGAGAGAAATAGGAATAGTAGACTGCAGACCATGTGAGACACCTATTGATCTATAGCACAAACATGATGATGATGAGAAAAGAGCCACGACTGACAAGGGCCAATATTAAAAGTTAGTTGGTCCACTTAGCTCACACTAGACCAGACATTGCTTATGTCATAAGTGTGATGAGCCAATATATACATAACCCAAAAGATTCACATCTTCAGACAGTATATATACTCCTCGGATACTTGAAGGTTACCCTGTAAAAAGAATTTTGTATAAAAGACATGGGAACTGGAACTAGAATGCTACACAGATGCAAACTATGCAAGTGCTTTGACAGATAAAAGATCAACATCAGGATATTGCACACTACTAGGAGAAAATCTTGTAACATGGAGAAGTAAAAAGTAGAATATTGTTTCAAGATCAAGTGCAGAAACAAAATTTCGATCAATGGCACTTGGAATTTGTGGGTTATTATAGATGAAGATTATCCTAGAAGATTTAAGAATCAAGTGGGAAGAACCAATACAGTTGTATTGTGACAGCAAGTTTGTCATTTCAATAGCACACAATCCAGTATAATATGATAGAATTAAGCATGTGGAGGTAGACAACATCATCAAAGAAAAATTAGAGAGTGGACTAATATTCACTCCTTATATGCCTACAGGGGAACAACTTCCAGATATACTTACTAAGGGAGTTCAGAATCCTGCATCCAAGAACACATTGGACAAGCTGGGAATGAAAGATCTCTTTCATCCAGCTTGAGGGGAAGTGTTGAATGTTGAAGATTCTTAAGGCAGATTTGTAGAGAGTATAAACAGAAAGTCAAATACATTTTCCTATAAACTAGGATCTAGTGCTAATACCTATTTATGTGTAGTTAATAACTATCCTAATATAGACTTGTAAATGTTGCATATATTCTAGAATTTATTCAGAAATAAAGTGAGAAAGTAAGAATCCAAAAATTCTCCACATGGGGCCTTTCCAGACTTTCAATCCTTGAATCTTGACAGTATAGTTTTTAATAAAGCACATGATAAAAGGGTGGGAATCTTGGATAGGTCTTTTTTTGTTGTAAGGCCTTTTACTCTTCAGCCTCTGTTTTTCTTCATTTTCCTTCAGCAAGCGTTGTCTAAAACCCAAGGTTCCATCCAGGAATAAAGCATTCACTAGAAGGTGGTTCTTCAAAAATGTCAAGCTGACAAGTTACAAATAAAAGACCTTGTAGGTTGTAAGGCATTGTTGCCAAACATTTGCATCATGCTTTAAAATTAATGGGGGCTCGCATATCCACCTTCATTTTTCATTGCATTGCCTTCTTGTAATCGGTGGTAAGTGTTGATAAAGAGTTATTACTCCAAGCAAGGGTTTTTTTTTTTTTGGGTGGGGGGGGATAAACAGCAAGTTGTTATATACGTCATTTTTACAGTATTCAATTTGTCAGTGTGTAATCTCCTAAATTGAAAAGTAAGTTTTCCCTTGATATATGTTTTCTTAGCATTCAACGAGAAAGTTACTGTTATCTGTAGGTTTCTTTTAAGGGATATTTTCCCCTTTCCCTTGGAATTGTCCCGTCATTAATAGAATTTACTTTATCAAAAAAATGAATCTACTTCACTCCACATTTGTAGAAGAAAAATAACAAATTAAGTCAAGACCTACAATCAATATAGAATTACTTTTCTGAAACCTACAGGGCTATCTCAATTACCAAAACAAGGGAATCCGTCATGCATTTGTTAAAAAAAATTGAGATGCAGTGTGGGTAAGCAAGGATTAACAAGAAATGCACGACAATTTGTAACAACGGACCTTGGTTTCATGACCTGTAAAAACAACAGCACCAACAATGTACTCTGTGTTCCTAAGACTACATCCCTGGAAACAAAAAACACATGGTTAACAAGCAAATCCTAGATCAGTTACTTCACCAAAGAGTTACATGAAGTCACTAATCAAAGAGATTTAAGAAAATGGATATTTTCCATTTGTTTTCTTTCAAATTGAGAATCATACAGCAGTTAAGAGAAGCGTACAATAAATATAATCTGTCTAATTTTGTGATAGAAAAAGAAGGATTTGATATACTCTTAAAAGAATTTGGTTTGGAGAGAGAGGCAACGTTTGCTTTTGGAAAATGAGATTTCCCGTGAAAGTGTATAGTGAGTTGTTTGGTTGCTCACACTGCACCTCGCCTGAAGTAACAAAAGAAAGACTTATAAGGGTCATTCACGCGATCATGCTCAAAAAGTGGAATTTAAATCACACGGGAAAGAAAAGAAAAGATATATTGCTTAAATGAGAAAAATACCTGACAGGTATTTGCAATATAAATTAGTATATGGAAACATGTAAAATTATGTGACACCAGTCATTACAAGGTATTATGTGATACTTTAAACCAACCACTTCACATTAAGTCAGGATTGCCATACAGCCACAGGCAATGTGTGAGATATTGGGCTAGCAATTTCAGACACAGCACATCACAACATGAATAATATTGAGCATAGAGCACTAGAATGCAACAATAAGGAGGACAACGTGAAAACTAAGTTTGAAAAAAAAAATGTACCAAATATATGATTATTGAGGAGCTTAAACTGACACGGGAAGTTTAATTTCGAACATATAGCAAGTGGATACAGTCTGGCAGGTGACCAAACTGACACCTGTTAGGACTTTTCCATGGACATTGAAGAACACCCTATCAAGTCACTAACTTACATTCTCTCCGGAAGATAATCACTGCCTTGAAAAATAGAAGAAAGAATCAGCAATCGACATGTTCCTTCCATCACATAATTAGCTAATTTTGAGTTGTATGGTCTGTGCAATGACTTCTTGACATTATTAATGAAAATTTCTTAAGCAAATAATTTTAAACCTAAAACCATGTGCAAACACCCACAAGCATATACTTGAGGCCTGCAAACCCAAAATAACCTTTAAACTCAGCGACTTTCTCAGGAGTCAAGTAATCCCAAGTCCTTTCCAGTGCCTTTCTGATCTTCAAATTTGTTTCCCCGTCCAAATTTGCAGTCTGAAAACAGAAGGCAACAGCTGATCAGTTCACACTTTCAACTTTCAAGGCAATCTTGATGAAATAATGAGACCAACAGAAACAACAACTATTATAGTAACTATACAAAGTATGGTAAGAGGAAACCTCAATGTAGCAGACACCGTCTGCGTTTGTACTTGCTAGGAAAAGCAGATCCGCGGGAAAGAATCCATCCTGCTTAACCTGTAATCAATGCAAAACAAAGAACAGACAGTGAGAGAGAAGCTTACGGGAAAAACATTATGCGTAGTGATTATAATGACAACAGTTATTTTCCATATAATATGTATCTGGTAGCTGAGTCAACATTGAATCCCAAATCCTAATATGTAGTCAGCTTAAATCAAGTCATCTTTAGAAATAGAAGAGAATTGTGCTTCCATAAAATGCATTTCCACGCATCTCTTACATCCCCACACAATCAGCACGACAGCAACATGGTGACTGACAATATTTATTACAGTCAGAACTAGTCAACAATAGATGGTTAATGATCCCAACCCTGTATAGCCTTATCTAGTCACCTTTGACCTGCAGCTGCATTACAACGTCACTTATACCAGCCACTATCACCAAATGAAAAATAGCAGCAGCAAATAAACAAAGAAAAAATAAGGGGAAAAGAGCCGGCAATAATAACAACGTATACACTCTCCAGCTGTATGGGTTTTGCCTAGGATGCTCCCATCTAGAGAATTATTTCCCGCAAAAATAGCAATAATGCTCAAACAGCAGTACTTTTTAGGTTCCCAAATTCCAATTTTCAATAAAACTTAAATCCCAAAACATGAAAGCCTGCCAAGCAGAAGCTAACAAATAATATAACAAGATGTGCTGAGAAAAAAAGCACGAGGAATATTTCGTTTAAATACTTTCCTCTAATAGTTTTGATTACAAATAGCAGGTTAAATGAAAACGACGAAAGCTGGTGTTATAAGGCGACGTAGCAACATTTCAAAATAAGTTAGAGAAGTCAAGGCAGGGCCAATAATATGGAGGTGATGACAAGCATCCCTAAAGAAACTCTGAAAATACCATAAAGAGGATGGCATCAACTACCAGAATGTTCTTCAAAACTTAATCTAGTCCTAAAGCACATCAATGTCCAATGGAAAATATAAAATTGCAGCACACAGAAGCCTTTAAGCTAAAGTGACCTGTACCCATTTGAAGGATAATAGCATTAAATTTTATAAAAAAAAGTATTTACAGTGAAATAACGACAAAATATCACACGCACCCTGACAATGTCTCCAACCTGCAGCTTCTTCCAGGGAACAGCCACCCACTTCTCATCTTGCAACACGTCTATAAGAGTATTGTTAACTACCATATCATTCTGAAAACGCTTCTGTTGCACATAATTAAGACACAAAAGAATAAGAAGTGAGCATTTTTCCCAACGCTGACGTTAGCAGTGAAGAAGACACGAATGCAATTCACTCTTTAACACATCATTCTGAAAGAGGAATCGAAAGACAAAACATGAAAACCACAAGAACCATGAATAACACTCACCCAGTCCTCAAATGCCTCCTTAATGAGAGAGACAAGCAGCACCAGGGTCAGAGGGACAACATTTGTCACTGGATTAACAGGACTGAGCCATCAAAAAAACTACTTAAGTACAATGTGTATGCATATTAGATACTAGAAAATGTAATAGCAAGGATTAAGAAAAATCTTGAGGATAGTTATCAAAAAGTGCAACAACCTCAGCAATATACAAAAGCACACGCAGAATCTTAACAAGTAACAAACAGCTAATGACATTAAAAACAAAACTCAAAATAGGCTGAAATGCTAAGAACAGAGGATCAGAACTTGTGCAAAGAAAAATGAAAAAAGTCCCACATCTGAATTGCAGTAAGCTAACCACTTCAGAAGCTTGGTTACGCAGGAGCTTTTATAGTTATTTTATAATTCTCATGATTTTTTTGTTTTAATTGTTTGTAACCGTGAATCTAGCACATGACTTTAAAATATTGGATGGCTAAGATTATAAAGTTTTTTTTAGGAGTTTAATCTAGGGATGAGATTAGAATTTTGATAGCAAAAGTAAAATAAACAATCCATAAATCAGATTTAAAGCCACTTTCCTCGATAAACTTAAGAAACTAGGGGTTTTCTTAAATCCTAAGTTGAATCCGCAATTCCAACTTCTTTCCTGCTTGTTTCTAGCCTTAATTCTGCTGATCTATTGCTCTTTTTCTCCCTAAACTATACCACTTGGAGCATATCAAGCAAAAGCCATAAATTCACAACTCCCATGAAGTAATAACATAATAAAGTTTAAAAGTAAAAAACTGTCAAGTCACACAGCAACATGGAGTAAGAAACAATCCAGAAAACACTAAGAGAAAATACTTTTTTTTTTGTATCTCTATAAACATGCATTTATGTGCGTAATCCTTGAACGAACTAAAAGTTAAAATTGAGTCCAAGATATTCGCCTGCGGCATTTTCAGGAAAGACTTTGCGCAAAGCAATGCAGGTCTATCTAGAACATGTTTGAAATACGATACCTGATTGGTGTCATTGATAAGATCGAGATCATGAGAAAGTAACAATTCGCCACCCGCCTGAACTGCCAGTGTTAAAAAAAAAAAAAAATAGAATTTTCAAGAATCAAGATAACCAAAAGGATCAAACGAATCAACCTAATGACCCTTACACTTAGGCCTAGCAATTAAACTAAATCTTATAAACCCTAAATTATTGAGCTTAAAATGAGAAACATTGAGCCATGGAAATTACTATCACCTGTTCAAACATTCCTTTGGGGAAAAAAGTAAAGAAGTTGTACTTGGTAGTTGATATTGAATTTCCCTGAATATTATATCATATGTTAAACATAATAACTAAGTTAAATATGAGATAATATATATATTTTGATGAACAAACAAAGAAAAAGCCAAACGGACCTTGAATCTGACAGGGAGATTGGCGTCGCGATCATTGCAGTAAATAGTGCGGTTACCAGGGGCTTGAGGCTGGACTCGGCCGAGTATTACACTCTGAAACGAAATCCTTGGACCGGAGCTGGAATCGCGACTCGGCCTCGATCTGGAACCCCTAACATTTTCCCGTTCACCGCTCATCTTCTTTCACCGGTGCAGTTTTTTTTTCTTCGATTTTCTTCTCAGCAGAAAAATGTAGAATCCAGAGGTTCCGTTTCGTTCATAGAGAAGCTTCCATCTCCCACCCCCTCTCTCTCTATATATTGTACGTACGTTCGATGAAACATAGAGGAAAAGGAAAAGAAAATCCCTTCCCCTCCCTCTACTCCTCCTCCGATTCTTTTTCCTGTTTATTTTGGCAGTTATTACATAACACCGCATTTTCTCGGTTTTTATTTATTGAATGATTAATAATTAGTAATAGCTATATGGTATTGATAGTTGAAAATATTTATGATTTAGTCCTTCGCGTTTGAAAATCTATAAGCTACTCTATCCACTCTGGTTAACCATACTTGGCGGGATTGGCATTGAGAAAAATTATATATTCAGTTCCTATACTTATTGGAATTATCTAATCAAGTGTTTCTATTTTTAGTTCTTAACATTTTTTTTCTAACCAAGTGCCTTAACAGATTATAACAGAGACACTTGATTAGAAAAAAAAACTGAAGACGCTTAACTTGAAACGTTAAAGTAGAGGGACTTGATTAAAACATTTTAATAAGTATAGATACGGAATATTTTTCTCGATCGGTCATGGATGAAGTGATGGTTTCCAGATAAAGACACGCGCGTGGCGGATCGTTTTCCAACTTTTTCTTCCAAAAATGACGATAGGAAGTTTCCACAAAGCCCGAAAGAGGAGGACATGCATAGGACGGCGCCGTTTCTATGACATCTCGTTGAATTTTCAGCTGATCAGTTGTGTGCTGAGTCTGCTGACCTGGCGACATGTCCAGTTGTAGAGATAGGGTTCGTTGAGTTAGTTTTGCTTGTAACCGAGCTTTTGAACAGGTGGCCCACGTTTTTTTATGGAAAAAACTATATTTTAGAACAGAAGCACGTGTATATTGAAAACATTAAGAATGCGTCGCCTGTGCTATGAAGTATTTTCATTTCATTAATTTTGTATTTCTATTTCTTTTTTTCTAGTAAATCCGCATATATACTCTCAATCTATTGAAGAAAGTATTTATTATTAATAGAAAAAACTATAAACTTATAAGTATTAACATATAGCTAAAAGAAAACGAAGATTTCAACAGTGAACACTGTTCACACAGACTCAGAGTCACTGTGGACGCAAGCTTTGTCTTCCGTACATTGCGCGAGTTCGTCCACCTTTTTTTTTTGTTTTTTCCGCCTATGAACAGTGTAGTAACGATTTTAGCCCCGGTAATAAGACAAAATAGCGTTTTCGGCTGAGGGTTAAGGGCATAATTGCGCGCGTCCATACCGGTCCGGTCCGCCGCATGGTTTTTTTTTTTTAATGGCTAAAGACGGTTCTAGCCCCTAATAAGACAAAATATATTAATTAAAGTCAGGGATATAACGGTAACTGACCATTATTATTTATATATATTTTAAAATCTGTCAGGGGCGTGCGTTGCACGCCCTCGACGATGTCCGACCCGATGCCCCGTTCAAGAGGCGCGTGCGGTGTGATACGGTGGCCGAAAATGGTTTAACGGCGTCCAATCCGGTTCGCCGCCTCTTGGTCTTCCTCCCGGTGCGGCGCGTTGCTTCAAACGGTGGCCGTGGACGCGGCGGTGGCCGGTTCAAGCCGGTTGGTCCGTTTCTCTCTCTCCTGCACGTAAAAGTGCAGGAGAGCCCCCCGAGTTTTGTATCAATTCATTTCGGTCCCTTGACTTTTAATTGTGTATATGGCACTGATTTCAGTTATATAAGTTTGGATTTTGTTCAATTGGGTCCTTCGATTGCAATTAAGGAAATGTTAACGTTTCACTTCGGTCCTTCATCTTTTAATTTTCGGATTAGGTTGAAAAGGCTGAATATATTCGGTACAGAAGTTTCAATTTTTGCAAATTTGTCCTTGAATTTAAAATGTTAATAAATCTAACTTTCATTTCAGCCCTTAAACTTTTAATTTGTTATTTTCATCCCTTTATATTTTATTTTCATTTCAACCCTTATACTTTTATTTTTTAGAATTTCTAATATAACACAATAATAATAATAATAATAATAATAATAATAATAATAATAATAATAATAATAATAATAATAATAATAATAATATAATTCTATTTCTTACTTGCTTATTTGATAAAAAAAATTTCCTTTGGATAATTTGTTAATTTTAATTTTTTTGTCAGTAATAGCAATGATAATTTTTATTTTTCTTTTTATATTATGTCTTTGTTTTATCTTTTGTTCAAGTTTCTAGCATTTTTTTAGTCTTTCTTTTATTTTTGTTTCTTTCATAATAATAATAATAATAATAATAATAATAATTTAATTGTTTCTCTTCCTTACTCTTTTGTTAATATTTTTTTTCTCCGTGTAATTTAATAATTATTATTGTTTTGACAATAATGGCAATGATATTTTATTTTTTTCCTTTTGTTAAAATTTCTAGGATATTTTTAGTCTTTCAATAATTATATGTTCTAATATTTATTGAATATTATCTCATAGGAATATATATAGGGAGAAGAAAACATGACCTAGGATTTTTTAAATAAAAAAAAATTAATATCAGTATTCTTAAATACATTTAATATAATGATATAATCAATAAATCGGATAACATAAAAAAAAAAATTGTCTTCGGATTTTAATTTTGTACTTAACACAATAATAATAATAATAATAATAATAATAATAATAATAATAATAATAATAATAATAATTTAATTGTTTTTCTTGCTTGCTCTTTTGTTAATGTTTTTTTTTTCTCCGTATAATTTAATAATTTTTGTTGTTTTGGCAGTAATGACAATGATATTTATTTTTTTTCTTTTGTTAAAGTTTCTAGGATATATAAAAAAAATAATATCAGTATTCTTAAACACATTTAATATAATCATATAATGAATAAATCGGATAACATAAAAAAAATTGTCTTCGAATTTTCATTTTGTGCTTAACACAGTAATAATAATAATAATAATAATAATAATAATAATAATAATAATAATAATAATAATAATAATAATAATAATAATAATAATAATAATAATAATAATAATAATTTAATTGTTTTTCTTGCTTACTCTTTTATTAATGTTTTTTTTCTCCGTATAATTTAATAATTTTTATTATTTTGACAGTAATGGCAATGATATTTTTTTTTCTTTTCTTAAAGTTTATTGGATATTTTTAGTCTTTCATTAATTATATGTTCTAATATTTATTGAATATTATCTCATAAGAATGTATATAGGGAGAAGAAAATATGACTTACGATTTTTTGAACAAAAAAAATAAATATTGGTATTCTTAAATACATTTAATATAATGATATAATGAATAAATCGGATAACAAAAAAAACAAATTGTCTACAAATTTTAATTTTGTACTTAACACAATAATAATAATAATAATAATAATAATAATAATAATAATAATAATAATAATAATAATAATAATTAATATTATTATAATAATAATAATTTAATTGTTTTTCTTGCTTACTCTTCTGTTAATATTTTTTTCCCTTCAGATAATTTAAATTTTTTTATTGTTTTGACAGTAATAGCAATGCTAATTTTTATTTTTATTTTATTTTTTTGTTTTATCTTTTGTTAAAGTTTCTTGAATATTTTTAGTCTATCATGAATTATATGTTCTAATATTTATTGAATATTATCTCATAAAAATGTATATAGGGAGAAGAAAACATGACCTACGATTTTTTGAAAAAAAAAATTAATATCAGTATTCTTAAATACATTTAATATAATGATATAATGAATAAATCGGATAACATAGAAAAAATTTGTCTTCAAATTTTAATTTTGTACTTAACACAATAATAATAATAATAATTTAATTGTTTTTCTTGCTTACGCTTCTGTTAATATTTTTTTCCCTCCGGATAATTTAAATTTTTTTATTGTTTTGACAGTAATAGCAATGCTAATTTTTATTTTTATTTTATTTTTTTATTTTATCTTTTATTAAAGTTTCTTGAATATTTTTAGTCTATCATTAATTATATGTTCTAATATTTATTGAATATTATCGCATAGGAATATATATAGGAAGAAGAAAATATGACCTAGCATTTTTTGAATAAAAAAAATTCATATCAGTATTCTTAAATACATTTTATATAATAATATAATGAATTAATCGAATAACATAAAAAAAAATTTATTGAATATTATCGCCTATAAATATATAAAGAGAGGAAAACAATGAACTAGGATTTTTTTTCTTAAAAACAATTAATATCAATATTCTTACATACATTTAATGTAATAATATAATTAATAAATCTTATAAAAAATATTTGTATATTTGTATATTTATGTCAAATTAAAATATGTAAAACTAATTATATGTTTTAATATTTATTGAATATTATCGCCTAAAAATATATTAAAAAAGAGGAAAAATGACCTAAGATTTTTTTAAGAACAGAAATTCATATCATGTTTTCTTAATTATATTTAATATAATAATATGATTAATAAATCTTATATAAAAAAAAGATTGGCTTCAAAATTTAATTTTGTGCTCTTTTATTTAAGTAGGTTTATGAATTTATCTCTCAATTCATTAGCATGTGCTTAGTAGCAGTTTGCAACTCCGCTTCTGTCGTTCCCGCCCGCCTGTCCTATTTGATTCAGTCAGTCGTCTAAAGTGCTTACGGGGAATTTCCAATATTTTCATTTTTAATATTTTAGATCTAATATTACTGGAAAAAAAAACATCTCCAAAAAAGAAAAATATTGGCAAATTTACCTGCATTATCTACAAGTCAAATTAAAAAATATACAAGTCACTTCCCGTTTCCACTAGATTGTTCTTTTTAGACGGCAATAAATAATTATAACACAAAAAAAAATTAAGTTTATGTTTTAAAAACAAAATACAATATTTTTTATTTCTAATATGTCTAATATTTGTTAAATATTATCGCCTAAAAATATATTGAGAGAGAGGAAAAATGACTTTAAATTTTTTCAAGGACAAAAATTCATATTAGTATTCTTAAATATAATTATACTAACTAAATATTAAAATAATAAAATACAATACATAAAAAAACAATCAATTTTCTACATAGATAAAAAAAACCCGCCGCATCGCGCGGGTAAACCGCTCGTAAATAACTATTTATATCAAAACTATTAAATTTATATTATTAGCACGTTATCAAAACTCTAAAAAGCATAGTTCTTAAAAGGTTGTTAGGGTATGTGCATTTTCCCTTTTTTTAGAGCACTAAAATGATTCATTTACTCTTAAAATAAAATAAAAAATAGAGTTGTTGATTGAGGTTTATTTATTTCATTTCAGTTTTAGAATACAGTGAATAGATATTTTCTCCATTTAAATTGAAGAAAAAAATCATTAAAGAACATTTTTAACGATTCATGTAATTTTATGTTGAGTCCATGTTAATCGAGCACATTTTAGTTTTTTTAACATTAATAGTTAATTTTTATATTTAATATAATGTTTGGACATGTTCCCCACATGGCAAGAAGTGGCATGATCAACATTTTTCAGTGGTCATTTCTCACTATGATATTAAAAACTTCGTCATGTTTTTTTTTTTTTTAGCTCAGCAAGTGATGGTGATGGTGATGGATGAGCGATTTGTCATTGATGATCATGTTATTTTTATTTATTGTCTTCTATTATTTTAAAAAGTACAAGTTAGTTTTAATTTGTTCATAGCATTTCAACATCAATCATTATTCTTTTTTATCTATAATTTTTGTTCTTTGTATTTTTATAAGAGTTATGCTTTAATGCACTCCTCGAACTATAGTTTGTCATGTTTATACTTTTTTAACTTGGTATTTTTTTTTCCTGGTCCATTTGTTAAGCCTTTATTTGTTTTCAATTTCATGATTTAATCAAAAGTTTATGGTGTTTTATTTTTTTTTCTAAATCATCTATCATTCTTTTGATTTTTTTAAAGTTATTTTTATTTTTGATTTAACCCTTTAGTAAAAAGAAGATTGGTTGCACTCTAGTTTATTTTCTATTTTGACTTTCACAATCATTCTCTTAATTGTAATTTTTTTTCTTTATATTTTTTTATCATTTTATGTAATTGAATTTATTTCATGATTTTATCATTCAATGTGTAATTTGTTGGGGGTTGGACTTTGTATTTAATGACCTTATTCACAAGTTTAAAAATTTAATGCAAAAGCATCTTCATCATTTGTTTTTTGCTTATTTTCTTTTATGATTTGAGCGCTTGATTTTATTGTTTTTTTTTGTAGGGTTGATTTTCTGGTTTTCTTCCATTTTTTTTTTGGATTATCATGATCTAAACCACGAGCTTTAAATATTAACCTGAACTAACTCGACTCTTATTACTTGGGTTACATGTTTGTCACACTAGCTTGGTTTGATTTTAGTCGTTTTGTTGTTTTGTTATGTTCCTTTTTTATTTAATTTCGTGCTTTAAAAACCATTAGTTGAGTTATCATGGTCATTTATTTTAAAAAATATATATTTAATTATAGTATTTTTTATCATATAATTAAAATATAATAAACTTATCAATTTTGGTAAGGTTTGTGAATCAAGTTGTTTACTTTTCATATTTACTTAATCGCAATTGCATCATCTAGACTTTCACTGTTGTCTTTTCTTATCTTTTATTATTTTTTATTTTAATTGACACCTTATTTAATATGTATTTTTTTAAAAATTTATAATTCAATCAATAACCTCCTTTATGATCTTTTATTTTTCTTGTTTAGCCTTTTTTAATATATTATCTTAAGTTGTTATGTATGTATTTAATTTTTGAAGATATTGTTTTTATTCATACAGATTAAAATTATTTTTTAAAATAAAAATAATTATTTCATATAATATATAGAATATATGAAGCCTTACATGTTTTTTTTTCTTTTATTCAATTGATTCACATGTATTTTATTTTTTATTATAATTTAATTAAATAAAATAATAATTTTAATATATGATCGACTGTATGATCACAAGTCAAAATTAGATGGTTTTTTAAAGTACAATGTATGCAAAGTGCAAAAAGTGATTTTTTTTTATCACACCAGGATGTATTAATTGTCTTTACGGAACATGAAACAATGATATTTGTTCTGATAATAACTTAAATAGAATTATATTTTATCTATTCATTTTACTTTTTTAATATTTATAAGAACCTGGAAAAAAATTCAAATTATTTATAACAATGATATTTTTTATTTTCTTTTAGTTTTTGACATTTTTTCCATAAAAAATAACAACTATAGAATACATATGCAAATCTGTATTATAATATCATACATACATACATACATACATACATACATACATACATACATAAGGAGAGAGAGAGAGAGAGAGAGAGAGAGAGAGAGAGAGAGAGAGAGAGAGAGAGAGAGAGAGAATATCATGCCAGTTTAGTTTTGATTTTGAATTTTAAAAATTAGAAACAAATAAACCAAACAAAAAAACTCAGTAAAAATTAAAGACTAATTAAATCAAAGCATGAAAAAATAGTTTCATCAATTAAATTAGATTTATTATTTAAAAAAATATAAAACTCTACAAATTAGTTTGGTTATTTTATTCGGTTTAATTCGATTCACTTTAAAATTAACAGAAAATTCAATTTTATTGAAATTTTTAATGCTTTTAAAAAACTGTAAATTAATTTCTTGTTTTCTTTCTTTTTTTCAATTTTCTTTGAATGCTGTGATGAATTTGTAATTATCCTCTTTTTTTCCCCTTATTTTTCCACACGCGCCTAATATGCCACTTCACTACTTGGCTTCCAGTAATCTGAAGCAACACCAAGCTAACTGAAAAAATGGCAATAACAAAAACCTTATCACTAGGTTTTAGTCTTATGTTCAGACCACCTGCCAAGCATCTCCTCCACCCCTCAGCGCTCTCACGCGCTCCAAAGCTCTCACTCTCTCACCAAACCTTCTACTTCCGCTGCCTCGCCCCTCCTTACAAGACCCCCACAAATCCATTCGTCATTTGTCATGGCAAGGTGAAAGTATCCCTTATAATACTGATCAGCTCATCATTTATTAATTATTATACAATTAACATTTTTATCCTCCCCAGTTGGATAGTGACGTGCCTGAGGAGATTGATGGAGTCTTCTTTGATGATAATTATGACATGATGGTCGAGGAAGAGGAGATCAGTGATGGGGATGAGACAGAGAGCAGTATTGATTTACTAATCAGGTTCTTGCAAAGCATGTTCAAGAAGTTATCTAGGAGAGCCAAGAAAGCTTCTCGCTCTATGTTACCTGCTGTTATATCACCCCAGTTGGTAAATTATCTTTTCCTCTCTTGTTCAGTCTTGGCTGCTCACCTTTGTTGTAGCTTAATTTGAACAGTTAATTGCTAAAAATGCCCATTACGAATATTGAATGAAAGTTTTTTTTTTTTTTTTTAATGGTTTAAACCTGATCATGTTGTGCTAGCCGATCACTGCACGCGCCTCGGGAAATAATACTCCCATATAATGTTATCTCTATCTATTAGTTGATATAGGCAGCTGATAAGGCTAAGTACTGCTTGAACAAGATCCCTCAAATTGGAGGCTGTGAAGTTTAATACTGTAAATAGGCTATTTATCATATTGCAGATATGCTTGGTTGTATGATGGGCAGGCCATGGCCTATCCCCATGATTGAGGAGTGAGCAAGTCTAATTTATTAAATTAGTCCTCTGGATTGCGAGCTAATGTAGTTGAACCGTTCTGGTCACAGCATAGAGAAAAGTTTGTTCATGTATCTGTGAGCTGATGCAGTTCTTGTATGGCTGTAGAAAATAGATTCTAGTCTGCAGGTTGTACAGCATAGGGATGCTGTAGTCTGAAGGGTGAGGAGATGCCAGTGACTTTGATTGACTTGGTTAAGAAAATAAAACTATAAAATCGAATTGTTTTGCCAGGAAATTGTTTTAGCATGCTTATCTTAGAGGATCTAACAGGGTTTCAATGTAGTAGAAATTTACATCTTATTTTTTAGTGATATGAGGGAAGCAAGCCAACTAGTGATTTATGGAAGGAATTTAAATTGCAGGTTAGTGAGGAATAGTTTATATCATAATTTTTGTGACTGGAACATTGACACTCCTCAAGTTTCATTTGAAGTTGAGTTGGAAACCATCTACCATGACAATATTTATCGAAATTGACACATGCCCTTGGCAGAAATAATGGTAGTGTTTTTCTTTTTTTTAAATGTAGTTAACAGATTTTGTTTTGAGAGGAAAAGACTGCATGGAAATCGCTAACTTATGAACTCTAAATATCATTCAAACTGCAGCTAATGGCTCACTCCTTTTTTTCTTCTGGTGATATGATTGCCTACTCTTGTATTCTTCTACTCCAATTTCTTTCATTTCGGGAATTCAGGTATCTTTTGCTGTTGATGGGATTCTGCTGTTGGCTGCACTTTCTATTGTTAAAGCGCTTCTTGAGGTATCCCTTGACCATTGCCAACTCTAAGTGGTTTAGATGCCTTCAATGTTGAAAAAGCACAAGGATTTGGAACATGTATGTCATGCGCAAGTAGATAATATATATGTAAAAATAGTTTGTGGAAAGTTGACCTCCTTCCCTTACGAGTATGTTGTAATTTTACTTTCTTCTAGGTCCACTATATAATATAATATAAGCACGATCAAATAGCATATTTTCCATGTTTCCGTGGGAGAAATTTTTCTCTTGATCAAACCTATCAACAGGCAAGTGAACCTAAAGTGTTTTACCAGGTGGTGTGGTTTCTACAGTCAATGGTATATTGGAGAATTGAGCTAATAATTTAGTGGTGGTAAATGTTTATTGCAGGTGGTTTGCACTCTGGGAAGCACTGTGTTTGTGGTGATCCTGCTCCTGCGTGTTGTGTGGACAGCCGTTTCGTACTTCCAGTCAAGCGAGAACACTTCTAGCAAGGGTAGAAGTTCCTTCGGTACAACACAGCCAGTAGCATAATATTGCTTTTTTCAGGAGCACTCTTTTGGAGTTCCTCGCAAATGTTGCCGGTTGTTTTTACAAGTTAAAATTAGGCAATGGAATTGCTACCAATGGTGCCAAACATACCACCAACACTCCGACCATGGTTCATCTAATTCAGACTCGTTGCCCGCCCCGGCACCGCCCCTCTCCGCCGAGCTCAAGTGTAATTCATTAGGATTTTATTGTTGTTATTATTTTTAGATTAGCACTGCAGGCTGTAAAGAAGAACCACTCATTTTTCTCGAAATAATGGAACGACTGAAGTGCAGTCTCTTTCTATTAGCTTAAATGAACATACTTCAGCACAGAAAGCAAATCTCGTGGACTTCCGAAGTTACACAGCACAAACAGGCTTACTTTATTGAGCAAGCTTCAGCTTCTTAACAAACACAGCGCTAAAATAAAGTTTATACAAGATGTGAGCACTAGAGATATTAGACATACAACTTTCTCTAACAAGATTGATACTCATTTTTGGAGGCTCTGTTAGCGTATTAGTACAGACAAGAACAGGATGCCTGTTAAGAAATATGTAGCTAAGGGATCATTTTCCAGCACAAACAAATGGAGATGTTCAGAGCAGCTTGAATTGGAAATGTGTTCGTCGTTTTGACCTGGTGTGTATATTTTGACAGCCGGTGAAAGAAGAAGCACTGCCACTTAAAAGTTCTTACTGGTAATTGATGAGGATTTTCTATATTATGACGTTCTTTGAAAACCACCACCAACCTGCATATGCAACCATTCTGGTGATGTACAGTGATTGTATTCCCTCGTCGCTTGTGAACCAAATGCCATGCCAGTAGTATCAAAAGTGTGTTGGCCAAACTGAAACAGAAAACCGATTCGTCATGAGATTCATGATTCACGAGATAAGGAAATCATAACATCCTTGCTCACTTTCTATTTATCAAAATAAACTTGGACCTGCACCAGGCTCTCAACTCTTTTCTCTTATTCATCTATGACACAATCAAACTACGCAATTCTAGAAGTCATCACCTTGGAAATCACCATTAAAAGATCATATAGAGGAGGTAAACTCATTAAGGCAACCTGTCATTTTAAGCATGTCTACCACTTACAAGGTTAATCCACGACGGAATTTAATGCTGTGCTGTAGTATTACCTAAAAGCACAAATAGGCAACAGCAAAAGCAAGATTGCACAACCAAGTATATCATGCAAAATCTGGTAAGAGGATAAACTCTACTTCCTGTTAATATGATTAATAAAGCTAACAGATCAAAAACAAAAAATCAAAGAAAATGAGGGAAGAATCTAAAAGGCAGAGATTGGTTAACTATCCTCAATAATCCCTCCTTTTATAATACATCTCTGCTTTGTTTGAACTGCCAATCATCTTACCTACATGGTAAAGGATGACTGGGGGACCTCTTCCTCTTGGTGGTTTGGAATAAACCACCAAGTGCAAAAATAGAAAATAAAACAACAGTGGAAATGCTGAGTGTGCTGACACTTCAAGCATGCTTAAAATAACAGCAGGACAGGGTGTTGGCACTTACATCTTTAGAAGGAAAGACTTCAATTCCAGGGTTCATATTCAAATTAACTGCTTCAAGCTTCATTGATAGAAACTGCAATTCCCAGTAATTTGTAGGACTTAATATAATACTAAAGTCAATCAGGATAAAAGGAGAACAAAAGGAATACAGCTTGTTTCTGCACTCGGTCCATTATAAGAAATAAGAATTCATACCTCAACCTGACGTTGTAAAGATTGGATGTAATTGATAATCTCGTCAAGGACCAGGGCCTTCCCAGTAACCTGCATCGAAGCATCTGCCTTATCTGACAATATTCTAATAAATATAATCCGCAAACTCAAAATCAAGCTCAAAACTACTTCTTTTTAATATAATTTTTAGATCAGTGAACTCCAAACATCTGCCTTGTCAAGCTTTGCTCAAACAAATGTTAGCATAAGGAAGCTCAAGACCACCCTCAAAAGTGTTCTTTTATAATACTACACGATTTTTACAGCAGTGCATTTAGGCTTATTGTTGCCTAAATCCCAGTTCTCGATTATTCTAACATATTTATTGACAAATTGACATCTAAATTCATTTCACAATATTTTCCTGCAAGACTAGATTGATGATGGAACAAACCTGCAAGTGTTTCGGGACTAAATCAGAATAAATTTTCCTTGTCAGAAAGGAAACAGCTATGGATTTTAAGTTAATTCCAGTACCATACCTTGTTACAACCTGGGACTATATCCTGAAGAATTTTCATCCTCTCGCTTATCTTCTCTCTCCTAGCCTGTCCACATAACAGTACTCGTAAGCAAAAGCCATCCGTTGTTGGATGAAACATCTTCATCAAATGTCATGATTATCTAAATACTAAAAAAAAACAGAGAAAGTTACTCTTTCAGCTAGACTGTGGCTATCAGTAGCCTGACCCCTTCTTGCTCGTACGTGAATATAATCTTGTTTGGGAGGTTCTGGCGGTTGAGGTTTGTGTTCCACATGCTTGCCTGAACTGGGTTGTGCTTCACTTTTAGAATCATTCTGCTGTTGCTGCTGCTGATGATTCTCATCTCTACTCCCCCAGGCTTTAAGCCGCTTACCATCACAATCATTCTGCTCCCAATTCAGTTCAAAAGTCAAAAACAGGAACAGCCAAGTCCTAAGAACCTCGTTCTAAATCTTGAACTGTAAACCTCGACCGTTGCTGATTTAGATCAATAAATCATTAAATAAAATAGATCAGAAAGAAATCCAGAGATGGTAAAATACCAGAAGTCCGTTGGTGTTGGCATTGGTAGGGGAGAGAGTTGTAGGCTTTGAAGAAGAAGAATCATCAACATCCAAATCAACCTCGCGGCGTTTCCTGGCAGAGGATGCTGCTCTCTGCTCCAAATTAAGTAAATCAAACTGCCCTCTTCCGCTACCATTGACGGGAAATTGCCAGATCTCCTCTAAAGTGTAAGGGCCCCCTTCGCTCATCATTGCAGGCGGATCCATCCTGATCATTAAAATCCCAATCCCAGTAAATAAAGAAGAGAACTAACACATTTAGATTGGAGAGACTAGGAGGGGGGGACAAGAGGTGGTGTGTGATCTCCTTAGACAGTGGAGGCCGGTGCGCACTGTCCTATCTATCACTCGCTTCCTTGGGAGCTGGAACTAAATAGGACTCTTAGTCTTGACTACTGAGGTGGTCACTTACTTCTATTGGAGTGAAACAGGGAGTCAACAGTTATTGTGCGCTTTCACATTTTCACTCAGTTAATTTATTTAATAAAAAAACAAAATACAAATATAAAACAACATTATTTTTAAAACAATATTAAAAAATCCAATATAGATTTTAATTGGGTTCAACTAAGTTTTTAATTTGACAGCGCAAAGCAAATACACATTTAAACGGTGTTTAGAAGTGTAGTTGTGATTATTTTTAAAGTATTTTATTTAGAAATAAATTAAAATAATATTGTTTTATTTAAAAAAAAATATTTTTGATATCAGCACATCAAAATAATCTAAACACACTAAAAAAAATTATATAAAGTAAAAGAAAAAACATTTTTTTTTCAAAAAGTATTTTTGAAGTGCTTCCCAAACATCCTCTTGGAGATTAAAAAAACATAATAATAATTTTATAGTTTTTTTCTCTTGGTTTTGAAGCTAACAATGAGAGATTTGAGATTCAAATGAAAAACTAAAATGATTTTTTTATTAAATATAAATCATCCATACATATTCATTGAAAGAGCCATAAGCATTAAAACAAATTATTTATAAACTCCTTCTTTCATCAATAAAGCTTTTCTCAATGATTTTAATATATATATATATATATATATATATATATATTAAATAAATTAAAATATAAATAGATTATGAAAATGATTTTTTCCATTAGAATACTCATAATAATAATAATAAATTACATTACTAAAAAATTATATCGATAATTTGAGTTTTTTAAATAATTTTTGCATTAGAGATGCTCTAAGAAGTTGAGCGAGTGTGTGAGGTCGTCCACCTATGCATCAGTATTGTTGGTTATTAAACTTGATTTCACATTAATTTGCTATAAAGTTTCGGGTGATAGATTAAAGGTGTTACTAAAAAACATTAAAACAAATCAAAATAATATTATTTTAAAAATTAATTAAAATTAAACCAAGTTTTAACTACAAGGTCTTGAGTTCTAAAACTTGACATTTCTTTTAGATGATAACTGGTACATGCTATAATTAATTATAACTTAAAAGATGAGTATTTTTCATTATAAAATATTATAGTTTTTTTCTTGTTTCTCTTTTTTATTGAATTTTTTGGAAATCAATTATTAATATAGTATTTATTTCTAATGAGTTGTCACACTTTTATTAAATAAATTGTGTGTTGGATGGGTTAACCTAACTAACCAAAATTTTCTTTCTTTCGCTTGTGTTAACTCTTTTTTTCTATATTTATTTTTTAATATTTAGTTGATTAAGAAACTTCATAGTCTGTTTTGTTTATTTTCTATTATATTATTCTAGCTTCATGATCCAGGAATAATGTTTAATGGGTTAACGTGAGTTGACCTAAGTCTTTTTTTGTATCATTTTTTAAAGCTATTTTTTTCCAATTTATCATCCAACATAAGGTTAGTTTAAGAATCTACGCTTTGTGATTTATCTTTATTTGTTTTCTATGTGGTTATTTTGGTCCCACGATTAGAATCGAGATTTTGGCATTTTAACCCGGTTAAATTGAATTATTTTACTTTTTAAATGTTATCTCAATCCCATGATTCAAGTTACTAATCCTTCGACAATGATTTTATTTTTACCAGATTGTCCCTGTCTTATGACTCGGATCACGGGTTTGACAAGTTGACCCAATTGATTAGATTTTAAAAAAAAATCCAGATTTATCATTCAATATTAGGTCTGATTGGAAATCATATATTATGGGTTTTTTTTTTTTTTTTTTTATTAGGTTATCACGGTCTCATGATTCGAATATAATGTTTAGAGGGACAACCCAAATTTTTGTATCATTTTTTAATTTTTTTTTTTTTTATAAATTTCATCGTCTAATACTAGGTCCAATAAGGGCAATTGAGAATTGAGTTTTATATTTTTATTTTATTTTCTCTACGTGGAGTTATCTGAGTCTTAGGACTAAAGTCATAAATTTAACATGTTAGCCTAAATTAAACGAGGTAATTTTTTTTTCTATTAGGTTATTTTAATTTGATGACCTATTGGATTAACTCAGGTTTTCTTTTTTATTTTCTTGTTTTAATATCATCTCAATAGTGTGTTGATTGAAAATTGAATTTTGCAATTTGTTTCCATGAGGTTATTATGATCTTATGACCCATATTGCTTGTTTGATGAGTTAACTCGAATCATTTTTTGTAGATTAATTTTTTTCTTCAATTTTATCTTTTAATACTGGGGTGTTTAAAAATTAGATTTTGTAATTTATTTTAATTTGTTTTTCATTAGGTTATTATAATCTCATAAATCAAGTCATGAATTTAACATGTTAACCCAAATTGACCTAAATCAAGTCGAAATATTCTTATCCAAGTAGCAAATTATGTTTTCATGGGTCATATAAGTTGCCTTTTGATCTACAAAATCAATAAAATTATATCGACTTGATTCTTATATTATTTAAATTTTTTTCTCAATAAAAAATATCTAAATATTTAAGAAAATTTTGATCTAACTCGCGGAATAGCCCCCACACAATAATTTAGTATACCTGCTATCTTTAAGCTGGGTAGCTTGATTAGGATATCATTTTCCATGAAAATATCCAATAATTGCAATGATGTGTACCGTTCTGATGTTGCGTTACGTTTAATCATGGCCCTTGATGATGGTTTTTGAGTTCTTGATCACAGATAACCATAGTGTGTTGATTGAAAATTGAATTTTACCCTCGAACTTTCTAAATATCTCAGTTAAGAACTTCTATCCATTTTTAAAGCATTCCCCTTTCATATTTCCATCCAAGTTGTACTTTAAAAAAAAAACTATTTTATTGATAATTTTATGATTTCTGTTAATTAATTGTAAGAGAAACAAAAATTGAGAAATCAGAACTGCTTGAGAGAAAATTGACACAAAAATTGACGTTGTTCCAGTAGCAATAGGGCTTAGTTGATATTTTCCCAATAATTTAATTAAAACCATTAAGTAATACATTTAAAATAAAATAATCAGGTTTTTTTAATTTTAAAACATTAATTTACTACCCACGCACTCAGTTAATTATGTGTAGAATAAAAACGATTGAGGTTAGTTAGTTTTAAAATATTTAAGGTTATTTTTGTATTTCAAACAAAATAAGTTGTCCTCTTATCTTGAAAAAACATCACTTCCCGTGTATTTTTTTTTTGAAGTGGAAGGAAATATACATTTAAAAAACATATAATTGTAGTACAATAAATAAAAATATAGGATAATTTATAATCTAAATGTATATCTTTAGTTTATTTTAAAAAAACATTCTCACATTTAATATTAAAAGTATAATTCTCTAATTAAACAATTTGTAAAATATCATCACAAATGACGTGAACAGATAAAATGACGTGTAAAAGTTTAATTAGATTGATTTATGATGATACTTGTGCTATACATATGCCCTTTTGTGTTTAGTTTTCAATGCTTTAGGTTGCATTCGATATTATGATTGGAAATGTGTCCAAAAGGTTCATGGAATGATGGTAGAAGACTTATGATATTCATAATAAATTTTAAATTTGAGTTAGGACGTGCATTCCTTGTAAAAACCTGGGACAATCACAGTTTTACTCGCTTACCTGTGTCTACAAAGTGTGTTTTCCATGAGATGGGTTTCCTCTCATAAAAAAAAGATTGAAAATATATGCACCAACACGTGTTTAATTATATTTGGTTAAATATTGTCTATTATAAATTTTGACGAATCTTATCATTATTCTTTAAATAAGGAGTTGATTCGTAAAATTATATGTTTTGTGAATCAATAAATATCTAACATGTAAACTTGAACTAAAAAAAATCAAAATTCAATAAAATCATATCGACTTGTGAAAAATTGATAAACTTGATCAAAATAATGAATTTACATCCAAATTTACTAGGAGTATAAACGCTTTCAAATTTACTCGTTTTTCCCAACTTTAGTCTCTAACCCACTTGCTGACATCACTGCTCGCTTTCTCTCTCTCAAACCAACTTTTTTTTTATTACTTGATTTAATTGTCCTTTTTTCTCATTCTTTTATATTTTGACATCAATTTTAGGATCGATGCAATTTTCAGGTTAGTATGTTCTTAAGCATTTTAATTCTTCAGGGACTTTATATTTATTATAGATTCATTAATAAAATATTTCATTGATAAAATATTTGATGAATATTAAAGATAAATAAGTTTTTATTAATAAATTAAACACACACACACACCATATACATGAACAAGGTCGATGTCACGTATACCCAACTGATAGGACATGATATATATACCAATAGTATGACACAAGTGAAAAATGCAAAATTGATTCACAAATTAATTCACTAAAGGATGCAGAAGAGATATTTAAAACTATAGAAGTTTGCAATTCAAGTTTTAAACCTGACTCGTTGTTCATCAGGATGCGAGTCTAATTGAAATATATTTGAGATGGTGATTTTTTTATATTTCTATAATTGATAATAATCTTACTGTTATCAATTTGAATTGCTTATTTGGGTTTATGCAAAACAAAGAAATCATTTGCATGAAAAAATGAATGGCTTGGTGTCTGTAATGTGCAATCTAAACTCAAATGACAGTCAAGTCAAAAGGTAAGCTAGTGATTTTAGTGAAATTTTAGATAATTTCTCAAATGATGATTGGATAACTAAAAGAGAAAAGTATGACGGTTCGCTAAATTGTTTTTTGCTTGGTGTTATTGATAGTGAAATACCAAGCAAAAAACAATTTAGCGAACCATGATGCTGAAATGGAGAGTCATGATACATAATACGACTGTTGATAATTTAAATTGGTATCAATTCAGATAATTTAAAGAGTTTTGAGTTAAATATTGGTGACAATATTGGTGTTGATATTGATATTAGTAGTAGTATAATGTTTACAATACCTGTGTACTAATATTACTCTAAATGGTAATGATCTTTATGAATATTTTAAAAATAACAAGAAAAATGAATACAATAAGATTGATTTTAGTTTATATGACACATCAACGTATTGTTTTGTTTTATCCTTGTTAAGTTTTAGTTAATGAAACTTTATTTGATTTATGTATTTCAAAGTGTTTTAACTTTGTTTATTTTATTATCATTTTAACTGTGTTATGCCCATTAATTACTTGTTCTTTGAAATTATTAATAAATAATTATATTTTAAAAAATTTCTTACTATCAGAGTTTCCGTTAATTTTTCACATCACATAAAAAAAATATTTCACAATCTTGATATAACTAAAAATTCTATTCTGAACACTCGAAGACAATCACACATTTCCATATCGCAATAACTCTTCCTTATCATTTCACGCATAACAACAAAAGAGGAACCAAGGCATCATCCCTTGCAAAGCTTTAGGGAAAGAAACAAGTGAGATTGCTTTCTCTCCCCGGGTCCTAAATGTGGTAATTTCACGTGCCCGGAAGAAGAAGATAGATTCACCCACGCACCCTGCTTGTCAGCATGAGCTCCCGTGCCCAGTAAATAATTGCCCCCCCATTTAATTAAAAAACATTTTTAAAAACAAAACATTGTATCTAACATTTTTAAAAACTCTTGACCGAAGATTTGGATTCCGAGTTAAGTATATCTAACTAACTATTAGCTCAGGTCTTATTTTTTTTTAATAACAAAAAAATAATAATTAGATATTTTCATCGACCCAGATTAGGTGCCCAGCTAATCCATGAGGCGATGTCTTATGGCCAGGATATCCTCCTGTCGATGATGCTTTCGTGAAATATCCAGTGGCAACGCACGAAAAGATAAAGGTTAAAACACGCATTAATTTCCAGTTGCCATTTGAATATCAAATTCGGCCAGACATTTAGGATGGCAGAAACAGTAAATCGGTCCTTTCCCGAGTGAAGAGGTTACGGGTGGAGATCATAGTTAATTCTAGACAACATATTTTTTCGACATGTGCTGGAAGCATCTTGGATGCTGGATGGGTTCTCTTCAGTGCAATAGCAGAAATGACAGCCCGGGAGATTGCCGTGTCTGAGAGGTATTTTGATCACGTGGAAAAATACGATTGTCTTGGTCGATCCTTTGCTTTTTTCGGAAACTTCACGAGCAAAATACACGACATCTCGTGGCAACATAGCATGTGATGCGCCGAATTACTTGGAATATGGTACGGGAGCGTGTTTGCTTGCAGCTGCATCCTTGTTCGTTAAAAGGCTTCTTTTTATTCCACGATGAAAGGTTTGTTTCACATTACATTTTAAAATAAAAGTGTTTTATAAAAAAATTGATAATTTTACTGATATTAAAAATATTTTTTTAAAATATAAAAAAATATTATTTTAATGTATTTCAGAATAAAATATATTTTCAAAAGTAATTTCAATTAAACTCACAAACAAACACGAAATAAGTATATTTTTACCTATTTTTTTGAAGTGAAAAATAATTAAACACACTATTTGGATTAATAATTAATACAACCTCGGATCAAAAGATATCAGAGAAGGGAGGTCTGTTGTGGAAAATGTAAAACCACCCTCACTTTCCTATCTATAGATCAGGAAAGGGAATTTCAGTGTGACCAAAACTGCAAAAACACATGTAATCTGCAATCGCTCTGGCCACTGAAAACAAAGCCATTTTTAAAATCTTAATTTGTTATCAGGGCAACAATCTAGAGCAGTGGTGGAGCCAAGAAAAAATATATATATATCTGGGATCATAAGAAGACACTTAAATTCTTATCTGAAAAAATGTATCCCATGCATTAAAACTTGAAAAATCTCAAAACACAAGGACTATCTAGTTTTGATTGGCATCGCGGTCCAACAAGTTTTTTATATTTTCATATTATTATTTAGTTTTATTTTTTTTAATGTTTTTTTTATTGTTTTCATATGATGGTGTAGAAATAATTTTTTTAAAATAATATTTATTATTTTCATTCATTTTCAGGATAAAAACACTTAAAAAATATATTTACTACACTTCCGAATAAACATTAAATTTTAAGCTTCCCTCCATTCTTGCGTCATGAAAAATGAAAACCGATTTGTTGATAACTATTGGCATCCAAAACAAGTGACAAACATTGTGTTATTATATTATACTACAGCTAAAACAGCTCACGGCCTGATCCACTATTCACCCTCACACAAAACACCATTCACGATTACTGTTATGTTCAATTTTCAGGTCCGTTCGGTTCATTCGGTATGCTTTGTTTTGTCTTCTTACACGGTGTATTAACGAGATTGTCCCTCGAAAAAGACAAAAACATGCGCCTGGGTTGAGGGGTTCCACTGTAATAGCACATTTTCGGTCCAGTCCGGTTCGACTGACCGGTTTATTTATTTTTAAATATTTCTTTGCACAGTGAAATAACATTTTTGTCCCTCAAAAACGACAAAAACAAGGTCTGGCCCGGACGTTTCCGCCCTCACGCGTCTTTCGGACGGCGCGTGCGGAGTATTCTGGCATCCAAAAATACCCAACCGGTGTCTAGAATAATTTTCATACATGTTTTCTTCCACATGGTGCGGCGCGTGTTAGTCAAAGGTGATCGGAGACGTGTCAATGGTCGTTCAAAATTTTCCCACCCTTTTCTCTCCCCTGCCTGTGCATACTGACGTTAGCTCAACTATTTTTGTCATCTTTCCTTTCAGTCTCTGAACTTTTGATTTGGTTTTGTTTGGTCCTTAGTGTTATTATATACGTTTTGATTTGTTTCAATTTCGTTCTTCAATAGAAATTGATGATATATTGTAGTTTCATTTAGGTCCTCATTCTTTGAATTTTCAGATTGGTCTGGAATCCATAATATTTTTGGTATCAAAGTTTTGATTTATTCTAATTTTATCCTTTCATGCAAATTTATTATAAATCCTTAATATTTTTAGTATCAAAGTTTGATTTTTTTTTCAATTTTATCCTTCCATGCAAATTAATTATAGATTTAAGTTTCATTTAGGTCCTAATTCTTTTAATTTCCGGTTTTGTTTTAAATTATTTAATTTTATCAGTATCAATGTTTGGATTTATTTCAATTTTGTCCTTCAAATTAAATTTATTACATATGTTTTTTATTTTTTTTATCCCTTATACTTTTAATCTTGGATTTTCTTTTAGTACCTTTATTTTTTTATACATATTTCTTATATAGTTTCTATTTCTGTCATTGTTTATATGTACATGCTCTTAGTATTTGTTTTCAATTTTTTTGTTATTTCCAATGTTATGAATTTTTTTTATTTAATGTTCAAATTTTAATATGTATTGGTGATCATTTGAGAATTAATAATTATTATAATTTCTCTTTTTTTTCCCCGGTCAAATAATTTCTTAAAATATGATACTATTTATTTTTATTTTGTCATTTATTTTTTTTAATTGTTTTTTTTTGTTAATATTGTTAGGTTTTGGATTTTCTAATTATTATAAATAAGACATTCAAAAAAATCATAATGATTATTTGTTAATTTTGTTTTCTGTTAAATATGTCAGACTAATTATATATTTTTATATTTATTTAATATTAGCGCCTTAATATATATATATATAACCTAGGTTTTTTGGGAGAAAAAATTACTGTCATTGCTCTAAAATAATTTTAATATAATAATATGAGTAATAAATCTTATAAAATATAAAATTATGAAATATTTTTTTCTGACAATAATTATGGTCTCATCAATTATTATTATTTCCATTGTTGTTAGATTTTTTTTAATATTTATATTTTAATTTGTGTTGATGATCATTTTAAAATTGATATTTATTATTTTTTCTCTTTATTGTTTTTTTAGATTCTTTTTATTTATCTTTCAAGTCAATTGTTTTTCAAAATCTACCTATATTTGTTTTTAGTTTTTCATTTATTTAGGTTTTTTTTCTTATAAATATGTGAGATCAATTATATATTTTAATATTTATTTAATATTAGCACTTGATAATATATATATAGTAGAAAAAACATGACCTAGGATTTTTGAAAGAACAAAAAAATAATATAAGTGTTCTTAAATATTTTTAATATAATAACATGAGGAATAAATCTTATAAAATAATACAAAAAAAATGCATTTTAATTCTAATTTTGTCCTCTTTTGTTTAACCTTATTTCTTATAAAAATTTGATTGTTGGATTTTAGATTGTTTATGTAAAAAACAAAATGTTTCATATTTCAGATTTGATATTACTGGGGAAAAAATGCAACTTATAAACAAAATGGGTAGAAAAATGTATCCAAGTTATCTACAATTAAAAAATATACGGACCACTTCCCCTGCGTTTCAATTACACTATTCCTTTTAAGTGGTAAAAAAAATTATTTTTAGCAGATTTGATCTATTAAAATTTCATTAATTAAATATTAAAATAATTAATTACAATACATAACAAATCAATTAGTTTTCTACATAAAAAAACTCAGCGCAGCGCACAAGCAAATCACCTCGTTTAACCTAGAATCGCACGATGGTCCATGTATAATGTCAATTTGATACCTAATTTAGGTAGAATTTTTAAAAAATTAAATGAAAGTGTAATTGAGAAGACAGAATAACTCAATAAGTTAGCTCGTAACTCAATTAAAATTAATTAATTTATATTTCTTTTAAAATAAAATAATATTATTTTAATAAACCCTTCCAATCTGTAATTCAAATCATGGGCATGTTTTTACATTCTAGTCTTGTTTGACACTGTTTTTTTTTTAAATTAAAAAAATATTTTTATTTTTTATTTTAAATTAATTTTATTGATGTTTTTAGATCATTTTGATGTACTGATATCAAAAATAATTTCTTTTATAAAAAAAATCATTTTATTACTTTTTTAAACAAAAAATATTTTAAAAAACAATCTCAACCATACTTACTAGTAGACTATAAATCCTTGTGTCGAAAGCTAATGTGATTAAAAAGATTGCAAATATAGTAAAAAAAAAACCCTATAATTCTACAACATCTACAGTGATTTTTTTTATTGCACTTTACAGATAATTATATTTAATTTAATTGAGCATTTAAATTAAATATTTACAAGTTATACCCTTTTCATTTATTTTATTAACAATCGCATGTTATCTGTAAAGGGTTAATGTATAATTTTCACGAAAACATATTATAACTTTTATTCTATTTTATGAGTCCTCCTATTGTTCTGGAGTTTCAATAGTTACTTGATTAATATATTGCTAGTTTTGGTGCCCCTGGCCGAACTATTTGTTTATACAAGAAATGATGTGTAGATATTGAAATTGGGTTTGGAAAATGACATGAAAACCAGTCATTAATTAAGGCTAAGACAATGCTGTTTATTTTTTGACAACACCCACTAATGGAAAAGAAGACAACGGGGAATGAAATTATATGATAGAAAAATATTTTTAATTAACAAGAGTCCCACATGTATTGCTCAAAGTACATGGTGGCCCCGAAACACTGCAGTTTTTTAAAATTTAAAAATACTTTTTAAATGTCAAATCATTCTATCACTCTCAATCAAACTACAATAAAAAGCAAAAAATATTATAATACCCTCGGCTCTAATTACTTGCATTTTTTTTTTAATTTAAAAGCACATGTTTAATTTGATTGTATTTTTACAATAATAAGTTGTATGAAAATAGAAAAACACTCTTGGCTCCAAGGCAACTTTTTTTTTTTTTTAAAAGGATATAGACATCTATTGATTTATACAATACATTTAAACCATAAAAATATTTTAATACATTTAATTTTTGTTCCATTTTTATTGAATAAAGTTCAAATTTATATTCATCTAGAATTTAGTAAAAACCATAATTTAAAATTTCTCAGAAATTAATATTCAAAATTATTATTGAAATAACAAAAACATATAAACTTGATTCGAAAGATAAAATTAAAGACCATAAAAACTCTCACGAAAAAACAAAGAAAAAATAATTAAGGAATCAAAAGTAAAAGATCAAATTGAGAAACTTGCATTTATAAACTGCAATCGAATGATTAAATAAATAAAAAAAAAACCTTAATAAAAAAGAGCAAAAAAAATAAAATTAAAACGAAAACTAAAAGGGTTGAATTTTAAACAGCAACAAAAAGAACTAGAGTTAACTTTTTGGTGTAGAAGAGAGATATGAAAGAGAGAGAAAAGAAGATCATCAACTATATATTAGTTGTTTTTAGATGTCACGCGTCACCAATAAAGAAATAGAACATGAAGAAAAACAAAATAAAACGATAAAAGTTCATTTACACCATTGAAAGATGACAGACGAGTCGCTCAAAGTGCATCGTGTCTCCCACATGCAGGCACACGCAAGCATGTTTTTACATTAAAAAATCACACATTAAATGATAAATTTATATTATTACTCTCGACCAAATCAACAATTACAAAAAAAAACTTCATGAGAAAGACGTTGTTACCCTATTTCAACAACTTATTTCTTTTATTCTTAAAGTCATATATTAACTAAAATATAAAAGGTGTGAGTGCTTTACTGTATAGTACTCTAGCATGTGAGGTGATTTGCCGTGGACTTCAAGAGTGTGTAAACAATTTTGTCCTTAATGATCTTAAGGTTGTTTTTTTGTTGGTTAAGAGCATTTTTAGCTTTTCATCCTATTTTAAAATTGCATCTTCAATTCTTTTCTTCTGCCACATATCCATACATTATGATTGTCATCTTTCTTTACAGGCGCCATAAACAGTAAAAGGTAATAACATTAATAAAACATAAACTTTTTTTTCTTCTCTTTTTTATATCCCACACATATATAAATACAAATTTCAACGACAAAATTGAGAAGAAACAGAGAGAAAGTTATATATTTAAGATAGAAGGAAAAAACAAAATAGTGAACTCTCTTGCTTTTCTTTCCACTATAATATTTAAAGGTGGTTTGTTAATATAACAATTGTTTTTTATTTGAAAATAGACTGAAATAATATTTTTATTTTTTTATATTAATACATTATCTAAAAACACACACAAAAAAAGATTAATTTAAAGATTGAAAAAAATAAAATTTTATTTGTTTGTCCTAACCATAACTTCTAGACTAACATTTTTAACCTTTTGAGGATTCGAATGTATTGTAAAAATACCATTTATATCTATTTATCTATATTGATATCTCGAATTGTGTAATCCTCTTTTTTAAGAATGGGGTATTTGCATAGAAAATAATTTTGATTGTTTATTAAACCATTTATGTCAGAGCCATTGCCCTGCCATGAGATATAAGTGATCTTGCAATATATTTATCTTGGCGATCCAAGAAAATGAATAACGACAATTTTGTAATCAAAATGTGATCCCTCTTAATGCCTGTTTGAGAATGTGATTGCAGTTGTTTGTGAAAATGTTTTTCATTTAAAAATGTATCAAAATAATGTTAATGTATTATAAAATAAAAGACAATAACACCCCTATCTTATATTGTTCATTTTTTTTTATATCATAGGTATTTTGATTCTTTTATTGTTTATAAATATACTGAATACATATAAATAATTTTAAATAAATATATAATGACTAATGCACTATATAAAAAAACAAAAATACTCTTAATTTAAAAGCAAATTATTTTTCTTAAGAAGAACAAAAAAATCATTACACGATATCTGTAAATAGAAAAACATGCTACAGTATTTTTTTCCTGCTGTTTTAATCTTAATTGTTTTGAAATATAGATTTTTTCTGTTCACCCAAACTTTTGAAAAGCAAAGGAACCAGTTTACCCCTGGAAAACTCGGTTATTTCGGCCATTTCCAGAATATGTTCGGTTCCAGCAGCGCGAACCGATATCCCAGGCAATTCCATTTATAGGGTTATTTCTAATGGTTAAGCAAGTTTTGGAGGGAAAATGGAGTTGCTTAAACTGTCGAAATTCAAGCTCCAGCTCCAGGCCCTGGCTACCGAGGTCGGAGGTCTCAGGGTCAGACTTTCTTTCACCTTCTCATCTTCCAGTCCCCTTTTTTCTCTCTCTAACCGTTTCTGATTCTTTTGAATGCAACGACATCACATAGGAGAGAGAACAGTCGGCCACTGAGCAATGCCGAGTTCTAATTCAGAAACAGAAGCAAACAGATGAGGAATACCGCAGACAGTTGCAGGAATTTCAATCGGAGCTGGCTTCCTCCAATGAATTGCGCCAAAAGCTCCAAAGGAAGGTTCAAGAGCCTTGATTTTTAATTTTTTTTTGAACACTCTACGTGTTTGTAGAAATCACCAACCTCCTTAGCCACTGATTTAGGTCAGTTACCTTCAAAATGATAACGCCTTGCTCGAAGACAAGAACAAAGATTTGAAAGGAACAATACAAAGCCTGCTTCAATCGAAAGAAAGTTTTGTAAATTCTTACCAGGTTCGCTTTTATTTTATTTATTTTAACGTGCATCCTGTGTTTCTTCTCTAACTGACGAGGAATTTATGATCAGGAATTAACTTGCGAAATGAAACGTTCGATTGAAGCCGGAGATAGAAAGCTCATTGTCCTATCAGAGAAGATCAACTCTCACCTGTCTTTATTTGATTCCATAGAAAGGGAGGCTTTGTCTATCAAGCAACTTGTGGATAAAGCGCAACTCCTTGTTAGTGAAAAAGAGGAAGTAGGCATGTAACTTTCGAAACAGTTACTTATTGAAGTTGAATAGAATGTATGCAATGAGTGGATTCCCGGAATGAATGGGACCGTTTGTGATGCATTGGAAGTTCTATTAGTGTTAGAGTCCTGTTAACTGGTTTGCAAATTTCAGTGGCTGGCTTACGGAGCAAGATGGACAAGGTTTCTGCTTTTGAAAATGTATTTTTTGGTAAGCCCGAGTTCTCTTTTATATTCCCTCATTTATAGTTTTGTGTTAGATTGTATGAAAATGTAATTAGAGCATATGTTCCTACCTTGGTATTGTTGATCATCATTTAAAAGAGTTAATTGTTTGTAATTATTTCTTCCCTTGTCCAGACCAGGATCTGCCTATTTCCATATAGTTGAAGGGTAAATTTAATCAAATTGCTATTGGATTGATTTTGCTTTTACAGTTATTAATGGACAGTGAGATATGTTATTCATAAGATGTGTGTATTTGGGGTAGGATGTTCAGATTGATGGACTGGATAGGACAAGAGTTCATTTGTGGTAGACTGAGATTGACACCTATTCAGAATAAGTAAAGGGAGGACTGTTTGGATTGGTTTGGCCATACAAATGGTCTGCTTATGGATGCATGGTTAATCAAATTGGATCAATCGAGGTCAATAATGACCAGTGTCTTACCAGCTTGTATAATGATTATCTCATTACAGACCTGGATGGGAGAGATAGATCCTTGACCAGTTCAGGATTGAGGATCATTGAAAGACGTGAATTGAGTTGTTTCCTGGTATTGTTAAAACAATGCCAGCCATGATCTGAGAATGAGAACATACCAATTTGTTTACCAGTAGTGATCTGAGAATGAGAGCTTACTAACTGTTTGACTATTGTTTAATTCTGAATAACGTAGCTTTTCAAGATCCAGATTAAACTTGATTGAGCTAAATTCGCCCTGCTTTTTTTGCAGAAAGGATCCGCAACTTGGAAAGTAGATTAAAAGGTGACGAGGACAAGTTCCGAAGAAAGGATAGAATCATTTCAGAGCTAGAAGAGCAGCTGGAAGTGGCAAAAGTTAATAACAGATGTCAAACTCAAATTGAAGAGATATCCATCTAGGCATTGAGTATCTCTTTGTTCTGTTTTGCTGCCGTGGACACTTTTCTGAATATATTTTGTATGAGCTTCCTTAACCAGCCTCACCTTCAGAAAACTCTATTTGCAAAGGATGCAGTAATACAGAATCTAATTTCTGAGAAAGAGGTTGAAACTGTTGAGTGCTTATGTGAATTCTACTTGTTAATACTCATTGGTTTCTGAATGCAGTTTTTAATACTTTATAACCAGGCATTGCACTGTGAAGTGGGGGGTTTAGCAATAATATTACAGAAGATTCAGGAGACTGTTGTGAATATGAATGAAGAGGTTAGAAAAATATTTTATTTTCTTATATGATTCTCTGAACTTAAAGCTATCTCAGTTTCAATCCTATTTGTAAGAAGCTTCCCAATACTATAAGGATTCCTTTTAACACTCTGTCGATGGTATGGAACATCTCTTGGATCCATGTGACTTCCTATTATGATGGCATATGGGTGAAGTGCTAATCTAAAATCTTATTCCCTATAAATTTCTATTTGTAGATTCAAACTGGCCACTTTGATTGTTGTATTGCTAACATTGCTCAGCTGTTGACCTAAACTTGTTCTAGCATGTTGATTGCTACGTCAATCCAAGTGAAAAAGTGTTTTCTGCTATAATATCATAACTCTTTTTTATCATGCATCTTGTGATGCCTCTAAGAACTTTTGTAGATAATATTGTATTTAAATCTTGACTAACTTGATTTCGTTTGCTTCATTGGTTGAAATAAACTTTACTTTTATGTCAGGATAAAAGGTTATTCTCCTCGTTACTAGAGTGCCAAGGAGACTGTGATATGGTCGTGACAAAGGAAGATATTGACAGGTAACTGAACAAGATTCTTGACAATAGACGTTCCAAGCTATGGAATAAATTTCTTTGTTAAAGTAATTAGGATGCTGTATTATGGAAGCTAAGAGTGTCTTAAGTAAAAATCCATCAAAATCATCTTTCCCCTTGCCGAAGAACTTGACAGAGTAGACTAGTTTTCCTTGCTGTAGTAATCAGCATGCTGTATTATGGAAGCTAAGAGTGTCTGAAGTAAAAATCCATCAAAACCATCTTCCCCCCTGCTGAAGAACTTGACAGGGTAGATTATTTACTTGATTGCCGGAGTATAGCCTTCTACAGCACAAAGTTAAAAATATGACTATAGCTTTGGACAAGTCCAGGAGGTGTCTTACTCTCATTAATGTTGTATATTGAAGTGTAGAGTCCTCTTGTGTTGAATGCCTAAAGAATGGGAGAATGCATTAAATTTATGCCTCTATCCGGAAGCTATTTCTTACTTGTAACCAAGTTTTGATTGTCTGACAGAATTGAAGACATGGTTCAAAACAGTGGAGAGCCATCTCCCAACAAAGCTTCCAGTATGGGAACAGGAGAAAATCGAGGTTTCCTCTCCCTTCTCTTTATTGTTTTATGCTAGAGGGATTGGTCATGTGGTAATTGACATGTAAAAGGAATTTCATATTGCTACCTTATTCCTAGATCTGCAATGAATAGTCTGGGCATGGATTCTGAAAGAAGATTTAACACCTGGAGAAGATAAGCTAAACTTGTTGGTATAATAGAGGAAATTGATTTCTGTCAACCCAAGGTGGTTGGTACAGAATTTGTAATATTAATTGAATATTGTTCCTCTCACGTGTTTCCTTTTCAACTACAGATGCAGGCTGAATTTGGTTGGTTACTTTTATACAAGAATTACGGAACCAACTAATAGAAGTTTTTATTTTTAATGAGAGACATGTATAATGATTGAAGAAGCGCCCATTTGCTCTGTTTATTAAAACAACGCACAATGAATTATTAAAACAAAAAAGGCCTGGTATTGTCATTTTGCTGTTCAATGATATTTTTGTTTCTGTTGCAGTAACTCGATGAATTGGAGCCAGCATGGACATTGTATTTGAAATTTGAAATGCCACTCCTATAATTCCCAAACGTGGATGCTATCTGTTGTTTATATTCAGAATCCATATGAAAGATGAACTTTGACGATTCTGTATATGTTTATGTTCTGTAATAGAAATGCATGCAATTCTTTCTCAGATTAATTCCTCCAGCTAGCATGAATTTTAACAACATTTTCGTACATTTTCACTGAAAGGTTGGGGGCATAATTCAGATGGAAACATCTTGCAAGAGGACAATCATTCTAACTCCAGTGTGTCAGAGGCAAGTGCTAGTTAGAAATCAATAATTTTATACTAATACCGAAGTGAAACAGCAACATAATTTTTTCTTCATGATAACACTTTGGCAGCTCACATGTTCTCCCTTGCAGTCACCTTGCTCCTTACTTCACTCTGCAGCTAATGGTCCGAGCATTTCTGTGAACAATGCGAAGGTATGAGATACTGTTCTGTGCCACAGTAAGCTTGTAGTTGCTATTAGGCTGAGATCCATTCTAGCCGTTCCATATTGGATGTTATAAACCGGGTATTTCTGGTCATGGGTATTTCTGTCCCTCCAACAACTTATTTACATGGAAGAAACTTGGCTGGGATCTCTGTGATGATACAACTTCTAAATCTGATAATGTGTGTTGATAGGTTAACTGCACCGCAATAGCGCACCACTTGGATTCTGAGTGTTCAACGACCCAGGCGGAGACCTCAGAGGATCCAGGTTAAGCATCACAGTTTTTCATTTTAGGATATTTGCTCTGCAGGTACAGTTGGCTGGTTTGTGAAAGCGTGTGCTTGTTGTGTATGTTTTCGTTTGGCTATATCTGTACCTGATTGTTAAACATGCTTAACGAAACTATAAAGTCCCCATATCATCAAAGCACACATTGCATCCTTCCGCATACTGGGTTCTTAATCAATTTTTTTTCCAGTTTTATGCTTGCCACAGTTGCCTTTCTGCTGAAGTTGGCCATTGAGACTTCTATTCTTTTCTGGATGCAGATAAAACACAAAAAGGCTGAAGTGTAATTTGGTTAGACTGTAGTGGACGCAGCCCATCTTGCTTTTTTTGGGCCAGCTTTGTGGTTTCTCATTCACGACTTGTCAAGAACAATCCCCAAAAGCCGAAGTTTTCAGTTCCTGAAACCATTTCACACCCTTGTCACTGAAATAGTTAGCTTAAGTCGATCACAGCCCGGCTCTCTAGAAGCTGTCTGATGCCTCTCTGCTGCCGACCATTGTATTGGGTCTGGTCTCCGAATGTGATGTGATCCCTGGAACTGTGTTTATGTGACTGTGAAAAAGTCAACAACTAGATGAGGCAAAGTTGTTAATGATGTACAGTAAAACCGTACATTCATCTTTTAGATGGTGTTTTTTCTTACTCTGTTGAAATATTTTTTAAAATATGTAGACTTTTTTTAAGATTTTTAATTTTAACAAACTAAAATTACGTACCGTATTAATTTGATATATTTTTAAATTAAAAATATTTTAAAAAAACATTTAATAGAGAAGCTTCGTCAAACACCAAACATTGGCACGGGAATCGAGCCCGCTCAAAAGGATCGCCAGATTACCCGCACATGAGTTTATTCAAATCAACCCAGCCACTGCTAGTCAATAATAGAATGATGCTGAGTATCCCTCCTCGAACTTCAGTTGAGTGTTGAAGTCCAGTGCTTCTTTCATTTGGTATCACAAGAAAGATTCCTTGTGATTAACCTCTTTAATTTTCTTCAAGTAAAGGTTAAACAAAATTAAATGCTAATCCAAGTTATGTTAGCACGTGCATATGACCTCATATTTAGGGTTGCATGTGATTTAAGGGCGATCAATGTACAAACTTGACGAGAACAGCAAGCGGGTCTACCACTTGTCTTGGCAGAGGTTTAAATTGCTTTAAGCGATGATGAACCATGACAAGAAATGCAACCAACTCGTTGAATTCTCCACTGTATGAAATTTTTTCAACCTTTTGGTAGGGGGAAGGGAAAGTTATCGTTTTTTTTCTTCCCTAACGTCAAATTATGATATTAAACAAGACCCGATCCGACCTACACTTGGTTTTATAATGAACCAAATTAGAGGTTGACTCGGTCAGAATCAATCAATATAACAAGTTAATTCACAACTTAATTTACCAAGTTAAAATTCAGGTGAGACTTCATTTGATTTAAAAAAAAATAACATCGTTTCAATTTTTATTAAAATATATTGAGATAGTGCTATTTTGAATTATCCTGGTCTAATATACTTGACCTAAATTTATTCTGGGAAAAAAATAAATTTAATTAAATTCAAGATTTCTCAATGTCTTTCTTTGCAAAAACAAATATATCTTAATCATAAATCAAAAGGCTACATTTAATTAAATAAATTGAGAACTATTTATGTCAATAAAAAAATTAATAGTAGTAAATAGACTAAGTGTAAAATGATAAATATGTTAAGTATATATATATATATATATATATATATATATATATATATATATAAATCAAACAAAAAAAGATCTAAGCAAATTTGCCATCGTTACAATAAAAAAAAAATCATATTTATATGATTCCTATATAATCTATCATTCTGTTTTAATATATGTAAAATAGAAATAACCATTATTTAAATAAAAATATTTTATTTTTTTATAAATCCATGAGAGCACGTTGAGGCTCACAATCGAAACGTGTTCTCTTGTCTAGAAGACCAAGATGAGATTGGACCATGGTAGTGGTAGGCTATCAACTCACACTATGTATAATCCTATAATCTCACCGGTTGTTCGTATTAATGTCTGATCTGATCAACGAGTTCAATGCAGTACAATATATAATAAAATACTTACAGATGATGCTCATGGGGTTCTGACTTTGGAGTAAACCTTCGAGTGTTGATAAACCATAGTGATTAATAAATTCTTTTATTGATAATATTAACATTAGTTTTTTAATGTTACTTTTAATGCTACTTTTATGTCCCTAGTGCAAAAGGCTAAACTATTTTGTTGACTAAGAGGGGTTAGACAAAAACAAACCCTACCATAATACCACTGGAGCTTGTGTTAGGTTTGTAGTTGAGATTTATTATTTAAAATGTTTTTTTATTTAGAAAAATATTTGAATGATTTTTTTTTTATTTTTAAAAAATTATTTTTGACATCAACGCATCTAAATAATTTAAAAATATAAAAAATAATTAATTTAAAACAATAATTTTTTTTAAATACTTTCGAAATACAATATTAAACAGAATCGAAATCTCTAAATAAGACTTGCCGTGGTGGGAACATGTGTCCCATGACAATTCATTTGCACAGCACCGCATACCTTCTCCTATTCTTTTCGCTGTCTTCTTGATAAAAATAGACCATTTTTAATTGTAATTGTTAAATTTCATCATGTAAGTTGATTGTGATTCAAATTTTGGTTGGTAGGATCAAAATCAACTTGTATTTCATTAGATCAACACCGTTTTTTTAAAATAATAAAACAATATTATTTTAATAAAAATAATAAATGATTTAATGGCACCCGACGATCCAATGATTTTTTTTCTTTTCAAATGAGGCTTGACGAATATAGTCTTAGTGCTCGGTACTTACATTTACAACTAGCCGATGTTGCCCTTTTCACTAGGATGGAACTTTTCAAAATCGAGCACTCCTTATAAATCTGTCAGTTCTTTTCTATTTAGTGTGTGTTTTTAACTGTATTATTAAATGTTTTTGAATTTTTTTTTATTTTAAATTAAAATTTTAATATTTTTAGATTATTTTAATATGTTAATGTAAAAATAATTTTTAAAAAATAAAAAAATAATTTTAATATATTTTTAAATAAAAAAATATTTTTAAAAACAATCTCAAATATACTATCAACACGTCATTAAAAAGAAAACAAGAATAGGTCAACTCAAAGGTAAAAAAAGAAAGAAAAATAGCACCAAATATATAATAAAATCAATAAAAAATATTTAAATATATAATTGAACCGCAGCAGGAGGTCTGGTCTACCAGCTCTGAACAAACAAATTCTCTTTTTAATGCAGACTTGATGTTGTAATGCTGATATTTTTATTTTAAAAATATATTTTTAATTTATAACATTAATAAATTAATTTAAGATATATTTTTAAAACGAAAAAAAAAACAGAAACTAACAAACCCCCGAACACACTTCTTCGGCCACGCCTCTCTGCCTTCGGCTTCAATCAACCCAAGACATAAAACTAGCACACGCTGGGCTAATGATTTCATCCACGTGGCGAGATATTAAGGAGTGGATCCCATTTCCCGTAATGGATGCCTGGTGCAGGACTGCGAAACTGCCGTCACTGTTTGGCCCTGTCCACACCTACCCTTTTCCTTAATAAAGCAATATACATTGACTTTAGACAAAAACAATATTACCTGTAATTTTATTAATTTATTCATTAAAAGGAAAAGAAATTTAATCTCTTAAGATATTTTTTTTTTGAAAAAATTATGGTTTGGTGGTTGTTTATAATGAATGTTGGGTAGTGTAGTATATTTTTAGAGCTATTTCTACCCTGTTATGGAAGAAGAAGTGATCTCCTTCCCTTCATCTCTCTTTCCTTTTCCTCTGCGGGTGATGATGCCGCTGTTGCGTTTTAGATTTTTTTTATAGTTGAAAGCCAGAGAAGAAAATAATATGGGGGCCTGTGTGTCAACTCCAGAGGGGTGTGTGCGTTGCAGATTGAGTTCTTCAGAGAAGATAAAGTTACGCAGGAAAGGCAAGGAAAATACTACAGTCAAGAGAAGATCAGTGCCGCCATGTAGAGATGACAGGTCTGATGGCCATGCTTCTGCTGCTCCTCCGCTTTGTCTCCCTTCCTTCACCAACCCCATTTTTGAAGGTCCTCCGTTTTTTATGCCAACAACTTCTCTTCTTTTGGTCTTTTATTGGTTTCGAACCCCAGCATTTAACTGTTCATTTTATTTTCGGAGAAATTGTTCTGGTAGGCTCTCTCTCTAGTGATATGATGATTTGTTCGTTGCTTGTTACATTTTGGGTTTGGAATTTGTATTTTCCTTTTTGGAGTTTGGATTACTTTTGATAATGATGAAGGGTTGCATGTCTGATCTCTTTGCATGAAATGGAGGCAAGTGGTCCTTTTCCTTCTCCTTCCTCCCCAACTTTATTTAAACTTGAAGCAAGGTTTCTGGCATATATGAAAGTAATTCCCTGCTATTTTCTATCCTGATTTCATCTTCTAGGCACTACAGATGAATGCAAGCTCAATTACCGTAGGAAATGATATATGATTTAAGGCACTTCAGCTTAATTCAACAGGGTTAATTACTTGGGAAATAATAAGACGTTTGAAATGTGATTTTTCGTTTTCAAGGGAATGTAGTTTATGAAGAGGATATCGACTATTTGAGTGGGTTTTAAGGTCTAACCCAGGAGCTACCTTTTGTTCTTTGATCTTCTTGACATTAGAAGAAGAAGGCTGACCAATGATTTAAGCTTGAAACTTTGAAGCTGATTAGTGTGCATCTCTAGTTCAGATCTTGCCCGCTGATGATTATCTGATTACATTGGAAATTGTCGGCTTCCCAATACACCACTCCAGTGGTTTCTTCTGATTTTTACCATGTTCTATCTCTTTTCCTGTATGAGCCTGAGCGATGATTTTTTTTGAAAAATGAGTTGTTCTAACACAGAATGGACATTTTCCGATTCTCATTTTTCAAAAGAAGTCATTTTTCTTATAATATCAAGCTTGTGCACTTTTTGATCAGTTGAACATTCATTTCTGATAACTGGTCCAATTCATGATGTGATGTCGTTATCTTTGTTCTGAGATCATGTCTGACTGTGGACATTGTTTCCTCCTTTTACATGCTGTAGATGCTGTTATCTTTGTTCTGACATCGTTTCTGATTGTGGACATTGTTTCGTCCTTTTACCTGCTGTAGACGTGTGTCTGATTTATTAGACTGCCATTTGCTGTAGGAAATATCGAGGAGCCATGGTTTGACTCAGCTTCAAAATTTGAGTCTGATTGCGATGAAGATTTTGAAAGTTTTCCAGATGGTAAAATGAGGATGCTGGTTTCTATCGTGCATATGAATTTTGGGTGTCTCATTCTTCTTTTGCGGATCAATCAGAGATTTGTTTTTGCTAATTATGGATACATCATCTACAGATGTCTTATCTCTAAATGGCTTTGAAGGAGCATCACTGTCAAGTATTGCATTGGGCAGAGTTACCAATCATGGAGACTGTAATATTGTCAATTTGCAAGATTCCTCCCTCAATGATCAGATGCAGAAGGCGGGGGATTTATCTGGAAATTCCACACATGACCCTGTTAGTAACTTTACTAAACAATCAAATATTCAGGTCCTCAATTCAGATTCTGATGGACTTTCAAATGAAGTAAAGCAACCAGTGTTCCTCGATGAAATCACCTCCATAGATGAAAACGCTGGTAAGGAGGAAGGATTATTAAACATCTGTGGAACTCTTCCAGGCAACTGCTTGCCTTGTCTTGCCTCAGGTGTTCCATCAGTTGAAAAGAGGAGATCGCTAAGCTCTAGTTCACCAAGTGCAAGGAAAAAAGGTGCCTTAAAACCCCCATTCAAGTGGAGGGAAGGGAATTCTAGCAGCACTTTATGTAAGTACCGTATCTGTCCACTTTTACAGTTGCAACATTATTTTGGAGGCAAACGAAAGTAATCTTAATCAATGCTGATTGTTTTCATTGACCACTCTTGTGATTAGACGTAGTGAATCTCTCTTGATCATATGAGAACGTGATTGTCAGTGTTGTAGATTAAATTATTTAGATCTAAGCTCTTGGGATTGAGGTTGAGTTGATGATTGGCAAATTTGAACTATTTTTTGCTATTATGTCAACTTAATTGCTCACGTACCCTGCTTAAATTTTGAAAGTACCACGGTATCAAGTTGTTTTGGATCTAATTTCTGATTTGGTTTTGGTTTAACATGGGCAATACTTCTAACTGCATTTTATTGTATATGTTTGCAAACTTGTCTCTTTCCTTGCAATTGTTTTGGTTCTTTTAAGGAACAAAGACATAAGTGTTGATTCAACATAGCGTCTCATGATGAGCATTAAGGCTTATATGTATCTGTTTATGCTACAAAAATAGTTTCTTACTATTTCCCAGTCTACTTACCTGTGTTATGTAACCTGATTTGCCGATAACTTTGTTCTAAATGCATTCGCTCATTGAAAATTCACCTGACAATGCACTTCCATCAAACCCTGTCATTATGCTGTGATTTCTGATTACTTTCAATTGTAGGATTAAGAATTTAGGATTTGATGTTAGAGGTACATTACTTTAGAAGATATAAACTAGAACTGCAAAAAGCACGCAGTTTGTGATATAAGCATTTGTTTTCATGAGAAAAAAGTAAAGCACTTGGTCTAGTTATGAAGCTCCTGATGCTTATCATGTGTGGCCGAGGTTTAGCCCAAAGGAATTTTACAAATCGATGCCCCTTCTGGTTTGTGTCAGTAGAGGCAGTGTATTGTGTAGCACATCAAAAAGAACGTTTGCCCTTTGTAAAAGTAGTGTATACATGTAAAATGACCTCTTTATTTGTTATGGTTTCAGTTTCTTCAAAGATGATTCTGCAGAGACCTCTAGCAGGGTCCCAAGTACCCTTTTGCCCGGTGGAGAAAAAAATGCTTGATTGTTGGTCGCAAATCGAGCCATGTAGTTTTAAAATTCGAGGAAAGAATTATTTCAGGTGAAGCTAAGCTGATGGAATTGAGTTGGTTTTCTCATACACAGCTCCAAATGCATGTGCGAAAATATTATTTTAACACAGATAGTATTACATCTTTTTTTATCAGTCAATCACTGCTTTTCATTTACTGTAGACTTGATAGAATGTGATCTCACACAATTCCTACTGAAAATTACTTTTTTCTTTCTTCCCCTCATTTCAGGGACAAGAAGAAGGAATTTGCTCCTAACTGCGCTGCATATTATCCATTTGGTGTTGACGTGTTCTTGTCTCCACGAAAAATTGATCATATAGCTCGGTTTGTAAACCTCCCTGCTCTTAACTCTGTTGGGAAGGTCCCACCTATCCTTGTAGTAAATGTTCAGGTATTTTCATTTCCTGTCAGTGCATGGATGCAGTTGTTCTGGATTTCCTGACATTGTAGTTAGATGAGAATGAAAATGTCTTCTTTTTTGGTTTCTTAGTTTGCTTGTGCTATTTATTTGTGCTGACTCACTGTGGGTTCTACAGATCCCACTGTATCCTGCCACAATATTTCAGAGTGAAATAGATGGAGAAGGAGCAAATTTTGTTTTGTATTTTAAGCTTTCTGATAGTTACTCAAAGGAACTTCCAACCCACTTTCAAGAAAGTATCAGAGTAAGATGATCATTATTTTTAATCTCTTATCATGAATTACCACTTCATGATAAACCTGTCTTCTTTGTGTTATCTTTGGCGATGAAGCTGAAAAAGGGAAAAAGAATGAGGCTTTTCTGCTGGCTGTTTTCTTATTTTAATTTGTCAACCTTTATAAAATGTTAATTTGAGGCTTGTTGCAATCTTTTTTTGCACTGCCTTTTTTTGTTTCATGTTTTCTTCATTATTAAATGATTTAAATTCTTTTTTCTTATTGTTTCATATCCTTATCCTTCTTAAAACAGCGATTAATTGATGATGAATTTGAAAAGGTCAAAGGTTTCCGTGTAGATACAACTGTACCTTTCCGAGAAAGGTTGAAAATATTGGGCCGCGTTGCAAATGTAGATGATCTTCATTTAAGTGCTGCAGAAAGGAAGCTCATGCAGGCTTACAATGAGAAACCTGTTCTTTCACGTCCACAACATGAGTTCTACGTGGTATGTTCTTGTCCAACAACCCCTTCCGGTCTTCCAGCTCATTCTTCCTGTATCCAATTTTAAATGACTTTTAATGTCTTGATTATCAAATACAATTCGCAGTTGTCTTTTGCTGCCCATCTTGATTTATGTCAAGGCAAAAAAAAAAATGTAATACGAGCAGTCTAAGACTTCATTTGAAACAGGCACTAAGTAGCTGTATTCAACTGAATGAAAAACGATGCCAGATGGTTTTATAATTCTTTCCATCCTTAATAGCAGGGTTTCATTTGTACCTTTTTGCAGGGAGATAATTACTTCGAGATTGACATCGACATGCATAGGTTCAGTTATATCTCCAGGAAAGGTTTTGAAGCATTCCTAGACAGGCTTAAAATTTGTGTGCTGGATGTTGGACTCACAATTCAGGCAAGTGTATCTTCCTTTTTAATGAGTATCCATGTTTTATTTTCAAGAAAAGACTGTAGACATTTTAGATGATGTAGAATCTACCTCCTATTTCCTACGGTGGTCTGTGGAGTTGATATTCATGAAGAGTTTGATTCTCATTTTCACCAGGGGAACAGAGTCGAAGAGTTGCCGGAGCAGATCTTGTGTTGTATTAGATTAAATGGAATTAATTACATGAGATACCACCAGTTGTTTAGTTAACAGCCCATTTAATCTCTAAGTGGATGAACAATGTGAGCCTTCTGATCTTATAAAGGGTAATCTTTCGATAAATTTCTGTTTCATTATCAATAAATTTCTGAAGTTACAAACCAAATCAGTCCTGACAATTCTCACAATTTTTTTAATACAAAAACACATCTTGAACCTAAGATGTGTTTTTGGGATTCTTGTAATACCATTGCAGTGGTTTTTCTACGACAATCTCTGACGATTTCAGAATCTAACTTGTTGAAGTTTAAAGCAGATGCCGATAATAATTTCCCTGTTGTTGCTACTCGCCATTTGACAAAATTATAGAAGTTAGGCCACTGAGCTTCTGCAACGTCAGTAGAGAAATTATAATGGAAAAAATGATTTTCTAATAAGCATTGCTCAGCGCGTTCATCACCGAAAATTCAGACTTTAAATTGGAGGGTGCGCCAGGCCAGTGCTGTAGTGCAAAACACAGGCGACGCTCGAGAACCCCAGGCAGCAAGCTGCTGTGATGGGAACTCACCCTGGAAAAATTAATTTAATATCGTGTGGGCCGATGGCCCACGTATCAGATATTAAACTGATAAGAACAGATACTACACTTGATCTTAGCCAAAAGGCCGAGAAAGGTATGAGTTGGAAAGAGCCCCTGGCCTTGATTTTGTATGGTTGCTTGTCTTGTGCCCTTCTCTTTTCTCTCGATGTGGTACAATCAAAACCAGCCGGTATTAAAGACATAGGACCAACCCTCGACGAACACGAACGAGCTGGAGACAGACATCTCTTCTCCAATCTCCCTCTCTCCATGTCTCTCTCTCTTTTACCTATCTCGCCCAATTCAAGGTGCTGCTTTTTCTCTTCATACATTTTAGTTTCACTTTGTTAAGCGAATATTTTTAGGATTTTTTTTTATACTTATAGAAATTATTAGCAAAATAACTTTTATCTAGCCAAGAAAAAACCAAATAATTTAGATTCCACAGCAGTGTGGATCTAATATATATGTCAGAACTAAAAAACTTATTTTGATTATTAAAGAAATCCAAAATAATGTGTGTCAAAGTAAACAAAACCCAAAACACTTGGTGTAAACTATTATTTAAGATAAAAACATTAAAGATATAATAAACTATTATATTTTTCTATCTAGAATCATTATTTATATTGAAGTAATAATTTTTTTATACTTTTAGTTATATACAAAGTCTATTAAAAGAAAGTAGGTGTCATGAGTTGTTAAAATTGACCTATAATAGTTGTCGAGTTGTCAACTTTGGGGTTGAACCACCACTTGTGTCGGAGTTGTTAATATTACATAGTCAAGAATAAAGAGATCATTTTTTCATGCATGTTTTATCAAATTTGATGAAAGATAAAAGCATTAAATGCTCCTGCAAAGTTGATACCGAAGCAAAATTTTCGACAAATTTTCGGAAAGAAAATAAATAGTAACTAGATGACGTGTAGCCTGGTAGTCTTTTTTTCTTTGCTAAAGTTTAATTTGGTCTTTTATCTTATGATTACTCTGATTTCATTATAATTGGCCCAAAATTGTTAGTTTTGTGCATTTGAATCCCTGTCAAACGTCACTAGAGCCTTTAAATTTATGTGCCTTTTCATTTTGGTCCTTGATCTCGAAAATTTCTTCAACTTGGCTTTTAATTGACCGCAAAACTCTGATTTTCTTACAAGTTTACCCTCAATTTAAACCAATTAACTTTGTAAGGATTAAATTTGGTCTCTAAAGATTCAAATCTTCTCAATTAAGCCCGATATAGGATCACAAACTTCATCTTTCATCAATTAAACCCTTAATAAAATTAATTTGACCAATTTAAAGTATAATTAAGTTCTTGCACTTAATTAAATCCTTCGAATGAATCCTAAATTAATTCATACACATAATTAAACTTTAATTTGCCCCGTGATTAAATCAAATAGGCCTATTAAAATATAATTATGCATTTGGCTTAGGGTGTGTTTGATATTGCAGTTACTAATGTGGTTGATGTTTAAAAAAAAATAGTTTCATGAAAAGCACTTTTAGCTGCGATTCATAACTGAAATTAAAATATTTGGTTGAAACTGTGGTTGAGTTTGAAATTTAATATAGTATAAGAAAAAAAGATTCCCTTTAAATAAGAAATTAAAATAATAAAATCTCTAAACTCAAAAAATAGTTAGGATTTTTCTCTTTGAAAAATAGAAAAGGTGGATAATATAAAAAGTTCGATGAGAAAATAAAATATATTTAAATAAAGTAATATTAAATTAAACATAATCAAAAGAGTAATTAATTAAATAAAATTTGAAACTAAAAAATATGTAATTTATTTATAAAATTAAAAAAATAACTCATAATTTATCTTGTCAAAGCCCCCTAACTAACTATTAGAGAGAGCCAGCCGAGATTGCAGGATTTGAAAATGCATCAGATAGGAATATAGGATAGATGATGATGGAAATTGAGGATAAATCCAGACTACTTAAGAAGAAGAAATGGCAAAAAAGCAGCCTACGAGACCCACTGGTGGTTGCAAATCCTTTTGAAAAAGTAGCTATCAGCTGCTTTTTGTCCACCAGTGTTTTGTTCATTTTAATCCACAAAACCCGTACAATATTTTTGCCTTTAATTTTAACCAAACACTAAAATTGTGAGCTTTTTTTAAACCTCAACTTGTACGACAATACCAAATACCCACTTAATTTTTACGCAAATTTATCTGATAATCAGTTATTTTTGCTGTGAATCTACATTTTCCTTTATTATTGGGTACAATAGAGGTACAATTGGATTTTTGAACCCATCCAAAATTTTCTACTTAGTTTTCCACCACTATCTTTATTTTTAATAAGTTATGATACAAACCATTTCACAATAAAGAGTTCCTTCAATCAATCAAAGCATTTTTTTTTATTCATAGTCTCCAGACATTAGATGTAATTTATTGTCTGAAATTATAAAAGTGGTTTTTTTTTTTAAATACATTATACTTTAATAATATATTAAAATAATATTTTCTTATTTTTGTAAAAAAAAAAATTAACATTAGTATACCAAAACGATCTAAACATATAAAAATTAACTATTTATTTTTTAAAATGGTATTATTTTGAATCAATAAATGAGTTTAATCCCCTAATAAACTTATTCAATTCACAACCCATATATCAAACCGAAGGACTGCTTTCTTTGTTCAATATAATTTCTTCAAAAAATTACAGTTAAATATTAAAAGATTATAATCTAGCAAATAAACGAGGTTACTTGCCCGCGCGCTGCGCTGGGTTTTTTTTATATAGAAAATTGATTAATTTTATACGTGTTGTAATTGGTTACCTTAATATTTAAATGATGAAATTGTAAGCGATAAAATCTATTAGAATTTTTTTTCCTGCCTGAAATTGATTGAATATTGCTACTATTAAAACTATTTTGATAATTATTAATCGTTATATTGTACAATTAAAATCGATAAAATTCATTAAAAATAAGTCATGTACTTCGTGTAACACATTGATTGATTGTTGTGATCCAAAGGGGTTGGTTGCTTTTGCCAAGGCTTTTATCTAACAGACTTTATAGTGAATATAAATCACAAAAAGTAAACTAGTGTTATATATACACTGTGAACCTAGAAGAAATCCTATATTGCTTCTTTCAGAAATGTAGCAGCAAATTTAGACACTTTTGGGGATGGGAAACTTAAAAAGATATAGATATTGAAGGATTCAATAATCCTATTTGAGTGTGCATGAAAGCAAGACTTACTGCTATGGCAATCATAGTCAAAAGGTCCTTGGCACCAGTTTTACCCATGTGAGACAGAAGAAATGAAGCGAGAACTTGCCTTTAAACCTCCTTTCTTTTGTACAGTTCTCTTGCCATTAGTGGCCAGCTTATCTGATGTCTTTTTATCATCTTTGAGCCCATTGGAATAAAGAAAAGAATCAGATTTCTTGAAGCTAATCTGTGACTGCACATACACAACAGTCCCACCAGCAGCTAAGATACCAGCCGCAAATAGTAGAGATTTCCTGCATGGGGAAAAAAAGTTACATGAATGTAGCTTTATTGCTCCAAAAGTTCTTCATTAAACTGTATGAAAAGCAACATCAACTATAAACAGTTCTAGGATAGATTTGGGCAAAAAAATTTACATGAATGTAGCTTCATTGCTCTAAAAGCTCTTCATTAAACTGTATCAAAAGCAGCAGCAACTATAAATAGTTATAGGATAGATTTATGATCCAAATTATTTTATCTTTTGAGCAACCAACCTCTCACACCGGCATTTTTTCTTCCCATTCATTGTTTAAAAGAATAAACTATAAGCACGGTAAAGAAAAACTACCACCTGTTTAGAAACCCAACAGATAAAAAGAAATCCTAAATACCAAAAAACATATATCTTTAACAGAAAATAATGCTAAGGTGGTTGACCCAAGATTTCACACACTCGGACTACTGACTCCAAAAGGTTTCTAGTGTAGTGGATCTAATGACAAACAAAGGCACCAACAAAGCAAATCCTTCCTTATACCTTCGATTTCAAAACTGTAAATCACTCTCTCCCCTCTCTGTAACACCTTCAAATTTAACAACATGGCTTCACAAAATTTATTGATTAATTAAATGACAACTAAGAATCAGAAATGAACATCATCCTCAATTAAAAAATAAACAACAAAATGATTTTTCAATCGTTATATATCGATAGAGAAGCCAAATCAATAATCAATAACAGCTGAGCCTCTATGAAGGCGGCAGAAAGCTTGGCTTTAATAGGTCCACTTGGAGGCTTATAACACAAATGGATGAAATGAGGAGGATTCTCAGAAGCTGCAGCATCGCCTAGATAGGATCCCATTTTCAACTCTTTGCACTGCTCTGCATTCAAGATGGTAGCTGAAAAAACATCGCTGTATGTGGAAGCAATCTTTGTAGCTTCTTCCGCCAGTACAACTGAAACATAAATCATTGCAGACAATTAAAGTTGTGATCAGACACATAAATGGATGCATATCTATGTATTGGGATGGGTAATGAAATTTGGCCTGTCAAAACAGTAGTTCAAACACAGGAAGCAGTCAGGTGATAATGTATTTGGTGCATTGTGCCCGTGAGCCTTAAGGGAATGAAGCTATTACGAACCAGGGGTGAGTACATTGGCTGGTGAATTGAGAAGTTCTTTTCCAAAAATTACAGCAGAAGAAACATCTTCAGCATATTTGAGCTTCTTGTCTAGCTGAGGACCAGTTCCAAAGCCAAGAATATCCACGGATTTAAGCACTGGTTTGTTTGAATCCGACTTAAACCTGTTATCTTCGTATGTCCCCAGTACAATCCCTGTCACATTTTAAACCATTCAACATTAATTATTTCCAGATGTTCATGCAAACAATTGTCACAGTGCAATTAGTTCCCAATATTAGTACCAGAAGCTATCGTTGAAGCAGTATTAAGTTTTGATTCATTTGAGGTGATTCCAGTTGAGGTAAGCACAATGCCAACATCACTGGCTTGAGCATTCTTTGCAGCAGCTGCAATTGCCTCGCCAAAATTACAAAAAGCGTATGTGTTTGTAGCAGACTTCCCAAGCCCAATGAAGCCGATTCTTTTGGCACCATGACCTGGAACTCTAAGAACCAATGACTGGCAAGGTTTTCCAGTGAAATCCTCCTCGGAAGAGGCTTCACTTAGGTGACCGCCCAACTTAGCATCTAGGTTCTTCAAAAGAGAGTTCTCAAACCTTTTGCTGTCATCCTTGGTCATATCTTTCTGTGTAACACCAACGGCAAGGATATCTCCTTTCCATTCTGCCACATCAATCTCTTTCGCAGATAAAGCAATCTGTCAAGGATTACAGAAATACATCCCCCACCTCTTCGGTGCCCAATAGATAACTATCAGAACGCAAATAGTCACAAAACTTCACCAATTAGTACTTTATCAACGCACAATTCAGAAGGTAAACATAACAAAAAGACATCCTGGTACACTGCCGATCCATATAAAACTAAATCAATCAGGTCACATACATTTACCACAACTTTAAGCCATAAATCACAACGAAGATGCAAGATCAATAAGGTTTGAAAGAAAAAACTAAAACCCCATCAACAAAGAAATGTTCAATTAGAATTTTACTGATAAGAACAGATACTACACTTGATCTTAGCCAAAAGGCCGAGAAAGGTATGATTTGGAATGAGCCCCTGGCCTTGATTTTGTATGGTTGCTTGTCTTGTGCCCTTCTCTTTTCTCTCAATGTGGTACAATCAAAACCAGCCGGTATTAAAGACATAGGACCAACCCTCGACGAACACGAACGAGCTGGAGACGATCAGCAATGGCAAGCTTCCTCCAGCGATGGTAGTCGCATTAAAAAATATGAATACATTCATCTAAAAAAGTCAAATATAATATCAGGTAATTATCAAGTGTCCTTTGTAAAAAGCTAATTATATTCTAATTTAATGATTTTGTTGAATTTTGATATAATGTTATTATTTTGTGTTTTATTTATATGCGAAGTGACAGACATGACCAAAAAAAATATAAATCATTTTGTCTAAGGTCAACAGTTTTAAGAATTGTAAAAATGAGTCAGGGTTTAACTATTAATTGAAATCCATAATACAACTTTATATTTCATATATTTAATCATTGATTTCAGATGACTCGTTTTACTACTTGTTTGAGAGTGTGGTTGAGGTTGATTTTGAAAGTGTTTTTATTTAAAAATACATCAAAATAATATTTTTTTTAAAAATTATTTTTGATATCAGCACATTAAAATGATCTAAAAACCACCATTTTTTTTAATTTAAAGTAAAAAATAAAAATAAAAAAACACTTTCCAAACTCACTCCCAAACAATCATTTTAAAAGTTTTATTAGTCAAAATAAAGTGTCATAGATACAATATAAGATCAAGGTTGATTTTTTTTTTAAATATATATTTAAAATAAAGTGTCATAGAAAAACTGCTAAATGGCTTCCCAACTCGGTCGGTCCTTTTTCCTTTTGTAGCATTGTGACTTGAGAGAGCTACTGTAGTTGGGTGTAGCATGCGCAGTGATTATGGTCCATTAAATGACTTCCCAACTCGGCCGATCCTTTTTCCTTTTGTAGCATGGGGAGAGCTACTGCAGATTGGGTGTAGCATGCACAGTGATTATGGTCCATTAAATGGCTTCCCAACTCGGCCGGTCCTTTTTCCTTTTGTAGTATTGAGAGAGCTGCTGCAGATTGGGTGTAGCATGTGATATTTTCCTTTTTCCTCTAGGTGTTTTGTAGCATTAACACCTAAAGCTCACGCACCTACATTATTTTTCAATTTCTAGATCTAGTCATTTGTTTACACAAACTTCTCAAACTTATCTCGAATCTTTTGAAGGTGTATTTCGAAATTTGGACAGCGATTAATGTTTGTCTTTTAATTATTGTTAGATTTTTTATGGTTTTGAAATTTGTTATTACTGGGTGTGTGAGTAAAAATAGTGAAAAAGAGGGTACATGTGTGTGTGATGCATGGGTTGATTTATTATTATTATTAGTAGTAGTAGTAGCATGTGATAAATAAAAAATAAAAAAGAACAATACCTTAGAAAATTGTTTTACCAATTGTTTGTTCTTAAAATTTACATATTGCCAAGTCTCTAAAAATAAGTCATATTTTCATAAGTAAAGAGAACTGGCCTACCTTCTGTTACCTGGTAGTATTATCTGCATGCAAGGTAATCAAACTCGCGAGTCAACTCGCAAACTCGTACGAGTTTGCGAGTTGGCTCAGCAAACCTGGTTGAACCGGAAAGAAAAATCGAAACCGGTCAAAATCGGGTTGACTCGTAAAATCGGACCGGATCGGTCCGATTTTACGAGTTCATCATATTCTGGGCTAACTGGCGAAGGGCTTTCTTCAATTTCAATTTTGCATTTGAGAAATCTCAATTCACTGCTCTTCGAAGCTCTCAGTCTCTCACCCAGTCACTCCCAAATCATCTCACCCCCAAAATCGTCTCTTCTCTTCTCAGTTCTCACTTCTCGGCACAAAATCATCAGTTTCACTTCTCAGCCTCTCAAGTCTTACCCCCAAAATCTTCTCTTCTCTTCTCAGCACAAAATCCCCCAAATCATCAGTTCTCAGTTCAGCAGCACAAGCAAAGGCACAAGAAAGGGAGGGAGATGAGCACAAGAAAAGGAGATGAGCACAAGAAAAGGGAGGGAGATGAGCACAAGAAAGGGAGATGAGCAGCGACGACACAAGGAAAGGGAAATGTGTGGGGGGGCAAAGTAAGGGAATTAGGGTTGGAGGGCTTTCCTTCGCAGGAAAGAATCCAGGGATTGATCTCGATTTTCCCTTTGCTCTAATACTTAAAAGAACTCCACTCACTAAAAAAGATAAAGGTAAAGAATCCAATAAAGGGAAACCCTCCATGGCACAACACAGGTCTTATAATAATAATAATAATAATAATAATAATACGTTTCTGGGGTGTGTGTGTGTGTGTTATAATAATAATAATACGTTTCTGGGTGTGTGTGTGTGTGTTATAATAATAATAATTAATAACTTATTGGGAAATAAGTTATATAATAATAATAATAATAATAATAATAATAATATAATTTTAAAAAATAATTTTATTGTTGGAGGGTTTTTTAAAAGCAATTATTTAATTATATAACTTACTTCTATTAATTATATAATTAATTGCATAATTAAAATATATATAAAATAATTGAACTTCATTTAAAATAAGATAAAAAATGGTTCTCCAAAATAGCTTTTACCATTGGAGAACACATCAACAAAAAAACTATATATACACTATTCAACAAAAAAAACCTTAACTAATGAAGTTTAATGGCCATGATTATGTTATATTGTATTCGAAAATATTTTACATATGATTTTACGAATTTTCTTCTCACACGATTTTAGCTGTGATTTTACGATTTTTGTACGGACAAATTCGGGTACGATCTTACGATTTTACGATCCGATCTTACGAAGCCCCTTCCATTTCGTGTCAAAATCACGATTTTGACAACCTTGTCTGCATGTCTTGAAGCTAAGAGCAAGTGATTCTCTTGAACATAGAGAGAGAAAGAGCAATGAGTGAAGGAATTGAGACTCGAGAGATGAAAAAGAAAATGAAGCTCGATGGAGTTTTACCACGAGAGAAAAACTGCTAATCCATGGAAAACTGCTAATCTAAATAAAACAGCAAAAGGTAGAAGCAGACCTCTCATTTCCCAGTTTGATATACAAAACAAAAGCATGGCCAGCTTAGCTCTCCTCTGTGTTCGATTAATTGTTTTTCAAATTAGTTATTCAAAAATTACAGTAGAATACTAAATATTAATGATTATAATCCAGCAAATAAATTGAATCAAGTTTATATTTTATTTAAAATTCAAATTGATTGTATATTTTATTTTAATATCTTTTTAAATCTCATCAAAGATCAACAACACCTAAAAAAACTCATAACCAGGTACAAAGCCTTAAAAAATAACTAAAAGATGATTGGTATCGCAGTACATCTCCGAGATGGCATTTATGTTCTCCAATGAAAGTGGATTGTTCCCTGATAAAAGAGATTTGTCTGGTGTAAGACCAGTCAGAAAGACCCATCTGAACCATATTCTTCAAGTTTGTAAGCTGATCAAGGTTTCCGAGGGCTGGATGTCAAAGAACCAGGCAATCTTATTCTCATGCAGAAAGTGAAGAGATCTTAGTTCTTACAGATCCTTCAGGAAGATTGACAGCTTCGGATAGTGGAGAGAACAGCGCAAGGGGACTGCAGGGGAGAGAGACATTCACAGCATTCCAATCCGTAGCAATATGACAACGGAGCAGTTATTAAATATAATCAGATGAAGAGCTAAGCCATAACCAGACCTTGTTTGATAAGAGCAGGACCCAAACACGTAACTCTTGAAATGGAGGGTGCGCCAGGCCAGTGCCTGTCGGGAAATTGCTTTGGAAAATATCGATTTTAGTCTATGAACCAGAAGAAGCCATTTCAATGCCGGAGCTTTAAACTTTAAATTGGAGGGTGCGCCAGGCCAGTACTGTAGTGCAAAACACAGGCGACGCTCGAGAACCCCAGCAGCAAGCTGCTGTGATGGGAACTCACCCTGGAAAAATTAATTTAATATCGTGTGGGCCGATGGCCCACGTATCAGATATTAAACTGATAAGAACAGATACTACACTTGATCTTAGCCAAAAGGCCGAGAAAGGTATGATTTGGAATGAGCCCCTGGCCTTGATTTTGTATGGTTGCTTTTCTTGTGCCCTTTTCTTTTCTCTCGATGTGGTACAATCAAAACCAGCCGGTATTAAAGACATAGGACCAACCCTCGACGAACACGAACGAGCTGGAGACAGTCAGCAATGGCAAGCTTCCTCCACATCTACTCTCCAATTTTCTTGTCTTGATCAAGAAGCACGCTCTCTCTCTCTCTCTCTCTCTCTCTCTCTCTCCATACCTATCTCGCCCAATTCATGGTGCTGCTTTCTCTCCGCGCACATTTTATTTTGACTCCATTATTAATTTTCCATCTAAACCAAACCGCAAGGGCTGGTTCTCACTGTTCCTCAGTGCATGCTGCTGTGACGAAGCTTTATTGAACTAAGAATTTCTGTTTAAACTTTAAATACTGCAACTCAAAATCACCCCCTGGCCCCACAATTCGTCTTATCAGATGTGCAACACAAGCTAATAGTCACACGGTGATCTGGTAAGTGGTATAGTGCATTAGAAGTTTCTCTCCCGGAAGCTGGTTTTCCTGATTCCCATGTTTCTAGAATACACGGCTATCCACTTGTACTTGAAAAGTCTCCATGTTTTAGGCATAAAAAATTGCTATACTTGTTTGCGCTCATCAAGGACTGACCTCTGCTAGTGATTTGGAATTTCAAGAAGGATCTTACAATCACCAGCTTTCTTTAGAGCCACTTATTTTGTCAAAGACCAAGTGCCCGAGCATTTTAATAGCGACCAAGGTCTGGAGCTGATATGGATACTGTCGACCAATATCATCGTGTACAGCTAGCTAACTGTAGTTGATTTTAGTAGACCTCATGCTCTTCTATCAAACGGTATCACCAAAAGAAATTCTTGCAACTATTCATCAAAATGTTGATAATTTCGTTGAGAGAAGTGGCAGCGAGGCGAGCATTTCTTGTTTTTTTCTTACCACCGATCAGTTCATGCGAGTTTGAAGTCCTTTTAATTGCTTCACCAAATATACAGGAAGGGATCGGTTTATATTCTATGGTGGTATTTAAGACTATCCGCCGAGTGTGCCTTGTGAGTTGTGAATCCTGTTTTCTTCACCTTTCAGGCTTGTAAATTAGCTCTGGATGTCAATACACTGCCTCATGTGCAAAAAATATGCAAGTAGAAAAGAACACAACGATAGCTATGGCAATTTTGTTCGGTGGAAACACATTAGTTTCAATGCGAATGAAATCAAACACTTCATTCTGAGTTGAATATGGAGAAGGTAAAAGATGATGCCTGAGAAAACGATCCCAGCCTGCTGGGGATTTGATGATTTGTTTTTCAATTTACTACTTGAATCTATGCACCGAGATGCCGAATCAAAGGACATACTTATTCACAAACATCACATGCTAGAGGTAACTGATTCAGGATTAATTATAGCTTCAACAAAATCACGGGTTTTGCCTGGACGCCTGAATAAAACGGTCCACACTTTTCACATATCACTGTAGGGCATGTCTTTTATATGGTGACCAAAAAATCTCACAGATTTGGCTAAAAAGAAAAAAAATCGAATTCAGGACCTCCAAGCTCTAAGATACCAGTGATGTATTTTTTTGTGATGATACGATGTATACAGAGATTGCCATGCCCGACTTACCTGATAACAAACCTGAGCTAAGCAGAGTGATTGTATCATGTTTAGTTTCACAAAGCTAGCCGGACAGACGCAGGCATGGTTATCCTCGATAATGTCTGCAAGGGCAAGGCAAACTGCAATCTATTAAATGAAACACAGATCTATTGCTTGGAAGGGGAGACCTGCATCAATCAGTGGGACTTTCAGAACTTCCAAGCTACAAATTCAAATTAAAAAGCTGAACCCAGAGTTTTCTCCATGTTACCTACAAGCTAGCTCCAGGTTCTCAACTATCTTTGGAATGTCTTTGTTGCTTGTTTTCTGACTACACTATCACCAGCTCAAAAACATTACAAGAAATAATAATAATAATAATAATAATAATAATAAGAAAAAACCTCCTTATAGAATAATGACAGAGAAACAAAACCCATTCCAAATGATTGAAATCTACGAACAAACTTCATTGGTAAAAATCATCATCAGTGAAAATATTCACATATTGTGCTGGGTATCAATGTAACTGGAGATATAGGGAGGCAGTGAATTTTTACACTTGCTAATCAAATTCTTCTATCATGTGTGTGTATAAGAGCTAGTTTTCTTTCTCCAATTGGAAAAAAGTGTACAAGGTTCAAAATAAAAGCACTGTTGAATAGGATACAATAGTAGCAACCACAAGAGCCTTCGGTGATTCTTCTTAGAACGACTGTTCTAACCTCCGACGATTCCTCTTCCTGTCAGGAGTTGCATGTACCTGTGCTTTCATTCCATATGTCTTTAGCTGGAAATTTTCAAAAGCCTCAGAAACTGTTTTCACCTGTATAATGATGCCCATGCATTGATTTATCAAAACTAAGCAGTTCAAAGTTAATTAATTATTTAAAAACATTATTATGTTTGTTACATACCAGATCAGGGTTCTTAGAATACACCCTCACAATCCTATCTTCACAAAAAGCTGGCAGCAAATGACTGATGCGATAATCATGTACCGGGAATTTCTCATTGCTCTCAAAGTCCTGATAGTAAAGAAAGCTGTTAGAAAACATTAGAACGGATAAATATTCTTTAAGAAACTGTAACATTAAACAGTTAGAAACCCTAAGCTATTGCTTAAGAAGGAGACTCCATCCTTAAGGTTGAACAGGTATTGGAACCAATGATCCTCTACATAACAGATTTTATCGAGGAAAAAAAACATGAAGCCAAATTCCTTATTTTTTACAACAAATTTTCATCAGCCCCTTGTATGTCTGTTGTAGCATAAACTCAATAGTATGATCCAGCAAAGATGTTACAGCAGGCAACGCCAAAAGATTTTGAGATACGAATCCTTGACTAGATTCAAGCCTGTAAAGAATGTAAACTACACCAGCATATATTTACTAGAGGCCTACTGCCCCCTGCTACTGTCCTCTGCTACATATTTGACAATGCAGACCATAGATAATATTGAGATTCATACTAATCTTTAGTCTTGAGAGGAAAAAAGTGGTATGAAAAATACTTTAAATTAAGCACATTGGAAGTGAACCTGTTACCTGGAAAAAATTTATGCTGAATGTTGGAACGCATGCATAAAGAAAAAACCAGAGTCATTTAAAGTTGCAGAAACCGACCCATTAAAGAACAGCAAAACAAGGAATGATTCCAACATAATCACAATCTGATTCTTTTCCTGCTTACTTTTCAAGAGGGTTACTTCTACCCCGTGTCAAATCAATCTTCACATTACAGACAGCAACATCTTCTTCTTTTAGTGTAATGTCACCATTTCCCTGATTGAAAAATCACTTTCAGTTAAGTTTTTCTAGTGCACTGTTGAAAGAAAAGATTAACTTGGAACATTTTTTTTTTTTGCGTGTGTTGTCTATTATAAACCTGGGAACAAACAATGTCCTGTGGAGTGATGTCTTTGAAGTGCTCTAGCTTGTCCTTCGGAACAGAAAACTCATTGCAGAACTGAAAAATATAACAAATTGCAATATCGGGTACTACAAACAGGAAAATAGGTTTCCTTTGAGTCAAAATAACTCAAAACAAGAGTAGATATGCACCTAGATCACAAAAAATTAGGCCATCAAACCTGTCCCGATAATAGATGAGTATACCTGGTATAGGTCTCTTTTCCTAATGCGCAGGATTAAATCTCTAGCTTCCTTCAGCTCCTGTTCATGAGAAACTTCAATGGTTTTCAATATTGAATCATCTATCTGCAAAATTTAGATGGATAGCATTAGTCCCATGAGCATTAAAATCATAGCATCAACAGCATGTTCAATTAATGTTTTAATTCCACAAACCTTCCAGAATTCTGCTGGGTCTTGAATTTTTGATGAAATTTGAAGGTAATCATCCGCTTTTATCAAGGAATCAACAAACATCAATTCTATAGCCTGAAAAAGAAAAGTCAAATACAATGCACTTCCCTATTTGAATAAAGATTCAACTAAACAAAGCATTTGTTTCCAGAAAATAATTCCAAAAATATAGGCACCTTTACTTTTGCATGTGTATAGACCGTTCGATGCAGATCAGCACGAGAGGAAAATAACTTAAATATTGTAAGATCTGACAAAAACATCAAAAGTTAATTAAGGAATACAATGATCACCAGCAAAACTGGAAACATAATTACAACATATACTAACAATCCTTGTCACGATAACATATCTCATCACCCATAACTCGCATGCTATCCATTAACCTGTAGGTTAAAAAGAATGCTTATTGAGTAAGGAATAGCTCTAGTTTAGACAGTAAGAATACACAAGCATAATGACTAACCAAGTACAGGCTAAAGCATGGATGGAAATTTTATGTAAGTTGATTTGAAAACAAGGCCACCTAAGTTAACTTTTTATCATGCCTAAAAATATAAGCATGCATACCGTTCAATCTGAAAACTGCAGCCCAGTCCACAAGCCCGGGAGTCACGCACAATGTAATCAAACCTAGCAGATAATTTTTTGTTGTCAAAACCATGTGCAGTGAAAGTAACCCCAAGAAGGAGATTGGAGACTTGTAAGGACAAGTATATATAGAGAGATCAACTAACTTGTCAACATCTATACCATTCCGACCATTTGCAACAATATCATATAGGAAATGCTTTTCATTCACACTCTACATGTAAGAGAACTTAGAGAATTAGCCAACAATTAAATTAGATAGATAAGGAATTGAAAAGAGGGTTGCTAACCACAGATAGAGTCTTGGACTGTCAGATGGCTTACTCTATGAGAAACATGTTCTGTGCTTGCAATGACCATTTCCTGTAAAAGAGGACACAGGTGCATAAGGGATCCACATATTAGCAATTTTTTTTTTTTTTTTTAAAAAAAATAGTGTACATGCATCTGTTTTTCTTGAAGTAGATAAAAGAACCTCTGTGAAACAACAAACAAGAGATGTTGTGGATGGTGAGATTAAAATTGACAAAATCATTTGTTCAATGAAAAACTTGAACCAAGAAAGGAAAAAAAAAGAAAATGCAGCAGAAGAAAGGAAAAGTCATTCTGTCCAGAAATAACCTTTGCTTTCTTTAGGCATTCAGCATCAATATCAATATGGTGGAAATCGACAATGTGGTCTATCATTCTCACAGACATGTCCTCATGACGCCTGGAAAATATTTAAAACAGCAACTCAAGTATTGGATCAAATCCTCTCATTAGAAGCAATTACCAGTAATGACTATAGGAAAGGTGTACCATTTTCCATAAGATTTATCACAGGCCATTGTTTTCATCAATGGTAACTCATAATGTTCGGCAATAATCAAATGAAGGTATTGCAAATGCACCTAACTGGGAGAATAATGGCATATCATCCACCCATATTGTTAAAAAAACATGATTTCACTGTGCAAACTAAAATTCTTCAGATGGTTGAAAGATGCATTTTCTGAAATCAATGTTTACTAATTAACGAGGTTGTGTTGTGTTAGTACAGCATATAGAAAGGAAGGAAAAAAGAAACATGGACATTCCTACATGAAAAAAATGAATGGAATCTGCATACAATGCTGAGATCAGCTATATTCTTAGCCTCTGGAATCACATGGTTAATCCTTTTTAGTCCATTATTCTCAGCATTCACAACCAGAACAGGTAACAAACAAAATTATCAGAATACAACAACACTTCAAAAAAGTTAAAATAAATAAATAATGGTTTTAGCATCATGAAATTGGTCAACAAATACATCAACCATCTGCATCCATGATCAATGAAGACAAATAAGATGTGATATGGTATTAGGAAGATATCAATTTCATCTCCACGAAAACAAGCAAGTGTAAAAATTTAAGCACAACAAATTCATGAGTATAACCAGCATACGAAAATTGTTATTCTAGCATCCTTCTAGTTGCATTTTTAATGGAATGACTTTACCGATGAAAACAGAAAGGTTGAAGAAGTGAAGAATGGTCCTAGTTTCTGAGGGTAATACGAAGGATTGTCAGAATTACCATTTAATGCCATGAGAAATCCGATGGAGAAACTCGTGCTCGAACATGTGGCTGAATGGCCCATGGCCAACATCATGCAGTAGCCCTATATAAATCAGGATGAGACTAAACACACAAACACAAAAAGCGACCATAAGTAAAGCCATTTTAATGATGCTATTCATTACCAGCAAGTTTCACTGTTTGTATATCCAAGTTATCGATACCGAGCTCTGAACCCTACAAATATGGGATGTGTGTGAAGGACAAATGTCCATAATTGGAGATCATGATGTGAATGATGTTCAGAGTGACACATTCTTACTTGCTGAGCTTTGATTCTGTGAACTGCTTCACCAGCCAGTGAAAATACACCAAGTGAGTGCTCAAATCGAGAATGCACAGCCCCTGGGTAAACCATGTATGTTAAACCTGCATAAAAGTAAAACATGTTTGGTAAAAAGAATGAATTCTCTCAGAAATGGAAAATAGAGATGGTTGATTCAATACAGAGCACTGAAATGGCTTGTTGCAACACTCTTGCTGGTGAGCAAGTTGAGCAAGTTATAGCTTACTAGGTCCAGTGTCTAATGATGAGCTTGATCAGCCACTTTCTTTCAACTATGGATTCCGTCATCACATTTGACCGTTATGGAAATCAGAGTGTTAAAAACAACCAATATTCCATTAAAAAACAAAATTAGTGACCAAAGCAAACAATTAAGTTACTCCATGTTCTTCACTCAGGGATGAACTAGAAATTGTTCAGAACAAAAATTCTATCATTTTTTCCTGATAAATTGAATTTAACATTGTTGAAGACTATATATGATAGAAGAGTGGTCGATCAGATTTAATGGGAATGAGTATATAGATATAAGTTCAAAAAAAATTAATCTTACTCGAACTAGTATTTCTAGATAAATAAACATATCTGATTACAACAAGGATATCCAGCATGAAACCTAAAAGCTACTTTGCAGGCAAGCAGCTAATTTTTTCCCCTTCAAAACTATTGAATTAATTAATTGCATATGAAAATTAAAATTTTCATATATAGACTTAAATTCTTACCCGCGGTGTAAAAAGTAGAAACATCAGATTCACAAGAAAAGATATGCTGATAAAATCAGGTCGTGTAGGCACAAAGGAATGCAGATAACACTTACCGAGTTGCTTTAGATCTCGAAGTCTGCATGCAAACATATAGTAAAACTTGTGAGTTCGGATGATGAATATTTTTTATTCGATTCAATTTAATTATATTTTGACATAAAAAAATAAATCAGACTTGCGCTTGCCTCTGGAACTCCTCAGTATCGACAAACTTCAAAGAGAGCTGAAATAAAAATGAAATTAAACTCAAGTCAGAGAAACATGCAAACAAACAAACATTAATAATTCAAGTTGTGATTATAATTTATCACTAAAAGGAACAAAACGAACGAAATGCCGTTTCCAAGAGAAAAGAAAAGTAGCGCGATTCAGTGACGAGAAGAAATCAAAATTGAATTGAACGATCAATAAGTCTAGGAAAGTCGAATCAAAGAAATTCAGAGAAGAGAAGGGGAGATGTCTAGTGATAATACCGGATCCAGATAAATGTTGCCATGGACATTATCGCGAACCGTCTTTGAGAATCGGCGATCCAGGTAACTAACATCTTCTTTGGTACAACCTCCCATTCTATTTCTAAGCAATGCAGAGAAAGTTACTACTGCGATAGATCAGTAACAGTATCAGGATCTCTTCTCCTAGCTAGCTAGGTTTTGGTTTTTTGACTTTTTTCCTTATCTTTTTCTTTCAAAACAAAGAGAGCAGAGAGAGCAGTTGCCAGGTGTTTGAGAGTGTTTGAGAGTTGAGAAAGTGACGAGTGGAGTACAGAGATTTTGGAAAAGAAGTGGTGGAAATGGAATATGCCGCCAAAAAACTGAATATATTGTTTGCGCGGGTGCGTGGATTCACGCTCCGATTATCCATTTAGTTGCTCACTGTTCATCAAGTTTAAATTAAAATATTATCCTTAATGAACAAAATTGTGAATTCTATTTTGGTTAACGTTCTACTCTTTTAATCAAAACAATTAAAAAAAGCGTTAAACCGTGCCCTTTTCACTGTAGCAGCAGTATATGTATATTATTGTGAATTATAATAGTGTAATAATAGTTAACAACAAAATGTTTACTATATTTGTACGAAACAGAACTTCACTCTTATTTCACTCTACGAGAACTAAACTTATTTTGTTTTTTAATGCAAACTATATTTAATATAAAAATAAATAACAATAAAAAAATTAAAACTAGGAGCATAAATACATAAATAAGAATAAAAAATAAAAACTATCCCAAAAAGACTGAAAAAATTAAAGGGATCAAAACTAAACTAAAAAATAAAAAAAATAAGTACCAAAATGCAAAAAAAAAAATCACATATGTTGAAACAAGAAAAAAAATTCTCTATAGTGGAATGTAGGGAAAATGGCTTGTATATTTTGATTTCGAGTCATTTCAATATGTTTTTAGACATGTGTATATTTTAATTTAATATACAAAATTTCAAATAAAATATAGAGATAAATCAACTTAAAATTATACAATTTAAATTTTTAAAACAATATTAATTCTTCAAACATGATTTGAAGATTTAAATATTCCTATTTAGGAACTAATGGTTCATTAGTTCACGCTACACAACGAATTATATTAATTTTTCAATGTAAAACAAAACATTTAGGCATAAGTAACATTTTTTTAGTGAAAAAAAACAAATTGTGTAAGAGTTAACTCAATTAACTTAATGGATACAAAAATAATTTGGACAATTGATAAAAATACAATTTGATTAAAAGAGATTCAAGATGGATTTTTTATATAAAAAAAATAGTAAAATAATAATATATTGGATCAAATCGAATCAACTTGAAATAACATTTCAAATCCGTAACATGGGTCGTGTGGTCATGATAACACCATATAAAATAAATCAAAATAAATTATAAATCTTAACTTCTAATAAACATATTGTTAGATGATGGAATTGGAAAAAAAAACAATAAAACAACTCATATCTACGTGAGTTACTTAAAAAAAACTAGTAACCCAAGTCATGGAACCAGAATGACTTTATATAAACTAAATTGAAATAAATAAAAAAGCCTAGCTTATGATAAATTATATGTTAAACAATGAAAAATAATTAACAAAAAAAAAACTCTAGTAAACTTGGTTAACTCGAGATTTATTATAATCACATTAAAAATAAACTAAAACAAGCTATGAAATTTAATATCCAATACATCAAGTGTTGAGAGGTGGAACTAGAGAAAACATGAATTTTAGAAAAGTATTTTTCACGAAACAAAATGGACATGATAAAACTAGAAATCTCAATTGAAATTTAGTCAATAAATTTAAAATGAATTGAGATTCAGAGTGAGTTAAAATTTGGTACTAGATATACCTATAATTTTATACAAAACATAATGAAATCGTCAACTTTACTAATGAAGGATTACTAATAAATGATAATAGTTTTCATTGAATATCAATTATAAGAGTATCTAATGAGTAGCATGAATGTGCACATGTTTAATGATAGGAATGTTCTAAATAATTTTCTTGTTGGTCTTTTCATATGCCTAAGTTTAAAAAAATCTAGTTTTTGTTTTTTAAAAAAGGAGAAATTATTGTAGCTTTAAGAATAATTCAATATTAAAAATTTCTTGACCTAAAAAACTTTTAAACTAGACATTAGAGGTAAGTAATCTTTTCACCGTAATACATTTGTTTTTTATAATTTGCACGATGTTAAACTGGTCATTTCATTTCTATCACACAATAGAATTACTAATTTCACCATGAAAAAATTCAATGCCTCTTACTCAAGGATGTTTTTTTGTATTCTCATTTTTTTTTCTAAATAATACAACTACTTTGATCTTTTCAAAGACAAAATCAATGTAACTCTCTTATAAAGGATTTTTAAAAAATCATTTTACACTTATTTTTATTGTAGATTTGAAGGTTACACGAGAGTTTATTATTGAAATTGATATATTAAATATTAATTAAAAAAATGACAATGTGTAGACAACCCCCATGATGTTCTAACAACGTTCGAGGGGTTGTTCAATCATCATGTGCTAGCTTCGAGAGCGATGCTTGAAAGGTCTTAGGGCCTCTAATAAAACGAGGTCTTGCGTGGACCATAAGTGCCTCTGGTTTAATGTTGGCGACCATCATTTTAACCCCCCCCCCCCCTTTAATTTCCCTTTCCTTCACATTTGATTTTTAGCCCTTTGATTACTATTTTATTTATTTATCTTGAATAAGCCATGAAATTATATATGATTTTCAATTTCATCTTTTTTTTATTTTTTAATATTTTAGATACAGTCCCTATTCTTTTGATCATCATTTTTATTTTTGAAGTAGACACAAAAATTATAGTTTTTCTTTCTATTTTCACCCCTTTTATTATTTGTTTCTTTCAAATTTGGCCCCTATTTTTTTATTGTTGTTTATTTTGTTTAGGATCATTCTCATGGATCTAGTAAACTAATTATTAAATCTCCAAAATACACACACATATATATTTCTAAAAACAAGAAAATTGATTAATCAGGAACGTCTTTTTCTTCTCTTTCCTCGTGTGTCGATGGCTTTCATGGAGACCTGAAAAGGAAATGACATACAACAAGTTTTGGTTCCCTTATTTGTTATCATTAGGGGATCTTCTTGATGAACCAAATTTGATCGAGACCCACTATATCGAGTAGAACATCAACTTTTTTTGAGTAAATAAGATTTAAGAAGAAAATGTTTCGGCTAGAGGATAGGGTCATTAGTAGAAACAGTGACCTTGCTACGACCAAGAGCAACTCCAACACAAAATGTCATTTTGAAAAGCTAAATTGATAAAATAACTTTTAGAATATTGTAACTATAGTTTTGTTTTTTTGTTTATATGTATTCCAATGGTAAAAGCAATTTAGAATAGCCAAATATATGATAACAATTGAAATAAAATATAGTAATAGTTGAAACAAAATACAATAATAGTTAAACTAATGAGATATCAACTGATAAACATTGATTTCAAATAATATATTACTCCAAAATATAGTAACAATTGAAATAAAATACAGTAACAATTGAATTAATGAGATCTTAAATGATAAACATTGATTTATATTATTCCAAATAAACTTAAAAAAATCAGTTTAAAATGATAAAAAAAATGTGAATTGAATGTCTTTGGTTGACTTAAACTGAAAGTGACATCCATTACGACTTTTAATTCTAAAGTTTCTCCCTTCACTTTTTTTTCCAGAGATGACGTTCATTTATCTATAGACGGTTAAACGTCTTCAAATTATAATCACAACATCTTCAGATTATAAACTATATATCAACTGATAAACATTAATTTATATTATTCCAAATAAACATAAAAAATTTATCAGAACATTAAACAAAAAATAGTTTTTGGTGGTTTACTGAGGAAGACCGATCTATTGAGACGAAAGAGAAGAAGGTGAAGAGAAAAGTTATGGGCGAAGGAGAAAAAGATCGATGAAGAGAGTGCACTATTATTCTCTTCTTCCGTGTTTTAATTCACATCAACAGTATTCCAACATGTATATTTTATCTTTTGGCTTCTCTGTCGAAATGTGTAGAAATAGAAACTCAAGAGCAGAAAAGCTTTTTTAGCTACTAAAATTGTTGTTCTGTTTGAAAAAATCAAAAGTCAAAACAAAAACTAAAAATATAATTTTTTTAACTTTGCCTCTTTATATAGCTCATGCGTTGAGTTGCTCTAAAGTGAAGGCCCTGGTCGTGCACCATAATGTTTGCAGCTTCAATAACAATGTCAATATTTTGAAGTGGTTCTCTCATGCCTTGGAATGACATGTATTTATGCCAATAATTTTAAAAAAGGATTTATTGTCAAGTCTGAAGATTCAAGAGTCTGTTGTTGGAGGAATACAATAGATTACTTGAACTTCTCGTCAGCAATTGTGTTATAATCCAAAAGTAAACAACATTTGATGGAACAGATCAGTTGAGATTTATAATTGCTTGGAAAACTCAGATAAGTGTCCTATGATGTTTAGGTAAATGTTATAACTGATAAATAAAACATAATGGCTATTCTCAGTCATGATCTACTTAGATTTGAGATATTGTGCTTCAGGTGCTTGCTCTGAGTGGTGCTTGTCGATGAACTTGGGAGAAATTCTGGAAACTCTAGAATGAGAAAATACAAATTTAAAACGTGATTCCAAGGAATCAATGACTACGATCTTATTTTTCGTAAATCAAATGTGTTCCAAGTCAACTGAATTGTCAGTTCTGCTACGCAGGGAAGTTAATATCTTCCTTGTTGGGACTTCGTGGTGAGAGTATTCAAGCTCGTCACTGATAATATGCATTTTCATGAATCTGAAATTTCGGGATGGGTGAGGAGACATCTGCACATCATCTTCTCACAAACATGGGAATTACGGTAGGTGTTTGATGAAGAGAGTCTTTTAGTTTGTGAAGCTTTTCCTCTAAGTTTTGACAAAATTAGATCTCAATCGAGTGTTGCTATGCTCGATCTAGAGTCATGACGCTGTTGTTTTTAGAATATTTATTTTATAATAGAGAAATTATCTCATGACTGCCTCCCATCACCACCTCATTTTTTAATGCAAATTCGGTAGCATAACTCAAAAACTGTGCAGACTTGACTTGGAACACAAATCGTTGACCTACCCCTACCGCAAGGGTACAGCAACAGTTCTATTACCAATCCACCATCCAACCTGAATAAAATCTGTGATTCCCCTTGAGTTTCAAAATCATGAGAAGATTCTCAGGAGAATATTTTCCAAAGAGACAATGCCTTGATTCGGCATGGTGGCCTAGCATTTTCACAAAATCTATGTTCAAAAAACTTCGAACCTACAAGAGGTTAGCAAATATAGAATTTATAAGACAAGGCATTTCCCCAAATCAGGACAAGAAGTTCAGCAGTGAGATGTAAGATCGAACCCATTTCTGTTGGAGCATATCTGATGCGAACTAGCTCAGAAATACCAGCAAAGATCTATTATATGTTCTAAATAGTTAAATGACGCGGTCTAAGACAAAGACATTAAAAGAGACAATGAATGCATTGTTTTTGAAGGTTTCAACCAGGTCAGAATTGCAAGGACCATTTAAGTATCAAGAGGAAACCCTAATACATCTTATCTATGTGCAGGAGGGGTCCAATACAATCTTATTTGGATCATGAAGTGAGAACATCAAAGGAGCCGAAATAATCCTACTACAACATGGAAACATGGGATTAATGGGCTTGATGGAAGACTATAAAAAAAGTCTTATGGACTTTATTTAATTTTGTTAGCTACAACTCAAGACTTGTTTGGATTTAATTAAGACTTTGTTTTCAGCTAGGATCCAATGCTTGTTTGGATTAAGTCATGAGCTTTCCAACTTAGGGTTTTGGGTCAGTTTTGAGTGGACCTCATTTAAGTCCACTTAAGGGGTCTATTAGAATTACTTTTTCGAAAACTATTTAAACTCATGTAACATAAATTTCGGTAGCTATTGATGAATTTTAATTCTGAACTTTTCAGTTTATATGTGAGAGTGATTCTTGCATTATTTAGTTCTTGAACAAACTGAATCCGACTCATCAAAGATTAATTGGCTTCGTGGCGTCATTCTACTCATTCTAATAGTGTTGGTGCCTTGAGGCAGATTTTCATTGTGTCATACTCTTATCAGACCTATTTCGACTTTCCGAGATCAAATCTCACTATTGATTGTGAGTTGTGTGATCACGAGGTTCACATTAATATCCCGCCATGATAAAAGAGAGAAGAAATCCTCGATTTTCAGAAAATCTGAAAGCTTTCATACTCGCACCTTCCTCTCCTATATGAAAGTGAAGCACCTTGCCCTCAAATTGTCATGGAGAATGAAAGGAGGAAACAAAATAAATTCAGACAGATTCAATCACATTATTTAGAACGATTAGCCATCATGGAGAGCAATTTATCGTTAGTTAATCAGGTTTTTATTAAGAAACGAAGCTCTAGAAAGCTAAAATTCACTAACAAAGGGAAAAATAGTGCCATAGCCAGCAGCTACATGAGAAATTGAATGGGTTTTGCCGAGAAAATATTATTGGTTCAACTATGCAAACCCAACAATTTTAAAATTAACTTATTGCCGAGCTTATCAATTATCTTTTTACATCAACGAAGGGCTCAAAAGATTAATACTTTTTTTTTTTGGCTTGCACTAGAGGACAACAGAGAAAAAAAGTGCACCCAATCAAAATAGCCCTCCTCTAGTATATGCCAAAGAGCAAAGGGACCGAACCAGCAGGCTGAAAAGGATCACCATCAGCCTGATGTGATCTCAATTCAGCGAGGTCAATAGAAAAGATTAATACTATTAGCATGTGACATTCTTTTTATTTTTTGAGATCATAGTATTGTTTTTTTTTAAAGTTTGTTCTTAAATATATTAAAATAATTTTTATTTTATTTTTTAAAATTTATTTCTGATATCATTGTATCACAAAACTATAGAATTTCTTCTTAAGATAAACAATTCAAAAATGTTAAAAATCACAAAAATAAACACGCTATTCATCTACTCCAACGTTATTTTCCCTTAAGATGGACAACGTTGTATAAAAGTATTCATTTAAAAAAGATAAATTATTAATTTATATTTAATATGCACTCCAGTAGAAAAAATATATTTTAACAACCTATTTTTGTGTTTAATATATTTAATATTAATATATTTATTTTAAAAAAATATTGAGAAAAGTTGTGGAGATGAAATAATGAGTTTTCAAATAATCTATTTTAATGTTTTTGTCTCTTATAGGCTAAAAAAAGTTTTTCTAGTTTTTTTTTTTCCGTAACCGAGAATAAATTAAAATTATATCAATTATGGCATGTAATGTAACCTTGGACGATTATATTTTTAAGCTGCAACTTACATTGCCTTGATGAGGCTCGACCCCAACCCTTACCTGATCAATGTACACTTTTCTATATATTTGGAAGTATGGTTAAAATTAATTTTTAAAATATTTTTTTATCCAAAATAATATCAGAATAATATTTTTTAATTGATATTTAATTTATTTTTAACATTAGCATATTAAAATAATCTAAAAATATTTAAATAAATTTAAATAAAAAAAATTATTTTCTTACAAAAAAACACTTTTGAAATTAACTGAAAAAACAAGCACTTCATGTGACTGGCTATTCTATTGCTTCAAAGAGGTGCGTTGGTGGTATGCACAGTATAGGCTTGAGTGAATATTGGAGAGTGGTAAAAAATGTGTTTTTGTTTGAAAATATATTAAAATAATATATATATATTTAAAATTTATTTTTAATATCAGCATATTAGATATTAAAATGATTAAAAATTACATATAAAAATGAAAAAAAAATCAGTTTTTTTTTTTTTAAATATGATCTGACTGCTATTTCAAATATGCCTTGAGATTTTGAATGATTTCAATTCTTTTACATAGAGGTAGGGATGAAGGTCATTTTGTTACACCAACCACAAGAAATTGAATATAAATAGCCTGTTTGTTTTTATATGTTATAAATCTTTTCTTAAAAAATTATTATTATTTCTTTATAATTTTTTATCAACATGGTTTTGAAGGAGTTATAATAGATTTTTTTTTAATTTTCCTAAAAAAACTATAATTTATGTTTTTTATTTTAAATCTATTTTTTTCCACATCATACTTGTAAATGCATCACAAGACAAAATACTGTCTAAGTTGAGTTATCGTTAAATTTCTTTCAATTTTTAGTACTTGCTTGAGAGTGTGATTGAAATTGTTTTTGACATCAATATATAAAAATGATCTAAAAATATCAATTTTTAAATCTTTTTAAAAATATCTTTGATACGAAATGACAAACAATAGTTAGTATACATGCAAGTTGGGTCTAAATTTAAAAATCCCAATTTAGTGCCAATTTATCAATTAAATGCGTGCACACGTCTTCCAATGAATTTGACATTAAAAAAAACACACACGTATGTATGAGAAATTAGCATTATTGAATTAATCAGCCAACAATATGGACAAAATTGATATGACCTTCTACCCATATTGAAAAAAAGAAAAAGAAATCATTAAATAATAGAGCTGGAGTGCGTGACAACTAAGATAAAAATCCTGGCATAGATCGTTTGGTGGAGGAGTCGAGACGCGGTGAAGAAAAGGGATGATGCCTTCCCAAGATAGTACCCTCCTCCTTCTTCCTGCTCTTTGCTAGCTCGGAGTCCAACCTTCCTATTTCTTCTTCCCACTTCTCCTCGCAGGCTCCAACCTAAATTATTCACTTAAACAAGATTCTTGGGGGTGCCGGAAACTATTTCAAAATAATTTTTGATTTATTTTAAGTTAATTTTTTAGTGTTTTTAGATTATCTTAATGTTTTAAACTTATTAACACTTGGGAGAGGTTATAAATAAATATTTAATATTTAAGAGTTGTAATTTTATATTCGTACGCGTAAACAAACACTTAATATTTAAGGGCTGCTGTTTCATATTCAATTATTGAGAGCACTGAGATAAAATTTTAGTGATGGGAAGGATGCCTCCAGTTGTATAATCCTGAAGGCTATATTTTATTATCTCTGCCTGTAAAATAAATCAACTGAACACTGTTAGGTACACCCTCGAACCATACATTCAGCTACTGCGCTCCGTGTCATGTCCGGAGATAGCTCCATCTCAGACGCAATATCTTCTTACAAGGAAAAAAAAAAAAAAACTTCAACCTTCTAGTGTTGTGGCCATTTGACACCCGTCGGAAAAGGGCTCAAGTTTTTTTTACCCTAAAATCTATTCTTAACTCAAAACACTATAGAAATCATTCCAAACCAATTTATAACTTCAAAAACACACAAAAAAATCTATATCAAAACCCAAAATCATCCTGAAATAATAAATATTCTCGAGATTGTATCTATTTCTTAGGCGCTTTCAATATAAAAAACACCTAAATAAAACCTCCTCTCATGGTATAGAATCATCTGACATAAAAATTAATTGTTTAGAGCGACTCAGCTCTCATAATTAGTAAAGAATGAGGACTACAATGAACATTTCACAGAAAACATCTCTAAAGCATTGCCCATCTTTCTCGCATGTTTCGTTTTCGTTTTTGATTTTTAAATTCTACACCTGGTTAGTAATTTTAGCCAAGGTAGACTCCGATCAAGCCCTTAGAAAAACGAGAACAAAAAAACAATCACGATCACAAGAAAATCCACATTGCCCATGAGTCTATACACAGAGAACAATATTTTCCCATTTCTTTTAGAGTCTTTGTAATATCTTATAATAACTATGAAAACGTGTAATGAAGCATGCACAAGTCTCGCTATAAGTCTAACTAGAATTTAGTTGACTCGAGACTCTAATTGGCGAGTTAAAAAAATAAAAAAGCAAGAAATTTGGGTGAATTGGTCAAAACAAACTGGATTAACTCGCAACTCAAATCAAAAACTGAACAATAGACACGTTGATATTTATTTTACATTATTTTTGACAAAACCATATCATTTAACGTATCTATTTAAGAAGTTAATTTGGGGGTTGATTTTCGTGATCCTGTCCCGAATTCAGTGCCGACATTTATGAAACAAATGAAGCCTCAAATTAACTTGGCTGAATTTAGGTAAAATGGCCAACTATAAATACAGAGCTGTTCTGAATCGACATGCCTATCCTGTGAGTTATTGATTGCATTATTTGATTGAATAATAATACAGTTAAGTCATGAAAGTTTGGGCACCAACAATTTACCAGTAAAATCTACAAAAAAATCTGCGCCAACAGAGCTCGCTGTAGACCATTTATGATGCCTTCTTTGCATTAGACAAAAAAGAGGCATGCAATGGTGCCGAAAGATGTCCGCCCGGGCTGTGAATCATGCAGCCACAAATTGGATGCTCCAAGGACCACCTCATCTTTTTCCTGTAGCCATATTTTGCCGCATTATCCATTAAATATGTGGATACACATATTGCTGCTATCTGACATATATATTGTTAGGTCTTAAAGCTTCTGTCCCATAACTTCTAAGGATTAAATATGTGGATATATAGTTTGGTGACCACTTTTATATATAAAATACCCGTATAAATCTGGAATGAGGTCACGAAGCACTTCATTTTGAAATTTTGTTTTTCTATTATCACTCGTGAAGAGTGTACAGAGATTAATGATAATTAAAAATTGGTAAAGGTGTCACATCACATATATATTAGTTAAGAGTTGTTGGTGTTAGGAGAAAAGAAGATTAGGATTAAGGAATATTTAAGAACATGGTGGAGGTATGACGATGATTTTTTTATTGCAGCCATGTTCATATCAAACATAAGGAATTAGTTTTTGATAAAAAAATACCAAAAAACATTACCTAGTCCATTTTCATAGAGATTTTTGAATAAATTTGATTTTTTTATTTTAAATTAAATTTTTTAGTGTTTTTACATCATTTTCATTGATGATATCAAAAATAATTTTTTAAAATAAAAAAAAACTTAATTTTGATTAAAAGGGACAAAAACAGAGGATATTTTTAGGAGGGGAAAATTGCAAAGGATCTGAGAAAAAACGATTTAATGATAAACCCATTGTCAACGACACATTTTATGTTATAATTGACGATAACTATGATAAACATCTTCCAAAAAAAAAAAAGCTGCAAAACATAGTAATAACTTCACTCTTAAAAGATAAAAAGAAGTAACCCTTAAAGAAATAAATAGACCAATTTGACCACCTATTAGGGCGGAGACAGCAGCTAAGTTATCTTAGCCAACGGTTCCGACCCAAATTAGAGAGAGAGAAAAAAACATTAGCTCAATTAATTAAATCAAGCTTCGGCAATGGTCCAGGTCATATCATTCTCAAAAATCCAGTGACAGACCTCAATCCGGCCCGGACCCGAACCCAGAGCCAAAAACGCTCCATGGGTGGGGCTCCAGGAAGATGTGTCCAGGTGACAGATGGCAACACCATGATTTATCTTGGCCTTGCTATTTGGATCCATAAGATCGGCTTCGTAGACCCGAACTTTGGGAACCGAGTGGCAGTAGTAGAGCAGGGAGGGATAGAGGCTCTGGTGACAAGAGACTGACTTGGTCACTTTCCCACCGTTGATCCCTTTGATCGATCCAATCATGATGTTTTTCTTTGAACCATTCACGTTATCCGTCGTACGGACAGCCACGTTGCGGCCCAATACTGAGGTTGCAAAATCGATCATGTCCTCGGCCGAGCTCACGCAGCGCTTGGTCTCGCCAGGGCTGGGTGCTCTCTCGCACTCTCCAAGAGCATCCAAAATGATCCTCTCCATGCTTGAATTATCACTAGCATGAAAAATCTCCTTTAGCTGATCAATTTTGGAGGTGGAAAAGGGTAATTTGGAGATGATGGAGCGAGGCAGAAAGGATCTTTTGGGCATTTTGTCTCGAATGTCCGGCATTGGCATCGAACTTCCCTTCTTCAACATCGACTCCCGGAAGAATTTTCCGGGCTCTATCCACTTATTGTTTTTCGCCACACTGTCACTGGCTACCTTCACTGAAGCATCAGCAGGGCTTGCTTTAGTGTAGCTAGCAAAAGTGACAGCCTTCTTACTGGCATAGTCTTTGAAAGTGGTGTTTACTCCGTAGATCTTGAACCCAATCTGCTGCCCCAACGCTCCTTTTCCATACCCAGAGAACTTGTCAGTCCCTTCATTGAAGGATTTTCCATAATTGGCGAAATTGGCTTTCTCTGCGTTCGAATTCTTGGCATAAGATTGAAAGGAATCATCCCCAACATTTGATTTTTCCCTGTAAGCGGCGAAGCTATCAACACCAGCATTCCCACCATCGCCATAGTTTATGAAGTTATTCTGTGGAACATTCCCATCAACTCCGTAAGACTTGAAAGTATCATTAGCCCCATTGGCAGTCTCGCCATAGTTGGTGAAATCTGAACCAACCACATTCGAACTCGTCCCATAACCAGAGAACTCATTGGGAGCTCCATTCCCGTTCTTCCCGTAACTGGTGAAAGCTTGACCCGGTCCAGCATTCGCATTCTCCGTGTAAGTCGAGAACTTCTGTCCCTTCCCATTAGCATTATCAGAATAGGAAACAAAGCGAACGTTAGGGTTGTTTACCTCTACATTGTACCCCTTGAACTCTCCAGCGCCGCCAGTCGCACCAGCGCCGTAGGTGTTGAAGCTCTGGTCAACAACGTTGGAGTCAGGGGCATAACTGGAAAACGACTCGTCGTGACCGGCAGCGTCGCGTCCGTACCGGCGGAACGAGTCGACCGGGATATTGTCACCATCGGAATAGTTCTTGAAAGAGTCCGCTCCACCGGCTCGATCTGTTCCGTAATTGCTGAAATTCTTGTTGTTATAGATAGCGAAATGCGAGTCATGGTCATGCTTTTCAAGACTGGGAGACAAATCGGGGAAACAGAAGAGCTTGGCAGAGGAGCAAAAGGCTGGGAGCTGGGTGGAGAGAGCATTTTGGGAGGCGAGTTTAGCAAATGTCGCCAAATCGACAGGACCCAACGGGGAGGCTTTGGAGAGGAAAAAGGCAGATTCCGGTAAAACCGTGTGGATCTCCTTGTTCCAGTACCGAATTAGAGATGCCTTGGGCGTAAACGGGCTCTCGCCGTTCGGTGAATCACTACTGCCAAGTGCTGCACAATTCACCTGCATTGCATTGTAATTTGAGAAATAAACAAGTTTGAACCCAGTAATTTGTACGAGAATCACGCATCAAAAACATCAAAAAGAACAGACAAGAGAAAATAAGGCTGGAAACAGCAGCCAGGAGGTGGGCGTAGAAGATAGGTTTACTTACATTGAGCACCCAGACGAAGGAAAGGGAGAGAAGAAGGGTAATGGGGTGAAGAATATGCATTTTTTTTAAGAGAGAGGAGCGAGAATGTTGGTGGGTTTGTAGGGTTGTGAAATGATGGAAATATATATAAAAGGACCCTAGACTTCACAGAGTGAGAGTGAGGGTGCTATTCAACCGGGGTAACAATATATATATTTTTAATTTAATAAGCTGGTCTCTGGGTTTATGGCGACTGGTTCCTGAGCTCTGACACTCAAGAGTCAAGACTCTGGTCGGCCGAGTTTTAAGTTTCAAGTCTCGAGTGCATGGTCGAAAAGATTATTAATCAGACCGCCAGCAACTCGGGTTTCAAAGCCTACCCATTAATTCGGCCGAGATTACGCATGCCTTTCAAAGTCAAAGGACGGAGCGAAAAGGAGAGGAAGAGTAGGGAGATGGGGAGTGAGGAATGGTGGAATTTATAGGCCCTGAAGTTAACTGTATAGAACCCACAGAAGCTCTAAAACTACCATTGCGCGTCTATCTTCCTAAAAAGGTTGTTTGGCACATTATTTTTCCTAGAAAAATAGATTTCCAGTGGGCACAATGTATCGGCCAATTTATATTCTCTTCTCAAAGAGATAACACCAAATTTCTGTGGCTAACCCCACATTTCAAATAATTATAATAATAGTTTGTCACCATGAGCAAAGAAGTGTGAAGTGTTAAGAGTCAAGGGGGCTCTGACTCTTTTGGCGAAAGGCTGTTTGGGAATTGGGATAGAGGCATGGATGCGATTTCTGACGGATACGTGTCTCGTCGTGATTGGGGAAATGTCACCCTCTTTTTTACGCGTTGGCCGCTCATGATTTTGTTTTGCCATGTTACTAGTTTTGGAGTTTGTAGAATCTTTCCGTGACTCCGTTTTCCAATCAACAAAATAGCAGCCATTTTCTAGCTCTATCCTCAAGCACATTCACAAAGCTCGTGATAATGGCATGGTATGTAATTCTACCGAGAGTTTTGGACCGACACGATTGATCACCCACCTACCATGTTTGTTATTTAGAGCATTCGTTTTTTATTTATTTGAAAATCTATTTTTATATACTTCTTAAAAATAATTATTTTTAACATCGACGTATAAAAACAATTCGAAAACACAAAATATTTTTATTTTTAAAAAAAATATTAAAAAAAACACTATCATAATGCAAAAATAAAAAAGTTCTAGAAGCATGATTTGTTGACATTTTGTTTTCATTATTTTTGTGTTTAGTTAGTGCTTATATATATATATATATATATAACAGATACAAGAATAAGAAGAATTTAATTTAATTGCATAGATAAAAACAAACATATGAAAACAAATTTATTTTTGAAATGATTTTTGAAATCAGGATAGACTCATTTTATTTCAACTGTCGTTTTTTTTTTTTGAATGAAACAATAACAAAACATTACCTTAACGTAAGCGATGATTTTAGCAAAGACAAGAAACATATTTGTTATTCAACTATAGAGTGAGTCTCAGCGGGGTTACGAAACAGAGCTATTTTAAGTTTGATCCTCTAAATATCAGACATGGCCAAATTAACCCCACCATCAAGATTTACGACAAAAAAAAAAAAAACAGGTCCATTTTTTTTACAAGGAGGGATTTCAAAGAGATGGTTAATTGGATAATGTCTAAAGGACTCAATTGCTAACATATTTCTGTTCAGGGACCTACCTTCCTCACTGGGGATCAGGTCATCGTGGGGAATAAACATGTCCTTCACGTAAGGTTGAGTTATTTATCCAAAAAAAGAAAAAAGTTTCTGATATGAGAGCATCTAGTTTTGGATAAAAGAAGGACCGGGTAATTGCTTCCTCCAAAACGCTAGCTTCATTTAGTAAACAAATATAGCATCACTCTTAAACATAATTTTAAAAATCATTTAAGTAACAGCAACCGGCATAATAATTTCTGTGGACAAGAGACGTATAAGATTCGAAGATCTTTGGTCCAACGCGAAACGTTACCGGGCATAGTTTTTTTTTTTTTTCTGGGCAAGAGACATATTTTTTCAAGTCAAGATCTTAGGTCCAAGGTAAGACAAACAAGATTGATTCCGTGAGCATTCAGAGACGAAAATAATTGATTAATGAAAAGTCGATTCCGCGTGAACGTATATAAGTTCTCCGACCAGGGAACTGTTGGGTAAATTTGTTCCAGAAAAGGTTCAAGAGATGATCTTAGAAAGTTGGATGATAGATTTGTCTTTATCAATGTCCGTATATTTCTTATTGAAAATAATAATGATTAAATCACAATCACACAACACCCTAGCTGATCGAGACCTAATAAATTTAAGATCCGAGAGTCGATGAGGTATAATCTCTAATGCATGCCCTTTCAGGCTGCATGCTTGAAAGATGAACGTGCATTTGATAGCTCATGAATTTCGCATTTGATTCTCTCTGGTCATTGTTTTTGCATGAAAATATAGTTATTGAAACCTGTTTAGAGAAAGTAAAAACAATAGACATGAAGAACAAATCATCCTAGAAATGGGGTATGCTTTTTGAAGGGTGGAACGACAATGCTGGCTACATTAAATGAACTAAAAACTCGGGTTGAATCACATCTCTTACGTCTGCTTTTATCAAATTGTTTTGTTAGATTATGGATTTCAACTGAATGATTATAAAGTTGTTTGTTATATTATGAGTTTAATTAGCTAATGTTATTAAATATATTATGTTTCATTGGATCAAATCAGTACACGACTTGAATGAGTTTTAAAAAATCAAATGAGAATTTACTCAGTTAGTCATATATATAATAGCCAAAACCCAGTTTAATTTTATATATATATATATATATATATATATATATATATATAAAATAAAAAAATATCATTTTAATATATTTTTAAACATTAAACAGCTTTAAATTAGCTTAAAATAACCCACTCAGCTCATGAATCGAGTTTTAGATAAAATTATTGGTCTAACTAAATTTAATAAAGTTAGTTTTAGCTTACCACGTGTACTATATACATATGCTATTTAAACATGATCTAAACTATATATATATATATATAAAAGAGTTATGCAAAAGACTAAATTGCTTTTTTAGGAAATAACACGGATTAAGCAAATTGTCATGACTACTTATGCATACAAGTGTTAACATGTCACCTTAGTGTATGTATGATTTTGAATTGCTTTCAAATATTTTTTTTATATATATTATGCTCTTTAAAAGTACGATTTTAAAGTTTTTTTGAAAATATATTAAAATAATATATATTTTTTATATATTTTTAACATCATCAAATCAAAACAATTTAAAAATATCTAATAAATTAATTTAAAATAAAAAAATTTAAAAATATATTTATACCACACATTCAAACATTATTCAGAATCTTGTACCGTTAGATGTAGGCGTCTTGGACGTTTTAAGCCATGTTTGGCTTCAGAACTAGTATGATTGGAACGACCCTCATCAAATCTTGAAACACACAAGGTTGGATTAGAAATGAGAATCTAATTGATACTTTGATTAAGCCAGATAGTCTTTTTCAAACATAAGGTATATCTTGATGATGCTATAAACTCGATCTGCATGCGGTTTCTCTTTTTTTTTCATTATACTATCTTGCTTATGTTACTCTAGGGGACCTATCATTCTCTTGCTTGTTTCTTAAGTTAATTTCTTCTTTAGCCTCCTTATCCTTAGGGGTTTTCAATCTTTATAACGAAATAGAAATCATGTCACCCATGCTTTGAATGATTGAATGTATAGATGTCATATATTAGAATATATGATAATAACATAAGATACTTTATACGTAATATTCTTGAAATACTATAATAATTTGATATAAACTCAACTCACTCATGATCTGATGCTATGTCTCAACGTTTTAACATATCTCATAATGTTACTTTTTTGGAAAACATGAGTCATTTTCTTTCTTTATCACAATTTCAAATACCATCCACCACTTCATCTTCATATATCCTTTTATCCATGGGTTATTTCTTAAGGATAACCATATAGAGTTTAATATTGGTCTACATCATTCTCTTAAAGTTGTATACTATATAAGTTCACCAAACTAGTATGTCACAGTCTTTCTAAAGAAGAATATACTCTCATGAAAGATGCTGCTTCATTGATCATACTACGAGTCCTTTTCACAACCATCTTTTCCATTATATCACTCTCCCTGAGTAAGATACTTTTTAACAATGTACATGGTGAACTATAGTAAGAACATTTTTTAATGTTTTTACTCGTGAAGCGCGGGTTACACTGCAGTGTACAATGTTGCTAAACAGACACTAATTCACTTACCTTCTAAGCTTCATGATTTTCATTATTATTCTATCATTGCCTCGTTATATAAGCCGTAAACCTATAAGGAAGCTAGTACATATCCTTTATGATACCAAGTTATGTCAAATGACTTACAAACCTTAAACAAAATAAACATTAGAGAGTTGGTTGATCTTTGGCTTAGAAAAACTAGTCGGTGAAGAATTATAAACACGACTTATAGTATGAGATTTTAATCCTGAGTATGACGTTGAATATAAGAAAACTTTTTCTCTGCTTACTCATCTTACCTCACCACATACGAAGTTTTTGCCAGTTGCTACTGTTGTCAAAAAATACTTTCAGTTATTTCATATGGATGTCAAGAACGTCATCCTCAAAGGGAATCTCTCAAAACAAGTGTATATATCCTTCTTCTAGCCACGATCATCTATTAGAAAAGGTTCATGATCCTTTCATCGAGCTTTCTATGATCTGAAACAAGATTGATCCCCATGTTTGATTAGAGAAATACCACTCTACCATGAGTCATTTTGGATTCACTTCTAGCACATGTTTCTTCTACTATGTGTTGATCATATAACTACAACTAGGATAATTTCCAGATATCACAAAACTTAAAGGAGTTATTCAGTCATAGTATGAAATAAAGGATCTAGCTAAACTACTAGGTTTTCTTTTGCGCCTAGAAGTTTCCTCTTATGACACTAGCTAGCTATACGACTTATTTATAGGCTATATATTCTTTAGATGTCTTGTTTCCTGCTCATTTGACTCCTGACATTAAGATCACTAGCTCCTACTATATATTGAGTCTAATGGCGAGTTTACACTTGTAATTAATGGTACAACACCTCGTGATCCTACTCTATATCATCAATGCCAATCGGTTGGAAGTCTTGTATATCTCACTGTCGCTCATCCTGATATAGCATATTTTGCACATTGTTGGTCAATTAATGTCTACTTCTCGAACCCATAGAGATACTTCACCCCATTAAGTTATGATCATCTTTGGATGGCTTCTTCAGGATACACACACACACACACACACACACACACACATGGGAGTTCAACCTCTCGGTGCCACCGTGATATATAATCGATATTCAAATAGCCTAACATGATGTGTTTCATGAACGGACGTTTTCGAGACTTATCTTCCAAGCTCAAGTTGATTTCCACTCTACCTCCTTAGGTTTTCTGGGCCGGGATATCAGAATGTGTTATCACAGTGTTAGTTACATTCAGAATATTAGAGTAGCGTGATCTAACTCAGCTTATCTGTAGCAATCATCATTGATCCGTTGGATATCTATGATCTTTTGGAATCATTAATTGATTATCGTGATTATTTGCCATTTGTAGGACATGTGGACTTGTATATATAGCCCTGTAAACCATAATAATTCAGATATACAATGCAAACACTCAATTCTCTCTATTAATTGCTACGTGCTGCACGTTCTCCCTGGCATGCTATGAATTATGGTTTCAGGTTGGCTGCATGGGTGTTTTATAGAGTATTTTATCAATCACATTTCAAAATTTGATATCCTCTTTTCCATCAAATCATCCCCATGGCATTGCTCTAATGGAAACAAATATGAACATTAGATGGAAAAAATCAACGGACAAAGACAAAATGGTCCAGTTAAGAAAATTCTAAAACTTTGAGAGCTTGATTGATAATATATTTTGTTTTGAGACTCAATGGAAATTGGTGTGTAGATTGGGGACTTAAAATCTTTTCCAAAAACAAATTTACCTCATTGGGACTGTGAAGGAAAACCAAAACCAAAAATAAAGCATGCATAACTTCGATAAAATACATCAAGCTATTGTCAAGCTAGATGAGATTTTATATTTTAGAGTTCTTGTTTAAGACTTGATAGATTAATCTTAATGAAAAATCGGACTGGATTAAAAAAAACACCATGCATTGTCAAACACACACTGATGATCCAGCCCCGGCCACCCGCCTAACCATGATTCAAACCCAGGACATGCTATATATCATGTTCGTAGATCCACTCATCAAAATGCGAGAATCTTTACCTGTAAGAGCGCTGGCTGTATGGAGGGCATAATCTATCCATCACATGGATATATAGAGAGGGAATGAAGGAGTTTTAGCAGTTCATGACCCTTTCTTTTTGGAGGGGACTGTCGATGAGATTCCATGTGCGCAATCCAACTTGTAAACCAAGCAGCTATGTACTGTTTTGACAATTTCTAGACTACCAAACGATTGGATCTTGTCCCCTGGAATGGACTTTCAGACAGCTTTCTCAGTTCGACCCAAGGATGGTCTTTTCTTCCATTGTAGCAGTTCAAGATACGAGGTCATGTGTGCTTGCAATTTCTAAAAAATCAATAGTTAATACCATTAATTATATATTCATGTTCATTTCCGAAAAGATCCAACTTGTTTGATTCCCACTAACTCTACTGTAACCCATAAATTTTATTTTCCCTCTGAAAATGTCAGTCATTGACCAAGTAGCCTGCGGGTAGTTTATGAGAGAGCATAGCATAGCTCGCTAGTAACAAAAAGACACGTAGCTAGATAACAAATGACATTGGAATAACTATGTATAATATAGTTTTTTTATATATAGTTTAATTGCGGGTTTTAACTATTAAAAGCATGCAGGTAATTTAGTGGATGGCCACCATGAAAAGATAAATTATTTACACAACGGAGAAGTACCAACCGATAGAAAGGAAAAGAACTAGAAAACAAAAGAAAGGCATAGATTTTTTGGTATTTATTCATGCAATCAGCGTTGATATAGATATCATTATCCCTGTAAGAAAAAGAAAAGCTTTATGATTTCTTAACCAGGTAGATAATCATTGGAGTATCAAAGAAAAGCATGAGTTCATCATATCTTACTGTAAGAGAGTAGTTGTGATCATGTCTTACTTTGAACCTGCCATTAACCATCATTGGTCATTTAAATGTTATTAAATCTAATTTAAAGATGATTTTGTACACGGTTCTCACTCTCAGATTAACTGAGTTGATTTGAATTAATAATCTTTTTTTTTAAATCGAATAATTGACTTTATTTTAAAGAAATACTAACCGGGTTATAAATGGATTGAACAAGTTAAATCCAAGCTATTCATTTATTTTTTTTAAAACTCAACCTCGGCCAAACAAACGGGTGAATTAGGGTGAAGTCTAAGGATGTGCAGCCAGCCATAAGTGGAATGTGATTGACTGAAAAAAAAAAAAAAAGCAAATTAAGAGACTGATAATAACGAAATCCAAAACTCCAATGAGTGTAGTTTTGTTTAGATATTGATGATGGCGCTTTAACAATCAAGTAAAGTTAAGGAGGTAGCTACCCATGTGAATATGAACGTGATAAATGGACAAGAAAAAATTGTTTGCAGGCTATTTGAAAAGAGAACCATAAGTTCGTACGTTGTTCTCATGACTCTTCTCTATGAACATGCCCGCAGCCACCCTCACGTTGCTGGGGACGAAAGAGTCTCTCTCTACGTCTCTACCCCACACATGATTCACATCAAGACGTTAATATTTTGTTTGGGACAAGACAGGAGTACACAGGTGCACATGTACATGTACATGTATATGTATATCTATATATGTACATGTACATGTATATGGGCTTCGATGTACAGAAGAAACTGAAAACTTCTATTTCTGCTGCTGCCTTCCTCATGAGCTCCCACATGGATTCCCATTTCCTGCAAAAATACAGCTCATTCCGAAATTTGTAAGCAGTTTTTCAAGGTTAAACACAGAAAGATTCTACCAACTACGTGCAAGTGCTGTTTCCCACGATATATTATTTTCTTGTTCCTTTTGCTGCAGAGTATCTCACTAAGGTGCTGTCTTTTAGTTAAAAGAAAGGGATTAACTCTGCTCTTCCACTCCATGAACTGATACAAAATAATCATTCTAAGAAAAAAGAACGATTTTAATTTTAAACAGTAACATCCGAATTCTTTAAGGTCGCAAGAGAGAAAAAAACATTATAAAATATAGATTTTCAAGGACTTGTTTGCATAATTAAAAATTGTATGTTTGTAGTGTGTGCATGTAATGCGAGGGAGTATACTAATGAATTTAAGATGATTAGAAATGAAACTTATATAATTGTTTAATTTTTTAGTTTAAGCAATTTTATCCCTTTTTTATATTTATAGCTAAGGTATCTAATGAATTATGATAAAAAGTCCAACTAGTTGGTAAGTGATAGCAAATGATGTCTGATAAGTCAATGATCACATGTTACTTGTAGAAGGGTGTTTTTTTTTTTTTTTTTTTTTTTTTTTATGTGAATGTGGAGACTCTCATATAGTAAAACCAATAACTTTATAGAAAAATAAATATACAATAATATTTTAGAGACATAAGCTCTGAAAATATATATAAAGGGATTGTGAACTTTTGACTTGAATAATTTATAATATATTTACAGCTCATGAATCTTATTCTTTTGTGGAGAGAAAGGGTTGTAATGTAATCTTGTTCTTGTGATATTCTAAGTTGTATACTACTCAAAATAATATATATTGGATCAATATAACATACCAAGGAACCCGCATGACCCATTTTTTTTTTATGAGTAGTGGGCTCGAGCAAAGTGCTTGAGCCCATTAGAGGTGAAAGTGAGTCCAGGAGCCCTACCTAGACCTAACCACACTACGCTCGAGAATGACAATTTGAGTCCATGAGGGCACTATGGTGCATTTTCAACACTCTTGGTGTTGGGTAGCACACCAAGTGTATTGCATGACGCTAATTTTTTTTTTTCCGGTGCATGGGCTTTAGCTATTTGTCTGAGCCCATGTTTCTTAGTATTTTTTGGTCTTTTTACTTTGGATCTATTTTTTGGGATTTTTTGGGTTTGTTTTATTTGGATCCATCAATATTTTTTGTTATTATTTGTTTAATAATGAAAATTTTTAGATTGATGCATTCTATAGTTAGCATCATGTATGGTTGGGCTAGTGACCATACAACACAAGCTGAACCTAAATCTAACTTTTATAGCTATGTTGAGTCCCACTTATTTTTTTCATTAATTTTTAAACAATTTAGTTCAATTATTTGTCGGACCAACAAATTGATGTAGGATGGGTCTGACCCTAACCCCAAATATTGTCTTGGGGCTAGGCCCAACATGCTTGACTAATGTGAGAGGGCCAAAATCAAACTCATCTATAAGGGCTTATTTGACCTACCATGCTTTTAAGATCATATTTGCTAAACATGCCTTTTAATTATTTTTAATGCCTATGATTTAATCTAATAAAGTGTTTGACAAACACATCCTAACCTTCTTCTCCTTCTTCTTCTTTTACTTTAATTTATCTATATTTGTATGTTTAGCTAATCAGACCATTAACCAATTCAAAAAATTTCTGAAAAACTTTTTGGATCATTTTAAGAATATTTTCATGTTTATTGTGTGATTTTAACCACTTTTATATAATACTAGTTTATTTACATTGTACGATACAAACCTAATATTAAAAATACTTGATTTTCACCAAAAATTCCAAAAAATATTAAAAATTCAAAAACAATTCATTTCTTTCATAAAATATAAAAAACATTTTTTCTTCAAGAATTTATCTTTAATATTGGGCTATAGACTTACATTATATACTGTAACCATATTATAATTATCCATTATAATTTGTCCAAAATACCAAAAATACAACACCAACTAGTTTGTTTAGTTTGTTTATTATTCATAGTTTTAAGTTTAGCTATAACATCTAATTTTTAAAGTATAAAATTATATTATAAAGTATACCCTCGGTTACTAAAACTAAAAATGTTAAATTTGAGTTTTAGAGCGATTAAGATTTAATCCAATAAGGTAAATGTTTCCTCATATAGAGAGATATTCATTGAACCTTGGATAAAACCAACAAATATAAACATGTTTTAAATCAATAATCAATCAAATATGTAACTTGTTAGAGGTAAGGTTCATTGGGAGTGATACGTATTTTCTCAACACATCTAGTTTTCTTACCCAAACTCTCGCAAACCATTAGGTTTTCTAGTGACTGTAATAGTAGATGGTGACCTTTGAATCTTATGCATAATTTTATAATTAAACTAAAAAAAAAATTCAATTCTAGAAGATAATTTTGTCATTCAACACCATGCATGTCACTGTCATAATAGAAAGAATAATATTTTCTCACTTGATTTCTTTGCCTGTATATCTTTTATAGGTTTTTTGGAATTAATTCTTTATTGTAATTTAATTTAATTATGATATTTAATTTGAATTCACAATCAATTAATTTTGTTCTCATTTTACCTTTTTAAACTTTATTTTATTTCTTCAAATGTCTTTAAAAAAGAAGTTAGATGAGTATTTTGAGAAAACTAATTCTAGTATTAAATTTCTCCACTTTGAAATAGTAAATCAAAGGAGTTGACTTTTTATTTATTATGTGTGGTATTTTAAATATTAAATTTCATTTAGAATTAAATTTTTGACACTCAAAAGGATATCAAATATAAGCTTTTATCAATACCTCTTAATTGAATTTAACTCATAGGATTCCAAACATTTTCTTAGATTGTATGAAAAGTATAGATGATTACACTTAAGTATTCTAAAATTATTGTATAAAAATTTGAAGGTTTGACATAAACCATCTTTATGTTTTTAAAATATCATAGAAATTCCTTTTTTTTTTTATACCTAGACTGCCCTTATATTTGACAAAGATTGTTAAATTAGTAATAAGAAGAATAAATATAGAAAAATTGGCAAACTTTTTGATACATGAACAATATTCATTTTATTATTTTATTTTTGTCAAATACAATTCTTAGTTTCTTTTTTAATATTCTTTCTACTTTCTAAAACTTCTTAATTTAATTAATATCGATTTAGGTATAATAGGGTGTTTCTATCAAATCTTCAAACTTTTGGATGATATATTTTTTTTCATGGTATTTCATAAAGTTTATTATAATGTGTGTGTGTGTGTGTGTGTGTGTTATTTTGGTACAACAATAATAAATGTTTTACAAATAATTGAATTAAATTCTTCCATATAAATTTTTTATTTTATTTGCACATGTATCTATTTTATTTTAATATTAAATGCATGAGCCACCAATTAAGATTATTCGTCTTGTATGATTAATTGTCTATTTAGGAGTGTGGTTACGGTTGATTTTAAAAATATTTTTCATTCAGAAAATACATCAAAATGATGTTTTTTTATTTTTAAAAATTAATTTTTGGCATTAGCACATGAAAATGATATAAAAACACTAAAAAAATTAATTTAAAATGAAAAATAAAAATATATTTTTTTAAAATATTTTTGAAATATAGTGTCAAACACTCTTTAAGGGAAACCTTCAGATGAAAATATGACACAATCACTGTTATTGGAGTTTATTGACAGTTTTCCTCCCTCCTAGATAAAAAAAAAAGAATAAAGAAAAAAAAAGGATAACTATATATTTATATATAATATTCATAAGATTTTATTACATATCGTTACTTCTTTTTTTCCTACTCTTCATTAAGAAATTGAAATCTCTCTTATTTGGATAATAAACAAGACAGTACAGATTATAGAAAAGTTTGTTTTCAAATCTATTTATTAAATTATTCATAAAAATTAATTCTTTTATCTCTTAATCTGAAAAAAAATCATTTATTAAACAAATGGTGTTTTAATTTGGTTAGAAATGAATTAAAAAAAGAATTATAATATATCTTTAATTTTTTTAAGAAATACCTTGGTTTTTAACTCTATTAAATATTAAATTGATGGAATATTAGTAAATAATTTTCTACAACTATATTATTAGGAGAAATATATTTAAAAAACAAGTTTGGAAACGAAGATGTTAAAGAGCTTAAGATCTGCGCCTAGTTTCAAGCCTATGCACGAATGAGCCAGGAAAACGACCCATTGCTACCAAATTTTCTAATATTTTACAGGCAGTTAGTGTTTTATTTAAAGTTAAAAAATGTTTACACGAGTAAAATGAAAGTAAAATTAAGTTTTTTATTTTTCATTTTTTTGAAACAAAATAAAAAACTTGGTGATATTAAAAAGAAAAACAGAAACATTTTAAAGGAATTAACAATTCATTTCGAAGAGTTTTAGCTACTGCTGGGAGCTTATTCCTATTATTGCTTTGTTTTGTAATTAGAACCAGCTCTTTACCTATCCATACATTACGATTCGAACTATTTGATACAAAACTATCAAACAAGGAAACTACCACTGAAGTGGAGGCTTGGTCCAGCCTCCAATTGTGGGTTTCACATTTGAACAAAGTAAAGATAGGAGGTGACAACAGAGCTTCAAAGACCAAGCATGCAGGAACCAAGTAAATTAGAGCAAGCAGAGAACATAACTTCCGGTAATTTTTATAGCTATCATGACATAGTGCAAGAACAACAACTGTCCAAATATAAATAGGCAGTAAGCAAACCAAACCACACCAAACCAAGTTCTAGCTGCTTGAACTCACTGATTTATAGTCATCACCATCTCCAATCAATGGCTGCTGTTGGATTTACGTGAGAGGTAAAAGCAACTGGGGCAGTATTAGCTTGCAGATATCCTCTTTCATAAATTAACTTTCTCAAGCATCTGGACATAATGTCCTCTAACAGTAATTGCTTTTTCTTGAGATGTTTTTTATTCTCCGGTCACCATCCAGTCGAGTAGCAAACACCATGTAGAAGTCATTCTTCAACAACGTTAACGAGTTCATATTCAATCAGCGACAGGTTGTTATCTTCCTTCACGGTGAAATCAGCAGGTTCAGTGACTTCAACACGGCCCCACTTGTCCACAGCAAGCCTCATCGATCCTTTAAACATGTCTATTTTTGCATTGCGAAGGATCACAGTAGTATTCTCTTTCATCAAGTCCACTAAAAAAAGATAACAGGAGTTAAATAAAACCAACAGGGCTAGTAAAATAAAAAAATAAAATGCAGGGCTGCATAATGCAGGATCAAATCATCAATTCCTCGTTTGACAGATGGAGAAACCAAAACCACACATGCATTGTGCTCTTTCAAAAAAAAAAAATATTTATAGAAGTGAAGCATCAAACAAATCATCGAAACACAAACTCAAAACAAGGTTGTGGTTATTCATTTGTGAGTGACAGTGAAAATGGTTGCAATATCTAGAAACCGAAGTAATGTGTGTTTGGCAATGCTATCTAGTGGTTTTTTCAGAGTGCTTTTCATCTTATCAAAATCATCCAAAACCACCTAAAAAGGCATAAATTTTATGTTTTTTTAAGACAAAAAACTCTTTGAAAAGCAACTCAACTGCAATGTCAAATGGTATGGTTAAGGGTTTTTCTTTTTCGGTGCCATGTACAAATAGTCTGATGAAGATTTATCAATTTGATCCAACATTTCATCCACACATCTTTCCATAAGTAATCTTATCTGATAAGCAGTTCTGACAAAGAAAAGGCCATAAAGAAATGATGGGAAATCTAAACACAATTGCATTGCCAGAATAATATTGAACACGGAAAGTACTCAAAGAAAAAGGGCATTTGAACAGATTCTGGATAAAACTATTTAATCACACGAAAATCTGACCTCCTCGAATCCAAGAACAAAGGACAACCACTTGCAACCACCAAGCCACACACAAGAATGATTAAACCCCATTTTGCTGATTCAATCAATGTGCCTTAACCTTAAAAAAAACGAAAGGTACCTTGATCATTTCTAGCAGTAAAGATAATCAATCCAGTCTCATCCCCAATCAAACATTCAGCAATTCTCATTTGGCGTACTTGAGGACCATCAGCACGCCCTTTCTGCAATACCATCTTTACACTAACGACCTTGACAGTGAGAGTGTGGCCAAAAGTGCCTGGGCGGAGCTGCTCAACCTTGGTGAATACAGGCTTCCTCAACCCCGGTTTTGTTTCTTCAGCCATTTTCAACTGCAGAAACAAAAGGCATTTAACAACACAAATTCTACTCTAAATTAATTAACAAATAAAACACAAATCTCCAATCTCTAAGAACAGATCGAGCAGGAATATTTAACAGAATAATGGAAAATTAAAAAGGAAACATGCATGCCCCAGTATTTCAGGTACGCTAGGGTTAGGGATTTCACCTGCAAATTGGATAGCGAGAGATGAGATGAGGTGAGATCTGATCTGATCTGGTTGAGGGATTGAAAAACGTAGCCGTCAGAGTCGAATCTACAAACGAGAGTCTTTGTGCCTAAATACACCTAAAATACCGACAACAACCTTTGATCCTTTGATTGGCCAAGGTTTGCTTCTCTCCTCTCCTCACGTGACTCTTCTTTGGTTTTCGGACTCGTATTTTCTTCATCCTTTAACTACTCGAGAATGAAAGGGGCTATCCTGAAAAGCCCACAATCCGAGACAACCATCCCACTTTCGGCCCTGCTAGTCCATCACTACTTGGCCCATAATAGATCCCATAGACTATTTTTAATAAAGATAATCCATTTACATTTCTATTTATCTTTTGTTTTTTCTTCTAATTTCTATTTCAATAAAAAATAGAAAAAAATATTCGTTTATTTAGTATGACCAAGATTTTTTTATTTTATAAAAAATAAATACATTAAGATTTTTATTATTAAGAAAATTGACTCTATAATTTATAATAGTCATCTTAGTATTTTGTATTTGTGATGATATAATTATAAAATTTACTTTTGTTTCATTCAAAATAAAGTTTGTCATGAAATATTTATACTTTATAATTCAAAAATATATATTATATTTATAATAAAAAATAAACAAACCTATAACTCTAACTAGATATAAGAATAAAAAAATTACATGAAAAATGGTTTAGGTTATTAAAATATTATAATCGTCATTTTTTTTATATGAAAATAGTGAAAAAATTGTGATGAAAACCTTTAAAAAATATATTTTTAAAAAATTTACCACAACTTTAAAAACTAGAAAAATAGACTTTAAATTTTCTAAATAGAGAAATAATGTATTTAAGTATTTTTCTATTTATTTATTTTTTAAATCAGAGCATTACTTTTTCCTATAGCCTCCCGGATTTTATTGAAATCTTGTATGATATTGTATGGCTTCGAACCAATAGCAGCGAAACCATTATCAAATGAAAGGCCTCATCGATCGATACCAATATTGAATGAATCGTCGATGATTTTATGTGTTTTAAGACTTTATAATTTGTTTTATATCAAATTATTATAATCTTATGATTTAGATTGTGAGTTTTATGAGTGTCATGTTGACCTGAGTTGTATTTTTATCTATTTATTTTCAACTTCATTATTTAATATTGAGTTGATTAACAATTATTTATTTTATATTGGGTTTGTAGTCTCTTGATCCAAGTTACAAGTTTTGTAGGTTAGCTAGGTTAAATTCTTTATTTTTTTTTATCTTTTTTATTTGTTTGCTTTTCAATTTTATTTTTCAAAACTAAATTGATTGACAGTTGAAATTTACATTATTTTATTTGTTTTTATAGAGTTAAACGGGTCTACTGACTTAAATTTAATGGGTTAACCCGAGTTGACTTGAGATTTTTTTTTTCAATTTCATACTTCAACAACTAGGTTGATTGATTATATTTATTTCTGTTTATATCCAATGAGGTTATTCTAGTCTCTTGACATAGATCATGAGTTTTATTGATTAACTCAGGTTAACTTGGATGATTTTTTTATGATTTTTTATGTTTTTTTTCTATTTTTTTTATAAATAAATCATTCAACATCATGTTGTTTGAGGATTGAGTTTTATAATTGTTTAGATCATGACATAGGTTGACCTGACTCATTTTTTTAGTTGAATTTTGTTTTCAAATTTTATTATTCAACATTTAGCTGATTTAAAATTGAATTTAATATTTTTTTACAGGGTTATCAGAGCTTGTAAATTTAGGTGGATGATTTAAAAACTTAACCCGAGTTCAATTTAATATATTATTGTTTCAATATTTTAAATAAGATGTCATCTTAAGTTTTTTTTTTTGTCTAACTATATATTTTCTATTAACGTGGATATCCCAGCCAGCTTGTGCGCACCTTAACTAATCATATATATCATGAAGTTAACGAGCATGTAAGACTCTAGTAACCATCATATTAGCAACCACATGGCTCGAACATGAGATCACAGAGAGAACAAACGTCTTTGTCCCAACCTCTTATCACTGAGTTACCTACTAAATGATTAACTAGTATTCATAGTCTGAGTTGTCGTTAAATCTATCAAATCAATCATATAATACCAAACTAATCTCTATATAATATATTTGATTTTTTTTTAATTATAAAACACATTTAACAAATATTTTTATTACTTTCAGAAAAAAAAAGATCCACGGTAATAATCCAGTATTATTTAAAAGGCCAAAGACCTTTATAACAAAAAAAAAAAAAAAAAAAACAAATTCGATAGAACAACATAACATGCATTGAGATTAATTAAAAGCTCAGATAACAATGGACGGGGAAATTGCGAAATCTAGATCCCACAGCTGGAAAGTTCCGTTGACAAAATCGTAGTGGGCGCCCTTCAGCGACACAGCATCATTGACCACGGCCTCTCTCACGAAGGGATATGTCAATAGGTTTTGCAGTGATACATTGACAGCCTCCTGCACCAGGTGAGTGAGAGTTATTAATTGGAGCCATGATCGATCCTTGAACACCATTGATTTATGTGAAACCTTTTAAGAACTGGTTGCTAGTTCTGATCTCGTCTAGGATCTAATTGTTGTTTTAAGGTTAATTAGTATAACTTGCCTTTTCGCAGTTGTGGCATTGCTCTTCCAAACTTAAGCCGTCGAATTTTGTGGCCACCTTAGACTTGGCAGCTGAGCAGATCTTCACCCAGTTTTCTATGAAGTCCCTGTATATTTACAAACCAGAAGCAAAAGAATAATCTGCTGGTTCTTGCACAAATATATATATATATATATATATATATGTTCTCGACCTCTAAACATGAATGCATGTCTTCCTGAATATTGATCGCCTAGTTAACTTCTGATCACAGATTGGCAAGCCAAAATATTTGAAGTGCTTATATTATATATACACGTACATATATACTTTGTTTTTTTCACTTTGATTTACGTGTATTTAAATTAGGCAATTAAACGAAAGAAATCTCTATAATTAATGCAGATGGAGTTTAAATGTATCGTATATGATCAAAACGCTTACGTTGACGAAGAGGACCCGTCGTCGGGGAAAGACATGAGGCCCTTGATACCACCACAACAGCTGTGACCAATGACTACAATATTCTTCACCTGAAGTTCAAGAGAAAACGTAACGAGTGAAGAAATTTTCACAGTGCACAATTATTTTTTCAAATCCAAAAACTCTTGTGCAGTGTATGTAGCATCGCAATATCTGGGAAGATGTGGGTTGTTTCCTTTAGAAAATAAAATGATTTGGCAAGAAATTTTCACAGTGCACAATTAATTCCTATTATCGATGTTGCGCAAAATCAACCCTAGCATCAGTTTCTTCACCACTAACTTCAGTGCTGCCACCAGCTAAAAATGGGATAAAATAAATGGATGGGGCGAGGCAGTGTCAATTATGAACAGAAAAACCAACTATATAATATAATGATACTATTAAAAAGAACGGATGGCATATTGACCTTCAAATGTACCACAGCATATTCAATGGCGGCCCCCGCACCGGAATGTTTTATCTGCGGGAGAGAACACAAGTCAAGCAGCAGTGTTCAAATGGATAATCAAAAAATAATTAACTATTCCTGATCTTACTCACCTTACTCCGACGAAAGTATCACCATGCTTATTTAGAATTTCCAAAACTTAATTAAGATCTAATTAGATGAGTGCACGATTCTTGTGAAAGAAAAACAGCCCATGCTTGATTATCTAAGACACTTTGAACCAACTTAAATAATATATTTTAAATAATTTTTTTATAAAAACACGTTACAAGGTTGATCGAGTCTTGTATGCAAATTAAAGGGATTAAAAAAAGGTGTCACCGGGAGAGGTTCGTGGATATATGAAGTTGAAGTGCTAAGCGAACCTGGTCATAAGGCGGGACCATGTTGGCTATGTTTCGGACCATAAAGGCCTCCCCTGGTTGGAAATTGAGGATATGGGAAGGGCAAACGCGAGAATCAGAGCATGCGAATACCAAAAACTGCATTTAATGAGGTAGTCAACGCATCAGCCTTATTTCTGCCTCGCATTTGATTACGAAATCGTGAACTTCACTCTAGTAACATTTTCTATCAGCAGAATTTTGGAAATTTCAATAAAATAAATCAGTATTTAATAAATGTATTTTGATAAAAACATAAACACTAACCTTAGGGCTCTGGCCTTTAGCAAGGGCACCGTACAATTTTGGATCCTTGCTGCAAAAGATGCATATTCATGTGATTATTGCCAAGTTATTCCTAAACTTTAAAGGCGAGCAATAATATGTGAAAAACATACATTTTCAGGCCTAGTCAAGGTAATTTCAGCGGTCCTTAACCACAAATTAAATCCAATACTATCTAGTTCAGGGTTTTTTTTTTTTTTCATGTGAGGAAATCTAATCTTGAGAAAATATATTTTGTAGGTCTAGGTGAGTTAGTAAAAATCTATTTATCTCAAATTTTTACAGGGATTGCATGTTCTAACTCGAGATTGAAATATGTTGTGGAAATCGTAAACTCTTTATCATCATGTCATAATTCTTGGAAATTTCAGGGCTCAATTCCATAACAACATATATTGATTTTGATCATTTTTTAAAAATTAAAATGATAAAGTTTTCAATAAAATTATTATGAGATGGACTAGGTGAACTTTAAGTTAATTTTTAAGAAATACTATGAAGCCATGAAGCGGATTCATCGAACCGTCAAGTTAAACCGAGTTTAAAATCAATAATGGTAAAATAACCGTAAATTTTGTTCTTGGGAGGAGATCTGAGGGGTAGGCAATAATTATCAATGGTAAAAGCACAAGAAGAAGGGAAGTTAATGGTGCTTTAGCAGCCGTCTGGAGTAGTAATAAAAACATTATATGAACCAAATACGTACTCATATTTCTCCGTCTTGAAGTGGACGAACCCGGTTTTAACACGTTCGATCGGGTCAAATTCTTTATAACCGGCCGCCTCCAACTCGGCCGTTATCCGCTTGATTTTTGAGGCGGCGACACTCCCGAGGTCAGCTCTTTCACTGTTGCCGAGGTAAGATCAAAAGGAACATTCAGTTAAACCATTCGTGGCCTTCCCCTTTTGGGCCCCACGAAAAAAAACAGGTGCATGAATCCAAGTCAAGTCAGATATATATGAATCCAAGTCAACTCATTAATATTCTTAGTAAATCTCAAGTTGTTTGCTCTGAAATTAAGGTGGTAAATCATGATTAGTAGGGTATACCTGAGAAGCTTGCTCAGTCCTGCAATGGCATCCTTGTATGAATCGTTCGCCATAATGTCTTCTTCTTTCTGCTAATAATCCCAATTAAACGTTAAATACTAAAGAAAGAGAGAAAGAAACCAGGAGATTTATATCATCCATTTGAATTAGTCCAGTTTCAGTACACAGAGCTGGATCGGATCCTTAACGGAACACCAAATAGATGAATAACTTGTAATTAATTAGATCATTATCAGGAACAGATCCATCTACCCTAAATATCTTCTGGGTTCATTTCCTTTTTCTTTGCCAGAAATCCATGCCATGCATGCAGACAATATATATTACATATATCAAGAAAGAAAGTAGAAAAACATCAATGATCAGAACAACATCATAGACACAAGAGATGAAGATTAAAGAGATGATAGCCGTTAATTATAAGCCAAGCTGATTAATGACCTTGTGAAAAATGAAATTTTTAAAAAGAGAGAATAGGAACACGATCTGCAACAGTTTCTAATATCACAAAATGATGAATCAGAATCCAACGAAGCATCTCTGGTATACGAACCTTGTTTAAGATTCTTCCGCTGCTTTGTGTGTGAGGATCAGCAACTAGTCACGAGTTAACCCAGCTTCCTGACCCGTCGCGTTCAGCCTATCTAGCTGCTCCATATATAGAGAGACTGCCGCCACTTTAGGTTTTTCTGGGCCATATTATTACAGTTTTTTCCCCTCTTTTTTTCACGTTCAAAGATATTTCACAGACAATATAAAATAAATAATTAAATAAATAACATTAAATTAACCAACGGAATAACCAAAAGACGATGAAACGGAAATTTTTGTAAATGGAAGTTTGAGTGTTTTAAGAATTCTTTATTAGGTTTTCACATCCAACATGGGATGGAACGCGAAATTAGTTATCTTTTGGTAATAAGTAGTCCAACAGCCTTTTTATTTATTTATTGGTAACAACTTTTGGTTTCTTACAAGAGGCAAGATGCAGAGCATCATGGAATTTGAAGAGACAATTAATGTAAGGGGGTTTTGTGACCGATTCTCATGAGGGAAGATGAATGATCCCACGGCTCTTGACCTGCTCGATGAAGGAGGCCGTAAATAAGAAGACTAGCGGGTTTGAAATGGCCAGCGCAAGTAATGCTAGGCAAGTCGACTACATCCCCTAGTTAATCACAAGACTCGGCTTGAACTAACAATTCAACTCACTGATTTGTTAACCTTGAATTTAGCTTAGGTCGAGTCAGAAAAAAATATTACAGAAAATATTATTGTTTAAAGTTTTTTTTTTTAAATTAACTTAGATTAATCTATCTAATTTATAATTCAAAATGTTTATTCATGTTTTTTTTTTTTATAACTATTCTAAATTCATTTGTGTTTTCTTCCACTCTGTGCCGACCACCAAGAAGAGACGGCACTCAAGGCAATCCATAAAGAAATCTATAACAAAAATCAAATACGAACCTTTTTCTGCTATATAAAAAATTACATTTCATCAATAATTTGTTTACGTATCAATTTCAAGAGCTTAATTAATACATGAACAGCCCCAGTTCAAATTAAACTCTTAAAAATCATTTTTAATGCAATATACTCAAACATCCATAAACAATGATGAGTGCTACGAAGAACACATTTAACGGCGTTATGGTGTCCTCAAGAAACAGACATTAGAACCGGAAGATTGGTAATTAGGGCTACAAATATATAAATATCCCAAGCGCACAGCCACTCTGATCTAAGGAAGGAACACAGCCAGGCAGGATTTCCTTTACATAATAATAAAGCACGATCGATCAACAAAGTCCTGCCCTGGAAATCAATTCCGTCGAATCAAGTTTGTGAGAGGTCTTCCGTTCAAAGGCCCTATTTGAGGAAGGTTTTTGCTGACTAGAAAATCGATCGCAACTGGGGAAATTAGATATTCCCTGTTGAAAAGAGTAGACAAATTTTTTTTCTTTTTTTCCAGCGACTAGTCAATTGACAACTTTCATAGATGTGAACTGAGTTTTTCACCCTCCCTTCTCCCCGTGTAAAAATCCATGTCAATGGGACACCGTTTTATTATAAAAACAGGAGCAGAGAGCAAGAGGAGGAGGAAGAAAAAAAGTCATCAATAGATTTTTACTTGAAAAATTAGTTTTAACAAAACCTAATTAGTCTTGGAAATTACTATAGCTCCATACTTATCAGTATTGTTTACTAAGACATTGTAACAGCGTTTTTGTCTCTACACTTTAAAAACTTTGCAATGACTTCTAGAGATATTATAGTTTTTTCAAGTAAATTCATTTATCATTTATAAATTGACGAGAGGTAAATAAGTATTTTCATTTTCATTGCATAATAAACGACCAAAATACTTATAAAAACAAGAAACTTAAACCTAACATCAAATGATATTTTCACAATGGATTTTTTGTTGTTATAATTTAAGTTAAGGAGCAATTTGCTACTTGATCAAATATAAAAATAATAATCAATTAAAATGCATAGTAAAATAAAAAAATACCCTTAAAATAAGATAAAAAAGCTTGAGGTTAAAGGGTGTTTTTCACTATGTTTTTTTTTGTGGTAATTAGAAAGTCAACCCATGAACACTTTTGTATGTAGCTAAATAAAAAGCAAAATAAAATTAAATGTGTGAGGCACACTCAGGGGCTCGTGGGCAGTTCCTCCTTATGTCCAAAAACACGTCTTTGTGTTTTTTTATTAATGCGGCATATGTCTCGAGTGATGGTTTGGTTTGTCTCTAGCAGTTGATGAAAATATTATATTTTTTAATTTGGTCTTCATTCTTTGGATTTTTAAATTGTTGTCTTGGTTTTTTGTAAGAGTTTTATTAGATTTTTAATTTCATATTTCAATTCAAATTGATGATTTTATATTTTTCAATTTAGTTCTCATTGTTATTTTTGGCTCTTTTGTGAAAGTTATCATCCTTTTTTAATTTCACCCTCCAACTACAATATATATATATATATTTTTTTTATGTAAATTTTGAGATTTATTCTTTTAATTTTTGTCCTTTTATTATTATTTTTTTAATCTCATTCTTCCATTAAACATAAAGTTTATTCTGTATTTTGATTTTGATTTCATTATTTTAATCACTATTGTTTAAAATCCTTTATATTAATATTTTTTTATTTTTATCTTTCAATATATGATTGATTGAGAATTTGACTTCATGATTGAAATAGCCTACCCTTCCATTAATTACCCCTCTTCCAGACAAATGTACATGTAATGGATAATGCAAGTGAAGGAAAGGAAAAAAGAGAGGACAAAATGGGAGGTTGACCTTGCCAGAAGAGTTTTTAGAGATGTTCATGGTGATACAATGAAGGTGTTGGATAATTGTTGAAGGTGGTGGTGTCATCAAAGTTGGAGGAAATAAACAGAGAAGTTGTGGTTGAAATGAGGAAAAGAAAATTCTTGAGTAGTATATTATATTTATATGGTGGGGTTGGACCCGACTTGACCAAATAGGTTGGCCTAGCCGGGTCTGGTTTGGCCATCTAGCAGATCAACATACTTGATTTTTTTTACTTTAAAAAAAAAAGTTAGAATGGAACCCAACCTAACAATTTGGACTGGGTTGGAAAAGGCCCAACCCATAATGATAGCTTAATTAATTACTACCTTTGCATGCAATGGATGGTGCATGTGAAGGAAAACAAAAGAAAAGGAGGACAAGGTGGTTTGCTTACCTTGTAGAAGAGTTTTTAGAGATGTTTATGGTGATACATGGAATGCATTGGATAGTTGATGAAGGTGGTGGTATCATCGGAGGTGGAGGAAAAGAGGGTGAAAGTTGTGAGCAAAAAGAGATAGACAGTTCCGGGTTGAAATTAAGATGATCTGTTGTCAAATTTAGCTTCAAATTTCTTGATGATTTGAGCATGAAATTCACCCTTATTTATATTAGTGGGAAATGATAATCTTGTCTTTATTAGAGTAAAATTTCAGCACTTGATTCAACTTGAAAGCATCTCAATCGTTGACTCAAAAGTGTTATCATTAGTTGTGAAATTTGACGGTCAAAAGCTGTCCGGGTTAGCCAATTTAGAGCATCGTAATTGTGTGTGGGGGTTTCAATTAGCTAGAATTGACCTAAGTTAATTCTTAAATTTAATTAAAACTTTGATTAGGCATGTCATTAAATAAAAATAGCCTATTAAAAATCTAATCAAGTCCTCAAACTTTATGCAAATTCATATGATGATCATTTAATTTAACTTCAAATCTATCTTTCAATATTGGATACAATTGAGTTTTTGATTTTGTCAAAAATCTCGATTTGGTTCTTCCATGTGTTTAACACCTTTATTGGTATGTTCTTTATCAAGTTTCCATTTTTTTTTAAATGATAATTTTAGGAGAAATCCAAAATTAAATTATGACAAAAGGTGCTAGCTTCTTCTAGTGGGGGAGGTTTCTCACAGGCATAAATATAAGGGTGCACTAACAAAACTCTGATGGACATTATTAACATGCATGGGTAGTGACAATATGCGTGTGTAGTGTCATATTTTGGTAGCGCAAATAACATGTGTGTGCAAGCATCAAGTCCATGCTTAGCACCATCATTAGCTTAGATAGTAAATTGTCTAAGACATTTTTGGGTTGCACAATAGAGATGATAACATAAACAATCAATTTGGAGAGTTGGTTTGTTGGTTGACAAACTAAGAAAGTTATTGTTGAGCAATTACTAGGTAGTTAGGGGCAGTTGGTTGTCTTTGACATATGTTGTCCAAACTTATTTTTATTTGTAAAGATAGTTTTGCCATGTCACTTCCACTGTATATTATTGCAATATTAACTAAAAAAATAAATGGTGTTGTTGTTTTACTGTTTGAGACACTATGTATTGTGAGGTGATGTACTGTGAATTGCGATAGTGTGGTGTCAGTTTTGCCCTTCGTATTGTCGAGTCTTTGTGTGGGTGGCAGGCGGGCTTTTTGTTTTTTCATTTAATGTTTTGTTTCTCTTTGCTGTGGTTTATGGGGCAAGTTAATTAGTGTAATTAGTTGAGACCAACTCCTCGCCGTGGTGAGAGCCAGGTCCTCGGCCCCGATGAGAGTTCAGGTCATTGATCCCAGGCAAGGTCATGGCACGGTGGTGTTGTGGTTTCTCTGTGCTATGGTCTAGGTAACCAGTTTAGTGAGCTTCTCGACCACGGTGAGAAGTGAGGTCGTTCATTCTGGCCAGGGGCTTTGCATGGTGGTGTCGTCTTTTCTTTTGTTGAAGGCGACTTCTCGACCTTGGTGGTTGCCAGCTTCTTAGTGCTAGAAAGGTTTGAAGAGGTGGACTTGCACATTTGACATTCCCCGTCTGATTTGAACAGTTGTTTGAGTCTTTTAATTGCAGGGGATGTGATTTGAGTGGTGATTTGAGTCTTTTGATTCCACGATGAGGAGGAAAAATCTGAAATTAGGGGTCTGTTTTCTAAACAAAGCAGCATTGTTCTGTGATTCAGCTTGGGCATGCTTTGGGTGTTGCTTGGCTTGGTTCTTGGAGGGTGGGTGGATCGACAGTGGTTTGAGTCTTTTACCATGCTTGGTTCCTAATTTGAGCAGTGTTTTGAGTCTTATTTTCAAAGAAAAATAAAATCATCCAATTGGTCAAAGATAAGAGATCCTTCATTTGCTTCGGGGGGGGGGGGGGGGGGGTTGGATTTCTATGCTTTCTCATTGATATTTTTCTTTTTACAGGGGGGATTGTTGTCACGGGTTAAAAAAATTAATGAATCAACATTGTTTGGTGAGAATGGATTTGTGTTTTACAGGCGGCACAATTTTCCTGGCTCATTTGTTATGAAAAATGGCATTGCTCTCTCAAATTGCTATGTTGTCCCATACAATAAAGAACTTTTAATACACTATAATGCTCATGTCAATGTTGAGATTTGTTGTCAATCAATGCTTATAAAATATCTTTTCAAGAATGTTAGCAAAGAGTTTGATAGGTGTCGGGTTGTTGTTCAGGGTGAAAGAACCGATGAGATTCAAGCTTATCTTAATTGCAGATTTATTTCTCCTTATGAAGCTGTTTGGTGACTCTTGCAATTTCCTATCCATTCAAGGAACCCAGTAGTTGAAAGATTTCAAATACATTTGTCACATCATCATTCTATAGTTTTCTTTGGAAATCAAAACTTATCATCTGTTTTGAAAAAAACCAGGTCTCAATAAGACAATGCTGACAGGATGGTTCGATCAAAACAAGGAAGATGTTGAGGCAAATCAATTATATTACTCACAATTTCCAAACAAATATGTTTGGGATGCTGGGTAGAAAGAATGGATTTGCAGAACAAGAGTTTTTTCTCTTGGACGTATAACATATGTTCATCCTGCTGCTGGAGAACTGTATTTATTAAGGATGCTATTGAATCATGTAAAAGGAGCAACAAGCTTTGAAGATCTGCATTGTATCTCTGGTGTTGTCTATCCAACTTTTCAACTCACCTGCAAGGCATTGGGTCTCCTTGGGGATGGCAAAGAATGGGCTGAAGCTTTTTCTGAAGTTGTTTTAATTGCTTCATCCTCGAAACTTAGACAACTCTTCGGTAGTGTTACTCTATTATGTGAGATTGCTAGCCCAAGTAATTTGCTTGATCAGTTTTGGCGTTCAATGTATGATGACATCAAGATCCAATTATCATCTTTATCTCCACATGATCTTCATTTCACAGATGATGAACTTAAGAATTATGTTCTTTATGAACTCGAGCAACTTTTTAATGCCTTAGCAACATCCCTTAAGGACTATAATTTGCCACTACCAAATGATCGTCTGATGGTTGAAATTAAAAATAAGCTCCTTAGAGAAGAGCTCAGTTATGATGTTTCTAAGCTTCGAAACAATCATTTGTCATCAGGTTCACAACTTAACACATGCCAGAAGAAGATCTATGATCTGGTTATGGAATCAATTTCTAAAAATCAACAAGATCTATGATCTAAATCATTGCGTCACATATTGGGACAGGCTGGTGGTTCCAACCATAGTTGTAAAATCCGTTCTGGGTACCGTTCCGGTTTTTTGTTTGGAACGGAACGTTCCGGTTTCGGTGCATTCCGGCGTTCCGTTCCGGTTTTGTACTGTTCATATCAAGGTTGTAAAATCCGTTCCGGGCCCCGTTCTGGTTTTTTGTTTGGAACGGAACGTTCCGGTTTCGGTGCATTCCGGCGTTCCGTTCCGGTTTTGTACTGTTCATATTTTTTTAATTATATATATGAAAAAAATAAAATATTAATTTAACAAGTATAATTTAAATTCAAGATAAATGAACTTTAAATTATACAATACAAACATAATCTCAAAATTAGAAACATCTCTAAAATTCCAACAATAAAATTATTATTTTTAAAATATAAAATGAATTTAATTATAATTAAATGATCCAGAATATTTGAAATTTGAAATTTAAGCTATTTATTGTATGTTTTTCAAGTAATTCTATGTTTTTTTATGGTTGTTGTATTTGAAATTAATTAATGTTGCTTATTGTTTTTTAATGCTAGAAAAACTTAAAAAAACAAAATGAACACATTAAGAAATAATCAATAAGTTCAAATATAATTAATTAAAATACATTACATTACAAATAATTTAATCAAATTAATTATAAATTAATACCCCTATTTTTTATGTTAACTATTATTATAATAATTAATAATTTATTATTATTATTATATAATAATTAATATAAAAACCAATAATATGTATAAAAACCACCCCCACCCGTTTGTCCCCTTCATTTCGGTTAAAAAAAATAACCTATTTGTTTCCAACAATCACTTAATTTGTCGACTGGCTTCCCAAATAATAATATTCAAAGAAAATCACTTCACATATACTTGTATATTATAAAGGTGTTTCCAGACAATTTTTATATATTTAATTACATTTAATATATTCTGGAGAAATTATTGTACCTTCAATTTATCTTTCCTGTAGTTTTTTATTCAAAACCAATTGAGGTTATTGCTTCTTTTTTTTCAAAACTTGCCAATTACGTGGAATAATTTACACATGCAACTTATAAAAATTGAATATTAAATCTCAGTTCATCAAGTTCCATTTAGAATCTCGAATCTTCTTCTCCGTTATTTAATGAAAAGTATCCCGAGCATATAAATTCTGAATTTGATTATATTCAAGCCACGCGGCTTATTTTTGTCCATCGTGATGGTAAGAACCTGATGTGATGATGAGTTAAAACCCTACTCATCCTTTTCTTCTCTAGCCGCCGCCCCCTCCACACCAAACACACCCAGCCAGCCAACCTCTCTTTCTCAAAATCCAAAAGAATGGCAAACCGTGAACCACATTCACCAATCAAACCTCTCTTGCTTCAGATCCACCTGTCTTCTTAAGATCCACCTTTCACCAATCAAACCGTGAACCACATTCATCCCACTGCAGAAAATATATAGTCTTCTCCTTTTCCTTGTCCTCTGCAACGGTTTGAAATCGTCTGTACAAGAAGAAACAATTTTTATGTGTTTCGGGCAAGGTGGCCGAGAAACATTTTTTACTAATATATAATTTATGGGTTGAGCTCTTTTCTTTTTTGTTTCTGATTTTTTTTTATCCCGGAACGGCACACCCGGTACGGAACCGGGGCGTTCCGGCCGGAATTCGGCCGGATTTTCCGGAACTGGCCGGGATTTTGACCGGGACAAAAACTTCGCCGTTTTGTCCCGGATTTTGCACTGGAACGGGCCGTTCCGGCCATTCCGGCCGGAACGGAACGGAATTTATAACCCTGGTTCATATTTATTTAATTATATATATGAAAAAAATAAAATATTAAGGTTCATGCATGATTCAAAATAATTGAAAAATACATTACAAAACAATTATGTCCATAGAATTTCATTAGGTAAAAATTAACAAACTAAAAATAAATATTTTGTTGATGTGAAATATAAATTAATTAATGTTATTTATTATCTTAAATTAATAGGATTTTTAAAAAAATATTTTTTATGCTAATTATTATTATTATTATTATTATTATTATTATAAACCCCCATATTATTGTTATTATTATTATTATTATTACCCCTCCCCCGTATAAACCTATTTTTTTTTTTTATTATTATTATTATTATTAATAATAATAATTTATATAACCCCCCCGGTAGAAACCTACCTTCTTCTTTTCGTTTTCTTTTTATTATTATTATATTATTATAATAACTAAGTATAAAAGCCCCTAACAACTAACATAACCCTAAATCCCAATTTCCTTCTCCCACGCCGCCGCTTTCTCTTTGAGCTGTGTATTTTCACGCTGAAGATCAGCATCCTTGGCACCGGCCTGTCAGCAAGAGAAAGAAAATAGTCAATCATGGTTCATGAGCAGCAGTTCCATGTTCAGAGAAAGACAGAAACATAATTCCAAAGGATGTAACTTTATGTAATAAAAAGAAAAAAGAGAAGAAGGCAAAAAGCGCCCGAATGGCTCGTGGTGAGGCTGATCGCTCAAAAGAGACGATCGAGAACTGCCCACCCTCATCTCCTCATCTCCTCTTCTCCATTTTCTTTTCTTCCTCCTCATCCTCTTCTCCATTTTCTTTTCTTCCTCCTCATCCTCTTCTCCTTTACTCTCTTCCTTCTCATCCTCTTCTCCTTTTTTTTTCTTGGTTCCGTTTGAATTGCGTGCAGTTCTTGTCGAAGTAAAGTTGGCTTTGCGGATGATTTGGTAGGCTGATTTTCCACAGAATCTTCACTGGCCATCAAAATTGATGTAGGATTGAATTAGCTTTGAACTGGGGCATAATGAAAAACCCAGATCGTAAAATCGGACCCGGAACTTGAAATGACGTCGTTTTGGCTGGACCCGGAACGGAACGCCCGGTACGGAACAGGGGCGTTCCGGCCGGAATTGGGCCGGATTTTCCGGATCTGACCGGAATTCAAACCGGGACAAAAACGTCGCCGTTTTGTTCCGGATTTTGAAGTGGAACGGAACGGGATTCATAACTTTGGTTCCAACCATGATCAACCTTTCGATGAAAAATCAATTTTACTTGGTGGAGATTTTCATCATATTCTCCCTGTTATCCCTGGAGGAACAAAAGAAGATATTATTAATGCTTCTCTAAGCAGTTCACTACTCTGGCTAAGATTTGCAATTATGTTGCTGAAACAAAATATGAGATTGTCATTTGATGGCCTAGGTCCTGATAAAGTTGAAGAAATTAGAGCTTTTTTTGAATGGATTCTTAAGATAGGTGACAGGGAACTTTGTGATTCTTTTGTTGCGGTTTTGCGAGAGACTTCATAAATCCTTTTCATTTCTTTTCATGTTGGAATTAGATGAAATACGCTACCATCCATATTTTGATGTTCATCCTTTGTTTTCATGTTGTTGTAATCATTTTTTCATCAACATAAATGGTATTTAATTATAAAAATAAGAGTGGATATCTTGGTTGTCTATTCTTTATTTTATTAGCATCTTGGAATTTCAACAACGTCTTTATAGTTTTTATATTGTTTTGATGTGATTTTTACATGGTAAGGTGGAGCCATACAAGGATTGTCCAAAGCGAGAGATGCAACATATTTCAATCTAAACATAACCGAGGGTTGTTATGTTGAGATTAAAGACTTCTACACCTATGAAAATTGATATGCTAATATTGTGGTTGATCATGAGGCAGTTATCGACTTGAAGTCTGATACCAAAATAACACATCTTGATTCTGTTAAACATGATGTGCCACGATACCATTTTCACCTTATTGATTTTGCACATATTTTAACCAAAGGCAATGGATCAAGTATTCTTACAGGTATGCACAAATTTTTTTTTTTCAAATTATGAAGAATAAATACCTAATATATCATTTAATTAATCTAGCAATTATTTTAGATGTTATAGGCAGGTTAAAGCAATCCAACCAATTGAAAAAATATTGGTTCAAGGTCACATGCTTGAGGATAAAAGGGAGTTCATCATTGAGAATATAAGGTTTTTCTGCTGCTAAATTTACATTTCTATTATATTTTTCAATGCTTCAATTAAAATTTTCAAAATTGAAACAGGGGGGGAAGAGTTGCGTATTACTTTATAGGGCGACATTGCTCGAAGCTTTGATGATAATGTCGTTAATGCACAAGAATCTCCTGTTATTGTTGTTTTTGCAGGGTTTCGAGTTACAAAATTTCAAGGTTTGTTATATTGTTTTTTAACGCAATAGCATCATACAATTTTTTTGTTTATTTTGCAATTACTGTTTTTTACTAATTGATGTTTGTTATTTCTTCTATTTGTATTGCTTGCATTCAGGTGCAACAAATTTGACTAAGACTGCTGCTTCACTTTGGTATTTCAACCCAAATATTCCAGAAGTTTTGCCATATAAGCAATTGTCAATCCTTAATATTCTCAAAATATTTGGTGTTTGATTTTTACTGAAGCAATAAATATTTATTGCTAACTATATCAAACTTATTAAATTCAGTTATGGTCAGATGCCACTTTATGTCCATAAACTTCCTCCATCTTTGCACGCCGTCGTGTCATTGGATCAACAATTCAATGAAAACCGAAAGACAATTAAAGAGATCTTATGCATGGACCCATATCAACATAAGGTTTTATTGCTAATGCTTATGCATGCTCTTTTAACATTAGTTTTCAATTTTTATGATAACTTTTTCCTTGGTCAATATAGAATATACGTTTCACTTGCAAAGCATCCATTACTGATTATGATCTCTATAATGGGTGGCTGTGCAAAACATGCTCAAAATGCACTAAAATACTCTTTGGCCCCTCAGACAACCTCAGATGCATTGAACATGGACCTCCAGACTCTGCAACAATTCTATGGTGAAAAATATTCAGCACACAATCTATTGTTTCATATAGATTTTTTTTTCAAAAAAAAAAGTACATTTATTTTTTACTCAGTTATAAATAACAATTGATATGTTAATGCTGGTTTAAGGTGAACTGCATTGTCACTGATGGCAACGATGTTACAAACTTCTTGCTATCTGAAAAAATTACGAAGAACTTTTTCAACGCCTCAGCGCATCATTTTGTTTATGACAAAAAATTATTAATCCTTATGTAGTACCACCATAAATGACTGAAGTATTGAACAAAATAAAAATCTTTCAGCTACGTTTCGGGGCCTATAAATCAACCCTCAACAAATGTGACATATATGTTACAAATGTATTTGATGAAGGCTCAAAATAATCTTCGGTAACTCAGTCAGAAGAGTTTGGGATAGAATCCTTGGTCATTCCCACAACCATGGTTGTAGAAGACTCATCAATGATTCAAACACACACACTTGCTCCAATAACACCACCTGATAGCACCCCGCCATCTAAGACATTATTTTGGATGACACTAACAAAGACAACTACCATCCAAAAGCTAAGAAGGCCTTGGCCTTTACTAATACCCATTTAGAAAATCTGTCAGTTTTCTTTTATTGCAAATATAATTATTGATTCAAATTTAATGCTTTTAGTCAATGCAAAACACTTTCATGACATTTATTTCCTTGCATCACCTGCATTTTCTTAGAATAACCTTCCTTATACAATAATGTTTTCTTTTTCTCAATTTTGCAGTCATCTTAAGCAAAAAGCAATCATTCTTGATGAAAAAGATGAGTCACCAGCTAAAAGAAAGAAAAACAATCATTCTCCCCCATCAAAGGTTGCTTTGCACATGAATCATTTTTTAATATTTCTCTTCTATTTATATTTTATTAAATCTGTATGCTAATTTATTTTTGCTTTTGCATTTCTGCTTTTTATTTGTATAATTTAAGAACTTTTTTAGTCTTCTTTTATCGAGGGTGTGATTTTTTTTGGTTCTTTTAGAATTTGCTAAAATAAGGGTTGGAAAGTGCATTTAAGAAAGATGATGCTTTGATGAAAATGATCGTGATTCTCAAGGATTTTGTCCTTACCAAACAAAGTTACCACCTCGCTCTCTATTTTTTTTCTTGTTTTTTGATTTTCTCTCCTGGAATTAGATCAACAGTCAAGTAGCAATGAATTCATCTTCTATCAATAATAGAGTCAAAAGACAACAATTGGATATGTTATTGTGTTGTGCACAGTAAAATTGGCTTTGAATTTGCAAATCATAATGGCGCTTGTGGCTCAACATCCACCTTTCTATCTTCATTCTAGGATTTTGATTCTTTTGATATTGCTTTGTCGATATGTTTGGATCAAGCCTAGGTTTGATGATCATGGCTCTGCATATTCTTTTGCTAAACAAGTTCAACAAGTTGCTTGAAAAACATATTCATTTTCAGTTTCTATTAGTAAGGTAAATGTTTATGCAATAAAACATGTGAAGACACATAGTGCAGTCAATACATATATTATATGATTGGTCATGTGACTAGGTTATGCATCCAGTTCGTTTTGAGTGTTGCTGCTGCTGCTGTTTTTAAGGTTGTTGTTGTTGTTTTCGAGGTTGATGTTTGTGTTTTTTATAGTTACTTGTTGGGAGTATTTTTCTTTTTGTTGTTGCTAATGATTTTTTGGTTGCCAATATATTTGTATATGGTGCCTGGCTATGGTTGGATGGAAAGCAATAACTTGATGAAAAAGATAAAGCACCAGTTAAAAAAAAAATTATTCTCCATCAAAGTTTGCTTTCCACACCAATCCTTATTTAAATATTTGCAGCAATTTTTGATTGATCGACATCAATTTTTTAAATTTCATTTCATACCTTGCGATGTTTTTTTTTTAACAGGAGAATTAGCAAGGAGATGAAATGTCTTATTTTGAGGAGGGGTTTTTGCTTCGTTCTTCACCTTGACATCCCTCTTTTTTGTAGTGATCCGCACATAGTATAGTTTGCGCTCTTTTGTAACGCAATGGCTACATTCCAAAAGAAGTAACATGTGCTAGCGCAACAAACTCTAATTAAAAATATGCACATTTTGTTTCCTGGTGTATAACTTTTACTTGATTATATAATAGAAGTTTATCGCTATGGAATTATTTATGTGAAATTATATACACAAGAATACTCGTGGCAAAGCGCGAGCAATATAGCTATTATATAGTTTAAAGTGTGTAGCATGCTGGACAAAGTGAGCATAGCATACACATGGTTATTGTATATTCTTTTTTTTGATAAATTAATAAGGGTTGAACTTGCTTTTGTAATTACTTGTGTTACGATGGTGTTATGTTGTCTATTATTTACTCAGTGTTTTTTTATATAACCTTGTAAGAGTTTATATGAGACAATCTTTGTCTGAACAGAAAACATATATTATAAACAAATACAAGTGAATTAAGAGAAAAGTTGAGTCTAGTAATGAGACTTAGACTACAAAATTGTGTTGGATTTTTTCCCCAATATTAAAAGAAACCGTGTTTTACCTTCTTCATTTAATTAAATAATTGTTGAAGAACACATTAAAAAAAAAAAAAAGAGGATAGATGTCACAGTGTCAAATGTGCACGAGGTGCACACTTCGGCAGGCTGTCCAAATTAGTGCCTAAAGGTACTGGCAGCCAAGCCAACAGTGGGAAAATCGGCAGCGCAGATTTGTGCAGCTGTAGGTTCATCAAGGAAAATCGGCAGCGCAGATTGTCGACGAACATAAGCTGGACGATGGACTGTCCAGGCCAGGCAGGAAAATTCGTCAGGGGGGCAGGCTGACGAGAATTTGGGTTGTCGCAGGAATTCAGCAGCACAAACATTGGTAGCACGCAGAAGCAGAGGCAACATGTGTGGGCTGACGATTCGGCAGTAGTGTGGGTTGACGATTCGGCAGGCATGGGGGTTCATGCCTACGCCGAATCTAATTGTCCAGACTTGGACAACAGTACATGTGTCCTAACAGCAAGGGTGTTGACAGGGTAGAAATTGATTTGAGGTGGCAGACCAGGAAGGCTACAGCAAAGGAGGCAGTTAGAGTTGGTTTTCGGCAGTTACCAAATCTGGACAGGTGTAGTCTCCAGCCTTGGGAGGCAGTTATGCTGTAGATAACTTCCATGTAATGTTTATTTATGTGTAAAAACAGTGGGTAGCCTGCAGAGAGGATGTGCAGAGCACTCACATAGACATTGTGTGTTTTCCTTTATAGTGTTTAATAAAGGTTGGGATAATGTTCTTGTAAATTGGTGTTTGCATTGTGTTCTTATGGCTTGTGTTATTATTGCTGCCTAAAATTGTTAAGGATTTCGGGGAACTTCTTTGGGTGTGTGAAACACTTAGATTGTAGGCCAAACACAAGAGGAATTGAGAGGAAGGCTGAGTCTAGTAGGGGGGAACTAGATTGCCGCACGGGTTGATTTGGGGAGCGAAAAATTGACCCCGTGACAAATGGTATCAGAGCCTGGTTTCGTTCTGTTTGGGGACTGTCCAGGCCAGGCAAGAAAATTCATCATGGGGGGGCCAGGCTGACGAGAATTTGGGTTGTCGTAGGAATTCGGCAGCGCAAACATTGGTAGCACGCAGAAGCAAAGGCAGCATGCACGGGCTGACGATTCGGCAGGCATGGGGGTTCATGCCTACGCCGAATCTAATTGTCCAGACTTGGACAGCAGTACATGTGTCCTAACAGCAAGGGTGTTGACAGGGCAGAAATTGGTTTGAGGTGGCAGACCAGGAAGGCTACAGCAAAAGAGGCAGTTAGAGTTGGTTTTCAACATTTACCAAATCTGGACAGGTGTAGTCTCCAGCCTTTGGAGGCAGTTATGCTGTAGATAACTTCCATGTAATGTTTATTTATGTGTAAAAACATGGGTAGCCTACAGAGAGGATGTGCAGAGCACTCACATAGACGTTGTGTGTTTTCCTTCATAGTGTTTAATAAAGGTTGGGATAGTGTTCCTGTAAATTGGTGCTTGCATTGTGTTCTTGTGGCTTGTGTTATTATTACTGCCTATAATTGTTAAGGATTTCGGGAAACTTCTTTGGGTGTGTGAAACACTTAGATTGTAGGCCAAATACAAGAGGGATTGAGAGGAAGGCTGAGTCTAGTAGGGGGAACTAGACTGCCGCACGAGTTGATTTGGGGAGCGAAAAATTGACCACGTGACAATAGAGGTGATGTATATTTAAGGTAGTAAAACGAAATTAATGAAGACTCCTCCATGACTGTAATTACCCAGTATTAAATTAAACGTGTTGGGAAAGAGAGTGAGAGAGAGAAGAAATCTGGGTTTGGAGGGATTTTGTCATCATCCGGCCAATGGTCGCTTTAGCACACGGGTCAACCCTACTTCATTAGTTGCGCGGTAACCCTAAACTCAAGGAAAGAAATATATCTATATATTTTATATGTATGTACTATTTATATAAAAAAAATGGTAGTTAGGATTAGGAATAACGGAAATCTTGCCAACAAGTCCCTGAAAAAGGAGAGAGAGAGCAGTGAAGATGAAAGATAAGACAAGAACAATAAATAAAAATAATTTGTTGTTATGAATTTAATTGTATCTGTAATTTAGAACTATTCTGGAATGTTGAGGTTCCAGGCCTCCTTTGCTAAAAGCAATATTTGGATTTTCAAGCTTACTTTCATTAATGCAAATTAGTCTTTAAATACATGATCAAAGATAAATAACTGCTACTGTAACTCCCCAGTAAAGTTACTGGTTACAACTGAACTGGATCGTGACTAAATACATAAACAAGACTTAAATAATAACTGAATTAAATAAACAATAATTAAATAACATGAGCTGCCACTTGTCCACCATCCGGACTGCCTAATGTCATTCATCCATCTTGCCTCGATCTCCTCTGCACACAATCCCACAAGCCATGTGTCTTCATCTCCTTCACTTAGCCACATCCCCATGCTCGCGTGTCCTCATCTCATGATACACATAACACAGCCTCTCCCATCAGAAGAACTCGCCCACGAGTTCGGGATTCTGTCTCCTCAGATCCTCAACGTCCACCCAAAGAGCGTCTTCTTCATTTGAGCCCTCCCACTGGATTAAGAGCCCCGTTCCTTCCACGCGCCCCTTCTTCTTAATCCTGCGAGCTAGAACCTTGTGGATGGTAGGAGCTAGTGTTCCATCCTCCATTACTATGGGTAAGGTTGGGTTTGGGTTAACTCGGGCTCCCACTGTTTTCCTTAGACAAGAAACATGGAAGATCGGGTAGATCCTTTGAGGTAGATTGAGTTTATACGCAACCTGTCCCACTCGTTGAACCACCTAAAACGGACCAAAATACTTCGCCGAGAGCTTGAGGTTGCGTCTGACTACCACCGTGACTTGTCGGTAAGGTCTTAGCCTTGCAGGGATTGAGACGAATTTGGCAGGTGGAGTGTATTGTTGTACAGTGGACAAGCAATATATAAATCTTATGCTTGCAACATGCAGAATGGTTGGAGAATTGGATGTTCGTATAGGAGCCCATGTGGTTCTTCAAAGCAATTTCACGTGAATGTATTTTGTGAAGGGGGATGGACACACCTTAGGGACGCTTGGGATTAGTGTTTGCACTTCATGAAACACATGCTTGTAAGTGTTTGGCATTGATGGATCACTAACGAGCCAAAGACAGAATTGTCACAGCTTGGTTTTGGAGCAAAGTTGACAAACTTCGGAGGACAGAATTGTTGTTGAATGTTATCAGAAGCTAGAGGTTTCGTAGGGAGAAACATGGGTTGTGACGAGGAACAGATGGGGTGCAAGGGTACTTCGAATTTGTCCGACGAGGGCGTCGGGTTCTTTTGATGGCGGTGGTTTGTCACAGTGTCAAATGTGCACGAGGTGCACACTTCGGCAGGCTGTCCAAATCAGTGCCTAAGGGTACTGGCAGCCAAGCCAACAGTGGAAAAAATCAGCATCGTAGATTTGTGCAGCTGTAGGTTCGTCAAGGAAAATCGGCAGCGCAGATTGTCGACGAACATAGGCTGGACGATGGACTGTCCAGGCCAGGCAAGAAAATTCATCATGGGGGGGCCAGGCTGACGAGAATTTGGGTTGTCGTAGGAATTCGGCAGCGCAAACATTGGTAGCACGCAGAAGCAAAGGCAGCATGCACGGGCTGACGATTCGGCAGGCATGGGGGTTCATGCCTACGCCGAATCTAATTGTCCAGACTTGGACAGCAGTACATGTGTCCTAACAGCAAGGGTGTTGACAGGGCAGAAATTGGTTTGAGGTGGCAGACCAGGAAGGCTACAGCAAAAGAGGCAGTTAGAGTTGGTTTTCAACATTTACCAAATCTGGACAGGTGTAGTCTCCAGCCTTTGGAGGCAGTTATGCTGTAGATAACTTCCATGTAATGTTTATTTATGTGTAAAAACATGGGTAGCCTACAGAGAGGATGTGCAGAGCACTCACATAGACGTTGTGTGTTTTCCTTCATAGTGTTTAATAAAGGTTGGGATAGTGTTCCTGTAAATTGGTGCTTGCATTGTGTTCTTGTGGCTTGTGTTATTATTACTGCCTATAATTGTTAAGGATTTCGGGGAACTTCTTTGGGTGTGTGAAACACTTAGATTGTAGGCCAAATACAAGAGGGATTGAGAGGAAGGCTGAGTCTAGTAGGGGGAACTAGACTGCCGCACGAGTTGATTTGGGGAGCGAAAAATTGACCACGTGACAATAGAGGTGATGTATATTTAAGGTAGTAAAACGAAATTAATGAAGACTCCTCCATGACTGTAATTACCCAGTATTAAATTAAACGTGTTGGGAAAGAGAGTGAGAGAGAGAAGAAATCTGGGTTTGGAGGGATTTTGTCATCATCCGGCCAATGGTCGCTTTAGCACACGGGTCAACCCTACTTCATTAGTTGCGCGGTAACCCGAAACTCAAGGAAAGAAATATATCTATATATTTTATATGTATGTACTATTTATATAAAAAAAATGGTAGTTAGGATTAGGAATAACGGAAATCTTGCCAACAAGTCCCTGAAAAAGGAGAGAGAGAGCAGTGAAGATGAAAGATAAGACAAGAACAATAAATAAAAATAATTTGTTGTTATGAATTTAATTGTATCTGTAATTTAGAACTATTCTGGAATGTTGAGGTTCCAGGCCTCCTTTGCTAAAAGCAATATTTGGATTTTCAAGCTTACTTTCATTAATGCAAATTAGTCTTTAAATACATGATCAAAGATAAATAACTGCTACTGTAACTCCCCAGTAAAGTTACTGGTTACAACTGAACTGGATCGTGACTAAATACATAAACAAGACTTAAATAATAACTGAATTAAATAAACAATAATTAAATAACATGAGCTGCCACTTGTCCACCATCCGGACTGCCTAATGTCATTCATCCATCTTGCCTCGATCTCCTCTGCACACAATCCCACAAGCCATGTGTCTTCATCTCCTTCACTTAGCCACATCCCCATGCTCGCGTGTCCTCATCTCATGATACACATAACACAGCCTCTCCCATCAGAAGAACTCGCCCACGAGTTCGGGATTCTGTCTCCTCAGATCCTCAATGTCCACCCAAAGAGCGTCTTCTTCATTTGAGCCCTCCCACTGGATTAAGAGCCCCGTTCCTTCCACGCGCCCCTTCTTCTTAATCCTGCGAGCTAGAACCTTGTGGATGGTAGGAGCTAGTGTTCCATCCTCCATTACTATGGGTAAGGTTGGGTTTGGGTTAACTCGGGCTCCCACTGTTTTCCTTAGACAAGAAACATGGAAGATCGGGTAGATCCTTTGAGGTAGATTGAGTTTATACGCAACCTGTCCCACTCGTTGAACCACCTAAAACGGACCAAAATACTTCGCCGAGAGCTTGAGGTTGCGTCTGACTACCACCGTGACTTGTCGGTAAGGTCTTAACCTTAAATAGACCCAATCTCCCACCTTAAATTCTTGGTCTGTGCGATTTTTATCTGCAAAGAACTTCATACGAGCTTGTGCTTCCTGTAGGTTTTCCCGAACAAGAGTCAAAATAAAGTCACGGCTCTTCATCTCCTCTTCCACGGCCTGAACTGCTGTTGAGTGAGGTTCGTATGGTTGGAGCCTGGGAGGGGCTTGCCCATACACTACTTCAAATGGGGACAAACCCATTGATGTGTGGGTTGAGGTATTGTAGGACCACTCGACCAGTGACAGTCATTTGGCCCAGTCCTTTGGTCGGTCACTGGTGAAGCACCACAGGTAATTCTCTAACCATTTGTTCATTGCCTCTGTCTGGCCATCGGGCTGTGGATGATAAGCCGAGCTCAACAACAGGTTAGTCCCACTCAACCGAAATATCTCTTGCCAAAATGTGCTAGTGAAAACTTTATCCCTGTCGCTCACAATGCTTTGCGGAATACCATGTAATCTGAAAATATTTTCCATGAATTTCTGTGCTATGCTGATTGCTGTGTATGGGTGAGATAATGGTATGAAATGGCTATATTTGCTGAACCTGTCAATGACCACCATAATCACATCATATCCCCTGGACTTAGGTAGACCGTCAATAAAATCCATGCTAATATCTTTCCATGCATCTTCTGGTATGGGTAGTGGCTGTAGCAGACATGTGGGCTTGAGGTTTTCTGTTTTGTTGCGCTGACATACATCACATGCTTTGATGAAATTTTTTATTGCATTTCGCATTCCATTCCAGAAAAATTCCCTCTTGATTCTAGCATATGTTTTAAATGTACCAGCATGTCCTCCTATAGAACTCCCATGATACTGCTTGAGCACTAGATCTTGATAGGCTTTTAGAGTCCCCAAATGCAACCTGCCCTTGTAGAACAATAAGGTACCCTGCAACTTGTACTTCTCAGAATCCAGCTCCCCCTGTTGGTAGCGAATAAGTAGTTGTTGTAGCTGTGGGTCTTGGTTGTATGCTTGTTTGAGGTCCTCCCACCAATTAGCCTGCACCACACTTAGAGCCTGCAAGTCCATTGTGTCAGCTTGATATTCCTGCATAAATGAATCATTGTCCTCCACCATTTGTCTGGACAGAGCATCAACAGCTCTGTTCTCCTTCCCACAACGATACTCCACTGTGAAATCAAACCCCAATAACTTAGCCACCCATTTTTGTTGGAAGGGTGTACCTACCCTTTGCTCCAACAAATACTTGAGGGCCTGCTGGTCTGTTCGGACCCTGAATTGGTGCCACAACAAGTAATGCCTCCATTTCCTGATAGCCAGTACCAATGCCAAAAACTCCTTCTCATAGGTAGAGAGAAGAAGGTTCTTCCCCTTTAAAGCTTGGCTCAAGTATGCCAAAGGCTTTCCCTCCTGCATTAACACAGCCCCAATACCACACCCCGAGGCATCACATTCAACCACAAAGGGTATAGAAAAGTTAGGTAATCCGAGAACTGGAGGATTCACCATAGCTATTTTTAAAGCTTCAAAAGCTGCAGTAGCTTCTTGGGTCCACCTGAATGAATTCTTCTTTAACAAGGCTGTTAAAGGAGCTGCAATACTACCATAACCCCTTACAAACTTCCTGTAGTATCCAGTGAGACCTAGGAACCTCCTTAAAGCCTTAAGAGTTTTTGGAAGAGGCCAATTCACCATGGCTGAAATCTTTAAAGGATCAGCCTTTACTCCCTCATGTGAGATAACATACCCCAAATATTCAACTTCCTGAGAACCAAACACACACTTGGAAACTTTAGCATATAATTGGTGATGTTTTAAGATGTCTAAAACAGTGTTTAGATGTGTCACATGCTCAGTCAAGGTTTTACTATAGATGAGTATATCATCAAAAAACACCAATACAAACTTTCACAGTTGAGATCTAAAAATCTCATTCATTAAACCCTGAAAAGTAGATGGAGCATTAGTTAACCCAAAAGACATAACTAAGAACTCGTAGTGTCCCTCATGAGTCCTAAAGGCAGTTTTAGATACATCCTCAGGATTCATCCTGATTTGATGATAGCCTGATCGTAAATCAAGCTTAGAAAACATTTCAGCTCCATGTAACTCATCCAATAATTCATCAATATTCGGAATAGGGAACTTATCTTTGATAGTCTCTTTGTTAAGAGCACGGTAGTCCACACACATCTGCCAACTGCCATCAGCTTTCCTCATTAACAAAACTGGTGAGGAATAGGTGCTTTGACTGGTCTGCACAATTCCAGCTTGTAGCATTTCTCTGACCAGCTTCTCAATCTCCTCTTTCTGATAATAGGGGTAGCGATATGGCCGCACACAAGTAGGTGTGGCTGTCGCATGGAGTCTGATCTGGTGGTCATGACTCCTAGTAGGAGTGAGCCCTGTAGGTTCCTGAAAAACCTCTTGGAATTGATCCAAAACCTCCTATATCACCCTTGTTGGAGCTGGAACCTGAGGTGTTTCTTTTGCCTCTATCAATTGCAGCCAAAGACCTCTTCCCTCAGACAGGGTGGTCTTAGTTAACTTCAGTTCCTCCTCCAAACAACAAGTAGGTGGTTTTAAACCTTGCAGAACAATGAGTTTGCCATTAATTGAGAATTTCATACTCAATTCAACAAAATTCCATTGAATAGTACTTAGGCTCCTCAACCAATCCACCCCTAACACTGCATCACAACCTCCCAAAGTCAGTAAGTACAAAGTGACACACACATCACAATTCTGCATTTTCAATAAGACTGCCTTACAACAACCTTGGCAAGGAAACCTTGCTCCATCAGCAACCTGCACTGCCAAGTGGCTATCCTCCACTGGTAGATTGAGTGTCCTTGCTACATTCACGTCCATAAAACTATGTGTCACGACCCGATTCCCGGATCCGTGACCGGCACATAGGCATGGTCCCCCTCCAAGGTCCCACACCTATGTGAACCCAAACTTACACACAAATTTATCATTCAACTTCAGAATTCAACGCAGCGGAAATAACAAAATAAACTTTAATACATAATTCAATTGTCTTTACACTAGAGTTGATTACATATTGTTTTACTTGTGGAGCACTAACTAGACATATGAACAAAAGTATCAATTACAACCAAAATAGCAGGTTCCAAGAGTTGGACAAAAATGACCTGCTAGCAAGCTACGACCCTGAAAATAATGAATAATGAGGGGGTGAGTTCAACAACTCAGTGAGTAGATAATATCCAATATACACATACGAGATAATATAGCAATGAGAAATATATATTATCGAATCGGCTCAAAGTTCTTACAACAAGTTTCTCAAACAGGTCATAACAAGAATGTATAGGTAAAGCTCGCCAGAAAATCAGAATGCAATTAGCATGAGGCTCCGTACTGTGGGATGATCAGTCCACACAGGTTGGTGACTCCCCCGACCAACTAGGGTTTTAGATACGATGTGCACAAAGGCTAACACTACCCTGTTAGCATGGGTATTTTGACTGGCATACCATAGGTATATCTTATAATCAAACAAACATGTTTATATCTCAAGGCTCAACTCATGGTATCAATCAAATGAGGAGCTATCAATTCACAAACAGATATAGGCTCATATCAAGAACATATATTCAACAAATGATTATGCTTTATCGTATCAAGAATATAATCAAGGTATATATTATCAAAAAGCATAATCCAATTCATACTAGCAAATTCAAATATTTATACTATTTTTCATGCATATTAAATGTTATCCACTCACCGGACTCAAAAGCAGACAAGTTCCAAAAGCAGAATGTTGATGAAACTTACTGGTGTCCCGCAGGTAGAATATCGGGATTATCTGAATATATAAAAGAATATATACTAAAAAATGACTCAAAAGAAGTAAAATACCTTTAATAACATATCTAAGAGTTCAAATCATAATCCTATGTGTTTTTGAATCAAACTATCCATTTCTTCGCAAAAACCTAAAACAAAGGTTTCTTCCGAAATCTAATTCCAAAATACACAATTCGTAAAATTGATATTAATCCATCAAATGAGCTTCAATTATCCATCAAACCAATCTGAAATACTAATATTTCTCTTAGGGACCATTATGAAATTTTCTTATATTTTTAGGGTCAAATTGTAATTTTATCAAATTGAAGGACTAAATTGAACACTTCATAAATTCATAGCCATCCTAAAATCTTGTCCATAATTCATCCTCAATTCTGTCCAGAATCTCCAATTTCACCCCAGGGACCAAACTGTAATTTTTCCTAAGTTCAGGGACTAAATTGAAATTTTCACAAAAAAGGACCAAAATGAATTTTCATCATCTTCAACCTCAACCCAGAATTTACAGCAAGGGATTTTCGAATTTTCTCAACATTATTTCACCATTTATCAACATTTTCTTACACCAAACACCAAATACCTTCAACATCATCTACAATCAAACTAATTAAACCATTACCCAACACATTCAACCCTTAACATCTCTCTTAATTCATCAATCAAACCCAAATAAAATTCTCAAACCCTAACAATCAATACAAGCAAAAATCAAAGCTAATAATCACATTTATACATAATAAAACACACACATTACCTTAACAACTTATTTCTCCTTCTTCTTTTCTCCTCCCCTTCTCTTTCCCTCTTTTCTCTTCTTCTTCTTCTTTCTTCCTCTCTTCCCGATTCTCTCTCTCAAATTTCAGAGCTATTCCTTTCTTTTTTTGTTTTTCCTTTTTCTTTTCTTTTCTCTTCTTTTCTATTTATATTTATAAGCTTATGCAATTACTACCCTACCCTTAACCTAATTCTAAGCCACCAAGGGCACTCATGTATTTTCTCTTTTTAAAATTTTCAGAATACTACACTATATGTACTACCCGTATCAATCAAAATAATCAATGAATGTTTACCAATGCGTCCCACCAATCGCATGGTTTTAGGGGAGAGAACCCCAGCTATAACATTCAATGATATCACCAATAATTCTGTTGTTTGTTGAGTTTGTTCATAATGGTCAGTATCCTCCTCAACCTCATAAGTACTTGCATCCAAATCAATTCCTTCTAACACATACAAACTAGGCCGACTGCATTTGTGTCCAAACTGATATTTTTCATCACAATTAAAGCATAAACCTTTTTCTCTCCTTTCCTGCATCTGACTAGCACTAAGTCGTTTAATGGGAAGTGGTAATTTTCTTTGTGGGTTGTGAGTGGGCTGAGGTAGGGCTAAGGGTGCTGGAAATTTGGGTAATGGGCTTGAACTGGGTAATCGAAGGGTAGTCTGTTTTGGGTAATTTGGGTTTGGTGTATATTGGGTGTATTGGGTGTTTGTGGTGCGTGTAGGTATATGCCTTCGGCCCACTTCTTCTTCTTGCAAACGGGCCAGGCCGAAAGCAGTAGAGAGGGTATTGGGCTTAAACATGGTAACAATAATCCTTAGTTCATCACGTAATCCACTCAAAAATGTACTGATGCGAAATTCTTCACTTACCCCAGTTATCTTGTTGGACAGGACTTCAAATGCAGATTGATACTCCTCCACACTTCCAGTTTGCTTCAATTTGGTGAACACCCCAACTGGATCCTCATAAGCTGAAGGACCGAATCTGACACGTAGAGCAACCAAAAATTCCTCCCAATTAGCTGGTGGGCTGGAATCCATCAACCAATAAAACCAAGATAACACCTTCCCTTCCATATGGAACGATGCAATTTGTAATTTGTGATCTTCTGGTGTATGACAATAAGAAAAGAACTGTTGAGTCTTTAGAATCCAATCATGTGGATCTCCTCCATCGAAATGGGGAAAATCTAGACGTAGGGTTCTTGCTTGAATCCCTCCCGACCCTTCACCTGGTGGGTTCACAAATCCATGTGGATTTGCAGAAGTACCCTCACCCGCACTTAATCTGGTTGTCAATTGGACCAAGTTATCATAACTTGATGCAAGATGATTAAGCTGCTGTAATAACTCCCCCATTAGTACCCCTTGTCGAGCTTGCTCCTCCTTCAACACATTGTTTTCTCCTCTCAGAGTAGTAATGGCTTCAGCTACTTGGGCTGAACGTGTCCCTTCAGCCATCCCAGGAACGTCTGGCTCTAATACCACCTGTTATGAATTTAATTGTATCTGTAATTTAGAACTATTCTGGAATGTTGAGGTTTCAAGCCTCCTTTGGTAAAAGCAATATTTGGATTTTCAAGCTTACTTTCATTAATGCAAATTAGTCTTTAAATACATGATCAAAGATAAATAACTGCTACTGTAACTCCCCAGTAAAGTTACTGGTTACAACTGAACTGGATCGTGACTAAATACATAAACAAGACTTAAATAATAACTGAATTAAATAAACAATAATTAAATAACATGAGCTGCCACTTGTCCACCATCCGAACTGTCTAATGTCATTCATCCATCTTGCCTCGATCTCCTCTGCACACAATCCCACAAGCCGTGTGTCTTCATCTCCTTCACTTAGCCACATCCCCATGCTAACGTGTCCTCATCTCATGAGACACATAACATTTGTCTTAAAAAGGCAAGAAAAAAATGAAGGAGAGGTTGTTTAACTTTGAAGTTTTTGAGACGGAGGGAAGATCTTAGAGGAGAAGGAGAGGGCATCCCTTACGCTTTTCCCTGGGATCGATGTTTTCTGCAGATTAATTTCTCGCATTCCTGCACTTCATCCAATGCCAGGTTATTCTTCTTTTGTTTTTTTGTCCCTCTTCCATTCCCTTCTTCGGTTTCTTCTTTGAAGGTTCTTAGTAATCACATTTTCAAAGATTTCTTAATTCGAAGGAAATTAAGATGAATTGTATCATATGATTAGCAAATTGAGAATAGTTTGGGATTAATTAGATTGCCTCATCGATTCTCTCCGCATGCATGCATGCACGCACAAGGGGAAATACGATGGATCTTGTTTAATTACCATTATAAAATTGTGAAAATCCATAGGATTTGAGAGAAAAAGAAAGATATATATAAGCAGAAGGACAATGTTGAACTCGGTGGGGAATCCGCCGCCGGGTTCTTCATCACATGAGTCTCTTCCTTTGCAAGCTGGCAGAAATTCGACCCCCAGTTCAGGCCCTGCACCTACAGCTATCGCTGGTGAAGAATCACCGGCACAGTTTGATGACTCAGATACACCACCGCCTAATTCTACTAATGTTGATTCCCCGCCAAAACCAAAACCAAAACCATCCTCACCCCCACCCACTTCGAAATCACTTCCTCCTCCTTCACCACCACCACCACCACCACCTCCCAAGTCCATCCACTCTCCACCTCCCAGCCCACCTTTAGTCTCAAACTCAACTAAATCAAATTCGTCACCTCCACCTATAATATCTCCACCACCAAACTCACCCCCTCCATCACCTAATCCTCCTCCTACCCCTGCCAAGAAAGACTCGTCCTCTTCATCCGTTCTTTCCCCTCCTCCTGCTGCATCACCTCCCCCTGCTGGTAAATTTGTCCAGCCACCTCTCTCTGGAGATGCACAACAAGCTCCTCCTCCCCCAGCAGAATTCAAACCTTCCTTGTCCCCCCCCATTTCAAATATGTCACCCAGGACATTGGATTCAAATAGCATTCCGTCAAATTCAGGGCGCGTTCCACCAGACTCTAGATTTCACAGTCCTTCCGTTCCAGGAACCTCACCACCAGACCACCCATCATCGACTTCTACTGATGCAGGAGATTACAATGTGCCCAGGACTCCACCAGCACAAGGAAATGAAAGTATCGAAGGTGGAAGCAAGACAATCATAGCTGCGGCTGCTGGGGCTGCAGTCACAGGATTATTTCTTCTAACACTAATTGCGGCAATCTTTTTAGTTGTGAAGAGCAGGAAAAAACGGGAGACCAATGTTTCTGGCCATTACATGCCGCCCAGAGATTTTACTTTGAAAACAGGTAAAAGTAATGTGCCTATTTTGAGGATCCTCGTTGCTAAATTAATGTCTTACTGTGATCGATTCTTTCATTTATTTTTAATTTATCCTTTTGAAGATGGATATCATTACGGACAGCAACAACAATCTGTGCGTCTCACTGGGCCTGGAAGCCCCTCTTATCATTTGCAACCTGCACCCTCAGAAAGCCATGGAAGTCAAAGAGGGAATATGTACAATGGAGGGGGGCATGATTCAGATGTCATTGGCAGCGGTATGACCCTTTTCAGCTACAATGAGCTGGTGGAATTAACAAATGGATTCGCTCGTCAAAATATCATCGGTGAGGGTGGGTTCGGATGTGTTTACGAGGGGTGCATGGCAGATGGGAAGGTGGTGGCTGTCAAACAACTCAAGGCCGGCAGTGGACAGGGTGATCGGGAATTTAAGGCTGAAGTTGAAATTATCAGTCGTGTCCATCATCGACATTTGGTCTCTCTGGTGGGATATTGCATCTCTGACAATCAGCGCTTGCTCATCTACGAATTTGTTCCAAACAAGACTCTTCAGCATCATTTGCATGGTAAGGTGATTTTTCTTTTCCATTTTATATTGATTTCAAGTACCCTTTTCCAGTGCTACCTTATGTGATCGGTTCTGTCCCTGATTTGCGCAAGCAGAAAACGAATCGCCTGTGTTGGATTGGCCTAAAAGACTCAAAATTGCCATAGGATCTGCAAAGGGCTTGGCATATTTACATGAAGATTGTATGTATCCTATCCTTTTCCTCCTTAATTGTTAGTGCATGACACCAATATTTCATATCAAATAAGAGTGGAGGGCATTATAAGTTTGATATCAATACCCCAAATCGCTAGGAGTTTGACAAAATTTTGAACACAAACATATTCTAACTTGTTGCTCAATCTGTGTCTAGATCATGTCTAAAAGAAATCAAAATATATCGGATCATGTTCTAAAAGTAATTTCAGATTTATCGATAGTTGAACTCTTCAAAAGAAGGTTGATTATTTATGCTCTTATCCCGTACGTGATCTAATTTTAGGTCATCCGAAAATTATTCACAGAGACATTAAGTCGGCGAACATTCTGTTGGACGATGCTTTCGAAGCGCAGGCAAGCCTACGACTTTCTATGTTGGGTTCCTCCTTCAAAATGTGGTTAATTTGTCTGTCAGTTCTGCACTGCTAATAGTTGAGAGCTATATATATATATTTCTTACGTGCAGGTTGCAGACTTTGGGCTTGCCAGACTAAATGACACCACTCAGACCCATGTATCAACTCGAGTGATGGGGACATTTGGGTATGCTTACGGAAATATCTAATCTCCTTTCATATTCCATCTGTTTATCTTCTCGATTTGGTGTGTGAATGAAGAAATCCTCAACACCCTCAATAAACAAAATCTATGCTGCATCCGATCAATCACCTTCTTCCAAAACAAATTATAACGGTTAAGAACATTTTCAGTAGATAACGTAAAGATTAAGGTTGCCTGAAGGCTTACTTTCATGCGGTAAGCTAACAACTGGTGAACAAGTTGCCTGTCAACTTGGATTGTAATTTAATGGACTAGAGTATTTAATGGTTTAATCAGAACCCTTTATTTTTAAGCAATTTGGTTTTCAGGTACTTGGCACCTGAGTATGCGTCAAGTGGAAAGCTGACAGATAAGTCTGATGTATTTTCATTTGGAGTTGTGCTTCTAGAGCTGATAACTGGGCGCAAATCAGTTGATGCAGGCCAGCCTCTGGGGGACGAAAGCTTGGTTGAATGGGTATGAATTGGCAGTGAAGCAAATGACTTCTTTTAGTTAGTTTCTTGCTCGTGCCTGTATTATATATCCCATCATCATCTGGCTATAAATATGATATGGTTCATAAATCTAGCAAAAACATTTAACACAATCTTTTAAACAAGCCGACTTCATCTTGTTCATATGCGTTGAACAAATGTTGACTGTGGCAGGCTCGTCCACTCCTGATTCATGCCCTTGAAACCGGTGAACTTGGTGAGCTGGTTGATCCACGGCTGGAAAAGCATTATGTGGAGAGTGAATTGTTTAGAATGGTGGAGACAGCGGCTGCTTGTGTCCGCCACTCGGCTCCAAAGCGGCCGCGCATGATGCAGGTGATAATGAATATCTAATCTTCTCGGGAATATTCTGTTTAGATGGAGAGCCAAAATGAGCACAGTGCCTGTCTGATTGCTGTAAATATAACAGATTATTTTCTTTTTTCTTATTCTAGTTTTTAGTTAGAATGTTAAATTTCTTGGAACACTCTTTTAGGTGCTGAGAGCCTTGGACAGTGAAGGCGAGCTGTCGGATCTCAGCAATGGTGTTAAGTTCGGTCAGAGCACTGCATACGATTCAGGCCAGTACAATCAAGAGATTAGGAATTTCCGGAGGACGGCTCTTGTCAGTAATGGAAGCTCAGAATTTGACACTTTCAGTGGCGATCACTCTGCTATAGGCACATCCTGCGAGCACCCAACTTCAGGTGATTACACAAGTAGTGAGTCAGAAACCCGAGCCATGAACCGACCCGGAAGCCACCGGTTTAGATAAAGTGACATAAACAACAGATCTTCTTAAGATAAATCTTTGTTTTGCACAGCAGAAGGTTACATCTAAAATAACTTTCAGCTCACTTCGCCACACTTAATTAGCGTTGGGTGTATTTTTCCCCTTCCCCTGTGAAATTTGACTGCAATGTCTAGCCACTTCAGAGGTGCAGTGAAGCTTCGAGGAAAGCTTGTAAAGCTCATCTTACTCGAAGCTTTATTTATTCACTAAGTGGGGTGTTACTCAAATGAGCACCCCTGTCTGACTGATACTCGAACAACATGGAAAAAGTTTTGTTGCATTGCATATATATTTGCAAGAAACTTTTGCTTATGATGTAAATTTGGAACATGTTTTAACCCAAGCTACCCTTTTCTCATGCACACTTTTTGTTAGTCTGGTATTTCTTTTTATTTTGAGCTGGAGGTTAGAGTTGGTCACACATAGTTTCAAAATATAATGCGAGAGTCATGCAGGGCATGGCTACAATTACATGAAAATGCTGAAATTGAGGATATAGAAAGACCGGTTTCTTGGTTTCAGGGGGAGAAAATCTGAAAAAAGTATTTCCAGAATGGTTTTCCCTAATCTTGCTTCTGTACAAGGTCCTGGTTGATGAAAATGCATGTACAGAAGAAGTTCCAAAGAAGGTAAAGAAAATAACGTGTCCGACAGATAGCAATATTGATGTTAAACAAACGTTTATACCTCATTGGTTTTTTAGCAGATCAATATAAAAGCCTTAGCTGAATGGAGAAGCCGCCAACTTTCCCACTTTACACTCTACAAATTCTGAAAGAAAAAGGAACTACCTGATTTTTCTCCTAAATTTGACTACCAAGTGTCTGAATTAGGTGCCCTGTTAGCTCGATCAATGACTTCCTCAAAATCTTTGGATGAATGTCCTTATCCGCCTTGCAGGAGTTGATGCAAGTTAGTATAATTATGTATAATTATGAAAGTAAATATAGCAGAAAAAGAGAAATGGTGCTTCTAGCAGATAACTGCAGAAGTTCGTCTTGTTATAGAAGTTTTTGCACTTTAAATTATTCCTGCAAATTCTTGTATTTTTGGTGATATACTCCTCTCAGCCTCTATTTCTCTGGAAAATAAGCTTGTGTAGCTGAATTAACGTGGAACCCAGGTATGAATTTTGATTCCAGCAGAATATCAGGATTCAGTGTTTATATCTTACCTCGACCTTGAGAATGTTCAGAACCTTGCCATTAAATGTTGTAATATTGACATCCAGGATTTGAAGGCCCAAAGAATGGATAGTTTCCATCAACCTCCCGAAACCTCCTTGCCTCTGTTCACAAAGGAACTTTAGCAGGAAATGTCTTTCGCTAATCTGGTCCACTTCTAATTGCACCTGGAAAAAGGTCAGTTAAGAAATTGATTGTCTCATGAAGCCTGATAGACTTAAATGGCGCAGCTTGTATTGTCCGAAAATCTCAGTAAATCATGATCTTAGTATTTGCGATAAAAACCAAACGAGGTTCAGACAGTTCTCTATACCTCTGCCCCTTTCTTTTCCACAAAACCAGAGGAATCCTGGTCGACCTTAGAAGAAGACACGTGGTCTTCCTGATAGATCTCCAGTTTTGAAGTCTTTATCTCAATGTTGCTCGCTCTGCATTCCTCTTCTTCAGCATTCTTGATCTCATCCTGGAGGTTTTTCACCTCATTTAGCAACTCACCGATATAATCAATTGCATCTCCAAGAATTGCAGCTTTATCCATCTATAACATTTATAAAATGCATAATTACTACAAGAAAGTATACAGCAACAACAGCAAAAACAACAGAGAGTAGCTCTTTTTAGTAGCAGAAATATATCCAGCTATGCTAACCTTGGAAATCTTGGGGACCAAGGCACGCAGAGCAAATAAGCCAGTTTTAATCCTGGTCCTCCTGTTCCTTTCTGTGACAAGATTCTTCGATTTGTAGTCATCTTTTTCCGACCTCCTCATAACTTTTGGGACTTTCTTGTTGCATTCTGCAAAACATGCTCGTTGCTTCAGAATGTTCTCGTCGTGATTGGATTTTCTCGAGCCAGAGGATTTGCCAGTTGACAATTCCAAATGTCCATGTTGCGGCAATTGACTCGCATATGAAACAAGTGATGGAGCTTCGTTTGAAGGATTGGAACCGCTAGATGATCCTTCAAAGATAATGCTGTTACGGGGCTGCGTTAATGGGAGAAGAAACTGTGCCTGTGGAATCAAACTTAACAAGTGGTAGGAATGCGGCAAATTCTCTTCAAGCAACGAATCAAGACAGTGGTCGTTGAAGCTCGAATTGGAATACCCATGTTCAGTCACAGCTTCTTGTTTGACAGGGACATGGCAATGAGCTCTGATAGATTCTATCATCTTCCCATCTTTTTCCATCTGAAAATATTGAATGGCATTTTCACACATTAATCACATCAGCAGAATTTAATTATTCATAGCAAAAATCCAAGAAAAAAACTTACATGCTTTGCTGCAAAAAGCTCAACAAGTCCACCAATTACCGGGATCAACACTTGAGTTCCAGCAACTTCCTGGAGCAATGTTTTTCAAATTACTATACAAAATGCTATTAATGAATAACAAAACCATCACCCTAAGTCATTGTCAAATCCTTTCAACTATGGTATCTGATAAATGTTAAATTATCAATAAATTGTGGTTCTGTATATGATATAAAGAAGCTAGTTCCTTACAAATTCCAGGGATTATAACTATATTATTGAGTTTTTCTTTTCTTTTTAACCAGAACTTGAGAGACTGAAGAAAAAACTCACAAGCAGGGTGTTGGAGTCAATAGTAGTGGCTGTGTCATGGTATAACCATCTGGGCTCAGATGATATCACCACCTCTCCATGTATCCTGTTTCTAGCAAACAGATAATATTATGTTTGGCTAAAGTAAAATAAACAAAAATAAATGGAGGAGCAGAGAAGAGTACCCAGAATATAGAGGCATGGAAGAAGGGAACCGAGAAAGAGCCTCACAAGCCTTTGTCCTGGCTGGGTGCTTAAAGTAGACATCCTTACAAAAGGGACCCTCTCCTACTTGGGCGTCTTCTCCCCTGTCCCTTTTCACATTGTAGCCACCGCCACCACCGCCACCGCAGCAGCAACCCACCCACTCAATGAACCTAAAAAAAACAACAAAATCACCGATCAAACACTTCGATATATATGTGTGTGTGTGAGCTGAAAACTTGTAGTGAGTACCTTGAAGGGTCATCGCCTAACTTCCAGACAACACAGTAATCCCAAGCGTTGGAGCCAACAAGGGGTCTAAGCCGTTCCATTGCTCTGTTCAATCCTCTCATGTCTACCTCTAATTTAAGCATTCTGCCCTTTACCTCCATGTTTATTAACTCTTTTCATGCATTCCTATATAGGAAAGGAAAATGCAGGCAGTGGCAATCCCTTTAATGTTTTTGCCAAAAATAAAAAAGCACATGCTGGCGCTACTCAGTAGTCGTCAGTACGCACAGGGTGTAACAGAATAGGAGCCGCTTGTTTTTTTATTTCATAGATATTTTAAAAAGTTCAAATTTTTATTTTAAATTATTTTTTTTAGTATTTTCAAATCATTTTAATATAATTTTAAAAAAATATTTTAATATATTTATAAATAAAAATACTTTGAAAAACCATGATTAATATTTCCTTTCAGTTTTGATACAGATGTGTACATTTCTTACTGGTTCGATCATGCGACTCGAATAAGTGTAAGCCAATGAAAAGCTGCCACGTCTCTGCTATTATATAGTATTGGTGTATTTTGTTTTTTTGTTTTTATTATTAGAGCAGGAATATCAGTAGCAAATCTGTGACAGGGGGAATCTGATGCCTGCAGAGTGCAGAGAGTACGGCGGGAGCAGGCGGAGGCGAGGCCAAGGGTACGTCAGTTTTAACGGCCCAGCAGCAGAATCACCGTCGTCATCATCTTTCATAATTCATAATCGTGGTAAAAAATGCCATCCACTGCTCACAACCAATTATAAATAAATGACTTATATTTTCGCAATTTATCCTTCTCCTTTCGGGTTTGTCACCGTCGCCGCCGTGTCCTTGTTCATGATAGCCGGAATTTCGAAAAAAAACAAACGATAAATATTAACATTGCATAGATCACTGCATTTAAGGATTGAAATATGGACAAGATTTGCTGTATCTTGAAATCAAAATGGAAGAGCATGCGTCTTCGTACGTCTCTGCCATTGCTCAATGGTCTAGAGTCCCTGTCTGCGTAACTGCGCGTGGCTGCAATATTGCTACCAGAAGAGAGCCATGTTAGCAGAAGTGATGTTTTTATGTAAACTTTATTTTTTGTCCCGCAAAGATTCGTCAATTTTGCAATTCTATCTCTATAGTTTTCAATTTTATAATGTTGTCCTCGTGGGAGGTTTTCCATTGTGTTTTTACCCTCACGGTCAAATACCTAATAGAAAGCTCACTCTTTTTTTATCCTTTTCTTACACCACTTTTGAAAAAATGATAAAGCTTGAAAAATTAATTTAAAATTAACTATTTAATGTTCAGGGATAACATAAAACTTTTTGAATGATACAAAGGGATTATCTAGAAATATTAGAAATCTATCTAATTTATATTAAATCTTAATCATTAATAAACTTCAATGATTTATCTTTCTTTTCTTTTTGAACGAGTTGCGAGGGATTTTCATTTTCGCGGGTTGATAACATCAATGGCGGACCTAAGGCCTAACTGGAGGGGTATAGAATAAATATGATAATTCTTACTACTGACTCCATTAAGGTGAGATCCTTGGGAGCCCTTGAAAACCCTAATGCTTGTAAATATTAACAAAAAGAAAGAAATAGTTGAGGTAGAAGTTCACATGTTAAACAAATCTGCGATCTAATTTTATTGAAGGATGAGATTACAGATTTCGGTATGGTAAATTACAACAGAGGCTAAAGAGAACATACTGCATAAATAATCAGGGAAAGTAACAAGCATTACTTTGACGTTTTCACTGATGCTTTCATGCTACAGATGCTAAAAACTTACTAGTGCTTGGATGTTTTCACTGTGTTACACTGGTGTCTATGAACTTCTTCGGCCAGTAGTAAGTATGTCCAGTGGTACCAGCAAACTTCCATTACAACGAAGCACTGGTTAAAGCCACGTCTAAGCTCGATAGATACTGCATTGTATGCTCTCGGTCCCGTTTAAATCCCCCTTCAGTGTATCAAAATTAGTATCCGTGACCAACGATGCGTTCACTGGGAGCGGCACCATTTGATTAACCACCAAATTATCAAGGCTGGGACTTTCATAGCTCATGAAAGCACCTAGAGCTCCAAGAAATCCTTCGTGCCGCAAAAACATTGCTTTTGCCTCACCTTTAGACCTGTCAAATTCAAAATGAAATAAAATGATTCGTGTGTTTTCAATGCAGAGAACTGAAAGGAGAAAACATGAACAGGGAAGGGAAGGATAATATCACCACACAATGACGATGACGAACATGTTTTGGTTTTATCAGAGCAAAATGAATTCTAATTAGTTGAGTGTATGGAATCTTTGGTAAGATTTCACTTGTCATTTACCATGATTGGTAATTTCTTTCACTTTCAATTACCTAGACTGGTATTGTTTTTAGGCTGTAAGCATATTTCAATGACAAGCTTCCTCTCCTTGCTTGCTGGCAAATCTCATACCGTACAGGCTGGAAAGTGTTCATTAACAACATATGAAGATCCACCTAAGAACTGCACTACAGTGCATAATTCCATCCAGTTATGGGGAGTGATTTTATTTTTATTTTTGATAGAAAATTATTATGTTGATGTGTGAACGATAAAATCCTAGATGATTACCAGAAGTGAACTGCAACGGCGATGGTGTCCATGGTATAAGAGTGACCCCGGATGAAAAATCCGCCAAAAAATATACGCTTGAGCCCAAATCGTAGCGCATTTAAGTAAGAGATCTGGGAGAAGAGGAGTAAAATGAGGCAATGAGATAACAAGAGTGCAGTAGTTGATAATAACCCAGAATATCTTTGTTAATTTAAGTGATCAATACTCAAGATAATGACAATAAAATTTAGAGTGGCATTTTAGTAACACAGAAACTAAAAAACTGGAACAAAAGAGAGGATACAGAAGAGAGAAAAAACAGAGCGCAGAAAAATAATCAATTATGCCAAGCAAAGTTTTTGATATGTCATGTAAGGTCTTGAATATTTTAATTTTTGGATACAGCTCGCATCTCTTAAGTATTCTATGCCCTTCTTAATGGCACTGTAAGGGATGAGAACCATTTTTGATAATTCAATATCAAGGTAAGATGATTCCAGCTACAAAAACCTTGGTCAATGGTTCTTATTTCTCCTAGCCACTCAGTAAAAGGATAGGACAGCTCTAAATCTGTAACAACCAATTGAGGTCTAGGGTTGTCAAAATGATTTTGTTCAAAGAGTAACACAAGACAAACAAAAAAGCTAAACAGTAAAATCTTTGTATAGAAATACCATTTAATGCAAGGATGCCATTTTATGACATCACACTTAAATGGAAAGTACTCGCATCATACATAATTTGCCATGTTAGTTTGCGATATGTAAGAACTTTTAATTTGTTGAATTTCAAAACCATACAATTCTTATAGCACACTTCTTGACAACATACCACTCAATTTATAGCATACAACAGATCTGCCCTGCTGAAAGGTACCTGTCCAATATTATTGGAAATCATTCTTAGAAGAGACCGGGAAATATCCTCAGGTTTATAATCTTCGAGTTCTTTATTGTCAGAAATTGCCTTCCCAAAGCTAGAAGCAATAGTTGTAGATGAAAGACCAACCTGTCAATCATACCAAAGAGCTGTGCAGTTAAATTGCAAAGAGTGAAAATCCATGTGAAAGCATGAAGCTGTTATGACCCTGAACAGGCACTTCAACATGATGTATGAAAATATCTGAACTGGAAAAAAATAAACTTATAAATTACAGAAAGGATTCGAATATACCTTTGAATAATCCATCCCACCATAGATATCCCCAACAAGTGTGTCTATTGCTCTGTTATTTCCCAGATGACTCAACTCCAGCAACTCATCAAAACTAAGAAAGGAAATGCATTAGTGTCCAGTAAATATGAAACTATGTATAAGGGAATTCATAATTAGCCAAAGATGAGGACACAAATCAAACTACCTCTGGCATTTTGTTAATAACTTTCCCAAACCCCAAAAAGTGCCACCACCAACACTTGTTCCACTAACTCGCTCATATTTCCCATCTCCATCCACCTGTATTAGAAGAAAGCTGAATTATTAGTTAATCTATGAAAACGTTTTAGATACACAAAACAAAACATAAACAAATCCGATGCTGATATGAGTACCTTGATCATGCTAACTCCAGATCCAATATTAACAAGTAGATATGGATACAAATCATTATGGTCAATCTGCACAAATTCCTTCTGGCCATTCAAGTATGTAAAAGCTTCCTGATTGGCCGCCTACTCAAAATAACAATCAGCATGCAGCTAGGATATTAGTGAAGTAAACAAGAAAAGGGATCGGATAAATTGTTATGACGCATGGAAGGGGGGGAAAGAAAGAAAAAAGATGGCATGGTAGATAAGAAATTCCCTCCCAGAACATACATATGCACAAACAAGAGAAGTTTTCTTTTGGTTAAAGAGGGAAGCAAGGCACAGTTATAGAATGGCAATTTCAACTGCAAATGAACTCAAGCAGCAGAATATTTTGAACCTCTTTCTTTTCTAAGATGTAAATGTGCATTTCAGCAGTGACATAAGAATACCACCTGCAATACCCTCTGCCAAGAAATGGGATTTAGGGCGAGATCCATTGCAATATTCTCAAACCTCAAACATACATTTTCTTAGGATGAGGTTCATATCATCGCTACTTTCTAATATATGATAGAGTTAGCAATGGTCCAATGCAGTATGAAATTTATTCTTCTGCTAGTTCAATACTTTCCAGAACTACCAATATTGGTGACAACCCACACATCATGCAAAAAATCACCAAGTGATCGCATTGTTCAATTTTCTAAATGCGAAATCAGGAGCACATCCTCCCAAATTCTATAGCAAGTAACTCATAGCACTTACCGTGTTGCATCAATAACTTCTATCAAAACGAAAAGGATCAATACGTTCAATGTTTGACCAGTACAGACAATCTTATGTACAAACCAAATGCTTGATGGAGCTGCAAGCAAGTTATTTGTTTTATGCATATATACACTCAAGAATGATCAGAAACAGTGGGTTCTAAATAGAAAAAGGGACAATAATGCATAACAAGCTTTCTTAATGTTTGAATGAAAGACAACAGCTTGCTAATATTAAATATATGCAACTATGTGGTGTTAGAATCCCACCTTAAGCAAAAAATTTGCTCCCATCACAAGACAATCCATCTCATCTTCCTTCTCAAGACTAATGTCAAGCTTTTCTTTGAAAAGTTCAGAGAACTTGTATGCCCCACCACCTGTGGCCTTTCACATGGATTGCAACTAGTTAAATTTTAGCATATTTAGTACCTATTCTAAACCCCAAACTACCTTACAACATAACACGAATTGATCCAAAAGTACAAAACACTAAACAATTCATTGAGGGAATCAAACACTTGAAGCTACCTCTAAAATATAATAGTTTAGCTTAATGTGAAGTTATGTATGAAAGTCAATTTGTAATTATAATTTTTAAATTGCATTTTTCTCTCAATAATTTAATGTTCATAACAATCATGAATTTTATTGTAATTTATATAACAGATGAAATCTAGTGATTGAGTTATTTCAAAGTCACAATATGGCAACAAAAAACAATTACTGTGACATCTTACCTTAATAAAGCGCCTGTCATTGGTACAAATTTCTTGATGCTGGAAACCTGAGTCACATTCTTTTGTAAGCAATTGCCGAAACCAGACAAAAAGATCACATAATTGAGGAAATTATCAACATCAAGCAACGCCAAGAAAGAAGGTCTCTACCAAGTAATAATCACAAATGAGTTACAATAGCCTATTCAGTGCTCCCCTCAAGTTATTGCATGTAGCATTTTGATTAAAGACGGATAAAATCAGTCCAATCGCAGCAAACAATTCTCAAAATAGAAATGGTATTATGTGTGCAGAATTTGAGAAAATCCATCTGCATATGATGGCTTCCGTTCTTTATGCATTATCCCAAAAAGGTGTGTCAATGAAGTACCATTACAAAAATGTGGCAACGTTGACAACCTAGCTTGGCCAAGCAAGCCCAAAAATTGCTTCAGAGTATCTAATTACCGCATTAACGTGCATGACCACCAACAGTTCAGAGCATAAAGAAACATATGCAAGCCAAGACGAGTGTGAAGATATCAGTTCAGCTTAAATCAAACTCAAAATCAGCCCTAAGAATTGTAAGAAAATACGATACCATACCACACCATACTATCTAGAGTTCAAGAAATGAGAAGGACAGGAAGAAAGAAAGAAACCGATACCACCACCAAGGAAAAGTTTGTTGGCACTAATAAACTCTAAGCAATCATTGATCTTGGCTGTCTCAAACTTGGCAAAGTGAAGCCTTCCATTAACACCATTGGAAACTCCAACTTTATCCTTTGGTGGGTCCTCATCATCCCCAGAATTTCTCGAGAAATACACCAACTTGATTAGAGATCCTGCAAAGCAAGATCAACACTTTTTTTTCTTTTGATTGATTGCAAAAGAAAGAAAGAACATAATGATTTGTGTGTGTGTGTGTGTGTGTGTAAGAGTACCTCCAATATCGAGGGCCAAACGAGATATTTGAATTGGGTTTGAATTCCCATCAATTTCAAACTCTCTATTATGTTCCATCAAAGCAGTTCGTCTCCTCTTCCTCTCTGTATCAGTTATGAAGGAATTATTCTGAACTCTTTTCTTGTTTCTGAGACTGATTCTTTCAAGCTAACGCATCACCAAACTAATGCTAATAATTTATAGAAAAAGGAATACCAGGTAGTTTGGTTGTTTGGTTGTTGAGAACAGGCAGTGAGTTCGATGCAGAAGACAGGATTATTAATCATTTTGATTTTGTTTTTTGTTTTATTAGGTTGACTTTCCCCTAACCACGAAAGAGACGAGATGACGCTCATGGTTATTATCAGATCGTGTTTTTTTTTTTTTTCTGTGTTTAAAAATTTATAATTTCTTAATTTTTACTTTTATTTTAAAATAATTATTTAATATTTTTAAATTATTTTGATATGTTAATTTTAAAATAAAAATATTTTAAAAAACAATTATTGTTGCAGTAACAAATAGCTCTAAAACTCAATCCAAAGATCAAGTTATAAATTAAGATTGTTGTACCCATTGATTTCCAATTGTTTTTTATTCATCAATTTATCAAAATAATATTTTAAAAAAATGATATCAATACATCAAAACAACCTAAAAATATTTAAAAAGAAAATTAAAAAACAATTCTCAAAGTATTTTTTTGAATATAAAAACAAACACACTCTAAATCGATAATGGGTTGATTCACGTTCATTTAATACATTCAAAACTATTTTGTTTTAAGATTTTTATTTTAAAAGTTATAGCTATAAAAAAATCAAATTATTATATACCTATATATTTAGATGCATTCAACAATAAAAATATATATTTCAAGTCATATAATATAGAAAATAACAATATAAAAAAATTCACATAAATATAATGATAAAAAAAAGTTAGTACGATCAAAGTTATAAACAAAACAAAAATAATGTGTCATTGTTATACCTCAACCACAAAAGATATTTCACTTTACTTTGGTCTAATATCCCACAAACGGAAGGCTTCTAGTCTATATATCAAATTTGCAAATACATGATAAATTTTCTAGTGTAAATGAAAGAAGCAAGTCCAACAAAACATGATAGTCTAATAAACACATGACATATATTATAATTTGCAAAAACATAAATGCATAATTTAAACAATAACAAATATAGTGATGAATATGATTTGAAGAAATCTTACTTAAAACAATAATATATATATATATATATATATATATATATATATATATATAAACATACCTTTTATTTTTTATGAACAAACCAAATATAATTATTTGCTTCAAGATAAAAAAAAAAGGATGAGTAATTCGTGTTGATAATGTATTATATAACTATGTATTTAGATGCATTCAATAGTAAACTTGTATATTTAAAGTCATATATTTTTAATTTTTATTTAGAATTATATTTTCTAGATGTTTTTTAGATTGTTTTGATGTATTAATATAAAAAAATATTTTTTTTAAAATAAAAATAATATTATCATAATGTTTTCTAAACAAATAATACTTTAAAAACAATCACATGTCCAAACAAACCTGCTTACAATTCGAGGTCCTGCTGCTGACGATGGAAGATGTACATTGCAAACCAGGTTTGACCGGCAATATTATTTATCCGCATACTCAAATGGCATCTCTTACCGGTGAAGAGGAAATGGTTTGATTAGCGACTTTAGTGGATGTATGATTGCTCTGCTTAAATTAAAAGGTAAAAATATACACACCGAAATCATAGTTGCACAAAAATTCATCCAGATTTATATTTTAAATTAGTTTCACCTTATCCAAATATAATTAAGTCAACTTAAAAAAATTCATCTAGATTTATATTTTAAAGTAGTTTCACCTTATCCAAATATAATTAAGTCAACTTAAAAAATTCTTTCAAAAAATAAAGCAATGCTATTTTAATAAAAATAAATAAATAAAGTGAGGGGGATTTAGTTTGAGATTAATTTAGAGTTAATTATGATTTTGTTTGGTAATTTTATATTGTCAAGATTTTTTTCTAGTACCGAGTGTGTGAAAAAAATGAGCCCTCGTGTATTTTCGTTAACCATTTTTTTTCTTTATTTTCTCCCGCATCACCTCTTCTTTTTTTTTTTTTTTTTAATCTTTGAACTTTATAAATCTTGAATTAACTTTTATATAAATTAATTAATTTAGACAAAACATGAATTTTAAAGCTTTATTATTATTTTATACTTTTTTAACCTATGTGATTTTTCTAAAATTCTATTAAAACAGGTGATAAAACACCCAGAATATTCTTGAAAAGCATGAAAAACCCTCTCAGGTAACAGTCATCTTTGTTCCTTTATTCATGCGCTGTATCGGATGAACCACCATGCCCTTCCGAAACGGTATTCAGCAGCATTATGTACAGTTTTGTACGTTTGAAACTATAATTAAAGTTGTTTTTAAAAATATTTTTAATTTATAAATATATTAAAGTAATATTTTTTTTAAATCATTTTTGACATGAGAATATCAAAAAATTATCTAAAACCATTAAATTTTTTAATTTAAAATATAAAATATTTTAAGAGAATATAAATGTTTTTATTTATTTTACATTAAATTTTTAATGCTTTCAAGTTGTTTGATGTGTTAATATTAAAAATAATTTTAAAAAATAAAAAAATAATATAATTTTAAAACAAAAATTATTTTGAAAAACAATTTCATTACATCTTAAACATAACCTTAATTTTATCCTTAACCTATAATATAATGTACTTGAAAGAATGACCCTTGAAGCCGACATCATTTCCTAAATTTAAAGCTTGATTCATAGCGGGCTAAATTTTGTGTAACTGAAGATTGAAATTTATATGGACCTCACAATTTATCAAGAAAAAGAAGAAGAAGAAGAAGAAGATAGCTTCGTTATTAAAAGACAAAGTACAAATTAGCTTCATGAGACTTGAAGTTTAATTGCTTGTTTGGCATTACGATAATGATTGTTTTTTATAATATTTTTTTTAAAAATACATCAAAATATTATTTTTTATTTTTTAAAAAATATTTTTGACATCACCACATTAAAATGATTAAAAAACACTAAATTTTTTAATTTAAAATAAATAATAAAAAATAATTAATTTTTTTCAATTTTTTTTTTGAAACAAGACACCCTTAGCCTTTGAAGCTTAAAGAAAAAGAAGTGCTAAAAGTAAAGGAGTGCTGGTGTGTACAGTATAAAAGTTCAAATACTGTAATACTATATATATATATTACCATGGTATCTTGCATGTTAAGCCACAGAACACGAAAACATTTAGTCGAAGTAGCCTGAAAAAGGTATATAATGAAAGACGAGATTGCTTTTAAAATCTCTCAATCAAGAAATTCTAAGCAGCAGATGGTGCAGGGAGGTAGGAAATGGCAGGCTCGGGCATGGAAGACAAGATGGATGACCTCGAGAATGTCTCTTCCTCTGGAACTGAGTTTTCACCCTTGAAATCGAGGGACTCGTCATTATATATATCCCGCCATTTCGCCACCAACATCTTGATGTCCTCTCTATCCATGTTAGCCTCCTCTCCAGTATATCTCCAAGGTTTTGAACCCTACATGTGTATTATTTATTTATTTTAAAAAATAGGAGAGAAAATTGAGCCCAATAATACAATAAAAATCTAAGTATTTGATTTGATTCAAGGAAGACGACTACTTACAGCAGCACAGTAGTGAACCACTTTAACCTTTTCGACCTCCACGTTCTCAGGATGTCGCCATAACATGGCTAAAACCAGGTTGTAAAGCAGAGGGATTGGCTTATATGTTTTCTGGAAAAACTTATTTAAGAAATCCTGCCATATGATCCGCAATCAAATCGAAAGATGAGAAATTAACAATTAAGCTGTATTTGTTTGCTATTTATTAATGGGTGATAAATTCCAGCATCGATCTCATAATATAATTTATATTATTCTCTAACACAACTTCTCAAGTAAAAGTTTTTTAGACTTGAAACTTGCACAAGCCCATACTAACTTATGCTTGGTTTTTCATCAAATAAAATGAGGATGGTAAAATTCAAACTCATGACCACTGGATCAACAAGGCTTTGATACCACCTTAAGAAACCATCTCATCTAAAACTTAAGCTGTCAAGTGAGGTCTCATAATATGATTTATATTATTCTCTAACATTACCAAGTTTCATTCGATTAATCCATCGCTAATAACTATTTTCATGTGCCTCACACATGCAACTCTCAAATTAATATATACTTGAACTTGATCACAATCCATTTTTAATTTATTTTCATGCCTGTGTGTGTGGTTCAATTCAGTCATGACTTACTTGCTCGGCAAAAGGGGTCGGTGGGGTGATCTGGAGAGTCTCAAGAAGGCTCTCATAAGTCAAATGACTCGGCTCAAAGACAAACATCCCGGCATTGAAGTACAGGGGAGGAGGAGAGCCCATCTCAGCCGGCCATGTTTTCTTATCCGGGCACTGCTGGCAGTAGCCGACGGAGTATTGCGGCGAGTGGCTCCATGTTTTCTCACAAAAGCAGTCCATCACGGCGTAGAAGTAGCCATCTGGGGTGTCAAAAAGATGGTCGATATTCTCGAACACTTGTATATCAGCATCCAGATACACCATCTTGCTGTACTCCTCAAACTGCGCACACAAGAGAATCGAGCAAGCATATACTTTTATATGACGATTGGCTACATGAACAACCAGCTTTTGGCAACCAAATTGTGTCGCCGGCCAAAATAAAAACAAAAAATTCATGCTCAGGTGACAAGATATTTGTCTGCTAATGGATACAACCAGTCAATATAATGCACTTTCTTAAAACTTTATTAGCAGATAATTAAGGCACGGATTAGTTTTACATCTAGTCTATGTGATTAAGCATAGATACTTGTGGGGTACTGTATTGCTTCTTTATATGCAGTCTTTATGGATTTATTAATATAATCAACTTTCTTAAAACCTAATTTATTAATACTAATGTGTGAATGCTAACCTATCTCTAATTAAGAAAAAACGAGTGATATTAATTAAAGATTTTTAAAAAATAATTTCTAAGAATATTTGATTCCATTTATTACTATTTATAAACCATATAAAACCCTATATAGCATAAAATAAAATAAACGTCATAAATCACTTCTAACCTAACATATATAATATACCTTATTGGGACTTTATTAGGATGATCAAATTTCTAAAAATATATAAAAAAGAAGCAAATATAAAAACATGAAACAAAAACTATTATCTCAATTTCTAATTATACACATAAACAAATTAGTACAAATATTTTAATGATTGTTATTTCAAACAGTCCATAAGACATATATCCAAACTATCAACTACTAAATATTGAAAGATAATTTAGTTTTGGAGTCCATAATTTTTGTTTCGAAGTAGTGATAATTAATTTCTCTTTTAAAATAAATAAATAATTATACAACTCTCTATAAAATTATTTGGATTCTAAAATCATTTATTAATAACATCACAAAGTTATTTACATCACAAATATTTTGATAAAATACACACACACAAAAAAAAGTCACAACAATTTGAACATATCCCACGCAGTAATCTGTCATAAGAAGTGTCTATTTGCACTGTATAAATCGATGTATTAGTTATAATCAAGCCTATAGAATTTGGTTAAACTCACGTTCCAGATTCGGAGCTTGGAGTAGTTGATCACGTAGTAGGCCATGGCGAACTGAATCTGGTTCTCAGGTGGATAAATAGGGTCAATCTCACGAACAATGCAACCTTGAGACCTCAAAATGTCACGGTGTTCCTCAGGCACGTCCGGCAAGATTGCCACGACAAGAGGGTACGCACTCTTCACCCTGCGCAAACCCTTTGCCAACCCAACTACCCCTTTAACGTAATCCCCATTTCCGGCTAAAAATGCAACGTACGCCCTCTTAGAATAGCCGGTGTTAACGGCGGAAACCTTGCCGGTGTTAACGGTGGAAACCTTGCCGGCAGCACTCATAATCCCATCAACAGGCACCCCTGGGGCCATATTATTAAGATTTATTGAGGCTTGATATGTATAGGCAGCACAGATTAGGTTATTTGGAATGTACAGAAGATTGGTTTCGAGGATTGTCAGGAAAGTAAACCAGCAACGCTAAGGATGCTACTCCACTAACCTTTTCACTCCTGAGTTGTTCAAGTGTGCTCGGGCCTCCTTAAATAGATCTAAAATGTGGTCTAAATTCATGCCAGATTAAATGAACTCCAAATGCAACCCCATAATGTCATTTTCGTGTTTAAGAAGTGGTATATATTGTTTTGTTCGACACTATATATATGGTGGTATACAATATTTCATTATTTGAAAAATGAATGAACACCCACTTGTACAGTTCACGTTCATCTAGCCTTATCATCACCAGCCTTATCATCAAATGAACGGTTGAGATTTCACGATGTATATTTGGTTGGGGTCGTCATCATGCCAATATTTGGGTGATAGATTCCATTAAAATATGTTATCTTCGGATGCTGTAAAGACACCAATTTAGCCAAGTGGGAGTCATTTCCCACATGAAATTTTAGTTACGGAAGATCAATGGAAATGGAGAAGACGGCTTTTGGAGGGGAAGTTCAGCATGCAATGCCAAATTTTGGATGTTCGTCAAACATGTATTCGATTCGGTTAAAATTATACAAGATTAAATATAGTTTTACATTGATAATCCAATCATCTCTGATCATGAAGTTCTTGAGCAATTTAAAATTTATTACCTATTTCTCAATTGTATTATCTTCATGAAATACAAGCTGAAACTTGACCATCTAGTCTCGAGAAAGCAACTCCTTAACTTTGGTTATCAAAATAAAGTTCGTTGATTGCATGCAAATGACTTGAAATTAAATCTAGTAACGCTTGAAGGAAAAAAAAAGAAACTAAAAAATAGAACTCAACTTTAACCCGAGTCCCAAAGATAGGAAAAGGGATATCCATTGGACTAATTCACACTTATTGCAATATGCTATTAAAATTTATCTTCACAATGAATGTAGTAAAACTCCTAGTAAGATCACTAAAGAATTGATTAGTTTGATTGGTACATAAGCTAGAGAAAAACAAAAGTCACGAAAGATTATTGATAAATCAATATTTACGTTATTGAAAATCCCTTTTACCCTTTTTTTTGGTAAAATAAAAAATAATCCTTTTCCTTTTCCTTGATAAAGAGAAAGAGAAATATATTCCTTTCATCATCCTTATATGTTAATATGGAAGAGAAAATACGAAAGTGATGGAAGTCTAGCTTGAACAAGAGAGGCCAGAAAAGGTCGAGGAACCGTCGGGAGCAAGTGCGCGGGGGACATTGTTCCGTTGGGTAATTTGGAGCATCAGCAACGACGACGACAATGTCGATGAGATTGTGACCATGTTTTTTAGTTTCCTAGAAAGCTGATATTGGTAGTTTTTATAATATTTGTCTCTATATTTATTTCCTATTTTCGTAAAGACTTTCTTGTTTGCTGGTTTGTGATTTATAGATAAATTATTCAACTATTTTATATTATTTTTCTAACTTTTAACAGTTTTCATGAAATTATTTATCAAATAAGAAAATTTTAAATTTTTTAAAAGGTTTTGAATTTAAATTTAAACTCAAGAAAATCTCTTGTTAAATAAATAATATTTCGAGCTATCATCAACGATTTAGAACTCGGAAGGAAAGTGAATCCCAAAGATATCTCTCGTGAATACATAAGTTTAGAGGTGATTGCGGTTATTTTTTATAATATTTTTTAAATAAAAAATATATATTAAAATGAGATTTTTTTTATTTTAAAAAAATTATTTTTAATATTAACATACAAAAATATTTAAAAATAATAAAATATTTAATCTAAATAAAGTTTCAAGGTTGAATAACCAGTTAATCAATTGCTCATTGTAACCTTTTTCATTTTTTTCAGTAATGTGGTTGATATCTAGTACTTGATGCTTGGTAAACTAAGATGAATTTTGGCTAGTATCTGCAAAAGATCCTTTTTTATGGATGTGTGGATTCTTCAATGCTTCAATAAATATTTTTTTTAGAGAGAGAAATTCCAATAATATTCTAAAAAGAAATGCTCTATATGTGTGTGTGTCTTATGAAGATTGTGAATATTTTTTCAAAATGTCTCATTGTGTATTTATAACTCATGAGTCTTGTCTTTTTATTGAGAGAAAAGACTAAAGTGAGTTTTTAACTTTATAATACTTGACTTGTATTGTGAGTCATATTCCACTCATTTTATTTGGTTAAAAAATAGAGACATTGAGATTCATGAAAGACTTTAATACACCTGGTGTAAAGAGAGTATGAGGAAGAACCCATGGAGCTTGAGTTTATCTCTTAGGTTGGGCTCCTCCTCTAGGTTGGCCTCATTTTATAAATTAGACTTATCCTATAGGTTGAGCTTGTCTTTTAGATTAGACTTGTTTCCTAGATTAGATGATCATTCATTTAGATATTTTTAAAGGATGAGGGTTTGTTGTCTTAGGCAGGGTCTGTCCAAGGGAAAAAGACATCATTCTTTTAGACATTTTCAGATGAGGATGATCATTCTTTTGGCATGCCTAAGAAAAAAATAACATTTATTTAAACGTGCTAAAAAGATGTTTGTTTCCTTGGGTGTGCCCAACAAAGTATGGTCATTCCATTGGATTTGATCAAGGTTAGAGTCTTTTCCTTGGCTAGATTCAAGGGAGGATGAGTCTTATATTTGGCTAAGCCCAAGGGAGAATGAGTTCATCACTTGGCTACGCGCCAAAAAAATATGGTCCTTAAGATTTTTTCAGATTCATTAAATTTGAGTTTATCATAACCTTATAACACTAATTTATAAAAGTGATACCTTTTATTAAATGGTGTATTATGATTCTTAACCATGAAATGTGCAAACTTCAATCCAAAATTTGATGTTAAAAATGCATTAATTTATTGGATTCTTTATATATATTCTTGAATATCATGCTAGCATGTTGTTATTAAATTTGCGTTTCTTTGAAAAAAAAATATTCATGATATGTCTATATTGAGTTTCGTTCGTCATACTATAATTCACAAGAAATATAAGTAAATTTACTATTCTATACTTGAATTTAAAATATCTTATTTAACCATAGAAAATATATTTTTATTTATTAACATTAACACATGCATTAATTGTTTCTAAAAGAATTTATTAAAACTAATTCAATAATAAACATAACTTTATAAAATTACAATTACCAAATAGAATAATATATTTATTAACAAGTTATATAATATAAATATTATATTAATCATTCTACTATTATATTAAAATCACCAAGATATATGTTAAATATCCATAATAATTTACTTGAAAATACATATAAACTAGTAAACTAAAGTATATATTAGTATTACTAAAAATAAGGGTATGCTAGTTAGTTTAATATTAAAAATATAGGGATTTAAGTAAACAATAAAATAAAATAATGTTTTTTTTTTCATTTCAAATTCCCCAGTTTCACAAAAGTATCACATGTTCTCATTGATACATTATGATAACAATTATTTTTTAAAGTGTTTTTTTGCTCCGAAATACATCAAAATAAATATATTTTTTTAAATCAGCATATTAAAATGATATAAAAAAATTAATTTTAGATAAAAAAAAAACAAATTGAAATGTTGCCAAACAATCTCAAAAATACTTTTTTTTTTTCATGTTTTGTTTTATTATTTTTAACATTAAAATATTAAATTAATATTCTTTTCAAGTCCAGCACAATTTTAAAATAAAAAAAATATTTTTTAATATATTTTTTAAAAAACATTTTAAAAATCAAATTAACACTGAAAAACATTATTCTTAGCGCGACCCTTCTGACTCTCACGGATCAAACGAAACGACATTAAACGGTTCCTAACATTTTTAGCTTTTCCTCCCAGATGACACGGATTGAAGATTGCAAGGAAATCAAGAGAGTGACTCACGCATAGATGCTTGATGATGAGGATGCTGCTGCCCTTCTATTCCAAATAATTGAAATGTGGTTCCCGATTGATTGGCTCTGTTCGAAGAAAACAAGAAATCAAGATCATTCCCATACCATAATGAAAAGTCGACGCTCAGCCTCTCAGCCCAAAGTGGTGAACACAGATCTCATTCATGCAGTGCTGTTCAGCTCCTGCACCATAATATATGTTTTCCAGTTATTTTTTCAGTAATTACAAATAATATAAAGACGTTGATGTTTCACCGTGTCTCTAGATACAGGTCACTGAGAATTTTAATAAATTGTGGTTTTTAATAGTGAAATTATATTTTTATCCCTAATACCACAAAATTTAACCTTTGGAGTCGGGGGTATTTTGGTCATTTTCCAAGAGATATGTGTGATATATGCAGATTATTTGGGGGTGTTTTGTTTTTTTCTATATTCATTTATACAGTAAAACTACTTATTTACCCATGAGAGCTACAAAAAGACGAGGGCTACATAAGGGTATTTTCTTTTTTTGTCTGATATTAAATAGTGAAATATGACATTTGCCCTCGGGTGGGACACATGAAGGGGATTGAAACCAAGAGTAATTTAGGTTTTTTACATTTGTGCACAATGAAACTATTTAAATACCCTCAAACAACAAAAATGAAGGCCTGACGCTAGGGACATGATGATACTTTCACGTTCGGTTTTTTCAAGGTTATTGATGGGTCCAGGGGTATTTAGGTAATTCTATTGTTTAATTATTCTTTTAATTATTTTTTTCAAGTTACTACAGGCATGTCGTCCGGACGCACCATTTAGACAGCTCGTACCATGTCTATAGGTGGTCACCGTATCTCTAGGTGCACAACCATGTTCTCTTCCTCTTGGTGGTGTGTGTGTTGTTGTAAGGCGGTTGAAGAATCGCCGATGGACTATTTTTCTTTTTTCCTGCAACGACAAAATCCATGTCGATCTTCTACTTTTAGGATTGTTTCATATCAGTCCATAGTTTTTTGATTTAGTTTTTCTTCTTGATTTCTTTAATAGAAGTTTTGATTTTATTCAATTGTACCCTTCAATTGAAATTGATCATATATGTTGTTTTTTATTTCAACCCTTATTCTTTTGATTTTTGGTGTTGTTTTTGGCGCCTTTAATTTTTTTTGATTTTCAGTTTTTAATTTGTTTTAATTTTTTCCTCCAATTGAAAATAGTCATAAATGCTAATTTTTATTTGCGTCCTTATTCTTTTGATTTTTTTTTTAAAATACGCTACTATTTTTTTTTAAATCCCTTTATTTTTTTTTGGTCTAAGGTTTTGATTTTTTGCATTTTTGTCATTTGATTGGAATTATATATATATATATATATATATATATATATATATATATATATATATATATATTATTTAAGCTCTTATTTTTTTTAATTTTTTAATTAGTATTAATTCCATTGGTTTTTTCGGTCCTTTGTGGACAATGTTTATTTTTTTCCGTATTTATGCATCTATGCTTTTAGTTTTTAGTTTTTATTTTTGTTATTTTATTTTTTGTTGGTGTTTTATTTTTATTCGGTTCATTTAGAAATTTTAATTTATGTTGGTAATTATTTTAAAATTAATATTTCTTCTTTTTTCTCTTTGTTCTTTTTTTTAGTATTTTTTATTATTTTTATCTGTTATTTGGATCAGATGATTTTTTCTATGCATATATATTTATTTTAGTTTCTCCTTTTTTTTTTGTTGTTTTTGTTTGCTCTTTTGTTATTGTTTTTTATTCTTTAAGATAATTTTATGGTTTCATTGTTTGCGCAATAATAATGATAATTTTAGTGTTATTATTGTTTTCTTGCGTGCTTTTATTGTAAAAATATTTTGTTTTTTTATTCTTCGGGGCAATTTAATATTTTTAATTGTTAGGAAAGTAATGATGATAATAATTTTAGCTATTATAGTCATAATGATTATGGTAACATAGCAATGGATTTTCAATGATGTTTTTTACTTTTTATAGGTAGAAAAACAACGATTTATTTTTGTTGTTTAGTTATTGTAGATGTTTCCACAATTTATATTTTATTATTGCGTTTAATTTAAATTAGATTATGAAATGAACTAATCCTAATACAATGAATTTGATGATTGAGATATCTGAATCTTCTTATTTTTTTAATGACGATGATAATTTTATATTGGTGATTTTGTTGAAACCTGTTAAAAAGATATATATGCTCAAATTTCTAGTATAATAAAATCACACACTCTTAATATTTTCTTGCATTGAAAAAAATATGATTCCAGTAGTGGCGAATCGCGAGTAAATTGTTAGTTATTATATACTTCTTGTTGAAAAGGGCACTTTCCTGGTGTTCAAGTGTTATAAAGTTCATGAGATGTAGAGGGGGAGAAAAGCAAGAAAAGGAAATTATAATATGTTAATAACTTAATCCTTTTATCAATTTCATGTTTGTTTTCAGTTTGTATTGCTTTTTTAAAATAAAAAAAGAAATAGAAAAGAGAAGTGGGTCAAATAGATAAGTTTGATTCGAAAAAAAATATATTTGGGGGAACAAAAACTATTAAAATAAATATTGTCATTTGTCAACGTTGGTCAAGATTTTTTTTTAAATAAGGGTTGTTGATTTACTTTTTGATACTAGAAGAAGTAAATAGTCATTTAAAGTAAACTACAAGGACTAAATTGGAACTAGGACTTGATTGACATGTATTTGCTGCGATGGTTCCAATTTGTAACAAAGGGGAAATCGTGGGTTTTTTTTTTCAAAGAAGAAGAAAACAAAAGGGCCCAAAAATCAAAGGCCTGGTTTCCTTTAGGCCCAACATAATGGCCCGAAGCCTTTCTTCTTCCTCTCTCCTCTTCTTTCTGGCATTCAGGAAGCTATGTCTACCCTCTCTCTCCTGAGTTCTGCCACAAGAAGAAAACTTTTTTGCAGACCATGCTCGACGAGACCACCCCGGCATCCCACGCCAAAATTCTAACCCACGCCACTCCCTTCCAAGCCTTCCTGAAAAAAATAGTGAGTCAGCGTGCCCTATTTTCTTGATCCAAACGGATTGCATTGAGAAGGGAAGTGAAGGGTAACGATGTTGCCAGAATTGTTGATAGGTAAGGTCTTTAGGGTTTCTGTCCACTGCCCACTTGATATCAGCTTCGAAAGAAAGAAAAGGAAGGGCTTTTGAGTAAAAGAAAATAGGGGGCTTCTCTCTCTCTCTCTCTCTTTCTCTAGAGAGAGAGAAAAAGGGTTTCGAGGAGCATTTGCAAGGGTCTGAAAGAAATGGATGCTTCAAAGAAGAAAATCAGAAGATATGGCAGAGCAAAGACCTTTGGTTTAGCATGTAGATGCTACCAGTTGCAAAGCAGGAGGATTTTAGCAAATCTTGTTTAGGTATAATTTCTAAAACCATGAGATTGATTTGGGCTCAAAGCTATGTTACATTTTGGTTTTTGGCTTTGTTTTGGATTAATGGGAACTGCCAATACGAATTATTTAAAACCTCGACTCATCCTAGCTGCCTGTAGCTAGTTGTGCCTCAGAGCTGCTCTGCTGCCTTGATATCTTGTGCTTTGCATGTAACTTCGGTATGCTTTTTAATATCCAATTGAAATGCAGAAACCTGTTGACACCCCCTGTTTGAATTTTGTGACTTATTCGCAATTTTAACGTTAAGTTTTGATTGAATTCAATTAAATGAATTACAAACACTCTATCATTGATATACAATGAATGATCTGATGACTCTTGTGTGGTATCAGTATGCGATGAATGAATTCTCTGTCCGGTTGTTTCTGTGTACTGATTTCTTGAGCTGAGCCTAGTAGTGATAAATGTTTGTGTAGTTAGCCCTGAAGCATCGGAGCTAAGAATGACAATATTTCTTCGAAAGGATGTTTAAGAGTGATGTTAGATCTTCCCTTCACACATTCAATCCCTGGATGTTATTTTGTTTAGTGACTCCCAGGTTGCAATATTGATATACTTCAACCTTTCCGTTCCATGTGGATTTTGTCATCATCACATGCTAATTCGAAGGATTAAATCCCATCTGTCTTTACTTCTTCCATGGTTTTTTGAAATTTATTAAGATTTATGTTCCAGGTCAGTAATGGGTTACTCTTACAATACCCCATTCTGGTTCTACATTATCGCACAAAAAGCTGATCTTAGGTGCCCCACTTTATTATTAAGAATAGAAGGAATGCTTTTTTTTTTTATAGCAGCAGCAACCTTATCAGATTGAAGTAAATCATTAATAGTAGGAACTGTGCTGTAGGTGTTTCAAGTTTCTCTGCAAGAAAGAGTTTTTTTCTTTTTTTTTCTTCCAGAATTGTGCAGAATTAATTTTGGGCTTGTTTAGTGAGGTTTGAGATTCGAATTCCAGAGAAGCTGTAATTTTTTAATAAGGAAATAACAGATTCAGGTTTGCCAGGGGTTTCAAAAATGGACAGGCCTGGAAACTGACAGGGCAGATCAGGGACAGCCCACATTTATTTTTAAGATATTACAGTTAATGGGACTATTTGCTCTTTTATTATTTGATGAGGTGTCTGGGAGATGACAATATGGATGGGTTATGAAGAAAATAAAGTTCATACTGAATTCTTGAAGACGTAACTACAAAAGTTTAAAATGAATTCACCTCTTTTATTGAGAGGTATTGTTTTAGTAATTGATGTAGCAATTTTAGGACTTTAGTGCAAGCTGAACCCACAGAAGTAAAACCTTCAGTTTGTGCTGTGGTTTTTTAACTTTCAAGAGAGCTAATAAGCCTGAAATTGAGAAAGTACTTACTGATTTAGGAAGTTAGGGTTTCTCCAATTGAGAAGTAGAGCGTTTAGGAAGGAAAGGAGAGGCCACGCTTTGTTTGTGAAGGATCCTTGTCAAGCTATTCCAATGATTGAATCCTTTGTATACTATCACCTTGAAAATTTGAATATCCATTGAATATTTTATTTATTAATCAAGCACTAAATTTTACACTTTAAAACAATCCATTATATATAGTAGCAAACCAGACTTCCTCACACTTTAATATCTGACTATAGTAAATGCTTTTATACATTGTCACACAATAATCCTGCTAGTTGCTGAAGAAGAAGGAATCCTTAAAAACTCAGGTTGCCTGAATATAACTTCACCTAATAATTTAATGGCGTGACAGGGGTTGGGAAATCATACCAACCACACAAATCAATACACCAATGGTTGACTGGGTGAGATCAACATGTATCATAATCTTTCTGAGGGTGGTTGCCTGATGGCTTGCCAGTCTGTAGGCAGCTAATTGGAGGCGTGGTAGGAGTTTTCAACTCTCCAAAAGTTTGCCAGCAGAACGGATTGTAGAGGTGATACTTTTCTTGTAGTGGTTTTAACTCTATTGTAGTTAGACTTACATCAATGCATGGTAGGGCATCACTGCAGGCAAAGTGTACAGGTTTTACTGTGTATGTCCCTCTTATTTTTTCATAGGTGATTCCTGATAGAGCTACTGCTGACGTTTGGTTTTTGCACTTGCTTTTGTCACAATAAAATTGATCAATCACAATTGGAAGCTGAACCTCAGAGACTTGAATGTTTGAGAAAAGTACTCCCTGTACTGAGCCTGATCCACCCTGCAGATGTTATAGTTGAAATTGTATGTGAGTCACACCATGAGCAACTTGGTTGAATCGGAAATACTGCAATTTGGTATACGGAAACCTTTTAAGCTAAATACAAAATGGCTCCAGCAGTTGCTTGAACCATTGAACTTGGTGATCTCATGCATATGAAAAGACAGAACATCATATTTAGATGTTGGAAAACTCTTTCCGAGCTTTAAGTTTCAGTTAGAATGTTCATTCTTTTATCAAAAGAGATAAGGTGTCTAAGAATGTTCTCATTCTGAAACTTTGAATAGACAAGGGTGTGTGCAAGAATATTTAAAATGTCATGGACCTTTTGAAGCTGAAAGGTTCGTTTTGATTGATATCTTTGTTAATTATGTATTGTACTACTATTTGCTCCGTCCATGTGTGGCTTAAATGTGTTTGGTTTGTAAAACCCCTACAAATCAAACTAGATTCCTGGTTGTAGTTTGCAAATTTTGAATAACTTGGCATTGCAGATATTAAGAATACCTGCCATGTCTTAATTCTGACACCTGTCATTGTGCCATGCATAACAACATCTCGTACGGTGATATTTGAGACACAGGCTTTTGTACCATCTTTTCCTAGACTTCCGATGCTGATTCCATGTCCTGGTCCGCAATTAACATTGTGTATGTATACATTCGTGCATCCAGTTTGTATAGAAACACAGTCATCTCCTGCATAAATCATGACATTTAAACATTTCATTTTGTAATAATTCTGACATAGGATGGATGATAAAGACAAGAAAAATTGTCTGAGTCTGAAACTCCATTGCCTTCTTGGATTCCAAATCGTCTACCTATACTTGAGTTGTCATCTTGTAGTAATGCTGTCATTTCTGGATTAAAAGCTTGTTCGGTACTCACTGGATATATTGACCTATTTAATTTAATTTTTTTAATATGCATTATGCTATGTGTTGTGAGGCTTTTCTAGAAGGCAGAGTAGTAGAAAAAGGATGGATGATAAAGACAAGAAAAATTGAGGGCGTGCAATAAAAGGTGTGTTCTTGTGCCTTTGGAGGCAAACCTAATCCTATATTGGACTGAATGTTTTAGGCTATGACATGTGTCAAATGAATTGCAGCCAAAACACCAAGTGTGGCGGCTGTTGGTTGCCATGTGTCAAATAAACTGTGGCTGTTGAATGTCTGTTTGAGAAGTTCACGAAAAGGATAAGGTAGTACCAATTTTTAATCAGAATCCTATCCCAGGTTTCTAAATTATGTGGCGTTCATTGGTCTTTGATTTCAACAGTAACATCAGGTGTTAGAAATCTTTTTGTAGAACCTTATATTTGAATCTTCATCTCCTATGTATGTTTGTCAAGTGCACCCTACAGCCTACACTGCCTAATTAAATATGATGTGACAATATTTTTTATCTTCAACCAATGCAATTACCGCAAGCAAGATCAGTGCTATGAATTAACACGTCTTTGGAGTTCTGTAGGTGGATTCCATCTGTATTTGGACTGTCTCCGGGAGATGAGACTCTCATATCATGCACAAGAACTCCTGCGCAGTTGTCGAACTTGAGGTGGCATTGTGGGCTGTTTTGAATTGTTATGCCTGTGACTGTCACATTGAAACTTCCATAAAATCTCAGTGCCTGCAAAAGAAAGCATGCCAATCATGTTATAAAGTGCGTGCTCGTGAATTGTGATAGAAATCTTCATAGTTTTCATGAAGTCCATACTGTTGGCTTGACGCTTGGCATTTTCCCTTTGAGCTCGTTTCTTATCTACAGCACAGTTCAGAAAAGAGGCATGATCAGATTCAGATAGATACTGCAGATAAAAATAGTTGCAGGGGAAGGTACAAGTTGAAGTTAATTACGGGCATTGGTGGGTGTTGCTGTACTGTGTTGTTTAGTGGAATAACGAGTTCCGATTCATTGTCTATAGGATCTTCAAACGGGTAGTCTTGCCACCATACTGAGCCACTTCCATCTATGGTGCCTTTTCCCTGAATTGTGGTTCCTACAAGCTTGGTGAATTCAAGCCACTGCAACAGACCTTTACCCCAAGCATCGGAGTTTGCTGGGGCAATAATTGTGCCATCCAACTGAGAAAAAAAAATCCATTGTATCATGTCATTCATTAATATGAGGTGCATGAATTGCTGTCATTTTCTCTGCTAACAAATTCTGTATTTGATGCTTACCTGAAACACAATGTTTGCCTTACAGTACTGACCCGAGAAAGAAATAGGTCCCACAAGGAATACATATTCTGCTGGAACAGTCAACATTGATGCTGCCACTTTACAAGCTGCTGCCCATGCAGCTTGGAATGCCTGCATAGCACCGTAACACCATGTCAACCAGCCGCAAGTAAGTGCTGTTTGAAAGTTTTGTTCAGAAAAGCATCAAGGTAATATTTTTATTTAAAAACAAATTATTGATCTAAAAACATCAAAAAAAAATTAATTTGAAGTAAAAAATAAAAATATTTTTTTAAAAGTTTTTTCAAAAATACTTGAGAAAAACTATAACTACACCACAGCGAATCACGGTTGGTGTTTGTTCGTCCATAACTGTATATTGTTCATTTCTAAGGAATGGACCCCACCTTGGGGTGGTTCTGCTGTCTTTTCGTTTGTATTATTTGTTGGTGTTTTGGAGCTGTTTCTACTTTCAATGTGTAATTCTGTAATTTTGGTGGAATCAATATGGTGCGCAGCATTGCTGCAAAAACTGTGGAGCAAATAACTCGAGTCATGACTGGTGAGGAAGGATGGGGATATAAGGAAAGTAGAGAAGTAGTCCCCGTTATGTAATTCTAAAAATTTAATTGACCTTTGGACTTGTATGAATCGATGAAAAAAAATTCTAGTATCGAATGCAGCCAGCTGTAATGTTCTCCTGGAATTAATGTGAAAAACGGGGTCATGATATGTTGAAATGTGCTAGAAGCTGTTATTCATCGAGTCACTCTAAATTGCATGAACATTTTAACAATGCAAAATCATGTTTCAGGAATAATGAGACATGTTGTTCACTATACTTGTGAAATGCTGGCATATGAAGGTGATGGACCAGACAGAGATTCCATATGGTTGCCCTTTAATTTTCTATGACCTTGTTAGCAAACGAAATCTCTTGTTCTTTTATATATATATATAATTGAAACCTGTTCTGTACCAACTTAATATTGTGTAGCAAACAACTTAATACCTTTGTATCGTCGCTCTTGCCATTACCCTTGGCCCCAAAATCAAGCACATTAAAGGTGGTGGAACCGTTCTGTGGTGGACTTGGTTTTGGTTTTGGTTTCTTTTCTTTTGGTGCAGGAGGAGGTGGCGCTGGAGCTTTATGTGGAGGAGTTTTTGGTTTTGATACTCCATGATGGTGTCGGTGGTGGCTGTTGCCATGGCTTTTCCCTTTCTTCTTGGCCAGAGAAGCTGAGTTTGATCTGCTCGGCCTCCAATGCTTGCCTCTTCTAGCAATGCAGGTATCAAAACTTGCAGACCAAACTAGAAAAACAATGAATAGCATGAACGTGAGGCTTCTAAAGCTAAACCCTCTCATGTTTACTATGTAAGTGGCTCAATGTAGGAGAGAGAGGGAGGGGGAGAGAGAGAGGGAGGGTATCTGAGAACAACAGAGCTCTTGACTGCCAGATAATAAATGATGGCAGGGTTTATATAGGGCGAGCAGTCCAAAAATCATGAAACTTTATGGTGCCCTCTTAAGCAAAGATGATTTCGAATCTTCTGATAATTGTAGGTTTTAAAATGATTCACTTTAATTAATCATATTGCTTTCCTCTGTGAATTCCGGTCGGGACAAAATTTGGTTAGGGCAACAGAGTTTCCTGTGTCGAAGTTAGTTGCATGTGACTCGTCCACTTGTGTGTTTGTGTGCGAACTCATTCTTCGTAGATTTTCATTCCATGTTTACAAGAAGTAGATGACAGCAAAGACAAATTAAAGTACGCTAGTTTAAATTTCGTTGTCCTGGCTGTTTTCCCCCTAGTATGATCATATTACCGATGGATATTTCCGAGCCCGTTTGTGTTTATCAACATTTGGATAAAATGGATTAAAACAAGTAATTAATGCCAAGATACTATACTTTATTTTGTTGCTATCTTGAATTAAAATAAACAAAAATATCTCTTATTTTGAAAACATGTAAATTTTATATATTTTCTCAAACCAATTATGATTGGATCTCTTTTATCCCATTCTGAAGTTTTAACCAAACACAACCTAAGAAGATTAATGTTTTTTTGTTTCAGCTCAAACAAGACTTGACAAAACTGCAATACCTTCGCACAGCGACGGAAAAGACATTATTTCATGTAAAAGCCAAAAAGATAAAGTCAGTGGGTCTACAAGGTGTCAAGGGCACTGAATATTACAACTCTTTTACGGTCACATGCACGTTCACGGGCTAGAGTTTTCCTCTGTCCTCAGCACGAGTCTAGGCCACTCAGCCATGGCTGCAAACTTCAAGCTAGCTTCCATTTTAGCTTCTTATTTCTATTTCTTTTCCCTGTCAACAAGGCTGTCTATTTCCCTTCAATCCCAGAGAGAGAGAGAGAGAGAGAGAGGAGAGAGAGGGAGATTTCTTTTAACAGAAGGAAATAAAACTACCCTATCTGTCTTAAAAGACAGCGGGTGGCCTCACTTGACTTCAGATTTGGCCATATCTTTTTTATTCTCCACCTGCATGCCTTATCCTCCTTGAAAAGAAAAGGGAAAGCAGGGATCACGTACCTGGCAGAAACTGGATGATTACGATAAGTTTGAGCTGGGGTTGTGTGCATGGTAACAGTGCTCAGCTACCAATAATGCAGCGAACAGGAAGATGAAAAAAGTGTTTTTCTTGAGGTCGGTCATGTTTAATCACGCCTTAGAAATTAAGCAGGATTTGATTTAATTTGTAATTAATATGTCATCCGATTGTAGCACAGTGCTAAACAACTTTGAATTTTCATAATTTTCAGATGTCACTTTAAAAGTCTTGAAAAGACTGGATGCGATTCAGGGGCAGATAAGTGTTTTCCCCAGTTATATAAATGAAGCTCCTTTACCTCCCTACTAGGCCTGCCACCCCATATATCTTTTTTTATAAAGAAAAAAAGCAAGGGTAGGTGAACTTGTTGGTTAAAAAAAGGTAAAAAAATTCTGGTTGTTGGGCAAACCCGTGAATCGGGTAACTTGTATTAACATGATAAACTCATGGACCGGGTTATGAACTTCACTCAAAGTATATTTTGTTTTATTAACTATTTTTTATTTAATTATATGACAAAAAAAATAGAGAATTAAAAAATGAAACATCAACCTAATACTGAAATATATTCTTGAGACAACAATAACCTTATAAAAAAGCAAAATAAAATAATTATGAAATTGAATTCCTGGTTAATCCAATATCTAAATATGAAATTAAAAAAATAAAAGTTAAACTCGTCAGACCCGCAAATCATGTCAACCATCCAAACTTATGAACATGTTCATAGACTTTATAAAATTTAATAACATGATTTTTTTATAAAATTATTTTGTTACTAAAGTGAAATAGACAATAATGAAGTCAAGTTAAAAAAAAAACACCCCACCAAACCCTTACACCAGGGCAATTCGGATTATCCTAGCAAACCCGCAAATCATTTTAATTTTATAAAAAAATAAAATAAAAAGAAATAAATTATGAAACTCAATTTTCAATCATTTTAATATTAAAAAAATGAAAATAAAAAATAAAAGACAACTAATATTTTAAAAAGAATACAATAAAATATGGATTAATTACAAGTTCTAGCATTTGAATATTACAAATAGGATGAAATATTCCTCAAGATTTTTTTTAATCTTTATGTTATGATATTCCAAAATCCAAAGTGTTTAGTAATGTATTTTTTAGCAGTTAGAATAAGGATCAATGACAGTTCTAGCAAGATTATTTATTCTTCATGGTTTATAAAATTTATAGCTTGTTATAAAAAACATGTAACTTGCAAAGCAGTTATCTTAACAGGATTTAAGTGATTATGAAATGATTAAGTCGATAACCTTAAAGTAAACGGTTATAATAAATAAAAAAATAAATAAACATTTATTTTTTAAAAAAAAATATTTATTCTTAATTTTGATATGATAAATTTTCTAAAATTAATAACATATGTTTATTCATTCTCACCGAGTTATTATTACCCGGCATTTCTACAGGTAACTTCTAAACTTTCATAGTACGATCATTCTATAAACTGAATATCTGTGATTAAGTGCATTTTTTATTGTGGTTGATGTTGTTTTTGAAATTATTTTTTGTTCAGAAATATATCAAAATTATATATTTGTTTTATTTTTAAAAAAATATTTTTTATATCAACACATGAAAATAATTTAAGAACACTAATTTTTTAATTTAAAATAAAAAATAAAAATTTATTTAAAAAAAAACACTTTTGAAAAGCTGTAACAAGTATAATATATTTTTCTTCTTCTCACGTGAACTCTATCTCACATGCAAGATATCAACGGGGCAATTTGCTTGCACGCAGCAGGGTTGTGAATAATGGTTAAATGTATATTTTATGCTGCAATAGTCTTACGGTTGTGGTTTGAAGATTTATATTATAATTCTTTTATAATCAATATTTCAAGAAAACAAATTAATTGGATCGTGCAAAATTAATTACTTTTAAAGTATAAGTACACGTAATGTACAGTCCTAGCAGCACCTTCCTGGTCCTCGTGACTTGGGAGGCAAGGGCAACCATTTAATTATATGATTTGGGCGTTGGAAAATAAAAATTACTTAAACTTAATTTAAATTGACGAATTAATATCAAAAATAATTTTTAAATCAATTTCAACCACATCCGTAAGCAATCTCTTGGATACGCATATGCTCGTGAGCTTAGAGTTCCTTCACCATCTCCATTGCTTCGGCTACTAACCGAGGCATGAAATCCCATACGTTATTTTTAGTCAACATGTCCATGTATTTCAACACTTCACTTTTGGAAGCATAATTAGCTTTGCCCTTTCTTGGATTTATTCCTCCAATAATTGCTCCTATCCAAAGTTTATTCACATGCAATTGGAAATTTAGCTGTTATTTAATTATTGAATTATATTTGTACTCTATTACATGGTTTCTATAGATATTTTAGATACACACAATTGTGATTTATAGATCATGATAGATTTTGTAAAATAACAATTATTAATGTTGAAAAATCACAAGCCCTCATCATGCCAATGTTCTCGGACCAACACTCCGAGATACTAATTAGAGCATTCACACGAATTAAATAAGCTATAAAGTCTCTGCGAACATAGTCTATGATTCCCACTTCAAGGGACTCCATTATTCGTATGAATATAAAAATTAAAATCTCAAAAGGCAAGTTTGGGGATTCCAGGCATAGTTCGAGATCATATCAAACAAAATGAATCTTGTTATTGATAGGAGAAGAGTGAGTTGTTTGTTATTGCGTTTCAAAAATATTTTTGAAAAAAAAATATTTTTATTTTTTATTTTAAATTAAAAAAATTGGGTGTTGTTAGATCATTTTCATGTGTTGATGTCAAAAATATTTTAAAAAAAAAAACATTTTGATGCATTTTTAAACGAAAATCACTTTCAAAATCAACCTCAATCATATTCTCAAAGAGGCACAAAGTATTCATTTAAACAATGTAACTATATTGTTATGCAACCATATTTTTGGAAAACAAATTAATTTATTTTTAGATTTAAATTATTTCTTTATATTTTTGTATCGTTTTAATATACTAATATCATATATAAATGTTAATGAATAAGATATTTGTATGTATTTTCAATTAGAAAATAACTTCTATTATCCTCCTAGATAGGTTCAAGGTATTGGGTTGGTGCAACTAATCGCTATAGCTTATTTGATATGTTTACCGTTGTAGTTCTTTAATTCATTGTTATTAAACTCGGCCAGAATCCATAGAGAACTTGAACAGTACATTCTTAGCCAAAGGTTGGGTCTAAAAAAAATCCCTACAAAAATATTTTAATTTATATGTAAACTAATACCCTTTATTGCTTTTATTTTTGTATTTAGATTATTTTAAATAGATATTGTGTTTTTAGTTATTTGTATGTATTTAATTTTTAAAGAGATTGTTCTTACTCATCTATATATTTAAGTTTGATATAATGAAACAAATTTGGATAATATTTCTAATATATGTAACCTTGCATAATTTTTTTCCCTTTTATTTATTCAACCAGTCATATTTATTTGTTTCTATTATCATTTGGTTAAATTAAATCATTTAACACAACTATTTAAAAACACTCGTATTGCAATGGCAAATATCTTAATTTATATATGTTTATTGATTCTCTATTTGTCTTCATTTATTGTTAATGACTTTTTTTTTTTTAATTTTTGATACACATGATTCTTGATTTATTTGATTATATATATGCACAAGCCTTTTGATTTCTTAACCATCATGTATATTCGTGCATCCTTGCGTTTTTGTATACTTAAAATAAACTCTATTTTTACTTTTTCTTTAATATAAATCTCAGATCATGATGTTACAATGAGCTTGATGGGTTTAGTAATACTATCTTGGGTTGACGTGTGACATAACCTTTTAATGAAGCTATTATTTTGAATTGAATGATAGTAATGTTATGACATATATATATATATATATATATATATATATAAACTCTAATTTCAAAGCTTTTATATAAAAAAATAGTTATAATTTTAATCTATTTGTAGGAAAGTATTTTTATTTTAGAAATGAAGATTGAAAACGATGCTTTGGTATTTCTCATTTGTTTCGTTCCTCAGGTAACTTGTGCCCACGTATAACACAATGCATGCGTGTCAAGGTACGCAATGCACTGTTCATACACATGTAGAATTAACTTCACTAGCTGGAGTGTCGCAGTTGTCAATGTTATTTTAGGCCCCTGTGATCGTATTTGCATTTGTACAATACCATTTGAGACCAAATATGTTTTCTCTCTCTTGTTTTTGGTCCTATATTTATTTTTAATTATTATTTTTATTTCATACTTCAATGTTGAGTTAATTAATAAATAAACTATATTGTTTATTTTTATTTGTTTTATATAGAGTTATCGCATTCTCAAATAAAATGTTTGTTCAATTTAAATCGGGTTAGTTTACACCAGTTTAATTGAGAATTTGAGTTGCGCAAATAACTAGTACATAAGATTTTAAGATTAATCTACTTAGCCGAGATTTAAAAACACTATTACAAAACTCTTTATATTATTAATATTTTTTTTATAAAAAACAGCGCAATCATTTAATTAATTTATAAATAATAACATAGCTGAAAGTGGAATATCTCGCACTCACTCCTTGTGCCATCAGCTAGAGACAGGGAATGGCCACAAGAAGTTGCAAATGAGAGTACAGAACCTCATCAATATCTCTCTCAATCCTTCAACTTATTAATATAATCAGAACTATATGCTAACTAACAACATTGGATTTAAACATAATCTGTCCTGCTTGCATGGCTAGATCCTTGCCATCAGAATAATTCACGAAGAAGCTCTTTGTCCTCTTCGAACATAGTCTATGATTCCCACTTCAAGGGACTCTATTATTCATCTAAATATAAAAACTGTTATTTTTGTTTCGAAATATTTTTTTATGGTTTCAGATTGTTGTGATGTATTGATGTTAAAAGTAGTTTTTTATATATAAAAAATAGTATTTTATTGTATTTTCAACTAAAATACATTTTGAAAACAATATCTACTACATTCCCGAACTATAGAACCTTAAATAAAGATCGAGTCTAACAAAAATCAACATATAGTTGATCCGCATCTAATTGACTCATTAATGGTTTTATTTTAAAAAATAATTAAAAAGAATATCGCTTTATGTTTTTTTGAATTTTTTTCTTAACTAAATCAACATGTATAATAACCCGTGATTCGGGTTGAAGTTTAATAAAAATACCTTTATTTTTATTAATAGGTTATAGATAATTACCTAGCACCAAGTAATAGAACCTATTCACTCATAATCAAAGCAAAGGAGATTTATTCGGGAATCCTCAATATATATATTGCAAGCATTAACACTCCATGTTTGGTAAATCCATTGTCTCATGTTTCTTATACTGAAGAACATTCGATTAAGCTCAATCAAGTATTGGCACGAAGAAAAGAAGAACTACCTGAAAAATACCAAAATTTTAGGTGGGAAAGTGGAGTTAGGCTTTGAATTTTCACACGACACAAGCTGAGCCACTGGATCAACTTCTGCCTAAAAGACCTTCACTTGTTCAATGATTACGGGTCAACTATTCGATTGTGTGGAAGTCAGCACAAAAAGGCTTGGATTGGTCAATTTGGCCCATTTAGACATTGCAAGACACCGTTAAGTTAATTGTAATGGATTTCTATATATATAACCTTAGAATAATTCGAAGTTTGATTAATGGGATACCGCTATATAGAAATTCGTTTTTATAAGATTTTCTTCATTTTAAAAAAGAAAACTGGAAAACCCAATATTCCATCTCTCATGTATTTTAGATCTTTCTTCTGCTAGACAACATTTTCCACGGAAAATCTTTTAATCTACTCCCAACCTAAAGAACTGTCATTTACTTTTCCTCTCTTTTTTTTATGCGATGAAATCTCATTTCTCGGAAAACATACTTTGTGGGTATAGATGAATGAGTAAAACTTTGATTGTCTTAGGTTCTTACAATGAATGTACGCTCTGACTCAAACTCGAAACATGTTGTGCAGATCACAATCTCTTTGTCATCACGCCACGTCTCTTGAGACTACTTCCTTTTATTCTATAATCGTTAAGAACCCATTGTTAGTGGGAACTCATATGAAGATCCCATTGTAAGTGAAGATTTGCAAAGAAACGAGAAGAAAATCCCTATGGGGGTTTTGTCTACAATGCCACAGTGAAAATTATCATATCGTAGCCCTTCAACACAGACATGGCAAACTGGTATATTGAATGCCTCTTGATTCTAGAATAACTCTTAGTAGTCGTAAAGTATACATCTTTCAAGCATCTTTGCATTCGATTAACGGGTGGACCAGTAGTGAATCCAAAAAAACATCCATTCAAGGAACAAGAGTCAAATATGCTATAAAGTGGAATCAGTGCATTGGTGTATGCTATATGAATTATATATAACATATTTTAATACCTTAAATATATTACAATTTTTTGTCATAACTTCAATATCACCCATCAACAAACTTTTCACCTGAATATGACAATATGGGTGGACTGGTGTGGCCTTGGATCGGTGAAGGTAGTGGTAGTGGGTGGTAGGGTGGGTTTGTTTACCGTCTAGTTTGACTCGGTCCTTTGTTAATGAAAGTTGATTTTGCTTGGTTAAGCTTTGGTTGAATTGGCTTCTACTGAACTAAATTATGAGAGCTTGGATCTAATGGAAAATGGTTAGGGTTTTGCTTAATATTTGTAGTTTTGAAATGGCTATTGGCCTGGTGGAATAGAAAACGATCAGGATGAGAATTGATTTATTAGAGATTACATATATGATGAAACGTGCATGCTTTCTTTATCAGAGATTCCAAGGATTCAAATTTATCATGCTTTTGCTTTTGACTGAGAGATGTTTGCTCTTTCAAATGAGTCTTTATTTTGTTTTCATGTCATATTTGGTCTGCATTGTTTGAGTTTTTAATTATATTATCGTTGAATATTTTACGCTGTTATTTTTTTATGGTTGACTTCTAACATGTCAATCCTTGATTGATTTTTTTTTTTTAAAGTCATTATTTGACTTTTTATTATTAACCCCTTAGTTTCATTGGTTTTTCCATTTTTGTTTTTGTTGTATTATCTTGATCTCATATCACGAGTAATAAGTTAGTCAAGCTAACCATGTTGAATCAAATTGTTTTTCTCAATATTTTAATAGTGTTTATTTACAATCCTGTCCTTCATTGTTAAATTATTGACCTTTGAGCCATGTATTTTTTCACTTTTCTTTCTGTTTGGATATCCCAAGTGCAAGTTAGTCAATTAACTCTTGTTAACTTCCATTTTCTTACTTAGTTGTGTTTATTTAACCTTGCCTTTTTTGGTTTAGGTATTTCTTTTGGAAGTTTATTTTTTTAATCTCAACCCCATATCATAAGTCGCAGGTGAGTTCAATTTTTTTTTTATTATTTTAATGATTTTCTTAAAAAGTTTTCATTTTGCATTAAGTTATTTGACCATGAGTCTATCATTGTTTTTACATCTCTTATTGTTTTGTTATTTTGAGAACAGGTTGGTCAAGCTGACCTAAGTTAATTTTTATTTCTTTCTTAATTTTTTTCTATTTAATTTAATTGAGAACAGGTTGGTCAAACCGAGGTTGGGATGTGCATCAACTCGATGTGAAAAGTGTTTTTTTGCATGGGGAGCTAAACGAGGCAGTGTTTATTGAGCATCCACGAGGCTATGAAATAAAAGGAGCAGAAGACAAGGTTTATATACTCAAGAAATCTCTATACAAACTCAAGCAAGCTCCTCAAGAGTGGTACAACAAGCTCGAATCCTACTTCATTAAGGAAGGTTTTAAAAGATGTCCGAGTGAACATACCTTATTTACAAAGACAACGAAAAGGAAATGTTTGTTTGTAAGTGTATATGTTGATGATCTTATTTTTACAGGGAACAACGTTGCAATGTTTGAAAGGTTCAAGAACTCTATAAAAAAAGAGTTTGACATGTTTGATCTTGGAAGAATGAAGTATTTTCTTAGCGCAGAAGTTCTGCAACATAGTGGAGGGATCTTCATTAATCAAAGAAAATATGCCAATGATGTGCTTGAACTATTGGCATAAGAAACTGCAATCTTGTCAAAAATCCAATTATACCAAGTTTTCAAACTTGTAAAAGATGAAGGCGGGGTAAGTGTTGATGCAACGAGATACAAGCAAATGGTGGGCAACCTCATGTATTTGACGGTCACCAGACCAGACTTAGCATTTGTGGTAAGTTTGATCAATAGATTCATGGAAAGGCCAACTAAGTTACACCAACAAGTTGTAAGGAGAGTTCTTCGTTACATAAAAGGGACTACTTAGTTGGGAATCTTTTACAAAAAAGGTGGAGAAGAGAAATTGATAGTCTACTCAAATAGTGACTACACAGGAGATACTTAAGATCAAAAACACACCAGGATACGTATTCTTACTCAGTTCAGGAGTTGTAGCATGGTCTTCAAAGAAACTAGTAGTCACTCTTTCCACTACTAAAGTTGAGATCATAGTTGCTGCCTCTTGTGCATGTCAAAGTATATGGAGGCGTAGGATTCTTGATGAGCTTGGTCTTGAACAAAGTAAATGCACTGATATATTTTGTGATAACAACTCTACTATTAAATTATCAAAAAATCGTGTTATGCACGGAAGAAGCAAGCACATTGATGTTAGATTTCACTTTCTTCGTGATTTAACTATGGATGGAATTGTCAAGCTAGGTTATTGTGGTTCCAAAGATCAATTAGCAAACATAATGACTATACCTTTGACGCATGAGGTGTTCATAAGGTTAAAAGAAGTGCTTGGAGTTTGCATGGCACCAAATATAAACTGACTGTAAAGTGCAAGTCAGTTTAAGGGAGAGTTTGTTGAGTTCTTTTGTTGACTGGTTCAAACTGACACTTTCTAGATTTGTCATTTTCTTAATTTTGTCTGTGAAAATTTAATTTCATTTGATTTTATATCTAGTTTTGATCCTTATTTTTTTTAATACTTTTTTTAATCAATTTTTTTATTTTGTTTCAATTTAAACCTAATTACTTTCTTTTATTTTGTTTTCATGTCATATTTGGTCTGCATTGTTTGAGTTTTTAATTATATTATCGTTGAATATTTTACGCTGTTATTTTTTTATGGTTTACTTCTAACATGCCAATCCTTGATTGAATTTTTTTTTTAAATCATGATTTGACTTTTTATTATTAACCCCTTAGTTTCATTGGTTTTTCCATTTTTGTTTTTGTTTTATTATCTTGATCTCATATCCTGAGTAATAGGTTAATCAAGCTAACCATAGTTGAATCAAATTGTTTTTCTCAATATTTTAATAGTGTATTTTTACAATCCCGTCCTTCATTGTTAAATTATTGACCCTTGAGCAATGTATTTTTTTTATATTTCTTTTTGTTTGGATATTCCAAGTGCAAGTTAGTCAATTAACTCTTGTTAACTTCCATTTTCTTACTTAGTTGTGTTTATTTAACCTTGTCTTTTTTGGTTTAGGTATTTCTTTTGGAAGTTTATTTTTTTAATCTCAATCCCATATCATAAGTTGCAGGTGAGTTCAATTTTTTTTATTATTATTTTAATGATTTTCTTAAAAAGTTTTCATTTTGTATTAAGTTATTTGACCCTGAGTCTATCATTGTTTTTACATCTCTTATTGTTTTGTTATTTTGAGAACGGGTTGGTCAAGCTGACCTAAGTTAATTTTCATTTCTTTCTTAATTTTTTCTATTTAACTTTGGTATTATTTAATAAGTTTAGTTTTTTTTTTATCTTGATCTCATGTTGTGAGTGGCGGGTTAGTCGAGTTAACCCAAGTTGGCTTAAAAGACATTTCCTTGAATTTTTTATGAGTTTTTTTTATTTTACTTTAAATTATTTGCTCTTGAGCTTTTTTTTTTTTTTTTACTTTTCTTTTTGTTTGGTTATTACGAGAAATGCATGGTAAAGTTAACCTATGTTAGCTCATTTGTTTTTGTTGATGTTTTTTTTTTTTAACTTTGGTTTTTTTGCTACATCCTTCTTTTGAAACTTTTTTTTTACATCTGATTTTATATTCTGGGTTATGAGTTTATCAAGTTTGCCCAAATTGACTTGGATTTTGTTTTTCAATGTTATATTTTTTTAATGTATTTTTGTTTTGTTTTTTATTTTTGACATTAGGTATTAGGTCTTGAACTTTATGATTTCATTTTATTTTTATTTTTGCAAGTTATTTCATTTTGACACTCTGGGTCGTGTTTTAGTTACTTATAACCCAAATTGTCTTGAATTATTGTCTCTTAAATATTTTATTTTAGCGTTGAAAAAATTTGGCTTTGCCCATAGAGTAGCATGGGCACTTACGTAGCATTATACCAATACTCGTGGTAATTCAATTCACTCTTCTTAAGAGCAATTTTGTTTTTTATTGTATTAGGTAATATTGGAAATTAATTTTATAAAGAATAATTTAGAGGAAATAATTAAAATGTCATAGAAAATTAAACTTGCAAAAGGAATAAGCTTTAATTAAATTTAAAATGCATGGATTGGATATTTTTCTTTGAAATAAAGAGAGTAATTAACTAGTTGTTTCAGTCAACATCATTTGACTGATATGGGGTATGTGAACAATATCTTTGAAAAAACTAAATATATTGCACTTGGACTCGTATTTAAAATACATGGGTATGAAAATTAACAAAAATAAAGCCGATATTTTTACTTTTTTTGTTATTTATTAATATATTTAATTAACAAAAATAATATAAATCAAACTTTAATTTATATTTCCTTATATATATATATATATATATATATATATATATATATATATATATATATAATTGCTAGAAACCCTGTAAAAATCTTACTTTTGCTTTATAACTAAAGTACATATTTAATGTAATTTTCTTTAGTTCATGTTAATTATAATTAAGTCATTCCAAAATAAGAAGCTTTAAACATATCATATACATATATTTCTTTATCTTAATACTTAAATGATTTCTAAATACAAATGACGTCTTAATTATGTAATTTATTAATCACTAATTAATATTGACAAGTGAAGTTTGATCATGCATAATTAGTTCTATAATCATAAATCTCATTTAATATTAAAATTTTAAAAATGAGTATTCTTCCAAATCTGTTACCCACTTTTCTAAGATATAATCCTGTGATGTGCTAAAATTGATATAATTTCTTGGATTGGACACCAATTGGGTGTTCTATATAACGATGGAAAAAGCTTTTCACCAGACCCAGCGTGACGAGAGGTAGGTGACGACTGATCAGTATAGATGGTTGCAACCAACCATAAAAGAAACTCGTTCTTACCCCCTGCCATCCATATATATGCTAAGAGAAAGCTAGCTAGCTAGATCTACATTCCATCTCCTGAATTTTTGTTTCTGCGACACAACATACATCCATCATTAAACACCTTGAAAACTTAAGTTTCTTGTGGCCAGTCAGTCAGTCTTTCACAACTTGCAGTGAATCTCATTCCCGAGAGCATCTACCTTAAATGGACACAAGACTCGAACCCAGCCCAAACCCTAAAACAGAAACAATTTTCTCTTTTTTTTCTGCCAGTTCATACAGGTCTGGATCACTCAAAGGGTGTCTTTGCCCACATGGAATGCCTTGGAAACTTTCTTTCGTGTAAGCCTTTGCTTTCTACGTTGACCTGAAACATTAAGTGTTACAGATGTCTTTACAGGGAGTTCAAAATTACCACATAAGGCTATTCCATAAATTTTAGATGTAGTGGTAAGTTGGAGAAATTAACTAGATAGAAAGTGACTAGATTTGGAATATAAATTGAAGAATTAATATGTTTTTCTTCTTCTTCTTTATTATTTTTAACTATCATTAGCAGCCTAATAAAATTTCCCTGAGCCATCAGTAGAGTACTGCACAATTTCATTATTGGAATTTCGAAAGAGAAAATATTCCAGGTAGAGAGTGCTACTCTATAAGCATATATAATGTGTTCACTAGCTCATGATTTACGTACCTGATCAGCTGCATCACAGGACCATGAGCCGTTCTCCTCTTCCAAGCCACTGCTCTCTCCATCATCTTTGCAGTGAACATGGGGTAAATGGGCCCACTGAAAAGAGTAAAACATGATCGATTTGGATTAAACTACAACATTTTACATTAGATCAGTTGATTTGTTTAGCAGAATTCTAGCTCGTTTCATTTCCCTCGAAATGGTTCTGCGCATGATGGAGTGTTATAAATCTACCTATTCTCCAGAAAATTAACTTACATTTTTTGCAGCTGTGCTGAAGGCTTCTTTGTGAGCTATTCTTGGATTTTCAGTTTTGAGCCTTCTGATCTCTTCTCTGATAAATATGTTTTTTTTAAGAAAATAGTAATACCAAGGCTAAATCATGTACTAATTAATATTATAAATCTTAACCAAATATTCCTTACCTGATGAAGCGGTTGTAAGCAGATGGTCCTCTTCGTCTCTTCTCTGGGGCTACAGAAATAAATAGTTAGTTCAATTAGCTAATAAGTAGATTAGAGTTCCAAACAGAGTTAATTTACATTATTTTTCCATATCATTGACTGAATCTGGCTAGATAAATCTGATAAACTCACGTTTATTAATGACACGATTACCCTGATTAATTATATGATCATGATCTTGATCATTGTCAGAAGAGATCATCACATTGTACGAATTTTTCATTTCTAAGCCTTTTGGGGCATTGACATCTGGACGAAGCTGTTCTTTTAGCTGAAGGGAAGAGAAGAAAAATCAAGTTCAAAGATTTATCTCTACTGAACATCAAGAACTTCAGAGTGCTAGCTAATTAATAAATTAAGCTAGTTACTGATACAAGTTTTCAGGAAAAAGAACAGAAAAAGCAACTGATATATATAAATATATGTATGTGTTAATCGAAACCTCATCCTCATTGCTGAGAGAAGTTAAGATATTGAAAGGGAGAAAAGAGAATTTCTTCATGTTGACAGAGAGGAGGCTGGTGCAGTGTCCACATATCACAGTCACCACCGTGGATAAGCTGCTGCATGGAACGCTTACCTACAACATTCGCCAGAAAAGAAAAAGAAAAAAAACACAAAATAATTAAAGTTGAACTGAACATTAATCTTGTGAAACTCTATGAAGCTGAAGTGCATTACAAGTAAAATGGTGGTGCAAAAACCACATGGAACGTAGCAAATCTGATCCGGAAGATCAAACAGATGGTTCAATGTTGACATTGTAATGAGTAGGTAACTCGATAGGCACGTATAGCTGGCTAGGTTCTCGTGTTGCTGATGATCTTGTGTGTCTGCCTGCGTGTGAGTCTCTGTGAAAACTGCATGGGTCTTCTGATAGATGGGAAGAATTTATAGGCTTTAGACTGGTTTATAATATATACGTACAATGCATGACAATGTAAGGAAGTACGTGTATATTTTCAGTATGCGTAAGTATCTGATCATAAGAAAACTCGGTCCGGCCATATGGATCGATCGACTCAAATCCTGGCCCGTGCATGGCTATAACCCGAGTTGAAACTCACTTTATTGACTTGAAAGTAGTTTAATCTCAGTAAAAAACAACCTTGGAAACCTCAACGACGTCATATCTGAATCTCGAATTTCTATGGCACCGAGTAATTAAAACTGACAGTGCCCCTTTGTTTCATGTGTTGTTTTCTTTGTCATTTACTCCACCTGACTGTTTGAGCAACCCTGTCACTCATGGGATAGAGCGAAAGTGCATCACATCAAGTCTTACCATAAAGGAAGAACGGGTAAGTCTGTGGAACACTTTACGGAGATGGAAAGGAGGCATCTTAGTATTTGTCTTTGCTAAGAGAAGGTAAGGATAGTCAAGGGTGTCAAAATCGTAATTTTGACATGATATGGAAGGGGCTTTGAAAATTCGGATCGTAAGATCGGATCGTAAAATTATACCTGAATTTTTCCGTATAAAAATCATAAAATCACAGCTAAAATCATATAGGTAGAAAAATCGTAAAATCGTAAGTGACATATTTTCGAATACAATACAATATAATTATGACCATAAAACTTCATTGGTTAAGGTTTATACATGATTCAAAATAACTTAAAAATACAATACAAAACAATTATGTCCATATATATTTTGTTGATGTGCTACATAAATTAAAATCAGTCTCATGACCGTCATTTTTCTCGTTATTTTTAATACATTCATAAAAAGGATTATTATTGAAAGGATTGTCAGTACTAGCTCCAACTCCAACAAATTATTTCGATATCAGGACATGAAAATGATTTAAAAATATCAAAAAAATTTAATTTAAAGTAAAAAATTAAAAAAAATATTTTTTTCAAAAATTTTAAGTATAAATTTTAAAGTTAATATTATTAATTTTGAATAGTGATTCCATATATATATATATATATATATATATATATAATATTATCTCTCTCTCTCTCTCTCCTCTGTCTCTTTATATATATATATAATTATATGCAGAGACCAGAGAGGGGCGCGCGAAGGTGGGGCCTGGGGGGAGCGCCAATGCAATTTTTGAAGCGGCAGCAGGATCGCAAAATGGGACCGATCCGGTCCGATTTTACGATTTTGACCGAGTTTGACCCGAAACAATTTTTTTTCTCGAGTTGACACAATTTGATGAGTTGACTCGTAAAATCATATGATTTTGCGAGTCAACTCGCGATTTTGATAACAATGAGGATGGTTGACAATGAGAAGGGTTCGATTTATAGTTTTTAAAAATAATATAAATTATATTTTAGAATTTTATTTAATAATTTAATTTTTAAGTAAAATGATTTTATGATATAGTATTAAAATTTTGTTGATTAAATGGTCACAAGTTCAAATTTTATCACTCTATATTACTTGATAAAAATCAAGTATAAAATAATATTAATCTGTGCAAATTTTAAAATTAAAGATTTTTCAGGGAGATTTTTTACGTTCATGTTCTTTTATTTACTTTCAACCGGCCCTTCCTTAATGCCTCGCATCTAGTCTTTTATATCTCCGCATAACTTAAATTCTCCCTTTGTTGTTGACTTTTTTTTTCTTTGATGAATCCCTTTGTTGTTGACCTGTTCATGAGCTCGCCGAAGAGAGCTAGCAGATGGAGTCTGCAATTTTTGGAGCTAGCAGATGGAGTCTGCAATTTTTGGAGCTAGCTGACTGCAAATAAAATGAATAAATATCGTTGGTGTTAAGATAGATGAACGAGAGACAATTAAACCCTTGCATTATCTTTACTCATTTTAAATAATTTCCTTAAAATTATCGTGTGGTTACGTCCATCATTACTCCATAAAAAAATTGAAATATTATGTGGGTGTTTGGCTCTGCGGTTCGGCCTACGGTTGAGGCTCACCGCAGAGCCAAACATATTTTAACCAAACACCCGCATGAAAATTAATGGTGGGTCTCACCGATAATAACATTTCAACCGCAGGGTAACGAAAAGCATTTGACATATGCTTTTGGCTACGTTTTGTTTCGGTTACGAGCCACGTTCATAACAGATGAACACCCATGCAATACTGCTTTCATTTCTATTGCCATGTACATGAAAACATGAACAAACAAACACATAAACGAGAAATTCTGGGAAAATTTACAAAAATTTTAGCAAAGAAAAACAAGAAAATATCACACAAAAATCACACCATCATCCCTCGTTCCCCTCGGCAACCAGCTCCTTCTCTCTCTCTCGGTTTGCAGGTGCTCTCTCTCTTTAAAATCAACTCTGTCGAGCACTCTCTCTCTCCACCGTTAGAGGCCATCCAACAAGCCAACATCACCCTTATCACCACCGTGAACTTCCCCTACACACTAGCAACCTAACCACACTCTCCGACGAGGCAACAACCACGGTTGCAGCAGCTGCAACGTGAGCCCCGTCACATTTGGAAGCCTCCTCCGGCCACCATATACCAACATATCCGACGCCACCACAACAGGAAGAACCATCTCGGCCTCCTCTACCCAACGGTACCGGCCGTTGACCCTCTCGTCATAGTCGGTCATGTTACTGTTCATGTGAACAGTAACATGGCCGAATAATTCACAAGATGGACGAAAGGTGGAACGCACCGTTTTGTGCCTGTGTAATATTAATGGTCGAATTTGCAACGCACCGTTTTATTTGCATGACAACGTGACCGTAACTGAGTTTTATTTGTTTTGGAAATAAACTAAATTTGTTTCCTTTTGCATCTTTAGTTCTAAGCCAATAGGGTTTTTTTTTAATTATTCAATTTAACTAATTAGTCTATTAAAAAATTTACCCGAGACATCAAAATCAGGTTTTAATTTAAATCAATTTTAATATAAATTCAATTAAATCCATTTAATTTAAAAATCAATATGTTATCTAGCTGATTTGGTTAAATTTGAGTTTATTTTTTTATATTCTTACATAACATTTTTTTACTATATTTAATAATATATTTGATAGCAATATGAAAAGCATGGTAACCAAACACTCAAAACTGCTTTTCATTAAACCTCAAACTCAACCACAGTTTTAACCAAACACTTCAATTTTAGTTACGAACCGCAGCTAAAAACGCTTTTCATGAAATTGTTTTTTTTCAACCTCAACCACAACAGCAACAGTTGTGCCAAACAGGCCCTATATATGTGTATAAAAACATTATGAACAAACTCGAGCAAAACATTTTTCCTTATCTGATGGAAACTTCACCTTTTGCGTCTTAAAGTAAAGGGACCAATCTTATTGCAACTCCAAGAAAAAAATATTATTTTGAAAAGTAAAATTAATAAAATAATTATGAATATTGTAAATATAGTTTTTTTTTTGTTTATGTGTATTACAATAATAATAGCTATTTAGAAGATACAACTATATTTTATATATTATTTAAATATAGTGTAGTTATTCTGTATATAATATAATTATTTATTTAATTATTAAATTAATATGAGTAATTTATATAATTAATATAATTACTTAAATGTTTTTAAAAAAATCCTCCAACATTTATATTTTTTATTTTTTTTATATTTTTTTATTTTATTTATATAAAAATATCAAATTTGAAAGAAAAAAAAAACTCACCAACATTTAAAATTTAAAATTTTCAAGTATTGAAAAAAACCACAAAAATTTCAAGTGTAAAAATTTCAAATATTTCTTGTTGTGTTTTTAATTCAAGAGAAGCAACAATTCTTCCTTTGTACGATAGACACAAGAATTTGTTGGTAATTGGTATTCTTCTTCTGTTTGTTCCGTATTTTAATTCATAAAAATCAATAGTATATAAAATATTCCTTACCAAAAGGCATATATACTTTTTTTTAGCTTTTAGCTCTTCTATAAAAATATATAGAAATAGTTGAGCAATAAAAGAAAAGTTATTTTAGTTATTGATATAAATGTTCCGTTGAAGAAGTAAACTAAAAGCAATTGCTAAAAGTACTTTTTTTTTCTTTGCCTTTTCAGATAGTTTATGCATTGGAGTTGCTCTAAGAAGAAGAAAAAGGAATAAATAGATAGATATGTTTCACTAGATCAACAATGGTTAAAGTTCAATTTCAATTACGATTTAGAGTTTATAAAATTGTTAATATTATTAGAACTCCATAATATTAAAATTATTATCTATTATAGTTTTATCATTATTAGGTAAAATTCTAGTTAAAGAAGAAGTCCTAGTTAATTTAGGAATCCTTGATGAAAAAAGATTTGTAACAGACTAGTTTATTAGAATCTTTGTTTAATTAGAATGTTAGATTTCTATTTAGATTAAGAGAAATATACTTGTAATTAGAAGCCTAATACATAAGCATAAAGAGATATAGAGAAAAGTTACAAATGTATAACTTTTGAAAAAACACTCAATGAAACACATTATTCCTCTCAAATTTTCTTATTCTTTAGCTTTATTCTTCTGATTGTTCTTATAAGGTAGCTATCACACATTATCCTTCTCTTCCAACAAATGGTATTAGAGCTTAAGTTTGATTATTTAATATGGTCAATCCAAAATTTCTACTACAATGCTCTCATTTAATAAAGGATAACTATGAAACTTATTGTATTCAAGTTAGAGCTTAACTATGTTTCCAGGATGTGTGGGAAATAGTTGAAAAAGAATTTGAAGAGCCTAAGCAATAAGTAACATTGACTTCAAGCCAAAAGAAGGTCATGTTAAAAAACACAAAGAAAGGATCAACAAACACTCACAATCATCTATCAATGTTGAATGATAACATTTTTAAGATAGTGGTTGACACAACCATTGTTAAGCAAGCATGAAAAGGTTTTCAATAATCAAATAAAGGAGCTAAAAGTGTAAGAAAGGTACATTTATGAGAATATATGGGAATTTTAACTGGTTATATATGCTTGAATCAAAGAATATTTCAGAATACTTTGCTAGAGTATTGACCATTTAAAATCAAATAAAGAGATATGAGGAGAAGATGAAAGATGCATGTGTTGTTGAAAAGATTTTATGCTTATTACAAAAAAAAATTAATTATATAGTGTTCGTAACAGAGGAGTTACAAAATATAGAAGTTCTTTTAATATAAGGTCTTATGGGAAAATTACAAGACCATGAAAAAAGAGTCAATCAGATTAAAAAATTATATGGATAACACTTTTTAAAGTAAGATAGTTCTAGATATTCCTAAAAGGTTGGAGTACATGGACAAAATAAAGAAAAAAAGAGGAAAATAAAGATATGAAATAGAAGGTCATGGTAGCCTTAATAGGTTAATCGGTCTACCGTATGAAGGGAATTGGTTGACAAGTTCAGCTACCAATAGTAATCCAAAATCTAGATTTTATAGCGGATTTGATAAATCAATAGTTAAATGTTATAATTATCAAAAAGACGAGTCATTATACTAGGAATTACTAAGGTCCAACCGAGAATGTTAGGGATAACACAAATCTCGTGATAGATAAAAGAAAAAAGTCATCATATTACTAATGCATAATAAGAGAATACAAGACAAAGAGAACATTTTGTATCTAGACAATGAAGCCACACAACCACGTGTATGTAGAAGATAAATTCTTTGAGTTTAATGAATTAATTAGAGGTCATGACACTTTTGCAAATCATTCAAAAGTTTTCTAAGAAAAATATATGATTTTGATTAAATTAAAATATAAAAGTCATCAATTTATTAGTGATGTCTATTATATACCTAATGGGAAAAACAACATGTTAAGTTTAGAATAATTATTGGAGAAGGGGTATAAGATTAAGATGAATATTGTACTTTGACATTGCTTGACACTAAATGATTTATGATTGCAAAGGTAGCCTTGTTTAAAAAAATAGAATTTTCTTGATAAACATAGACATGGATGAGCCTAAATACCTAAATATATGCATGAAGGATAAAACTTGGCTTTGGCATATGAGACTTAGACATGTAAACTTTGATAGATCGAAGATGACAACGTAAAAGGATATGTTAAAGGGTCCATCATCCATTATACATTCAAAGCAGTTATGTGAAAGATGTTTTGGGCAAGTAATTTTGCAAGAGTGTTTCGAAGAAGTCTACATTAAGAGCAATTCAACCCCTACAAGAAATACATGATGATGTTTGTTGTTCTATCAAACCATATTTATTTGGTAAAAGATTGTATTTTTTTATCGATTATTATAGTGGAAAAAATTGGTTATACTTCTTAAAAAAAAGTTTAATGTGTTTAGTTGCTTTAAAAAGTTTAAGGCATTAGTTGAGAATTATAGATTGGGGTGAATTTTGTTCTGGTGATTTTAATGAGTTTTGTGATCATGTTGTAAGAGTCTCCTAACAATACCTAATGTCGACAACAAAATGGTGTGGTAAAGAGAAAAAATATAAACATTCTTAACATGAAAGAAAATTCTTTAAAAGTTTTGGGATGAAGTTGTAAATTATATTATTTGCTTGTTAAATAGAGATCATAATAAAAGCTTGGATGACATGACTCCACAATAAGCCTGGAGTAGAAAAAAAATCAAATGTCTCTCACTTAAAAGTTTTATGGAGCATTCGTTGTGTATGTAGATGATCAAGAACCAAACTATATGATAAAAGCAAAAAATAATAATAATTGTGGGATATGATCAAAAGTCCAAAGAATAAAAACTTTACAACCCTAATAAAGGAAAGATTATAATTAGTACAGATGTTTAGTTTAACATAAAAAAAAAAAGGAGGAGCATAAGATTTGAAGGTATGATTATGAGAAATATAACCTCTTATTGACTCTTAATGAAGAGGAAAAAAGATATAAAGATCATCAAGAACCTATAGTTGCACCTCTATAAACACTAATGAGCTCAACTTTTTCCATTTCTTATAGTGGAAGCTCAAGTAATGATACTCCACCATGTCCACCATTAGAGTTTATAAGAGTTTTAATATTGTCAGAACTCCATAATATATTTATTAGAATTTCATCATTGTTAGATAACAATCTAGTTAAATAAGGGATTTTAGTTAATATGTGATGAAGAAATATTTGTAATAAACTAGTTTATTATAACTCTTTTTTAATTAGAATATTACATTACTAGTTAGATTATGATTTATTTTGAGTAGTTTAATTATTTGATTGTCTAGGATTTGAGACTTATAAATAATCTTATAATTAAAAGCATAATACACAAGCATAGAAAGAAATCGAGAAAAGCTAAAAAGATATATCTTTTAAGAGAACAATTAATGAAAAACATTTTTCCTCTTAAATTTTCTTGTTCCTTAGCTTTGTTCTTGTGTTTGTCTTATAATTTAGCTATCATACTTTATCTTTCTTTTTAAAAACAACTTCATATAAAACACATCATGATTTTTAATCCAATCATTACTGAAATACATATAAACCTTTTTATTAACCACAATAATTGATTGACATTGTACATGATAATTTGGCTAACTTGTTCCTTAAATTTAATGTTAGGGCTTCTACATGATATTGTTTATTTTATGGTTCTTTTCAAGCAAGTACGGTGATGATTGTGGTAATTTAATGCCAAAATAGTGAGCTCATGCCCTGAAATGATGTCTTTGTAAAAGCATGTACTTGAGTAAAAGAATGCAATTTTTGCAGTTGAGATTGATATTGGTCCTAATGCTATTTTGAGAAAAGTATGGGAGTTAAAGAGCATTTTGCATATTATAGAACACTCTGACCTTGCTTTAGCTATGTCGAGTGGATATAGTACGGACAACTTTATCTTAGCATTCAAAGATGATTCTCTTAGTGAATACTTGTGAAAATGGTATCAACAAGTATAATGATGATAAATATATATTATAATAGTGAATCTATTGAAGAGGTAGAAACCTCAGTCCCTCTAGGATTTTTATACCCATTAATCTTATAGTTTAGAAGCTTAGAGAATCCAATAGAGAGATTTGTGTATTGTGTTTAATCTATAGTGTCGTTAACCTTTCTTACTTGCAATGCTATTTCATTACATTGCAAGTGTGATACTCGATACTCATTTTCTGTTGTTTCTAAATAACTCTTCGTGTTTAAAAATATACAAATATAGAAGGATTGTTCTATGCCTTTTTGAGTGTTCATTACTCCTTAATAAAAATTATGTTGCCTTCAATGTAAGATAAAAAAGAAATTGTGTTTATTTTTTACTAAGCAAGTGTATTTGAGTAAGATTATTTTTTGTTTAAGATCACATTTATAAAAATAGGTTAGAGCACTCTTTAAAAAAAATGATGTGCAAAAACTACCTATCTTAGAGTAAAATATGTAAACATTGCCAATGACTTTTTTTCTAGTTTAATAGCAATATGTATCAATTAAGATTTTTTTTTTTAATGATGTTGGAGGGAAATTATCGGTTTAGTCTCAATTAACGTTATAGTTTTAGTTAGCAAATTGAGGGTGACATAAGAGGGAAAATATTGGTTTAGTCTACAAATTTTATGGAAATCAAATATGAAGTTTTTATAACTTGAGGGACTTATCCAGTTGTTTCTTAAGAATATAGGGATTAAGTTAGAAATTAATGTTTTAATTATTTTTTAGTATATCTATCGCTTGCTCCTATATTTTTACAAAGAAGAAAATTAATAAGATAACCCTCTTTATTTTTTTTGTTGTTGTCTTAATCTCTAAATTTAGTCCATGTACTACTTTGAAATGTAATTTTCTATCCATCTCTGCAAACTTGTAGTCAAAATTTTATGAATTTCGTTTAAATGGGTAATTCAGGGTTGTTCAAGTCCTGATTATAACAACTTGAATAAATAAATAAAAAACATCAAAAGTTTGGTCAAGTGAAATTTGGTGAACTCCTTGCTTGATCAATAGCTTGAGTTCAAATATTAGATTATATTATATTGCGAAGAGTAATTTTCTAAAAACAATATTCTTATTTTAAAGTAAATATCCTATAATTAACAAATCAAACGTTTTGGTCTTAATGGGAGAAAATCAGAACTAAAATTCCAAAACCCAAATTAAAAATAAAAAAAAAAAATCATAGAAATAACATTAAAATATTAATTCTCTAATCATATCCTATATTATAATCATCTTTGTATGATCTCTCTTATAATTTAATTTGTTTTGTTTTGCAACAAACCACTTGTCAATTAAAAATTCTCCCGAGTTCAATAAACTTTTTTTGTTTTTAGTATATTTTACTTAAAGAATATATTAAATTATCTTTTTAAAAATAATTATTTTAAATAAAAACCATTTTAAAAATACATGTTAGCTCATAATTTCAAACACCCTACAGCTTTTGATATCATCACCCCCTACAAAAATAATAAATAATTCTCACCGGGCTGCACTACACTTGGAATGGACCAAATATTTGCAATAAAAATATAAGGGTAGCTGAAACTTGAAAGGTTGGTCCAAGATGATAGGTGCCGCAAGTGGCAAGGCGTTCCTTCATTCAACCATTTGATTGGTAGTTAAAGAAAATCATGGTAAGGGAAAAAACAAATAGAGAAAGAGAGCGAGAGATATGGTTTATAAGGTATCGTGATGATAAAAAATTTATAATTTATATAATAAGTCTGATTCAAGTTAAGACATGCAATTCTTATAAGAATTTAGAACAATTAGATTTTACTCGCTCATCTGGATTTATAAAATATAATTTTTAGAAAATAAAGTTTTCTCGCATAAAAAAAAAGATACAAGGGACAAATAAATATATTCATTTATTTTTAATTAAATGATATATTTAAGTTTGATTATCAAGTTTTATTTTATATATAGGTAGGTAGGATGTGTTTTTCAAGTTATGTTTGATTGTAGAGGTTAACGTGTTTTTTGCTCCGTGTATGAATAGTTTTTAATTATTAAAATAAATGTTTTCATACATCAATTTTTAATTATTGTTTTAATTCTAATATTTAGAAAAAACTTCTCAGGCTAGTTTATTCAATTTGGAATTCATTTCTTAACAATTTTAAATACACAAGTAATTTAAAATTTAAACTTGAAAGAAAGTAAATAAAAAATCGATTTTTCTCATCACTTAACAAACAGTATATATTTTTTTGAACTTTTTACTTTTAAAATATATAAAATTATATTTTTAACGCCTAAATGACATGTGTGTGTGTGTGTGAAAATAAAACAGCAACCTTCCTCGGAATATATTAATAGCGTTGATTTCCGAACTACAAAAAGAAAAAAAACTGAAATCTCGTTTTACCTCGGATTTGTTTTTTATTAGAATAGAAATAAAGGAAACTGAAATTTGCAACTATAAATAACAGCATGTGCTTATAACCAAAGGCGCTACTTGGCAGAGATTCAAAGCCTTGGCTGCTGTTGTTTCTGTTTTCTCTCCAGTTCCTTCGTTCCCCACTGAATCTGTCTGAAGGGTAGCTAATAATTTTGTTTATCGTTTCTTAATCCTCAGTGCTTGCTATGTGTTTGTGATTGAGGAGGTGATATTTTATGTTAGCAGATCTGTGTTCGGTTTTGTTTTCAGGTAACGAAAAGAAAAGAAGAAAGATTTAAATGGCACGTAAGAAGATCAGAGAGTACGACTCCAAGAGATTGTTGAAGGAGCATTTCAAGAGGTTTTCTGGAAGTGATTTGCCCATCAAATCTGCTCAAGTAAGGCTCTCAGACTCAGCCCCTTAATCTTTTCCTTAAAGCAGTCGATTAATTGTTTAGAAAGATGTTACAGAAGATGATATTCGATGCATGGATGGATTCTTATGGCTTGATCAACAATGCTTCTACAAATTATTAAATCCGTCTAAAAGCACAAATTCCCATATTAGATATGTTGCAAATGTTACATTTTTTTCCTTCATTTTTTTTGGTATATTTTAGGTGACAGAATCGACTGATTTCAATGAGTTAGCAGAGAAAGAACCGTGGCTTTCATCAGCAAAACTGGTTGTAAAACCTGACATGCTGTTTGGGAAACGTGGGAAGAGTGGTCTTGTTGCTTTAAATCTGGATCTGGATCAGGTTGCTGAATTTGTCCAGCAACGTCTTGGCAAAGAGGTCGAAATGGGCGGATGCAAAGGACCCATAACGACATTCATCATTGAACCCTTTATCCCCCACGAACAAGAGTTCTATCTAAACATTGTCTCGGAGAGACTTGGGTGCAGCATCAGCTTTTCCGAATGCGGAGGGATTGAAATTGAAGAGAATTGGGATAAGGTACTGTTGTTACATTGAAATTTTTGATCAACTGTCTTGTTCTAGTTTCTTACTTTACTGCTTCATAACTTACAATATGATTTGTGGTTGTTGGACAGGTTAAAACTATTTTTGTTCCAACAGGGGCAACGTTTACGTCTGAAGTTTGTGCTCCACTTGTTGCGACCCTTCCTTTGGAGGTAAACATTTACATCGAGAAAGTGGTCTTTCTCACTTGATTTTCCTACTACAGTGTAGAAAGGATGCAATTGAAATAGACAATCATATTTTCTCTCTGTTTATTTTTGTATTTGTCATTTGTGCATATTTGGTTTAGGCTTATATTCTGGATATGGAATCATTGACACAGATTGTTTTTCTTCCATCCAGATAAAAGGAAAGATTGAGGAGTTCACTCAATCAGTTTTTGCTCTTTTCCAAGGTATGTCAATGATCTTTGATGAATGCATATCATTTTTAATTTTAATATACCTTTCTTTGGGCATTAGAATTTTATTTTGACGTCTTAATTTTTTATTGTTAGATCTTGACTTCACCTTCCTAGAGATGAATCCTTTCACTTTGGTTGATGGAAAGCCCTATCCTTTGGATATGAGAGGCGAGCTGGATGACACTGCAGCATTTAAAAACTTCAAAAAGTACTTTCATTTGCTTAATTGTTTTTTTAATTAATAAGACTTGATAGTGTTTTATGGAAGAATATTGGAAATTGGAGTGGATTGATTAATCCAGTTCGTTCAAAACCAGAAATTGTTGAAAATACAGGCACAAGGCAAGGCATAGATAAAAGTGTATGAAACCACGTGTTTTAGCACTAGCGGTCTGATGCTCTAGTTTATTGAACACATGCCTTGCCATCTTGATCATCATCTTACCCAGCTCCATTCTTTTGCAGGTGGGGGAACATTGAATTTCCGATGCCATTTGGAAGAGTTATGAGCCCTACAGAAAGCTTTGTTCATGGCCTAGATGAAAAGGTGATGTTCTAGATTGATAGAAGCCTTGACCTATACTGTGCTTGAAATCTGTTTTCATTCACTTTATACTGTGCCTTAATTTCTTTTCCATCTCTCAAATTGCTCGTGGATCCTCAGTTTTGCATAGACTGAAATAGTTAGGATTCGTGAATATATTTCGTTGTAAGATTTTGGTTATTCCTTAGCCTCAGAGATCCAGTAAGGATTTTTTGGTGGTGTTTAAGATTTCCATTCAGAACCTTATTTGTGTTTATGGTTCTTTTCCTTTATTTTTCTTGCAGACAAGTGCATCTTTGAAATTCACGGTATTGAATCCAGAGGGGCGAATTTGGACTATGGTGGCTGGAGGAGGTGCAAGTGTCATCTATGCTGATACGGTATGGCTATAGATGTTTGGATTGCTAGAAACCCTGTCAATTTTATTTTTTATTTTATTTGTTTATTTTGCAATGTCTTCTTATATCGATTAATTGTTGCTGATCAGGTCGGGGATCTTGGCTATGCTTCTGAACTTGGGAACTATGCAGAATATAGTGGAGCCCCCAATGAAGAGGAGGTGTTGCAGTATGCCAGAGTTGTAATTGATGTAAGGACTTTTTCTCTCCACTCTTTAGGTGTCATCCTTTTAATTTTTTGAAAGTTAATGCTTACCAATCTTAGAAGAAGATTAGGAGAATATTTTCTGAAGCTCATAAATTCTCAGATGTGTGTTCTGTATTTCAATTTGGCTTCACAAATAATTTCATTACATCTCAACAGTGTGCAACTTCTGGTCCTGATGGCCACAAGAGAGCCCTTGTAATTGGAGGAGGAATTGCTAACTTTACTGATGTTGCTGCTACATTTAATGGCATAATCCGAGCCCTGAAGGAAAAGGTGAGTTAGTTTGGCTAGCATTCTCGTATGTTCATTCTTCTTTCATTCCCAACTTCAATGGCAACATAAATGCAACGCCAAATTTCCCAGCGTTTACATAAAAAATTCCAAAACTTCAGCAGCAATAGGAATTCTAACTCTTCGTCAAAAAATGCAAAATTGTTACTGTTAAATCCAACCCTTCAACTGCGAAGTCGAGACATTTTCCACTAAAATCTAAAATCGGTCTGCGACTCAAATCTTTTACTGCAAAGAGAAAAGTTTTCACACCAATGAAGAACATAAAGAATTTCTAGACTTGTGTTAAGCATTTGGATCTTATGTTAAACAGAGTATGGACTGAACTTCTATGAATCTCTTTAAAATATCATTGTTTAATTGTAGTGGTGTTGATGGGGTGTTGTATTTTGTTCATCAGGAATCGAAACTGAAAGCAGCAAGGATGAATATATATGTGAGGAGAGGAGGTCCTAATTACCAGCGAGGCCTCGCAAAAATGAGGGCACTTGGAGAGGAAATTGGAATCCCAATTGAGGTACTGAAGTGTGCCAAATTTCCTTAACCTTTTCCTTCATTGCACTTCAAAAATTAGAGCAGCATCGCAAGAAGTAGCATCAGCTGACATTTATTCCTGTTTCTACCTTCTCTCGTAGGTTTACGGCCCAGAAGCAACAATGACTGGCATATGCAAACAGGCAATCGAGTGCATCACTGCAGCTGCATGAGTTAATCAACTCTGGGGATCAATCTGTATTCTGCCTGCAGTTTCTTGCTCCAAGTTTGTAGTTTTCATTACATCTTAACACCATTTTCTTTCTGCTAAATCCCTCTATATAAAGGTAGCTATAGCAGACCAGATAAGGCTTTACCAAAATGAAAATGTAATCTCTGACCTGATGGTGAATGCTGTTTCCATAATAAAGTGCTGCTTATATTTCTGCGTTTACTATCGATCTTCTGTTTTTCTAGCAGCGTTGGAATAAACTAATTGAGTGCTAGACTGTTCATACATTGAAGACTTCTTAACACAAAATAGTTAAAAACATACGACTTCAGAAGGAATGTAATTGGACTGATTTTCTACCCTTCTCAAAGAGTCCTTAAATTGTAGTGTAATTCTGTTAAATCGTGTGATTTATTTACATGTACGGGATTTCAAATACTAGAAATAATTTAAATATAGGAGCTCAAACAAAGACACAGGCATGGAATTTTTTAATCTCTTTTCGTGGAAATTTGGTCAAAAGTTTCTGTTCTTGAAACTAATTGAGGCACCATGCGTTTGCAACAAGGCAGAGGCATGGCAGATGACATGAAAAACTCATGAAATTAAACTGTAAAAGATATTGATCAAACTTGTTCAGGACAAAATATCAAGTTAAGAGGAGGGGAAGGAGGAGATGGAAATGAAAAGGATTTGGCATCAAGTCTAATGGCAAGAGTTATTTTGGAGAGCTAAATCATAAAAATAGTTCTTTAAATAATGTGTAAATGGCTTTTGAGTTGATATGCTCTCCAATGGTAAAAGTTATTTTGGAAAGTTATTTTTTAATCTTATTTTAAATAAAATTCAATTATTTTGTATATAGTTTAATTATACAATTAATAGGAGTAAGTTATATAATTAAATAATTGCTTTTGAAAAAACCTCTAACAATAAAATTATTATTTTTAATTATATTTAAATAAAAAAATGAAATTAATTATAATTAAAAGATCCGCAATATTAAAATAAAATGAACACATTAACAAATAACCAGTAAGCTCAAACATAATTAATTAACATACATTCCATTACAATATTAAACTTATAAAAACATCTATTTACGAATAAATACACAGCAGGTCTAAACACAAAATTTAAACAACTTATAAATCTAACAGTAAATTTAAAACATGTAATTAAGCTAATTGATCAAGAAATTCATAATTTATCAATTTTGCATAATTATATTTTTATGCTAAATATTATTATTAATTACCCCTTATTATTTTTTATGCTAAATATTATTATTAATTACCCTTTTTTTCCCTAAATAATATCATTAATTACCCCTTATTTTTTCCCCTAAATATTATTATTAATTACCCTTCTACCCACCCACACATCCATACACTCACCCACCCGAAACCCTACCCTTTTTATCACTTGTGCCGCCCCCTCACTCTCACTGAGCTCCCTCTCCTCCCATGGTCGTCCCCTCTCACTCGGCTCCCTCTCCTCTCATGGCCGCCCCCTCTCACTCCGCTCCCTCTTTCACTCCGCTCCCTCTCCTCCCATGGCCTCCCCTTCTCACTCTCACTCGGCTCCCTCTCCTTCTATGGCTGCATTCCCCTCTCTCACTCTCACTCTGCTCCCCCCTCCCCTTTCATATTTTAAATTTTCGATCTTTGCCACAAATCAACTGTTTGTAGTTGACAGGAACTGAAGATGCAGTCTGCTCGTTGGATTTTAATGAAGGTATTTTCTGTGATTTTTCTTGTTCGGATTGGCTGGAAAATATACTGTGTTTTTTCAATTGTTGAATTCATTGTGTTGCTGTGTTGATGTGTGTTTTAATTTGGACAATGCAACGGTAACATTACAACGGTCGAATTTTGTTTTTGCCTCTGCAGGAGAGATATGTAGAAATGTCTCCGGAAGATGCAAAAGCCATTTTGGCTCTCCATTTAGCTTTCTCCGTTGGAGACGCAATTTTAACAAAAATAGCCAAATCTTTAAAATTTTGGCTTTGTCTGCCCTGATGACTCTTCCCGTTGGACTTGCCCTTATACCATGTTATTGGATGTGCGTAGCGTCATTTTACTCCTAAGTGTTACGAGAGTTAATGGTTATTGAAAAGTTTATCATCGATCGACTTTTATTTGTTTTCTCATTTCTACTTGAAAAATATAGACTTGTTCTTTTTGTTTTTTTAATATTTCAACTTTAATTTTTATTCTTTTAATTTTATTTTTTGTCTGTGGTCTTTTTGTTAAAATTTTATTTCTATTCAATTTAATTTTCAATTCTAATTTATCATTTTTTTTCTAATTTTTTCTTGGTTTTTTTTCTCAAGGTTTTGTGTGATTTTCAATTTCATTCTTTAATCCAAGTTTTTTGTGCTTTGTTTATTTTTAATCTGGTTCTCATACTTTTGATTTATTTTTGTCCTTTTGTTAAGAAAATCATTGTTCTCAATTTAACTCTCCCATCCAAGAATTGTTTTTTTTCCCTCTAATTTATTTTTTATTTTGATTTTCTACCTTATTTTTTTAATTTTAATTTTTATTATTTTAGATATTTTTATGTATTTTTTTTTTAATTTTACCTTTCAGCATTTGGTTTGTCAAGGATTAAAATTCTTTGGTTTTTCAATGTAAGGTGCTTCTAGGTCTAATGACTTGAGTCATAGATCAGGTAGGTTGATCCAACTTTTTAATTTTATATAAAAAATGACATTTTTTTGAAGAAAAAAAAAAGGTTTACCAATTTTGATTGGATTTTCTTGTAGATAAATAAGTTGCAAATCAACCCATTTTTTGATTGGATAATATTGGGTTAATTCTCCTTTTATTTTTATTGAAACTTGGCTTGGCCTACGCCCCGAATCACTTGGTACATGGGTCAAATCACCAAATCATGTCAGGTTTTAAAATAATAATTTATCAAGTTATATTGATCTCATTATGCTTTAAAACACGCATATAATATATAGACATCACTTTTTACACAATAAAATATAGAGTGTGAACTCGTAGCTTGTAAGACAACAAAGCTTTGGTAAGAGTAAAACAAAATAAAATATGTTAAAGAAGTTATTGTGTCCTGAGACATGTTTTAATATTCAATGTAAAAATGTAATATATTATCCCCTTGCTATCTCGTCTTTTAACTTGGCCTTGAAGGTAAAATGGTCTTTTAACCATGATATAAATGTCTTTTACATGTTACAAAGGGTTATGTTGATAATTGTGTTTTTAAACACACAGTAAAATTATTCATTTTATCATTGAATATAACAATCAAATTCTTGTTGCTAAAGGGTATTTTTATATTTTATAGAATAATATAATTACTTTGATATATTTAAAGACCAAATTAATTAAATTCTCATCCATAAGCTTTTTTTCATTTTACTTAGTTTTCATTGTAAATCTTAAGGATACAGATATTGTTGCAAATTATAATTATTAAATATATATTTTTTAAAAAATATTGGTGTGTGCCATGTGGACATACCCTGTGATTTATTCATTATTTTTTATTTTTTTGTATTCTTTAAATTACCTCTTGAACTAAAAACCTAGAACTTAATCATTTTTTCTTAGCCTAATACTTTTTCACATAATTGCTTTTAACTTGGTGTGCGAGATAACATATCTAGATAGACTCTAGACACCTTAGAGAGTTGTAACTCTCTATATATCTTTTATGAAAATTTGAAAACACCAACAATTATGAAAAAAAATATTCACAATAAAGAAGTAAAGATAGAATAAATATCTTATTTTTTATATATTTGAAGTTTCCTAATCTATACTCGGTTTAATCTTTAAACAAATTGAATTACTTGTTATTTTAGATAATAGATTTGTCCAAAAATTCAAAATTGATATAGAAATTATTTGATATATGATAATAGGAAATTGAAATTGAAAATAACTCGGGCGTCATATGCCTTCGAAGTTTTATTAAATATTACGCAAAGGCACTCAAAATTACCTTGGAAGTTTTACATCACACAATTTATATTTTTTTCTTATTAATTTATGATTTTAAATTTAATGTTTTTTATCAATTATTTTCTAATTATTTATGTATATTTGGGGTATTTAACCTATCTTTTAAGATTTCATCAGACATTGATTGAATAAAAACGATAGAGTTTTGCAACTTTAGTTGTGTTTTTATTTAGTCCTATGATTTAGATATGTATCAAACTTAAATCCATAATTTTACCCATATTCCTTAACTTCTGACTATAAATAAATTGTTGCGAGGGGAAAAAGACCAATAATTACAGCTATTAAACTTGAGTTAACCTAATGATTGACTAATTTTAATATTTAATTCTAATTATATTTTATTTGAAACTAATTCTATCTTGATTATACAAAGTTTTTCAACTTTTTGACCAGACGATCCCGGTTGATTTCATTTTATTTATTTTATATAAAACTACATTATTTTATTTTAAAAACCAAGTTTTGAATTCACCAGATTAATGATCCGTGACCTCGGGACCGAATTTGTACATGTTCTTGTAACGATGCTGGGAACAAGAGAAAGCATCATCACGATCGACAACGTCAGCGTATCCCTGGATTGGTTAGGAGACTGGAACAGGAAAAAAAAACAAATCACGAAGGTACAGTTTGTCGGTCAGGGAGGCTGGCCCACCATGGATATTATGACCTGGAAAGGACCCACAAGCCCAGCATAGCAGCCCGTGTCATCATTCACTGGGCCATAGGTAATGATCTCAGCGTCAAAAATATCCACAATCAAAAAGCTCTTTTCGACTATTTGTTCGCTTCACCTAAGACCAACAGCCGACACCTAGTTGCTGTTTTTTCAACTGTGGTGTAATATATTTTTATTTTCAAATTTATTAAAATAATCCTTTTATATTTTTTATAACACCATGCTAAGATTATTAAAAAAAAATACTTAAGAAAATTAATTTGATATTGTTTTTAAAACACATCTAGATTATATAGACGTAGTGTAATATATAGCTGAGGTTATTTTTTAAAATATTTTTTTGTTTTTAAATGAATTATTTTTTATTTTTTTAAAATATTATTTTTGATATCAGCAAATTAAAATAATATAAAAAATAATTTAAAGCAAAAAATAAAAATAATTTAAAGTAAAAAATAAAAATAATTTTTTTATATATTTTTTTAAAATATTTTTGAAACACAATGTCAAACCAAAACTAGATATTTTCTTCTCAAATAGATTTTTTAATAATAAAACATGTTCATGACTATCAATATTAATATTAATAGGTCTGAATTAAAATTAAAGACCATAGATAAAGCATATTTCATGGCCAAACTTTTCATACCTCACTCAACTATTAATTGTTATTATCCATGGCATCTTGCTTTCTAAGTAAACTTTATATGTTAATATTAAAAATAATTTAAAAAAAATTAAAAATATTATTTTAATATATTTCTAAATAAAACATTTTAAAATCAATTTTAACCATGCTATAAACATGTTTTTTAGCTATTTTTAATTGCTTTTTCAAAGCTTATAACATTATTAATTTTTTAATTTTATGGAATAAAATGGTTTATAAAAAATCCCTGATGGCTACAGCCACCAAAATACCCTAGGGTCAGCTAGAAAGATGTATTAAAACTAACAACACGAAATTATTGTAAAATATTTTATTAAGAAACTAAATAAATAAATCCGAAACACACAAAAGCCTCGAGTATAGTTCTTGGAATTCCCTCCCATTTATTTATTTATTTATTTGTAGGTATATTAGAGAATATTGAGTTTTCCCAATGCGACAAAAATACTCTCGGGTCTGGGGTTCTACAGGAGAACACTTTTAGGTGTCGCTTCTCCATTTTCAAAGCCCCGCAACAGCTTCTCCACTCTTTTTTCATCACGTCACAGCTTTTGCCAGTAAGCGTGCTTGTTTTATCAAAAAAAAAAAAGAAAAAAAAAGGGGAAGTGTGCTTTGATTTTCTAGTTCTGTCCCTCCCTAACCTAAATATCTGATTTGTTTTTTATATTTTTTATTATAAAAGCAAGAAAGAAATTATTTAAAAAAGAAAGAGGAGAGAAAAAAACTTCACATTTTAGCCACAAGAGATGAATGCCAGTGATGATTAGTTTGTCTTGGAAAAAAATGATTTTGTCATTCAACTATACGAAAACGAATACACCATATCTCTAAAATCTTTTATGTGGGTTGGTTTTTAAAATGATTAGAAGATGTTTTAAGGGGTAATTTTATGTAAGAATATATAAAAAATTAAGTTTTTTAGATTTAAAAACGTGGATTCATATATCTTGATCAACATTGTACTGGAAAAAAGAGGGAGACAATAGATATAAAAGATACATGCCTCTCTACATTTTATGTTTTAAAATTATAAAAATTAGCTGAAAAACGTTCTAGATTTTTTTATCTTTTTAATTATTTTTTTATGCATAAATTATTATTTTTGTTTCAAGCAATGAAAATACAATCCAAAAGTGAATGACCTTAAATTTCATGGAATTAAATTAGTTTTAAGAAAACAATCCACAAAGAAAATGTTAATTCTCAAAGAAGCTGTCAAGACAGCTAATTGAGAGTGTAATTAAAATTATTTTTAAAAGTATTTTTTATTCAGAAATGTATTAAAATAATTTATTTTTTAAAATTATTTTTGATATCGATATATACAAATAATCTAAAAATATTATTTTTTTATTTAAAATAAAAAATAAAAATATATATTTTGTAAAGCATTATTAAAACGCAGTGAAAATCATGTAATAAAAAAAGAAAGAAAACATTCGATTAAAGGAGATGCCTTCCGTCAAGACATGAACATCAAATTGGAGTAGGTGGGTCAGCGGCAGCATCAACTTTTGACATAAATATTATTATTAGAAATGATTCTTCAAAGCAGAAAAGCCAACAAGGGGAGGACAATCCAGGCACGTGACCTGCAGAAACACTTCGCTTTTTGGGAATCAGACATCCTCTTGTTCTCCGATCAATCCCTTCAGTCTAATCACCGATTTTAACTCCAATTTTCTCCCTCCTTGAAAATTCAATTTCAAGGGATTTGATGGCTACTATTGCGGTCTTCCTTTGAATTTTGGAAAATTCGATTACGATGATTATAGTTTACCAATGTTTTTTTTTTTAGTTTTAAACTGATTTTTAATTACTATGTTAATATTAAAAAATATTATTTAAATATCTTTTAAAAAATAACACCCACAAACCAGCCGTTCTTTAGTTATTATAAAACAAAGAAAAAAATTAATTTATATATAATGCTATAATTATTAATCTATACATGGTAAATTGTTGTCTCGAAATTAAATAATATAGATATGAGATAGTTAGTGCAGAAGGGTATTTTTTTTAAAAGACAATTTTATATATATATATATATATATATATATATATATATATATATATATTATTAAAAAACATTTTTGTCTCGGAGATGCTAAAATTGCAAGTGGATTATTTATTATAAAACTTAAGTGTATTATTTTTCAAAATTAACTATTAAATTTAAAATAATATGTGTTTTTAAAATACAGCACGTATTTGACAAACGCCAAAATAGCTAAATTTAATATAAATAGGAGTGTTTTCTCTATTGTTGCTTATAGAATTCGGTTGTTAAAATTTAGTGTTTGCTTAGAGCTACTATATGATTGATTTCTAAAGTGTTTATTTTATTTTATTGAAAGATGTATTAAAAAAATATTTTTTTTTATTTTTTTAAAATTATTTTTGATATAATAATATAAAAATATCAAAAAACAAAAACAATTTTTTTCTTTAAAAATTCTCTTAAAACATGGTGATAAATAAAAATTAAATTTTTTTTTGAAAAGTTTTTTTTTATTATATTTTTTAGTATCTTTATATTATTTTAATAGAATGATATCAAAAATATTTTTAAAAACGGTTATAATTATACTCCGACCACCCCTGCGGATAAAATAATCTTGATGTGCATAATTAATAAAAAATACTATTAGGATGAAAGGAATAAAAATCCAGCAAGATATATTTTAGTTGCTGTTGCAGAAGCAGTGTTTCCCTTTTTTTAGGACAAGTTAAGAACAGTTGTTTTTACACACCTGCATGTGTGTCCAATTTTGCAATTAGCTTTGGTCTTTGGTTTCTTGGCTGCATCTCTCTTTCACTGACAGTCAGTCACTGTAATTTATACGACTATTATTTCTTTTTATTATAAAAATTTATACCAGTACAGATTGCTCGCTCGCTTGTGTAGTTGTTCTGTGCCATAAAGAAGAAGAGGATAATAATGGTAGTGGAATTACAGAGGAGTTGGGGAACAGAACAGGGCAAGGCTAGAAGAAAACAAACATATACCACCATGAAACTTGTGGGGATTAACCAAAACTTAAAACCCTCATTCTCAGATCTCTAGGATTTCAGAATTTCAGGTTTCACTATTACGTTTGCTTGTTTCTCGAGAAAAATCTTGTTTTTTTTTTTTTTCCTGAGGTGGGTGTTATGTAAGAAAGAAAGTGATTTTGGTTTCATTTAGAGATTTGCTCAAAGTGAGTTGGAAAAGGGACCATTTTCTTGTTCTGGAAGTGTATTGGTTTTTGCTTTTTATGTGCTTCTTCTGATTCTTATAGTCAAGAAAGGAGTTCTTTTTCTGTTATTTGCATTCCAAAACAAGTTCATATAGCAGAACATGGCTTTTGGGGTTGGTGGACTAGCTGGCTTTGATAAAAGAAGAGTAGTTGGAGTCTTGCAAAGTGATTGAAGTGAGGTTTAAAAAGTATCCATGGAAGGTAGGCGGAGTTTTGGGTTCTGCAGAGTGGTATTTCTGGTTTTGGCGTTGATAGAGATTTCTTCTGCTACTCTTTCTCCTACTGGTATAAACTTTGAAGGTCAGTCAACCTTTCTCACGGGATCTTCTTCATCCCTCTTTGTATTGCTCATTACAGCTTCTGTCCACAGAAAAAGTATGTTATTTTGCAATTTTTCTGTAGTAATATTATTCATATTTGGAGAAGGTTAATCTTATCTTCTACTAAATGCTTTTATGGCCTACAAGGGATTTCTGAACTACCCTCATTACCCCATCTTCGTACTTCAAAATTTATTTCATACGTAACCATTAATTAACCTGTTGATATAAAAGCACCGTAGCCTTAAAATATTTTCTTGCATAATTGATGGTACTTCATTTATGAAGAAGCTCATAGTGTTGATTTTCGTTACTTGTTCCAATTGAAAATTGAGCAGTGGTAGCTTTGGTGGCCATAAAAACTGCTTTACGCGACCCATATAATGTTCTGGAGAATTGGGATATCAATTCTGTTGATCCTTGTAGCTGGAGGATGGTTACTTGCTCCCCTGATGGATATGTTTCTGCTTTGTAAGTTGCTTCTTTTGTTCTTACGTACATACATATTTTCATTTATATGTACTTCCTTTGTATTTATTTTGCAGACCATAACACTTGGTGAATATTTTTTTCCCCTTACAATATTAAACAGGGGACTTCCCAGTCAGAACTTATCCGGGAGTTTATCTCCATCTATCGGCAACCTAACTAACCTGCAATCTGTGTAAGTCATAACCTTTTGTTTTTGATGAGCTGTGATAGCATAATTCCGTAGTAGTATCACTGAAATGTGATTCATACCTGCATAAATGTGTAGGTTGCTGCAGAATAATGCCATTTCAGGTCCTATACCTGCTGCAATTGGCAAGCTGGAGAAGCTTCAGACACTTGACCTCTCGAACAATTCATTTAGCGGAGAAATGCCCACTTCTCTGGGGGACCTCAAGAACCTGAATTACCTGTGAGTTTCAATTTTTGTTTTTTCTATTTTCTATGGATTCTTCAGAAGATGCTGCATTTATTGGAATATTTCTTATTTAGATCGAAGCACACTCTTACTCTTCTTATGTTGTCGTCTGTGAAATTCAGGCGGTTAAATAATAATAGCCTTACTGGACGCTGCCCCGAGTCTCTGTCCAATCTCAAAGGTCTCACACTTGTGTATGTCCTTGCACCCATGCAACCCACTGATTGCTTGTTTAATATTTATTGTTAGTTTTGTGAACATAACTATTCACCACTGTACGTGATGCTATGATTTTAGGGATCTTTCATTTAACAATCTGAGCGGTTCCTTGCCAAAAATATCAGCAAGAACTTTCAAGTGAGATGCTGTTCTGTCTTTGAAAAATGCTTGCTCCTCGTACTAGTTACATTTTCTATTATTTAAGTGGAAATCTCAAACTCTCTTTTCATTTCAGAGTTACGGGTAATCCTTTAATATGTGGACCTAAGGCCAGTAACAACTGTTCTGCTGTCTTTCCAGAGCCTCTTTCTCTCCCACCAGATGGTCTGACAGGTGCCTATCGTGTATTTAATATGAGTGGTTCTGTTTATTTGTTGTTATCTCCATAGGGATAGATCATGTATGTTTCTTTGCTTCTCTGTGGATTCATAGGTCAATCCAACTCTGGAACAAACAGACACCGTGTGGCTATTGCTTTTGGTGCAAGCTTTGGAGCTGCCTTTTCCATCATAATAGTTATTGGGTTACTTGTTTGGTTGCGATATAGACACAACCAGCAAATTTTCTTTGATGTCAATGGTTAGTTCTATACTCCAGTTTTCATTTTTTCATTTTCCCAATGGTTTTTTCTATAAATGAAAGGAAACAAGGCACCAACTATAGTTACTATTATGCTCACACCTATCATTATGGAAAGTAAGCTGTCGAAAAAGCCAAATGGCTGGTTACTTTCAGCTCACTATAATGACTCCAGCTATGAATTTGTGTTAATTGTCTGAGAAAATAAGAGCAATAAATATAACCCCTTAAAAAATTAGACTGTAACACACTGTTTGCAGCATTACACCAAGTGCAATTGAAGTTATACGTGAACTCATAGGGCAATGTGATGGTCATGCATTGTATATGATTTTTCTTTCACCTCAAATTTATACCTGAACTCATAGGATAACTAAAACGCTTTGTATTTGTTGTGTCTTACTGCATTTTTTGTAGATGCAGCTTTAATTAGTCATGGCTACAGAAAAGTAGGGTTAGTGGAAGAGAATTTGAATACTCCAGTGGTTTCAAGTTCAGGAATTTCACCATCGCACCAGTAACAAATCTTTTATATCTGCTGTTTCAAATAATTATAAAATGTGCTTTGTTTAGATATTCAATTTGCTTACAGTATTCTCAAAGTTCGAATTTGTATCCTCATGGTCGCCCCCCAAAAACTTTACCATTGCACCAAGCAATGGACCTGTTTTAGCTACATTTTTTAATTCTTCTAAATTTATTTCAATTTTGATTAATCTTGATTCGCTTCATTCATTTTGTTAATTATTTTATCCTTTTCCTGCATTTTCCATTATACCTGGATTCTCAACTATGTGTTGCTTGTCAGAGCAATATGACCCAGAGGTATGCTTGGGCCATGTAAGAAGGTATACATTTAAGGAGCTGCGAACTGCAACTGATCATTTCAATTCAAAGAATATTCTCGGGACAGGTGGATTTGGTATTGTGTACAAGGGATGGTTGAGTGATGGAACTGTGGTGGCTGTCAAAAGGCTGAAGGACTTCAATGTTGCTAGTGGTGAAATCCAATTCCAGACAGAAGTACAAACTATAAGTTTAGCTGTCCATCGAAATCTTCTGAGGCTTTCTGGGTTCTGCACGACTGAGAATGAAAGGCTTCTTGTTTATCCCTATATGCCGAATGGAAGTGTAGCATCTCGATTAAGAGGTCAGTAAAAATAAACTCTCAAGTGTTAAGCAATCGTTGCATAATTTTTATTGTTTACAGATTTAAACTTGCATGTGGTGTGCTAATAACTCCAAATGTGGTCATAAACCATATAGCAAGTATACACATAAAGAATCTACTGACAGAAAAGATGCATCCTCACTATTGCCATGCCATTACCTATGTAACAATCCTTCAAGCACGGACATCATATGCCTAATTCATCAGTGGGCACCAACAAAGTAACACCATTGACACACAAGAGCTTCTGAGGTGGCTTGAAGGACCAGTGAAACCTCTGCCACCATCAGTACCTATTTACTGTCACTGCCACAATTAAGTGAATGCTCTTCCCCAGGTGCCAAGTGTCTGTCACCACAATGATGCTGACCAATATGCCATAATTTTCTAGCTCGAAGCAGCTTACATTTTTCTGACCGAATCTCAAGATCCACCCCCTAACAGCCAGCTTACAATATTCTGACTGAATCTCAAGCATCCACCCCCTAACAGCCACAAGATTCTACATAATAACACAAAACTTGGCATATCAGGATTAACTTACAATTTTGTTTTACATAATGAAATTTAAATCCATTCTTATCTAATGTTGCTGTGTTTCATATCCATTCTTTGGAGTATGTCCTTTAAGAAAGCATTTATTAGAAATGATATCTTTGCAAGTTTAGCTTTAAGTTAACATTCTTAAATTAGCTCATCTAGAGCTCATTGTTTGCTTTACAGTTGAGTTTCTCATCCTAAATGGTAATTTAGCGTACGATCCCACTTGACTGTTTTGGCCAATTGAAATTTTCATGTAATGAGATGTGGCACTTCTTTCTGTTGGAAAATTAACCACATCATTGTTTTGGCAAAACTGGCACAACAGCTCACCTGTTTCCGCTACCACGGTTAAGCCCCCTTTTGTTTATTTTTAAATTGTCTGATCGAGTTTAATCATATTGTTTGTGGGTTTCATCTTCAGAACATATTCATGATCGACCAGCTTTGGACTGGGCAAGAAGAAAGAGGATAGCTCTAGGTACAGCTAGGGGGCTCTTATATTTGCACGAGCAATGTGACCCCAAAATTATTCACCGTGATGTCAAAGCAGCCAACATTTTGTTGGATGAGGACTTTGAGGCAGTGGTTGGAGATTTTGGGTTGGCAAAGCTTTTGGATCACAGAGATTCCCATGTGACCACAGCTGTTCGTGGTACCGTTGGCCATATTTCTCCAGAGTATTTATCAACAGGTCAGTCATCGGAAAAGACTGATGTGTTTGGGTTTGGGATCTTGCTTCTTGAGCTAATCACAGGTCAGAAGGCATTAGATTTTGGAAGGGCAGCAAACCAGAAAGGTGTCATGCTTGATTGGGTACACACTCTGTCTTTACACTCTTTATCTTTTTCTATCCTCCCCTGCTCCCCCCTCCGTCACCTTGTAGCTTTTTTACCATAAATAAATAATTGAAAGATTACATGATGAACTCGGCACTTAAATTGTGGACTTTTGGCATTTGGGACATTTCAAGGTGGACTGTCCTGAGATTGTGCAACGACTTGTTAGCGCTCTCAATATCTTCTTCTAATGGTGCATTAGACGCTTCCAACAGCATTAACAGGAAAAGAAAAAGGCACGATCAACTTCAATTATTGACTTGTTGGTTTTGAAAGAGTTCTATGATGACAGAAATTCCTGGCATTCCACTAAGTATTGTCAAGTCTGAACAAACTGATCCGGGATCATTCTGCATTCAGATAATCAACACCACCTCATCTTTGCTCTTTTTTTCAGGTGAAGAAGCTCCATCAAGACAGAAAGCTAAATCTCATGGTGGATAAGGATCTTAGAGGCAAGTATGACAGAATTGAATTGGAAGAAATGGTTCAGGTTGCTCTTTTATGCACTCAATTTAATCCTTCTCACCGGCCGAAGATGTCTGAAGTACTAAAGATGTTAGAAGGTGATGGTTTAGCTGAGAAATGGGAAGCCTCACAAAAGGTGGAGACCCCAAGGTTTAGATCATGTGAAAACCTTCCTAAAAAATATTCTGATTATATAGAAGAATCTTCCCTCGTGATAGAAGCAATGGAGCTTTCTGGTCCTCGGTGACTATCACGCCTCACGTGATCAAACATGAAGTTGCAAGACTTTGAAAATGAAAAATATGTCATTGTTGATAGTTGCTGAGTGCATGTATTCATCTGTAAAAAGCGAAAGTAAAGCCATGTATAAAACAAACATTTCGGTTCTTTGTTGGAAGATGAGTTCGAGCTGATTGCTCCCTACCGAGATCTCCTGCAAATTTTGGAAATGTGTTTGACTATAGAAGTTGAAGAATTTGATTCCAATTCTGTTACAAATTAGTGATAAGTTTTTTTATTAATATTAGTTATTTAATTTCAGTATTTAGTGATGTGTTTGGATTGTTTTTTTCTATTTTTAGTTTATCTTATCCAGAGTTATTAATCCCGTTCCGTTTCGGCCGGAACGGCCCGTTCCAGTGCAAAATCCGGGACAAAACGGTGATGTTTTTGTCCCGGTAAAAATCCCGCCCCGATCCGGCAAATCCGGCCGAATTCCGGCCTGAACGTCCCGGTTCCGTACCGGGCGTTCCGTTCCGGAGAGAGCTGAGTCTGGGTCTGAGAGAGAGAGCTTTGTTTGCTGGAGATAAAGCCCTTCTTGGTTTAGAGAAAGGGAAGAGGAAGAAAAGGAGAGGATGGAAAGGAAAAGGAAGAGAAGCATGATCTACTTCTTCTTCTTCTTCTTCTTCTTCTTCTCGTGGACGGTGGCCTCTGTAAGGAGGTGGTGGTGGAGTTCGGTTGAAGATGGGTGTTCGTTTTGGTGCGAGATATAAAAGGTGTTGAGTCTTGAGAGTCTGGGGCTTGCAGTGTCGTTTCTTCTCAGCAGAAAGCACAAGCGCATTGGATACTTTGAATATTCTTACCATACACGCTTTACAGGGCATGTGAAAATATATAATAATAATAATAATAAATAGTTATAAAAAACTTGAGACTTGACAGTGAGACTGTGAGAGGTGTGTTTGAGTGAGTTTTCTGGTGAAGGGAGGTGGGAGTGATAGCATGAGAGTGGGCTTATTGCTGTGAGATGAGTTTAAATTTCCTTTTGAAATTTTTATTTTTTCTTTTAAATTATTATTTTTTATGTTTTTAAATAATTCTGACGTGATAAGTTAAAAATAATTTTTAAAAAATAAAAATATTATTTTAATATACTTATCAATAAAATCATTTTAAAAAATAAAATTAGTTATATTTTCTAGGCATTAAGAGATGTTCTTAAAAAATATTTGATGTATTTTTCTTTTATTTTAGAACATTTTACTTTCATAATATTTTGGAATTTTAAAGATGTTTCTAATTTTGAGATTATGTTTGTATTGTATAATTTAAATTTTATTTATCTTGAATTTAAATTATACTTGTTAAATTAATATTTTATTTTTTTCATATATATAATTAAATAAATATGAACAGTACAAAACCGGAACGGAACGCCGGAATGCACCGAAACCGGAACGTTCCGTTCCAAACAAAAAACCGGAACGGTACCCGGAACGGATTTTACAACTATGATCTTATCTATGATAAGTTTAGTGTAGGAGTTTGTGTTTGATTAGAGTTCATCTTGTAATGCTTTGATTTCTTCTATAAATATAATTAGAGGGATGATAATAAAAACACCCTTGGATTTTGCCCCTTGATCTCTACAATTACTTGTTCTTTGTTTTTGTTTTTGTTCTTTGTTTTTTTAGTTAAGGGTTGAAAATTTTCAATTGAAATAGTGGATATCTTTACAATCCAACAATTGGTATCAGAGCTATTAGGATCTTTGAAGGGATTGAGTGAAACACGAGAGATTAAAAATGTTTTTTTGAAGGGTGGTGAGTGTAAAAATGAGAGATTTTTTTTTGCAATGGAATCAACAGTTTTTCAAGCAAAAACTTTAGTCTTCACTATGGAGTATAGGTTGTGAAGATGGAGACCTATATCAAGGCTTTCGATTTATGGGAGATAATGGAGAGTGATAAGCAACCAAATCCACTTGGAAACAATCCAACAATTGCACAACTGAAATTTTTCAATGAAGAAAGAGCAAAGAAATTCAAAGCACTTACCTGTCTTCATAATGCCATGAATGAGGAGATCTTCACGAGGATCATGGCATACAAATTTGTCAAAGAAGCTTGGGACAAGTTAAAGGTAGAATTTCATGGGGATGAAAAATCAAGAAAAATACAAGTCTTGAATTTAACAAGACAATTTGAAGGATTGAAGATGAAGGAAACAGATACCATCAAAGAGTTTTCTTCACAAATCTCAAAACTTTAAATCAAGTAAGACTTTTAGGAGAAGAGTTTCCAGATTCAAGGGTAGTGGAGAAGGTTCTGGTAAGCCTACCAGAAAATTTTGAACAAAAGATTTGTTCTTTAGAAGTTTCAAAGGATTTTACAGAGAAGTCTTCAAGAATTGGTGAATGCCTTGCAAGCAGTGAAGCAAAGACAAACTTATAGGCAAGAAGGAGAAAATGAAGAGGCTTTTGTTGCAGGTTTTAAAGAAAAAATTCAACTTAAGAATTTCTACAGAAGAAGTCATGAAGGAAGAAGAGAAAAGGGGAGAAACTGACAAACCAATAACTGGCAATATAACCAAAACAATCTCATCACCAGAGGAAAGGAAAAGAAGGAATACTTCCCTACCTACGAATATTGCCAGAAAACCAATTATCTTGAAGCCTGGTGTTGGCTCAAGAATTTGCAGTGTCGAAATTGTAAACAATTTAGTCATATACAGAAATTTTGCAAAACCAGTGTAGATGAAATCCAACAGGCTCAAGAAGAGGACACTTCAGAAATCAAAGATGAATTTTTATTTGTAGCCACAATACAATAGATGTGCAATACAACAAAGGAAGGTGATTTATCATGGCTCATTGATAGTGACTGCACCAACCACATGTCTGCAGATCTTAGACTGTTCAGAAACATGGATAAAAGCTACATATCAAGAGTTAGAATTGGTAATGGAGACTATGTGAAAGTTGAAGGAAAAGAAGCAATTACAATAGAAACAATGGCAGATACAAAATTTCTAAACGATGTGTTATATGTACCTCAATTAAATCAAAATCTGGTTAGTGTGGGGCAACTAACGGAGTCTGGCTGTTCATTACTCTTTGATGATGAAGTGTGTGATATCAAAGATAAAAATGGAGTGTTATTGTTGTCTATTGAAATTTTGAATAGAAATTTCAATGGTGATTGAAAAAAAACATGCTGGGATGCTAACACATGTTGAGTGGATGAATCTGTTCTTTGGAATAAAATGTTAGGACATTTCAATTATGCTACCTTAAGAAGAATGACAAATTTGCAGAAGATATATGGATTGCCTAATATAGAAGATGAAGATGTTTTTTGTGAAGCTTGTCAATTAGGGAAACAAACCAAGAGAGTTCTAAGATATCTGAAAGGGACTGAGGGTCTTGACATGCATTTTGAGAAGTCCATACCTATTAGCCTTGTTGGCATTACTGATAGTAATGTGGCAACAAAATAACTGATTTGGCTAAGAAAAATGCTAAGTGATCTAGATTGCAATCAATTAACTCCCACAGAGAGATAAATTTAAAGAGCTAAAGGAGAAGATAGATATATGCAGCCTTTAAACCAAGAAGTGTTGAAGAATTTGGTTCTAATTCTACTACAAATTAGTGATAAGTTTTTTTATTAATATTAGTCATTTAAGCAAATCCAACCGGGAAGCTATTAGAAGAGCCAAAGCTAAAATAATATACTTTTAGCATTTTTGTTTCAGTTTATCATCTCCAACGCAGGAGCTATTTGAAGAGCCAAAATGACTTTTTTGTATTTGAGTTGCTATTTGTAGCATCTTGAATAAAAAAGTCATAACTTCCACGCTGACACTGGTTTATTCTGCCTGGATACATCTTCAATTGAAACTTGCTTCTTCTTCGAAAAAGACGGAAAATGAAGCAAACTTGCAAATATCTACCTTTTATTGCCCATATAATTAATTTATCCAATAAAATACTAGTAGCAGACCTTATCTTCTTCCTTTCACTTTTGCTTCAGGGTTCATATGGCTTCCACTCTCCTTCACTCTCGCTCATTTCCAAACCCACCACAACCCCATCAGGAGATAAAACTTGAGAAGCCAGTAGGGTATGTGATAATGGATTTTTTAGACAAGTTGGTGAAGCTGATGGATAAAGAGTTTGGTTCAACTACGCTTTTGGCTAAGGTTGATGAAATAGTGGTAGAGAGAGCAAGAGAAGAAGCTGAAGTCTTGAGAGACGAAGGGGAAATGGAGGAGAGAATGGTGACGGAGTTGTTCAGAGTTTTCTAAGAAAATCAGAATCATGTCATAAAAAATATTTTTTGGAAAAAATATTTTTTTCACATAAAATCAACTCACAATTAACACTAATAATAATAAAAAAAAAATATAGATTTGAATGGGATTAAATATGCCGACCATGAAGCCGGCCAAGGGCAATGCAATTTCATATTGATTACTTTAAATATATTGTTTAGTGTGTTGATTATGATAATATTGCAATTTTTTTATTTCAAATTTGATTTTTTTATTTAAATATAATTAAAAAATTAATAATTATATTTGGAGGGTTTTTTTAAAAGTAATTATTTAATTATATAATTTACTCCTATTAATTGTATAATTAATTGTATAATCAAATTACATACAAAATAATTGCACTATATTTAAAATGATATATGAAAAAATGGCTCTTCTAAATGGCTTTTACCATTGGAGTAGATATAGAAAAAAAAATGTATTTACACTATTCAAAAAGCCATTTTAGAGATTTAGCTCTCTAAAATAGCTTTTACCATTGAACTTGCTCTAATTCCAGTATTTAGTGATGTGTTTTGATTGTTATTTTCTACTTCTAGTTTAAATCTTATCTATAATAAGTTTAGTGTAGGAGCTTGTATTTGATTAGAGTTCTTCTTGTAATGCTTTGATTTCTTCTATAAATACAATTAGAGGGATGATAATAAAAACACCCTTGATTTTGCCTGCAATTACTTGTTCTTTAGCTAAAGGCTGAATTTTTTAATTAAAATAGTGAACACCTCTACCATCCAACAATAGAGACATGCATTTTAATTTAGTCGTTGATGATATTTTGCCTCAGTGGCCAAAAATGTGTTGCTTGAACGTCAGTGTTTCGAATCTGTATGATTGTATATGCTCATTTAACCACACGGGCAGCGACCTGCAATGACAATTGCTTCCATCCTAAGAGCATAAATTATATTTGTTAGAGAATAATATAAATTATATTTGGAGACCTTATTTACAAGCTTAAATTTTTAGGTGAGATGGTTCTTTAACATGGTATCAGAGCCTTGTTGACCCAACAGTCACGAGTTTGAATCTCACCACCCTCATTCTATTTGATAAAAATTAAGCACAAGGTAATGTGGGTCTGTGTAAGTTTCAAGCCCAAAGAGCTTTCACTTGAGGGGGTGCGTTAGAGAATAATATAAATTATATTCTAAGACCTCACTTACAAGATTAAGTTTTTAAGTGAGATGGTTCCTTAACAATATCTACATAAATATAGATTATCTAGACTTGAAGATGGATCCCTTTGAAGAAGACTTGCAGCAGAGTCATTTTCATCGTTTCCTTCCCCCAATACCAGCAAACCACACAAGTCAATTGAGTTTCATTACTGCTCTAAAAGGAACCAAGGCCCAAGCGGCAAGAGGCCTCCCAAGACCAACCATATAAACTAGAAATCAAATCAATTCTAAGCAAGATGACTTCAGTGGCAATTCTGTGCTGTAGATACACTGACGTGTAGACAGCTTCTGCTTGTTAGGAGGGCCTTTTTCATGCAATATAGCTCTAGAGCCATTTCCATAACAGATCTGTTTTTTCTTTCATTTTTGTTTTGAAAACTTCAGATCTTTCTTTCAAGAAGTACATGTCAGATGATAAGTGTATTATTCCACCTTGATAAACCTCTGTTGTAAGGTTTTCAATCAGGGTTAGAATAACTTGTTGATGTGAAGCGGGAACAATCATTATTGTTAAGGAACCATCTCACCTAAAATCATAAGTTCTTAGGTGAGATCCTATAATCCCCTCAAGTGAAAGCCTTTTGGGTTTGAAATTTGCACAGACTAGTCAATAAGGCTCTGATACCATGTTAAGAAATCATCTCACCTAAAAACTTAAGCTTGTAAATAAGGCTTCAGAATATAATTTATATTATTTTCTGACAATCATTGTAATGTACATTTGTCACAGTACAAGCAATGAAGTTGCGAGTTCTCTAGTTGCAATCGTGACGGGAAATTATCAAATATTGTTCTGACGGGATGTGATCGTTTGCAAGTAATTTATGACCCCGGCCGCAGAACGCCTGAAGTTGGAAGGATGTTGATGTGTATCGATTAGCCAGGATTTTACAGATGATATTGATAAAAACAAACGGTTCAAGATATTGAAATCAACAACCTAACTCAACATAATTATAATTTTTATATAACTGTTAAATTGAATTCAGATTTTAATGGTAAATACTTTATAAAATAGGCTTGTTCGCTTTCAGATCTGTCAAATTCCTTTCTGAAAGTCATATATTTAGAATATTTAAACCTATTTTTTCCCAATTTTATGAGGCTTTTGCGGGATAAAACCTCATATACTTTTACAATTTAACGGTGTTTTATCCATTCTTAAGGTTCAGACAATTATTAAACCATAATCTTTATCTTTTTTTTACGTGAAATGTACAGCAGACATGCATATCGTGCTCTGTGGTTCTGCATTCATTTTTTAGGACAATATTGATTAATATTAACTGGAATGTTCCAGTCAGGAATGCCGATGGCTTCAAAAAACAAAAACAGAAAAGGTAACCGGACTGATGCATTCAGAGATAGATGTTCACATTAGTATATGAACTGGTACTTCATTACATGATGGAGCTGACACACACATTTGGCAATCAGCTGCAAAAAAAGAAGACTCACCACAAGGTCTTGCTGAGGTTCTTGTTCTTAGAACACAAACCTTTTTATTACATCCCATGCTGCAGCAGCTACATTAACATAACAGAGAAAGGAAAAACCAGAAAAAACTCGTGAGCGTGCCGTTCTGTGACTTGCCGGTTTGCCAGACATGCACTCGCCATAGACTTTGCTAGCTTTCAGAGCAAAAGCTTCATGTTGTAGTCAGCATAGACAATGACGAAGCACAGGCAGCATAGGAGGGTGAGGAATCCCTCAGCCCTCGCTCTTAAAAACCCTTGGATGAATGATCACTTCCATGCCTATCAGATTCGAGTAGCTGATACGTCGGTTTTAACGATGATCCAATGAGCTCTTATGAAAGCTAGGGGTGAAGTTACTCCATTATTGCTATAGGCTTTAAATAGGTTGATGTGATCCGAGGCATCGGATTCATTTCTTTATAAAACTCATGATCTGCTTTTTATTCTCTAAAACAATTCTTACTTTTCCTCAAAAAAGTCCACCACTACAAGTTATGGATGAAAAAGTTCCTAATAATTAAGCACTTGTCTTCATTAGCTAGATGACTTTCATACCCTTCACCGATTAATTTCTGTTCTTAATGCTTATATATTATAATCTCAAATCTATCATGTGTGTTTTCGATAATAGTCTGGTGCAAGATAAGTTTTTTTTAGAAAATATTCTTTTAAATATTAATACATTAAAAATATCAAAAAAACACTGGATTCACGTACCAAGTACTAATTCAACTAGAAATTAATAGGGCAGACAACTTTTTAGATTAATAAATAGCGACTGATAACAGAAGGGACACTAATGCCAATGTAATAAAAGAGGGGCAGCCCCCACTAGTTCTCTAAGTTGCATTACTTTTCATTAATGGAGTCTTTAGCTTTCCATGTTGCCTGAGTGGATCCACTTACTCGTGCCTATCTACATCCTTTTCCATCTCCGAATCCTCCTAACATTTCCACTAATCCTATCCTCTGTGGAAGTCGTTAGCCCTTGTTCAATCACAGCAAAGAAAGCCAACCAGCCAATCAGATGCCAGCATTATCAGGCTTTTCTTGAAATTAATTAAGGGCACTAGCTAGCAAACCTACATGCCAAGGCAAGTCGTGGCTAGATAGCCAAGTCCAGAAAAGTCAATTGTTCTCCCTTATCTCTCTCACACTTCCCTTCATTATCTCCGGCGGATTCCCACCCTGTTCCCGTAATCTATCTACTAGAAATGAGGCGTGTCAATCATCACCTTTAGGACGGCCATATGCATGTGTTTCATGGTTTGAACTTATAATACAAAGGAGATATTTAAAACTCCAGTCTAATCTTTGTCAATATATACCAAAATTAGATAATTAAACGGCTCTAGTTTTTCTAAATTATTATTTCCTTATACTTCTTCATCAACTTAATACTCTATAATGGGTCTCGTGATTTTTTTTTATAAAAAAAGCAGCAATATCTTCTTTTTTTTTGGTGTTGTAGTACAAGGTGTTTTAAAAAAGTTTTTTTTTCATGAAAATATATATTTTATTTTTTATTTTTGACATTAACACAACAAAATAATTTGAAAGTACTAAAAACATCAATTTGGTATTTATTTTTTTTTAAATAAAAAAAATAAAATATACTAAAAATAAAATTATCACACTCTCAAACACTCATTCACTAAATAATAAACATAGTTAAACAGTCAACCAACGCTTGTTATTTGATACAAACAAACAAACAAACTAATACTACTTTTGATCAAAGTTATTAAATCAACCTTGGTCCATTATCTTTTAAAAAGTTAGGTGATAAATTAGGTCAATCAATCCAAATCAATCTAAAATGATATTATAACAAAGAATTTTAAAAGTCAAATAAAATCTTGATTGAATCATAGATTATAAAGGGAAAAATTAAGACAGATACAAATCAAATTTAAAATATTAAGCATAACAAGCATTTTGTTCTTGAAGATAATTGTATTTTGACTGAGTTATTAATATTCATATAAAAATGGATATAAATTAATATAAAATAGAGCTTAAAGTAGACAAAAAAACTTTAAACTCAGCCAATCAAAAATCCTTAAATTATCAGCTAAAAAAAGAACCGTGAAGTCATTCAAATTCGATTAAGTTAAGTTCCATTCAATTTGATTTTATTGAATTAACCCACAAAGACTAATTGGAGTTTAAAAACATTATTTTTTTTGTTTAATTAGAGATTTTCACTTTGCCCATTTCATTGTTTCTTTATCTTTTATATTCGGTGTTATCAATATTACAAGTTTCATATTATCTGAATCATGACACGATAGTTCTAATAATTTACACATCAATTTTGATAAATTGGGGAACAACTAACTGGGTGTGGTGGTGTAAAATTCATATCAAGTTGTGAAATGACTAGGAAGGCCAAAATAATTTAGGCCCACTCTTGTGTGACTTTAGGAATTTGGATTTGGACAGTCTTATCATATATATATATATATATATATATATATATATATATATATATATATATATATATATATATATATATATAGTTCAATTGGTTTTAAAATCATGACCATAAATTAAAGTTGTCATTTGTTCCAAACATTTTCATTTGATCATATGATAATCTTGGATAATTAATATCCATTTCTAATTCGATATCACTTATGAATCAAGTTGTACGTCAAAGAAAAAGTATTGATTGACAAACAATGTCGAACAATTGTTGTAAGAACAAAAATCTTAAAATTAGAGATTATAAGAATGTTAACAATGTATAAAGAGAATGGGTGAAGAAAGATGGCATAAGAGAAATGTTGGAAAATAACTTTTTTGTAAAAGAAGAAGAAGAGGAAGATATAAACTAATTTATGTAAATTGAAAAGTCTAGAATTATAAGTGATATACAATATTTAGTATAATTATTTTCCTAATAAATTATTGAGTTTGCATCCTAAATTACAATTGTAGCATCAATCATATTCATGACACATTAAAATTGACGAAACTAATTGCTTGTCATGTTAGATGGGTTGGGGAGAGGTCTAAGCATTTTATCCAAAATTGCACTTATATTTATGAGTTTTATCGGGTTAAATTAGATTCATACTAGCCTCATTAGGTATGCATGAACTTAGTTATTATATTTTTTAAATACATTATTTTTTGGATGTGAGTTTTTAATGTATTTATGTTATGATTGCATAGATGATATTAACTTCATTCACCAACGATTTGATAGAAAAAGTTTTGCCATCATACATGTAAAGCAATGATTTATAACTAGTAGTAGTCTTAGTGTATTGTTTAACCATTGTTGAGGTGCATTTCCTTGATTGGGTAATGTGTCGGTTTGGATTGCATTAACACATATATGATGATGTTGACACACTTGATGACTTTTATGTTGTTAATTGTTGACACACTTGATAACTTATATTTTGTTAATTGTCAAAATAAAATGGATTATGATCGATTGATAGTTTATGTAGAATATGCCAATCTTTAGCATGCAAGGAAAGATTGTATGTTTACAAAATGGTATCAACCTATTGATTTGGATCTATACATATCTTGGAACATGAACATAATATAGTCATTGATTACACCATATCATTCAAGGAAAGATTGTATGTTTACAAAATGATATCAACCTATTGATTTGGATCTATACATATCTTGGAACATGAACATAATATAGTCATTCATTACACCATCATAAAAATGAGTCATGGGATGTCCTCCTTGTCAACCGATATATAATCAAGATACTTTCAAGCTTCATGCGTTAATATGTATTAAATTGGTATGTATGAATTATTATATTTTGTTAACATATAATAAAAATCATATTTATATCTTATAAATAACAACTGCCATGATAAAAAAAAAAAAAAAACATTTCTATAGATGCTATGTTAATGTAAGAAAAAAAACAACAAAAAACAAATGTATATATAGGTAGGAGGGGATCCACATTTACAATTTTTTTTATTAACGCAAATATCTGGACCAACTTACACGCATCTCAATTAATCTTATGGGTCTTGAAATTAATGATCATGTAAATCTCCAATAACTATTATATTCACATATACTCGAACCTAAGACAATATAGAAGCAAACCTTTTAATCTCAATCTCTTACCACTTCACCTATTATATATTTGAATATTTACAATTTCGGTTTGTCGTGATTTGCCCTCTGGAATGGCCCAAAATGTTGGCAAGTCAATAAATCAATCAGCTACTGAATTTGACAAGTATCAAACTTTGCGTTGGCTTGCTTGAAGAAAAAAAAGGAAGAAAGAGACACGTTGAGGCCAGGCCACCACACCTTAACCCTACTGTACTATTCGACCGAACCCATGAGGTTTTTTGGTTCCCATAAAGTTCCCATACTTGAATATTTGTCTTTGGAGATGTCAGGGGCCGCAAACCCAGTCCACTGTACAAATCTAGTAAAAAAGAAAAAAGAGAATATGGAACCGATCACCCCAAATCTATGGCAATCATGTTGACAAGAGATTTGCTCTTTTTTTTTCTTTCTTTTTTTTACGAGAAAAAATAGTCCTTAGGATTTTAAGAAATATTTCAACTATATCCTTACATATCAAGATTTTTTTATATATAAGAGAAATAGTTCTATGTTTCTGCAAAATTTTATTTACAATTTAAAATGAATAGCTGTTAACAGGGTTTTTTTAATATTAATAACTCAAACAGGTATCAGATATATATCTAACTCATTGTCTTTCCTGTTTATCCTCGGAAGAAGTATGAAAAGCTAAACCTAAATTGTAATAGCTCATCAACTAGGGCTCGTGAACTTATTTATATTTATTTGTACCTCTATAAAGTATTTAAATTATGAATCCTACTGTAGAAAGAGTTGATTGAATCCTTATCCCGATAATTTGCTCAGTGAACATCATCCCTTTGTTTGGAACTCCACCAACAGTTAACACTGACTTGATTATATTGACTTTGTTTTGATTGTAATTTTTCAGAATCATATAATTTTGACATTAATGCTAGAACTAATTAATATTTAATAATTGAAAAATAAATAAATAGTGAAATCTATTTCTTGTTTTTGTTTTCTTAGAAAAATAGATTTTTTATCAGATAAGATGGATGGCGATCCTATGAATGATGCAGGAACCAACCAATCAAGGTTACAATAATGCAACCTCGAGGACAAGCAGAATTAAGGGTTTTTGTTTTCTTAATTAGATAGTGTAGTGGTAAGAGTTTCGAGGTAAGGAGTTTGTTTTTTTGTGATCTCAGGTTCGAGTTCTTTGACTGCTAATATGATAACCACTAAAGATTTATATAATTATTATTTTCAGGATTTATGAGATTAAATGAAGTGTGTGTACAAACTAGTCTGAACACCTATATTAATAAAAAAAAAAATTAAGTGATTTTTTCTTGCCAACTTACGGGCAACCCCGTTACAATTCCTTTTGGAAAAAAAGAATTGTCGTGGAGGTTAAGGAATGGCTAAGACGAAAGACACTTGGAAGATCTTGTGACAGTGCGAGTCATCAAAAATCACATATCGATCATTGCAAGAGAAATTAACAGCAGCTTTGAGGGCCAAAGTTTCAAGAGTGGCAGAACCATGTATGATGGAAATGGAAGCCTTGAGCATGAATAACCGAACCCAACAATGCCACCTCCTGCAATATGGCTTACAGAATTGACAGCAGCAAACTTCAAGAAACCCGGCGGAGGAGGAGACCGACCAGGAGCATTAGCCTGCTTCTCACAAAGAGGCCGAGTAGATAAGAAACCTCCCTCATCAGATTCATTCAAGCTTTTGGGAAAATGTTTTTCTGTAAAATTTGATCATTTCTGGCTTCCAAAGACGCCTGAAAATGCAGCAGGCTAATTCCAACGTAGTGAAACCGCCGGCCTTATTCTGAGAATGATCAGTTAAAAGCAATCCATCATTGGAAGAAATCATCACCTAGGGGGAGAGAAGAGACTACTGAGAAGCCTCTTGACATTCGCTAAGCATATGAATTTAGATGCAGATATAAGACCACAACAATGTTAAGTGCGGGAAAAACAAAATCTTGATGAATTATTTGTATGAGTTAAAATACATTTTTTTAAAATTTGCATTCGTGATTATAAAAAGTTATTATTTAAAAATAATGTCTATAAATAAAAAAAAGATATGTATGTTTTTGTTAAATTAAAAAAGAAATACATGGCTAAGAAAAAAATTCTTTTTTTTTTAATTCGAGTTATTAGATTTTTTATGATATATTTTAATTATCATAAATTTTTATTTAATAAATAATATTGCTCATAAAAAAAAGTATGTTATCATACAAAACTATATTTTAATTAAAAACTATATTTTTCTTTTAAAATTTTAATTTACCAACTTGTGGTTATTGTGCTATTAACCAAAATCCAAAGTTCGTGTAAACTCTATTCTAGAGATACTTTGATTCATTATGAATTAGAATATTTAAATTATTATTTTACTATTCTCACAATAAAAAAAACTAAAAGGGATAGTACTTTTCTGTCACATAAAACTTTTGTTCATCCTCTCACAAATCATGTGGATTAGAGCAATAGGTTTTCTAAAATTTTAATTTAATTCTTAAACTTCATTTTGTATAATTGAGTTATTTGAGCTCAAATTAGCACTCAATTGCATGTTTTTTAGAGAGAGAGAGAAAGTTAAATTGAAAGACATAGAACTAATATGAAAATCAAGAGGAATATAGATAGTGGTTTTGCAAGTTGCTTGGAAAGAAGATTTTCGTCTCTCATTTTTTTTATTAGAAGATCAATCCCTTTACCCTTAGAAAAGTATATTTTGGTAAAAAAAATTATTATTATTATTATTTCTCAATCACTTTTCTCACGGGAAAAGATAGAAGAGTCGTTGAACTAAAATATATATATATATATATATATATGTTAATTATTATTATGGCCACTTAACAAGTTAAAATTGGTGCCAACGGGTTCTACTAAATGAGGGGAGTCCTATATTATTTGTTTTAAGTCTCAATGTAGCAAAAAAAAAAATATCTAAGTTGATTAAATATGTTTTCCAGTTTGATTTTATAGTTAGAGTAATTTTTTTGATTTGTGAGGTTAATATGTTGGTTTCTTAGTATTCTATGGGTATTTGTAGGGTGTTTTGTTGTTGAAATGAGTTTAAAGACAAGTTTTTTTTCAGCTAAAAACCAATATACTTGATTTTCTAGCCACTACAATGATGGTTAGAATCTAGGCTGTTATTTGACACAGTGAGTTACGTGTCATTAACTTTTTTTTACTTAAGAAAAAAGGGGTGGACGACTTGCCACTACTAGTTTTTTTTTCCCAGGAAAACAACCATTATAATCGTGTTCTAGGGATATTTATAGGGTGTTTTCGTGGTTGAAATAAGTTGAAGAGCAAGTTTTTTGGCTAAAAACTAGTAGGCTTGATTATTCAACAACTACAGTGGTGATTGGGACAAAGGCACCCATCTAACCACCTCTCGTGTTTACACTTAAAAAATCATTCAAAGGTCTCTTATCAAGGGATAAAAATCATTCCCTTAAGATCAAGAGGCTACAAATATTTTCCTTTGATCCCAAGTTTGTGACAAAACCATTTCAACCCAAAACCAAAAATTGAGTTAAAACAATAAGGTTTTGGTTTATTAGAACCTTAACAAACTCATTTAGAACCTCTAGTTTTGACCTATAAAAGGAAGGCGATCAATAGGTTTGAAGAAAAAACCAAAAATAGGAAAAGAAGCAAAGAAATATGAAATTAGTATTAGATTTTGAAGAAGAAGACATCCAATTTGAGAGAATTGCATAACATGGTAGGTATACCTTTTGAAACCATTAAAGGTAGAGTCAATATGGCTTGCCTAACTATCTTAATTCTTTATTTAATGCAAATCTTACTTATGGTAAGCTATAATTTTTCAGTTTAAATTTTATGCCTTAATAGTATTCTGATTTTTTAAAACATTCTAATGCATAACGCATGCATGTTAATGGTCTTTTGAGTTGTGCCTAGTGTTAGAAAGTGAAAAACATAAGTTTCCAAACTTTAATTTGCTTAAGCATGTCGTATGTTTTAGTTAGGAATTTTATTTGAAAGCATGAATTATGATTTTCTTGTTTTTTCCATTTCATGTTATTATAGTTATGTTAAGAAATAATAATGTAGTTTGATGAAGCTAAAAAAGGTGGTTTAAAGGCTTAAAAGACATTTTCTGGGTTAATTATAGTGATTGCATTTCAGGGCAGACCTGAGCGATGTTCTTGGTGTTCGTCCAAAGAACATTGGTTTAGGTGTTGATTTTAGGCTATGTTTTCATTTGTTTTTGGTGCATTCATGTTCGCACATCATTGTTAGCAAATAATATAGTTTTCTTTTGCATTAATAACACAACTTTAGAGATTTTAATTTTAGTGTTTCAATTTTCAAATGAAATCCATTTATAACAAATTGTGAATTTTGAATGAAAATCAAAGTCAGTAGACCATTAATTCTTGTTGTATGCATGATTGTGAACATACCCATATCTCTATTTTCTTGGGAATTGGTCTGATTTAATCCTTGCAATTCTAATATTGATACATATTCTTCATGTTTTTTATTTAGCTTGTGTTTGATTTGTTTTGATTAAAAAATTAAGTTTTTACATTTTTGTAAAGTTTAATCTTATTTGATTTTTGGTTCACTTATTTGATTTTTTTTCAGTTAACCCCACCAAGTCAACTCTGGTAAGGGTCAACTAGTCACGCTAATCGTCTTGGTTGACTTAGCCAAGTCAACACGATTGAGTTGACCCAATGATAAGGTTTTGTTTGTTTGATCTTTTATTTTTGTGTTGAGTTTTTAGATTTAAGGGTGTGTTTGACAAATACTTCCTCGAGAATGTTTAGACAATCTTGTTTTTTAGTTAAAAAAATGATTTTGCCAAACATGACCTTACAAAAATAAAATTAATAAAAAGTCTTTTTCTTTGCTTTTTTTTCTTATGTTACGTACAATCAAATATCTTAAAAAATAAATTCATGTTTTAACCCAAATAGGTTCATTTTTTGTGGTTTTTGCACACATCTTAGGGTTTTCATAATAGCTTTATTAAATCCCTATGAATTTGGCCAATATTTCTAGAAAAAAACAATTAATATCCTTTAATTCATTAGAATTGAAGGTGAATATTCTGATAATATAGTGAACCTATAAGTAGGTTGATATTTAAAATATCAACGATTGACGTAAAAGTTCTCAAAGTTAATCCAAATATTCATAAATTATAATTGGAAGTATATTTTTTCACCATAGACAAATTTCATATCCGATATAGGTGAACTATGCCAGAATACCTACTTGGTTCTCTAGTTAAAATTTGTTTAGGTATACGAGCCTACAACAGGTACAAAAATCAAATTTATTAATGCGAATAAATTCCAAACCAAAATATCTACTAGGAAATCACCAAATTCCTAAACTACTTCGGAACCAGACAAAAACAACTTATATCATATAGAACATTTTAAGGGGTACTAATACTTTCTTTATTTGCTACTAATCTCTTACCCTCTGAACTTTTGAAGAAAGATCAAAATATTCAAATTTCCTAGTAACCCTAACCAAATAACTAGGTGGTGATTCCAAAACTTCCCTGCACCATCGCGGTAACCTCATAACATCATGGATAACCAAACTAAACACTCTATGGTATGTTGGATTTCAATAATTTCTTTTTTTAAGTTAATATTTGTTTTGAAATTACTTATTTTTGTTTTAGGATACATATGACACCTTACTGAAAAGGAGATACAAGGATGATTCTTTGACCCATTAGAAATTTGATTTGGATATGTGGCTAGAGAAAAGATCATTCAATGGACCCAATAGAAATTGAGTGTACAATATTACTAGTATTACAGTCAAGGACTTGTGGATGATATAAAATGTTTCAACACTTGAATGCTCATAATCAATCTTGAGCACTCAAACTCAAGATTTCAAGGTGAGACAAAATAACTATCTTGTTAAGGCTCGAACAACCTATCTTGTTATTGAGACAAAATGAATCGGTGCTGAGATGATTAAACTTTGTTGATTTGTAATAAAGATGAAATCATAAATAAGTGGTACATGTACTCCCACTTATTAGCCACACAGTCTCGGTGAAACCCCCCTCCTCCAACCCTTATATTCTAAACTTATTGTATTTGAACTTATAAATTTATAAATTTAAAATAAATATTTGATTTTATTTTAGTTTAGTTTATTTTTTAAAATTAGGATTTAATATATATTCTTTAAAAATATTACTCACAGTCTTACTAACAAATTAAGTTCATTGGTGTACACCAAAGAGTTGAAAAAGAATAAATGCAAACGCTACTGTTTAATCACTAATGATTTTATTCTGTCATTAATATTAAAAAAACCTCAACAAGCATCCTTTGTTTTTTGATGGTCACAAAAGAGTGTTAAAAAAGATCGAACCTAACACCTCATAAATGAAACTAAAATGCACCAAAAAGTTTGTTTTGGTTTATATGTGATTACGCATACTTTATTAGCTTATTTGTACATCTAATTTCTACTTTATATTTTTTTAAGAAAAAACCCATCTTATACAAATTATGCAAAAAAATGGTATTTTTTTTTAAAAAATGATTATTATTTTGGAATACAAAAAATTAGAGATAAAAAATGTTTTATTAAAAGAAAAAAAAATTATTTAAAGATAAAAAATACCAATTTTTTTACTTCGAATATTTAAAATACCAAAGTATAAATTAGCACTATTATTGCATATATATATATATACACATAGCATGCTCCGTTCTCAGTTGCATTAACATCTCTCCATTGCTTGTCTGTTGGCCATAAAATCACTCTCCAACACCACTTCCGGTTTCTCTCTGCCTCTCCAATTCTAGCATATATAAGTTTTCTGCAATTAATAAAGGAATTCCAATTCCAAAAGCACAAAAAAATCAACACTCTAAAGAAATTAAGAGCACAACGCAAAGAAAACAAATTAAGAAAGACCAAGCTGCGAGCGGCTTCTTCTGCTAATAGTATTATAGTACTAGCGTATAGTATGGAAGGAGCATACGGTCTACACTCAACGGTGGCGGACTACTCAGACAAGGCGTTGATGTCGCCGGAGAACCTGATTTTACAAACGGAATACCAGAGCTTGTTGTCTTCAGAAACATTTCGGCAGCGGATTCCGATTCATGGATCCCAAGAGCTGCTTTCAGAAGCTGCTTCAATTACAACAGAAATTCAAAGAGAAGGAGATATGTCCAGTTTGATCAAAGTTAAAATTGCCTCGCATCCTTCCTATCCTCGTTTAGTAGAGGCTTATATGGATTGCCAGAAGGTGATCATTAATAGCATTAGCAGCTGTTGAATTACAGTTTTATTATGTAGATATGGATGCTAAGACCTAGCTAGGGAAAGAAAAAGCTGTTCAGATGACGAGCTTTTGGGACTTTGAGCTTATATATATATATATATATATATATTTGGTAGTTGAACAAAGGGTATATATTACTATGTGTATATATATTGTAGTTGAACTAAAGCCATATGTGTTTTGTTTTGGCAGGTAGGGGCGCCTCCGCAGACTGCACGTTTCTTAGATGAAATCCGGCGAGAAAACGACCTATTTAAGCACGACGCTGTCTCCACGTACTGGGGAGCTGATCCCGAGCTAGACGAGTTCATGGTCCCCCATCCTAATGCCCTCTCTCTCTCTCTCTCTTCTTTTATGGGGTTTGGATTTTTCTGATCTGCCTTGTGTTTCTTTGTAGGAAACCTACTGTGATTTGTTGGTGAAGTATAAATCCGATCTTGAAAGGCCGTTTGACGAAGCAACCACCTTCTTGAACAAGATTGAGATGCAATTTCGTAATCTCTGCACCGCTGCCACGATCAGAAGCGTCTCTGGTCAGTCTCCCTCTCTCTCTCTTTTTCCAGGGAAAGATCCTTTGATTTTGTGCTAAACGTTTGTTTTTCTTCTCTTTGATTGCATCATACGTGCAGATTATTAGCTTGTTATGTTATTGATGCGTTTCAATGAGCAAATTCTTGTGTTTTTACTCGTGTTGTCATCGATTCATGGTGTCTAGCTAGCTAGCCATCCTTTCCTAGTCCTAACTAGTCCCTAACCTTTTTCTTTTTCTTTTTCCTTATTAACCGCAACGACTGCTTTATCGATGGGAGAACTTCTACAATGCTTAAAGAATAAGCAAGAAATTCGGCTGTAGCAATAGCATCACAAACAAAAAAATGAAATAACAAAAAACCCTAGCCAACTAGACACTCGTGGCTTGTCTTGCGTTAGCAAACGTTGCTCATTTCAGTACTTTTTGGATTTATAATCCGAAATTGCTCTCTCTTTTTGATAATTTGGATTTGTTGTCATCTTATGATCTTATGTCATGTTTCCATGCCTTGTTCTGTAAATGATGGACTAAGAAGGTTAATGGTGTTCTGCAGTGGACTTTGCAACAGTTTCTGAACCTTTTCCCTTTCCTGTTTGCATGGGATTGAATTACTTGGATTCTCCCACTCATCCTTCTGTTGTGTTCCTTCCATTTAATTTCTTTTCCCCTCACCTGTTCTTCTTCTTTTTCATCGTTTGTGTCAGAAAAATGAGTGTTCAAAGTAAGACCTTTTGTTTTAGAGATTCTGGATTTGACATTTCAGAGCCAGCATGTGTACAGTGACGTGTGTCTTTCCATCTAAAAGACCATTGATTATGGGAAACCAAGCTAATGCTTCTTGGTAGAAGCATAAGTCCTAATTAGAGGAATCTAACTAATCACACGGGCATAGATGATCATATGTTAGTAAACATATTTCGCGTTGAATGAATGAATTTTATCATAAATTTAAATATCTTGAATGAAATTTAAACTCAAACTTCGAGGTTGAATAATGTGCGAGCTGCCATTTTGCTTCTATTTGAAATCGAGATGTTTTTGATTCATTATAACCCTCCAAACTCTCTTCAAGGCCGTGTAACCCTAATTGGTTTGACTCCTGTTTTTTAATGGCAGAAAACTAGTAAACGCAGAACAAATCGCGTTTGCTGATTGCATTAGTACTTCCCTCGCTCGATTTAAAATACAAATCCCTTAATACAGTACGAAATAGCACTTTTTAAAGCATCCATGGCCACAGAAAAGCTGCTGTGGTTTGCATTTGATAGGGTGAGGTCGTGCATATGAAATTAGCCTGGCAGCCTTAGATCCTAAAGAAGATTATGAATTTAAATGTGATGAAGGTTGTAAAATCAGCCTTATCTTGTTTTGGTACCATAGTTTTTATTCGAAAGTACACGTTACCTTTTTCTTGATGTTCGTATCATTTCTCATCTCCTTCTCCCTTCCCCTTGTTTCCTTGTTTTCTCTTCTGCGTCGGTAAATTCTCAAATCTTTAAATTTTCAGAAAACTTGTGTTTGCTAAGACTCTGTAGACATGGCATCGGATGCCCAATTGGATATTGTATATTGGCAATTTGGCTTACATTCACATGCTCCCATTGTATGCCAAGGTACTTGTATGCTATTAAGAAACCATCTCATCGAAAAGCTCAAGTTTTTATGTGAGATGGTTTCTTAACATGGTATCAGAGCAATATACAATAGTAATGGTGGAGATTACCATATAAAAATATGACTACAATATTTCTTATTTAATTACATTTTATAATATCTGCGAGGCTAGACTGCTATTTTTTAATTAATGTGGGAGTTGAATCTGCTTATGTGTATCTCAATTAATTAGCAATCATAAAATTCAAACATGAGTCCCAGTATTCAACCAGCCTATTAGGCTGCTATTAATTACTTCTGTGGGTGCCGTGAGCCTTCCTGGTCTGTGGTGCAATGTTTCTTTCCATCATTGCATGTATATTTATCGATTCATTATGTATTTATCATCTTGCATTAATGATGCCGGGATCTAGCTGTTAATTGTGCATTGCTGACATTACAATACAAAGTCCATCTCATATGGACATGTCTCCATGCATTTTGGCGAATAACTTTGTTTAATACAACTTGGTAGATAGCTTTGCTAATGAAACCTAGAGTCAACTGATTTTTGGAACTTCAGAAATTTGATGGTTTCCAAAATGACTTTACCTCAGAAAATTTGTTTGGCTTGCATCGATCCTTCATCATGTTCATGGACTTGGACTTCTATCTGATCTGTTACTGCAATGAAACCTCGGTTGAAATTTGCGGTCAATAAAAAGTTAATAAATTATCCATTTTCTACTTCAAAATATTTATGTTCTTACCCCCATTAATACACATTTATGACAAGGATTTGCTTTTTACGTCATTTTTTTGTGTTGACATGGAAGCTTGAATGCTATCTGCAACATACATGCCTTACTGACTTCAAAACAGTGAACATTAACCTATTTAAAAACAAACACAAAAAAATCTAATTTAAATTATATTTTTTTGAAAACAAAACACAACTACTCCGAATTGCCAAACAACCTCTTAGCGAGATGTGGTTTGTATCTTATAGGGATTGTTTCTGTCAAAAAACCTAACCACTCCCCAGTACACCTCAATGTCAAACACACTATTAGCACAGCCGTTTTGAAGTGATGCTAGCAGAAATAATATTTCTGGATAATCAGACAGGATGTTTGTGAATATCTCCTTTCTTTGTTCTCAAAAAGGTCCCGCTTGAGCAATATACATGCATGGAAGACATATATGAAGATCAAATCGTTTAAATCAAGTCCACGCGTCTATCCATTTATGAGTTATGAATGCTCTATCGAGCTAGTCAGTATATCCACTGTACCTGCACGACACGCACACACTCTCGCTGCCGGTAGAGGGTGAGTGAATAGATAGGAGGGTAGCACAGGTGATTCCTCAAAAAACCCTGCTGCTCCTCCCAACGACCAATCTGTAGCATGTACGTGTTTTCTCACAGTGGCACGAACGAGGGGGTCTCAACTCTGAATAACATCGGAGCAGAAACCACACTGGGTGTGACAATCATGGGTTTGGGATAGAACAGCTCATTAACATAGCTATAGGCCATAGCCATAGCCATAGCCATAGCCATAGCACGCATGGAAGTCTCGACTGGGAGAGGGAGAGGGAGAGGGAGAGGAGAGAGGGAGTTTGCTGTTTTCTGGCCTGCAATGCAATGTGGGGTAGTGACTGCTGCTGCTGCTACTAGTAGGTGAATAAATGTGGGGTTAGGCTAATAAATACTTTATGGGTTCTCTTGCCCGGGGAGAGCGGGTGGTCGGGGTTCACATGGGACTCCCGCACATTTCGCTGTGCTCCCACCAGCTTTTTCATGGTTTTAAGCCTAGAGAGAATGCGAGCGAGCGAAGCATTTAACATTTTCGATGCCATCTCTACTTCTATCACTGAGCAGCACCTGCTCGTCCTGCCCATGCTATGGCTATTGCTTGTGTATGTGGTGGCCATTTCCGTAGACATTTGTTTCTTTCTGGCGTGGTGGGTCTTTGTGCTTCTTAGTCTTTGTGCTTCTTAAGGCGCCATAGCCATAGCTTAGCCTCTTTAGCTTGGAATTTGGGGTTTTGCCCTACCATCAAATACTAATTTACTCTCATGCCGGTGATCTCAGAATCTGCTAGCTTAGCCAGCATCTTCATCGTATCCTATTATTTCAGGCAGTGTATGAGCTGCAAGAATATGTACTCTTTGGGAGTCAAAAGCCTGGCAATTACTGCTTAACAGTCGTTTGATTATAGAGATTAGAGAACCTGTCCTTTATCTGGGCAGGCTATTCTAAGGCTAAAATAGAAAACCTATCTTAGGGTATCAGTAGGCTATTCCCCTTGGATTGTAGCTATTGCCAGTGTTTGCTGTCTTGTTTTCGTTAGGTTTGGGCCCTTTCTGATCTCAATAATTTGATACGAGAGACGAGAACGAGTATTTAATTACTATCTTCAGTGCTATTTATTATAAAATATCAAATAATATATGTATATTATATTCGAAATTAAAGAAATTCACCCGTTAAACTGCCATGTGAGATATACTATATATATATTATATTCTTCGTTGTTTAAAACATTATCTCTCTGTCAATCTAGAGTCTAGTCTAGTCGGCAAGTTTGATTTGATGGGCGTACCAACATGTCTGCTGTGACACTTGATCGCGCTCTCTGCCTCTCCCTGACAGACGATATAACCATACCAGCTGATGGATGGGATAACTTCAAGAAATGGCCATTGCCGCCACTACAACTTTAACTTTTCCAAGTCTTATTTGTTGAAATAGTGTTATTAATTTTCTTAAAAACAATTATTCTTTGTTAATTAAATATATAACCTTTAAACGAGGTATTATAATATAATTTATATTATTTTATAATATATTTTTTTAAGAAAAAGTTTTTAGGGTTTGAAACTTGCACATGTCTATAATATTTATATGAAAAAAATATTCAGTTTGCTATGTCTATGATACCCGTGTAAATGATAGTTAATAATAAATTATGATGTCTACTCCCCCAAATCAAGCATGTCTAATTGTTATTTTATTTTCTTATATGTTAGTAATTTTAAAATAATCAAGATTGCGTCCATTCAATCATTAAAATCACTAAGATTGTTGGATTGCCAATGGTAGCTATATGAATCTTACAAATTTTACGCAAAATAAATATATAAAAGAGTACTAATTTTTGTACCGTAAACAAAAATAATATAAAATACAAAAAAAAGGAATAAAAGAGCTAAGTAGTGAGTATTGACCACAGTAAAAAGTAATTTAACGTTTAATTTACTACTATTCTTTGTATAATTTCTTAAAAACTATAAAAATATATTTAAAGAAATACATAAAATCAAGTATGGACCACAATTCTTCAAGTGCATTGCTAATTCTTCATAAGATCTTTACATTTTGTAAAGAAGCTTTGAATTTACGTAAAGTGTAATTAACCTACATGAAAAGGGATTTTAAAAACATAAAGTTAATCATCTCCTACTCAATTACTTCAATGAAATGATAAGTTACTGTTTTTTACTTGACCAACTACCTTAGATTTCTTTTTATTATTATTATTATTATTATTATTATTATTATTATTATTATTATTATTTTGATTATGTAATTTGAAAGTTTTACAATATATAGTTGTACTCATAAAACTTTGGAGGATTTGTGAGATTATGGTAGCGGTTGTATTTCAAATTGTTTTTTTTCTTGAAATTGCATTAAAATAATATTTTATTATTATTTTTAAAAAAAATATTTTTATATCAATATATTAGAATGATCTAAAAACTCAAAAAAAAATTATTTCAAAGCAAATAAAATGATAAAAATAAATTTAATTTTGAAATGCAAAAACAAATACTCTTCACATTTCAAAGTGTGTTACAAAATTTTAGGTTACCATTACTTAATTTGAAAGTTAAAAATATCTATATTTAATTTAGTATATTTTTATCCTTTAAATTGAAATGCACATTACATATTTTTAAGTCCATTACTTAAAGGATGGTGAGCTACTAATTTGAAATAACAATTAATTCTAAAGTTACACCTCTATAAACATCAACGAGTTCAACTTCTCCTTCCACCCCTTATTCTTTTTCTTTTAATGAAAGCTCAAGTAGAGTTACTCTACAAAGTTTACCAAGAAAGATAAGAAGATTTGATGACTTATATGAGGTAAATAATTCTTTTGATAATAATACAACTCTAAATTGTCACCTTACTACATCTAATTCTATTGTGTTTGAAGAACAATAAATGATGAAAAGTGGATAATTATTATAGATGGGTAGATTACATTAATTGAGAATAATGATATATAATAGAAGTTTGCGGGTGTTAAGTGGATTTGTAAAGCAAATACGAACGTTAAAAAAGTAGAGATTCGCAAGACAAGATTGAAGAAAAAAACTATAGTAAAAAGCAAGAAATTAATTACAATGAAGTTTTTGGTTTAATTTATAACATTAAATAATGTTCAAGCCTGAAAGTTATTCTCATTTGAAAAGATTATGAATTCGATTGAAGGTTTGGAAACAAGAATATAGTTTGAAAAAATGTAATTGATGTTGAGTACTATGGTAAAACTATTTCCATCAATTTTTGCTAGTGATGAAGTTCAAATGACATCAACACTATTAACATAGGATATCGTGAAGAGAAAGAAAAGATGAAAAAATAATGATAGTTGATATTGAGAGGAAGTGTTGAAATTCAATATCAATTAGGATTTATATTAACAGTATTTAAATTAAAATATTTAGAGTTTGTAAGAGTTTTAATATTGTCAACACTCCACAATATTAGAATAAAATTCTAGTTAAAGAAGGAATCCTAGTTAATGAAGAAGGATTTGTAATAAACTAGATTATTAGAATCCTTATTTAATTAGAATATTAAATTCCTGAATAGATTAGGTCTTTTTTTAAAATAGTTTAATTCATTGATTGTCCAAGACTTGAGACTTATAAATAGGCTTGTAATTACTACACATAATACATAAGCACAGAGAGAGAGAGAGAAAAGCTAAAAGATGTATCTTTTGAGAGAACACTTAAGTTAACTACTACTTCTTAGCTTGTTTTTTAGCTTTGTGCTTGTGTTTGTTCTTTTAAATTATCTACTACTTATCTTCTTCTCCTAACAAGAACACCTGTAATCCTTGAAGATCCATGCTTGCTATTTGTAAATGAATCTACATTTCACTTGAGTTTGAGGAGAAGGAATTTATGATGCTTCATTACTCACTTTTTTCTTATTCATTTATGTAATAATACCATTTAGTCATCTTAGTAAGTCTATCCTAGCATAGCAAAAATTCTTATTGCATATTTTATCCATGTTGCAACCCTATTCAACAATAATTAATATATATTATCGCAGTTGTTTTCATCGCGTTGAAAATTAAATTATTTTGAGAATTTTAAATTGATCAAACTATTCTCAAAAAATAAATCACATGTTTTTTTTTGTGTATGGACCCGATATCATCAATGATTTCGGTAAGTTCCGTTGTCCTAACCAAACTATCTCCGACATGTTTACTCTATTCATTTGTAACGTAACAAGAGAATAAAAGTTTTTTTAAGTAGTTTATTCATACTGAGAAACTGAAGATTAAGCTTGACCTTTGGAGGAGCCAGAGATTGTTGGACTAGATTTTATTACGGGACTGAACTTTTTCTCATCAAGTAGGTCATTCAGTACAAGAAGAATTATTCACAAGAAATTGTTCTTTAACAAATCTCTCCTTACCATAAGGCTCAAAGCAGTGTTGATCTACGTGATTGGCTGCATTATCTGTTTCGAGCTGAATGAAGTCTTTGTATTTGTTTTCTTCTTCTTCCACGGATATAATTCGCTTAGCATTACGATCTCTTGAGTGCCGTTGCTGCTGCTTGTTGTAATTAAAACATTATTTGTCCCTTGATACCTAATCAATTCTATAGCGTAAAAAAGATTTACTTTCTTTTCCCCCATCCTATATTCCTGGGAGAATGTTAAATGAGTCTTGACACTAGTTTAGTTGGCCCTGGACTTTGTTAGCATTGTTAATGTTGTTAATCAATAGAAAACTTATCCTTTCATCAAAAAGTGCGAGTAATATCTTTTAGATAAGCAAGTATGCCTGAATTCCTCTTGATCAGCCATGCCCGCGTCTGTTAAATAAGGTAGAAAGCTGCATTGTTTACTGTGCTCGGATGGTACAATGGGGTGATCAATTACAGTGATAAATCAATCAGTTCAGGTTTTCCTCTCTGGAACTAGAAGACTAGTTTTGACCACAGAATCAGTTTTTGTGATGTTAAACTTAGAGTATCGTGAGCTTAATTCAATTAAGTCTCAGTTATATACTAGCTTAATTTCGACAGTATAGATTTGCTTTCTCTAGTTATTATTAAAATGGTTTGAACTTGCTATAAGTTTGAATTCCTGAATGATCTTGCCTTCTTCAAATAAACCTGTAAACTGCATGTCTTAGGAATTTGTTGTTCTGACTATAATTTCAATATATGCCGATTGTGGTCTAAGAATTAAAAGTTATACTGTTGAGATTTAAAACTTGTGCGCAGGTTTCTGAAGAATTTGATGTAAAGAAATTAAGAATGTTGCTCTCGGGCAATTTGTTATTGAAATCGTAAGAATAAATGATTTGTACAGGATGCAATTTATACAAGAGAACTAACGGTAATAATACCGTTGGTATTAATTACAGAACAGTAAAGAACAGTAAACATAGATATGTATAATCTTCAACACTCCCCCTCAAGCTGGATCAAGGGGGTTGATGGATCCAAGCTTGCAAAGAAGACGATGAAACTGGGAAGAAGGAACTGCTTTGGTAAACACATCAGCAAGCTGATCACTGGTGCGCACATAATGTGTAGTAATGTTGTTAGATTGAACTTGTTGACGAATAAAATGACAATCAACTTCGATGTGTTTAGTTCTTTCGTGAAAGACCGGATTCTTAGCAATGTGCATGGCAGCTTGATTGTCGCAAAAAAGACTCATAGGACTGACCGATGAACAACCCATATCGGTGAGAAGACCTCGAAGCCATACAAGTTCACAAGCTACAGCCGCCATTGCACGGTATTCAGCTTCGGCACTGGAGCGAGCGACGACATGTTGTTTCTTGCTCTTCCAAGACACAAGATTACCTCCAACAAACATGCAATATCCAGTAGTCGAGCGCCGGTCAAGTTGATTTCCAGCCCAATCGGAGTCGGTATATCCCATTATGTTGGTATGGTTGTTTCTGGTCATGACAATTCCGCGACCGATAGTGCCTTTCAGGTATCGCAGTATTCGCTTGACCATGCTGAAATGATGAACAGTTGGAGCATGCATGAACTGACTGACCAGACTGACTGCATAAGTAATATCTGGACGAGTAATCGTCAGATAAATAAGTTTACCCACAAGCTGTTGATAGTACTTAGGTGAAGGAAGAGCAGGACCTGCAAGAGATAATTTTAGTTTACTATCAACCGGAGTGGGGTAAGGTTTAGTTGAAAGCATACCTGCATCTTGAAGCACATCAAGGGTGTACTTACGTTGATTAAGGAAAAAACCTTTCTTAGATGAGGCCATTTCAATCCCAAGAAAATATTTTAAGGGACCAAGATCTATAATCGGAAATAATTGTTGAAGAGTTTTCTTCAATTGGGAAATAGATTCAATGTTATTCCCTGAGATAATTAAATCATCAACATAAATGAGTACCATCAATTTATCATCATTGTGGAACCGAATATATAAAGAGGAATCTGCAGAGCTTTTGCTAAATCCTAATGTAGCAAGGGCTCCACTAAGTTTTGCATGCCATGCGCGAGGACTTTGCTTTAGCCCGTAAATGGATTTATGTAGTTTACATACCAAATTAGGGTTGGAGCTGGATAAGTGACCAGGAGGAAGCTTCATAAACACTTCTTCTTCTAGATCCCCGTGTAAAAAGGCATTTTTTACGTCCATTTGAGATAAAAACCATCCATTATTGACGGAAACGGATAAAAGAACTCTTACAGTGGTCATTTTTGCAACAGGAGCAAATGTCTCCTTGTAATCAACACCGAATTCTTGAGTATAACCTTGAGCCACCAGGCGAGCTTTGTGCCGATTAACAGATCCATCAGAGTTGAACTTGGTTTTGTATATCCATCGGCTACCGACGGCATGTTTACCTTTTGGAAGAGGAACTAGACTCCAAGTATTATTATCAGCTAGGGCGGTCAATTCCTCCTCCATGGCTTTTCTCCACACCAGTTGAGATTGAGCTTCAGCGAAATTTCTAGGTTCATGATCATTGGATATAGCTGACAAAAAAGCAGAGTGTGAGGGTGAGAGTTTTGAGTAATCCAAATAATTTGAGACAGGGTACCTGACTGTATAAGCCACATAGTCTTGAAATTTGGAAGGGCACTGGCGCGGTCGAGAAGGATTGCGTCTTAGAGCCGGCGCCGCTTCTGATAAAATTGGAGACACAGATTCAGTTGGCATGATCGCGGATGACGGCTCGTCAACCGGGATAATCTCATTTGGAGTATTTGGACTAGTCACGTCGAGGCTGCAGAATTCTGCTCTAGGAAGAGGTACTAGATCCTCCAAGGACTCCCCCTGATTGGGAGTAGTGAAATAAGGGCTGGTTTCAATAAATCGAACATCCCTGCTGACATAAAGCTTCTGACGCACGGAGTCATAACATTTGTGCCCTTTTTTGGTGTGAGAGTACCCTAGGAAAATACATTTGGAGGCTCGAGGGTCAAGTTTGTCACGTTGATTTGGATGCAGGTGAACAAAGCATTGGCACCCAAAGATCTTTAAGTGCGAAATAGTAGGAGGTTTACCCTGCAAAATTTCAAGAGGACACTGAAAATCCAGTACTTGACTGGGTAAGCGGTTAATAATATAGGTAGCAGTAAGAATTCCATAGGACCAGAATTTTTTTGGAACATTCATTTGAAACATTATAGCTCTAGTTTTTTCTAATAAATCTCGATTTTTTCGTTCAGCAACTCCATTTTGTTGAGGAGTATTAACACAACTAGTTTGATGAATTATGCCATTAGAGATTAAATAATTTTCCATATCATGGGATGTAAATTCAGATCCGTTGTCAGATCGGAATATTTTAATGTGTGTGGAAAATTTAGTAGAAACTAGTTTGTGAAAGTCTTTAAAACAATTAAAAACCTCATTTTTTGCTTTTAGCAAATAAATCCAGGTAACTCTTGAAAAATCGTCAATAAAAGTGACAAAATATTTGAAACCATCAATTGACATTGAAAAGGGGCCCCATACATCTGAATGAATCAGTTCAAAAACTTGAGACACTTTGGACACAGATAATTTAAAAGGAAGTCTGCTTGATTTGGAAAAATGACACGTGTCACAATCATAATTTCTTTTGGACAGATTAGGTTGTATTTTTGAGATGACGTAGTCGGAAGCATGAGCCAGACGAAAATGCCACAATTGATGATCATTGATTGGAGAATAAATAGCTTGAAGTCCTTTCGGAACTTCGGAATCACAGAAAAAATAAAGACCATTCAAATAAAAACCTTCACCAATCTTCTGTTTGGTGTAATGGTCCTGAAAAATCACCTTAAACGGAGTAAATATTACATCACAATTAAGAGAAATAGTTAACCTTCGAACTGATAATAACTGAAATGGAAATGAAGGCACATATAAAATATCAGAATTAATATGTTTTGACGCAATTTTAATTTTTCCCTTGCCTTTTACTGCTGCAGTAGATCCATTTGCAATTGAGACAAAAGATGGTATCGGGAACGAGGTAAAATCATGAATTTTGTTTAAATTATGTGTCATGTGATCACTAGCACCTGAATCCACAACCCATAAATTATGAAATTTACTTAACTCTAAAGCAGTTAAAAGAGCAATATAAGTACCTTCAAATTTTTCTGCATCCTCACGGTTTGAAGTACCAGTAAAATCACGGAAATTGCTTAAAAAAGCAGAGTTTCCCGCACGTGACAGTCCAGCCATGTCTCTGTCATGGGCTGAAGGCCTGTTAAAGCCCTCACGGGCTGAAGGCCCGTTAAATCCATCCCGGGTTGAAGACCCGTTACCACCACGGGTTGAAGACCCGTTCAAATTTCTCAAAAAGGCACGGACACTTGCGTCTTCAACAGACGACCCTTCTCCAGAAAAATTCCTTTTTTCTTGAAGAAAGCTTGCAGCCACACCAGACATGTCACGGGTTGCTAACCTGTTAAAATTGCTCAACCGAGCATTTATCCCGTCTCTTCCCAAATTTGCATCTTCAGCCGAAGCTTCTCCCATTTTCTTCCAAATTTCTTTTTCCTTCCAAAAAGCTTGCAAATTCGTTTAGTAAATTCATAGGACTAGGATGGGTCAGTTCATACGCAGCAACATTAGCCCTAGATTTAACAAATTTCTTTTGGTTTCCACTTTGCCGATTACCCAAATTTCTGGGTTTCAAATCCGGGTGAAGAATCCAACAACGATCTATGTTGTGTCCCATTGAATTACAGTAATTACACTTTAGGTTAGGACGATTACCTTTGAAGTGTTGTTCGTCTGCGAATTTGGAGGTGCCCTGTTCATGGGATTTCTGGGCAACGAACGCACGGGCTTCAGCAATTTTGGATGGGTTTTCTCGGGTCATCACCCTCCTTCTGATTTCTTCACCAATGGTCACTGCTCTTGACCAAGGTAAGTAGTTGAATTCATTGAGTAACACTGTGGTTACCTTTTGTGAAGAATTGACATCACTGTCAATGTTTGAATGAGGAATAGTTTTTTGAGAATTATTCCCAGATTTTTGACAGTCCATGTCTGTCAATTTGAGAATCGATAAAAGAAAAAATGGGTGTTAAGGAGCTGAATCACAGCTCTGATACCATGAAGAATTTGATGTAAAGAAATTAAGAATGTTGCTCTCGGGCAATTTGTTATTGAAATCGTAAGAATAAATGATTTGTACAGGATGCAATTTATACAAGAGAACTAACGGTAATAATACCGTTGGTATTAATTACAGAACAGTAAAGAACAGTAAACATAGATATGTATAATCTTCAACAGTTTCCTATCGTGATTAGATGCATTGCCATTAGTTTTACACAAGTAGCTGCTGTGAAATTCGATTTTTGTTCAATTATATAAGTTATTTGCGCTATAACCTGAGTGCCTGTGTAGCTTTGCATTGACCAGGCGTAAGAAGGACATGAAAGTATATTTTTGCAATTAATTTTGTGCATGCGCAAACAATTTAAGGATTTCTATCATTTCTGCAGACGGTGCACCGTCATCAGATGAGGAGTTAAGTGGAGGGGAGTTGGATATGCATGAAGCTCAAACAAGTGGCGAGAACCGAGAGCTTAAAGATAAACTTCTCCGTAGGTTTGGAGGTCATATTGGTACGCTGAAGCGTGAGTTCTCAAAGAAAAAAAAGAAAGGAAAGCTACCGAAGGAAGCTAGGCAAACCCTACTTGGATGGTGGAATGTTCACAATAAATGGCCATATCCAACTGTGCGTATCTCCCTTCTTGGCTGCTTATATATAGTTTCGTTTTAAAATATGCAAGTTGTGTAATTGTTCTTGTTTCTGATGCATAGGATACACACACACACACACACACACACACATATAGAACTCACGAAATTATTTTCTAGGAGTGAAACTAGGAAGGGTAGAGCACTATGTATGTTTTGTTCTAGAACTGCTAGTTGTTTGGTGACTAGATCATTTGTAATTGCACCAAGGCCTAACGGATCATGAAACACCATAGCAGGGAAATTCCGTAAATCATCCAAGGAGAAATAAACTATATTGTTGAAGTTGAAAGATGAGTTTTGGTTCTTATAAACTAGATACAGATTGGCTGGATTGCGCACATGAATTTACGTAGATGATATTCAAAGTTGGTAGCTATTTAAGCTATGAATTTGTGCATGCTGGTTTTTAATTCGTATCCAAAGCTAAACAATGGTATGATGATGATTTGCATGCTTAATCGTCCAGGAAGCTGATAAGATAGCTTTGGCCGAGTCAACGGGACTAGATCAGAAGCAAATCAATAACTGGTTTATAAACCAACGCAAGCGCCACTGGAAACCATCTGAGAACCTGCAATTTGCTGTCATGGATAATCTTTCTAGGCAGTTATTTACCGAAGACTGAGTTCCATGTGAATTCTAGAATATATATTCTGATATTGCTTTTGGCTTCGTGTACATTATGCTGTGCAACAGTGCTGGCATTGAAAATCTTATATTTAATTAGAAACAAAAAAATGGGAAGATAACTGTATCTTGGACCGTATTTACTGGCGATTTACCAACATAGATAATGCTTGCATAGTTGGGAGGGATAGTCTACTCATTATTCGTGGCTTCGTGTTTTTTTCCATAGATGTGTTATCTTCGAGGCCTGTAATGGTATTTTGACTAGCGAGATGCAGATGTGCTAATACAAATGAAAGTTTGATAGATACACAGTTTGCCTCGTATTCTTATGCTAGGTGAAAAACTGGCAGCTTGTCAGGAGGAAAGACCGTTCTTCTTCCCGAATTATATGACTAATTCTGTATGAAGTATATTACACCCCACCTAAGTGTTACCAGGAACAAGGTTTGGGATACAAATCAGGGTAGCTAACCTAACCTAAGCTTTTTCTTAAAATGTCAAAGCAATGTTATTTTGAAAATAGTTATATGGTTTTTTCTACCGGGTTTTGATTAGATTATGGGTCAATGTAGAATTGAAATGATTCAAGCAATTGAAAATTGATCAAATTCGGTTTTATTGTAATGTTTCTTATTGTCTAGTTTTACAATAATAGATATACCTGTGGATTCGACTATTGGATTGAATTAAAAATTTAACTAGTTTATAGATGTCCTGATAAAGGGGTGGGTTAAAGTTACAAATCAATTGGAGTAACATAAACTTCAATAATGCAACGCAACATTAACTACAAGTTGATGTAAAGGTTTTGTTATCTAGTTTATGACTAACAAAAAAAAGTAACCCCTTACTTAGGCATCATCTACGCTTTCAAGTTTAGTAAACTGGTAGAAGTCCTTGTTTAGCAATAACCTATGAAGTTGCATGGTATTAAACAATATTCTATTGGTAGTTATCAAAGACTTTCCAAGACTTTGAATTTCAACTATGATAGTAATTAGGATGATAATGACAATAAAGCTTCTAGTTTGTAATAAATCCTGAAGTTATATGGTTTGGATCAAATTTTGTTGGTACTTATAGAAAATTATCCAAAACCAATGGTAATTAAGAATGATGCTTTAGCTCCTAAAAGAGTGATCAATGGTTTTTTGATCGTGTTTCCATAGATGACACCACTAATGAAGTCATTTTTTATCTTATAGGCTCAAAGGAAAAGTGAAAGCTTGAGATAAAATTATTACTCTCATGGTTTGACAATCTGATCTATCATTTCATAGTAAGGTGTCTGATAAATCATATTTGTTACCTATAAAAGGTCCATTTATATGTTTGGGGACTCTTAGACAATTAAATTAATGTTTGTTCAGAGAGATATCAATTATGTTTTTGACAAAAAGCTCTTAAAACAAATCTACTAGTGTCATTAGAGAGAAGAAGAAAAATTAAAATTGCTTTCGAAGGATATCTCCTCCTTTTTTTAATAATCCTTCAATACTCTCTATTTAATAGAAAAAATAAAATATTAGAAAAATATATTCGTCTTATCAAGATAAAAATCTTTTACGTATTAAGATAATATACCCTTATTTTGTTAGGGTAAGAAATCTCTGACTTGTTAATTTGAAATATCTCTAATTTATAATCTTATAAGGGAGCTTGAGATTTATGTTTAGCTAAATAGAGAATAAACCTAGAATTAGTGGGTCTAATAAATTTCTAGATTTAAGGATGTTAGAATATGGTAGGTCTGCAAGCTCATCAAACTTATACATATTAGGACTTAGTGTGTGAATGAATCTGAAGATGATGGGTGTAATAGCTCACCAAATCCTTACATGTCTAAAGTTACCACTGGTATGAGCCAGAGATGATTGGTCTGACATCTTGCAAGACCTCTAATCATCTAGACCCGGTGCTTAAATAAACCTAGAGATGATGAGTCTAACATCTTGTCAAACCCCCTACATGTCGAGACCGAATGCTTGGCTTAACTTATAAATAATAGGTTTGATATCTTTTTAGACTTATATGTATTAGGGCTTAGCGTTTGGTCTAGTCTATAAATATTGAGGCATAAAATCTCTCTCTCTCTCTCTCTCTCTCTCTCACACACACACACACACACACACATATATATATATATATTGATCTATCATGTTATTACACAGTTTTTATAAAACTGGAGTAATAAAAAAGCTTTTGGAGGAGAAGGTAATTTACGTGCCAATCCATCTAATACCATATAAGCCTTGCAACTAACATATATTTTTAACAATGAATTACATTTTATTGTGAAGAAGCACTCTACATTTATTAGTTAGAAATACCCCAAATTTAGTGGTTAAATTAAATGTAGATAGTTTTAACAGGGGTAATCTAGATGCTGCTGAAGTTGAAGGGTTTATTTGAGACAACTATGGAATATAGATTAAAAGTTTAGATATTAACACGTGGCTATATTCCTCCGTTAGAGTTGAGTTATCGATAGTTATTATTGGGCTAGAAATGACATGTTTAATAAACTTATTGGACTGAGTTGACTTCTTACCAAACCTCAAAACATTGGCCAGCGCAAAATTTGACCTGATTTCTAAAAAAATACCATTTCTTTTATTTTTATGCTTTGACACCCATGACTTGCCCGAGTCGATTCTCTTTCGGGTTTAATAACTATGTATTAAATTACATTATCCTGTCTGCATGTCAAGATTTCATCTACTGGTTACAGAGTTGCCATGTCAGTGGATGTAGAAATGTTCATCCGAGGCTTGTCTTAAAGTCATCTATTCAACGAGAAAGTTCCAGCAGATCAAAACGGAGCTGGTGCCATGGCAACACTTCAGCTTCAGCTGAGTTCTGGTTACCAATCTTCATCCTGTCGACACCTTCCCATTTCCTTGTCATACCCATCCATTCGTTGCGCTAATGATCGCCAGCTGCTCTTTAACCGCATTGCTCCTGTCTATGATAACGTACGTTCGTGGGTCCTCACAATTTTTTAGATTGTTTCTTTTTGGTTTTCCTAATTTGTAATTTTGTTTTGGACAGTTAAATGATATGTTGAGTTTGGGTCAGCATCGTATCTGGAAACGCATGGCCGTATCCTGGACTGGGTAATCAATGTTGTTTTTGTTTTTGGTTAATGTATTTTTTTTTTTTCATTTTTTCTCGTAAGAAAGAATTTCCATGATATTGGGACAGAGCGAAATTGGGAGACTGTGTGTTGGATCTGTGTTGTGGAAGTGGGGATTTAGCATTTCTCTTGTCTGAAAAAGTTGGCTCCAATGGCAAGGTTCCTTTCTTTTTTTTAAAAAAAAAAAATCCGTTCTTGTGCTAGCTTGACTTATCATATTGTGTATTCGTGAATCTATTTATCCATAGAAACGGGGAACAATTTCTTGTCGAGATTTGCAGGTGAGTGGTCTTGATTTCTCAAAGGAGCAGCTATTGATGGCTTCATCACGGCAACATTTGCTTTCAAAGGCCTGCTACAAGAACATCGAGTGAGCATTGGTATATATACACCCATTACGAGTGTGAAAAGATTTTTCACACCAAGGGATTTTTACATTTTCTGTAACCTGCTTTACATTCCATTGATTGATCACAGGTGGATTGAGGGTGATGCTACAAATTTGCCCTTTCCGGATCGCTACTTTAATGCTATTACCATAGGTTATGGGCTACGAAATGTGGTGGATAAGCGGAAGGCCATGCAGGAGATGTTTCGAATACTGAAACCAGGTCCTATCTTTTTCTCTCTTGTCTGAAAAATAACTGTGGCATTTCTCATCCTTGTGTTGATGTACAGGTTCTAAAGCATCAGTGCTTGATTTTAATAAAAGCACTCAACCATTTGTTGCTTCATTTCAGGTATTCAGTTGCAAAATGTTTTTCTTTAGATATTGAATGTTTGTTGATGTTATGTGCCTGTTGGACTCTGATCAATTCTTAACTACAAATGCGTTTGCATCAAATAATCACCCTTTTATCTGTAATAATTGATATCCTTATGCGTTGAAATACAGTTTTCCTATTGCTTTCCGACCTTCTTTCCAAGAATGTTTGTTTGAACTTATTATCAGGCAGGTGTAGTGCTTACTGCTAATCAGTATCTGATGAAATCAATTCTTTTGTATGTTTCCTGTTACAAGGAGTGGATGATTGACAATGTTGTTGTCCCTGTGGCAACTGCATATGGTCTTGCAAAGGAGTATGAATATTTGAAGGGCTCAATCAGAGAATATTTAACAGGTGTTTCCTCCTCTGTTACTAAAAATCTTTATCCTTTTTGTTGTGATTAGAAGAACATTGATTGCAGAACAGACAAATCTTAAAATTTGATGAAAGCACTATCCTCCAAACATTGTATTTCAGTTTTTTGTGTGTATCAAAGATAAGGTCTTCATTTTCTCCAGAATCATAGTTGATAAGAGTATGTGATCAATTAATCTACTCTGTGATACTTCACGAAGTTTTATTGTCATGATGCACTCCAAGAAGTTCAATCATTACTTTGAAGACCAATAAGTTCAATTTTAATTATAAGGTTTTGAAAGGCTCATGCCTCACCTCTGTAGTTTGTTTTATTTTCCTAGTTGGGTGACATGGTGTGTGTTTTATACAGGGAATGAGTTGGAAGAACTTGCTCTGGATGCAGGATTTTCTACTGCTAAATATTATGAGATTAGTGGAGGCCTAATGGGGAATCTAGTAGCCACACGTTAGATAAGGTTGGTTCTCAAGTTTAAACTGTATGTTTCAATTTTTTTGCAGGGAAGGGACATGTTATTTGGGGTTTGAAATTTGTGTTTAGAATGTTGACTGCAACTTAGGCATGCCAAATGATGAACTCAAAGCCACAAACAATTTGGCAACATAAATAATAAATCCATTGTAATCATTTTGAAAGGAGCTTCCTACCTAGATACTCTGCTTTAGCTATCCTGTCTGTTTTATAATGTTAATCATAGACAGGAGGAAATGTTTGTCGCCCCATCAATCAAGATGTTTGTGTTCTTAAATTATTTCAAAATTAAAAAAAAAAGGCGAATATCTAGAAACTTGTAATTCTAGTTTTCTTGGAGCTGGATTTGTTGATTTAAACCTAAAAAATTATCTAAATCTGTCTCTAAACTTCACACAGTCATGCGGAATACTGGCATTACTTCCCTCAACATCATCTCTGCAGCTTTGTAATTTTAAGGACAACTTCTCATAGGCCGATCATCATATTATTTTTTCAAATGCTTCCTGCATGCTGCTTCAGTAAGCTAACAGCCTGAGATGTTTGGCCAGTTCCACTATATATATATAAGCAGTCTGAGTGTGCACTGTTCCTTTGTAAAACCTACCTCTCATCCATCCTGAGATCATCTTGGGTAGAAGAACTATTGTCAAGTGGCTGAAATACCAGAGTTAGGGGGGGGTGGATGGGGTCCTCACATGTGTCATTGAGTTACATGGTCCTTTCGTCTATGAATGGGGGATTAGTGGCTAAAGGAGGTGTTCCTCAGTAGTTAGCATTTGCAGAGCTTTTGACAGTGTTGGTCTAAGTGATGAGGTTTCTTGTGTGCATTGAAGGCCCACATGCACTGCTCTCGTAACATCATTCTGAATATTGTTATCGTGGTGGTTGTGCAACATCAGATTCGGGTCATAAAGCTCCTCCAGAGTTCCTGCCTGGAAATTTTTTTTTCCATGTCTGTTTTCTCCCACAGAAGAGGAGGATTTATAGAAGACGAGTTCGATGACTGACCTTTCTTAAATGCTTTATAAATTGAAGAGAAAAAAGAAGTTTTATGGAAAGCAGTGGTTCTGAAACTCACTAATGTGACTAGGCCATCTATGTATTCTGAGGTTTTGCTCGTGTTGTTATGCCTTACAGTAACAGTCTCCAACAAAAGCACCCCAAAGCTGTAGACATCTGGTTTTTCTGTTAACTGACCATGGGTTAGGTACTCTGGAGCCATGTATCCTCTGCAAATTATTTGAATTCATTGCCTTCAAGCGTTTTGGAATGTTTGAAAAAGGATACTTACAATGTTCCAGGGATGGCAGCTGATGTGACTGTCTTCTTGGAAAGATCTGGGCAACCCAAAATCGGCAATTTTAGCACGAAGCCTCTAGTCTAACAAGATAGTACTGGCCTTTATATCTCTGTAAAGATTCTGATTTTGGAGTTCATATGAAAGTAGACTAAACCTTCTGCAGTGACAATAATTATCTTGTATCTTTTCTCCCAGTTCAGCGCCTTGCCTTTGTTTTGATCTGCCACATTTAGATATGCAAACCACCACCGAGTTCCATTTCACTCAGCATTCAGACTCTGACACGGACAAAAACTGGTAAAAATAAAACCTCCCTTCCATCAGGCAAGTATTCTTCGTCGTTGCTGTATTAATAGCTGTTGGATTTGGACATGAATTGGGGCTCTCGTGATGGGCAATCCCAAGTCCAAAACCAATACAACAGAAGAGCTGAAACTCCTTGTGAAAGCTGTCTTAGACAGTGTAGGATGCTGGGCTATGTGTATAAATTAGCAAGATTTCGAAGCTTCTATGAACTCTACGATCTGGAGTAGGGATACATTCTCTAATTGCTTCATTGGTGGTGGAGCTAGTAGGCTTTATGCTCGTTTTACAAGAACATTTTTGCAATATCAAAACTAAGGTGTAAATATAGATTTCTGGTATTTACCAAAAATGAAACGATCGAGACTCTTTGTCAGGCAGGAATTCATATACGAAAAGGCTTTCAAGTCCAGAACAACTGAATCCCAGCAACCTGACGTTCCACATTTTTTTTTTTACTTCATTGTAGAAATCCGCTGTTCTATGTCTAACGTTAAAGAACTGCCTCTTCACCACAATCTCCCTTCCATCAGGCAAAACTCCCTGCGCAATACAAAATAAACCCTGGACGAAACCTGGTCTGGTTTAGTTGCTAGAAGAAGTCGTTAAAACCGACATGTCATAAATAAAATAGTGGAGAACAACCAAATCCTCTCTGGGCTGTAAAATCATCTGGATTTGTAAAATCATCTCATAAAATATGAATCCAATCAAATAGTTGAATCTAAAATTATAATTATTTTTGTTAAATTGATGCATTTTCTTGACATCATGACTCCTAGTATAAAAATTAGTGATTTATCATGTTTTTATATAGGTAACAGACAAAAGAGTTGGAGATTTAGTTAAAAATACTTGAGGGTTTGTGATTAACCTGAACTGCAACTATAACTCTGCAGTTCGCACCATGGTAGACCCACATAATGAGGAAAGGAAAACGCAAAGTGCTGAACGACAGGAGCAACAGCAGGGGTGAGAAATTATGTAAGAAATCTTGTTTCGTGGGGGCTCAATCAACACGTACGAGCGCAGATGGCGTGGAAAGGCACCGACCGGACCCACGTGTGGCCCACGGCGTGCCAGAAGAAGACAGCCACCCAAAATCGCTGAAACACTCTCTCTGCCCATAGAATAGAGCATGGCTGCTACTGATTCTGAAGCTATTAATTTCTTTTAATCCCCACTTATCATATGAACGTGGAAGCCACCTCCCCCGTGCCAGACCTTAAAAGACTAGCAAAGGAGAGGTCCTGCTGACCTAACAACCATAAACGCCCACCACCTCTTCACCTCCACCATATTGGTCTCGTTGCTCTTTATTCTTTATGTCTTCAGCAGCACCGGCTAGGTCACCTTGTTCTTTTTGTCTCACTGGGATTAAGTTCTGGAAGAAAAAGTTTATTCAACTTGACTTCTATAAATAAAAATTTCAAGTTGAAAACAGCCCAGCACACTTTATCCATCAAATAATATTTAATATTACACAAACAATAAACGGCGTCCCACATTTACTGTAGCTCCCCTCAGTAAACACTGTGGACTGGAGCAGTGTAGTTTCGATTCTACCCTTAATGACCCGTTTTATTTTTTCATCTACACGGGGCTTCAATCGTCCATTCCCATTACATTTTACATTACGAAAAACGGCCCGTTGTTTTCTTCTTCTCCTCTCTGGCACAGAGCAAACGACGGGCTGGGTGGTGTGGGTCGATCGGACGGTTGACGATGGCGGTTCGACGGGTGGTCTCGGGTCGGTCTGGGTCGTCAATGAGGTATGCTTTTCACCCTTTGTTTGGGTCAATCTCTCCTCTCTCTCGGTTTTTTTGCACTGGGTTCTTTTTTTTTTTTTCCTTTTTCTTCATTTTTCATCCATCTTCTCCTTCGATTGATGCTCTTTCTGGTCTGGGTGTTGTTAATTCATTGCATTTTGAGCTGATTGTGGTTTTTTTACCTTCGATTGATGTTTTGTGTTTTTTCATTTCTCAATTTTTTTTCTGGGCATTCGGCTTCTTGGGATCGGGGTACTTCGGTTTGGTCGTTTGTGTGTGTTGGGGACTGGGTTTTGGGTTCAATTGGGTTCGGGTTGGACTGGGTTGGGTTGATCGACGGGTTCAACCCTCGGGTGGTCTCTGTTGAATTGGGTTCGGGTGGGTCTTGGGTTTAAATTGGTTTAGTTTGATTATGCAACCGGATTCAATTAATTCAGTATTGATTAATTTAATAATCAATTCAGCATTGAGGTGATTAATGTATGCTCTCGGTTCCTGTCTGTTTTTTTTCAGTTTGGTTCAATTGTTCAAATTTGCTATCACTGTTGCAATCTGGTTCTGTTTCTTCAACTGGTTTTTCATTAAATATCATCTCGCATTAATTAAATTCTCTGTTCATGTTGCAGGGTGACATGCATTAATTTTAACTTCTTCTGTGGATATTTTCTTCCCTGGGCTGCACCGACTGTCTTACTGTCCCAGGTCATTTATTAAGTTCTTCTTTCCTGTTCTTTACGTACTCTCTCCTGCATGTGTTTCTTGCTTTTTTTTTTCCCTCTGGTAGCTTCTTCTTTCTTCCATTTCTGTTTTCTGCTTTCCTTTGCATTTCATACGTTGTTCATCTTCAATATACTGTTTTTCTATCTTCAGATTCTGGTAAGAATATAAGAGATGTAGGTATAATTGAGATGTAGGTATAAATTATATTCTTCTTATAGTATAGTGCTTTCATCGTAACCTAGAACTATGATGTGATGATAGAGAGTTTGTGATCTACATAACAAGTCTCGAGTTTAAGTTAGGACACTCTTGTTGTACATAGGACAACCAGAATTTTACTTACTCATCTACACTATAAAATATGATTTTTAGAGTGTAGGTTTTCCTCGTATAAAAAAAAGTTTTCACTGGTTTATTTTACAAAAAAAACCAGTTAAAGAACAGTTTTGTTTTATCTAATATAACTTGAATTGCTAAATGATAAAAAAAATTTCAAGTCTGTTTATACATCAATTAAAATTAAATATTTTTTAAAATGATTTTAATAACACATCTTCGCCTGATAAATTCAGTGGAATATAAAATATACGTTGAAAATTAATAGACACAAAGGTAATAACCTCACACTTCGATTATTTTTTTCCAAAGAAGATCGTTCAAATAAGGCATCAAGCTAATTTGTTTAGATTTTTTTTTTTTATTTTGATAAATGACTTTATTTATATTGTCATAAGAAGTGCAAGGCATTATTATTAAACCTTGGACTACTGATAGATTAGAATAAGGTTTGTCCTGCCGCCTATTGATAAAGCTTGCAAACCGAGATGGAAACTGCTCCAATCCTGACAGAGTTGCTTTTGTTTTTGGTCATTCATTTTTATTTTTTTTATTCGAGGATTTAAAATTATGATTGTAAGAAAAGTGCAAAAGAGAGGCTATAATAAGGCTGTAAACATAAACTGCCTATAACGGTCTCGTTGCCCTGTTCCAAGCAGTGTAATACCTTAAACTCATTAGTAGCTGAAGGTAGAGTTCTTTCTTCTCCTGGAGATTATTTCCAAGAAAAGAAAGAAAAAGGAAAGCTGCGAGATGAAAAGCATCAGGAACTCAGCTGTTCGGTTTTTTCTTTTTGTTGGAGTAGCCATCTTCATTGTTACATTTGCCATGATTTCTGCAGAAGCAAGAAAGCATCACAACAGCAGAAATAAACCTCACAAGCACCTTAAAGGCAAGGGTAGCAATGGCCACAATGCTCCAGACCCGGCTGAAAATATTCCAGCCCCTGCTCCAGCCCCTCTTCCATATCATGGTTCTTATCCTGCACGTTCCATCATTTTTGACCTTCTGTCATTTGGAGCCAAGGGTGATGGAGTTTCAGATGATTCAAAGGTACGTGATAAATGGAACTGTGAAAGAACATGTTCTTATCGGCACAAACTTCTCCATATGTTTCCGCATTTTCTTTGAACTTGGCAACAGATGGAGCAGGCATTTACTAGCTAAATTTTTATCTTTGAACTATTACTAGAAACTGAATGGTGAGCTAAACAGGCACTTTTAGCGGCATGGAAAGCTGCGTGCAAGGTATCTGGGGCTGTGGTGGAAATCCCGGCGAAATTCGAGTTCCTCATCAAGCCCATAACTCTCCAAGGTCCATGCATGCCTCACCTTGTACTTGAGGTTTGCTTTCTCTCTTTTTTTTCAACTGATCTGATGAGTGACTTTACTCTCGACTGACTGGTAGTTATGAATAAAGAAATCTAAAAGGCAGGAGGTATATTCCTCCCAATCTATTTTTATATGGATAATGTCTGTCTTGTTTTAATATAAGTACGATTCTTTATAGTCTAGTGCTCTACACGTAAAGCTGATGCATTGTGAGTGGAATTCAACAGGTAGAGGGCATTCTCTTAGCTCCACCTCAACCAGGTGCCTGGCCTAAATCCGGCTTGTTTCAGTGGCTAAACTTCAAATGGGTTCATGACTTCACCATTCAAGGCACTGGAAAACTTGACGGTCAAGGATCTGCCTGGTGGGGTCCCTCTGGAGTCTACTATATTCAGGTTTGTCAATGTAGGGTCTCCATTGTCTTCTCCGGAGCAAAAACGAAAAAAGGGGATACAAAATTCAAGGCTTTAACTTTTATTTTTTCCTTTCTTTGATGTAACTTATGCAGAAGAGGTTCAAACACAATCCAGATATGAAACCAACCGTAAGATCATGACCCTTGATCTTCTACAGTTGAATTTACTGAGATGTTACAGGGGCTGGCCTCAGGATTAACATAATTAAGTTCCTGATCATGCTCTTTACACAGGCTTTAAGATTCTATGACAGCCATAATGTCACAGTTCGCGACATCAAAATCATGAACAGCCCTCAATGCCATCTCAAATTTGACAGCTCTAGTGGGATCAAAGTCAATAATATTACGATTAACTCACCAGAGAGCAGTCCAAATACTGACGGCATTCACCTGCAGAATACAAAAGACGTAGAAATTCAGCACTCGAATATTGGATGTGGTAAGAACCGTTAGACAAGTGCATTGATCTATCTCTAAGCGCTCCATCATTTCATATAGAATTTTATTTTCTTTCATGAAACACACGCACTGGCAAGATTGGAAGACAATACACTACATATCTCTTCTTAATCATAGTGAATTTTGTCCAGCAATGACCTAACAGTCGGCTATGTTCCATTATGTATTTTTAGTGTAGTTTTTAGCTGGCGATGAGTTGGTGCATGGCACGCTAGAATTTCATAGAAAAGTGATACCTTTTGTGTAGCAAAAAAGTAAGAAAGTAGTAAAAATTTATCAGTTTGAGCACAAATGGTTCAAAAAGTTTTTAAGCGACATAACTGTCACTAAATTAACTAACTTTCGAGACAAGCATGCATGGATAAAAGGTGCCAGCAGATGATCATTCATACTTTTCATATTCAATCACTATGTGGGCCTGGTTTGTGAGTAGTAAATAAAAAACTAGCCTGCTCTTGTTGACATATAAATTATTTTTTTTTTAAATATTTTTGAGACCTGTCAGAGGAGCTGCCCGGGCGGGTTTTTTATTGACCCAGTTTTTTGTTTTTTGAAATTCAAAGCTTTGAACCAACTAGCCACCACCAGATTTAGACCTACTCAACCCATGACCCGCAGATTCTAAGGCCGGGTTGTATCTTATAACTGTTATAGGTGAAATCGATACGTGCATTTGGTTGCCGGGTGCTAATATTGGGCTCTCACTTTCTAACAGGGGATGACTGTGTATCAATACAAACTGGTTGCTCTAATATTCATGTCCATCACATTAACTGTGGACCTGGACATGGTATAAGGTAAAGTCATACGAATTATTGTAATAAATGAAAATGATTACATTTTTAGAGAAATCTATGGAATATTTGCTAACCAAATTGATGTACTGGCATCGTTCATCAACTGATTAAAATTTTCCATTTTCCTGAAATTTACGGTTCTGATTAATTAATTTACTTCATATTAATTATAACTGCAGTCTAGGAGGGCTTGGAAAGGATAAAAGTGCTGCCTGTGTCTCAGATATTGTTGTAGAGAAAATCTCACTACAAAATACTTTGTCTGGAGTTAGAATAAAGACATGGCAGGTACGTAGCTGCTGAATGTTGTTCACATATTAGCATGAAAAAAAACTCGTCGAAATTCTAAGCGCACCCTTTTTTTTTATCAAATCTCTATTTGGGAAATTGTTTGCAATCATATCACTGCAGGGAGGTGTTGGATCCGTAAAGAACGTGACATTTTCCGACATTGAAGTATCAGATGTGAAGTATCCTGTAATAATTGACCAGTTCTATTGTGACAAGAAAATATGCAAGAATCAGACAGACGCCGTGGCAATATCTGGTGTAAAATATGACAGAATCATCGGGAGTTACTCCGTGCAACCCCTTCATCTTGCATGTAGCAACGACGTGCCATGCACCGATGTCGATCTGATTGATATTCAGCTGAAGCCCAGCTCCGATGGCTTTCGAGGTTTTCGACAGGCTCTGTGCTGGAACTCTTACGGGAAATCACAAGCACCCCTTCTTCCTTCAAGCATAGACTATTGCTTGAGATCCGAAAGTGGGTCTGTTAAGAGAGTAGCAAGGTCGCATGCTGAACAGATCTGTCCGTCATGACAACTGATAATCACATTTATTAGCTTGTTTTTTTGTTCCTTCCCTGCTTTCTGTTTAGTCTCAAAGCTTCCCTTCTGCAAATTTTTATTTTGGGAAGGAGATGATTTCCCACTGTTTTCTCCTTTTCGTTTTCTGTTCAATGATGGGATTAATCAGAGTGAAACCTTGAAAGCACAAGCAATTTACGTATGAGAGTTTATGTTTATATTTATAAGGAAAAAATACTAAGCTTCTAACTAGATCATAAATATAATATTAATCACTAATAATGTTTTCTTTTTTTACAATGTCTTAATTTAAACTCTATTATATTGAAAAGTTTTTTTTTTGTTTAAGGTCATGATATATAGTTATATTGTTTTGGCAATATATAATAGTATTTTATATTTTTAGAAACAATAAATAATCTTAAACTATACTAAAAATTAGTTTCATAATTGCTTTTGTCATTAATTAGTATAGACTCTAATATACTTTTATGATAAATTTAAAGCAATATTTACAATACACATACTTCGATTGGCTTTTATCTTCTATATAGTATGAATCCAAATTTTATATAAGACTATCTTCATTATCAACTTTAATGAGTTTTTTTTTTTTTGCATCCTATCCAGTGTCTGTTTAGGAGTGTGGTTGATGTTGCTTTTAAAAGTGTTTTTCGTTCAGAAATGCATCAAAATATTATTTTTTAATTTTTTGAAAATTATTTTTGACAGCAGTAGATAAAAATAATCTAAAAACACCAAAATATTTTAATTTAAAGTAAAAAATAAATTAAAAATAATATTTTTTTTAAAAAACGATTTTGAAATGCAGTGACAAACAGAAAATCAATTTGTCACGTAATCATTTGACCCTCTCTTTTTTACCATCTCTAATTCTTTAAATAATAAGTCAACAATCAGTGAATAAGGAAAAAAAACATATTTTATTTTATTTGGTCATTTGATACCATAGACAAGAATTGTGATGATGCCATAGATAGCATGAAAAAATCTTTAAAATTTCTCAAAGTACACGACAAGGGCAGTGTAGAAACCTTCATCTATGCCTCAATTGCTGCTTATTCGACTTGTACTGATGCTTATGAAGAGTTTGGTGTTAAATCTTCTCTATGCGTCGCCGATGCACTCATGGAGGATATTGCCTCTAGCTGCTTATCAATACATCGCAAATGTTCACTGAAGGGATTGAATACCAAATCTATTTTGGTGTTCATCTTATTCTTTCTAGTGTAGCTTGCAACTCCTTTATATTTATAACTTAGTATCCCATTAACAAACCCTCTAGTAAAGATGATATTCTTATCTTTCTTGTCTTCAAATAGCCTATGGTATCCATTAATATGATTTTTGATGTCTTTATCATCCACAATTTCATGATAGTAATATTTTCCAATGACAAAATTCTATTTTCCCGCATCTTCTCGAGTATATTTTATCACCACAATGCTTTATATTGCCTCTACTCCCTCAAAGCTTCAATATGTATTAAATATCTCATTAGAGAGAGTGCTTGAAATAGAGTGTCTACAAAACCTTATTCTCATGTGTTTATGCTTCAACATTTTCATTGGTTTTGGGATTGCGAAGAATCCAAGCAACTTCATGCCAATTAAGGAAACCAAAGATCCTTTCCTTTCACCTTCTAAGTCTTCTCCGATAAAAACCTAAATCTTTGAAATATCAGGTAAGGACGTAGTTAGTGAATTGGTTGATAAAAAATAGTGGTCACAACACCAACGGAGCTTTCAATAGTAGTGATAGGAGGTGTCACGACATCAGTGTATTCATCCATGATGGTATATCTTTTTAAGATTGTTGGTAAAAAAACAAAAGGAAGAATAGAAACAAAATGAAGGCAATAAATAAAAAAGTTAAGGTGTTTCTTAGACAATATCCTTAAGAATAATTCCTCTATGAAAGGCTATCCCTAGGATTCGACACATTCCATGTTTAGAATCAAGTGAAGTATAAACATCAGGGCAAAAGAATAAAAAATCCAATAACCTAAAATAAATTTTATGTATCTATTTAAAAAAAATGAAGATGTATATATATATAGGCTACAATTCATAAGATCCATTAAGAAATTAAATGAAGAATTAAAAAAATATAGTTGTTAGGAAAATAAATTGCAAGAGCTTAAAAATGATGGTTTCAATTTAAGGGATGAAAATTAAATTATTAGTGGAGACAAGAAGGCTTAAAAAGTATAGGTATTGCCTTGTGTGCATGGTCAAAATATATATTTTTTCTTTTACTAAGCTCAACCTTATACATGTAAGCCTACCACCCTTTCTAGTTCATAATATAAATATTGTAAGATGATCTTGTTTTTCTAATGTGGGATTGGAAGTCTATCAGGTTTGAATAGTTCTACTTAAAAAAGAGAAGATGTTTTCTTTCTAATATGGGATAGAAATATTCTGAAATAACTTATTAAATCTTATTATTTATAGCAATACCTTAAGGTTAAACCTCTTCTTAATTAAACTAAAGTTTTTTGATAACTAAGAAAAGAAGAAAATAGGATTGATGTTAGTCTTTGATCTTGGTATTATTACAAACTATATTTTTTTTATTCAACATCATTAAATAGATAAGGAAACAAAATAAATGAAATGCTATTATATATTATTGAATCATGTTATAATATCCTAACAAACTAAAAGTTTTTATAGACTACCTCAAGATTTATTTGATAAGAACATAAAAAAACTAAAGCTATCAAAACAAAATGATAAGATTTCTAAAACAATCTTCAACACTCCTCATTGTTTAGGAATTAAAAATTCTAACCTTTTATCTTGGAAAATCAAATTTGTTTGTTAATAGTGCCTTTCTCAACTCAGCTTTACTAGGTTTGATTTATTGTTGTTATTGCTACAATAAACTTAGATTTTGCGGTAGATTATGCTATAATATCCTACAAAATATAAAAGTGCTTTTCATGTCATCAATTAATCCTCTATAATTACTGTAAAAAAACGTACAACTTTAAATTTTGACTCTTCTAAAAGAGAATATCAAAGTTGATAGTTCTGATGTATCTTAGAATTTGTTTGGTTGCTCTTAAATTTATTTAACTTAGACAATACATGAAACAAGATAAAAGACATGTAACCTACAGTATAATAGATCTAGTTTTGATTAGATACATCAAGCAACCAATCAAGCTTTTAATTTTTTTTCATAAACTTTATTGGTTCCATGTTTTTTGTTGAATTATTCTTTTTGATTAATTGGAGTAATTATTGTTTTGCAATTATCTATATGACAATTCTTCTAGATTCCATTTGTATAAGTCTTTTGCATATAAATATTTCATTTTAACTTAAATGAGACCCTCATTATTTCAATTTGTTTCTTCCTTTTTCTACTTTACTTAATTGAACCTTAATAAATTGTGTTCTTTGAACACAAGTAAACAATTTTTTTCTAAAGCAAAAAGAATGGTACCAAATTTGACGCGGAGGTTAGGATTGATATTAGACATTGAAGCTTTTTAATAGATAGGCCTGAGAGGGGGGAATGACACTCTTATTATTTCAATTTTTTCTTCCCTTTTCTAGTTTACTTAATTGAACCCCAATAAATTGTGTTTTTTAAACATAAGAAAATAATTTTTTTTTCTAAAGCAAAAGGAATGGTACCAAATTGGATGTCGGGGTTAGGATTGATATTAGACACTGGAGCTTTTATAGATAGGCCTGAAGTAAGGGGTTCCAAAGAATCAACAGAGTGTTAGATTGTTTTTTTAAGACTACATGAACCTTATATGCACCTAACTCAAGCAAACCATCAAGTTAAATCCAAAAAAAAAAACATAGTCTAAAAGAATTCACTTGAAAATAAAACTTGCAAAATAAATAAATAAAGCATTATTATAATCTAAAAAATTATTGTGCCTTTAGCTATTTTGAAAGCTCAAAACCCTTAAGATTCTTTGTAATATTTCTTTTACCCTCTCAATTGCTTTCTAGTTTATTCATTATACGAGAATAAGAATATTGTTTAAATTTTAGGGATCAAATGGTTTCTTAAGTTGGTTCTGATTTCTTTTTGGTTCATTACTTTATATCTGTATAAATAAATATTTATTTTAATATTTTAGAATTTTCAGTTGAAAGTTGTCTTGTGAGAAAATTAAAAATAGTAAAAAATAGTAACAAAATGGCTATCAAAAGACTTAAATATTACCATGCATCATAAAGATGTTTATTATTTCATACAATTTATATTAGTACAATTCAAGGTAAAATAGAAGCAACAAGTGTCAAAGCTACAATAGCAGAACAATGATTCCAAATTTGGTAACCATTAGCTACAACAAAAGTTGATTTATCCTTCGGAACTTTTGAAATGAATAATTTTATGAAATCATCATGGCAAGTTTTTCCAGTTGCTATATGTTTTTGGCAACAATATTCCGATGGAGTTTTGTTGGTGTATACACTATTAGAAATTTCTATTGCACAATGTTTTGTCACCTTTGTGTGACATTCTTCGAGATGTTGAGAAAGCTCAAGATTTTCTTCTTCATAAGTACGAGTTGCAAACCCTGGTGTAATGATAAGTGTGGCGATAAAAAAACATATAGTTTTAAGCATATGTTTTTGTCAAAACTTCCCATGGTTTTTACTACAATATATTCTTCTACTTGAATAAAGTAATCTTGTTGGATGCTAATAAAATAAAATCATGCAAGTCTAATTTATAGGTAAGAAAATCGTTCAAAACATTTATTGATTTGATAGCATTGATTAATCAAAAGTTAATGAAATCTGTTTCAGGAAATTAGTTTATTCTAAATGTAATTCATAATTACATGATTAAGTATACATTATTGCCCTTCCTTATCTAGCAAGAGCAAACCACTTGAACAATTCTAAGAAAAAAATCAATAAATTAATTGTTTTAGTATAATAGCATAATCCAATTAAAGTGCTTACAAATTTGTTTAAATTTTGTAACATCCTAATTAAATGGTTTACAGATATAGATAACATATAATTAAACTTTAAGTTACATTAACATTATTATTATTATGTAACTGATCTTAAACTTTAAGTCACATTAACATTATTATTATTATTATTATTATTATTATTATTATTATATAAGTGATCTTGTTCATTGATGTGAACTTAACTGATGCATTATCTTATTAACTATGACTCGTACTGATAATAAAATGCAATGCTACCATATAATATACTGGAGCTTCTATTTCATGACTTCCCAGGTTTCTGTCAAAATACTGGAGCTCTGTCAAGTTGCCCCAACCTTCAGCTCACCCGAGCCAGCCATCGACTTCTCTCTCCCTCTCACCTTCCTAGACATTGCATGGTTCAAATTTCCTCCAGCTCAGCAAATTATATTTTATGAGCTCACCGATTCAAGTCCAACCTTTTTCAATAAAGTAATCCTCCCCAGACTAAAAAAATACTCTCCCTAGCACTGTTCCACTTTCTCCCACTTTGTGGCCACCTAGTGTGGCCAGAAAACTCCCCAAAACCCATCCTCTTCTACACTCCAAATGATACAATTTCACTCACCATAGCCGAGTCAAATGCTGACCTGAGTCATCTCTCAGGCAATAAAGCTCGTCAAGCCATCGAATCATTTCCATATATCCCTGATTTGATTTGCCTACTTCTGATACTAAAGTTCAGTCATCGCTTTGCAAATAACATTGTTCCAAACAAAGAGGGGTTTTCTATTAGCATCGTTTGTCATCATGGAATTCTTGATGGGAAATCTGCTACAACTTTCATCAAGTCATGGGCTTATATATGCAAACACCCGATTCGACGATTACAACTGGATTTTGGATGAGAAATGTTAGAGAATAATATAAATCATATTTTGGGGTCTCACATATCAGTTTAAGTTTTTAGATGAGATGATTTTTTAATATGGTATCAGAGCTTTGTTGAACTAGCATCACGAGTTCAAATCTCACCATCTCCATTTTATTTGATAAAATAATCAAACACAAGGTAGTGTGGGTCTGTGCAAGTTTCAAGAAAGGTTTTCACTTAAAGAAATGTGTTAGAAAATAATATAAATCATATTTTGAAGTCTCACCTATCAGTTTAAGTTTTTAGATGAGATGATCTCTTAACAGGTAAGACCCACAAAGTCGAGTTTACAAGAAATGCTTGGGGTGGAGTTATTTTGTCGGCAAGGAGGAGAGAGGGAACCGGTGAGAATGGTTTGGCTTTGAAGAGTCAAGAAATGGACACTTCTGCTTCCTTCTTTGTCAACGACCTAAGAAGTTTTAGACAAATCTCTAGATAGTTCAAATCATAATTCAATTTTCAATAAAGCTTCAAAGATTTACTTTTTTCTCAAATGGGCCTCTACAGATTCATGAAATGTGGCAAATTGATATTTCATGGTATCAAAATACATGTAATACAATTATGTGGATCCTTGACAAAGTAGTGAACATTTAGTGGTTTAATAATTGTTTGAGGGTGTAGTGAGTGTTATTTTTTGAAGTGTTTTTTTGTGTTGGAAATGTATTAAAATAATATATATTTTTAATTTTTAATTTTAATATCAACACAGCAAAACAATGAAAAAAACTAAAGGTGAATTTATTTAATTTTCAAACATATAGTTTGATTATAATACCAAATACCATCATAATATTTGCATGAACAGCATAAGAGGTCATCAATTTAGGTTGCGTGAATTGAGTTATAAATTAAGATAAAACATTATCATTAAACAAACTATGCATGTGTTAAGGGAATGATAAATATGGAAGAAACTATAAAATCACTTAATCAATTATGTCATTCAACTTCTTCGATAGCTCTAAATACAAAAGATTTATTAGTTTATATATAGATGTGATTTAAGAATTATATATATATATATATATATATATATATATATATATATGACTACTGATGTTTAATGATATAATCCTAAATTCTTAATCACATCTATAATTAATGTTTTAAATATTTTAAATTAATATTTACGAGAATGTGATTTTGTGATGTGCTATAAGAAAATAGTAAATAAATAAAGTTTGAAGATAGCATACAACTCAGCTGTAACAACTTTAAAAGTGATTTTTGAAAAAAAAAAGATATTAAATTCTTAAATCACATCTATAATTAATGTTTTAAATATTTTAAATTAATATTTACGAGAATGTGATTTTGTGATGTGCTATAAGAAAATAGTAAATAAATAAAGTTTGAAGATAGCATACAACTCAGCTGTAACAACTTTAAAAGTGATTTTTGAAAAAAAAAATAGATATTAAATTCTTAAATCACATCTATAATTAATGTTTTAAATATTTTAAATTAATATTTACGAGAATGTGATTTTGTGATGTGCTATAAGAAAATAGTAAATAAATAAAGTTTGAAGATAGCATACAACTCAGCTGTAACAACTTTAAAAGTGATTTTTGAAAAAAAAAATAGATATTTTTTACTTTAAATGATTTTTTTAATATTTTTAAATCATTTTGATGAGTTAATATTAAAAATAATTTTTAAAAAATAAAAAAATATATACTATTTTTTTATATTTAAAATTAAAAAACACTTTAAAAAACAACAAAAACCACCATCACACTTCAACACCCTCAAAGTTAAGAATTGCTTGCGTGGTGGGGCAAGTCTCCTGCCTAGTTATATCCAAGGCATATATTCATGTTGTCCATCTTATCAACTTTCCTTAATTGTTCTTTTCTAGTTTCTCACTCTTTCCTTTCAAAAGCCATAGATTCTCAATGACGCATGTCCTTACACATCCTATATATTTATTTTCTTTTTGCAACACATAATTTCCTCTAGCTTTCGAAAAAGGAAAAAAAAGAGTTAATGGATTTCACTTTAGGACACTTTTTTATCCGTTAATTACTTGATACATAATAATAATTATATCAACATACTTGTTTATCGTTAGTTTTAAATAAATATGAATATGTAAATTTTGTCTAAATTACCTCTCGTCACAATAAATTTGGGCTCTAAATATTTAGTGTCCTCCGTTATAATTAATTGAGAGTAGTTTTTATACAAAAATCTCGTATAAAGTGGTTAAAGTTTCCTTAAGAAAATCATTATTTCAAATTATTTAAAATTTACTATACTTACACTTTTTTATTTAGAAATTCACAAATCAGTTTACATGATAATTTATTAAAAAAAATATTTGTACATAAAATACTTTTTTATAATCAAATAAATTAACTAAAAAGCTAAACTATGTGGAGAAAATATTGTAGCAGTATACACATACTACTATGGATTGTAATAGTATTATTATTATTTTATCATTCAGTGCATAAAATTTAACTTTTGACCTTGAGGGTATTTTAGATTTTTTACCTCCCATGTTGATATTATCTGATTGTTTGGTGCGTTTTTATCTTTGTATTATTTTTTTAAACAATATTTATATGAATTTGCCCCTGAATCAAACAAAAAAAGTCGAAATGTCAAAGATGTTTTTGGTTTTTTAAACCGGCGGTGCACAGTGAATTAACACCTTTACCCTCAAACAAGTCAAAAATAGTGGGCTGAAGAGGAGGTCATTTTCGGTTTTTCACAATTGGGTGAACAATACAATTACTAAAACACCCTCACAAACGACAAAAGTAGCTGGAGTCGGAGGCATAATGGTATTTTGATCCCTAGTTTTTTCGTTATTATCTCTAGGTCAGGGGTTTATTAATTTTTTTTGGTTTTACTGCAAGATGACGCGCTAGCTGTTTTGACCCGTATACGCCTTTCAGGCGACGTATTCGTTGTCCTATTTCGTTGTCCTATGAATGGTGAAAATGTATGGTTATCATGTCATCAGATGTGTCATCTTGTCCTCTTTCACCAGGTGGTGAACGTGTCGACCGCAAGCGAGGGGGTGGTTGTCGGTGGTAATTTTTTTCCACCCCTTTTCTCTCTCATGCAGTGCCTAAAAACATCATGGTCCTCTTAGTTTATGTGTTGTTCATTGCGGTCCCTGCGCTTTTAATTTCGTTTGTCTTTGTAATTTCTTCTATAAAAGTTTTTGTTGTTTGTAATTGTACCCTTCAATTAAAATTAATCATATATGCTTTTTTTTTGTTTGAGCCCTTATTCTTTTGATTTTTTGTTTGTTTTTAGTTCCTTTAATTTTTTCGGTTAATAGGTTTTGATTTGTTTCAATTTAGTCCTCCAACTGAAATTGATCATATATGTTATTGTTTATTTTGGCCCTTCTTAGTCTTTTGCCTTTTCTTTTGTGTTAAATCTATATAATTTTTTCGATTGTAAGGTTTGATTTGTTGCGGTTTTATCTTCCGACGCAAATTACTTATATATTTTATTTTTCATTTCGGTCCTTATTCTTTTAATTTTTAATTTTTTTAATTCCTTTGATTTTTTCAATCCTTCATAGACAATCTTTATTTTTTTATCCATGCTTATGTGTCTATGCTTTTAATTATTTTTGTCATTTTTTTTGTTCAATTTAGTCCTGAAAATTTAATTTATGTTAGTAATCATTTTAAAATTGATGTTTCTTCTTTTTTTTCCCTTTATTTTTTTATTCTCTATTTTTTTTTATTTCTTCTTCAAATCAGATGATTTATTTTATTCTCATCATATTTATTTATTTTTTCTCTTCTATTAAAGATTTTTATTATTATTCTTCGAGCTAATTTCATGGTTTTCATTTTTACACAATTATATGATAAGTTTAGTGATTTTTTTAATTGTTATCTTGCTTTCTCTTTTGTTAAAGTGTTATGCTTTTTTATTATTATTTTTCAGTGGAATTTAATATTTTTTATTATTTGGGCATGAAAATAATAATTTTAATTGTTATAGTCATTATAATGAAAGTGACATAATAATAGATTTTCAATGATGTTTTTTTTTTCTCTTTATAAGTAAAAAATCAACGACTTATTTTTTTTGTTTAGTTATTGTAGATGTTTAAACAATTTATACTTTATTATTTATTTTTACATTAAATTATTAAATAAGCTAATCCTAATACACTGAATTCAATTATTTAGATATCCAAAAACTCTTACTTTTTTATGGCGATGATAATTTTATACTGATAATTTCGTTCAAACTTGCTAAACAAATAAATGCATATCGATTTAAAATTCATATATTTTATTAGAAACTCGTGCTTTACAAAAATTATGTGCAGATTTATTAATTTGCCAAAATTTATAGCATTATAAAACAAAAACTCCCACTCTTTGATTTTTTTTGTTAAAAAAAATATTATTTTGGGTATTTTTATTTTTATTGTTTTTATTTGCTCTTTTGTTAAAGTTTTTAGACTTTTTATTTTATTCTTCAAGATAATTTTATGATTTTCATTGTTTACACAACAACAACAACAACAATAATAATGATTTTAGTGACTCTTTTTATAATTGTTTTCTTGTTTGCTCTTTTGTTATAGTTTTTTATTTTATTCTTTAGGACAATTTAATAATGTTTTTTTTTCCTTTGTTCTGTTTTTTGTTTGATTATTATTTTTATTTATTCTTAAAATCGAATGATTTTTTATGTTAATAATATTTATTTTGGTTGTTTTTATTTGATCTTTTGTTAAAGTTTCTTTGGTTTTTGTTTTATTCTTCAAGATAATTTATAGTTTTCATTGTTCACACAATAATAATAATAATAATACTCTTAGTAGTTGTTTTTTTACAATTTTTTTCTTACTTACTCTTTTGTTACAATAAAAAACCATTTGGATTGTTAATATTAATAACAAAAAATGATAAGAGTGTGAGTCCTTTAATTTTTTTTCTTTTTTTTCAAATTAAATAATATTTTTTTATATACATGTAATAATTTTCTTATTTTGCCTTCAATCATAATAATAACAATAAAAATAATAATTCAACTAATTTATCATTCAATGTTGTAATGATTAAAAATTAAGTTTCCAAGCTTCTATATATATAATGTTTCAAATATAATATCATAGATTAATGGTTTGCAAAAGTTTTGTAATTCAATGTTGTCTTTATTTTTTTTATCTTTTTTTTGAAAATAGTATTACTTAATATTAGTATTAAACACAAAAAATATAATTAGTTTTGTTAACATTACTTAACAAAAAATTATGTTTAGAATTTTAAAATGACCTACAAAAACAACATACATAATCAGCATGATGTTTTTTTTATAACTTGAGTGTTTAGGTCATTTTGCATGCATCTCAACTAATATCATGATCATTGGAGTGAACGACTAGTTACCAACCTCTAGTGGTCTTGAGAGTTGTGAGACTCAAACTTGTGACCTCTAGGGAGCAAATCTAGAGTCGGACCACCGAGTTGCACCCCTCAGAGTTTTCATAGCATGATTGTTTGAAGAAAAGTGAAATTCCTTGTATCGTATGTAAATGTATTTTTGTTTTATGAAATATATTTATACATGCACACACATGTATATGTTGTAAATATAATATTATAGATGTATAATCATGTAAAAATATTTTTTTTATACAACATGATTCAATATTTTTTTATTTGTAAATTTTCAATGCAAAAATTAGTGAATAGAATTAAGTCAAGCTAGATATTTTGGTTTTTTTTGGTATTGAGGATTTTGTTTTTAAATTAGGTGGATATAAAGATATTTTGATAGGTCTTTTAAATAATAATAAAAAATCCCGCAAGAGGGTCTAAGTCGTTATCTCTAGATTGTTTATGAACTCTATTTATGGACTCCACAAACACAACCACTCATTAAAAAATATGTTGTTATGTTTAATTTTGGCTTTTATTCTTTTGATTGTTTTTATGTTTTTCATCCCAGTTTTTTTTTTTTTTTTTTTTTGTATTGAAGTTTTAATTGTTTTATTTTTGTCATTTGGTTGAAATTAACCATATATTGTGTTATTCAATGGTTTAGGTTTTAAGATTTAGAATGCTCTTATTCTTTTAATTTCTTTAGACTGTATTGGACTACTTATTTTGGCTAAACACTAGGTATGGACTCATGTTATATTGCAGGAATGTATTTTTTCCGCAAATATTAATATTAGGGTGATGCAAATTTTCAATATTTTCCTCATGAAAAACTATGTCTAAGTATTGCAAAATGTTTTAAACAGATAAGATATATTAACAATTTGAGTTATAACACCAAATTAGATTAGTGAGTTGATTTGATGTTAATTTAATAGTAAAAGAAAAGACAATGATATTAATTAGAAATTAAAAGAAAAAAAATATAGCTACAAGAGCACAAAATTGAATAGGACAACAAACATGAAAGAACATAACGGGAAAAAAAATTAATTACACAAAAAGATCTAGAATAAAAAAATTAAAAGAAAGAGAGTTAAAATCAAAATAAAACATAAATAAAAGAGCAGCTAATTTTTTTAATTTTTATATTTTTAAAAATTGATTTTGCCAGAACCAGAAAAGAAAAGAAATTATAGTATTGGCCCTATTGGGAATATAAAAGGGTAAATATTGAAAATGGCAATGCGGGGCAATCAAAATTCAAAATTAAGAAGAAAAAAAACTATAGAAATATCAAAAGTCACGGACCCCACTCTTCCCTCCTCCTATCTCGAGCTTTTAAGCAACGTGAACGCTCAAGAAATGGCCACGGAATCAATTGAAATATGATGAAATTACCATATCACTCTCATGGTCTGGAATGCACTGAATCACTGGAAGAATCTTAAACGCTCGCAGTTCTCTCTTTGCCTCCAAAAACATTTCCTTGCAAAAACACAGTATGAATTCTCTCTTCCTTTCCTTTGATTCGATTAATCCAAGGCAAATTCATCTTTGTATCCCTTCGTTGGATATGTGCTCAACTGTTGGCTGATAAATGATGTATCTAATTTTGAATCCTACCGTTTTAGCTATCTGTTTTCGTTTTGATTTCTTCCCTTACATTTAGGGTTCGTAGAATCCTTGGAGGTTAAGAAGAGGATCAAATTTCAAGGAATAATAATAAGAGTATGAGTAATAGCAGCATAGGGCATCATAATTTATTCCACAACCAGAGGTTGCTTCGTCCAGTGAGTTTAGAGCATCAAAGCAAACTCAATTCTTTTGGCATTGTTGCAAACTCTTTGTTTAAAGCTGCTCGTAGGTCTTCCAGCTTTTGTAGAAACGATTTGAAACTTAGGAGATCAAAATCAGGCATCGGAGGATCACGCCGGTCTGTTATTTTCACTCCGCGAGCTGTCTTACCCATGGAGCCCTCTTTCGAGGTAATTTGTTATAAATAATAATAAAAAAAATTAACAGCTATTTTGTACCTCTAAACTCAAATTGATTTTGCGTAGGATGAATCTTATGCTATGCACAGTGTAGTTTTTGGTCCTCTGGGTATTGAGAGGTTTTAACAAACTATTTCCGTGCAGCAGCTTGCAGGAAAATTCAACCTTGATGGAAATATTCAAATGCAGGTATTTATAGTCAACTATGTATGACTGGAGCCAAGTTATGGTATTTTTGTTGGTTATTGCAGATGTGATACAGATTCCTTTCTTCTAACTGACCAGGTTTTTGTTAGCAATTCCTTGGCTGCATCCGTTGCGCAAATAAATATTCAAGTCACTTATATCAGTGATTCATTGCTCCTACACTGGGGTGCAATACGTGATGTAAAGGAGTGAGTCCTGTGTACCTGCAATAGGCTATATTTGGGCTATGCTTTGTTTTCATTTCGGTTTATGTCATTGTAGTTTCAGATATCTTGTTTTCTTTGATGCCAGAAAGTGGGTGCTTCCTTCTCGTCGACCAAATGGAACTAAAAATTATAAGAACAGAGCCCTCAGATCTCCTTTTATAAAGGTAAGAGCGAAAAAGAACAAAACGAGATTCTTAGCCTTTCATTTGGGCGAAAATGTTGTGCTGATCTAAATGATTAATCTTAGCTGGTTTATATTTTGTTTTTGTCTTAGTCTGGTTCCAATTCTTACATCAGCATAGTGATCGATGATCCTGCAACGCAAGCTATAGAGTTTCTTGTAGTTGATGAAGCAAAGAATAAGTGGTGAGCTTCTATAATATTGCCTTTTCTAGCTCCCTGAGTGTTTTATGAGCTCATTACAATAGGGTGATTATTTTTGTTGTTTTATCATAATTTGACAGGTTTAAAAACAATGGCCAGAACTTTCATATCAAGTTACCCATTAGAGAGAAGTTGATAATTCCTAATGTCTCAGTTCCTGAAGATCTTGTACAGATTCAAGCATATCTAAGGTGGGAAAGAAAGGGTAAACAAATGTATACCCCTGAGCAAGAGAAGGCAAGTGTTAAGCAGCTGTTTAATTATAGAGACAAAATCTGTACGGTCAACCATAAGTATTTTAATTTTGCATTTTTTCCCCTGTTTTGTTTTCTCTTTTGTCAACAAGGAAGCACTAGTGTCATGGTTTTTTCTTTTCACATGCAGTTCTCCTAACTCCAACTCCCTTTGATGAGCCCTTTTAAGACAATTTTCTTTGGGTTCTCTATATCTCCCTCCCTCTCACTTATTTATTTTATCTCGTCTCTTTCCTTGTTTCACTGTCAGAAATCCATTCGATCCATCACAGCGATCTCCCTCTCTTCCTAGCGATGTATGATATACCTTTAGTGAGAGATCAGGGTGATAGTAATTGGCTAGAAACCAAGATTTGTATGCATGAACAGTGTATGACATGGAGGGAAGCAGTTCGTTACAAACTATTAAACAATGAAATGGTGTGTGGAATTATTTCGATCATGTATTTGGTACATTGAAAAAGGCCAATATCCCTTGAAGCGAGGTCTCTGGCTTGAGAAATTAGAGACTGTCCTGCCTTTAGTTTTTTTCATAAAGTGTTTACTGACAAGAGTTGAACTTTTAGTCGATGCTTGCCAGCCCAAGACTTCTATCAATGCTCCAAGGAATAGCCTTCTCTTCGTTGAAGTTATAATTCTATGGTTTTAAGGTTTCAAGCATTTTGTCGTACTTTTAGTGGATATATTTTTTTTTTTTTGTAATAGGAGGAATATGAATCTGCTCACTTCGAGCTATTGGAGGAAGTAGCCAGAGGTACTTCCATTGAGGATCTCCGAGCAAGACTATCAAACAAAAATGATCGACGTGAAATTAAGGAGGAGCCATCTGTCTCTAAAATAAAAAGCAGAATACCTGATGATCGACGTGAAATTAAGGAGCCATCTGTCTCTAAAATAAAAAACAGAATACCTGATGATCTTGTGCAAATACAAGCTTATGTCAGATGGGAAAAGGCAGGGAAACCCAATTATTCTCGGGAGCAGCAACTGGTAAATTCCCATACTTTTCTTGGTCGGTTAGTTTCCGCAATGTTTTGTTTTTTGTTTCAGTTGCTTCTGGTAGAGATAACTGACACCTGTCAGTTTCCATTTACAATTTAATGAGACTTCCCCTGATTGCTTGTATGTGACATTTGCTGGATAATGTTTGCATGCATATAGAGGGAATTTGAAAAGGCAAGAGAAGAGCTGCAAACTGAACTGGACAAAGGTGTCTCTATCAATGAGATTCAGAAGAAGATTACTAAAGGAGAAATCAAGACTGAGGTGTCAAACCAACTTCAAAACAAAAGAATTTTTAGCACTAAAAGAATTCAGCGCAAAAAGAGGGACATAATGCAGCTTGTCAACAAACATGCTGCTAAATCTGTAGATGACAAAGTTTCTAAATATGCGGAAGGAAAAGCTTCAGTGGAATCAAAAGTCTTGAAGGCTGTTGAGCTTTTCGCCAAGGAAAAGGAAGAACATGGTGGTGCTGTGCTGAACAAGAAAATCTTTAAGCTTGCTGATAAGGAACTTTTGGTACGCAGTGAGCTAATTATCTTTGTCTCCTTGCTCCATCAGTTACAGTTTCATTTGATGAAATCAACTTTAAATCTCCTCACACAATGTCAAGGTACTTGTAACCAAGCCTGGTGGGAAGGTGAAGGTTCATTTGGCCACTGATTTGGAACAGCCAGTTACTCTTCACTGGGCTTTATCTAAAAAGGCTGGAGAATGGTTGGTAAGATTCTTTGGACATGCCACTCAAGATGATATAGCCCTTTGGAATCGATATCACTTTCTTCATCTTCTATAACCCGTAGACAATTTTTCCATTGCTTTTTCAGATGTAATGAATGCATGCATGATTTTGCAGGAGCCACCTCCAAATGTGTTGCCTCCTGGTTCGATTTCTCTTCAGGTGGCTGCTGAAACACGGCTTAAAAATGAGTCCTCTACTGAGTTTTCTTACCAGGTGTGGGATTTTAGATTTTCTACGTCTTCCTGTGTCCCATAGGGCTTTGAAATCTAACAGTGCCTTTCAATTCTATAATGTACCCATTAACAGGTGCAATCTTTTGAAATGGAGATTGAAAAGGATACTTTCATAGGGATGCCATTTGTCCTTTTGTCTAATGGAAGATGGATGAAGAATAATGGTTCAGACTTTTATATTGAATTTGGCGGAGGATCTAAGCATATCCAAAAGGTTGCCCTTAGTTTCATATCCCAACAAATATTTCTTGTACTCTGCTTTTCATCATTTTTTTTGGAGCTACTAACTAGAATTTTCTCGATAAAGGATGCTAGTGATGGCATAGGTACTGCCAAGGCGTTGTTGGATACAATTGCAAAAATGGAGAGTGAGGCACAAAAGTCTTTCATGCATAGGTCAGTAAAATGTTTATGCTTATGCTCATTTGCTTACAAGAAAATATATTTTTTTTAAAGTGGTTTCAATGGAAAACTGATTACTTGAAAGTGAAATACTTTTTTTTATTTAGTATTATTAAAGAAAATGAGTTGAAAAACACTTCCCAACATTTAAATATATTAAATATATCATGGAAAATGAGCTGGAAAATAACTTATTAATGTTTTAATTCTTTTTCAAGTTTATTAAAAGAATGAGGACCAAGTCTAATAGATAAAAAAATTAAAGGAGGATGAAATTGAATTTATAAATTATGTCAAATACCAATCAAAATAATACAGATCAAATCTGACATATAAAAAAGTTGAAAGATGATTTTTTTAAAAAAAATATTACAATTTCATAATTATTTAAAATAAAATAAATAAAATAAATACAATCAAAATAATAAAATCTAATAGCTAAAGAATTTCAATAAAGAAAATGATAAAAGAAAAGCATATAGCAATAAAAAAAAAAGAGGATCAAAGTTGATATAAAAATCAAATTAAATCAAATTCTAAAGGACAAAATTGAAAAAAAAATCAAAACAAAATATATAACAACCAAAAGATTAAAGACCAAATTTGATATAATCAACAAATAAAAAACATTTTTAAATTTTTTGCAATTTCTGAAAAGTGTTGTTTGAAAGGAAAACATTTATCAAACTAATTTTTTCTTTAACTAGAAAGTGTTTTTCGTTGACCAACTTCTCTAATGATAAATAAACATAAGAAAATTTGAGAAGTGATTTCTAGAAAACTACTTTTCTTGAAACAAACAAGCCTTGTATATATAATTTTTTTTTTGTTAACAACCAAAGTACACCTCACTAATATGAGGGCTACCAAAGATATCCTTCGCCAATCACATTTATTAATTTTAACGTTAACATTAGTGAATGCTTTCAAGGTCGCGTTTGGTTACTGTATTGAGATAAAAAGTAAAAAGATAGTAGAGATAAAAATATGTTTGGTTGAAGAGATATAGATATATACATAAAAATAAATGTTCCCAAAACAATTTTGAAGTAAGTTTGTGTACCTCCAAAACAAAGAGATACAAAAAGGACATGTCTTTAAAGACAATATTTTTTATTTTTAAAACACCAATGTAAAAAACTCTCAATTTCAAAATTGTTCAACTAAAACATGTAAGGATGAAGATGATTATTATTATAGTTTTAAAATCTAACTCCGGAGGTCGATTTAGGGCAAATTCTATGTCACTAGTCGAGACCTGGGTCATGGACCAAGTTGACCCGAGTTACAAATGGGGTTGACAATTGACCTGAGTTAATGTAAGGACAAAAATGATCATCATAGTTTTAAATCCCCAATTTAGGGGTCAATACGGGGTAAAACCTGAGTCATGTGTCGAGAGGGTAAACTCGAGTTGACTTGAGTCAAAATAAAATAAAAATAATTATTATTATAGTTTTAAAACTTGATTAGCTAGTTAACTTGGGGGCAAGGCCTGAGTCATGGATCAGGAAGGTCAACTTGGATTAATTTGGTGATAAAATTGTTATCATTATAATTTTAAAACTCAATTTGAAGGCCGACTCAAGCAAGATCCAAGTCACGGGTTAGGAGTGATGAATATCTTAGAGATGCTAGTTAATTATTTTCATTCATAAATACTGGATGCATACAACTAAGTATTTAAGCATGTTATAGAATGTTTTATGATGGAAATCCCGCTTAATCATAGGCAATGAATTAGGAAATTAATGAGGCTTTTTTTTTTCAGTGGTGATTTTAGGTATGTTTTGACTGATAGCAACATTTATGCTTTAAAGTACCTTTGATTTCAAATGATGCAAACAGCCCCCGAAGCTTCATTGTATACCTTGTACCTTTAGTTAAGGCGCTTATTTAGCTTTCTATTCATGGCAGTGTTGAAGGTTTGATATATTTGATTAATGTAGCAGATCTGAATCCAGTTTGTTGCTGCATAACTTCACTGATTTGACATGCGAGCTCATATATACCTTTCTAAGATATTTTGTTTGTTGTTCTGGTAGTAATAAGTTATAATTCTCCTTCATTTTGTTAGATTCAATATTGCGGCAGACTTGATGGATAAAGCCAGGGATGCTGGGGAATTGGGTCTTGCTGGGATCTTTGTTTGGTTGCGCTTTATGGCCACAAGGCAGCTCATATGGAATAAAAACTACAATGTCAAACCACGGTAAAACATTTGATTAAATGAGTATTATGATAAACTATTTTATCTAATCAGCATTGGACCTTTGTGATATGAAAATCTTCATCATTCATCCCTCACAAAAATGGACTTCAAAAGCGACTGATCCAACCCAGCTACACTTTTCATTGCTCTCTGAAAGGAATGACAAATTATTTCTTATTAGTCACATACCTGTGCAGTGAAATCAGTAAAGCTCAGGATAGGCTTACAGACTTGGTTCAGGATATTTATGCAAACAATCCACAGCATCGGGAGCTCTTGAGAATGGTTATGTTCACTGTTGGTCGAGGAGGTGAAGGGGATGTGGGTCAACGTATTCGTGATGAAATCCTAGTGATCCAGGTCTATAGTGGATCTTTCTTGTTATTCTTTCTTTGCTTTGTCTATTTATTACCTTATCATGTGAGTTCACTGTAAGACTGATTAACTAATTATTTGTTGATTCTAGAGAAACAATGATTGCAAAGGTGGAATGATGGAGGAATGGCATCAGAAGTTGCATAATAACACTAGTCCTGATGATGTTATAATCTGCCAGGTGGTGGAAATGTGAATTTGAACATACACTTTTAGTGATATCAAAATGTTTCTGCTTTTTTATATATATAAATTACTTCTTCTTTCAGGCATTAATTGATTACATTAAAAGCGACTTTGATGTCGGTGTGTACTGGAAAACTTTGAATGAAAATGGAATAACAAAAGAGCGACTCTTAAGTTATGACCGTGGCATCCATTCTGAACCAAATTTTAGGAGAGATCAAAGGGATGGTCTCTTGCGTGATCTTGGAAACTATATGAGGACTTTGAAGGTTAGTTATCCAAGTCATTAGTATCAAAGCTTCATGTGTAGTTCACTTTTTAAGATAAAGACTGCACTTGATTTGTTATCAGTGTTTTACTGATTTTCATGTGCATTCATTGTTTGCTACATATTTTTCTTGCTTGGGTGCTTCTCACAGATAATGTGTTTCAATCAAGTGCTAAACATGATATGATTTATTTCCTGATCAATTTAAGAATTTTTTAAGCATGTGGGATAGTCAAATGGTGTGGATTGTATGAGCCTATGTATGGAAGCTGTATATATTGTTTGAGATCACCAAGGAGGTTTTGGTCGGCCAGCCATACTCTATCGTAATTAATGTAGGTTGATAAAGAAGCAGCATCTTGATAAGGTATTTAGAACTTTATGTTGTTTGTGATTGTCTGCGAAGTGTTGGTGGACCAGCCATGATCTACAGTACGTATAGTTGGGTGATAAAGAAGCAACATCTTGGTAAGATTAGCATGAGACAAGGATGTTGAGATATATCTATCCTAACATAATAAAGGACCATAAATGAAATGTATACGTCGTTTGGGAAGGCAGAAAGTGACACCAATTCAAGACAGGTGGAGGGGAGGTCCATGGTTTAAATAATGCCTGTTACCTATTGTAAACCCATTAACACTATGGCAATGCACCCTATCTTGTTGTTTCGGTTGACTTGCTAAACAATGACCGATTTCTCTTTCAAACCCTCAGCCCCTGCTATGGAAGAATTGCACCCTGTTAGTTTTTGGTTCTCCTATCTCTATCAATATGACTGTTAATGCATGACACACACGCATACACAACCAGTTGTTGGTTGAGATTAGAAGCCAGATTATAGAGGGATGAATTGGTGGCTGCTTCACTAAATTGAGATGACAAGTTTGTTGAGCAAGGCACAAGAAATGCAGAAACAAGCATAAGGAATACAAGATGATCATTTCAAAGAATTGTTAAGCTGGTTTTAAAGCAGTGTACAGAAAGTTTAGATAATAAGAAACTAAATGGCGGTTATGGATCTAAGTAGCCAAGGAGCTGATCATATTTGTGTTAGTGATAAGAATACTCTATTTTGTTTGAGTCCATTAAGTTGTACACTATTTTCTTTTGATGTCAAGTGAAATTCCTTTGATTCCACCCTGGCTTCAATATTTTGTTTTAAATCTAATATTTTTATTTTGAATTTAGGCAGTTCATTCGGGTGCAGATCTTGACTCTGCTATTGGAAATTGTATGGGCTACAGATCTGAGGTAATGCCATTTGCTGAAGTTGCTGCACAAAGATTTCTTTCCTTAAGTTTGATAATGCTTTTCTCCTCCCGCCTCAGGGTCAAGGCTTCATGGTTGGAGTGCAAATAAATCCCGTTCCAGGCTTGCCATCTGGTTTCCCAGTAATGTTTTCAACTTCATTTTGAATTTTCAATCCAGATTTCATCTATACATGATAGAATGATAAAATAAGCTGTGTATGTTTTGTATCTTTCAAACAGGAATTGCTTCAATTTCTACTAGAACACATCGAAGATAAGAATGTAGAAGCACTTCTTGAGGTAATAGAAAATTAGCCAGAAGTTGTAAATACCATTTGTGCTTGTGCCTCAACCTTGGCCTTTTTGTTTATTTTTAATACAGGGTTTGCTAGAGGCTCGTCAGGAGCTTAGACCTCTGCTATTTAAGTCCAAGGATCGTCTTAAGGATCTTTTATTTTTGGATATTGCACTTGACTCCACTGTTAGGACAGTTATTGAACGGGGCTATGAGGAATTGAACAATGCTGGACCAGAGGTAAATCTTACTTATCAACAATTACTTTTTTCTACATGCCATGTTTAGTTTGTGTTATTCTTAATGAACTTTATCCAAATTTTTCTGTGTGTGCTGCTTTTAGTTTCATTGTATAATTTATATATTCTTGATTACTTTCTTGATAGCAGAAAATTATGCACTTCATCACTTTGGTTCTTGAAAATCTTGCACTTTCATCAGATGATAATGAAGATCTTATTTACTGCTTGAAGGTAAAATTTGACTTTGGTACTCTCAAAAACTTATGGTATTGCAATTATTTAGATAAATGGAAACTTTCCACTATCATTTGAACTTGCTTTTATTGCACATACAGGGATGGAAACATGCACTAAGTATGTCAAATAGAAAAAGTGATCATTGGGCGTTATTTTCTAAATCAGTCCTTGACAGAACTCGACTTGCCCTTGCTAGCAAAGCAGAATGGTGCCAGAATGTTTTGCAACCATCAGTGGAGTATCTTGGATCATTGCTCGGAGTGGACCAGTGGGCTGTATGTCTCAATTGTCTGAAAGTGAAAACCTTTTCCCTCTATATTCTAGATTATTTGCTTACCCACCTTCATTATCACTTATTTCAGTTGAACATATTCACTGAAGAAATCATCCGTGCTGGATCAGCTGCAGCATTATCTACACTTCTTAATCGACTTGATCCAATTCTTCGGCAGACTGCTCATCTTGGAAGGTTAGCATGTTATTTGTGCTAGTGTCAATGAAACTGGATCCTGTTCAATCACTAGGAAATTAGCGATTTTAGTTTTAATGAGTGATGAAGGAAATATCCGATCCATTCAAGCATCATATGTCTGAAAAGTAAACATAGGAAAATAGATATGTAGCAGTACCAGACTGTAGTTCTGAAATGCAATTGTTGCTGTCCTGGAACAGTTGGCAGGTTATTAGCCCAGTTGAAGCTGTCGGATATGTTGTTGCTGTGGATGAGTTACTCACTGTGCAGAATAAAACTTACAAGCTCCCAACAATCTTAGTTGCAAAACGAGTAAAAGGAGAAGAAGAAATTCCGGATGGTACAGTTGCTGTGCTGACGCCTGATATGCCTGATGTGCTATCTCATGTTTCTGTGCGAGCAAGAACCAGCAAGGTAAGCATCTTTTAGTTTGGATTTATGTCCAATTCTTTGCGGGGAAATGTTAAGAGAACATTGTCAATGGCAGGTTTGCTTTGCTACATGCTTTGATCCTGATATTCTGGCTGACCTTCAAGCATATGAAGGGAAATTGTTGCGTCTGAAACCGACATCAGCAGATATAGCATATAGGTTATCCTATCATTCCATGGCTTACTTACCCATTGTTACTCACAATCTGCACTGGTACACGTTTCACAACTATTGTACTGAACTTCAGTTTTACCAATGATGTCTCACAGTGAAGTAAAGGTGGGTGAGCTAGCAGATTCAAATTCAACTAACTTGAAAGAAGTCAGTCCTTCACATATAAAGTTGGTCAGAAAGCAGTTCTGCGGCAGATATGCCATATCTTCTGAGGAGTTTACCAGTGAAATGGTTAGGTTACAAAATGGGATATAATCTATGTTTAATGAACTGCTTTATTTCTCATTCTAGAAATCAATACCAGGTGCTGAACTGTACATTTATGGGTTACCAGAATATTTATGAGGATTCTTGTATAGGTTGGTGCCAAATCACGCAACATCTCATATTTGAAAGGAAAAGTGCCGTCTTGGATTGAGATTCCTACATCAGTTGCTCTACCATTTGGAGTTTTTGAGAAAGTTCTAAATGAAGATTTGAATCGGGTAATTGCAATTTCTAAATTTCGTTGTCTTTTGCTACTAGCTGGCTCAGTTCAGATAATGATTGCAAGATGGGGTGAACACCATTTCTGTTGTTTAATGGATGCATTCCAGATATGAAGAAACTCGATATGAGGGCTTAAAATTTAAAAAACCAACTTGCAAATGAATTATTTTTTGACAAAATGGATTTGAACAAGGCTAATGCCTGTCCTGAGAGCAATGAGAGAACATTTGTATGATGCACATCCACAAACCATCCACCAGTTAATGTTGTGTTAGGTGTCAAGATTGGTTATTGTTAAACTTCTTGATGATCAGGTGATGTTACTTAATTGTTCTTGAAAGTCTTGACGTGGAAGAAAACAGCTATTTCTTCTGTCCTTAGTTGATATCTTTGAGCAAATAGTAAGATATTGTGGGATGTGCAAGATGAACACATTACTAAATTTAATTATTATGAATATCTAAATGAGGATGACTTAAAGTTACACAATGGTCAGCAGCAATCTAGTTTTTGTCAGCTTCAGAACATCTGATTTCCAGCATGCACTCCTGAGTCCTGGGATCTTGCACCTGCCCTGTTAGATGTCATTGTTTAAAATTTTTCCATCTGACTCTCTCTGTTTCCCCCTCCCGTTAACTTGCAGGAAGTGGCCAATAAGTTGCAACTGTTGAAGAAAAACCTGGCAGAAGAGTTTAGTGCTCTCAGGCAGATTCGCCGTACAGTTTTACAGCTGGCTGCGCCACCACAGTTGGTATGCTCTTTCTACTAGTGATGCCCAAAATTTATTTCAGTCAAAGATATGTTATATCTACAGCAAAGGATATCATTCATAAATGAATATATATCCCCTTTGGTCGTGCTTTTCTTATATAAAAAATAAGAACCTTCTATTCAAGAGTTCTTGGAAGCTTTTCTCTATCCCCCCTTGACTATCAATCAATCACAAGTCAGCCAACATGCAGGCATTTTCAGATCTATATTTGGGTCTTGAACCCTTACCTTTGGTTGTAAAATTTGGCAATGAAGCTATCCTTTTGCCAGACCTAGCAATAAAACAGATTTTTGACTGTCTTTTTACTATTTTGATACACATTACATTTCTTTTTGGGAAATCAGTTGTTTTTTCAGAAGCAAAGAGGTATATATACATGGAAGTGACAAAATTGGCCATGACTTTTTGGTGAACGAGTAAATTTAAATATTGTGTCAATGAACAGTATTTCAATTTAAATGCCATCACTAAGGCTAGAGTAAATTTTAGGTCCAAGAGCTGAAGACCAAGATGCAAAGTTCTGGGATGCCATGGCCTGGTGATGAAGGTGTACGACGATGGGAGCAAGCATGGATGGCTATAAAGAAGGTAGACTACTTTCCTTTGCTGGAAAAGACCATTTTGATCTGCAAATAATTTTGTCAATGTTGCGCTCTGTTCTTCCTAGGAGGAACTCTCACATCCTTATGATGGTTTGTGGCTGACTCATGTAATTCTGTTCCATCAACTCTGTTTGTGATTTTATGACAAGCGTGGCATCTTGTGATTGCTTATGAGCCAACCTTGGAGAGAACTAAGTCTTTGATTGTATAACTGGAATAGTATCTCCTGCTTGCTTGTTGTAGATGTTGACAGGTACCCTTTTCCTAAATGTTTGATGCTTAGCTGGAGTCCCCTAATTTTATCCATGTTCAAACATGGCATGCAGATGCTATATTTTGACCACGGTGAATGTTTGCTTGTAATTGTGCCTTACAGTGTTTCTTCCAATTCTTGCCAAGCTTATCTAATTATGTTTACTATTTTATTTCTCTGTTCATGGCATTGATCCGTTACATAATTCTTTGTCAGGTCTGGGCTTCAAAATGGAATGAAAGGGCATACTTCAGCACAAGAAAAGTAAAGTTGGACCATGATTATCTCTGCATGGCTGTCCTGGTTCAGGAAGTAATAAATGCTGATTATGCATTTGTTATTCATACAACCAATCCATCTTCAAGGGATTCATCTGAGATATATGCTGAGGTATCGTGTTTTTGGTTCACTGTTTGCCTTTTCCCGCTGGAAATTCAATCACTCTAGGTGGAAGAAGCAAAAGGCAGTGATTTAGCGCTCTACCTCTTGATATAGGTGGTGAAAGGACTTGGAGAAACTCTAGTTGGAGCTTATCCTGGCCGTGCATTGAGTTTTATCTGCAAGAAAAATGATTTAAACACTCCTCAGGTAAGCACCTTTCATATATTTTCTTTAGGTTTGAACATTAAAGTGGACATGGAGGACTTGCAAATTCAAGTAAACTATTTGCTTGCATTGTTGCTTCCATAGCTGGATCTATGCTATAGATGATAATATCCAAAGTGCTAATAATGCACCCTAGTTTTTCTTGTTATGTTTACCATATGCACTTATAACTTTGACATGCTGCAGGTGTTGGGTTACCCGAGCAAGCCCTTTGGGCTCTTTATAAAACGTTCTATTATCTTCCGATCTGACTCCAATGGTGAAGATCTAGAAGGTTATGCCGGTGCAGGCCTTTATGATAGGTATAATCTTCGGAAAACTCTGACAGGGTGGATATACAATGAGGTTAGCAGGAGAGAAGGGAAGGTGGATAGCAAGAGGAGATTGATAATATATATGTTTCAGCAATTGTCATGCCCATTATAAAACATGACTAGCAGGAAGTCTGGTAGAATTTAGCTGCAATTATATGAACCGGATATCCGTATTGGTCTTAAAACCTTTTGATAGGCTGATGCTCAACGTAGCCCAGAAATCAAAACTAAATCGTAAAGGATTGCATTATTACTATTATTATCACTATTATCTGCTCATCAGTAGTTAACTATTTTGCAGTGTGCCAATGGACGAAGAAGAGAAGGTTGTGCTTGACTATTCATCTGATCCATTAATCACTGATGATAACTTTCGACGAACAATCCTCTCTAGCATTGCTCGTGCAGGAAGTGTAATTGAAGAGTTGTATGGATCTCCTCAAGACATTGAAGGTGTAATACGTGATGGTAAGGTCTATGTAGTTCAGACAAGACCCCAGATGTGATCGTCTTTTTTTTTTCAGAATTGGATTGTGCTACTTAGAACTGTATAAAATAGAAAAATCACAGGGAAATGAAGAAAGGGGAAAATATATGAATAATCAAGAACTGAAAAGAACAATAAATTCAAACTACAGCATTGATTATAGTCAAGCTTATGTTGACTGCAATGATGTACTTTACCTGCGTAATAGTACCACTGTTTTATTCATTAGAAGTGTTTTGGTTCCCAGTTGAAATATTATGCTACTGCAGCTCGATGCATATGTAAAGAAATGCTATGTGCCAGAAATCCCAGAAGTCAGTTTTATTAAACCAGGCCTTAGCTCACAGGGTTGATCCGGGGCTTGGATCTGATTGTGTTTAAAAAATAAAAAAGATGATAGTTGAATAAGTCAAACTTGAACAATCTAGTGGATCAACTTGTGATTTTATCAAAAACAAGTTTAATTTTGAAATTGAAGAGACTATTTTAACTTCTAAGAAAATAAAATGATTTTGTTTTAATTTACCCGGGTTAATTGGTTCAACCTGGACCTTGTGAATTTACCATAATCCTAGCCTTGGATATGGCTGGTTTAATGACTTAGTAGCTTTTTTCAATGAATAATAAATACCAGGTCCAATTGATATTTCTAAGAGCTTCAACTTCTTCACTAATGTTATCATCCTTAGCCAACCCAGAAAACTTCCTAACTGCAGTGCATTTGGCTCTCCATTTTTCTAACAGCAAATGAAGCTCAGGGTTCGGTTGCGGAGGGGTCCCTTTGTAATAACTTGACAGAAACAACTTTACAAAGCTCGAAGATCGCCTGTGTGAGGTTTGCACCATGAATGCATTGATAAATCCTGAAAACAACAGAGAAGCTAAGAAAAAGAGAGGCATGCCTGTGGACAAAAATAAAGAATTTCCAATTATATAGCTTACTAGACTACGCTACTATAGTGTAATGGTGAAGGAAAACCTGTGAGAGCCATCTTTGGTAGATTCCTAGAAAGCTTGGACTACAGTAGCAGACAGACATCCAAGACATATGTTTGTATAGTCTGATTTCATAATCTGATTCCTGCGGATTCGATTGCTTGGCCAAAGAAAACGAGGTTGATGATGAAACTGAGGTGAAATGCTGCTAATGCAAAGTAGTACAATGAAGGACTCTCCATTCCCTCTTCAACCAGTTTGAGCAACTTCTTTTATGACCAAGGCATCTATCTTGAAAACACAGTGCTGTCTTCCACTGCCCGAGTGCATCTTCCGAGTCAATATCCGATATGAGTAAACAAACAAAAGGGTATCATATATATGGAGAAAGCAACGGGAATGATGGAGGCAGTCATCACAATTTCTCAATCAACAAAGAAAACAGAGACACTGCTATTTGCTACTAGCGACAATGAAAATTGCTGAATATGTTCTATCCTATCCGTGGCAGAATGCTTGAAGTTATTTGGATTGTGGTTCTTAGATCTCACTCAAAATGGGCTACTGGTTAATTTGTGGATCATCAATCGATCCGGGTTGGTCATTTTTATTGATTAGTTGTTTTCTTCGTTGATTACTCAGTCAAGTTCGACATGATCAAGAAGGTCACTAAAAATTTGACTGGGTTTCACCAAGTCAAATGTATTGTCCGATTCAACTAAAAATTCAATTCATGTCAAGCTTTCAGTCACAAAATATTTTTTATTAAATTATTCGTTTGAAATGTAATTTTAATACTTCTTATTGTTTGTTAATTTAGATAATAAAAATCTTACAATAAGCTTTTGTCATTTAAGATTTATGATTAAAATACAAGTATAACCATAATGTCCCATATCTGGGGAGGGACAATTTCAAGCCTACAAATACATTACGAAATTCAGTATCTTACTTCTTTTTTTACTCGTGCCATGCAGTGGGTTGATTTTTTTAACATTAAAAAATTTATAAGAATATAGAAAGTAAAAAAAAACACGATGCATGTGTTAAGGAACCATCTCACCTAAAAGCTCAAGTTTGTAAGTGAGGCCTTATAATATGATTTATATTATTCTCTAACACACCCCCTCAAGTGAAAGCCCTTTGGGCTTGAAACTTGCACAGACCCATATCACCATGTGCTTGATTTTTATCAAATAGAATGGGGGTGGTGAGATTCGAACTCGTTATAAACCTTACTGGGAAAAATTGATTGATTATGGGTGATTGATTGTGTGGTGAAGATGAGTGAACCTTGCTGGAAAAATTGATTGAAGATGATGGATTCTGGGTGATTGATTGTGTGGTGAAGATGAATGAACTTTGCTGGAAAAAAAAAGATGATTCTTGGTGAAAAAAAATCTACTGATCTTGCTCTGATACCATGTAGAATTTAGAGAACAAAAGAAATACTGAATAATGTTATGTATCTTATTGATTGTAAAGCTTACAATTTATACATGAAATCTGCACTGCCTATTCCTATAAAGTAGCCATGCAAGGCTTGTGTTGTGTGTTGTATAATGTAACTGATTTACATAACAGAAATTAATAACTGAATTGAATAACAGTAATGTACTACTCTTCAACTGCATGTTGACCAACACACCTGTAAAATTCTTAATTGTGACGTGTACGATGAAATATTTTTCTAAAAGAGATGCTGGGACGTAGATACATTGAATTAACTCGGTCCTTCATGATTAACTTGTGAACCCTTGTTATAGAATATGAGATAGTTATGAAACTAAGGAATCCGTACCGAAACAAATTAGAAAACCCGATTTTAAAGAACCAAATACTGAAGACTAGAAGTGAGGGATAACGTATAATTAAAAGAAAATGACAAAATGACTTCAGTAAACCTAGATTGGGGCTAGCACAATGGCATGGGCTGGGGCAAATATTTTTGGATGGAAAAAGAAAAATGCTAAGGGGATACTAGGATAATATTCCAAAATAACATGAAAAGCAAAATATAAGTTAAGTTAATTTAATAGTGTGTGTGTGTATAAAACAAAAAAAAAACTTGGTGAATCTTTTAAATTTGAGTTAATATTTCAAAATCACAATCTATGAAATCTCATAGCCAAATTTAATCAAGAAGGTTAATCTTCAACTAGTTTTATGTTGAATAATGAAATTAAAAATATATATATATACTCTAAGAAACTTGTCAAGGCATAAAATTAGTAATAAAAAATAAAGATTAAACCTAATAGAAAACCAATTGGAGGATGAAATCACAAAGAAGTCAGTTTATAAATCTTTTAAAATAAAATAGAATAATAACAATAAAATGAATGAGAACCTAGTCTAAGAGATGAAAAAAATAAAAATAAAGAGTTTAAATTGAGAATAATTTTATAAATTGAAGAGGTGATTCGATTTTTCTTCGAGGTAAACCATGAAAATTGAGGTCAATGAAAAAAAAAGGAAAATTAAGTCAAACCATAGAAAACCACCAGGTATATGCCACCCAAAAAAAAACACCGACACAGATCAAATGATATGATGAAAGCACGATTACTACCATTAGAGTTAGTTGTGCTAACCTTTAGGTCATGTATTAATATTTTATGTATTTTTATGATAACAATTACATAGAAATGGACCAATGATATGTTTGGATGAAATTGAGTTTAAACAAATTTATATAAAGATCACATCAACAAGCATAAATATTAAATAAAAAAATCAATTAACAAGTTCAACAGGCAAAGCAAGTGTACATAGTTTTTAAATGTTCATTTCAGCTCTTAAATATAAATATTTATATCATACTTGGTATCATAAATTAAAATGAATGCACACACTTCACTTTGCATGCATTTAAAAAAGATTGATAAAATAATTTTAAGACTTTATCATGCTTAAAATTGACAAATCTAGAATTCTATATGAATCGATCGACTGCTTGGTGATATCAATTTAACTTAGTGGACCATTTGTTCATACATGATAAACACTTGAAAATTTATAGAAATCAAATTAGCTTGATCAATTTTAATCAGTTGACCATTTAAGTAGTCAAAGAAACAATAACGACTATAAACAAATATATATAGATAGATAGATAGATAGCTTGTCTAATTGAATAATTGAGTACATGATTTGAATTTATATCATATGCAAGCTATCCTGATAGCAAAAACAAATTCAAAATCACAAATCCTAATTTTTACTTATACTTGTGCATTAAAACTTTCATATTCTTGCACAAAAGTGTACATTATTATTCTCGCAACACTTAAACATATTTAAATTTCTTGAGTGTTATTAAGTGAATTATAAAGATTATAGACTCTAAAATTATAAAATCCACTCTTTTGAGAGAGTATTTTATGATTATAAAATCAAACTTCTATAATTTTGAGAATTTGGATAAACTTTTAATATTGATAAGGTATTGTTATCAAGTAAAAAATCTTGAAGAGGAGAAATCTTCAAGTGGTGTATAATCTTAGTGTGAATTCATCAAGGTTTTTTTTTTTGTCTTTAACTTGGATTAATGGGAGAGAGAAAAACAATACTCAAAAAAGGTTGGTATTTGAGGTGTGAATGTAAATCATTAACCTTAAAATATATGTTAATTCACTAATTTTATTGGTACAATAAACTCATAAATATTTCCTATTACTTTATTCAATCTTTATATAATTGGCACGTGAGACATCATAAGAACATAAAAGGTATAACAAGAATGTATTTCCCTTCATGTAATTATATGAAAGTTATCTAGGTAAAACACCACACCATGAATATCATGGCCAGAGCTCTAGTATATGGTCCAGACAATCACCTACCCTATTTTACTTTTTTGTACGACGAAAAACACCTACATAATCAGCAATCAAAGAGAAAATTTATCATTATATCTCTGAATCATTCTGATAAATACAAAGAAACAAATGATTCTAATTTTAAAAAAAAAAAAAAAAAAAACTCTTATGTGTGTTCTTTTGAAAGAAAAAAAGTGTAAGTGCTTGGTAGATTGACACATAAAATTGTAGCTTGCATTATTTTTTACTCATCAAATGAAAATTTTAGAACGTACACTGCTAGTCGATTAACTTGCTCGGGTATCAAGTTTTAGATTGGTGGAGGTGGAGAGAAAGTAAATGGAAAGGTAATAGTCTGTGTGGGTGTTAGATTCATTCAAATAACTTATTTTAATTTTTTTAAGATAAAATAATATGGTTTTTTTTAAGTGAAACAAGATTTTAACATAATCTCTCGTATTTGACCTTTCACATAGTTGTTCTTTAACTTAAACTGGGTCGTGTCCCAAATGAACCAGATTCGTGAGTCTAACATGATGGTTTAATAGCAATGGTGGAAGTGGATGCATAAACACGAAGCAGGAAACTATTGTTCAACTATTAACGGGCCTGGATTCTGGCAATCGGCAAGTGGTTGGGTTTGATTTGGATCCCGTGGCTATATAAGGTTTCCAGCAATGTTCATGGCCGGACCATTGGAAACAGTTGTCCATTTATTATTGCTATGCATGGAGGATTTGAAAATAAACCATCGAATCAACTCTTTTTTTTATTAAACGAACGTTTCTTATTTCTATTAATTTCACAAATCTTAATAATCATTTAAATCTCCAATAAATATTAGCCACCACCATCAAATCAGCTTTGGTAGTGAATACATTAATGGCCATCGGTATAATTAAGAAAACAGCAATGATGCAGGCTAGATTCTGCTTTCACGTCACAAATGACTGCCTGGAATGATAAAACTACATGTGCATTGCACGCAAGGTTGCAAATTAACCCATGAATATGAATGATCATACTCTGCCTTCCCAGTAGCAAACAAGCAATTCAGCAGCAAAGGCAGCCGTACTTTCCTCGAGCAACACCATCATGATTCACATGGCCGCTTCATAAGGAGAAATGGACCATGAAAATGATACCTTGAGCATGCTGCGCCTTCCCAAAGTACGAGTTGGTAGCAAATTTAAACATCTCTCGGAGCGACATTTGTATTTCATCAATGGCTGCCTCTCTGCAAACCCTTCTGTGATTTTAGCCGGCCGGACAAAATGATCGCTCGGCATGGCTGCTCCATGCTTGGAAGCTTTTCCATCTTCTTTTTTTCACTTTCAAGAACCTTTAGGGTTGAAATATTCTACGTAGACACACATCTAGATAAAATATAATGAAACGAATCATATCTTATCGTCCTGGTGTGTCTAGAAATTAACCACGGCGACAGGGGGGGGGAGGATGCGAGGCGTTTCGGCATATAAAAAAAGGATCCTGTCCGTTGGTTCCGAGTTCATCATTGCCATAACCATTCTTTACCATGATTCTATTCCATCTCTTCTTTACATATGGGTCCAAGTGGATTTCTCTTTGTTTTCTTTGACCTCTCAGCAACTGTTCAAAAGCTAGCTAGATGCTCTGATGCTATTCTTTGAATGTCTTATCATTTTTGCTTTTTTTTTTGCTGTTTTGAACTCTTTGTAAGATCATGCACAGCAATTCGTGCTTTCTTTTTATGTTGTTTTAAATTGTTTTTTGCATGGTGTTAAAAATATATTTAAATAAGAATAAAAAATATATTAAACACGTAATTAATGTAACAGTGAGATTCTTAATTTGAATATTGAAACCGAGCAAGGTGGCTGGCCAAAATTAGCGGGCAGGCTGATTAAAAGTCAATGAACTGCAACTATTTTAAAGATTACAGAGAACAGACTTGTCTTCCTTTGAGAGGGAAATGAAAGTGAACACCAACAGAGCCCACTGGAAGACCACACTTCTCTTCCTTCGAGAGCCAGAGAATTGAATGTGAAGACCAGCAGGCCCCACCACCGATTTGGTATTCCATTTTTTTCGTCGATAATGTTTTTTTATTTCAAAATAAATCAAAATGATGTTTTTTTGTTTTTTTAAATTATTTTTGACATTGAAAATAATTTTTTATTTTAAAATAGACATTTAAAATGTAATGTAAAACAGGATAGCTCATCTTTTTCGAGGTTTCTAGAGTGTAAATCCACTTCTAAAAAGCTTGGCTTTGTTTCTTTGTGGGGTTCATCGTGCCATCACATGAAGTGGTCTTACTCAGGCTTTCTCAAAGCCATTAATAATGCCATGTCCTGGTCAACTGGCTTTTGGAAATCGCTGTTAATGGCTAGTTCGCTGCCATGATCGACGAAGCTATTCCAAATGAATTATTATTCTCTTACTAAATATATTAATTTGAAAGTTATAATCTCATAAATTTAAATTTATTATTAACTTTATTTCAGTTTTAATCACAAGTACTGCACATATTTTTATATTATACAAGACAAATATATTAAATTATACACTTCAGTACCCGAGGTTATAATAATTAACTACTTACATTTCTTGTGAATGAAAACACAATGAAGACATCATTATAAATTATTGAAAAATATATAAAAAATAGCACACACCATTGCAAACAAATTCTTTTTGGATGCGAGAAATATCATGGTCTGAAAACATATTTTGTAGAGTTGTCTTAGAAGGAATATTTAAGGACACAACCTGGCTGATCATCAAGAGATGCACACGTGTGCTGTAGAGGACCGGTTCCACCGACATAAAATTCCGGTGACAACCGCATCCATCTTCGTCAATAATTAATTATCTATGCAATAATATTAAATCAAGGAAAAGGAAATATGACTTCGATGTGACCTTTCATGGCATTCAACTCATCTTCTGGAACAACGCAACAACCCAAGAACTTTGTTTTTTGTTCGATTACACGGCGTTAGATTCATGTAAAATATTTTTAAAAAGCTTTTTTTTTTGTTTGTAATTAAAAAAAATAGTTAATAGAAAATATTTTTGAGTTAAGAAATCACTTTTTTTTATGTGAAGCGGAAAACATTTCCATGGGCTATGAAACACTAATAAATATCTTGTTAATTATATCAAATTTGATTGTTGATTTTTTTATTTAAGTTTAATCTGAAATTTTTATAATCTATTAGATTTGATCTCTATTCTTTTTTAAATGATATTTATTTTATTTAAAATTATTTGTAAATTTATTTATCTATTAATTTGATCATATTTCAATATTTATTTATTTTAATTTTTTAATTAAATCCTCCAGCCTTTTCATTTATAAGATTTGACTCTTTTTATTTTAATAAATTTTAATAAAAGTATTAATAAGTTATTTTCCAGCTTATTTTCAATAATATAGTCAAATACTAAAAAGTATATTTTAATTTTCATGAAAATACCAAACATCAAAAAATAATTTATTTTTGATGAAAACCACTTTCCAAAAAATATTTTCTTTTCTATACCAGTGTATTTATGAAAACAAACGGGGCCTCGGTATTTATATAAATAAAAAAAAATGTTAATTAACGACGTCGTACATGCTATTTTCTTCTTTTCTATACCAGTGTGGCCCTTCCTGAAAATATCAGGGATGGTTCGGCAGAGTAATATTCTAAATTTTTGAAGAAAAAAAAGAGAGAAAAGAAAAACGAGAACATCTTTTTATTCAAATATAATATAATAATACTCATTCTTTTCCAGCTCGCTCGAGCGTAGTCAATGGCTTCGAGGAGGAGACAGCGCCATGAGTGCGGATAGGTATGTATCCAATCACAATTGAACAGAAAGGAGGACGCTAGGTCAGCAGCTATGATGGAAATGTTCATTTTATGCTGGATTATAGTTGAGATTATTTTTAAATTATTTTTTATTTTAAATATATATTAAGATAATATTTTTTTATTTTAAAAAAATTGACACTGATATATCAAAATAATTTAAAAATAAACATTTTAAAACACAGTTTCAAATCACTCACTTAAAAAATTTCAATTTTTTTTTCCTTGGAAAAAAACTTTCTTTGACTAAACAAAATGTGATATTGGCTCGACATTTAGCTAAGAAAAACCACAAGTGAGTGAGTAGTGAGGAGTTAAAGGGGGCAATAAACTGGCTTGTTGTATAAATGTATAGTCAAACTAGCCACAATTCGTTCCGGTTTTACATTATTTTTAAATTATTTTTTATCAAAGTTGAAGATTTATTTTTATATATTGATAAAAAAAGTCAAAAAAAAATTATTTAATATATTTCTATGCAAAAAATAGTTTTGATTATACTTGTATTAATTATTTATTATTAATAAATAATTATATCAATATTATATATTAAAATAGAATTAGCTTTTCTAAAAGACTTTTTTCATTAGAGTACAAATATAAAAAATATTATATTTATACTATTTAAAAATACACATTACTAATGACTTTTCTAAATAGCATTTATACTTGAAGATGTTCTGAGCAACGAGGAGAGGAGTTAAAGGAGGCAACAAACTATCTTGTTGTATAAATGTTTAGTCAAACTAGCCAAACTTCATATATGTTTTATATTGGATTTCAAAAGTATTTAAAAAAAAATTATTTAAATTAATTTTTTTAATATTTTAAAATTATTTTGGTATGATAATATCAAAATAAATTTTTAAAATAATAAAAAATATATATATCATTTTAATAGTTTTCTAAGAAAAAAATTATTTTAAAAACCAATTTTAATCATACTACTAAACATGCAGTCCCTAATTTCCACAATTCGGTGGTGTTTATTTTTATTCTTTCTGGCATAACAACTCCAGCCTTTTCTTCTCTCGAGATGATGAATAAAGGAGAACACTGAATTCCCAGCACGTGGTAGATTCTACTTGCTATTTCACTCGTGCATCGATGTAGGTTGTAAATTTTTCTCTTAAAACATTTCTGAATATGGAGGCTATTTTCTATGGAAACAACTAAAGATAAATCAAAAGGCCCGTGTAAAAAAATATATATAAACCGATAATTATCTATGTAAATAAACAAAAAAAAAAGTTAATAATAATCAAAAGAAAAATTAAAAAAAAAATAGAGAGATGAATATATATGAAAATATTAAATATTGCATTACCCGGTCATTTATCAAATCATATTTGATGAATTTATTTATGAAAATATACATATATATATATAAAAAAAAAAATATTGTTATTTTAAAAATAAGTTTAAAATATATAAAAAAATATAGATGACCACACTCATCTTGCATGGACCCGTAAAGAAAAGGCTCTCGCACGTGCCCGTAAGTCCAAGTCAACAGAAGCGGGCCTTTTTCTCTAAAGTGAATAGGGTGGGTGACGTGTGGTCCATTCCATTCTTAAAAAAAAAAAAGATGATATATTATCTGTTAATTCTAGAATTCGGTCACTTGTGGAGATGAAAAAAAATGAGATTTTTTACATAAAAATCAAATTTTGAATCTCATTTTGACCAAAAACATCTTAAAATTAAATCAATCTGTACCCAAAAACATTTCCAAGCCCAAATCTATTTTTTATGTATTTTCAAGGAAAAAAACAATACATAATCTTAACCCTCCCCGCTAAGCACATGGAACTTTTTGACGCAAAAATAGATTGTTTTGGTAGCTTAAATCTTCATTAATAACAGCTTTCTCTTTTTAAGACGGGATTTGGTGATCTTAGGCTCTCTCCTCCATCTAAAATGACTAAAAAATAAGAAAATAAAGTGCTGTATCAAAATGTGTTTTTTTTTTTAAAAAAAAAACAGGAATGAAAATAAACTTTCAAAAAGAAATTCAGAACTGCCACCTATGTTACCCTCATTTTCTTCCTTAAAAACATGCATTAAATGTTGATTTGGACTCAAAATAACTCAATAAAAAAGGCTTGAGGATCAAATTAATTTTTTTATAAAAAAAACATATACATTTAGTGAGATGAGAGGAAGAAAAACAGTAAAAATAACTATATAAAAAATTAGAAAACCGCTCCTCTCTTTACTGTCCAGGCAGACTATATGAACAGAAAAATGGAAGGAAAAGTGAATTGTGAATTTGGGACGAACAAATGAGAAGGCAGAAAAAAGAAAAAGGGGAGGAGCAGTGGCATGTGAAACTGGACTTTTCAGCTTTCTTTTTTTTTTTTTTTGGTTTTAACCATCCGGTAATCCAGCCACAGCCGACTAATCCGGATTCGAGTCGGGAGAGACCCGTTAGGGCGGCTAAAGCTCTCCCACAAAGCGCCACTGCATATCCAAGGACAAACCCAGTCTCGAACTCGTGACCTTAGTTAAGCCAGGACTATCATCTTGCCAGCTGACCTAAGCGCTCGATGGTAGCAGTATTTTCTATTATATTACAAATCACTCGCATTGAAATTACGTTGCCATGCACATTAACATCTTGCTTGGATTAAAATAATTAAATGTTAAATATTAAGAGGACGTTTATTCTGTCCACAACCATGCCTGGACGTTTTGAAATTGAAGTGCTTATGGGTTTTTATTCTCTCTTTATTATTATTATTATGATTATTATTATTATTATTATGACAGGGAGGTAGCGGCAAATAATATAATAATTTACTTCCTTTAATATAAAATCAGGCTAAAAATTGATTCAAAAACCAAATAGATTAACCCGATAATTAAAAGCACCATGCAACTTGATTTTACTTAAAAAAAAAAAACATAGTTAATTGGAACGAGAGCGCCGCCATGTATATATATATATACATAACCTTCCCTTCCATTTTATTTTTGACATGAGACTCGGGAAAGAAAAAACAACCAAAATAAGAAATAACAAAGGAACAGCTATGGAAGTGGTAGGCATCATCATTGCCAGATCCCTAAAACGGGGCAGTGGGATGCTGAAAAGGCACTTCTGACTTCCCTACCTAAAACGAAGGCGTTCGACAGTATTAATTCTTCCATTCTGCGCTCTGGCCGGCTGAGCTTCTCGACCATTTCTTTCCAACGAAAATATGCCTATCTTTTGGTAATTAAACTATATATATAATAAAAAAAAGGGATGAACCTCTTTTCGAAATGCTAATAAGTAAAGCATAAATATTTTAAAAAATAAATATTGATTTAAAAATTTTAAACTGAAATGTGTTTTTATAAAACAACTATACCTTATTACCCAACACACAGACACCTTATTAAAAAGAAACTAAACGGTGTGGGGATTTCACTGTAGATCCCCACACAAAGCACTGTGGATTTCCACAGTGCTTTCTTTTTTTATTTTTTATTTTTTTACCTTTTGTTTTTTTTTTCTAATTATTTTTTTTTTCGTTCCTTGCTCTTTTTTTTTTCTAACTATTTTTTTTCATTAAATTTTTTTTTGGTTTTATTTTTTTTTTCTTTTTCTACTTATATATAATTTTATTTGTTTTTTTTATAATTGGAGTGTTTTGGTTAACTTAAGCGCACCACAATTAATCATCGGATTTAATTTTTTTATAGTTTTTTTTCATATTTTTTCTGATTTTGTTTTTCATTTTTTTCCATTAAATATTTTTTTTATCGGGGTGTACGGAGTAGCTTAAGCGCACTATAATTAATCCCTGGATCCAATTTTTTTTTTATAACCAGGGTGTCCAGACTAGCTTATATGTACCATGACTAATCCTCGGACCCATTTTTTTTGCTAAAGTGCTTTCCCGCTGATACTTTTTTTCTTATACTTTTGTTTTGTTCATTATACAATTTTTTTTTTGCAACCTGGGTCTACGGGCCAGTTTAAGTACACCGCGACTAATTCTCGAAACAAATTTGTTTTTAAAACAATATGGATTGCTAGAGTGTTTTCACGCTTATATTTTTTTTGTTTTCTTTAACTTATATTTTTTTTTTATAACCATGGTCTCTGAGTCAGTTTAAGCTTTTTATGATTATTATTTTTTACTTATCTATTTTTTTTTCATTTTTTTTCATTTTTTTTCTGATTTGTTTTTTTCATTTTTTCCATGAATTTTTTTTTTTGCTGGTTATACTTTTTTTAATTTTTTTTTCTTTTTCCACTTATATATATTTTTTATGATCGTGTGTCTGGAGTAGCTTAAACGCACCATAATTAATCCCCGGATCCAATTTTTTTTATAACTAAGGTGTCCAGACCAGCTTATACGTACCGCGACTAATCCTCGGACCCATTGTTTTTGCTAAAGTGCTTTCCCGCTGATTTTTTTTTTCTTTTTTTTCTTATAATTTTGTTTTGTTCACTTATACAATTTTTTTTACAACCGGGGTCTACAGGCCAGCTTAAGTACACCACGACTAATTCTTGGACTGATTTAAAAAAAAAAACAATATGGATTGCTACAGTGCTTTCATGCTTATACTTTTTTTTTCACTTATATATTTTTTTATAGCCGGTGTCTCCAGGCCAGCTTAAGCTTTTATTTATTTTTATTTTTTTCACTTATATATTTTTTTATAACTGGGGTCTCTGGGTGAGCTTAAGCGCACTATGACTAATCCTCGGACCTTTTTTTTATAATTAGGGTGTCCGGATCAACTGATGCGCACCACAAGTTGTATAAGTATGTATATACCCCTTATAAGACAAAATCCATTAGTTGGTTGTAAGGGTGTATTGGTAATTTACTAATTTTTAATTATATTTTTGTCGGGTGTTGTGGGCACGACGTCAATTTCAGAGCTCATGCACATTTCGGATGACACATGCGGTGTCGTAGAACTTTTAAAAATATATATTGGTTTTTTATATATTTATTTTATTATGTAAAATGTGTTTAAAATAATGTCATGGTATCAAAGGTATTTTTAATTTTTTTCATTTCTATGCATAGTACAATAATCATAATACTTTCAAATAAAACAAAAACCAAGAATTATTAGTTGGGTGTCTCGGTAATTTTACTTTTTTTGAAACTAAATTAAAAAATTAAAAAATAAAAATAAAAACCAAAATATAAAATAAAAATTATATGTATTAAAACTAAACAGATAAAAAATTTAATCCCTGCGGCGGAGCGCGGGTTTATGGCTCGTTTTTCAATATTATGTGGGTAAGCATGCAGGTGCACATAACCAGGTGCGCGTGCCAACACAATAAGAAATTACCTTCACTCATGGAAGACGACGGCTTGAAAAGCTACGTGGTACTTGGAGAAACTCAATTAGAGTAAAAAAATGAACCATTCATGCTGTTATGTTATATATATAATTATATATATAATTTATTTCTTAAAATCAATTCTCAATGTGTTTCATAGTGAAGATATATAGGCTGCGTATGTATGAGTATATTTAAATATTAATCAATAATATTTTGCTAAGACATGCATTTTATCCTTTTAATCAATAAAGTCATGTGTTTAACATTTAGGTTACATTGTTTTTCGTTAAAATTTATTTAATTTAATTTTCAAGTGTTTTAATGTGCTGGTGTAACAAATAAATTTTTTAAAATAAAAAAATATTTTAATTTATTTTTAAATAAAAATTATTTTAAAAGGCAATCATTACAACAATTTCAACACACTTCTAGACTAATTGTTATATTTTGCTTGTTAAAACTGAACTCATTAGTTGTTTTCTTTTTAATAATAAATAAAACCTTCTATAATTTTGTTTACAAAAATAAATTGTTTTGTTATAAAAAAAATATATTGAAACAATTTCATTTAGAAATTGACCCCGAGACAATCCAATAAGTTAGTTTAGGGTGTATTTGACTCTATTTTTTAAAAGTATTTTTGAAAAAAAAATATTTTTTTATTTTAAATTAAAAAATTAATATTTTTAGATTATTTCCATGTGTTAATATCAAAAATAATTTAAAAAAAATAAAAATAACATATATCTTTAAATAAAAAATATACACACTAGTAAAATTACTATGTGAAGTAATGGTGGTAAAAAAATGGAGAATCATAAAAACAGAGGTGCTGGGACAAGGAACGTCTAGGGAAGTGAGAAAGATAACACGTCAAAGCAAAGAACTTTGGAAACCCAGAATCAAGTGTAATTCCTATCTGTCGTCAACACCAAAGTAAGGAATAACAGAACTCAGGACCCCTATAAAATTAACACAAAAGCTAAAGTTTCAGTCCTTGTATTGGAGACTGGAAACACACCCTCCTCTCGTAATCATCTCTCTCCCTCTCCCCCTCTCTCTCTCCACTTTCTTTTTCAACACACTACTGTTTCTTAAGAATAAAAAAATCTAAGAAAAGCCAGCCCGGCAGTGTGTTATTTTAATCGGCTCGTGCTTAGAAGTTCAAGGTGTCAGACACATAAAACCAAGGGGAGTAATAGAAGCTGCGACTGGGAACGAATAGAGAGGGGAGAAACACAGATAAAGAGAGGAGAAGTCTTAGTTTTGTTTTTGTTGGTGGGTTCAAGAGCCTTGGGAATGGTGAGGGATTGAGTGCAGTTGCTTAGAATGGTGATTATGAGCTGGATGGATGCAAAAACTAGGAATAAACGGGGTTATTTTGATCACAGAAGAAGACAGCATCAGTGTACAAAACGAGCAAACACGACTACAGATTTGGCAAAAGAAATGACGCCGGGAAGTTTCTCAAACATGGCTTCTAGCTGGTGTAATAAGAAGATCTCATCTGTCATTTCAGTTTTTGTATGTTTTCTTCTTGTTGTTTCTTCAAAGATTTGTCCTGTTTCATCCTCGGAAACCGGCAGTCGCCATGCAACCAACCAAACTTTCCGACCCCAAGAGGAGTTACAAAAGTTGAGGATTATAAGAGAGCATCTCGAGAAGATTAACAAGCCTGCCGTCAAGACAATTCAGGCATTCTACTTTTGTCCCTAATATATAACCTCACTCTATCTGGTTTTGTACTTTCACTCTCCCCTGTTTTTGTTCTGTTTTTCCGGAGGTTTGATATGATGGCGGTTCTTGTTTGTCACTGCAGAGTCCTGTCGGTGATCTTATTGACTGTGTTCTGTCCCATCAGCAACCAGCCTTCGATCACCCTCAACTCAAAGGACAAAAACCATTGGTACTTGAATTCTACCGTATTACTCGATACATTTCAACTTTGATGCTTCTTCTTGGAAAATTCATGCTCTCAAGCTCAATTATATATGTTATGTTAAAAGCGTTCTTTATCTTCAATTTTTTGCATGAATTTGCAGGAGCCTCCAGAGAGACCAAAAGGTCTTGATCCAACAGGCATGGCAACTGAGAATTTTCAGTTGTGGGGTTTGTCTGGTGAAGCATGCCCGGAAGGGACAGTTCCTATCAGAAGAACAACTGAGCAAGACATGCTAAGAGCGAGTTCCATTAGAAGATTTGGCAGAAAATTAAGAAGGCATGTTAGAAGAGACACCAACAGCAATGGCCATGAGGTCTTCTCCTCTCTCTCTTTCCCTTCTTTTCTGTTAATTACAGCCTTAATCGGCTTAACGACATAAGAGAAAGTGGTCAAACAAAATGGCGAATGTCTGATGGACCTGCTAATTGTCTCTTCGTTTTCATGTTGCTTTTTCTGAAGACAGCTATCGTATCGAAAACACAAAGAGAGATTAAAAGCTTAGACAAACAAAGAACTGCTTTTTGAGCTTTTTTAAAGCCTTCAGATTTATCAAAACAAAGGGAATTCCTCCATTGTTTTTATTTTTTTCACTTCACAGCTTATGTAATCTGTATGCATTTCCCATCATGAGAAAAAGGAATTCTGGCTGCCGAGCAGATTTCTATTGATAGTAATTAATTCCAGACTCTCTTGGTTTTCTTGCCAAGTAGTGGTCACTGTTCTACTTCCTTTCACTTATTTCGAGCTAAATCGTTTTTGGTTATCGATCTCTCTTTTGACTCCATGAGTGAGCTCAAGCCAACGAGATCAAGCTCTGCAAGTAGACCTGTCAGACCCACCAATTTCAAAGAAAAAGAAAAGAGAACACATCTAATCTAGCTAACACTAACATTACTACCTTGAAAGGGACATGCAGTAGGCTTAACACTTGAATTTTCCAACGTATATTTATTGTCTTTTCCTTTCAAACTGTTGGGTTACAGCATGCGGTTGGATATGTGACTGGAGAACAATATTATGGAGCAAAAGCCAGCATAAACGTGTGGGCACCCAGGGTTTCCAGTCAATATGAATTCAGCTTGTCACAAATGTGGGTCATTTCTGGTTCGTTTGGCGATGATCTTAACACCATCGAAGCTGGTTGGCAGGTATACACGGGACTAATTAATTAATCTCCCACAAAAAAGTCTTCTTCGAAGAACAGATATATGCTACTGCTACTCGTAGAGGCACACCTGCCTGTATTTTCATCTCTTTCCTTCAGCAAGCCTGTATTTTTGCATTTACCATATCTCACATACACATATAGCTAGGTAGTACCAGCCTAGCTATGTCAGTGCACCACTGCTGTAGCCTAATTCTATCCAATACTCACCATCAATGGCAGAAAATAATTGAAGATTGTCTGCAAATGTTATTACCTCTTTTCCATAGTCATTTATCTGTCGTGTGTGAGTGAGCTCGCACACGTAGAGCTTACGAATTATGGAATCAGCGAAGAGTTTGAATAAATACATACATACATACATACATACATATATATAGTTAATATCTTGAATTCACATTTAAAGCTAAGTATTTATTTGCAGGTTAGCCCAGAACTGTACGGGGACAACTATCCACGGTTCTTCACATACTGGACTGTGAGTGGATATATGCGAAAAATCTGGCTTAATTCGTTTACTTTTCCTTAACTCTTTCCATGTCCTACCTTCTTCAACTGTCTAATTTACGCCTTAAATTCTTACAACAGTCCGACGCTTATCAAGCAACTGGATGCTACAACTTGCTGTGTTCAGGCTTTGTCCAAACCAACAATAGAGTTGCGATCGGGGCTGCTATCTCTCCCACATCATCCTACAGTGGAGGACAGTTTGATATTAGCTTATTGGTTTGGAAGGTAAAATTTACTCTCTCTTTTTTCTTCCTTTCCCTTCACTCACAGTCACTGAAATAGAACATCAGACATGAAACTAGTCACATCCTATGCCTTGTATAGCGAAATTAGGTACTTTTTTTCCCCCATGAAATGTAGTTTTCTAAGGTGCTTGTTGTTTACCATTAAAAAAATATTTTTATTTTATTTTATTTTTGGTATATAACACTTTCTAAAAGTTGCCAGAGATTAAAATATATTGATATCAAGTTTGATCCTTAATTTTTTTTTATTTCTATATATTTTGTTTCCTATCCTATTTTGTCTTTTTTATTTGAAAAATCTATAAAATTATCATTTTTTAATTTCATTATCTTTTGAATTTTTTGTTTGTTAGATTTAATTTCCATCTTTTTTATTTTTATTTGTTTTATTTAAAATAATTTATGATATTAAATTATTTTTTTAATTCCATCATCTTTTAACTTTTTTATTTGTCAAATATGATCCTATTTTATTTAATAAACATGAAGAAAAAAAAAACCAAAACATCACAAGTTATTTTTCATGATATAGTCAAATGCTGAAAAGTATTTTTCAAATCATTTGTAATGACACTACCAAACATAAAAAGAATAATTTATTTCTCAAGACTTTACTTTTCATGGAACACTTTTCAAAAGAAAATTAATTCCCGGTAAACAAACAGCCCGTCAGGATGAACATATATTTGCATATGTATGCCTGGATTGTAACCTACATCCAAGACTTTCAAGTCCCATCACATATATATATATATATATATATATATATATATATATATTGAAACTATTATAAAGTTTGGTAAAAAAAGACTAACTTGATATCCAAATGGGATGGTCAAAGATGGACCCTAGCTATGAAGACAACTTGCTGACACCAAATGCGTGGAGACAATATTATCAACCTTACAAAATAATGTAGCCATAGCATAAATGGGCCAAGATTGGCGTGCACTCATCACTTCAAATGGTGTCTGTAATTCCCTGCTGCTTTTCTGCTTTGCTAGGTTTAGATTCTCTTCTTTTCCGAGCAAAAGAGCTTCCTGACGCCTGACCCCCCGCCCTTTCTTTTTATACTTTATCGTTGGTATATATTTACTCTTCTTTTGTTTTTCCTTTTCTAGTAAGTAAGAAAATCATCATTTTATGTAACCCCAGAAGAAACTTTTCTTTTCATTACACCCTGTTTTTTACCTCCTTTGCTTGCTACCATGAACATATGATCATAATTATTGCATGCTACCGAGGAAACAATAACGATCTAGCCTCGCTTTTGTGTAGGATCCAAAGCATGGAAATTGGTGGCTGGAATTCGGAAATGGGGTTCTAGTAGGGTACTGGCCATCATTTTTGTTCACTCACCTAAGGGATCATGCAAGTATGGTACAGTTTGGTGGAGAGATTGTAAACTCCATGCCATCAGGATTCCACACCTCTACTCAGATGGGGAGTGGCCACTTTGCCGGAGAAGGTTTCGGAAAAGCTTCGTATTTTAGGAATTTGCAGGTTGTTGATTGGGACAACAACTTGCTTCCATTATCAAATCTCAGGGTTTTGGCCGATCATCCAAATTGCTATGATATACAAGGAGGCATTAATAGGGTTTGGGGTAATTATTTTTACTACGGAGGACCTGGAAGAAACGTGAGATGTCCCTAATTAGGGGATGGTATAGGGTGGGATTTTTTTTTTCTTCCCCTTGTTGGGTGATATGGGTTTTCATCTCGAGATCACTCGGTCAGTTTGGGCTATTCTTATACTTATTTCCTTGTCGATCCATATTTGTTCTCTTATTTCTTCTCAGCTAACAGCCAACAGATGATTTGTCAAGTATACCTCCTTTAGGGACTGATGTAAATGTGGGAAAAAAAGAAAAGAAAAGGAAATGTTAGTGAATATTATACTATGGTTTGTGATTTTATTCTCCTCTCCTGTCATTGTATGAAAGATTTTCAAGGATGTAGATGGTGGCAACTCTATATATACTTGTCTGTAACAATGGAGGGAAGGGATGAGACGACGGTACCAGTACCCGAATAGTCGGTGGCTAACCACTCTCTTGAATTCTCGATAGATTCATTAATCCTGAACAGGAGATCATGGGTACGTCGTCCTAGAAAATAACATCAACCTTTCTTATTTTATGCGACTTTTCGAAGAGATTGCAACCTAGCTAGCTTCCTCTCAACACGATGAGACGGGGTTATTTTATTTTTGTGTAAAAGTAATTAAAATGTTTGTGTTTACATAAATCAGTATCAAATTATGTTTTTCCTTGAGATTCAATGTATTTTAAGCTTTTATTAGGGAAGAAAGCAACGGGAAAAAATGATTACAACGCATCTTGTTTCGAGCTAATTAAGCCAATGATACTTAATAGCTGTACTCTGGACTCCACTCAAATACAATTAGCGATTTGCCCGTCCATTAATTATTGTGTGCTATGCTTCCACGAGAAGATTTAATTTATTATAATTACTATTATTTATGATTTGTTCACCATCTCTTTCTTGAAGTTCACGTTGCCACTCACTGCTAATTATTATAATTATAGTAACAAAAAAAGCTATAATCTGTATGTTTATTGTTAGTGGCACCACGTCCTTCCCTTCCTTCCTTCTTTTTTTTTTCCATCCTTTTTTGTTAAAATTTTAAACTCGCTCTTTTTTAATTCTTTTGTGGTTTATTTCTATGAGATAAAATTTTAAAATATTCTAGTGGAAAGATCATGTTAAGATATAGAGGACCATAATATAAAATATATAGAAATTGTACGGATGGTTAATCTAAATTTTTTTAAGGACTTTATTTTAATTTAAAAGTTTTTTTTTTTTTACCTTTGAGCTTGAGAGAACAAAGAAATTTACTGGAAAACAAAAAAAGAGAGATAAAGTTATCGTTCATCCACATTTAAATAATAAAAAATAATTAATCTTGATGTATTGATCTATTCCACAAATGGGGTTTCAATGTGGTGTTTTTGTTCTATAAACATTCATGATAAAAGTAGAATATTGTTTGTAAAAAACATCACTTCATATACCTTAAATTTAAGAGTTTATAATAAAAAAGTTTACCAACAACATAAATTAGATTTATATATACATAAATAATAACATATTTTATTTAAAAAAACATTCAGCATAGTAAATTGAAGGGAAGGGACAGAGAGGATAGTTTTGATGTAAGCGCGTCCAAGAAGCCAGGTGGTGAACGTATACACTGAGCTGTGGAGCACTACGGACGTGCTCCTAAACTTGAGCAAGAAGCCAATTCACGCACGCGAAATGAATCAAAAAGAGAGAAACAGGTGCACCAACCAGAAAATAGGTAGCATCCAGTGGATCCGATCCCAGCAGTGGTGGGTCTGAAATCAGACGAAACAACCACTCTCTGCATCCTCTTAATGGGATTGACCAGACAGCACAGCACACGTATATGGTGGCTGACATCGACCCACTTCATGTGTACGTGTGGCCAGGTGATAATTAGAACAGAAACAAGCATTCTACTCTGTACAACTTTAGTGCATCAATCGAGCACCTCGTTGCTGTTCATGGGTTTGTTTGACGCAGAATCATGTGCCAGATTGGTTGGCCATCATCAGGACATGAACGACTCGGAGGGATGCACAGAATTACATTGCAAGCTAACATCCAGGATTGAAATTAAATTAGGCTAGCCCTAGAAAAGCCAGCTTGAACTTGGGTAGAATTCTCTCAATTTCAACGATAACTTAGTTGGACTGGGCCGCGAAACATATACCCAGCCTGTCAACCACTATTGTCCCCCAATTTAGACACTTAACAGGACAATCTTTTAAGGTGAAATGTTACTCGAGATTATTATTATTATTATTATTTAAAAAGTCCCCACTCAATTCATGATCCAGGTATAGAGAGAGGCTGGGCGAATCCTGGATGAATTCAAAGTTGAGTTTTTTTTTTTATTTATTTAAATACACTTGAAACTTGTCCTTTTAGAAATTAGTTTAAAAAATATCAAAAACAAATTTTAATGGAGTTTCGAATCTTATATTAATTGAGCTTGATTGATTCTATTTACAAACTTCATTTGATATGAATTTTATTTCAGGTTTAATGAGTCAAACGGTTTGCCTATTTGCAATGCAAATTTCATATACATAAAAATATCAAGACAATAATTCATTTATTTGTGATTTGTTACAGAGTACTTTATATAGTAATGTTTAAGAATATAATAATAGTTCCTTTTTATAATATTTTTTGATTAAAACTATATGAAATAATAATTTTCTATTAGTATTAACACGTCAAAACTATTTAAAACTATTAAATAAATATTTAAAAATAAAATAAAACCATGCAAAAACAAACAACCCTTTTGTAAAGGTCAACGATTTCGATTGATTATTATAATACTGATATCTACACACTTCATTAAGAAGAAGAAAAATAAAGAGAGGAGAAAGAGGACGATCCGTTTCAAGGCAAAGTTTGTGTCAAGGAACAAAACGATTTCGGCCGCTGATTACATGATAAAGAAAATAGTGGCTGAGGCTAATTTTTAGTGTTTTTTATTTTTAAAAATATTAGAATAATATTTTTTTAAAATATTTAAAAAATTATTTTTAATATTAGCCCATCAAAATAATTTAAAAAAAATAATTATTTTTTAAAAAATATTTTTGAAATGGACTACTAAACCGCACAACACCACAACATTAAGGACTAGGAGTTAGTGATTAATTTATTGTGCATTTAATTAGCTAATGGTATTATTATTATTATTATTAAATCAAATGGCTTGCGGGAGAGTTTGAATATTTTTATTGCTTCTTTTATCAGGAAAAACATGATAATCTTTCCAGAAACTTCCAGCGTTCAAAATGCGCTGCTTCCATGGCTGGCGTCGTCAAGTTGATTTTTTTTATGACGCGGCATTTTGACTTGAGCCATCCACATGGACCTCCCTGCATCAATAGATCTCAACTAGGTTTTTTTTTTGGTAATGATCGGGGCTTTACGCCCTTCTAAATTAATCGAGAAATAGTAGATCCAATAAGGTCATAGTACAACAAAGTATAAATACCGGACGGAGGGTCAGTTATAATATTCGAACCTCTGTCTAACAAATCTCTAGATAAACCAAAATTAGCCAACCAATCAGCCACACAATTGGCCTCCCTATAAACATGAATTAAATCAACCTCCCATTCCCTAACCCAGCATATCTTTAATTTGCATAATAAGATTATAGTTTCTGTCAACCCCCCCACTTTCAGCCTTAAAAAGCCTAACTACAACCTTGGAGTCTGATTTCAAGACCACCTTTCGAAACCTTTTCTCCCATGTAAGTTGCAACCCAACATAGATAGCCCATAGCTCCGCAGTCACAGACGAACAAGTACCAATATTTCTTGCAAATCCCCCTATCCAAGAACCCATATGGTCTCGAATTACTCCTCCAGCACCTGCCTTCCCTGGATTACCCTTACTACACCCATCCACGTTTAGTTTAACCCATTCTTCATCTGGATATTTCTAGCCTATGTAATCAAACACCTTACCTCCATTCATTCCCCCATAGACATTCCCCTGCACCTTCTCACTATCTCCCACCATTCTTTTTATAGCAAGCACCGTCCCATACCAATTTCCTTGATTCCCGCCTAACGTTCTACTGCATCTCTCCTTCCAAATATACCACATCGCTATGCCGAATACTATGTTCCAATCCCCATGCCTCCCACTCATACCTCTGGAAGATAAATTTGACACCAACCAAGTATACCAATTTTGGCTGAAGAACAACTCTCTTTCCTCTACCTTTATGAAGACCTCCCAAATTTTCCGAGCTTTAAGGCAATCTCGAAGAGCGTGAGCTAAAGTTTCCACCTCATTAACACAATCGCAACAACACTTATTATCCGATATCCTTCTTCGCCATCTCATTTCATTGGTCATAATAGCATTATGGGCTACAGTCCATAGAAACACTCTAATTCTTTCCATTCCCTTCCACTTCCAAACAATCCTCCAAATAGGATCTCGTTCTATAGTTCCCCCTTCCTCTCGCACCATATAAGCTGTTTTAACTGTAAATCTTCCATTCGCTGATTTATCCCAAACCACTGTGTCTTCTAACGCATCCTGCCGAGGAGGAATATAACCAGCAATGCCCATCACAGCTTGCACAGGAAGTAAGTGTGCAAAAACTTCCTATTTCTAGTTTCCCCCACCATCCACCATTTCAGCCACTGTATGGTTTAGAGACTCCACCTGTACCTCCGAATTCAAGTGATTAATAAGTGGTCCATATCCCTCCAACCAACTGTCTTTCCAAAATAATACCCGTCTTTCATTTCCCAAATTCCAACTGATACTTCTATTAACTGCATCCCATTCCTTACATATGGCCTTCCACAACAATTAGTCTCTTGAAGTTGCCACCGGTTGACTATCTCCCCTATTTGAGTTCATATATTTGTCTTTTAGGAATTTCACCCATAGCCGATTATCCTTCTTCATTCCCCACGCCAATTTCATAATAAAGGCTTTATTCATCGGTTATATCTTTCTTAGGCCCAGACCACCCTCGTCCTTAGGTTGACACAACTTCTTCCAATTTACAAGGTGAATCTTGTCTCTACCCTTTTTCTGATCCCAGATGAATTTTCTGCAAATTTTCTCTATCTACGAACACGTGTGTTTCGGAATAATCGCAGCTTGCATCGGGTATAAAGGAACAATGGCGAGAACAACTTTACATAAAGTTATCTTTCCTGCTAAAGATAGATTATTAGTTTTCCACCCTGCTAACATTCTTTGCAGATTATCCACTACATAACTATAAGTCTGCTTAGTAACTCTTTGATGCAGTAAAGGCACCCCTAGGTATCTTCCCAAGTCTGTTGTTACTTGAAACCCATTCCGTCTGCTAATATCATTTGCCAAAGCAGCTAACACATTCTTTGAAAAGAATATTCTTGTCTTTGCAACACTGACTCTCTGCCCCGAAGTTGAGCAAAACATATCAAGACAATGAGAAACTCTCTCTAGCTGTGTCATATTGGCCTCTGTAAATAACAACATGTCATCCGCAAAGCATAAATGAGACACCTTCAAACCGTTCCTACGCACACTGAAGGGTTTCCATATATTATCCTCCACACTCTGATTTATTAACTGCGATAATCGTTCTAAACAAAGAACAAAAATATACGGAGATAAAGGGTCCCCTTGTCTTATACCTCTACTGGGACTAAATTTCGGAGTTGCACCTCCATTCCACATGATACTAAGTGAAGTAGATTCAATGCATTTCATGATGATCTGAATCAACTCACCAGGAAAATGAGCTGCAATTAAAGTATCTCGAATAAAACTCCAGCTTAGACGATCATATGCCTTCTCAAGATCAACTTTGATGGCCATAAAACCCCTTTTCCCTTTCATTTTCCACATTGAATGGATGATTTCCTGGGCAACAATAATATTATCAGTAATGTGTCTTCCTGGAACGAAACTGCTCTGAACTTCACTAATCAGAGTTGGCATCAATTTCTTCAGCTTCCCAACTATCACCTTAGTCACTACTTTGAACATCACATTGCAAAGACCAATTGGCCGAAATTGGTGAAGGTATTCTGGCATTTGAATCTTTGGAATGAGGACTACATAGGAGTGGTTTATTTGAGATATGTCCTTGTTGCCTGTGAACACATCCCTAATATACCTGCAAACCGATTGGCCAACCACCTGCCATTGAGATTGATAGAATATTGGTTGATACCCATCCGGCCCCGGGGCCTTATAAGGCTTCATCCCAAATATCGTTTCCTTAATTTTTTCATCTAGAACTGGGATCACCAATTGCTCCATCTAGCCAAGATCAATAACCGGGAATCTACCTTCTAAGCTACCCCTCTCTTGCACCTCCTCTTGCTCATGATGAAATAATTTCTGATAAAATTCCCTTGCCATGTTCTTCAACTAATCTTCCTCCCAAACCCAGACATTCTGCTCATTTTTCAACGCCTTTATTTTGTTCCTTTGTCTTCTAATGATGGTTTTTGTATGAAAATAGGATGTGTTCCTATCTCCAAATGAAATCCACTGGCATCGTGATTTTTGGTACCAATGAATTTCCTCCTAATGTATAATCTGACGATATTCCATCGATAAGGCCTCATCTAACTGGTATAAGAATGGGTTGCCTTGACCTGCTATAGCTTTGTGGACTCCTCCCAGTCTAGCTAGAACTCTCCTTTTCCTCCTAAAAATATTTCCATAAACATCCCTATTTCATTCTTTTAGCTTAGATGTCAAACTCTCCAAAGCCTTTGGAGCCTCTATACCTACCTCCCAGCCTTTTCTTAGAAACTCTGCAAACTCACTGTGATGCAACCAGGCTGCCTCAAACCGAAATGGTCTTTCTACTCCCTGAAATCTGCCTCTCTGCTCTTCTAATTCCACAAGGATAGGATGATGATCTGACTTTACTCGAGGAAGAACCATCACGTTTGCATCCTGGTACGATTGTCTCCATTGAGCATTGCCAAAACATTTGTCCAGCCTTTCATACACCTTACCATATCCATTTCTAACACCCCATCTCCATGTGAATCTAGGGCCTTTACTCCCCAAGTCTATCAACTGACATTCCTTCACCCATTTAGCAAAACGGGATATTCTTTGGTTATCAACACCAGCTCCCCCAACCTTTTCTGAGGCCATCAATATTTCATTAAAGTCACCTATAACCATCCACGGCATTCTAATATTTCTAGCCAAATGCGCAACTTCATCAAAGCATTGCTTCTTTAAAATGACATTTAGGTTTGCATACACTTCCGTAAACATCCACGAATCAGTCTTCCCCTCATTCACAATACCATGTATAGTATGCCGCGAATAAGCTAGAATTTTTAAATTAACTCTCGACTTATTCCATAACAACCATATACCTCCTGACATCCCCTCAGCCTCCACCCTAAAATTAGATTCAAAATTTAACTTTTCAATAATTTTTTCAGCCCTAGTCCCGCTTACTCTCGGTTCAACAATCGCCATAATATTACAGTTATATAACTTCCTCAAATTATGTACTATCGTACAGAACCCAATTTTTCCATCCCCTCTACAATTCCAAAATAAAAAATTCATAATAAAATGTTTGTAGAATTTCTTACCAACCAAACATAGTTATGCCCTCCTCATGGGTTGTCCTCTCGGACTTCCCTTTTCTCTAACAAATTCACCCCCACCGGTATTTCGATTCCTTCCATCTTCTCACCATTTGTTCCATTTGCAGCCATCACATGCCCTTCGTCCATCCAAACATCTTCATCTGGAGGTTCCGGCTCCCTATTTCTCTCCATCGGCTTTTGCACCAACTGCGTGTTGCCTCTGAACACGCTACAATTTGAAGTCGTAACATGCATGTTTTCCGTTTGTGGTAGCTTGGTGTGGCTTTCTTTCCTGTTGGAAATCATTCAGCCATGACTCATGCGTTTCTGTCTCCCTCCATCTTATCTTTCCCTTTGTTAACATTGGCTTGTATTTGCGGAGAAGAAACTGATTCATACATTGGATTTTTTGTTCGGTTTTTTGGTTTGGGCTGAGCCTTCTCTTTCTCCAGTCCAGGGCCCATCAAAACCGTGAACCCAGCTGAGCTTTCTCCTTCTCCAGTCCGTGGCCCATCCAGGCATGAAGACCGACCCAGTTTCTTTCCATCTGGGCCTTTGAACTCCGGTTGCTTCTTTAGGTCCATCTGGGCCCTTGATGATTGTCCATTATTTTTTCATTCCAGCTGCCTCCTTCCTTCCCTATTTAAATCATTTTCCATATTCATTCCTCCGACTATCCCTCTTCCATTCTCGTCTCCTTCCTTAATTCCAGCCGTTTCCCTACTCTCATCTTCTTTATTCATGGTCATTAATGCCTCATAACGTCTTGAAACGTTAAAATTTCCATCCTTTATTGTTTCTGATTTTCCTCCCATAATGGCAGCTTGACTTCCGTTCTTTCCTTTTGCAGTGGCCGTCTCAGCCACCATTCTCCTCACCGCCCGACGAGCTCTTTTTTCAGCTATCATCCAGTTCCCAAATGGTTCCAGTATTTCTGGCCTGATTATTGGACCATTAGCTTCACCCTGCACTTCCATCTCTTTCTCTATCTCCTTCTCTGCATTACTTGTATCCGGATACATCTCTTGTTTATGGCCATATTGACCACAATATTGGAAGCACACTAAATGTAATCCTTCATACATTATGGGTCGTACTCTTCGTCTTAATTTAAATTTTGCTAATAATGGTTTTGTCAGATCAACCTCTACACATATTCTTGCAAAATTTCCCCTCACTCCGATGGATGTAGCCCGGTCTACTTTAAAGGTTTTCCCAATCCTATCACCAATCTTCCATAGCACTGCAGTATCATAATACTCCATTGCCAAATCTGGCAGTCTAACCCATACTGCTGGGATGCCATGTTCGGATAGTTAGATAATGATCCTCCACCATCCAAGGCCCTCCAAACAGCACATGCGCTCTATCCTCTGAGTTGGCAAATTTTGCCAAGTAAAAATCGTTTCCCAAATCTATTAAGGTGAAATCACCTCGTAATTTCCACATATTTTTCAGTCTTTGCATGAGAAACATGTACCCCACCCTTCTTCCCATAAGCTTTATGATGATGGTCTGTTGCCATGGTGTTCTGATGCGTTTTTTCTCTTCAGCTGAGAGTCTAATTACTGGACACCCATCATCCTCACTATCATCTTCTGAAACTTCTCCAGTGCCGTGACTATCCTCATCATCTTCTGATTCGACAAAAGAATCTCCCATTAGTGAGTCAAGATAGCTATTACCCCATGTTGCTCCACTTGATATAAGTATTATCCTAGATTTTAACCTTCTTGCTGGAACGTGTTAATAAATCTGCTTCTTTCATTGTCTTCTCTGACGCTTCAAGACAGAGCATGTTGAGAGCGTTTTTGCGTATCTCTTTTTTTTTTGATATTGTGTGTTTAATGGAGATCTCAACTAGTTAATTAGAGGCTTTTGTCTCCTTAATATCCCTTCCTTTTTTTTGTTGGGTTAAATCATCGTGTGGTCCTGAAATTCTAGAAATTCATTAAATCAGCCCATGTGTTTATAATTTTAGACATCTAGGTCCTCATCTTTTTAATATGTGGTACCCATGTTGACCTCTAGCTTGGTGATGCATGTGGTCTCACATCTAATGACATACATCATTCATTATCTGTTAAATAGAAATTTAAATATTAATAAATTATTCCTCAAGTCTCGAGTATCAATATATATCAATTATCTACTATTATTTATGAATCAATAAAAAATAATATATATATAATATATATATATATATATATATATATAATGATAAAATGATAAATGTTGTTTATATATATGTGTGTGTTTTATATTAATATTAAGATATACATATATCATATTTTATTCAAAAATTTAAATATATTAAAAGTATATTTATATAATATATTTTAGGTTGAGTTCGGTTTTGTTTCCGGTCAGAGTTTGATAATTTGTATACTCTACTCATTATTATTCATTGAATCTAAAATAAACTTATTTGCTTAGGAAGGACGAGCGGTATACCCGCGCGATGCGGCGAGTTTTTTTTATCTATGTAGAAAATTGATTGCTTTTATATTTATTGTATTTTATTATTTTAATATTTAGTTAGTATAATTATATTTAAGAATACTGATATGAGTTTTTGTCCTTCAAAAAATCCAAAGTCATTTTTCCTCTCTCTCAATATATTTTTAGGCGATAATATTCAATAAATATCAGACATATTAGAAATAAAAATATTGTAATTTGTTTTTAAAACATAAACTTAATTTTTTTGTGTGCTATAATTATATATTTGCCGTCTAAAAAGAACAGTCTAATGGAAACGGGAAGTGACTTGTATATTTTTTAATTTGACTTGTAGATAATGCAGGTAAATTTGTCAACATTTTTTTTTTTGAGGTATTTTTTTTTCTAGTAATTTTAGATCTAAAATATTAAAAATGAAAACATTGGAAATTCTTGTACATAAATAAACTTAAATAAAAGAGCACAAAATTAAATTTTGAAGCCAAAATTTTTTTTATATAAGATTTATTAATCATATTATTATATTAAATATATTTAAGAAAATATGATATGAATTTCTGTCCTTCAAAAAATCTTAGGTCATTTTTCCTCTCTCTCAATATATTTTTAGGCGATAATATTCAATAAATATTCAAACATATAATTAGTTTTACATATTTTAATTTGACATAAATATACAAATATATAATTAATTTGACATAATTTCAATAATATATTTAATTTAAAGGATAATCTTAGGCTATTTTGTTCTCTCTCTATATATTCTTAGGCGATAATATTCAATAAATATTAGAACATATAATTGGTTTCATATATTTTAATTTGACATAAATACACAAATATATAATTAAAAAGTCAAAACACTGCAAACTTAAAGAAAAGAGCACAAAATTTAATTTTGAAGCCAATATTTTTTTATTTTATAAGATTTATTCGTCGTATTATTATATTAAATGTATTTAAGAATACTGATATGAATTTCTGTCCTTAAAAAAATCCTAGGTCATTTTTCCTCTCCCTCTATATATTTTTAGGCGATATCAATAAATATTTGAACATAATATTAGTTTGACATACTTTAATTTGACATAAATATACAAATATATAATTAATTTGATATACTTGCAATAATATCTTTAATTTAAAAGACAAAATTGAAGTAAACCAAAACATTGAAATAAAATAATTCAAAACAAAACCGGAAATTAAAAGAACTGGGACTGAAATGAAACTGAAATCCATAATTAATTTGCATAGAAGGATAGAATTGAAAGAAATCAAACTTTTGATACCTAAAATATTAAGGATTTATAATAAATTTGCATGGAAGGATGAAATTGAAATTAATCAAAACTGTGATACCAAAAATATTTAGAATTCCAGCCCAACCCGCAAAATTAAAAGCATGAGGACCGAACTAGAACTTCAATACATAATCAATTTCAATTGAAGGATGAAATTGAAACAAATCAAAACCCATTTAATAGAAATAAGGGCCAGAAAAACAAATTATAACGTTCAAGGACTGAAATGAAATTTGACAAAAAAACAGCTTAGCTGACGTCATCTGGCGCAGGCAGGAGAGAGAAATTGGGGGGGGGGATTCAAACGACCATTGACACGTCTTCGGACACCATAATGCCACACGCGCCGCACCAAGGGGAAGAGAACATGCCTGAAAACCATTGTAGACGGCGGTTGTGCATTTTCCGACGCCGTATGACACCGCACGCGCCGTTCAAAAAACGCGTGAGCGTTGAGATGAAGGCCCGTTCGGCGACGCGCCACATAGCTGTCAGGAGAAAATAAAATAAAAAATTGGCTAATTACCAGAACGCCCCTCACCCCAGGCGTTGTTTTGTCCTTTTCGAGGGACAAAATGGATAATGCATTGTTCAATGAATTATATAAAAATAAAAGAACAGGCCGGACGAACTGGGCCGAAAACGGTCAATGACCGTCCAGCCCCTGAAAATGGCAGCGTTTTTTTGTCTTTTTCGGGGGCTAATATCGTTAATACACTGTTCAAAATCGGGAAAAAAAAGAAGACATACACCCGCGAAGCACCGGGTCAAATTGCACATGAATAGTGACAATGAGTCACGGTGAACAGTACTGTCACTGTTGAAAAACCCGTAATCTTTTAGAGTTATGTATAATGGGATGTATATTTATTAGGATCAAGATTAAATTATTATTTCTACATATTCACAAGTGATTTGAAAGTATGAGAGTATCATTAGTCATAGTATCGCTATTAATCTGACAGATTTTTTTAAATTCGAGAGATTATGTCGAGATCTCTCGATAGAAACTAGTCGGCCCAAAATTCTGGATAGAATAATTCTCTGATGCGGGGTCAAATTTTATCAAGAGGAAAAGGATGGTAGCATAAAGCTTTGTTTGTTACTGTAGCATGGTGTGATTGAAGATATATAATTTTACTTTTTAACTTTAAAAGTTATTTAATTTTTATTTTTTTATATTAAACCATGATAAAATAATTATATATATATATATATATATATATATATATATATATATATATATTATTTTTTTAAAAATCACTTTCACCGCACCTGTCAAACAATTATACATACAGCTAAATCAGCTCCGGCTTTTACTGTGCATTGCCAACTGTTCATCTAGACTCATAAGCACTGTGGATTTGAATAGTAAACTTACATAATAATATAAGTATCATTTGTATACTCGGAAAGACCAAGGAGGCTGCTTGGCCGAGTGGTTAAGGCGCGCGTTGCAAACTGCAAAAGTCATTTTTGAACAAGTTAAATTATATAATAATATAAGTATCATTTGTATACTAGGAAAGACCAAGGAGGCTACTTGGCCGAGTGGTTAAAGAGTGCGCCGCAAATGATGAATGCCAGAGTTCGAAACTCACAAACTTCAAAACTCATTTTTGAACAGAGGGAATTTTCTTCTTTTTTTTCTTTTTTTTTTCAAAACTCATTTTTGAACAGTAATGAACAGTGATCTTCACTGTTCATTACTGTTTACAGAGGGAATTTTTTTTTTCGTTTGTTTTTTTTTCCAACAAGGCTTCTTTTATTTGGTTTTTTATAACCGGGGTATCCGTGACAGCTTACACGCACCACGATTAATCTCATGACCCATTTTATTTAATATTGTTTTTCCTCTTTTTTTTGCCACTTATATATTTTTTTGGTTTTTTTTAATAACTGGAGTGTCCTGGTCAGTTTACGCGCACAATGATTATTTTTTCTCATTACTGTTTGAAAAGGTGCTTTCCCCTTGTACTTTTTTTTATAATCGGACTTCTTTTTTTGTTTGTTTTATTATAACCAGGGTGTTCGGGGCAAATTACGCGTACCACGACTGATCTCCGGACCCATTTTTTTTAGAACATTTTATTTCCTGTTTTTTTTCCACTTATACATTTCTTTTTGCTTTTTTTTATAACAACAGTCTCCAGGTAAGCTTATGCTTACTTTCAAACAGGAATGAACAGTGAAAATCACAGTGATGAACAATAAAAGGTGCTTTCCCGTTGCACTTTTTTTCTCTTTTTTTAGTTTTTTTAATAACCAGGCTGTCCGGGACAGTTTACTCGCACCACAACTAATCTCTACACCAACTTTTTTTTACAGTAATTAACAGTGATTTTCAGTGTTCATTACTGTTACGAAAGGGGATTTTTTTTTTAACCAGACTTTTTTTTTTAATAACCGGGATATCTGTGGCAGCTTACATGCACCACGACTAATCTCCAGATCCATGTGTATTTTTAGCATTTTTTTCCTCTTTTTTTAACACTTATATATTTTTTTCTTTTTTTTATGACCGGGATGTCCGGATCAGTTTACGCGCACCATGATTTTTTTTTCAAAAACAGTGATTTTCACTGTTCATTACTGTTTGAAAAGGGGTTTTCTATTTTTTTTAACCAAGCTTTTTTTTTTAACAGGGGTGGAATAAATCTTAACAAATAAAAAAAAAACTTTTTTAAACAACAGTGACAGTGTAATCGGTAGCATGACCAATAATAATTAGAATATTAATTATGTAAAATAATATTTATAATGCTATAATAATTATGACAAAAATTCATTGGTCAATGTTATTTTTGTGAAAAATAACTTTCACGTCTTTTTTTATGTATAATATTTCAGATCTCATATCACAAAAAAAATATATACGAAACCACACATAGACAAGACAGGTAGAAAAATTATGCCAAATTACCTCCAATAATAAATTAAAAAATTGCCTTGCATTTCGCCACAGTCGACACCGAATTTTTTAACGTGTAACAAGATTGTTAATGGTCCTAAATTTTTATATATATTATTTTTGAGATTTTTTCCTTAAAAAATAGGAGAGACTAATTATATATTGTGATATTTTTTTCATATTAACGTCTTAAAATATATATAAATATTTGAACTAACTTTTCTTTAAAAATCTCACATTAATTTAATCTTTGTGTTCTAAATTATTTTAATATAATAATATGAAGAAAAAAATCTGAAAAAATCATCTTTGATAAATTTTAGTTGTTGCATTTTTGCTATCTGTCAAATAAATTATTCGGCAAATAGTTAAAACATGCCTAACAAACAATTAGTTTGTTGCAGACAACAAATAATAAATCTTTAGTCAATTTGATCAATTGCGTTTTTTCTATCTACCAATTAAATTATTACCAAAGTAGTTAAAACAAAATCATCAATAAAATTGTTTGCTGCATAAAACAAATCACTCATCTGTGCTAAAATTCAACGATTGTAATTTCACTATTTACTAATAAAAGAATTCATGAAACAAATAATACATACACAATAATCATAAATTTTTTTCGATTTCAGTTGTACAATTTACCGATTAAATAATTATCAAAATAATTTTAACAATTGCAACATTCAATCACTTTTAGGCAGGCAAAAAACCTGTTTTTAACAGATTCTATCAATTATAATTTTACTAATTAAATATTAAAATAACAAATTATAACACGTATAAAATCAATTAATTTCTAAAATAGAAAAAAAACCCAGCGCAGGGCGCGGGCAAATTCGCTCGTAAAATATCTATACCAGATACATATGTAGTGGATTTTATAGACTAGCGAGGGGACCATGCTCCTCGCCGACACCTCAATGCATCAGATGCCTGTTGTTTATTTATGTATTTTTTTCTTTTTTTGCCATCAATTATATATTGAATATATTATTTCAATACATTTAAAAAAATAAAAATTTAAAACATAATATTTTTACGAGAAAAAACAGTTTGTTCTTGTCCGAGAGGTGTTGAGAAAAAAAAGTTTAAGATACTAATTTTTTTTATTACCCTTTGTACTTTGAGATAATGAGAAGTAAATGTCTTTGTTCTGGATATTTCGTCAGGGCATTTATGTAAAATACAAAATAAAAATGTTGCGCCCTTTTTCTCTCCGCTTTTGTGGGGGCCGGTAGAAAACTTTCACCCCATTTTATCTTCCCTCTATTTTTATTTTATTATTTAATTTAATTCCTCGTATTTTCTTCCCCTTCTCTTTCTACCTATACAGACTTATTGACAGGTGGAATTTGGTTGGTATTGTAGATATAAAGCTAATTGAGACAGAAACATGTTTAGAGTAAAAACAGGGATATGTTTCAATCATCAAAATATCTTTTCTTAAAAATATCTTAAAATTCCCATGTCGATCCTGACTTAAAATCCAAACCATTAATTTTACAATATTCATTTTTCACCATTGGATTGAAAAAACCAATAATAGAAAAGGAGAGAATTGAGAGTGTTGAAAGTATATTTGTTTTCTCTATTTATATTTATATTTATATTAATGACACTCATTTGTTTTATTTTATTTGATTTAAAAACACATTTACTCTTGAATTATCATGTTACATAAAACCATGTAATGACATGTGTTGTGCCTTTTTTTGTTTAACACGTTTCATGAGATGATGAAATGTAACTAATGATTTAAATATAATATGAACTTTTGATTGATTATATAAAGATGAAAACAAATATTTTACAAATAAAAAGTAAATATTTGTATAGATAAAATAGAGAGAGGCCACTAAATCAAACTCATAAAAAAGAAGCTTTTAATCATATAGAAAACATCATCGATTGAAAATAAACTATTAATAAAAATTTATATTGACTCATATATGGAATGAAATTTACCCTAATTAAAATAAAAAATATTCGCACATGTAATTTCAAACAAATATTTGTTGTGTTTCAATTGACATCACTCGGTGGGTCAACCCAAAACTCGGGCGAGACCTCTTGTATTGTTATATTTTTAATGTTTATATGTAATAGTGTTTCTACATTTCCATTTTTATTATAAAAAAATATCCAGAGGTTAAATCGAACAGTTTAATGACATATTTTATCTCTAAATTACTGGGTTTATGATAAAGTAGCCATGAGCCATCAATTTAGTTTACTGTATTATTAGCTTATTACTTGTTAGGCAACTTAAAGTGTACCCTCAAATTAGTCTAACAATGCCATTTTAAAACAATTCATAAAAATTATTAGAAAAAAAGAAAAAAACAAATGATGCATTAACAACTCGAATAATTTCTTAAAAGGATACTACTACTACTACTAATATGTTGTTCAATATCATTTTTAGATTTATTTTATTAATTTTATATGTAAAAGAATCAATTTGATATTATCATTTAAACTAATTATTAAAGTTTTATGGTAAATATTAGCGGTCCAAAGATTGACAATATTTTAGAGACAAAATGTTATTTTAAAATATTTTTTATATTAAAACAATATTTTTATTTTTTAAAATATTAATACATTAAAATAATTAAAAAAAATATTTTTCTTACAAAAACTGTACAACCATGATATAATAGGCGCCAGTTAACTGAAACCAAATAGAAATTGAAGATGTTGAAATACGTATGGATTATTTTCTTCTAAAAACAACAGGCAAATAACTAGTACTTATTTTAAACTGCGTTTGAAAAATGATTTTGTAATAAAAAAAATATTTTTATTTTTATTTTTATTTTTATTTTCAAATTATTTTGACGAATTTAAATAAAAAATAATTCTTAAAAAAAAAATATATATATATATATATATTATTTTAATAGTCTTCTAAATAAAAATCAACTCTAAACAGTTTCAATATACCCAGTTCAGTAAAACAACAGCCAGCCACAGCAGGGCCGGGGTGAATTGAAATCACCGCTACAAGGTCCAGTCCAATTTTCCTTTAATTAATTGAAGAAAGTACTGCCATTCACCGATCGGTTACCACGTGACAAACACTCTTCTCCAGCGCGTATATTACACTCCAGCTGCCTAACGATGTACAATTGGATTTTGAATAAATTTAAAAAATCAACGAGTATCCTTAGAACAACGATTAAATATTATCTAAATACATTTATTATATTTATATTTCTTAAAATACATTTTTTTTTAAATCTAAATAAAAATGAATAATATATATACATATATAAAACTGAATTTGAAAACTTTAAACCAATAAAAAAAACACGGGTAATATTTGGATACCGTGATGTATACTTCAGATTTTCCATTGGAAATGGACTGTCGGCACTCGGACAAACTCGATTCTACATTAGTTTCGACGTATCAATACTTATTATCTCTGAGACGCCATCCGCACACGTCAATATTCAATGTAGTGCTGTGTGGTAATATTAAAAATTAAAAAAAAATATTTTTTACTTTTAATATAAATACATCAAAATCATAAAAAAACACTAAACAAAAAAATTAATATTTTTTCTGAGCAAAAACAATTTTAAAACATGCATAAAAACAGAGATTCAATATGTATTTGATAATATAACAATAATATTTAAATATTATTACATCCGAACAATAAAATAAACACATCACCAATATTATATCAGTGGTAACGGATCAACATGAAGGCAGCTGGACGGAGTAGCCACCAAACGACATCGTAAATGTTGAACGCAGCGATTTCAATGGAAGGCTAAGATATAGACCGGGGCTGGTTGTTAATAAACTCAGATGTTCCATCTCCGACACAGCACGGCAACAGCCCCCAGAAACCACCTGGACACGAATAAAATAAAAGTAAAGGTAATAAAATATCCACTAAACTTCCCATCCCACAACTTTGTGTTTGTCTATTGCGTTCCGCCACGTAGATAAACAAGTATCATCACAAATAAGAAAAAGGTGTTACGTTTTTTTTATATATATTTCTAGATTATTTTAATGTGATTATTTCTAGATTATTTTAATATAATCTATTTACGAATAAAACTCATTTTAAAAAGCAATGATTAACAAATGATTGTGTAAGTCGTGGGCAGTGGTTACGATGAAGACACACGGCATCAAACCAGACTAAACTTTTGAATGAATTCCAGGCTGTTTGGTGCTGTGTTTGTACATATTAAAATGAGTTAAGTATAAAATAATATATTAGATTAATAATTTTTTTAATAATTAATATTAATATTTAACATAAAAAATACTTTAATATATTTGTGAAAATTAATGCTCTATAATAAAATACCAAAAAAACACGAAGAGTAAAACGTGTGTGATTGGTTTGTTGGACTGGTTAAGGTAGGAAGTGAGAAAATTGTGGGAAGCTAATATTTAATCATTTTAGCAGAATAAATATACAGACAACAACAGCAGTAGCAACAGCTTCCTTATATGATCTGTTTTTTTTTAATGAATCATCGGAGGGGTTGGTGGTAGAATTTTGATCCTCTTAGGGGGAGGAGGAGGAGGAGGAGGCGGCTGCTTCTATTGAGTCTGTTTTTTACTCTGGTTTTGAAGAAGGCTCTTTCTGCTTTGAATTACTTTTCTTCAATTTGTAGGCTGTGAAAGCAAATGATAAGGTGGTGGGTTTCTGCTCTGAAATTAACAGAGCTATTTGTAAGCACGGTAGTGCATTTGCTATATGGGTTTTACATATTTAGCACAGCTTTGACTGGTGATCTTTCACAGGCTTTGAATGAATGTTTTTCCAAGCCTAATGTCAATGTTGTTGTTAAAGAGGAGACCAGTGAGACGACATCTTCATCAACAACGAAGACGACCAGTGTCGATGACATGCCACCTATTGTGTTGGTTCATGGAATCTTTGGATTTGGCAAAGGGGTAATGTGTTTTTTTCTTTTCTTGCCATGATATATTTAATTGGTTTTTTGTTGCATTTTTTTCCTTCAAATAAATCTTGTTCTGGTTCATGGGGTTTTGATTTTCTATTTGGTTCCAGAGATTGGGAGGCTTATCGTATTTTGCTGGAGCAGAGAAGAAAGATGAGAGGGTCCTGGTGCCTGATTTGGGGTCTCTAACGAGCACCTATGATAGGTAATTAGTTAGCAAATGCTCGCAGTTTAGGGGTTTTCATTTTGACAATACATTCTCTTTGGTTTGTTTTTATTCGAGTGCTTCTATCTGGGTTTCAGGGCACGCGAATTATTCTATTATTTGAAAGGTGGGCAAGTTGATTATGGAGAAGAACACAGCATGGCTTATGGCCACTCACAATTTGGACGGTTTTATAAACAGGGTTAGATGATCTTCCGTCCTTCCTTCCTTCTCTTTTCTTTTTTTTTTTCCAAGAAAAAAAATAGTTTTGATTTCTGAACTATTTCCTTATGCTGTCTTTTCTAGTTGATCATTATCTGTGTTTAAGTTTAATATGTCTTTGATTGATGTGATTGGAATGTAGGGCACTATCCTGAATGGGATGAGGATCACCCTATTCACTTTGTTGGGCATTCTGCTGGAGCGCAGGTTGTTCGTGTACTGCAGCAAATGCTTGCTGATAAGGTTAGTCTAGTTTATGTTTTGAACAGTCATCAAATAATGTCTTGATTATTTTTGGTATTGAGGTAGCTGTTGTTGTTGTTTTATTTAAAAATAGATTTAAATAATATATTTTTATTTTTTAAAATTCATTTCTAATATTAGCACATCAAAATATCTGAAAAAACACAAAAAAATATTTAATTGAAAGCAAAGAAATATAAAATAAAATTTAATTTTCTTAAAAATGTTTTTGAAACGTAAAAACAACAAGCTCTAAAGTTTGATTGTATGTTTGTTCATGATGATTTTGTATTGTTTGTTCATGATGATTTTGTAGGCATTTAAGGGTTATGAGAACACTTCTGATAAATGGGTGTTAAGCATCACCTCCTTGTCCGGAGCATTCAATGGGGCTACAAGGACCTACATAGATGGGATGCAGTGAGTCTGCTTTCCAGACCTGGTCTTCTTATTGAAACTTCTCTCTAGAATTCTTAAGGTTTCAGTTACTTAAACGATAGTCTTCCTGACAATGTTCAGAAAGTTAGTATGATTTGAAATTGCTAATCACTTCAGTATTTAGCTGCAAGATTCGGGACTCAATGATGCTTATATTAAATATTTTATTTTAAATTCTTACTAATGACTGAGCATGTACTAACATAGATGTGGTAATCAGAAAATAATCAAATAATGATATTCACATTGTTCCTTAAAGATTTTCCCAAATGATGTGGTGGTTGAATTAATGAAACCCTTATTTCCGGTTCATGTTTTCCTTTCCTTTTTCCCTTTTAATATCCTGTTTGTTTTTTCTCCAAGAATTCTTCTTCTTTGTATTTAATTGAAACTCCTTTTTAATTTTTAGTTGCTCTAGAATAGTACTCTATCAATTTGTGTCTAAAATTCGGACCACGTTTTCAATATTCCAGGCTAGAAGATTGGAGAAACATGAAACCAATATGCCTGCTTCAGTTCTGTCGCTTAGGAACAATAATTTATGATTGGCTTGACATTCATTGGCTGAAGGCTTACTACAATTTTGGATTTGATCACTTCAACATGTCCTGGAAAAAAATAGGCATTTTTGGTCTTATTGACTGCCTGTTGGGGAATACTGGACCCTTTGCTTCTGGAGATTGGATACTTCCTGATCTTACAATTCAAGGGTCTATGCAACTCAACTGCCATTTACAAACCTTCCCTGACACGTACTATTTCAGCTATGCCACCAAATGCACCAAAAGAATCTTCGGCATCACTGTTCCTTCAGGCATCTTTGGAATCCACCCATTTATTTTTATAAGAGTGTTGCAGATGAGCCAGTGGCGTCATTCTCCAGATGTCTTTCCCCCTTATAAAGGATACAGGTGCATTCTCTTATCAATATATCATTTGCAATCGTGTTAATTAAGAATAGAACAACGCAAAAGCTTTCCTATAATTACTTAATGTTTCTATATTAGGATCATTTTAATGATTTCGACTCCACATTTTATTTCCGCATGGCATTAATGATTTTTTTTTAATTAATCAAAATTTACTTGAATCATCGCTGAGCTTTTGAGGACTATTGCACACAAGTCTTTTAAGTCCCAAATCAATTATCCTCTGTGATATGCTTGGTTTCTAGCAAGAATTCAATAGATGGAACATTGTACTGAGTTTCAACAGCAATGAAACATCTGTGAAGCATAATCAAATTGCATGGTTTGCTTACACCTTGAGTGAATGTGTGCACAGGGATGAGGATTGGCAGGACAATGATGGAGCACTCAACACCGTATCTATGACCCACCCTCGTATTCCAGTCGAACATCCAAGCCATTTTGTTGGACATGATTCGGAGTGCCAACCCTGGCAGCCAGGAATATGGTTAGTTTTAACACTTTCAATATCTCTATCTAGGATGGAAACTTAAATACTAACATCGTCACTCACGTTCTTTTAGCACGAATCTTCATTATGTTCAATAATGCGAGGTGTTTCTCCATGCTAAAGCTGGCTTGCAAAACACAACAATATCTACCTTTAATGAATACCCAAGTCATCTTGTTGGGTATTATTCAGTGTGTCAACCCTTGCAAGCGAATGCCTGTTTAATGTTAACACTTTCAATGTCTGTCTTGGATAGTTGGATAGGCCATGTACTAACCTCAGTTACCAACATAGATGTAATTTTTTAGCATAAAGCTTAGTCATGAAAAGTACTTAGTTTTGCTATATGGAGTATTTATAAACATTTAACAATAGCTACAGAGTAGCAGCCATACAAATGCCTGTCATTCGAGTTTTCATTGATGACATTCCAAATCCCTAGACATTCTATTTTAGTTTTGAAACTATACGAAAATTTTGCCTTCTATATTGCAGCATTTTTAAGTTACCAACTAGTAGAAGACAGTATATGATATGCAAAAGTAAAAACTGCAAGTGTTTAGATGAAATTTGGCTTGAGGAGGCCATTAGAGTCGCACGAAATATGCGCGGTTAACACTACTTTTTTTACTTATGAGCTTTGAAGGCACGAAATTTTAAGCCCATTTTCTCCTTTGAGGGTCGTGCCTTCTTGCTTTCTGCATGTTTATAGAGTGATTCCCCTTACTTTTGCTGCTTGCTTCAAGAAAGAAAAAAAAATGATATTCTGTCAAGGTAGCTAACACATGGGAACTTTTATAAAAGCATCTCAATAGTTAATAGATATGGGAAAACTGTTGAATCTAAGTTATAAGCTGAGTCGGCTTTTAGTTCTATTTATATGTCAAATTCGGACTTGGTAATCTTTTTGCACTCCATCCTAGCCAAGCTAACATGGAGGTTCATCTGGTTTAATGCAGGTATTACAAGATTGTGGAAGGTGATCACATATTGTTCATCATGAATAGGGATAGAGCAGGAGTTCAATTCGATATGATATATGATAGTATTTTTGAGCGTTGCAGAAAATATGCCTATCGACAAACTTTACCAAACGAAATCCATCAGTAGTTCAGAGTCTGTTACCTAATATACAACTTGGAAAACAAAACCTATCACAGGACACAATTCGTTGCCTCCCTCACTCGTCCCTGTAAATGCTGTTTTTTTCTTGCAAGGAATTGTCATCTTCAGCAACGTTAAAACTGGTCGAGGGCGCAGCTTGGTCGAAGCACCGTTGCTTTCTTTTGTAATCATCTCATCCTGTTTCCGTTCCATTTTCTGGTGATGACTTGCTAGTTTGCAGCTTTGCAGAAACAATAGGTGCGTATGTTGGCAACAAATTAGTTTGTGCTTTAGTTCTCGATGGGAATATTATAGATGGAAAATTTCTATGTACTGTAATTGCAATTAATGCCAGTTCCTTCGTGCCTTATTCAACTACTTACAATACACCCAAGGAGTCCTGGTGTGAGTGGTGAGGGCCCTCTCATCCCTTAAGAGAGGTCAGGGGTTCAAACCCTCCTTTTGTATGGAGCCGGTCATTTGGGGAGCACTTTCACCCCTTCGGGGCCCACTCGGTACGAACGTGGATTAATCTGGGCCAGCGCTTGGGACACCGCGTGGTTTATACCAAAAAAAAAAAACTACTTACAATACAATAACATAACATGGCACAGAAGATCAAATCCTATTTTAAAGGGTCTATGAGCCCTTGGACAATATGAAAGTGGTTAGCACCAACCATGTCATTACTATAAAGTTAGCAAATAATAAAATATAAATGGAAATACCAAATATTTTCTCGATGAATATCGATATAAATATTCTTTTAGTATATTCCAAGGGACTTATAATGAGAAAAATTGAGTTAAAAAATCCAAAATGTATAATGACATGTCATTTATACAAATGAAATTATTGAAAAAATAAACATGTTCGTGAAATTCATTTATAAATTTATCATTAATATTTAAGTTATGATATGACAAACAACCATTCCTCATAAAATTAAGTTATGATGTGACAAACAACCATTCCTCTCCTCTTTTACAGATGAAATGATTGATGCATTGAAAATTCATTGATAATATCTATTTTTTTTCTATTTTTTTTTATTAAATTAAGAATCTTAATTATATATTACAAATGAAACCATCGATGTAGGTGTAAAAAAACTAATATTTAATTGTCTATCGGTATAAAAAAAACAGATTAAGAGAACAGAATTCCTAATTTGATAATAAACATGTTTTTTCTCTTCTTCTTCTTCTTCTTCTCTCTATAAATTGTCTTTTACACTCGGCACCATCTCTTCTTTTTCTTCTTCATTATATACCTTCCCATTTTGTTCCCCCCTCACACCAAACATCCCTCGTGCAATTTTTTTATTATTATGTTAGTGTATTTAGTTTATTAATACTAATGAACTGATTCTTTTATAAATTTGAACTACAAGGAAAATATGTTCTAGGGTATGGCTACCTATGTTGTTGCTAGAAGGGTTTGGAAGAGTTACAACCTTACCATATAAGATTCAAATCAAAATAAATATTTTTTTATCCAAATATTTAGATTTTATTTTTAATTTATTAACCAATAGTTCATTTTTACCATATAGGTTTCGTAATCTTTTACATGAGATGCAAAACAATGCCATAGATATGCTAAAAATGAGAGCTTTTAAGATAGAATGATGTGGTGATTTACAACAATTTCAAACCTTCATGCATCTTGGAGGCTACATGATAAGATTATATTTAGCTCGTAACGTCTCAATATTTTGTGTGACAATCACAATTAAGTATGGAAAGCTGAAATAGGAAGATTCATTATTCTATTACCACACATCGGTAGATCCAATCTCTTTATTTCACATGTGAAGCAAATGATAAGATTCCTTCTCTTTTTTTTTTTCATAATATCTAGTTTTTAAAATTATTGTTTTGTATGAATATGTTTAACTAACATTAGTTTTTTTCTTGCATGCTATGATTCTTGAACACTAACCAAGACTGATTGAGCTTTTACAGAAAATCAAGTGCATACCGATGACCGTTAAAAAGTGATGCAACAACTTGTTAATAGTCTAGCTCAAAAGTTCATGGTATGGTAGATTTCAATATTTTCTTTTTTAAAGCTATTTTTTTTTTAAATTCGTTGACTTTTTTTTTCCTGGAAACATATAATATTTGATTGCAAGAGAGATACGAGGACGATCCTTTGATCAATTTAGAAAATGATTTGAAATTGTGGTTGGAGGTAGGATTATTCGATGCACTCGATAAAAATCAGATTTATGGTATCTCAAACACTATGACCAAGGTCTTGCGAACTTCTCGAAATGTTTTAACTGTTAGATGCTTGCAATCGATTCTGATCACTTAAAACTCTCAAGTTTGAGGTGATTTTAAACCAATAAGTTGAAAGTCAGATGACCTATCTTTCTGCTGAGACGACCAAACTTTGATGATTTCACATGGAACCAAAATCTTACATAAGTTTTATTTGTGCCCCCTTATCGTCCCTCTTATCCCGGTGAGGACTTACCTTGTTCTCCTTCTTCAACCCATCTCTTCTAATGAATTGTATTTGAACTAATAAATTTTAAATCTATGATAAATATTTTATTTTAGTTTATTATATTTATATTGTTTTAAAAAATATTTTACTAAAATTACTAACAGTTTTATTGATGACTTTAGTCCAACAATATATTCCAAAGAATTAAGAAAGAATTAATGAAAATATCACGGTTATTTTTTAGAGGATGTTTGTAAGTGTGGTGTGACTGGTGGTGTAGAAAAAATGAGTGGTTTGGGTGTTTGATTAAGGTAGAGAAGTAAGAAAAACAGGTGGACCCCACCTCAAAAATTAACCAAAACACCGATTTGCTACTTTCCGTGCAGTGAGGAGAGAGCTGGTTGGGAGGGCTGAGAGAGGAGAATAATATATATTAGAACAGGGGGCTGGGAGAGAGAATGAATATATATTAATATTTTAATATTAAATATATTTTTAATATAAAGATTAATATATATTAATATAAAAAATATATTTTTAATATTAAAATAATATAAAAATTAATTAAAATATAAATAATGTTTACATAATATATGTATATTAATAAAAAAAATATTTTTAATATTAAAATAATCTAAAAATTAATTAAAATATAAATAATGTTTACATAATATATGTATATTAATATAAAAAATATATTTTTAAAGTAATTTCACAAGTTAAAAGCAATATGAAAAACTTAGTAACCAAACACTTGAAACTATTTTTTAAAAATCTCAACCAGAAAAGCAAAAACAATATCAAACACACTCTTAATAATTGACGGTTTAATTGTGCTGGTAATATTAATAAAAATTACGATGGAATTACAAATGTTATTTTTTCGTTGGTGATATGTCATATTCAATAAGGGATTTTTTTTGTTTGAAAATTCTATTAACGATTATTTTATTGACAAAGCTATAGACAAAAGAGAAATCACCATAGCAAGTATTTTCAATTAATTGTAATAGTAATTGTCTGTGAGCCTGTCAATATATAAAGTCGTGTTGACAGAATCAATTTCTAACTACAAACATAATATTTTTTTTCCGGTAATTAAATGGCTGCAAAATTCTAGTAGTGTGGTGTTTGGTTGCATTGTATCTTTCCGTCACTGATAAAATGGAAGGGGTTAGCTGAAAGAAGCCATAGTTGGAAAGCATTCAAATGCACCTTACAATTTTTCTAAAATAGAAACATACACGCAAGGATAGATTACCGCACAAAAAAACACATAATCCAGACCCATCTTCTCTAGTACTAGATTTTTTTTCATTCATGACAGAATCCAAAACAAAAAAAGAAATGAAATGAAAATAAAAGCATTTCCATATATATATATATAGACAGTTCCTTAAGTTTTTATAAAGAAGCACTGATCAGTTACTGTTTAGTAGACAATCGAGAGGAAGCAAACAGTGATTACAGTTCCAGAGAGAAGAAACGAAAAGAGAAAATGGGTGGTTTAGAGAATGGCGCAACCTATAACCAAAACTCCGTTCCTTCGACCAATAAAACAAGCCTCTCACCAGATTCCATAATCAATCTGGACCAGTAGGTTTCACCTTCATTAATCCTGTCTAATCAGTTAATTTTGTTTTTCTATCGAAAAATTATTAGCATTTCAGATCGTATTCATGGTTATGGTTAAACCACCACCTTCCTTTTTCCTGCGTTTTGCTGGTGCAGTGGCCTGGCTCTGCTCTGGTTGCTAGCTAGCTAGTCATTTAGGGTTTCACATGCAGTTTTGATCACTCGCACACACATATTCGTGGAAGTGATGAACAATACGGAACTATATATTGCAGGGGCGATCCAACGCTGTTCGAGCCATACTGGAGGAAAATGGGAGACAAGTGTACGCTGGTGATTGGAGGGTGTGATTTGATGAGCTATTTCAGTGACATTGGCAACATTTGCTGGTTTCTGCAGCCGCAGCTTGGCGACGCCATCAAGGGATTGCATCGTGCTGTTGGAAATGCAGTCACCGACGGCCGCCACTTCGTGGTTGGGACCGGTTCAACACAGCTCTTCATGGCTGCGATATATGCTCTCTCTTCTCCTTCTGCTAGTCATCCCGTCAGTCTTGTGGCTGCTGCTCCTTATTACTCGGTACGTATAGCTAACCCTTATAGCTCAAGGTGCATACATTTATTATTTTTTTATTTCTTAAATTTATTTTTAATATTAGTAAATCATCAAAACAATTTCAAGAACATCAATTATTTTTAAAAAATGTGGCCACGCCACAAAGAGAAGCAAGACCTAAGTTGGAGGGAAAGGGGGGCCATTGCACCCCCAGATTCTGGAATATTTTACATGCTAGTACTAGACTTTTTAAAAGTTTCAATTATATCCTATAGGTTAAAGCTTCAATAATGTGATTGCGTCCATTGGTGTTAGCAAGTTTTCTTCATATTAATTAATGTTAACTTATCTGACAAAATATTTGTAGACAGGTTTCTTACATCGTGGTGTACGCCTATAGTAAATAAAGGAAATTAAGATGAATTCTCTCGATCTGTCGATTATTACCCGTACAAGATTAATTGATATACATCTGTGGTAGCGACGTTTATTACCTGCAGGGATACAAGGATCAGGCAGAATTCCTGCGTTCAGGACTTTATAAATGGGAAGGAGACGCACGTACCTTTGACAAGGATGGACCTTATATTGAGGTCGTAACCTCGCCAAATAACCCTGATGGTGCTATCCGAGAAGCTGTGGTGAACCTCGGGGAAGGGAAGCTTGTGTATGACCTGGCCTACTACTGGCCACAGTACACGCCCATTACTCACCCTTTGGATCATGATATCATGCTGTTCACATTTTCCAAATGCACTGGACATGCTGGCTCCCGGATAGGGTGAGCAACGCATATTCCACTCTAATCTCATCGTTGTTAAGAGAAGGTCGCAATGCCATGATTTAATGTTGGTGAAAGTGATGAGAAAATCGCCATAATATATGTGTCATTCTAGTTAAAGTGTACGTGTTTACCTGGTAGTTCATCTTGTTCCTTTCTGCTAATTCTTTTGTTTCCAAATTGAAGCTGGGCACTTGTCAAGGATAGAGAGGTAGCTAGAAAGATGACCGAATACATGCAGATTAGCTCCATTGGTGTATCCAAAGAATCCCAGCTTCGAGCTGCAAAGATTCTAGGAGTACTCAGCGAAGGTTGTCAGAATTTAGGGACTGCCGCTTCAGAGAACTTCTTTGAGTATAGCCATAGAATTATGAGAGAAAGATGGGAGAGTCTGCAAAATGTTGTCAAAAACAGTAAGATTTTCAGTCTACCAAGGTTCCCACAAGATTACTGCAACTTCACGGGGAAGTACACAGATTCAAATCCTGGTGATGCTCGTAACAAGATTCTTATTATTATTATTAGTAGTAGTAGTAGTTTTGAAATAGGACAGCCTAATAACTCTGCTGTATGCTCGTCAGCTGAAAGGGTTTTTTAATATATTTTGCTATTTTGCAAACAGCTTTTGCATGGTTGCACAGCAAGGAGGATATAGATTGGGAGAGTCTTCTAAGAGAACATAAAATAATAGGAAGAAGCGGGGAGAAATTTGGGGCTGATCAAAAGTATGTCAGAATCAGTATGTTTAGCCCACCAGAAGCGTTTACCCTTTTCCTGGAGAGGTTATCAGCAATCATCGACATCACCAATGGAAACGTAGCGGGGGAAGAAGAAAGCTCGGTAATTAAATCCTCTTAAACTACCTGTCTCGGAGAGCACTGAAGAATGCGATATAGACAATTTATTTGCTACAGATTTGATTTCTATTTTTGAACACAGGCAGTATGGTATGTGTAATTTCTATAAACTGTAGTTGCGATACATCATCAAAATATTTCTTACCACAGAGGATCTCCATGTCGAAGAGTTAGGCTGTCATATGTTTTTAAATTATTAATTTTAGAGAAAACATTCCTTCGCAATGATTCCAAACTACATAAAATAAATTTAGGAAACAATTTGTAATTGATAACTAATTAATTAAGTGTAAGCCTTTAAACTTAGAAAAAAATATATTTTATATAGTATCTGACACTAATGGTAAGAATAATCAAATTAAGAAGAGGATTAATTTTAAAAATGTAAGAATTAAATTACAAAACTAATGATAGAAAATCTCTTTAGTGGAATTACCAACTAAAATGATCATTACTTTCATATCAATTAAAAATAAAATACCTTTTTTTTATTAAAACTTGACATATATATATTGTTCAATATTTTTTTTATATTAGCGCTTAAAAAATAACATGACAATTAATTTATTAATTAAAGTATTTAATTAGATTTTTTATTCATAAAGAGTGATTTAGTAACTAATACTATTATTTTGGTATCCTATGTAACCATTTAAAAGTATCGTCCTATTTCATTTTAGGAAATCAAATTTATGTTATAATTGACAAAGAAATCCAGATGAATTCTTTTTTTGGTAAAACAATTTATAATATATAATAATTAAACACGTAAAGGATTGCAAATTAAAGAACCTTGTTAAAGGATTAATTGAGATTGATTTAGAGTCTATTTAAGCATAGGATAAATTTTGTTTTTCAAAATATTTTTTGCTTGTAAATATATCAAAATAATATTATTATTATTATTTAAAATTTATTTTTAACATCAACATATCAAAACTAACCGCTAAACACCATTATAGAATAAAAATAAATTACAATTCCCTAAGGAGAAGTGTAGATATAATTTAGAAAGAAATTAAAATAATAAGTTACTTTAGATGTTAAAATATAAATAGTATTAATTATTGTAATTAACAATTAATTTATACATTCAATTTATGGATTTTATATTAATGGTTCGTTAAACTATTGATTATATTTATTAAAAATTAAAACGGGAATTACATAGTAAAATATTCAATTGAAACCTTTCATTTACATCGATTTTTAGAAAAATATAGTACCAAAAAACAAATAGACTATACATTTTTTGTACTGATACTAAGGTTTAATATAAAGGATATTTTATTATTTTAATTTATATCCGGATGTAATTGATAAGAATACTAAGCATAGTTTTAGTAGTTTTTGAGATTAATTGTTTCTTTAAACAGTTTTAAGTATTAATTTAAATAAGAAATTACTTTCCAAAAACATATTTAACATCAAGGAGATTAATTTGATAATTTGATATGTTAATGTGAATATAGTTTATATATATTGTACATGAATGTTTGGTTTGAATAAATTGATTGACATGCATGTCATGTGGTATTAACAACATTGTAAATTTTTTATGTAATTATGGTAGAAAAATCTTGAAAGTTATTATCCTTGTTGACTTATTATGTAGTACTGTTGAGAAATAAGAAAAAGTCAAGGCATTAAAAATAAAATTAAAATGATTGTATAAGAGTTTAAAGAGAATAAAAAATAAACGATTGAGATATCCATAATATTTATTAATGGCATTGCAACATGTGAATGCTGACGTGATTATTATTTAAAATTTATAAAAATGTTTATTAATACTTAATATTATCAAACATTCAGTACGAATAATAAAAGCACGCGACATAAATTCTAGTTAAAGTATGAAATTTCTGAGCGCAAGGCAAAACTCTAGCTTTGGAATGTGTTTGATCTTGTAATTGTCTTCACCTTTCAATCGCCTTGCAAGGTCTGGATGCATGGAGCCCAAATACAGCTCTTGAAGTGTGGAAATGTTCTGCAACCCTTCAGGAAGAAAAACCAATTTTGAACAGCAGCTAAAACTAAGAGATCTTAATCTTGGAAAAGCTCCGGTTGCAATTTCAGTCCACTCCACCAGGAACTCAGAAGCAATCGTGAGAGTTTCCAGAGCCGGGAAACCGCCTGCACTGCAAAATTCTTTACCAATTTGCTTCGCTTTGTAGGCTTGCCAGAGGTTGAGATGCTTCAATTTTGGGAGAAACTGAAGGGCTGGAGTTGGACTCTCCGATAAATAAGAAAAGGACAAGGCTAGACGGGTGAGGTTTTCCATGGAGGCAAGCCAGATGGGAATCTCAATTAAGCCCCCTTGTAAATAGAACTCTTGAAGAAGAGGTGGAGGAGAAAATGCATTCAGTTCAGGAAAAAGAGTTGGGCTTGTTTCTTCAAAAATGCATCCCTCTGCTTCTAGCGATAGGGATTCGAGGTTTTCCATCTTCTCTATGGCTGCAAACAGCTCACCGGCATGATCTTCAGACACACGCTTAACGCCGAGATGCCTTATCTGGGTTAAGGCACTCAATTCTCTAGCAATCCCGTCGCCACCGTAGATACCAGACAAAGTGTGGAGATTTACCATTTTTCCAATCCCCTCCGGAACTCTAATTTCACAATCACCAATGCTTTTGGACATCAGAAGGTGTCTCAGCTGTTGGATATGCACAACTTCTAATGGTAGTTTGCTCAGTTTCCCACACATTCTTATATCCAAAGTTTGCAGTTTTTGAAGATTACCTAAAGTCCGAGGAAGCTCATCTAGATCTGAGTTTACCACGCCCAAGTACCTCAGGTGAATCAAGTCTCCCACTTCATCAGGTAAGTACACTATCTTGCCATCCAAATCCAGCACCAGCAGAAACCGCATCCCACAAACATTTCTCATATAGGCCCGCGATAGGCCTCCGGTAGAACCAGAAGAATAACCACGACGTTCGGCGGTGATTATAAATAAAGATCGAATTAGACGGCCTTCGACGTTAGGAAAGATATCCCTTCCATCATCTCTGATAGCTCTACGAACAGGTAAATTTGCAGTTTTAGCATCATAATCTTGTTTCTCCAATTTAAGAATGGATAAATGGAGATACGAGGCAGGGACTTCTACTTCAGACCCGTCGTCTACTTCTCGAAGCATTCCCAGGCCAATCAATTCCTTAACAACATTTGCTGCTACAACCTCCATGATATCCCCTGGTTTGTCTTGTATGAGACCTTCAGCCAACAAAAGCCGAACTAGTTTTCCTATCTCAACAGGATGTCTATTACTAACAATGGACGAGTAGTCTAGGCAGGATTTAAGATAATCAGGAAGCTTTGCGTAATTTGATTTGAAAGTTTCTTGAGAACTCTCACCTGTGCTGTCAGCGACTCTTGATGAGCTGACTCCATCTGCTGCTGATGTGCTTGGAACAACACCAGCTTGAGATTTACTTCCAAGTAATTCCTCAGGAATAGAGTCAGGCTTACCTATCTCTTGAGTGCAGTTGAAATAAGGCATGGCTGGATATTATCAGCTCAACAAAGTCCTAATTTGCACCTGTTGTGCATCTCAAAACAGATCTTGTATTATGAGATTATTTATTTTGCATCTAATTTTCTCAGCTAAAGTCAAAGTTAGAGATAGCAACGAACCCACCGAGGTGCTTCCTGTGCTTGAGTGGGGGTGGAGATGAAGAAAATAATGATCGCTTACCTGACCATTGGCCTTGATTTCAACATTTGTTAGGAGAGTTTTGAGCACTCTTGACTATCTCCTAATGTTGAAAATTAATTCCCCACCACCACCACCATCACCACCAGATAAGTTAACAAGTCATGGCCCATGGCCCGCCAAACAATAATGTCATCACGACTATCATTTTTAAAGCTGAAATATTGACACCATTCACTAAGGAGGGTAAGCTCTAACTATAGAGTTCGAGCAAAGTCATCTCAAGGAATAAAATTCATTTATCAGTCCACAGAGAAGGGCAATCAGATTGGTCACAGGCCCGAAGAACCAAATTTCCCCTTGTCCCCAGCACAAAATTCGAATATACTGTAGGCTGAAAAAAATTTGAAACCCAATAACTGAAGCAAATTTGCACAGGAAAAAGGAAAAACTGTTTCATCTCTTCCAAAAACACTAAATAATAATGATGATGCACAAACGGAAAGTAACGGCCAAAAATAATGTGGTAAAGCTTAATCAACCATTTGACGAACACAACCAACTTCCCATGGCTCCATGTTTTTCCACCAGTTTTGTCCTAAGAAATTCAACATAACATATTGGTAGCCTCAAAGACATTGAAAATGCATCTTGATAGAGCCTTTTTGATGGGGCTCCTCTAGATAAGCCTAAGCTCATACTCGCCAGCCATTGTTATGTATCTCACCCATGGGAGAGCCTGATAACCACTTTTCTCAATAATCTTCAGGTATCGAACCTACAAAGCACCAAATTTTAATTAAATAAGATTAATTTACCTGAACTTGAGCAAGCAATATTTTTCAATATCTGAGTATGATTATATAAAATGAGCTTTTATCATAATAATCTCTTATAGCAAGTTCAATTTGACAGAAATTAACACTTGAGGTACCAAATTCATGGTTTGTGGTCAGCACTATCCCTTAATTGGAAATCATAGCCCCTTTAACCTCATCCCAATTAAGACAAGAGGAAAGCAATTCAGGAATGAATTTCACAATAATTGAGAGAGAGAGAGAGAGAGAGAGTTGATGATTCATGGTTTGTAGTCAACACTAGCCCTAATTTGGAAATCTTAAATTGGGGTGTGTGCACCACAGGATAAATAGAACAGGTGATTGTGTTTATGCAGAGGTCATGCCATTCACCACAGGATATCATAAAATAGAACAGGTAATTGTGTTTATGGAGGTGTACCTGTATTCCTGAAACAGTAAAATATGGTATTTCAAACTTAACGCGTATAGGAGCTTTTCTCTCAGGAGTTGCTTCTTCAGCAGTTATACTGGAAAGACTGAACTCTGCCCTCAACATGTACTCCTGAATAATTTTAATTCATATAGAATAAAAATCAGGGAAGTATCACAATAACAGGAAAGAAAACATTTATAATTTACAATCTATCAAAAAAACTACAAGCAATGGTTAACACAGACTAAAGAATGATCCCATTTCTTTTGGGGGGGAAATAAAGTACCTTTCCACCAGGAAAAGATTTGATTTTCCACATTAATGCATCATTTTCAGGTGCATATGATGCGGACCCCATTGATGTCCGGATATTAGGATTGGAAGCATCAACTGGCACAGGCAACTCAATCTCAACATTTGTTGCAGTGCTGTACAGTTCAACTTTTATAAATACTTGGAAAACATAAACATCAGCCAGCCCAAAACTCTGTGCAATAGATCGAATGGAAACATAGCTGCACTATTAATGTTAAAAGCTTCATACCTACGCTCCTTGAACTGGCTCCTAGCCTTTACCATTATCTCAACACGACTTCTCGAATGCTTTTCAACTTGAGCTTCCACCCAAATCAGAGGCTTTACCTGAAAGAAGGCACCATGGAACTCATCAAATGCTAATAAAAGTACTACAGTTGTCCTCCTGTTGTTAAGAAAAGCTTTCAAAAACCACAGAATGAACCTGAGTGCTGAGTCTGTATGTCATGAGATCAAAAGCCCCATCAGGTGGTATAAATGATATTGTCCGGTCATTTTCAAATCGAGCCAAACGTACACACCTGGACCAAAATGAATTTTAAAGGTCTAGATTGCCATGAGCAACCTTCACTCGTAATAAATCGGCATTTACATCACCTACAGAAAACTGTACAAACCAACACGAATTCGAGTAGACCTGAGAATTAAGCTACATACTGATGAAATTTGATGTCCTCCAAATCAATGGCCTTTCCCTTTGTTGTCCGCCCTTGGGCCTCCAATAATACTCGATCATTTAGGCCAAGCTTACACTCAGGCATGCCACTGCAACATAAAAGCACAAACTTGTAATCAAACATAAAATTCTGTGCACATCATGTAACACATTGGACGTAAATATTAATACTTTTATAGAATAGTGCAGTCACCTATGTAATATTGCTAAAGGGCAAGGCTAACTCCAAAGTTACTTTTCTAAGACAGTAAGACTCCATCGACTTTGGTGCCGTCATAATGAATACTGGGTTCTGTTTTTAGAAAAGTGAGCATCCCCCCCATGTCAACTGATGCAAGCTAATTCACATAATTTTTAGAACCATGAGATCGATCAATGAAACCAAGTGTCACATAGTACTAAATTGAAATCTACATTTGATACTAAACGTGTAGTTGCAACATTTCTCTACCACATTAGTTTCGGGTATTTTAAACTAAGACAAAGCACATCAACTTACAGAAGTTGCATAGCACATCACAATACATTTGATACTAAATGTGTAGTTGCAACATTTCTCTACCACATTAGTTTCTGGTATTTTAAACTAAGACAAAGCACATCAACTTACAGAAGTTGCATGGCACGTCAATTTACAGAAGTTGCATGGCACATCAATTTACAGAAGTTGCATGGCACATCACAATATTAACATCGCTAATGAGTGGGACCAAGCTTACAGACTAGTACCAGCAAGTAGCTGCTTTAAAAACTAACGTGTATACTAAACTAACATCTGAATATCCTAAAAGTAATCTTCATAAGGCAAGATGCAAGTACACTACCTTATAAGCTCGCCCATAAATGAACCAAGAAAAACTACTAGCAATGACTTATTGTTTCTGACTGTACCTTAGATACGTTCTCATTTTTAAGGCCCCAACAACATCGGACCTAATGACTTGCCCATTGGTGTTGACAAGTATATTGACACTCTCAACCACATCCAAGAAAACCTGAACAAATAATAACAAAGCTTCATTATCATCCAGTTATTAAGGAAAAAACAACAAGAAGATCTGAAAAAAGAAAAGAAAATATAAGAAAATACTTCATTCTTCTTGTAATTTATCCCTTCGCTGCGCCAAGACACTGCATTGGTGACAGCCATGGGAGGCCTCTGTGATGTTTCCATCCTGTAGGCATCCGTCTTGATAAATTCGCTAAGAATTTTTGCTTCGGTGTACTGAGGGTAACCGAAGTCCATCATTTCATCAAGTAACTCGTACTGACAAACGCACAAAAAGGCACCACCTCTGTCATTACCTCAACAATAATAATAAAAATAAAAATAGCAAATGAACAAACAAATTTCATTTGAAGAACTTACCACTACCACAAAGTTATCCCTAAGTGATTCTTCCTCTAATTCTTCAAAATAATGCTTAAAAACCTAAAGGTTAAAAATAAATTCAAAATAGAAATTATAATTTATTATATAAGAAACGGGATGGAATGGATAATAATACATAAATAAATGACTGAATTACATTAACAACGCTGTGGAGGAAGGAGATGAGACTTGCAGCATTACAATTCTGCCTTGATGCGGCCATTAGATAAACATTGCTGTGTTGTATGAACATGTACGAAACTCCATTATCATACACTACTGGATCTTGAGACTGCGGATCTCCCTGCACTCAACCGTAACCATGACCAGATCGATACACTTTTTCAATTAATTAATCAATTATAACTAATAAATTCAATTCAATTAGGTTTAAATAAAGGAGAAACGAAGCAGAAGAAAGGAAAGGAAAGGAAAGAAACCTCCTTCTCGATGAACTTGGTGAAGAAGCGCTCGGCCTGGACAGCAGAGACATCGCCACGGTAGTCGCGCCACACAAGAACGCGCCCCTTTATATCTAATAGAAACAGCGCGGACGCTGCCCCAGCCATTACTAGATCAGATCAGATCAGAACCGATGGCGATGCTGCTTAAATAAATGGAAACTGATGGTGGTCAATGGACGATGACAATGGAATTGCAGCAAAATTTAAGTTAATTTCACTTTAAATTAAATTTATTATTTCTGATTGGCGAGGATTCTTGACAGCTGACTGAATGTGTTTTCTTTTTTATATTTGAACCTAGAAAATCCAGCAAAATCAAGAAACGGTTTCTATGTGAAACTTAGACAAGACTAATACTGGTCCATGCTTCCTGCTAAAACTTGAAACGACGCCGTCCCCTTATTCGCTGACACCCTTCCTTTCGGATTGAAACGACGGCGTTTACTCTGGGTGTATTATTAGATCAGTATTGTTATAAACCAAGCCTGGCCTAGCCGACCAGCCTAGCAACCCACAAACCCAAAAATCTAGCTCGGTTGTGAATCTTTCTTTTTTACCACCCCTTAATAATATCTTGGATGGGCCTCATTCCGAGATACCTGAAGGCCCACAATCATGCCCTAAAGTTCAGCATAAAAAGAACAGAGCGGCCCCGGTATTATAAATGTAAGAGAACTCATGTTCCCATGGCCTGTCTGCATATGTAAAAATTAACACAGAATCCTAAAGCTTAATTTGATGTGATGAGATTAGAATTTATGATCACTTGGTTAATGAAATTTTAATATTATATCAAAAAATTATCTCAATCCAGTCACTTAAACGGTTAAGTAGTCAATCTGAGATTGGATCAGTCAACTTTGTCATTCACTGATTTTTCATTTTCTTCGTCTACTAATGTGTCCTGTGTACAGCCTTAACGTAGAAATCCATGAGATACATACAATAATAAGATGAAGCTATTACGAGGAGAAGTCGTATTTTCACTTCTTTTTCTGACCTTGGAGACCTCCTTTTACGAGCATGGGTTTGGGAGAAATCAAGAAAGAAGGCTATACCTGTCCTCGCAAGAATCCATGGTACACACATCCATAACCACCCTCTCCGATTTTCTTAGTTTTGGCAAATCTTTTTGTTGCCTCTTCAATCTCTTCAAGACTAAATATGACTGGTTTTTCTGATTCAAAAGCCGTCCCATTTGCAGAATGCAAATTCATTACTTACTGCAGGCTTTTTCGTCTCAGCTGAAACTAATGCGACCCTACCAATTCGACTTTTTTTTTAATGATTATTCAGATTCCGAGTAAATCTTGTTAGAACTGGAATTTCATAATATATAGAAATTATATATGTTGAATTATCAAGAACATATAAATGATAAAACAGAAGCGTATCTGAATTCATATCTGAAAGTCGTTCTCTAGAGTCGTACGGATGGTCTTCCAAATTAATACATTCTCTTTTGAGAGCCTTTGATTATCTCTACTTTAATCTTATTTTCTTTTTGATAATGGGATATCAGTATAAGAATGAATTAGCACGTGTAATCTTAGAACCATGACCATATATATAGGTAACCAGGTACCTCTTGGTATTCTTACCTTTTGGCATTCTCACCTTTTGGTATTCCTATTTTAGGAATAACCCTTTAATCTCTACACATTAAAGGTTTACACCCTATTAAATACACTAAAAACCTAATTGTCTAAAAATACTTTATTTTTAATTAGATTTCACTTTATTTAACAATCCATAAACACATAATTATTTTCATATAAATTCAAATGTGGATAGATTCTGCAAGGAAAATGCTCTGTTTGTGCTCGTGCTTTTGGATACAGGTTTCGAGTCCTCCTCACTGTTTTGTCGGCATCCTTTTCTCCTAAGGATGATGATTACGAAAAATCTAGCGCTTGATTACTCTCTCAAGATAGAAGAAATGGAGACATTGGAAAGGATATATCTCAATCTATCTCTTATATTGATGAAATTTTGGGAAAGAACTCGTATTCACCTTTTCTAGAGGCCAGTATACTTCCCGTGGGAACAAACAACACCCAATCCACGTTCATGGAACTAGGGTTCTTAATCAGATTTATGTTCATGCTCTGTATTCCACCCACAGTAGATGATAGCCTGGAAGAAATATCCGATAATGTGTCATGCAGCTGAACAATATACGTTACCACAATTTAGGATTTGCTTCTTGTACACCCGCACAAAAGATGCATGGAGAAATTATATCCTGGATTAAACAGCCGTGCTTCATCTTCAACCCACCAAGCTTGCCCATTAAAAATCTGAGCTGAAACATTGAAAAACATTTCTCCTTGACTTAAGTTGTGGATTGCATCATAGAAGTATCCAACAGTGCCATTGATGTTTTTGCATGAGCAAGGTTCTGTTACAAGATAGTCTTGTCGGCTTGCAGAGGAAATAGAAATGATCCGAGATGGGCTGACACCTTAAATGGAAGCAAGCTGTTCTTTCTGTAACCCGTCGTAGTTGGTATAGTACAGTGAGGCATTACAAATTCTGATGACTTCAGAATCAGAGCAGGTAAATGGGTACATATTTTGTGAATTGGTGGAGTCATCAGGGAAAAAACTATAGCTAATAGGGTTGCCAGTAAAGTGATAAGGATACCAGGAAGGAAATTGCGGAAAGCCATGGTTGTAGAGCATAGGAATTTTTTTTTCCCGTGAGAGAGCAAGAAAATGAATAGAAGTGATGGAGATAGAAATTATAGTTTCTTCTCCCCTTCATCACCTGTTTGTTTATTTTGCATCAGAACACAATAGTTTCGGATTGGCATTTTTCATGTCACCCACCCCCTTTGCTTTCAGGCTCTTACAAGGAAAGCTGTAGTTCACTATCTTGAATATCATATGATTGTTTTGTAATTCCAAAGTATGTCCCCCATCCATTATAACATGATAATTAATTATGTCGATGCTTACAATTTAGTGATAGAGACAATTTTGTCTACTGGTTGACCAATATAGATGCACTTCTTCAATGGGGTGAAGCATGGTTGAGTTTAACTCAATAACTCATGGATTAACTCGGTAACTTAACAACCGATACCTTTTTCCAGATTAGTCCCTAGGATCTGACAACCAATGCATAGAAGAATCCAGGCCTTGCTGTTTCGATTAACAGCAGTAAAATATAGAATATTTCACCACTTAAAGCTACAATGAGTCACGCATGCTCGTTTGCATAGAAGGAAACTACCAGCTACACACTTTGCCTGGCTGTGTAGTGTAGTGTAGCGCAGTGTAGTGTACGATAATATGTCTGCTGGGCTCTTTGGAAGCATAATTTTGTCTGATGTACTGGTCCTAACAAAAGCTGTATAAAAAGGAATAAAGATAATCATATATGTGAGCCATGCCCCCTTCGCATTAGTGACTGAGAATACTGGTTATTCAAGAAATTCTTCAGATTCTGCAAATTGTATCGTATTATTGGTGATTGCAGTTGCAAGCAGTTTGGTAAAAGCTTCCTTGAATTGCCTGAATTTGGCTATGTAAACCAGAGTCTTCTGAAGATTCTTTCTGCTGCTAATCATCACTCAGATACCAAACCCTCCGTGTGAATCTCTGCTTAATCTAGCTTTTGATGCTGCCATTGATGAAGGTGAAGGAAGCTCAAGCTTCACCCAGTTACTCTGATCTTATGAGCTCTCGACTAAACGGATGCCTTACCTCTGCGCATCAATGTCTCGCCCCAGGCCAATGGATCTTAGTTGTCCTGGAATTTACGCCTTTCGTGATTCTTGTCCCTTTTCTGATTTACATAAATTCAGTCCTCGCTTTTTCGTGTGCTCCTCGTAAATAAGGCCTACTACCTCCTCCGAGTGCATGTCTTAGCCTGTCATTCGAACAGCCTTCCTCTTAAATTCGATGAAACCTACTAGCTAGCTCTGCCACTGCCACCCATTAAAACCGCTCTCCCTTCCTTTTGATTATTATATAGGTAAGTTTTTCAAAAAAAGAAAATTAATTTTTGAAAGGAAGCCGGCAGCTATTTATGTCTTCCCCATCCTGCTAAGGTATTGTTTGGCATTGTTGTTTAATTTTACTTTTGAATTTTGTTTTTATTTTTTAGTAATAAATTATTGTTTTATGTTTTATGTTGTTTTAATATGTTAATCTCAAAAATAAATATATAATTTTAATATATTTTGAAAGTGTTTTTAATTCAGAAATACATTAAAATAATGTTTTTTTTGTTTTTTTTAAATTATTTTTGATATTAGCATAGAAAATAATTTAAAAATATTATTTTTTTAATTTTAAAAAAAATAAAAATATTTTTTAAAACACGATGAGAAATTAAAAGTTGGCTGTCAGGGTGAAGTGATGATGTTTGAGCACCCACTAAGAAAGTCCTTCGACTTCTAAAGAGGAATTTAATTATGCTCTACTAAATTTGAATGAAAAAGGCAGCAATTTTTTATATTAAAAAAATATATTAATTGCAAATGTTTTAATATTAAAAACTAAGAAGTGAGATGATGAGATCGTTAGGTACAATCTTATATAATTCATTAAAAAAATTGAAGAAAAAATAAACCTGAAAATAAAATAAAAATATTGATTGAAAGCTTAATTTATTGATCAAAGGGAACTGAGAGGGCAAACTCTTTATAAAGGGAATATCAGAATAAATAATTCAGACATGTGGAATTTGAAGTAGCACCAAATGTTGTTTAATGATGCATGTTCAATGCATAAAAATCACATTAAGTAAGAAATATTAAATATATATATATATATATATATATATATATATATATATATATATATATATATAATATTAGCTTATTGCTTAAAAAATACATTACTTGCTTAAAAATAACAATAAAAATATCATTGGAACATATATTATATCGAGATTAAGTCTCAAGAAGTTTATAATACTAAGTCTCGAGATGTAAAATATTTTTATTTAATATATGATCCAATGATCCATATATGGATCAATTATATTTTTATCATGGTCCTTAATACATATAAAAGATACATTTGAGAACTTGTTAAACAATAAAAGTTTGTAATACATCAAAATTAAGTCTCAATTAGAACTTTATAATATTAAAGAGGAAAATATTTTCCTATCAAAAATATTTTACTTGAGTTGTCTATATTTTATTTTATTTTTAAAAAACTTAGGATTCTGATGAGCTATTCATATCACTGCAATGGTTTTACAAGATTGATATCTCAATATGCTATCCACACTTCCCATCTCCCATCACCATTTTTGTTTTACATAAACCACACTATTTATTGTCCATAACTTGCATCACACTTTAAAAAGAACAAAAAACAACATTCCAGTACGAGGTGAGCATCGAATTAAAAAAATCGCTTAGATATAAAAATAATTAAATTGATTTTTTTTAAAAAAAATGAACTCTCACTTCGATTTTATAACTTGAAAAATCAAATAAATCTAATTTAATATATGTTGCATTATTGGGATATTGGGCGTGGCGTGATGGCAAAGGACTTGAGATCTGCACAGCAAGTCTTGAGTTCAAGTCAGGGCATGGATCCCTTGTAAGAATCTGGAACTGCCGGGATTTTACTCATTCACCTAGATTCACAAACTATGTTTTTCGGGGAATGGAGTTTTCTCGAATCCAAAAAAATAACATTGGGATGTCGGCTTTGATTTAATAAATATTTACATTATGATGTGTTTTTTTTGTTTGATTTAGTTTTTTTAATTTATAAAACCTAAATCAAAATAAAATGGAATTAAATTTTAAGAAATCCAAAACGATTCCGATAGAGTTTGACTAGCATAACTCAGTTATTTTATCCACAGCGGCCTAAGAGATAAAAATTAATATATATATATATATATAGAGAGAGAGAGAGAGAGAGAGAGAGAGAGAGAGAAACAGGAACAACAACGTAGGGGATGACGAGGATGGGGGCGTCGTATTCTTAATTTTTGTTCACAAGACATTGGGTGGCATAAAGGGAAGGAATAACAGGCACTACGGAGGTGATGATCCCAATGTGCTTGGCGCCAAAATCCAAGTAAATCGGTCCTGCAATGCTCAGCTTGTTTCACGGGCACCCCACTCTCTCTCTCTATCAATTTAATTATTTAGGTTTAATAAATAATCAAATCTTAAATACGATCTGCTTATGTCACGAGGTTCCTTCCTCGGGTTCTCTTTCTCTCACTTTCCATCAAAAATCGGATACCTATAAACAAATAACATTCAACAATTATTAATATCATCATATTCATGAACCCAGCTAGCTCCTCCTCCTCCACCTCCCCCTCCCCCTCCCTATTTAAAGCTTTTTGCTTACTCAACAACGCTCCTTACTTCTCTCTCTCTCTTTCTTACATGGACCTTCATCTTCTCTTTAGCTTGATCCCAACTGACTGCTCCTCAGGAATTTAACCAGATTCTCCTTTCATTTTCTCTTTACAGCTCTTCTTTATCCAGTCCACTTTCCTTCTGGTTTCGTTTGATTCTCTACCAATCCTTATACTCTCGACTTTATTTACTCTCTCTCTTTGCTAGCAAGCTTTATTCCTTATTCCTTGATAGCCAGATCAATAGTTCCCTCCCTCTCCTAGCTGCTCCTATAATATTATTGGTTTTAAGTACGGGATCCAACACATAGCATGGGGTTCTCAGAGAAGCCTCAGGTTGTGGATGGTGGCTCGGACTTGGAAGGAAATAAAAGATGGGTTATTGCTGGAATTCCCTTACGAGCTCCTTTGAAGCCCATATTTACAAATCCAGCTGAGAAAGAGATCATCTACGATGAAACCGATGATGGTCAGAACAGCTGCACTACTTCAACGACGCCTACTAGCGAAGAAGCCAGAATTCCTTCTATACCGGTGTGTCCTCCGGCTCCCAGGAAGAGAAAAGCTACTTTCAAGTGTAATTATACGAGTGGTATGAGGGAGTTCTTTACTCCTCCTGACTTGGAAACCCTTTTTATACAAAGGGCAAACTGACCGACCACTGATTGATTTCTTGATTTGCCTCCATTAACGACTAGCTAGTTGCTTTTTTTTTATTCCCTCGCATATTCGATCGAGTTAGGCAGGCACCTTTAACTATCTGGAGGGTCTCGTTGCTTGTACAGGTTATGTAGCTAGTAACAAATTAAAATAAAATCTGGAATGATTACTAGCCTTTACTGATATGTTTTTTCTTTGTTTCTCGTAAAAAGAAAAGCTCCCTGCCAAGCTTTTAGCTAGTTGTATAATGCTACTCCTTGTATGTTTAACAAATCAAAGTTGTTTCTTTTCTTTTTTCTTTTTTTTGGTTTTTTGCTTCCATGTTTTGAAGATCAGGTGAGCTTATGTTCTTTGTTCAAGCTAGTACTGCAAATGCTAATTGAAGGGAGTAATTAGCTTGTTAAATGGCTTTGTTTTACAGCTAGCTAGCCATGTTGGAGCACAATTGAACACTTCGCAATAGTCTTCGTTTCCTGATCTGATCTCTTGGTCCTGGTCAGTTTTCAAGTTAATTAAAACATGGAAATGGTTTGATGAGCAGTTTTTTCTCATCTTCTGATAGAAGTACATATCTTTCTGTCTCTCCTCATGGGACTGTTCATGCTCATGCGGAGCAAAAGAGACATGCGAGTCAACATCTGAGCAATTAAGTAGCCAAAAGTTGTCAAATGCAAGTAGTGGTAAATCCTTTTCAAAGATAAGAAGATGCTGCACGGCTGATGCTTCATGGCCTGATTGAATGAGACAAGTCCCCTCGATCGGACCCCATAGCCATTTAGATCCACTGTTAATCAAACCTTTTATGGACTCTTGATTTTCTATGTATCATCCTTGTTTAACGTTAAACTTTTAGTCTTTCTGTGACCCACCTCGATCGGACTCTCACGGTAGTGGGACTGGCCGGCCGGGAAAGTTCTCTCTGAAGTGCTTTCTCTCGTATAAACCATTAAAAAAGACAAATAGCATCCGAAATGGTAGATTAGAATCCTATGCGAGTTGAATGGACCTCGTTTAAAACTCTCAAGCTCAAGTTTGGCACGTCATATCAATAATTGACAAAGCTATCCACCCACATACACACATTTATATACAAATGTAATCTTATCTAACCCTAATTAATAATGAAGGACACCCGACTATTTATTTGGTAGCTAGAGAATAATAATGTTAACTATGAAAGCATACGTTACAGCAGCGACAGCGTAGATAGCTAGCCAAGGGAAGTTCACCGAATCTTGCATACAATATTAGAAGAAAGCTTCTCGGGATCGGAGCTGTTATGGAGGTAATCGATTTCCACCACGTCTGCAAAAATGCTGCGAGCTCTTTACTTGGCATGCAGCTAGCTAGTTGTAAAATGTAGTGATGGTTCAGATCACTCATTCTGGGTAAACCTCATTTTTATTCCTGTACATTAATCAATATTCCTCCTATCCTATTAGTTTGGAATTTCCCAATATAATCTTCAATTTCCTAAAAAGTTTCATTGTTGCCCTTATCTCCTAGACAGTCTACGTATCTTCTGAATCTGGTTTTTAACCTTTCTTTTTAGGTTAATTTTGAATTTTTTTTTATGAGATATGATAACACTTGGGGGGGGGGGGGGGGGGGGGTGAGAAAAGGTAAGAAAAATACAGTAAAAATATGAAAAGTCAACTTGTTTTTTTTACCAGTGAGCTGCGACAATATTAGGATTTATTAAACAATAAAGGGTAAACATTATTAAGAACTTTTAAAGTATAGGAGTGGAAATGAAGCACTGAGGAAACTATAAGGACAAAAGGTAACATGTCCTTAATATTATTGTTATTATTATTGCTTCGCTAGTGGCAGCATAGTAACATTATTGGAGACCACATGAATCCTCAAGGGATAATACTATGTGCTTGGCAATTAGTGTAAGCTACATGTTATTTAATATTCAACTCTCGACAAGTGTTTTATCTTATGCTCAAAGAAGACAAGGGAGCTGCACCGAAAAAAGAAAAGAAGGAAGACAAGGGGGCAGAGGTATTTTAAATCGACGTGCGCATGACACCAATTATTCGAGCATGGATATGCCCACTGATCGAGCTTCGAAATTTGGATTTGTTATTTAATTATTCTCTTAGCAAGTCACTCTTTGATTGGTATTTTATAACAATTCCCTGTGAAATTGCTTGAGGTTTGATGGTTTAATTTGGTTTTGATTTGTTAATTAATTAATTAATTATATATATATATATATATATATATATATATATATATATATATATATATATATATATATCTGTTTATCACGACACTTGTTATAACACTTGTCATATATGTCAGTACTGCATCTATAAAACGTTATCTAGGACAAAAATAATGTATTCTTCTATGATTTCTCCATTTCGAGAATAACGAACACATTGTCATCTTCTGCTAAAAAATAATTTTTAAATTTAGTTTTAGTTTTATAATTTTTAAATCTAGTTTTATAGTAAACACCATTTTAATTGGGATTTTCCAAAATGTCAGAGGTTTGACCAGCAAAGACAGCAGGCTCTGATCTCGTCGAGTATTTATCTAAACTCTAAAGAGAAGTTTTTGAATGAGCTCTATTTTTAATGCGAAGCCGCAGACCTAAATTAAGGCAAGCTTCTTTTTTATGGTACTGAAAAAATCTATACTATTTAATTTATTTTCTTTTTTGGATTTTTTATTTTTATATATGTTTTTGTGTGCTCTTATCTGTTTTGGATAAGATTTTTTTTATACTAATGATACAGGGTCTAGACCCATGACTGGCTTTATTAGTAGCCAGGTGTTTGTTAATGTGTTTTGAAAAAAAAATTAAAAAAATATTTTTATTTTTTATTTTATACTAATTTTTTTAGGGGTTTTATATTATTTTCATATATTAATATAAAAAAATATTTTTTTAAAATAAAATAATATTATTTTAATATATTTATAAACAAAAAAAAATACTCTTAAAAACATACACAGCTACAAACAGGCACACCTGGTAATTGGAATGGTATGGCATTCACACTTTTTCGTGGATGACTGGATGTGCCCGCTTGACTTTCTCTGGATGCACCCTGAAAAGAAAATTGCCCAGTCCTTTATTGTTACGGTTAATCTAGTTAAATACTTTGATTGTTGACCCGCATGATGCTCAGGCTAAATAAATAAAAAATATATTTTTTGAAGGAAGTAAGAAAAACATAATAACCAAATTAAATTTTAATTAATACAATAAAAAATGAGGTGACAAGAACAAATAAAAAAATAAATTTCCCGGATCAAAGTTGGGCCAGCACTTAAAAAAAGATGTTGCCTCGGGTGAAACTGGATCACATGAAATCCGTGATTTAGACATGAGATAAATTCAAATTAATACACCCAATACAATCTAGTAAAAATTATTGTCATTTAAAAATATTAATTAAACCAAAACAATAACAGAGAATGAGTATTAATTAAAGCATAAACTTAAAATTTATATAAAAAAAATAATGAGAATAGACATTATTGGGTCTAGTAAGTCAAACATTGTTAAGCCTGGTAAGTCACACATGGCTTGCGTGTTGGCTTGCAAGGATAGACATAAGAGCTCGAGTTTTTTAAAGCTATCGAGGCAGAAGAGTACCCATTTTGGATGTTTCATAAAAAAAAAAAAAAAATAGACGACATGTCATTTAGATGTTTTGTTTTCATTGAGAGACTCGTTTTCAATCAACTTTTTAATCGAAACATCCTAGAAAACTGGTTAAATGATTCATGGTCTCAAAAAACATAAAAAAACCTCAAAATCCTAAATCAATCTTAAACCAAAGCTCTTCCTAAGCTCATATTTGATTTTTAGGCACTTTCAAGGTTTTATTTATTTATTAAAAAACACATAGTTCAAACTATTTTCATCATATGGAACTATTTACCATATAAAATGAGTATTTTAATACTCTGGATTGTCATCAACAATTATCTCTCTTTATACCGAAATCTAACGAGTCCCTCTCTCCTTCCTCCCATCAAAATAGAACCGAAAATTAAAGGACCGGTCACCTTAGACCCTGTTTGTTTGCTGGAAAGTGGTTTTCTTCTGGAAAGTGAATTTCAGGAAAAGTGAATTCCTGGAAAGTGAATTTCGATGTTTGGCAGTGTTATGAAAAATAAACTGGAAAATACTTTCCAGTGTTTGTTTGTGTTATGGAAAATGAACTGGAAAATAATTTATTAATAAATTAATTTTTTTTTCAAGTTTATTAAAATAACGAGGAACAAATCTTACAAATTAAAAAGTTGAATGAGAATGAAATTGAAAAAAAATATAATTTCATAAATTATCTCAAATAAAATAAATAATAATCAAAATAATAGAGATCAAATCTAAAAAATTAAAAAAAAAAAAGGTGAATAAATTAAAATAATAATAATTAACATTTCATAAATTATTTCAAATAAAATAAGTAACAATAAAAAAAATGAGGACCAAATTTGATAGATAAAAAATTTCAATAAAAAAAATGATAAGAAAAAAGCAAATAGCAATTATAAAAATAAGGACCAAAATTAATATAAAAATTAAATTTTAAGAGATGGAATTGAAAAATAAATATTCAAAACAAATTATATATAGCAATCAAAAGTTTGAGGATCAAATTTGATATAATCAGCAAATAATGACATTTCTAAATTTTTCACAACTTCCGGAAAGTGTTTTCCGCCCAAATTTTCCGGAAAATACTTTCCTGAAAACCAAGCCAAATTTTTCTTTGACTGGAAAGTGCTTTCCGTTGACCAATTTTCTGAAAAGCAAACAAACACAGGAAAGTTTGGAAAATAGTTTCCAGGAAACCACTTTCCTTGAAACAAACAAGGCCTTAGAGGAAACAAGAATGGAGGATGATAATCAAATTTTAAAACAAATCTCAAAGTTATAACCTATTTCACATGTTTTTTTCACTTTAATATATGTCTTTCAACCTAACCTTTCCTCCCAAAAAATATACAACTGAATGCTAGTCCAGGTCAAAAAAAATTAAATCATGCAAAATAAAAATTCAATAACCACACTAATTATTTTTACAAAATTACCGTTTCAATCCACAATCACTTGTGAAATGGTGAGTTAGCACAACGACTTTCCAACTCCCCTGGCCCTGACAAGTCCATGGGCTCGTGAATATGTATGTTATGTAGTTCGGAATGAGATCTTCCATGACTAACTAGCAAGTGCTTCAGCATATCTCAAGTCTAACTCATATCACAGGTGGGTCGGGTTAATGTTTGGATCGGTAAACCAACTCAAGTTTATCTCAAAATTACATTTCAATTTAAAAAGCAAACTTTTTATTATTATTATTATTATTATTATTATTATTATTGTGTTTGTCCAGATCAGCTTGCTCACACTTCGACCAATTTTACAGGATCTAAAGTTTTTTTTTAGACTTGAGAAAATCTCACTCTCTTTTAGGCACTTTTTATAGGTCCAGGTTAAGCGAGTTAAACCCCGGTTGTACTAGATTTTTATAAAATGAGCACGTTCTGACTTGAATATGGGACTTGCAAGACAAGTTTTAAGCTTTTTACCATCATACCATGTTCATCGGGATTCATGGACCTAAATTTAACAGCTATGTAAATTTCTAGCGGTACTAAGATTAGTGAGAGTTGAAATTGTGGGCTCTATAAAGTAATTTTTTTAAATCAACGAGTGGCTGAATTGAAAGTTAGGTTTAGAGGGTGTTTTGGGATTGTGGTGCAATCGGAGGTTACAAAAAAATACCCTAATCTAGTGTTTGGTTAATTGTAAAAAGCAAAAATATAGCATGGATCCCACATAAAATTTTGCACCGAACTCCGACGCAAGATTAGCTGCTTTTCTTGCTTTCGATCTAAGAGAGAGGGAGACGCGGCGGGGGGTCTCGGGGGGGGGGGGGGGGGGGGGGGGGCTGCTGGGAGGTGTTTATTAATATAAAAAATATAATTTTAATACTAAAATAATCTAAAAACTAATTAAAATATAAATAATGTTTACATAATATATGTTTATTAATATAAAAAATATATTTTTAATATTAAAATAATAAAAAAACTAATTAAAATATAAATAATTTTTACATAATATATGTTTATTAATATAAAAATATATTTTTAATATTAAAATAATCTAAAAAATAATTAAAATATAAATAAATATATTAGAAGGGGATCACAATATAATTTTTACCTCGCAATCCTAATTTTACTTCAGATGATATTTTACCATATATTATTCCGGGATCGCAGAGACCTTCACGTATAGATTTAGTTCGTGATGAAATTACTAGTTTGTGTTAGAGAATATTATAAATCATATTCTATGGTCTTACCTAAGAGGTTAAGTGATGGTCTCTTGATATGGTATCAGAGCATAATCAAGAGATAGCAAAACCTAGATTTCTTTCTTAAAAATGCTCTTCCTCTTATGCCATTGCTACAACTCTAAACACAAATACCCAAGAGCTTAAGTTTTTAGGTGAGATGGTCCCTTTGATAGTTTGATGGGAGAATAAAAACAAGTGTCTAATATATATATATATATATATATATATACACACACTTTAAAGTAATTTCACAAGTTAGAAGCAATATAAAAAGCTTGGTAACCAAACACTTGAAATTCTTTTTCATTAATCTCAAACTCAATTATAGTTTTAACCAAACACTTTAAAAATTATTTTGAATCTCAGTTAAAATGTTTTTCATGAAATTATTTTTTTTAAATCTCAACCACAAAATCAAAAGCAATATCAAACACAATTTTAATAAATATAGTCCTAGAGGAGTCCAACGTGCATATCAAGTGGGGCTTCTGTGACCAGTCAAAATGTGAACCACTTTGCATGTGTGCTCGACTCGTGACAGACCACCGCCATCAAGTTCGACTGTCAGCTTCCACGGTGGTTCCCATTTTATTCATTCAAAGGAGTGCAGACCAGATGCTTCAAAGTTTGAAAGGGTTGCGACGATCAATTGAATATTAGTGGAGCCGACTCGTCTTCTTTGTTATTGGTTAATATCACTTTGTGATCCAAGCCAGCAGGCTTGACTGTACTTCTCGTTGATTCTATTTCTTTTTTGGGAAATAAGTGGTCCATTGACCGTGATATTGATTTGGCTTATATTGAAAAAAACAAATAGCATAAAAATATAATATCTAGATTATATTAAAAAAAAACATTTTTTTAAAATTTGTTATAATAATTTAAAATAAAAAATTATGATTTGACTTTTTGCTTAGTCTAAATTTTAAATTAAATTATATAGAAATCACTTTAATATAATCTTATTAATTAGATAAGTTAAAAAAATAAGTCAATGTCGCCCAGTCTACTCACAAAATTTGCAATCAAAGTTATTAACTTCATTAAATCATGTTCACGACCTTGACTTCACTCTATTAAATTAATTAACTGATTTTATCGTAGGATACAAATACAAAAAAAAAAATTGCCTATTAAATTTTAATAAAAATTTAACATTAAATAATAAAGATAAAAAAAAACTAAAAAGCGAAAAAAAAAAGTTGTGACAAAGAAATAGTCATGCACATGGATCTAGGGGGGCATGTGTCTGCCCTGTTTTTTTTCCTGTACAGAAAAACAACATGTTGTCATTCAAAAAATTGATAAACGACCTGTCATCTATAATAATGCCGAAAATCCTCGCGATTCTTGTCACTCTGGCCTGCAACCTCAGACTATTTTTTATGTTTCACCCAGCTAAACTATGACGCAAACTTGTTATAACAAACAACTGTTTTTTTTTTTGATTCGAGGAATCTTATTTTTTTATGTATTTTTTATAGATACAGATTAAACAATTAAAATTTTAATTGTTTCAAACTCTTATAAAGTAAATACATTATGACTAGAATCCAAAAATTACAAGGTAAATCTTAAGTCTATTGACATCACGTCATGTTTATCGGAACAACTCCACTGTTCTAGTTGCTGTAGGAAAGATATAATCCAAGAAAAATAAGCCCTCAGATTTGTCCCGGAAAGTTAACACTGGAGTATGAATTTGGAAATTTAATGGCTAATAAAATTAATCCGAACAAAAAAATATAACAATTTACTGATGGTGTTGGCTTAATGCTAGACAAGAATCAACGATGAATGTGCATTTGCATGCATCATGATGCTAAAGGGGAGAAATAAATGCTATTTCGGTTCTGACGATGATAGACTTGTATCAAACATACAATAGGGTGAGATAATTCGGTTGGAAATTTCATTTTTTTCGGGTAACTACTCAAATTACGAGGAAAAGAAATATTTATTTATTTGAATCAAAATGTTTTATTCTCTTACAAAAAAATCGGATTAATTTCGAACTGCCTGAATCTTTTTACATTATTTAAATCAGTGGTTTTTTTTTTTTTGGCTTTTAGTTTTTTTTACCCGGATCGAAATAGAAATTATCCCTATGATTTGTCCATTAAAGAACGTGGAATGGGCCCAGCTGCTATGGACAAAGGCCAGCTAGCTCTTAGTCAGCGTTCTTTTTATTGACCCAAGCCTTTTGCATAGTTGGGCTGTACTTGCTGGGTAATGAAACAAATGGAGTTCCATTTCAAGGTTTCAATTCATTCATATGCTTCCCTGTTAAACCCGACCGGATTTTTTCTCGAGTCTCACCAGCAACTAGCCATCTAACTGTATGCTTTCCCGAAAAAAGAAGGGGAAAGGTTTGGGATAGCAAATTATGATTCTCGGGCCTTCTTAATTTGAATTATCATTTAATTCCTCTCTCGAATCCCTCTCAATCTTGATTATCTTTTTCTTGTTCATTTGCCATGATTGTTGTGGATATAGTCAATGATCTGTAGAAAAATTTATTTGTTGGTGTATGATGTTATTTCAAAAATATGAAAAGGAACGCCATGTGGCTATAAATTGAAGCCCAGACTTCTCTGGTTCCCAAACAAATGGAAACAATTGAGCAGACCCTGAAATTTCATCATCCATCAATGGAAACAATTCACGAATCAAAATGGGGCCCCTTGCTCTTCCGGATCTCTCTTACTGTTCACTTTTTTTATTTTTGGAATCATCATCCCCACCCCATTTCCTTATCCTCTCTTCGGCAGCAGAAGCCTGCATTCAATTGAAAGTATTGATCAGTTGGTCGCCTGAGTGTGAGAAAGATCCTTAGTTTGAACTTTTTCATGAATATTTTTTTGAAATAAATAGAAACTTGCCTCTTTGCTCCAATTGGTTTTACCAATCATCCAGAAGAGAACGCCAGTTTGTACGACAGTCCCTGTCAGCATTCCAATCCAAATTCCCTGAAAATTATACACACAGATAACCATTTAATCATGTTCGTCCATCAGCCCCGCACTTTGATGATCATGCATGTGACTCTCTAAAGAGAACCCATCCTGATGCGTGATGATTAATTGACGGTGAGCATCTCTTTCATAGTATGATTACACGAACGCCATGGGATCTTGATGACTAGGGTTTAAGCAGTACTGTAGTTATTAAATCCAACCTCACTAGATGTACGGAATTTGGAGTTCATCCAATCTAGCACTGGCGATCCAGTGGATTGATTTGAATAAAAATGGATCATGATTCGGCAAATTTAAAAAAGGGAGTGTTAAGGCTAACCTGGACACCCATTTGGAGCTTATAACCGAGAATGAGACCCAGGGGAATTCCAAATATGTAGTAACACCCTATGTTTACATAAGCAACAGCAGCTTGCCATCCTGCTCCAATGGCCACTCCTGTTTGAATTTAACAAGATCACCGACCATATGATCCATTCATCAAAAAATGTTTTGTAAGAGACAGCCTGGCCAGATATAGCACACGTGTACAGTTCACAGTACCTGAGAGAGCTGGCTGGATATTATTGATGATGACGCAGGCAGCGAGGAGAGGGGTGAGCTCCTTCACGAGTTCCTTGACTCGGTCATCGTTTGTAAACAAGTCCGGGTAGTGGTTTCGTGCCAGGACAAGAGCTAGGGCAATCACGAGGCCTATCAAAAGCGAGGCTAGGGTGGCCACAACTAGAGAGAATCTTGCTGTTCTTGGGTGGGCAGCTCCCAGTTCATTTGACACTCTCACGCTGCACGAGTCAATGAGTTCAGACTCAGTTATATTTCTCGATGCTATATATTGTATTGAATGCTTGAATATTAATTCTGCAACCAACCTTATGGCCGCATTGATTCCAATGGCTATCATCACCGTCCAGAACACTATGTTGGTGCTGCAGAGCCAAATGGTTCGTCGAGAAATAAATTAACATAACGTTGAGATTATTCGGGTAAGGTTATTCCAATCACAAGCTAATTATAGTTATTCCAATGAATAATCAAGAGCATCATATGTACTTCTCTTTTCCTTTTTGTATTTCTCAAAAAAGATAAAAAGGCACATAAATTTCACCTTTTAGATCATTTCAAGAGCATCATGGAAATTAAATATATAGTTTATAAAATTAGAGCAGCTAAAATTATAATTATGCTATCTAAGATAAACAAGAGATAGATTAGTGCAGATGTATAAAACTAATGTTGGTTGTTGATCCTATCTTTCCTTGATCTACGAGGAATGAAAATGACTCCTGTGGAATAGTGTTTTGTTGGGGAGAAATAAAAAGGATGGCTACCTTCAACCACTATTTCTAGCGGCACAACTTCCCGCGCTACAGCTAATATCGATTGTCATGATATCAAATGGTAATTAAGTATAGTAATCAATTCAAGATTATATCATTTTATAAACGGAAATAATATTGAATTTCATTAATCAGGAAACGAAAGCAACGAGGCAACGTATCCTTTCCCGACTTTTTATGCCCACGAAACAGTTAGATTGGGGCCTGATGCGAGTTCATGAATCATATGCCGCGGGAGACAGATTTTTATTTTTTATTAACCTTATGGATTCTAAAATTAAAGATACTAAAAAAACATCATATTAATGAAAAATAAATCACTTAATCTAAGATATTACCCCTAGTCAAGAGATGTTAATAGGAGAACAACTGACCTTATAGACAAGGCATCCACAGCAAGCTCAGCATTTTTTAGATATCCAGCGAATAGTATTAGTGCCATGTAATACCATATTTCCAGGCTGCATGAAATTATTTACCAAAAGTATAGTCATTTAAAGCTTTAATTATAAATTGGGTCGCAATTAATTAACATTCAAGGAGAAAGCGAGTTGCTGCTGTGTGAGGTTTCTTAATTACCAGAGCATTACGGCTGATGCCAGAGATAACTTCACAAATCCCCAGAGATTTTGAAAAGCTTTCCAAGAAAATCCAGTCCATGCTTCTCCGCAAGTTCCACTAAAAATATACAGAAGTTGAGCAATCACTATGAACCACCACGACGCGTTAAGAACCACGGCTGCACCCACCAGACCCCAGCCTAGTTTGAACATCAATAACCAACTGAGTGCGGCATGGAAAACCAAGGCCACTGCCGCTATGACAGCCATAACCATCATCTTGCTTTGAGCTTGTAAGAACTTTGCAATCGGAAAGTTGATCGCGTAAGCAAATAGCTCCGGTATCATCCATACTGAGAACACCCCTGCCGCCTGTGATATCTCCGCTGTCTGACCAATAAGCTTCAATAATGATCCGGCAAAGATATATAAAAGGGTAAGTAAGACAGCGGTGGCATTAAGAATGACCCAAGATCTTTGCATGTAGATTCCTAGCATGTCCAGCTGCCCTGCTCCATAAGCCTGTCCACAAAGGGTTTCCAACGCACTCCCCATGCCAAGCTGCAGATTCAATAATCAAATATTTCTCATCAATCAAAAGTTGTAGCAATATACTACCCATGTTGTGTGTGTGTGTGTGTGTGTGTGTGTGTGTATAGATAGATAGAAATAAAATACAGGCAAAGACTGTAAGCGATCGACAAATCAATTGTACCATGATACCAAAAGAGAATCCGGCAATGACAGAATTCTCAACAGAGACGGCAGCTAGATCGAGCGTGCCAACATGTCCGGCAAGAAGCTGAGTGATACCACCGAGGGAGTACTGGCACAAGGTGGTGAAGATGGCAGGGGCGGCAAGATACCATAGCTTCTTGGACTCTATACAGAATTCTCTAGAGAAATCACGGACACTGTTGATTAGAGGGATGTCACCGGAACCAAGAGCGAAGGAGGCGGCGATGGAGGAGTTTGTTGATCGTAAGTGCTGATCTTCATTCTGGTGATCGTTTTGTGGAGAGAGAAGTGGCTGCCTGCCATCCTCCATTCTTCGATCTCTTTGTTTTCTTTCTCAGTAAAGAGAGGACCGAGTCATTTATTTGGACTGCTTGAAGAGCTTATATAGTGTAGTAGTTCCGACAGATCTCTGTTCTCTGTAAACTCGTCAACTCTTTCTTGAAGTATATTGGTAAATATTGTAGGATAGAAAACATAGAGGCGGCATATATTATGGTGTTTTATCAGTGCCGCAGGATAAAATACACATAAAAGAGACAAACTTATTGTATTTTACTGGAAAACATAGAGATAAGATATAGAATAAATTTCTTTTAGTAATTTTGAAATAAGTTTTTAAAATAGAAATTAAATATAAACATATTTTTTTTATACCTATTATGTATGTAAAATGAATATAAAACATATTACTAAAAAAATGTGTATAGTAATATTTAAACAAATAAAGAAAAAATAAATCACATTAGGTGATCCTTAATTTTGTCCTTATGAGGAAAATTATAATGTTTAAATTTCAAAATTGAACCAATATTATTAAAAACGACTATGTCAAGCTATTTGAATATTGATAATATTTAAAAAAAAAACGTGTCAAGAGTTATTTAATATTGTGTTGACTTTTATAGTTCAAAACTAATTCATCCAACCTATAAAAATATATTTGATTAAAAAAATTAAAATAATATATATATTTTTCAATACTAAGATATTGAATAAATATTAGTTTGTCAAGTCAATGACTTAGATAATAAGATTATAATAACTTTATAGAAACAAATTAAAGAAAATTATGAAACTTAATTATTAATCTATTAAAGAATAAAATTTTAAGAAAATAATTAAAAATATATAAAAAAATAGCTCAAAAACTGTTAAATTTGCAACTCAAATCATAAAACTAAAATAATCACACAAAAAATTACAGATTGCAATCCTCGACCAGCCCGGTAAATTTTAAGTTGTACAGACTGCAACTCGCACCATTGTTCTTCTGAGATCTTGGAAGTACTTGTCAGACCATTGTTAATCGAGTTGATACATTTTTATATATCTAACTGATTAGGTGATTGGGTCATCTAGGGTTTTCATACTACGAGTATAATAATGACGAAAGGAAGCTGATGAATCAGTTATGTCTGCATAATTGTATCCGATGAATAAGTTTCTGGGTGTTTGTTGTTTTTTAGGTGTTTTTTTTGTTTGAATTAATATTTTTATTTTTAATACAATACATTAAAAAATAAATAAATTCATGCAAACCTTTTTTGAAGTCACACACCCAGACAAGTCTAAAGATGAGCGATTACCGATTCCACCCTAATCCACTGTTGACCACGGACCCACCCGAGCACCAAGGCCTACTGCTCTCCCAATAAACTATAAAATGGATGTTTGAAGATGTGTTTTAAAAATATTTTAAAAATATATATTTTATTTTATTTTATTTTAAATTATGATTTTAAATCATTTTCATGTATTAATATCAAAAATAATTTAAAAAAATATTATTTTAATTTATAAATAAAAAATATTTTTAAAATCAACTTGATCCAGAAAGACTGCTTTTTCTTTGCCTCCCCTCCCATAAGCCCGGAGGCCCGACCAAACACTGAAAGCCCGACCCGGGCAAGCAATATTATGGGAGCTGATCAGACCGAAGTGGGTCGGATGGAAGAATAAAGAATTGAAATCTGCGATGTCCACGTGATGGTGTCATGGATATGAATTAGGAGTTAGGACCACTTGGACTTTGTAAGGGTTGACAGAGAGGGCTCCACGAAAAATGAGGACCACCTGGCCGAAGTAAGTGAGAAATTAAGGCGATGCCATCACGTATGATTTTTTGAGCCACACGGGGTCTTGTCAAGGGATGGTTGGGATCCAAATTAATGTCTTGTCGAGTGGTTGA